>OY728167.1:225280062-230280062 GCA_963277665.1 Viscum album | reverse complement strand
CATTTCAATTTTTTCATTTCTAAAAAGCTCCCCAGGAATTCGATGGCCATGTGGTTGTTTCCAGATAAGATCCCTGGTACATGAGGCTTGTAAACTGGTGGACTCCATAGAAACCATCTGAACATATATTTAAATTGTAATGAAAATATACAAAAGGTATGATCGTCTTATGTTTGTAAAATTCACATTGAACATCTCTAATGGGGAGGATTATTGTCCACAACAACATCAATAAAACCCCCCGATATCCCCATCCTTTTGAAAAATAAATAGAAGAAAATAAATGGGGAGGAGGTGGGAGCTTCTCGTCATTGTAAAAGTGAAATGACTCACCCCCGGTGATCCAAATGTAACATCAATACCATTGTGACATTACTGTCTCGCCATGTGAAAGCCCGCCAGCATGTCACCTTTATCACATGAAGAGTCTCCAACATATCTAGGTGACCATTGGCTTCCCCTTTTCCTTCTAATGTACAAATAGATGGAATTGTCTATGAAATGATCTCTCATCTCAACAAAACATTTTCTGGTCACAAGACTCCTCACCAAGAGGTAAAGTGATTTACCCTAATAACAACCAAAAAACCTCGTAAGATACCCAACCATTGTAAAATAAATAGGGGGAATAAAAAGGGGAAGGATTGGGGAGCCTCTCATGGTTATAAAAATATTACGATATGCTTTGGTTGTTTGTGGAACAGTCTCGCAAGACCCAATGACATGTTGACCAAATTTTGTGAAGGTCCCTTCACAATTCATCCATGTCTCATATAATGTCCTTTACAAGTCACCCAAGATCATGCGAAGGCCTTTCAATAGGCATCCTAATATCACGAATTCACCTAGACATGTCAATATGACCTTATTAAGTTCCATTGGCATGTACACATGAGACTAAAAGTACATATTAATTATAAATAATCATGTAAACGGAGCATTGAGGGTATATACATGTGTTTGGTGAAAATTAGGCAATGACATCAAAGTGAATCACGATATATCCTTGTGAATATGCATGTTATTGAGGCACTCTGATGACTCCATCATGGAATTTCTTGATAAGTGAGATGAAAATTGGTGAAAAAATAAGTAGGATAGACCGATAAATCCACACCCCAAGCACAATGAAGGGGTTGTCATTTTCATATTCAGACCCATCAGAACACCCAAACACAAGTGAGGATTTCTTAGATGGAATGATCTCATGACCAGAAAAAAATTCTAGTCAGGTTTGATTGAGGGAAAACCAGAGTGACAATGAAACATGGATAATAACTTCTTGTTATCACTCACAGATCAAATGAAGGTTATCTATAATGTAATATGCAGCACATACAACAAATCTGCTATATCACAAGAGACATAGAACATCTTTACACAAAAAAAATCATGGCATTGAAAAATAAAATAATGGGAATTATGAAAAGTATAAAACACTACATAAGTAACATATGTTTTGATCCTCATGTGGTTCACTTGAACCACCTATAACATGAAACAACACCGAATCATGTCACCTAGATCCCAAGACACTCCTTCGATAGACCATTTGGATCATGAGAAATCCTAAGGAAAAGTCAAAAAAAGTCTCATAGTACCCCTCGTGCATGCCACCTTACTCTTATGAACCTCTATGGGATCTCTATACAAACCTTTTCATTCATGTAACCTGAAATTTACGGAAGCAACAATAAAAGTTATCTGTATCACGTTGTAGCTCATGGGCTTGTTATTTGACTCTTGTGACACTCTCTCGGTATGCTAGTCAAATCTCTCAAAACCCCTCCAATCATGTCAACCAAGACATGTGACACCCTACGATACATGTCAGATAGAATCTCGTGATTCATTCATAGTGGACCAGCTATGTCTTGAGGTGATGCTAGTGAAAATCAACTAAATCATGTGATGCCTTATATTCATGTAAGTTGGGGTCATGTGATAGCTTTAAGGATCAATTGTCCAGGTCTTATGATGTCCTCTGGAAGAGTCATTCTTGATAATGTGACAACCATATAACATGAAATCCAGGTTGTGCATCATCCCCTAGTCATGTTAAATGTGTGATTTCATTGACTTTGGGAATGTCATGAAGAAATAATTTGGTATATCAAGGAGAAAAACAATGGATGCTGAGAAGAAAATCAATGCATATTAGGATAGAAAGTAGGCAAGGTCCCCAAGGAATCCTAGGACTTGATCATATTATTTATCCTCAGTGTGTATATCCCACATAAAGGGGAATAGCCATTTTTTATTCCCCTAACTATTAAACTATGATAACTCACATTCCTTCCATAATAAGGATATGTAGGATACATTCTTAAGGCTCGATCTCCATATCAAACATGCCAAGGGATGTACCCATTCTTATGTCCAACCTCCCTAAGAAATGTGATTGATCATTTTTTCATCCCTTCTTACACATACAGACCATAGCTCAAATGGGATTAGAGAGTTCCAAAAATCATTTCATTTTTTTCTCATGCCTCTACAAAGTATAGGGATACAATAGTATGTAATACCAAAGCAATTCAACTACGAGGAATCTATTAACTTCAATAAAATGGATAAATAAGAATCCTTCCTAAGGCCCTAGAATGATCTCAAATGGGAATCAACATTAGTGTATGTACTACCATGTATCCAAAATTTCATCCAACAGTACCAAAGAAATACAATGGGATGATTATTATACCTCAACTGTTAGAGGAATAAAAAGTTTACCGAACTATTAAGACATTGATTCCAGCCTTAACCAGGATATATTGGACACCTTTATAAGTCCCAAGAAAATAATGGGAATCAAAATCAATTTATGTCCCTCTATATCAATTACATTTCACCCGGTGTGACCCAATTGTTCCCATGGGATGTTCATTCTACCTCATCCATCTGAGGATTGAGATATTAATTAAACTATGATGACTCTAATTCCATCAATAAAGAAGATATATTTCACACATTAAAAAAGACCAAGACCTAAATAAAATGGGAATACACATCTTTGCAAGTTTGACAATGTCTTTGACATTCCAACCATTAGGAGATAATCATTTCTATGGACAAATCATTCAACCTCATTCGTTAATTGACTGAGGGATCAATTGAACTGTGATATATCTAAATCCTACCATAAATATGATTCCTAGTACACCATCACATGTCATAATCACTTTATTAAACATACCAAGGGTATCCCTAGAACATAATCCCATATTTATATTCCCAGAGGCTGATCACTTTTTATCCCTTGTTCTCCAAACCAATCATAGATCAAATGGGCTTAGGGAGATGAAATGAACACCTAATTAGGCATTATGAGTCTCTGTCAACTCAGGAAATCATATTATGTAAGATCTAACGAGTGGAAAGATGAAAATATCCCTAATATAAGGGAATCTACCTTGGAGTTAGTCACAAGGTCATGATCAAACAATGTGCGCTCTGATTTCTTCCACAACCAGCATTCATATGATGTCACCTCGATATATGTGATCAAATATCTAGTTCCCTAGTGCATTCAAATATTTCATCCCTGAATAACATTAATTAGAACATTTTTAACAAACTATGTGGTTTTTGATTCCTAGAACCAACATTATATGTTGGACTCCTTATAATGGATCAATCTACTCAATTTAATAATAACATCCTCCCCACATGATAAAAAATCATAACTCTCTAAACCCACACATCTAGATTCAGTTCTTAAAATTGTTGTTTAATTTTTTTATAAAAGAAACTAAAAAGTTTGGCAACACTAAGTACCATTAAATAACATTTTTAGTTTAGGATACAGAGAATTAGATAATAACATACAAATTTCTAGTGTTGAATGAAAATAAGAGAAAAAATATACTTCTATATGGATTTTATAACTCTTTAATCAAATTCTTCATTGATAGAACATATAAGTTACCTATGAAAATCATTTTAAAACATCTTATGAGCATTAAATTTCCCAATAAATGGTTTTAAAAATTCTTAAACATCATTTTATTAATCTCATTTTGAAAACAACTTTTGAAAAATATTTTTAATATACATTTTAAATTACTATCAAAAAATAATTTTATAAATACCATTTCAATATTTCAATTAGATTATTTATGATATTAAAAATATTACAATATTTTAATAATATATACACTAAAAATTTAAATTCAAAATATACCCTTAATGTTTCATAATATAGTATGCATGTTACAGAAAAGAAAATAGAGAGGTCACATGAATCATTGAAGGATGTCTTAGGCCTACCCACTTACTAAGGGATGGGTTCACTCCCTAATTCCCTACAATATTTACAACATTCAAGTGCCGAATTTTATAAAACATTTTATACATACTCTGAATATATTTTAAATATTCAATTGTTTTTATTCATAAATCATTGAAACATAATTACTTATGTATATATATATTAATTTTTATTTTCATATGAAATAATTTAATATATTTAAATAAATTAAATCTTTTCATTATTTCATAAAAACATGGTTTGTTGATGATTGAATAATTGACATTCATGTATTTAAATTTCATTCATTAAACTCGTGAAATGATTTTAAATGTAGTTTCACACAAATATGTAAATTATTCACACTCATACATAAAAAAATAATAAAACAAGTACATGTATGCCTGATATGACTTGACTTAAGATGATTTCTATATCTTATATTAAAAATGAAATTCAGGATTTTATATGCACTTTGTACTCATGTCATTATAGTTTTATTTATTTAAAATATATTATAATTAATTAACATCAAATGATAATAACATTTATTTAGATTGGGGGTATAAAATATTAAATTTTCTTATTTGACATATTATCATATATTTTAGTCAAATCATATCCGCTAAATAATAACAAGTAATATTTTCTATTGTTATTTTTTATATATTAAAAATATAAATACATGAATGAATTTAAAACATGATTTAAAACATTTTAATAACATGAAAATAATTTCATATAGACATATCTACCTAATATACATATATCTACATGATATTTTAATTGTCGTTAAAAATATAAGTCCATATATAATGAATAAATAATCACTCGCAATAACATAACCTGAATAAAAGAATTAATCAATGCTAATTATTATAATTCGAATAAAATATAATTTTTTCTAAGAAAAATTTGTAGATAAAAAATTTAAAATCCTAATATAAATTCCCTTATGAAAACATTTCAACCAGAAAATAAATTTTGTAAAAATAAATAAAAATTTAATCTCATACAATGATTTTATTTCTGATGAAATATAATCTTCAAAATTAATATTTGGAAAAAAAATATATTACATTACTAATAATATCTAAACAAAAAACATAAAATGAAATATCTCTCTTACTTGATTTTAGAATATTTCTTCTACTTCTAGGCTAGAAAACTCACTCTCACTCACTATTATGTGTGTGAAACATACTTGTAAGATGCAAGATAGACTTGCGACACTTAATAGAATGAGGAAGGACAAAAAAACTCACTGAGAAAAACTCATATTTATAGATTAATTTATTATATAAATATAATTTTTATATATATAATGTCATTTGAAATCTATTTTCAAGTTGGAGTTTCATGCAGTATCGATTGTACATATAACGATGAAAACACAATTCGATACACTGAAAAATGATTGCAATTAGATACATATATTTTATAATGTTTTTTTTATTTTTATATTTTTATATATAGTTGATCATAAAAATAAGAAATCCTTGAAAAAAATCTAAGATGCAGATCCTGATCACAAACAGTAAAGGATTTTTCATGAAGCATCAATCGAAAACCATACATCAAACAATCCAAAAAAATCAAAAAAGTTAAAAAGAATTATAAAAAAATTATTCAATTTAATTGGGGTTTAAATATCATCATTTTGAGGAAGAAATATTAAAACAAGAATCAAAATGGCATTGACTATAGTTAAATATGGGGAGATCATAGTAAAATGATGATTCATTGAGTTAATTTTCCAAAAATGATAATACAAAAGATCTTAGATAAGATTAAAATATGGAGAAATTAAATATGCTCACCAACTTGATGATCAAGTTCAATTTCCGACATTCACTTTAGTTAAGGATCAATACCCCTTCATTTGAACAACATCAGTTGAAATCTCTCACCCGATTTCAAACTTCCATCCTCATTCGCAATGGCCTTCATCCTCTTCGAAAAGCTAGATTTTATCATAGCGTCTCTATGCTTGACACCCAGTCTTAGATCGATCCCTATCCTTAAGGAGGACCCCAATTCTTTGATTCCACTACACGACCACACCGTCTATTGACAGCTTCCCCACGCTTATTTTTTCTCAAACCACTAAAAATTATACCGAACCCCTATTGTTTATTTACCTTGAAAAATATCATTTAATGTTTTATTTTTATTTGTTTTATTTATTTGATTAAATTTTATTTTGATATATATATATATATATATATATATCTTATATATATCTAATAAATTTAATATTTTTTTACATGTAAATAAATTATACATTATATATATATACATAATATCTAGTAATTGTAATTTTATAATTAATATTTAATAATATTAACTCCCTTTTAGAAAATTCATTTATATTTTTAATTTTATTATATGTTATGAGATTCAAATTTTATGAAATAAATATATCATTTAATTAAAATAATATTTTTATATATCTTTTAATATATATTCATATTGTGTGTCCCTGTATTATAAAATTATAGTAACGAATTTTGTATCAATTTATTTGATTCTTAAAATTTATAAATGGTTATACCAAATTTTTATAAAAAAAAGTAAAATAACCATGAATTTTAATATTTATTTCTTATTACATAGATTTAATGAATGTAATTTAATTTAAAAATTTCCATATAATATATATAAATTCATTTTAATAATACTCGTTAAATAGAATTATAATAATTTCCAATTCAAATATATTGATAATTCATTTTTTTGTAACAATGTTATAATAAATTTTTTAATATTTATGCTTATCATAAAATTTTATTTTAATTAATTACAACACATGGTTTCAATTATTATTTTTAAATAAAATCAAATTAGATTTTTTATTTTTTTTGTTAATAATAAATTAATCTATTTACCTAACATATTTATATATCTAAGCTTGTAATATCTGGGATGTAACATTCTACCCCCATTAATTAAATTCTTCCCCCAAAATTAATTCATTAAACTTCGAAATATTCTAATTTTCAATCATCACTATTAAAAAAGCTAGAATTCCCAAGAAGACATAGTTATATAAGTAAAATTCCATCACATGAATTTTTATCCTCAAAAGACAATGTGTGATCTCCAATGTTGTCTAGAACATTGCTCTAACACCAATTATACTACCCTAAACCCACATTTATGGATTAAGTGATGAATATTGTTGTTTCATTTTTTTGATAAAAAATATTAACATAAAAGAACATGAAAAATAACACAATAGTAAATAAAACCCATGAAATATTTCAGTCTAGGTTCTAGAAAATTAGATAAGTACTTGAATATTTTTATCTTTCAATTAAAATAAAATAATATATCTACTTATCTAAGTGTGTTATAACTCATTAGGTGTAGTCATCAATGTAAGAAATTTTAAAATTCCTGTGAAATTGTTTTTCAAACATGGGAAGATAATTAAGATTCCTAGCTTTGGATTTTATAAATAGTTGAACTAAATTTTATGAAATCTTATGTAAATTTATTTTTGAACAATTTAATTGAAATAATTTTTAAATGTCCTTGAAAAAATACTGTTAGAAATAGCTTTTGAATATATAATT
Source organism: Viscum album (assembly GCA_963277665.1). Lineage (NCBI taxonomy): Eukaryota > Viridiplantae > Streptophyta > Magnoliopsida > Santalales > Viscaceae > Viscum > Viscum album. Next base: position 230,272,238 of record OY728167.1, on the reverse strand, counting down.
GAAATTATTTACAGATTGAAAATTTTCCAATATTTTGAAAATAAATTTGCTCGTAAATTTATTTAAAAATAATCAAATTATTTTTCTGAAAATAAAATGCATGATATTGAAAACGAAAAATTTAGGCCACTTGAAACATTTAAATTTGTCTTGGGCGACCCACTTTTCATTGGATGGATTCAGTCAAGAATTCCCACAAATATTCATAATGTCCAAGTGCAAAATTTTATAAAACCTTTTAATCCCCCAATATGTATAAATATTTATCACAGGGTTTTTTTTGTGAAAAATCAGTGCATCATAATTACTTACACATGTATATATTAATATATTCTTTCATTTGAAATCATATGATATATTAAATAAAACTTATTCACATCACAATTTGAAAAATACATGATTTGTTAACGATTGAATAATTTATATACATGTCTTTAAATTTCATTCATTATCTCATAAAATAATTTCAAATGTACTCTCCAACAACGATATACAATATTCAATACTCGTACATACAAAAATATTAAAACTAGTTCTTGTATGCATGATTTGATACGAGTTAAAATGATGGTCATATCTTATATTACAAATGAAATTCATGATTTTATAAGAAATTTTCATAGATGACATCATAGTTATAATTATTTAAAACCATTTATAATTAATAATCATTAAATGTTAATAAATTTTATTTATTTTTGTGGGATATGACAATAAATTTCTTCTTTGACATATAATCATTTATTTTTACAAAATAAAATCTACTTAGAAATAACAATAAATACTTTGTTATTTGCTTAAATAATATTTTAAAAATATAAATAAATGAATTAATTTAAATAACTATTTTAAACATTTGAATAACTTGTAACTAATGTCATAATCATATATATACATAATATGCATATATCTACATGATGTTGTAGTTTTCTTCAAAAAATATAAGTCTTTACATAATGAAAAATTAACCACTCGCAATATCATAATATGAATAATTAATAAATCAATGATAATTGTTATAATTTTAATGAAATATTATTTTTTATAAGAGAAAATTGTAGAATAAAAATTTGACATCTGAAAATAAATTCGCTTCCGAATAAATTTTATCCTCAAAATAAATCAGGTTAAAATAAATAAACAAATAATCTCTTACAATGATTATAATTATAATGAAATGTCATCTTCAAAATAAATACTCAGATTAAAAATAAACCCCCCACAATTAACCTATGAAAATAAATATAATATTAATAGTCTCAGATACATGATTGCTGAATATTCTATCTTATTATTGAAAAAAACTACAAACTCTCTCACTATTATTTTTGTGTGGAATACTAGTAAGATGAAAGAAATATTTGGAACACATATCATATTGAGGAAGCCCATGCTAAAACATTGATCAAGAATCTAATTTATATACATAATTTACTATTTAGATATTATATTTATATATATAATTTAATTTGAAATCTATATTCATGATGGAGTGTTGTGAAGTTCCAACCATAGATAGAAAGATGAAAACACAATTCAATACATTGAAAAATGATTTGAATTATCTATATATATTTTTTGAGACTTATTCAGTTTTTATATATATAGTTGATAGTTACCATATGAAAACAGTGAAAAAAAATCCCAACAAATATTTAGATCGTGATCACAAATGATAAAGGCTTATTCAAGAAGCATCAATCCATATCCATATATCAAATGATCCAAAAAATCAGAAATACTGAAAAACAGTATAAAAAATGATGTCTATTTAATAAGCTATTAAAACTCAATATTCCAAGGTAGACAGATTTTTATTAGAATCAAAATTAGACTATAAACAATGAAAGATGAAGAAATAGAAGTAAAATGAATAATCAATGATTTAATACACATAGAAAGATAATCGACAAGATCATTGATACTATTCGAATACATAGTCATTAAATACACATACTTATATGTTGATATTGTTTGATTTCATTATTCAACCATCATATCTCATTCGATACCCATTCATCCAAACTACATCAGTTGAAATATCTCACCTGAGTTTGCACCTTTATCCCCATTTATGATGGTCGTCATGGCCTTTGGTTGCTTGATTTGAACCTAGGGTCACTACGCTTGACACCCCATCTTATATCGATCCATCTTTTGATAGAGAACACCTCAGCTTCGATTCCACTAGATGACCCCACCATCTCTCGAAGGCTTCACCTCGATTTGATCCAATCAAACCCCTAAAAATGATACCAATTTACTTTTCTCAATTTACAATCAAATGAAATAAAACATAACTTTTATCATTTCATTATTATTAATATTTATTTAAAAATATTTATTTCAGATATAAAAATTTTGATAAATCATATATTTATAATAATTTTAAAAAAAATTTACAAGTAAATTAATTATAAGTTATTTATTAAATATATCATACATTGTAATCATAATTTTATAAAAACAATATAATAATATTCATTTATTTTTACTAAATTAATTTATATTTATAATTTTATAATATGTATTGAAATATATATATTATAAAGTATATATTTATAGTAATTAAAATATAATTTTTATATGTCTTTTAATATATATTCAAATTATGTTTCACCCTATCACTATGTTTTAGTTAAAAAATTTCAATCAATTTATTTCCTTCTTAAATTGGTTAAATCATTATATTTTTTTCATAAAAAAATAAAAAAAGGTTTACATTTATTTTTTAAAACTATGATTTATGAAAGGTAATATTATTTAAAACATTTTAGATAATTTTTATAAATTTAGATTAATAGTACCCATTAACCAAAATTATAATAATTTCATATTCTAATATGTTGATAATTCCTGATTTTATATAATAATGTTATAATAAATTTTTAATATTTTAATTACACATAAAATTTTATTTTAATTATTTAAATCACATGGTTCCATTTATTATTTGAAAATAAAATAAACTCACAACCTTTAATATTTTGATATAATTATAAATTAATTCATTTAAATACATTTTTTATATAACTATGATTTGAATTTTTGGGATGTTACACAAATTCGATACTGCATGGTTAAATGGGTTAATCATATAAATAATTTATTCGTCACTCAGAAATAGATGAAGAACCCCAAATAAGTATATAAGGATTCATAAATGAGATCTATTTTCCTCTGTTCAGTAATGAGATGCAATTTCTATTTCACAAAAAGATAATTAAACATGATCATTTCGTAAGGGTAACTGGTCTCATATCAGGATTAATAAGTGATTCACAAACAAACCTTAAATATATAAGATATTCCTATAGTAGGAAATAATTCCCTCTAGAAGGGTGTGCTGAGCCTGACCTCCCATCCACTCAACCAATGTGATTCCCTAATAATCATTATGTTTAAACCCCCAATTGACCACCTACCCTAGGAATGTTGGTATGCACATTGTTACGGATGAGGGAGACATTGTGAGTTTCCATTATGAATGATGATATGACTTTATGGTAATTATTGTGCATGAAAACAAACCCATAATAAATAATTGTCAGGCTAAACTGAACCCACATCCTTTTGAGACACCCCTTCCTCTATTCTAGGTAAAACAATGGTGAAACAATGTGAATCTATCCAATAAAAATCTATTCGTTTATTATTATTCAAGCCATTATTTATTAAAATTATATAATTAAATGGTGAACCAAAACTAAGTCTCCCAAATGAAAAAATGATTGGTTTGTTATCAGTTAGTCCAATTATTTTGTACACAATACACAAAAAAAATGGTAAACCCATTGAGAAAATGAAAATAGAATAATGGTCAGTTTTTCATATGTTATACCACACTTTTGGAATATAAAACAGAGCTAGTAAGCCTGACATAACTCTTATAGTTAATATTATTTAACCAAGGCTTCCGTAAGATACGTCCATCCTCACATTGAAAATCCCAGGCAAGTAAAATTTCAAGATTATGAATAATATGACAATTGTGTTAACCATACATATCTGATTGAGCACATAATTCCTACAATATTTCACTAATAAGTTACATTGTTACTTGTTTTCAATGTGACTAATGATATTGCTATAATCAATATCTTCTCAATCATAGACAATTATTCCATCTAGTGACCATTATTGAACATCAGTTGTGGTTAAAACCCCCACGCATCGCAGAATGATCACACCATTCTGATGGATTCAATGTTAGGGGAGAACACAATTCTCATATAGTACCATCCATGTGTTATATTTCAGACCCTCTAAACTGCACTTGAGGGTCTCCAAAAACTAAAGCTAAAGACTTCACATCATCTTAGAAAAGATGTAGCTAACCTATTGGCCCTAGTTCTCTCATCCATCCACTTCTGGAGATTATACGTGGACCATGAAAACCACCACAAAAAATATCCAATGAAGGTGGACTATGATGAAAAATATGGATCCTATACAATTCAGGTTACACCAAAGAATTCCCCTATCAACCATCATCTTCCTAACTGTCCCACTAGAACCAACCAGATGTCTGCTGAGGGTACCGCCCAACACACTAGCGCCTATGACACCCATGGAATAGAAAAATGTAAATCATATCAATTAAGGAAGGTTCTTGATAACCGTTAATGGGATCATATCCCCACTCCCACTGATGATGTCTTCCAGTATGTTCTAGCATTAACTAGTGAGTAGGATCATATCCCTACTCACTAAAAAATGTACGTGGGCATATTCCTGTATAAGGAATGTGGGGGAACATAGTCATACCCTCATGCACGAATTCCATAAGCATATTTTGATGAAATAAGGTGGAATTATGTGGTCTCATATCCCCCCATCAATTGAAAATATCATCTAGTACATAGTGGTAATAGATATTGTGCAAACATATTTCCCTACACATAGTTATCTAAAATTAAAATACATTTAAGAAACATGTGAAGAACTCCACCAGAATATTCTAACATTGGTACAGATACAGGGATAGATGATAATTCTGATCTCTATAGAAATGATAGATCAACACTCTTATCATCAAAAAAGAGTTACAACTTCTAAGAAATTTCTCATTCATGATTCTATCCAAAAGGAATATATCCATATTCTAGTAATGTATGATGCTTATGGAGAGGCTTATATTCAAGTTCCAAATGGGGCCCACCGGGTTAAAGCAGCACATACCTCGGGACAGGGACAGATGCCTATCAGAAAAGGATTACAGAATATTCAAATTACACTGGATCTAACTCATATCCCTTTTATGGTTGGGTCTCATCATCTTTGAGGGGAAAATACCTCAGGAAATTCTCATATTCCTATCAATTAATTACAAAGGCATACTCCAATGGCCTGAGATCGATCAAATTCCCCAAATCTGGTCAGGTTAATCCTTGTGAAAATGGAAAATTCTTTTGGATATGCACATATTACTATTAGTGAATCATCCATGAATATTCCAGAAGATCATGGATTAATGGAATGTATTTCTACTTCCACTGATGATTGAAAAAACCAGTATCATTCAATGGCAATACAGGCTGAGGCACATATCACTTATACCATTCTGGAGGTCCATTGGTATATTCTAGTGGGTAATGAACATTCAACCCATGATCATATTCATGATATATTAATGGATCTCCAAGTGATAGTGGCACATGCCTTGGGGTAAGCTCATACTCCTTCCAAGAAATATTAGCGACATATCCCAAAGGCTCATATTCGAGATCATTATCTCATTCAGATCAAGTCTCACCATGTTAGAATGAAACATGTCTCGAGCAAGACACATATTCCTGGAAATAATGAAATGGGTCATTATCATTTTATATTATCTTCAATGAAATGGGATAATACTCTAGTGGAACCATATAGTTATAAGCATGTACCCAAAATAATTATATACTTGGCATATATACCAACATAATTCCAAAATGAAGGTTGACATATTCTGACCACAACGCAAAATGTGACCCATATTCCTACTCTTCTCAATACTAGTGTCCTTGAGGATATTCGAGACACATTCCCAACACTAGAAGGGTTTATCAACTATTTAACTAAAGTATAATGGGATCATTACCATGATAGTTCTCCTCATGTTAGTGTAAATATGGATCACATGTATTCTACACCTGAAATATACCGTGGTCAACCTCACCATAGTGATATGTACCATTGACAAGGAAATAATCCCCTTTCATAGACATCAAAATATAGAGAGTTTTCCAAAACCCAAATTCCTTTTAATATATTGGCTCTCAAATCATTAGGGTCAAATGAATATTATTCCCCATAAACACATAGCAATAATCTACTCTAGTCAGCAGGTGACCCTTAGAATCATCTTCTATTTTATGACTTTATTAAGGTTAAAGACTCATAATTAGAAGGCAGATATTGAAAAATGGATAGATTTATCTGGGAAAAACCTCCCATCATGTTTTGGCCCCTCTCCACTTATGACTACGAGATTGAAGATAATCTATATAAGGATTACACGCCTAATATGTGCTAAAATAAATGGTAAACTCATCAGAGAATGAAGGATATAAACCTCCCATATCATGGATATGGTGGTCACGTTCATACCATCAAGATACTTTGTTATCATATTTACCTATCAGCTATCTCCATTTACATAGATCGAAAACCCTAAAAAGAAATGCTCAAATTTTACACACACTTGCCTCTAATACATAACAACACTTCGACAGTTGATCCCTACAACCGCAACACGGATCTGTATTCAATGAAGGAAAATGTATGGAGCTTTAAACTTCTTTACACTCATGGAAAAACATTTCCCCTCAGGTAAAACACCAAATAATGTCATACCCTTTTGAGAAAACGTAGGATAGTGTAACACTCAGGCCATTTGGTCACTACAACAGGATTCCCCAACATAAATGATTCCCATACATCAAAAATGGAGGGGATAGGGAAAGAAAATATTTAGGCTGGTCTCATAAAAGAAATAATAATTCACTCCATACATATAGTACATAGATATTATCAAGAAGAAAACATATAATAAATAATTATAGCCATCATGGGATGCCATCACATCCTACTCCTATGAGAGCATAACTATGTCGCATCAAATGGGTCGTATTAGCAGTTGTCATATTAAACTTCCAGGGGAGACCCCAACTTACAAGGCTAGGGGAATATCCACCAATTCCCCACATCTAGGATCCTCAATTCTTGAGGGGATTGAGGAAACATTGGCAAAAAACGAACGCAAAACACAACCTACTAGTCTAGGGGAATTTATATTTCAACCATCATCACTTTGTTCATTATCCTTTGAGAGTGTCTTGGGGAAATCAATGATGATTCCATATCAACCCCATCCCACTGGTGTGGATAAATTTATATCTCAACTTCCATCTCATGAACAATAAAATGCCCTATTGGAATCATTGGATCCCCAGAAAGATGATCATTCATTGCCAATTGCGGACCTGAAAATCACCCATCCCATATGGTCATCTTCATTTTCATCTTCATCATCATGATAGAGATAATCAATATTTTACATGTAGGGAGGAAAATACCAATGGTCAGAATAACATCTATTTCTCGCACCATAAGATAAACCTCTTAGGTTAGGTTCCCGTTAGGCAATCATGACTAGAAACTCGATCAAAGTAACTATTCATCTACCATGAAGGGAGGAACTTATGGTTAATGCGATCATACCTTGACAAGGTTTCAAGTAAAAATGTAACAATATGGAAAATGGTTCGAATGAAATCTCTAATGATGTTAGTGAAAAATCATAATGATGCGTCGAAAGTAATGGTACAACCACCATATCCCGATATGCCTTTATGAATGAAATCACTATTACAAAAATATATATTGAGGATCAATACACAAATATAGAGGTCCACAACACGGAAAATAAACCCTGAGTAGAGGTTGATTTATATTCACCATCAGGGCTATAGGCACCCAGAACCAATAAACGCTATAAAACCATGAACATCTGAATACTGACCGTCCACATATATAGTGGGGAAATGCCAATGAAAAATGGATGGGTATGACAACATCCCAGTCTCGAAACTAGAAATATAATGTTCTTTCCACATAGGAATAGTTGTCACAATACAAGAGTGGGATACAAACACTCACAAAACATAATGAGGAGCTACCCAGGAGAAATATTCACACAAGATATAAGCTTTATATAGAGACACAACTTCCTCCAAACATAGAAAATACATGATCAAGATATTTATTTCAGTATCAGAATGTCTCTAGATCCCGGATGATAGTCAACATAAATGATGAAGTTGAAAATGATCATGACTTACCACCTCTATTTTAGGGAGTGACTCTCCCTCATCCTAGATATCATTTAGTCTTAGGATGAATCATGAATCAATAGGATACAATATTTTCTCCACCTCATCAAACATATTATACTCCTTTTATATGGGATTCGGTTCAAATATCAGTTCCTCCATAGATTCTTTTCATCGTCAAGTCCATGAATACTTGAATTGAAGCCTTGGATGATCGACATGAACCTTTGTAGCTCGGGATCATGTCATATCCTGATTGGGTGCATGACACATTACCCCCACCCAATTTCAACAATCTCACACTCTCTCCCTTTGACAGTTTAGGTGACCACAAACATCATCTCACACACATTGTAACTTAATGGGGGCTAATTATAGGCCTTCGAGATCAACAAGTCGCAAAAGGATGATTTATTTTATACAGCCACTAAAATGGCCACCTTTTTTTCTTTATATTTTATTTCTAGTACGTTCATTTTTTGGATGTGAAAACCATCTTTGTCAGTTCCATTATCAGTTCAGCTCCATGCTGGGGAAAATTAAAATTGTTGACCTGACAAACAACATGCAATGTGAAAAATAGAGTGTGTATGACTTGTTATCCATTTGAAATGGTTTAACCTATTTTTTTTATTATCCATCTATGTCAACAGAATCTATTATAACTCCTTGATTAAAATCATTGTTTTTAGTTGTAGACACCTCTGATACCAATGAAGTATCCGTTTAGGTTTCATGAGTCCGTAGAAATGGTACACTGTCTAAAATATTACATTCATAGAACCCATATTAATCATGATTCACTCTATTAGAATTGTGAAAAAGTATAGAAAAATATTAAGTTGTTTTTTTTACTCTCAAGGAAATGAAAGTGCCCATCTATGAACCTAGGTAGGTCCCAAATTATCCATAACCTCTTGTCCAGCAGTAATGACAACATAATCACCCTCAACCAGAAGCATAGACAAACCATAGTCACTCGAGATTTGTGGATTGGATGAATAATGAATACTAGTTTCAAAACGAACAAGTCCCCATTTATTTCTTCGCATCCGTATATAATAACCTACTCTAGCTACAACAAACCTAGAAACCAGATGAGGTCAACCTCACCAACCATCCAGACTACATCCATTTTCATAATATGATGGGCCATAATATCTAGGAATACTTTTTCTTTAAAAAATTATTTCAAGGCACCATAAATTATAGATAGGTGGTGTTAGATAAATCCTAAAAGAAATTGGCATGCGTAACTATTTCCCAGTTAAAACAAGAGGGTGATTGGAAGAATGTCTATGATAGGCTTGTGTGAATGTTTGACAACATGATGACAACAAAAATAGTTGAATGTGTTCATTCCAACCTGATAGAAAAGAAATGTAGAAAAAAAAATAGGTCCATCACCCATGAATGAAATATCATATATGCCTCAAATGTTTGGGAACAACCTCTTGTAGCATGATGAAACTGAATATAAGGAACCATTTTCTTCTCAAAATCAAGAACTAACTCTTGAATATTTTTTTTCCACAAAATCATATGAATGGGAACCGACCCAGAAAATGGAACCCTCGTCAAAAAATAATAATCTTTTGTTATGTTATTGCGATACACTTATTAGACCCCTACTACGATGAATAATATGTCATGGAATATGAGTTACCCATAAATAACCACGGAATAAGAGGCTGCATGCACCAGAACAAAAAATACACCGGACACCAAAGGTGTGGTTGAACCCAATATTTCAATAAAATCACCATATAGGACATATATGATGTCATAAACCATGGAAAAGGACTAAAATAGGTAAAAAATGGTGTAGAGGAATCCAAAATCCCTCATGCGGTTGTCTACACCCTTTTTATTTCATGACTGCCTAGTGGGGGTTCGATTATCTAATAATTTAAGAAAATTGGGATGGATGGTAAAACTAATTCCACTAGAATAAGATTCCCCTTCGGCCTCTGTACAATTACTAGGTTCATCCACCTCAAATGCCTGGGTTCCATGTCCACATGTCAAAGAGGAACCCCACAACATAAATTTCTAACCTTTCGCACAAAAGTATGAATTTCTTAAATAGATGGCAGTTTTCCCAACCAAGATTTCATCGTGGATGCACTCCATATTTTAAAAAAAATAAGGCAGGAACATTCCAAACCCATACATATCCCATGGAAATTCACAATAAAAGTCGTTTCAGCCATGGTTTGTCATGTGGAGATGATACCATCAAAATACCTTGTCTCAATCTCATTCACTGACCATGATAAAGAAGAGGTCATCTAAGTTAATATCATGCCCCTATATGTTTTGAGAAGATGAAATTTTGGGAAATCCCAAAGGGCTCTTATTGATATTGATTCTGGGATCAACCTCATCCTAGAATGAACCCTCTAATGTCTAGGATATAGAGAAATGTATTTGTATCCCACAATGCCAAAAATATAAGGACCAAACAATATTACATACATAATCATGAATTTAGTCAAGAAAACTATTCCTTTTACATTGAGGATCATTTCATGTTTAGATCATTATAGAATTGGGACAATACATTCATAACGTAATAAATTATTATAGAGTGGATACCAGATAAACAATTTCCATTTTTTTCAAAAAAATAAATCATTAAAAATTAAACATGACTTCTTGTCCATTCTTAAACATTTAACATGGATTACTTCTTTTTCTTACACATCCATTAACATGTGAATATCATTTAATAACCTGGGATGAGAACGAAAGATCAATAATCAATAAAAAATAAGGAAAGGGAACATTAGTCCATGAATACTCATAACGTATAAAAACATTTCCAAAAGTCATGCTTTTCACCCATATATACTTACTTCGTGTAACATGATATTTACAGAAGATCCACACAAACATGAGAACATAAATATAATCATAATTTTATCTGGGGGAATTACTTACAAAATCTTGTAACCATTATTGGCTACCTTATAAACTGTTACCCTCACAGCTACCTTACTTTGTGTAACCATCACAAATACACATGGAGTAACCTTACTGCTGACCTCCAACATGCACAAACCCAATGCATTGGAGGGAGATATAGGTCCAATAATTCATCATAAATAATTCCCAAGAACATAAATATAATCATATAACATGAATAATTCCATAAAAACATTACTTTGGATTTTTGTAAAACAAAATTAAAAAAGAGGATTTTTAAAGAAAATCCCTTTATAAATATGATACAATTGAAGAGGGACTTAATAGATTGGATGGAGTATGTATATATACTGTAAATAATCATAGTAAAACATAATATATGTAGAAACCATCACAAAAATATTTTAAATAGCACATAAATAATGAAGTAGAAGGTTAACCCAAAGAATGGAAATCAGGTTAAGAATTCCCTTACATCGGGTTTGTCTTACTTTGAACTTGTTAAAAATTACTGTATAATGGTAAAAAATTGCATTATTCATATTTCAAAGAAACATTTTTATGTTTTTAACATCTTATATTATCATTTAATTAAATCATTTCACCCATTAATTGTTAGTATTTTTCCCCTTGCACTATTTTTGGGTGAATTCTTTACATGATTTCCAAGATTGGTTCATGATAGATATTCTTGTTGATTGGAAGTGAAATTCTAGAATTGGAATGGAAATGTATTTAAATATTTCCAGTAACATAGTTTATACCGTTGATAGTTTTTATGTTTAATATTAGGATGATTCATAAGTTAAAACATTAATAATGTTCGTTTAGATCATATTAGTGGTTCTTTCAAAATAACAACCTCGTTTTGCCATATAAATTAGAACCATGAGTAAAAACGATTTCCAGAAACATGGGTGAGTCATAATACATATATTATAACCTAATTTAACCATATAAATGTTTTCATGACTAGACTTGAAATAATTAATTATAATTGAAATCACATCATCCACAATGTGGGTAATTCAACACAAAACAGACAGTGTTTTTATTCCTTAAATAAGTGGGAGAGAAGAAGAATAATGATGACTAATTTTCCATAGACATGATAACATCCATAATATACATGATTTCTGGAGATTTCTTGCCTCTTGGGTAAGGAGATATGAATAAATAAAAAGGAAGGAACTCAAAATAAAAGAATAAGTGGGAAATCTATTACAAAAATTCAGCAGCACAATGGTTATGCGACATGGTTTTAGAAAACATTATGAAAATAGGGGAAAAGGGTCCCCAATCCCTAAATGATTCATAATATAGAATAGATCAATAATTAGATATAAATAAGAACATGGTATGAAAACATGAATGATATACCACAAAAAATAGAACTTGAATAGAAAAAGATAGAAATTTGGAATTTCTGTACTTTATAGAGTAACCCTTAGAACATGAAGGTTGGGACCTTGGGATTACTAATATGAAGGTAAGGGGACCAGATATTTGTTTAGGGATAATTGGGAATGAATTAAATAAAGGGAAGAGTTGGTATTTACAGGAAAAGTGTGGGATTATTTCAATAATTTTCAAGGGACACCTCATGAGTGGTATTTGAAAAACCATGAGCTTGCCCATGGTATTTGTAACATCCTATTTCTAGAATCCACCCAGAGGAGCCCCTTAATCGGTAGGTCACATGGAATCAAGCACATTTCCCCAAATTCCAGAGGCCACTGACTAGCGGTGAGGGACTTGGGTGTGATAGTGGGGATACTAAGCCCTCATTGGTAGAGTACACAACGGAAATAAACATCACATCCAATAGCAAAAGTAGTAAATATCCAACAATAGTAAACAATGGAAGACTAAACCAATAAATAGATGGAGAAAACATATATATATGAAATGAATCATGATACATATGTCTAGGAAAGAATAAAAACAAGTCACAATGCTGAATACAATGCTAAAAAAATTACAAAATAAAACAGATAATAAACTCCACCTCATCGGAAACATTGGCTTGGTCCCATGCTCTCATGCTCCAATGCAATTCAAGTACCCGAAGTGGAATGGATCATGCCATTATCTATACCTACAACAATATAATCTATTTGGGCCCAAAAGCATGAACCAAACATGGTGTGAGACAACATCCCAGTAGGAAACCGGCTAAATATCTGTGCCTAACTGTCAGTGAGTATATGGTGGGTAGAGTACAATAAACAGTAAACAATAAGCAGTAAACATGATGATACACAATAGTAAACAATTCACAGATCAACAAGAAGTAGTGATGCAGACAGCTAACCACAAACTGGAATCCCTTTGGGGAGTACTCACAACCATCCCCTCTGGTCTTATCCAAGAATTACCCACAACCCTCTGGGTAGTGCACTCAGCCTAACCCCTCTGGTTTGGTCATACGAAATTAGAATATTCTCTGAGGAAGTGTGCTCATTCAATTCCTCTTATAGTCTAATGTAGTCAGGGACTCTCTAAGGAAGATCATGCTATCAATTCCCCTTATAGACCCATGGTCTAGAGACTCTATGAGGAATCTCACTTGGTCAATTCCTCTTATAGCCTCAGGTCGATCATAGACTCTCTGAGGAAGCTCACTCAGTCAATTCCTCCTATATCCTAGAGTGGTATAAGGAAATTCAAAAAAAACAAAGACTCTATGAGGAAGCTCACTCAGTCTATCCCCTAATAGTTTGTAAATATCAAGACTCTCTGAGGAAGCTCACTCAGTCTATCCTACTGTAGTCTATAATATCCAAGACTCTCTAGGAAGCTCACTCGTTCTATCCCCTATAGTCTATAATATTACAGACTCTCTGGGATTATCACTTGGTCTATACCCTATTGTTTATAATGTCCAAGACTCTCCGAGGAAGCTCAATCGGTCTATCCCCTTATTTTATATAACATCAGTTTCTCATGGCCTCGTTCCAGTCAGTGCATAATAACCCTATAAGTCCAAGATAAACCTACAGAGCTACAAGGCTAACCATTCTACAACATAAAAAGAGTGTCAGGGAATAACACTCCATCCTACGGTCACAAGGCATGGAAAACAGGTATAACGACCAAAGGTTTGACAAGAACGAAAGGTCGTAAACTGGACAAGGCATGGAAAAACATCCATGCATAGCAATTATCCTCATACATAACCAAATTACCTCTACACAAGAATACAAGAAATGCAGTAAAAACAACAGGGAAAAAACAATAAACGCGCAATACCCTTTTCAAGGGTATTGGAGGAAATTGCGAAAAAAACTCAATGAATTCGAACAGAAAGGCACAAAACACCTACCATGAAGCTAGGAGATCAATATACATGAACCACGAGGCTTGAATCTCCTTAGAACGTCATAGATATACGAAAATTCTCAAAACATTCACCCCACAATAACATGAAAAAGAGGTGGATTGGGAAATGGTGCTCTAGAGTGAGGAGGAGCTTACCATTATCATTCCAACACAATCAACGACGGTCGATTCAGAGAATGGAAAGATGATGAAGGTCTTGGAGAAGATCCTTAGTCGTACCGTCGCTCTCGGTAGAACCAAAGCTAAAAGGAAGGTGTTCCATCCGTCAGTCGCGACCCAGGTCTGTTTAATTAACAAAACAAAGTACACGGTGTGTAATTTTGGAGTACATGACATATACTAGCCTTTTTTGTACTCCTCTTTAAGCAGTTTCTACATCACCGCACACAATTGTGTGTGTGGACCTTACATGGCTAGCACCCGGCCTCACGTGACAATGAAGTACACGACGTGTACTTCAAAAATTTCTAAAAATGCTTCTTTTCTCAAAAACTTTTGAAAAAGGAAAAACAAACCTGAATTGAAGATATGGGTCCATACAAACTTCCCCCTTTAATGAAATTCATCCCTAAATTTCCATAGTGAGGCATAGAAGAAGAATCCCCAAATAGCACTGGCCACTGCGACTGTTCATCAGCCTCCCCCTCCCATGACATGTCATGTATTCACCCCTGCTTCTATAGAACCAGTACGAGAGAAAAAAACCGGCCATGGAGAACCTTCGCAGTACGATCGACAATATGGATAGGATGATCCTCAAATGATGAATTCGATTCATGATCAACCTCCTCTGGTTGAAAAATATGAGACGAGTTGGAAAAGTAACTTCAGAGCTGAGAAACATGGAAGACGTCGTGCATAGCCTGATGCCTATGAGGTAACTGCAACTGATAGGCAACCAACCCAACTCTCTCCAACACTTCAAATGGCACGACGTACCATGGTGAATGCTTACCCAATATTTGAATCCTCTTGTGTCCCTGCCTCAGTGTGACATGTAGTAAAACCTGATTCCCGACCACAAACTCTAGAGGTCATCATTGTTGATCAGCATAAGACATATGTTGAGACTGCGCTGTATCTATCATCTTCCAAATAAACTCTATATTTTATGAGGTCTCCTGAATAAGACATGGTCCTATCAATGATGACTCTCCCACCTCATTCCATCATAAAAGAATATCGTCCTGGCCTACCGTACAAAGCCTCATAAGGTGCCATATGAATAGTCACCTGAAAACAATTGTTGTAGGAAAACTCCAAAACAGGTATATGCTTCTCCAAAGAACCTCCAAAGTCTAGAATGAAAGCCCGTAGTATATCCTCATGAACCTGAATCATTCACTCGGATTTTCCATCTCTTTGGGGATGGTATGTTGTACTCAAATGTACCTGTGTACCAAAAGCCTTTTGAAGCCCCTTCCAGAACCATGAAGTAAAACGTAAATCGCTATCTGAAACAATGGATTGCGAAACTCCATGCAGACGTACAATCTCTCGGATGTAGAACCACCCCAGATCATCCACACTAAAGTATTCCTTGATTGGTGAAAAGTGAGAAACCATTGTGAGTCTGTCAATGACAACCCATACTACATTGTTCCCTCGAGACGACCTCAGAAAACTAGTCCCCAAATCCATCGCGACGTCATTCGACTTCCACTCGAAATGGGTAACTACTGCAGAAGCCCTACTGGTCGCCGATGCTCCCCCTTCACCTGTTAGCAAGTGGAACACCACAATACAAAACCAGCAACATCTCTCTTCAAACCTGGCCATGAATAATAATGGTGTAGATAGCGGTACATCTTGGTGATGACATGATGAACTACCCAAACCGTGGAATGAATGTCCCACATCAGATCCTCGCGTATATTTCATAACACCAATACACATCCCTGTAAATGCAAGATCTCATCCTCGCCTACTATCAATATAGGAAGAGGGTCCTCTCTTGAAACACTCTCATACATGACATGGACATCTGAGTCTGATCGCTGACTCATCTGTACCCGATCGATAAGAGTAAAGGTAATAGCTACAGAAGAAAGAAACGTCTTTCCCTAACTATCGTGCACCTACGAATACATCTCAGAGAATATATCCATAAGCTGCCACTCATTGATGGCATCCATAACTGCATGTATTTGAGTACTCGTGCTCAGTGCTTTAGCCACTACATTGCCTTTCCTAGGCATGTAGGCAAGCTCTAAGTCGAAGGACTGAATATACTCGACCCACCTGCACTGTCTAAAATTCAGATCATGCTGAGTGAATATGTACTTGAGACTCTTGTGGTCAGTGAACTCCAGAAAGTGCACTCCCAGAAGATAATGTCTCCATCAACATAGTTCATGAACGATAGCTGTCAAATCCTGATCGTGCGTCAGGTAGTTCCTCTCTTGTGGCCTAAACTGCCGAGACCCGTAAGCAACGACTCTAGCTCCCTGTATAAGCACATCTCCCAGCCCGATACATGAAGCATCACAGTAAACTTTATATCTCTTTCTTGGCTCTGGAAAGACTAGTATTAGTGCTGAAGTCAACCTCCCTTTCAGCTCCTGAAAGGCTGACTCACAAGATTCTGACCATAAGAACTTCACCCCTTTCTTGGTCATACCAATAAGTGGTGCTGATAGGCATGAAAATTACTCTATGAAATGTCTGTTGTATCCAGCCAGCCCTACCAAACTCTGTACCTCGAAGACATTCTTTCGGATACTCCATGGAAACTACGGCCCTCACTTTCTCGAGTTCTACTGATACTCATGGAACTAAGATAACATGACCCAATAATTCAATTTGGTCTATCTAGAAGTTGTATTTTGTGATATTGGCATGTAACATATGATCTCTCAGGGTACTCAAAATGATCACAATATGGGCAGCAATTTCATGTCGAGTGTGAGTGTACACCAAGATATCATCCACGAATACAACCACAAAGGAATCCATGTGTGGATGGAACACTTGGTTCATTAGTTCCATGAAAACTGTACGCACATTTGTGAGACTAAACAGCATAAAAAAATACTCGTACAGACCATACCTTCATTTGAAAGCTGTAATACGTATATCTGATGGTATAAAATGTATCTATTGATAACCGGATCTCAAATCAATCTTTGTGAACAATAGGCATCCACCAAGATGATCAATGAGATCATAAATCCTAGGCAAAGGATATTAGTTCTTGACCGTCAACTGGTTTTTCTTCTGATAATCCACACAAAGCCTAAGGGTGTCGTATGCCTTCTTCACAAACAGGACAGGAAAACCCCAAGGAGAAGTACTGGGTCTGATTAAACCCTTTTCATGCAACTCCTATAACTACTTCTTGAGCTCATGCAAGTCATGTGTAGCCATATTATAAGGAGGAATGCACATCGATGCCACACCTAGCACAAGATCAATAGAAAATTCTACCTCACGCTTCGAAGGAAAACTAGAAAAGTCCTCTGGAAATACATCTATGAAACGATCCACCCTAGTAGGAAAGTATAACTGTGAAGTTCCCTGGTCATCCAGATAAAGACTAGCGATCTGGGATGTAACTCCCCCTATCCCATGATCCTATAGGCCTACTCCACTCTCCTGGACATCCCACACACTTCTATGAAGAAAGGATCCACCCTATGGTGATACGAAACTCACCTTACGGTGATAACAGTCAACGAATGCATTGAAGGGAACTAGCTAGTCCATTATGAGAATGACATCATAGCCTGTCATATATAGGACATAGAGGTACCGAATGATGTGACACCATGAAACCTCAAGAGGGCACTCTCTGCACTGATGTACACTAACCGCTCTCTTCCCCAACAGTGTGTCTAGAGTCAATGTATCGGCATAAAAGAAGATTCAGATCCCAAGTCTCTCCACAACAGAAACATAGATAAAGCTATGCATAGCACCAATATAAAAAAGTGTTGAAGATAAAACTGAGGCTACTAAGATCATACCTTGAACTGCAGAAGGGTTGGGATCCTGCTCCAAATGGGTCAGATCCTCTGCAAAAGTCTAGCCTGTACTATGGCCCTGTGACCCTACCTAACCACTCCATGCTGACCCACTCTACTATCGCTGGTAACCTGGTGACTGACCACCACGGTCGCGACCACCACCTTGGCCTGAATGGACAGAAGAACTCCAGTTCCCAGAAAAGTGAGAAACTGGTGATAGGTCTCCTAAACGCGGGGTCATAGAAGAACCCCTACCACCAGCTGTAGGTGAGAAGATCTGACATATTTACGGAAGATGGCACATCTTGCCACAATATCAGCACTCCATCGGGTCTCTCTGGCACTGAGGGCTAGTATGCCTGCTCCTCCCGCCTTGGTAGCACACTACACGGCTGCATGAAGATACATTCTGCCTTCTTTGATCTCCTCAAGTAGACTTACTGCGGCGCTTCCTACTATCAGTAGTAGGAACAATGACTCTGGTTGCCGAACCACCCTAGCTCAGATATCTAGAATCCCTAAGATTCCACTCAGTGATCAGCACCTGGTTGACCATAGATGATATCAAAGTCAACCAGAATATGTTCACCTATGATCGGATGTCATGTCTTAAACCATCCTCAAACTTCCGCGCAAGGAACCGATCATCGACTCCTAGAATAGGCATGAAACACTATATCTTAGTAAAGCGAGATGGGTATTTCATAACAGAAATTGTACCCTATTATAGACTCATAAACTCCCGGGCTAGATCGGCTCTCAAGGTCTCCTGGTAGAAGTGATTATAGAATATGAACCATAACTCATTCCAAGTCATACTTTGCTGTTTTCCTAACTGTGAGATCACCTCCCACCACCTCTTGGCGGAGTCGTGGATCATATAGGTCACGAGCTTCACCCTCTTCTCTAGAGGTATCTATAGATCCTATAAAATAGTTAGTGTGTCCTCTATCCATGACTCTACATCCTAGGGTCCTCCATACCATGAAAAATTAGGAGGATTTTGGTGCTGGAAAACCTGCGTCAACTCTTCCCTTGACGGGGTAGGAGGCGGCACTCCCTGGAAGGTCTGCACCATCCTCATAAAATATTCCCTAAAGTTTGCATCGGCACGTGCAACTAGTATAACCACTGGTTCCAAGGTAGGCACAATAGGAGGTTCTACAAGAGGTCCCTGATCGCCCATATCTATTGTCTGATCACCGTTTGACAGCTGACGTACAAACCGAAGACGTCTAGGTGGAATAATTATAAAAGGTCCAAAGAAAACCTTAGATCAGGATTATCAAGGACCGAGGACACAAGAGTACAAGGGGGGAACTGGAGAATGAAACATTCATGTTTTACAAATCATGACTTCGTGGATTGTATAAAAACTACACGGCCCATTCTTTTAATCCATTCACATGGGCGGGTACTACTGTCACAACTGGTCGTGTAACGCCCCAACCACACGGAGTGTGGTCCCCACACATGACGTGTACTTTAAGTCTTTTCCCCTACCTGAGTCCCCTTACACATATAACCCACACGGTCCTCTTAATCATAGACTACACGACATGTTCATGAGGGACACGGTGTGTACTAGATAGGGTTTCAACAGCCCGTGTTGTTAGTTACAAGGAAGGCTAGACGATTCACTCTACACAGCATTCTCCCAGAGAACATGACGTGTACTTGAAGGTTTTCCCAGACTCGTGTTGTTCGTGACATGGCCAGGTACCTATGATTCATGGCACGCTGTGTGATAATAGGAAACAGTGTGTATAGTCGATGTTTTATCCGACTATGTCATTAGTCACATGGGTAGACCCACGATCACTAGAACACGACGTGTACTTACTGTACACAGCGTGTTCTTGAAGACTTTTCACAACCCCATGTTTCTTCCCACATAGTCAGTGACACTATTTAAAAACTACACAGCGTGTATTCATAAAGTACACACCGTGTATTTTGGGTTTTCTGGGCAGTAGCTCAGAAACTGCTGTAATGCCCATAAAACACAGAAAACAAGAGTTAAGGTGCCAAATTTTGATCTGTGAGGTCCCATAAACCCTGCGAATCACATCAAGGAATCCCATACAAGTTATAACATGGAAACCGGGAGATGATCAACCAAATTCCGGTCCATGAAGGCCCATAAAACCTCAAGAACCAACGTTTGACATCCATCTATGCAAGTACTACACAAAAAATTCTCTATCAAACATGAGTGATTCTATCAAATCATCTGTCACAAGAACATGCATAATCTACAAACTGTCTATCACAAAAAACATGCAATCACTAATGCATCCAAAATTCCATGACAAAAAAGCATGGAATGTGATTTCTATCAAGTTACTATATAATGCATAATATGGAATACCCTCCTCTCATCGGGTTGTGACAGAAATAGAACTGCAATAACAACAATGGTAACAACACAAATCAAGTGAATCACCCAACGGTGAAATCAAATCTACTGTAAAAATTGCAAACCAGTAAAATTGAAATAAATGAGGAAGTATGGGTTTTCCATGTAATAGGGTTAGCTACTCCCAGGAACAGCTTATTACCAAGTACCTTTTCCATCATATCCCTAGCTATAGGCTCTAAATTACAAGTCAAGGTAAAATAATTCCTCTGATACCACTTTATAACATCCTGGTTCTGGAAGCCACCAAGATGCGCCCCGTACTGGTTAATCACATTGCCTCAAGCACATTTCTCCAAATGCCAAAGGCTGCCAACTAGTAGCGAGGGCCTTTGGTGTGATAGTGGGGAAACTATGCCCTAATTGGTGGAGTAAACATCAGAAATAAACAACACATACAATAACGGAATGAGAAAATATTCAACAACAGTAAAAAACATAAGACTAAAACAATAAATAGATGGAGAACACATATATATATGAAATGATGTATGATACATATGTCTAGGAAATCATCCAAACAAGTCACAATGCAGAATACAATACAAAACCAAAGTACAAATGAAAAAAGATAAGAAACTCCTCAGCATCACAAGCCGTGGATTGGTACCATGCTCCCCCGGTCCAATACAAGTCAAGTACCTAAAGTGGATGGGTGGTTTCCCTTATCTATACCTACAACAATATAATCTGTTTCGGCCCAAAAGCATGACCCAAATAGGGTGTGAGACAAAATCCCAGTAGGGAACCACCCGAAGATGTGTGCCTAACAGTCAGTGAGTATATGGTAGGTATAGTACAATAAGCAGTAAAAAATAAGCAGTCAATAGGATGATACACAATAGTAAACAATCCACAGATCAACAAGCACTAGTGAAGCTGAAAACTAACCACAAACTGGAGTCCCTCTCGGGAGTACTCACAGCCATCCCCTCTGGTCCTATCCAAGATGTACCCACAACCCTATCAGCTGTACACTCAGCCTAACCCCTCCAGTTTGGTCATACGAAAGTATAATACTCTCTGAGGAAGCAGACTTAGTCAATTACCATTATAGTCTAATGTAGTCAGGGACTATCTGACGACGATCACACGGTCAATACCCCTTATAGCCCCATAGTCTAGAGACTCTATCATGAAGCTCACTCAGTCAATTCCACTTATAGCCTCAGGTCGAACATAGACTCTCTATGGAAGCTCACTAAGTCAACTACCCCTATAGCCTGGAGTTGTTTAGGGAAATTCAAACAAAACAGAGACTCTCTGAGGAATCTCACTCGGTCTATCCCCTTATAGCCTATAAAGCTCAAGACACTCTGAGGAAGCACACTCGGACTATCCTCTTGTAGTCTATAATATCCAGGACTCTCTAGGAAGCTAACTTGGTCTATCCCCTATAGTCTATAATATCCATGACTCTCTGGGAAGCCTACTCAGTTTGTCCCCTATTGTTTATAATGTCCAAGACTCTCTGAGGATTCTCACTCAACCTATCCCCTTAGAGTCAATAGCACCAGGTTCTCATGGCCCCATGCCAATATGTGCATAATAATGATATAAGGCCAATGTATACCTATAGATCTACTTGTCTGACTAGTCTACAACATAACAAGCATGTCAGGGAACAATGTAACTCCCTAGGCTTCCACGATACACTTCTCATTGAATAATACCGTAGTGTGTGTCGTAGGCAACTACGAGTTCTAACACAAACCACAACACATCAAAATAGCCGTTATGAATAGTAATACCCATTTTTTTAAATATTATATATTTTATCCTTCAAAATGGACTTTATTTTTGGATTCGTAATATGGAAATTAGCTTATGGTGTTTTTTTGGTATTTTTCTGACAACTTTCAATTTTTGATGAATAGTGAAAAACACTATGTTATAGTTTAATACCGACTTTTTATTTAAATAATTATTTATTTAATTTAAATGTATTTTAGGTCAATATAGATACATAATACCTATATATGTTCAATGTAATTCACTGGATTCAGTTTATAATAATTTTAGATATATAAAAATTTTATTGAAGTTTTCACCGTTTTCTACCCATCTGAGAGGAGAATTTGCAAATTCATATAAAACATAATTTTACCGCTTCAGTGAGTGGTATTTCAAAAATCTGAGAGACACAGTTAATATCAAGGAGTAAAATTTGGTTCAATAAGATAAAAATTATTTTTGATGAATAGTAACCTTTTACTTTTATTTACCACAGTTAAAAGTAAATAGGGTAATTGTGGGTAAAACTGATATTATTATTACCCTAACACATGTCCTAATTCTATTTTCTAAGTATAATTCGACCAAAAACAACATTAGGAATAAAATATAAACCTCTTTGGTCCACTTGGATTAGATTAGGACAATTATTATTATTTAATTCAAAGAAGAGTTAAAAGAGCTAAAATCAACGTTTAATAACAAAAATTTTATAATATATGGTTATACATAAGATAAATTCATATATAAATTTTCATTCGAAATATTAAAATATTTCCTACATGATGTTATTTTATTCATAATTTTTAGACATTAGATAATTCAATTTATTTATGACAGAATGGTGATGTAGTAATTACCTAATTAATGATATATTAAAATATTTGATATTATAAATATCCAAATAAATGTAATTTGAGACTTTTTATGAATTAAACTAATTTTATAGGTTAATATTACATGTTAGTATTGATTAAATGAATTTATTTTGAATTAATAAAGTTTTTATAACTCTATCAAAAATCAATTATTAAATAGTGTCAAAATTGACATAAAAGAGTATTTAAAACAAATATTATATTATTAGTTGATATTCTATTACTAAAAATATAAGGATCAGTTAAATGACTTAGATAAGGTTATATATATTAATAAAGAACCACATGCGGTTCGCTAGTCTTGTTATAGTATATTTATTAATCATATAATATAACAATACAAAGAGACATGTTAAATGTCAAACTATTTAACTAAGAGTTAAATATAAATGATAAGTTTAATATAGTGACCCAAACCTGTCTAAAATCTATTGTTTGACGCTATATAGACCTATTGCCACCTTATCCTAGAAATAAGTCACTTTGGAGCCATTATAACCAAAATATGAATTTATTATAAAATAATATTTTAATTTTTTCCTAAGGTGCCCCCCACACCTCTTAGAAAAGGAAACATCCCCTTCTCTCAAAGTCACACCTTCATAGACATTTTGATCGGCCAACCCCTTCCCAAATATCCTCTCAAATTACCTCACTTCATTCTAGATGTCTTCCATTAGTCAGAACGCCAACTTAAGGAGCCCTTTTGGTCAAATAGAAAGGAAGATCCCGAAAAAGAAGTAAAAATATCACCACCACTTTCATGTTCCTTTCTTCTTCCACTTACTTTTTCTTTGTTGTTCTATTATAAAATAATAACTCCAGTACATTATATATACAGTGATGATATTATAAATATGTTACAACCAAATTCATTATTCAATCCATCCCTTGAATGACATGTCCCCATACGTGCGTACGTACGGCTTACCTTCTCCACGTTGTGGTGTATTTGTTATTCAATACATTATTTTTTGGATGGGTATAATAATGATGTGTAATTCATGTAAATAATAAATTTAAAATTATAATTATTTTTTATATATGATACACCATCTAATTAAATATTATATCAAAATAATGATATTGTTGCTCGTGCATACGTACGGACTACCGTCTCCACGAAGACGATGAGATTAATTCCCCATCGTATCCATTCAAGAATAATTTCCATTTGATGGTAAAAAATAATTTTTAGGGACTTAATATCATTCCGGATATGAATAAGAAGTAACCTATGGATAAAAAACATGTCTTATGTAACAAAACTTATAAACGAAAATGACTAAGTGGACTCCTTAAAAGATTATAATATAGAAATATTATTAACAATTCAATTTAAAAAGATCATATATGATATCATGTTTTAGTATATGATTATTTCATAATTTAATAATAATGATTTAACTATTATATAAGAGGTTAACCTACCCTCAAACAAGGAAAAGTAAAAGGTAAGGGTTTATTTCTCAATCTCTTCATTATCTAAGGTTGTTCATATACAATTCTCTACTGGGACTTCTTTATCATCCACACCCATGTTTCTTAAAAATGTATTTCAAAACATTCATACTATTTTATAGATTATTGGGTAAAGTCATTTATATCCTTGTATCACTTTTTATAAGATGTTTATAAAGGAATCTTTCTGTCATTTTCCAAACAAGGCTCTTTTTAACCTTTTCGACAGAATTAAGGTAAGAATGTCTTTTTTAACTTAAACGGCGGGTGAGGCTATTTTCTACCATTATAAAACTGTCGAAGTATCCATTACATGTTTATAAGAATATTATCAAGGTAAATGTTTTTTATAATTATGTGACTTTTAAATGATTTCAAAAAGAGATATTTCTCTCAAATAGTTCTGATTTCATCTATGTCAACATCCTTAGATGGATTTTAAGCTTATTTGAAGTTGATTAATTATGATACAAAACTTCAATATTGTATTGATGGTTTTATGATATTTTTGACTGTGGATGTGTTATTTTTATACCATTAATGGTTTATGGAGAATGTTTTTACATTTCATATGATAGTTTTAATACGAATGTTTATGTTCTGTTTAAACCTATTCATATGAGGAATGAATTATACTTAGTAAGTGACGGGTGGAGCCTGCTATAGCTCCTAGATGTATCGATATGTCTCACGGGACAAACTAGTGTCTTGGAACAAGGCCTTGACAGAATATTATTTGTTGTCTTTGCACAAGGCCTTGACTATGTGGTTATGATAGTCTGGAATTATGCATTCCATCATTATGAAAGTGGTTATTGATATTTCATGTGATTATTCAACTAGTAGAATATCCATGTGAATTAGTAAATGGAATTATTTCATTTTATTTCTACCATATTATACTGAAGTTCATGTTTAAAAGGCATTTGTTTTAGTTATATATTGCCTTAAATGTTTAAGCTTATTTATGAATGTTTCCACTATATTGTTATCCTTACTGAGCATCTGAGCTCACCCCTTTCTATGTTTTAGTTTTCCCAGAATGTGAAGAAGTATTTTATGACTGACCTGTAGGGATAGTCTGAGGGGATATGAGTTTGGACTATGCAGACTATGTTGTTGTGGTTTTTCACTTTATGATGTAATGTAAGACTTATGAATGTTTCTATTGTTTCCAAGGCTATTAAACTAATCGGTCATTCGATACATGATCTTCTATGATCATGCCAATGTTATGTAATAATGAACTGACTATAGGTAACTGGGGATGTGGCGTTACAAACAACACTCTATCCTACGGTCACAAGGCATGTAAAATAGGTATAAAGGGAAAAGGTTGAACAAGACCAAAAGGACATAAACATGAAAAGGCATGGAAAAACATCCATTCATAGCAATTATCCTCATACATAACCAAATTACCTCTACCCAAGAATACAAGAATGGTAGGAAAACAACTGGGGAAAAACAATAAACATGAAATACCATGTTCATGGGTATTGGTGAAAATTGTACACAAAACTCAATGACTTCGAACAGAAAGTAACAAACCACCTACCTTGAAGCTAGGATATCAATATAATTGAACCACAAGGCTTTAATCTCCTTATAATGCCGTAGATATTTGAAATCATTCAAAAAGTTCAACCGACAATAAAATGCAAAATAGGAGGAATTGGAAAATGATGCTCTAGAAGAAGGAAGAGATTACCACTTTGGTTCCAATGCATTAGATGGCAGTCGATTCGGAGAAAAGATGGAG
The DNA here is from genome assembly GCA_963277665.1 of Viscum album. Taxonomy (NCBI): domain Eukaryota; kingdom Viridiplantae; phylum Streptophyta; class Magnoliopsida; order Santalales; family Viscaceae; genus Viscum; species Viscum album. Next base: position 230,245,434 of record OY728167.1, on the reverse strand, counting down.
GCTCAGGGGCTCGGAGAATATCTATGGTCGTACCCTTGCTCTCAGACAAACCAAAGCTTAATGGAGGGTGTTCTGTCCATCAAACACGACCCCGGTCCATTTAATGAAAGCAAACAAAGTACACTGTGTTTAATTTTGGAGTAAAAGGCTTGTACTAGCCCTTTCTGTACTCCTCCTTAAGCGGCTCCCTTGTCACCCCCATGACCATGTGTGTGACCCTTACACGGCCAGCACACGGCCTCGTGTGACAACGAAGTACACGAAATGAACTTATAATGTACAAGGCATGTACTTCAAAATTTTACAGAAACTCCTATTTTATAAAAAACTTTAGAAAAGTGAAAAAAATACCTGAACATAAGGATCGGGTTCTTACAAACTAATGTACCTATTCTGGAAGCCACCCAGAGGAGCCCCGTACTCAGTTGGTCACATGGCCTCAAGTGCATTTCCCTAATGGCCAGAGCCTGCCAACTAACAGCAAGGTCCTTGGGTGTGATAGTGAGGAAAATATACCCTCATTGGCAGAGTACACAGTGGAAATAAAAAACAAATACAATAGCGGAAGCAGTAAATATCCAAAAATAGTAAGCAATAGAAGACTGAAACAATAAACAGCTGGAGCACACACACATATATAAAATGATGCATGATACATATGTCTAGGAAAGCAGCCAAACAAATCACAATGCTGAATACAGTACTAAATCAAAATACAAAAGAAAATACATAAGAAACTCCTCAGCATCACTATCCACATCTTGGTCCCATTCTCTCTTGTGCCAATGCAAGTCATGTACCTGAAGTGGAAGGGCGCTTGCTCTTATCTATTCCTGCAACAATATGAACTGTTTGGGCCCAAAAGCATGACACAAATAGGGTCTTAGAAAAAAAAATCCCAGTAGGCAACCACCCGAAGATCTATGCCTAACATTCATTGAGTATATGTATGGTATAGTACCGTAAGCAGTAAACAATATGTAGTAAACATGATGAGACACAACAATAAACAATCCAAAGATCACAAGAAGCAGTGAACCAGACAACTAATAACAAATACGAATCCCTCTGGGGAGTTCTCACATCCATCCGCTCAGGTCCTATCCATGAAGTACCCACAACCCTCTAGGAAGTATACTCAGCCTAACCCCTCTGGTTTGGTCCTACGAAATTATATGACTCTCTGAGGAAGCGCACTCAGTCAATTCCCCTTTATAGTCTAAGGTAGTCAGGGACTCTCCGAGGAAGATCACGCGGTCAATTCCCCTTATATCCACAAGTTCTAGAGCCTTTATGGGGAATCTCACCTAGTCAATTCCCCATATAGCCTCAGGTAAATCACAGAATCTCGAAGGATGCTCACTCTGTCAATTCCTCAAGTAGCCTAGAGTGGTTTATGGAAATTTAAAAAAACAATGACTCCCTGAGGAAGCTCACTCGGTCTATCCTCCTGTAGTCTATAATATCCAATACTCTATGGGAATCTCACTCGGTCTATCCCCTATAGTTTATAATATCCAAGACCCTCTGGGAAGGTCACTCATTCTATACCCTATAGTCTATAATGTCCAAGACTCTCAGAGGAAGCTCACTCGGTCTACCCCTTATAATCTATAGCACAAGGTTCTCACAACCCCATTCTAGTCAGTGCATATTAATTCTATAAGGAAAGTTTTAACTTACAGATCTAATTGGATAACCTTTCTACTATATAACAAGCATGTTAGGGTACAACACTCCACCCTACGATCACAAGGCTTGGAAAAATAATATAACAGCCAATGGCTGAATAAGACCAAAAGGTCATAAACAGGACAAGGAATGGAAAAAAATATAGGCATAGAAATTATCATCATACATAACCAACTTACCTCTACATAAGAATGCAAGCAAGCAAGGAAAACAACAGGGGAATAAATACAAACACACAATACCCCGTTCGAGGGTATTGGTGGAAATTGGGCATAAAACCCAATGACATCGAACGAAAAGGCACAAAGAACCTACCATTATGCTAGAAGATCAATATACTTGAACCACAAGGCTTGAATCTCCTTATAACGATGTAGATATATGAAAATGCTGAAAAAATTTCAACCAATGATAACATGCAAAAGAAGAGGAATTGGAAAACGAAGCTATAGAAGAAGGAAGAGCTAACCGCTGCAGTTCTAACGCAATCGACGGTGGTCGATTCGGAGAACGGACGGAGGCTCGAGGGCTCGGAGAAGATCCGTAGTCATACCCTCATTCTTGGATGAAACAAATATAAAAGGAGGGTGTTCTGTCTGTCAGACGTGACGCCTGTCTGTTTAATAAAAAACAAAGTACACTGCGTGTACTATCCTTTTCTGTACTCTACTTTAGGCGGCCTCCATGTCACCCCACACGACCGTTTCTGTGGCCATTACATGGCTAACACATGGCCTCATGTGGCAACGAAGTACACTGTGTGTACTTATAAATTACACGGCACGTACTTCAAAATTTTCTATAAACTCCTCTTTCCTCATAAACTCTAGAAAATGGAAAAATATAACTGAAAAGAATGACCAGTTTATTATAGTATTTTCCCACAGTATAAGCCACTTTGGGGAAACTCACATATTATTTAACTATAAAAATGTCTTCCAGATTTATCACATCATTATTATATCATTAATTATTTCATTAACACACCGAAACTAAAAATATATATTTTTACTATTAACAGAAAAATCAATTATTTCAGAAAAATTCTCAAAATTCACCCTAACCATTTATAGATGTCTAGATTTAAAAAATGAAGTCCATTTTTTTAAATTAATTTTATAAATATTTTTAATTTAATTTGAAAACAAAATCAAACTTAATTCAAAAATAATTTATTTAAAAAGTATAACTGCTTTTATATGAAATTGAAAAATTAATCAAGATGTCATTATATTAAAGGCTTAAGAAAATAAAATAAAAATAAAATTTACTATTCATTAGGTTCATATAACTATATATATTAATATTCATAAGGGTATGTTACTAATCCCCAAAAAAACAAGTTGGTTCCAATAGACTCCAAATAACATAATGAACACAATTGTAGATGGCAGTTTCATGAAATTAAAAACACTAAAGTGGAAAAAATTATGTCAATAGGCTTGTTATAAATATCTACCTCAAACAAATTTCCATGAATTTATATTTATTTTTAAAAAAACATGGGGTGTTAAATTATCCCATCCTTCTTGGAATTGGGTCCTTGAAAATTTTTTTACTTATTAAACAACTGAGGGTATTTTTCTCTCATAGAATTTTAATACTCTCTTGTTTCTTCTTCAACCTTGTGGTTTCTCCAAAAAACCATTGCCTGGTGGATTACATTATTCCACAATACATGTTCCCTTCGATCAAAAATCTAAACTGGTTTCTCTTCATCAGAAAGGTTCTCTTCCAGCTGAACTGCTTCTCGGCTCAAGACATGTGATGAATCTGGAACATACTTTCTCAACATCGAAACATGAAAAAAAATGTGTACCTGAAACATGCTTGGAGGAAAAGATAGGCAATATGAAACTATTCCATCATTCCCCAAGATTTCAAAAGTACCGACGAACAATGGACTTAGCTTCCCTTTCTTACCGAAATGCATCACACTTTTCCAAGGAGAGATTTTAAGAAAACATGGTAACCTACCTCAAAAGATAAGTCCTTCCTTTTATTATCTTCATAACTTTTCTACCTGCTCTGAGTTGTCCTCATGAGCAGCTGGATTATCCTCACTTTCTCAACCATTTCTTCATCTAATTCTGGCCTCATCAACATTCTTTCACCGACTTCATCCCAAAATGGTTTAGTCTGAAGCCGCTTCCAATACAAGGCCTCAAAAGGTGGCATCTGAATACTAGAATGAAAAATATTATTATAAGAAAAATAAACTAATGAAAGATGTTGACCCAACATCCCTGATAGTCCATTGAACAAGATCGAAGAATATCCTCCAACATTTGAATCATTCGTTCTGAATGCCCATCTTATTGAGGATGAAATGCTATACTTAAATTTAATTTTTTGGACAACAACTTTTGAAGTCCCTTACAAAAGATAGATGTGAACCTGGGATCTCAGACAGATACAATGGAAATAGGAACTCCATGTAACCTGACAATCTCCTTAAGGTACAATTGAGAAAGTTGATCCAATGTGATTGTATATAGAATAGAAAAAAATGGGCAGATTTTATCATCCAATCAATAATAAACCAAATCGCATTGTTACCTCTAGAAGTCTTTTGTAGTCCCACCACAATGTCCAAGGATACATTCTCCCATTTCCACTCTGGCACTGGCAATGGATGAAGAATCCCCTTCAGTAACTGCCGCTCTTATTTAACCTATTGACACGTCAAACATTTCATGGTAAATTCAATAATATCTCTTTTAATTATATCCCACCAATAATAATCCCAGTGTTCTCCGAACATATTAGTACTACCAGGATGAATAGAAAACGGAGAACTATGATATTTGCAGAAAAAATCTTTCTTCAACTGAGTATCACTAGGCACACACAACCTTTTTCCAAATCTTAAAACACAATATCTATCAAGGTCAAATTTTGGAAACATAACCATTTTAACCATTTCTACCTTTTTTTATATCTCATAGTCATCATTCGGTGCTCGCATAATTCTTTATGACAACATGGACTGCACTAAAACCAGAAAAAAAAGATGTATTCCCCGCACAAACAACTTCTAAGCCAAAATTCATCAAATCACTAATCAAGATATCATGTTCCAAACGTAACATGGTTAATGATGCATGATGTTTCCGACTCAAGGAATTTTCCACTTTGTTTTCTTTTCCGAGATGGTAATTGATCATGCAGTCATAATCCTTTATCAGTTTTAGCCATCTTTGATACCTCATGTTTAATTACTTCAGAGTGAATATATATTTTAGACATTTAAGGTCAGTATATATTTGGAATTTGGTTCCGTATAAATGATTCCTCCAAATTTTCAAAACAAAAACCACAGCTGCCAATTCCAAATCATGTGTGGGACAATTTAGATAATGTGGTTTAATTTGCCTCAAAGCATAGGCAATTACCTGATCATTCTGCATAAAAAACCATGTCCCTTGAAAGAAGCATCACTATCGAAGACAAACTCACTATTTTGGTAAGGTAAGGCCAAATTTGGAGAAATCACCAATCTCTTCTTCAGTTCCTTAAAACAAACATCACATTCCTCAATCCAAAAAAATTTAATCCCTTTCTGTGTTTTCTTAGTTATCGGGCTAGATAACCGTGAAAATTTATTAACAAACCTCCTATAATAACCTGCTAACCAAGAAAAAATATAAATCATTGTAACATTGTCGGTCTCGAACATTCATCAAATACTTTTGTTTTGGTAGGATCAACTGTTATTCCATCCTTATTTATAATTTTCTTGAGAAAAGAAATCCATTGCAACCAAAAATCTCACTTTCGGAAATTTCCATATAGTTTCTTTTCATTTAATGTTTTAAAAACAACCCTTAGATGTTTTCCATGCTCCACTTTATTTTTAGAAAATACCCGAATGTAATAAATATACACAATCAACAACATATCCAATAAGTCATGAAATACATTATTCATATGATTCATGAATACAAAAGGAGCATTAGTTAATTGAAAAGGCATAAAAACACTTTCATAATGCCCATATATAGTACAAACGACTGTTTTAAGGATGTCATTCTCTATCACCTTCAGCTGATGGTATCAAGATCTCAAGTCAATCTTGGAAAAGTACTGAGCTCCCAGGAGCTGATCAAACTAGTTATCAATATGAGTCAATGGATACTTATTTTTAATAGTGATGTTATTCAAAGATCTATAATCAATGCAAAGTATCATTGAACCATTTTCTTTTTAACAAAAAAAACATTCTCTCCCCATGGTGAAGTGCTAGGGAGAATGAAGCCTTTGTCAAGAAAATCCTAAAAATGATTTTTGAATTCAAGACGTTCTATTGGAGACATATGATATGGGGGTTTTGAAATTGTATTGGCATCAGGAACTATGTCAATTGTGAATTTGAATTATCGATCAGGTATGACACCAGTTAACTCATCCGGAAAAACACCAAGGTATTCATTTACCACTGGAAAATCATTAATTTTAATAGTTCCCTTGTTTTCAACAATATGAGCATGATAAATTTCATTTCCATATTTCAATAGTTTATCAGCTTCCTGATATGTTATCAATTTTATGGGTTTATACTTGTATACAAATTGAAACACTTTCAGAAAAAAAATTCTTTAGCTCTACAATCAATCTTTACATGGTAATCCGAAAGTGATTCCACTCCCAGAATAACATCCAACTCGACTAAGGGTAAAACTACAAGGTTTTAAGGTAATGTATTTCCACAGACCACAAAAGAAATATTCTTATCATTCCGATTTTCTGTATCATTTCCCCTGGTGTTTTAACAAAAATTTCGGGTCTCATTTGTTGAGTTGATATTTTCAATTTACCAGAAAATTTCTCAGAGATGATGGAATGTGTAGTCCCCATATCAAAAAAACATTAGCAGAATCTGAGTGAATAAACAAAGTACATTATACAACTTCATTGGATGTCCTGAAATCTATTGACGTAGTCGTAAAGAATCTCACTACACCTTTCTTGTTGTAGTTTGGCTTCTTTGCATCATTCTGTTCTCTCATTGGGAAGTCATTTGCATAATGACCCATCTCAACCCATTTAAAACACTTTACAGTATGCTTATAAAGATTAGTATTTAGATCATTTTCATTACAATCTCGGGCCATATTTCCAAACATACCACATTTAAAAAACTTCCCAGTTTTTCTAAGTCATTCCCCCGGGTTTTTTCTTGCCACACTTTTTGCGAACTGGAAATTGGATTTTCATACCATCAAATTTATTTGGTTGATTCTTACCCATTTCATGCCAACTGTAACTCTTCATGTATTTGTTTCCAAAATTCTCATGATCATCAGCAAACTCCATCTCTACCCTCTCAGTACATTATACATGTTTCTCATAACACTTTAATTTACATGAGGCCAACCCCCTTCGATAACATGGCTTTAATACTGAGTACAAGTAGTTGAAGGACAGAAATTTTGAGATTAAATTACATTAGCTAAAGGATTTTATTTTTCTCTCCAGCAAAATCTGTTTCTCCCAACTACTTTTCACTATTTTAACGCTTCATGAATTATGAGGCTGAATATAATTCCCACATTAATGACTTAAAACAATCCCTAAAATGGTATATAGCCTACCTGAATATCAAAATTGATTCAATGATAGTGATAAAGTTGATATATGGAGAACACACCATCCAAAAAAAGATCATTACCCTCTCACTAGATACATCACGTGACTGATGAAATAGTTCCCTTTAGAGGCCACATTGTATCATGTTCCCTGGTCATAGAATGCATGCGACGTCACATTGGATAATGTAGCCATGGTTTGGAATGACCATAATTAGTGGATGCAATATTTCATATCACACAATGTAGAATGGTCTCATCAATCATCACATGAAATATGGATGACACAAATCAGGTAAAGACCACCCCAAAACATGATGAACTAGAATCCACCCATGGAGGGATGGAACCCATTATCAGTTCTCTCCAAACTGTAGCTCTCTTGATAAACCGATCTAGATTGGAGTAGATTTGTCATAGTGTGGTGAACTATATATTATAAGATGATCCAAATGATTTTAAATCACTCTAAAAGTGATTCATTGATGGAATCATCCTCATATGCATAGTAGAAAGAGTGATTCTCTCCATCATCGAACAATTCCATGCAGGCCCCTACGTATCTCATCAATATAGAACCAGACTTTCCAACTAAATTAGGAGGATAGGTTATTACATGTAAACCATGATACATGACTATGTGTATTTCTCCATGAATTTTCATCCATTACATATCCACAAAAGCCTCATCCAATATCACCCAAAATTTCTCCATACATCTAAATGTTCTAGTCTATTTATTTTATATGTAATTGATGTCGGGGGTCTATATCCCCCAACCACAACTATGAAGTTCATGTATATCCATATTACTTCAAATATATTTTCCAAATGTGATAAGGAAAACCCCTAAAATAATTAGATATGAATAACATCATCCACTTCATAATGTCTCATATCCTCACCATGTTTTTCCCCTCACACAACATTGATTGAAAAATACGTCAACATGTATTCTATAGAGTTTATAAAACTATACCTAGTGTAAGTCATCAAATCAAATCACCCTTTTCTCTGTCATGTTATGGAAAATGGAAAGAAAAACTCCTTAAATAAGACTCCATTTATATTACTCTAGAAGTTGGTGAACATGGATAATAAGACCTTGATTGATAATCTCCTCCATTCTCTATGGGTCAACCACACTACTACATGTACTTCTACAAAAGAAACACCACACTTGTTGATGTATGGGACAAAATAAGTTCTTCTCATAGAATCAATATCAAATCTCTCTAAATAGACATTTTTAGATAGCTCTCACATGATGAGAAACTGTAGAATACACTGGATGAATTTGAATTGCTAGGTGGGAAAAGGATGCATACATTGCAGGACCATAAATGTTCATCATAGTCATATCACACAAGCCTTCTATTAAAATGTTTACCTTCTTTCATTCATCTAAGAGAAATACTATTGTTTATTAGAACCCAAATGATACCAGTTATGAAACCATCGAAGATAGTTCCCAAATGCGAATGATCTAATCTCATATATAAGGTCTATCACAACAAAGCTTACTATTTGTCCAATATGTATGGGTAGTGTGTTACAACCCCCCCCCCCAACCAAAGTGAGATTTATCAAGAAATACATTGCATAGATTCAATAAAATGGATATCCCTTTATTGAAAGTCCCGCCATTCATCATAGTTACATAAAGTTAAACATTCTGATTTCATCCTAGTTATATGATGTTAAACTTCATGTGATCTTCCTAACCACATGATGTTAAGCTGTGTGTAGACATCCAGAAAACAAGATGTTAAACATCATGGAATCTATCGTCCTTGCCACATGGAATTAAACTTCATTATTCCACGACATCCATCTACATTCATGATAGGAGATCCATGTCCTTGATGCATGATGTTAAACTGAACGATTCCTCAGGAATTATGTGTGGCTTTATTCCTTACATCATATGATATATAATGAAGCTCAACATTTATTTTTGGTCCTAGAAGCAATGATCATTCATTTTAGGTGACCTTCATCCTTAACAAATTATTTAAATCTACATGGATCCAAAATGTTCAATTTCATATCCATGACATGTGATCTATGTCCTTACTACAATATGTTAAACTACACGGTTGATATCCTTTCTACATGACATTAAACTATACTATTCTTCTAGAACTATGTATGGAATTATTATCATTATCAATGAGACACATAGGGATTCCTCAATCCAATATCATGATCTAGCCACCACATGATACATAATTCCACTATTCTATCATTAATTTCCTCAATGAGGAAAGAGGAACACTTTCCATTACATGTTTTTAAAAATGATCATAGCTCACAAGAGCATAAGAATTATGGTGTGGGATTCTATGTGGAAACAAGGATTCAAGGCCCGCAACTGGCTCATAATGGTCCTAAATGAATGATCACAAAAGGAATACCATGATCCCTTGATGTATGATAATAAACTATATGGTTTATGTCCTTGACATGAAAAAAAAGTGTTCCCATAGACCTCACCCAAGAGGAAAATTGTTGTTAGTGTTGGTCTCCTATGACACATCCACTCAATAATTATATGTGTCTTGATTCTTATAATCACAGGATATGTAAAAATGCTTTGATCTCCAATCCTAGTCCCAAATGTAACATTCAATGTAAACTAAGCTCACTTTTGAGAATGGTTTTTACCTATGTAGAGTGATTCTAATTTGAGAACTATTTATGAATTGATTAATGTACTTACAGGATATATAGGGATTCCCCGATATCAAAATCTGGGTTGAGTCACAAAAAAATTATTAATTACCCCCTCTCTATATATATGTCAGACCTTCATAGGTTTACATCTTAATAACTATGTGTGTCTTGATTCCTAACACCATGGAGTATATACGGATGCCCCAAATTCGTTTTAGGGTCCCAATTGCAACATTACCATTTATCATTGGGGATTTCATGTCGTTGTCTCGTGACGTTAAACTTCATGGTTCCTCATAAACTATGTGTGGCTTGATTTCTATCATCACATGATCCATAGTGATTCCCAGATCAATAATTATGGACCCAACTTCAACTATTATCAGAATCAACTCCCATATATATGTATAATGCAAACATGTGTAGAGTCTATGTCCTTTATAAACTACATCTTGCATGATTCTTTTCATCACAAATTTCACAGTGATGTTGGGGTCACCAATCCTCGGCCCAACAACAACATCCAATAAATGAAATTCACAGCTCCTGCATCTGGGCAAAAACAGACAAGACCAATCTTCTTACATACGAATCAGATATAGGTGTGGTCTAATTGTTCATGTAATATGTCTTGCACAAATATTCATGTTGGTTCCCACATCCTTACCACATGACTTTAAACTATATGTAAAATTTCCTTGTTGCATGACATTAAAAATACACAACAAAAACATCCTCACCACAAGATTATAAACTTCACAGAAAGCGTCCTTACCACATCATGATAAAAAACACTCGGATAAACACATCCCTACTACACGATGTTAAAATAAGTAGACAATTACCCATAATTACCCTTTTCTAGGGGACCATAGGATCCTTACCTCGATCATCCAGAGTACGGGGTGCTCCCACTATCTTTTAGTTACCTCAATCCAAATATCACAGTTCATGTCTTGAGTACCTCAGGTCGCAAAAATATCTTCCATTTCCCTTTGAAAAGATATCCATCTCCAGGGGACCCATTATTTTACTATGCATACATGCTTATGGCACTATCATATGCATCTATGGTCGTTAACCAAATCTGTCACAGTATAAAAAGGTCCTCCCAGTCCCTTTGATTCTTTACATCATGATGGAGAAACATAGTACCTCAGAGTGTTTTGGTTAATTCATAGTATGATTGTTTGATATCATTACTCATGACCTATGAACCTTGACCCAGGATTTTCAATATTTTCATCCCCCACTCAGATGGCTATTAGGGTATTCTAAACCTAGGTGTCCAAATTTGGATCTTTTGTATCATCCTCCACAATGGGTCCATGTATGTCATGACCATAATCATTATTCACTTTGTCGACTAATGAATGACCTTAAAATATTTCCAATAATGGAAAAAATTGAACGACCTTAAACTGTTAGTGAAATAGACACAAAACTCAATAGGTTAAAACCTGTAAAGTGCATCCTGAGCAAAATTCCAGTCTTTACCCACTAATATCTATATTACATGATTTTAGGAAAAAAGTATAGTGAAAATAAATAATTTATAAAAATAATTGGGCTTACTCATTATCCCTAGTAATAGCCATGCTATACTCACTAGACCCATTGTTCATATAAAAAGTTAATGTAATGATTTTTTAGGACCCCATTCCGCAAGAATATGTTCACCAGTCATTGATACAACTTTTAGGTTGATCAAACCCTTCTTCGATATTACACTTCCCAAAAATCAAAAATTATGAATTGAATACCTCATATAACCATAACCATCCATAAAACATGGAAAAGATACCACGTTTCATGATACAATTTGATTAAATATAAATGTATGAATACCGATCCTGCATATGTGCATATGATCAAAAACCAAATGTGTCACTCTGGAGAAAGGGATTTATATTTATTATAATCTCTGATATAACTAAAGAGTAACCCCACACCCCATCATGTTTTGGGTAACTCCTAAGATGTCTGCCGCACGTCATCATTCTTTCCCTGAAAAGTTGGGCCATGATTTACAATCTCTAAACCAAACTATAAATGAGGAATAAACATCCTCAAAATCACATCATAGTAATTTCTATGCTTTCTCAATGAGGGAATGTGAAACTACAATTCTGAACCATTGATGGCCTACACCTGGTGATTCAAAACCACAAGCTATAGTTCTCGAGCTTCAAAACCAATAGTTTAGCTAACCTATGATGTTAGAAAACTTCCTGCATAACATTATTTCCATTACCATCCTCTTAATCTAGACATTTGAGTGTCCATAAATCACTCACGGACCTATGTAAGGATAAGATATCATAATTCCTTTTCCATAATACCAATTCATATGGGCCATGACCCATTTAATAACAGTTTATCCTCTTTACCAGAAATGAAAATCCAACCTTGGGAGCCCTACAAAAAAAAATTTAGCATAACCTAGAACAACAGAGTGCTATGGGTCATCCATGACATATCTGGCCCATCCCATATTAATAGACTAAAAATTTGGGGCCATAAAGTTCATCACCTATAATCCAACATTACAGGAGGACCTTGTATCCCTAGTATTTCTCCCTAATCCAAAATTACCCCCACAGTCCTTTTATTACAATAGAATAGATTGGAGAAACCTCTGTTTTTCAATTATAAAAATTCATATTGTCCTTGACCAACCATCTAGAGTAACCACCTTATTATGGGAAATGATCTCTAATACTTATGAGCATTAGCAACCCCATGTCAGAACCCTGCACCACATTTGTTGGGTCATCCATGGCTTGTTTGCAACATATTCCCCGATCGTCAATTAGATCTGAGCTAAGAGACCCTAAACTATAGTGATTGAAGGTTCAAGCTCAATGAACCAAAACTTCATTAATAGAATGTCAGAGTTAAAACACTCTAAACAGCAGGGATAGAATATCTATGTTAAAAGTCCCTAAACAATAGTAATAGAAGGCCCGAGCTAAAAGAACCTAAAATAAAGCCACAAAAGGTTTGAGAAAAAAGACCCTAATTAATAGAAATATAAGGACTGAGATAAATGACCCCAAAGTACATTGATAAATGGTTAGAGATAAATTTACATAATATTTAGTAATAGAAGGTCCAAGATACATTCCCCAAAACTGAATCAATGGAATGATATAGCCAAAAGTCCCTAAACTATAGTTATTTAGAGTTTGCTGACAATGTACCAAAACAAATGCAATAGATGTTGTGAGCTAAAAAAATTTAGAAACTAGAGAAGTTGAAGGTCCAATTTAAATGACCCTAAACTACAGCATAAAATCAATTTAATCTGTAAGAATTAAAAATATTTTCAAGCCCATAATATTGATTTATCCAAATAAAGATTCTCTCACCATGCCTTTCTGCATCGGTAATGTTAGAGAACAACCACTACAGTACATCTATTCTACCCAGACATCCTTCTACAAAATAAGAGATCTCATGATAAATGGAGTACGAACATCACTATGGAACATCATTTTGGTGGGTAGTCATGTGTACTTCTTGAAAAGAGTTTGTTATGATTTAAATATTCAGATCCATACATTCGGTTTTACTTGACATTACGAAAAGGATCACAGGTGGTTGATATTCATATAATATTTTATTATCTGAAAATCATGTGCATCATGAAGGAAATAAAAATATAAAACACATATAAATTTCTATAAATATATTCATTAATACAAATCAATAGGAGGAATCTCGACACTTCTAATTCTCTCCATAATCTCACAAATAAATGGGATTCATATCAATGATAGAACTACAATAATATTTAGTTCATTGTGGTGTGAATAGTCATCCATCAATGGAAACTGCCATCTGAACATGTTTGATTGAAATTTACTCTTAGTGATATGGATGCTTAATGCTTCAGGGAGGAATTATGATATCATCCATCAAAAATATCTTGTATAGAGTAAGTCATTGTGGTATAGTGTAACCTTAGAGCTTATTGGAGAGGAACATCTCCAAAACCCCATTATCTTAATTCACATGTAATGAAGAATTAGAGTTGTAGTTTCTATCAATCAAATCTCCTCGATTAGAAAAATTAGATGAAATTTAATGTGAACAAGAGGACATCTGAAAAATGTAAGAGGAACATGTTAGATAGATAAATACATTTTAAATGAATTACATAATTTTCTGGTAGCATCATGTTCATCACATGAATAAAAAATGATTCACAAAATCTCCTGACCCCTGATGATCTCATGTGTCACATGAGACAATAGGGAATCAATCAACCACATGATCCTTCAATGACTCATTATCACATGACCAGGACATGGTATCACAAGCCGAATGAAGGCTAGAATATCATATGATAAGGCCAATAAAGCCTGTCTACCCTCAAAACAATCGCATCCCCATGGAATATTTTTATGCCATTGCGGAAGTGTAGTTGTTAGTATGATCAAGTTGGAACCTGAGTAAAAGAAGTCGTTTGGAATAGTTTTCAATAAAAGGGCTCATGGTAGGGTCTTGCAATTGGGTCTTGCAGAATGGTCTTGTAAAAAGGACATGTGACAGAATTAGTGTGAGTGATCTAGAGAGGTGAGAATCCAATGAATGAGGTCACCCTATGATCCCCTATAAATAAGTAATTTAACTGAATACCATGGGTCTCCTAGTAGACTAAACATTTTCCTGAGACAGTGGTTCACAACAGTGCCAATGAATCAGACAGGATTTTACATACCTCATAACTGAGCCATTTTCCCCATAGATACAACCATAGAGTGTTGGGGGAATTTATTAATGTCATCCAAATGAGAATCAAAAAATTCAAAAAGAAAGATATACCTAGACATGGGAAATATTTTCCCTACAAAAGAAAAATAATAAGATGTTGGTTAAGTCCCATGGAATGAATGAGCCTCCATGGTACACATGATCACATGAACCTAAGGAGTTATCATGATGATGCCATACGTAGTGAATATCCTTATTAGATCCATATGAATTCCCCCTCAACAAGTCCTTTTTATATTGGATAAAGTAATCGTAGATATTCGATGGCCATGTTGTGGAATCTAGAGAAACTCCCCCAAGTTATGCATCTTTTAAACTGAATGATTCCTAACAATCCATTTGATAATCTTCCAAAAAATTGAGGAATATAACCAAAAGCTAGGAGACTCTTGTGGTCATAAAATTCATGCAAAATATCACCAATGGGGATGATGATTTTCCTTGAAAACATTCAATAAAACTCTCATGATCCCCATCCTTTTTAAGAATAAAAAAATGAAAATAAAATTGGAAGATGGGGGGATCTCTCATGGTCATAAAAGTAACTAGACATCCTAATTTTGATCTATAAGATACTGCATCCCCATAGAGAAATTCCTATAACTTCTCATATTAGCTTTTCGTCATGTCACCTTTGTCACTTGAAGAGCATCAGTCATATCCATGTTACCTCACAATCTCCCTTTTTTATCCATAAGGAAATATAGATAAAATTTTCTGGGAAATGATCATGAATCTCTAAAATACCTTATTTGGTAATACAACATGTTTCCAAGAGGTATAGTTATTTTCCTTAACAAAACCCAAACTAACATATGAGATCCCGATCATTTAAAACAAAAAAATGAAATAAAAAGGTGAAGTTTTTGGAAACTATTGAGGTCATAAAAATCATGTGGGGTGCAATTGTTCTCTACAAAAAAGTCTCACAAGACCTCTTGACAAACAATTTTCATTCCATGAAAACTCCTTGACAATCCATCATTATTTCATGGAATTTCCCAAACAAGTCACATTAGATCATGTGAATGCCTTTCAAGAGGCATCATAATATTGAAAAGGCATTATGAAATATTAATCTAACAATATGGATATACCTGGACATGTATGAATGACTCAAAAAGTAACCATTAGTTGGAAATAATACAGTAATTAAAAATTGATAGTATGGATGCATGGTTATTGAAAATAAGGTGACATCCTTTGACTGACTCACGGTAGGACCTCAAGAAGATGTGTGAAATTGAGTCCCTCCCATGAATACATCTAGAATTTACATGATAGGTTACACATGAAGTAGTGAACCAATACGATAGTGAAACCTATTAATCCCACACCCCATCCCCAATGAAGGTTTTTACCTTTTTCATTCAGACATAGTGTCACACCCACACACAAGGGAATATTTCATGTTGTGGTTGATCTCATGACTAAAAAGCCACCAATCAGGTATGATCCAAGGAAATACCATAGATACCATGTAAAATTCATAATTAGTTATCATTATTAATCATAACTAACACGAAGGACCTCAAGCAGGACAAACTAAGAAAATTACACACATCTGCTAAATCACGCGATACATAAAAAAGGGTAACACAATAAAAATTTATTAAATTCCCAAATAAAATAATACAACTAATAATAAGGAACAAAAATATGTGATTAACATATGCATTGATCCCCATGAGTTTGACGAGAACCACCCAGGACACATGATAACACAATGACATATCCTCCAAGTCTTGTGACACTCATTCAATATAACATTTGGATCGTGAAACATCCTATAGACATGTAATATAAAGATTCATATACCCACTATGCATGAAACCTTAATCTCATGAATCCCTCTGAGTTCACCATCCAAACCATGTAGTTTCTTTCAGATGTACCACCCAACATATATTGTGGCATCAATACATGTCATCCAAGTCTCAAGGTATCTCACAAGAATGTCATCTCGATCTTGTGATGCTCTCTGGGTATGCTACTCAAATCTCACAATTTCCTCCACACATGTGACACCCTGAGATTTTATGAGAATTATTCTTTTTAATTTCATTTTTGTCTTGTTTTTTATGCTACGCAAAACATATCGTGTGGTATATGCAACACTGTATTAGCTTGTAGTATACACAACACTAATCTTGGCTCGTGTAACACACAATTTCAAGTTTGTGTTGTAGAAATTATTCTAAGCAACATTAAGTATTGACTTTTTTAATGTATAAATGAAATAAGTTTTGAATTATGTTTTATGCAACACCAAAGGGATATTTCACTACACACATCCTTGGCTTGGATTGCATTACATGCAATCGCGACTTCCCTGATAGCCTATGTAGTACGCAATACCTGGTTTCACTAAACAACGATATATTGTTATAATATTATTATGGACTAGCCGTTTTGAATAGTATTAACTAAATATTTAATTTTATAACATTATTATTCATCTTAAATATTTTCTATAACATGGTATGAGAACAATATAAATATTCAGGTAAAAGAAGTATTTTTTTTAAAAAATGCAGTTTGGTCACCTTTTGATGACACACCCACTTTAAATATAGTTTTTGACATGTTTATAAGTTCAATTTGAAAAAATATAATTCTTATTTTGAATTAATATATAAAAATTTACTCTGGAGGAATTTTTCATATTATTCTGATAACTTTCATATTTTAATGAATTGCAAAAATAGGCTATATTTTAATTAAAAACAACTTTTTTCATCCCAATAATTTATATGGTTAAATTATAATATTTAATGGTTTTAAAGTATAAATTGATTATATTTTTACCATTTAATATAAATTATGTCATTATCATTGATTTTAAATTGAATTCTTAGGTAAAATCATTTCAATCGTTTTTTAATGTTTTTACTTTTAAAACTCCTTTTCATAAAAACGAGATTAATTTTAATTTAATTTCTGTAACTTCTGTGATTTGAATTTTGAAAAATGGATTCCATATTTGGAATCAGTATGTCCAAATTATGTTAATAAACCACTATTTATTTTTTAGTCATTTTGAATAGTAACTACGGTAAATTTTATTTACAATATTTAAAGGTAAATTAGATAATTAAGGGTATATATAAAATTATAAAATTACCCTAAAACTTGTCCTAATATAATTGGATGATTATTTTTTACCATAAATCATACTTGGGTCTAAATAGAATCTAATGTAACCCACATGTATTTGATTAATTACTTTTTTTTATTTTATTTAATGGAAAGTGAAATGTCTTACTCAAACTTTAATAATTTGATTACTTTTAATATAAGGCTATATAGAGTATAAATACTATTATAAATACTCATTTGAAAGCTAACAAGTTTTTCTTTACCTTGGTAATTTATTTGTAATTTTTAATAAATATTTAACTACCTTAATATCTTATACATTAATGATGATGAAATTATTTATTTAGTGAAAAATCAATAATATAGTTTTTATTAAAATTACAATACCTATCAAATGGACCAGACACTTGAACAAACATTATTGGTCGAGTAAATATATATCATCATCATCCAAGGGTCGATTTGTGGACCATTTGGAGCATTATAAAACCGATTAGGACATTTATATTATTTTATTTTAAATGATGTCAATGATGTCACCTTAATAATTTAATAAATATGACAATATAAATGTTATGATATAAAGATGATAAATTCGAGTAAAAATTATGAATGTTATTATATTTATATTTAGCATAGGATTTTATTTTTAATTTTTATTCATCATAGAAGAATATTAAATAATTATACAAAAATGTTGTAGTAATTATTTTATTAAGAGATAATCCAAATAAATGGTTTTAAAAATATTAAAATAAATAAAACATGAATAAATTAAAGTTCCCCATGAATTTTATTGAAGAACATGAAATGTTTGGAATCTATTATATATTATTGTCTGAACATATCTTATGTGTGGTTTTTATTTAAATTCAAATAATGAATAGTGTCAAAATTGACATTATTGATATTTTATAAAAATAACATATTATTAAATTAATTAAAAATCACAAAATTATTTAAAAACTAAAAATTGAATATTATGTGGTCTAAAAGGTTATAAAGTATCCAATTATGGAAAATTTCAGACATTTATGTATGTATTTATGTCAATATAAAATTTATAATTTTATTACCACAAATAAAATTAAAGAGATTAAATAATGATAAATCATGTTGATAAATTTAAAACATTTCTAAATTTTATTAGTTGATGAAATTACAACCCTATCCCATCTAATCGTATAATTGAGTCATTTTTGTTGGGTTTTAAGTGGGGTTTCATTTTATTATTAATTAATATTTTTAAGGATTCCAAAAGGGCCCCTCTCTTCTCCTATATAAGGGCACCTGCTTCCCTCTCATCGTCACACACATTTGATCCCTCATGCTCGGCCAACCCCTACCCATATAAATTTTCCACTTTTATAGAAAGCTACTAGTGGTTATGGTCTTCTTTAAAGGCCACCATTAGTGCACTAAGAGGAGGATAAAAGGAGCCCCGTCGAAGAAGAGGTAATCTCTTCTACCGATTTTTTCAAGTTTCATTGTTCTTCAACTTCTTCTTATTTATTTGTTTCATCATAAATTCATATAATAATTATACCTCATATACTTAAATGTTATTATAAATATGAAACAACCCTATTTCACCTTCTGTCCATCCTATGAAAAATGATATCACCGTGCGTGCGTACGTACGGAATACCGTCTCCATGCCGTGGTGTAATTTGTTTTTCCACCACCACCTTACATGGATGGGTATAATGGTGCAAGTAATAATTATATATATTTATTATAACATCTTACTGATTCTGAGATATTATATCATCCACTCCAATTAAATTCAATAATTATGGGAATGATATCATCGCTCGTGTGTACGTACAGATTACCATCTCCACGAAGTGATGAAATTCATTCTCCATGTTAACCACTCAAGAATTATTATAAAGTATATATAATTAATAATAATGAAATATATGACATGATAATTCTACTAGATTTATGTATATATATATATATGTCTTCTACTTACTTCCATTCAAGTCAATACGGAAAAGAAAACAGCATTCATGCATATGTATGACCTACCGTCTCCAAGAACGGTGTATTTCATTTCATTTATCTATCTATTATATATATATATACCAAATATATATGATATATAAATAATGATTTACATTCTAGAAGTAATTAAATCATGATATAAGTAATAATAATATCAAGAACAACATGTCCAAACACGTACGATAAATAAAAAGATTTTACCCAAAACACTGCTTTAACATGGAATTTACAAAAGAACATGTAATATAAAGTCATAAGTGAACCATATATGATAACATAACAATGAATATGATTCAGTAATAAGTCAATGAAATTATTTAAATCATTATACAGGAGGTTCGGATATGAACGAAGCATATCAGACCAAATGTTAGGGATAACTGTTCCAATCTCGTTCTTATCCAAGATTGTTAATTCGTAAGTATTTACTGGGGTTATTTTTATCTTCCTTGTCCATGTTTTCTAAAAATGTTTTCATGTAGGTATAATGTCCTTCTACCCATTTTGGATTTTACCACATGTTATGGAAGGAATCTTTCTTTTATTTACCATACGAGGAACTTATTGACTTTTCCGACAAATGTACAAGGAGAATGTTTTTTTAACGTATACGGCATGAAGGGATTTTTACGGTTTCATAATGAATAATTTTCATGAGGATTACTCTGAACGTTTTCATGATTATTTTCAAAAAAAAATCTATTCTTTAAAAATTGCATGTCATTTTGTGAAAAGAAAATGATTTTGAAGAAGAAAGGATATTTTCCTCATTAATTCATTTCAAGTGTTTTATAAAAACCATTTTCCATCTAAGATGAAGTTATTTAATATGTTTATATTTCTAGAATAATTTATCTATGATTTACATGGTTTCAAGTTTCATATTATGTGAAGATATCCATTTTTATATGGATTAGTTTATGAAACCCATATTATTCGTTGGGTAATGATGAATGATTTATGTTCAAGATGTGCAAAACGTAATAATGATATCATTATGATATGGGTGGGACCTATATCTCCCACCAATGCATTGGGTAAAGATTTATATCTCATGAGATAGACATGGCTGGAATAGTAAGTTAATCCGGTTTAGTGTTACAGGACTGGAACGAGGAGTGAACTCGATTCAGAAAGGGACTTTGTCCACTAAGATGGTCTTTGCAGCAATGTCGTGGTTACTATAAAATTCATATCATGTTCATAATGTTTTTCCACAATTACATGTTTTATCCCCGTGCTATTTTATCATGATTGATGATCCATTATGATCTATTCCATACGTACTTCCATGTTTTATGTCATTGATCAATATTTTTATGTTTAAATATTATGTTCATGTTTTGATGTTCAAATGTATATAGTTTGTTTTATTTTCTCCATGCTTACCCTTACTGAGCATTTGAGATCACCCTTTATATGTTTTATTTTCCCTAGGATATAATGAAATGTTTTAGGTAGAAAAAAATTGGAAGATCTTTATGGGAGATGTTGAAGATCTTTTACCATGATTAAAAGATTATGTTCCGAGTTTCCAAAGACACTAACATATTAAAGTCCTTGTGTGTTGGTTATTGTTATGTATTAAGTATTTTGTATAAGTAATGTATTGTCTATGTACATCAAGCATTGGGTCTCTATAGTTGGCATCAGAGGAATGGTTTAGTCAACCTTTGGAAACTAGGATGCGAGAACATTAGTGAGATCCCTAGAGATATTTCTATGGTATGTCTAGGGATTTCTCTAAGGTTAAGTATAAGTATTGGTTATAATCCTAGGATTATGGTAACTATCATAGAATTAAACCTAAGATTTTAGATATTGGATTTACTCACCCTTTATTATGTTGTTTTCTTAGACTAATTTTTGCCTCTTTCACTATTCTTTTTGGGTTTTAGATAATGGCTGGAACCCGATGGAACGGTGTTGATCAATGTAATGGGCAATGAAATTATTGTCCTTCTGAACAAACAAATTTTATGGGAGATGAAGTGAAAAATATTATTCCTATACTTACACAAGCTATGAATCATTTTGGACTTCCTAATGAGCAGAGAAGGGAACAATATTCTATTGTGTCCTTCATGAGGCAACGTCCACCTTCTTTCAATGGGTCTTCTGATCCACTTGTTTCTGAACAATGGATTAGTTCCATTCAAATTATATTTTCCATACTTCGCTATTCAGAACATGAAAAATTCATTTTAGCTATTTACTGTATAGAAGGTGAATTAGACCAGTGGTGGACTCTAATTAAGAATACAAGGCCCCAAGATGAAATTGAATCCATGGAATGGAACGAGTTCAAGAACTTGTTTTTCAATAAGTACTTCACTAGTATTCTTTGAACAAATATGGAGAAGGAGTTCCTTGAGCTTATACGAAAGGATGATAAATCTATTGGTATATACAAAGCAACTTTTACATGGCTTGCATGGTATGAATATGGCTTTATCATCAAAATTGAAAGTAAATTTGATCGATTATTTAGTGGCTAAAAACCAGGTCTTCGAATGGAATTATCTATAAGAGACTTCAGTTTCTATGATGAAATTGTGTTTTGTACTGTCATGGTAGAAATGGAAGTTGGTGTTACATATCCATCTCATGGTTTTGAAAAGAAACTAAAGATGGAGTTCAAGGAGAAATCTCAAAACAATGGTGAAAAGAAGATGAATGTTTCTTTATGCTCAATGTGTGGAAAGAAGCATGGTGGAGATTGCCTAAAACGTACTAGAAAATGTTTTAAGTGTGGAAAAAAGGTCATCGAGCAGTTGATTGTCGGAGTAATGGGAAAAAGGTATCTAATAATGCCAATAGAGAAAAGACTACAGCGAACGCTCCAACAACACTTCAATTCTTCATGTGCTAAGAAATGAGGAATTCTGCTAATCAATGCCCTAATCCAAGGGTTAAAGTTGATCGACATGAGAAACCACTTAAGGAAAAGGAAAAAGGGATGTCACATGTGATCACTATTGGCGTTGTTGAATATGACAACAATTTCGTGGAATGATTAAGTGTTTATGTAATGGGATTCCAAAATAATGTTTTATATATTATCGTGGAATATTGGAATATTTATGTGTTAGTCTATTATGGTTTTCAATAATTTTATAGTACCGATAACCATGGAAAGTGATTGAGATATTTTTGTAAGGAATATGATATGCGCATAACGAAGGGATAAAGAGTAAATGAAAAGTTTGATAGTATTAATGAGCTCATGACTGATATAAGGACAAACTTATATCATGGTTTGAGTATATAGAAATTTTTTATTTTGGTATGTGGAAAGAGTTAAATTTTGACAGCATTTATGATTTCACTATGGTTCAATGGGTATTCATTTTTTAGGAGAATACATGATTAAGGTATTCACATGATTGGAATGTGACAAACAAGATATATCAGGGATAAATTATGGTATTTACATGCTCGGTAGATGACATTTATAGTAATTGTTTTCTTTGTACTATGAGCTTGGAAAGAAGTATTTTGGATAAGCCTAAAGATTTGAAATTGATTATGTTGGACATAAGTTAGTATTGTTTAAGGCTAGAAATTTTTTCGATATTAATTTTGGAAAATAATAATGATTTAGTTTTAGAAAATGGACTCCCAGCAGGATGGGTGAAACCCATCGCGTCGGACAAGGGTGTGGGAATCGAACCCACAAATGAAGTGCGACATGCCTTTATCTCCTACCACTTGCCTACAGGAAGTCATTGGTTAGTATAAACTTGTTTTATTTTATTAATCAGTACGATATATGAAGTATAAGTCCATTTTAGGAACCATATACGATTAATCTCACTATAGATGGATTTATGTATATTTAATAACTTTTGTTATCCTTTTATTTGAGACAGATGGAATGACCTATCATTCTATCGCATGATCTGCTAACACTTGACGGAAGACAAATTCAACTTCATTTATTTAAGAGATGATGGTGAAATTTTTCAAGGCACAAACAACAGTAAGACTGTACCAAAATCAAATAAGTATTTCTTTTAATTAAACAATTCCTCATCTTTAGGGAAATGATCTTGAAAACAAAAAAAATGTTGTCCTATTGTCCTTTTAACTGATGAATTATATGGTACCATAGATCATAACAAATTTATGGCTTTGTGATTGTTGTCTTTTTTATAGCCATGTTCTCTACCACTCTCCATCAGAACATGATGGTTAGGTTTCTCTTCCATATCCATATTTTCACCTATGTTCTCCTATGTGGAAACCCAGGGATTATTTAATTTGGGTAACCTTTATTTTTCTTAATTTAGTTTATAATGTTATGTATTTGTATTCCTTTTTACGATGTGGGTTTCTATTAAATAAACATTCAAGTAGTAAACCATTTATAACCCCGATGAATTTAGAGGGATAAATTAATTTTAAGGGGGTTATAATGTAACAGCTTGAGATTTTATCCGAATTATTATTTTTAATTTCATTTATGTCTTGTGTTGTACGATACACAAAAAATATCATGTGATATACTCAATAACGTATTATCTTGTAGTATACGCAACATTATTCTTGGCTCGTGTTACACACAATTTCAAGTTTGTGTTGTAGAAATTATTCTACGCAACATTAAGTATAGTTTTTGTTTAATTTATAAATGAAATAAGTTTTGAATTATTTTTTATGCAACAGCAGAGGGATATTTCACTACACGCATCCTTGACTTGGATTGCATTACACGCAATCACGACTTTCCTTGATTGCCTGTGTAGTACGCAATACCTGGTTTCACTAAACAATGATATATTGTTATAATATTTTTATGGACTAGCCATTATGAATAGTATTAACTATATTTTTAATTTTATGACATTATTATTCATCATACACATTTTCTAGAACATGGTATGAGAACAAAATAATTTTTTCAGCTAAAATAAGTATTTTTAAAAAAATGCAGTTTTGCCGCCTTTTGATGGCGCACCCACTTTAAATCCAGTTCTTGACATGTTTATAAGTTCAATTTTACAAAATAAAATTCTTATTTGGAATAATTATATAAAGATTTACTCTGGATAAATATTTCTTATTATTCTGATTACTTTCATATTTTAATGAATAGTTAAAACACGCTATATTTTAATTAAAAACAACTTTTATCATTGCAATAATTTATATGGATAAATTATAATATCTAATGGTTTTAATTTATAAATAGAATATATTTTTACCATTTAAAATAATTTATTTCCTTAGCATTGATTTTACATTGAATTCATAGGTAAAATCATTTCAATTTATGCAATGTTTTAACTTTTAAAACTCGTTTTCTTAACAACGAGATTAATTTTAAATTAATTTAGACAACTTCTCTGATTTGAAATTGGAAAAATTAATTCTATATTTGGAATCATTAGGTCCAAATTATTTTAATAATCTACTTTTTATTTTTTAGTCGTTATGAATAGTCACAACCGTAAATTTTATTTACCATAGTTAAAGGTAAATTAGGTAATTAAGGGTAAATATAATATTATAAAATTTCCCTAACACATGTCTTAATATAATTGGATGATTATATTTTTCCCTAAATCGTAATTGGGTCAAAATGGAATCTAATTTAACCCACTTGTATTTGATTAAGACTATTTATTTATTTTATTTAAATAAAAATGAAATGTCTCACACATACTTTAATAATTAGATTATTTTTAATATAAGGTTATACAGAATATAAATTTGATTATAAATACTCATTTTAAAGTAAAACAATTTTTATTTATCATGGTAATTATGTTGTAATTTATATGAAATATTTAATAACCTTAATATCTTATACATTAATGTTGAAGAAATTATTTATTTAGTGAAAAATCAATAATATAGTTTTTATTAAAATAAAAATACCTATCCAAAGGACCAGATACTTCACCAAACATTATTGGTCGAGTATATCAATACCATAAGCATCCAAGGGTTGATTTAAAGACCATTTAGAGCCTGATAAACCCGATTTGGACATTTACATTATTTAATTTTAAATGATGTCAAAGATGTCACCTTCATAATTTAATAAAAATAACAATTTAAATGTTGTGATTTTAAGATGATGAATTCGAGTAAAAATAATAAAAGGTATTATATTTATAATTATAATAGGATTTCATTTTTAATTTTTATGCAACAAATAAGTATATTAAATAATTATACAAAAATGATGTATTAATTATTTTATTAAGAGATATACAAATAAATGGTTTAAAAAAATTAAAATAAATAATATATGAACAAATTACTGTACCCATTACTTTTTGATGAATATTACATGATAGGGATTTATTATATATTTTTTATCAAACATATATTCTGTGAGGTTTTTATTTAAATTCAAACAATCAATAGTGTCAAATTTGACACAATTGATATTTTATAAAAATAACATATTATTAAAATATTTAAAAATCAAAAAAATATTTAAAAACTAAAAATTGAAAATTATATGGTGTAAATGGTTATATAGTATCCAATTATGGGAAATCCACAACATTTAAGTATATATTTATAACAATTAATAATTTATAATTTCATTACAAAAAATAAAATTATATAGATTAAATAATGATAAATGATGTTGATAAACATAAAACATGTCTAAATTTTGTTGGTTGATGATGTTATAAACCTATCTCATCTCATATTTTAATTGAGACATTTTTGGTGGTTTTTATCTGGGGTTTCATTTTATTAGTAATTAATATTTTATAGGTTTCCTAAAGTGCCCCTCTCCTCTCCTATATAAGGGCACCTCCTTCCCTCTCTTATTCACACACATTTGAGCCTTCATGCTTGGTCGAACCCAGACCATTTCACTTTTCCCCTTCCATAGAAACCTAGTAGAGGTCTTGGCCTTCTTTAAAGTCCACCTTTAGTGCCCTAAGAGGAGGTTAAGAGGATCCACGTCGAAGAAGAGGTAATCTCTTCTACCGATTCATTCAAATTTCATTCTTCTTCAGATTCTTCTTATTTATTTGTTTCATAATAAATTAATAACATCAGTATCAATAATATACTTATATGTTATTATGAATATTAAACAACCCTATTTCACCTTCTATCCATCCTACGAAAAGCGAAATCATCGCGCGTGCGTACGTACTAAATACCGTCTCCACGCCGTGGTGTAATATGTTTTTCCACCACCACCTTACCTGGATTTTTATAATTGTGTAATGAATAAATATATATAGTTATTATAACATTATACTGATTCTAAGATATTATATCATCCACTCCAATTCAATTCAATAATTATGGGAATGATATCATCGCTTGTGTGTACGTACGGATTACCATCTCCACGACACGATGAGATTCATTCCCCATGATAACCACTCAAGAATTATTATAAAGTATATATAATGAATAATAATGAAATATATGACATGATAATGAAATTGGATATATATATATATATATATATATATTTCATCTACTTAATTCCATTCAAGTCAATAAGGAAAAAAAACAAGTTCATGCGTATGTACGGCCTACCGTCTCCATGAATGGTGTATTTCATTGCATTTATCTATCTATTATATGTATATTACTGTATATATATGATATATAAATCATGAAATAAATTCTGGAAGTAATTAAATCATGATATAAGTAGTAATAATATCATAAACAACAATTACAAACACGTACGATAAATTAAACGATTTTACACAGAACGCTGCTTTAACATGGAATTTACAAAAGATCGGGTAATATAAAGTCATAAGTGAACCATATATGATATCATAACAATGAATATTATTTTGTAATAAGTCGATGACATTATTTAAATCATTATACATGAGGTTTGTAAATGTTTGAAGCATATCGGAGCTAAGGTAAGGGATAACTGTTCCAATCTCGTTCTTATCCGATATTGTTTATTCGTATGTATTTACTGGGGTTATTGTTATCATCAATGTTTTTGTTTTATAAATTTTTTTTCATGTATGTTTAATTTTCTTTTACCCTTTTTTACTTTTACCACATGTTATGGAAGGAATCATTCTTTTGATTACTATACGAGGAACTTTTTGACTTTTCTGACAAAAGTATGTGGAGAATGTTTTTTTAACGTATATGGAATGAAGGGATTTTTACGTTTTCATAACGCCTAATTTTCATGATTATTACACTACATGTTTTCTAGATTATTTTCAAAAAATTCATTTTCTTTTAAAATTTCATGGCATTTTGTGAAAATAAAATGATTTAGAAGAAGAAAGGTTATTTTTCTCTAGAATTCATTTCAAGTGTTTTATCAAAACCATTTTCCATCTAAGATGACATTATTTAATATGTTAATATTTCAAGTATAATTTCTATATGATTTACTTGGTTTCACTTTTCTTATGATGAAATGATATCCATTTTTTTATATGGATTATGTTATGATGGGATGATGTTTATGAAACCCATTTTATTCTTTGGGTAATGATAAATGATTTATGTTCATGTTTTGGCACACATAAGAATGATTTCATTATGAGATGGGTGGGACATATATCTCCCTACAATGATTTGGGTAAAGATTTATATCTAATGGGATAGACATGGCTGGAATGGTAAGTTAATCTGGTTTAGTGTTATAGGACTAGAGTGAGGAGTGAACTTGATTCAGAAAGGGACTATGTCCCCTAAGATGGTATTGGCAGCAAAGCCTTGGCTACTATGGAAATCATATCATGTGAATAATGGTTTTCCACAGTTAAATGTTTTATTATCATTCTATTTTATCATTAATGATGATCCATTATGATCTATTCCCTACGTACTACCATGTTTTATGTCATTTCTCAAGATTTTTATGTTTAAATATTATGTTCATGTTTTGAAGTTCAAATGTATATGGTTTGTTTTATTTTCTCCAGGCATACCCTTAATGAGCATTTGAGCTCACCCTTTATATGTTTTCTTTTCCACAGGATATAAAGAAATGTTTTAGGTAAGAAAACAAAATGGGATGATCTTTATGGGAGATTTTGAAGATCTTTCACCATGATTAAACGATTATGTTTTGAGTTTCCAAAGACACTAAACTATTATGTTCCTTGTGTTTTGTTTTTTTTATGTATTAAATATTTTGCAGAAGTAATGTAATTTCCAAGTACTTCTAGATTTATGTCTCTACAAAACATGTCAGCCAAGAAGTATGACAACCTTCAAGACATGACACATAGACACTCATGACACCATCCATGTGTTTCATCCATCTCTTATGATGACACTAGGGAATGTCAGGTGGATCGTGCGATGCCCTCTATACATGTTAGCTGGGGTCATGTGATGTCTTGTGGGATCAACCAAATAGGTCTTGCGATGTCCACCCGAAAAGTCATTTGTGATCATGTGAAAACCTTATTACATACCACCCAATTAATGCAAATCCCCTTAGATAGGTAAACATGGTCATGTGATTTCCGTTTCACATGTCACGCAACCAACCTCTGACATGTCAAGCAGACAACCAATGTATGTCATGTGGAAAATAAAAGCCTATCAAGTAGTCAAGAATTCCATGTAACCAAGGAGTATTAGGAATTGATCACCTTTTTCATCCTTAGTGTGTAGGACCCACACAGAATGGAATCCCCAGTGTGTATCCCTTTGATAGTTTAACTATAAAAACTTTGATGCCTACCATAACAAGGATATATAGGATGCCCTCCTAAGGCCTGTGCCCCATATCAAACCATTAAAGGGATGACTCATTAATTAAGTATCACCACCATATGAATTGAGGCTGATAATTTTCTGTCCCTTTTTTCCATGTTGATAATATACCATGTTCTCTTATGGAGACGTGATGATAATACCATTTGCGTTAGAGGAATATAGAAATGTTAGGTAACACTCAGTGTGTAATCCACAACTAATTGAACTATGAGGATATTGATTACATCCATAACCATGATATAAAGGATTCATTACAAAGGACAGATCCCAAACACAAATTCAAGTACACATTATTTTAAGTCCCTCCATGATTTCATTTCATCCATTGGGACCCTAGAGTTCCCATGGGAAAATTATTCTACCTCATCCATAAAAGGACTGTGAAAGAAATCGATCTACAAGGATTATTATTTATATCCAAACTAGGATACATATTATTCACTCCTAATTCTTGAGCATGAACACAAATATGCATCCAAATCTGTGTAATTTGTGTAATGTCTCAAAAATTTCAACAATCAAAAACTAATATTTACAATGGTAGGAATATTGTACCTCATCCATGAGTGGATAGATAAATCAACTGAACTATAATGAATTTGAGTCCTTCCATGTCCATGATATTTAATATTCCTTCATAAGGATATATACAAAACACAAATTGGACTCCACATTAGTGTATGTCTCGTAATGTCTCTGACATTTCAACCACCCAGACCTAATAATTCCCATGGTATGGTCATTATACCTCATGTATTAGATTAATTATATATCAATTAAACTATAATGATTGTGATTAATAGAATAACCAAGATACACATGACACCTTCATAATGTCTAAGCCCCATATTAAACATCCTAGTGGAAATCCAATCTCATAATCCCACCAACTATATGAAATTGGGATGATCACTTTTTTATCCATTGTTTCTCACACAGATCACATATCACATGGGATTAGGGAGACACAATGAACACCACATTATGCATCATGAGTATCCATCAGCCATGTAACTATAATTATGTAATCCCTATGTAGAGGCATGATACAATATCCCTCATATAAGGGAATCTACTGGGGGCCCATCCCAAGGGAATCATCAAACTATGGTAGGATTCGTTCCTTCCACAAACAATATATGTAGGAAGTCTTCCCATGAATCAACCTCTAATATATGGTTCCTCAATTCCAAAACAAATTCCCTCTCTACACAATGCTACACTACATGGTTTAAATAAACTACTTGGGTTTTGATTCCTAGAAGAAATAAGATACATAGGATGCCTTATAAAGGCTCAATCCACTCATAAAAATATTAATGGCCTCCCTATATGGTATAAAATAAAAAAAATAGTGGTTATTTGTATTCAAAATATAAATAAAGAATTTTACACTCAGAAATAAGTGATAATCATCAGATATATACATATCAATTAACTAACATGATCACATTTCTTCTATTCACTAATGAGATCCACTTTCTTTGGAACATAAATAGAATTAACCAATGAAAATTTTGTTAGGGTAACAAGTCCCATATTAAAATTATGATGATATTCCAAAAAATATCCTAAATATATTTGAGAGTCTTCTGGTAGGAAACAGTTCCCCCATGAAAGTGTGTGATGAGCCTAACCTCCCATCATATCCACCAATGTGAGTCCCTTAGCGTCTTTGGGTCTGAATCACCAATTTACCACTTACCTAGGGAATGTAGGTTTGTACCTAGTTATGGGTATGGGAACCATTGGAATTTTCAATTAATATGGATGATGGTAACTTGATGTTAATGTTTTTTCATGAAAATAAACCCCTCAAAATCATCTATCAGTCCAAAGTTAACCCACATTGATGAGGGATTCACTGTTTTCTCTTCTCCATATATTGATTTAATTGGTGATAATATGTTATTATTTTGTAGTTTATGTAATGAAAATTTAATTTATTTATAGATTATGACATGTAATTACACTTCATGTAAAGAGACCAAAGCTAAACGTAAAAAATAATACATTCATTGCACAGCCCATTTATTACATAAATAACTTATCACACAACCCAAGAACCAATTGGTTTAGTTTCATGGGTACTAGAAACTTAAAAAAACATATTTCACATTCATTGAACATATATCGATATATTAAATCCATTATTATAAATTTTAAGAGACATAATCCTCTCAAAATCCTAGGGCGGATAAAATATAAAGAGGGGTGACCTCAATTGCTCAGTATGTTATAACATCTCAAATAACATAATGGATAAACCTTAATCATATGGAAGAACATGAATATGGGAAAATATCATATTTAATAGAACATAAGACAAAAATATTTAATAATAACAATTAAATATAGACATAAATTTTAAAAAAATAAAACATTAGCAATGGCATGAGAAAAGAACATGAAGCGTAGAACTTGTATCATGGAATGCATGAATAAAATTGGGGCAATCATAAAAATATGATTTTTATCTCGTTGAACCGGACAACCCACCATCTCGTTCACGTGTAAAATTTTTAATAGTGATAGATTCCAATATTCTCACCATTTATGATCTTAGGTACCTTCTACCATGTTCATATAATATTTTTATCTTCTGATTAATAAACCCATGCCAAATCAATTAAAGAAAAATCTATATCTCACCCATATAATAGGCTATATATTTTTGTGACATTTGAGAGAAACAATCATCCCATCAGAAGATGACTAATTGAATAAAAATTGGGTTTCATGAAATTTCGAAATCATCAAATATTGATGCAATAAAAAAAGGGTTTTCATAGAATATCCAAAAGGAAATAATTAAAAATTAGTATGGAACCCATGAAATTAAATGAGTTTCCTAAAATATCAATACAACATCATAAATTATATTACATGATTCAAAAAACATAGTCCCAAAAAATAATAATTTAATAAAAAAATAAAATAGGGTGAAACCTGAATCATAAATCCATTAGAGGTATATATATTTTGATGCAAATGGTCACCAATCATAAAATAATATTTTTTTAAATCATGTTGTATTGTTCATTATAAATGAAAAAGTTATTGGAATATTTTTAAAAATTCTCCTCTATTTGTATGAAAATTGTAAACAAAAACATTCATCCAATGGGATTAATTCATATAATATATTCCCAGAACAAAGAGGACAACGTTATATAAAGTGGAAAGTCTTTGGAAAAATATGTTCAAATAAAAAAAGCACTCAAATAAAGTAGTTTCTATTACCAAGTCCCATACCTATACCATTTACTTCCACGCAAGCGATTTAACCACATCTGTAATAATTATAAACATAGTAATATACCATTTTAGAAAACTATTCATTTAATCTTAAATCCATACCCTTAATTAATGAAACAATTCTCTTTTTTATTAGATTTTCATAATCAATCTTTAATATCACATTTTAATAATATTGATCATTTTGAACTTGGTTTGTAAATATGAACTTTATATAAAATTTTTCACAAATAAAATCAATTAAAAATAATTTTGGGTTCTAAATTTTATGTTTCATAAACACTTATGATAATATTATACAATTACATGAGAGTTTTTGTGTTTTTAATGTAAAATATAATGGTAATTAATTGGTTTTTGGGTTTTTACTCATATCGATTCCTTTAATTACAAAAATAATTAATTTTCATAATATTAAAAAATTACCGTATTAATGACATATATTCCTTATTTATATCATAAATATTCATCAAAAATATTAAAAAACTATCCATATTTGTAATTGACAGAAAACTTAATATGTTTATTCATCCAGGCGGTAATATTCACAGTGCAAGATAATCATTTTAATTACATAATGAATGAGAGGGGTGAATTTGGATAATAATTTACCCATTTATAATAATAAGAACATTATATAAATTATATTAATTCATAAATACCCGAATTAATACCATCTATTAGGGTTTATAATGGAAAACCGAATGTGTCACTTTATAGGGGTCGTAATCCATGCGCACACTCTAACCATGATTGTTGTTTTTCATTGTAGATGGAAGATAATAAATAATTATTTTATAAATATTATAATAGAATATAAAAACAAAAATGATTATTATTTTATTATTTTAATATTTTTATTATCGATTTAAAAAAATATGAAATAAATGCTTCGAATGATATGATTCATATGTTAAGACCTCGAACGTCCTCTTGATGAAGACCTTATATTAGGGTGACATATGATAATTTTGGGTGAAAAGGGAAAATAGGGCGTCTAAATGAATTTATGTAGAGGATATTTTGATGGGTTTTAAGGAAATTTGGATACATTAGGAAAGTATTGAATGTCTTTAAGTGGTAAAATTTATAATGGGAAGAAAATTGAACTTTTAGAAACACTAATAATTTTTCCACAATTCAATGTAAAAATTCAAGGTTTAATGGATCAAAAGTTGAAAAAAACTAGTCACATAAAAAATATAATGTTGAAACTCATAACAACCCCTTATTTAAAAACATATTTTTAATGCGTTTTTAGAAATTTTTCTAAATTAAAATAATTTATATCATTTTTACTTTTTACCTGGGAAATTATTTTATCCTTTAAAGTTAATTTTGTTAAATAAATTTTGGATGGAACTTATTAATTAATTTGATCATAGAATTCTAAAATTAAAAAATAACTTTTTAATATCAAATTTCTAAATGTGATTGAAGTTATTTTAAAAATATACACCCTTAATCAAAAAGAAACATTTTTTCAAAAAATGATGTTTTTCAGATTTAATTGTTATGGAATATAATTTTTTTATTAATTATTTTAATTTAATAAGTTGATTAAATTTTAATTGAATGAAGTTTATTAGGATTTCATGGAATTCCAATATCGAATCACATCTTGAAAATTATTCATTCAATGAGATGACTAAAAAATGTTTTTATTAAGCTAACATTTCTTTTTGGTTCTATAAATCAATAAAACAGAATTGATAATCTCAAATAATATATTGAAATTAGTAATTTATTGACTAAATAATTTCTTTATTATTTAAATACTTTTTTTCTAAACATATAATATGTGATGTCATAATGATATTATCATAAAAATTTTAATTTTCCCATAAATCCTATTATTTTAATAAAAAAAATATATTCTCATACAAATTTATAAAATCTATACTCTTTAAATTTTCATAAGATGAATTTAAAAATAAATATTTTTTATAAAATTTATTTATAGGATTTTTGAAATCATTTTTATAAATAATGAACAATATAATGAAAAAATGGTTATCTTGTAATGGTATTATACTTTCAAGGTTTGTTATCTTATTGTTTCATATAGAATTGTTAATGATATCCATAAAATATGTTGTGTTTCATTTATGATTGGTATAACATATAACATAGGTTATTGAACACAATATTAATTAAGGAATAATAAACTATGGACATTAAATTATAGCCTCCAAATAATGTCATCCATGTAATTTTACGAAAAGGAAATTATTGACAACAATTCTCTAACATTTCATCATTAGGTTCCCATATCTCCACCAAGAACAGATGATTTATTCATAGAAAAATGAAAAAATTGTGTATTTAAATTTTATATAGCCTTATCTCTTCAATCTAATATCTCTATAGGTTGTCCTTTAGACGAGTGTCAATGATCCAATTTTATATATTTTGAGCATAGAAAATGTGAAGGATCATGAATGTATTTCCCAAAAATTGAAACATGGATGATATCAAACAATTTTTAGAGGAGATGTGTCAGATCTAAGAAATAAACATTGACTCAGAGGTGCTCAATGAAGTGAATGAGACTGATGTATCATGGGCATGAATTTTCTTTCAACCAAAATATCATGACAAATTTCCATCAAGATATTTGGAGAAATACCTTATCACCAACATCAAACTCCAAAGAACATTAATAGATTTTTCATCACTATTATGTCAACATTGTGACTCTTTTATATGCCACTAACTGGATTCAACATTTTCTTTCATTTAATTTTTAATTTCATAGATTATCAGGTTCCTCACCCAAACATCATCACAACATGTTATAGTCCTACATCTCTTTCCATTCAAAGCCCCATATACTGTCACATGAACACAATAATGGAAACTCCTATGACATGAGAAATATACTAAGGGTGGTTCAAAACAAAACATCATATTCTATCCATACATTATGATATATGCATATCTTATAAAATTTATATGGTTTTATCAAATTGACCATCTATCTTATGGTGATATGTAGTGTTATATTTTAGGATTATCTCAAATTATTTATAAGTACTATTATTAATCCTCATGGTATACCTTTTATCCTGATCAAATACAATGTATAACAGTAATCATCCAGTCATACCAATTTTTTATGTATGTCTTAGTGAGTTAATCAATGGAGAAATATTATTTAATGGAAATAAAATGAAAAGAATTTTTAAAACGATCACCTACAACCCATATTTCATTTTGTCCCTTAGATGATTTGTAGAGTCCGTTGATGAAGACCAGACTGATTCTACCCTATTTCCATATAAGTATGTAAAATTTTTGTGCCACCCCTTTCATATTCTGTAATCCATCCTTAATTTAATGGGTTATCAAAAGTCATAATTTATATTCCCAGATTTCCAAATTTATGTTACCCCACTATATTTTTTACATAATATTTTTATATATATCTGTCTTTCTCCATGATGGATTGAGAATGATGAATTATGCTCATCATCAAAAATTTTATTCATTAAATCATATATAAATTGTAATCAAACACATGTTCTATACCTTATAATTTCATCATTTTCAATGTTTATATTTGGAATATTCATTACCATTGTCTGTAGTTGTAGATCATATTTTTCAGATTTTTTGGAACTTCTCCTAGATATATGGTTGATCAATCACTTGGGTATCACTGATTTATATCCTATATATGTGAATTAATTATTCACCCTTTGAAAATCCATGATTATTGTTTATTTTTCATTCCTCGGCATTTTTTGTGTATCGTGGTATTTTTTACTCAGAGCAATAACCACGTTGTTATCCATTCCAGGGTGACAACCTATCATGTAGTCATAGTCTATGATTAACTCTAATTGTATTGATTGGGGAATGTGTAATTCCTTCTATGTGAAGATATGTTTCATTTTTTACAATCATTTTAATTATCACAATTATCACCATAAAGGTAATGCCACTATATTTTGAATGAAATTATCACTGCTAAACATTCAAAATTGTCTGCCGTGAAATTTATCTCATGAGTTTTTAATTGGGGGGCGGAATAATAAGTTTATTTTTCATTTTTATGAGGATTTATCCCAATCCTTTTAGTGTTTCATACCTATAAATTGAAACCCTTCAAAACTATATGGTAATGTAATAACATGTGCAATAGAAAACCATTGTTTGAGCTCCTTGAATCATTCCTCGCAATATTTTTCCAGAGGAACAAGACTCATTTACATTTTAACATGGTTAATAGGTCTATGACCAATGAGAAATTTCTCAGAGAGAATCAATAATATCCATAAATTATAATAAAACTACATATTGATGTCATAGTGTTTTTTCTGGGATATTTTTCATTAACCTCATTATTTAATGGAACAATTGATATACCCTCCTTTGTGACAATATAACCACTGATCGATACTTTTTTATCCGTAATTCACATTCATTATCTGGTAGTCTTACCTTTCTTATGGTATTTAGCATATTTCTTATGTAATATCCACAATAATCCTTAATTTTGGAATATATAACTATATTAATGATAAATACTACCAAAACTTTATCTAGGTAAACTGTAAAGACTCAATTGAAATGGCCCATGAAGATATTGGAGGAATTGGATTGTCTATATTGTATAGATATATAATAATAGTTCATGTACCTTTTATACAGTTTTTTTATTTGAAGGATCGTCCATATTATAGCTAATTAATGATATCCAAAAAGGTGTTTAATATTTGGGATGATTTTTTCTCCTTTTAATTGATAAAAAAGTCATAAATATAGGCAAAATATTAATTTTTTTCCTTTATTTTTTTGAGCATATGTTATATGATGTAAAGACCCATTAATACACATGTATTAAGTACATATAGGATTCATGCAACCCATAGTGATGAACTATGATGAATAAAACCCTTTTTAATATTATATTTTAATTGTTACAGTGACTCTTATAATTAAATATAATCCATTCCATATGGAGTAATTGAGAAAGGAATGTATTCAAGGATATATTTCATAGATAAATCAGCCTCCCATTTTAAGGGAATAATAATAAATCCATGTATGGTGGCGATGGAAAAACGGATTACACCACAGCGTGGAGATGGTATTCCGTATGTATGCACATGCGATGATTTCATATTCCGTAGGATAGATAGAAGGTGAAATGGGGTTGTTTAATATTTTTAATGACAAATTAGTATATTAGAGATACTAATGTTATTACTTTATAATGAAACAACTATATAAGAAGATGTTTAAGAAGAATGAAAACTTGAATGAATCGGTAGAAGAGATTTCCTCTTCTTCGACTCACCTCTTCTAAACTTATTCTTAGGGCAATAGAGTTGGTATTTTGAGAAACCTAGAACCACTATGAAATAACTAGAGAGGTTTATAAGAGGAATTGTCATGGATTGGCCAAGATTAAAGGCTTAAAAGGGTGTGAAGAGAAGAGGGAAGAGGTTCCCTTTTTATAAGGGAGGAGAGGGGCACCTTTCGAAAAACGTAAAATATTATTTTATAATAAACTCATATATGGTATATAATATAACCAAAATGATTTATTTATTAGAAAAAGTGGTTATGGGTCGAAATCCTCTCAACCAATTGGTTTTAGACATGTTTAGGTTACCATTTTGACCTTATCATTTAGATTTAACTATAAGTTAAATAATTTTACTTTTACCATGTCTTCTTATTTTTTACACTATATGGTTAATAAACTTACTATAACAAGCCAAAATAACCCCAAGTGGTTCATAATTAATATATATAACTTTATCTATATAATTTGGACAAAACATAGATTTTTAATAATAGAACAAAAATTACTAATATAAAATTTGTTTTAAAAACTATTTTATATCAATTTTGACACTATTTGGTAATTGATTTTTTTGAAAATTATAAAAGCATGATTAGTTCGAACAAATTTAATTTAATCAATAAAAACATGTAATATTAACCTATAAAATTAGTTTAATTCATATAAAGTCTAAATCAATATTTATTTATGTATTTATAACATCAATTATGTTAATATTTCATTAATATGGTAATTACTGCATCATCATTGTGTCATAAATAAATTAAATTATTTAATGTCTAAAATTATAAATAAAATAAAATTATGTAGGGAATATTTTTATATTTCTAATGAATATTTATAGTAAAATATATCTTAAGTATAACCGTATATTAAAAAATTTTAGTTATTAAACATTGATTATAACTATTTTAACTACTATTTAAATAAAATAATAATAAATGTCCAAATCTAATCCATGTGGACCTAAAGGGTAATATTTTATTACAAAGGTTGTTTTTGGTGAAATTAAACTTATCCAATAGAATTAAGACATGTGTTAGGGTAATAATAATATCATATTTACCCTTAATTACTGTATTTAATTTTAACCATGGTAAATAATAGTAAAAAGTTTCTATTCACCAAATTTTTTTTTATCTTATTGAACCAAATTTTACTCCTTGATATTAACCGTGATTCTCAGATTTTTGAAATTCCACTCACAGAAGCCTTAAAATTGTTTTTAATGTAAATTTTCAAATTCTCCTAAGAGGTGGGTAAACGACGGTGAAAAGTTCAATTAGATTTTTATATATCTAAAATTATTATAAAATGACTCCAATAAATTAAATTGAACTTATATAGGTATTATGTATCAATTTTGACCTAAAATAAATTTAAATATAAAAAATTACTTAAATAAAATGTTTCTTTTTAAATAGTAACCAAGTGTTTTCACTATTCATCAAAAATTAAAAGTTTTCTGAAAAATACAAAAAATTCACCCTATGATAATTTCGATATTCCAAATCAAAAAATGAAGTCCATTTTTAATGATAAAATTTATAAAATTACAAAAAGTGGGTATTACTATTAATAACGGCTAGTTCATAATAATATTATAATAATATCTCGTTTAGTGAAACTTGCAATTGCATACTACACATGCTATCGAAGAAGGTCTCGATTGCATGCAATGAAAGCCAGGTTAGGGATGCGTGTAGTGAATACTATGTTTGGTGTTTCATATAAAATAATAAAAACTTATTTCATTTATACATTAATCCTAATCTATACATAAGGTTGCGTAAAATAATTTCCACAAAATTAACTTGAAATTGTGTGTAACATAAGCCAAGAATAGTGTGGCTTATACTGCAAGCTAATACGGTATTTCATATAGTATAAGACAATCTTGGTGTAGTGTATAATGGAAGACATCAAAGAAATTAAAAATAATATTTCTCATAAAATATCTGGGTGTTACATTCTACCCCCCTTAAAATGAATTTCTCCCATGAAATTAGTCCGCGTTATAAATGTTTTCTACTTGAATGTTTTTTTCATAGAAACCCACATCATAAAAAGGAATACTAAAACATCATTTTAGAATGGGAAGTTAGCATCATAACAGTCACCCAATGTAACTCAGCACTGGAATTCCACATAGGACATCATAGGTGAAAATATGGATATGGAAGAGAAATATAACCACGAACTTATCAAGTAGAGTGGTCGAGTACATGGCTTTGAAAAAGCCAAAAATACAAAAGACATAAATTTGTGATGATCTAAGTTACCATATAATTCATCTGATATAAGTGCACTATGACAATATTTTTGGTCTTCAAGATCATTTCCCTAATGTTGATGAAATTGGAATTAGAAGAAATACTTTCTTGATTTTGGTACAATCTCACCATTTTTCATTCCATGGACAATTTACACTTCATCTCTTAAATAAATGAAGTTGATTTTTTCGTTCATGAATTGTTAGCAGATCTTGTGATAGAGTGATAGTTCATTCCATCTGTCTCAAATAAAAGGTTAGCAAATGTTATCAAATAATCATAAATCCATCAATTGTGATATTAATCATATATGGTTCAAAAAATGTACTTATACATCTTATATCATACTTCATAATATAAAAAATATTGTTTCTACAAACTAGGAACTTCCTGTAGGCCAGTGGTAGGAGATAAAGGCATGTCGCACTTCGGTTGTGGGTTTGATTCCCACAGCCTTGTCCGACGTGACGAGTTGTTACCCGTCTTGCAGGTTGTCCATTTTTTGAAACTCAATTCTTATAAAATTCCATAAATAATATCGAAAAACGTTATAGCCTTAAACAATAATGACTTATGTCTAACATAATCCATTCCAATCTTTAGGATTATCTAAAAGATGTCTGTCCAAGATCATAGTATAAAGAAAACAATTACTAGAAATGTCATATGCCGAGTATGTGAATACCATCATTTATCATACGATATATCTTGTTGGTCACATTCAAAACATGTGAATACCTTAATCATGTATTCTGTTGAAAAATGAATACCCATTGAACCTTTTTGAAAACATGAATGCTGTAAAAATTTAACACTTCCCACATACCAAAATCCCAAAATTTCTATATACTCAACCCATGATATAACTATGTCCTTATATCAGTATTTAGATCATTTAATTTTTTTATTCCTTCATTATGTGCATATCATCTTCTTTCCAAAAATATTTCAATCACATTACTTGGTTACCGATGCCATATTCTTATGGAAAACCACAATGGACCGATACATAGATATTTCAATATACAATAAAAGTACCTTAACAACATTCTTCATGAATACCAATAAATTAACACTTTAATCCATCCTCTTCAATGATTTCGATGGAATATGTACTTATGTGATTTAGAAGTAACCTCTTAGGTTAGGGCATTGAGTTAGGTAATGCCCATGTTCTCCACAGATAAGAGATTAGACTCCATAACAGTCTGTCACTCTATGACCCCTTTCCCCACATAGATAACATCTTCCCCTCCATTTGAGGTATTCCTCAAGGTTCATCTTCCCTTATTTAGAAATCTCAATCTTACTTTCTCTATGCTTCTCACCATGCGAACATGCATAAAATTCCACCAACCTCTTATTTTATGACTTATGAGTACAACTAAAGATCACCTTGTTAATCATATATCGAGATGACTGATTCGGCATAATAACTATATCTTTCTCTCCAGGCATTACAAAATTTCATTTATCATAGTCACCAATTTTTTCATTGGAATCAATGTTTACAGAATTTCTTCTTGTTCCCTCCATTGACTAAGACCAGAAACTATAGTGTAAGAAACATTTAAAATAACAAGTAACCACATAATCATAAAAAGTCACTTATGGGATGTCTAACTTATCAAAAATTCATTAATACATGACACCTTATGTTCAACATTGGTTATTCATGATCGTATACATAATTCTAGGTTTCTAACCTATATGTATACTTAACCTTAGTGACATCCCGAGTAATACCTTAGAAATATCTCTAGGGATCACACTAAAGTTTTCGCATCCTAGTCTACAAAGGTTAACTAAACCGAACCTCTGATACCAACTGTAGAGACCCAAAGCTTGACGTACATAGACATTACATTAATTTTTTGGAATACTTAATACATAACAAAAACCAACACTCAAGGATCGTAATAGTTTAGTGTCCTTGGAAACATGGAACAAAATATTCTAATAGTTGTGAAAGATCTTCAACATCTCCCATAAAGTTCTTCCCCTATGGTTTTATTACCTAAAAAATTTCTTTATATCCTTGGGAAAAGAAAACATATAAAGGGTGAGCTCAAATGATCAGTAAGGGTAAACCTAGAGAATATAAAACAATCCATAAACATTTGAATGCAAAATCGTGAACATAAAATCTATACATCAAAATCCTGAGAAAATACATAAATCTTGGAAGTACATAAGACATATATCATAAAGGAACATAAATCATGATAAAATAGAATGGGAATAAAACATGTAATTGTGGAAAACCATTAATCACATGATATGATTTCCATAGTATCCCAGGCATTTCTTCCAAGACCATCTTAGTGGACAAAGTCCATTTCTGAATCAAGTTCACTCCTCGTTCCAGTCCTGTATCACTGAAATAGATTAACTTTCCTTTCCAGCCATTTCTATCTCATGAGATATAAATCATTACCCAATGCATTAGAGGGAGATATAGGTCTCACCCGTCTCATAATGAGATCATTCTTACTTGTGACACAACATGAACATAAATCATTCATCATTACCCAATGTATAAAATGGATTTCATAAACATAAAAACATCATAAAATAATCCATACAAAAAAATGGATGTCATTTGATCATAAGAAAAGAGAGAAAATGTATATCAAAGATATATTATACTTGAAACATACATATATGTAATAATTTCATCTGAAATGGAAAATGGTTTTGATAAAACACTTGGAATTAATTCTTGATGAAAATATACTTTCTTCTTAAAAATCTTTTTTATTTCACAAAATGCAATGAATATTTTAAAAGAAAAGGATTTTTTTTGAAAATAGTCATGAAATATTGTAGAGTATGCTTCATGAAAATACGGCGTTATAAAACCGTAAAAATCCGTTCATTCCATATTAGTTAAAAAAACATTCTTCTCGTACTTTTTCCGAAAAAGTCAAAAAAGTACTTCATATGGTAAACAAAAGAAATATTCTTCAAATAACATGTAGTAAAAGTCAAAAATAGGTAAAAAGGACTTTAAACATACAAGAAACAATTTTTATAAAATAGGGACATGAATGTTTAATATAACCCCAGCAAATACTTACGAATAAACATTCTCGGATTAAAACGAGATTGTAAATGTTATCCCTTACCTTAGGTCTGATATGCTTCGTACGTATCCAAACCTCGTGTATAATTATTTAAATAATTTCATTTACTTATTAATGAATAATATTCATTGTTATGATATCATATATGGTTCACTAATGACTTTATATTACCTGTTCTTTTGTAAATTCCATGTTAAAGCAGCGTTTTGGGTAAAAATCGTTTTATTTATCGTACGTGGTTGGAATGGTTGTTCTTGATATTATTATTACTTATATAATGATTTACTTACTTCCATAATGTAAATCATGATTTTTATATCATATTTATTCAGTATATATATATAATACTTATATAAATGAAATGAAATACACCGTTCATGGAGACGGTAGGCCGTACATACGCATAAACACTACTTTCCTTTCCTTATTGACATGAATGGATGTAAGTAGATGAAATATATATATATATATATATATATATATATATATCTAGCAGCTTTATCATGTCATATATTTCATAAATATTTATTATATATACTTTATAATCATTCTTGAATAGTTAACATGGAGAATGAATCTCATCACTTCGTGGAGACGGTAATCTGTACGTACACACGAGCGATGATATAGTTACCATAATTATTGAATTGAATTGGAGTGGATGATATAATATCATAGAATCATTATTATGTTATAATAACTATATATAGTTATTATTTACACCATTATACTCATCCAAGAAAGGTGGTGGTGGAATAATAGATTACACCACGGCGTTGAGACGATATTCCGTACGTACGCACACACGGTGATTTCATTTTCCATAGGATGGATATAAGGTGAAATGGGGTTGTTTAATATTTATAATAAATATAATTATATTATTGATACTAATTTTAATACTTTATAATGAAACAACTAAATAAGAAGAAGTTGAGGTAGAAAGAAAACTTGAAAGAATCGCTAGAAGAGATTACCTCTTCTTCGACGCACCTCTTTTAAAGTTCTTCTTAGGGCACTAGAGGTGGTACTTTGAGAAGACCAGAACCTCTATGATATAAATAGAAAGGTTGATAAGAATAATTAGCAGGGGTTGGCCAAGCTTCAAGGCTCAAAAGTGTGTGAAGAGAAGAGGGAAGGGGTGCCCTTTTTATAAGGGAGGAGATGGGCACCTTTGGAAAAACTTAAAATATTATTTTATAATAAAGTAATATTTGGTTAATAGTATCTCCAAATTGATTTATTTAGAAGATAATGTGGGTATGGGTAGAAATCCTCTCAAATAATAGGTTTTAGACAAGTTTAGGTTACTATTTTAACCTCATCGTCTAGATTTAACTGCATGTTAAATAATTTAACTTTTACAATGTGTTATTGATTGTATACACTATATGGTTAATAAACATACTATAATAAGACAAAA
The DNA here is from genome assembly GCA_963277665.1 of Viscum album. Lineage (NCBI taxonomy): Eukaryota > Viridiplantae > Streptophyta > Magnoliopsida > Santalales > Viscaceae > Viscum > Viscum album. The sequence continues at coordinate 230,200,525 of OY728167.1, read as the reverse complement.
GAACCCCAAGAGGTTCATTATTAATATATATAACATTATCTAAGTTATTTTGCTGAACCTTATATTTTTAGGAATATAATAACAATTATTAATATAATATTTGTTTTTAAAACAATTTTATGTCAATTTTGACAGTATTTGTTAATTAATTTTTCTGAAAATCAAAAAAGCATTATTAGTTCGAAAAAATTTAATTTAATCAATACTAACATGTCATATTAACCTAGAAAATTAGTTTAATTCCTAAAAATTGTAAAATTACATTTTTTTGGATATTTATAACATCAATTATGTTAATATTTTATTAATAAGGTAATTACTCCATCATCATTATGGCATAAATAAATTAAATTATATAATGTCTAAACATTATAAATAAAATACCATTATGTAGTAAATCTTTTTATATTTCTAATGATGATTTATAGTCGAATTTATCATATGTATAACCATATATTAAAAATGTCTTAGTTATTAAACTATGATTTTAACTATTTTAACCCTTCTTTAAATAAAATAATAATAAATGTCCTAATCAAATCCATGTGGACCTAAAGGGTAATATTTTATTCCTAAGTTTGTTTTTGGTCGAATTAAACTTATCAAATAGAATTAGGACCTGTGTTAGTGTCACACCCGTCGTTTCTAATTTATTTATTTTATTAATTTTCCTTGCGTCGGGTAGTTCGGGTCAAGGCCTGACATAAAATTTCTATGTTCTTTTTTTTAAAAAAAACGTGTGTTTTGACCTTGACTGCATCCTGCGCGCCGCGGTCGAAGCCGTGTGGCCTCGCTTGGGTCGTCGCGCGACCCCGCATTGTCACTGCATGCCTTGCCGATGTTCAATTAACGAAATAAGATGAATTAAGAATGGTTTTGATAATAATAATATTATTAATATCACTTGAAAATAATAATAATAATATTATTATTATTATTATTATTATTATGACTAATTTAGGTTTAGCATCACTGGATGCACGGGCAGGGCACGGTTCTGAGACCGCGCGGTCCACCTGACTTTCAAAATGAGTTAAAAACATAACCAGATAATGAAATAATAATGAATAATGAGTTTTAAATAAAATGGAAATAAAAAAAAGTTTAATAAACTTTAATAAATTGTTTTAATGATAATAATAAAAAAAAATTGTTTGAGATTAATAAATGTTATTTTTAATATTATGTGATGTTATTACAATTTATTATTATTATTATTTTGCCTATTTCATTTATTTGTTTTATTACTTATTTATTAATTTGTTTTTGTTCCTTCTTTTTATCTTTTATTTTTATCTTCTCTTCTTCTTTCCTTTTCTTTTATTTATTTATTTTTTTTCATTTCTCTCCCTCACCTTCTCTCCCCCCCGGCTGTTCCGCGCGATCTCCCCTAACTCTAAGCGCGTCACCACCTGCTGCCGGCCAACCCGTCGCTCCCCTCCCCTTGCCTTGACGCGCCGCTCGCTCCGGCGATCTGCCATCTCCCCGGCTCCCCCGCTCCACATCGCCCTTGGCTGGCCCCCTCGAACCGCCAGCCTCCTTACCAGCCGGTGCCGGCCTAGTCGGCCTCCCACCATGACCCCACCTCCCGGTCCGGCGCCGCCCATACCTCCGGCCGGCGCACCCTGCAACTCCCAAGTGGCCTCCCCCTCCTCCCCTTTTCTTGCAACGACCCCCCCTGCTTGGAACCGCTTAAACCCTCGCCGGAAACCTCCTCCGGCCAGCCTGCTCCCTCTTCCGGTTAGGCCTCTCCCCTATATATATATATATATTTTTTTATTTTATTTTTCTATATTTGATTTTTTGGTTTTAAATTAAGTTGTGAGTCTGGTTTTGAGGATTATTTGTTTGTTTTGGTGTTTTAATGTGAAGTTCTTGGGTTCGCTCTAGGTTCCTTGATGTGCAAACGACACGCGTTTGTGGTTGCACACAAATTTTGGGGGTTTTGCCAATCGAGGTAGGTAGTTCCATGACATACCATCTTTAGATGATTTAAATTGCTCTTTAGTTAAATTAGAATGTGTTCTAGTGATAAATTGCGTGATGCGAATTTTATTTTTGATGTGCTTCGATATTCATATTGTTGAATTTTAGTTGTTTTTAGATAAATGCCAATGTTTTCATGTGTGTTGTGTTGTTGAAGTTTTCAAACATGTTTTAGCAATTGTTTGAGGTGTGAAAATTGTGTGTACAATGTGTTGGGATGTGCAATTGATTTTTAAATGTTTACGACATCTAAAATTTGTTTTTTTGTTGTTTTTTTAAAAAAAAACTAAGGCCTTGTGGGTTGCATGTGTGATGTGTTATTAATCAAGAAATTGTTTAATCAAGTGTCATATGAGATTTAGAATATGGTTGGGAAGGTTTTTGGGGTTGTTTGGTAGGTCCGAAATGGGTTTTCGAGTTCTTGAGGTGTCTATATAATTAAATGTAGATGTTCAATGAAAATGAGTCACTTTGGGTGTGTTGTCGTGTTGCGAAATTCTGGAATTAAAATGAAAATTGTTTGAAAAATGGGAAAACATGTTTTAGTTTTTATAAGCTACACTTTTGTTTTTAAAGCGATGTTATTATCTGAAATTGAGTTCGTCTTTCTTGTGCAAACCTTTGCTTTCTAATTTTTAAATGTTTTATAAATTGTTAATTGCACTTATTAGATTATATGTGGAGCGTGGGAGTTTTGTTTGACCGAATTACGTGTGCATTATTTTTTTTAAAGGGGAATCTTACATATGAAATTTGGCTTGCCTCTTGTGAAAACTCTTATTGTGCTATTTAGAAATGTTCTTCAAATTGCTTAAATAGATTTTCAAGTAATGCAAGTGGTCCGAACTATGTTTCAAAATTGTTTTGGTGTGCGTGTGTGTGTTTTTTTTAAATGGTGTTTGGGTATGCAAGCGGTGACTTGTAGGTGTGATGTTTTGATTGGTTCGGGATATGTGAAAGTGATATACATTATGTGATTGTGAAACATGATTGAGCACAAGGTAAAACCCTGTGTATCTAGGTGGGAAGACTAGAACTAGTGCGCTAGTGAACCGGATGGGTGTCGTCCCTGTTTCACTTAGCTGGATTGACAATTGCAACACTAACTAAACATGATATCTGAGGGTCGTGGCCTTCTAAGCCACGTGTTCTGAGGGTTGTGGCCTTCTAAGCCACGTTTTCTGAGGTTCGTGGCCTTCTAAGCCACGTTTCACCGAGACACGAAGTTTCTAGGGTCCCACTCGAGCTAGATGAACCTTAGGGGATTTACCCACAGTGCTCTACCATTTATGGTGGTGCCTTCCGTCGGCATATGGGGGACCACTTGGGTGTTAGCGTGTGTGTGTGTGTGAGTGAGTGTGTGCGTGTGCGTGTGTGAGACTGTGTGTGTGTGCCCATAATGAACTTTTCTCATCCTCTTTAAAATCGTGTCTATGAAATGAATTCTTTTTAGTGTTTTCCTTTGGCATTTGGTTTGTAAATGTTTTCTTTAAAAGAATTTTGAAAGTATAATTTTGAATAAGCACTTTAAATTTCCTTTTGATGTTGTAGCATGGAACTTATTCTCGGTGGCATCCTACTGGGCTTTTAGCTCACACCCTACATACACCCTTGGGTGTATGTAGTTCCTTGTTTCTTGTGTATTCCAGGTTGTCCGTCGTGCTCAGCGATGGTGGTTCTAGTTGCAGTTGGTCTTAGTCTGTAGGTTGGTGTTGGTAGCTTGGTGATGCAACTTCTCGTGTCGCATGAGATTGGTTTTGGAGCTTATTTCTCTTTTCCTGTTGTTTTCATCTTGGGTTTTTAGCTGAATTGTAGACCTAAATCTGTTTATAGTTTAGAAGTGTGTCTTGTAGTCTATTTCCAGTTTCAGTTACTTATCTGGTTGGTTGTATTTCTGTCTTGTATTTTGGGTAAAACCGTTCCCACTGGTTACGCATGATACCCGGGCACTTGTGCCAGCCCGTGGGGATCGGGAACGCCCTTCGGGCCTTGCCACAGACCGGGTCGGGCGCCGGGTCGGATGGCGACCCGGCCTGGTTCGTGACAAAATGGTATCAGAGGGCAAGGTTGCTCTCTTGGGTCATTTTATTTTGGGATAGAGTCACGGTAGACTTGAGTTAAGGTTGTCGGGACTCGACGTCCTGAATACGAGAAATGTGCCTGGCCAGCACACCTCATGGCGGGACTCGAGTTACCAAAGTATGTTGAGGTTTGTATGAGTTTTTGGTCCTTGCAGATGACCGTGTCTAAGGGAAATGAAAAGGGAGTAAGGTCAGTGGTCTTAGTGAGCTCGCAGGGTCTGGCAAGCCTTGTGGAGCCATGGACACTGTCCTAAAATACTCTCTTTGGTCAGTGGCGTGATCGGCGTATGGCCGCCAACCATATTTTCCAATCACCCACTGTCCCTAGTTTCTTCCTGCTTTGTTTCTCGTCTCTTTGTTTTGGATTCGTGGAAATTTGGTCTCTTATGTAAAACTTTTTTGGTCTTGGAAATTTTTTTCAAATGAAGCACTTTAAAGATGAAATGGTGTGCAAGGTTTGAAAACCGTGGGTTGGATGTTTAGGATTTGAAAGAAAAAAAAATAAGGGTTTGGTTTTGATCCTTGGCACTCTCATGGGAAACCACATGCGTGAGTATATACGAAAAGGGGAATGATTAATGGCACGAGCAGATGAGTTCTTGGATGGATATGAGGTGGGTGCCAGTGCGGCACGAGAACATGCATGTGCGAGGCCCATGGGACACCATTGGTGTTTGTGTAGCCCACTGCCTTTGCTTATTTTCAAAATGTTTTGTTAAAGGAAAATTGGGTGTTTTTAAATAACCGGTGTTTGTGTGGTGTGTACTTGTATTTTTTAAAGGTTGGACATGAGGCGTTTCGTGGCGAGAATCCCTTTTGACTGATTTGTGGATTGAGTTTAAATTCTTATTTGTAAGTTGGTATGCAAGTGTGTGGTTAGTAAATTCCTTTAAAGAGTACATAGGGGAGCCCTTGCAGTGGTTTCCCCTGCACGTTTGGTGTTCGCTTGTGGTATGTCTTGACCGTTGGACCAGTTTGGTTGGGTCCATGGTTTTCATTCTTGGCTAGTGTACACCCCCAATAAAGAGTTAATGTGCGAATGACGTGCGACCACAGATGGTTAACCATTGGCCGACCCTCCAGTTGACTAAAGTAAGGACTCTTTATTTTAGTGACAATGCTAAGTCTATTCCTTTTTCTTTCAGTTAAGCGGATCCTCTCGTAGCAGAATGACAGATGTGAGGGGAGTTGAAGGGAGTTTCGGTCTTTTTGAGTTGTCTAAGTCGTTGGGTATGAGTCTTGATGTCGTCATATCCGAAGGTTTCCCCTGGAAACATCGAAAGGAAATCTAGCGGGGAAGGGTGAGGGCGGTTCGAAATTTTCAATGTTGACCAGTGTCTTGGAGGGCTTTGTAGTATCTACATCGTCTACAAGGGTCATGTTCGGTGACGTCTTGCAGCGGAAGGTCGCTTTGGTAGTGAACGGTGGTATGGAAGTGGTAGAGGAGAATCTAGTGGGAAAAAGGTGGAAGCGACCCTAAGTCGTTGGTGCGGTCTATCATTCTGAATAACCTCCGGTCTTGGTTTGTTTAGTTTAAGAAAAAGTTTGTTTTAGGATACTAGTTGGCATACCCAGTCGTATGAGGCTGCTATGGTTTTCTGCAGGAATCACGTGTTGTTTAAGACTCAGTTTGAAGTCCCTCTCCATATAGTGTTCTTCTCTACAGAAATGATCATGTTCAGGTGACGATTTGTGGTGTCGTGTTCTCATCCAGTGTGACAAAGAGTGATGCGCATGCACCATTAAAGCTCTTGTGTTGGTAAATGTTCAGTGTACAATCAGTTGGATGTCGTAATATGTTGTGGTTACTGGTGTTTCCTTGGTTGTAGTGTGTTTCCGTGTGACACCAAAAGGAGAAGCTCTGTTCAAGAGTCTTCCATGCCTGACTACGAGGCAGAAGATGCTTCAAACATCAGGGCTCCAGCCATAGGCCTCGGATTGAAGTTGGCGCGTGGTCAGGAACCCCAAGAGTATATGAGACCCCGGCTTTATTTCTGTCATCGATATTAAAAATAGAGGAAGTTTAAATTGTTTCCAAGGTTCTTCCGCTCTGAATGAGCAGTCTGGTTGCATAAGGTTTTCGCCACCATGTGGAGGCGGGTTCGTCTCGTTGCCTTAAAAGTCCTGGGGGTTGCATTCCACCGGATGCAATCGCTTTAGTGGTCCTTATGGGAGCCTGTTGAGTAAATTTTTCTCAAAACTAATTAGTGCTCATCCAAGAATGTTGGAATGCTAGTTTGTCTTGGGTCATTCTTTTGACACCCCGATAGTCAGGCCCCTCCCTCCCCGCCCCTTGTGGTGGGGTGTTTGATCACCATCGAGAATTTCTCAATGTTCGGCATCCTCTGTACGTTCTGATGGCGGTGAGAACCATGATGGGTCTCGCACAAAGGTCTCTTGAATAAATCAGTGTTGACCTTTACTTAATGGTGGGGAGACCCACATTTGGGTCCCGCATGAATGTCTCTAGGATGAATCAGTGCTGGACTTTTCTTTAATGGTAGGGAGTCCGCTCGAACCTCCCCGTGTCAGTTTTCCAGTCTTTTCTCGAGTGTCAGTGAGTTCTTAATGGTGGGGAGCCCCTCAGGCCTCCCCATGTTGATCTTTTGTTTCTGTTTTTAAATATGGCCTGGTGATAAGTAATAAGAGTGTTCCATGGACGTTGTTTTACCTTGTCTGTTCATTCCAACCAAATGGTGCGGTTTTTGTTTAATAATGTTTGAGTTGTTTCGTCTGATGAGGTTGGTTTTCGCGGGTGCGAGAGTCATTTTCCATGATTAGTCAACTGGAGGTGTTTTAACCCTTTAGGGTAGGTGACACATATGAGAAAGTGTTTTACGCATTTCTTGAAGTCGCCATTAAGTCACTCTCTCTGAGCACGATTTTTCTTTGCCTCTCTTTGCTTGATGTTTGTGGGGAGCCCCTTTGAATCTAAAGGGAGTGTAGATTTTTGCTTTGGGGTTTGGTTCTGGTTGTGGCTTTCCGGGGACGGAAAGCTTTATGGTGGGGAGAATTGTCACACCCGTCGTTTCTAATTTATTTATTTTATTAATTTTCCTTACGTCGGGTGGTTCGGGTCAAGGCCCGACATAAAATTTCTATGTTTTTTTTAAAAAAACGTGTGTTTTGACCTTGACTGCATCCTGCGCGCCGCGGTCGAAGCCGTGCGGCCTCACTTGGGTCGTCGCGCGACCCCGCCTTGTCACTGCATGCCTTGCCGATGTTCAATTAATGAAATAAGAAGAATTAAGAATGGTTTTGATAATAATAATATTATTAATATCACTTGAAAATATTATTATTATTATTATTATTATTATTATTATTATTATTATTATTATGACTGCTTCAGGTTTAGCATCACCGGACGCACGGGCAGGGCACGGTTCTGAGACCGCGCGGTCCGCCAGACTTTCATAATGAGTTAAAAACATAACCGAATAATGAAATAATAATGAATAATGAGTTTTATATAAAATGGAAATAAAAAAAAGTTTAATAAACTTTAATAAATTGTTTTAATGATAATAATAAAAAAATATTGTTTGAGATTAATAAATGTTATTTTTAATATTATGTGATGTTATTACAATTTATTATTATTATTATTTTTCATATTTCATTTATTTGTTTTATTACTTATTTATTAATTTGTTTTTGTTCCTTCTTTTTATCTTTTATTTTTATCTTCTCTTCTTCTTTCGTTTTCTTTTATTTTTTTTTTTTTCATTTCTCTCCCTCACTTTCTCTCCCCCCCCCGGCTGTTCCACGCGATCTCCCCCTAACCCTAAGCGCGGCGCCCCCTGCTGCCGGCCAACCCGTCGCTCCCCTCCCCTTGCCTTGCCGCGCCGCTCGCTCCGGCGATCTGCCATCTCCCCGGCTCCCCCGCTCCACCTCGCCCTTGGCCGGCCCCCTCGAACCGCCAGCCTCCTTACCAGCCGGCGCCGGCCTAGTCGGCCTCCCACCATGACCCCAACTCCCGGTCCGGCACCGCCCATACCTCCGGCCGGCGCACCCTGCAACTCCCAAGTGGCCTCCCCCTCCTCCCCTTTTCCGGCGACGACCCCCCTGCTCGGAATCGCTTAAACCCTCGCCGGAAACCTCCTCCGGCCAGCCTGCTCCCTCTTCCGGTTAGGCCTCTCTCCTATATATATTTTTTATTTATTTTATTTTTCTATATTTGATTTGTTGGTTTTACATTGCGTTGTGAGTCTGGTTTTGAGGATTATTTGTTTGTTTTGGTGTTTTAATGTGAAGTTTTTGGGATCGCGCTAGGTTCCTTGATGTGCGAACGACACGCGTTTGTGGTTGCACACAAATTTTGGGGGTTTTGCCAATCGAGGTAGGTAGTTCCATGCCATACCATCTTTAGATGATTTAAATTCCTCGTTAGTTAAATTAGAATGTGTTCTAGTGATAAATTGCGTGATGCGAATTTTATTTTTGATGTGCTTTGATATTCATATTGTTGAATTTTAGTTTTTTTAGATAAATGCCAATGTTTTCATGTGTGTTGTGTTGTTGAAGTTTTCAAACATGTTTTAGTAATTGTTTGAGGTGTGAAAATTGTGTGTACAATGTGTTGGGATGTGCAATTGATTTTAAAATTTTTATGAGATCTAATTTTTTTTTTATTGTTTTTTTTTTAAAAGAAACTACGGCCTTGTGGGTTTCATGTGTGATGTGTTATTAATCGAGCAATTGTTTAATCAAGTGTCGTATGAGATGTAGAATATGGTTGGAAAGGTTTTTGGGGTTGTTTGGTAGGTACGGAATGGGTTTTCGAGTTCTTGAGGTGTCTATGTAATTAAATGTAGATGTTCAATGAAAATGAGTCACTTTGGGTGTGTTGTCGTGTTGCAAAATTCTGGAATTAAATTGAAAATTGTTTGAACAATGGGAAAACATGTTTTAGTTTTTATAAGCTACACTTTTGTTTTTAAAGCGACGTTATTATCTGGAATTGAGTTCGTCTTTCTTGTGCAAACCTTTTCTTTCTAATTTTTAAATGTTTTATAAATTGTTAATTCCACTTATTAGATTATATGTGGAGCGTGGGAGTTTTGTTTGACCGAATTACGTGTGCGTTATTTTTTTTAAAGGGGATTCTTACATATGATATTGGGCTTGCCTCTTGTGAATACTCTTATTGTGCTATTTAGAAATGTTCTTCAAATTGCTTAAATATATTGTCATGTAATGCAAGTGGTCCGAACTATGTTTCAAAATTGTTTTGGTGTGCGTGTGTGTTTTTTTAAATGGTGTTTGGGTATTCAAGCGGTGACTTGTAGGTGTGATGTTTTGTTTGGTTCAGGATATGTGAAAGTGATATAAATTATGTGATTGTGAAACATGATTGAGCACAAGGTAAAACCCTGGGTATCAAGGTGGGCAGACTAGAACTAGTGCGCTAGTGAACCGGATGGGTGTCGTCCCTGTTTCACTTAGCTGGATTGACGATTGCAACACTAACTAAACATGATATCTGAGGGTCGTGGCCTTCTAAGCCACGTGTTCTGAGGGTCGTGGCCTTCTAAGCCACGTTTTCTGAGGGTCGTGGCCTTCTAAGCCACGTTTCACCGAGACACGAGGTTTCTAGGGTCCCACTCGAGATAGATGAACCTTAGGGGATTTACCCACAGTGCTCTACCATTTATGGTGGTGCCTTCCGTCGGCATATGGGGGACCACATGGGTGTTAGCGTGTGTGTGTGTGTGTGTGTGAGTGTGTGCGTGTGCGTGTGTGAGACTGTGTGTGTGTTCCCATAATGAACTTTTCTCATCCTCTTTAAAATCGTGTCTAAGAAATGAATTCTTTTTAGTGTTTTCCTTTGGCATTTGGTTTGTAAATGTTTTCTTTAAAAGAATTTTGAAAGTATAATTTTGAATAAGAACTTTAAATTGTCTTTTGATGTTGTAGCATGGAACTTATTCTCGGTGGCATCCTACTGGGCTTTTAGCTCACACCCTACATACACCCTTGGGTGTATGTAGTTCCTTGTTTCTTGTGTATTCCAGGTTGTCCGTCGTGCTCAGCGATGGTGGTTCTAGTTGCTGTTGGTCTTCGTCTGCAGGTTGGTGTTGGAAGCTTGGTGATGCAACTTCTCGTGTCGCATGAGATTGGTTTTGGAGCTTAGTTCTCTTTTCCTGTTGTTTTCATCTTGGGTTTTTAGCTGAATTGTAGACCTAAATCTGTTTATAGTTTAGAGGTGTGTCTTGTAGTCTATTTCCAGTTTCAGTTACTTATCTGGTTGGTTGTATTTCTGTCTTGTATTTTGGGTAAAATCATTCCCACTGGTTAAGCATGATACCCGGGCACTTGTGCCAGCCCGTGCGGATCGGGAACGCCCTTCGGGCCTTGCCACGGACCGGGTCGGGCGCCGGGTCGGATGGCGACCAGGCCTGGTTCGTGACAGTTAGGGTAATAATAATATCATTTTTACCCTTAATTACCCTATTTTCTTTTAACCGTGGTAAATAAAAGTAAAAAGTTATTGTTCACCAAAAAATATTTTTATCTTATTAAAACATGTTTAACTCATTGATATTAACCATTTCTCTCAGATTTTCAAAACTCCTCTCACAGAAAGGGTAAAATTATGTTTTATATAAATTTTCAAATTCTCCTAGGAGGTTTGTAAAATGCGATGAAAAGTTCAATTAAATTTATATATATATAAAATTGTTATAAAATTACACCAATGAATTACATTAAACATTTATAGGTATTATGTATCAATTTAGACCTAAAATAAATTTAAATAAAATAAATAATTATTTAAATAAAATGTATCTTTTTAAATAGTAACCCACTGTTTTCACTATTATAAAAAATTGTATGTTTTCAAAAAAATACCAAAAATACACCCTAGGCTAATTTTGATATTTCAAATCCGAAATTGAAGTCAATTTATAAAGATAAAATTTATAAAATTTCATAAAGTGGGTATTAATATTCATAACAGCTAGTTCATTATAATATTATAATAATATCTCATTTAGTAAAACATGTTATTACGTACTACACACGCTATCGAAGAAGGTCTTGATTGCGTGTAATGCAAGCCATGTTTGGGTTGTGTGTAGTGAAATCTCTATTTGGTGATTCGTATAACATAATAAAAACTTATTTCATTTATACATTAAACAAAATCAATTCTTAATGTTGCGTAATATAATTTCCACAAAATGAACTTGAAATTGTGTGTAGCATGAGACATGAATAGTGTTGTGTATACTACAAGCTAATACGGTGTTGCGTATAGTACAAGCCAATCTTGGTGTAGTGTATAATAGAAGATATCAATGAAATTAAAAAAATATATCTCATAAAATCCCGGGGTCTTACATCACTACTGGCGATCTGATGGATAAATCCAACGATGCTAAGAAGATCCAGCTCCCCACTTTCCAAATGCGCGGAAAGAATCACCCTATAAATTTCATGAAGGGGACGAGGAAATGCATTAGGTGTGGAAGAGAAGGGAACATAGAAATTAACTGTTGGAATGAAAAAACCCACAGAAGCAATAGAGGACAGTAACACTATGTTCGAACATCAATGCATTTTTCATTTCTATAATTGAAAATAACAAGGGCACCTTGCAATTCAGTTCCCTAAGACACGGGTTTTCATTGGCAACCAACAACCTCCATGGAAGCAAGGAAGAGCTTTGTCCATCATTTCCTCCAATTTGAACCCCGACAATGAAGTGGTGACAGGTACACTGGTTATTCATTCAGGAATAGCGAACATACTTTTTGATTTAGGTTCTAAACATTCTTTTATATAACTAATGTTTAGTAGAACAATCCCAACACCACCACAAATCATGGAAGTAAAAATGTTGTTGATTATGGGAAATGGGGAAATCATTGCATCCCATGAATATAACTCCTCCCCTGTCATAATCTATGCATTAAACTTTCAAAAGAACCTCGTCATACTCCCTATATTGGAATTTGAATCAATTGTTGGCATAGATTGGATTTCCTTATATATGTCCAACATAAATTCCCGTGAGAGGGAAATCACTCTCCATGTAGAGAATCAACCCCCGATTTTGTACAAGTTCATGGAGGAGGATGAATCTTATTTAGCTCGATCATCTCAAGCATTGATATTATTTCCCTAAGAGCACTCATATCTGGAACATATGATTGATTCCAAGGATGAAACCATCCTTGAAAACATACATATTTTGAGGGAAATCAGTAATGTGTTTCCTGAGGAATTTTCTGGTCTTCCTCCTAGAAGAGATATTGAATTCTCAATTGACCTCATACCTTGGGCATTACCAATATCCATGATTCTGTATAGAATGGATGTTGTGGAGCCTGAGGAGCTGAAGAAACGACTATAAGAGATTCTGGATAAAGGGTTTATACACCCAAGTGCTTCAAGATGGGGTGGAATAGTCCTCTTCGTCAAGAAGTAGGATGGGTCAATGGGCCTTTTCATCAATTATCGTGAGCTTAACAAAATTAGGATAAAGAACAAGTATCCTCTTCTACAAATTAATAACTTGTTCGATCACCTGTGTGGAGCATAATACTTTCCAAGTTAGATTTGTGGTTGGGATATTATCATCTAAGGGTGATGAATAATGATATACCAAAAACTACTTTTTTTACAAGATACATGCAGTAGGAATTCATACTAATGCATTTCAGACTCACTAATGCTCCATAAATATTCATGGACTTGATGAATAATGTATTTAGAGATTACCTTGACAAATTTTTGGTAGTATTTATATATGATATAAAAACATACTCCAAAACCAAGGAGGATCATGATAAGTATCTATGAACTGTACTAGAGACCTTGCGGAAGGAGAAGCTCTATGAAAAGTACAAAAAATGTGAGTTATGGTTGAAGGAGGTCTCATTCTTGGGCCATATCACCACATGCAATGGGATATCTGTGGATCCCTCAAAGACATATGCAATAGAGGGATGGACAAGGCCAACATTAGTAATGTATATCCTTAGATTCTTGGGTTTAGATAGATATTATCGACAATTTGTGATAAATTTCTCATGATTGTACAACTCTCTTACCAATATAACTCGGAAGGGAGTAATGTTTTCATGGAGTGATTCATGCGATGAAATATTAAAGTAGTTAAAAAGAAGGCTTATCACTACACCTATTCTCACTTTACCCACAAGGGGGTAAATTTTTGTGGTATTTAGTGATGCTTTTATGAAGGGTAAGGGATGTGTGTTGATGAAAAATGAAAAATTCATTGCCTATGATTCAAGGAAATTGAATGTTGATGAGAAGAACTATCCAACACACGACCTTGAGTTTGCTACAGTGATATTATATTTGAAAATTTGGCGGTATTATCACTTAGGGGAGAAGTGTGAAATATATACAGACTACAAATGCCTCAAGTATATATTCACATATAATGATTTGAACATTCTCCAATGAATATGTTTAAAGCTGATCAATGTCTATGACGGCTCAATCCATTACCACCCTGGGAAAGAGAACAAATAGACAAATTCTCTAAGTAGATGGGACCGAGTGATTCAATCCTTCATGAGAATTGGAAAGGATCTAATATTCTAAGATTTTATGATGATGGACATGTGAATCATAAAGAAGGGAACATCATAAATACATTCAAAAATGATTGCCAAACAATATCTTTTGGAAAGGTTAAAGGATGCTCAAAAGGATGATGTGGAAATTCAGAAGTAAGTGGAAGCTATTAGAAAAGGGAAATCCATAGAGTTCAATGTTAATGAAGAAAGGATTGTGAGATTTTCAAAATTTCTATGTGTTAAATCAAGTCCAATGCTAAAGAAGGAACTTTTGGATGATGTGCATAGTTATAATTTCTCAATTCACCCAGTAAACAAAAAGATGTATCTTGCTCTTTGAGAGAATTATTGGTTCGATAATATGAAGAAGGAGATCATTGAGTATACATGAATGTGCCTTGTGGAACAATATGTGAAGGAAGAGAGGTAGAATTATAAGGGGATAAGGAAAAAATTACCCATACCAGCATGGAAATGGGAGAACACCACTATGGGCTTTGACACCAGACTTCTGAAGAAATCCAAAGGAAACAATGCAACTTGGGTTGTTGTGGATTGTCTTAGAAAGTCTGCACAATTAATTACAATTCGGGAGGATTTATCATTAGATCAACTAACATAGAGATATATCAGGTAAGTGTTAAGTCTTAATGGAGTTCCACTACCTATTGTATCTGATCGAGATCTAAGATTCACCTATATGTTTTGGAATATTCTTCAACATTCTTTAGATACTGAGTTGAACATCAGTACGGATTATCATCCTAAAACTCATGGAAAATCCAAGTGGTCTATCCAAACACTTGAGGACATATTTAGAGAATGACCAATGGAATTCAAAGGAGGATGGGATCTACATCTTCCTATGTTTGAGTTCTCTTATAAAAATAGTTTTTCACTCAGGCATCCTAATGTCACTATAAGAAGCCCTGTATGGGAAGAGGTGCATAACACTAGCGTGTTGGGATGAAGTTCGTGAGCGTAAGCAGCTAGGACCAGAAATGGTCGATGAAATGGTGGAGAAGGTGAAAACCATTCATCAGCATATCAAAGAAGCCCAAAGTTGAAAGAAGAGTAATGCAGATAACCGTCGATGATACCTTGAGTATAAAGATGAAGACATGGTATTTATATGCATATCATCGTGGAAGAAGTTCATGTGGTTTTCAAAGAAATAGAAGTTAAGTCCTAGTTACATTGCCCCCTTCGAGATTCTTGATCATGTCGGGGCTGTGGCATATCGACTAGAACTTCCATCTAGCATGGCCAAAGTAAATGATGACTTTCATGTATCCCTCTGAAGGATGTACATAGAAGACCCTTCACATGTACTCTCTTCATAGGTGGTACAAAAATATGATGATCTATCTTATGAGGAGAAACTGTTGAAGATCATAGATCGTAGAGAAAAAGTTATACGAAATAAGGAAACTCCCCTCTTCAAGGTGTTATGGAGAAACCAAATGTTTTATGAAGTGACGTGGGAATCAGAGGGAGTAATGAATATGAGTTACCATCATCTTTTTAGTGTGGGAAATGGAAATTCCAATGATTAAATTTTTTAAGGGGGGAAGATTGTAATGACCAAAACATTTGTTAATGAAAATTCCTCTTGATATAATTAAATGTATTAATATGTGAAATGGTTATACAAAATATAAACTTATTTTTTTATGTTTTTGGATAACATTATGAATTGTGATTATTTCTAATATAATCATTGAATAGTGATCACATGGTTACTATAAATATAGGGCTTTAACAAATCCAATTTACTCAGACAAAGGAAGTGATGGCCTCATCCAGTATACTTGCCCAATATAAATCTCATTTCTTAGTGCTCGGAAAGGAGGTGTAGTCATTGGGATTCACTCTTGACCTAGCTAAATCCAAGCTTGAAGGAGTTAAGCATGAGCAGAACCTCCTATAGGATAAGTTGAAGTTGATAGAGATTACCACCCGAGCGAGGTTATCTGAGCCACCCAAATAGTCTGCCACCATCACACACCTCACACTTCGATCTTATGTGGGTGTATTATGTGGTTATATAACAAGACCCTAGTACAATTATTATGTACATTATTTTTGTATATAATAATTAAAATACTTTCATTTTATTATTGTTACCTTGTCAATTGTTTTTAAGTACAAATTGTATTTATAGTTAATATTAAACTAAGAAATCTATTTTGATGAATTAATGGATTTTTGAATTAAATTATATTTTAATAAAATATTATTAAGATTATTAAATTAATTTTTATTAAATATAAATTAACTTATAATTTTATTAATGAAATTGTAATTTTTATTACGGTTTGAAACACATTTTTTTCAATACCCATGAATTTTCGATAAATGTCAGTTTTTTTAAAAGTGAAAATTAACATATTTTGCTAATTATATATATATAATGAATATTATTTATGGAACCATGACATAAAAAATATTCAATGGTTAATTTTTCATAATTTTTAGATGTAGTCGAAATTTTGGGTAGAAATTAAAAATAATTAAAATATATAATTTTTTTATGACATCATAATGACCAAATAGTTTCTAAATAAAATAATTTAAACTTTAGGTTCGGAAAATATATTTTTTCCCATTAAAATAATGTGATTTTGGGTTTTTTTAACAATTTAATGGACCCTTCAAGACTTATTAAACAGTTTGTCTTTTTAAATTATTTTCCTTGGGAGTGTGACTCACCTCCAAATAAGAAACCCTATTATTTTCAGAGGTTCCGACATTGACCATATAAAATATTTTTTTTAACTACCTTTGAAAAGACCATGGGAAAAATCCATGGGCTAGTTTTTGGTTTTGATTAGTTTAATTTGAGGTGTCCGAAACCTAAATAATAAACAATTCTCTCTCCTTTCCTATATAATCCAACCCAAGATCCCACTTCCTCTCAACTAAAATCATTTAGAGTTCGTAAAAAATCATTCCTCTTCTCTCTATAATCCTTCCAAGGCACTCCATGCTACCAATAAACCTCTCTCAAACCTCTCTCAACCCATTGGAGGCACACTTCCGAGTATGGGTTTTTCTTCAATTCTCATTTGTGTCCAACAGTCGTTAATTTGTTATGACCTTTTAATTTCAATTATAAATGTTGGGGTATGGTTTCAAACCTTATCCATAATTCCAAATTTATTATTTAATTATAGGATACCCCTTTATCTCTCATTAAATGCCTCTCATGTAAACCTATTAGTTTGCTGAAATTCTAAAAGGAACTTCACTCTCCTCATTTACATTCAATCAATTTTTTTATATAATGAATCTAAATTCCATTAAATTTGTTGGGGAATGTATCTAGATGACCCCGATAATTTCTATGACATTTATATACGATGACACACCCATTTCTCTGTAATCAACCATTTTTTGTGTTCTTATGTCACACCGTTATTTTGCCGAAATTACACCGCGTTTTTCCAAGCCAAAGTCATTGTGTAGTGAATACCATGACCATTTCTCTATCATGGGTATTCAACTTTATGACCATTTAAATATTGTTTAAATAGTCTCATGTATGTATTACACATTCATTTATCATGGAATAAATGATTATGTTGAATGATTTATTGTTTTATGATCCTTGTGGCACACTTATGCAGGAAGTGAAATGTTTAAGAAGGGTGTGCCCTGATTGTGCTCTAATGAATTTGGTAAAGTATAGTATCAGGATACATAATGTGCAATGGGTTTTGACTCATGATAATTCATTTTAAATGATGGTTTACTCATGCTTCATGTGAAATTAGGTTTTACTCATTCTCTATGTGCAATGAGCATTGGCTCATGCTAATTCCATGTTAAGTGTTTTTTCAACATTTCCATGTTATTATTAGCATGCTCTATCATGCCTTTATGTTTATACTTCTCTTGTTCTATATTGATATGCTTATTGTATAACATGTATTGTAATCCTTATGTTATTCCATGTTTATTCCCTTACTGGGCTTTATAGATCACCATTTTCTTATGCATGTCCTTAGGTTATCCCATGAAATGCTAAGTACGAGAGAATGTAGTGGTCATGTAAAGAATGTTTTCAATAAATATGTTGTATTTCATGTTTTAAGTTGTTATGTAATGATCTTGAGCCCCAACGACACCAGATCTCGAAATATTCTAAGTTGTATCAAGTGAAGTTTATGTAATGAATTATGTTAAAGTGTTTCATAAAAAGTAAGGATGTCATAAATCTAGCACACATGAATCGATGAAAATAATATGGAATAATTTTTTCAAAACTAATGTTACAGAATTACATTTATATAAAATAGAGAGAAACAACCGAAGTGATAAACATATGACATAAGTGAAATAATAAATCATAAATGAAACAACTCCAATATAGTCAAAACAACCTAAGGTACAAGTCCTATATCAAGGAAACTAAAATAGAAACCGACTAATCCATATGAAATCATGGGATAATCCAAAAATATCCCACCAACTACCCAGACATGGCTGATAGAAACCTCACTACCCCACATTGACACATTTACTTTCCTCTCATAAAAATACATACAAAGGTCTACTCACCACCGATGGGGCACATAGGATGTGAGACAATAGGCTTTATAGGATCCCACCCAGGTGTTCTATAAAAAATCTCCATAAAATAATTTTAATATTCTAAAATTTAAATAATAACATACATGATAAATAGTCTTATAGTTTTATATCAAAAATATGGAAAACATTTTATTTTACATTTTTCCACATTTCCAAAATAATACAGCTAAAATAGTCCCAAATAATTTAATAGAAATAAAAGAAAGAAAATAAAATAAAACCACACAATACATATCCTATAAAACTTAATGAATATTAGAATCACAATTAACATAATTCCAAGGTTCACAATAGTTCCGGAAAGAAAAAGTCTCATATCACAATCAATGACTAGTGCACAATGAAGTCCTTAAAACACGTTCATAAGAAAATAGGAACAACCCATGTTAAAATCCAAAAATTGTTAATTGGGACCCTAAAGTAATGGGCCTAGGGTGAAATAGAATACCTCATGATTGAACCAAAAAATGTTAATAGTGTCCCTAGAACAATGTGCCTTGTGAGTACCGGAACACCCCATGAGTGAACCCCTGAACAAAACATAGATGATGGACCTAATATAAACCTTCCTCAAAAGTATGAAAGTATTCCAATGTGATATGTTTTCCAAATCATTTCATACCAATCATGAATTTAAAACCATTTCATAAATCAATTTCACAATGCTTTGAAAAAACTATTTGTTTTACCAAAAATGGGAAATCAATATTTTTTCAAAAACCCGTTTCACACACACAAATCCATCAATCAATATTTTATTTCATTTATAATACAATTTATAAACACTATATCAATAAATATAATTAAAACTAGGCTAGAGTTGGAACCACCTACCAAAACTTTAGGTTGCAGTAGATCACACCACAATCCACCAACATAGAAGAACACAAAGAAAACAAATGAGGTACTAGAATTAATATTCACATATCAGAATCAATTGAAAAATAAAAAGTTGTCAGAGAAGAGAATATATAAAAATATAACTCAAATAAACTCACACACATCACCATAACCAACATAAGGTTTATCCTTCAAATGAAGATCACACAAAATATCTAGAAAGGATCAATAATATTATTATCACAGACTGAAAAATCTAATAACGCAACACAAATGTGATACCATGATTAATTAAAATGAATAGGAAGAATGACTACTCATAAAAATAAATTCATAACAATTGAATAAATTATCAATCACTGAATGAAATGATTCAGAACATTTAGACGTCTCCTAAATCACATGAGAGAGCTCCCAGGATGAGAGTAAAGAAGCATGTGGCCAAAAGATATAAAACACAACAATGAAGTTCCCAAGAAACACTAAACATGAGTATTACACATATTGTAATCC
This sequence comes from Viscum album, assembly GCA_963277665.1. NCBI lineage: Eukaryota > Viridiplantae > Streptophyta > Magnoliopsida > Santalales > Viscaceae > Viscum > Viscum album. The sequence continues at coordinate 230,180,952 of OY728167.1, read as the reverse complement.
ATTTTCATTTCATATAATCCATGACACCCAAATAAACTAGAAAAACCTTTCAACTTGGATTAGAAATGCTCTTTTTTCTATTACATGGAATGTAATATATTCACGGTGTGTAATATTTAGAACATGTAAAATTTCACAACATCTGCTAATCAAAAAACATATGACATGTAAAAATGTTACACAACATGTGAAATTCTCATGATATGTAAGAGGTTCACACACTAAACTTAAATCACAATATCTTTTATCTGACTAACACATGACATGTAGACACTTTACACAACATTTATTTCTCCTGCAAATAGTACAAAATGACATTTCTCCTGAAAAACCCAAACAAAATATGGTGTTCTCTGAAATCGGGTAGAAGTTTTAAAATCCTTTAACATGTTTATACTCAACCTCAATTAATTCAAACAAACATACATCCTTAAACATTAAGTGTTTTCCCCAAAAAATACTCTCCATCCTCTGGAGTCCCAACATAAACCTATATAAATAGGGAAAGGACAAGATAGAAGAGAAATACCTGAATGTTTTTAATGGGATGTTACATATTATAATATATTTCACATCAAATTCATGGGATATAGATATTAAAATTTATTTCATTTATTCATTCATCTTTTGATTCAAGTGTTACTCAATCCATATGGGGTTTTGTTAACTCAATTTTCTCTCATTGAGTTATTATTATTCTTTTTGAAATTTATTATTATATTTTTTATGGTTTACCATATAGATTTGTTATAATGTATTTTCTCATTATGTTTTGGGGATTTATATTTCATTATTATAAAATTTTTTTAAATGATTCTTTTTCCAAATAAGGATGATTGTATGGGTTTTTTGTAACTTTGTTTCCTTTATTATAGTTATAATGATTATTACTGAACACCATTTTTATAAATTGAATTATTTTACCATAGGATTTTATTAAATATTATTTCTACTTATATTTATAAGGATTTAAATTTCATCCTCATGAACTCTTTTATCGACACATCATTTCCTTTTGAAATCTGTATGTTATTAAAGTACTTCTCAATGGTACCTTGTTATCATTCTTTTTTTAAGGGTATATTATATTCTGTTATAGAAATTATTATCATTTTATATTCATATATTTAACAACAATATTATATTTAATGGTGAAATATTTTTAATCTATGTAACTATTTTTTCTATATGGATAACTACATACTAGATAGTCATGATTATGTATGATGTTCCTAAGGGAACATTATGATATGTGTTTTTTAACTATAAACATTGTATTTATGGATGAATTATGGTCATATAATTTTATTTATATATTTATGAATGAATTTACTTATCCATAAACCCATTACTCGATATGGTGTTAGATTGAGGGATGTTTACATAAAGAGTTATTCTATTTATTGATTGAGAAAATATCGAAAATTTGTATACCTGTCATTTAAATAAATATGTTTATTGATTACAAAAAATATTGGTTACATATTATATAGTTTTTTCATACCTTCATATGATTAATGAATTGTAATGGATTAGTGTTAGGAGTGGACCACAATAGCTGCTCGATGAATCGGTATGTCTCATGTATCAAAGTATCCAGGGTATTTGGTGCATGCCTACCCATTTATTTAGACGTATTTTCTATGGTCATGAAATTAATTAGATTTATTGGAATAACACCTTAATGATAAGTTATTTCTTGGAATATAGCCTTGTACAGTTTGAAATTATCTCTTGTATCATTATGAAAATTTTTGTTTCTATCCGTGTGATTATTTATATTTTTATACCATTTATGGATTTGATTCGGGCTCATGTGAATAGTTATAAGATATTATTTGAAGATAGTTTTTTTATTTCCATAATAATCATGAATTACTGATTCTATGATAGTTTTTGGAATATTAATTCCCTTACGGATTGTATGATCTAATCATTTTTATGTATCTGTTTCCCTATGTTACGTATAAAAATACAACACGTGGTATGTCTAGAAGAATATAATGTGTGATGAATTTGTGGGATATATTGAAGAATTAGTATAGATTGTGTTTTTTCATATATAGTGGAAAATGTTCATTATTTGATAATTAAAATGGATTTATTAGTGTTTTTTTCTAATTCACTAATGTTCTAAACCAAAATGATAATGGGAATATATGTAATTCAATATTTTCAAAAAATATTGTACTTAAAGGATGGTTACAACCAGGAAGATTCATAGTAAATCTACATTTAAGGATTCCAAACAGTTTATTTTACCATCTATATAATTTAAAAAACCATATTCAAGATCATCTGTGATATAAAGAACATTCTATTGGTTTTTATTATTTGAAACTCTTAGATTGTATTAAAATCACATGAACTGTGATATGAAAATAACTATGTACATTCCAAAATGATTCAAGCATAATAAAAATAAAATCAAAATTATAGATTAAATTTGGTTGAAAACATTTATATCATCACTATGTTTCATTATTTTTCTAATTATTATGGAAATAGATACCGCCCAAGAGTTTTCTATAACCAAATCCTTTTAGAAACTCTTGAGCACACTTATATTATAAATGAAAAATAAAACTAGAATCTTCTGTCACTTGAAACCATATGAATAATTCTATTCACTCAAACTTTGACATAACAAAGTGTTTCTTCATTCTATAAATTCTCTATAAAACTTGAGTTCCTGCTCCAACAAATATTATTTCATCAACATAAATGTTTAAAACAAGTGATGTTGTGTTTTCATTCTTGACTTAATGGTTACATTATATAATTACCATATTGATGTGGATATTGTTTAATAATATATATATCATAGAGAAAAAATATAATGGGGATTTTTTTTTTCAATTTATCAAGTTTATTTTTTATCATTAAAATATTTTTTCATCACCATTTAGTACAACCCTCCATGTTTCTTGATATAAACATCTTCCTCAAAATCTCTAATAAATGATACTAACTTGACAAACATTTGAAATATTTTATACCATTATTGGGATTACAAGAAAATAAATATTTAAAATTTATTAAATTCATTAAATATTACTATAGGTTTCAATAAAGAAAATACCTTCCATATATGAGTATCCATTTTTGGGAGTCATGCCATATTTTATTCAACTTCTCCTTTCTTATTGAGATTTTTTAGAAAACCAACACCATATCTATCAAATTCTTCCCATATAACATTGGAAAAATCTTCTATATCATAATATTATATAAGGCCCTGACCTTAAACCTTACTTAATATTGAATTAAATGAATAATTCACTTTGAGGATCATTTTAGGTTTAGAGTTTTAGAGAATTAGATCATAAATCATGAATTACATTCCACATTTAAACAAATTGGTTACATAAAAGATAGTATTATTTTTTCCCATCAAAGAAAACATATTTAAAATAAAACATGGATTCTTTCTTGACATTTTCTTGACACTACCAACATATCATGCACCTTTCCCTTCACCTGTGAAAAACATTTCAAAAACTCTGATGAGCATAAAAATCTCAGCAAGGGATATAAATGTATGAAAAGAAAACATTAGTCAATGTATGAAATCATACATTACTCATAAAACATAATCCTTTTAACATACCTCATCAAATAATGATTAAATCATAGAAATAATAATGCATAAAGGTAACATGAGGCATTCATAACATTCTTATGTTGGGATTAACCCTCTTGGTTACCTTTGGAATACCCCTCACAATATATTCCCTAAATATCTTCGGAGAAAACATAATGCTTAACTCCTTCATGTTACCCAATGAATTGGAGAGCTATAACGAGATCACCCACACTTAGTTTATCACGGAACCACTCGTCTTCATAATAATGCACAAGAACCATAACATAATCGTATCACATAAAACATGCATAAAGGAAACATAACATTTCCACTTTTCAATCACAAGATATCAATACAACACATTGATATAAAAACATTATGAAAACCATTTTCAATACCCAAATAAAATAAAAGTAAAACATGCTATTTATTATTCTTATAATAAAATTTATGGCTTGTAGAGGAAGCCGAAACTCAAATAATCGTCACGGTGGCGGAGAAGTCATTATCGCTGCATACGTACGACAAAAACGTTTCCTTCTGTCGTTTAGTAAAACACTTCGTATAAAAAAGATTCCTTTTGGATAAATGTAAAATTCAAAGGGGTTTATACATCGTATAAAATAAATTTTTGTATAAAACATAATATGCCTCAATGAAGGAGATTGAGATGAAGTCCCTTACAATGACGGTATCCTTGGATTAAAGATAAATCAATTACATAATTATGTGTGACAAATGAATAAACCAAATATAAGTGGATATAAAGTGTAAAAAAATCATAGGAATTTCACACATATTCATAAAACTACATATTCAAGGAGTACACGTTTATCCCAAAGAATCAAATTTGGGTTCATAAGTTCCCTTGCAAAAATTTGACAGCCTAACAGCGTCACTTAAAAATTCAGAAAAAGAGTTGATGAGAGATAAAAAGGGTATCACCTCACTTGGAAATAAAATTTACATCAATAAGGATATATAAGAACACATCCCAACGTAGAAGTTTGTGAATTAAAAGACATAAAATAAGTCTTTTAAAAAGATGAGGGTGAATGGTTCCCTTACCGACTTAGGTAACATTCGAAACATACAAACCATTGAAGAAGGGTCATACAATGAATATGTAAATACCCATAAATGAAATTATATTACACAAATAGTATAATAATGCGAAGTACATACACCACTCAAAGGAAATAGTGGCAAATGTAGCATTAATGTAACGGGAATAAAAGTGAGATGAAAAATCCCTTACGAAAACTCGGCAGCCTAACAGCGCCAATTAAAACATCCAAAAATGGATTTATGAGATCAAATAGGGTATGTAATAATATGAACATAAAAATTACAGTATGATGAATATAAAATAACATCCCCAAACATAAGAAATATGACATAAATGAGAGTACTTAAAAAGAAAGAGAGAGGTTGGATCCCTTACGAAAATTCTGCAGCTTAACAGCGCCACTCAAAACTTCCAAAATGGATTGATGAGAGAAAATAGGGTCTCTAATCATATGAACATAAAAAGTAAAATATGAGTAATATAAAATAACATCCCAATAATAATATATATGAGCTTAAAAGGAGTGACATAAAAGAGTGTACTTAAAAGAAAGAGAGGGGTAGTATCCCTTACCTCTTGTCTGACATGACTCTATCGTTCTTTAATCTCTTGAATAATAAAATTTGGTCAATTTATAATTTCTTAAGGACCTAAACTAAAGATTATTATTCATTTAATATCACATATTATAATTTTATAATAATTGGTTAATAAAATGAGTTCATATTAGATGTTTTTGTCGATGTTCGGTACATGAGTAAAAATCGAACTTGTTGGAAAAGAATATTCCATGTAGTTATAGGTACATCATATACATAATATTATTGATGTTTTAAATATCATATATATCCATTATATATTCATTTTAAACTATTCCTTACCATTTGGAGATAAAAAAATTAAAAGCACCGTTCATGGAGACGGTAGGCCATACGTACGCATGAACGCAACTTTCGTTTTTTGTCATATTAATGGAATTAAAGCAAAATGAGAGATATATATATTATAATTCAAGAATGATATCCTTCATTTAGATGTAATATATTACATTTATATCCATTATATATATGTACTTATAATATTACATAACAATTGGAGATATGAAATGAAATGTACCGTCCATGGATACGGTAAGTCGTACGTACGCATGAACGCTACTTTAATTTTTTTTGTATTCAATGGAATTAAAAAATAATGATATAAATGTATATTATAATTATAGTATGATATCATATGTAATACCATTAATTACATCCTTTATATGTCACACATATTGAATTAACTAATCAAATCACTTTGAGGGGGCGGTAGTCCGCACTTCCTAAAATAAAGATATCACGTTTAACCATAATGGAAACCATAAAGGTATTCCATAAATGAAAAATATAGAAACTTAAGGAAAAAATAAACATATTATATATCATATAGAAATATAGTGACATCTTAATGGCCACCTTTTAAAGTGTTAAAATAATATTGAACAATCATCGTTTCCTGAGGCAGTAATTTGGCATCCACAGAAACAGTATGTTCTTTAACCATTAGATGGAGGTGTGTCAATGTGTAGCCCGAATAATTTTTATAACAACATCCTAGTATATTTAAGATACTGGTGTTGTTAAAAAAGGGAATAAAAAGAGTTTAGGGGTTTGGAGAAGAAAAGTAAAACAAAAGAACACAAGGGAAGACATTACCTTTAAATCAGGTAACTCTCTTTGATTTGAGCACAAAGGCTTCCTTGGAAAGGATTATTCCCAAAGTGAGGCTTCAATGATGAAGAACGGGATGTGGAGATATGAAATGGTAGTGTTTTTCCAACCCAAAGGCTTGAGATGTGTGTGTAAGGTGGTAGAGGTGGGGGAATTTTATAAGAGGAGAGGAGGGGCACTCTTGGAAAGTTATAAAATATTACTTTATTATAAAATGATTTTTAGCTTTAAAAGGTCCCAAAAGGATATATTTCGAGGATAATCTGATAAGATTTTGAAACCCACCCATCCAATAGGTTTGTGACAAGTGTAAGACTTATATTTCACCCTATCTTCTCATTTTATTTAAATCGTTCATTTATGATGTAATCACTGCATCATCACGGTGTCAGAAATAAATTAATTTACTTAATATCTAAAAATTATAAAATAACATCATGATGTAGGAAATTTTTTTTATATTTCTAATGAATATTTATTGTCAAAAATATGACTTGTATAAATCCATCTAAAAATTGTTTTAGTAAAACAACACATGTCTGTGACGTTTTAATTTTAACTTTAAATAAAAAGGTATTAATGTCATTTTCCAAGCAAAGTGGCTCCATGGGGTCCCCAAGTTGACCCATGGATTGTCTTGGTCGGACATGACTCATCAAATGAGTGTAAGACATGTGTCTATGTCATTTCATATTATTAAAACTTTATTTTTAACTTAAACTACACTAATGACCTCTAATCGCGATTAAAACATAAAAGATAATATTCACCAAAAAAATTAGGTTAATCCCATTGAACCACATTTAACTTCTTAATGACAACCGTGTATGTTGGATTTTTGAAATTCAAAACACTGAGGTGGTAAAATTTCATTTAAACAAAAAATCAGTTTTTTAAATACCACTTAGTAGTTTCACTATTCATTGAAAAATGATGTTTTCCACAAAAATACCAAAAATTCACCCTAAGCTATATTTGTTATTCCGAATTAAAAAATGATGTATATTTTACAAAATTAAAAACATAAAAGTTACATTAATTAATTTAATAATTAATTCTCCATATCAGAGCAAATAACATGTTTTTATGAAACAATAATTATCAAATGATTGACATTAGTTTAAGTCCAATTTCAAGATGAAATTAATTCCAACAACCACTATTGGATTAAATGGTAAAAATATATTCTAATGTCACTTTAAAACCAATTCAATAGATAATCTCATCATATAAATAAATTAGATTAAAAATAGATTTTGAATTAAAATACAACATTTTTCACTATTCATTAAAAATGATCTTTATCAGAAAAATATCAAAATTTTACACAAAATAGATTTTGATGTCTCGATTCTAAAGAAAAATTTTATTTTGTCAAATATAACACCTAAAATTGTCAAAAAGTGGATTTAAAAGTGGTTCTTCATCAAAAGGCAGTTAATCATCCTTTTAAAGAATATGAGACTATTTACGCTTAAAATTGGATTTATTCGCATTTTTAATTCTCTAACATTTATTGTATAAAGTAAAAATATTTGACCAAAATATATAATCAATTTGTAGTTAGTTCTATTCATTCCAGCCATTACAACGGCTAGGCGTTAACTATAATTTAAAATAATATTATTTTATTATTAGAGTGCAACATAAGATTCCCAAGAAACTCAGTGTTGCGTATTGGGTACGCCATCGAGTAGAGCATCCCCTTTACAGTTATATTAATATTTTATTCACAAATATGGATAAATGTGAAAATTTCATACTATTTATTTACCTGGGGTGTTACATCCTTCCCCCTTTTGGGAATTGCGTCCTCGCAATTTTAAAATTGGGCTTGGAAACTTCATTGAAAATCCCACATCGGAACAAGAGTTAGTAAAACAATCACTTTAAAATAAAGAAAGAGAAGTACAAAGGTCACCCGAGTTAACCCATACTAGGATTCCATGAAGGAAAACATGGATATGGAGGAGAAAACAAAGGGTCGTGTTCTGAGGGAGAGTGATAGTAAACATGTCTAGGAGAAAGTTAAACATAATAAAATCACAAACTTGTGATGGGTTAAACGGTATTCGATTCCCCATTATGAAAAGCTAACAGAGAAATTTTTTAAGTTACTCTTCCATGAGGAATTTATTTTTGATCTTAACTAAATCATAATGAAACATACTTACTTGTCACAAAGACGTTCAACTTTTACTATATTCCTTAATCAAACTCATATTTTCTCCAAAAGAAGAGTTTTTAGGAAGAATTGTTCACATTAAGAGTACAATAATCAACTTCTTGAGAATAACCTAATCCACAAAAGAGAACTATATATTTCCCATGTCTTTTGACAAAATCCAAAGCCAAAATTTTTGGTATGAGATAAGATAATCCAAAAAAGTATAATCCTTTATAAAAATAAAATCTATTCATAATCTCCAAAATTTGTCCAAAAAAACCCCAAACATCAATGAAGACCATTCGATAAACAATTTTCCATAAAATTATTCAAAGTAAACCAAACTATGATTGAAACCCAAATATTTGAAGGATTTAATCACATAGTCTTCCAAGGTACAAAATAACTTTTTTCTTCAAATAACATCAGTTGCACTTAAATTCTCATATTGAAAAGTAATTAACCTAATCACATATCCTCGATGATTGGTTAATCACTTCCATTGATAAATAAAAATAAACATACTCTTGATTCCTAAAATCATCTAACTAAAAAGAATTAGTCAAACTAACCAGGTACTTCACGTAGTCCTGTGGTAGGCAATAAATATCAGTCACACTTTGTTTGTGGGTTCGATTCCCACAGCTTTGTCCGACATGACGGGTTGTCACACGGTCTGCGTGTTGTCCTTTTTCCAGAACTATATAATTCCTAAAACATTCCCCAAAAAGAGATAAAACCTTCAAAAATAAGCATAACATATTTTAACATCAATTTTATCTCATCCCTTTCATTTTCATCATAATATATAATAACCCATAATTACCTCAAAAGTAAGTATCATATAAACCCTAATGGTTACCTTTATAAGTATTACCTGAACTTCCACATCGATTGGTTATCTCGTTCATGATGCATTACAAAAACTAACAAGGTACAAGTGGTTGATCATGACTCCTTGATATTTGGTTTAGAACAACCACGAGTTTCCTCATTGAATCCCCCATTTCATCCAGTATCTTAATCAAAGAACCACCACAGTTTCCTTCAAACCTATTGTCACTTTGGTGCCTGCTAGATCCCTCCATTCACTAAAAACAGAAATTTCAGTGTGAGTATATCAACAAAACCATCATGTACTAATGAGTATAATAAACACTAAGATATACTTACTCATTCACTTTATCTAAAACTAGGACACTTTCTGAAATCCTAACCATTATATTAATTTCACTTATGCCTAGAGAATACCCTAACCTCTAATGTTATATAAACCGACCTCTGATACCAACTATAAGGCCCGGACCTTAAAACTTACTTAATATTTCTTTAAATTAATAATTCACATTGAGGATTTTTTGAGGTTTAGAGTTTTATAGAATTAGATCATAAATCATGAATTACATTCCACATTTAAACAAAATGTTTACATAAAAGATAGTATTCAATTTTTTTCACATTAATGTAAACAAATTTAAAATAAAACATGGATTCATTCTTGACACTTCCTTGACACTATCGACATATCATGCACCTTTCCCTTGACCTGTGAAAAACATTTCAAAAACATGGGATGAGCATAAAAAGCACAGTAAGGGATATAAAAATATGAAAAGAAAACATTATTCCATGTTTGAAATCATACTTTACTCATAAAACATAATCATTTTAACATACCTCATCCAATCATGAATAAATCATAGAAATTATAATGCATAAAGGTAACTTGAGGCATTCATAACATTCTTACGTAGGGAGTAACCCTCTTGGTTACGTTTGGAATACCCATCACAGTATATTCCCTAAATCTTTTCGGAGAAACCTTAACGTTTAACTCCTTCGCGTTACCCAATTAATTGGAGATCTATAACGGGCTCACCCGCCCTTAGTTTATCACACAACCACCCGTATTCATAATAATTCCCAAGAACCATAACATAATCATATCACATAAAACATGCATAAAAGAAACATAACATTTCCACTTTTCAATCACAAGATATAAATACAAAGCATTGATATAAAAACATTATGAAAACCATTTTCAATACCAAAATAAAAGAAAAGTAAAACACGGTATTTATTTTTCATTTAAAAAAAGATATGGCTTGTAGAGGAGGCTGAAACTCAAATAATGGTCATGGTGGCGGAGAAGTCCTTGTCACCGTATACGTACGACAAAAACAATCCCTTTTGTCATTTAGTAAAACACATCGTATAAAAAAAGATTCCTTTTGGATAAAATTAAAATTAAAAGGGGTATATACACCATATTAAAGAAAGTTGTGTATAAAACAAAATATACCTCAATGAAGGTGATTGAGACGAAGTCCCTTACAAAGACGATATCCTTAGATTAAAGATAAATCAATTACATAATTATTTGTGACAAATGAATACACGAAATATAAGTGTATATTAAGTGTAAAACAATCAGAGGACTTTCACACATATTCATAAAATGACATATTCAAGGAGTACAAGTTTATCCCAAATAATCAAATATGGGTTCAGAAGCTCCCGTGAAAAAATTCGACAGCCTAACGACGTCACTTCAAAATTCAGAAAAATAGTTGATGAGAGATAAAAAGGGTATATCATCACTTTGAAATAAAATTTACATCAATAAGGATATATAAGAACACAACCCAACATAGTAGTATGTTAATTAAAAGACATAACAAAAGAAGTATTTTAAAAAGAGGAGGGTGAAAGGTTCCCTTACGGACTTGGGTAACTTTCGAAACGTACACCCCATTGAAGAAGGGTCATACAATGAATATGTAAATACACATAAATGAAATTATATTACACAATGATTATAATAATGGGAAGTACATACACCACTCAAAGGAAATAGTGGAAAACGTAACATTAATGTCACGAGAATAAAAGTGAGATGAAAAATCCCTTACGAAAACTTGGCATCCTAACAGCACCACTTAATACTTCCAAAAATGGATTTATGAGATCAAATAGGGTCTCTCATAATATTAAAATGAAAATTACAGTATGATAAATATAAAATAACATCCCCAAACATAATAAAGATGACATAAACGAGGGTACTTAAAAAGAAAGAGAGAGGTTGGATCCCTTACGAAAATCCGGCAGCCTAACGACGCCACTCAAAAATTCCAAAATGGATTGATGAGAGAAAATAGGTTCTCTCATCATATGAACATAAAAATTATAGTAGGAGTAATATAAAAGAACATCCCAATCATAATAATGAATATCTTAAAAGGAATGATATAAAAGAGTGTACTTAAAATAAAGAGAGGGGTAGACATGACTCAATCATTCTTTAACCTCATGAACAATAATATTTGGTCAATTTATAATTTCTTAAGAAAATAATTTAATGATTATTATTCAGTTAATATCACATATTATAATTTTATAATAATTTTTTAATAAAGTGAGTTCATATCAGACGTTTTTGTCGATGTTCGGTAGATGAGTAAAAATCGAACTTGTTGAAAAGAATTTTCCATGTTGTTATAGGTACATCATATCCAGAATAGTATTGATGTTTTAAATAACATATATATTCATTATATATTCATTTTATAATATTAAATATAATTTTGAGATAAAAAAATTAAAATCACCGTTCATGGAGACGGTAAGTCGTACGTACATATGAACGCTACTTTCATTTTTTTGTCACATTAATGGAATTAAAACAAAATGAGAGAGATATATATTATAATTATAGAATGATATACTTCATTTAGATGTAATATATTACATATATATCCATTATATATATTTACTTATAATAGTACATAACATTTGGAGATAAGAACTCAAATGTACCGTTCATGGAGACGGTAAGCCATACGTATGCATGAACTCTACTTTCATTTATTTATTTTTGTATTAAATGGAATTAAATAATAATGATATAAAGGTATATTATAATTATAGTAGGATATTATATTTAATACCATTAATTCCATCCTTTATACGTCCAACATATGGCATTAACGAATCAAATCACTTTGAGGGGGCGGTAGTCCGCACTTCCTAAAATGAAGATATCGCATTTACCAATAATGGAAACCATAAAGTTATGACATAAATGAAAAATACATAAACATAAGGAAAAAATGAACATATAATATATCATATATAAATATAGTGAAATCTTAATGTCCACCTTTTAAGTTGTTAAAATAATATTGATCAATCATCGTTTCGTGAGGCAGTAATTCACCATCCACAGAAACAGTATGTTCTTTAACCATTAGACGGAGGTGTGTGAAAGTGTAGCTAGAATAAATTTTATAAAAATATCCTAGAATATTTATGATACTTGTGTTGTTACAATTAAAGGTAATAAAAATATTTTAGGTATTTGGAGAAGAAAAATAAAACAAAAGAACACAAGGGAAGACATTACCTTTAAATCGGGTAACTCTCATTGATTTGAGCTCAAAGGCTTCCTTGGAAATGATTCTACCAAAAGTGAGGCTTCAATGATGATTAGAGGGATGTTTAGAGATGAAATGGTCAGGGTTTGGGTGAGAAAAAGGCTTTAGGGGTGTGTGTAAGGTGGTGGAGGTGGGGGCCTTTTATAAGAGGAGAGGAGGGGCACTCTTGGAAAGTTATAAACTATTTTGTTATTATAAAATGTTTTTCGGATTTAAAATGTCCCAAAATTATATATTTCTAGGATAAGGTGACAATGTTTCGAAATACACACATCAAATACGTTTGTGACAAGTTTATGACTTATATTTAACCCTATCTTCTCATTTTATTTAAATCGTTCATTTATGAGGTAATCACTGCATCATCACGGTGTCATAAATAAATTACTTTATTTAATATCTAAAAATTACAAAAAAACCATCATGATGTAGGAAATATTTTTATCTTTCTAATGAATATTTATAGTAATAAATATGACTTGTATAACCCCATCTAAAAATTGTTTTAGTAAAACAACCAATGTTTGTGACATTTTAATTTTAACTTTAAATAAAAAGGTATTAATGTCATTTTCCAAGAAACGTGGCTCCATGGGGTCCCCAAGATGACCCATGGATTTTATTGGTCGGCCATATCTCATCCAATGAGGGTAGGACATTTCTCTAGTTCATTTCATATTATTAAAACATTATTTTTAACTTAAACTACACAAATTACCTCTAATCGCGATTAAAACATAAAAGTTACTATTCACCAGAAAAATTATTTTAATCCCATTGAACCAAATTTTACATCATAATGACAACCATGTATGTCTTATTTTTGAAATTAAAATCACAGATGTGGTAAAATTTCATCTAAAAGAAAAATCCGTTTTTAAGTACCACTTAGTGGTTTCACTATTCATAAAAAACTGTAGTTTTCCAGAAAAATACCAAAAATTCACCCTATATTTGATATTAGAAATTAACAAAATGTTGTCTATATTACAAAATTAAAAACATATAAGTTAAATTAATTAATTTAATAATTAATTCCTGCTGTCAGAGAAAATAGTGTTTTCTAGGAAACAATAAGTATCAAAAGATTAACACTAGTTTAAGTCCAATTTCGAGATGAAATTATTTACAATGACCACTATTGGATTAAATGGTAAAAATATATTCTAATTTAACTTTAAAACAAATTAAAATGATAATATAATCATATAAATAAATTAGATTAAAAAGAGGATTTGAATTACAAAACAACATTTTTCACTATTCATTAAAAAATGAACTATATCGGAAAAATACAAAAAATTTACAGAATGTAAATTTTGATGTCCCGATTATAAAGGAAAATTATATTTTTTCAAATATAACACATAAAATTTAAAAAAAATTAAAAGAAGTTCTTCATCAAAAGGCGGTTAATCGACCATTTAAAGAATATTATAATGTTTATGCTTAAAATTGGATTCATTCACATTTTTAATCCTTTAACATTTTTTTGTAAAAAGTAAAAATATTTGACAAACATATATAATCATTTTGTAGTTAGTTAAATTCATTCCAACCATTACAACGACTGGACATTAACTACAATTTAAAATAAAATTATTTTATTATTAGAGTGCAATGTAAGATTCCCATGAAACTCGTTGTTGCCTATTGGGTACTCCATCGAGCAGAGCGTCCCCTTTAAAGTTATGTTATTATTTTATTCACAAATATGGATAAATGTAAAAATGTCATATTCTTTATTTACCTGGGGTGTTATATATTCTCAATTTGATAAATCTCCTGATCCATATAAACATCATATTCCTTGTACTAATGTTATTCTTTCAAAAATATTTGTTACACCTTGGATAATAAGCTAGTATGTCTTTATATTATCAATGATCATTTTCTTTTCACTTATTTGTCCTTATATTCATTGATATTTATTACTATAAATGTTTTTAATTATATAATTTTTCATTTTGTGTTGTCCAATATCATAACCATTTCATAAAATTAATGTATCTATATCAAAATTATTCAATTTATTTCCATTTTTAGTAAGGGTACCTTGTTATTTTTTTCTCTCAACATCGGTGTCAACAATTTAATACCTATATAAAAAATGATTTTTCATACTTAATTTCGCTATAATACTTTGACATAATTTTTTTTTCAATTTATTTAAAATTTATATTGAAACACTTATAGATTATATTATTAGTTATGTATCATAGAAATATTATTTTATCAGTAAAATGAATAAAATTTTCCTAGTAACTAGATTTCCCCTTGATCATGTGAGTGATACCAAAGACTCAAACATGTAAAATATTTGATTATTATTATATTAAATATTATAGAATACCATTATATAGAGAAGTCACAAAATAATAATATTTTTAATATAAATATTTATTCAATCCAATTATAAATAAAAATACCACAATGTTCCATGCTAGGATAGCGTTGTATATACAATATATATTGAGATTCAATTTTTTCAATTTAGTGACTATGTTTTTTATGTATAGGGTGGATATATAAAAACATTCCAATGTCCATGATTATCAATATATGTTTCAAATTATAATTATTTTAGTTCTATTATCATATTGAAATCTATTGATGAATTACACCATTTTATATCCATTCATCCACTTATATTTAATAATAATTTTTAAATTATTTCAATTTATTTATATATAAACTACATAATTATTGAATGTAAATCATATATGACTATGAGAAGTAATTATATGTATTTTTTTGGTTTCATTGTTATTAGTCTACCCACATTAGAATGGACAAGCATGGGTGGTCTCTATATGAAAATCTCAAACTCCTTGTGTTTTATGTTTAAATTTTCTTCCTCTTTGACGTTTATCATATAAATATATTTAATCCTTCCTTAGATTATTTATTTAATAAATAAAATTTTTATGAATAAAACTCCACCTGTTCTTTTGGAAAAGATTGTTAAGTCTGCAATTCTATAACGAATTAACATTTTTCATGCTAATGTAATGAAATATTTATTTTTATTTGACTTGGAAAATATTACTATTTGTTCAATAAACATTATAAAATTTATAATATATCTTAAAACAATAACCATGTATCCATTATTTTGAAATATGAATTTATTTCCATTTTTACATAGTTAACACACATTTAAATTGTGATTCAAACCACTAATAAATGAAAATTCATTATTTTGAGCTATATAATTATAATATATTATGGTTTAATACTTTTAATATTTATGGAGACACTCTTTATGAATTAAAAAAATATATACATCAAACTATTCCATGTATCTATGTAGTGTTTTATTACCCTCCATTTTTTACCAGTAACCAGTATCCAAAATCTATGGTCTCTCACGCTTCAATGCCATATTTTCTACTTAAACTACCATGAATAACCCCTTGAAATTTCATATTTTCTAAAATTAAATTAAATAATAATAATTTTATTAAGTTTATATTAAATAATATTATGGAAATTATTCACTATGTTGCTTTATTTTCAACACCACCATCATGTCTCATCATGTGACTCAATTTTTTAACTTCAATTCATTACTTTACTAATTTCAGTAGAGTGTACGTTAATCTTTGGGGATGAATAAATTTAAATCAATACCAATTATTTTTTTGGAAATTAAATTTTATACCAAAATAAAGAATCATTGTGTCTATACAACCCACAACAATAACATTTTTCTTGAAAAACACCCCATAGAACACAAATATTTTTTAAATCCTCATACTTTTCTAATTTTAATTAAAATTTAATTCAAACTGATGATATGAATTTTTGAACCAAAATATTAAAAAATGAGATTACCATCCTTATTGATTTTAATGACCCATACTTTAAATACATTGATATTGATTCAGAATTGAAGCATACTTATAACAACATATAATAATACCATGGTACGACCGTATAGGTATAGTGTCTTTAGAAACTGGGAAACATAATCAACTAGTTAATAAATCATCTAGATTTTGACCCATTTATTTCATCATATCTAGTGTCCCTTTTTGTAATATCCTACTTAATACCCTTATTCCTGACCTGGGGAAAAGAAAACATACAAAAGGGTGAGCTCAAATGCTCAGTAAGGGTAAACAAAAGAAATATCAATGATATTATATTCATAAGAACATAACATTTTAAAATCATAACCTGTAAAAGATATCATAATATCATAACAAGGGATAAATCATAGTAGGGAAAATTAATCCCAATAATCATTACATAAAACATGAAACTTTGTGGCATAAACACATAATTATAGAAAATCATTTCATATTATTCTAGACTCATTGTAAGAACTATCATAGTGAAAAAAGTCCATTACTGAACCGAGTTCACTCCTCATTCCAGTCCTGTATCACTGAACCAGATTAACATGCCATTCCAGCCATGTCTGTCTCATGATATATAAATCATTACCCAATGCATTGGAGGGAGATATAGGTCTCACCCATCTCATAATGAAACCATTCTTATGTATTCCACAAAATCATAAATCATACATCATATCATAGCCTATTTAATTAAAATGGGATTCATAAAACATCATGCCTTCATAACATAATCAATAATAGGACTTCATAAAAATTATTCCATCATAACATAATGAAATAAATGTAATAATAGGGACAAAAACAAAACCCTATATTATCTTAGATGGAAAATAATTTAGATAAAACACTTGAACTCCATTCCTGAGGAAAATATCCTTTCTTATCCAATTTTTTTTCCTTTCACAACATGTTATACCATTTTAAACTAAAAGAAGTTAATGAAAATCAATGTGAAAACTTGTGAAGGAATATTCTTGGAAATAATGTTCTATGAAATCATAAAAATCCATTCATGTCGTACACAAGTTAAAAATAAACATTCTTCTTGTACTTTGGATGGTAAAGTCAAAATTACCTCGTATTGAAAAACAAAAAAGATTCATTTCATATCTTTTACTAAAAATTCACCAATATGTAAAATTGTATTTACACAATTGTAAGAGGATATAAATAATATTACATATTAAGGAAACATGTATGTGGATGATTAATATTCCCTAGTAAATATCGAAGAATATACAATCTCGGATAAAAATTGAGATTGCGAGATTTTTTCTTAACTTAGGTCTGATATGCTTAATATGTATTCGAACCTCCTGTATAATGGTCTAAATAATTTCATTGACTTATTCAAAAATCATAGACATGGTTATGATATCATATATGGTCATATTATTATCTTCTTATTAGTAGTATTTCATTGTTAGTCGTTATTCAGGTGTTTATTGCTTTATGTTCTTATGCGTGTTTTGTCGAATAAATTCTTATTCCAATTTTTAGGTTATAGATTCATTATTAAAATAATCGTATCAGTAAAATATATATCAAATTTATTCATTCAATTCATGTATATAATCATGTTTTAATGAAGATCATGTTGAACGAGTCACATCAAATCGTGGAGACCGTAGGCCGTACGTATGCACGAGCCGTGATATCATTCCCATGATGTGTGAAATGTATGGAAGTGTATGATTTTTAATATTTAAGAATCAATATCACATTAAAATAATCATATATGGTTATTTATTCCATTCTTATACCCATCCATGTATGGTGGTGGTGGAAAACAAATTATACCACGGCGTGGAGACGGTATTTCGTACATACGCACGCGTGGTGATTTCATTTTACGTAGGATGTATAGAAGGTGAAATAGGGTTGATTCATATTTATAATAAAATATCAGTATATTAGTGATACTGATGTTATTACTTCATAATGAAGAAACTAAATAAGAGGAAGTAGAAGAATATGGAAACTTGAATGAATCGGTAGTAAAGATTACCTCTTCCTCGACGCGTTTCCTCTAAACTTCCTCTTAAGGGACTAGAGTCGATCTTTTTGATAAGACCAGAACCTCCAAAATATTAATAGGAATGTTTATAAGAGTAATTGGCAGGGGTGGAAGAGTTTTAAGGCTCATAGTTGTGTAAGGGAGAGAGGGAGTTGCTGCCCTTTTATAATGGAGGAGAGGGGCACCTTTGGAAAACTCCAAAATATTAATTTATAATAAATAAATAACTATATTAAAACCTCCAAAAATGTTCCTATTATAATATTAGATGATATATGGTTGTAATATAATAAAACATTAAATTTTAGACAATTTTAATATTTATTTTACACCTTATCAACTTGATTTATCCTTATTGAATCTATTTAATTTTTTTTTGTAATAGTATTCTAAATTATAAATTGTTATAAATTATTACTTATGTGTTGTGAATTATCCATAAATGGATACATTATGAAATTTTAGACCATATAAATTTCAATTTATAATTTTTAAATATTTTTGTGATTTTTAAACAATTTTATAATAGGACATTTTTATAAAATAACAATAGTGTAATTTTTGACACTATTCAATTATTTGAATTTCAATAAAATCCACACAAGATATATGTTCGAACTAAAAGAATTAATATATTAATAACATGTCATATTAATCTAAAAAATTCTTGGATCACATTAAATAGTTCATATAATATTTAGGTTTATAATTTTAAAACCATTTATTGCATATTTCAATCAATAAAATAATTTCAACTTCAGTATTGTGTAATAATTAAAGATAATTATTTAAACACTAAAAATTATAAATAAATTCACATGATGTAGATAATTTTATTATATTTTTTTAGACTATTCATTTTCGAAGTTTCATTAAGTTTTCACTAAATTAAAATTATTATACTTATACAATTTAAGAGAGTGACATGTTGTCACTTTCTTTGGTTTTAATAACAATTAAAATATTTTCGTGGAACAATGCACATAAAATGAATCTATTACAACACATAGGTGATATGGGTTGACTTTTAGTCATCTAATACAGTTTTCGTTGGGGTTAGGGTAATTTTATAATCTTATTTTTACCGTTAATTACCTGATTTTCCTTTAACTGCAGTAAATAAAAATTACCTTTATTACAATTCATAATACGAAAAAAATAAAATAAACCTATTAAAATAATTTGTACCCACTGAATCAAAATATGGGATCCATTTTTAAAAAATTCAAAACATATAAGTTTTAGTAAATAATTTAAAATTAATCATATTGTTAAGGAAATCAGTTTTAAAAGTTAAAACATTGCCAAAGATTAAAATGTTTTTACATATGAATTCAATGTAAAACTAATTCTAATCACATACATTATATTTAATGGTAAAAATATATTCTTTTTATACTTTAAAACCATTAGATAATATATTTTAACCATATAAATTATTTTGATGAAAAAAGATGTTTTTAATTAAATATTAGCGTATATTTACTATTCATCAAAATATGAATGTTAGCAGTAAAGTATCAAAAAAAAATCAAATGTAAATTTTTATATACTAATTCAAAAGAATAATATTATTTTGTAAAATTGAACATATAAACTTATCAAAAATAAGATTTTAAATGTGTGCGCCAACAAAATGCGAAAAACTGCATTTTTGAAAAAAAATTCTTTTATCTGAAAAATTGATTTTTTTTCTCGTATCATATTTAAACTGAATTCTAATGTTATATAAAATTCAAAATTTTGTTAATAATATTTATAACGACTAAATTATATAATATTTTAATAACATACTGTTGTTTAGTGAAACACGATATTGCGTACAACACACGCTATCAAGGAAGGTTACTATTGCGCAAGCCAAGCTAGTGTTGTGTGTAGTGAAAGATTCCATTGATGTTGCGTATAACATAAGACATATACAAATATACCTCTCGTAAAATATCAGGGTGTCATATTCAACCCCCTTAAAATGATTTTCGCCCTCGAAATTCGTCAATTCGTAACAAATAGATGAGGATACCTCTCCCTCATCATATCCTCAAGCTCCCATGTAGCTTCTTCTAATTGGTGGTTCCTCCATAAAACATTCACCAAGAGAGTGGTCTTGTTCCGTAGAACTTTTTCTCTAGGATACAAAATCTCTATCGGCTGTTCTTCCTAAGAATGATCTTTCTCTAGCGGTACAACTTTTGAGATTAGTACATGTGAAGGATCGAGTATGTACTTTTTCAGGAGAGATATGTGGAACACATTGTGAACTTGAGAGAGATTCGGTGGAGGCGCCAATCGGTAAGCTACCTTCCCAACACGATCCAGTATTTCGAAAGGACCGATATACCTATGGCTCATCTTTCCCTTCTTTTCAAATCTCATTACTCTCTTCCAAGGAGATATTGGTAATAACACTTTATCACCCACTTAAAACTCTAGGTCTTTTTATCGGTAGTCGGCATAACTTTTTTGTCGACTATGATCTGATATTATGTGTTGTTTTATAGATCTGGATTTTTTTGCCATCTAATCAACAAGATCAGGTACTAATAGCTTTCTTTTCCCAACTTCATCCCAGCAAGTTAGAGTTCTGCATTTGTTTCCATAGAGAGCTTCAAAAGGAACCATCTGAATACTGGAGTGAAAGATATTATTATAAGAAAATTTCACCAAAGGTAGGTGTCGATCCCAACCAACTTTTAAATCAATAGAGAAAGATCATAAAATTCCTTCTAGAGTTTGAATTGTTCTGTCAGACTGACCGTCTATCTGAAGATGATAACCAGTGCTGAAACTCATCTCGGAATTTAGAGTATGCTGAAGACTTCACAAAAACATCAAGGTAAACCTCTGATCCTGATTAGATATAATGGAATGTGGTACACCATTCAATTTCACCACATACTTTACATATATCCTGTAAAGCTGATCCAGAGAGAAATCTTCTCTAATAGTAATGAAATGTGTCGACTTCGTATGATGATCAAATATGACCCAGATAAAATTATTGGCTTTGGATGTTTTAGGAAGTCTGGTGAAAAAGTCCATAGTGATGTTTTCCAATTTCCATTTGGGTATGAGTAATGGTTATTACATCCTCTTAGACTTCTGTCTCTCAGCTTTAACATGCTGATAAAGCAGGCATCAAGAGACATATTCAGCAACATCTATTTTCATGCCATCCCACCAAAAGTACACTTTCAGGTCCCTATACTTCTTCGTTATTCCAAGATGATTAGAGAATGAAGAAATATGACCCTCATCCAGTACCTCCTTATGTAATTCAGGGTTGTGAGGAACACAAGCCTGATTCCTGAACCTTATTATCCCATTACAATCAAGGTTGAATTCACGAACATTTCTCACCTTCTTTTGTAACTCTACATCTTCTTTCCGTGCCCCTTTAATCTTTACATGTATAGATGGTTGAACACTCAATTGAGAAAGATAAGATTTTCCCCTTCTATTATAATTCCAAGATCTATCCTTTCTAAATGCATAAATATTGGATCTTTTGTGATCCTCATCATGGATATGCTAGTATGGTCTTGTCGACTTAACGCATCCACCACCTTGTTTTCTTTCCCAAGGTGATAATGAAATGAGCAGTCGTAATCCTTAATCCACTCCAACCATCTTCTTTGACGCATATTTAGATCCTTTTGTGTGAAAATATACATTAAACTTTTATGATCAGTATAAATATCACACCTTTCACCATTAAGATAATGCCTCCATATTTTTAATGAAAAGATTACCGTGGATAACGCCAAATCATGAGTTGGGTAATTTTTCTCATTGATTATCAACTATCGTGAGGCATAAGATATTACCATATCATTTTTCATGAGAACACACCCCAATCCCTTTTGGATGCATCACTGTAGATCACAAACCATGCTCCACTACAAGGTAGTGTGTGCACATGTGCACTAGATAACCTTCATTTTAACTCCTTGAAATTCTCTTCACACTCCTCCATCCAAACGAACTGAACTCCTTTTCAAGTCAACCTGGTGAGTGGGTTAGATAACCATGAAACACATTTCAAAAAATGTTGATAATATCCAACAAAACCATGAAAACTTTGGATCTCAGTTACTGTTGTTGGTCTCTACCATCTCTCGATAACCTATGATTTTGTTGGATCCACATATATCCCTTCTATTGAGATTATGTGAACCAAAAATTAAACATTTTGAAGCCAATATTCACACTTGGTTAATATGGAATAATGATTCTCCTTTATTAGGGTCTTTAATACAAATATCAGGTGATATTCATGTTCTTCCTTTCTATTTGAATAGACAAGAATATCATTTATAAAGACTACAACAAGCTGAACAAGATAGTATCTAAAGACTCTATTGATTAGATCCATGAAGATATCAGGGTCATTAGTAAGACTAAATAGAATCACTATAAATTCATAGTGTCTATACCTTGTACGAAAAGTTGTCTTTGGTATATCCTCTTTTTTTACCCTTAATTGATGACACCTAGAATGAAGATCAATCTTGTAAAAGTATTCAGATCCACGTAGTTGGTCAAATAATTCATCAAAGCATGGGAGAGGATATTTTTTCTTGATATTGATCTTGTTAAGTTCTCGATAATCAATGCAAAGACTCATTGACCCATCTTTCTTCTTAGCAAAGAGAATAGGTGCTCCCCAAGGTGATGCACTAGGGCGTATGAATCCTTTATCAAGATTCTCTTGGAGTTGATTCTTTAATTATTACAACTCAATTGGGTCCATTCTATACGGTGTCTTTGAAATAGGCATTGCACCCGGTATGAGTTCTATTGAAAACTCAACTTCACGATTTGGTAGAAGACTTGGAAATTCCTCTGGAAAGACATCATCAAACTCATGTACAATTGGCATATTATTAATCCTAAGATTCTATCAAACCATTTGAGATAAATAACCTTCATTTATTGGAATCTAGACCCATAAGATGGAATCAATTTCCACTGGAAGGTCTTATTCATCCTTGAATCGATATATGAAAGTATATTGATCGGGAATATTAAATGTGATTTCCCTTAATAGTAAATTGATTTGAGCTCCATATAAATAAATCCAATCAATGCCAAGAATCACATAAAATTCCACTATAAGAAGGATCACAAGATTTTCAGGAAGCACTTTCCAACAAACGTCAATCGGAGAAGAATTGTAAACATTCGATGTGACTGTTGTGCTATTAGGGGTTGTCACTACTAACTCAATATCTTACTGTTGAGGTAATATGGTGATACCCTTAGAAAATTCTTTATAAATAAAAGAGTGGGTGGATCCAGAATCAAATAAAACATTTTCTACTTGAAATTTGATGGTAAGTGTACCTTTCAAGAATTTGTTATCATACTCCACATCGTTGATAGAAATTCCATGTGACTTTCCTTAGTCTTTGCCCTTAAGAGTGTGTTGACGTCGCTCATCATCAACAACCCTTGGATTAGGAAATTTATTGGCATAATGTCCCATTTCCTAGCACTCGAAACATTGAAGTGTAGAAGGTGCATTCTATGTATCCCATTCTTTGTTCACATCATTATACATCTTCTTCCCATTATTTCAACATTCAATTTCTCAATGTCCTTATTTTCCACACATAAAACATTTACTTGTCCCTTTAAGAAAATTCCTTTCATGTTTCATTCCACACATTGAAAATAAGGGGAAACTCATATTCTTTTCAGTGTGGTCTTTAGATTTCCCTTTTAATTCCATTTTCCTCTTCTTATCAAACCCATATGATTGATGGGTTACCCCAATCTCCAACAAAACCCTGAGAGCACATCGAAAAATTTCCTCGTAGCTATTGAAGTCCCTTATCGACAATTCCCTTCGAAGACTTGGTTTTAAGCCACTAAATAATCAATCGATATTAATCTCATGTTAGATAATAATTCTGAAATCGTACCATTCAATCCTTGTAAAATTTACTACATATGTACCAATAGGTTCATCATCCATTTGTTTCAGTTCAAGAAACTCCTTCTCCATCTTTCTTAGAATAATACGAGGGATGTACTTATTGAAAAATAAGGTAATGAACTCATCCCATTCCATGGACTCAATTTATTCCATTTGCCTTGTATTCTTGATAAGATTCCACCATGGATCAGCTTCACCTTCCAAACGATACACTGTTAAGATGAAATTATCATGTTCAGAACATTGAAGGACTAAAAATATCGTTTTAGTGGTACTGATCCATTGTTCAGACACTAATGGATTAGATGACCAACTGAATGATGGTGGACGCTGCCTCATGAAGGATTAAAAAAAATATTTCTCCTTCCATTGCGCATTTAAAAGTCCTGCAAGATTTATATCTTGATAATGTTGTGTGAGCAGGGCTACAAGATTTTTCATTCCATCTCCCATAACATTTGGTTTCTCAGGGTGACAATAATTTTATTTTTCGTCTCATTCAGCATTAACACAGTTCCTTCGGGTTCCATCCATTGACTCAAACCAAGAAGCATAGTGTGAGAAAGACTAATTACAATAGGAAAACCACATAATCAGTAATAAAATTTCACACATTAGGTATTATCATAGGTTATTAATGGAAATTTCTAAAACACTAATATTATGTACTATTCTTAGACATATTCTTAGAGTTCTTACTAAGGCATTCAAATCCTAGTTTCCAATGGTTGACTACAACATTCCTCTAATACCAACTATAACGACCCATACATTACTTACATTGTTATTACCTAAGAATTGAAGCATACTTATTACAACATATAACAATACCATGGTAGGACCGTATAGGTATAGTGTCTTTAGAAACAGGGAAACATAAACAACTTGTTCATAAATCATCTACATTGTCTCCCGTTTATTTCATCATATCTAGAGTCCCGTTTTGGCATATCCTAATTAATTACCTTCTTTCTGACCTGGGGAAAAGAAAACATAAAAAAGGGTGAGCTCAAATGCTCAGTAAGGGTAAAAAAGAAATATCAATCATATCAT
Organism: Viscum album; assembly: GCA_963277665.1. Classification (NCBI taxonomy): domain Eukaryota; kingdom Viridiplantae; phylum Streptophyta; class Magnoliopsida; order Santalales; family Viscaceae; genus Viscum; species Viscum album. The sequence continues at coordinate 230,155,105 of OY728167.1, read as the reverse complement.
ATTCATAATAACATAACATTTTGAACATCTTAACCTGAAAAAGAGATCAAAATGTCATAACATGGAGTGAATCATAGTAGTGTAATGTAATCCCAATAAAAATTACATAAAACATTAATCTTTGTGGAATAAATTCATAATCATATAAAATCATTTCATATTAGGCAAGTCTCATTTCCAAGACTATCATAGAAGAGAAATTCCATTACTGAACTGATTTCACTCCTTGTTCCAGTCTTGTATCACTGAACCATATTAACTTGTCGTTACAAACATGTCTATCTCATGATATATAAATAATTACCCAATGAATTGGAGGGAGATATATGTCCCACCCATCTGATAATGAAACCATTCTTATGTGCGCCACAAAATCATAAATCATACATCAAAACCTAACCCATGTAACAAAAATGGGATTCATAAACAACATTCCATCATATCATAATCCATAAAAGGACTTTAAAAAAATTATTCCATCATAACATAATCAAATAAATTTAAGAATAGGGATCAAAACAAAACCATATATTATCTTAGATGGAAAATATTTTTCATAAAACACTTGAACTCCATTCCTGATAAAAATATCCTTTCTTATTCAAAAACATATTTCCTTTGTCAACATGTCATACAATTTTAAACTAAAAGATGTAATTGAAAATAAACATGAAAACATAAAAAGGAATCATCATGGAAATAATGTTATATGAAATAAAAAACTATTAACATCGTACATGTTAAAAATAAACATTTTTCTTGTACTTTGGCCGGAAAAGTCAAAAGTACCTCATACTGAAAACTAAAAAAGATTCATTTCATATCTTTAACTAAAAATTCACCAATAGGTAAAATTGGATTTAAAAAATTGTAGGAGGATAGAAATAATATTGCATATTGAGTAAACATGTATGTGTAATATAAATATTCCCCATCCAATATCGATGTATAAACAATCTTGGATAAAAATAGAGATTGTGAGATTTTCCCTTACCTTAGGTCTGATATGCTTCATATGTATCTGAACCTCTTGTATAATGGTTTAAATAAGGTCATTAACTTATTCCAAAATCATAGTCATGCTTATGATATCATATATTGTCATATTATTATCTTCTTATTAGTAGTATTTCATTGTTACTCGATATTTGGGTGTTTATTCCTATATGTTCTTATGTGTGATTTGTCGAATAAATTCTTATTCCTCTTTTTGGGTTATAGATACATCATTTACAGAACGATATTATTATCATTTATATAATATTTATTCATTAAATTCTTATATATAATCATGGTTTAATGAATATCATGTAGAATGAGTCAAATCACATCGTGGAGATAGTAGGTCGTACGTACGCACGAGCGATGATATAATTATCATGATGCGTGAAATGTATTTCAGTGAATCGTGTATAATATTTTAGAATCAATATCACTTTACAATAATCATATATAGTTATTTATTCAATTTTTATACCCATCCAAGTAAGGTGGTGGAGGAAAACAAATTACACCACGGTGTGGTGACGGTATTCCGTACGTATGCACGCGCGGTGATTTCATTTTCCATTGGTTGGATAGAAGGTGAAATAGGGTTGATTAATATACATAATAACAAATCATTATATGAGTCATACTGACGTTATTATTTCATAATGAAACAACTATATAAGAGGATGTTGAAGAAGAAGGAAACATGAAAAAATTGGTAGAAAAGATTACCTCTTCCTCGACGTGCCTCCTTTAAACTTTCTCTTAAGGGACTAGAGTTGGACTTTTTGAGAAAACCAGAACCTCCAGAATATTACTAGGGAAGTTTAGAAGAGTAATGGGTGGGGTTTGTCTGAGCATTAAGGCTCAAATTTTGGTAATGAGGAGAGGGAGAGGGTTCTCTTTTATAAGGGAAGAGAGGGGCACCTTTGAAAACCTCAAAAATATTAAATTATAATAAATCAAACCCGACTTAAAAACCTCAAAAATGACTCATATTCTAATATTAGATGATATAGGGTTTTAATCTCATCATCCAATAAAATTTACACATGTATTAAATTTATTGTAAACCTTATCAACTTGATTTATCTTTGTTGAATCTATTTAATTTTATTTGTGTTAATAATATTCTAAATGTTAAAATGTTATAAATAATTACATATGTGTTGTGAATTATAAATAATTAGATATTTTAGGACATTTTAGACCTTATAAATTTTAATTTATAATTTTTAAATATTTTGGAAATTTTTAAACAATTTTATAAATTTTTTTTTATAAAATAACAATAGTGTCAATTTTCACACGATTTATTTATTTGAATTCAAAAAAAATCCACACAGAAGATATGTTCGAAATAAAAGCATTAATAGATTAATAACATTTCATATTAATCAATAAAATTCTTACATCACAATAAATAGGTCATATAATATTTATTTTGATATTTTTAAAACTATTTATTTGATATTTCAATCAATAAAATAATTTCGACATCACAATTGTGTCATAATTAATAATAATTATTTAATCCCTAAAAATTCTAAATAAATTTACATGATGTAGATAAGGTTAATATATTTCTAGATACTATTAATTCTCTATGTTTCATGATTTTTATCAGTAAATTAAAATTATTATACTTATATGATTTAAGAGAGTGACATGTTGTCACTTTCATTGGTTTTAATAACAATTAAAATATTTTCATGGAAAAAAGTCCATAAAATGAATATATGCATACCTTTAGGTTATATGGTTATTCTTTTAGTCATCCAATAGAGTTTTGGCAGGTGTTAGGGTAATTTTATAATATTATTTTTACCCTTAATTTCCTGATTTTCCTTTAACTGCAGTAAATAAAAAATACTGTAGTGGCTATTCATAATATCAAAAAAAGTAACCTATTAACATAATTTTGACCCACATAATCAAAATATGGAATCAATTTTTCAAAATTCAAGACACCAATGTTTCAGTAATTAATTTAAAATTAATCCTGTTGTTAAGCAAACTTGTTTTAAAAGTTAAAACATTTCCAATGATTGAAATGTTTTTACCTATGAATTCAATGTAAAATTAATTCTAATGACATAAATTATATTATATGGTAAAAATATATTCTATTTATACTTTAAAACCATTTAATAATATATTTTAAACATATAAATTATTTTTTCGAAAAAGGGTTTTTTCAATTAAAAATTATCGTATTTTTATTATTAATAAAATTATGAATGTTATCAGAAAAGTATAAAAAATTTATCCAATGTAAATTTTTATATCCTGATTCAATGGAAGAATTTTATTTTGTAAAATTGATCTTATAAACTTGTCAAAAATTATATTTATAATGGGTGCACCAACAAATGGTAGAAAACAACATTTTTGAATAAAATAAATCTTTTATCTGAAAAATTGATTTTTTTCTCGTATCATATGTAAAATGAATTATAATTTTATATAAAATTCAAAATTCTGGTAATAATATTTATAAGGGCTACTTTATATAATATTTTAATAACATATCATTATTTAGTGATACTTTATATTGCGTACAACACACATTATCGAGGAAGGTTGCTCTTGTGCAAGCCAAGCTAGTATTGTGTGTAGTGAAAGATTCCTTTGATGATTTGTATAACATATGATATAAAACATATACTTCTAATAAAAAAATAAGGGCGTTACATTGATATTAGTGACTTCTCTTTCCTTTTTTCTCCACATACAACAACATATTTTTTGGGTTTCTTTTTAGTTTTTAGATAACACAAAAACATGTTTTTATTTTTTTGAATTATAAAATACAACCTCTTATTTATTGATGAAAAAAATAAATTCCATAAATATACCGTAGAAATTGAGTCTAATGATTTTATATTTTCTGGTTTAATTTTTTAATATTACTTATAACTATTGATTTGTTTTCCCATTAGTTTAAAACATCAATAATCACTATTAAATTATTTAATCACTCTAGTTATTATTTTATATTAATTTATGATAAACAGAATTTCATGGGTTGAGAGGGAAGCATTACATGAACCAAATGCACATTTTATTAGTGTCCCATTACAAATTTTGTTTTCCTAATGTCCCCATGGCATAAAATCCCATACATGGCCCAAAACCCATTTATGAATTTTACAACTACAGTACGTATTACTGCTATAGTAAAATCCACATTACCCACAAATTCTATAATAAATTATATGATATCATTACTGATATAGTTCATTCTATTGTGATACTATAGTAATTATGAAACCCCCAATAGATTTGGTGCCCATAGGTGTTCTAACCCCCCAAATTCATATTATTAATGATCTTTATTTATTTAAGAAGTATAAAATTTAGGCACTCAATTCTCCCCAAGAACCTATCTTTTTTAGTTAACTATTGATCTACATTATTTGATTTCATGGAATTATTAGAGGAGGTATTTTAATTTTAATTTATATTAATATTATTGATTCCAATCGTAAGAAACACACATTCCATGTACTCTTTCTTAGTTTCCTCATCCTCTCAATTTGGAATTTTCCATAAAACTAGTAGAATTTCACCCAATTTTAACATGACCTATAATTAACTATTGATAATAAAATTAGAATCCTTCCTCAAATGTATAACTATTATCATTAAAATAATCATTATAATCCTTTAATAAGATATTTTTACTTTTAGGCATTAATATTATCATGGAATCCCAATTCGAAAAGTTTATTAACCTATGTTAGAAATCACCCTTGTAATTTGTTTTCTTGAAAAATATTTTTAGGGGTTCATCATCATCATCAAAATCATTTTTTTCATTCATAAAAATATTTATAAATTTTTATGATCGTCCAATAGATAAAATATTTGAATGATATCTTACTTTTTTACTTCCCCTTACCTTTCATAAAATTATTTAATGTGAGATAAAACAATTCTTGATGAATCATCCTATCTGATTTTATCATTTGTATCAAATTTATGTGTCATCATAATCTCATATATTTTTAAGCACTTAAAAGTGTTGAATGAAATAAAATATTCAACTTCTGATTTCTTCTACAATGCTACTCCCGTTTTCATTTCATAAATATTAAATATACTATGATGCACAATGAGAGAAAAATTATATATGTTATGATCATCCAAACAATGTTTCTTAATTGAATTTGTTAAGAAGGATTCAAAAAAATTAAAATATTTTTAATCTTCCAAAGACTAAATTTATACTAAATAGTTATAATAATAATGATCAATCAAGTAATTGAATCAGTTTTTACATCCAAAAATCATAAAAATTAACACAAAAAATCTATATAGAAGATTTCTTGACGTAATTATCACCTTCATAAATAATGAGAATTATTACTAAATAATAATTATGTTATTTATATTCAATAAAATTTCATAACTAAATATCTTATAATGATAAAAAATGAAATTCTACCATGACCAAAAACATTAATTTTCCTCTAACTAGCTTCAGTTTAATGCTATATTTTCTTTTGGAAGAGTGAATAAAACAAGTGAAATCTCTATTATGTTGAGTATTAATGAAATCAAATAGGTAACCATTAATTTTTTATAAATATTAAATCTATTTACAAAAACAATATATATTCTTTTTTTATTTAGCAGATATATATGTTCCCTGAATAAATAAATTTTTCTAAATTCTTTAAAAATAATGATTATTAATCCTCTAGGGTGAATGTATAACGAACTATTTCAGGTTGAATTGACATGTCATATGTCCATGGACATAACAAAAAAGATCACTGATAAACAATACATCCAAACAGTCGGATATGTATTAGTAATAAAAGGAACAGCTGAAAATTAATATAATTTCGAACAACATGATAAAAAAATAAAAATATTGAGGAAGAAAAATGAAAGGAATTTTTTTTGAACTGGAAGATTGAGAAACAATAAATATCATAATGATATACCATTAATAATCAAACTAACTAGAAAATAAACCCTGAAGATACCATTTCTAGGTATGTTTATATAAAAGAAAATATAAGCGCTTCAATCATCCAATTGTGTATTTATTTTTGGAGCTAAAAATGACCTGTAGGGTTTTAAAATATATTTGTTTGTTTCCTCTCAAAATATTTTCCATTAATATTATTTTAAATTATAAAAAAATTGTTGGTTTTCCCATTCTAGTAAATAAAACCTAATAAAATTCCATAATAACTTCAATAAAAACACCCCTCCATTGAGAAATAAATTATAGAGAAATAACCTTGTTATAAAATTAAAATTTAAACCATGTGAAGAGTATCGTTTAATAAATTCATGGAATCAATATCAAACCCCTTTAGACATTCCAAAAATAGTTATTAAACCCATATTTATTAAATAAACGTGAATTTAATTATTAAACCACTTTTTTGAGTTGATGATTAAAAAAATTCTATATACTTTATGATTATCTATATTAATTATTTTGAATATTTATAAATATATTATTTCATCATGATTTTTCTTCTGTGTGACATAGTATGTGCGATGTATTAAGAGTAACTATCACACTGAATGGTCATAGAAGATCCCCTCTAGGATGATATAAAAGATTTTACATGATAGTATTCATAAATATATGTTATATATGGATGATATCATTTGATAGGACACAAAGGATATACACTATCAATAGTGGTGGCTCAAAAGGAATTTAGTAACTTTCTCATGGTGTGCACCATTAATAATTTCCAGTATAGAAGATTATGAGAACCTAATCCTCTTTTAGGAAAACCATATTTACACACGTCATTTGATGTTTTTATTCATGGAGGTATGTATTTATCTATAAAATTTTATAATATTGTTAATGAATAATATTAGTCTCACACATTGACATATTGATAGAAACTATAATGATATATGTTTGATTAGAAGTAGGATACATTTGGTTCTTCATGAGTAATATTTCACTAAAAAATAATGTGAGAACATATTTTTCACTTATATTATTTAGTGGAAGTTTATATCTCATTCCCTTTGATGGGAATTAAAAAGTTCAATTAAATGCATGGTCATCATGTTTTTTGTGATGGTTCATTTATATAAAGTTAAAGAAAGAGACATCATGCAAATTGGTTGATGAAACCCGCATAAAACCTGATTGATTAGATATATCATGATAAAGTTATTATATAACCTAATAAGAATCCATATGTGATTATATATCATTGATACATTAAATTATATCCCTATATATTCCTTGGTGTATTGTCAGACATTAACCTTGGACTTTGGGAGGCATTTCCAAATGAAATTGAGAAAGAGCCCTATATAGTCACATACTAATTTTATCCAAACACTTAATTAAATAAAAATATTATATATTATTTAAAATGATGAATAAATAGTAATCATCTTTGTTGTTTAATAATTATTCATGTTTTGTTGGTTATATATATTTAGTAACTAGTTATTTGAGAGAATATTTTGTGAGTGGAATATTTAGTAAATATTTATATATTATATAGTGAGTATAATACTTATTTATTTATTGGTGAATAATGTAGTGATATTGATTTATAAAATAAATAGTCATCAATTTGGGCCCAATAAATATTTTGGAGCAATGAAAAACCATGTTTAAAAGCATGTTGATAAATAATCCATAATAAATATTATTAGAATAAATTTTAAACAATTAATTCAAGAATTATTTTTAATTAATTAACTAGACTTAAACATTTTAAGAAATAATAATAATTTTATAATTATAGACATGGATTTCTATGGTGATTAAGGAAATAATAAGGGAACATAATCAATTTTTTTAACCCTATCACTATTTAGAACCAATTATATTATTACAAACAATAACTGTTTCTATTTGTATTGGTTGTACCAAACAATGCTAAATCCACTAAATCCCTACTGAGATCCAATCCATGAATTCTATCATTAATGGGGAGAAATACACCTCAACTATATTTCTTGATTATAGAGAAATAAATTATAGTTTTTCTTCAAAGTTATTCTTATTACGATCAAAGTGGAACAATGAAACAATTATGATCCTTCTAGATAACACCAAGAGATTCCTATAGTGATGTTCAATGGTTTTTGGATCACATGTGGATAAATACTAGAGGGAATATACAATTGATTATTTTGACACAATGTAGGTACGACATAAATACATTTTTAGATTCGTCAAAAAATAATGACATTATATTAAGAAAATCCTTTAATTGCCTAAATTAAATAAAAATTAGTATGTGATGATCATATATTTTGGATTCCATGTTGTCATGACAATTAAATTTGATTTGATTATGATGGTAAAAATATTTTTGTTTGTGTACATCTCTTATTAATAATCAATTATGATAAAATCTGAGTTGAGAAACTCCCATAGGCGCTTCCGCTACTCCTGAAACCAACCAGTGGTATTTGAGTGGTCACATAATTATATGTAACTATTTAAATATAATTCATTGATTTATGAATTTACAATTATTTTTTAATTCTATTTTTTACAGTCATTAATAAAAATAATGAGATCTTATCTTCTTCCTATTTGATATGAAAAATATAATAAATAAATATATTGATTATGAAAAAATAAAATTCTAAATACTCATACAGAGGTGTTGAGGATTTTTGATGGAAAATATTAGAATATGATGTTTAGGCATTTGGTACATGAAATTTACCCATGTTTAATTCACTAATAGAAAGTCGGAATTACTATCGACTTAATTTTGAGCAAGTTAATTTCTAACACATGGTGTGTAATTAATACACCACATATTGTCTGGGTCATCCTAGTTCATGGTTAACCTGACTATACATTGTGTAAATTCTGTACACAACACTCAGCCCATTACTTAATGATTATCCATGGTGTCTCATGAAAAATGTTTCTATTGTAAGTGTTTAACTCAGAGATCACCCAACATGTATCCCATGTTGACCACTTGTAATCTAATAATTTTTATGGAAGAACCACACAATTAGTCCATAGGAATGTGTCAGTGATTAGTGGTAAAGATTTTTAAAACACATTTAGCAAGATTATTAATGTTGTTTATGTTAATTGATTATGAAAAAAATTTAAAATAATCTTTTTATACTGCTTAGACTTTATTAACATGTGTTCTATGTTTCATTAAGATGAATTTTACATGCCATGTGATGGATTATATATATTTATATATATTAAAGTATTCATTAATTTCTACATAATATTCATAACATCATATATTGTATAATTTGTAATAAAATGATTACATATATAAATATTCTTTGGATTATAATTAAGATAAAATAATTTATTAATTAATGAAGAAAATTAATTTATTCGAACATGATTTATGTTAAATAATAATGATTTGGAATAAATGATATTTTCGTAAGATTGTAATTCATTTCTTGTATATTGATGATCATGAGCATAGGATAGAACATTAAATGTGATTAGTTCAATTTTAAATTATCATTAAATTAAATTGATGACATGCATGTAATCCCTCCTCTCATTATGTAAGAGTCAGAATTCCAATAATTTCTGTTTATACAATCTATCATAACCAATCCTTTGGTTCCCCTCACTTATGTGTGGGTAAGAAAATATGTAATGGATGCATCTCTTAGGAAATTAGAGGTATTTCAATTTAGGATTTGAGGTGAATCCAATAAAAAAGACACATTGAAGGATATGTGGGAAGCTGCAACATGTACCAAGTCATGTTTCAATGTGTTTTCCCCTAGGAAAATGTTTAGTTTAACATCCAATAAATAAACTAATCTTATCCCAACATGGTTAAATACCCTAAGAGATGGGGTGAATCAGGGTATGACATATTTCAAAAACATCCCCTTGGGATCTTGTTTTGTTATTAAAGAAAACAATCATCTCACTCTTTCCCATGGCAATGTATGAATAGAAAATAAATAATTAACAAGACATAGTGATTTTACTTGGTTCACCCTCATTGGGCTACATCCATGGTTCACACTATAACAATGTTCAAATATACCAAATCCACTAAATCCCACTACTAAATTACAAGGTTCGGGGGGGATCACTTCTATGCCCAGGATCACTGCCTTTACAATGTTTAGAGTCAACTCAATGATTTCCCAAGGGTCACTCCCCTACTCTGTTTATATGGATCAATACTTGTGGAATGGATCAAATTTTTACTCTTACTTTTCTCATAGATCTGTAACGGATCCACCCATAGTTTATGGACCTGTAGGTCCCTTAATTATCAATAATGAATGCATCCTAAACTGTAAGTAGATTATATGTTGATGTCCATATATTATGTGTATTTTTATTTTGAAAAAATTATTTTTGAGAACTATTTTAGTCACGCCACAAACTGTACTTCATCCTCTTTGAAATCCATTAAATCCTACGTGAACTGTGTTTCATCGTGAGGCATGAGTACTTCGTTGTCACGTTTCTATCTAGGGTCATCCCCTTACTTCCTGAACAGATGATTCCTCATGGACCAAATATACTATACAGTCCATTTTTCATTAGGGGAAACAAAGCCCCATAAAAATCTTTGGAAGAATTGATTCCCACAAACTACTTTCTCTTTTGTAGAATCTTCCCCCACGAACTCTTATCCTTCGAGGATTTCTTCATATTGAGCTACTTCAAACTTCACCAAATTCTTTCTAGAGTGATGATCCTTTATAATGAATTTAAAACAACATAATAATCTAATTATGGGTCATTATATAGTCAAATAGACCAATAAAATCCACTAATTCAAATTACCCAAAACGTTGATATGGTACAACTATCACCGTGAATTGCTATGTAGTCTTCACAACACATTTTTCCTTTATGGCATTCGATGACTTCCACAAATAATCACCACCTACTAATTAAAAACTATTTGATTATTTTGAATAATGAGACTCTCCTAAAAAATGAGCATCCCATGAACTAATTTCACTTCGTGGTCTACATAGCACCCTTTGTGACCAGCATAGCACTACTATGTGTAAATTATTCATTTACCGATTTTCCTTCATCGTTCGGAATAGCTCTTTTGAAGTCCGAGAACAATGATTCATAGTCGGTGAAATCCTTTGTATAAAACCTACATTTTCCTTAAAACAAACGCCCAATATTGAAGACAAAACATTTGGGAAACTATAGGAAACTATTCCACTATAAAAATATACTTCGAAAACACCAAAGATATTCATTCAAGGTCATATGGATTTATCAATAAACATAATCACCCAAAAAGATGGAGACAACACCTTGATGGATTTTTTCCCAAAACATACCCTTTTGGTTTGATAACAACTATTCACATATTGATACCTTGTTAAAGCTTCACCCATATTCTATAAACATTAGCTTCTTGTGATTAGATTGTAATGAAATATTTACTGCACACACACTCTAAGCCCATAATGGCCCTTCTTCGCATGAGAAACAAGAGTATAATGAAAAGTTAATTAATGAATCAATTCATTTCATTCCAAACCCACTCATCTTCTTTCATCAAAACCCTCATTTTTTGTGATATATAATCTTTGATCGATCACCTTTAGCATTATCTTATTTGAAACTCCCCATATTTTACTACAAACCCTATCATATTATCCACTATATTGAATATTATATTTTTCCCATTTTACAGCTACAATTTCTTCCCCTTTATTAAATAATATGAATGCCACTCATTTGTGGACTACAAAAGGGTAAATAACGTAGATCAACACATTAGGTAAGAACACACCATTCCTCGGGGAGAGGTGATCCCTCATCCAAAATTTTTTAAGTACATGGAGTCGATTGGGAACCCAAAGCAAGTTGATTCCCTTCAAATGCTTCTTTGGGTGAGGCCTCAAGTAGAATGTCTGCAACCTATATTTCTGTTGACACATAATCCAAATTCCCAATCACTTTATCCACCTTCTCCTTTATAAAATTATACTTTATTTCAATTTTATTTGGATTTGAGTGATGGAATAGTTTTTTGATAATATTTATACCATTTGAATTATCATAATGGATTCCAATTGAAGACTTCAATTCAACTCCCACGTCATCAAACTGCTTTTACATCAACAATAACAATGTACACACTTGAGTAGCCAGAATATATTCATATATTGTAGTTCTCAATGAAATGAAATCTTATTTCTTGATTATTGATGAAATGAAAAATCCTAGAAGATAGAATGCACCACTTGATATAAATTTTCTATCATCTGATAAACCTTCTGAGTCTGCATCTGTATAGCCCAATAACTCTTTGTGATATTTTTCATTTACATCAAATAAAAATTCACCATGCCCTTGATATATCGATGTATTATTCTCAATAAATGTATATAGATTTCATTTGTATTACTTTGATATATTTCTTCTCGGTATATGGAAAAAAAATTTCAGGATTTGTCACTCACATGTACAATAGGCTGCTAATGGTTTTCATGTATTCTGTGAGATTAAATGCATTGCGTTAATCATCCCATAATAGTTTCATCTGAGTAGCAACTTGATTCATCATATTCTTGTAATTATACATTCCAAACAATTTCAAAACATCCTTAGAATATTTATATTGAGAAATTAATGTTTAATTCTTTCCATATGTCACATATAATCCAATGAAAAATGTCATTTCACCTATCATAGACTATTCAAAATCACTTTTAATGAATTCAATGAACTGTTTTCACTGTGCTTCATCCGATCCACCAAATATTATTTCATCGACACATATCAAATCCATAATACTTTTATTACTATCTTTTTTGAAATATATATTGTAATCAACTCCACCACGCATAAACTGTGATTCTTCAAAAACTGATCAAGTAGGGAATACCGTACATTTGGTTCTTGTTTCATCCCATATAGTGCCTTCCTCAGTTGAAAAACGCTTCACTCGTCTTCATGAATGAGAAAACCATTTAGATTCTCAATATAAACGTCTTCTTCAAGAACCTCATTCATAAATGATGACTTGATGTCCATCTAGAAATTATTAACTCTTATTTTCACAATTATGACCATGAATAATCTAATATTTTATTGTCTTGTGATAATTTCAAATGTTTCATCAACATTAATAACTTATATCTAGGAGTACACTTTTCCTACAAATAATTCATTGTTTGGAAACATTTTTTCAGCTTCATTCATCTTGTGGAAATAGAATAATTTGTTCCCAATGAAATTATTATCTCTTAGTCTCGAATCAATCTACAATTTTTGATTATTCTCAATTTTGTCTTGCTCTTCATTCATATCTTGAACCCTGTTGTCATCTTCATATACTACCTCAAAACATTAAGTCTCTACCAGTGATAGGAACGATGCCTTCTATTGAGTCTTCATCCTCATTATTTTAACTGGGTGATATTTGATCACCAATTATGTTCTATCTATAAATTTTGGATATTTTTCAATATTTTTTCAGATACTGGTTGGTGATTATCCTTTTCAATATTTAGATCTTCTTGTAAATCCTTCGATAGAATTGGATCATCTAATTATCTTCTTATCTCTTATTTACTATCCTGCTGAGGCTGATAATATATTTTTTTTGTATTTTACTCATTCTATACTATAGTTACATCATTTCTTTCTAAGATGTTTCCCTAATACATATTGAATAATTTATATTATATTTTTTAGTTAACTAAGAAATATCCCATCATCTCCATGATATTCAAAATTACTAGGTTTCTCATTATTGATAATGAACTAATACTTCTGATGACATGAAAGTATTTAAAAATTTAATTCTTTCCATTCCATAGCTCATACGATGACTTCTCTTAATTCAAACTGAATAACACTCTATTTTATGTATAGACTGATTTCATCACTGCTTATTTTAAAAAATTCTTGGTATTATCTTTATCAGTGTGAATTATTCTAACCATGTTGTGGATAATTGAATTTATTCTCTCAACTACTCCATTTTACTATGGAGTTCTTACTGCTGAAAGATTGTTCCTTATACCATGTTTATCGAGATAATCTTCTACTTGTCTATTTGAAAACTCTGTTCCACTATCTATTTAGATATTCCAAATTCATTGACCCAACATCTTTTCAAGTACCCATTGATAAGTTGTTTTAAAACCGAACACCTCAGATTTGTGGGTGATGACTGACACCCATTCAATTAAGATAAAAATCATCATTGAAGAGAATATAATATCTTCTTCCATCAATAGATATTGGTGAAATAAGTCGGAAAAAATCAATATGAACCAACTCACGAAATTTTATTAACCTTGTTTATTTTTCATTATTTTTATTTTGAATGATCTTCCCTAATTTGAAGTCATCACATGTATAAGTATAATCACATGAAAACCTAGAAAGGTCTTGAGTGACATCATATTTCACCATATCTTCCAAGGATGTCTTCTAATGTGACCAAGATGTTTTTTCCATAACATGTTTTCTTCTTCCTTGGACTAAAATAAAATATATTATTCACTACTTAAAAGTAATATATTCTATTTTCAATTATTTCCCTAAAAAACAACTAAACATTCCTTTATATTGATGACCATGGAAAATTATAAGGAATTTCTAGATTCACATAATTCATTGAAAGTATGTATGTTGTGACTGAGAACTTCAACTATAAATAAATCTTTACATCTCATGTCTTTTCACCCAAACGTTTCTTTTCCTAATCCAATAATTTTTAGACCACCATCATTACCAAATATTACAATACCATTCTATTAATATCTTGTTATTATCACATGTTCTTTAAATCATGTCATATGAGAAGTTTATCCACTATCAATGATCCATATTCTAGTGTGATCTGATGGTTTGAGAGTTATCGATTAAATGAATTCCTGTTCAACTACCTTTTTTGGTCCATGTTTTTGACTTCATACCCCATTCAAATTGAAAATATTGATCTTCCTCATTGTATGATGGACCATCTTCATCTTATAAGGATTAAAACCGATTATTTAATTTCATATCATTTGATGATACATTGAATTTCACATTATGATCATATTTAGTCTGGTTTGGAAAATTTATCTACATCATTAATGAGAAATATCATTCCATGCGACCGAATCCTCCAAACTCTATAAAATTACAATAAAATGATGATAAGGAATATTGAGATCTATATTGATATTTTTATTATTATTGTTTCTTTTGGTACCTCTTGGAGATGGAACATACATGATTGAGTGTCCAATTTTTTCACAACAATAACATATAATGGTGGATGTATTCTTATGTGGAAATATTACACTATTTTTCCTCCTTTGGGTTCTCTAAATTTTTTAATTTTTATTTATACCCAAATAAATCTTCAACCATGGAGTAGGATCTTGTGATCTAACTTCAAAGATTATTTATTTCTGTTTGCAATAATTATTCATACCATATATATCATTCTAATTAATATTTTTCACTTCCTAACACTCCTTGATCTTCTTTACCAGAACTCTAAATTCTACTTATACTTTTTCTAAAACTATTTTATCCTGCTTTTCCATAATCAAGAGTTTCTCTCGATATTTTACTTTTTTTCACATACGAACAACTTCCTCTTCGAGATCTTCAATGAATTTGACTTTATATTATCCAGTATTAGTTAAATGATCGATCTATATTTTCTATTCTTCAATTTTGAGTTTGTACACTACAACCTTTTCCGATTTCTCTGGAATTTAAGATTTAATCCTTCCAATATCAGACTATATCTCAGAATTTTCTTCTTCCAATTGTTTCATAAATTGGCTGGCATTATTAATCACCATTCTAGATTTCATTGTTTTAGCTCTCCAAATGTTTACCAATTCAATAATAGCTTTTAATTTGACCTAAAGGTCAATGATTCATTCATCTTCTCCTATATCATTGTCAATATATTCCTTTATATGAGAATTATTTGTTATTAAAACCATAAAATATGATTCATGATCCTTAAATGCCTCCAATTATGTTTCCTCATATTCTTCTGAATAGTCATCTTTGTTTGAAATCCTATTCTTCTTTTCGAATAAATTTCTCTTTGTAATCCTCTGAAATTTGACATTGGATGAATACTTCATCCTGAGAATTTCATCATTGTCTTCATCATCATATTGAACTTTATTAGGACACTTTTCTACAAGATATATAATATTTACACATAAAAAGCATGCAAGTTTAAGATTACCTTTGTCCTTTACTCTTCCTCATTGCATATTTCAGGATAGAAATGACATGAAATCAACAACAATATATTCATACTGAATATATTCACTATTGATCTTCTTGGTAGACTTATATTATATTTCATTGTGATTTTACTTTTTTAGAAAATCACTATCATTATTTATCATGTCATATGTTACAAGAGTACTATGATAGTTATCCAATGTTATCTCCTATAGAAATTTATCTTCCAATTAAGAAATATTGTTATTGAACTGTGGTAGAAGTCTTTTCAAGATTATATTAACAATATTTACATTAGTAATTCATTTGAGACAATGAATGTCTTTTAAAAAAACATTCACCATGTCAAATAATACATTAATGGACTCATTTGGGAGTATTCTATGATCTTCATACTTGTTCCAAAATACCCACTCCTTTGTTTCTAAAACTTTTGAATCACCCTAATAAATATTTAGAATCTTCTCCCATATTGCATGTGATGTTTTACATAACGTCACCATTGAATAGATTGTATTGGATAGGTCTCCCCTAAGGTATTGATTCATTTGGTTTCAACATACAGTTCCCTATAATTAGATTTTGATAAAAATCCACTATACATATTGGATGATATTCTATACACGATAGATCTAAAGAAATCCATACAAAACTATTGAAAAAATTGTTGCATTCTATTCTTCCTAAACTAATTTCTTTTCCATTAACGATCAGAATATATTTGTGATTAAAAGCATTCATTTTTTCAACTGAGAGAGAACCAATGACTTTCACCCATTAGATATGATTCCAATTGTTTTCCAAACTAGATTAATTACCCTTGGGGCGGTGAATCATTGTATAAAGGATTAAAATAAATTCCCCTTTGTATCTTGTTTCATTGATAAAAAAACACTATTCTCTCTATTTTTCATAACAATGTATGAATAGAAATTTAATCATGAAAAAGACCCTACAATTTTACTTGCTTCACCCTCACTGGGATACATCCATGGAGAATAAAATGACAATGTGGTGATGGTCCAAATGAAATAAAGCTCACTAACAAATTACATGGTTTGAGCTAGATCACTTCTACTCACATGCTCACTCCCTTTATAATATTTAGGTTTAACTCACTTCATTCCCAAGGGTCACCACCTAAATCCCTTTCAATGGGTCCTTACTGGTGGAAATAATCAACTTCTTCCTATAATTTTTCTCACTACTATATAAATGATGTACTCACATTTTAGGGACATATTGGTCCCTTCGTTATCAATAACAAATGTATACTCAACAATAGGTACATTCTCTGTTGAATTCCATATTTTCTTAATACTATCAGTTTGGGGATATTAATTTTCAAAATATTTTAATCCCTCCAAAAAAGATCCTATATCTTCTAAAAACATCCTTTAATCATCCATAATATACATTTCACTATGTGGCATGAGTGCTTCGTGGTCACATTTCTCTTCACGGACCACCCCCTTCTTCGTGGACTACGGATGCTTCTAGAACTGACTCTAATATGATGTCACTTTTTTACATTATGGTCCATAGAGCCCCATAAAACCCTTTGGTAGAATTTATTTCCATGAACTACTTCCTCCTCCAAGGAATATTCCCTTACGAACACTTCTCCTTCGTGGAATGCTCCCTTGCGAACAACTTCCAACATCACAAAACTTATCCTGTATTTATAATAATATATGATCTACATAATAATATGATAAGTGGTATTTATATAGGAAAATAGATCCAAAGAAATTATAATATAAATTTCCCAAAACTTGGATGCGGTACAACCTTCAGCGTGAACTACTATGTGGTCTTTATAGCACCTTTATCCTTTGTGGTGGCTAATGACTTCAAAAAATGATCACATCCTCTTAATATAAAACAACAAGCTTCCCATGAAGTATGAACCACCCACTAACTATGAAATTTTTTCGAACTTATTTTTTTACATTTTCTGAGTAGAATGCTTTATGGTCCATATAGCTTTGCTATATAAAAATTCTTACATTGATGATTTTCCTCCACAGTTCCACATACCTCCTTTGTAGTCTGTGAAATATGCTTCATAGTTTGTGATCTATTATTCTTGAAATACATTATAGAAAAGATACATTTTTCATAAAATGACTCTTGATTTTGAGGGCCAATAATTTATAAAACACTGAGAATATACTCCACCCTAAACATATTCTTCGGTAACACCAACTATACAAATTCACGATCATATGGATTTTTCAACAAACATAATCATCCGAAAAGCACCAAGATGACACCATGAGTGTTTTTTTCCCAACATATAAAAATTTGGAAAATATCAAGAGCGTACCACTTTTTTTATTTTCCTTCTTCCAATTTTCATGGTTAATTTCATTATTGATGTTTTTTCAGGATCATATGAATTAATTAATAGAACAAGAATGAAATATAGATCTAAAATAAATTAGAGTATACATAAATATTTTCTAATACATGGTTAATAAATTATTTAAATCCACAAAATATTAACATGGATGTAATAATGATTAAATGTTCTATTTATATATAAATATTAGAATGCCTCAACTGAGTATATTATGCTGGTATATCCTTACACTAAATTGGTTGTAAGGAAACCATTTGTCAATGGGATTTAACAACCAATGTTGGGGTGCTTTAAATTAACAAGGAATTTCTATTTTAGGTTTTGGGTTTACGTAAACATGTTTACAATAAGGTTTGATCACATTTTCAATAAATTGTCTAACTAATATGAAGATTATTGAGGAAATATAAATTTCTGATTTTAGGATTGAGTAGTCTATACAACATTTCATGGAATAATTATTTAATGTAGTTTTAATGTTGTTCCCAATTAAATATTGTTGAACAGCTCAACATACCTCCATTCTTTATGAGAAGAGGCATATTGATCGTTTCCGATAAAGTATCAAGTTAATAGGATATTTTAATACTAATGGCGTGGGATATTATATTTTAATGAAATTGTGAAAGAATAATAAATTTAATATTTATTACCAAATGTTATTATCTAAAGATGTAACATTTTCTCTTCTTAGTTATATAAATGATAACTATGACTTCAACCATATCACTATGATCCATAATTGAGGAGGATAACGTTCTAACAAGAGCTAATTTTCAATGATGTAAAATGTGATTTCACATTATCTCGCTCCATGAAAAGAAATTATTTGTGTTGGAAACCCTTATCCATGAGGTTCCTGCATAAGAGGCTAGTGAAGAAGAATTATACCAATATGAGAAACATTTGGATGATTCCACATATTTATAATGTTTCATGCTATCTTCCATGGCCAATGAGATTCTAATGTAACATGAGTACATTGATGTATATTGAATGATATATCACCTAGGTGATATCTATAAAGAGAATGATATATATTGAAGATACAAGATCTCCAATGCACTGTTAACAAGTAATCATGGAGATTCAGTTCCATATGGGAATTATTTAGTCAAAATTATTGGATGCATAAAGTGGGTAGATATCTTGGGCACCAAATGAAAATATGAGATATACACATATCTCATTCTACCCTCCCTACCATAATAATTCTATATTTTTATTATAGATGACTACGTGATAAATAACACGAAGTGAATTTTGAAATTTCATACTATTATTCACCAATTGGATATGGAAATGGGGTAGGATAAAACATATGTCCTTACGGTGAATATGAAAATGATAAAAAAAATTATAGGGTCCCAATAATCACTACAAGACTAAATCTCCCATGCACTATCCCTTCAATAAGAAAAATATTCAATGTCTAGTAAATGAAAAAGAAGCAGTATGTTTTTCTTGCTGAAAGCTAGCTCGATAGAAAAACAAAACCAATATAAAATGGGATGTTAATGTGCCTTTCTTATCAACTGAAATATTTTTATATCTATATATTAGGTATTATATACATCTTGTAGTGATGACATCTCTATCCAAATGTATGAACCAGTTAAATTGAAATATATTTCCATATGAGTGGTTGATCTTTGAGAAGACAATGGATAGAGACTTGTTTCCATGGATATAAGAGACTACCACCTTCAAATTCTACCCAAAGTGATCTTAATGTTAAAAAAATATATTTTATACCAATGTTTACTAAAAAAGATGTCTCAATTTATTTCTTTGACATATATGGTTTTATTATAAAAATTAGAAATAAATAATTAGTATTTTACGAATACAACATTTATTATAGTATGGAAAAAACTAAATAATGGCATTTTTTACTAAAATATAAACACCAAATTTTTTAAATTGATAAAGAATCATGTTTGATTGATTTATATAACACCCAATTATGAAATAAACATATTGTTCTTGTAAATGAGAAGCTTAAAAAACTCTATCAAGATGTATATTTTGATTCTTTTGATCTAGGACTACTTGAAATATGTAATACTTATTTTCTAGAGAAAATTATCAAACCATAATTCGCTGGACAAGTTTATGTGTCTAAAATTTTAATAGGATTGGTTAACATTGATTTTTGTGGACCATTCCTAGTAAAATATATAGGTGGAAATTCGTACATTATAACTTTTACTAAAGAATAAAGAATTTATGGTTATATCTACTTGATGAGCTATAAGCCTAAGGCTTTTGAGAAGTTCTAATAATTCAAAAATTAATTTTATAATCAACAAGGTAAGATGATGGAAATATTCAATATGATCGAGGTGGTGAATATCTTAACCAAGAATTTTTTGAATTTATATGATAGTTTTGGATTCTAATCAACTCATTCTACATTATATACCATCGTAGAATGGTCTTAATAGAAGGAGGAATCATACCTTTTTGAAAATTTAAGTTCAATGATGATTCATATAAATCTTCCACTATAATTTTATTAATATGAATGATATGATATAACATACATTCAAAATAAAGTATCAACTATGGTGAAAAACAGAATTCCTTCAGTTAATTTATTGATAGAATTATGTATTATTAAACAATCATTTATTGGGATGCATGACATTTATTTAGAATATATCAGGAAATAAACTAGCACCCTATGTAATAAAGTGTATCTTTATAGGGTAACCCAAGGAAATAAGAGGATACAATAAATATAAACCTAATGAAAATAAAAATTATATTAAAAGACAATATATATTTCTTTTGAGGGATAAAATCCTCGGGATGGATAGTGGGAGCATTATTGACTTCAACGAAGTTGATGCTTAATATACACAAGATTTGGTACAAGAAAAAATTCCATAGGTCCATATGATAGCTGTTTTTCATGAAACAAGTTTACTATAATGAAGCACCAAAGAGGTAAGATAAATAAAAATATATTATCTTATAGATTCAAAAATGGTGACACATTATAGGGAGAAAATAATGAACCTCCGTCCAATAAAGAGGTAGTATATAGCTCTAAATCTATAAGATGAATAGAATGAATGAATACTAAGATGGATTCCATATATCATAGACATGTTTTGGGTCAGGGGGATCTATTATTTAATGTAAATCCTATTTTGTGAAAACGGGAAATCTAGAGAAAACTAGAATTGGAAAGTAAATTAAGCACCTATAAAACAAGTCTAGCAGATAACATGTTTAAACAGTGATAATGCATCGAATATTATGAAACATTCTATCCAGTTTCCGTTGATAAATCCATTAGAATTTTACATATTTAATAAGATATTACAATGAATATGAAATTTTGATGACTTATGTAAAAAATAACATAATGGTATATTTTTTTAAGATGTCTATATTACACAACAAAATAGTGTTGTGACTCCAATTATTTCCAAAAAGGATTTCTTGTTATAAATATGCCTTTATGGATAGAAGTAAGAATCATGTACAGGAAACAACCAGTTTTGATGATACTATAGAAGATTTTAGTTTCATTAATAATTAATGTGGAAAATATGTTCACAAAAGGTTTATTGAGAGTGTGGTCATCATGTTATTTGTATATGATAGTGAAATATTAATTATTCAAAATGATGTAAATGCCTTTTAGACCTCTAATGACTGGTTAAACAAGTTCTAATAAATGAATGGATTATGTGAATTATAATATATTTTAGTGATCAATATTATTCATGAATTATACAAGAGGTCGATTGGACTAATTGAAGGTATATATATTGACCAAATACTAATAAAATTTAGTATAAAACAATTTGAGAGAGGATTGGTTCTAGTTTCACATGGTATACATCATTGCAAAAAAATAATTTTGTCCTTGCATATAATAGAAGACAAAATTAATGATTAAGATACCATAAAATTCAATGATATGGTCAATCATGTATTCTATGTTGCGTGTTATACTTGATATTTCTCATGACTTGATCATGGTATGCAGTTATCAAGCTGATTGAGGTGAACAATACTGGTATATTGTTAAGGATATCCTGAAGTATTTTAGAATAAATAAAAATATGTTCCTTGTGTATTAAGTAGAATAGGATCTAGTAATCATGGGTTATACTAATTCTAATTTTCCATCATATCATAATAATCTAGAGACATAGACAATATATGTTTTTACTCTCATAGATGGAGACCTGAGATGGAAGAGTTCAAAGCAGGAAGCTATTTTTGATTCTATAGTAGAGTCTGAGTATATAAAGGCTTATTATAAAGCTATATAATATATTTAGTTATGAAAATTTATTTATGATATTTAGGTGTTTCATATCAGTACAGACCATATCACATTATATTGTGATATTACTACAACGTTGCTAATCACAAAGGATTCAATGTCACACAAAAGAACAAATAATATACATCAGAAGTATCACCTCTTGAGGGATTTTTTTTCATAGGGTTGAAGTTAAATTTGGAAGATTCTATACTAAATAAATCATGGCATACCCCTTGACTACATCCATATATTAGTTGAAGCATGAGTATCATGTTAAATCTAGTAGACTGAAAATTGTTATAAGTTGGATCAAGTGAAATTTTGTGTCTATTGGAGTTGGTTCCCTAGTACTAACATCTATGTACTTTATGATTACCTGTATTCATTATTAAAATAAATTATTAACATCTTATAACCTCACAACTATTAATTTATGTGATATAATATATAATAATTTTCTAAGATTAATTATCAAACTAAAAGGTCGTAACAGTTATGTACTATGATGATAACCAATAAGTTCTATTATAATATTCTTAAATATATGTTTTATAGGTGGATTATTTAATTTTAAGGTACACAAATGATATAGGATATCATGGTTAGAGACTCATTTGATTTTGATGCACTTTTTCATTGTTTACACCCTTGGTAATTTCTACTCCATAAGATTATGAGAAAATGACTCACAAGTAGGAAATACACATTTACATTTTCATTGTATGTTTCTATATTTTCATGTGTGTATTTATCCTTAAAAAATATTATTATTATTAATGTATATTTTTATTCATGTTAATTGATGTATTTATGAAAACTGTGATGACATATGTTCATGGTGAAGTAGGATTTGTTGGGTGCACCATGAGTCATATTTCATTAAAAATAATATGAGAAAGGATTTTTAACATTTTTTCATTAATAACATTTATTTTATCCCCTTCTATGGAAATGAATTGTCCGAAATAAATCCATGTCCACGGTGTTTTGGGTACAAGTTCATTTCTGTAAAGTCAACAGAGGAAACAACAAACACATAAGTTGATGACAAAGACATAAAACATATTTGATTAGACATATCATGACAAGGTATTATATTACACAATATGAATCTATATGAGGTTTTATGTCATTTAAAAATAATCTTCTTTCTATATTGGTTCCTTTGAATGTTTCTAGATGATGACCTTAGACCCTGGGTGACCTCGCATAATGATAATGAGAATGAGGCCTAAAGGGAAACACATTATGTGTTTCTAGAATCTTAGTTATCTAGAACACTAGTTATATAATAATATTTTATATTATTTATGATTTTTAAAAAATATTATTCCCATACATGGTTTATCAATTATTTATGTTTTCTTGATCACATATATTCAATCATTAGTTATTCGAGAGAATATTTTGTGTGTGGAATATTAAATTAATTTTTTTTATTTAGTGAATATAATATCTATTTATTTTTTGATAAATAATGCAATGATATTTATTTATTAAATAATTCGTCATTATTAAAAGGATGATATGTATTGTTGAGGAATGAAGAATTGAGTTTAAAGGCCCGATGAGAAATAATATATATTAAATTTTATTAGAATAAAATTAAATTGATTTATTCATTAAATAATATGTAATTAATTCAATAGTTTTTTGCCTTCCATGAAATAATAATATTACTATTATAGACATGGGGTTCTATAAGGATTAATTAAATAATAAGGTTTGTATAAGTAATTATGATTTTCTAAGCCTATCTCTATTTAAACCAAATTATATTATTTTATAACCCTAAGTGTTTCCCTTTGATTTGGTTGTGAACAATGACTCCTAATAATCCTATCATTTCAAAGAAATAACCTCTCTAAGAACACACTCAATAATGGATAGTGATCCACCTATACCACTTTTTTCGATTCGTATGAGATCAAGGAGAATCTGTATTCAAAGTGATTCTCATGACGATCAACGATGAATGACCCATGAATTAGGATCTTCCATGCTAGCACCCAAAGATCCATACTACAATGTTTGAATGTTCATGGATCATAAGTTGATCATTTCTAGATGGAATCTACACATTATTATAAATTTACAAAGATAATACGACATAGGTACATTCTCATTTTCATTATAAAATAAATAATTTATCACAAGGTAATTATATAAATGAAAAAATTAATTATAAATCATTATGTGGCGATCTTGTGATTTGGATTCAACATTATCATGTTAATTAACATTTTATTCAATTATATTAGTGAATATGTTATTATATAAGTTGTATATCAAATAATTAATCAACTACAATAAATGTTTTATTTTATTATCGTCCACCGGTGCTTTCACTGCACTCGAAACCAATATTTACAAACCATTTTATAAATCAATTTAAATGAAAAATAAAACCATAAAAATTGAAAAACAATAAACTCAACCCAAGGTGTCCATAACGCATAAAAAAACAACTAAATTAACATTTCCAATATAACAAATCAAGAGTTATGGGATAAAAAGAACTCATATAATGATAACCCATAAGTAATCATTAATTGAACAAGTTATCATGGAAAACTACATAGGTCTATAGTAATACTGACCTCCAATAGTGACTGGAATACTAAGACAACACTAATGATCAACCATTGTCCATGTATTGTGGTAGAACTACTCATGCTATATAATCCATATTAGGAGAAGTCAATATACAAAAAGCCACATAATCCATCTCCTTAGATCTCATCCTATCTAATTTGAAAACAATCCATAGTAAATAAAAATCTACAATAGGGATTTCATTCATCTATGACATATTTAAATTCCTAGTATTTTCTTGATATTAATCAAAAGTGAAGTGTGCATAAAAGAAAAAAATTACCACAATTAGGATTACAATGAAACACAATAAAAAAATCCCATACGTGTCGTCTAGTACCCTCAAATGAGACAACCCCTATTTTATTTTCATAAGCCTTAGAAAATATAATTATGATATATATATAATCCCCCTTGGGTTATATAATATTTAAAAATCAATTAAAAAAAGGGTCATAATGGGGGTAACACATATATCATAAAAGAGACATTATAAAGGGTGAACCAATCTTTTCATTCGAAACAATCTATAAATTCACTGAAATTTGAAACCTTGGGTAATATTTATTTATAATTTTAATTGAAATAAAATCATGTAAACCCATTTATAAATTTTTTTAAAACCAATACATCTTCATTTAATATACTATATTATCCTTAAACATTACATAATATTGATTTATGTTAATAACTCACATTGAGGTTATTTTCAGGTTTATATATTTAGTGAACGAGGTCATAACATATACATAAAAATTTGAATATTATATGTAGACACTTATACTCAGTATGGATTTTTTTCTTTGATTAAAAACTCTTTAAAAAAAGTGTCACGTCTAGTTCCATGTTTTAGATAGCATGAATTTTCCTTGATCACATCCTTGACCCTATTCATCTTTATGTCCATTAAAAAACATTTCAAAAACATGGTATGACATAAAAATCTCTATTAATATTATAAAATAAAGAAAGAAAACATTAGTCCATCAATACATATCAACCCTATGTCGTTTTTTCATAACACATGAAATCATAATATTTATTAATATCACTTAAAAATCATAAATCATATAGGTAACTTGTGGAATACATCACATGCTTACATTGTAGATTTCACAGCTACATAGAGATTTACATTGGAATACCCATTACAGAATATTCCATAAATCCCTTAGGAGAATCATTAACGTTTATCTTAGTCACATTACCCAATGAATTGGAGAGCTATATCGGGTTCACTAGATATAGGTTTATCAAGTAACGACCTGTATATGTAAATAATTCCCATGAACCATAACATATTCAGAGCATATAAAAAAACATAAAGGAAAGATAAAACATCCACATTGCAATAACAATATATCAATTAAATATATTGACATAATAAATCCATTATAAAATTCATTTTCAATACCAAAATTAGTAAAATAATATATGATATTTATTTTCCATTTAAAAACATTACAACCTGTTAAGGAAGCCAAATTTCAAATAATGCCCGCTGCGGCAGAAAGTTCATTGTCACCGTGTACGTTAAAAAAACATTCCCTTTGCCGTTTAGTATAATGATACGTATAAAAATATTCCCTCTGAATGTAATGAAAAGTCAAAGGGGGGGTTTATAACCCTTATAAAATAAATCCATGTATAAATCAATATATTACTCAATGAATGGATATAGAGATGATGTCCATTACCTCATGTCTGACTTGACTGTTTGTTCATTAATCGCTTTTAAATTGGTTAAATCCATTAGGTTCTAACCAAAATTTATTCTTGAAGTGCCTTCGGCCTAATGTAAGACTTCTAAGTGGAAGAGAGAGAGGTAGGAAGATTATTAGAATAGAGGATGGAGGATCCTAGGGGATTGATGGGTGTGTGAAAAGGGTTAGAGTTGATGGACTTTTATAAGGGGGAGGTGGGGATCTTTATGAATGTTTGAAAGTATTATATTATTATAAAATTATTTAGGTTTAAAATGTACTAAATCATATTACATTAGAAGTTAATATGACTATTTTTCAATATAAAATCATCCAATTATAATTGGACAGGTTTTAGAAATTTTTTAATTTTTTTAATCTCATATATTTAAATCAATCATTAATAAGGTAATCACTGCATCAAATTTGCATCATAAATAACATTATTTATTTGAAGCTTAAAAATTATAAATAAAATGGAATGATATAGGAAAGATTTTTTAATTTAAAATTAATATTTATTGATGATAATATAACTTATATAACTCCATATAAAAATTGTTTTCCTAAAATATATTTGTTTATTTCATTTTTGTCTTTACATTAAATTAATTAATATAAAGTGTAATTATCACTTCGATGTGGCTCCATGGGGTCCCAAAATGGACCCAAAGATTCCCATGGTCTAGAATTTATAAAAAATTAGTATTTGGACACATGTTAGGGTAATTTAATATTAATATTAAATTATATTTTACCATTATTATGAGATTTTCTCTTTAACCATAGTAAATAAAATAGTTACTGATGTAAATTTTCATAATGTCTAAAAATAAAATTTACATATT
This sequence comes from Viscum album, assembly GCA_963277665.1. NCBI lineage: Eukaryota > Viridiplantae > Streptophyta > Magnoliopsida > Santalales > Viscaceae > Viscum > Viscum album. Next base: position 230,127,135 of record OY728167.1, on the reverse strand, counting down.
TACACAATTTTGAACTCCTAATTCCAAATATTATATCCATTTTTACAAATTCAAAAAACAGAAGTTGGAGAAATTAATTTAAAATTAATTCCTGTTGTCAAAACAAAAAATCATGTTTTTAATAAATAATAACTATAAAAATATTGACACTTGTTTATGTCCAATTTCAATGTGAAATTACTTCCAATGACCATAATTGGAATAAATTTTAAATATATAATATAATTATACTTTAAAAAAAGTTAAAAAGATAATGTAACCATATAAATAAATTAAATTAAAAGGTGGTTCTGAATTAAAATACAATATATTTCATTATTCCTTAAAAATGAACATCATTAGAAAAATACTGAAATTTCATTCAAAGTACATTTTGATGTCCCGATCATAAAAAAGAATTTTATTTTGTCAAATAGAACATATAAAAGTTATAAAACTAGATTTTAAAAGGGTTCTCCATAAAAAGGGGGTAAAATGACCTTTTAAATAATATTAGAGTATTTATACTTAAAATAGGATTTTTTTTTTATTTTAAGCCTATACAAATTATTGTATAAATGTAAAAACATTTAACAAACATTTATAGTCATAATGTAGTTTGTTCTGTTCATTCCTGCAATTACAATGGATATGTGTTAACTACCATTTAAAATAATAATATTATATTATTATTTTTCAGTATGATTCAACATTTTGTGGAACATAAGATTTCAAAAAAATCCATTGTTGTGTATCAGGTAACCTATTGAAAATATCATCCCCATATAAGTAAAACTAATATTTAATTTAAAAATATTATTAAATATGAAAATATCATATCATTTATTTACCTTTGATGTTACATCCTTCCCCCTTTTGGGAATTGCGTCCCTACAATTATATTCACTTATCTAATAAGTGGAGGTATTTTTCCCTCATAGAATTCTTAAATTCCTACATTGCCAATTCAACCATATGGATTTTCCAAAAAACCTTTATATAATGAATTACCTTATTCTGCAACACATGCACTCTTTGGTCTGGAATCTGGATTGGTATTTCCTCATAAGATATATTCTCTTTCCACTAAACTACCTATAGGCTCAAAACATGAGATGGATTCCGAATATACATTATCAACATTGAAAAATGAAAAACATTATCTACCTAGGATAAAAATTATGATAAATCCACTATGTGGTAAACTGATCAATATTTCTCTAGGATTTCATAGTGTCCAATGAACATTAGACTCAACATTACCTTCTTATCAAAACACCACACACTTTTTCATAGTGAAACTGTAAGAAAGAAATGAACACCTACCTCAAAAGAAATATCCTTCCTCCGGTTATCAAAATGAATTTTCTTCCTAATCTAAGATGTTCATATTTTCTTATGAATCAACAAAACATATGCTTCCATCTCTTCTACCAATTCTGGTCCCATCAATTTCCTTTCACCTACATGATCCCAAAAAGATGAAGTTCGACACTACTCCCCCTATAACACATCAAATGGATTCATCTGTATACTGGAATGAAAAATTTTATTATTTGATAACTCAACAAAATTTTGATGTTTGTCCCAACGTCCCTATAAATCCATTGAAAAATCTTGTAGCATATCTTCCATGGTCTGGATTGTTCGTTCTGACTGCCCAACTGATTGAGGATGAAATGTTGTACTAAAATTTAATTCAATACCGTACGCCTTTTGAAGGCCTTTCCAAAAGATAGATATAACGATCCATAATTTACATACATTGTTATTACATAAAAATTGAAGCGTACTTATTACAACATATAACAAAACCTTGATAGGACCATATAGGTATAGTGTCTTTAGAAACTGGGATACATAAACTACAGGTTCACAAATCATCTACATTGTCTCCCATTTATTTCATCATATATAGAATCCCTTTTGGCATATTCTACTTAATACCCTTCTTCCTGACCTGGAGAAAAGAAAATATACAAAAGGGTGAGCTCAACTACTCAGTAAGGGTAAACAAAAGAAATATGAATCATATCATATTCATAAGAACAAAACATTGTGAAAATCATATCCTGCAAAAGAGATCATAATATCATATCATGGGATAAATCATAGTAGTGAAATTTAATCCAAATAATAATAACATAAAACATGAAACATTTTGGCATACACACAAAATCATAGAAAATAATATCATATTATTCAAGACTCATTGCCAAGACTATCATAGCGGACAAAGTCCATTACTGAACCAAGTTCACTCCTCGTTCCAGTCTTGTGTCACTAAACCGGATTAACATGCCATTCCAGTCATGTCTATCTCATTAGATATAATTCTTTACCCAATTCATTAGAGGGAGATGTAGGTCCCACCCATCTCATAATGAAACCATTATTATGTGTGCCACGAAATCATTAATCATATATCATAGCATAAACCATGTAATAAAAATGGGATTCTAAAACATCATGCCATCATAACATTAACCATATACGATAAAAGGACTATAAAAAATAATACTATCATCACATAATCAAATAAATGTAAAAATAGGGACAGAAACAGAACCCTAAGTTATCTTAGATGAAAAATAATTTTGATAAAACACTTGAATTCCATTCTGGAGGAAAATATCTTTTCTACTTCAAAATTAATTTTCCATTCTTAACAGGTCATGAAAATTAAAACTAAAAGCAGTTATTTGAAAATTAACATGAAACTTTTAAATAAAGATTCATATAAATAATGATCTATGAGATCATAAAAATCCATTCATGTCGTATAAGTTAAAAAAACATTCTTCTCGTACTTTCGCCGGAAAAGTCAAAAAGTACCTCGTACTGAATACGAAAAAAGATTCCTTTCATATCATTTACTAAAAATTCACAAATATGTAAAATTGGATTTAATAAATTTTAGGACAATAGAAATAATATTACATTTTGGTGAAGCATGGATGTGGATGATAAATATTCCCTAGTAAATTCTGAAGTATAAACAGTCTAGGATAAAAATGAGATTGTGAAATTTTCCCTTAACATAGGTCCAATTTGTTTTGTATGTATCCGAACCTCATGTATAATGATTTAAAAAATGTAATTGACTTATTACAGAATCATATTCATTGTTATGATATCATATATGGTAATATTCTTAACTTCTTAGTAGTAATATTTCATTGCTACTTGTTATTCGGGTGTTTATTTTGTTATGTTCTTATGTGTGTTTTATCAAATAAATTCTTCTTCCTATTTTTAATTTATAGATACATCATTTACAGAATAGTATTTTTATAATATATATCATATTTATTCATTCAATTTGTTTTTATAATCATGGTTTAATGAAGTTCACATTGAACGAATCACAACGCACCTTCGAGACGGTAAGCTGTACGTACGCACGAGCAACGATATCGTTCCCGTGTTTGTGGAAATGTATTAAAGTGTATGGTGTATAATATTTTAGAATCAAAATCACATTAAAATAATCATATATAGTTATTTCTTACATTATTATACCCATCCAAATAAAGTTGTGGTGGAAAAACAAATTACACCATGACGTGGAGACGATATTCGGTACATACACATGCGCAATGATTTCATTTTCCATGGGATGGATCGACTGTAAAATATGGTTGTTTCATATTTATAATAACATATCAGTATATGATTGATACTGATGTTATTAATTTATTATGAAACAACAAAATAATAGGAAGTAGAAGTATAAATGAATTTGAAAGAATCAGTAAAGAATATTACCACTTCTTCGACACGCCTCTTTGAATCCTCCTCCTAGGATACTAAAATGGGTCTTTTAAGAAGACCAGGACCTCTACTATGTTTCTAGGGAAGTTGATAAGGGAAATGGATGGGGGTTGGATGATCTTGAAGTTTCAATGTTGTGTGAAGGGGAGGGGGAGGAGGTGCCCTTTTATAAGGAAGGAGAGGGACACCTTTGGAAACATAAGAAATATTAATTTATAACACCACATAAAAACATCCAAAATTGACTAAAATCATAAGATGATAAGAGATAGGGTTGTAATATGATCAACCAATAAAATTTTGACAAGTTGGTAATTTATTTTAAACTTTATCAACATGATTTATCCTTATTTAATCTATTTAATTTTATTTGTGGTAATAATATTCTAAATTTTAAATCGTTAAAAATAATTACATATATGATGTGAATTCTCCATAATTGAATAGTTTACTACATTTTAAACCATATGAAGTTTAATTTATAAATTTTATATATTTCTGTGATTTTAAAACAATTTTATAATATGTCATTTTTATAAAATAGCAATATAGTCAATTTTGACACTATTCATTAATTTGATTTTAAATAAAATAAAAACAGAAAATATGTTCGAAATAAAATGTTTAATATATTCATAAAAGGTCTTTTATATCTATAAAATTAGTTGAGCACATTAAATAATTCATATAATATTTATTTTCATACTTTTAAAATCATTTATTTTATATTTCAATCAATAAAATAATTTCAACATCACTATTATGTCATAATTAATGATATTTTTTAATCCCTAAAAATTATAAATAAATTAATATGATATAGATTATTTTATTATATTTATAAGGACTATTAATATCTGATGTTTTATGAAGTATATCACTAATTTAAAATTATTACACTTATAATATTTAAGAGAGTGACAAGTTGTCACTATCTTTGGATTTAATAATAATTATATTATTTCAGGGTCAAAAGTCCAAGAAATGTATCTGGTACGACCCTTAGGTTATATGGGTCGACTTTTATTCATCTAATAGGATTTTTTCAAGTTTTAGGGTAATCTTATAATCTTTTTTTCTCTTAATTACCTTATTTACCTTTAATTGTACTAAGAAAAATTACCGTAGTTACTATTCATAATATCAAATAAAAGAGTAAACTATTAACATAATTTGGACCCACTAAATTAAAATATGGAATCCATTTTTCAAAATTCCAAACATAGAAGTTGATGTAATTAATTTTAAATTAATCATGTTGTTAAGAAAATAAGTTTTAGAAGTTAAAACATTGCCAAAGATTGAAATGTTTTTACCTATGAATTAAATGTAAAATTAATGGTTATGACATACATTATATTAGATGGTAAAAATATATTCTATTTATAATTTAAAACTATTCAATATTCTAATTTAACCATATAAAATATTGTGATGAAAAAAGTTGTTTTTAATTAAAAAATAGCGTGTTTTTACTATTCATTAAAATATAAAAGTTATCAGAATAATATAAAAACATTTATCCAATGTTAATTTTTATATCCTGATTCTAAAGAAGAATTTTATTTTGTCAAATTGAACTTATAAACCTTTCAAAAACTAGATTTAATGTGGGTGCACCATCAAAAGGCGGTAAAATTGCATTTTTTGAAAAATACTTATTTTACCCGAAAAATTTATTTTGTTCTCATACCATGTTCTAGAAAATGTGTAAGATGAAAAATAATTCTATAAAATTCAAAATTTAGTTAATACTATTCATAACGGCTAGTTTATATATTATTTTAATAACATATTTTTTTTAGTGAAACTCAATATTGCGTACAACAAACGCTATCGAGGAAGATGCTTTTGCGTATAACGCAATCCTAGATAGTGTTGTATATAGTCAAAGATTTATTTGATGTTACGTATAACATAATACATGAAAAATATAATTCTCTTAATATATCAGTCTGTTACATTCTACCCCCCTTCAAATGAATTTTTCCCTTGAAATGCGTCACTTCGTAGAAATGAGATGAGGATACCTCTCCCTCATCATATCCCAAAGCTCCCATGTATCTTTTTCTAATTGGTGGTTCCTCCATAAAACTTTCACCAAGTGAGTGGTTTTATTCTGTAGAACATTTTCTCTATGATCCAAAATCTCTATCGGCTGTTCTTGATAAGAAAGATCTTGCTCTAGTAGTACAATTTCTGAACTTAGTACATGTGAAGGATCGGGTATGTACTTTCTCAAGAGAGATACAAGGAACAAATCGTGAACTTAAAAGAGATTCTGTGGAATCACCAATTGGTAAGCTATCTTCCCAACAAGATCTAGTATTTCAAAGGGACTGATATACCTAGGGCTCAACTTTACTTTAATTCCAAATCTCGTTAGTCTCTTCCAAGGAGATATACGTAAGAACACTTTATCACCCACTTCAAACTCTAGGTCTTTTCTACGGTTGTCAGCATAACCATTTTGTCGACTCTGAGCTACCCTTATGTATTGTTGAATAGATCAGACCTTTTCTGCCATCTCATCAAAAATATCAGGTCCTAATAGCTTTCATTCCCGAACTTCATCCCAGCAAGTTGGAGTTTGGCATTTCATTCAATAGAGAGCTTCATAAGGAGCCATCTGAATACTGGTGTGAAATCTATTATTATAAGAAAATTCCACCAATTGTACGTGTTTATCCCAACCACCTTTGAAATCCATAGACCAAGCTCTCAACATGTCATATAGAGTTTTAATTGTCCTCTCAGACGCACCTTCAGTCTGAGGATGATAAGCTGTGATGAAACAAAACTTTGTATCTAGAGTATACTGAAGACTTCCACAAAACATCAAGGTAATCCTCAGATCCCGATCAGATATAATGGAAAGTGGTACTCCAAACAATCATACCACTTCCTTTACATATATCTTGGTAAGATGATCCAAAGATAAATATTCTCTAATTGCAATAAAGTGTGCTGACTTCGTTAGATGATCAAATATAACCTAGATAGCATTATAGACTTTTGATGTTTTAGGAAGTCTAGTGACAAATTACATGGTGATGTTTTCCCATTTCCATTCTGGTATAGGTAATGGTTATAACAACCTCTTAGAATTCTGTCTCTCAACTTTAACTTGCTGACAGACCAAGCATCGAGAGACATATTCATCAACATCTCTTTTCATTCCATCCCACCAGAAGTACTCTTTCCGGTCCTTATACTTGTGGGTGCTTCCAAGATGAATAGAGAATGAAGAACTATGAGCCTCATGTAGTATCTCCTTATTTAATTCTGGGATGGAAGGAACACAAACCTGATTCCTGAACCTTATTATCCCACCACAATCCAGGTTGAATTCAAGAACATTTCTCAACTTCTTTTGAAACTTAACATCCTCTTTCTGTGCCTCTTTAATCCTCACATGAATAGATTCTTGATCATTCATTTGATAAAGATATGATATCTCCCCATTAATTAGAATTCCATGATCCATCCTTTCTAAATGCATAAATATTGGATCTTTTGTGATCCTAATCATGGATAAGCTAGCTTGGTCTTGTCGACCTAATGCATCCACCACCATGTTTGCTTTCCCAGGGTGATAATGAATTGATTAGTCGCAATCCTTAATTAACTCCATCAATCGTCTTTAGTGCATATTTGCCTCCTTTTGTGTGAAAATATACATTAAACTTTTATGATCAGTATAAATATCACACCTTTCACCATAAATATAATGCCTCCATATGTTTAATAAAATGATTACCAAAGCTAACTCTAAATCATGAGTTGGTTAATTTTGCTCATGGATTCTAAACTGTCATGATGCATAAGCTATCATCATATCAATTTTCATGAGAACACACCACAATCGCTTCTTGGATGCATCACTATAGATCACAAACCTTTCTCCACTACAAGGCAGTGTGAGTATAGGTGCACTGGATAATATTGTTTTTAACTCCATGAAATTCTCTTCACACTCCTCCGTCCAAACGATCTTAACTCCTTTTCGAGTCAACCTAGATAGTGGATTAGATATCCTTTAAATATCTTTCACAGAACGTGGATAATATCCATCCAAGACAAGAAAACGTCGTATCTCAGTTACTGTTGTTGTTCTCGACCATCTTTCGATAGCATCTGTTTTTGCTGGATCCACTGATATCCATTATTTTGAGATTATGTGAACCAAAAATGAAACTTTATGAAGCCAAAATTCACACTTGTTAAATTTGGTATAATGCTTCTTCTTTTTCGGGGTCTTCAATACAATTCTTAAGTGATCTTCATGTTCTTACATGCTTTTTGAATAGAAAATAATATTGTATATAAAGACTACCAAAAATTGATCAAGATAGTCTCTAAGGTCTCTATTCATCAGATCCATGAAGATACCAGGGTAATTAGTAAGACCAAATGGCATCACTAAAAATTCATAGTGTCCATACCCTGTACGGAAAGCCGTCTTTGGTATATCCTCCCTATAGACCCTTAATTGATGATACCCAGAATGAAGTTCATTATTGGAAAAGTATTTAGCTCTAGGTAGTCGGCCAAATAAGTCATCAATGCATGGGAGGGGATATTTATTCTTGACAGTGATCTTGTTAAGTTCTCGATAATCAATGCATAGTCTTATTGATCCATCATTTTTCATTACAAACAGAACAGGTGCTCCCCAAGGTGATACACTAGGGCGTATGAATCCTTTATCTAGATTCTCTTAGAGTTTCTTCTTCAATTCCTGCAACTCAATTGGTTCCATTCTATAAGGTGTCTTTGAAATATGCATAGCACCCGGTATGAGTTCTATTGAAAAATCAACTTCAATATTTGGTGGAAGACCTAAAAATTCCTCTAGAAGGACATCATCAAACTCCTGTAAAATTGGTGTATTATTAATAGTGAGTTTCTCACCAAACATTTTAGATAAATGAACATAATTTTAATGGAATCAAGACTCATAAGATGGAATAATTTTCCACTGGAAGATCATGTTCATCATTTCATCGATAGATGATCATAGATTGATCTGGAATATGAAATGTCACTTCCCCTCTTTGGCAATTGATATGAGGTCTATATAAAGAAATCCATTCCATGCCAAGAATCAAATCAAATTCCACTATAGTAAGGATCACATGATTTTAATAAGAACAGTCCCACAAACATCAATTAGATAAGAATTGTAAACTTTTGATGCGACCATTGTTCCATTAGGAACTGTCACAGCTAACTCAACATATAATTATTGAGGTAATACGGTGATACCCTTAGAAAATTCTTCAGAAATAATAGAGTTGGTGGATCCAGAATCAAATAAAACATTTTCTATGATTAGAGTGGATGGTATGTGTACCTTTTACCACATCTTTATAGTACTCTACATCGCTTATAGTAATTACATTTGACTTTCCTTTCTCTTTGGCCTTAAGAGTTTATTGATGTTGATCATCAACAACAACCCTTGGATTTGGTCATTTATTGGCATAATGTCCAATCTCCTTGCACTTGAAACATTGATGTTTTGGAGGTGCATTCTGTGTATCCCTTTCATTGTTTGTATAATTAGACATCTTCTTCCCATTATTTCGACATTCAATTGCCCGATGACCTTATTTTTTCACACTTAAAACATTTTCTTGTCACTTTAAGACAATTCCTTCCATGTTTCTTTCCACAATTTGAGTATAAAGGAAAACTTATCTTCTATTCAGTGTGGTCTATAGATTTTCCTTTGACTTCCATTTTACTCTCCTTATCAAACCCATATGACTAATGGGTGACTCCAATCTCCATCTCAACATTGAGAGCACATCGAACAATTTCCCCATAGAAATTGAAGTCCCTTATGGATAATTTCCTTCGAAGACATGGTTTTAAGACACTAAATAATCATTCAATTTTACTCTCAGGTTGTATATTAATTCTGAAAGAGTACCAAGAAAGTATAGTAAAAATTTCTTCGAAGGTACCAAAATATTCATCATCCATTTAGTTCAGTTCAATAAATGCTTTCTACATCTTTGTTCAAAGAATACGAGGGAAGTACTTATTGAAGAATAAGTTATTGAGCTCTTCACATTCCATGGACTCAATTTAATCTCTTTGCCTCTTATTATTGAAAAGAATCCAACATTGATCGGCATCACCTTCCAAACGATATACTTCTAAGATGCATTTATCATGAAAAGAACATTGAAGGACTGAAAATATGTTTTCAGTTGTACTGATCCATTATTTAGCCACTAATGGATCAGAAGACCCACTAAATGAAGGTGGACGCAGCCTCATGAAGGATTCAATAGAATTATGCTCCTTCCTTTGCTCGTTTGGAAGTCCTACATGATTCATAGCTTGAGAATGTTGTGTGATAATCGCTACAATATTTTTCATTCTGGATCCCATATCATTTGGTTTCTCAGGCGGACAATCATTGCCTTGTCTGTCACATTCAGTATTAACACGGTTCCTTCGGGTTCCAACCATTGACTAAATCCCAGAAGAATAGTGTGAGAAACACTAATTACAATAGGAAAACCACATAATCAGTAATAAAATTTCACACATTAGGTCTTATCCTAGGGTATTCATGGCCATTTCTAAAACACTAAGATTATGTTCTATGCTTAGACATATCCTTATGGTTCATACTAAGGATTTCACATCCTAGTTTTTAAGGTTGACTATACCTTCCATTGATACAAACTATAACAACCCATACTTTACATACAAGGTTTTTACATCAGAATTGATGCATACAAATTACAAAATATAACAAAATCCAGAATGGACCATATAGGTATAGTGTCTTTAGAAACTGGGATACATAAACAACTGGTTCATAAATCATCTACATTGTCTCCCATTTATTTTATCATATCTAGAGTCTCTTTTGGTATATCCTACAAAATACCCATCTTCCTAACCTACAAAAAAGAAAAAATACAAAAGGGTGGGTCCAAATGCTCATTAAAGGTAAACAAAAGAAATAACAATCATATCATATTCACAAGAACATAACATTTTGAAAATCTTAACCTGCAAAAGAGATCATAGTATCTTATCATTGGATAAACCATAGTAGTGAAATGTAATCCCAATAATCATAACATAAAAAATGAAACATTATGGAATAATCATATAATCATATAAAATCATATCATATTAGTCAAGAGTCATTGAAAAGACTATCATTGTATAAAAATTCCATTATTGAACCGAGTTCACTCCTCATTCCAGTCCTGTGTCACTGAACCAGATTAACTTGTCATTCCAACCATGTCTATCTCATGAGATATAAATCTTTACCCAATGCAATGGAGGGAGATATAGGTCCCACCCATCTCATAATGAAACCTTTATTATGTGTTCCAAAAAATCATAAATCATATATCATAACATATACCAAGTAAATAAATGTGATTCTTAAACATCATGCCATCATAACATTTACTATATAAGATAAAAGGACTTCATAAAAATAATTCCATCATAACATAATCAAATAAATGTAAAAATAGGGATAAAACATAACCCTAATTTATCATAGATGGAAAATAATTTTGATAAAACACTTGAAATCCATTCTTAATGAAAATATCCTTTCTACTTCAATAAAATTTTACCTTTATTAATAGGTCATGGAATATTAAAGTAAAAGAAGTTAACTAAAAATAAACTTGAAAACATGTAAATTATGATTCATGGAAATAATGTTCTATGAAATCATGAAAATAAATTAATGCCATATAATAAATAAACATTCTTCTCGTACATTGGCTGGAAAAGTCAAAAAGTATCGCGTACTGAAAACAACAAAAGATTCCATTAATATCATTTACTAAAAATTCACAAAAAGGTAAAATTGGATTTAATAAATTGTAGGAGGTTATAAATAATATTACATATTGAGGAAACATGGATTTGGATGATAAATATGGCCCAGTAATTTTGGAAGTATAAACAGTCTCGGATAAAAATCAAATTGTGAGATTTTCCCTTACCTAAGGTCCAATATGCTTTGTACGTATCTGAACCTCCGGTATAAAAAATTATGAAATGAAATTGACATATTAAATAATCAAATTCATTGTTATGATATCATATATGGTCATATTCTTATCTTCTTATTAGTAATATTTCATTTCTACTTGTTATTCGGGTGTTTATTGCTTTATTTTCTTATGCCTGTTTTGTCGAATAAATTATACTACCTATTTTTAGGTTATGGACACATAATTAACAGAATTTTATTTTTATAATATATATCATATATATTCATTAATTTTTTTTATATAATCATGGTTTAATGATGATCAAGTAGAACGAATCACATCGTACCGTGGAGACGGTAAGCCGTACGTATGCACGAGCGACGATATAGTTCCCATGATTGTGGAAATGTAGTGAAGTGTATAGTTTATAATATTTTAGAATAAATATCAATTTAAAATAATCTTATATAGTTATTTCATCCATTATTATACCCATCCATGTATGGTGGTGGTGGAAAACAGATTACACCACAGCGTGGAGACGGTATTCCGTACGTATGCACATGCAGTGATTTCGTTTTCCGTAGGACGGATGGAAGGTGAAAAATGGTTGTTTCATATATATAATAACATATAATTATATGATTGATACTTATGTTATTACTTTATTATGAAAAAAAATAAGAGGATGTAGAAGAAAAAATGAATTTGAAATAATCTGTAAAGGATGTTACCACTTCTTCGACATGCCTCTTCAAAACCTCCACATAGGATACTAAACATTTTCTTTGAAGAAGACCAGGAACTCTTGTATGTTTATAGAGACGTTGATAAGGGAAATGGGCAGGGGTTGTCCGAGCATCAAGGCTCAATGTTTTGTAAAGTGGAGAGGGAGGAGGTGCCCTTTTATAAGGCAGGAGAGGGTAACCTTTGGAAACATTAGAAATATTAATTTATAATAAATCTGAACCCCACTTAAAAACCTAAAAAAATTTATCAAATCACAATCTTAGATGAGATAGGGTTGTAATATCATCAACCAATAAAAGTTAGACTAGGTGGGAATTATATTTAACATTATCAACTTGATTTATCCTTATTTAATCTATTTAATTTTATTTGTGGTAATAATATTCAAAACATTAAACCATTATAAATAAAAACATATATGTTGTGAATTTTCCATAATTGTATACTATAATACATTGTAGATCATATAAATTTTAATTTATAATTTTAAAATATTTTATTCATTTTTAAATAATTTTATAATATGTCATTTTTATAAAATAACAATAGTGTCAATTCTGACACAATTCGTTTATTTGAATTTAAATAAAATATAAACAGAAGATATCTTCGAAATAAAAGTTTTAATAGATTCATAACATGTCATTTTTATCTTGAAAATTATTGGAGCACATTTAATAGTTCATATAATATTTATTTTTATACTTTTAAAATCATTTATTTGATATTTCAATCAATAAAATAATTTAAACATCAATATTGTGTCAAAGTTAATGATAATTATTTAATCCATAAAAATTATAAATAAATTAATATTATGTATATAATTTTATTATATTTCTGGGGACTATTTATTTCCGATGTTTTATGAAGTTTATCACTAAATTAAAATTATCACACTTATAAGATTTAAGAGTGTGACATTTTTTAACTTTCATTGGTTTTAATAATAATTATATTATTTCATGGTCATAAGTCCATGAAATGAATATATTTAGACCCATAGGTGATATGGGTTGACTTTTATTCATCCAATAGGATTTTGGAAAGTGTTAGGGTAATTTTATAATCTTATTTTTATTCTTAATTTCCAGATGTAATTTTAATTGTAGTAAATAAAAATCACCGTAGTTACTATTCGTAATATCAAAAAAAAGTAACCTATTAACATAATTTGGACCCACATAATTCAAATATGTAATCCATTTTAAGAAGGTCAACAAATAAATGTTGCAGTAATTAATTTAAAATTAATCCCGATGTTAAGAAAGCTGGTTTTAAAAGTTAAAATATTGCCAAAGATTGAAAAGTTTTTACCTATGAATTCAATGTAAAATTAATGGTAATGACATACATTATATTAAATGGTAAAAACATTTTCTATTTATATTTTAAAAACATTAAATATTCTAATTTAACCATTGAAATTATTGTGATAAAAAAAATTTAATTAAAATATATGGTGTTTTTACTATTCATTAAAATATAAATGTTATCAGAATAATATGAACCATTTTTCCAAAGTAAATTTTTATATCATGATTCTAAATTAGAATAATATTTTTTTCAAATTAAACTTATAAACATTTCAAAAACTATATTTAATGTGGGTGCGCCATCAAAAGGCTGAAAAACTGCATTTTTTAAAAAATACTTATTTTAACAGAAACATTTATTTTGTTCTCATACCATGTTCTAGAAAATTTGTATGATGAATAATAATGTTATAAAATTCAAAATTTAGTTAATAATATTCATAATTGCTAGTTTATATAATATTTTAATAACATATTGTCATTTAGTGAAACTTGATATTGCGTACAACACACGCTATTGAGGAAGGTTGCTTTTGCGTATAACTCAAGCCAAGCTAGTGTTGTGTTTATTGAAATATTCCTTTGATTTTGTGTATAACATAAGACATAAAAAAATATACTTCTCATAAAATATCAGGGTTTTACATTCTACCCCCCTTAAAATGAATTTCACCCTCAAAATTTGTCACTTCGTAGCAAACAGATCAGGATACCTCTCCCTTATCATATCCTCAAGCTCCCATGTGGCTTAATCTAATTGGTGGATCATCCATAAAACATTCACAAAGTGAGTGGTCTTTTCTGTAGAAATTTTTCTCTATAATCAAGAATCTCGATCGGTTGTACTTCATAAGAAAGATCCTTTCCATCGGTACATCTTCTGAGCTTAGAACATGTGAAGGATCAGGTATGTACTTTCTCAGTAGAGATACATGGAACACATCGTGAACTTTAAATAGATTCGTCAGAAGCGCCAATGGGTAAGATACCTTCCCATCAAGATCCAGTATTTTGAAAGGACCGATATACCTAGGGCTCATCTTTCCCTTCTTTCCAAATCACATTACTCTTTTCCAAGGAGATATTCATATGAACACTTTATCACCCACTTAAAACTCTAGGTCTTTTCTACGATTTTCGGCATAAATTTTTTGTCGACTATGAGCTTCTCTTATCTGTTGTTTAATGGATCAGACCTTTTATGTCATCTCATCAACAAGATCATGTCATAATAGATTTCTTTCTCCAACTTCATCCCAGCAAGTTAGAGTTCAGAATTTGTTTCCATAGAGAGCTTCATAAGGATCCATCTAAATACTTGAGTGAAAGCTATTGTTATATGAAAATTCCACTAAAGGTAGGTGTTGATCCCAACCACCTTTTAAATCCCATGATCATGCTCTCAACATGTATTCTAGAGTTTTAGTTGTCCTCTTAGACTGATCGTCTGTCTGAGGATGATAAGCAGTGTTGAAACACAACTCTGTATCTAGAGTATACTGAAGACTTCTCCAAAACATCTGGGTAAACCTCGGATCCCGAGCAGATACAATGGAAAGTGGTACTCCATGCAATATTACCAAAACATTTACATATATCAAGGAAAGATGATCCAGAGAGTAAACTTCTCTAATAGCAATGACGTGTGCCAACATCGTAAGACAATCAACTATAACCCAGATATCATTATTTCCTTTGGTTGTTTTAGTAAGTCCAGTGAAAAAGTCCATGGTGATGTTTTCCCATTTCCATTCGGGTATGGGTAGTGGTTGTAACATCCCCTTAGATTTCTGTCACTCAGCTTTAACTTACTGACAAACCAAGCATCAAGAGACATATTCAACAATATCTCTTTCCATTCCATTCCACCAGAAGTACTCTTTCTGGTCCCTATACATCTTGATGCTTCTAGGATGAATAGAGAATGAAGATATATGAGCCTCATCTTGCACCTCCTTTAATTCTGGGATGGAGGAAACACAAACCCAATTCATGAACCTTATTATCCCATCATAATCACGGTAGAATTCATGAACATTTCTCACGTTCTTTTGTAACTCTACATCTTCTTTCTGTTCCACCATAATCCTCACATGAATAGATGGTTGAAAATTCTTTTGAGAAAAATAAGATATCTCTCATTTCATTAGAATTCCAAGATCCACCTTTTGCAAATCCATAAATATTGGATCTTTTGTGATCCTCATAATGGATAAGCTAGCATGTTCTTGTCGACTTAATGCATCAGCCACCTTGTTTTCTTTCCCAGGCTGATAATGAATTGAGCAGTCGTAATAAGTAATGAAGTCCAACCATCTTCTTTGGAACATATTCACCTCCTTTTGTGTCAAAATATATTTTAATCTTTTATGATTAGTATAAATATCACACCTTTCACCATAAAGATAATTCCTTCATTATTTTCAATGCAATGATTACCGCAACTTACTTCAAATCATGAGTTTTTTAATTTTTCTCATTTATTTCCAACTATCATGAGGAATAAGAAATCACCATATCATTTTTCATGAGAACAAAACCCAATCGCTTCTTGGATGCATCACTATAAATCAATAACCTTTCTCCACTATAGGGCAGTGTGAGAACAGGTGCACTGGATAACCTTCTTTTAAACTCCTTGAAATTATGTTCACACTCCTCCATCCAAATGAACCTAACTCATTTTTTGTGTCAACCTGGTGAGTGGATTAGATAAACTTGAAAAATAATTCAAAAAACATCGATAATATCCATCCAAGACAAGAAAACTTCATATCTTAGTTACTGTTGTTCGTCTCAACCATATTTTGATAACCTCTGTTTTTTTAGGATCCACAGATATCCCCTCTTTTGAGATTATGTGTACCAAAAATGAAATTTTTTTAAGCCAATATTCACACTTGGTAAATTTTTCATAAATATTCTCCTTTCACAGGGTCATAAATACAATTCTTAAGTGATCTTCATGTTTATCCATGCTTTTTGAATAGACAAGAATATCATCTATAATGACTACCACAAATTGATCATGATAGTCTCTATAGACTATATTCATCAGATCGATGAAAATAGTATGGACTTTAGTAAGACCAAATGGCATCACTATAAATTCATAGTGCCCATACATTGTACGGAAAGCTGTATTTGGTATATCCTCCCTTTTGACCCTTAATTGATGATATCTTGAACGAAGATCAATCTTGGAAAAGTATTGAGCTCTTCATAGTTGGTAAAATAATTCATCAATGCATGGGAGAGAATATTTTTTCTTGATAGTGATCTTGTTAAGTTATCAATAATCAACACAGAGTCTCATTTATCCATTTTTCATTTTTACTAACAGAACAGGTGCTCCCTAAGGTGATATAGTAGGGCATATGAATCCTTTATCAAGATTCTCTTGGAGTTTCTTATTCAATTCCTGCAACTCAATTAGGTCCAATCATTAAGGTGTCTTTGAAATAGGCATAGCACCCGGTATGATATCTATTGAAAACTCAACTTCACGATTTGGTGGAAGACCTGGAAATTCCTCGGGATAGACATCATCAAACTCCAATACAATGGGTGTATTCTTAATTGTGAGTTTCTTGCCAACCATTGGAGATAAATAACATTCATTTAGTGGAATCAAGACCCATAAAATGGAATAAATTTCCACTGGCAGGTCATGTTCATCCTTGCATCAATAGATGATCATAAATTGATATAGAATATGAAATGTGAGTTCTCTTCTTTGGAAACAGATATGAGCTCCATATAAAGAAATCCATTCCATGCCTATAATCACATCAAATTCCACTATATGAAGCAACACAAGCTTTGAAGGAATCACTTTCTCATAAACATCAATTGGAGAATAATTGTAAACTTTTGATGCGAATGTTGTGCCATTATGAGTTGTCATAGCTAACTCCACATCTAATTGTTGAGGTAATACATTGATACCGATAGAAAATTATTCAGAAATAAAGGCGTGGGTGGATCCAGAAATAAATAAAACATTTGATACTTTAGAGTGGATGATAAGTGTACCTCTCACGACTTCGTTATCGTACTCCACATCGCCAATAGTAATTTCATGTGACTTTCCTTTGTCTTTGGCCTTAAGTGTTTGTTGACGTCGATCAACATCAACAACCCTTGGATTTTTTCATTGATTGGCATAATTCCCCATCTCCTTGCACATGAAACATTTATGTGTTCAAGTTGCATTCTGTGTATCCCTTTCTTTGTTCGCATCATTAGACATATTCTTCCCATCATTTCGACATTCAATTGTCCAATGACCTTCTTTATCCATAAATAAATCATTTTCTTGTCCCTTTAAGTCAGTTACCTCAATGTTTCTTTCCAAAATTTGAACATAAAGGAAAACTCATCTTTCGTTCAGTGTGGTATTTAGATTTTCCTTTGAATTCCATTTTCCTCTCCTTATCAAACCCATATTACTGATGGGTTACTCCAATCTTCTTCTCAACCTTGAGAGCACATCGAACAATTTCCTTGTAGCTATTGAAGTCCCTTATGGATAACGCCCTTCAAAGACATGGTTTTAAACCACTAAGGAATCGATGGATTTTACTCTCAGGATGGATAATAATTCTGGAAGATTACCTTGCATGTGTTGTAAAATATTCTTCATAGGTACCAACAGATTCATCATCCTATTTCTTCAGTTCAAGAAACTCTTTCTCCATCTTTGTTCGATGAATACAAGGGAAGTACTTATTGAACAATAAGTTCTTGAACTCGTCCCACTCCATGGACTCAACTTCTTCTCTTTTCCTCGTGTTCTTGATAAGATTCCACCATTGATCAGCTTCTCCTTCCAAACGATATACTGCTAAGATGACTATATCATGCTCAGAACATTAAAGGACATAAAATATCTTTTCAGTTGTACTGATCCATTATTCATCCACTAATGGGTCAGAAGACCAGTTGAATGAAGGTGTACACTGCCTTATGAATGATTCAACAGAATATTTCTCCTTCCTTTTCTCGTTTGGAAGTCATGCATGATTCATAGCTTGAGAAAGTTGTGTAAGAATGGGTACAAGATTTTCCATTCCAGCCGCCATAACATTTGGTTGCTCATGCGGATAATCATTGCATTCTGCATCACATTCAGCATTAACACAGTTTTTTCGAGTTGGATTAGTTGACTAAAACCAATAAGCATAGTGTGAGGAACACTAATTACAATAGGAAAACCACATAATCAGTAATAAAATTTCACACTTTAGGTCTTATCATAGGTTATTCATGGCCATTTCTAAATCACTATGATTATGTTCTATTATTAGACATATCCTTAGTGTTCTTACTAAGGATTTCACATCCTAGTTTCCAAAGGATGACTATACCTTTACTTTGATACAAACTATAATGACCCATACATGACATACATTTTTATTACATCAGAATTGATGAATACTAATTACAACATATAAAAAAACACTGATAGGACCGTATAGTTATAGTGTCTTTTGAAACTTGGATACATAAACAACAGGTACATAAATAATCTACATTGTATCCCATTTATTTCATCATATCTAGAGTCCCTTTTGGCATATCCTATATAATACCCTTCTTCCTGACCTTGGGAAATGAAAACATAAAACAGGGTGGGCTCAAATGCGCAGTAAGGATAAACAAAAGAAATATCAATCATATCATATTTACAAGAACAGAAAAATTTGAAAATCTTAACCTGAAAACAAGATCATAATTTTATATCTTCGGATATATCATAGTAGTGAAATGAAATCCCAATTATCATAACATAAAACATGAAACATTGTGGCATACACACACATTCATAAAAAATCATATCATATTAGTCAAGACTCATTTCCATGACTATCATAGCGGAAAAATTCCATTTCTGAACCAAGTTCACTCCTTGTTCCAGTCCTGTCTCACTAAACTAGATTAAATTGTCATTCCAACCATGTCAATCTCATGAGATATAATTCTTTACCCAATGCATTGGAGGGAGATATTGGTCCCACCCATATAAAAATATAACCATTATTATTTGTGCCACAAAACCATAAATCATATATCATAGCATAATCCATGTAATAAAAATGGGATTCATAGACATCATGCCATCATAACATTAACCATATTAGATAAAAGGACTTTATAAAAATAATTCCATCATAAAATAATCAAATCAATGTAAAAATAAATATAGGAACAAAACCATAATTTATCTTAGATGGAAAATAATTTTGATAATACTCTTGAAATTCATTCTTGAAGAAAATATCCTTTCTACCTCAAAAACATTTTTCCTTTCTTAACCGGTCTTGAAATTTTAAACTAAAATAAGTTAATTTAAAAAAAACATTTAAACAGGTAAAGGAAGATTCATGGAAATAATTTTATATGAAATCATGATAATCCATTCATTCCGTATAAGAAAAAAACATTCCTCTCGAACTTTGGCCGGAAAAGTAAAAAAGTACCTCGTACTAAAAACGAAAAAAGATTATTTTACAATATTTTAATAAAAATTCACCAACAGATAATATTGGATTTAATTAACTATAGTAGGAATGAAATAATATTACATATTTAGGAAACGTGGATGTGGATGATAAATATGCCCTAGTAAATTCTGATGTATAAATTGTCTCGGATAAAAATGAGATTGTGAGATTTTCTCTTACATAAGGTCCAATATGCTTTGGACGTATCCGAACCTCCTGTATAAGGATTTAAACAATGTCATTGACTTATTATAGAATCATATTCATTGATATGATATCATATATGTTCATATTCTTATCTTCTTATTAGTAATATTTCATTTCTACTTGTTATTCGGGTGTTTATTGCTTTATGTTCTTATGCATGTTTTGTAGAATAAATTCTTCTTCTTATTTTTTCGTTATAGATACATCATTTACAGAATGGTATTTTTATAATATATATCATATTTATTCATTAAATTCTTTTATATAATCAAGGTTGAATGAAGATCATGTAGAACGAATCCTATCGCACCATGGAGACGGTAAGCCGTACGTACGCCCGAGCGACGATATCATTCCCATGATTGTGAAAATTTATTGAAGTGTATGGTGAACAATATTTTAGAATCAAAATCACTTTAAAATAATAATATATAGTTATTTCTTCCATTCTTATACCCATTCAAGTAAGGTGGTGGTGGAAAAACAGATTACACCACGACGTGGAGACGGTAATCTGTACGTACGCACACGCGGTGATTGCGTTTTTCATAGGATGGATCGAAGGTGAAATATGGTTGTTTAATATTTGGAATGTCATATCAGTATATGAGTGATAATTATGTTATTACTTTATTTGAAAACCACAAATGAAGAGGAAGTAGAAGAAGAAATTAATTTGAAAGAATCGGTAATGGTTATTACCTCTTCTTCGACACGCCTATTTGAATCCTCCTCTTAAGTTACTAAAATTGGTATTTGAAGAAGTCCAGGACCTCTAGTATGTTTCTAGGGAAGTTGATAAGGGAAATGGTCAGGGTTTGGACGAGCATTATGGCTCAAAGTTGTGTAAAGAGGGGAGGGATGAGGTGCCCTTTTATAAGGGAGGAGAGAGGCACCTTTGGAAACATAAGAAATATTAATTTATAATAAATTAGAAACCCACATAAAACCACCAAAAATGACTCAAATCAGAATCTTAGATGAGATAGGTTTGTAATCTCATCAGAGAATAAAATTTAGACAATTTGGGAATTATTTTTTACATTATCAACTTGACATATCCTTATTTAATCTATTTAATTTTATTTGTGGTAATAGTATTCTAAATTTTAAATCATTATAAATAATTACTTATATGCTGTGAATTGCCCATAACTGTATACTTTACTACATTACATACCTTATAAATTTTATTTTATAATTTTTAAATATTTTTGTAATTTTTTAACAATTTTATAGTATGTTATTTTTATAAAATAACAATTGTGTCAATTTTGAAACTATTCATTTATTTGAATTTAAATAAAATATATACAAAAGATATGTTATAAATAAAAGGTTTAATAGATTTATAACATGAAATTTTTATCTAGAAAATTAGTTTAGCACATTTAATAGTTCATATAATATTTATTTTAATACCTTTAATATCATTTATTTGATATTTCAATCAATAAAATAATTTCAACATCACTATTTTTTCATAATTAATGATAATTATTTAATCCATAAAAATAATAAATAAATTCATATGATGTATATAATTTAATTATATTTTTGGGTACTATTTATATCCGAAGTTTTATTATGTTTATCACTAAATTATAATTATAATACTTATAGGATTTAAGAGAGTGACATGATGTCACTTTCTTTGGTTTGAATAATAATTATATTATTTCATGGTAAAAAGTCCATGAAATGAATCTAGTCCGACCTTTAGGTGATATGGGTCAACTTTTATTCATCCAATAGGATTTTGGAAAGTGTTAAGGTAATTTTATAATCTTATTGTTACCCTTAATTACCAGATTTACCTTTAAATGTAGTAAATAAAAATTACCGTAGTTACTATTCATAATATCAAAAAAAAAGTAACCTAATAACATAATTTGGACCCACTGAATTCTAATATGGAATCCATTTTTCAAAATTCAAAACATAGATGTAGTAGTAATTAATTTAAAATTAATCTTGTTGATAAGAAAATGGGTTTTAAAAGCTAAAACATTGCCAAAGATTGAAATGTTTTTACCTATGAATTCAATGTAATATTAATGGTAATGACATACATTATATTAAATTGTAAAAATATATTCTATTTAGTCTTTAAAACCATTCAATATTCTAATTTAACCATATAAATTATTGCAATGAAAAAAGTAGTTTTTAATTAAAATATAGCGTGTTTTTACTATTCATTAAAATATAAATGTTATCAGAATATTATGAAAAATTTATCCAAAGTAAATTATTATATCATGTTTATAACAAAGAATTTTATTTTTTCACATCTAACATATAAACGTGTCAAAAACTAGATTTAATGTGGGTGCTCCATCAAAATGCGGCAAAAATTCATTTTTTTAAAAATTCTTATTTTACAGGAAAATTTTATTTTGTTCACATAACATGTTATAGGAAATGTGTAAGATGAATAATAATGTTATAAAATTTAGAATGTAGTTAATACTATTCACAACAACTAGTTTATATAATATTTTAATAACCTATTTTTGTTTAGTGAAACTCGATATTGCGTACAACACACGCTATCGAGGAAGGTTGCTTTTGCATATAACGCAAGACAAGATAGTGTTGTGTCTAGTGAAAGATTCTTTTGATGTTGCCTACAAAATAAGACATAAAAAATATAGTTCTCATAAAATATCATGGTGTTATTGTATGAATTAAAACTGAGATCATAATCAGATACAATAAAGTGCGGAACTCCATGAAACCTGACTATGTCTTTTAAATATAATCGAGAAAGTTGACATAGAGATACAATATCTATAATAGGAAAGAAATGAGCAGATTTAGTCATCCAATCAGCAATAACCCGGATTGCATTATTACCTAGAGATGTCATCAGTAATCCCACAACAATTTCCATGGATATATTTTCCAATTTCCACTCTAGCACCAGTAAAGGCTGATGCATCCCCTTCAGTAGCTACCTCTCTGCTTTTACATGTTGAAAATTCAAACACTTCACAGTAATGTCAACAATATATCTTTTCATTCCACCCCAAAAGTAAACTCCTTAATATCTCTGTACATTATATTACATACAATATGAACTGAAAACAGAGAACTATGGGCTTCAAATAATAAAACTTTCTTCAAAATTGATTCACAAAGAACACATAATCTCATTCCAAATCTGAAAATACAATCATTATCAATTTTATATTCAGAAATGTTACCCTTCTGAATAAATTATACCATTTTCTGCCACTCATTGTCATCCTTCTGTGCTTGATTAATTTTGTTTGATATAATTGATTTCCCTGGAACTGGAAACAAAATAGAGGAATCTCCCGCAATGATAAATTCTATTCCAAATTTTATCAAATATTTAATGATATGATCTTGTACCAAACATAAAAATTATAAAGTAGCATTACTTTCTCAACTCAAATCATCAGCCATTTTATTTTCCATTCTTGGATGGTAATGAATCATGCAATCATAAACCTTGATTAATTCCAACCATCTCCTCTGTCTCATGTTCAAGTCTTTCTGATTGAATAAATATTTCAAACTTTTTTGATCAACACGTATTTCACAGTTTACTCAATATAGATGATGCCTCCAAAATTTTAAATAAAAAAACCAGTAGATAATTCCAAATCATGTGTAGGTTAAATTAACTCATAAGATTTCAACTGATTTGAAGCATAAGAAATAACCTGATCATTCTGCCCAAGGACACAACCAAGTCCTTTCAATGATGCATCATTGTAGATAACAAATTCACCATATCTAGAAGGTTATGCCAAATCTAGATCATTTAATAATCTTACATTCAATTTTTGAAAACAATCATCACATTATTTTGACCAAATTTAGTTAACACCATTTTGAGTTGACATAGTTAGTGGGATAGATAACATTGAAAAACTTTAAAGAATCCTCCTTTAATAACATGCTACACCATGAAAACTGCGGATATCAGTTATATTTTTGGGACTTGGGAATTCTTCAACAAATATTATATTTTTAGGATAAATAGTTATGACATTTTATGAAATAATGTGACCATGGAATGAAATTTGTTCTAACAAAAACACACACTTTCTGATTTTACCATAAAATTTCTTTTCTTTTATGGTTTGTAAGACAACCCATAAATGACTTTCATGCTCCTATTTACTTTCAGAATAAACCAAAATATCATCAATGAACACAATCAAAATCTTATCCAAGAACCCACAAAAAATTATATTCATAATATCCATGAATAAAATAGGTGAATTGGTTAGTACAAATGGAATAACTACAAATTCATAATGGCCATATATAGTACGATAGGTGTTCTTTGGAATGTCTGATTCCTTTACTTTCAACTAATTGTACCACAACTTCAAATCAATCTTTAAAAAATACTGAGCTCCCAGGAGATAATCAAACAAATCATCAATATGAGGGAAATGATACGTGTACTTAATAGTTTGTTGTTCAATTCTAAATAATCAATGAAATGTATCGTTGAACCGTCATTCTTTTTAACAAACAAGATAGGACCACCCCATGGTGACGTGCTAGGTCAAATGAATCAATCATCTACGAAATCCTGCAACCGCTTCTCTAACTCTAAAAGTTAAATTTGATCCATTCGATAAGGGGGTTTTGAAATTGGCTTAGAATCATGAATAAAGTAAACAGTAAATTCGACAGCACATTTAGGTATTATACTAGGAAACTCATCAGGAAAAACACCATGATACTGATTTAACACTTGAACATCATTAATCTAAACAGGTCCATTGTTTTCAACAATATGTTAACGGAAACATTAATTTCCATCTTTTACTAGTTTCTATCTTCCTGATATGTTATCCAAAGTAAGGGTTCATGATTGTACATGATCTAAAATTCTTTCTGATGAGAAACCTCTTTAACTCGTCTATCAATCATAACATGATAAAAAGAAAGCCAATCCATATCCAAAAAAACATCAAAATCCAATAGGGGCCTGACAATAAGGTTTTCATGTAGATTATTTCCACACACAATTACATGACGATTGTTGTATTTTAATTTTGTCTCAACATTTCATCCCGGTGTTTTTATCATAAGTTCTATAATCATATCTTGAGATGGAATTCCAAATTTACTAGAAAATTTCTCATAAATGAATGAATGTGTAGACCCTAAATCAAAAAAAATATTGGTATAATATGAACAAACAAACAGTATACCAGATACTACTTCATTCGATGCTCCAATATCTACTGAAGTAGTTGAAATGGATTTCACCACCCCATTAATCTTGTAGTCCGAATGATTTCCCCCAGTTGAGTTCTTCATTGTACACTGATTTTCATAATGTCCCATTTCATTGAACATAAAATGTTATAATGACTGTAAATCAGATTTTTTCATACCAATAAACTCATCTTTTTCAGTTCAATTACGATCCTTATGCCCCATTTTACCACAAAAATAGAACTTACCAGAATTCAAATGACATTCCCCATCAAGATTTTTACAACAATTTTCACAAACTATAATATTCTGTTTTTTACCATCAGACTATTTTGAAGAGATCTTCCCTTTTGTCTGCTATCTCGACCTCTAATTCTATTGTTTGTTAAAGAACACCAGATCATCGGGGAACTCAATTTCGACTTTCTCCGCACATCAAACAAGTTTTTCATAACTTTTCAACTCACGATAAGATAAATCCATTCGATACCTAAGAATTAATCCTATTTAAATTTTTTTGATATTACTATCAAAATATCCTATTAAATTTGGATCATACCTTGCCAATCATTTGAATTTTTCTTCATAAGCAGCCATTGAGTCATCCTTCTGCCTCAATTCCAAGAATAGTTTTTCCATCCTAAGACGAACCACTTTAGGAAAATATTTCTCAAGAATTATACCTCTTAATTCATCCCAATCAATAGAATAAACCTCCTCATTGTCCCTAAAATTTTTAACCATCGACCACAACTAATCAGATTCACCTTTAGGTCATTCTGAACACATTTTCTCCGAATTTGACCGTCTCACGCTGTATTTGGTGTTTTATGACACCGGAAACGCGTTTCCGGTCACCGCTATCAAAAGACACCTCCAATTATCTTGTCTTCTACCTAAAAATTTCAAAAATTACAAAACGGCTATTGTTGTATGGTTTCATGGGATTCCAAGGTCGTTCGGGTGGTTTTGACCCCCCAACGTGCCATTTTAGCGCGCGCTGAGCTGCTAAAAAGGACACAATCGGCCGAACTGCACGCACCGCACGTCTGATGGGTGTTCCATCTCAACCTACACATTATGAATAATATTCCTAATGTTTTCGTGTGGTTTCAGGTCATTCGAAGCACGTCTGCTCCGAATTCGACCGTCCCTCGCCGTTTTTGGTGTTTTTTGACACCGGAAACGCATTTCCAGTCACCGCGGTCAAACGACACCTCTAATTGACATGTAGTCTACCCAACCATTTCGAAAATCACATTACAGATGTTGTAATATGGTTTCACAGCATTCTGAGGTCGTTTTGGTGGTTTTGACCCCCCAACGCGTCATTTTAGCGTGCGTTGAGCTGCTAAAAACGACACAATCAGCCGTACCGCGCGCCCCACACGTATGATGGGCGTGCCCTTTTCTATTACATGCCATGAATAATATTACTAATGTTTTTGTGTGGTTTCAGGTCATTCGGAGCACGTTTGCTCCGAATTCGACCGTCTCATGCCATTTTTGGTGTTTTATGACACCAGAAACACGTTTTTTCTCACTGCAGTCAAACGACACATTCGATTGATGTGTCGTCTACCCGAACATTTGACAAATCACACAACGGATTTTGTCGTATGGTTGCATGGCATTCCGAGGTAGTTCAAGTTGTTTTGACCCCCAAACGCGCCATTTTACTGCACGCCAATCTGGTGAAAACGACACAATCGGCCGTACCGTACGCACCGCACATCCTATGGGCGTGCCGTCTCCTCCTACACGTAACAAATAATATTCCTAATGTTTTTGTGTGGTTTCAGGTCATTAGGAGCACATTTTCTCTGAATTCAACCATCTCACGCCATTTCTGGTGTTCTATGACACCAAAAACGCATTTCTGGTCACCGCAGTCAAATGAAACCTTGATTGACGTGTCGTCTACCCGAACATATCAAAAATCACACAACGGCTATTTCCGTACGGTTTAATGGAATTCCGAGGCCGTTCGGGTGATTTTGACCCCACAACGCGCCATTTTAGTGCGCACCGAGCTGCTGAAAACGATACAATCGGCCGTACCGCACACACCGCACATCTGATGGGCCTTGCATCTCCTCCTACACATCGCAAATAATATTCCTAATGTTTTTGTGTGGTTTCAGGTCATTCGGAGCACATTTTCTCTGAATTCAACAGTCTCATGCCGTTTTTCGTGTTTTATGACACCGGAAACGCGTTTCCAGTCACCGCGGTCAAATGACACCTCCGATTGACACCCGACCATTTCAAAAATCAAACAACGGCTATTGTCGTACGGTTTCATGGCATTCTGAGGTCGTTTGAGTGGTTTTGACCCCCCAACGCGTCATTTTAACGCGCGCCGAGCTACTTAAAATGACACAATCGGCCGTACCGAGCGTACCGCACGTCCAATGGGAATTTTGTCTCCTCCAGCACTTCACGAATAATATTCCTAATGTTTTCATGTGGTTTCAGGTCATTCGGAGCAAGTTTTCTCCGAATTCGACCATCGCACGCCGTTTTGGTGTTTTATGACACCGGAAACTCATTTCTGGTCACCGCGGTCAAACGACGCGTTCGATTGATGTTCCGTCTACCCGAACATTTCAAAAATCACACAACGACTATTTTTGTACGGTTTCATGGCATTCTAAGGTCATTCGGGTGGTTTTGACCCCCCAACGCTCCATTTTAGCGCGCGCCGAGCTGCTGAAAACGACACAATTGGCCGTACCACACGCACCGCACGTCCGATGGGCATGCCATCTACTCATACACATCGCGAATAATATTCCAAATGTTTTCGTGTGGTTTTAGGTCATTCGGAGCACGTTTTCTCCTAATTAGACCGTCTCATGCCGTTTTTTGTGTTTTATGACACCAGAAACGCGTTTCTGGTCACCGCGGTCAAAATACATCTCTGATTGACATGCCGTCTGAGCGAACATTTCCAAAATCACACAAAGACCGTTTTTGTATGGTTTCATGGAATTCCGAGGTCGTTCGGGTGTTTTTGACCCCCCCAACGCGCCATTTTAGCGCGCGCCGAGCTGCTGAAAATGACACAATCGGCCGTACCGCGCGCACCGCACATCTGATGGGTGTGCCGTATCCTTTTATACATCACGAATAATATTTCTAATGTTTTTGTGTGGTTTCAGTTCATTCGTAGCTTGTTTGCTCCTAATTCGACCATCTCACGCCGTTTTTGGTGTTTTTTGACACCAGAAACGCGTTTCCGGTCACCGCGGTCAAACGACACCTCCGATTGACGTGTCGTCTGCCCGAACATTTCAAAAATCACAAAATAGCTGTTGTAGTATGGTTTCATGGAATTCAGATTTCTTTCAGGTGGTTTTGACCCCCCAACGCGCCATTTTAGCGCGCGTCGAGCTGCTAAAAATGACACAATCGGCCGTACCGCGCGCACCGCACGTCCGATGGGCATGATGTCTCCTCCTACATGTCATGAATAATATTAATAATTTTGTCGTGTGGTTTCAGGTCATTCGGAACACGTTTTATCCTAATTTGACCATCTCACGCCATTTTTGGTGTTTTATGACACAGGAAACGTGTTTCTGGTCACCGCGTTCAAAAAACACCTCCGATTGACGTGTCTTCTGCCCGACAATTTCACAAATAACACAAGGGCTATTTTCGTATGGTGTAATAGAATTCCAAGGTCATTCGGGTGATTTTGACCCCCCAACGCGCCATTTTAGTGCGCGCCGAGGTGCTGAAAACGACACAATCGGTTTTACCGCACACACCGCACGACCGATAGGCGTGTCGTCTCCTCCTACACACCATGAATAATATTCCTAATGTTTTCTTGTGATTTCAGGTTATTTGGAGTATAGTTACTCCAAATTCAACCATATCACGCCGTTTTTGGTGTTTTATGACACTGGAAATGCGTTTCCGGTCACCGCGGTCAAACGAGACCTCTGATTGACGTGCCGTCTGGCTGAACATTTCACAAATCACACAACAGCTGTCCGGGGTGCATGGGGCCTGTCTAGGGTGTTGGGAGGGCTGTCCGGGGTGAGGGGAGGGCTGTTCGGGGTGCGGGGAGGGCTGTCTGGGGTGCGGGGAGGGCTTTCTGGGGTGTGGGGGTACAGTACGGGGTGCGGGGGTCCTATCTGGGGTGCGGGGAGGGTTTTCCGGGGTGCGGGGTGTCTGTACAGGGTGCGGGGAGGGCTATCTGGGGTGCGGGGGGGGGGGGGGGGGGGGTACGAGGTGCGGGGAGTGCTGTCCGAGGTGGGGGAGGGGCCGTTCGGGGGGGGGGGGGGGGTTGTACAGAGTGTGGTGGGCCTGTTCGGGTTGCGGGGGGCCTATCAGGTGGGGGGGCCTTTCCGGGATGTATGGGCCTGTCCGAGGTGCGAGGGGGATGTATGGGGTGGGGGTAGGGCTCTCCGGGGTGCGGGAAGGGCTGTATGGAGTGCGGGGGGGAGGGGGGGTGGGGGGGGGGGGTTGTTTGGGGTGCGGGGGGCCTGTCCCGGGTGCAGGGAGGGCTGTCCGGGGTGAGGGAGGATGTTCGGGGTGCGTTGAGGGATTTCCGGAGTGCAGGGAGGGTTGTTCGGAGTGCGAGGGGGGGGGGGGGGGCTTTCCGATGTGGGGAGGGGCATGTCAGGGGTGCGGGGAGGGATGTCCAGAGTGCGGGGGGGGGGGGGGGGTCTGTCCGGAGTGGGGGGGGGGGGGGGCTATCCAGTGTGCGGGGAGGGCTATCCAGGGTATTCCGGGGACTACAAATAGTGAACTCAGCTCATTCATCAAAAAAAGTTTAATTGTTTATATTAGGAATCACCTGTTCTTTTCAAAAATATTACAGAACATGAAATTCTAAACATTGAAAATTAAATGAACAAAAAATATCCAAATCATTAATCAGTTTCATGGTTATTTGTCAATTCGTGCACACAAACATTGCATGAGGCCAAAACACCCATGATACCCCCAAATCACAAAAAAAAAACCCACTAGAAACCCATCATAAATATCAATAACAACCCTCCATTAAAAGCAGAAACACACCTCGTGAATATGATCTGTCATGCGTGGTCATGACTACTACCTCCATCAGGTGGGTCATGGGCCTACAACAAAAAACATTATGAATATTTCCATAACAAAAATAATATAAATTAAGTAAATAAATATTGTATAAACCTGTGTTTCCTGATCCCCTGCACCATCACCTAGACGCACATATTGCCGCAATGCTCTAACCTCAGCGATCAATTGCACATTTACCTCCTTTGAAGCGTGCAGTCGTGCTTGGAAATCTGACAACCGTAGTGTCATCTGAGCAATAGCAGGACCGACAACCACAGAATGTGACACGACAGAACGAGGAATCCCTGTCCTTAGGTAAAACTATATCCTTGCCCGTCCCGGCCAATAATGCGATGAAAGATCTCATCCCTTCGCATGGGAAGCTATTGCTGGTCCTCTGGCAGATGTTAAAATTCAGTTTCCAATTGAGCCTGTGAAATATTTAAATATACATACATATATTAATATATAGATTTTATGTAAGTATTGGTAATGAGTACAAGCACTTACTATCAATGCTGCAGCCTCTGGATCATTGCGATCACGAGTCCTCATCCACAACAACATTTTATCAGTTGGTGCACCTTGCACCCGCAACTGTATATGAATAGAATATAAACACAAAACCATATTAATTAAAAAAATTATAAAAATGAATAATAAATACCTCTTGTCGGATCTGAGACACGTGTCGAGTCCCGATCCTGTGAGGTGGTCCCTACAATGCTCGATTCTCAGAATGGCGTGTTGACACCTCCTACATTAAATTCATTAAAATTTCAAAGAAATCACACATTCATTAAAATATATATACCAAAATAAAATATACAAACCACAACACCCTCAGTACCCAATATGAAACTAAATCATGCCACTGAGCTGGGAGGACACCTCTCGAGACTTTTTCCACAATGTCTGGGGCACCAAAATTTGGTACCAATATGAAACTAAATCATGCCACTGAGCCAGGAGGACACCTCTCAGGACTTTTTCCACAATGTCTGGGGCACCCAAATTTGGTACCGAGTGGTCCCTCTTGACATTTCCTTTATAGTCTTTCCACATATTACGACATTTTCTCATACACACTGGCCGAAACTCATAGAGACATACTTTAAAATTTTTCTATTAAATAAAAAAATCACATATTTTATTGTTGTTTATTCATAGGGAATATAGTAAAATAATCTTCGTACCTGAACCTCCCTCTAATGACGATCTAATGTATCTTGAGGGATAGAAGCCCAGTCATGCATGGTCAATTGAAATCGATGTGGATCAAGTATGATATGACCCAGCTGACAAATAAATGCAGGGGAATTCTGTCCCACAAGATGAAATACCTCATCAAATGAAACATCAAAATTCGTGTCTGAATTCCATGATAATACGCCATGACCAGGGCCTCTCCTGTGAGAGGAAGAAGAAGTCGAGTCTGATCCTGTTGGAAACAATTTTATATACAAATTGATAGATGTTATATATATATATATGTATATTAATTACATAAAAAATAGAGACAATGACATTCTGACATACCTAGACCTTGAGACGTAGATGCCTCAGATGGAAGATGTGGATCTTCTGCCTCTTCCCCTGACATGACTGCAGTCATGGAAAACATTAGTAATGGGACTATCCAAAGTGTAAAAATGATAAATCAGATTGTTTTCAAAAAAATAAAACTTGTACAGTTGTTAATCAAACAAAAAGGGATTGAATAATTAGTTGTGAATGAATTTTAAAAAATCAGAAATTTCAAAAAACAGATATACAAATTATGTACAAAACCAATCAATGCATAGCCAAATTTCAAATTGAATTAATAAAAATTCAAGCAGCACATGAAGCAAATGAAGAATACCTCAATGGGAAGATACACCAACAATAACATCAATATACCATGAGTTAAATCACCCTAAATATTTATAACTGAATAAACTTCAAAAAGTGATGATTAAAACTTACAAGGATTTATAAAATGTTTAGATAATTTATGATATCTTATGATGAATAGCGGGAAAAAATTATACCATTCATTAAGTGAATGCCCATGTCATACCTGATTACGCTACAAACATAGAAGGGAGGGGAGCCGAAGGCGATGCTATGAGGGAGAGGTGAGGTAGCGGTGGGGAGCCGGAGCCGGAGCTTGTACGACGAGGGAGTGGATGGGCAGTGGCAGTGATGGGGAGACGGAGGAGAGGAGGTGGTGAGGTGGTGACCGTGCAGCGGGGGTGGGATGACGAGGGAGGGGACTGAGGACAGGGGGAGCCAGAGTGGACGGGCGTCACCGGCGAGGGGATGAGTATCGGTCGTGTGGGGAGGGAGGGGACCGGGCGACGATGATGCAGCAAGGGAGAGGACGGTGAAGGAGAGCACATGTGAAGGTGGTGCGGCGAGGGAGAGGACAATGACGGAGGGGACTAGGGTTGGCGTGCTGCCGGGGGGGTGTTCGGGGTAATGGGGGGAAGGACGAGGGGGCGAAGGGGTGAGGGCAGAGGTCAGAGGCTAGAGGGGCTGGAGGCCGAAGGCCAGAGGGCGGCCGGAGGGCTGCTGGAGGAAGGCTGTGGGAGGCTCGAGGGTAGAGGGAGGCCGGAGGATGGCCGCAGGGCGGAGGGCAGCCGGAACCGGAGGGCAGAGGCGAAGGAAGCCTGAAAGAGATGGAGGGCAGGGTGGAGGGAGGCCGGAGGGTGGAGGGCAGTCAGAGGAGGGCAGTAGGGCGATGGGGACGGCTGTAAAGGATGGTGCATGGTGGCTAGGTAGTGGGGAGGGTGGCCGGAGGGCGGAGGGCGACCAGAGGGAGGCCGACGGAGGGTGGGGCAGCGAAGGGTGGCCGACAGAGGGCGGAGGGCGGCCGACGGAGGGTGGAAGGGTGACGAGGATGATGGTGAAAGATGGTGTGTGGCAGCAGGGCAGGGCGGAGGGCGGCCGGAGGGCGGACGGAGGGAGGAGGGCTGCCGGATGGTGGTCAGCGGAGGGCGGGGCAGCGGAGAGCGGCCGACAGAGGGCGGAGGGCGGCCGTAGGGTGGCCGGAGGGTGGAGGGCGGCCGATGGAGGGCGGGGCGGCCGAGGGCGGCCAGCGGAGGGCGGAAGGGCGATGAGGACGGGGACAAGGGATGGTGTGCGACGGTGGGGCAGGGTGCGCAGCGACTGGGGATGGAGGCGATGGGGAGGAAGGGTTCGAGGGGGGCAGGGCGCTTTGCGAGAGGAGGGACGAAGGGTTCGAGGGGGGGGGGGGGGGTCCGAACACAGTTTTTTTAGGTAACCCTAGCGACCGCCAGTGGCAGTCGCTATTGGTTACCTATAGTGACAGCCAGTGGCAGTCGCTATAGGTAAAGGGGCTCAAATTCCCATATTTCTAGTAGTGAGAAGACATTACCTTAAAATCGGGTAACTCTTTTTTATTTGAGCTGAAAGGCTTCCTTGGAAAGACTTCTTCCCATAGTGAGGCTTCTAGGAGTAAGAGAGGGATGTGGAGAGACAAAATGGGCATGGGTTGGCTGAGCCAAACGCTTGAGAGGTGTGGGTATGGTGGTAGAGTTGGGGGCATTTTATAAAAGGAGAGGAGGGGTAATCTTGGAATGTTATAAAAGGTTACTTTATTATAAAATGAATTTTGGATTTTAAAGTTACCAAAATTATATATTTCGAGGATAAGGTGATAATATTTAAGAATCCACCCATCCAATAGGTATTTGACATGTGTAGGTCTTAGATTTTACATTATCATTTCATTTTATTTAAATCATTAAATAATGAGGTAATCACTGCCTCATCATGGTGTCATAAATAATTTAATTTATTTAATGGTTAAAAATAAAAAAAACATTCATCATGTAGGAAATATTTTTAGCTTTCTAATGAATTTTATTATTCAAAAATATGACTTGTATAACCCCAATTTTAAAAATTGTTTTAGTAAAACAACTCATGTTTGCGACATTTCTATTTTAACATTAAATAAAATGTTATTTATGTAATTTTCCTTCCAATGTGGATCCATGGGGTCCCCAAGTGGACACATGGATTGTCCTGGTCGGCCATGACACATCCAATTAGGGTAGTACATGTGTCTAGGTCATTATATATTGTTAAAACATTATTTTTACCTTAAATTACACTAATTGCCTCTAATCGCGATTAAAAACTTAAAAGTTATTATTCACCAAAAAATTATTTTAATCCCATTGAACCAAATTTTAATTCCTAATGAAATCAATTTATGTAGGTTTTTTGAAATTCAAAACACAGAGGTGGTAAAATTTCATTGCAACAAAAAAGGAGTTTTTAAGTACCACATAGTGGTATCACTATTCATCAAAAATTGAAGTTTTTCAGAAAAATACCAAAACTTCACCCTAAGATATATTTGATATTACAAATTCAAAAATGATGTCTATTTTAAAAAATTCCAAACATATAAGTTACATTAATTAATATAATAAATAATTTCTGATGTCAAAACAAATAGCGTGTTTTTATGAATCAATATCTATTAAAAGACTGACACTAGTGTATGTCCAATTTCAAATTAAAATTAATTAAAATGACAACCATTGGATGAAATGGTAAAAATATATTCTAATTACACTTTAAAAACAATTCAATATATGATCTAGCCATATAAATAAATTAAATTAAAAAGTGGTTTTGAATAAAAATACAGCATTATTCACTTATTCATTAAAAATGAACTTTATTGTAAAAATACCACAAAGCAAATTTTGATGTCCCGATTTTAAAGAAGAATTTTATTTGGTCCAGTAGAATGTATAAGAGTGACCAAAACTATATTTAATGAGGGTTCACCATCAAAAGGCGATAAGTGGACCATTAGTGAATATTAGAGTATATATGCCTAAAATTGAATTCTTTTCGTATTTTAAGCGTTTATCCTTTATTGGACAAATGCAAAAATATTTGACAAAAATGTGTAATCATTTTGTAGTTATTTCTGTTCATTCCCTCAATTACAATGGCTAGGCGTTAACTATTATTATATTATTATATTATTAGTGTGCAACGTAAGATTTCAAAAAAACTCGTTGTTGCGTATTGGGTACGCCATCAAGCATAGCATTCCCTTTAAAGTAATATTAACATTTTATTCACAAATATTGATAAAAATTAGAATGTAATATTATTTATTTACCAAGGATGTTACATCCTTCCACCTTTTAGGAATTGAATCCTTTCAAATTCGAAATTGTGCTTGGAAACTTCATTGAAAGTCCCTAATCGAAACAATATTCAGTAAAACTATCAATTTAAAATAAAGGGAGAGAAGTACAAAGGTCACCCAAGTTAACCCATACTAGGATTCCAAGTAAGAAAATATGGATATTGAAGAAAAAAAGGGTCATGTATTGAGGGAGAGTGACAGAAAACAAGTTTATGAGAAAGTTAACCACATGAAAATCACAAAATTGTGACTCTTAATTGAGGAATTTATTTTTGAGCTTAAATAAATGATAATGAAACATACATACTTGTCACGTAGACTTTCAACTATTACTAGATTGCTTAATGAAAATCATATTTTCTCCAAAAGACAAGTATTTAGGAAGACTTGTTCGCATTAAGAGTACTATAATCAACTTCTTGAGAATACCCTAATCCATAAAAGAGAACTATATATTTCCCATGTCTTTAGATATCAACCAAAACCAAACGAAATAGATTAGTATGAGATCAGATAATCCACAAAAGGATAATCCTTTATATACCGAAAATCTATTCTTAATTTCCAAAATTTGTGCAACAAAACCTAAAGTTCAACGAAGACCATTCGATAAACAATTTTCAATACAATTCTTCAAATTTAACCAAACTAAGATCGAAACCCAAATATTTAAAGGATTTAATCACATAGTATTCAAGGTAAAAATTAACTTTTATCTCTAGAGAACATCAGTTGTTCTTAAAGTCTCATATTGAAATGTAATTAACTTAATCACATATCCTCCATGATAGGTTAATAATTTCCATAGTTAAACCAACATCAACTTATTCTAGATTCATAAGATCATATAACTAAGAGTAATTAGTCAAAATAACGAGGGACTACATATAGTCCAGTGGTAGGTGATAAATACCCTTTGCACTTTGGTTGTGGGTTCGATTCCCACAACTTTTTCCGACACGACAGGTTGTCACAAGGACTCTGTGTTGTCCTTTTTCCAAAACTATATAATTCTTAAAAAAATTCCCCAAACGATATGAAATCTTCAAAAATAATAATAATATATTTTAAAATCAAGTTTATCTCATGCCTTTCATTTTCCATCACATCATAGAGTATCCCATAATTACCTAAAAAGTAAGGATCATATAAACCTTAATAGTTACCTTTATAATTATTACCTGAACTTCTACATTGAGTTGGTCATCTTGTACATGATGCATTAGAGAACTCACCAAGGTTCAAGTGTTTTATCATGACTCTATGATAGTTGGTTTAGCACAACCATGAGATTCCGCATTGAATCCCCCATTTCATCCAATCCCTTAATCAGAGAACAACCAAAGTTTCCATCAAACCCATTGTCACTTTGGTGCCTGCTAGATCTATCCATTTACTAAATAACAGAAATGTCAGTGTGCGTATATCAACAAAATTATCATGTTCTAATGAGAAAGATAAACACTAAGATATACTTACTCATTAACTTTATCTAAAAACTATTACTCTTTCTAGAATCCTAGCCATTATGGCAATGTCACTTATGATTAGACAATACCCTAACCTCTAATGTTATCTAAACCGACCTTTGATACCAACTATAAGGCCCCGACCTTAAACATTACTTAATCATGAATTAAATGTATAATTCACATAGAGGATCTTATTAGGTTTATAGTTTTAGAGAATTAGGTCATAACTATTACATCTCAAAAGATTACATAGTAGACAATTCTACTAAGTTTCCATAAAATAAAAAAACACTTAAAAAGAAACATGGCTAGTTCCATGTTTTAGATATAATGTATTTCCATGATCCCATCATTGACCCTATTCATCTTTAAGTCATGTGGAAAACATTTCCAAAACATGGGATGAGCATGAAAAGCCCAGTAAAGGATACACAAAGAAGGAAAACTGTTAGTTTTTCGAAAACAACATGTAAACCATGAGTACTTTACCAAAGTAATACTTCTCACATTTATGAAGTAGTAAAAACTCATCACTGAATAAAATCACATTACATACCCTTTTGTAACCAAAATATTACCATAAAACCCATATAAAGAACACATAACATATAAAGGTTACTTGGGACATAAACATATTTAAATGGAATAACCATATGGTCGACTTCCACACATACTTAATGGAATTTCCATACGGACGACTTCCATACCAATTGAATTGGATGTTATAACATAACCACACATCCTGGTATTCACGGAACCACCCGTCATATGGTTTATCACATAACCACCCGTAAAATTTCCAAGTACCATTATAATATCATAACACATAAAACAATTATAAAGGAAAGAAAACATTTCCACAGTTCAAGAACAATATATCACTTAAATATATTGACATAACTAATCAATTATGAAAACAATTTTCAATATAAAAAAAGAGTATATGGTATTCATTCACTTTTAAAAATATAATGACTTGTTGATGAAGCCAAAGATCAAATAATACTCACGACGGCGGAAAGGCCATTGTCACCACGTATCTTAAAAAGAAACATACTTTTTGTAATTTAGTAAAACAATTCATATTGAAAAGATACCTTTCAAATAAAATTATAATTCAAAGGGTTTTATACACTGTATAAATGAAATCCTTGTATTGGAACAAAAATATGCCTTAATGAGAGGAGATCGAGACGAAGTCCCTTACAAAGACGGTATCCTTGGATTAAGGATAAATCAATTAAATAATTATTTGTGAAAAATGAATAAACCAAATATAAGTGGATATTAAGTGTAAAACAATCATAGGTTATTCACACATATTCATAGAATGACATATTCAAGGAGTACAAGTTTATCCCAAAGAATCAAAATTGGGTTAAGAAGTTCCCTTGCAAAAATTTGGCAGCCTAACGACGTCACATCCAAATTCAGAAAATGATTTGATGAGAGATAAAAAGGGGTATATCATCACATGGACATAAAATTTATATAAAAACATATCCCATCATAATAATATTAAAATATCTAAAAAAATATGTATTTTAAAATGAGGAGGGTGAAAGGTTCCCTTACCGAATTGGGTAGCTTCTGAAACGTACGCCCCATGAAAGTAGGACTATACAACATTGATGTAAATACCCATAAACGAAATTATATTACACCAAGAGTAGAATAATGGGATTTACATACACAAATAAAAGGAAAATGGTGGAAAATGTAGCATAAATATCACAGGAATAAAAGTGAGATGAAAAATCCCTCACGAAAACTCGGCAGCCTAATGACGCCACTTAAAACATCCAAAAATGGACTGATGAGATCAAATAGGTTCCCTCATCATATAAACATAAAATGTACATAAAGAGGAATATAAAATAACATCCCCCATCATAAAAAATATGAGATTAAAAGAAGTGACATAAAGGAGTGTATTTAAAAAGAAAGAGAGAGGTTGGATCTCTTACGAATATTCGGCAGCCTAACGGAGCCACTCAAAACATCCAAAACGGATTGATGCGAGAAAATAGGGTCTCTAATCATATGAACATAAAGGGTACAGTAATATTAATATAAAATAACATACCAATCATAAGAATTATGATCTTAAAAGTAATGACATAAAAGAGTGTACTTAAAAAGAACGAGAGGGGTAGGATCCCTTACCTCGTGTCTGACATACACTCGATCGTTCATTAATGTCATGAATAAAAAAATTTCTTCAATTTATAATTTCTTATGGAACTCCTTTAAATATTATTATTCATTTCATATCACATATTATAATTTTATAATAATTAGTTAATAAAGTGAGTTTATATCAGAGGTTTTTGTCAATGTTTGGTACACGAGTAAAAATTGAACTTGTTGGAAATGAATTTTCCATGTAGTTATAGGTACATCAACTCCAGAATAGTATTAATGTTTTAAATATCATATATATCCAGTATATATTCATTTTGTACTATTACATAACATTTGGTGATAAAAAATTAAAAGCACCGTTCATGGAGACGGTAGGTCGTACATACGCATGAAAGATACTTTCATTTTTTTGTCATATTAATGGAATTAAAGCTAAAAGAGAGATATATATATTATAATTCCAGAATGATATCCATAATTTAGATGTAATATATTACATACATATCCATTATATATATGTACTTATAATAGTACATAACATTTGGAGACAAGAAATGAAATGTACCGTTCATGGAGACGGTAAGCCGTACATACACATGAACGCTACTTTCATTTCATTGGCACATTAATGGAATTAAAACTAAATGATATATATATATATATATATATTATAATTAATTTATTATATATAAGTTATATATATCACATAATTTCATCAATTTCATTTTTTATACATTCCATGTATTGCATGAACGAGTCACATCACTTGAGGGGGCGGTAGTCCACACTTACTCAAATGAAATTATCGCATTTCCGCAACATGAAAAGAATAAAGTTATGTTTTAAATATAAAATAAAGAATAATGGAGAAGAAATAAATATTATATATATCATAAATAAATAGTGTGACATCTTAATGGCCACCATGAAAGGTTTTAAAAGAAGATTGAAAATCATCGTTACGTGAGGTAGAAAATCACCAACCATAGAAACAATATGTTATTTAACAATTAGACGAAGGTGTGTGTAGTTGTAGCACTAATAATTCCCATAACAAAATCCTAATATATTGAAGATTCTGGTGTTGTTACAAAATAAAGGAATACAAATAGTATATGGGGTTGGAGAAGCAAAATAAAACATAAGAACACAAGAGAAGACACTACCTTTAAA
Organism: Viscum album; assembly: GCA_963277665.1. NCBI lineage: Eukaryota > Viridiplantae > Streptophyta > Magnoliopsida > Santalales > Viscaceae > Viscum > Viscum album. The sequence goes on along the minus strand of OY728167.1, from coordinate 230,086,359 downwards.
TCGTGTAACTCTTTTTGATTTGATCTCAATGGCTTCCTTGGAAAGACTTATACCAAAAGTGAGGATTCTAGGAGTAATAGAGGGATTTGCAGAGACAAATGGGCAGGGTTTGGCCGAGCGAAAGGCTTGAGAGGTGTGGGTAATGTGGTAGATGTGGGGGCCTTTTATAAGAGGAGAGGAGGGGAACTCTTGGAAAGTTATAAAAGGATCCTATATTATAAAATGATTTTCGGATTTTAAAGGTCCCAAAATTATATATTTCTAGGATAAGGTGATAATAGTTCCATGTAAACCCATACAATTGGTTTTTGACATGTTTAGGTCTTATATTTTACAATATCATTTCATTTTATTTAAATCGTTAAATAATGAGGTAATCGCTGCATCATCATGGTGTCATAAATAATTCAAGGTATTTAATGTCTAAGAATTATAAAAAAATTATCATCATGTAGGAAATCTTTTTATATTTTTAAAGAATATGGATAGTCAAAAATATGACTTTTATAACCCCATTTAAATATTGTTTTAGTAAAACTAGTCATGTTTGTGACATTTTATTTTAACATTAAATAAAAAGTTATTTATGTCATTTTCCATCCAATGTGTCTCCATGGGGCCCCCAAGATGACCCAAGGATTGTCTTGGTTGGCCATGGCACAGTAAATGAGGGTAGGACATGTGTATAGGTCATTTTATATTATTAAAACATTATTTTTACCATAAATTACACTAATTACCTCTAATCGGGATTTAAAAACATAAAAGTTACTATTCACCAAAAAATTATTTTAATCCCCTTAAACCACATTTTACTTCTTAATGACTACCATGTATGTCAGATTTTTGAAATTCAAAACACAGAGGTTGTAAAATTTCATTTAAATGAAAAATCGGTTTTTTAAGTACCACTTAGTGGTTTCACTATTCATCAAAAATTGATGTTTTTCAGAAAAATACCAAAACATAAACCTAAGCTATATTTGATATTCTAAATTCAAAAATGATGTCTATTTTAAAAAATTAAAAACATATATGTTATATTAATTAATTTAATAATTAATTCCCGCTGTCAAAACATATAACGTGTTTTTAAGAAACAATATCAAATTGAAATTAATTCCAATGACCACCATTGGATTAAATGGTAAAAATATATTTTAATTGCACTTTAAAACCAATTAAAAATATGATCTAATCATTTAAATAACTTACATTAAAAATATATTTTGAATAAAAATTACATCAATTTTCACTTATGCATTAAAAATGATCTTTATCGTAAAAATACCACAAAGTAAATTTTGATGTCCCGATTTTAAAGAAGAATTTTATTTGGCCCAGTAGAATGTATAAGATTGAACAAAACAATATTTAAAGAGGATTAACTATCAAAAGGCGATAAGTGGACCTTTGGTGAATATTAGAGTATATATGCCTAAAAATGAATTCTTTTCTTATTTTAAGCCATTATCCTTTATTGGATAAATGTAAAAATATTTGACAAATATATGTAATAATTTTGTAGTTATTTCTGGTCATTACCTCCATTAAAATGGCTAGGCATTAACTATTATAATATTATTATATTATTAGTGTGCAACGTAAGATTTCAAAGAAACTCGTTGATGCATATTGGGTACGCCATCGAGCATATCATTCCCTTTAAAGTAATATTAACATTTTATTCACATATATTAATAAAAATTAGAATGTAATATTATTTATTTACCTGGGATGTTACAGGAACGCTATAATAATCTATCACCCATGTTGTAGATGTAGTTGTGGGCTACGGTTCTCCCCCTCAGAGTTCAATTCTCAATCACTTCCTACTCTAGTTTCGCATGTATGCATGTTATCGCAGTTCCTAAAATTCCTACATTAATCCTGACAACATGTTTGTGCCTGGTCATCCTCTACAACGAGACCCAATGCCTCTTTAATTAGGCCAATTCTTCCCAAATAAAACTATATAGATCCTTATCAATAGCTTTGATAACCCCTTTCGGCATAAGGCTCGCAGCCAATGCATGCACCAGAATCACTGACATGACACTATTTACCAAAGTGATGCACCCCCAAAGGATAAAAAATGGATTTTCCATTTGAGAACCCTCCAAGAAATCTTACTCACCTCATGGTCAATGTCCTAGATGCACATGTGACCTGAAGAAGTGGGAGTGCTGAGATACTACTTCAGGAACGTGCCTCGTTGAATGTCCAACCTGCTGCATTGGTCATTGGATTGGTTTGTAGCACACTTATTTCAGATATACAGATTTCTCTTATAGTTGTCGATCATTTGACCTCTCCATAAGAAATACTCCCTGAGAATACATTTCATGTTACACACATACATATTACCATCATTAGAAAATATGATGGTGTCATCTACAAACATCAAGTGAGAGATGGTGGGCATTCATTGTTTCCTCTTATAAGGAATGATCCTCCCACACGAGAGAACTTTCTTGATCATGCGGCTAAGAGTATCCTTCACCAGAATCAAAATTCTTCGAGAGACAGGGTCTCCTTGATGTAGACTGCTGACCACATTGAAGAAGCCGTTGGTTCAACCAATGAAGGTGACAACCATCCATGAAGAGCGAAAACAATTGAAAATAATATCCAGTGCCTTGGAAGAAAAACCCATGCAGGTCAGAACCCTATTAATAAACCCTCATTCCACCCTATCGTAAGCCTTATTCAAATATAGATTTATAACCGTATTGGATCTGTGGGACTTTTAGGTGATATCTATTAGTAGATACTATGCCAGGGAAATATCTCCATGTATGGATCTCTCCCTCCCAAAGCCATGTTGATCAATAGATATCCACAGGGGTAGGCCCATGGATAGCCTCATGTTGATGTTTCATGCATGTATTTTATAGGGAAAATTTTACATGGTAACATGTATGTAATTTGAGAGAGCGGAGGGGTCCTTCACCTTTATAATGAGAAGTATTGTCGTGGTGCTCGCAACACGTGGTAGGTGTCCTCCATGAAAGAAGTCATGGACTGCCAAAACTATGTCCCCCTTATCCACCTCCCATTAACCTATGATGAATGATCCTGGGAAGAAGTCGGGCCTTGGAGCACTCTCTGTGTTGAGGTCAATAATCACCTCATGTATCTCAGACTCTCCAGGGATCGCCTCCATGAGTTCGTTGTCCTCTGGTGATACACAGGTCGGGATGGCCTCCCAAATCTCTGCTCTCCCGTTGGGGTACCCACTGGCCATCCTCTAATTCAGACCTGCATGAAGGTATTTAAAGAAAGTAAACACCATGAAACCAACATCATCTCTATCATGCATGTAAAACCTATCCTCACGCATTATATTGGGCTTAGTGGGAGACACATCTCTTCGATACAAGTTTATTAATGAATAAAATCCGATTCTTTCTTCTTTTAAGCCTCTAATTTTTATTGGATAAATGTAATAAAATTTAACAAAAATTTATAATCAAACTGTAGATAGTTCTGTTCATTCCCAATATTACTACTGATATGCGTTAATCACCATTTAAAATACGAATATTATAATATTATTTTTCAGTAAGACTGAACCTTATGTCAAATGTATGATTTCAATGAAACCCATTGTTTAATGTCGGGTAATCCATCAAACATAGAACACCCTTTAGAGTGAAATTAATATTTAATTCAAAAATATTAATTAATAAGAAAATTTAATATTCTTTATTTACCAGGGATGTTATGTTTAAAACCATTTATAAATGAAAAACATTTTATCCCAAACCTATTTAGGTAATATAACCATTTCATTCTTTTCGAATAACTCCATATAAACCATGCCTTCCCATTTATCATGAACTAAACATGTTTAAACAACATTAATGATAAAATAAAAAATTTAAACAATAATCTTAGTCATATTTTAAAACATTTATCATTCAAGGAAACACATTAGAAAATTTAAAAAAAACATGAAACACCATTATTCCAATTGATAAATCCCTTAAAGAATTTATGTAATTTAAATAAGTTATCAAAATAATAATAAAACTTTATTGAAAATGAAATTACAGACAATTATGATTTAAAATTCATTTTTTTAAAGTGAAATACCCCAAAACATTACCTATATTATGTGTAAATCAAGATTTAACTAATTGACATTGATGGTGAATTCCAAACCGAGCAATAATACACCCTCTCCAATCCCTAAACAACCAAAATCCCTAAAATGAAACGTCCTAAACCATATATAATCCAATAAAACCTATTGGTTGTTTTGGAAATGAAAGGAGACATGAATAAATGATAATAGGTAAGATGATAAGGTGAAAAATATAAAATGAATTATTTACCATAATAATATTTTTGAAATTCAATGGAAGGAGGCCTTAAATAGACGGATAATGAAGGTGGAGAAAACATATATATGACTTAGACTCGACCAATATATTTAGGGGGAAGATAGGGTGAGAAAAATAAAGAGGGATAGTTTTGGAAAATCATCTTAGAGTGATTTTAAAAAACGTTCAAAATTTGGATGCAAGATTTACGAAAACGTGTGCCAAATGTGTAGCTCACAGTGGGACAAACCTAGACTCTACATGGTATAGCTACAAGGTCTAATAGTCTTGACCCAACCAATAAAAACCCACTACTAAAAACTAAAAAACAATACATGGTTTCCTTGCATTGTTTCCCCTATCAGTGTGGATGTTGCGCACCAACACCCTAAGCCAAAAAGGCCTTGAATGGGTTCTACTGGAGTTTACACATTTTGGAAAAAACTGTATTCTACCCATGAAAACCGTCAGTTTACTATCAAAATAAACCATTAAATTCCTAGTGTAGTAATTTAAACTGGATTTAAAATTCCTTATAGGTGTGAGGTGTCGATAAGCTTAATGATGTTAAGATAGGAAAAAACATCAAGAAAATACCCATCTTATCATGTCCACAAACCCAAACCACAAACATAAAAAAAATTCCATGAAAAACCTAACTCTAAACCACTAGATATATATATTTGTGAGAATAGAAAAAAAAATATGGTCTCTACATTATTTATAGTTTCTATAAAGTAGTGAGTATTGAGATAAACACTCCAAAAAAGAGAAACACCACAATGGAATCTATGCAATCACTAAAAACCCAATAGAAAAAATAATGACTAATAATACAAAGAAAACATAAATAATCCATCTCATACTCCCAAAGTATGAAAAACATAAATGATATATAAAATAATTTAAAACCAATGAAAAAACAAAATATCACAATGAAATTCATTCTATTCAATACATCCATTTTCACTAAAAGTAGAAGATAACTTAAACAAAAACCGACCTCCACATGAAATGATAAGTAATATAAACATTGGTAATAAAAATGTGTTGAGATAGAGATCTATGTCCTCATAACTAGAATACCATCTCAAAATTAACTCAACAAGATCCAAACCAACACCATACATTATATAATCTCAACTAGGTACAAGTCCATCATAGTCACCTGAAACACACAACCAAGACCATACCATTTTTAAAACCATCAAAACCCACCAATATAAAGTTCCACAAACAATCCTCAATGGAATTATCAAACATTAAAATATCTGTTTATCCATCATAAATGACACCTCATAAATGAGGAACCATAAAATCATCAAGTAATACATACAAAAAAATCACTAGAAGAACCTCATCAAACTATAAAATTAGTGAGAACAAGTCCTAAAATTTACAATCACAAAATACTACTCTATGAAATATAATGTACAATATTTATAATTATATAACAACTTAACATACTAAAAATGTCATTTATTACAATTGAATTATGTATTATGACATAATACATCCTAGGAAAAAGAAGGTTTTGGAACCATCACCCAATTCAGAGTCTGGCCAGGGTTAACAAACATAAAAGTGATAATCCTAAATGATAAGAGGATTCAACCAATGAATCAACCTTGATGATTAAAATTATATATATTCTCAATTGCATTCTAGGAGGTATTTTTAAATTACATTAAACATGAATCTAAACCATTTACATTTAAAAACTAAATAAATCGATCCTAGTACAAGGTACAAACACCCAAAAACCCAAAATCAAGAGGAAAAAACATACAATAAACCTTTTTATAAAAATAAATTTCATTAAACTATAACCCTTTCCATGAATAATACCAAATTAAATTTTTGAATTGAATTCATTATTTGAAAAAACTAAAACCTATTTTGGAACATTTCATCGTAATTATAAAACTCATGTCTATTATTTCAAATCTCCCCATTTTAAAGAGATGAATAACAAATTTCACAAAACAACAAAATTATTTAAACATTCACTTTCTTAAAACAAAAACCCACTTGGAATTCTCAATTTTCCCTTATAATTTAAAAAAAAAATTGAATTTTACATGGATTTAGAAGATCTATAGTTATATTTTTTAATCAATATGATGAAATATAAGGTGTTTCATAGTAGAATGGGGTGGCTACCATTCAATATGAAAAGGTTTGTTTACCTCATATTAGAAAAAGATGTGAAAATCCTACCCATGAATTTGGGTAATGGTGAAAGAATTTGTTTTCTTTGTGAGAATCCCATTAAATATATCTTTTTAGAGATATTATTAATGTTAAATACAGATTACAAGGTTATGAGGTGCTATCTATAATATATGGTATGTGGTTTTGAGTGAAGCTATCTATTGGAGAGATTCTATACTATCTGATGATTTAATGAATTATAAAGAAATATAATTGAAGTGTGTGGAATTTTGGAGACTATATTTATGGTTTATACACTTATTGATGAAGGGTTTATAAGGATGGATATGGATAGAGGAGGCCTAAATACTATATAGTTGATGTCAATAAAATTTGGACTCATTCTAGAATCTAAATGGGGACCATCAATGTCATATATAACCATAATCTATTATAGTTGAGTTGAAAATTAGAATGTTATTGTTCTATATAAGAATAATTTAATCATCTATGTAAAATTGATCTTGTTTTCAAAGGAATTAATCCTTTTCTATCAAAATATTATTCCCCAAGCTATGTAGAGATCATCCAGGACTATGTAACCATTAGGAAGACCCATATTACCATCTGATTTCCCTGTAGAATCAAAATTCAAATATGTATAACCTTGATTTATGTTTATATAACAATTATCCATATGTTCATAAGAATCATTTCTATCTACAAATACATCATTCTCTAATAGAATTCATATAATTATATAATAAAAAATTAGTTTCTATATTTAATATTTTAAGAATAAATTCAATGTGCTGGTTCTAAAGCGATTATTAGGTTTTATAAAAATCAAAAATACAAAAATGGTTTGTGATTCTAGTACTGAATCAATGAATAATATTCTATTTAGACATAGAATATAATATCAATACAAGAGGAAACTTAGAAGTTTTTTAAAGTATGAAATTTGAGTTTCCGAAATTTATAATTTCAAGGAAAAATAATAATGAAGAAAATAAATCCCTGTCATGGAGTTATAAATATAATTATTCTAGGTTATCAATTATTCAATATTTTTTAAAAAAAGATCAAATTAAATGAAGAGAAATTAATTATTCTTGATAAAACAAAAATTATTTTGTTTTGTTTTCAATAATAACGAAGATGAAGTTAAATAGAAGAAAAAGATGTTCATTAAATTAAATATCATTGTTACCCAAGATATTTTACTGAGTTAAGATCTGATATCCCAAAATATTTCAATGAATATTAAATCTAAATGAGATGGAAGGCTGATAATTTATCCAATCCTAAAATAATTGATTTCCAAATTTCATGAAATATGGAAATGTGAAAAAATGAAAATATTCAAGTATTATTCTTTCCATTGAATAAATACCCTAAAAACATTGTTTAATTATTTATAAGAAGTAAAACAAGGTATGAGTTACAACATTTAGGTAAAAATTCAATTTGAAGATATACATGTTTTTATGGAATATATCATTCCATAAGAAAATTCGTCATACAGTAATATGATTATATTTATTATTTTGGGAAACTAATGATATTGAACTGAGATACGTATGGAGTTATTTTGAAGAAATATAGTTGAATCATACTGGAGAATAAAATGAAATATTTATTTATCCATGTGAGCTTGAATAATTAAGGTTATTTTTAAAATAACATTTGAGTTGAAAATTTGACACATGAAATATCATGAGGAACCTGAAGTGGTTATTTTATTACCGTTCTTTTTGGATGGAAAAAAGGTATTATATGAATTCCACTTGTGGATATTGAAAATGAAATAATTCATTTAATTAAACCCCACATAAAATTGAAAAAATCAAAAAATAAATAAATAGAATAAGGAGATGTTGACATTGTTGTAGTGCTATGAGTATGACATTGAATTGGCTAAGAGAAATGAGACTCTAAAAGAAGTAGTTGAAGTAGGATCCAATATATATTAGTGAGTAAAAATATGAAACTTCTAATAATGCACTATAATAATAAAAAAAATTGGGTTTTTAAAAATAATATGAGTAAGAGGATGTCGTATATTTCTTGTCTGATACAGTCGAGGAATAATAAAGAAGATGGATAAGTGTACGAAGCTATGTTTTTTAGGTTTGATAAATTTTTATTCCCAATTTTTTTGTGTTTTTCAGTTTTATTAATAAACCATTAATTTTCAATATAACCCATGAGTTGTTTAGTGAAAACAGGTAGTGTTTCTTGAGTAGTTATTGAAGAAATTTTGATAGCCAATGAAACGTTGTGTTTGTGAAAGTAGATCAATTTATGTGGATGTAGTGTCATCCTATATGTAATTTAGTGTAAGAATATATCTTATTTTACATGGTGGCCTAAACTATGTAATATGGAAAACATGATTTCAGGATAAACCTTATACACACAATGTAATTAATAAAAATGTTATTAATATAGAATCCATGATTTAATAGGGGATCAACACCTGATGGATTAGGATTCCCACAATGGGTCTGAAAATTTTAGAAACTCCACTTACATATTAACCATAACACACAAAGCTTTCACATTATGTTTCCCTTTGAATAATGTAATAGCTTGTGTTGTACAAAACTTCGAGTTATATCACACCACAACCAATCAAACTAGTAGTTATGAATAGTAATACCCACTTTTTTAAATTTAATATATTTTAATTTTCAAAATGGTTTTCATTTTTTGGATTCAGAAGATCAAAATTAGTTTAGGGTATTTTTTTTTGTATTTTTCTGAAAACATTAAATTTTTAAGGAATAGTGGAAAACAACACAATATTGTTTAAGAACGAATTATTATTTAAATAATTATCTATTTTAATTAATTTTATTTTCAAAAAAAATATATACATAATACCTATATTAGTTGAATGTAATTAATTAGATTCATTTTATAATAAATTATATGTATAAAAGTTTATTGAATTTTTAAACATATTTGACTCACCTTCTAGGCACGTTAATAAATTTTCATAAAATGTAATTATTCAACTTATATAAATGTAATTTAAAAACCTTGAGAGACATGGATGAAATCAGAAGGTAAAATGTGGTTTATTTCGATGAATTGTTTTGGTTAATAGTAATTTTGACTTTAATTTACAATGGTTAAAAGTAAATAGTGTAATTAAAGATAAAAATTATATTATTATTACCATAACACATGTTCTAATTCTATTGGATAAATTTATTTCGAATAAAATCAACTTAGGAATAAAATATGATCCTTTTGGTTCATTTAGATTAGATAGGAAAATTTAATATTATTTTATTTAAAGAAGATTTAATAGTGTTAAATTCATATTTTCAAAAATAGAAAATTTTTAATATAAGGTTATCCATAATCTAAATTAAACTAAAAAATAAATTAAATTTGATACTTTTGATTCATTACATGAAACTTTAATATTATTTTATTTAAAGAAGATTTAATTGAAATAAATGAGTTTATAAAACAAATACTATATTATTAATTGATATAATATTTCTCAAAAACAAAGGGTCATAAAAAAGACTTATATAAGGTTATATATATGAATAATGTAGTACTTGGGTTTCTCTTGGCTTTTTATAGTATGTTTACTCACCATTTATTATAATAATACACGAAGACATTGTAAAAGTTGGACTATTTATTTAAGAGTTATATCTAAAAATAAGGTTAGTATGGTGACATAAACCTATATAAAACATCTTGTTGGAGTTATTTTCGACCCATACCCACCTTCACTTTGAAAAAATCCTTTTGCAGGCACTATAAAATGTATATTATTTTATTAAAAAATAATATTTCATGCTTTTCCTAAACTGACCCTCACCTATCTTATAAAATGGTACATACCCTTCTATCTAAATTAGACCTCCAAATCCATCTGACTCACCCAAAACCTACTCAAATATCGTCCAAACAACCATCAATTAACCATATAGTCATTACTTTTATCATAAATACATCCTAAGGAGCCCTTTTGTTCAAATCTAAAGAAAGCACCTGAAGAAGAGGTAATAATTTCATCACCCTTTTCAATGTTCTTTTCTTCTTCCACTTCCTCTTCATTTTTTCCCATACCAAAATAATAAATCAAGTACCTTTTAAATAATATTATTTCATTATAAAAATTGTACAACAATATTTATTATTCTATCCATCCTATGAATTAAAATGTCACTATACGTGCGTACATACGGCTTACCGCCTCCATGTCGTGGTGTAGTTTGTTATTCAACAATTCCTTATTTGGATGGGTATTATAATGAGTATAATTTATGTAAATAATAAATATAACATTTTTATTATTCTGTATATATGTTATAACATCATGTTACATACGAATTTACCATCAAAAGAATGATATTGTCGCTCGTACGTACGTACAGATTATCGTCTCCACGAAGGCAATAAAATTCATTTCTCCATCATAACCATTCATGATTTTTTTTTCTGATTTAAAATAACATTTAAGAACTTAATATAATTAAGGATATGAACCAAATACATCCTATATATAACAAAAACAACTTACATAACAAAACATATAAAGGAAAATGAATCAGTTAAAACTCGAATCTATGATACTACTAATATATTATTAACAAATAATAATTATAAGATCACATATTATATCATATATATTTATGTGGTTATTATATAATTTAATAACAATAATTTAACTATTATACATGAGGTTAACATTGACTCCTCTAAGGAAAAGTACATGGTAAGGGTTAATTTTACAATATCTCCTTTATCCGAGGCTGTTTATACGTAAGTATCCACTAGGACCTCTTTATCACCAACATATGTGTTTCATAAAACATTATTTTAAAACATTTTCACTATAAACTATAATATTTGTTAACGTCATTTATAGCCTTGTTTTAAATTTTATATAATGGTTTGAATGGAATCCTTCCATTGTTTTCCAAAAAAGGTACTTTATGACCTTTTTGAAAAATTAAGGTAAGATTTTTCTTTAACTTATACGCCACGTGCGACTATTATCCATTGTAATAAGACATTCAAAGAATACCTTACATTCTTATATGAATATTTTAAAAATAAGAGTTTTATTTTATAATTACAAGACTTTTCAATGATTTAAAAAGTTCTCTCAAATAATTTTGATTTCATCTATTTCCACATCCAATGATGGATTTTACACATGTTTGAAGTGAATTTATTATGATACATTATTCCATATTTTATTGAAGGTTTTGTGAGTTGTTTGACTAGGGATGTGTAATTTTTATACCATTCAATGTTTATCGTTAAAGTAATAACATTTTTAATGCTTGTTTTAATATGAATGTTTATGTTATGTTTCAAATATTTCCATATGAGGAATGCATTGGACTTAGTAAGTAATGGGTGTAGCACTATATGGCTCCTCGATGCATCTATAGGTATCGTGAGAAAAACTACTGACCAGATACATGGCCTTGAAAAAATCTTATTTGTAGTCTGGGAACGAGGACTACACTTTGAGGTTATGATGTCTAAAATTATGAATTTCATCATTATGAAATTAGCTATTGATATTACATGTGATTATTAGTCTAGTATAATAAACATGTGAATATGTAAATGGCATTATTATGATCTATATTTTCCATTTTATGCAAGAATTTTAATTTTATAAAGGCTTTTGTATTAGTTTTATACATTGTTTTAAATGTTTATGTTTATTTATAAAAGATTTCTCTATATTGTTATCCTTAATGAGCATCTGAGATCACCCATTTCTATGTTTTATTTTTCCATGTATGTGAAGAAGTATTTTATAGTTGACCTGTAATATGGGATATAGGTGTGTTCAAAGGGTACAAAATGTTGTTTTTTTAATTTCAGGATGCAATGTAAAACTTATGTATGTATCTAGTACTTCCAAGGTAATTAAACTAATTTTTATTTCAAGAATTGATCTATTGTGATCATGCCAATGTTATGTAATAAAGAAACGACTCTGGATAACTAGTGTGAGGGTGTTGAAGTTGGTATCATGGTAATTTTTCTACAAACATTGGAAACTAGATACAGAAAAATGCTGTTTATAGAACATTACCCTATGATTGACCTTGGGGATTAGTGTAGAAGAATGTTATTGAATTTTTGTAATGTCGATATTTTTTGACTGTTCCATGAAATAAATACATGTCTAGAAATGAGAAGGTAGAGTCAGCTCTGGGAAAGATTTACCTAGGAGTGAAAAATCTGACAAGGAGGTTCAGGCTTGACCCGGGTTATCCTGGTAAACGATAACAGACCTTGTTGCACTCTTGGTGACGAAAATCTCAGGGGATATTCATAGTATAATTTATATTTTATTTATAAACCATTATGAAGGACTTATGATTATATACATCCAAACAAAAATTTGTTTATGATTATGAGTTATATCCATAAACTGTTCAATTTATGTTAAGTTATTTACAAATTTGGAATTATGTAATGGGACTCATAAGTGTATGCCATTATTTAGAAATGGATCCTAGTGGAAAGAATGGAAACTCTATCAATGCACATAATCCATTCAGAGAATTATAACCTACGGATGATAATTATTGTGGATCTGGTGATGCGACTGGTGCTGAAAAGCTTATCACCATAGTGGAACAACTCACTCAGGTTACGAATAATAACCATACCCATATGGAGAACCCTGATCCAAAAACTGGAGTATCAATGTTAGACCTATTCATGAGGAAACATTTACAAATATTCAATGGGAATACAAATCAATTTGTAGCTAAATAATGGATATGTTCCTTAGAGAAAAAAATCGTGCATTGGAGAGTAGCAAAAGGGAAAACGTTTTCAAGGAAGTTTATCGCCTCACAAGAGATTTAGATCAATGGTGGTAATTAATTAAAAACACAAAGGAGAATGAATAGGTATAAAATATGTAATTGAAGGAGTTTAAATATCTTTTCATAGAAAAATAATTTCGGTGTGACCATCAAGCGGATATGGAAAGACATTTTTTGAATCCGAGGTAATAGGAGGTTGAGAATGTTACAAAGTAAGAGGCTAACATTACAAGGATGGAAAGGCATACTGAAGATTATATATGTAACCTAAGGAGTAATATTGATCGATACATTGATGGGTTAAAACCATTTCTCCATAAACTATTAGTCACACAATCCTCCTCGTCGTAAGAAGATATATACTAATGTGCTATGAAGAGTGAAAAAGAATTCTATATGACTTATGGATTTAAATAAAATAAATAGAAGAAGAGATCTAATAAAACTCTATAAATGTAAATATGGAGAAGAAGGGTAAAGTTGAATTTCCATCTTGTAGTAAATGTGGGAAGAATCACCCCGGTACTTTCTTGAAGGGAATTAGAGTTTGTTACAAGTGTAGTAAAAAAGGCCACCAAGATCTTGATTGCTAGGGAAATAATGTGGTTGTAAATGTATAATACTACAATTGTAGAGAAATGGGGAAATATGAAAATTAATGTCCTATCCGCCAAAGAAACATACCTTAGAAAAGGCGAAGGGAGTAAGGCCAATCTTATTCGATAAATATTGATGAGGTTGATGCTCTGAATTATGTGTTGATAGGTAATTTAATTGTTTTTTCAAATTTAGCCATTGAATTATTTGATTCTAGATCATCACAATTTTTATTATCTTCCCGGTTTGCTAAGAAAATTAGATATTTCCAATTTTATTTAACAAGGGAGTTTTTAATCAAAAATCCTATGGGAGGTATCATTACATCATTATTTTTTTAATAATTTCCCATTAAGGAATATATATGTGATTTATCTATAGATCTTATCGTCATACCTATGATTTAATTTGATAAAATCCACAGTATATATTTTCTTTCAAACCGTGATGTAAAAATTTATTTTAAGAAGAAGGAGGTTACAATTTTCATTTATTATAAAAGTGCCTTATCATTAGAGGAGAAACATCACCATTTGATTCATATCATGTTCCATGCCCTGTATCTCTACTAAATTCAATTACTGGGGAGGAAGAGAGTAAAATATCATTGGGTGATGAATTGAATGATAAAATAGAGGACACTCCTATTGTGCAAGAATATGTTGATGTGTTTCGGGAGAATATACATGAACATCCTCCAGAAGAATAAATTGTGTTTTCCATTGATTGAATTCCCAGTTCTAGGTAAATATATAATACCCCTGATATAATGCAGACTGTGGAATTTTTGGAACTAAAAAAACAACTATTGGAGTTGAGTAATAAATGATTTATTTTCCCTAGTGTTTCTCTATGAGGAGCCATTGTTATTTTTGTCAAGAAGAATTACAGATCTATGAGGTTGTGCATTGAATACGAGGATATCCTTGCTATAACAATAATGATAAATTATCCCCTACCTCGCATTGATGATTTATTTGATCATTTTTATGTAGCTCAATATTTTTCAAATATTGATCTTCGATCTGAATATTGTCATCTGATCATGTAGATGAAAGACATTACAAAGGCATCATTCCGAACCATCTACATGCATTACGTGTTTATGGTAATTCCTTTTAGAATGACTATTGAACCCCTTTTTTATGGATCTAATGAATAGTGTTTTCAAGGAATATCATAATTGAATTGTAGTGGTTTTTATTGATGATATATTGGTATAGTGCAAAAGCTAGGAAGATCATAAAAATCATTTGTGCATTATTATGAAGACACATAGAAGAAATTAACTGTATGGGAAGTTAATAAAGTTTGAATTCTGAGTTTTGGAGATTTATTTTATTGTCCTTATTTTATCTAAGGATGGAATCTCTATTGATCCTTTAAAGACAAAGGAAATTTAGTAATGGCCAGCACCGATGAGTATAACTGGGGTACACAGTTTTATTGGTTTAGCAGGTTATTATTAGAACATCATCTAGAATTTTAAACGATTGGATAACCCATTAGCCAAGATGACACGTAAAGGGGTTAATGTTTTTTGTACAAAAGAGTGTGAATAATTTTTGGAAGAACTGAAAAGAATATTAGTCAATGCTTCTATCTTAAATATACCATCGGGGAGTGATGTGTTTTTTATTTGTAGTGTTTCTTCAGAGAAAGGACTTGGCTGTGTCCTTTTGAATAATGATAGAGTTATTGCCTATGCATCACGACAACTAATAATTAATTAACCAGACTGTCCCAATCATGATCTTGTGTTAGTATCTAAAATCATTACAATGAAAATATGTAGACACAATATTTAGGGTGATAAATATGATATTTAAACTGATCAAATGAGATTGAAGTATATTTTCCCACAAAAAGAACTCAACATGTGGAAAAGGCGATGGATTTAACTAATAAAGGATTATGATTGCACTATACACTACCGCCCAGGGAAGTAAAATAAGGTGGCAGATGTTTTGATCAGAAATGAACATGGAGTTCTGAACCAGATGAGATTTGAAAAGGATCCTATGCATATGGATCTAGTAAAAATGGATATGGGAATAATCATGGAAGGTGACACATCAATACATTTTCAAATGGTTTCCAATCTATAGTTAGAAGAATGGATAATAATTTATCATATTGTAGATGAGGTGTTTTAAGGGAAAATTAAATCTATGAATGATGGGAGAATGATAGACTTCTTTTATGAAGATGGAATTTTAAAATTTGGGAAGATACATTTTGTTCTGACATACCTCATATAAAAAGGGAATTGTTGGATGATTCTCATAGCTCCAATTTATCTATACACCCTTGTGGAACTAAAATGTATAGAGATTTTGAGGAACATTTTTGGTAGGACAATATGATGTGTGAAATTGCGGATTATGTGTCAAGATGTATTGTTTATCAATAGTTGAACGATGGAAGACAACATCCTTGTGGGGTCATGCAACCTATTCCCATACTTGAGTGGAAATGAGATGATATTACAATGGACATTGTCATGGGGATACCAAATACTCCTAGAAGGAATGATGCAATATGGGTTATTATTTATCATCTTACCAATTCAGCACATTTTCATTCCATAATAGAATATTTACCACTTGAATTTTTAGCAAGGATATATATTAATGAACTTGTAAGACCTCGTGGTGTACACCTATTGATTGTTTCTGATCGTGATCCCCATTTTACATCAAGAATCGAGAAAATTCATCAGAAGGCCCTAGATACTGAACATTTTTTGAGCACTTCATACCACCATCAAACTGATGGACAATCAGAATAGATTATTCAAACACTAGAAGACATTTTTTGATCTTGTTCACATGAAATTCAAGGTATGTGGGATCAATATTTACCTATGGAAGAATTTTCCTATAACAATAAATTACATTCAAGAATTTAGATGGCAACATATGAAGTGTTATATGGGAAATAGATTTTACCCACCAACTTGTTGGGATGTTGTTGGTGAATGAAAACTCGTAGGCCCATAACTTGTAAGGGAGTAATAGAAAACATGAAGATTATCCAAACCCACATCAAAGCAGCTCAGAGTAGGAAAAATAGATATGTCAATAACTAGAGGAATGATTTGGAATTTCAAGAAGGTGATCGTGAGTTTCTTGAAGGAATTTCCACGGAAGGGTGTTATAAGATTCGGTAAGAAGGGTAAATTATGTCCTAGGTACATCGGACTATTAAATATTCTTGAACAAGTAGGAGTTGTAGCATACCGTTTGGAAATTACTCAAAGTCTCTCCTAGGTTCATGATGTCTTCCATGAATCAGTATTGGGAAAATACATTCCTGACCCAACACATGTACACACCTATAAAGAAATAGTACTGGAACCTCGATCTATCTTATTGCGAAGAGTTTGTCATGATTCTTAATACCAGAGAACAAGTGTTGAGAAACTGAATGAATCGTCTGGTATATGTTCTGTGGAGAAACCATATGATGGAAGATGCAATGTGGGAACCTGAGGAACTTATTATGAATAACCACTCAAATCTTTTTAGGAATTAGCAATCTAGAAATTTCAAGGATGAAATTATTTAAAGTAGAAAAAAATTTAACCCCCCATTCTTCCTCATTATGTTTCCCTTTGAATAATGAAATATCTAGCATTGTACGCAACATCAAGTTCTAGCACACCACGACCAATCAGACTAGCTGTTATGAATATTAATACCAACATTTTTTAATTTTTTTAATTTTATTTTTCAAAATGAAATTCAATTTTGGATTTGGAAGATCAAAATTAGCTTATGGTGAATCATTGAAATTTTTGTGAAAACATTCAATTTTGATGAATAGAAAAAAAACACTACGTTATTATATAAAACAAAATTTTTATTTAAAAAATAATTTACATTATTTTCAATTATTTTAATTCAAAATAGACACATAATACCTATATTAGTTCAATTTAATTCTTTAGAGTAATTTTATATTAAAATTAGTTGTATAAATGTTTATTAAGTTTGTAACGTCTTTTACCCACATTCATGAAACGTTATCAAATTTGAATGATAAGGAATTTTACCACTTATTTGAATTGAATTTAAAAAATCCGAGAGACACAATTGATATTAGTATGTAAACTGTGGTTCAATAAGATGAAAATAATTTTTGGTGAACAGTAACTTTTGACTTTAATTTATCACGGTTAAAAGTAAAAAGGGTAATAAAAGGTAATCATGATATTATTATTACCCTAAGAAATGTCCTAATTCTATTGGATAAGTGTATTTAGACCAAAATAAAACTTATGACTAAAATATGATCCTTTTCATCCCTTGGATTAGATTAGGAAATTTATTATTATTTTATTTAAAGAAGAGTTAAAAGTGTTAATTTCAAATTATCAGAAATAAAATATTTTTAATATAGGGTTATTCATAACATATAATCGACTATAAATATTCGTTTGAAAGATGACAATATTTCATATATAATGGTATTTTATTTATAATTTTTAGACATTAAATAAATAATTTCATTTATGAAACAATGATGATGTAATAATAACCTTATTAATGAAATGTTAAAATAATTGATATTATAATTATTAAAATAAATGTAAAATTAAACTTTTTATGCATAAAAATAATTTTTTTGGTTAATATGACATGTTAGGGTTTATTAAAAATAAAAATTCTAAGTGATAATGTTTTTATGACTTTGAAAAAAACAAAATTCCAAATACTGTCAAAAATAACAAAAATGAGTTTTCAAAACAAATAAAATATTAATAATTGATAGAATTTTCCAAAAATTATGAGAATTAGACAAAGGACAGAGTTAAGGATATATATATATATCAATAATTAACCACTTGGGTTTTTTATGATTTTTATAGTACCATTATTAACCATTTATTATAATAATACAAGAAGACATTGTAAAGGTTGAACTATTTAACTAAGAGTTAAATCTAAAAGATAAGGTTAATATTGTGACCTAAGTATTTATAAAACCTATTGTATGGGTGTTATTAGGCCTATAAACACCTTATTATCTAAATTAATCCTTTCGGATACATTATAAACTGAATATTATTTTATAATAAAATAATATTTCATATATTTTCTAAAGTGACCCACACCTCTCTTATAAAATGGTACATACCCTTCTCTCAAAATTAGAACTCCAAATCCATTTTTCTCGGCCAAAACCTACTTGAATACCCTAAAATCTACCCTATATTAAACCCTGAGTCCCTAATTTGATCATAAATCCATCCTAGGGACACCGTTGGATCAAATCAATAGGAATCACCCGAAGAAGAGGTAATAATTTCATCACCTCTTTGAAAGTTGTTTTCTTCTTACTCTTCCTCTGTCATTAGTGTTTCCATAAAAAATTAATAATTCCATTAACATCTATATTCTATGATTTTATTATAATTATAGTACAAAAATTTTTATTATTCTATCCATCCTATGAATTATAAAGTCACCATACTTGCATATATATGGATTACCGTCTCCACGTCATGGTGTAGTTTTTTATTCAACACTTCACTATTTGGATGGTTATGATAATGAGTATAATTGATGTAAATAATAAATATAACATATTAATTATTATTTATATATGATATACCATCCATTTAAATACAATATATCCATCAAAAGAATGATATTGTCGCTCTTGCGTACGTACGAATTACTGTCTCCACGAACGTGGTAAGATTCATTTCCCTATCATAACCATTCAAGAATAATTTGTATTTGGTGATTAAAAATAATGTTTAGGATCATAATTTCATTATTTATTTTAACAAAATACATGCTATATATAACAATAATGACTTTCAACACAAAACATATAATGTAAAACGAATCAGTTAACTCCTGAAACAATGATACTACTAAAATATTATTAACAATGAAATATTAGTAGATCATATATGATATCATATTTATGTATGTTGTTCTTGTATAATTTAATAACAAATATTTTCAAATTATACATGAGGTTAACGTACCATCTACCATGGAAAATTGAAAGGTATGGGTTAATTTTACAATCTCTTCATTATCATAGGTTGTTTATACATAAGTATCTACTAGAACCTCTTCATCAACCACATATGTGTTTCTTAAAAATGTACTTCAAATTTTTTTATTAATTATTATATATTGGTTATATTCATTTATAATTTTTTATTGTCATTTTATAATATGGTTTGAAATGATACAATAGCATGTGATGTACGATACACCCCAACACATGTAAGGAGAGAAATATATGTGAACCATTCATAAATAATAATCAAATTTGTTCCACCTGGAATATAATTACCCTAACACATGTAATAATTATATTTCTCTTGGATTATAAAATGACAATAAAAAATTATAAATGACTATAACCAATATATAATAATTAATAAAAATGTTTTGAAGTACATTTTTAAGAAACACATATGTGGTTGATGAAGAGGTTCTAGTAGATACTTATGTATAAACAACCTATGATATTATAATTACCCTAACACATGTAATAATTATATTGGATAAGGTTTTTTCGACCAAAATAAAACATTGGAATAAATAATAATCAAATTTGTTCCACCTGGAATATATTATGACATTTATTATTATTTTATTTAAAGAAGAGTAAAAACTGTAAAATACAAATTTTCATAACTAAATTTTTTTAGTATAGGGTTATACATAAAGTAAATGCCTCTATAAATATTAATTATAAATTTAAAAATATTTCCTACATCATTTTATTTTATTTGTAATTATGATAAATTATATAATTAATTTATTTTTGGCACCATGGTGATGCAGTAATTACCTTATTAATGAAAGATTAAAATAATTAATATTATAAAAATAAAAATAAATGTAAATTGATACTTCTAATGCATTCAAATAATTATATCAATTAATATGACATTATATTTTTGATTCAGTGTAATTTATTTTATGTAATTTTTTTTATGACTTTTACAAAAACCAAACACTAAATTGTGTCAAAATTGACAAAAATGAGTTTTTAAAAAAATATCATATTATTAAAGGATATATTATTTCAAAAAATGTACTGTTCATCCAAAGGTCTTATATAATGATATGTATATCATTAATGAACAACATTAGGTTCTCTTGGAATCTTATAGTACGTTGACTAACCATATAGTGTACGAATACAAGAAGACATGGTAAAAGTTAAACTAATTAACTAAGAGTTAAATCTAAAAGATAAGGTTAATATGGTGACCTAAACTTGTCTAAAACCTATTAGATGAAGGAATTTCGAACCATCCCCACCTTATTTGAGAAATAAATCCGTTTTGAGATATTATTAAATGAAAATTATTATATAATAATATAATATTTCAAGCGTTTACTAAAGTGACCCCCACCTCCCTTATAAAAGGTTACTTCCCATTCGCTTATTTTGACACCTCCAAAGACAATTTTCATTGTAAAAAATGGTAAAATATCTTCCAAACTACCCTCAAATCAACCAAGAGTCCTTAATTTGATCACAATGCCAACTTAAGGAGCCCTTTTGATCAAACTAAAAGGACGCACCCCAAAAAGAGGTAATAATTTCACCACCTATTTCAGAGTTCTTTTTTTCTTCTACTTCCTCTTTATTTTTTGTTTCCATACCAAAATAATAACACCAGTACCTTATACAAACTGTTGTATTTTTTTAAATATGGTACCACCATATTCATTATTCTATCGAACCTATGAATGAAAAAGTCACCATATGTGTGTATGTACAGCTTACCGTCACCAAGCCGTTGTGTAGTTTGTTATTCAACACTTCATTATATGGATTTGTATACTAATGAGTAAAATTGATTTAAATAATAAATATATCATGTTAATGATTCTGTATATATAATATAACCTACATTTACATACTATTTTACCATGAATTCAATGATATTGTCGGTTGTGCGTGCGTATTAATTACAGTATCCACAAACGCGATAAGATTCATTCCCCATCATAAATATTCAATAATAATTGTCATTTTTTGATTTAAAAATATTGTTTTAGAACCAAATATAATTCTGGATAATAATCAAATACATACTATACATAAAAAACATGACTTACGATACATAACTTATGAAGAAAAACAAATAAGTTAACACCAAAAACAATAATACTACTGAAATATCATTAAGAAAGAAATATTATAAGATCATCTATGATATCATATTTATGTATTTGGTTCTTTTATAATTTAATAACAATTATTTCACCATTATACAGGAGTTTAACATACCCTATACTATGTAAATGTACAATGTAAGGGGATTTCATCTCACTTTTATTCCCACGAGATTCAATCTATGTTTTCCACTATTTTCTTTTTAGTGATGTATGTACTTACCATTATTTTACTATTTTTCTGATATAAATAAATTTATGGGTATTACACATTCATTATATGATCCTTTTTTCATGGCTTGTACAATTCGTATGTTTCCAAGTCGTTAAGGGAATTTTTAATTTCAATTTCCACTCATTTAGTATTACCCAAAGTTCATTGATTATTTTACTCCATGATTATGTGTGAGATCACTATTTATTTACATATGTAGCCTTTTTGTGGATATAAATATGATATACATAATTACTCCATAGATAAATTATAAATTCATCGATAGGAACTTCATAGGTGTATTTTTAACTCATTTTCCATTCATTGAGTTAAACATCCAAGCCAATGATGTTGTTTTTACAAAAAATATGTGTGAATGTCCTCTTATTGAGTTAGACTAAATATCAAATAATATTGAATGTATTTATATTTTCCACACATAATTATGTCATTTATTTATCCTTAACCTAATTTTATTGTCCTTATCAGTGATTTCATCTCAATTTACATTCCATTGAAACTTCTTTGTTGTTATGCACCAATTCAATTTTATATAGTGTATATACAATACTTTGACATAGTATATCATGAATCCCTTTATTCTCACGTTATTATAAAGTTATTATTAGATGAATTATTTGTATTCAATCGTCTCTATTTTTTATAGGAACCCTAACTAAAATATCATTTTAAATGTTTTAATTATTTATTATTATAAATCTTTCTCAATAATGTACATGGTTAAAAAATGGTTTCAAGGATATATTAAAATTGACATGTGTTTTTTAAAATTAAAATTATTTTTTAAGGGTCCCAATGTCGTATTGGACACATTGATTCAAAAATATATTTTAAAAGGCTTCTTGATAAATAGAGATACATTTAAATGTTTTCAAGAAAAAGCATACATTCCTCTCAAATTTTTTTAATGATTATTTTCATCTGTGAAAATATCCTTCATTATTCTCAATTGAGGTTAATTTATACAATCTTACATATTTTATTTAATGACTTATGTTTGATTGTGGATGAGATATTTTTATTCCAGACATGATTTGTGGTTAAAATTTTGATATTTTGAATGCTAGTTTTAATACGAATGTTTATATTATGTTTCATCCATTTCAAATGAGGAATTAATTGGACATAGTATGTGATGGTTAGATCCTGATATAACTCCTCGATGAATAGGTAGGTCTCATGAGACATACTAGTGTCTTGGAACAAGGCCTTGACAAAATATTATTTGTAGTCTTGGCACAAGTATTTGACTATGTGGTTATAAGGTCCATAATTACTATGAAATTAGATATTGATATTTCATGTGATTATTCAACTAATATAATATACATGTGAATAAGTAAATGGAATTATTAGATTTATATTTTCCATACTATGATAAATTTTTTGTTTAAAATAATTGTGGTTTAGTAATATACTTTGTCTTAAATGTTTATGATTTTTAAGATAGTTTCTGGTATATTATTATCCCTACCAAGCTTATGAGCTCACCCTTTTCTTATGTTCCCTTTTCCCAGGATGTGAAGAAGTATATTATGTTTAACATGTATGGATAGTACAATATATATGAGTGTGTTCATAGGGGTCACAATGTTTTCGTTTTTTATTTCATGATGCAATGAAAAATTTATGTATGTATCTTGTACATCCATGTCTACTAATATAATCAGTTTTTGAGAATAGATCCTTTATGATTATGCCAATGGAATGTAATAATGCACTGACTTAGTGTATATTGGTTCGGGGCATTACAGTTGTTATCAAATGATGTTTAGTAAAAACTATGGAAACTAGATTTAGAAAAACTCTAAATAGAGAAAAAATTACCCAAAGATAGACTTTGGGGATTAGTATAGAAGAACATAAAAATTATGCCATAATGTATAAATATTATGTCGGTTTTCAATGCAATACACACTTTCCCAGATACGAACAGGTAGTGGTAGCTCTTGGGTAGATGTACCAAGAAATAAACCACGAAAACACTGCTTTGATCTAGACTTGAATGAGAACTGGTGCACGATAACGGGCCTTGCTGCACTCTTAGTTAAGACACTCCTGGGGGATATGATTCGGATAATTCATATTTCCATTAAAAACCAATTTCAATGATTCTAATATAAGAAGATAATAAATAACATTGATTTATCCTAAGGTGTTTTAGATTGAAAATAATGTGTCATGATATTCCCTAAATGATTTATGACTATTGTTACTCACACAATTCTTTCTGGTTTTAGTCAAAGTCTAGAATCCAAGGGATTCATAGTAACATTGAACATGATGAAAAAGGTGGGAATGATGGTGGAAATGAGAAACAAAACAGAATGTTTATATGAATAAAAGATATCGTGTTCGTGCCGAATCAGTTTTCAAAAAATATGACCAAAAATATATATATTAACCAACTTCAAGACTCAACAAAGAAGAGAAAGGTGGTGAATGATAAGAGCTCAAGTAGTGAAGACCATATAGAAAAGAAATCTCAATTTATATTATGCATGAAATACGTATGGACACACCTAGTAAAGTGTCTCAATGGAACAAAGAAATGATTTATTTATGGGAAATGAGGACATAAATCAAATAATTTCAATGTAAAAATTAAGATTACTATGGAAGAAAAATAAATATCATCCCAAGAATCCATTTACAGTCATTTTCTGTAAATTAAGGGACATGGGAATCACATGAGTTAATTCCATATTCTATAGGATAACCACTTGGTAAAAGAAGAATCTATATGGAAATAAATGGATGTTGAGATGTTTAAAAGTATTAGTGCTCTTTATTTATGTTATTACATTGAAAGAATTTTATCATGTATGTTTAACCCTGCAATTTGTTATTTGAAAATTCTATCTGAGGAAGAATTATCATATCTATTGTTGATATAGTTATAAATAACCATTTCGGTTTATATGATCCTTTAATTTGAGGAAATTACATGTTATTAAATTATGGGATGAATATTTTATGTATGAGATAAAATTTTTGGTTAAATTATGTTATGGTTATTTGGAGGCATTTATCTCTTTTTGGGAGTGATATAAAATATTGTTTTTGAAAAAGGACAACATGCAGACAGAGTGACAACCTGTCATGTCCGACAAAGCTACGAGAATCAAACTCACAACCAATGTTCGCCTGGGATTTATCACCTACCACAGGACTATGTGAAGACCCTGGTTAGTGTCACTAATTATTTTCTGTTAAATGATATTATTTATCAAGAATAAGTTGTTTTGGGATATTAGGTTTATTAATTGGATATCCTTAGTATAGGAAAATTATTTGGTGATTAGGTGATAAATGTTATTTTGGAAGACGTTCTCTATGTTGGGAATATTGTATGCCTAAGGAAAATAGATTACTATGGGATTTAATTTGAGGAGTAATGGTGGATTTTAATCAATGTTTTTATTGTGGAACTATAGTGATTTAAGTTATTTATGGAAATTATTAACCTATCTTAGTGAATATGTGATTAGGTTAATTACATTTTAGTATGTGAATTTAAGATTAGTTGATGTTATTTAGAGATACAATTTAATGTGAATGACTATGTAATCAATTTATACTAAGTTTTGGGTTTCAATTTTATTTATGATGATATTAAATGATTTTAAGAAAAATTATTTATTGAATCGTATTTATTGAACTTTGGGTATTGTTGGTATATTTTTATAAATTAATATTAGTATTTATTTCTCTAAAGGGTTATGCTTTTTGGGAATCATATGATCTTTTACTAACCACATTGGTTTGAGTTAATCTCTAAATATATTGTAAATATATAGTTCATCCTTTAATGATTATGTGATTTTTTGGTAAGTTTATTACAGCGCTTCTGGTGTGACTAATTCATCTTGAATACTCATCGTTTTGAGTGAATGATGAGTTTGCGGTAGAAATTAGTTAATGGATGGATCTCTACTTATCATGTTTTTATTATTATTCTATGATAAAATTAATTATTAAACCTTAGGGAAAGGATATCAAACCAAAAATGTGTTATCCTAATACCGTACGTTATTCATCATAGATTTATTGTTTTAAGGACCTCAATTTTCCATTCACTTAATGGTGACTGATTACCTTAATCACTACCTATAAATATTTATGTTTTTCATATAATTTTAATTTCCACCAATGTTCTCCTATTTGAAATCCTAATTTGGTGGTCACTATTTCATTTTCATTTCCCTCTTATTAAGTCTAAATTTATCGATCCTATTTCTGATGTGGGTTTTCAACAAATGTATTGTTAGTTTCTTACCTTATATTTCCGAAGAACAATTTAAAATAATGAGGATTACATTTTTTTAATGAGGGAATAATGTAACACCCCAAGATTCCACAGTACACTTCTATTTGAATAATACAATAGCGTGTGATGTACGCAACACCGAGTTCAGACACACCACGACCTATTAAACTAGCAGGTTAAAAAGAAGTTATGGATAGTAATAAATAAATTTTAAATTATATATATACATCCCATATAATCATAAGATTTTTATTTTTTGTTTATTATAAATAATATAAGGACAAATTTGATTTTTCAGATAAAAGAAAATTTTTCCAAAAAATATAGTTTTTCCGCCTTTTAATGGCGAACCCTGTATAATCCAATATAAGACACATTTATATATTATATTTTTTGAAGTTAAATTCTTAATTAGTAACAGAACATAAAAAAATTTACCAAGCATGAATTTATTTGTTTGGAATGTTTCATTCTTAAGGCATATTATTTAAAATGAGGTTATATTTGTAGACCGCTCAATGATAGAAGTTATTTAACATTTTCCAAGACCAACATTTTTGACTGAGATCCATACTTTTCTTGTTGATGGATATCATTGGTGCATTGTGGAGAATTTTTAGTGGCTATAAAATGCACTCACCAAGTTAATTCATATGGGGGCCATGATTCTTTGGATGGATGAGTGTGAATAATATTTTAGGTATCTGAATAGAAGGCTAGTAAATGCACCTATGATTAAACTACACTATAGTGGAGAGGGATTTTTAATTTAATGTGATGGGTCTAATAAAGGACAGAGGTGTGTCATCTGGAAGAATAATACGGTTATGGGTTATGCCTGAGAATAATTGAAGGACCATGAAACAATTTACCCAAATCACGATTCTGAGTTAGCTACAATAAGTATACACTAAAAATTTAAAGGACCCATTTATATGGATAATGGTGACACATATATTCTGATAAAATGGTTTAAAATATATTTTCACTCAAAAAGAACTGAACATGTGCCAAGGAAGAAGGTTGGATCTGATTAAATATTACGAATGGTCAATATATTACCACCCAGTGAAAGAGAAAAACGTGGTAAATGATATAACATGAATGCTTCATGATATATTTTTTTATTAGGATCAAAAAATATTTATTATTTTTGGATATGCAGAGGATAGATATTGAAATATTGAAGAAAGGGGAGAAATCATATCTTCCTGTAATGAGTGTTCAATAATCTATCTATTTGATGATTATTGTGGAACTTAAGGAAGATATATAGCTAAAAAATAAGGTGACAATATTTTTGGGTTATTCCTTGATTGTGATGGAATAATAAGGTTTAGGAACTACATATATTTCCCTTTAGTACCATATTTGAAGAATGATATGATGGATGAATCTCATAGTTCTTCATTATCTATTAATCCTAAACTTATGATGATTTATATATGTTCGAGACAGTATTTTTGGTGGGAAAAATTGAGATTGATATTGTTGAGTATGATTCCTCATACTTGGTTTTTCCGAAAGTTAAGGATTAGAGACATAAGTATAAGGGGGCGTTACAACCGTTACACATTCTAGAATGGAAATGGGAAGGAATCACAATGGATTTTGTCACCAAACGCCTCAAAACATCTAAACTAAATAACGATATATGGGAATTCACCACTATTCATTTCCATTAGAGAATAGGTCCATCTTGATCAACATACTCGGTTATACATTAAGGATGTGGTAAGATTTCATGGTGTACCATTAACAATTGTATCCGACCAGAATTAGAGGATTACCACAATGTTTTGGATAAGTACTTTATAGGATCATGTACCCAAGTTATGTTTCAACATTGATTATATAAGGCCTCATCCTTAAACCTTACTTAAAATTTAATTAAATGAATTATTCACATTGAGGATCTTTTCAGGTTTAGAGTTTTAGAGAATTAGGACATAACTATTACATCTCAAAAGATTACAAAGTAGTCTCTTCTACTAAATTTCCATAAAATAAAAATTCTTAAAAAGAAACATGTCTAGTTTTATGTTTTAGGTAGCATGACTTTCCCTTGATCCCATCCGTGACCCTATTCCATGCTAAGTCATGTGAAAAAAATTTCAAAAACTTGGGATGAGCATAAAAACTCAGTAAGGGATACACAATGAATAAAAACTGTTAGTTTATCAAAACAAAAAGTAAACCATGTATACTTTATCAAGGTAATACTTTTCACCTTTATGAAGTAGTAAAAACTATTCACTGAATAAAATATCATTACTTACCTTTTTGTAACCAATGTATTACCATAAAACCCATATAAAGAACACATAACATATATAAAGGTAACTTGGGACATAAACATAGTTAAGTGGAATAACCATACGGTCGACTTCCACACATATCACTTAATGGAATAGCTATACGGCCAATTTCCATAAATAATTAATTGAATAGCCATACGGCCAACTTCCATACCCAATACATTGGAGGTTATAACGTAACCACCCATCCTGGTATTCACGGCACCACCCGTCATATGGTTTATAATGTAACCACCCGTTAAAATGTCCAAGTACCAATATAAAATCATAAAACATAAAACCAATATAAAGGAATGATAACATTTCCACATTTCAATAACAATATATCATAAATATATTGACCTAATAGAATCCTTTATCAAAACCATTTTCAATACCAAAATACATAAAAGAGTATATGGTGTTTATTTTATTCTAAAAACATTACGGCTTGTTGAGGAAGCCAATGACCAAATAATAATCGCGGTGGCGGAAAAGGTCGTTTTCACCGCGTACGTTAAAAGAAACATTCATTTTTGTCGTTTTGTAAAACGCTTCATAGAAAAAGATTCCTTTTGTATAAAAGTAAAGTCAAAGTGGTTTATACACCGTATAAAAGAAAGTTGTGTATAAAACGAAATATGCATAAATGAAAGGAGATTGAGACGAAGTCCCTTACCTCGGGTCTGACTTGACTCGATCGTTCTTTAACGTCCTGAATAATAACCTTGAGTTAATTTATACTTGATTAAGAATCTTTTTAGAGTTCATTATTCCTTTTATATCACTTATTTCCATGTTATAAACATTATGTAACCAGTTAAGTTAATAATGTTTGTTTTGTCGATATTTGGTTCTTAAGTCGAAAGTGTACTTCTTACAATTACATGTTGTTCGTGTGGTCAAAGGTTCTTTATATATAGAATGACATTCCTGATTTGGATATCATATATATCATATATATCCAGCATATACATGTATTTATAATATTACATAATCATTTAGAGGTATGAAATGAAATGCATCGTTCATGGAGACGGTAAGCCGTACGTACGCATGAACGCTTCTTTCATTTCTTTCTCATATTAATGGAATTAAAATTAAATGAGAGGTATTTATATTTTAATTACAGAATTATATTCAACATTTAGATATATCATTAATTATATATATCCATTATATACATGTACTTTTAATAGTACATTACATTTGGGGATAAGAAATGAAATGCACCGTTTATAGAGACGGTAAGCCGTACGTACGCATAAACATTACTTTCATTTCTATCTCATACTTTAATGGAAATAAATAATAATGATATTGAGGTATATTATAATTCCAGTATAACATCATAATAACTTTAAATCCATCCTTTACACGTCCCACATATGGCATTAACGAATCACATCACTTTGAGGGCGCGGTAGTCCGCACTTCCTAAAATGAAGATATCGCGTATACCCATAATGGAAGCCATAAAGGTAAGACACAAATGAAAAAAAACAGAAGCATAAGTAAAACATAAACATATTATATATCATATATAAAAAAATAGTGACATCATAATGGCCACCTTTGAAGGTGTTAAATGAGTGTTGAACAATCATCGTTTTGGGAGGCAGAATTTCGCCATCCACGAAAACCATATGTTCTTTAACCATTTGATGTAGTTGTGTGAGAGTGTAGCTCGAATAAAACTTATAACAACATCCTATTATATTGTAGATACTGGTGTTGTTACAAAATAAGTAAATAAAAATATTTTAGAGGGTTGGAAAAGCAACATAAAACAAATGAACAAGAGAGAATGAATTACCTTTAAAAGTGTAACTCTTTTTGATTTGAGCCTAAAGGCTTCTTTTGAAAGGATTGTTCCCAAAGTGAATCCTCTAGGATGAGGAGAGGAATGTGGAGAGAGTAAATGGGCAGGGGTTGTCCGAGACAAATGCTTTGGGAGTGTGGGAAAAGAAGTAGAGGTGGGTGCCTTTTATAAGAGGAGAGGAGGGGCACGTTTGGAAAGTAAAGAAGCATTACTTTATTTGAAAATGTGTTTCGGTTTAAAAAGGTCCCACATTGATATACATCGTGGATAAGGTGATAAGGGTTCTAAATCCACCCATCCAATAATTTTTGGACATGTGTAGTTCAAAGATTGTACATTATCTTTCTATTTTATTCAAATCGTCAAATAATGATGTCATCGCTGCATCATTATTATGTCATAAATAATTTAATTTATTTAATGTCTAAAAATTATAAAACAAATACTAGGATGTAGGAAATCGTTTTATCTTTTTAATGACTATTTATAATCAAAAATATGACTTGTGTATCTCCATTTTAAAATTGTTTTATTAAAACATATCATGTTTGTGCCATTTGTTTACATTAACATTAAATAAAAGGTATTTATGTCATTTTCCAACCAAAGTGGCCCAATGGGGTCCCCAAGATGACCCATGGATTGTCTAGGCCGGCCATGACACATCCAATGAGGGTAAGACATGTGTCTAGGTATTCTCATTTTATTATAATATCATTTTTCCCTTAAATTGCACTAATTACCTCTAATCGCAATTAAAAAACTTAATAAGTAACTATTCACTAAAAAATATTTTTATCTCATTGAACCACATTTTACTTCTTAATGAAAATCATGTATGTCGGATTTTTGAAATTCAAAACACAGAAGTGGTAAAATTTCATTTAAACGAAAAATCAGTTTTTATAAGTACCACTTAGTGGTTTTACTATTCATCAAAAATTGAAGTTTTTCAGAAAAATCCCAAAAATTCACCCTAAGCTATATTTGATATTCAGAATTCAAAAATGAAGTCTATTTTACAAAATTCAAAACATATAAGTCACATTAATTAATTTAATAATTAATTCCCGCTGTCAGAGAAAATAGCGTGTTTTTATGAAACAATAAGTATCAAAAGATTGACACTAGTTTAAGTCCGATTTCAAAGTGAAATTGATTCCAACAACCACTATTGGATTTAATGGTAAAAATATTTTCTAATTTCACTTTAAAACCAATTCAATAGATAATGTAATCATATAAATAAATTATATTAAAAAGAGGTTTTGAATTAAAATACAACATTTTACACTATTCATTAAAAAAATGAACTTTATCAGAAAAATACCAAAAATTTACACAATGTAAAATTTAATGTCCCGATTCTAAAGAAGAGTTTTATTTTGTCCAAAATAATGTATAAGAGGGATCAAAACTATATTTAATGACAGTTCGCCATCAAAAGGCGATAAGTGAACCTTTAGTGAAAACTAGGGCATATACGCCTAAAATTGAATTCTTTCTGTATTTTAAGCCTTTATCTTTTATTGGATAAATATAAAAACATTTAAAAACATATATAATCATATTTTAGTTATTTATATCCATTCCCGCAAATACAACGACTACATGTTAACTACCATTTAAAATTATATTATTTTATTATTAGAGTGCAACGTAAGATTCCCAAGAAACTCGTTGTTGCGTGTTGGGTACGCCATCGAGAATAGCATCCCCTTTAAAGAAATATTAATATTTGATTCACAAATATGGATAAATATAAAGATGTCATATTCTTTATTTACCTGGGGTGTTACATCCTTCCCCCCTTCTGGGAATTGCGTCCTCTCAATTTTAAAATTGGTCTTGGAAACATCCTTGAATGTCCCACATCGGAACAAGGGTCGGTAAAACAATCACATTAAAATAAAGAAAGATAAGTACAAAGGTCACCCGAGTTAACCCATACTAGGATTCCAAGTATGAAGACACGAACATGGAGGAGAAAACATAGAGTCATGTTCTGATGGAGAGTGATAGAAAACATGATTAGGAGAAAGTTAACCATGAGAGAATCACAAACTTGTGATGGGTTAAACGGTATTCGATTCCCCAGTAGGAAAAGTTAATAGACAACATTTTTGTTTTAAGTTACTTTTTATTGAGGAATTTATTCAGAAGGAAACATAATCACTTATCATGTTGACTCTCAACTTTTATTAGATTCCTTACACAAACTCATATTTTCTCCAAAAGGCGAGTATTTAGGAAGACTTGTTCAAATTAAGAGTACTATAATCAACTTCTAGAGAATCACCTAATCCACAAAAGAGAACTATATACTACCCATATCTTTAGTCCTTAACCATAACCAAAACCAAAAAGGTTAGTAAAAGGTCAGATAATCAAGAAAAGGATAACCCTTTATAAAAAGAAAATCTATTCTTAATCTCCAAAATTTGTCCAACAAAATCCAAAGTTCAACGAGGACCATCCGATAAACAAATTTGTCCATAAAAATTCCTCAAAGTAAACAAATATAAGATTGAAACCCATATATTTGAAGGAATTAGTCACATAGTCTTCCAAGTTAAATCGTAACATTTATCTCAAAACAACATCAGTTGCTCCTAAAGTCCCGTATTGAAATGTAATTAACCTAATCACATATCCTCCATGATAGGTTAATCATTTTCATAAATAACCCAAAATCATCTTACTCTTAATTCATAAAATAATATAACCAGAAAGAATCAGTCAAACTAACCAGGGACTTCACATAGTCCAGTGGTAGGCGATAAATACCAGTCGCACTTTGGTTGTGGGTTCGATTCCCACAGCTTTGTCCGACGCGACGGGTTGTCACACGGTCTGCGTGTTGTCCTTTTTCCAAAACTATATAATTCTTAAATAATTCCCCAAAAAGGGATAAAATCATCAAAAATAACCATAACATAATTTATCCTCAATTTTATCTCATGTCTTTCACTTCAATCATAACATATAGTATCCCATAATTACCTCAAAAGTAAGGATCATATAAACCCAAATGGTTCGTTATAACTATGTCCACAAAAGAAGAGATAACTATTCCTTGAATAAAATTTCATATATTAAACATCAGGGTGACACATAATATAAAAAGTCTTCTAATGTAAACCCATCATCAAAAGAGACTTAATACTCTTATGAATTTCACCATAACTCTTGAATCCCTTATATGTTGACATCTTACTCATTCAACATTCTTCATGATCCATTAACCATTCCTTTCCAACTTATTCTGAAATACCTCTTTCCTACAAACAAAATCATGAATCATATCCTAAGATTCCAAAATAGGAATACAATAGTCATGAAATAATACATACCTTTGATTGTTCATTGTCAGTTTCTTCATCCTCAATCGGAATGGCATTAGGTAGTGGGAAACCAACATTTGTACGCTCTTGGTGACCCCATTCACGAAACTTCTTCATAGGACATGTGTTTTCATAATGACCATGCACACCACATTTAAAACATTCAATTAATCCCTGAGAAAGAACTTCTTTACCTTTCCTTGAGTCAACTGGATGCTTCCTTTTTCCATGGCAGGTTCTTGCTTTATGACCTTCATTTCCACATCTATAGCATATTTCTGTCCCTTTGAAAAATTTTCCTAGGTGTTTCTTTCCACATCTTTCACACATAGGTTTTTGAACACACTTACCTTTATGATTATTACCTGTAGTTACATAGGGATTTTTTTCTCGCATATATGATTCCTTATAGAAATCACCAAGGTTTAGGTGGTCAATCATAACTCCAGATTGTTGGTTGAGGATAAACACAAGAGTTCTCATTACAGCTCCCATATCATTCAGTTGCTCGCTCAGAAAACTGTCACAGTTTCCTTCACATCCACCGTTACCTTGGTGCATGCTAGATCCATCCATTTACTAAAACCAAAAAGGGTCAGTGTGAGTATAACAAAAAAACCATCATGTACTAATGAGGAAGATAAACACTAAGATATTCTTACTCATTCACTTTATCTAAAACTAGTACTCTGTCTGAAATCCTAACCGTTATGGTAATGTCACTTATGCTTAAAGAATACCCTAACCTCTAAAGATATCTAAACCGACCACTGATACCAACTATAAGGCCCCAGCCTTAAACCATACTTAAAATTGAATTAAATGAATAATTCACATTGAGGATATTTTCATGTTTAGAGTTTTAGAGAATTATGACATAACTATTACATCTCAAAAGATTACAAAGTAGTCTCTTCTACTAAATTTCCATAAAATAAAAATTCTTAAAAAGAAACATGTCTAGTTACATGTTTTAGGTAGCATGACTTTCCCATGATCCAATCCTTGACCCTATTCCATGCTAAGTCCTGTGAAAAATATTTCAAAAACTTGGGATGAGCATAAAAACTCAGTAAGGGATACACAAAGAGTAAAAACTGTTAGTTTATCAAAACAAAAAGTAAACCTTGTATACTTTATCAAGGTAATACTTTTCACCTTTATGAAGTAGTAAAAACTCTTCACTGAATAAAATATCATTACATACCTTTTTGTAACCAAAGTTTTACCATAAAACCCATATAAAGAACACATAACATATATAAAGGTAACTTGGGACATAAGCATACTTAAGTGGAATAACCATACGGTCGACTTCCACACATATCACTTAATGGAATAGCTATACGGCCAATTTCCATACATACTTAATGGAATAGCCATACGGCCGACTTCCATACCCAATGCATTGGAGGTTATAACATAACCACCCGTCCTGGTATTCACGGCACCACCCGTCATATGGTTTATAACGTAACCACCCATTAAAATGTCTGAGTACCAATATAAAATCATAAAACAATAAACCAATATAAAGTAATGATAACATTTCCACATTTCAATCACAATATATCATAAATATATTGACATAATAGAATCCTTTATCAAAACCATTTTCAATACCAAAATACATAAAACAGTATATGGTATTTTTTTTATTCTAAAAACATTACGGCTTGTTGAGGAAGCCAAAGACCAAAGAATACTCGCGGTGGCAGAAAAGGTCGTTTTCGCTGCGTACGTTAAAAAAAACATTCCTTTTTGTCGTTTTGTAAAATGATTCATAGATAAAGATTCCTTTTGTATAAAAGTAAAGTCAAAGTGGTTTATACACCGTATAAAAGAAAGTTGTGTATAAAACGAAATATGCCTCAATGAAAGGAGATTGAGACGAAGTCCCTTACCTCGGGTCCGACCTGACTCGATCGTTCTTTAACGTCCTGAATAATAAACTTGAGTTAATTTCTACTTGATTAAGAACCTTTTTAGAGTTAATTATTCCTTTTATATCATTTATTTCCATGTTATAAACATTATGTAACCAGTTTCGTTAATAATGTTTGTTTTGTCGATATTTGGTTCTTAAGTCAAAAGTGGACTTCTTACAATTACATGTTGTTCGTGTGGTCAAAGGTTCTTTATATCCAGAATGAAATTCCTGATTTGGATATCATATATATCATATATATACAGAATATACATGTATTTATAATATTACATAATCATTTAGAGGTAAGAAATGAAATGCATCGTTCATGAAGACGGTAAGCCGTACGTACGCATGAACGCTACTTTTATTTCGTTCTCATATTAATGGAATTAAAATTAAATGAGAGGTATGTATATTTTAATTCCAGAATTATATTCATCATTTAGATATATCATTAATTATATATATCCATTATATACATGTACTTTTAATAGTACATTACATTTGGGGATAAGAAATGAAATGCACCGTTCATGGAGACGGTAAGCCGTACGTACGCATGAACGCTACTTTCATTTCTATCTCATAATCTAATGGAAAGAAATAATAATGATATAGAGGTATATTATAATTCCATTATAACATCATAATAACTTTAAATCTATCCTTTACATGTCCCACATATGGCATTAACGAATCACATCACTTTGAGGGGGCAGTAGTCTGCACTTCCTAAAATGAAGATATCGCGTATACCCATAATGGAATCCATAAAGGTAAGACACAAATGAAAAAAAACAGAAGCATAAGTAAAACATGAACATATTATATATCATATATAAAAAATTAGTGACATCATAATGGCCACCTTTGAAGGTGTTAAATGTGTATTGAACAATCATCGTTTCGGGAGGCAGAATTTCGCCATCCATGGAAACCGTATGTTCTTTAACCATTTGATGTATTTTTGTGAGAGTTTAGCTCGAATAAATTTTATGACAACATCCTAGTATATTGAAGATACTGGTGTTGTTACAATAGAAGTAAATAAAAAGAGTTTAGAGGGTTGGAAAGCAACATAAAACAAATGAACAAGAGAGATTGAATTACCTTTAAAAGTGTAACTCCTTTTGATTTGAGCCTAAAGGCTTATTATGAAAGGATTATGCCCAAAGGGAATCCTCTAGGATGAGGAGAGGAATTTTGAGAGAGTAAATGGGCAGGGGTTGGCCGATAAAAATGCTTTTGGAGTGTGGTAAAACAAGTAGAGGTGGGGGCCTTTTATAAGAGGAGTGGAGGGGCAGTTTTGGAAAGTAAAGAAACATTACTTTATTTGAAAATGTGTTTCGGTTTAAAAAGGTCCCAGATTGATATAATTCGTGTATAAGGTGATAAGGGTTCGAAAGCAGCACATCCAATAAGTTTTGGACATGTTTAGTTCATAGATTTTACATTATCT
Organism: Viscum album; assembly: GCA_963277665.1. Classification (NCBI taxonomy): domain Eukaryota; kingdom Viridiplantae; phylum Streptophyta; class Magnoliopsida; order Santalales; family Viscaceae; genus Viscum; species Viscum album. The sequence continues at coordinate 230,048,919 of OY728167.1, read as the reverse complement.
TTCCATTTTATTTAAATCGTCAAATAATGATTTCATCCTTGCATCATTATTATGTCATAAATAATTTAATTTATTTAATGTCTAAAAATTATAAAAAAAATACTATGATGTAGTAAATCTTTTTATCTTTCAAATGAATATTTATAATAAAAAATCATATTTGTGTAACCCCATTTTAAAATTGTTTAGTAAAACATATCATGTTTGTGCCATTTTTTTACATTAACATTAAATAAAAGGTATTTATGTCATTTTCCAACCAAAGTGGCCCAATGGGGTCCCCAAGTTGACCCATGGCTTTTCTTGGTCGGCCATGACACATCCAATGATGGTAGTACATGTGTCTAGGTATTTTCATTTTATTATAATATCATTTTTGCCTTAAATTGCACTTATTACCTCTAATCGCGATTAAAAAACATAATAAGTTACTATTCACCAAAAAAATATTTTTATCTCATTGAACCGCATTTTACTTCTTAATGACAACCATATATGTTAGCTTTTTGAAATTCAAAACACAGAAGTGGTAAAATTTCATTTAAACGAAAAATCAGTTTTTATAAGTACCACTTAGTGGTTTCACTATTCATCAAAAATTGATGTTTTTCAGAAAAGTCCCAAAAATTCACCCTAAGCTATATTTGATATTCCGAATTCAAAAATGAAGTCTATTTTACAAAATTCAAAACATATAAGTCACATTAATTAATTTAATAATTAATTCCCACTGTCAGAGGAGATAGCGTGTTTTTATGAAACAATAAGTATCAAAAGATTGACACTAGTTTAAGACCGATTTCAAAGTGAAATTGATTCCAACGACCACTATTGGATTTAATGGTAAAAATATTTTCTAATTTCACATTAAAGCCAATTCAAAAGATAATATAATAATATAAATAAATTATATTAAAAAGAGGTTTTGAATCAAAATACAACATTTTACACTATTCATTAAAAAATGTACTTTATCAGAAAAATACCAAAAATTTACACAAAGTAAAATTTAATGTCCCGATTCTAAAGAAGAGTTTTATTTGGTCAAAAAGAATGTATAAGGGTGATCAAAACTATATTTAATGGCAGTTCTCCATCAAAAGGCGATAAGTGAACCTTTAGTGAAAACTAGGGCATATACGCCTAAAATTGAATTCTTTCTGTATTTTAAGCCTTTATCTTTTATTGGATAAATGTAAAAACATTTAAAAACATATATAATCATATTTTAGTTATTTATATCCATTCCCGCCAATACAACGACTACATGTTAACTACCATATAAAATAATATTATTTTATTATTAGAGTGCAATGTAAGATTACCAAGAAACTTGTTATTGCGTGTTGGGTACGCCATCGAGCATAGCATACCCTTTAATGAAATATTAATATTTGATTCACAAATATGGATAAATATAAATATGTCATATTCTTTATTTACCTGGGGTGTTACATCCTTCCCTCTTTTGGGAATTGCGTCCTCGCAATTTTAAAATTGGGCTTGGAAACGTCCTTGAAAGTCCCACATCGGAACAAGGGTCAGTAAAACAATCACTTTAAAATAAAGAAAGATAAGTACAAAGGTCACCCGAGTTAACCCCTACTTGGATTCCAAGTATGAAAACATGGACATGGAGGAGAAAACATAGGGTCTTGTTCTGTTGGAGAGTGATAGAAAACATTTTTAGGAGAAAGTTAACCATGAGAGAATCACAAACTTGTGATGGGTTAAACGGTATTCGATTCCCCAGTAGGAAAAGTTAATAGAAAACATTTTTGTTTTAAGTTACTTTTTATTGAGGAATTTATTCATAAGGAAACATAATCACTTATCATGTTGACTCTCAACTTTTATTAGATTCCTTACACAAACTCATATTTTCTCCAAAAGGCGTGTATTTAGGAAGACTTGTTCAAATTAAGAGTACTATAATCATCTTCTAGAGAATCACCTAATAAACAAAAGAGAACTATATACTTCCCATATCTTTAGACCTTAACCATAACAAAAACCAAAAAGGTTATTACAAGGTCAGATAATCCAGAAAAGGATAACCCTTTATAAAAAGAAAATCTATTCTTAATCTCCAAAATTTTTCCAGCAAAATCCAATGTTCAACGAGGACCATCCGATAAACAAATTTGTCCATAAAAATTCCTCAAAGTAAACCAACATAAGATTGAAACCCAAACATTTGAAGGATTTAGTCACATAGTATTCCAAGTTAAATCGTAACATTTATCTCCAAACAACATCATTTGCTCCTAAAGTCCCGTATTGAAAAGTAATTAACCTAATCACATATCCTCCATGATAGGTTAATCATTTTCATAAATAACCCAAAATAATCTTACTCTTAATTCATAAAATCATATAACCAGAAAGAATCAGTCAAACTAACCAGGGACTTCACGTAGTCCAGTGGTAGGCGATAAATACCAGTCTCACTTTGGTTGTGGGTTTGATTCCCGCAGCTTTGTCCGACGCGACGGGTTGTCACACGGTCTGCGTGTTGTCCTTTTTCCAAAACTATATAATTCTTAAATAATTCCACAAAAAGGGATAAAATCCTCAAAAATAACCATAACATAATTTATCCTAATTTTATCTCATGCCTTTCACTTCAATCATAACATATATTAACCCATAATTACCTCAAAATTAAGGATCATATAAACCCAAATGGTTCTTTATAACTATGTTCACAAGAGAAGAGATAACTATTCCTTGAATAAAATTTCATATATTAAACATAAGGGTTACACATAATATAAAAAGTCTTCTAATGTAACCCCATCATCAAAAGAGACTTAATACTCTTAAGAATTTCCCCATAACTCTTGATTCCCTTATATGTTGACATCTTACTCATTCAACATTCTTCATGATCCATTAACCATTCCTTTCCAACTTATTCGGAAATACCTCTTTCCTACAAACAAAATCATGAATCATATCCTAAGATTCCAAAATAGGAAAACAATAGTCATGAAATAATACATACCTTTGATTGGTCATTGTCAGTTTCTTCATCCTCAATCGGAATGGCATTAGGTAGTGGTAAAAAAACATTTGTACGCTCTTGGTGACCCCATTCATGAAACTTATTCATAGGACATGTGTTTGCATAATGACCATGCACACCACATTTAAACATTCAATTGATCCCTCAGAAAGAACTTCTTTCCCTTTCCTCGAGTCAATAGGATGCTTCCTTTTTCCATGGCAGTTTCTTGCTTTATTACCTTCATTTCCACATCTATAGCATATTTTTTTCCCTTTGAAACATTTTCGTAGGTGTTTCTTTCCACATCTTTGACACATAGGTTTTTGAACACACTTACCTTTATGATTATTACCTTTAGTTACGTAGGGATTTGTTTCTCGCATACATGATGCCTTATAGAAATCACCAAGGTTTAGGTGGTCAATCATAACTCCAGATAGTTGGTTGAGGATAAACACAAGAGTTATCATTACAGCGCCCATATCATTCAGTTGCTCGCTCAGAAAACTGTCACAGTTTCCTTCACATCCACCGTTACCGTGGTGCCTGCTAGATCCAGCCATTTACTAAAACCAAAAGGGGTCAGTGTGAGTATAACAACAAAACCATCATGTACTAATGAGGAAGATAAACACTATGATATTCTTACTCATTAACTTTATCTAAAACTAGTACTCTGTCTGAAATCCTATCCATTATGGTAATGTCACTTATGCTTAAAGAATACCCTAACGTCTAAAGTTATCTAAACCGACCTCTGATTCCAACTATAAGGACCCAACCTTAAACCTTACTTAAAATTGAATAAAATGAATAATTCACATTGAGGATATTTTCATGTTTAGAGTTTTATATAATTAGGACATAACTATTACATCTCAAAAGATTGCAAAGTAGTCTCTTCTACTAAATTTCCATAAAATAAAAAATCTTAAAAAGAAACATGTCTAGTTTCATGTTTTAGGTAGAATGACTTTCCCATGATCCAATCATTGACCCTATACAATGCTAAGTCCTGTGAAAAACATTTCAAAAACTTGGGATGAGCATAAAAACTCAGTAAGGGATACACAAAAATAAAAACTGTTAGTTTATCAAAACAAAAAGTAAACCTCGTATACTTTATCAAGGTAATACTTTTCACCTTTATGAAGTAGTAAAAACTCTTCACTGAATAAAATATCATTACATACCTTTTTGTAACCAAAGTTTTACCATAAAACCCATATAAAGAACACATAACATATATACAGGTAACTTGGGACATAAACATACTTAAGTGGAATAACCATACCGTCGACTTCCACACATATCACTTAATGGAATAGCTATACGGCCAATTTCCGTACATACTTAATGGAATAGCCATACGGCCGACTTCCATACCCAATGCATTGGAGGATATAACGTAACCACCCGTCCTGGAATTCACGGCACCACCCGTCATATGGTTTATAACATAACCACCCGTTAAAATGTCCAAGTATCAATATAAAATCATAAAACAAAAAACCAATATAAAGGAATGATAACATTTCCACATTTCAATCACAATATATCATAAATATATTGACATAATAGAATACTTTATCAAAACCATTTTCAATACCAAAATACATAAAATATTATATGGTATTTATTTTATTCTAAAAACATTACGGCTTGTTGAGGAAGCCAAAGACCAGATAATACTCGCGGTGGCGGAAAATGCCGTTTTCGCCGCGTACGTTAAAAGAAACATACCTTTTTGTCGTTTTGTAAAACGCTTCATAGAAAAAGATTACTTTTGTATAAAATTAAAGTCATATTGGTTTATACACCGTATAAAAGAAAGTTGTGTATAAAACGAAATATGCCTCAATGAAAGGAGATTGAGACGAAGTCCCTTACCACGGGTCCGACATGACTCGATCGTTCTTTAACGTCCTGAATAATAAACTTGAGTTAATTTCTACTTGATTAAGAACCTTTTTAGAGTTCATTATTCCTTTTATATCACTTATTTCCATGTTATAAAAATTATGTAACCAGTTATGTTAATAATGTTTGTTTTGTCGATATTTGGTTCTTAAGTCGAAAGTGGACTTCTTACAATTACATGTTGTACATGTGGTCAAAGGTTCTTTATATCCAGAATGAAATTCCTGATTTGGATGTCATATATATCATATATATCCAGCATATACATGTATTTATAATATTACATAATCATTTAGAGTTAAGAAATGAAATGCATCGTTCATGGAGACGGTAAGTCATACGTACACATGAACACTACTTTCATTTCTTTCTCATATTAATGGAATTAAAATTAAATGAGAGGTATGTATATTTTAATTCCAGAATTATATTCATCATTTAGATATATCATTAATTATATATATCCATTATATACATGTACTTTTTATAGTACATTACATTTGGGGATAAGAAATGAAATGCACCGTTAATGGAGACGGTAAGCCGTACGTACGCATGAACGCTACTTTAATTTCTATCTCATACTTTAATGGAAATAAATAATAATGATATAGATGTATATTATAATTCCATTATAACATCATAATAAATTTAAATCCATCCTTTACACGTCCCACATATGGAATTAACGAATCACATCACTTTGAGGGGGCGGTAGTCCGCACTTCCTAAAATGAAGATATCGCGTATACCCATAATGGAAGCCATAAAGGTAAGACACAAATGAAAAAAAACAGAAGCATAAGTAAAACATAAACATATTATATATCATATATAAAAAAATAGTGACATCATAATGGCCACCATTGAAGGTGTTAAATGAGTATTGAACAATCATCATTTCGGGAGGCAGAATTTCGCCATCCATGGAAACCGTATGTTCTTTAACCATTTGATGTAGTTGTGTGAGATTTTAGATCGAATAAATATTATAACAACATCCTAGTATATTTAATATACTGGTGTTGTTACAAAATAAGTAAATAAAAAGAGTTTAGAGGGTTGGAGAAGCAACATAAAACAAATGAACAAGAGAGAATGAATTACCTTTAAAAGTGTAACTCCTTTTGATTTGAGCCTAAAGGCTTATTTTAAAAGGATTCTGCCCAAAGGGAATCCTATAGGATGAGGAGAGGAATGTGGAGAGAGTAAATGGGCAGGGTTTGGCGGAGAAAAATTCTTTGGGAGTGTGGGAAAAGAAGTGGAGGTGGGGGCCTTTTATAAGAGGAGAGGAGGGGGACTTTTGGAAAGTAAAGAAACATTACTTTATTTAAAAATGTGTTTCGGTTTAAAAAGGTCCCACATTGATATAATTCGTGGATAAGGTGATAAGGGTTCGAAATCCACCCATCCAATAAGTTTTGAACATGTGTAGTTCATAGATTTTACATTATCTTTCCATTTTATTTAAATCGTCAAATAATGATTTCATTGCTGCATCATTATTATGTCATAAATAATTTAATTTATTTAATGTCTAAAAATTAAAAAAAAAATATTATGTAGGAAATCTTTTTATATTTCCAATGACTATTTATAATCAAAAATCTTACTTGTGTAACCCCATTTTGAAATTGTTTAGTAAAACATATCATGTTTGTGCCATTTTTTTACATTAACATTAAATAAAAGGTATTTATGTAATTTTCCAACCAAAGTGGCCCAATGGGGTCCCCAAGTTGACCCATGGATTTTCATGGTCGGCCATGACACATCCAATGAGGGTAGGACATGTGTCTAGGTATTTTAATTTTATTATAATATCATTTTTGCCATAAATTGCACTAATTACCTCTAATCGCGATTAAAAAACATAATAAGTTACTATTCACCAAAAAAATATTTATATCTCATTGAACCACATTTTACTTCTTAATGAAAACCATTCATGTATGATTTTTGAAATTAAAAACACAGAAGTGGTAAAATTTCATTTAAACGAAAAATCAGTTTTTATAAGTACCACTTAGTTGTTTCTCTATTCATCAAAAATTGAAGTTTTTCAGAAAAATCCAAAAAATTCACCCTAAGCTATATTTGATATTCCGAATTCAAAAATGAAGTCTATTTTAAAAAATTAAAAACATATAAGTCACATTAATTAATTTAATAATTAATTCCCACTGTCAGAGCAGATATCGTGTTTTTATGAAACAATAAATATCAAAAGATTGACACTAGTTTAAGTCCGATTTCAAAGTGAAATTGATTCCAACGACCACTATTGGATTTAATGGTAAAAATATTTTGTAATTTCATTTTAAAACCAATTCAATAGATAATATAATTATATAAATAAATTATATTAAAAAGTGGTTTTGAATTAAAATACAACATTTTACACTATTCATTAAAAAATGTACTTTATCAGAAAAATACCAAAAATTTACACAAAGTAAAATTTAATGTCCCGATTCTAAATAAGAGTTTTATTTGGTCCAAAATAATGTATAAGAGTGATCAAAACTATATTTAATGACAGTTCACCATCAAAAGGCGATAAGTGAACCTTTAGTGAAAACTAGGGCATATACACCTAAAATTGAATTCTTTCTGTATTTTAAGCCTTTATCTTTTATTGGATAAATGTAAAAACATTTAAAAACATATATAATCGTATTTTAGTTATTTATATCCATTCCTGCCAATACAAAGACTACATGTTAACTACCATTTAAAATAATATTATTTTATTATTAGAGTGCAACGTAAGATTCCCAAGAAACTCGTTGTTGCGTGTTGGGTACGCCATCGAGCATAGCATCCCCTTTAAAGAAATATTAATATTTGATTCACAAATATGGATAAATATAAAGATGTCATATTATTTATTTACCTGGGGTGTTACATCCTTCCCCCCTTTTGGGAATTGTGTCCTCCGAATTTTAAAATTGGGCTTGGAAACATCCTTGAAAGTCTCACATCAGAACAAGGGTCGGTAAAACAATCACTTTAAAATAAAGAAAGATAAGTACAAAGGTCACCCGAGTTAACCCATACTAGGATTCCAAGTATGAAAACATGGACATGGAGGAGAAAACATAGGGTCATGTTCTGATGGATAGTGATAGAAAACATTTTTAGGAGAAAGTTAACCATGAGAGAATCACAAACTTGTGATGGGTTAAACGGTATTCGATTCCCCAGTAGGAAAAGTTAATAGACAACATTTTTGTTTTAAGTTAGTTTTTATTGAGGAATTTATTCATAAGGAAACATAATCACTTATCATGTTGACTCTCAACTTTTATTAGATTCCTTACACAAACTCATATTTTCTCCAAAAGGCGTGTATTTAGGAAGACTTGTTCAAATTAAGAGTTCTATAATCAACTTCTAGAGAATCACCTAATCAACAAAAGAGAACTATATAATTCCCATATCTTTAGACCTTAACCATAACCAAAACCAAAAAGGTTAGTACAAGGTCAGATAATACAGAAAAGGATAACCCTTTATAAAAAGAAAATCTATTCTTAATCTCCAAAATTTGTCCAACAAAATCCAAAGTTCAACGAGGACCATCCGATAAACAAATTTGTCCATAAAAATTCCTCAACGTAAACCAATATAAGATTGAAACCCAAACATTTTATGGATTTAGTAACATAGTCTTCCAAGTTAAATCGTAACATTTATCTCCAAACAACATCAGTTGCTCCTAAAGTCCCGTATTGAAAAGTAATTAACCTAATCACATATCCTCCATGATAGGTTAATAATTTTCATAAATAACCCAAAATCATCTTACTCTTAATTCATAAAATCATATAACCAGAAAGAATCAGTCAAACTAACCAGGGACTTCACGTAGTCCAGTGGTAGGCGATAAATACCAGTCGCACTTTGGTTATGGGTTCGATTCCTGCAGCTTTGTCCGACACGACGGGTTGTCACACGGTCTGCGTGTTGTCCTTTTTTCAAAAATATATAATCCTTAAATCATTCCCCAAAAAGGGATAAAATCATCAAAAATAACCATAACATAATTTATCCTCAATTTTTTCTCATGCCTTTCACTTCAATCATAACATATAGTAACCCAAAATTACCTCAAAAGTAAGGATCATATAAACCCAAATGGTTCTTTATAACTATGTCCACAAAAGAAGAGATAACTATTCCTTGAATAAAATTTCATATATTAAACATCAGGGTTACACATAATATAAAAAGTCTTCTAATGTAACCCCATCATCAAAAGAGACTTAATAATCTTAATAATTTCACCATAACTCTTGAAGCCCTTATATGTTGACATCTTACTCATTCAACATTCTTCATGATCCATTAACCATTCCTTTCCAACTTATTCCGAAATACCTCTTTCCTACAAACAAAATCATGATTCATATCCTAAGATTCCAAAATAGGAAAACAATAGTCATGAAATAATACATACCTTTGATTGGTCATTGTCAGTTTCTTCATCCTCATTCGGAATGGCATTAGGTAGTGGTAAACAAACATTTGTACGCTCTTGGTGACCCCATTCACGAAGCTTATTCATAGGACATGTGTTTGCATAATGACCATGCACACCACATTTAAAACATTCAATTGATCCCTCAGAAAGAACTTCTTTCCCTTTCCTCGAGTCAACTGGATGCTTCCTTTTTCCATGGAAGGTTCTTGCTTTATGACCTTCATTTCCACATCTATAGCATATTTCTGTCCCTTTGAAACATTTTCCTAGGTGTTTCTTTCCACATCTTTGACACATAGGTTTTTGAACACACATACCCTTATGATTATTACCTGTAGTTACGTAGGGATTTGTTTCTCGCATACATGATGCCTTATAGAAATCACCAATGTTTAGGTGGTCAATCATAACTCCAGATAGTTGGTTGAGGATAAACACAAGAGTTCTCATTAGAGCTCCCATATCATTCAGTTGCTCGCTCAGAAAACTGTCACAGTTTCCTTCACATCCACCGTTACCTTGGTGCCTGCTAGATCCAGCAATTTACTAAAACCAAAAAGGGTCAGTGTGAGTATAACAACAAAACCATCATGTACTAATGAGGAAGATAAACACTAAGATATTCTTACTCATTCACTTTATCTAAAACTAGTACTCTGTCTGAAATCCTAACCATTATGGTAATGGCACATATGCTTAAAGAATACCCTCACCTCTAAAGTTATCTAAACCGACCTCTGATACCAACTATAAGGCCCCAGCCTTAAACCTTACTTAAAATTGAATTAAATGAATAATTCACATTGGGGATATTTTCAGGTTTAGAGTTTTAGAGAATTAGGACATAACTATTACATCTCAAAAGATTACAATGTAGTCTCTTCTACTAAATTTCAATAAAATCGAAATTCTTAAAAAGAAACATGTCTAGTTTCATGTTTTAGGTAGCATGGCTTTCCCTTTATCCCATCCTTGACCCTATTCCACGCTAAGTCCTGTGAAAAACATTTCAAAAACTTGGGATGAGCATAAAAACTTAGTAAGGGATACACAAAGAATAAAAACTGTTAGTTTATGAAAACAAAAAGTAAACCATGTATACTTTATCAACGTAATACTTTTCACCTTTATGAAGTAGTAAAAACTCTTCACTGAATAAAATATCATTATTTACCTTTTTGTAACCAAAGTATTACCATAAAACCCATATGAAGAACACATAACATATATAAAGGTAACTTGGGATATAAACATACATAAGTGGAATAACCATACGGTCGACTTCCACACATATCACTTAATGGAATTGCTATATGGCCAATTTCCATACATAGTTAATGGAATATCCATACGGCCGAATTACATACCCAATGCATTGGAGGTTATAACGTAACCACCCGTCCTGGTATTCACGGCACCACCCGTCATATGGTTTATAACGTAACCACCCGTTAAAATGTCCAAGTACCAATATAAAATCAAAAAACATAAAATCAATATAAAGGAATGATAACATTTCCACATTTCAATCACAATATATCATAAATATATTGACATAATAGAATCCTTTATCAAAACCATTTTCAATACCAAAATACATAAAACAGTATATGGTATTTATTTTATTCTAAAAACATTACGGCTTGTTGAGGAAGCCAAAGACCAAATAATACTCGCGGTGGCGGAAAAGGTTGTTTTCGCCATGCACGTTAAAAGAAACATTCCTTTTTGTCATTTTGTAAAACGCTTCATAGAAAAAGATTCCTTTTGTATAAAAGTAATTTCAATGTGGTTTATACACCGTATAAAAGAAAGTTGTGTATAAAATGAAATATGCCTCAATGAAAGGAGATTGAGACGAAGTCCCTTACCTCAGGTCCGACTTGACTCGATCTTTCTTTAACATCCTTAATAATAAACATGAGTTAATTTCTACTTGATTAAGAACCTTTTTAGAGTTCATTATTCCTTTTATATCACTTATTTCCATGTTATAAACATTATGTAACCAGTTAAGTTAATAATGTTTGTTTTGTCGATATTTGGTTCTGAAGTCGAAAGTGGACTTCTTACAATTACATGTTGTTCGTGTGGTCAAAGGTTCTTTATATCCAGAATGACATTCCTGATTTGGATATCATATATATCATATATATCAAGCATATAAATGTATTTATAATATTACATAATCATTTAGAGGCAAGAAATGAAATGCATCGTTCATGGAGACGATAAGCCGTACGTACGCATGAACGCTACTTTCATTTCTTTCTCATATTAATGGAATTAAAATTAAATGAGAGGTATGTATATTTTAATTCCATAATTATATTAATAATTTAGATATATCAATAATTATATATATCCATTATATACATGTACTTTTAATAGTACATTACATTTGGGGATAAAAATGAAATGCACCGTTCATGGAGACGGTAAGCCGTACGTACGCATGAACGCTACTTTCATTTCTATCTCATACATTAATGGAAAGAAATAATAATGATATATAGGTATATTATAATTCTAGTATAACATCATAATAACTTTAAATCCATCCTTTACACGTCCCACATATGGCATTAACGAATCACATCACTTTGAGGGGCCGGTAGTCCGCACTTCCTAAAATGAAGATATCGCGTATACCCATAATAGAAGCCATATAGGTAAGACACAAATGAAAAAAAACAGAAGCATAAGTAAAAAATAAACATATTATATATCAAATATAAAAAAATAGTGACATCATAATGGCCACCATTGAAGGTGTTAAATGTGTATTGAACAATCATCGTTTCGGGAGGCAGAATTTCCCCATCAACGGAAACCGTATGTTCTTTAACCATTTGATGTAGTTTTGTGAGAGTGTAGATCGAATAAATCTTATAACAACATCCAAGTATATTTAAGATACTGGTGTTGTCACAAAAGAAGTAAATAAAAAGAGTTTAGAGGGTTGGAGAAGTAACATAAAACAAATGAACAAAAGAGAATGAATTACCTTTAAAAGTGTAACTCCTTTTGATTTGAGCCTAAAGGCTTCTTTTGAAAGGATTCTGCCCAAATGGAATCCTCTAGGATGAGGAGACGAATGTGGAGAGAGTAAATGGGCAGTGGTTAGCCGAGACAAATGCTTTGGGAGTGTTGGAAAAGAAGTAGAGGTGGGGGCCTTTTATAAGAGGAGAGGATGGTCACTTTTGGAATGTAAAGAAACATTACTTTATTTGAAAATGTGTTTTGGTTTAAAAAGGTCCCACATTGATATAATTCGCGGATAAGGTGATAAGGGTTCGAAATCCACCCATAACATAAGTTTTGGACATGTGTAGTTCATAGATTTTACATTATCTTTCCATTTTATTTAAATTGTCAAATAATGATGTCATCGGTGCATCAATATTATGACATAAATAATTTAATTTATTTTATGTCTAAAAATTAAAAAAATAGTATGATGTAGGAAATCTTTTTATCTTTCTAATTAATATTTATAATAAAAAATCTGACTTGTGTAACCCCATTGTAAAATTGTTTTAGTAAAACATATCATGTTTGTGCCATTTTTTTACATTAACATTAAATAAAAGGTATTTCTGTCATTTTCCAACCAAAGTGGCCCAATGGGTCCTCAAGATGACCCATGGCTTTTCTTTGTTGGTCGTGACACATCCAATGAGGGCAGGACATGTTTCTAGGTATTTTAGTGTTATTATAATATCATTTTTTCCTTAAATTGCACTAATTACATCTAATCGCGATTAAAAAACTTAATAAGTTACTATTCACCAAAAAAATATTTTTTTCTCATTGAACCTCATTTTACTTCTTAATGACAACCATGTATGTCGGATTTTTGAAATTCAAAACACAGAAGTGGTAAATTTTCATTTAAATGAAAAATCAGTTTTTATAAGTACCACTTAGTGGTTTCACTATTCATAAAAAATTGAAGTTTTTCAGAAAAATCCCAAAAATTCACCCTAAGCTATATTTGATATTCCGAATTCAAAAATGAAGTCTATTTTACAAAATTCAAAACATATAAGTCACATTAATTAATTTAATAATTAATTTCCACTGTCAGAGCAAATAGCGTGTTTTTATGAATCAATAAGTATCAAAAGATTGACACTAGTTTAAGTCCGATTTCAAAGTGAAATTGATTCCAACGACCACTATTGGATTTAATGGTAAAAATATTTTCTAATTTCACTTTAAAACCAATTCAAAAGATAATCTAATCATATAAATAAATTATATTAAAAAGAGGTTTTGAATTAAAATACAACATTTTACACTATTCATTAAAAAAATGAACTTTATCAGAAAAATACCAAAAATTTACACAAAGTAAAATTTAATGTCCCGATTCTAAAGAAGAGTTTTATTTGGTCCAAAAGAATATATAAGAGTGATCAAAACTATATTTAATGACAGTTCACCATCAAAAGGTGATAATTGAACCTTTAGTGAAAACTAGGGCATATACGCCTAAAATTGAATTCTTTCTGTATTTTAAGCCTTTATCTTTTATTGGATAAATGTAAATACATTTAAAAACATATATAATCATATTTTAGTAATTTATATCCATTCCCGCCAATACAACGACTACATGTTAACTACTATTTAAAATATTATTATTTTATTATTAGAGTGCAACGTAAGATTCCCAAGAAACTCGTTGTTGCGTGTTGTGTACGCCATCGAGCATAGCATACCCTTTAAAGAAATATTAATATTTGATTCAAAAATATTGATAAATATAAATATGTCATATTCTTTATTTACCTGGGGTGTTACAGATTATCATCATTAGAAATATGGTAGGTCTGGGAGTACCATTCAAATTATAGAAAACATGTTGAGATATTTCTCTATGGATTTCAAAGGTAGTTGGGATGAACAACGTCCTTTGGTATAATTTTCTTACAACAACAAATATAAATATAGAGTTCTGAATAGTCCTTATAAATCCATCTTTGATTGAAGTTTATATTTTCAACATGCTGAAATGATGTTAGAGAAATAAATCTATTAGGACTTAATCCAGATAAGTAAATGAATGATAAAGTTAGACCCATTCAATAGCACACAAGAGTAAATCAGATTAATAAAAATAGTTATGGTAAATAATAATTTCAATGATATAAATTTGGAATTTAGTGACAAGTTATTCATAAAAGTATCTCCCATGAAGAGGGTGATGCTATTTGGAAAAAATGTCCAGTTAAACCCTGTGTATATCATTCCATTTTTAATTTTTGATTATGTCGAGACAGTACCTTATCGAATGACGCTTCCACCAAATATCTATCAAGTTGAATATGTGTTCCATGTATCTCCATTGTGGAATTAAGTACCTAACCCGTCACATGTACTGAACTCAGAGTTCATACCAATACACTATTACAATACAGAAGAATAGTGGCAGTTTGATAAATCATATTTAATAAATATTTCAAATATTTATTGATTGTTTTTAACAAAACACTGCTAAATATTTTTTAATTTCACCTAATCATATCCTTCTCAACAGATCCCACTAATCATGTGCTCTATCCACTAACATTTCCCCTTATCGTTTTCCCCTTATCCCCCACAATGTCTCCCACATCCCCTCTCACCATCATTCCCTTTCCCCATCACCACCACTCCCATTCCCCTGATCCCCCTCCCCCTCCCCCACCCATTTTTGGTTTGATACACCCATGGTTTAACCATAATGAATTAGGGTGCTCTATTTGGCTTATTTTTGTCTCTTAGGGTTTGTGAAGAGTGATTTGAGGCCTGTTCTGGTGACATTCATTGAAGGAGACCGTTTTCACCCGGTTAAAGGTGGGGTTTTATCTTGTTCTTTGTCTTGGATCAAAAAAATAATGTTCTCTATAAATTTTATGTTACAATTAATTTTCTATGGAATAATTAGATAGTTTGATATGGAATTTCATCGTCATTTAATAGGGAAAAAAGTTTTAGGTAGGTTACATTATTTTAGGTCTTTAAATTATAGAACCCAGCTTTCATGTATAACTATGTGTTTATTTGTAAAATTATATTTTTTATTTTGTTAACAATTTTCTAAATGAAATTATATTTATGATATATTTTTTGGATTTTATATAATTTCAAGTGATATTTCATTTACTGGTTATTTATTTTTTATCTTATTGGGTTAATTTTTTTAATTCTATTTTTTAATAAAAATGAACGGCTTGATTTGAAATTTTTTAATGTGTTTTTCTTATGTAAATGCCACCCTTTAAGTTAATGAACCTTTTTTTGTCTTCTTTATAGATATTAAAAGTGAATTAATTTTTATTAATTACAAATACTCTCTTTCTCTATTTATATATTTGGGTTTTATAGGAGACATGTGCTTTTCTAATTTTATTGTGTTTATATTATAATATGATATCTGGATTGTTTCATATCCTCCATTTAGATACGTCAGGGGTGGCCTTGGGTAGATAAATGGTAAATCGACAGATAAGTTATATCTTACATGAGATAACACAGTAGATACACTCCATATTTAGTTAATGCTTGGGATATGAGGAGTTCTACCTAGTGAAGATTTTATGGTGTAATTCATGGGGTTGTTTTTATAGTATTTTATTATAGGCTAACATATGTTTCCACCCAATGATTCTCATTGTTGTCTCATTACTTCCAGAGGAATCATCTCATGATGTATCTTTTACTACATTTTTTTATCATGTATTTATTGATTTGATATTTATTTGTTTCATGGTTTTACTATATTTCCTTCTTGATATATGACATGTTTATATTATGTTTGAAAAGATAAATGATTTTGAAACAATCAAGAATTTTTTTATTCATAATATATACTAGACTAAACAAATTTCATTCATTTTTGAAAGTTTTATTTGGTTTTCTTCCCATTATTATATACTCTATTAATTTTGAAAAATAATATAATTCAATGAATAATGGAAAATAGGCTTTTTATTAAAGAACTGTTTTTTGTAATGTTAGGAGGAATGAGGAGGATTTACTTATTTTCTTAACATTTAAATGTAAATAATTATATTTTATATTCATTACTATCAAAATTGAATTTTATGTTTCTCGTATAAAATAGAAGGTATGGATTATTTATGGTATCCTATAAGGAATTAAATCAAACCCTATAACCACACATTCATATGAATATCATTTTGTTTTCTTATGTCGGTGTACAATTTATTTTTTCTTTATTAGTTGTTATCTATAATTATTTAAGTAAAATGTGTACTTGGTATGTAGAAGTATACTTTCTTGACATGGAAATAACTAATTTCATATAACTAATTATTATGAAGCATGTTGGGTTATATTTAATAATGGAAAAATAATGTAAAATTTGTACAATGTATATGTTATCATATTTAAATTTATTTGTATAGCTAATTTTTCCAAATTATATGTTCTGAAGTTATATATTTTTTGGTTTAACTAGAAAAAATTATGAGGAATAACTGTTTCAATGATACTTTTAAAACATTACATGAGGTTCCCATGACCACACAAACACCTTATGATAAAATTGGATCCCCCTATAGAATCTACGACACCCTTCTCCTTCCCCTATTAGTCTTTGATACCCCCTCTCTCTCCCCCACCAGAATCTGGCACAACATCCTTCTCAATCTCATCAGCATATAGAAAATCACCACTATATTAAGTAGGTTTAATATTAGTGACTCTAAAATAGGTGAATAGGTGGTCACTCATGATTAATCATAAGGTTATCAGAGGTTAAAAATTATTGGTAAATTTTCCAATTTGAATAAAGTTATTATATATTTCATATAAAATTGTTACATAAATGATGGAAAAAATAATACTATGGAGACAAATATTAATAGTTCATATGTATGGAATTTTAATATATTGAAGATAGTTGTTCCATTTTATATTTATGGGGTCCCTACAAATGGTTATTCAGGATTTTTTATCCATTTGGTGGATAAACTGATTACCCTTCTTATTAGAGGCATATGCCTCAATACTATAAGAATGAAGTATTTGATTCCATGATAAATGTAATTTAAATAAATTATGTCTCATTTTAATTCCATTAGTTAATTAAATTCTAGTATTTTAAAAATTAATCTCTTTGTAAAGATGTTATTCCACATTACCATTGATGATCATATCGCATGAAATTTGATGCTGAAATACATGGGTAATAAATGGTAATATATTAAAAAGAAATCATATAATTAAATAATGATACATCATTAAACACTTAATAGAAGTATGATAATGAACTTGAAGGGGTACATAGAGATTATTAGGAGGTTTTTGTTAATAGCCATTACCATGAGAATAAAATGGTACTGAATAATATATTATAATATTAATATCATTTTATATGTAAGGATATGACATTGTATACATTACTATTAAATTAATTGTAATTTATTTTAGGATGTTTCATTAAAAAATGTTTCAGGTGAAGCAAAAACAAATCATGTCGCACATTGCTGGTTCAATGGCTAATTCAAGAATATGATAAATTAGATTAAATATTTATAAGATAACATTATCTATTTGATTTATTAATTTTATTTATCTATGATTAATGTAGATAATAAGTTTTATGAAAAAATCTCCCAAGAGAAAGATTTTTTGGATGTTCATTCAAAATCAAGTGTTAGTTTCTTGAATGATTCTACCAAATAAATTGGGCTATAAATTCCCTTTTAATTGTAATAAATTATTTCATATTTTTCAATTTGATAGTTTTATTTCTAAAAATATATCTGATATTTGATTTATAGGTAAAAATAAATGGATCATGTGATGCCAATCACATGTAGTCCTTCTTGATCTCCCAGGATGATCAAATTGGTGATGTCCTTGGAGAGAGCATCATCATCGTGTGTGTGGGATGGGTTTGGGACCCTTACCTTCTGAGGAATTTTGTAGGAAAATGGGGATTGTAGCCACATACAATCTTTTTTGTAATTACTCCATTCTATGAGATACTTAAAGGTAGTTTACAATAATTAAAATAACATAAAACAATAGGGGGATCATATATATATGTAGGATACAAAGGTCAGTAATTTTGAATAAAGAAATAGTTGATTTATATAAGTAGATGACTAGATGTTTCCCCAATAACGTTTCATTGATGGATGGTTTGATTAAGTAGGAAAATCACACAACTTCATAATAATTTAAGAGGAAACCTTTTCTTGGTTTTAACATTAAATTTATTTTTAAAAAACTATTTTATTTTTAATAATATTTTCATACATGTTTTAGTATTAGAGAGTAGAGATAGAGACAAAGAGGATGTAGATCATAGTTCATTAGGTATTGATGAGGTTTAGTAATGGAGATGTGTAAGTAAATTCGTGAATGACTAAAACAATGAAATCATGATCAAGAAACCATGTTTTGATTTGAGGCTGGTCTTTTATTCAACTGTTGTTTGACATTCCATGGATTTTTAGTTTTCTAAAACTCACCTTTTTTATTATCATCTTATATATTCATATATTGATGATGTAAATAATGACTAAATTATACTAATGTTTTCGATGGTTATAATTAATGGGTTTCCTAATGGTTATATGTTTTACACAAGTATAATATTGTATATTCTATATGTTTGATAAAATTACAAAGAGGCTCTTTTTAAAGAATTTTTAATCAATGTGATGTTTGAATTTTTTTTTGATTTATATATGATTATAAATAATATATATTTTTTATTTAAGGGGGTGCATAACATACGGCGATTGGAGGTGGGTTGGGGATTATGATTAAATTTGTTTTATTGGTATTACGATAAGAATTTTGATATATTTCCAAAATTACAATAACTAGTTTTGTAGGAACCATGGGTATTTATTTGCGGTATAAAGAAACTGTTGTTATGATAGTCATGATGAGACTCTGAAAATTATCTTTTTTTGAATGAAAAGATCAGTATATGGGGATTGATACATATTGAGGCAATGTTTGAGAAATTTAGGAGATGATTTTTTTGGAATATCATTAAATAGTCATAAGATACTTCCAATTGAGTAAGTCTAGGATTGACTCCAAATAACCGATGGTATTTCCCATGATCTATATGTGACATTTGTTCCTTATTATTTATTATTTAATATTTATTTGGTTACTTTTTTTATAATGTAATTTTATAAGCCCATGATTTTCATTATATTGAATATACTCTTTGGTCATTTTTTTTGCTTTATCAAAGATATTTCTTCATTCTCATCAAAAATTAATTATGTTACATGTATCATTTTACATTATTATTTTACTTCTTTAGTGTTTTACATGGTTTAGACATTGGATAATTTTTGGGGTTTTTATGGATTAGTTTTCTCCACATTTTGTTTCAATATGGATTTTCATTTAAATGAAAAACTAAATATTTGAAATTAATTTCTTCATATCGTGGGTTTCTATTATTTATATACACTTTATAAATTTATCTTGATATTTACTTTTCTATCAGGTTAGATATGTATTTATTATAGTATACCTTGTTTAATTTCAGTTAATATATAAAATTATATATTTTGATATGGATGGAAGTCCAATGTGTGGATTCACCATAATATTGTTTTATTATTCTATTAATGTATATAATTTGTTATTGATCATGTTTTTTATTTTATGGTGCTTTAGTTTTTTTACTACAATTTTTTTAAACATCACTCTATATGGGTTGTTTATACTTCAATAATATTTGGTCAAAAAAAAATTAATGACAGTTTAAATAGCTGTTATATGCAGTCAATTTTTTTTGGATTAGTTTAAACTGCCACTATATATTATCATGTATAGTAGTGGTTCAAACTACCACAAACATATCAGCAATTTTTTTGAATAACCAATATATTTTCTCGATCATATAGAGAATATTCTATTAAATAAGACAACTCATATAGTTAATAGTTTGTGTTGAACCCATCAATTTGAGTAAGCTATATGGGAACCTGATGATGTAATAAAGAAGAAGTGTCCTCATATTTTTATATCAGAGTGAACAATTGGGAGGGATAAAAATCATTTTACTGGAAGTATATTGTAAAAAATAAATAATTTTATGAAAATTTTCTCATTAAATAATTTCATTTCTCCAATATCTTTCATTTCACACCAGACCGAGTTTAAAAAAACAACAAAACATTATTAAAATATTATATATCTGTTACAAACTAGTTGTTGGATTAAGGGGTATGAATAGTAATAACAATGTTATGGAAAATATATAGTCTACATATTAATAAAATGAAATCATCTGTTATCAAATAGTTATAATTAAAAACATAAATTATTTGAAAATTAATGTGATGTTTTTAAAAAACAATTTTTGCATAAAACTTATTTTTATCTGTAATTTAAATTAATCATTATTAGTGAATGATTTTAATGAAAATTTATATTTTATTTACTTGAAAAATTGTTTTAAATATTCAATTTATATCTTATAAGAATATGATAACAATAAATCTATTTTTATGCTTTAAAATATATTAATTTTTATAAAGCAGTTTTTGTTGAATTTTGCGCACTTAAGTTAAGAATAATTTATTCCATTTATAGGTATTGAATTAGAAAAAAAAAATTATTTATTAATTTATAATCAGTAGGTTAAATTTTGGTAAATAGGACCCTTTTATTTTTACTCAATCTAAATTGTAATCATGGTAAGATTTATCACCTTATTAAAGGGTAAATTGTTAAAATATTTACTAAAAATAAGTGATAAGGCCATAATTTTTCATCAAAATTATTATTATATGATTTTAATTCCACCATAATATCGTTAGTCTGTAATTTTATTATTTTAATGGATACATTTCTTGTGAAGATGACTTATATATTATTTAAATCAAATAAAGTTTCAAAATGTCACCCACTTAATTGTAAATAAACTTTCTGTTTTCCCATAGGTACAAAAACATGTTATGAATGAATCATAATATTAATTTTTTGAATAATGAAATTATATTCATTATGGTAATTTAATTATAATTTTTAGGTATTATATAATTACCATAAATTTTTACACAATGCTAGAATAATATTTATTCTATTAATTGAAAATTAAAACAAATAATTTTAAAAATATAAATGTTATATAATTTTAATAAGTTATAGTTTTAAATGAATTTTATAGGTTAAATAGAAATATGTTTTTTATGTTTGAATGTTTTATTATAATCAAATATTTTTCTTTATTTCATTTAAGTAAAACTAAATGAAAATTGTTAATATTGATAATATTGATATTTTACCCAAATATTATTTTATTATGTTCATTAAAAATAATTAAAAACATGAACTAATAAAATATGGATTTGATATGGTTGAAAATTTCATTACTTGTAAATATAAGGGCACATTTTAAACTTTTATATAAAAATAAAAAACCTTTAATATTAAAAATTTATTACGGTAGTTAAAATTAATATTTTTCAACTAAGGGTTAATCAAAATGATAAGGTTTAACCTGAAATAAAAAAAATGACAAAAATTTAATGTTTTATGGGATTAAAACCCTATCATAACTTATCATTGAATTTATATCCATTCAGAATCATTTTTCAAGATCATTATTTTATTATAATATAATCATTTGAGAAATTCTAAAAGTTCCCCTTACCTCAATTATAAATGGGAGCCTCCTCCCTTAATTATTTACTCAAAATTGATCATTCAATCTCAAAAAATATTCCAATTTACCTTATAAAATTCTCTAGACACGTTCTATACGTTTTATTCTTCCCAAAAAACAAACAATATATTCTTTTAACTGTGGCCTAATAGAGCCGTTTCCGAGAAGAGGTAATCACCTTAACTGATCTCTTTATTTTCTACTATATTATACCTCATCTAAATATATGTTATTTGTCATAAAATAATAAATTATTTATCCAAAATATTCATAAATTTTCTTATGAATATGAAAACATTATTATACACCCTCTTTTCCATAAAATTTGAAGTGAATGTACCACTCGTGCCTACATAGGATTTACTATCTTTACGTAGAGAAACTATTAATTTATTAACAGAATATTTTGTAGAAGAGTATTATGATGGTATTAATGTTTATATATTATATTTATAAAATATTATAATATTTAATGAGAATATCATGTCCAGAATATTACCATAAAATTGTTTGGGAAATGATAATGTTGATCATTCGTACGTGTGGACTCCCACCTTCACAAAGCGATGTGACTCGTTTTTCATTTATATTTTAAATTGATGGTAATGGATATGACTTTGACGAATATATATTATATAATAATTATATTATAAAATTGAATTAATATTCACATTTATTTTGTTCTATTCTATGACAAATTAAAACAGAACTCATGCGTGCAAACGACCTATCGTCTCAATGAACAGTGTAATTTATTTTTATATCTCTAAAATTTAAGGATATATATAAATATTCATATAATGAATATATATATTATATTTATATAATTATTAAAAAAATTTCTATTATGTAACTATGATCAATATAAATGGAACATAACCACTGAACTAAAATACTCATGATAAAGTCATGTTAACACATGAAAATGATGATTTTAAGTAATTATTGATAAATGGGTGTTAAAATGTTATAAAAGGACCATATATGATATTATAAGTACAATAACTACTATTTTTATTAAATTATTATAAATGAAAACTTATTATAAAAGTATTTAGAGTTCTTTTGAAGCAATGAAAACCAAGGGTAATGGTATTGTGTTACAATACCATTATTTATTAGGGTTTTTAATTATTATGATATAATGATGAAATATTCTGATGAAACTCTCAGTATAATAATTAATATCATTTTACTATTTTTATTTCATGTAAATAATTTTTTCCCTTTCACTTTTCCCACCTAAAATACTCAATAGACCAAAAATATGTTTTATGGAAAACCGACATCATTTTTATATTCATTTGAAAAAAAAATTCATCGATATCCATGTTTTCTAAAAAAATTAAAGAATGTTATTATTATTATAAAATGTTTGTTAAATTCATTTTTACCTAGTTTTTACTTTTTTAAAATTTTTTTAAAAGGAGTATTTTTTTCATTTTCCAAATGGGGTACTTTGTGGATTTTCCGATAAAAGTATGGATAAAATGTTTTTTAACAAATATGTCCAAAATGGATTTTTCCATTATCATTAATTTATTTAAATTTAATAATAATTTACAATTTTAAAAGATCAATTTAAAATAAAAAATTTTCCTTTATAATTTCATAGTATTTTGAATAAGTGATTTTAAAAATTGAATGATTGTTTCATTTAATAATATATTGATAATATTTTAATGGTATTTCTATTCACCCAAGAAAAAAACACTTGATTTCAATATTGATTTGTAGGGGATATGAACCTAGGATACCATCCTTATTCATTATCATTTCTTGTTATAAATATCATAGAACAATGTTTATAGAAGCCCTTTATTTTCCACAGGCTATGCTATGATGAAATGATGAAATTTTTATGAAACCCATCTTATTTCCATGAGTTATAATATGATTTACGGATTATGAAACCCATTTATTTTAATGGATATGATATGGAGAATGTTTTATAATATTGTGGAACACATATATATGTTTTTTCATTTTGTGATGGGTGGGAACTATATCTCCATCCAATGCACTGGGTAATGATTAATATCACATGAGATAAATATGACTAGAATGGGGATTGTATCCAGCTCAGTAAGGGTATTTTTCTTCTACTATAGTCTTATGAATTAAACATGACTAATATGATAGTTTCTAGAGAGAACCCATTCTACTATTAAAGTATTTGACAAGTGCCTTGACTACTAAAGAAATGATTTTCAATGCTTATCTTTATTCCATAATTCCATGTATTATACCAATGTCATGATTCCATAACATATGTTATTTCATTCATTTATTATTTATGTCTTATAAACTGCCACTATTTATTGCATGACTCAAAATTATGATTTATGATTTATGTTTAATGATTTTTTATTATTATACTCATGTTCTCATACATATATGTTCATGTTATTCTCATATAATCATTGATTTATATTTTGTATGTCATTACTAAGAATCCGAGATCACATTTTTTTGTGTTTCCTTTCCCTAGGTTATGATGAAAGGTATTATGTTTTATAAGCCAAAGAAGGGATATATTTATGAAGAACTATGTGCGAGATGATGTAGAACTATTATGAACCATTTTTATGTGTCTGTGTATCCAAAGTCACTAGAGATATAAAAGTTTGGCATCGATCATTATTATATGAAATTAATATTCAAATATTAAGATGTGATATATATCTATGTATGAAATGTTAGGGTAACTATAAACAGTACACTAAACATATTCAATCATATCATGACTATATAATCAAATCTTCAAACATTGAAACATATATCATCAAAAAACACCAACTAAAATCAAACATCAATCAAACCAAATCAATCTTACCACATGACCCAAGATGATTGAAACCCATCGAGGTATCTTCACAATTTATAATTATTCTATTGTGGTGAGGGAAAAGAAAGCACTACTAAGAGAAGGACATCACAAAAAAATCCCTATCCACTAACCATAGCATACCACTCCAATGAAATAATCAAAACAAAAAATAGGTACCACCATTATGATCATCCAAATAGTCCAAAAAAATTCATTAAACTATTAAGGAATCAATTACATTATTCCCATTGATAACATTCCAAAAAAACACTTCAAACCCAACTGTAATAAGAAATAACCTTGGTGATAACCTCGACCCATCACTCCACAAGGGTAAATTTGGATGTTAACAATAATACATTTTCTTATGAAGAACCCATAAAAAATATTACCCTTAGTTTCTCACTGAAAGGAAAACTTTTTCATGATTACCCAATCATTGACCTGGAGGCCTCCCATGTTAAGCCTATCTAGAACCAACCTTAAGAAGACCACAACCAGAACCACCCGGAATATTACTATAACAAGCTAACCTCAAAACTAAATTTCCCCAAATAAATTTAATTCAAATAAACTAAAAATAATTACCATGAATAAAAAACATCCCCTGTATTATTTGAGAATCACCCAAAAGAAACAACATATATTAATATTCCCAGGCCTTAACCAAATTCCACTTCACTCAAGGAACCCACAAAATAAAAAATCATCGAAACCCCAAGAATTTGACCCAATAATCCTGAAATGGGAATGATATAAGAGTAGATAATGTTTTAAATTCACAACATTATTTAGAGTCTGAGTAGAGTTAAAATGATAAAACCATTTATTGGGTAAAAAGAGAATATCAGGATGATCATCCTTAGAAATATGCGTCGTAATTTAATTATTAACCATTTTAAGAGGCATATTTTAAATAAAAAATGATATTAATATATTAAATTCTTTTCCTAAATTTTAAATAAATACCCCCCTTACAAAAAAAAGGTAAAATATGGAAACATATAAAATAACAAAATCAAAATTAACCATCCATTAATGACACCAATTTATATTCATTAAAATAATTGATTTCTAACATTAGTAAAAATTTAATTTCTCGTATACATACCATTATAAAATAAACCACCCTTCATTTAAAATAGGTTAACCTTGGAATATCCTTATTTCATTTAAGAGGTAAATGATCCATTTTATTACATTATTATAATAAAAATATCCCAATATATTTATTTATCACTTTATTATAATTTAAAACTGTCTCTCCATTGAACAAATGTTTTTCAAAACAATTTTGAAAATGTTTAGATAAATTTCACAACATTTTACCCAGATACCATATTAAACTCAACCACATTATAAAATGTTTAATGCACAAGATGGGAATCATTTCAAAATGACAAACACCCAAACTAGTTTTAAAACCAAATGTTTTATAAAATTTCCCTTTTCATGTAAATGGGCCATTAATACGTTAAAAACATACACAAAATAATAAAATATCATACCAAACCCCAATCCAAATCCATTCTAAGAACCTCATAAAACCATCAAGACCTTCTCTAATTCATCGCCAATATTTGGCAACCAATTTTTGAGAAATAAAAAACAATGATGTATAAAAAACATTATTTTAAGGGTTTAAATGTAATCAATAGTTTGGCCCTATAGTTTTTCAGGCCTTGTGTAGGAAAGACCATATCATTTATACACTTTATTTCATGATTTATTATATATATATAATAAAATCCCAAATAATGATATTCCTATTTTATTTTAGAAATTAGGTGCATATCACAATATATTTAAATAGGTATACAATGAAATTCATTAAAAAATCCTTAAAATGACCTTAAAATCCAATGATCTTATAATACTACATGGGATAACCAGAGGATGTACATATGAAAGGGGTGAGATATAAATAAAAATATGGTAATAATATAACCACAATATTAAGTAAATTAGGAATAAAATATAGAAATAAAAATGTGAGAATCATAATCATATTCATTGAAGAATGTCATAAGATGATAACATCTAGACAATATAGTAATATGGAAAAGAAATATATCTTGATATAATAATAATAATTTAAGTATATATAATGAGACAACATAAAATGTTATGATTAGGCTAACTGATCTTGAACCACACAAGTAATCTCATGAGATAAAAACATTAAAAAATTCATTGGAGGGTGATATAATTTTGGGACCACGCGTCATAATAATTTATGTACTGGAAATTGTGTTCCATGTATATAATGCAACATTAGAAAAATGTTTTTTAAATTTTAATACCATAAATATGGATTTTGGGTTAATGAAATGAAAGTTCACAAAAAATTAAGGATATGTAAAACTATGTGAATACCCTTGATTTTAAATGGGGATAGGTATTTATAAAAGAACTTGTTTTCTTGGAAAATAAAAAAATAATTTAGTAGTAAAATGGGTGAACATAAATTGTCATGGAAGATATTAATGAGAGATAAAGGTGGTATTTAATTACATAATAATAATAATTATATTAAATTTATTTTTAAAAGTAATTTTGAAAATTAAAATTTTTAAATCAAAAGGCATAACACAAAGAATGTAATTGAATATGGAGAAAGATGAAGAGAATCCCATACAATGATATGGTGCTTTTTGAATATTAAGAGGATATTATTATGTGATTGGGTACCCATTGGGAGAAATTTAGAGAGAGATATGGATATTAAATTAATGATCAATATGTTTTGAGTGAGGAGGAAAGGGAGAATGGATGGGTATTAATAGAAAAAGATATTAGAATTTCTTTTTAAATTTCTAAACTCATGTTTTGGACTATGTGTAAGGAAATTACATAAACAATACATTATTTTAAAGGTTAAATTCTTTTTTGGTCATGTATTTCTTATATATATAATATTACATCAAATTTGTGCCATTATGATGTCATAATACATACTATATATTTATAATGTATTCAATTTTTTCCCAAAAATCCATTTGTCTCAATAAATTAAGAAAAACTCACCATTTACTAATTGGGAATTAAAAATTTTATATATAATATTTATTTTAATATAATAATTTTTAAAATATATAAATTTCCACTTTTAATTAAAAATTCTTATTTCTTGAAAAATGATTGTCTGTATAGAAGAAATAACTTTCTGACCATTAAAAAAATTATATGGGAGGTAATTATTTAATATTACATGTTATATTTAAATTAATATTATTTAATAATACTATTTTATGAAATAATCTTTATTCCAAATTAATTTGATTTATAAAAAATAGTGTATATTTTAAAACTATATATTTCAATAAAATAAAACCTTGGTTATTTTTTAAAAAAAAATAATTTTAATCAAACTAATTAATCATGTATAAATTAATATTTAAAGGGGATAAATACAATTATTATTTTATTAAATTAAATAATAAATATCATACTACTAGGGTCTTGATACATAACCTCTTATTGCACCATCATACACCCTGATGGTAAGGTTAGAAATGATAGTAGATTCTTTGGGTGGTTTGATGATCTTGTTTTGGGTGATGATGTTAAAATTCTTGAAATTCTCCCATAAATGGGTTTGCATGAGTTTCAGCTCTTGAATCTCTAATCGGTCATTGTGAATGGAAAAGCATAATGACTCTATCTCTCTCATAAACTTAAAAAATGGGCTTTATAGGGTACAATTATACCGATTGAAGCCATAAATTCTACTTTCTTTGTCAAGTAGTTTTTTATAACCCTTAATATATACTCTTATTAACATCCATTATAGAAGTTCAATTTTATACAATGTTTATGATTTTTAATGTTCATTGAAAAGAAAAAAAATTATGTTTTTATTTTATAATAGACCAATATATCAAATTAAATATATTGAAAGTATGTTATTTAACTACAATAAATAATAATGAATATATTCATTTAAAAGGGAAATTCATTTATAAAAGTCCTAGGTCATTAAATTATTCTACCCTTTAAAAATATCACCCTCAAAACATCAATTAATACCCTATAATAGATGAGGATACTTCTGTTTCACTACCTCTTCTACTTCTCATGTTTCTTATTCAAACCAGTTCTTCCACGATATTACTCTAACATAGAGAGTTGCATTATTTCATATAACTTTGTCTCTATAATCTTGTATATTCACTTGCTACTCCTAATATCAAAATATTATTCTCAAATGCATCACCTCCTGATTCACTACAAGTGAGGGGTCTGGTATGTACCTCTTTAATTAGGAAATATGGAACACATAATGTACTTGATACGTGTTAGGTGGGAGTTCTTTTCAATATGACACAAATCTGATGTGATGAAGGGCCTCAAAAGGGAATTATTTATCTAGTAATAATATTTATCTTCATTACAAATTTCATGAAATTCATTTATAATTATATAAGATATAATAACTTATATTTGACCTTAAAAACTTGGTCTCATCAGTGATTGTCTTTGTAGCTCTTCTATCAACATTTCAAATATTTTATTTTAAATTGAATATTTTGAACCTTCTCTATCATCTATTAGATATGATCATGTCTCATTATATTGAACTCTATAACATTATCCTTACATTTTCAATTATGACACCTCTTTTCATATATAGCCTTATAAAAATCCATTAAAATTTTAGAATGGAAACTATGGTTATATGAGAAATCCACCACAAGAACGTGATAATACTAATAAACTTGTAAACACACATAAAATGATCTCAATATATCATTTATAGTTTTAATTTTTTTCTGAGAATAATTATCCATATGAGGGGAATAATAAAATTGAATCTTGTCTTTATATCTAATGCATGTGAAAGATTCTCTTGAACATAAATGTAAACCTTGGATATTGATCAAATACATTATAGTGTGTTACTCTATTTATTCTTACAACCTAACATATTTATATCATATTGATTAGTTCAATATATAAATATTCATTGATAGTAATGAAATTCACTAAATTTTCATGGAGACCAAGTACCACTGAAATGACTCTATTATCATTCGATACCCTTGGGAGTCCTATGATAAAATCCAAGGTTATGATTTCTAATTTCCATACTAGTATGGAAATGGTTTCATCACACCCTTATACATTTTTCATTCATCCGTGATTTTTAGGAATACCAATAATCTGGATAGAAATTCTAAAATCTCTATTTTCATCTTATCCCATTAGAATTTTGTATTGAAATATCTATATATTTTTGTAATTCCTAGATGAATATAGAAGTATGAGCTATTAAAATCATCCATAAGTTCCTGATTTATTTTTGGATTTTATGGGACACATATATGGGTTTCAAACCGTATTACTCTATCTTCAGTAACGTTGAAATTCAATACATTTTCCACCTTTATCTACACCTCCCCATCATCTTTTTGGGGCTCCTTGATTCTATCAAGAATGGATTGTTGACATGTTATTAGAGGAAGGTAGCATAAAATTTCTTTTTTGATTCCTAACTCCATACATTTCATGACCAATAATATTTTATCCCTTTTAAATCCCCATCATGGATAGTGTTGTGGTATTACATTTACTCATAGAATTTACCAATTTATTTTCCTTAAATGGATGTTAATAGATTGAACAATAATAATCCTTGATTAGTTATAACCACCTTCATTGAAGCATATTGATATCCTATTATGTGAATATATAGTTGAGAATATTATGATCTGTATATATGTCATATTTATACCAATAGAGATAATGTTTCCAAATATTCAACTTGAAAAACACTGTAGTTAATTCCAAATCATACATTAGATAGTTCTAGTCATGTATATATAATCAGCTAGATGAATAAGATGTTACATTTTCATTTTTTATTTGTAAAAAACCCAATCCCTTTTTGTACATATCATAGTAGATCATAAAACCTTCCCCACTAGTGGGACATTTTATCACATGAATAGTGATTAAACTCTTATTTAAATTTGTAATGATCTCACTATATTTGTTAGCCCAAACAAACATAAATTCCTTTTGAGTTTTTTTTGGTAGAGGGTCTGAAAATCCTGAATATTTTCTCCAAAATCGATGACAATACACAGCAAATACAACGAAACTTGGGATCTATATAAAAATTATTGGTATAGGAAAACATTTAATTACCACTTTTTTCATTGGATATATATATATATATATCCCATTGTTGGTGATAACACACCCTAAGAATGTTACTTACCCTATCCAAAACTGACATTTATTGTACATATCATATAAATCATCGTATGACATGTTATTATGCATAATTGTCAAATTATTATGATTTTTTTCAGTTATTAATGAGTAGATAAGGATATTATCATTATATACTACCACAAATTTATCTTAGTAAACCCTAAAGATTTAATACATTGAGTCCAGGAAGATAATTGGAGCATTAGTGAGTCCAAATGAAATAACTATGAACTCGAAGTTCCGATAACTTATTTGAAAATAATTTTTGGGGTTATCCACCTGTTTTACATTTAGTTGATGATTTATTGACCACAAATACACCTTATAGATTTAATGAGGTCCATGTAACTAATCGAAAAAGTCTGCAATCATCAACAATGTGTACTTTTTCTTTATCGTGACTTTGTTGAGCTCAAAAATAATCTATGCATACGTTCATTGTAACATCCTTATTCTTGATGAACATGACTTGTTCACCCCATTATGGTGCACAAGGGAATATAAAATCATTATTCCAATTCTCTTATAGCTACTTATTTAGTTTTTCAAGTTTAAAATTGACCATTCTATATTAGACATGGATATTGGAAAAGATTTGGGAATAAGTTTGATATAGAACTCAATATCTCAACTAGGAGGAAGAGTAGGGAATTACTTTGGAAACATATAAACATATTCTCTTACAACGGGAATCAAAATCATGGCTGGTCCTTTCAGTAATCTCAATCATTTGAGCTAAATAATATTTCTATTAATGAAATAATGACCTCCCTTGAAAAGTTGATTCAAATGGAGATTCATCATCCTCATAATCATATAGAACCAGAGGGTGATTGAAAATATAAATGGTTATTTCCTTATCACAAAAATTAATATCGGTTATATAAAAGGAATGATAATCCATACCTACAAAAGAATTAAATTCTACATAAGTAATTACTACAACGTTCTATAGAAAATTCATCCAACAAATATAGATATGGGAGAAGTCATATACATGGAATAAAATAATTTTCCAATTTATTTTTTTTCATCTATAACTCAACTACAATGTGTTGAGGGGTTTTTTTAATTGAATTACTAAACACTCATGATATGATAGAAATCATAGAGCTATAATAAAATCATACTTTCTATATTGTTAATTTAATAACTAATATATCCCTCACTAGTTCATTGTCTAGATCAACCTCAAAAATTGTGATATAATATACTCACCCTTCTCTCATGGTATTAAAGGTTGTTGTCAATAGTTATCTTTGATAACCAATGGCTTAGTAAATTGTTTCTCATACTGTCCTCATTCATTATAGTTGAAACATTAAATAATATGATAATGTTTTACTAGAGCCTTACTTTCATCTATCACATTGGAGGGTTTATCCAATTGAAATTCGCTAGCATGGTGCTGCTCCTTACCACACCTAAATAACTTCATTATTCTCTTCTGGAAATTTTCAAGATGAATCTTTCCAAACATTTGACAAGTGTGAAGTTGGACTTTCTTAGAACAATGATATTTTTAGATGCATCCCCTAGAATTAAACTATATTCTCTACTTCCTATCTCTAGACCCATGAGACCCTTGAGATTATCTAGTATCTATATGAAATTAATGGAATATTAGAAATTTATTCATAAATCTCAAAGTACAAAATCATAAATGTTATTGAACGATCTGGATATGACACACTAAAGAATTTTTCAACTTTACTTTTAGGGTCAATGAAAAAAGAAAAGGTGTATCATGAAATACTTTTGATGTTTTCTTCATACACCCAAATCGATTCATCCTACTTTTTCTTGAGGGAAATTAACTTTATATCTACTTTATTTTATAGAGTTAATGTAATATATTAATAAAGAAACATTTTATTGAATGCATTCCAGTCTATCGTTTTGATTTTTTTCCTTGGGATTCATATTATTGAACATTTGTAAAACATTGATTAGCTTATCCCTTTAAATTATAATTATCTATCATGAAATTATCTTGTTTGTGTCATTTAATGATAGAGAATATATTTTTAATGAAGATGATCCATTGTTCTTTGATTAAGGGGTCTGGGTGTTCCAACTCATTTAATGTTCTATTGAAAACCTGAGTTAATTGAGAAATTATTTTAATGAAATTCTTAATTATTTCTCATATTGGGTTTAGATTTCCATTTGTGTAGTCATAACATTCCCATTCTCATTCTTTATTGAATCAGTTCCTCCTATTTCATGATATTGATTAAAGTAAAAGATGATTAGGGATGATTATTTAAAAAATATTAATGGTTACAATTTTGTTTAATAAACAATGATTCATTTTAAAGTTGTTACCCATAGGTACATCTATTACATATCCCTATCCATTTTGCATTTTCGAGAAAGGGCTGTTTACTCTCATAAAACCAATAAATCAACATGTACCAAAATTTAGGGACATTTTCATATATTTAGCCTTATCCCAATAATTTTCACTATGGTTTTGTAATAAAAATCCAAAATATTAACTTGACCTTTCTCTAACACCAACAACGATAACCCATACTTGTTATACATTTTATTTCATGATTTATTATATAAAGATACACATAATAAAATCGAAGTTATCGAGAGGTCAAATGTATTCAAAAAATTAGTTACGCAACAAAATTGATTTAAAAAGGTATAAATTGAAATTATTTTAAAACACCATAACATGATGTCAAAATGTATTGATCTTATTATACTACATGGTATAAACCATGGACGTACATAATAAATGAGTGAACTGTAAATCCTGATAAGGGAATAATCAATGAATAATATGAAGGTAGTAAATGTGAGTAAATGGGAATAAAATGGTTTAATAAAAAGATTATAATGATAATCATTATTGTTGAAGCGAGGAACAATATAATTACATCATTGAATCATGGTAATTTGTCAAAAAAATAAAACACGACATCACAAGCATAATTTAATGTTCACCATTGAGACATCATAACATAGTATACTTAGGATAACTTTACATTCACTATATGTGGTATCTCATGAGACAAAAATTTTACCCAATGTATTGAAATGTGATATAATTCTCATCCCATGCATCATATATATATCATGTTCATTTGATTTTGTGCCACATAGACCATACAACATAAAAACATATTTCATAAATTTTAATCCCATGATTAAGGAGTGTGGATTTCACACCTATAATTTATCAATCAATTAAGGATAGGTACAACTAGTTGAATACAAATTTATTGTAAATGGGGATCATTATTCAGAACATAAAAGTTTGTCATGGTAGTTCATGGAATAAATTCAAAATCATAATGGGTGTACATAAATTTTCATGGAAGCGGTTAATTAGAGAAAAAATTTCCACTCATTAACTAGGAATCATAATGAATATATAGATATGTGTACAAATACTTGTAAATTTGATCATTTGGAAATCAATAGGATTTAAAAAAAAATGTACCTGAATAAAGAGGAAGGGGAAAAGAATTCCTTACTTTGAGAGGGTTCTTCTAAAATATTTAAAGGACATTTTTTATGATAACAGGGACACATTTGGAGTGATTTAAAGAGGCATATATTGAGTAAGAAAACATTTAATAGGTTTTTTTGTGAATATGAATGTGATGTTGAGTGGGATTTATATCAAAATAGAATAATTATTAATTATTTTCTAAAATTAGTTTTTGGAACCATTGGAATAACATAACCAAAAAAAATTAGTAACTTGTTTTAATCACATGGTTTCTTCTAAAAAGTGTAGGATTAAAATATTTTAGTTGGTTAATAACCAAAATCATTAAAATAATAACATTCTTGATGTAGGACTGAGTCATGATTATAATTTTTTTAAACCATTAAAATGTATTATAGATTTTGGAGGTTTCATAACAGGATTATAAAAATAATTAATTTAACTTAAATGGAAATTACATTAAACTAAAAAACAATTTTTTTCATGGACTCCATTTATAGTATTAATTAATTCACTTTTAGTACACAATGATGTAATAATTCAAATAATTTATTTATATTATATTTAATTTTCACCATAAATATTGACAATATGAGAAAATTATGAAACATCCAAAATTATTTAATTTTGAAAAAAATAACATAAAAAATGATATTTATCTTACCAAATAAAATTTATAAATATTTCATTTCCCTCTTAAATAAAAATCCTTAATTATTATAATATACTAGTTTTTACAACAGAAAAAACATTATTAACCTTATCAAAATTAAACGGAACCTCATTAAAATATATTACAAATTATTTTAAATTAAATATTATTTAATAATACCATTTTATGAAAAAGAAATTTATTCTGAAAAAAACGTATTTATTTAAAAAAGTGTTTTAATTGAAACTATATATTTCGACAGAATAAAATTTTGGATTCATTTAATCAAAATCTAATTTTTTCAAAGTAATTATTTAATCATGTTTTATGTAAACATTAAATTGGAACAATATAATCATTATTTTTTTAAATAAAATATATAGATTCATTATAATAGTTCTAGATACATAAACCCTTATTACACCATCATATTCCCTAAGCATAAGGTGTGTGATGGTAGGACTTTCTTGGGGTGGTTTGATGAAAATGGGTTGCTTAGTGATATATATAATCTTGAAATTATACCAAATTTGTTTTAATTTGAGTTCATTTATTGATACCTTTCATGGTATTAGTCAAAAGAAAAGTCATTCGATTCCATCTCCCATAGAAGATCTGACAAATGTTCTTCATATGGTATGATTCTACTGTTTGATTCAATCACTTATTCATTATCTATCAATTAGAATTTATTATAAACCTTTAGATATACTAATATTAATTGTCATTGTAGAATGATTGTTATATATTTATATGATTCTATGTAGTATTTTACGTTGAACTTATAATATTTGATAGATTTTATAATGGTCTAAAATAACAAATGAAATATATTGCATGTGTTTTATAAGACTACATTACAAAAATAAGGAATATATTCATTAATAATGGAATTTAATTTATAAAATTTAGGATCATTTATATTTTCTAACCATTCAATATCTTATGAGAAGCTTATAAAACCATCTAAAAGGGCTCCCCATGGTTTTACGGACTGTGTAGGATAACGGTGTTGGACTAGTTCTATATTTGTTTTATCTTGAAATTGGTAGGAAAAACCTAATAGAATTTGTAATGCTCATAGAGTATTATAATATCATACCCTCATATAAAAATACATTAACTAGTCAATAAAATATCAAATTATATGTCTTAAAAAAGAATACCCATGGTAACTTGAGGTTTTGAATGAGAAGGTCATCACAAGAATCCCCTCATACCTTCACCCTAACTTCTGTTATCCCTATCTACAAACTATCATGACATTCAACAATTAAAAATCGATAATCTTGAAGAATTAATAAGACCTAAACATGATCCTGGGACAGAATAGAATTTTGTAACAAAATTACATGGTCTGAATTGACACATCACCTGAATTGACGCACCACAAGTCCTGCTGGGCGTTATTGATCCCTATAATATGGAAACTAGTACCTAAGAATCAAGGTAGAACATTTGGTAACAATTACATCAATTAACTAGTGTTAATACATGATACATATTTTTCCCAACAATTTATCGTGAACCATCCATACTTTAGATGTCCATGCAATAATAAATAAACATAATCATAATTAAAAAGAAAACCAAATGAGTCATAATTAGTAGTAATGATTTAACCCATTTGTATCAATATACGTACATCATCCAAGAATAAAAATACAACTGGAATAAAAACTTAAACTGGGTAAAAGTAAAAAGGGAAGCCCATCTTGTCCAAAACATCAATATACAAAAATAATGACAGGTCTCAAACCAAATTTCAATGTACCTCAATGAAACCCTTACTTTCCCTCCACCTCACAACTCACCACCGATGGACCTGAATAAACAATAACAAAGAAGAAATGGAACCAAAATACTATATAAAAAATTAGATTTTCATACACACATAGAGGTGTGTATGTCGGGAGTGAGATAATAAGATCATTAGGATATTTGAAACTATTCTATGTAATTCCAGTAATTAACCCTGAAATGAATGATATTTTTAAATATAAAAAATAAAATAATGTTTTTACAATTTTATAACCCATAATTAATAAAATAATAAATACTTATTTAAATATTCATAATAATTTTAATATTTTGAATCCAACATGATTAAAATATCATTGAAAAAATCATTTTTTCTTTCTAGAAATTCATAAAAAATTATATTTTAATTCCATTATAAAAGACTCTATTGAAAAAAATTCCAATGTTTATAATTTTTTAAAACAACTTTTCAATCGAACCTCTAAAACCATTTCTTGTGTATACCTACCCATTGAAGAAAGATCATAAGAAAAAATGAACAAACAGATCAATAATCAAATGAAAATAAATAATAACATTAGAGGTTCCACAAGCCATTAAAGCATGAGGGTATACATAAAATAAAATCCCCTATATATTACAACATTTAAAATCACTTCATGTTACAAACTCTAGTTAATCATGTAATATAACCATGAAATAGAAACATTTACTTTAAACAATAAGGAATATGTATGTATAGGTGTGTCACCAAACTAACCTATCCTTATAACCAATTTAGGAACTCAATGCTACTATGCGTACATAATCTACCCTTGGATCACACATCTTCTATGTGCAATGACCCCATTTCTAGTGAATAATATACACAAGGGGTTTTAACTTCACCATGTATCTGATTAGTTACCCATCATTCCTATGAACAATCTATCATAGAGGTGAGAGAGAAATCCAGATAATTACCATGAAAAGGAAAAATAAATCTTAAACAGCACAACTTGTACCCTTTAATAGAATAACCCTTTCACATCAACAAACATATCACCATATAATAATAAATTCCCCACATTGGGAGAAATAAACATTTTGGAAATCAAATAGGGTATTATAGGAAATTATCCGCTTATAATGTGTTATACGAGCCTTAATGTGAAAACTAACTTGGAATGTAATGTCTTTTCCTTTTTATCCAAATTTCATCAATTCAAAATATTTTTATAACTGAAGACAAAATATTGTTTTTCTATTGAAAATATATCTTTAAAAACATGAAACCTTCTATTGAAAATCTAAAACAAGGACCAAAGAGTAAGTTTTTTATAAAAACCATTTATATGAACCCATTCTAAAATTTTAAAAATGCATTCAACATTTAAAATATTCAATTAAAATATTATATATATGTCTATAGGCCAGTAAATTTTATTCCAATCCAAAATTCAAATGAAAATATTTTTATATACATTTTAAAAATCATATACAAAAATATTCATTGATTTATAAATGAAATTATAACCCTCAAGCATCGATGAAATTCATAATAGTGTAAGGAAATAAAAAACTACCTAAAAATTATTAGTATAATGTCTCAACATATCTCCTTCCCTGGTGAATTCCAAAATGAGCCATGAATCAACCTTTACATGCCTCAAATAATGAAACCGAATTATTAGAATACTCAAATGCATAATCCCCAAAATTCATAAATTAGGTGTCCAATGAATAAGAAAAATAAAATAGGAAATTGAAGAAGTAAGATAATAGAAGAGAAAAAGGGAGAAATATGAGGAAGTACATTGAAAACCACATAAAATCCAGAAGAAACCAAGAATTGAATGAGAAAAAAAATTTGAGCACCCATTGATATGCTTACGTTCATCTAAATGGGTAAGGTAGGAGGAGAGTAGAAATGTGGTTAAAAACATAAATGTAAAATAGGTAAATTCACCTTAAAATGATATTAGGATTGCCTGGATGTCTTGGAAATGCGTTTTTATAAACCATGTAGATGAAAATATCAATTTCATGAGTGGACACACGATTACTCACATGATTTTTACTAACCGTACACAAATAATTTGCAACCATTCTCATGCGGAGTAACACAGAAAGTAAATATGTGTCAATTACCGTAAATCTCACCTTAATTATGTATTACACATGTATATTAATCATTAATTATAAAAAAAAGACCCATTTACATAAGGGTACCTACATGGTTTAGACTAAACTATGTGCACTAAACCGTGTAGAGAATATTCCAAAACGGAAGGGTAGTTTGTATGGTTTACAAAACCACGAAGCGATCATGCTTAAACTATGTACATAAGAAAAATTCCACCTAATTTTAAAATTCAATCCCAAAACGGAAAAAAATTTATATACACTAACATTTCAATAATTAAATAAAACAAAAGGGTTTTAAAATATCCCCAATATAATACTTTGTAGCCCAAAAATTCCATTGGTAAAAATGGTTTTAAGTATGAGAACTATACCGAACATGGTGAAAAAAACAAACATAGTCCATCATCTCAATATTATCCAACTAAAATCCAAAATGATGGAGTTAAAATACTTAAAATTCACCATCCATCCTCAAACATTTACCAAACCATATCTATAAAACAATAATACATATGAGGACGGAGACCCATCATTATCTGAACAAAATTTAGAATTATTTTAAAATGGTGAAAAGAATGGAATCATTGTTAAGTGAATTCTGTCACAAAAAATCCTCATACACATAAAATAGCTTACCAGTGCATGTAAAATGATCAAAATCCAATAGATATAACACCACTAAAATCATCCAAAACCCCCCAAATGATCTCATCAAAAAAAAAAGGATTCATTAAATTACTTCCCTTCTAATACAAGATAAGACAACACTCAAAACCAAGTCATAATTAGAAAAACCATGTGCTCTCACTAGAGGCCATCACTCTATATTTGTAAACTATAAATTCATCCATGGTTCATTATATCATGATGAACCAAAAAAATAAAATCAGTATACTCATTTTCTCATCAAAAGGAAACCATAGTTCTAATTACTTGATCATGGGCCCAAATTTCATTAATATTCAACCCATCCAAAATCATCCTCAATCTTCCCAAAACTGAAACTAAAAGGAATATCCCCACAAATAGATAAACTTTAAACAAAATTCTACCCATGAAATAGATTATAATTAATTGAAATTTACTAACCATAAATAATAATCATCTCCTGAATCATTCATGAATCGCTAAAAAGAAAAGCCCTATAAGAATGTTACCAATTCATAACCAAGTTCCAGTCTACTTTAAGAACCCAAAAAACATATTAAAACAGAAAATCAATGATGTTGACCCAATGATCACAAAAAAAATACATGATCTAAGATTAGTGAAATTTCCAAATATAACACTCCCTTTAGATCCAAGGTAGAGACTAGAACAAAAGAAACTCTTTTGGGTTGGAAAATGACTCATTCATAGAATCATTCTTATATCTAAGCCATCGACTTTCTTTCTTTTCCATCCTAGTAGTAATATTTGAAATATCACCAGATCTGAATTTATTAAAGTCATGTATCATATTTTACCAAATATAGTCTTAATTAAATACCAAATGAAAAATCCAACAAATAAAATTTTGTCAAATTTAAACACACCATTCATTCAACATAAAAAATTATTTTCCTTAATAGTACTGATTTATAGCACAATTGAAAATTTTATTTTAACAATTCATTCACTTATAAAATAGACCAAACTTATTTTAAAATAATAAAACATTTGAAAAAAAATTATTTCATTTTAATACTATTTGATCTATTATATAACATTATTACAATTCTAAAAGTTTGATTTTTTTTTCACTATATTATAATTTGAAATCATATTTATATTTATGATAACCATTTCAATATATTTAAATAAATTTAAACTTACATTTAAAAAACATTTCCCAATATACAATAACTAAATCACCCACACAACTAAATATCTCATGTAAAATATGTTTATCATTTCAAAAAGACAGAGTAAAACTCGTTTTGAAACCAAAATCTTTGTACAATTTCCCTTTTCACCCAAATGGATTTACAAAAAAATAAAAAATACATGGAATAAAAAAAAATCACAACCAACCCCGAACAAATTTTATTTTAAGAGAATAAAAAACTATAATTTCTACCTTGAATTCATATCTAATAACTGGGAACCACTTTTCAATTAATTCAAAACCACGAGGGATTAAAATAATAAAGTTAGATGTGATGCATAATTTTGGACCAATATAATGCATGGTTTTTCCATGACATGTTACTAGGATCCTAGTTTTTGTATTATGTATTGGTCAAATTAGTTATTTATATCCATACTTAAATCTAGTATAGTGGTGAGTTAGGGTAAATTAAATGGTAAAGAAACTTGTGAGTTTTTATGTGAGTATGGAATATAGAAATTACACTTATTAAATAACGAAAAATGTTGATGTAGTGATGAATGAAAAATATATTAGTGGTGATGATGTAGTTTGGATGAAAGATAAGAAGAAAGATATAGAACGTAGATAAAAAAGAAAGTAAGAACAATCAGATTATAGATTAGGGAATTTTGATTAGCTAGTTTTATAAGGTTATTTCTTTATTCATGAATTAAAATCAATATAACTAAATTAAATTTGGATAAACAACTATATTATCTGATTAACCAATGAGTGATTGATTCCAATGATTTTATATTTTATGAATTTATTCATTCTCTAATAACAAAATATTTATAAATATAGAAATTTCCACTATTTTTGGGTGGAACTCTAAAGATTTTTTCAATTTCTAGACGGATCTATGAAATTTTTTTAATTAAATAAATTATTGACCAAGACCAGTCATCATATAACATGTCATTTTTATTTAAAGATAAACATCTTATGAAATTGGTTACTGGATGAAGTGATAAGTAAAAACTTCACATGAATAAATTAAATGAATTTTGAACACAATATTATTCCCCTAGAAATGTCTATCCAATGATCATGTTCAATAAAAAAATAAATAAAATTTTAACTAAAATGCAATGCATTAAAATGAGGGAAAAATAATAGAGGGAAAGGAATATTCTTTTGTTGATTGGATCCCATCCTTCTCACATCCCACACCAATAATTTCTTCTCTCATTCCCCGATCATATGTCTCTCGAATTCATTTAGAATATTCTATCTCCCTTAATCATATGATAATTTCTCTCTTAATAATAATAAGCTCTCTATTCCCATCCTGGAGATCATGTTCATACCTTTGAAAAAAAAAACATTCAGACTTCCATGTGGAACCTTCACTATAAAATATATCTCTAGTAAATGACCTAATATAATTCCACTAAAAAGAATTCACTTTCATAAACCTCTTTACACATCTCACAATGAAACATAGATAATACCCATTAATTCTCTTACTTAGTTATATCAGTACTATTGTATCCTTAAATGATTTAGTAATCATCATCATCATCCAAATTTAATTTTTGATCTCTGCCTTATTCTACTCATCTTTAAGCTATGGATCATCATTTAGTGTCATCACTAGCAGTCTTCAGTCAGCTTCAATTCGGCTCACGTTCCATTACCCTTACATTAAATAGTCATATTAAATGATTTAATTGGTGAAATTTATATAATAATTTTTTTAAATCCCATCTTTGATTGTATTCCTCTTCTTATTCAAGAAAATATCAACTTAAAATCTACATCATGATTAATTTAAACCCCACATTCAATTTATTTCCAAATTTGAGTTTCGTATAGCGATCCTCTTCTATGGACGGTTCACTTTGTGGGAACAAAAGTTTATATATCCCCTATGAGTTCAATCAATTTTAATTTGTGTTTGGTTAAAGGGGTATCAGTTGAAACACGTAGTCTACCAAATTAAAATTACATTGTATATTGGGGAGTGTTCTTTATTTTCATTTTTTGTAGCTTGAGGGGGTGCTTCCACTTCTTCCTTAGGTGTGTTCGATTCGAGATGAAGTCATGATTACATGGATGTAAAACATACGGTAGGATGATAAGGGAGTCATAGTATTTCCGTGATATTTCCATTTTTTCCACAAGGAAGGTTTAACTAGGTTTTGAAACAACACCCATAGAATTCTTAATTTGCACTTGGGATCGATTAGAATTTTGATCATGTGGTTTAATAGTATTTACGGATTTTGGTAGCATTACTTTGAAAATTATAGAACATGAGATGACTCTATTTTCTGGGATTAGTTTTTTTTTCATGATTTCATGACATGATACCGACCCCTTTTTACATAAAAATCATCATTCAGTGAAAAAGATCTATTTCAATACCAAATAAAAATAAATAATACAAAATCAATGAATTTTACATATAAGATGAATTCCCAAATTTTTCTTTAATATAAAATGTGGAATTATGAAAGAAGAATTTCAAAAATAAAATGCTCATAAAAATAACATGATAAATATATTTTCATTTAATATTTACCACCAAATCACAATAATGGTTTTTTTAAAAATATGTAGAAAATTAAACTCAAGAATAATTCATCTCTTGAACAACAAGAACATTAAATTTGAAATAATGTTCAATTAATAACATGTTCAACCTCAAATTACCATGAATTATATAATTTAACATTAATAAAATAATTTAGAAATCAAAAACTCAATAAAAAAATTAAATATATGAGAGAAAATATATTAAATAAATTCTCCATAAAATTACCTCATACATAAATATTTGTATGTCAAAAAACAATACATGATTTTAGTCCGTAAATAGAAAACAATATTTCATTGATTAGATATAAATGAATCAGGTTGAA
This sequence comes from Viscum album, assembly GCA_963277665.1. Classification (NCBI taxonomy): domain Eukaryota; kingdom Viridiplantae; phylum Streptophyta; class Magnoliopsida; order Santalales; family Viscaceae; genus Viscum; species Viscum album. The sequence goes on along the minus strand of OY728167.1, from coordinate 230,005,056 downwards.
ACATTGATTTATATGTAACATGATTTTGAGGTGTTATGATATTTTAATGAAATATTTGGAATAATTCTTACCTAGATAAAAATACACACCATAAGTGGAGAAAAAAGGCTCAATAATACATTAAAATTTATGTGTCATATATGAAATCACCCACTACCCTACTTCAATTCAAATTCATCTTCCAGTTCTAGAAGTGTAAACAAGATATATTTAAGTGGAATAAAAACCTTAATAAGTAGAGCCTTCAATTATCACTCTCTCATAGGTTCCAAAAATCAAAGATCCATTTTTTCACTTCACTTATTCAACTACAATGATTATATTATATGTCAATTTCAACATTTTTCATTTGGGTTAAATATTCTCCTCACCTTATGAACTAATTATTTATAATTATGCACTTATTGATTTTTTGAATCCATGAATTCCAAAAATACTTATTGAATGCTTATGTGGATTTTTGTTGTAGTTTTTATTACATAATATCTCATAGATTCACTATGTGGTTCGCATTTCCCATTTTACTCAAGATTCAAATGGCATATATGACCATCTATTGAGTATTATCCTTGTGGTTTTATTTTTTAAAATGGTTGATTCCCCTAGGCTCAATATCAAATATTTAGTTTCCTCCAATCCAAAATCATACTATATAAGGATCTATCCAAAAAAACACCCTTTCCCAATTCTTATCCATAATTTCTAAAAAAATAGTTGGTAATATAAATCAGTAGTCACAAAAGTCCAATAATTATAGACTCAACATCTACCTCAATAACTAGTATGTGAATTTTTTAATATACACGATTGTTGTTTTAGGTAATTTATAACTCAAGGAAACTTATTTTTGAATTTATTTTTTTATTGTTTTTTTGAGTCATTTTGGAAAAAAATAAATCATTAATGTACAATTTAAAAAATGCAATGACCCCTATCCCACTCACCTAAAACACAACATTATCCCCAGTGTTGAATCCTATGAAAAAGAAAAATTTTAATTTTTTTTTACAATGTGGTAATTTATATTATGATTGAAGGGGTTAAAAATTATTCACATAATTTTTTCCTCATCAAAAAAACTAAAAAGAACATAAATAAAAAAATATCATGATTATATTTCTTATATCTAATAGAAAATTTTATAATTTTTCTCAAAATATACCATGAAAAAAATATTCAATAACATTAGATTAATCAAATATATTTTAATGAGTTAAAAAATGTTTTAAATATTGTTCCAAATGATTTTCAATATCATTGTTATCAAAAAACCAAGAAACCATATTAAGAGAATAAGATTCAATTATAGTGGTTCTAAATTGTAAGATGGATTCCTACATTCTTGATTCTCAACACCATATAATGAAATAATTAAATTTATAGATTACAACAACACTCTCTTAAAAGGGGACTATTTTATCATTAGATTATTTCTAGATAAATTATCCTTTATATAATTGAGAAGTCCCTTTACTTAATATATTCATGTACCTAAAAATTAAAACATATGTAAATTAATAAAAATGAGATCAAATATGAAAGTGAATAGAATGAAATATTTTATTTAGATATTTTTTTGGAAGGTTCAATGATGTAGCCCCTTCTTGTAGTCGCTCCAAAACATGGGTGAATTTTGGGTTTCATTACACAATAGATTGTGTTGGAGTATATTTTCAATTTTTTTCACATTCATAGAGAATATAAATTGTAACTATCATTATTAAAAGAAATAGAACACATGAAAATAATGTAAAAAATAATTGTTAGTTACCATGAAACATTTAAGTTATAATCCTACGTTAACATTAGTGATGGCTCGTGTTTCGTGAAAGGAGATGGTATCTAATAAATTAAGCTTCCCCTAAAATTGATATTAAATTCAATGAGTATTCATTATAATTTTCAATTATCTTCTACAACTATCTAAATAACAAAATTTAGTAACAACTTTAGATGGTATCCAATCCATTTGTTTGAGCTCTATATTTGAAATTTTATCCTGTCCATTAGAGGATGGGTGATAAGTTATTCCTAAATTGTGGGAACACCCATTTTTATCAGTTTAATATTTTATCTTATATTTGTTGAAATGTGTTATATAATAATTGATAAATTCCTTAGGGACTATTAATATTGATAAAATATTCAACTTGATGAATTTGATAACACTAGTAATAATATTATATGGAAGTCCAACATCCTCAACCCATTAGGATGAATACTTCATATGAACAAGTATGCATTCATTACAATTATATTATGGGAAATGTTACATTATGTATAGGTACCAAAAATCATTACATTCAACTCATGAATCATTTTTTGGGGAAGCTTCTATTTCCATCAAAAATTACTCAGATTTTGAAAATATTTAGAACCTATCAAAAGAATTTGAGAATCATTTAATAAATTTGGCCAGCATAAATCGGTTTGTTATATATTAGAAGTTGTTTTATCTCCCCCATTATTTCCATACCATGGTGATAAAGTAAATCTCTCAAGAATGTGGAGAATTTAGTCATTATCCACACATCACATCCAGAATAAATCATTACACCTTCTAAATAGTAAATGGTCACCCCAAAAAAATTATTTTAAATAAAAAAATAATATGATTTTCTTGTTTCTTAAATGGTACTTGAGAATTACTACTATAGAATGAATGTTTTCATAATTATAAAACCAATATGATTTCAAAACTGATGAGGAAAGTAGTAACTCAACTGTAAAAGAAGGTATATATTTCATTTGGTATTCCATATTGAGAATTGGGAACCTATAAAAGTGGTAATAAATATATTTAATCACATTTTTAATCCATGATTAATAATTTAAATTCCTATAACTGAAAGGTCTATCTCAAAAAGAAACAATTTTTTAAGCCATAAGATATTTGAGAGGAGAGTGTACTTTGAAAGTGATTACATTAGACCCAATGAAATATATACTGAACTTTTCAATATAAAACATAACATATTCCAAAAAAAAATTATTAGTATAGTCCTTTTTTAGGGAATCATACATCAACTTAATAGCATAGTAAATTATATACAACCTCTTATCTTTTCTTTACCCCAAAACAACACCCACTACTATATCACTTTCACCAAACATCACTTGGAAATGTAACTTTTGGTCTTGTTTAGTAATAATTGACGATGATTTGAACTTCACCTTAAAGAGATTAAACGGATATAAACTCTTATTATCAAATTAAAAGTGTTATTACTTACATATAAGTGAGAACAAAGGCTTGCTGGTTTTGGAAATGTCATTAATGAATCTCTTCTAAAAATTGACATGGACTAAGAAACTCATAATTACATAAACATTTTTAGGTGATGATAGATTTCGAAAAACCTCAATTATAGAATTATTAAATTCAATACCCCTATTTGAAACATTATATCATACTAAAATTTATTCTGCCACAATGAATTGATACATTTCCATGTTAAAAACATGAATTTTTTCTTGAAATTTTCATAATTAGCTACTTAACTTTTCATAATTTTTTTAAAATTTCTTCCAATAATGAATAATTTTTCATTTAATATCTCAATTATTCTATTAAGAATATCAAATATAATTTCTATCATACATATTTAAAAAGTGTTGGGTGTACCACACAAGCCAATAGAATTCATCGATAAGAAGATGAAACAAATAGAATTGTGAATGTGGTATTTTATTTTTCCATAGAAGCTATGGATATATGGTTATAACCAGAATAAACATAAATAAAAAATTACTCATTTATAGACCAGGACTATAATATTTTTTCAAAAAAAAGGAATTTGTATGAGTTGTTTTGCAGTGGTAGGATTGAGTTTCTTATAATCTATGTAGACATTCAACTTTATTTCATTCTCTAAACTAAATTTCTTCATTATTATCCTTGGTCACAACAGTGAAACCTGATTATTAGAAAAATAGGGAAATAAATAACCTATAAAATGTTTATAATATGGAAAATTATCCCAAAATATAGTAATATGATCAATTTATTTATAACAATTTTTGTAAAGTTGGTATTTTATCTTATTTTCCACTGCAATATCATTTTGTGGTCAGTATCAATGGGAATCATGTTAATTTAGTTTGAAATAATTATTCCCTTCATTTAAATGTGGACCAAAAAATGATAGCTTTTAATTTCATCAAAATAGACAATGAACTATCCTCTTTTGACACTTCCAACATAGATATGATTATTAAAATAGTTGTTGAACACTCACCCATGAATTCTTATTTCAAAATAGCAGGAAGGGGATTGAGTTCCATCTATGGTGGTTTTTTTATTTTAGTGAGATATTATTAATGATGGGTCCTAAGGTATTCAGTCTTCTTCAAAAAGATGGCCTAGAAGAAAGAATCCTATTCATCATTATTGTTCCTAGAAATATTCTCCTCACATATATTTTCTATATGCATGTTCAAATTGTTTTCTATGTAAAATTCATCTAAGTAATATGTAATATCTTCAAAAAAATACCTCAACCGGGTCTTCCTATTTTCTTGAGAAAATACTTATGAATGTTTCTGTAGATAATTTTTCCTCTTATTTGTTTTATAAATAATTATTTAAAGCATTTTCTATTTCTAAATAAAATTTCATTTAATCAGTTGATGCTGATCACTTGGAAAAATTTGACTTGGTGATGATTCTTATGTTACTTTTAAAATCTGAAACTTTTCATTTTTATCTCCTTAGTTGAAGATCAAATTTTATTTTCACATTTTTACAACATCACTTACTATAGAAAGGAAGGCCCTACAAAGGATGATTGATACATTATTGTCAGAGTATATGTCATGTATGATAAAAGAATAAAGGTAAAGATTCATTACACATAATAAAATATCAAACCATCTTTCTATTTGGAGGGTAATGGGTCATTATTCTAGTATTAGAATAATAGTGGTGGGTTATTGAAATACTAATCCCATGTTATGGAATAGTGGGAGAGGTATCAGATTGATTCTTTCATCATGTTTACATATGGAGTTATACATACTAGCATACCGTAAAGTGTATGGAATGAAGAACACCATAGATATTGAAGTATGGGAGGCGTCACATATTTAAAGACAACACAACACTCCACAAAGGGATTATAGGCCTGAAATTATTACAAAGTATTCTCTTTTGAAATCAATTTCTTCAATGATTTGAGAAAGATAACTTTTTAAGTAAATCCCCAATAAAAGGTGTAGTGATTTAATGTTTCTTAAGATAACTTATAAATGAGAGTAGATCAAGTTAAATGTTATTTTTCTTTATTCTTTCAGGGAAAGGAATTATTGGGGTAAAATATTTATTATAGTTGGAATTCTTTCATTTTAATCATAAATATTATTATCCACATTATTGTATTTTTCCAATCCTTTTCAAATTATTTTAAGAAATATCATTATAGATTAAGGTAACTTATTTAGGGCTACAAAGATTTTTATTTTCACTGTTTTCTAGATTTTGGTTCTCATTTTAATCTAGATTCCAATATTTAGAATGTATAGGACATCCCTAATTTATTAGAGGGCTAGTAGACTAGTCCTAATTGTAATATTAATTATATAATACCTAATATTAACATCAATGGTTCATGGAAAAATTTATTTTCCATTATTTAATTTCCACTACCTAGTTATTCAATTTGTGATTCAAGGGTTTTTATCTTAGTATGAGTCAATGCTCTATTTTCATCAGATTGGGCTTCTAGTTTACCAAATTGAGCTTCATGAATTTTATCTTGGGAGACTGTTTTACATAAAAAATGTTCCATATCAGATGATACATATCCATCTAAATTTCCTTTGGAATTATAAGATTTACCTCTTAGATGAGTTTGGAATTATTTTCAATGGTTTTCTGAATATCCCAGAGATCAGTAAGTCATAGAACTCCTTACTCTCTCAATGAGTGATTTGGGTGAATCTGATAGGTATGATAATTATTTTTTACAAAGGTCCATCCACAGGTTTAATAATTTGTCCATATCTACCAAAATTATCAATTTGAACATATTGGAATTGAATAAAAAATTAAAGAAATATGAATTTAATTCCTTAGTAGGCCTTTGTGTTGGCATTTCTCTTTTAGGGTACTTTGATTGTTTTCACATTAATATTGAGTAGTTTGGACATAATCATGGTGAAACTATTTATTTTTCATTAAAATATTATTTCTTATTTTAGAGAACTTATGTTTTATATTTTCATCCAATGTTTTTATTTTTTTAGATCCTCACTTTTTTATCACTAAACTTTATTCCTATATATTGGTTAAAAAGGGATTAGTTATATTATATGAGGCAATTATAGAATGTTTCCATGATAAACTATAGATTGAATTGGTGATATTGACACAACCTGACTAAACCTCCAAATCCTTTACATTTTTTGAGGAATAGATATCGCTCATCTTGAAAAAACCAAGTGATTTTTTGCTTAGTTTTTATGGATATCCTTCTATTATTTAATTTCATGGTTTTTTAATTATTAACCTAATGAAAATGGTCAAACACATATTTCTAAAATTATTTAAAATATATTATAACATTTAAGTAGATATAAAATAAAACAATTTTAGTTTATGTTCTTCTTCACTATGTGTTCTTTGTAGTAGATACTAAATTAGATATTATATATCCCTAATATCATAAAGTGTGTCTACATTGGGAATTCCCTTGAATGATGAAAACATTGAACACATTGATTTTTTTATAGTTTAATGATCTTTGTGTAAGCATAATACAGGATGGGTGGTTAGAAACCAAAGTCATCTAGAATTCTATAAGGCTAGACATGTATATCATTCCATTTCTAGGTGGAGGTGGATTTATATACATATATATATATATTTATTACCATAATATTCAATATGTTCTTAAATTTCAGTTTTTTTTCTATTTTAGATGACATAAATTGTTGTTGATTTTAGATAAGTAGGGCTCCAAATTTTATATTTTTGATATTGAATATGTAAATACACCCATTAAATGGTTTCGTTGAAAGTTATTTTCATTAGTTTTTTAATTTTTAATTTTCTTTTGTTTCACATGACTTTATTGGTAATGATTCCAAAATATGATTGTGATTTTCGGTTTTTAACTATGTTCAAGTCAGATTAATTATTTATAATCCCACTTAGAACTATTTTAGTGGTGATAAGGTATCAATCCATTAGAACGAATCTTGTCAGTGTGTGTTTGACCAGAGAAGATAAACCAAATCAAAAATACAATGTATTAGTGGTGATGTATTGAATAAAGAAGAATATTTTGGTGGTGGTAAAGAAGTTTGGATGTAAGTAATCCAACAAAAAGAGAGCAAAAAATCAAAGAGTAAGAAAGAACAATAATATTATTGATTGATTATTTTGACTGGATAGTTTTATAATTATCTTCCTTCCATCATGTAAATAATAATTGTAATTGATTTAAATGAGGATAACCAAAAATGGTTGTCGATCAACCTATGATTGATTAGTTATTACTATTTTACAACTTTATAAGTCATCCATCCACTAAATATGATCAAATTATCCCCAGAATAAAAATTCCTCGATTCTTGTGTTAAACTCTCAAGATTTGTTCACATGAAAGATTAATCCCAGTAAAATAAGCAGTTGAATAAATTATTACCATGTTAATTCATAAAATAACTCAATGTTTTATTTTGAAGAAAACATATAAAATTGAAGATTGGTAGTTGCGATGAGTAGAAATTTTACATGAATGAAGTTAACAAATTACCAATACAATATTATTCACTTTAAAAATTCTAGCTGATGATCCAGTTGAATTACGAAATAATTAAAATGTATAATCAAATATTATCTATTTAAATCATAAAAAATGAGAAGAAGATAGAAATGAATATTATATTATCGACTATATTCCTCTCCTACTCCCTTCTCACTTTGATCATTTATACTCCCATTACTCAATCATAAGTCTCCATAAGTTCTCTAAAATTCACTATATCCCCTTATAGTTTGATATTCTCCTCTTAATAATATTAAGTGAGGTGGTCCCAACATTGATCACATGGTCATACCTATATAAAATATATCCCTGGATTCTATCTGATACATTAATTTTAGACTATCTCCTTCATTTAGGGATTAATTCAAGCCCATTCAATCTAAATACGCTTCCCCCACATGATGGAATACATTTGGAATCTTTCCCCCATGAGACCCAATAAACGATATTGAAAAATAATTTTCTCCCATAAATATGTAAATGTCCCCTAGAGAGTAATGTAACCAACATGAAACACACTATAAATACTATATTATCTTTTAGAATCTTCATTTTGTCCTATCAATACATCAAAATTTAAAAAATAGATTATCTTCCCAATTTTAATCTTAAACAGTCCACGAAACACGTCTTTAGAAAATTAATAATATGGGTTCTCTTCACATAGTATGGAGTGACAAGATTAAATGAGCATGTCCACTAGGTCTTAAATAATAGTCTTATTCTAAAAAATGGACATTGGTAGATTGAAATTAGTGGAATGGTCCCTTGTTAAATCCATCAGGCATGAACAATAATGAACAATTCAAAGAAGCTTAAAATCATTCAAATGGAACCTAATAATAATAAAATATCATTCTAAATTACCACTAAACTTTATGAAAAGTTCCACATCAGAAGAGATTCTTTACAATAATAGTCTAATAGAACTTCATGGTCCCACCTATTATAAAAATGGACCAAAAGTTTACCTCTAATTTATTAACATCCACTCAAATTGAATCATAGTCTTAGTGTACCCTCAAATAATTATACTCTATTCCAAGTTCACAATTAAAAAGTAGTTTAGCCTTGTAGTTCTCACTTTTGAATCCCTTATGAATAATAAAATATATTTATCTACAAAGTCCTCCACAACTCATCACCCGTAATGCTTGGTCTCATTTATTATCTTTGGAATGATATCTAGCCCCATTATTGACCCATTCATAACAATGATTCACTTACATCATGAATTTATTTAAGAATTTTTATGATAACCTTATGTATATCCTCATATATCATCAAATGTTTTCTAATAGGGAGATATAGTCTCAGTTTTTTTCATTTATTAATCTCTATATAGGGAAAACATATACATATTTTTTTCTATAATCTCAAATAAATAGACACATTATAGATTCATCCCAAGAATACTCGTTCACATCCTCGAATGGATACTATTGAAATCACATTATACCTTCATCATTGTAATTATCTTAATTCAGTTTCAAACAATTCACATCAACATCATCTGAATCTCTCTTGATCTTCAAAAAATGATTTTGATCAACTTTCTATATTCAAACTATGTATGATGACCATTAACTGTGTTTCTCTAACCTCTTTTTCCTCAGATAGTCGAGTATGAATTATCACCTTCCATTATATTTCTATGTTCAATCTACCATTTCATAGATTCAATTTTTTATTCATATTCATCATCAAGCTTAAATTAGGGAGCTCAACCACATGCAAGTTTTCTTCAAGAGGTGGCTCTATGATAAGTGTATTATTTAAAAATCCTAGGATATAATAAATTTGGATTTTATTCCATTATAATTTCTTCATATATTCTTCTTTAAGGATAAATTGGTTCAGGTCATTTCATAATCTATTTTACATTCTCTTCAATTATAGTCAACTTCAACTTTTTGTGATGCTTCGCTCAGTATATCCTTCATGGTTATATGAAATACCATATTAAATCCAATTCACTATTGGGATTTCATCTAGTGATCCTCATATTTGGTCAGTCAATTTGATAGGAATGGATGATTTAATCTACCCTATGTTTTCAATCTGTTTTCATTTGTGTTCAATTGAATTTTTTGAAGATGTAGTTGACTACACCAAACATCCGCGATAGGTTGGTGAGTGGTTGAGATTTTAATTTATAGTAGATTAAGGGGGTGTATATACTTTGTCCTTAGGTTTAGTTGACCCAATATTATGTAATAACATCATTGATTATTTTCTAATGGTTGGTTTACGAGAGAGGCATGGTAGGTTAAGGATATTTTCAAATTTTTACAAACCTGATATTTTGAAGTTGGTCACACAGAAACTACTATAATTTTCTTAATTTATTCATGTGGTTGATTGGAATTATGATTTTATGGTAAATTGGTATTTCATTATTATAGTGGATTCAATTTTATAATTTTAAAATATGTGAAATCTCTATTATCCTCATACAAAAAACTGCAAATTTTGATGTTTTGGTCAATCCATCGACCACCTGGACACTCCATCACATGGTTGCTTTAAGACATAACCATGTTTTTTTCTATAATATCTTTACAAAATTCAGAACCTATTTATATGTATAAATAGCTATTTAATGAAAATTATCTATTTTAATAAAATTTAAGATTCAATAAATTCAAAATCAATAATTTCCTAAATAAAATGAATTCCACAATTGTTGTTAAAAACAAAATATGGAATTATGAATTAATTATTCTGAAATAAAAACCTCATAATAGATCACTTGATCAATATAATTTTCAGGTATATTTACCTATAAATCACATTAATGAATTTCCTTTGAAATATATATAAAATTTAACTCAAGAACAATTCATCACATGAACACTAAAAAAATTAAATAGTATTCAATGAATAATATATTAATAATTAAATTACCTAGATTTATATAATTTCCCGTCATCAAAAAATTTTAGGAATCAAAACCACAATAAAAACAAAAAACAGTAGTGTAGTAAGAATGTAAATAAATTCCACATCACCCTATGCCAACTGTGTTGTAGTCTCTGAGATGTTTACAGAACCATATTCACGAGATAGACATAACTTATTAAACCATGTAATAAAATAATGAGACCCCATTCCTACACCCAATTCAACCAAAAAAGCATATTGAACCCCCCAAAATCACTTTAGGAACTCATCTAGGATTCAAATGTCATCCCCTTACATAAATATAGATCAATGAGCCAAAAAAAAATTAAATAAAAGACTCTAACCAGACTGCCCCTGGTAACTTGATGTTTTTTAATATAAAAGAGATCTTGAGGCCCTCCTCACATATACATCTCTTGTTCTGACATCCCAATCTCAAAATTACCATGAAATTCCACAAAAAATTTAACATTCCGAATAAAATATTCCCTTAAAGAAAACCAAGTTAATGATAACTTTTTGTAATGAAATTTCATTTGATGACTTGATAAATATCCGAACTGAATCCACCACATGACCAAAACGATGTTCCCTATCACCAAACAAAGTAAACTAGTGCATGGGAATCAAGTAAACTCACTTGAGAATTATTTTACCCTTCAATTAGATTTAATAGAGGAAAACTATTTTACTACGAATCATACATGGACCATCCATCCTTTGGATTTCAATAACACAAAAAATTATCTGAACCAAATTAGATAATCAAAAAATCATACATAATTAATATTAATGATTCATCCCATTTATATCATCATACTGTCATTTTCCAAGAGTAAATATAAAACTAGAAAAAATAAATTAATTTGGGTGTGTGGAAAAAGGAATGAACGACTTGTTCAAAACATCTTCATATCAATGTAAGGATATAACTCGAACCAAACTACCCAAGTACATCTTTACAACCACAGTTTTCATCATCATCCCAACTCACCATAGATGGCATAAAAGAGATGATAAACAAGATAAAAAATAGGGAATCTATATAAAACAAGAGACACACACACATGGGTTTTTCTATTTGGGATGGGATAATCATATCTGTATGATATATCTAATGAGTCTATATGATTATTTTTATTAAAAAATACATAAATTATATTTTTAAATAAAATAAAGAAGATATTAATTTTAATAGTTTATAACCAATAATGTAAATAAGTCATTATATTTATTTTAAGAATATAAAAATGTTTTCATTTTTAATCTTACCTGATTAATATTTAAAATAACTAAGAAAATAATATTTTATTTTCCAAAAAATGATAAACATAACGTTTTTAAATCTATTCCAAAATATTTTTTTAAAATTAAAAAAATTTCATCTTTATATAAAACATTTTTTCAATATATCCTTCAAAACAAATTCATGTGAATACCTACCCATGGATATAAGATTACAATCAATGTGGAACCAGAAGATGAAGAAGAAAATATAAAATAAATAGTAACAAAAGAGGACCAATATTTCGTGAAAGAATAATGGGATACTAAAAATATAATACCATATATCAATCTACCTATAATGTAACAAGGATAATGGGATACTAACATGGGTATTCAAGTAATATAACCCTGAACAAGCGATATAGACCCTAGGAAAGCACTAAATAACTTCTTCATCCTCAGTGTCTCATCAAAATTACTTGTTCCTATAAGCATCCCAGGATCCCAAATCTACCATGGATTTATAATCCATCCCCAATTTAATTAAAAACTACCTGAAATGGCCCCTTAAGAAGTGAAAAATCCATATACAGGGTTCACAGTCATCCAAGTCTCTATATAGCTACATAAAATTCCCTTGAAAAAAATAAAGGTGGAGAGAATGAAATAAAGATAATTACTAAGGTAAAGCACAATTAATCTCAAACATAACCACTATAATCCTTTCATATAACATCCTCATTCACACCATTCATCAAATCAGCATCTTCTAATAAACAAACTACAAATAGTGAAAAATATGTTAAATCCAATAGCGTATCATAAAAAATAAAACCCTTATATTTTTTAAAAATAGAACATCGTGTGGAAACTGACATGGAATTGTGTGTGCTTAAATTTGTATAAAAATTTTACCCCATCATTTTTTTAAATTTCAATACAAGTCTATTTTTAAAATAAAAATAATTATTTAAAAACATTTAAATTTCATCTAAAAATATAAAAAACATCTCAAGGGAAAAAATATCGATTAAAAACCATTAAATAAGATCATTGGGAAATTTTATAAACATAGGGAAAATTTAAAAAATTCAATTCAAAAAATATATATAAATTCGAAATAGAAAACAATTTTATGTCATGTGATTATTTCAATTGAGTAATTTATATTTCTAATGAAAACAACCAATACATAACTATATTTCTTTAAAATGAAATTTATAGATCTCAAGGAGGAATTAATTCCTAATATTGTATTTTAATAGAAACACCTACCTAAAAATGACTGGAATGATTCCACAATATGTCACATTCCAGGGATAATTCAAAAATGAGCTAACAATCATCATATATGACAAAAAATTAACTAAACATTTAGGAGGGGAAAAATAAACCATTAATACTACATATATAGTGACTAGGTTTCCAAGGGTGATGTAAAATTAAAGAGTTAATGGAATAAGGAACATGGAATAAGAGGAAATGAGAAAAATAAGAGTAATTAGCTTAGAAAACTCCTAAAATCTTGGAAGACCAAATAATCAAAGGAAATGAATGTTGAAGATCCTACATGAGTTACCTAGAGTCTATTTAATGATTGATAGATAAGGATATAAAAAGGGGTTAATATTGTTTGGGAAAATAGTTAAATTCACCATTAATTTATATGTAGGAATACCACAGGGTTTGGAAAAATGTTTTTCTAAATCTTGTGCCAACCATGACGATGGAAATGTGAATGTTGTGACACAACACATGATTAATTTTCATTGTGTCTACTAATGATTCAAAAATAATGTTCCACCACCCTCACACACACTCACATGAAAATGCATTCCACCTTACCTCCCCTGGGAATAAAAATAAGTATATCGTACCCTTTCACAATAACCATTCATGTTATAAAAGGATTTTTGGATGACTCTAAATATGGTTAGTCATATTGTGTTTTATAAACTATTAATGCTAACCCATGTGTAGAAGGGTAAAATATTTAAGGTTCATCTTCTTGGTCTACCAAAAAATGTGATTATTATGAGAAAATAATGCACAAAATAAAATATCAAGAAAACAATAAAAATCAATCCTGAAACATTAAAAATTTTAATTACATTCAATGATTATTAAATAAATAAATAATAGTAAGGGTTGGTGTTATATAATATATATTTCACTGTATATGTTTTGTTGTGTGTATTCAAGTGTATTTAAGGTCTATGAAAATTCACTTAAATAAGATTGAGAATCCCTTATTTATTGAATGTTTATGTTGGTTACATGTTGAATTCAGAAAATAAACAATATTGTTGTCTAAATTAACAACTCTTATTTTCTACACCATGCTATGTTAAGTAGAGTTAGTGTTGGATATTTATTATCACTTTTCTAATAGAAACATTGTTAACTTCCTTATCTCATGAGTTTGTTGAGAACATATAAAGTCGATGAAATTAAAATAGAGGGAAATTTTTTTTATTCAAATTAATAGAGTTAGTTTGTCAAGAGGAAACCTTCCATGGAATATGTGGACTAGATAGATAGGAATAAGAAAATATTCAATTATTCTCTACCATTTCATTAATGAGCATACTATTGTTCTCTATATTTGTTGATAATTATGGGGAAAGGTACATTGAATTTGGGATATTTTTTGAAATTGATTAAAAAATTAAATGGAGAGGTTAGAGTGACCTTAGATTTAGATAAGTATGAATTGTATTTGTTGTCAATATTAATAAAGAAAATGTGTTATAAAGGAGAATGAATTGGATGTAACTGTACATGAAAATGAATAGATACACCATATTTGAAAATGATGAGAGAAGATCACCCATGTATTTGTGTAATAGTGATTGAAGTTGGTTTCATGGGGATAAACCCATTACATGAGCTTATTAGAGATATGTTCATCCTGTGGAATACAAGTATGAATGTTTTGGAGTACTACCTATAATAGTTGGTAATTATTTTAGTGTTATGAAAATTTTTCGGAAGATTATATACATTTTTTGTGAAGAATTATCAAGAACCATCTTTGAAGTAAATGACATTTTAGATATTGAATTTTTGTTTATTTACAATAGGATGATGGATTAAAAAGGACATATATGGTTTGAAGAAGCCTTGAACCTATATTCTTGAAACATAGAAAACATGGATAAGTCCTATATTCTGTATAGGGTTCATCTCTATCCTATAGAACTATCCCCCAGTGTTATTGTGTGGAAAAAAAATAATTCCTTTTCTAATATATGAATCATCTAATAATCTATATAAACAACATCTAGAATGAATATATTTGAATAGATTCATATGTAACTATCATTTACTAATATGTTTAAACATCAACCTAGAATGTGTAACCATTATGAATAATTTCATAACCATTAGTATGACCTAAAAAAACATGATGAATTTCTACATAACCATGATTGATTAATGTGTCAAAAACATTCATCTATGAAAAATTATCATGTACACCTATGTATACATCTTGTATTATGATAATTTAGAGAATTTAACGATGAAAAAATATATTTTTAAAATTTAATAACTAAATATGAAACTCAGAGTAACGATTTTAATTCCATTATAAAGTGTTCAAAACATCAACAAATCCATAAATGGTATTCGATTCAAGAATTTAATTAAAGAAAAATATGATCATCAATCCATTAAAAAAAGATCAATTAAAGTGGAATTTGAGACTTTTAATGTTAGAAATTTGAGAATCCATAATTTATAATTTTTATGAAAATGAAATCTAAAGAAGATAAATCCATGTATTAATGTTCAAAATATAATGATTCTTGGAAATCCATTACAGAAGTTTGTTTTGAGAAATATCAATTGAGAATAAGAAAATAAAATTTTTCATGATAAAGCTAAAATGTGTTTATTAAATTTTCAAGAATAATTAAGAGAACGTTACATCCAATACTTATCAATACATTGAAGTATATATCATTATATCCTGAGATATTTGAGATAGTTAAGATATGGTCACCCTGATTGTTTCACGAGATATAAAAGCGGAATAAGATGGAAGCCTAGGAATTTACTCTTTCATAAAATGATGGATTTTGAGATCTCATTAAATATAGAAATACAAGAAAAATATTACAATATTAAAGTTGTTTTCTTTGAAATGATTAAATATAAAAAAAACAATTGTAATTAAATCTTCATAAAAATTAATGGAATGGTTGAGATACATTGTTAGGGTATATTAAACAGGACGATATTGAGGTTTTTTCGGAAGATCTCATGCCGTGAGAAATTTTACCATGACAAAAGGTATTTTAAGTAATGACTTTTATAGAACCTGGTATATTGAAGTGTTGAATTTTTAGATATATTTTCAGAAATTTGAAAGATTCAATAATTCATGGTGGTTTTGGTCTATTATTTGAGTTGAAAAGTGTATGTATGAAATACCATAAAAAGTTAGATAGGTTTTGAATTTGTGATGTACTTAAAGATGAGGAAGGTAGATTTGAACATACTAGATTGGTTCTAGTTTAATAATTGTGGGAAGTAGTATAAATATCCCTTCAGTTGTATAATATAGTGAAGTAATGTTACTTATGTAATATGGATACCTCATCTTTATAATATGCTGAATTTAATTTTTGGACAATACTTGTCCACTAACTATAATTGATAATATTATTTTTATTAGAGAATACATGTCTTAATGGGTGTTGAAAATAAAATGGAGTAGGTTTCCCAAATTTGGATTGAACCTTTTAAAAACACAGATGGTACCTTTACATTTAGTATCTTCCTTTAATATAGGTGTATGTTAGGGTAAAATATAAGTGATCCATTTACATCTTATCATTTGGTATTGGTTCTGAAGTCCCAAGGGGTGTAATGTACTCAAAATAATGAGTTTTTATTTTGGAAAAAATGAGACACAACTGATTCACCCCCTCTGAGGTATATTTACATGATCTTACGAGGACTTTCACACTTCAAGAGTTTAATTATAAATCTAATGATTCCATGAAGATTACATATATTTCATAACATTATCATGAAATGTACTTTCATTTTTAACTAGATGAATTAATTTTTATTCCTTTACAAATAATTTTCCAAATTAAAATAACTAAATAAACCTATTTAAAAAAATTTCATGAAGGCTAACGGCTCCTAGAAAGAAACAGTTACTTCTATTTTTATAAACTAAAACATTTTATAAGTCCCTCATCATAGTTTAAAATAATTCTACTAAATAAAAATTAATAATGAGGACTAATCACCATTAAAAGAATTTATAAAAACAAAAAATTATTCCATCCGCATTAAAGAATTACTTTTATAAACCAATCAACCAACAATATCTCATTTTTTATCCAAAATTCAGTTTTCCCAAAATAAAAAATCAAATTCAAAACATAAATCTAATAAACAAGTTAAAAAATAGCTCATAAATGATCACCTGATAACATCAATTCACCATAAATCTCTCTCATTTAACCTCAGACAAATGACAAAAATATTGGTGTTAATTAAAAATATGTGGGATTAAAAATAATAAATCTAGGGGAAAATCAGAACTGTGTAGAGTTTGGCTACATGAGTTGGCGAACTATTCAAAAACCGTTCAACAACAAGTAAAGTGGTCTATAGATCTAAATTCAAAGACTCTACAAGTTATTCATGATCATTTGATCTAACCATATGACTTTTCCTATTCTTCCATTCCCACCCCATAATATCAAGAGACCCCCTAAATCACATACATAATCAATGAGGATCAAAATATCCTAAAAAAACCACTAATTAAATGTTAAAATAAAAAAAACCCATGTAAACTCAACTATCTGTGTAAGATAGAAAAGTTTTGACACTTTCTACAGTTACCACATTATTCTTACTATTCCCATAAATAAACTAATTGACTCTTGAAATAATAAAATAGTGATTTATGAAACTAGACCCCCATTAAGAACATAGTGATTTGTACTTTTTATAAAAAACTAGATTTGGATGACCTAATATGTTCCCCAAACCAATCCATTGTTGGTCCCAAAGGGTATTCTCGATCTTCATAGGATGGAAACTAGTTCCTTAATATCATGAATATAGTCTTGGGAATAGTTTCACTCACATACAAAGAAACAAGTGGTGAAGTATTTAACAATAATTTGGCATGGACCATCCATGTATTGGACACCCATTCACATAATAAGAAATTTCAATATAATGAATACATTTAAATAAATCGATAAACAGTAGTAATATAATGTTCAACTAAAGTACATAATCATTATAAAAAACATGATCACTAATTATAAACATAACAAAAATAGAAAACAAGGAAATGGTTTTTCCAATAAATATCCATCCCAAAAATAAAAGACAAAAAGACAACCATATCTTGAAAATAAAACATGATAACTTTATAGAAATAATGGTTTATGCTAGGTGTAAACTGAACACAATTAATAGGATGTCACTAAATATTTTGTGCCATTTTAATTAAAAATCCATTTCACTAATTATTCATTGAATTATAAGTAGAAAATTCGTTTTTCTATTGAATTTAATGTAAAACCAAACAACATTCCAGAATTAATTAATAAAAAAATAACCCAACATATAGTAAGAAAGGGGTATAAGGAAAACCTTATTAATAAAAAACATTTCAATCCACAGAGAGAGGTTACTTTAATAAATTCATGGAAACAAAATCAAATCCCTTTCCTTATTCAATAAATATTTATAAATTCCCTTTTTATAAAATAAACATCACATTACTTTCTAAAATACCTTTTAAATCATTTTAGGAAATTTATTTTATGAAAATTATAACTATAACTAAAATAGAATGAAACAAAAATTGGAACCATGGAATCAATAATGCCTAAAAAATAAACAATTAAAGAAATTGTGCCATGAAAACTAATCTAGAGTTATGAGATACAAACATGGAATATAACAGGTTCCCATTCATAAACCATAAAGGGTGTCTTGGTAACACGATAACCAAGACAGACATGAAATAACCCGAACAACATTCCAAACCCCCATTGGTTGGTGACTGTCACATAACATCATAAAAAAATTAACTTGGGAATGATTTTTACATTACAAACGTTTATTAAAGATAAATAATCAGTATGCATTCAAAGGAAAATACACAAGGAGTAATGTATCAAAAGTCAAACACGTATAACAACCCAATGTAATATAACTAGGTACCAAAAAGTAGTGAAAATTACACAAGTTCAAACTCAGAAGCAACTCACCAAGTCCACATTTAAAAAAACTAGAACCACATACAATTGATCCCTTTCCCTTGCTCAAACATAGAAGATGATAATCTATAAACACCCAAAGGAACAAGTAGGGTGTCAGCCAAAACACAGTAAGACATCATCCAATGATTCCATAATAAGAATCAAATATCAAATTTAACCTGATTGATATATCAATTTATCATATAAATTGGTTTTTAATTTCAAAATAATATTTACACAATTCAAGATTTATATTTCAATGTATGGAATTAAATTATAAATTCATGCTTCACATTTCAAATGATGGAAATAAATCTCGAACGATGGAATTTATGTGTACTCAAAGGGTGAAATAGAAAAATTACACATTTCAAAAAATGGATTATATAAACACTTTTATATGATATAATTTAAATAAATTCACAAGGAATGTAAAACATATTACAAAAATAAAATATATGCAGTTGAAATACAAAAAAAGATTGAAAAAATGGTCTGATTCCATGTATGTATGATAATTATAGGCTATAGGGACCCGACATTGTGAAATAGAAAATATAAACACACACCCCTTTGGGCCTAAGTCTATATATGACTGACCACCATTGCCTAAGGAATGGGATGTGCTGATATGAGATTTTAGATTGTCGTAAATTGTAAAGTGACGCACTAAATAAATAACTAACTAACTAAGGCCTACATGAAATCTTTTACGAAAACCAATATGGTAAATTTAATTCAAGATAACATTAAATACAATTAAATCCCATTTTCCAAATCAAATATTCAAATTTACCATTTAAATTCCATAATGGGTTTTGATAAAAAAACATGCCTCTTCCAAATTTGAAACCCTAAGGTTACCATAAAACCATTTTTAATAATTTTTTTTATAAAAAGGATTTGAAACCTATTCAAAATCTTTCAAATTACTCTTTTATAAATAACATTAAATATTTTAATTTTAAAACAAATTCCATCAATTTCATAACAATCTGCCAAATATATGGAATTGGGGGTCTTCACCACATTCCATCAAAACCATTCCCGAAATTAAATTAAATAATATAATTAATTAAATTTAAATTATTTATACAATTTATATAAATCAATTGAAATATAAAAATTTTGATAAACACAACCAAATTTAATGGAATTTGGGGTTTTCAAATTTCATGTGAAAATCAATTTTTCATAAAAACGCCAATTCAATAAAAAAATTTATTTACGACAAAAAAATTTATATCAATTAAATCTAAAACAAATAAATTTCATTAAAATAATTATATTTATTTTAAAAATAAATTTTTGTTTAAGATGAATTGGTCAGTGTAATGAAACCACCAACCTAAATGAACATATCACAGAAAGCCAAAACTAAATCCAAATTTTTCCAAAATTAACGACGATCATGAAAACATGAATCAAACCCAGGTTTATGATCAAAAAATAGATGGTATTAGATCCATAAATCAATATTGAGATCCATGGAACCCTATATAGAATAATAAAGAAAGTGAAAGAAAGTTATTTGGATGAGGAAACTTACCATAAGATGATTGGTGGGTGTTTATCTAGCTTGGAATAGCTTATGGGTGGGATTTGAGGGGACAAGAAACCTTTTTGTGAGATCTATGTATGATAGAAACAAGTATGAGGTTGTACCGGTCCATTGGGGACCTAATATATGGGTTTAAAATAATTTAATAAAATTTCAGATCACATAAAACCCCATCCACATGGTTTCTTGGATAAAATGTGAACGACTTAGACCATCATTGTGCAAGACGTGTCCATTCATAAATGGCCCGCTCATTTTATCCTATGACGGTTCATGTATTAACTTACCATGGGACAACCATGCCAAATTACACTTCCTTTGATTTCAAAACATTACTTAGTAGGGTACATGGTTTGGGAAAACCATGAACCGAACCTGCACTAGCCCATATTTTCCAAAATTCTAAAAGCGTCAACCAAAAATAACCCCAAATGAAACCCAACCAAATATATATAAGAAGAAAGATGTAGGAATACCTAAAAGTAGTAAATGGATGTCAATACCACCCCACCATGGAAACGTTTTTCCCTTGAAATCCTATAAATAATCCTCCATATCAAAACGATGCGTCCACTGCTCTCTCATCAATACCTTCCTCACCCACATATCATGATAACCCAAACCATGTTTTTGTAACACTAAATCCAAAGGTATCAACCTCCCATGATGTACCTTGGTTTTATAATCAACTATCTTGTTGACCATTCAACCACATATTAGACTAGACCATGTTCAATATCATTCCAAATCAGAACATGAGATGGATCAGATAAATAATTTCGTAGAAGAGATAATTTAAACAAGTTATGTATTAGAATCAGATGTCATGGAAGTGCCAAATGTTATGAAAATATTCCCACATTCTCAACAACCTCAAATGCCCCTACAAAACTAGGAGAATGTTTCCTTTTCCTCAAAATTCGTCGAAGACCCAACCAGGGTAAAACATTCAAGAACACATGGTCACCAACTAAAAAATCCAACATCCTATGATGATGATCAACATATGATTTATATTGTCTCCATGATCTCAAAATTCACTGACAAATCAGGAGAATATTTTTTCCAAGTCTTTCCCCCAACAAGGTCCAACCATGGATCCTTTTTCCAATCTCCGGCCAACACAATGGAGATTCATATGGTTGTCCATACAATTCCTCAAAAGTAACCATAGTGATCACGAAATGGTAACTATTTTTATAAGAAAACTATAATTTTCCCAAATTATCATCCCAATCCCCACTGTGTTATAGAACACAAGCGTAGATAATATCAAGAAGAATATTTATAGCTCTTTACATCTAGATATAAAACTATATATGGTATGATATGATCGATTTAATGTGAGATCCAAGTGCCTCTCGAAGGCCTCTCTAAAGGATGGAAGAGAATCAAGAATCCCTATCAGAAAATATAGAATAATTAACACTGTGAAAATTAAAAATCTCATTCACAAATATATTTCTGAACTCCTCAACATTAGATGTATCATGAATGGGTAAAAAGTGGGCTGATTTATATAGTTGATTGATCACAACCTATTGAGAATCATTTTTTATCTGGGTAAATATAAACCCAATGACATTTCAATTGGGATCTCATCCCACTGCCATGTAGGGATTTTATGTGGCTAAAGAAAAATAGAATATTTCTAGTGCTCAATCATCACCTACTAGAACATATAGAAACTATAGTCAAAATCACCAATTCCCCATATCAAATCTAGCTAATGGATCTTCCACATTATATCACAGATGCTCTTTGTGATTATTGGGTTCACTAGGCACTAGGAACAATGAAAGCCCCCCATTACAAATTTCTATTCTGGTAATGGAAAAATAACAATATTCGAATATCATATAATTCCATCTTTGGAGAATGAATGACAAAAATAGTATCCAAACCATAAATAAAGTCTATAATAACATGGAACTCATTATCAAGATTCTAACCTAGAAAAACCAATTCATGGAGAGTGGATTTCAACTGGACACTAGACAAGGAAACATCATCCCCTTTCACCTAAAGTCCAATATGATACAATGAAAAGAGAATAATAAAATTCCCATCTTCCAATGATTTTTCAATTCTTGGGACAGATGATTACTGCTAAAATAATCTAAAATGACATTACCTTAACCTAGTGTATATGTGTTGTTGAAATACAAATATTTCAGGTATTCCACCCAATTACTCCTGCAGAGATTCAAATATTTTTGATAGAAGATATAACTCGTGATATTGTTCTCTGAATATATATTTATCCTTCCTCCAAAATGGTAAATCCTCATTACCTTTTGAGGATGCATCGTAGTTATAGTTTCAAGGTAGTTTGTTGGATAATTCTTCTCAAGTGGCCTAATATGTTGAAATCCTGAAGAAAAAAAAGATCACCTTGTATAATAACACAACCCAAACCTGAAACTAATGGATCACAGAATGCCTCATAGTCCTTCCCAACTCCTGGAAGAATCAACACTAATGTCATAGTGAAAAGATGATTAATCTCAAGTAAATAATTTCATAATTTTCAATTCAATGAAAAATTTAATCCCTTCTGAGTTAGTACAGTTATCAAAAAATCTAACATTGAGAAGTTCTTACCGAATCAACATAATACCAAGATAGAACTAAGAAGATTAAAATATTGAAAACATTCTATGGTTATTACTAGGTCATATCAACATCCACCATATAAGGTTCAACATACATTCCTTATTTTGACACACCCAGGCATGAAAATCCGTTCTGAAGAATATCATTTAGTTGGGACTTGAACTCTTTCGTTTTAGTAGGTGCCATGTCGTAAGAAGGAATAAATACTACTTGAGTACTAGAAATTAAGTCAATGGAAAACTAAACCTCCCAAACAGGTGGACAACAAGAGAAAAAAATAATGAAACAAATTGGGAATCTCGATGAAAACTAGGGAGAGATCACCACAAAAATATGCACACATTCGATCAAAAGAAAAACATGATATTACTTTCCCCATATCTGGATAAAAAGGTCAGTCTCTGATTGATCATTTGTCTTATTCTATTTGAATGACACAAGATACACCACTAGGTGTTGTAAATTATATCCATAATAGATAAGAATCAATTTGTGATTTATTAGAAATTCTATAATCCCACCTAAAAAAGACATCAAGATGTTTCATGTTGTGACCCAGAAATCTCCAGGAAAGCTCGATATCAAATAAAGAGAAGACACAAGTGGCTCTATGGAGACCCTAGTCTCTCTCCATTACATGTGGTGTAGTAATATCCATCATAGAAGATAAAGGATCTATTGTAATATTATGAAGATTAAAAATATGGGTTGAAATAAATGAAGGAGTTTCTCCTTTAACAAATAGAGTAGTCAATAATAATGAAGCTATAGTAGTGTTACCTCTCATAGTCTCTATACTTGTATCTACTTCATCTAGAGAATCTCCCACTATGTGAAGTAGAATCATTCAAGTTTCCTATTACTGTAACCATTTAATACATTAATCATGTGACTTCCCCATAGTTTTAAGAGGATCAGATGATCCTGTTCAACTATGGATATTCGATAAAATATTGTAGAATCACTGCAAGTGCCTCGAGCATCTGCAAGAGCCATAAATATTGGGTCCCTCATTAAAAAACCTTTTTGAATGTAATATAATTCCACACCAGTATAAAATTAATGAACATATTATTGAGACTATAGTAGGTATAAAATGACACAACTATTTTGAAAATCCTTGAGAATAATTATGCTTCTTCTTTCCCTGGAATGAACTCACACTTCTACTGGTAGAGGAAGAAGCTCTAGATAGCCCTGACCTTCCATCCAGGTATATTTCAAACACAATTTCTATATATAGAACCTCAGAATATGAACTTATCGTCCACATTGAATCAGATAATGATAATCCTAAAAAACTCACAACTCAAGACTTCAAGCCTTCATCTTCTTATTCGATGAAATGTCATGTAAAAAATTCATGATCTCAACAAATTGGTTTGCATAATCTGTCTTGTCCTTGTCAAACTTATCATGTATGAAAAACTATATAGATGTGGCTAACAATATTGAATACATATAGAACTAGTTGGTGGAATTAACATTGATGTATTCCCCTATAATACCACATGATTTTTATCCATCACCATAGTATCTCACAATCTCCGAATTGATCATTCCAGCACGAAGCAGGTACACATCACGTTGATATCATCAGGTTTGTCCATGATCATGAAAAAATGATCCATATTGCCCAAACATTAATTATACTCTAAAGGATAATTTGAACAATTGAATAGTTTATGATTCTCTCAATGGAACTTGTGAGAAAAAATATTTGGAACATCCCTCCGAGGTTACATAGATCGATCCTTAACGGTAACTGGAGGTGGATCTTGTCCCATAGCTTGGAAAGAGCACACAATCACCTTAACCATATTCAGATCCACAACTACATTCGATCACTGATGTCCCATATCAATTGCCTTCTATATTGTATTTCCATTCCATCTCAAATGAATAATGATATACAACATCAAAAAACAACAAAGAAGACATAAGATTACACTCATAAAATAAGACAAGGGAATTTTATCCCAATATATAGAACCAACAGGATTTTCATTTCAACATATCCAAATCAAAATGAGGAAAATACTGGAAATAATCCATAGGACATCTTTACCAAACAACACCTAGTGACTTAAAGTTCAATATGATGGGAGCAGGCTAGGTACTCAATTGAAACTACCTCCTATGTCCTGTTGAGATTTCCAAATTTCATAATAACTTCATAGAAAGATGAAAAATCTTTAACATTGATATCATATTGTCACAAACCAGTTTGGGTACCCTGATAACATAATAACCAAGGCAATTTTGTCATATCCCAAAGGGACTTCTTCATCCACACACACTGATGACTAGAACCAGACATCATACAAAAATGATAGTGGAAATGATTTTTTCCAGTAATAATGTGGATGAAAAATAATAAATCATTATGCATATAAATGAAAAACCAAATGGAGTAATGTAAAATAAGTAAGACAAATTTAACAACTCAATGTACTATAACAAAGTACTAGAGAATAGGAAAAACCTCCCAAGTACCAACTAAGATGCAACACACCAAGTCCATCGTTCAACATCGAGAACCACTTCAATGTGATCCCTTCAATTTTCTGAAACCTTGATGGATATAGTCAAAAAAAACCTGAAGCAGCTAGTAGCATGTGATCCAATGACTAGTATGATTTCAACCAAAGATTCAATAACAAGATTCAAATATCAAATTAACTATGAATGTGAATTAAATTTTTCAAATAAACATGATTGGTTTTTCAAAATCATAATTACACAAATTATTCATTACAATTCAAATTATGGAAATAATATAGCAATTCATGCTTCAAATTTCAAATATTTCAAATAAATTTAAAATGATTTTATTTACCTTTAATCAAAGGTTGTTTTACACAACTAGAAATTTAAAAAAAATGGATTTAATAATCAAATTTAAAGAAAACACATTATAAAAATTCACAAGGCATGTAAAAAGTTCACAACAACGAAATTTATAAATTTGAAATAAAAATTAGGGAGAAACATGGTCATATTCTAAATATGTAGGATATTTCTAGGCTATAGGGACCCAAAACTGGTAAAACAAAATAAATGTACATATGAACTTTTGGTCTTAAGAACAATGGGGACTCATCACCATCACCTAAGGAATGGGATGTGCTTATGTGAGGTTTTAGAACATTATAAATTGTAATGTGCTGCCCAAACTAAATCATTTCCTAGCTAAGGAATGTATTAACTCTAGTAAAAAAACTATGGGGAATTTATTTCAAGAATGCTTATAATAAAATTGAATCCCATTCTCCATTTCAAAATAAGCAATTTCTCATTTAAAAACCAAAAATATTTTCAAAAAAAAAGGCGTTTTCACAAATATGAAACCTTCTGGTTTCCAGTAAACTATTATTATGCCATTTCTAAAAAAATAAGGAATTTAAACAAAATCATGAAATTTGAAAATGAAATTTCACAAATTAAATTCAATAATATAATTTACAATCAAATTCCATCAATTTCATAATTACCCACCAATATAATAGAATTATGGTTTTTCAAAATTTTCCCAAAAAACCATTTCCACAATTAAATTAAAAAATTTAAATAAAAAATTTCCATAAAATCCAGAATTTAAATTAAACAATATAAATATCACAATTTCCACAAACACACCCCAATTCAATGGAATTGGGGGTTTCCAATTGCATGAAAGACCCACATTTTTTTTAAAAACCCAATTCAATGGAATTGGGTTTTCCCAACAAAAAAATTGAATGAAATTAAATTCGAAACCAAGAAATTTTATTCAATTAATAAATTAAATTTAAAATATCAATTTAGCGTTTATATGAATCAAGAATTGTAAAATAACAACCTTCTAAAAATAATGACCCTGCTATACCAAACCCTAAGCATGATTTATCGACGATAAATGATGATAATGAAAATATTAATCAAACCTAGGTTTAATAACCCAAAGGATAGGGTATTACATCCATAAATCAATGCGGGGATCCAACAGACCCTAGTGAGAAAAAAGAGTCCACAGAAGAAAGATATCAGAATGAGGAAACTAACCATGAGAAGATCAAGGGTGTTTCTTTAGCTTCTAATCAAATTTTTTTGGGGGGGGGGGCTGAGGGTCCAATAATCCTTATTTGGAGCTCTAATGTCTGGAGAAAATTGTTTGTGGTTATTCTACTTGGTCGAGGACCTACAAGATGGTTCAAGAGATTTTAATAAAATTTCAAACCATTTAAAATCCTCTCTGCATGCTTTCCTAGGAAAATATGCATGCTTTAGAAAAACTATTTGCAAGACATGTGCCAATTATAAACGGGATTTATTGTTTCTAAAAAAAGGTTGCATGTATTGACTAACCATGTTCCAACCATGAAAAAATCCACTACATTGGCTTGCACAGTGTTCTCTGATAGGGCGCACGGTTTGGGAAAACAGTGCGCTGGCCGTGTATTAGCCCATTTTTTCATAAATTCCTAAAACAATCAACCCAAAATAACAAAAAAATCAAACCCAACCAATATATATAAAAATAGGGGTCTAGCAATACCTAAAAATAGTAATATGATGTTACAAACTCACCACCAAAGAAAATTTATATCCGCAAAAAGCCTAAAATGAATCATCCATATCTAAAAGAAGAGACCATGACACTCTCATATGTGAATCGCTCTCCTATGTATCATTAGAATCATAACCATGACACCATATTAAACGAACCTATTTTATGGTCATACCGCGATGTACCATGGTTTTAGAATCAAATATCATTATTAGTCATTCAATCACGGATAAATTTGGATCAACTTCATGACCATGCCACCTGAGAACATGAGATGTATCATAAAAATAATTTCATTGCTGAGATACATGAAACACATTATGTATTAACACCAGCTACAATGGATGTGAAAAAAGGTATGATTCTTTTCCCACCTTCACAATAACCTCGAATGACCCTAAAAAATGAGGAGCAAGTTTCACTTCCCTCCAAAGCCATCGATGACCTGTCTTGGGTGATACACTCAAGAACACCTGGTCACCAACATAAAACTCCAGCGGCTAGCGACGATGATCACCATAAGATTTATATGGTATCCATTCCATCAATTTTTTTGTTATGAATCAACATAATTATTATATTTTCTTTATATCATAAATTATATTGTTGGATAATTAATTTTTTAGCTAATATACTCATAACAATTTTTATAATCAGTTTTCGTATAATGAATTTCATTTTTAAATGAATTTTTTTTTACATTATAATTTAAATTTATTTATAGTTTTTATGAATATAGGTACAAGATATAATTGCATCTACGTTCATCCCATGCTCAAGAAGTAGTTAGTTAGAAGTGTTATTCTATATTGATATGGAATATAAAAGATATCTACCACATTTGTTGGGATTTGGAAAAGGAAAAGTGTAGTATGGTTTTATATTGGTGACCAATATTGAGAGAGAAGTGGTGTCATATTAGAGGAATTCAAATCTTGGGGTGGGATTAATTCTATAATTCATTCTAAATTGGGAGTAGAGATGAAGGATAGAGACATAGATTATATACCGATGGACATCCAGGACAGAGAGATTGAGATAGACCCCAACGATATTTATATTAAATTTAGTGGGATATTTCATTATCCCTCCTATAATTTCAGTGTGTTATGTTTTAATATAAATGTTAAATATTTTTTAAATTATGATCATATGCTAAACATTTAATCTTGGGGGTTTATAATTCTCCAAAAACGTATTTTTTATTTCTTCCCATAATTTTTTATAATGAATCCAAAATTGATCAGTGATATCAATTTTGAATTCATTAAAATTGTTTCACAAATTAGGTTTAAAACATTAAATCATCATTATTAATAGAATATATTGATCTTGAAAACCATTCCCCAATTATACATTCCAAAAATATGGAATATTACAGCTAGTTTTATTCTATAGGAACTATTTTAAAATTTCAACGTAGTTTGATGATTCTTGGAGGGGAGAACACCAAGAATCAATATTATGTTTGATTAATTTCATGGAGAGTTAGATTAATAGAAATTCTTATAATGTTTGTAAAAATTAAATTTCTATGAATAGAATATCAGTTTCAACAAGTATGTTTAGAATTCTTATGCAGCTTCCTTGATCAATTTTTACTCAGTTTCAGTTCTTGTTTTCCTCAAAAACTATTTTCTTTGCTTCATCAAAGTTACACTTACAACCTAGGTATTTAACTAATAACTTTCTAATAATTAATTCTTCCAAAAAATGTTAAAAAATATAAGAAAAATTTGACCACTTTTTTACAGTTGATTTTTTTTGAAAATTTTGTTGCACTCTCATTTAATAGCATTCACTTTGGTCCATCCCTTTGAACCGCTATATAATAGTAAGTAGGTTTTTATTAAATAATTAAACTTTGGATAATTTTAACAATGAATCTTTCAATTAACTGAGCTAATCTATTCTTTAAATTAAGAATATAAAATTACACTAAATTTTTAGTTTAAAAATTGCTTGTTTTTCCAGTATACATTCACAATATGAGGTTCTTTGTGGTTTGTTATAAATTTAAATTCAGTATTTCTTAATGGATACTAAATTTTTATTTTTTGGTAGTTTAGAGTCTGAAATTTATGAGGATGAATTATTTCTATATAAGGATGCTTTCTTCTTTTATGAATATTCTCATTATGAACTATGTATAAGAGTGATATAGGATTAATATTTTTGGAAAAATGATCATAACATTAGGAAACAAGAAACTAAAACATTAACCTAGATGACTCATTTTTATTTGAAACAATAATAATAATCCCTATTTGAGGAAAACATAAATGGTAATCTTAAAAGTATTTTGAATCTGGAGTAAAATGGGAAAAATGTAACCTATGGTGAATATCTAAGACACTAGGCACAATGTGTGGGTGTGTGTGAATCCCTATATACATTTAAAATATGTACATCTATATGGTTATTTGCACAAGTTACATGGTTGGGTAAAATCCAAAAAAAATCCATAAGAAAAAAATAGTAATGTCTATAGTTTTAAAAAAATGATTTCATTTTTATGAAGAGAATTTTGAATTCCAGATAAAAAAGGGTTCTATAAAATTGTTGGAAAATTTTTTAAGATGTATCAATAAAGTGATTCAAAAAATTTAATTTAAACCAATATATTTGTAACCTATTAGAATATGATGATTGAAGGTGTATATTGTAAGAATTTTTAATTACTCTTTTTTGTATCATGTTATTACTCTTAGAATTAGAACTTGGACTTGAATTGAAGTAAGTCAATTATTGTCTTCATATAAGAGGCACGAAATCATCATTAGCGAATGATTCATTACTATTTTAATCTTTTAGTAGGTTTTTGAATTCATACATGACCACTTTTAAAATATTATTTTCAAAATCATGACTTTTAGTTTTTGATTCACTCTATTTTTCTAAATACCTTTACATGTTTCTTAGTGAGATGAATGTTTAAAACTCAGGTTTCTAATTCAAAAATAAGAAAATGAAATAGTTGAGGAATATATATTCTTAATTGTGAGGGAATATGATGTGGCCTTAATTCACAAGATTTTCTTCATATTTATATTATGTTTTTAATCATTTAATTAATTATTTCGGTCATTTATGATAATTAATTTTATTTTAATAATTAATTAGTGTAAATAATTATTACATATTTATTAATTTAATTCTATAATATTTCACCAAATTATTGTTTCTTATTATTTATATTTTCTTCATATTTTATTTAAAATTATATTTTTATCTTACTTTAATGTTTAAAATTTAATTACTGTTTTTTTATTAAATTTTTAAAAATTATTTTTAAACTCTTAATTTATTTTGGTCTGGCATTAAGGATATTGTACATTAATTAATCAATTTTAATATTTAGTATAATCTTAATAAATAATTTAATTATTTAAATTTAATGTTTTAATTCAATTTAAACATTTAGTTAGAAATTATTTAATTTATCTGTATTTAAATTTTTAATTTTAGCTTTTAATTTAAGTTTTGTTTTTAATTTTTAGTATTATGTTGTTGAATTAGTTATTTTTCAATTTTTTTAAACTCTAAATAATTCATGTCTTTATTATAGTTTAATTTATTTAATTAATTATTTTAAATTTTAAATTTTAATTTATGTCATTTTAAATTTTTTAATTTTTATTTATTATTTTCTTATTTGAAATTTTTTATTTTAATATTTTTTGTGAAAATAGGGGATCAGTAGTATCCTTTTCCAAAAATCAACTCCATTGTTGTGATAAAAAGACAATAAAATGACCCAACATTGTCATTTCCTATTCCAAATTTCATTCACCCACTATTGGGAAAAACCCAAAGGTGAGTGAGTAACTCACCACTAATGTTTCCACCAGTGACAACTGTAGTCACCAGTGTTATATCTGACTCATTGTCGAACGTTCTCACCAATGGATAAATTCATTTATCACTACCATAAAACTAACTCATTGTCATCCAAGCAAGCAACCGTTAATTTCTTTAATCATCATTGGGGAAACAACCTTCTGCCATTGCAGTGGTGAGTCTATAGTACCCACTATCAGGAAATGAATCAAACAACAACCTCATATCAATATTCCTCAAAATTTAACCCATTACCAGAAACCTCAGCATCCTCAGATCTGTACATCCCCATCTTTAGAAGAAGTCTTTGACCTCGAACTGAACCCTCACTAGATCTCAATAAATTCATTCCCACTAGGATCCTCTGCCTCCATAAACAGTAACCTACCACCTGCTTTATCAAAACCACTCACTATTGTAACACCTACCTCCACTGAGTATATTCAAAAGGACTCACTGCTGACCAATTAAGGTCACCACCATCCGAAGCCACCTTTTTCATCCGAGCTTCGATGCTGCCTCCCTTGCACACATTTGAAAATTGAAACACGATGTCTCCCCATCCACCATCAGAGAACCCAAATCCCTTAGTTAAAACCATCACTAGGGAAAAATAAGGACCACTATAGACCTTACCTAGAAGAAATAAAGGGGTCGTCAAAGATGAAGAATTTCTATAGATGAAGAAGTCAACACTACCACTGGACTATGACGAAGATGAGTTCACACACCCATATGGTGAAAAAAAAGAACACCCCCAACACCTGCATGACTAGTAAAGTAGGGAGAAAAAAATTGACAGAGAAAAATTAAATCATATAAAAACCAAAATAATTAATAAATTAATAAAAAAAATAATTATCAAAATAATAAAATTATAAAAATAATTACTAATTAATAAAAAATCAAGTAAATAAAATAATGTAATAAATAATATAATTGAATAAATAAATAAAAATTATTAACATAAATAATTTAATATAAACATAATAATAATAATAAATAATCATAATTAATTAATTAATTAATTACAATTGAAATATTAATAATATTAAATAAAATAAATGATTATAAATGTTTTAAGTAAATAAAATAATAACATTTGATTAATCTTTAAAATATAAATAAATTGATAATATTTTTTTCAGATATAAAAATATAAAAATTAATAATAGTTAAATAAATTAATTAAGAATAATAATTTGGAGATGTTTTAAATGACATATATAATCAAAAAATTCAATTAATATTATAACGAGTGAATTAATATTATTTATAATAATAATTAATAAGTAAAAAAATTAATATAATATAATTAATATAATAATTTAATATTCATATTAGTCTAATAATTTTAATAATAATGAATTATAAAAAAAATTATAAAAGTTAAATCTTTAGAATAACATTCAATAATGTATTAATTATTATTTGTTTTCATTGTTTAGAATTCATCCTGAAATGCATCTATGTCCTTTTCACTAACAACAAGGATGTCAATTAAAAGGGTAATGCTAAATTTACAAGGATGATAGAGGATGAATCGTTGTGTTTGGTGACTATGAATACCAACCGAAGTCTGTGATTTTTATTGCTGACCTATGAAGAGATAAAATTGGACTTTAAATTTAAGGTCATATAATGATTCAAACATTAACATATCGCTTTCTTAGATACCTTGGTAGTATTAGTAGAACAACTGACCGAGGAAGACTGAAGTAGAGAAGTAACATGGGATTTGACAGGGAGATATTTCTCAATTTTTTTCAATTTCCTTAGTTTTTAATTTGACTATTACAAATTTTTGTTTTGAAAATGATTGTTGGAAATGATTTCTTTTGTTGAGGGATTTATAATTCTATTAGTTAATTATTTTAATTCATCACATTATTTTTACAACGAATTCAAAATTAATCGACGAGATCAATTTCAGATTCATTAAAATTATTTTAGGCTTCTTGATTTAAACAATAAAAAAGCAAGATCAATCAGGGTGATTTATATTGTATTCATTTCCTTTGACATAAATTTGAATACTTTGGAATTTTAAAGTGAGTTTTATTTCAGTGAATTCATTTCAATTTCTATTTTGGTTGATGATTCTTCGAGTATAATACTCCAAGATTAAATCTTCTATGTGATTAATTTCTTGTTGAGTGAGATTAATCAATATTTTTTTCACATGTGTTCACCATAAAATTTCTATAAAGAAAATATCAATCTCAACCGACAAATTGAATTCATTAGGAATTTTCTTTTAACTACTTTTCCCAATCCATATTTTTCATTCATTGCTTATCATTGTTGCATTATATCTTCTGCTTTATCAATTAGTTCGAAAGAGAAATTATTACATCAAATCTATTATTTATCACTAGTGAAATAAAATTAAATAAAAATATTTTTGAACCACTGTATATAGTGGGTATTATTTCTATAATTTTGGTTACTCAAACATTTTTTAGGAATCCCTTGGTTTCGACCATACTTTCCACTATATTGTATTAAGGATTAGTTTATAAATAATTAATCTTTGGAACTTTTTCAACAACAAATATGTAACGTTTTTTGGTTTGTTACTATCGAGGGAATTAAATGAATTTTTTTTCAAAACTATAAAAATTAGTTTTAAAAAATTCATATATAAATAACATTTCTAAAATAATGGATATTTGAAAACTTCTCAAAAAATTGTTTTTTCAATAGTATTGTTTTTTTTCCATTGAATTATTACTATTACTTTTATTTTATTGTTACTTCCTTGAATTGTTTTACCTTCTTATACATAATATTATATATTTTTTCATACTATATGTGAACTATAACTTCTACTAGTAGAATGGAGCCCTTAAATATAGAAATATAAAATCAATTAAGAGCCATGAAAAAGTAAAATAGAATTGAAATTTAAAAAATTGGTGATGAGGTTCCTACTATTAGTAACCTCAAAAACATGAATCTTGAACATAATAAAGAAATGTTGGGGCCTACTATGAGGGAGTTTCCATTCCATCAAGTTTCAAGTAACCCATTTTCAATTAGAATATCTCCTAGAGTTAAGAATAGTGGAAATCGGTAGTCCACTTCTCACTATTTTTTGATTTCAATGATATATCTAATAAAGAATCACTATCCTTTATTAGAGACTTCTCTAACAAAATGAAAAATATTCATCTACTAGGACTCACTAAACATGAGTGATGAATGAGAGTATTTCCATTTTTCCAAAAATGTAATGCTAGAAATTGGTTATTAAGTATCGATGATATCATTTTTGATAATTGGGATCAATTTAATAACTCATTTGTAATTGAATTCTATCCCTATATACTAAAAGGTGAATTGAGATCTAAAATCACTAGTTTTTATCAAGAGGATGATGAAGCCTTTAAGGAGTCATGGGATATATTCAGTGACCTGCTTAGGTATGATCCCAACATTGAATCTAATCCCACATTATCATAGAAAACCTAATTTGAATGAATGTGTTTTCAAGTAAAAATATTATTGGCCTATATATTGGGGAAAATTATTATGAAAATACTGGTGAAGACTTAAGAAAAATTTTCAATTACCTTTCTTTGAATTACCAACAATAAAATTCAATATGGAAAATATTGAACATAAATTCTGACAACACTGGTAATGAAATGGAAATGAAATCTCAAATTTATGAAATAAAAAATCAACTATAATGTTTATGGTTTGAAAAATTATTGTTTGATTTCATTGATATCACCATGAGGTTAGATAATAGGATTTAATGGAGACTTCGATATGTGGGATTTATATATAGAAATCTTTCAAGATAAAAAATGATATTTTCAGCCATGGATTTTATTGTGATGATTCACTAACTCTGAAACCTTGGAAGTAAATAATGATATTTTGAGATGGATCTGTCGGACAT
This sequence comes from Viscum album, assembly GCA_963277665.1. Lineage (NCBI taxonomy): Eukaryota > Viridiplantae > Streptophyta > Magnoliopsida > Santalales > Viscaceae > Viscum > Viscum album. Next base: position 229,969,430 of record OY728167.1, on the reverse strand, counting down.
AAGAATTCTCATGGAGGATCACAAGCTCTACTTATAGACTTTGAAAGTGTTATATTTATTTTTAAGGAGACTCATTATGATGATATAAAGTGGGTAAATTTATGTCTCCTTTCTTACACTAATAATTATTGAGGTTATCCTTTATGATATCTCTCAATTGTTCATCATTTAGTATTGTGTCTAAATGGTTCGATTAATACCCAATTTAGCAAAAAAATGTGTATCGATTCCTAATTGTTTGATGATTAATGTATATGTACATTCTAACTTCTCAACACCAATATTTATTAACACAAGATATTTTTTAGCGTTAATTGTAATGAGGATTTAGTATGGAATACTGTAATAAATTATATTATTAATGGTTCAGTTGATTTTACAATAAATATGTGTTAGTTTTGATGAATTTGGTGTGCCATATTCTAAAGAATGTCATGATATCAATTCATACCACGTATAAAATCGAAAAAATGGATCAAAGAGAAATGATCTGAGAAGGTGGTTGCAGAAATTGAATTCCAGTCATTAGATCAAATTGGGACATGGATAATTGATATTGGATTCACATCCTATGGGATAGGAAACAAGGATCTAGTGACGTGAATCAGGTAAGATAAAGAAGGTATTGTAATATTTGGCAATGATGAAGGGGCGCAAATTATTGGCTCTGGTAAAGCAATGCTTGGTGGAAAATTCATGAGACATGAAAATGTCTCGGTTGTTTAATTTTTAGTTACAACATGATAAGTTTATGTAAATAGTGTAACTCGGGATATGCCATATGCTTTTCCAGGAAATTATATTTCCTCAAGTAATAATATGGTTCCAATGTGTTGAAGGGAAAACATATAAAAATAAATCTCTACCTTGTGAGTGGAGAAGAATATATGTACTTTCTATCCAAGGAACACTAAAATAATATATGGAATACTTTCCTAGGAAACATGAGCCAAACATACTTGGATGATCTTGTGAAATACGATGTTGCTCAAGATCTACCTATATTATCACATGATCATACATATGTGTGTGATGACTTCCCACAAGTGAAGATTAACAATACAACATATGAAGAAAAAAGAAAAGGTAAACAAGATTTATTGAATTTTTTCATGTAGATGTGTTTGGACAAATTTCACCAAGATATATTTATGGGATGAGATATTATGTTCTCTTAATTGATGATTATAGCAGAAAGGAATGGTTTTCAATCATCTCCCAAAAATATGTGGTGATCAGTTGCATTAATCGATATTGATGGGAATGTGAAAAGATTCTTTGTTAGAAAATCCAGAATATTTGAACAAATAATGGAACAGAGTTCACAAATATTCATGTGTAGGATTATCTTGAGAATTTTTTGATAAGGAATCATGTTTTGTGGTAAGAACACCTAAGTAGAATGGAGTAACTGAGAGAAGAAATCAAATTGTGATAAAAAATGTTAGAACAATTCTTATTGAGAAAGATCTTCTAGAGATTTTTTGGAATCAAGAAGTGATGATAGCATCCTAAACATCCAATAGAACCTTATTTTGTCCAAAAAAGGGAAGACTCCATATGAGCTATGGTGTGGTAGGAATCCATCTTTGATGCACATTCGAATCTTTAGAAGAAATTTTTTCATTCTCAATAAGGTGAAATAATGGAAATTTTGAATATTGTGGAGATGAGGGGTTATTTTTTGGATACTCAACAAAAAGAAAATCATATATGTGATTCAAAAAATGGATATGAAAGTTTGTTAAAATCCATGATGTAACCATAGTGGAGAATGAGAAGAATCTTCAGAAAATACATGATCAACATCAGGAGGATTGTAATGAAGAGATAACCAGAAGAAGATATGCTCTAGTTCAACATGTTGATTCAAAAGATGAATCAAATTATGAGAAGGATGAGAATGATTCATTATCTGAAAAAATATAGAAGATACTAGCCGAAATTGATAGGCAATTCAAGGTATTCTAGAGGGATGTGAAATCAACATTTCTAAATGGGGTTATGGTAGAATAATTCAACATTGAGAATCCAGATGGTTTTCTCATTCATATAGATGAGAACAGAGTTTTTTGGGTGAAGATTGAATTGTATAGGTTGAAGAAAGCACCAAGAGTTAATTCGTCGAAAAGAACAATCCACTTAAATATGATAGTTTTCTGAGGGTATTTTCTGAATCTTCCACAGGGGAGAAAAGGTAGTATGTGGACTGTGTATGGAAATGGTATAGAAGGATTTCATTTCACGGTGGTAGAGGCAGGATTCGGTGAAGTCCATGAATTGTTGAAGATTTGGAAAATAATGGATTAGTGTATTCAGTGGATAACTTTTTCTATATAAGGAAAAATAATCTAATCTATTTGAAAGTTGAGCGAATATAATGAAAGAACATCTATTTGATCTGGGAATTTGGTAATGTCTGATGGTAGTTCACTTAGAAGAAATTCTAGCAATGGTTCCTGCAAGGTTCTGATGACCATAAAGGGATAATTTGTTCATGAGGATGTATTTGAAAAGGGATGTTGTTCATGTAGATGGAATTTTGCTGATGATATTTGAGGGGCATTGTAGGCCTCAAAGGAAGAACAGTTCACTAATAAAGGGAAATTCATAGATGTCGGGTTAGTATACTAACGCAGAATTCAGATGTATTATGCATAGGTAGTTCATTTAGGTGGAACACGAGGGCAATATGCAGAAAAAGGTGGTTCATGGGAATGTCAATAATACATGGAGGAGGGGGTCTGCATAGCAAACCTGCTACATAGAACACGAGAGGAGCAGGTTGTTCGTGGACCACTCAAGGACGCTTGAGAAAGCATAAAATCAGTTTGTTAATGTTCTTTATGGTATCTAACAGTAACTTCTATGGTGTAAATCATTTTTGAGTCAAAAAGGGACATCAACAGTGCATCAAACAATAGTCGAGGATGGATGAATTATTTCAAGTGAAGTGACATACATGTCAATAACATATATTTGATTTACATTTCCTTAAACTCTGAGTGGATTCATTTCAAAGAGTAGTGATTGATGTATGAGAAAGAAGGTGACCGTTTCAACTAGTTGAGATCTAGAGAAAGAGGCATAGTGAGTGATTCTTGGAAATAAAGTGTGCAGACACTGAAACTGGTAATGGTAGTGAGCTTGGGTTTTGAAGATATAGCTCAAACCATGTAATCAATATTTGAAGTGAGACATAGTGATTCTTTTACAACGACTCATCGCTGGTTGTATGCTTCATAGACGTAGCCCAGTGAGGGTGAACCAAGTAAAAATTGATGCTTCATGCACATGATTTTATTTCTATTCATATATTTGTACAAGAGAAAAAGAGAAGTGGGATTTTTTACTGTGAAACATGATCTGAAGGGGAAGAAGTTTTAATATGTCATACCATGATTCACCTCCCCCACCCTTTAAGGAATTGATCCTAGTAAGCCTAACAGAAGAAAAAAATGATCCTTTCAATGTTTTTATAGATTATTCCCCTAGTGCACATTTATAGGAGGAAAAAACCAATGGGTAGTAAATAAGTGATTATAATAAATTTCATACGATATAGCTATTAGATAGATGTATTTATATATTTTTTCTTCATTATTATCCTTATTTCATTTTATATAAATTATCCTACTGATGGAACATGGGCATTGAAGAAGTGTTAGGTATTTATATTTTTAAATAAATAAATATAAATATATATATATATATATCATAACAAAATATTCATCATTGAAATAACTAGATTCCCCCACTGATCATCATATGATAAAAAATGTAAGCATGGGGAATTTTAGAGACATAATATAATGCTACCTTGGTGAATGAAATGATCCCAGTATGATTTTCTCATTATTAGAATATAATATATTGTCGAAATTAATAGTGGATACATCAATATCATAATCAAATATATTAAACCTCTAGATTCATCATTGTACAAAATTTACATTCTAGAGGTATAAAACCATGTGCAGTATAATTCCCATGTCATCACTAGAACAAAAAAAGTTTGTTCTAAGAAGGATTAATCAAATAATTCATTTTTGTCTCTCTTGTTTCACTTTTTAAATTAAGATAGAATATATGGAAAGATTCAAATACATTAAATAGATGTCCAAAACCATTATATGGTCTAAAATATGTATTTTTAAATTAGTTTAATTTTTTTTTAATTTGACTTTAGTTCTTATAGTATTTAAACGTAAAAATTTACATGTTTAGACACTAATAAGAATACTAAACTACTGTAAGTATCATGGATATTATATCACTCACTTATGACACCCTAATATTTCATATAATGAATATGAGTCATTAACTAATCCCATTCCTCCAAAATATTATTAATGAACCATAAATAAATAATATTACTTTGAAAAAATAATTTTATCATATTCATGTTTTACATAAATGACTTGTGAAAACATTGAGAAATAAATCAAATTATAATTGGTATAAATATTAATAAATTGTAATTTAATTCAAATATTTATTATCATTCACACTCAAATTTTCATTTGCAAAAAAAAACATGTTGCCCACTACAACCTATGCTCAAATTCATTTGAATTGGTGGAACTCCAAGATACACTTTGTGTGCGAAGCACTAGGACCTTATCTTGATACTAGTATTTTCCACTTAGAAACAATGTATGTATATAGAAACACATCATAACCACTAAATAGATAAGGATAATACATTTTTATGAAAACATCTTCTAAATATTTTTTCTATAATATAATTTCTTTATCTTAAGATATTTAATAAAGACATATGTATTATTTTTTTCATCATCCTTTTATGATTTATTTAATTTTTTAGACTGTATTGGATGTACTTTACAATTTCTTCCATGGAAATGGATTTATCTAAGAAACGACCACCCTTCCATTGGTTCCAAGATATCCTCTTCCTCAATTTAGAAGTGATAAACCTTGTCTTGATCATTCAATCATTGCCAATCCACTAATGACACATCATCCAAAAAATAACTCACCAAAAATAAAAACTATCGTAGTTTTTATGATGTAAAAAACAATATAGAATTATGAAAATTGATAATGATTATAATTTGAGAGACCGAATATACATGATCATATTTGGTAATTTCCAATAAAACCAAAAAATATGAGTTTTTCTTATTAACATGCCATGCCACATGATCTATATTACCTGAGATCAACTAGTGAATGATTCATGAGGATAAGTATCAATGATTAGGATCCCCCACCACCTAATATTCTAACATCATATATGTACCATCATGTTGATGTATGTATACTATTTTACATACAATTAATATTACGACAATAGAATCATAAGGTTTTAATTATATTTAGGAACCATAATAACATTGTGATGTCCCATGTAATCAGAAATCATAAACATGTAAATAGTTTGTGAAAAGTTAATGACACTATCATGGTGAGAATCAATCATGCATAGCTCAAACTGTATCCATGTTGCGGTAGATGTGAAAAAACATTCCTCATATCATGGGATTCATGGTAAATCCTGCGGAATTTATACTGGATAGCTTTAAAAATTGGTACTTATATATAAAATGGGATTATACTATATTTTCATAGTGGGATTATATTCATACAGATTTACCTACCTGGATAGAATATGGCACAAGAACGTATAATATTTATCTAATCAATTTTATTTTCTATTTTTTACACAATCAATTTTTCTATCCTAATGTAACATCACACACAATGTTTCCCATTTACAAACCTCATACAAACCAACCACAAAGGATGGAAACTTCACAATACCTATTTCCAAATACCATTAAAATATTTTAGAAGTCATCAATTCATTTGTGAGGATGGATTCATTATAAGGTGACTTTACATACAATATAACTTACACATTTTTTTAAATATAACCTATTAAATATTTATATATATATATATAATATGTGACAACAGGGTCCTAGTGACATCACAACCACCCTGCCTTAACATGTCCGTCGGGTCCCGGCCCACCAGGTACCACCAGTTTCCCCGCAGACACGTGGTGCCCACCCCAGGGTCCACCCACGTGCTTGAACGTGTCATCTGACTAATGATAGTCCCCACAGGCCAACACATGTCCTTTCCTGTGTGATTTGTCATCACTCACACAAACCCTGGGAACATTCCCAGAAGGTCACCCATCCTGATCACTACTCCAGGCCAAGCACGCTTAACTGTGAAGTTCTAATCAGACAGGCTCCCGAAAATGAAGGTGCACCTTGTTGACATGAGTCATATCATTTAGTCATTTGACCCTTAATCATTTGTGGATGTTACAATCACCCCCCCCCCCTTTAGTGCACAACGCCCTAGTTGTGGGCCCTACATCTCAACCCAGGCAGTGCACCACGCACTTAAGGCTGGGTTCCTTCTCTGATACCAAAAGTGACAACCGGGACCTACTGACATCACATCCACCCCACCTTAACATGGCGATCGGGTCATGGCCCACCAGGTACCACCAGTTGCCCTGCAGACACGTGGGGCCCACCCTAGGGTCTGCCTACGTGCCTGAACGGGTCATCTGACTAATGATATTACCCACAGGCCAACACATGTCATTTCTAGTGTGCTTTGTCCTCACTCACACACACCCTAGGAAACTTTCCAAAAGGTCAACCATCATGATCACTACTCCAGGCCAATCACGCTTAACTATGAGGCTCTAATCAGACAGGCTCCCGAAAAGGAAGGTGTACCTTGTTGACATGAGTCATATCATTTAGCCATTTAACCCTTTATCATTTCGGGATGTTACAAAATATTTTCAATATGGGGATAAAAAGGTGGAAATAGTCAATATATATGACATAATCCTACATATATACACAATCATATAAATAATAAAGTCTCCAACAAACAATTATTTAAATTTTTTATCGATTTTTCTATCAATATGTTTGTTATATTTCTTAGTATATAAAAAATATTTGATGAGTCATGTGATTTCTTAGAAAATAGAGATTATTGATTGGGATTGTAAAATTTAGTTCAAACATAAAAATCATCCAAAATAAGAAAGGGATAAACAGATATTGGTCCACATTATCCAGGTCAGTTTAGGCCCTACCCTCCCCTTATACATTCCAAAGAAAATTTATACTCAATTTGGTTCTAAGTAGCCAAACTCTGACAACAATACCACTTGCAATAAATCCAACTTTTTTACCATCAACATGTTACCACTCATATGATAATAATGACTCTACTTAGACATGCATATACTCACTAGGAATTCCATATATATCGTTATGACTACTTTTCTGTTTAAAAAAATCACCACTTTGATAAAAATCCCTCAAGAGATGATATCTGTGAAGTATATACTTTTTCCACTCCAATATACCAGGATCCATAGTTCTAGTACTACCACTATAATATTACATAATATTAATTATTGTGAAAATACAATAGTTTCTTGATATAACTATATGAACTGAAACAATGTTTTGTTTTATACTGATTCATTTGTTCTATCACAACAATCATGTTTTTTGTATATTTTTCGAGCAATATATAAAATGAGATTCACTTTCACATTTCCTTAACACAACTATGATACTAAATCATATTGATCTATTTTCATTCTAGTTTTATGCCCCATTTGATGACTTAATCTCCTTACTCTCCAAGAACCAATAACATATCTCTTGTACTTTCTCAATTTTTATTAGATATTAATAATTTCTACGCAATACGGTTCTCCTATATTTGTTTCATATTTTACCACCATGTGAATTAAGCTAAAAATTTCAATGATATTTTCGATTTATAGAATGTTAAATATGAAATAGTTCTCTCTTGAAAATATTAAAAAAATTATATATAAATATATTTTCATTTAATATACATTGACTTATTCAAATCAACCCATAAATATATTTAAAATTATAATATTTCCTAAAACATGAGTTTATATGTAAAGTCATTCATAGGGAATGTTTTTAAACTACATATTAAATAATTATAATATTGATATATATTTTCTATATGTTGTCAACATATATCACATATAAAATCATGGATCCACCACTAACCTCTTATAGACTCTTGTAAAACTAATTATCACATTATTTAATATCTAATTTTGATCCAGAAAAGAATACTCATAGATTTCACATTATATAGCTACTTTTGGGGTGAAAAATATTCTATTTATATCTAATATATATTTTCATAAGTTTCAAATATTTAACATTATATCATTACATATACTAATAATTGTAATCTACTATGACAATATGAATTAAAATGGATTTCAACATCACTATTGGGGAAAACATGTCATCGTAGTCAATACCTTAACATACAATAAACATTTAACACCCATTATTTCATTATAGTTATAAAATTTTCCATGAACTCCTAGTTCTTTATTAAATTCTAAGTTGGACCTAGTGGGTTCTAAAATACATACATATTTTTGGTACATGTAATCAATTTTTTTGAACTCATATTCACTTAAAATTTTAGTTTTTTTCCATTTATTTCTTAGTTATAGGATAATATTTATAATTCCTAATAAGTTATATATCTCCTAAAATAGAGATTATAAAAACAATCTCCATTTGGTTTTTAACTTTCTTATGTTATATGTTTCTGTATAACTGTTATGATATCTTTCGAAATTTATTCTAATGGAAAGTTATTGTGCATCATGAGCCTTGACACTATCAGAGTCTATCTTAATCGCAGTATCTAAAATAAATATATTATACCTCTTATAGAAATATAGTATTTCACCTGAGTATAGATTTTCTATTTTGTTATAGTATATATAATATACATTGTATCTTTATGATAACTTACATTGATACATTTTTTCTCTAAGATGCATGTTTTTCTATAACTTTCTTTAACAAATATTTTTTCATACTGATACAAAATTTTGTGAAATAATGATTTTCATTCATATTATACCTCATATAAAATTCAATATTTCAGTTTAGTTTGTATATGATTTAGTGTTAGTGAAACAATTTTAAAATCACGTACTAAAAGGAATAATAAATGACTTGTAGTACATAACATCAATCTCACTAACGAATGAAATGTTTAAATACTGTTATTGACATACATCATTACTCTAATGTGTATATGAAAATGTGATTTTAGGAATTATTCCCACTATAAAATTAATGATTTGTGGGTGATTATTTAATATATAATTTACTTACCTAAACTAAGGAATTTTTTATCTTCATAACAAGAATATTCCATACTTCACTTTAATATTACATAAACCTATTAATGGAATATTTTGAATCTTGATAATTTACCTCTAATTTCTAACTAATATTTTTATATATATATTTTTTAACTAATTATATAACATTTTTGATATTATGATCTTGAATATTGAAGGATTTATTGGTCATTATACATTATTGAAAACATGTCAAATACCAAACAGTATTAACTCAAAGGTGCATAAACACCCATATTGGTATATCCATGAAATTTTCTTCTTGTATTCTTGGTCTAAGTGTTATATTTCCAAATTGAATATTATTTGAGTCATATGTGTTATATTCATATTTAATTTCCATTAAATAATACTTTTATTCAATTATAAGTAAACTAATATTCATGTATGGTATTCCATGATAACTTTATTTATAAGATTGAAATTAAATATCACCATAGTTAAATTGTATACTGAGATAATGTGTTTGGTAACACATAATTCATTATAATAGTCTTAAAATAAAAAAATATTTCCACTATGAAATTGAAATTTATGATATTATCAAACTAACAATGCACACATGCTCCATTTGAAAAATAGATATCCACTTTAACACTTTTAACTTGTCAAATCATTCTTCATTCTTATATTTAGATAAAAATAGGGCAAGAAATTGTATCTAATACTCATGAAGCGAATAATAAATATTTCATGTAATGATGAATATACTTGAAGTGTATGTTTTTTATTGATTTTTATGAAAATAAATTCAATTAATTTTGAAGTCACCTTACATTCCACCTATGAAAAGAAATATGGTTTAATTAAATACTTCTTTATCTTTTGTTTCATGATAGGATGCCACAAAATTACCTTTATAATTGTAATTTCCATTGGAATTTTTACCTTACCACTATTTTTTTCACCAAAATAAGTAAATATTTATCTCTATTTTTGTTATTATCAACTTGGTGAATCTTATACAAAATATATTTATGTGATTTGTCGATAATTTTCATTTTATTATTTCTAAAAAAACTATAGAAACTTGGTGATTATGATACATGTATGAATATATGGATAGATCATTAGTCATTCTAATATTAACTATATTAATTGATCATTGTACTCTATGGTCTTTACCACATGAGGTCCAACATGGATTATATATTTTTTCTTATATTTATATAGTTTATTGATAATGTAAATAGTTTCCTAATTCAATTTTTCTTTATTTATGTATTATATAGAATGAAACAATGTGTATCCATCCATTCCACTATGATTCATTCAAAACTCAGTAGTCATTGATGATTTCATTATGATGTAAGCATTAAATTCATTATATATGAGTCTTCTGTATGTTTCTTTCTCACTCCAATGTTCGTCATGATGTCAGTCATCAAATAATGGGAACTGTAACAAAATAATATACTTTAATGTCATAGTACTATGCGTAAGCTTTTATACCACTCCTGGAAATTTGTTTTAATGAGGAAATTTTTATTTTCCAGGATTGATCATTATGAATTTTTTGGTATTACATACAACAATTAAATAAAATAAAATATTATCATATTAATACTTTTACCTTTATTAGAAATAATTTTGAAAATATTGAATTAATAATCATTATTTATCTCATTATTTTCTTCAAATCCCATAAACCATCAATCATTGAATTCAAAATATTTTACCACATGAATATTACAGTGGAAAAGGATTCTTAAAACTTTTCTTCATAATATAATTTATGTCTACACTGCTATGTAGATTGATTTAAAGAGGGATTTTGGTTTTTTAACAAGATTAACTCATTGTTCCTTATCTATTGAGTGGATTTTCATCTTCTATAAACTATAAACAAATATATACACAACATTTTACCCCTATAATTTCCCAAAGATATATATGGATACTTATTTTATGAAAATTTTAATTATATCAACTCACAACTCTAATTAAAACTCCCTAATATAAAGAGGCGCATTAAACAAAGGACAAAAATCAACCCAAAAATTGGTTTCACTATAATTTAAGTGATAGAAGGTTGTTATGGTTTAATATTAAAATGATGTATTTTATCATTGATTAATTAGAAAATGAAATTTTATTTTATTTATCATTCTAATTAATTAAACTATGTGATCACATTCACCAAATTAACCCATTATAAATAGAAATAATTCATTTTTAATTCCTTAATTTTTATAATTTCTTGATTTTTGACTATCCAATGTGATCTTAAACCATCCAAGAATTAAAATAATAAATAATTAACAATTAATGGTAAAAATAAATAATTAAAGACTTGATCATGAGTTGTCTATTACTATTTAGGTCTCACTAGAAGTTGTATCTTCTAAACTGTCAAACCTAAGGGACTCAAGTGTAAAACTAGTAAAGCAATTGTTTTGGAAGATATTGGTGCTAAAAAATATTTCTTCATAACTAGGAATTCATGCAAAACATCCGTTCACCTTGAATTTCCTCCTTCAGAATAAATGTTCGATAGAGACACTCCTACCTGAAAATCATGGTGGAAACATGAAATGAGTGATTGTAAATCAAAAAGGAAAAAATATATATTTTGTGGTTGGTACAATATCCTAGTCAAATCTAAAACAAACTTTTACGAGATGAGTAAACAAGATATTACAATATAAGATCAACTCTAAATAAAATAATGATAAAAAATTATGCGCATGTAAATCACCCTATCACATAGTACAATATAAATGACCACAATAAAAACATATATATTAGTCATATTATGGTTTTTACATGTAAATTTATTTCACAAAATCTATATTAAGGAACACAATCTTGACATAAAATTTTTCATGAAACAAACCTTCTAGGGAAACCAAGAAAAGAAACATTTGAATCCTTATGTTTTTCACAACATAAGATTAAATCTCAATGAAATCCACCCATTTATATTGTTGGATACTCAACAGAACCATTCACGCACTGTACCAAACTCTACCATTTACTTCATCCTTTATAAAATAAACTCATTATTCAATAGTTTCCTCCAACCTTCCAAAAGCCGTGTTAGCTCCCATGTTCTGGTAAAATTAATGGAACAAAATTCCTCCATCATTTATAACTCCCAATTAAATGATAAAATAAAACTTTTTACCTTAATAAGGATTAAAAGTTCCCCACCATCTGTGAGAAATAGAATTTAAATTTGAGAGTCAAACCTATGCACTGAAATTCTAACCTTAGAAGACCCACTAAACTAATGAGGTTCAAGTCCTTTCAGAAATATCAATTCTGGAACTCAACCTCGAGATTTCGTTCTCCTAACAAATTTTTGTACATCGACCCATTATAATATTAAAACATAATTAGTGCCCCCAATTTCTCATTTTGTTTATAACTACTAGACTCCATGTTTCGTTCTCCTTAAACTATCATGCATCACATGACCTCTACTCAGCTCAGCCAAGGCCTTCCCTACTGGTTCCTTACTTACAAGAAAATCGTATACAAGTTCTTTACCCTTCCATAAAATTTACACATTAAATTGGATTTTATGAACATTTATATCGTTTTAATAACTATTACCATAGAGTTTCATATAAATTTATTCATTACTGTATCCTATAATAAAACATGTTCGAGGAGTATCACCAAAATTATCTATATTATTGGAATTTACAAGGATATATTTGATCCCTTTGAAATCTCCTAAATAATAAAATCACACATTTTTTCATAAAATAGTTCCTCAAGATGTTGTTATACCAAATATTCAAAATGACTCTTATTCATGAGATGAGATTCATGGTTAACCTCTTAGGAAAAAATTACTTTGGAAAAATAGAACATAACCTCATTGTCATGAATATCAAATTCAGAATTTATATCATCAATTATATAACACTACTCTAATCAGGTGTTCTAGGAACTATCTAATCTATCTGGATCAATTTATCCAATATAATATTCCGAATTTCCTTCCCCAATACTCACCTCCATCATCAAACTGAATTCATTCAAAAATCACTCTGATATCAACTGCAACAATATTTATCCATCTGATGAATGTTCTGATGACCTCAGACTTGTGTTTGAGTAAAATTCCAACACTTTCCAAGAGAAATAATTAATGAAGGTCATACCAAAAAAAGGTTTCCTTCACGAGAACGAATGAGTGTTGGTCCCTGTAAATCCTTGTAAAATAGAATGTGATTATATTTCGTAGGTGTCCTTTAATTTGAATTAATAAAACTATACACTGATTTTTATTGATAAAACCCACACTTGTTTTTTATTTCATACGATCGAGTTTTGTAAATTCTCTATAAACCAAGTTCATTAAACCTTTCTCACCAATGTTACTAGATGGCTATGTCACATATTTTATTTTCTATAAGGCATTACTCTAACAAAAATTATACCTTCTAGAACCCTAGTTAGGTATAAATTTATGTATCTCACACCACGGTCCACCACCATGGACCCTTGGGTTATCTTACACACACTCTAAAAAACTAGGTAGATAACCATATATCATGAAGCTAACAAAAGAGAATTAGGTTCTTTTTTTGTCCTGGTATATTCCAGATGCCAAAAAATGAAACATAAATCCAATAATTGTTTTATTTATCACATATAAATTACCAAAAACCACATACACCTATACCTTCAAAAGGTAAGCCTTTCCATGACTTTTAGATGCATAATTTCACATCTATGCACTTTTATAAGCTAAATTAAATGAATATTCGAAATCATGGAACCATATATCTATTTTAATCATTACACATAGAACGAAAGTGACCCACTCAACATAAAATTAAATGTTATTGGATGATCAAAAATAATAACATCTATATTTTACATTCATATCTTATTAATCCATCTATATGTGTCCCTTTATTCCACAGTTCCAACATATAGAGTCCTCAGGACTAGCTACATTTCCAATGATATTATCTCTTCTATTTTCTCCTATTTTATTTTGAATCATTCTAGTAGATCATACACTATATTCTGAAAAAATGGAAAATCTTATGGAAGTAGATGATACCACATTATTCTAGATAAATTCATTCAAGATTATATCATGGATCTCCATAATGGCCAAGTCAGTCATTCAATTTGAATTACTCATAACTATCATCATTGTATCCCGGGATTGCAGAAATGATGACAATAGTATTAAGGCATGTACGACATTAGTAAACATCACTATAACAAACTCCAACTAACTCTGGATCATTTTCAGTTCAGCAATATGGTCAGTCGTATAAATTATTTCAGAAAACCACATGTAGAACATTCACTACAACATGAACACTTTGTTCATATTGGATGGATTCCCATATATGCTCAAAACATTATCCATCTATCTTATAGTTTTATTCGTTTCATAGATGTTGATGTCAATATTCTAGGCAAGAATCATCTAGATGAAACCTAGTACCTTCCTATCATTCATTTCAAATATATATATTTTTCATTACATTTGAATTCATCATAACTAATGGGGGATTGATATCCTTTTGAAACAAATACCCAATTACGTGAATTTTCCAAAATCCAAATTCCAAAAAATAGTACTTCCTACATCAACATGAACTCTTTTAATGATGTGAATAAAATATAGAAAATACCCACTAAATTCAGAATAGGGTAAAAGAAAAAGTACATCATTATTTCATGATGTTTTTGTCTATGCTTCCCATAAAAACACCAAACCATGATTTGATACCATTTTTTACATTGGAATCAGTATCTTTTGAATTTTCAAACCTCTAGAACTAAAGTGTGAAATTATTACACCTCAATTTCTTGAAGATATTTGTTCTAGTGTATGGTGTTTCTGTAATGAGGAATCCACGCATCACTACCACAACAAATGATCTTGAACCATACATCTAAATTATGAATGTTACCCTCACATTAGACATTCAAAGAAGAGACATACAATGAATGAAATTAAAGAATAGGTTAATGCAAAAAAGGGATTATATGGTTTGAAATAATTCTTAATCCATGATAACCAAAATCATTCACAAGATTAGTAAATATGATATTACAATAGAAGATCAAATATAATTCATAAGCTAATAGAATCCTAAGGTTGAGTAATTCACTTTATCACACACTATGGTACAAATGACCCCCAATATAGACATATAGAGTATTTATCTTATAGTATTCCCAATTTGATAACCAAATGATATTCCTAGATAGAAAGGATCATGGATCTGATATTCAGAAAAATATAACCACTAAATTAAAGGTAATAATTTCCTCAACCAGATCACATGGTGAATAGTGCATCAGTGCCATATTTTGAAGCTCGTCCTTTAGACCAGATGCTTACATTCTTTTAAAAAGTCACAACTACCAATGTTTTTATGTTCTGTACTTTTGGTTCTGAGAAGTAATATATATGAATCTAATTGAAGAAAAAACATAAAATGATACACCCATTAGAAGAAATCAACACTAGAATAAATAATAGCCTCTCAAACAAATCCTAATAGGTTATTTTTTCGAGTTCATAATGGAATTACCCCTATAAGAACTGCTTATTTTGTAAAAATATGTTTAGATATAGTTTTTTTTGCATCCCATGTATTTTACTCAATTGGATTTATATCATATATGTAACATCCCAGGTAAATATAGAATAATACATTTTCATAAATATTAATATTTTTTAATTAAAGAATAATTATAATTTGAAGGGGATTCTCTGCTCGATGGTGTACCCGATACATATCAACGGGTTTCTTCAAAATCATATGTTACAGACTTCGAAAATAATAATAATATTTTAATTGGTAGTTAACGCTAAGTTATTTTATTGGTAGGAAAGAATATAACTAACTTAAATATGATTATACTTGTTTGTTAAATGTTTATATATTTATCCAATAAAATTTAGAGGCATAAAATGTGAATTAATCTAATTTTAAGCATAATTTCCATTAAAAGGCCTATTTACCTCCTTTTAATGGGGAACCCTAATTAAATATAGTTTTTAATACTATTTTATGTTCTACTAAAAAAATTCTTATTTAGAATTGGGACATCAAAATTTACATTGGATAAAATTTTGGTATATTTCTGATAAAATTTATTTTTTTATGAATAACGAAAATTATTGTATTTTAATTCAAAAGTTATTTTTTACCTAATTTATTAATAGGGTTAGATTATGTTTTTAATTGGTTTTAATGTTTAATTAGAATATATTTTTACAATTTAATATAATTTTGGTCATTGTATGTAATTTCATTTTGAAATTGGATATAAACATGTGTTAATATTATGATATTTATTATTTCTTAAAAACACGATATTTATTTTAACAGCGGAAATTAATTTTAAATTAATTTCTGGAACTTATGTGTTTTGAATTTGAAAAAATGGATTCTTTATTTTTAATCAGTTGGTCCAAAATGTGTAAATAGGTAAATTTTATTTTTATACATTTTAAATATTTACATCAGAAAATATTTTATTTAACTTGATTAAAAGGTAAAAATAAAAAATAATGGTAAAATATAATATTATAATAATTTTAAATTAACCTAAAATTTTTATTAATCCTATTTATTGATACAATCTGACCATGGGAATCCTTGTATCTAATTTGGTACCCCATGGAGCCACATGGGAGTAATTATGACATTTTATATTAATTAATTTAAAGTTAAAATAAATGACATAAAAAATTATCTATTAGTAAATAAATTTTTACAAAAGGTTATATGTAACAGCCCAAGATTTTATAAAAAATATTCTTTTTAATTTTATTAATGTATTGTGTTATACGCTACACCAAAAGGAGCTTTCACAACACGCATCCTTGACTTGCCTTGCATTACACGCAATCGCAACCTTCCTCGATAGCGTGTGTAGTACGCAATACTGAGTTTCACGAAACAACGATATGCTATTAAAATATTATTAAAACTAGCCGTTATGAATAGTAATAACCACTTTTTGAAATTTTGAAAATTTTATTTTTCAAAATGGAATTCATTTTTAGATTCGGAGTATCGAATTTAGCCTAAGGTGAAATTCTGGTACTTTTCGGATAACTTTCATATTCTGATGAATAGTGAAAATTACTAAATTATAATTAAAAACAACTTTTTTAATCGAAATAATCAATAGTGATAAATTATTAATTTTAGTGGTTTTAAAGTATATTTAGAATATATTTTTACAATTTAATACAATGTTGGTCATTGGTTGTAATTTCAGATTTAAACCAGACATAAACAAATGTCAATCTTTTGATAGATATTGTTTCTTAAAAACACGCTATTTGTTTTAACAGCGGGATTTAATTATAAAATTAATTAATGAAACTTCTATGTTATGAATTTCGTAAAATAGACTTCATTTTTGAATTCGGAATATGAAATATAGCTTAGGATGAAATTTTGGCATTTTTCTGAACACCTTCAATTTTTGATGAATAGAGAAACTACTAAGTGGTTGTTAAAAAACTGAATTTTTCATAAAACTTAATTTTACCGCTTCTGTGAATGGAATTTCAAAAATCCGAGAGACATGGTTGATGTCAGTAAGTAAAATGTGGTTCAATGAGATGAAAATAATTTTTGGTGAATAGTAACTTTTTACGTTTTTTTACCGCGGTTAATAGTAAATAGGGTAACTAAGGGTAAATATGATATTACTATTACCATAACACATGTCCTAATTCTATTGGACAAGTGTAATTCGACCGAAAACAAGCTTAGGAATAAAATATGACCATTTAGGCCCACTTGGATTAGATTAGGACATTTATTATTATTTAATTCAAAGAAGAGTTAAAAGAGTTAAAATCAAAGTTTATTTACTAAAATATTTTTAATATAGGGTTATACATAAGATAAATTAGATTGTAAATATTCATTAGAAAGCTAAAAAGATTTCCTACATAATGGTATTTTATTTGTAATTTTTAGACATCAAATAATATAATTTACTTATGACACAAAGATGATGCAGTAATTATCTTGTTAATGAAATATTGACATAATTGATGTTATAAACACCAAACTGAAAGTAATTTGAGCCTTTTTATGAATTCCACTAATTTTATAGGTTACTATGATATGTTAGTGTTGATTTAATAAACTTTTTTCGAACATATAATTCTGTTATGACTTTCACAAAAATCATATATCAAATAGTGTCAAAATTGACACAAAATAGTTTTTAAATCAAATATTATATTATTAATTGTTATTTTATTCCTAAAAATCTAAGGTTCGGACAAATGACTTAGATAAGGATATATATATTAATAATAAACAATTTGGGGTTCGTTTGGAATTTTATAGTAAGTTTATTAACCATATAGTATAAGAAAACAAAAAGACACGGTAAAAGTTAAATTATTTAACTTAGAGTTAAATCTAATTGATAAGGTTAAAATAATACCCTAAACTTGTCTAAATCTTATTGGTTGATAGGATTTCGACCCTTACCCATTTTATCTTCGAAATAAAACCCTTTGGAACCATTATAAACCGATTTTGACTTTAATATAAAATAATATTTTGAGATATTCCTAAGGTGCCCCTCTCCTCCCCTATAAAAGGACACCTCCTCCCCCTCCTCCTCACACCAATTTGAGCACTCAAGCTCGGCCAACCCCTGCCAAAATCTCTTCTCCACTTCCCTAGAAACATCCTAGAGGTTATGGTCTTCCTCAAAGACCAATTTTAGTGCCCTAAGAGGAGGTCTCAAAGAGGCGCTTCAAAGAAGAGGTAATTACCGTTACCAATTCTTTCATCTTTATTTCTTCTTCCACTTCTTCTTCTTAGGTTGTTTCATTATGAAGTAATAACATCAGTATCACTCATATACTGATATGTTATTATAAGTATGAAACAACCCTATTTCACCATCTATCCATCCTACGGAAAAAGAAATCACCGCGCGTGCGTACGTACGGAATACCGTCTCCACGCCGTGGTGTAATCTATTTTCCACCACCACCTTACATGGATGGGTATAATGGTGTAAAGAATAACTATACATAGTTATTAAAACATCATATTGATTCTGATATATTTTATAATCCACTTCAATTCAGTTTAATATTTATGGAAATGATATCATCGCTCGTGCGTACGTACGGACTACCGTCTCCACGACGCGATGAGATTCATTCTCCATGTTAACCATTAAAGAATGATTATAAAGTATATATAAGAAATAATAATGAAATATATGACATTATAAAGCTACTGGATTTATGTATATATATATATATATGTATGTCATCTACTTACTTCCATTTCAAGACAATTAGGAAAGTAAAACAGCGTTCATGCGTACGTACGGACTACCGTCTCCATGAACGGTGTTTTTCATTTTATTTATGTATCTATTATATATATATATATATACTGAATATATATGATATATAAATCATATTTTATATTCTGGAAGTAAGTAAATCATGATATAAGTAATCATGATGTCAAGAACAACAAGTCAAAACACCTACGATAAATGAAATGATTTTACCCAAAATGCTTCTTTAACATGGAATTTACAAAAGAACGGGTAATATAATGTCATAAGTGAACCATATATGATATCATAACAATTAATATGATTCTGGAATAAGTCAATAACATGATTTAAATCATTATACAGGAGGTTCGGACACTTACAAAGCAAGTCGGACATAAGGTAAGGGAAATATCGCAATCTCATTTTTATCCGAGATTGTTTGTACTTTGAAATTACTGGGGTATATTTTATCATCCACATCCATGTTTCCTCAATATGTAATGTTATTTACATCCACCTACAATTGTTTAAATCCAATTTTACCCTTCGGTGAGTTTTTAGTAAAATATATGAAAGGAATCTTTTATCGTTTTTCATACGAGGTACTTTTTGACTTTTCCGACAAAAGTACGAGAAGAATGTTTTTTTTAACTTATACGGCATTAATGGATTTTTAAAACATTATTTCAAAGAAGCTTCCTTTAAAAGTATTCAAGTTTATTTTTAATAAACTTCTTTTAGTTTAAAATTGTATGACATGTTAAGAAAGTAAAAGTGTTTTTGATGAAGAAAGGATATTTTCCTCAAGAATGAAGTTCAAGTATTTTATCAAAATTATCTTCCATCTAAGATAATAAAAGGGTTCTGTTTATATCCCTATTATTACATGGATTTGATTATGTTGTGATGGAAACATTTATATGAATTCCTTTATATTATATGAATTGTTTTATGATGTCATGTTGTTTAAGAATTCCATTTTTATTACATGGGTTATGTGATGATGTATGATTTATGATTATGTGGCACACATAAGAAAGGATTCATTATAAGATGGGTGGGACCTATATCTCCCTCCAATGCATTGGGTAAAGATTTTATATCTCATGAGATAGACATGGCTGGAATGGTAGGTTATACCGGTTCAGTGAAACAGGACTGAAACGAGGGTTACTCGATTCAGAAAGGGACTTTGTCCACTAAGATAGTCTTGGAAATGAGTCTTGACTAACAAGAAATGATTCTCTATGATTATGTGTGTATTCCACAAAGTTTCATGTTTTAAGTTATGCTTATTGGGATTTCATTTCACTACTATGATTTATCCCATGTTATGAAATTATGCTCTCTTTTGCAGGTTAAGATTTCCAAAAGTTATGTTCTTATGAATATGATGTGATTGATTTTCTTTTCTTTACCCTTACTGAGCATTTGAGCTCACCCTTTTATGTTTTCTTTTCCCCAGGATATAAAGAATGGTTTTAGGTAAAAAAAAGGAAGTTCTTTATGGGAGATGTTGAAGATCTTTCACCACGATTAGAAGATTACGTTCCGAGTTTCCAAAGACACTAAACTATTACGATCCTTGTGTGTGTGTTTTAGTTATGTACTAAGTATTCCGCAAAAGTAATGTAATGTCCATGTACGTCAGGCTTCGGGTCTCTACAGTTGGTATCAGAGGAAAGGTTTAGTCAACCTTTGGAAACTAGGATGCGAAAACGTTAGTGAGATCCCTAGAGATATTTCTAAGGTATGTCTAGGGATGTCCCTAAAGTTAAGTATACGTATAGGTTATAGTACTAGAATTACGCTAAAGATCATAGAATTAAACCTAATATGTTAGATATCAAGGATACTCCACCTTTATTATGTTGTTTTCCCTAGCATGATTTTTGCCTCTCACACTATTCTTTTTTTTTTGGGTTTTAGAAAATGGCTGGAAACAAGATGATTCACGATAATGGAGGATATGATGGACAATGGAATGATATTATTCATGAGCAACCAAATGAAATGGGATTTGGATGTCCAAACATCATTATTATGCCGAATCAGCAATCTCATAATATGATCAATAAAGTAAAATTTGGTAAGTTTCCTGACTCGACTAATAAGAGAAAGATGGAGTTCCATGATGATCATAGAGGAAAGAAAGTTCAGTTTCCCCTATGTAAATCATGTGGGAAGAGGCATCAAGGAGAATGTTTCAAGGGAACTGGAAGATGCTTTGGGTGTGGAAAATAAGGACACAAAGCAAGTAAGTGCAAAGGAAAAGGGTCGGTTAACACCATGGATGAGGATAATGGTATTGCTACGACATCAAAAATGGTTAAGTGTTTTAAATGTGGAATGTATGGGCATTATGCAAACAAATGCCCTAAGGGAAAGACTCATGAAGAGAATCAGTATGGTCATATGGGTAGTATTTATGTGGATGATGATGAAGAGACTACAAATGATATGTGAGATGAAAGAATTTTTGAAGCTCGGTCAATGGTTTAAGAATGTAGTGGAATGATTTCATGTTTATCATGTGTAATGTTGTATAAGAAATCTCATGGTACTATGGAATAAAGAGACGTCTAAGGATTGTTACACTGTTGTCTTTCCTTGAGTTATGAAAGTGTATGATTAATGGTACCACTATCCATGAAAGGTTATTCAGATATTTTTAGAATTTAGATGATATGCGCACAATGAAGGAATAATAAGATAATGGGGTGTTTGATTATATTCATGAGCTCATGATTGATATAAGGACTAAGTGATATCATGGTTTGAGTATATAGAATTTTGAGGATTTCGGTATGTGAAAAGTGTTAACTTTTAACTGCATTCATGTTTTCACTATGGTTCAATGGGTATTCAAGAGAATACATGATTAAGGAATTTGAATGTTTGGAATGTGACCAACAAAACATATCTTATATGGGGTTCAATGATGGTATTAAATCTCTGGTAATCGTTTTCACTATGTTATGAAAGTGGACTGCAGTATTATGGATAAGCCTAAAGACTAGAATGGATTATGTTGGACATAAAATAGTATTGTTTAAGGATAGAAGTTCTTTTTTCGATATTATTGATGGGATGTTATAGTAATATAGTTTTAGAAAAAGGAAAACCTGCAGGACGGGCGACAGCCCATCGCTTCGGACAAGGCTGTGGGAATCGAACCCACAACCGAAGTGCGACTAGCCTTTATCGCCTACCACTGGCCAACAGGAAGTCCCTGTTTAGTAGAAACTAGTTTTATTTTATTAAGCGGTATGATATATGAAGTATAAGTTCATTTTTGGAACCATATACGATTAATCTCACTATAAGATGGACTTATAACTTTTGCTAACCTTTTGTTTGAAATAGATGGAATGACCCATCCTTCTATCACAAGATCTGCTAATGCTTCACGAATAACAAATTCAACTTCATTTCTTTATGATATGAAGTGGAAATTGTTCAATTCACGAACAACAGTGAGATTGTAACAAAATCATGTAAGTATTTCTTTTAATTCATCAACTTTAGGGAAATGATCTTGAAAACCAAAAATGTTGTCCTAGTGCTCTTATATCTGATTAATCAGATGGTACATTATATCGTCACAAATTTATGGCTTTGTGATTGCTAGATTTTCCATAGCCATGTTCTCTACCACTCTCCATCAGAACATGATGGTTAGATTTCTCTTCCATATCCATATTTTCACCTACGTGGAAACCCAGTGATTAGTTTATTTGGGTAATCGTTACATTTCATACTTTAGTTTTTAAAGCCAAGTTTTGGTATTCCTTTTTACGATGTGGGTTTCTATTAAAGAAACTTTCGAATAGTAAACCATTTATAATCCCGACGAATTTCGAGGGCGAAATTCATTTTAAGGGGGGTAGAATGTAACAGCCCAAGATTTTATAAAAAATATTCTTTTTAATTTTATTAATGTCTTGTGTTATACGCTACACCAAAAGGAGATTTCACAACACGCATCCTTGACTTGCCTTGCATTACACGCAATCGCAACCTTCCTCGATAGCATGTGTAGTACGCAATACTGAGTTTCACGAAACAACGATATGCTATTAAAATATTATTAAAACTAGCCGTTATGAATAGTAATAACCACTTTTTGAAATTTTTTAAATTTTATTTTTCAAAATGGAATTCATTTTTAGATTCGGAGTATCGAATTTAGCCTAAGGTGAAATTCTGGTACTTTTCGGATAACTTTCATATTCTGATAAATAGTGAAAATTACTAAATTATAATTAAAAACAACTTTTTTAATAAAAATAATTAATAGGGATAAATTATTAATTTGAGTGGTTTTAAAGTATATTTAGAATATGTTTTTACAATTTAATACAATGTTGGTCATTGGTTGTAATTTCAGATTTAAACCAGACATAAACAAATGTCAATCTTTTGATAGATATTGTTTCTTAAAAACACGCTATTTGTTTTAACAGCGGGATTTAATTATAAAATTAATTATTGCAACTTCTATGTTATGAATTTCGTAAAATAGACTTCATTTTTGAATTCGGAATATGAAATATAGCTTAGGATGAAATTTTGGCATTTTTCTGAAAACCTTCAATTTTTGATGAATAGTGAAACTACTAAGTGGTAGTTAAAAAACTGAATTTTTCATAAAACATAATTTTACCGCTTCTGTGAATGGAATTTCAAAAATCCGAGAGACACGGTTGATGTCAGTAAGTAAAATGTGGTTCAATGAGATGAAAGTAATTTTTGGTGAATAGTAACTTTTTACGTTTTTTTACCGCGGTTAATAGTAAATAGGGTAACTAAGGGTAAATATGATATTACTATTACCCTAACACATGTCCTAATTCTATTGGACAAGTGTAATTCGACCAAAAACAAGCTTAGGAATAAAATATGACCATTTAGGCCCACTTGGATTAGATTAGGACATTTATTATTATTTAATTCAAAGAAGAGTTAAAAGAGTTAAAATCAAAGTTTATTTACTAAAACATTTGTAATATAGGGTTATACATAAGCTAAATTAGATTGTAAATATTCATTAGAAAGATAAAAAGATTTCCTACATAATGGTATTTTATTTGTAATTTTTAGACATCAAATAATTTAATTTATTTATGACACAAAGATGATGCAGTAATTATCTTATTAATGAAATATTGACATAATTGATGTTATAAACACGAAACTGAATGTAATTTGAGACTTTTTATGAATTCCACTAATTTTCTAGGTTACTATGATATATTAGTGTTGATTTAATAAACTTTTTTTGAACATATAATTCTGTTATGACTTTCACAAAAATCATATATCAAATAGTGTCAAAATTGACACAAAATAGTTTTTAAATCAAATATTATATTATTAATTGTTATTTTATTCCTAAAAATCTAAGGTTCGGCCAAATGACTTAGATAAGGATATATATATTATTAATAAACAATTTGGGGTTAGTTTGGAATTTTATAGTAAGTGTATTAACCATATAGTGTAAGAAAACAAAAAGACACGGTAAAAGTTAAATTATTTAACTTAGAGTTAAATCTAATTGATAAGGTTAAAATAATACCCTAAACTTGTCTAAATCTTATTGGGTGATAGGATTTCGACCCTTCCCAACTTTATCTTCGAAATAAAACCCTTTGGAACCATTATAAACCGATTTTGACTTTAATATAAAATAATATTTTGAGATATTCCTAAGGTGCCCCTCTCCTCCCCTATAAAAGGACACCTCCTCCCCCTCCTCCTCACACCAATTTGAGCACTCAAGCTCGGCCAAACCCTGCCAAAATCTCTTCTCCACTTCCCTAGAAACATCCTAGAGGTTCTGGTCTTCCTCAAAGACCAATTTTAGTGCCCTAAGAGGAGGTCTCAAAGAGGCGCTTCAAAGAAGAGGTAATTACCGATACCAATTCTTTCATCTTTATTTCTTCTTCCACTTCTTCTTCTTAGGTTGTTTCATTATGAAGTAATAAAATCAGTATCACTCATATACGTATATGTTATTATAAGTATGAAACAACCCTATTTCACCATCTATCCATCCTACGGAAAAAGAAATCACCGCGCGTGCGTACGTACGGAATACCGTCTCCACGCCGTGGTGTAATCTATTTTCCACCACCACCTTACATGAATGGGTATAATGGTGTAAAGAATAACTATACATAGTTATTAAAACATCATATTGATTCTGATATATTTTATAATCCACTTCAATTCAGTTCAATATTTATGGAAATGATATCATCGCACGTGCGTACGTACGGACTACCGTCTCCACGACGCGATGAGATTCATTCTCCATGTTAACCATTAAAGAATGATTATAAAGTATATATAAGAAATAATAATGAAATATATCACATTATAAAGCTACTGGATTTATGTATATATATATATATGTATGTCATCTACTTACTTCCATTTCAAGACAATAAGGAAAGTAAAACAGCGTTCATGCGTATGTACGGACTACCGTCTCCATGAACGGTGTTTTTCATTTTATTTATCTATCTATTATATATATATATATATACTGAATATATATGATATATAAATCATATTTTATATTCTGGAAGTAAGTAAATCATGATATAAGTAATAATTATGTCAAGAACAACAAGTGAAAACACCTACGATAAATGAAATGATTTTACCCAAAATGCTTCTTTAACATGGAATTTACAAAAGAACGGGTAATATAATGTCATAAGTGAACAATATATGATATCATAACAATTAATATGATTCTGGAATAAGTCAATAACCTGATTTAAATCATTATACAGGAGGTTCGGACACTTACAAAGCAGGTCGGACATAAGGTAAGGAAAATATCATAATCTCATTTTTATCCGAGATTGTTTGTACTTTGAAATTACTGGGGTATATTTTATCATCCACATCCATGTTTCCTCAATATGTAATGTTATTTACATCCACCTACAATTGTTTAAATCCAATTTTACCCTTAGGTGAGTTTTTAGTAAAAGATATGAAAGGAATATTTTATCGTTTTTCATACGAGGTACTTTTTGACTTTTCCGACAAAAGTACGAGAAGAATGTTTTTTTAACTTATACGGCATGAATGGAATTTTAAAACATTATTTCAAAGAAGCTTCCTTTACAAGTATTCAAGTTTATTTTTAATAAACTTCTTTTAGTTTAAAATTTTATGACATGTTAAGAAAGTAAAAGTGTTTTTGAAGAAGAAAGGATATTTTCCTCAAGAATGAAGTTCAAGTATTTTATCAAAATTATCTTCCATCTAAGATAATAAAAGGGTTATGTTTCTATCCCTATTATTACATGGATTTGATTATGTTGTGATGGAAACATTTATATAAATTCCTTTATATTATATGAATTGTTTTATGATGTCATGTTGTTTAAGAATTCCATTTTTATTACATGGGTTATGTGATGATGTATGATTTATGATTATGTGGCACACATAAGAAAGGATTCATTATAAGATGGGTGGGACCTATATCTCCCTCCAATGCATTGGGTAAAGATTTTATATCTCATGAGATAGATATGGCTGGAATGGTAGGTTATACCGGTTCAGTGAAACAGGACTGAAACGAGGGTTACTCGATTCAGAAAGGGACTTTGTCCACTAAGATAGTCTTGGCAATGAGTCTTGACTAACAAGAAATGATTCTCTATGATTATGTGTGTATTCCACAAAGTTTCATGTTTTAAGTTATGCTTATTGGGATTTCATTTCACTACTACGATTTATCCCATGTTATGAAATTATGCTCTCTTTTGCAGGTTAAGATTTCCAAAAGTTATGTTCTTATGAATATGATGTGATTGATTTTCTTTTCTTTACCCTTACTGAGCATTTGAGCTCACCCTTTTATGTTTTCTTTTCCCCAGGATATAAAGAATGGTTTTAGGTAAAAAAAAGGGAAGATCTTTATGGGAGATGTTGAATATCTTTCACCACGATTAGAAGATTACGTTCCGAGTTTCCAAAGACACTAAACTGTTACGATCCTTGTGTGTGTGTTTTAGTTATGTACTAAGTATTCCGCAAAAGTAATGTAATGTCCATGTACGTCAGGCTTCGGGTCTCTACATTATATAAGTTATATTTTAGACTATAAATATTATCTGGATATATAAAAATATTTCTTACATCATGGTATTTTTTTATAATTTTTGGACATCAAATAAATTAAATTATTTAGGACACAATAATGATACAATATTTACCTCATTAATAAATAATTTAAATAAACAATATTATAAATATAAAAAATCTATCTCAAACTGGTCCAATTCATATTGGATTATTTTATTTCGACCATGAGTCATCTTAAATTTGATATTAACGAATATTTTACCGTTTGAAACCGAAAATTTCATTATAATAAAATAATTGTTTCAAACTTTCCTAAAGTGCCCCTCCTCAACTTTATAAAAATCGCTCACTTCTAACCCATTTCTCAAACATCTCAAACCATTGGATCGTGAAATATATGCTCATATAAGCTCCCAAACACCCTATATTCATCCTCAAAGCCTCAACTTAGGTATAAAACACTTCAAGAAACCCTTTTGATTCAAACTAAAGGGAGTTACCCAATTTAATTGTAACACCTTCTCTTAAGTTATTTTTCTTTATTTTACTTATACAACACCATAAAATCATTTTATTGTACTATTTTATAACAACAATAGTATCCTCAATATACTAGGATGATTGTATGATAATTATTCAAACTACATTTACACACACCTCCATCTAATGCGTAATGAACATAATGTTTATGTGGATTGAAGACTAACACCTCACGAAATGATGATTGTTCAATTAACTTCTACTTCCTATCATGGTGGACATTATGATGGAACTATATTTATATATGATAGTTATTATGTTTATTTATTCTTTATTCTTATGTATTTTTCATTTATAGTATACCTTTACGGTTTCCATAATGGGTAAACGTGATAATTTCATTTCAGGAAGTGTGGACTACCGCCACATCAAAGTGGTATGACTCATTAATACCTTATGTGGGATGTATAAAGGATGTATTTAATGAAATTATATATTATATTATACTGTAATTATAATATACCTTTTTACCATTATGTTTTCATTCCATTAAATATTAAATATAATTGAATGTAGCGTTCATGCATACGTACGATTTACCGTCTCCATGAACGGTGCATTTCACTTCCTATCTCCAAATGTTATGTACTAAACTAAATAAACATATATACATTATATATATGATATATATGATATCTACATAACTAATATAATTCTGGAGATAATGGATTATTTACCACATGGACAAATTTTAATTATAACAAGGTCATTTTTTAACTCAAATTCTGAACATCGACAAAATGTCTGATATGAACTCAAATAATTAACAAACTATTATTGAAAGATAATAAGTGATATAAAATTAATGATAAAAATTAATAAGGTTATTAATCATGTAGAAATTAACATATGTTAATTATTCAGGAAGAACAAGGATCAAACGAGTCATGTTGGACACAAGGTAAGGGAGTTCTTATATCACTTCTAATTCTACGTGATTTCCATTGTTCACCACTTATATATTAAATGTGGTATTTAGTGTACATACATTTGATATATATTATCATTATTATATTTATATTCATGGTATTTTGTGATTCATTTTTTGGTTATTAAATTTTCTCATACGACTCGATTGATTACAAAGTGGTAAGGGTTTTTCATCTCACATTTTATTCCAGTGAGATTCATGATATATTAGCAACCATTTCCTTTTTGTTATGGATGTACTGCCCATGATTGTATTATTTGTGTAATATACATTAATTTATGGGTATTTACATATTAATTGTGTTATCTTTCTTTCATGGGGTTCATGTTTCATAAGATAACAAATCGGTAAGGGAACATTTCACCCTCCTCTTTGTAGAAGACTTTTTATTGTTATGTCCATTAATTTACATCTTATTATGTAGGGATATGTTCTCCTATTTCATTATTGTAGTAAATTATATATTCAAGTGATGGGAAATCCTTTTCTTTCTCACCAACTTCTTTTATTAATTTTAATTTGATGTTATTAGGCAGTCGAATTTCTGTAAGAAAACTTCTTAACCTAATTTCAATTTTTTGGTTTAATATCTAATTCTTGATTATGTCATGTTATGAATATGTGTGAATAACCTATGATTTTTTTACACATTATATCCACTTATATTGGGTGTATTTATAATTTTCACACATAATTATGTAATAGATTTATCCTTAATCTAAATATACTGTCTTTATAAGGGATTTCGTATGCATTTACATTTCCACTATGACTTCATTGTTGATATGCTCCAATTCACTCTTATATGGAGTATAAACTGTCCTTTGGAATATTATATCATGAATTCCTTTATTCTCATGATATTATTAAGTTCTGACTAAATGTTGTTCCTCAATTATTTGTATTCTAGGGTCAATCATTTTGTTAAAAACTCTTTAACTAAAACATTGTTTTTAAATTTTTAAAAGTTTATTTGTCTAACTCTTTCACATTAATGTACATGTTTTAAAATTGGTTTCAAATATTTATTCATATGTTCATGAATGTTTTCAAATTTAAATTGATTTCAAAATCTTTAATGTGGTATGAGACACTTTGATTCAAAAATATCATTTTTTAATATTTTAAATGGTTTGATAAAAGCATTGATTTTGTCAATATTTTGAAATGATATAATGTGATTGCAATGTGGAAATGTTATCTTTCGAAATTCCATTATGTTTCCAACTGTGAAATCAAATACCATTTAACACATCATAAAATTATGATTTTCTGGTGGTTAACTTTTTCCTATTCATGTTTTCCATCACTCTCCGTCAGAACTTGATTGTTTTTTCTTTCATCCATATCCATGTTCTCATACATAGAATCCTAGTATCAGTTATCTCGGGTGACCTTTGTACTTCTCTTTCTTTCTTTTAAAGTGATAGTTTTACTAACACTTTTCTGATGTGGGTCTTTTAGTGAATTTTTTTGAGCCCAATTTTAAAATATCAAGGATGTAATTTCCAATGGTGGAATAATGTAACATCCCAGGAAAATAAAGAATGTTATTTTTTTCTATTTATTAATATTATGGAATTAATGTTTTATCTTACTTTGAATGGGATGCTATGTTCCATGGCGTAATCGATACACAACAACGGGTTTCTTCGAAATCTTATTTTTCACACTGCTAAAATAATTATATTATTTTAAGTGGTAGTTAACGCCAAGATGTTTTATTGGTGGGAATGAATTTAGCTAACTTAAATATTATTATAATTGTTTTCTAAATGGTTTTATATTTATCTAATAAATGGTAAAGTCTTAAAATGTGAATGAATATAATTTTAAGCCTAATTTTCATTAAAAGGTCGATTTACCGCCTTTTAATGGGGAACCCTCTTTAAATCATGTTTTTTCACCCTTATAAGTTCTATTTGAAAAAATAGAATTATTATTTATAATTGGAACATCAAAATTTACTTCGGATAAAATTTTGGTATTTTTCTGATAAAATTCATTTTCTTATGAATAATAAAAAATACTTTATTTTAATTCAAAAGTGTATTTTTACCTAATTTATTAATATGGATAGATTATATTTTTAATTTGTTTGATAGTGTAATTAACATATATTTTTACCATTTAATATAATTTTGGTGATTTTATATTATTTCATTTTGAAATTGGATATAAAAAAGTGTCAATCTTTTGATAGTTATTATTTAAGAAAAATACTTTATTTGGTTTAATAGTGGGAATTAATTTTAAATTAATTTCATCCACTTCCGTGTTTTGAATTTGGAAAAATTGATTCCATATTTGGAATCAGTAGGTCCAAATTTTTTAAATAGGTAAGATTTATTTTTAGACATTTTAAATATTTACTTCAGTAAATATTTTATTTACCATGTTCAAGAGGTAAAAAACTAAATAAACGAAAAATATAATATTATAATAATATTAAATTACTCTAACATGTGTCATAATTCTATTGGATGATACATATCAGACAATGGGAATCTTTGGGTCGAAATTGGGACCCCATGGAGCCACATGGGAGTAATAATGACATTTTATATTTATTAATTTAAGTTAAACATAACAATGACATAAACAAATATATTTTAGTAAATAAATTTTTACAATTGGTTATATAAGTTATCCGTTCGACTATAAAAATTATTTGGAAATATAATATGATTTCCTACATCATGGTAATTTTTTTATTATGTTTGGAAATCAAATAATTAAATTATTTTTGACAAAATAGTGATACATTATTTACATCATTAATAAATGGTTTAAATAAAAAAGATTACACATATTAACACAATATCAAAAACCATTCCAATTTTTATTGGATTATTTTATTTTAATAATTGGTAATCTTAAAATTGATATTAACGAATATTTGATCTTTTTATAACGAAAATGAGGTTATAATAAAATAATTGTTTCAAACCTTCCTTAAGAGACAATCCTCCCCCTATAAAAATCCCTCACTTCTAACCCATTTCTCACATTTCTCAAGCCTTTGGATCGTGCTACCTCTAGCCAAATAAGTTTCCAAGATCCCTATATTTTTCCAACAGGCCTTACCATAGGTAGAAAACACTTCAAGGAACCCTTTTGTTTGAAACCAAAGGGAGCTACCCGATTTAAAGTTAACGTCTTCTCTTAAGATATTTTGTTTTATTTTACTTATCCACCCCCTAAACACTTTTTATTGTTTTATTTTATAACAACACAAGTATAATAAATATAATACTATGTTATTATGTAATTATTCAATCTACACTTACACACACCTCCATCTAATGGGTAAAGAACATATTGTATCTGTGGATGGAAAACTAAGGCCTTGTGAAATGATGATTGTTCAATTTACTTCTACCGCCTATCATGGTGGCCATTATGATATAAATTTATTTATATATGATATATATTATGTTAATGATTTCTATATTCTTCTATATTTTTCATTTATAGTATACCTTTACAGTTTCCATAACGGGTAAATGTGATAATTTTATTTTAGGAAGTGCGAACTACCGCCCCCTCAAGGTGATATGACTCGGTAATACATTATGTGGGATTTATAAAGGATGGATTTAATGGTATTATATATTATATAATACTTTATTTATAATATACCTATGTTATATTATGTTTTAATTCCAATAAATATTAAATAAAAATTAATGTTGTGTTCATGCGTACGTACGGCTTACCGTCTCCATGAACGATGCATTTCATTTCTTATCTCCAAATGTTATGTACTAAAATAAATACACATATATAATGTATATATTTATATGATATATATTATATCGAAATTATTAATATCATTCTCGAGATATTGGAGTATTGACCACATGGACAAATTGTAATTATAATGGGGTCTATTTTTAACTCAAATTCTGAACAACGACAAAATGACCGACATGAACTCAAATAATTAACTAAATATTATTTCAAGGTATGAAGTGATATAAAAGTAATAATAAACATTAAAAAGGATATTAATAAAGTATAAATTAACTTACATTTATTATTCAGCAAGAACGTTGAACATATGAGTCAAGCTAGACACGAGGTAAGAGATTTCTTATCTCACTTTTAATTCTTTGATATTTCCATTGTTCACCACTTATATATTTCATGTTCAGTATTGTGTACAGAAATTTGATATATATTATCATGATTATATTTATAATAATGGTATTCTGTAATTCATTTTGTGGTTACTAAATTTTCTTATACGACTCGATTGATTACAACGTGTTAAGGGTTTTTCATGTCACTTTTTATTCCCGTGAGATTCTTGCTATATGTGCCACTATTTCCTTTTGTGTGGTGAATGTACTTCCCATGATTTTATTACTTGTGTAATATTCATTAATTTATGTTTATTTACATATTCATGTTGTGATATTTCTTTCTTGGGTTGCATGTTTCATAAGTTACCAAATCGGCAAGGGAACCTTTCACCCTCCTCTTTTTAAAAGACTTATTTTTGTTATGTCCTTTAATTTACATCTTATTATGTTGGGATAAGTTATTCTATATCCTTATTGATGTAAATTTTATTTACATGTGATGGGATATCCTTTTCTCTCTCATAAAATTATTTTATGAATTTTAATGTGACGTCGTTAGGCTATTGAATTTCTGAAAGAAAACATCTAAACCCAATTTCAATTTGTGGGTTAAACATCTACTTATTGATTATGTCGTGTTATGAATATGTGTCAATAACATATAATTTTTTCACTCTTAATATCAATTTATATTGGGTGTATTTATATTTTTCAGACCTAATTATGGAATTGATTTATCCTTTATCTAAGGATACCGTCTATACATGGCATTTCAACTCCATTTACATTTTCATTGAGACTTCGTTGTTTATATGCACCAATTCACTCTTATATTGTGTATATACTATCCTCTGTAATATTATATCATGAATAAAATCATTCTCATTATATTATTACGTTCTAATTAAATGTTATTCCTCAATTTTTTTATTCTAGGGTCTCTTATTTTGTAAAAAACCCTTTAAATAAAATATTGTTTTAAATGTTTTAAAAGTTTATTCTTCTAAATCATTCACATTAATTTCCATTTTTTAAAACAATTTATGGATTTTCTCATATGGACATGAATTTCTTGAAATTGAAATTTCATTCAAAAGCATCAATGTGGTATGGGACACATTGATTCAAAAATCCCATTATTTAATATTGTAAATGGTTTTGAAAATGGTTTGATAAAAGCTTTGATTTTGTCAATATTTTGAAATCATATATTTTGATTAAAATGTGAAAATGTTTTCATTCCATATTCCATTATCATGGAATTAATTATTATGTTTTATGAATTCATGTTATTTGATCCATGAGGCACACTTATTCATGAAATGTAATGTTGAAGAATGGGGCGCCCATATAGCGCTCCAATGCATTGGGTAAAGTATAGTATCTTGATACATTATGTTAAATGGGTGTTGACTCGTGATAATTCATGTGCAATGTGGTCTTACTCATTCTTCATGTGAAATTAAGGCTTACTAATTCTCTATGTTCAATGAGCCTTGGATCATGATAATTCCTTATTAAGAGTTGTTTCCACATTTCCATGTAATGATTATCATGCATTATCATGCCTTTGTGTTTACACTTCCCTTGTTCTCTATTGATATTCCTATAGTCTATCATGTATTGTATTCCTCATGTTATTCCATGTTATTCCCTTACTGGTATTTATAGATCACCCCTTTTCTTATGCATGTCCTCAAGTTATCCCATGCAATTCTAAGTAAGAGGGAATATAGTAGTCATGTAAAGTAAGTTTTCAATATGGATGTTGTATTTCAGGTTTTAATTTGTTTTGTAATGATCCTACGCCCCAAAGACACTAAATATATCAATCTTCATTGTTGTTTCAAGTGATTATTATGTAATAAATTATGTTTAAGTGTGTAATAAATAAGTAGTGTTGTCTTAGTTGGTATTAGAGGATATGTTTAGTTATTTTTTTGGAGTAGGATTAGAAAAACCTAGTAATGCCTTAGAGACTCAACTATGTATAATAAAAAAACATCTATGTGTTTTGGTGATAATTGATTAAGTGGATTATCAAGAAAATAAATGATTTTCTGGATACAAGAAGAAATATCTTTATGTGTTGGGATGACAATGAAATGTATAAGAAAACCTTTTAGGTTCAAACATGTTAGGGACATTATTTTGTTTTATAAAAGGACAACAAGCATACCACATCAAAACCCTTCTTGTCGGAAAAAGCAGTGGGAATCGAACACCCAACCAAAGTGAGATTGGGTTTTATGGCTTACCACTATCCTACGTGAGGTCCCGGGTTAGTATGACTTATTATTTTTTGTTAAATGATTTTATGGATCATGAATAAGTTGATTTTGGAAACTTCTATTTTATCAAATGGATATCCTTAGTACTGGAAAGTGATTTGGTGATTAAATGATAAAGCTTATATTGGATGATGTTTTATCATTTGGAATACTATATTCCTAAGGAAAATAAAATACTACAGGATTTCAATTGTGGAGGAATATTTGAATTTTTTTATAAAAATCTATATATTTATTTTTGACGTATGGTAATTTTGTTTATTTCTAGAAAATGATTATCATACCATAGAGAATATGTGATTTGGTTAATTACACTTTAGTATGTGACTTTAAGAGTAGTCGATGATATTTGGAGACAAATGTTATGATTTATTGTGGAATCCTATGTGATTAAATCCTTATGTGTTTTGGGATTCAATCATAGTTTGGAGTATTTTGAATAATTTAAAGGATTATTGTGTATTGAATGGTCTTTTTGGTACTTTGGGTACTTTTTTTGGTCCTTTGGAGATTAATAATTGTACTTCATTGTAGAAAGGATTATCCTTTTTGGGGATTATATGATCTTATACTAACCATTTTTTTAGTTGATGTCTAAAGAAACTTGAAATATATAGTTATTATTTTGTGGAATATTTGATTCTCTAGAATACGATTCTTGTGATTTTGATGTGACCAAGTCTTTTTGAATGATTATTTTTTGGAGAGAAGATTAGTTATTCGCAGATAATTATTGAAGGATGAAACTCTACATGTAGGTAACTATACTTCTTTATGTTATTATTCTTTATAGTAAATGTATTCCTAAATATTATGAAAAGGAACAAAAAACAAAAATGTTGTTGGTTTACGTTTCCTACGTGACATTCAGAGACCGTTTAACACATCATAATTTTTGTGATTTTATGGTGGTTAACATTCTCCTAATCAGGTTTCTATCACTATCCATCAGAACATGAATGTTTGTTCTCTCATCCATATCCATGTTTTCCTACATCGAATCCTTGTATCAGTTAACTTGGTTGGCCATTTTTCTTATCTTTCTTTCTTTTAATGTGATAGTTTTACAAACTCTTTTCTGATGTGGGTCTTTTATTGAAGTTTCTGAGCCCAATTTTGAAATTGTGAGGACACAATTTCCAAAAAGGGGGAATAATGTATCATCCCATGTAAATAAATAATAATACCTTTTCAGATGTATTAATATTTGTGAATTAAAGATTAATTTTAAATTGAAGTGTATGTTATGTTCGATGGCGTACCTGATACGCAACAATGGGTTTTTTTGAAATCTTAAGTTACACACTACTCAAATAATAATATTATTTTAATTTTTGGTTAATGACATGCATTTTTATTTATAGTAATGAATATAAATTACTTAAATACAATTATGCTTTGTTGTTAAATGTTTTTATATTTTTCCAATAAAAGTTAGAGCCTTAAAATGTAAATGAGTCTAATTTTAAGCATAATTTTCTTTAAAAGTACACTTTTCGGCTTTTAATGGGGAACACTCAGTAAATATAGTTTTTTTCACACTTATATGTTCTATATTAAAAACTGAAATTCTTTTTTAGAATCAGGACATCAAAATTTTCTTTTGATAAAATTTTGGTATTTTTCTGATAAAATTTATTTTTATGAGTAATGAAAAACACAGTATTTTAATTCAAAAGATCCTTTTTGCCTAATTTATTAGTATGGTTAAATTATTTATTAAATTGGTTTGAAAATGTAATTAGAATATATTTTTTCCATATAATCTAATTTTTTTCATTGGATGTAATTTCAATTTTAAATGGGATATAAATAAGAGACAATCTATTGATACTTGTTGTTTCTTAAAAACACGCTATTTTTTTTAACAGCATGAATTTAATTTAAATTAATTTATTCAAATTATGTGTTTGGAATTTAGAAAATTGCATTCCATATTTTGAATCAGTGGGTCCAATTTGTGTAAATAGGTAACTTTTATTTTTCGACATTTTAAATATTTACTTGAGTAAATATTTTATTTACCATGATTTGAAGGTAAAAATAATAAATATGTGTAAAATATAATATTATAATAATATTAAATTACACTATAATGTGTCATTATCCTATTTTCTTATACATATCCATTGATTGACAACCTTAGGTCGAATTTGGGACCCTATGGTGTCACATGGGAGTAATAATGATATTTTTTATTAATTAATTTTATGTAAGGATAAAAATGACATAAAAAAATATATTTTAGTAAATAAATATTTATGAATGTTTATATAGGTTATATTTTCTAAAATAAATATTAATTGGAATGATAAAAATATTTCCCACTTCATGGTATTTTTTTTATAATTTTTCGACATCAAATAAATTAAATTATTTGTGACACAATAATGATACAATATTTACATCATTAATAAATGATTTAAATAAAAAAGATTATAAATATTAAAACATTATCCAAAACCAGTCCACTTTTTATTAGATTATTTTATTTTGACCATGAGTCATATTAACTATTATATTAACGAATATCTGACCTTTTGAAACAGAAAGTGAGGTTATAATAAAGTAATATTTTAAAACTTTCATAAAGAGCCTCTCATCCCCCTTATAAAAATCCATCACTTCTAACCCATTTATCACAATTCTCAAGAATTTGTCACATTCAAACTCTACTCAAATTAGATCCTAAGATCCCTATATTCATCCTATAATCCTTACCTTAGGTAGAAAACACTTCAAGAAACCCTTCAAACCAAAGGGAGTTACCTGATTTAAAGGTAACGACTTCTCTTAAGTTCTTTTGCATTATTTTACTTCTTCAACCTCCTAAACTCCTTTTATTTGTTTATTTTATAATAATACCAGTATCCTCAATATACTAGGATGTTTTTATAAGAATTATTTGAACTACACTTACACACACCTCCATCTAATGGATAATGAACATAATGTTTCTGTGGATGGAAAACTAACACCTCACGAAATGATGATTGTTCAATTAACTTCTACCGCCTCTAATGGTGTCCATTATGATGGAAATTTATATATATATGATATATATTATTTTTATGTTTTGTTTATGATTCTTTATTTTTCATTTATAGTATACCTTTAGGGTTTCCATAATGGGAAAACGTGATAATTTCATTTTAGGAAGTGTGGACTACCTCCCCTCAAAGTGATATGACTCATTAAAACCTTATGTGGGATGTATAACGGATGGATTTAATGATATTATATATGATATTATACTATATTTATAATATAAATATGTACCATTATGTTTTAATTCCAATAAATATTAAATAGAAATGAATGTATTGTTCATGCGTACGTACGACTTACCGTCACGATGAACAGTGCATTTCATTTCATATCTCCAAATGTTATGTACTAAACTAAATAAACATATATACAGGATATATATTATATATATGATATATATATCATTAATATCATTTTATAGATAATGGATTATTGTCCACATGGACAAATTCTAATTATAACAAGGTCATTTTTTAACTCAAATTATAAACATCGACAAAATGTACGATAAGAACTCAAATAATTAACAAACTAATATTGCAAGGTAATAAGTGATATAAAAGAAATAATAAACATTAAAAAGGTTATTAATCATGTCTAAATTAACTTATGTTTATTATTCAGGAAGAACAAGGAACATACGAGTCATGTTGTACACGAGGTAAGGGATCTCTTATCTCACATATAATTCCATGAGATTACCGTTGTTCACCACTTATATATTTCATGTGGTGTATTGTGTACTTCCATTTGATATATATTATCATGATCATATTTATATTAATGGTATTCTGTGATTCATTTGTTGGTTATTATTTTTTCTCATACGACTCAATTGATTACAACTTGGTAAGGGTTTTTCATCTTACTTTCTATTCCCGTGAGATTTGTTCTATATTCGCCACTATTTCATTTTCTGTGGTGGATTTACGACCCATGATTGAATTATTTTTGTAATATATTTTAATTTATAGGTATTTAGATATTCATTTTGTGATATTTCTTTCATGGGGTGCATGTTTCATAAGTTACCAAATCAGTAAAGGAACCTTTCACCCTCAACTTTTTAAAAGATTTTTTTTGTTATTTACTTTAATTTACATCTATTATGTTGGGATATGTTATTCTATATAATAATTCATGTAAATTTTATGTCCACATGATGGTATATTCTTTTCTCTCTCATCAACTTATTTTATGAATTTTAAAGTGGCATCGTTAGGCTGTCGAATTTCTTTAAGAAAACTTCTTAACCTAATTTCAATTTTTGTTTTATACCTATACTTCTTGATTATGTCCTATTCTGAAGATTTGTGAATAAAATATGAATTTTTACACTTAATATACACTTATATTGGATGTATTTATATTTTTCACACATAATTATGTAATTGATTTATACTTTTTCTAAGGATACTGTCTTTATAAGGGATTTCTTCTGCATTTACATTTTCATTGAGAGTTCATTGTTGAGATGCTCAAATTCACTCTTATATGGTGTATATATAGTCCATTGGAATATTATTTCATCAATAACATTATTCTCATGATATTATTCAGTTTTGATTAAATGTTATTCCTCAATTATTTGTATTTTAGGGTCTCTCATATTGTTAAATACACTTTAACTAAAATATGGTTTTAAATGTTTAAAATTTTTATTCTTCTAACTCTTTCTCATTAATGATCATGTTTTAAAAATGGTTTTATGGATTTATTAATATGGACATGAATGTTTTGAAATTGAAATTTGTTTCACAATATTGAAAGTGGTATGCGACACTATGATTCAAAAATCTGTGTATATAAAATTTTAAAGGGTTTTGAAAATGGTTTGATAAAATCATTAATTTTGTCAATATTTTTAAATGATATATTGTGATTTCTATGTTCAAATATTATCTTTCCACATTCCTTTACCATGGAATAAATGATTATGTTTTATGAATCCATTTTATTTGATCCATGCGACACACTTATGCATGAAATGAAATGATTAAGAATGGTGTGCCTTTATAGCGCTCCAATGTATTGGGTAAAGTACAGTATAATGATAAATTATGTGCATTTAGTGTTGACTCGTGCTAATTCAAGTTCAAAGAGGGTTTAATCATGCTTCATTTGAAATGAGGGTTTACTCATGCTTTATGTGCAATGATCCTTGGCTCATGCTAATTCCATGCTAAGAGTTGTTGCCACATTTCCATGTTATGATTATCATGATTTATCATGCCTTTATGTTTATGCTTCCCTTGTTCTATATTGACATCCCTATTGTCTAACATGTATTTTATTCCTCAGATTATTCCATGTTTATTCACATACTAGGCTTTATAGGTCACCCCTTTTCATATTCATGTCCTCAGGTTATCCCATTCAATGCTACGTACAAGGGAATGTATTATCATGTAATGGAAGTTTTCCATTATGATGTTGTATTTCATGTTTTATGTTATTATGTAATGATCCTAATCCCCAAAGACACTAAAAATCTCTATATTCATTGTTTTATCAAGTGAATATTATGTAATAAATTATGTTTAATTGTGTAATAAAATATCACGGTTGTTATAATATATTATTTTGAATTATCTCATCATGAGAATCTCCATTCTTTATGATGAATACCCACATGAAGGTGATGAGTTGTTTTAGATATGAGAATAAATTTCATAACATAAATGTTGACAAATAGACCGTTATACAATTAATGGTTGTATGGATGATTCACTGATCATCAAATACTAATATTTAATAACTAATTATTCTAAAATGTCACTAATTTCATTTATTAAAATTATATAATATTAAACCCAACATATATGGTTCAATAATAGATCATGGAAGATACACATTCCTCGAAATTTCATAAAAATATTAAATAAGGTAAAATCTACCTGAGATAATTTTTAATGCAATAATTTATAAATAATATATTATTAATTGATTATCAATATGTCTCATGGATCCCAAAATAATTTATTAAATTCTCGATTATTTAAACTAAAATTTTGATTTTTTTATAATTTTATCAATGTCATGTGGACATTATAGGTGGATCTAAATAAATAAAATGGAATTGTGTAGGATATATTAGTTCAGTCGAGAAAGGGAGGATCTGGTTCCTCCCATCCTCGGTTCGGTCAATCAATGTACGTCTACAATGTGTGCAAAATATTAAAAAATAAAATAAATCAAAATATTCCAAATAAAGTTGACCTCCCATGAGGCATTGTTAATTCTTATAGTGATTCCATTTTATAAATTTATATTACTCTTCCTTAAAACTAATAAAAAATAGGTGTAGTATTGTTCACGTCTGAGATAAAACCCATAGATAATAGTACATATCATGAAATGTCCTAATACAATAGAAATGTTGAAAAAATTTATTAAAAAAACATAAATATACTTCTAATAAAGTAAATTATGAGTGAAAAGAATACTAAATATCTATAAATCTAGATACATTAGATATTGAATCATAAAAAGTATGTAATGGGTAGTCATATCATTGTCGGGATTGGTTGTTAACAATCCAATGGATATACCTTAACTATCTGATTACTAAAATCCTTTTTAATATGGTGATGTTCCTGGATTTATTTAGAAATTAGGTGATACAAAACTGTATTTAAACATAACACTTAAAACCCCAAATTTTTATGATAGAATCTAACAAATAGATAATGTTATAACACCCAGAACAAGAAGACCCATATAAGATGATGGGATACAGGGCCTCAATAACATCTCGCCCATACCATGGAATAACAAAATGTTCTGATGACTTGATCCATACAATGGGGAGACTATTCCCTCAAATCGGAGTCAACCAATAGCCAAAAAATAACCAACATATCTATGACATATTCAGAGTACACGTAATCAATAAACAAAATTCTATATTGAATATATCATTTCGAAATAATACATACATAAAATCATAAAATCATGAAATTGATCACGAATTAGGACAATCACATATAAAAAAATACACATTATCCTACTTCCATCTCTCGGACACACTACACACCTAGTCTCCTGATACCCTTGAAATACTCCAACCCAATCTATCGCAATACTTGTACTCAAACCAATAAAACAAATAGAAGTTATACAGACAAAATGGGGTTCCCATGTTGGGTGATAGAAATATAGTTCATTAGGGTCCCATCAATTTACCTTAGTATACACCATTATATAGATGTATTCATGAGTGAAAATAAGAAATCCATGCATGATCACAAATGGTCGTGAATTAACCATACCACCATTACTCCCTCCGCATGAGGTCATCATGTGATAACCCGACCACCATGATGCATGATCAAACCTACTTCAACATTATTCAATAATCCAATAATCACCATGAATCATCACATCAATCCCATAACTCAACTCATACCTGAAGACTCATAGTAGGCATCATCTAAGACCACAACCCCCAATCCCAGTCACTATGACACCTAATGATTCCTACTTCAGTTCCTTGAAACAATCTCATAATTACATCACCTCATTCCATAAAACTCATAACACACCCTATACATGAATAATTTGTGTAGGAATCATCCATGACTTAATCTGTCCACTAAAATTAACTAGGTATGATCCAAAATCCAATACCAATATATTAAAATATCACTCAAAGTGTGGTCTATTTTATATGCATCACACATTTACAAAACCCATCCATCTCACATGAGGCAGTATAATATCATGATCCAAGCCTTCTCAAGGTAAGGTACACAATCCCGATAGAATCCTACTTAAGGAAATATCATTTTTAGGCACTTATGAATTCTATATCACTCATGGGGGGCATGTTACCCAAGATTTCATTCCCCCATCTAGTTTTTCACCTATCAACAGAACAAGAACACGTATGAAACAAAAAATATGGCTTGTAGGCCATCGAAAATTACACAAACTCATCACTCAGTTTCTAGTCATTTGTACCTAGACCCTCATCATGAATCACATCTAATATCTCATGTCAAGATGTTCAATGGGTCGCTAGATCTATCATGGTATCTTCCCTTTGATATCTTCTTTCTCCCATCAACCATTGGTGAAAATAATATCCAAATCCTCATTCGACCATAATTTTAAAACCAAACCCAACATCACAAAAACTGATCCACAAAACTGGTCCTATTAACAAAGGAAAATCACCAAATATTCATCTCTAAGACCTTTGGAATCATGATTCAAATTCATGAATAGTTTTCTGAACCCACACCTGGGTCCCATATAGAATATCCTAAGGGAGATTCCTAAACTCATTTCCAGGAGGAAATGCCTCTCCATCACACCTTGTATTGTCTTGAAGGACTCATACCACGCACAACACTCACTATACCTCAATACACCATCATAAGGTTATTACTCACTATATATGAGATGTATGGATGTCCCACTCAACTCGAATAGGCCTAATAATTTCAAACTCACCCAAAAGGGAACTTAGAAACTATAAAAAACTAGCCAAGGATAAACTAATGTGTAACCCAATCCAATATGTCAGTAGTCCTGAAGGGAATATATAATCCCCACAAGCTGAAAAATATTTCCTGAGTGTTAAGAAAATACCCTCGAGAATAATTTCACCATTGGATTTCAATATAATTAAAAATTAGAAAAAAATAAATAAACCAAATAAACAAGGACTAATAAATAATCATCTATAATATATATTTAACTAAAATAATATATATCATAAGAAGATACAAATAAACACCCTAGAAAAAACTAGCTACCCCAATATCCTTGAAGAAAATATAAGATAACTAATCAAATGTGACATCCACACTGATGTCCCATGGTCACCAACCATATTCACTAGTCCATTTACTATCAAACCCAAAACTAAAGGGATTGAAATGAAATTGGGAACCTGAATGAGAAGCATGGGTTCTTTATAGGCACCATTGTTAATAGTGAATATGTAGGGTGAGTGCTAAACAAGCCTACAATGATCTATGAAATGATTCCATACAATTCCCTTCATAGTATAGTCTATATAAATCTTGTCAGAACATACATTGTAAAATATTTTTTTTATATTCATTATAAAATATATATAAAAACATGCCACACTCACCTTTATTAAACAAAAACCCTTTAACAAAAAATAAGGATCGCAAATAATTTTAGTTAACCCCATTTTAAAATATGGTAATCATATGTTTATAATCATAGAAAAAATTATTATTTTTCGTCTCTCTAAACATTATTTCAAAATATCATTTTCAGAAATAACCCTACATAAAAACTATT
Source organism: Viscum album (assembly GCA_963277665.1). NCBI lineage: Eukaryota > Viridiplantae > Streptophyta > Magnoliopsida > Santalales > Viscaceae > Viscum > Viscum album. The sequence continues at coordinate 229,924,622 of OY728167.1, read as the reverse complement.
TCATAAATCCTATTTAAGAATTAATCGAAGAATCCTTTTAATTCATATTTTCCAAACTATTTTAGAAATCATTTTTAAAGTACGAAAACAAACACAAGGTGAAATAGAGTCACAAAACATCACCTATGGAATGAAGAAAACATAACAAATATTAACCCAACCAATCATTGTTGTCATAAAATTGATAAATTGATAATACAAACTATGTATTGAATTGGATACCTTGAGTAATAATAAGAAGGACCAAAGAATAATGTGAAACATACTAAGACTGAAGAGCATAATCAAAAATAGAAACATGATCCCTGTGATGGAACTAATGAACCTGTATATGTCTACAGTACTGTCAAACTAGACAACCACTATAACCATATCAATAATACTTAATCTACTATAGGAACATAATACTTTTTAAGAGAAATAATTATATATAGGAAAGGACCACCTTACAAGATAATAGTCTACACTATGGGTTGTACATATCCATACTTCTACATAAATTCCTATTACACCCATTAAATTTAAAATAGAGGTGATAAAACAATAATTGCATAGATCTAGTAGTATTCATTTTCAATAAACAACATATCACCTCTTACACCATTACATAAAACATTACCTTTAACATTATTTCATAAGAATAACATATAGATACATAAATAAAAATCACACCCTTTAGGGGTTATAATTCACAATGGTGTGCCAGTCACTAGGGGGATGCAATGAGGGCCTCACACATTTTAGAAACCAACTGCTTCAAAGAGAGTTAAATATATTCCTTTTAAATGTTTCTTAGTATGATAATCTATTTAAACAATTTGAAATAATTTTTCAAAAAATTCTTCAAAATCCATTTATCAACAATCAATTTGAAAACAATAATTTTTATAATTTCCTTTTTTATTCATTTCAAATAGAACTGATAGCAAATGGTCTCAAATAAATTAAAATAAGGTCCCAGTCTGTTATTTTATAAAAGTATCTATTGAATCATAACATGTATACTTTAAAAATTCATACATTTACAAACACCCTTTCAAAATAAAAACATTTAAATTTTATAAAATGATCCAATCAAGCATTTTGGTGGTCTCCTGGCATATGACATGTTCTTCCAATTGTTTATCTGATTTATAAACCCTTTGGATTTCATATTCACACCCACTATGGGAATATCAAATAATATTAATTTATAACGAAGTAATTAAAAGCATACCAAAAATTTATAGCATTCATTAAATGGAAATTCCAAAGAAAATCTTACCCACTTTTAGAGAAAATGAAACAGAGAAAATCTCCTTTGGTGGAGGATGAATAAACAAGAAAGGAAGATAACTCCTGAACCACTGAACTCCCAAATACCCTTCAATGGAAATTTCTCAAAACCCTAATCCGAATTCATATAGATGGTATGGGTTTTTGAATAGTGAAAATGAAATGTAAAGGGAAAATACAAAGGGGGAGAGTAAAAGTGGAGGAATAACATATTACCATTTAAAATCACTTGGAATCAGTGTCAAAGATAGCTTGATATTGATAAATGGGAGAGGGAAGAAGATGATTCTTGTGAAAACTGACCCCAATTGAATGATATTGGATAGTATGGAATAAAATCATTAAAATATAATAGGCTAAAACATAATTTTAATTTTAAATGAAAACTGGGAAGGCCACATGGTTTGGCCACACCATTTAACCACATAGTTCATTAAACCGTGAATATATTGTGCAAAGGAAACTGCTTTGGTGAAAGAGGGTCACATTGTTTGGATGCAGGGTTTCAATACAATGCGCAAAAAAATATAATACCACACTGCCAAAAACTATATAACTTCCACAATATTATCATAGAAATTCCTATAACTATGTGTAAAATGTGAACTATTACCCATAAGAACAAAATTTCGTTCCTGATTTATGTTGGGATTCACATGTTTTGGAGACAACTGTGTACTAAACATATAGACCATCCATTAACTGAACAATATGAACTAAAAAAAACCTGCGTAAGGTTAACCAACCTATTTCCACTAACTCGTTCATAAAAACCATGAACATAAGGAAAAAATCGATATTTTTAAGATTCATGAAAAATATTTCAAGAAACAGAAATTACCCCATGATAAGATAAAATAATATAAAAATAATAAAATTCTGGTAACAATCTGGTGTAAAATTTCTATCCAACATGCCACTTTATACTTCTCGAATGTCCTTATTAAAAATAAAAGAACTGGAAGATGGAAAACCAAAACCCTCAAATATGATAGTTTTTTAGCTCAGGGATTACACAAGAAGACTATAACACAAATAAAAGCACATAATGATATCCATCATCCATTAAACATTAAAATAATAAATCAATGAAAATATCGTCATGAAATACCCAGCGATAGCTCTCTAATATGAAAATATAACTACACAGAGACCCAACATGGGACTCCACAGAATTTTTTATTCATATAAAATAGCGATGTATCAAATAAATACATTAAAATAAGATTTTTACCAAAACAAATGATTCAATAAATCATAGAACTAAGAAAATAGATTCCACTATCCTCAAACATATGAAAAGGTCACTAAAACTAAGAAATTTCATAACATTCAAAGAAAATAGCACCTACAATAATTCCTAAAATAATAAATTAAATGGTATTTAACTGTTGTTTACATAACTAAGTGAAAGGGATTTACTATTACCAAATACATGGGCAACCCAACTAGATTTAAACTGACACCAGCCAGTACATAATAAAGACTAGTTCCATGTTTATCTTAGTCACCAGAAACACATACTCAAGGAAATACAACACAAAATTATAATAGGCTATTTCATTGATTTTATGATGGAATCACCCCCTGGGGAAACTCCTTATATTTTCAATATATTGAGTTATTGTTTTCTTTTAATCCCATGTTTTTTACTCAATTGGATTTATATCAGATATTGTCTTGAGTTTACTCATCATGAGCATATCCATTATTTATGAAGTATATCCGTATGACGCTGAGGGGGAATTTTAGATATGAAGATAAATTTTATAACATAAATGTTGAGCACAGACTGATATACAATTAAAGGATTGATATATGATTCATCGATCATCAAATATGAATATTTAATAACTAATTATTACAGAATGTCACTTATAACAGTTATTAAAAGATAAATTATATTAAACCCTACATATATTGTTCAATAATAGCCATGATCAATAAAAATTCATCAACATAGAATAAAATAATAAAATAATATAAAATCTACTTGAGAGAATTTTTAATTTACCGAAGTATAATTAATATATTTTTAATTATTTATCAATATGTCTCGTGGATCCAATAATAATTTATAAAATTACCTATATTTTAAAATAAATTTAATAATTTATTAGACATTTTTAAATGTCATTTGGGACATATAGGTGGCCCTAAATGAATAAAATTAAATTGGGGATGATATATTAGGTTATTTGGGTAATGGAGGACTCGGTTCCGTCCATCTTGGGTTCGGAAAATGAACGTAGATCTACGAGGTTTCCAGAATATTAATAAAATGAAATAAAATTAAATCTCCCTAATCTAGTTGACCTCCCATGAGGCATTGTTAATTCTCATAGTGAATCTTGGTTATAAATTTATATAACTCTTCCATAAAACTAAAAAAACTAATGTGTAGTATGGCTCATGTCTTAGATAAAATCCACAGAGAATAGTACGTAGCATGACAAAACCTAATCCAATAGTAAATATGAACAAAATAATTTAAAAAGTAAATATACTACTAAAAAAATTTATGAATGAAAAGAACATTAAGTTTTTATAAATCTAGATACATGAGATATTGCAGCATAAAAAGATGAAATGGGTAGTGATATCATTGTCAGGATTGGTTCTAAACAACCAAATAGATATATATTAACTCTCTAATTAGAAAACAAAATTTAAATATGGTCATGTAATCTGATATATTTATAAATCAGGTGATACAAAACCATATTTAAACATAACACTTAAACCCCACAATCGTTATTAATGAATCAAAGAACTAGATAATGTTATAACACCCCATCCCAGAACACACATATAAGATGAAGAGATACATGACCTCAATCACACCACCCCAAAACTAGAGGATACCAACTAGTGATGATGACTTGATCCATACAATGGGGATACTATTCCCTCGAATCTAAGGCATGCAATAGCAAAATAATAACAAAAATATCTTTCACATCATCTGATAACATGAAATCAATAAAAAAATTATATAATATATTTATCATGTAGAATTTTTACAAACATAAAACTATAATATCTTGAAATTTATCACCAATTAGGCGAATCGCATATAAAAAACATGTGATCCTACTTCCATCTCTGGGACACACTACACACATATTTTCTTGATTCCATTGAACTTCTCAAACTCAATCTTTCGTATAACATGTACTCAAACCTATAAAACATATAAAAGGTATAAAAACACAATGTGGTTCGCATGTATGTTGTTAGAAATATACCTCATTAGGTTCCCACCAAGTTCCCTTTGTATAAATCATTATATACATGTATGCATGAGAGAAAAATAAAAATTCCATGCATGCTCGTCAGATGTCGTGTACAAACCATACCACCATGACACCCTGTGCATCAGGTCATTAAGTGCTCACATGACCACTATGATACATGATCATACATAATTCAAACCCATTCTATAATCCCATCATCACCTTGCCTAATTCCATTAAACCTATAACCCAACCCATACCTAAAGAATCACGTTAGGCATTACCAAAGACCTCAACCCACAAACCCAGCTGTTATGACACATTATGATACCTAATTCTTTTCCATGATAGAAGATTATCATAACCTCACAACATGTTATAGAACTCATAACATGTCTATACATAATGACATATGGTAGGAATCATCCATTACATCTTCTATCCACTCAAATGAACTATGTACAATCCTACATCCAATCCAAACACCTTACCTTATCACTCAACATAGGGTCCATTTTCCATGCTTCAAACTATGACACAACCCATCCATCTCGGTTGATGTAGAAAACTATCACGATCCAAGCCAACTCAAGCTAAGTTCCACTATCGAGATACAAGAATACATAAAGAAATATCCTCTTCATTCACATGCGGATTCCATCTCACTCATGGTGGATATTGACCTCAAGATTTCTCTCCCCCAACTTGTTTTTCACCTATCAACATCACAAGAACATGTATGATACAAAAATTAGGGCATCTAGACTATCAATAGTCACACCAAATTGTCACCATGGTTCTAGTCATTTGGTCCTAGACCCTCAAACGGAATCACATCTCATTTCTCATGATAGAGTGTCCACTGGGTCACCAGATATGCCATTGTATCTTCCCACAGATATAATCATTCTCCCATCATCCATTGGTGAAAATACTATCCAATGTATACTTCAAACCTTACATCATGACCCAACCCAACATCACAAAAACCTATCAATAATACTAGTCCTATTATCCAATAACCATTACCCAATATTCATCTCTAAGACCTTTGGGAACCAGATTCCATGTCCTGAAAATTTTTCCCAACCCACACATGTGTCCCATATGGAATATCCTCAGGGATATTTCTTGACTCATTTCTAGGAGGAAATGCCTATCCATCACACCTTGATTTGTCATGATAGACTCATCCCACTCCCAACACTCACTATATCTCAATCCACCTTCATAAGGCTATTACCCACTATACCTGAGATGTATGGACATCCAACCCAACAGAAATAAGCTTAATAATTTCACACTCACCCAAAAGAGACCTAGGAAACTATAAAAAACTATATAAGGATGACCTGACATGTAACCCAACTCGATCTATCGCTAAGCTCTAAGTACGTATATAATACCCATGAGATGAAAACTGGTGCCTGAGTATTAAACAAATACACAAAGGAACACTTTTTTGCTTTGATATCAATATAAATAATAATTTGAAACAAATAAATAAACCAACAAAACATAGAATAATATATAATAACCCATAAAATAAATATAATTGAAATAAAACATATCATGAGAATATAATATTAAACAACATGAGAAAAATTGGATTACCGAATATCATAGAAGCAAAGATAATAAACCTAAAAAACTCTTACATCTCCACTGATGTCCCATGGTCACCCACCATATCCAATTTTCCATTAACAATACAACCCAAAAGTCAATGTATTGAAATATAACTGGGAACATAAAAGAGAAACATGAGTTCTATATAGGCACCCAGGTAACTAGTTAATTTGTAGGGAGAGAGATAGACATGCCTAAAAAGATATAATTAATGAGCCCATACAATTCCATACATAATATAGTATATATAAATATTATTTCAACATACGGTGTAAAATATGATTTTAATATGCATTATAATATAAATATAATAGCATTCCACACTCACCATTATTAAACAACAACCCTTTAACATAAAATAATGATTGAATACTATTTTAGTTAACCCCATTTCAAAATATGGAATTCATGTGTTTATAACAATAAAAATAAAAGAAATTACATTCTATTTATCATTCCAACTGTAATATCATGATATCATTTTCAGAAATTTCCCCATTTAAAACCTATTTCATAAAACTCGTTTAAGAAATAATCAAAACATTCCTTTTAAAATATATTTGTATTCTATTTTAGAAATATTTTTATAGTACCAAAACACACATAATGTGATGTAAAATCAAAAAAATTCACATAGGTAAACAAGAACACATAAAAAATATTAACTCAACCAATCATAGGGATAATACAAATGAGAAATAGGTGATACAAACAAATTATATAATGGGATACCTTGAGTCATTGTAAGAAGGACATAAGAATTAGGTTAAACATACTAAGACTCAATAACCTCATCCAAACTAGAGACATGATCCATAGGATGGAACTCAATAAAAAATCTATGTCGACAGTAATATCAATCTAGCCAGCCCCTATAACCATCTCATGAGAACTAAAGCTACTATGTGAACATAATACATCCCAGGATACTCATTATTTGTATGCAATGACACGCTCACAAGAGCGTAATCAAAACTAGGGGTCTTACTTATCCATAACTAAACGTAAATTTCTAGGACTCCCATGAAAAGTAAAATAGTGTTGATAATACAATAATCACATAGATATAATAATAATATATTTTTAATAAACCTTATCTCACCTCTAACATTATTACATAGAACATACCCTTTCACATTAATTCATAATCATCACATATTAATACATCAATGTAAACTACTCCAGTAAGGTTTCATAATTCACAATGGCATTCCAATCACACGGGGGATCCAATAAGGGCCTCATTCATTTTAGAAATCAACTCTTTCAAAGTGATTTAAAACTAAACCTTTGATATTATTCTTAGTATTTTAATAAATTTCATTAAATTTGATATCCTATTTCATAAAAATCATCAATATCCATTTATAAATTCACATTTTGAACCGTCCATTTTTTATAATTTACTTTCTAATTAGTTTCAAACACCACTGAAACACAATGGTCTCTGAAAAATTAAAAAATAGGTTCACATATGTTTTTTATAAAATTAACCTTTAAAACATCACACGTAAACTTCAAAAATTAATCTAGTGCCAAACACCTTTTCAAAATTAAAACATTGAAATATTTTAAGAATAACCACTGAAGAGTTTTGATGGAATCCTTGAATGTGGAAAGTTAATTACAAGTGTTTAAACCATTTATAAACCCATTGAAAATCATGTACATACCCCCTATGGATATATCAGAAAAATTTAATCCATGAGGAATTAATTATAAACATCACAACAATTCATAACATGAATTAAATTAAAATTCCCAAGAAAGTCTTACATATTATATGAGGTAATGCAACCAAGACATATCTCCTTTCATTTAGAATGAACAACCATTCAAGGAAGATACCTCATGAACCACAGAACTCCCAAATCCCATTCTATGTAAACATATGAATCCTTAATCCCAATTAAAATATATTTTAGGGTTTTTTGAAGAGTAAAAAATAAAATTAAAGAGAAATTATAAGGGAGGGGAAGAGGAAAAGGTGAGGAAGAATATATTACCATTTAAAATCACATGGAATCAAAGATAAAGATAGATTTATATTGAATAATGGGATATGTAAGAAGATCCATCATGTGCACACCAACCATAGTAGAATGATAGTGCAGAAAAGGGAATCCAATCATAAAAATATATTGGGGGAAACATAATTTCAATTTTAAATGAAATCATGGAAGACCACATGGTTTGGACACACTATTTAATCACATAGTTTGTCAAACCATGAACCTGGCATGAGGATGAAAATGCATAAATAAAACAAACTCACATTGTTTGGACTCATGTTTTCCAAATAATCTCTTAAAAATATAAAACCACACTTCCAAAAACTATATAACTTCAATACACTTATTTCATAGTTTCCTATAACTATGTGTCAGACGTGCATTAGTTCCCATAAGAAAAAAAATTCATTAATGATTTTTGTTTGCATTCACATGTTTATGAAGAAACTGTGTGCTACCCATATAGACCAAACATTAATTGAACACAATGATCTAAAAACCTCTTGAAAAATAGAACCACCCTATTTCACCTAATTCGGGCTTGGAAACCATGCTCAAAAGGAAAAAATCCATATTTTCATGTTTCAAGAAAAAAATTCAGTGAAACTTAAATTACCCCAAGATAAGATAAAATAATTTAAAAATTATAAAATGATTGTGACAATCGGGTGTCACATTTCTCCCCAATATTCCACTATCTACCTATATAATGTCCCTAGACAATATAGTGGAATTGGGGGAAGGAAAACCTAAAACCTCACATATGAGATTTTGGAGGCTCAGTGAAAACTCACGAAGATCTGAAGACCAGTAAAAGAACCTTATGATATCAATCCTATATAAAAAATTAAAATAATAAATAAATAAAAAAAAACTTGTGAAATATCCAACCATAGCTATCCAGTACTACAATCTAAGAATAAAGAGACCCAAAATGGGTATCCCCACCATTTAAAATTCATATAAAATAGTTTTGTAAAATATAACCTCTATAAAATAAGAGTTATAAAGAAAAAATTATTCGAGAAGTCAAAGAAGAAGACAACTTCATTCCACTATCTTCAAAAATTCGAAAAGATCACTAAAACTATCACATTCTGAAGAATCCAAATAAAATAGCATTGAAAATAATTTCTAAAATAATAAATGATATGGTCTTTATCCTTGGGTTGGAAAATTAAGTGAAGGGGTTGAACTATTACAACATACCTGGATAAAAATCTCTTGGCTAAAACAAATAGATTATAACCGACCCCAACCACTGCATAATAACAAAATGTACCATGCCCAAATTAGTCAACAAAAACACACACTCAAGGTCATAACTCACCCAATTCAAAAATTCATGCCACAGTCATGGATATTACCTCATTGTCGGCACCACTAAAGCTTGTATTGGAGGCATACATAACTATGAGGAATGAATATTCCAATTCAACCAGCACTCCAACAAGAGAAACCCCAAAACTAAAACATGATGTGAATAATAAATAAAATATAACTCAACAAAAAATTCCATAAACTCATCACGAATGAATCCCAAAATATATTATCATCTCAAAACCCATGAAGATATATTCTCAACAATTTGTCCTACCAACAAAATCTTACCAAGGCTAGATTCCCAAATAAAACCAGTAGCTAACTTGTTATCACACCATAAAAATGGAAAAAACACATTCTACTCCACTTATAATATATAATAGATCCTATAATAAAGAAATAACCACCCCTATGTAGACACACTTCCTTTAAAAATTTCATTTTTGGGAGGAATACAATAAATAAATTGAAATTTGAACATGGTTCGGTCATGTTTCTAAACTCATACCAAGTAGTATCATCATAAAACAAGGGAAATATCAAAAAATTTCTTATATAACCATGAACCCTTCATGATGAGTCACCAAAAAATATTTGAAAGGATAATTCACATTTTAAAATGAATAAAATTTCCAACTTCCTTAATTCAAAACATTAAAAAAATAAAATTTACATTTCAAAAAACATCAACCATTTTATATTTTTTTACAAATATCTCATCACTAAGTTTCAATTAAATTAAAACATTCACTTTTAAAACACACACCATGTGGGTCAAAAAATCCCATTCACTTAGACTATCAATTGTATTTTTTAAATATATATCATGTTTTTGATTTCACTCTAAATCAAATATTTTGAAAGTCATTACATTAATATAGGTTAAATTTCATAACCAAGACTAAAGGATTATTTAAAAACACAATAATTTCCCATAAAATCCTCTTTTTTCAGACAAGATTGAATTTTAAAAACAATGAAATAGAAATGAGGCAATACATAAATCCAAAAAAATATCGTTTAATGTCATCAATATATCACCATGATAACCTTGATTATTTTTCCATTTCAATAAAATACATGAACGGGGATGATAGCCAAGGTATATAAAGAAACAAACCAAATAGGATGTGCATAAATTCTTTAATTTTCCATATGTTTTGATATTCCATTGGATATTGATGAGAAAAACATAAAACATCTCTAATATCAAGTGTTTTCTCAGTACCCGGTTTATCATGTCATGAAAACTAACATCACACCAATTTTCCTATTTTCTATTTCACTGCATATATAATGAAACTCAAAAAGAAACTCATACTATGAAAATGAGGATCCAAACCACCATTTAAAATATCTATCCAAAAAATTAATCAAACACAATCCAAATCTTTCTACCCATGAAAACTCAAGTGTCATCGCCAAAGGTTGTGATCAATCACCTTGTCATGAAAAACCATTGATGTCATAATGAAAAATACTAACTAAATTCTTACGTGAAATGGTCAAAAAATAAGTGAAAATTATAATAACCAAAACCCCTAATAATAATCATTGTATATGAATCCATTTGTACTGAACTGGTTCAAGATAACCCAAAAAATCAACAAATCAATCTTTCATTGGGAGAAAAGGTAATTATTGATCTCCATGGTGTTACAAATAGTGGATGGGTTTCAATAACATACTCTTGGGAATGTTTTATGCCACATATATTAATGTGAATAAGAAATTAAAAAAATAAACTAATGAAACATGGTATAATAATTAAAAATCTTCACAAAATATACATCTTCAATAAATTATAGTGGATGAATATATAAATAAACCTCATAATATAAAAAAGTCTATACAACATCCTTAAAGGAATGATAATGGAACCATAATGACTATAACATCACCATTGGGGACCCCTGATCACCCACCATATCCACTCATCCATCAACAAACCAACCATAACATCATGGGATGGGAAAAAACTAGGAAACTATATGAAAAATATAATAGTTTTATATTCACCTAGGCATTGGTGCATATACATGGTGTGAGCTAAAATGACCAGAGGGATCTCACTAAAGAGTTTATGAAATTCACTTTATAATATATTTTATAAAATATTAGTTTGAAAATTTAGTGTAAAATAGATTTTTCCCATGTTTTATAAAATATATCCAATAACATGGAACTATCACCTTTAAAAAACAATCACCCTTCCATATAAAATAACGATAGAGAGTTAATTTAGTTAAACCCTTTATAAATATATGGAGAGAGTAAATTTAGAATCATTAAAGAAAAAAATTTATTTTTCATTCCTATTTCAAAACATTATCTAAATATTTTATTTTCATAAAAAACATTTAATAAATTTGTCATAAAAACCATTTATGAAAAAAATCAAACATTTTCCTTTAAAACAAATTTTACAAACTATTTTAGAAATCAGTTTGAAAGTCCAAAAACACACTCATGGTGAAATAAGATCACAAACCAATTCCAAGAATATTAATAACACATAAACAATATTCCCTCAATCATGGATAGCTTACATGAAATCTAGAAATTGGGGTTGAAAATAAATTGGGATCCAATGAGTCATCATAAAATGTATCTAATCATTATATAAATCAGCCAAAGTCTCAGGTAACATGATTTGAATGGTAAAAACCCTATGATAGAGCTAAGGAACCTATCTATCATTGTAGTCCCACCAAAATAGTTTTTCCCTATAACCATCCTAAGATAATATATGATACTGAGGGAAAATAATACACCCTCAGAGCACTCGTCATCCTTGGGAAATGAATCCCTAGTTAGAGAAAAACATACTCTATAGGTTTCACTTATCCAAACCTTTACATAAATTCCTATTAATTACATGAAATGTCAAATGGTGGAGACAAAACAATTATCACATATAAAAAATATTCCACATTTGAAAAAACCTCTTCTCACCTCCTATACACTTGATCAAAATATACCCTTTTACATTGATAAATAAGTATCACATATAGATACATCAATATAAACCATCCTCTCTAGAGTTCAATATTAATAATGGCATGCCAATCACAAGGGGTTTCTAGTGAGTTTATTACATATTTTTTAAATCAACTCCTTTAAAAATAGTTCTAACATGGACTTTCAAAAAATGATTTTTATGAAAATCAATTTCAAAATATTTGAGATCTCATTTCAAAACATTCCTCAAAATCAATTTATCAACCAATATTTTGAAATTCATTTGGAAAATAACATTTTATAAAATGTAAATTTTTATCATATTTCAAACTCCATAGAGACCCAACAGTTTTAAAAAATAAAAATAATGTCCAACTACCTTATTTTTATAAATAAACTGTTTAATATATCAAAAATATCCCATAAAATTGAAATTAGTGTCAATAAACCTTTCAAAACATCTTAATTATTTAAAAAAAAACCACTCTAGCATTTTAACGATCACTTGGAATGAAAAATGTCCATGCCATTTTTTGAAACCATTTTTAATCCCTTTGAAAATAATGTCCACATCCACTATGGATATGTCACACACTTTTAGGTCAAAATGTTCTAATTAAAAAAATATAATAAATTTATAGCATGTATTGTATGGTAATTCGAAATACCAGCCTCATTCTAGTGAAAATTCTACCGAACCATATCATCTTCAATGGTGAATACACAACTGAGAAAGTTAAATACCTAACAAAAAGATAAGAACCAAAATAAACATTATTAGAACTATCCTAAACCATAATCTGAAAAAATAGTGGGTAGAGTTTTCTAATGAGAGAAAAATCAAAGGAAATGTAAATGATAAGAGATGGGAAGAGGAAATGATGAGGTGGAGGTTGGTCTTACCATTCAAAACCTATTGTAATATTTGGGAAATAATATTGATATTTAAGAATATGAGATTTAATAATATCCCAAATATGCATCCCAATTATTCAAAAACTATAGAGTAGTTTTGGAAGGGAAAATAAAAAAATTGAGTGGTGAATGAAATTTTGGAAGATTGCATCATTTTTCAAAATGTCTTCTACCTGTGTCGATAAAATTACTTAAGGAAAACATCAATGAATGGTTTAGCCACATATTTTCCAAAACATATGCATCCATAAAAAATTAAAATATTAAGAAAAATATAACTGTGGTAGGATTTTTACTCAGTTTCTACTAACCATGAAGAATATGTTCACTAGTAACCATACTCATAAACGATCTTATAGGGTTTATGCTAGGATTCAAATCATTTTGATTGAACCATTGATAACCAATGGAAACCAACAATGAACCAAAAAATATGAAATAAAACCCTCCCTATGTATGTGTAACCAGATGTATTCCCTTAATATATTCATACAATCCAATCACAAAATGAATATTTTTAGAATTTAATTTTTTGATAGGAAACTTCCTAGAAAATTAAATTTCCCCAAAATAATATTATATAATATAATATAATAAAACAACACAAATAGGTAGGTGTCATAGAAGCTCTCCTAGGATACCCATATCTCATATGACACCCGGAGACCCACTCAAGGCCTCTTGCTATCTCAAACAAAATCATATCCCCTTATAGATATGGTAATCAAGAAATACCAACTCACCTAACTAATAAAGATAATTTATTTTGAGAATAGAAGGTTGAAAACCATCCTAGGTCATTCTCTAAGGTGTTATCATTACCTATTCATTCTAGCTAGTCCGATGAAATATACATGTAGTAGGTAATCATTCATAAACCTGAATATGTATTTGAATTAAAGGGGGAACCTAAACTCCTAATAGTGTTACCATCCACGCCATACTCCACTTTCTCTCAGCCAAGACCTTCCATGCCTTATCCAATCTCACACCACTACCATAGATCCTATATAATTTCATAAAATATAATTAATTAATTGTAACAAATTTTAGTCAATTATTCAGTGTAAATCAAATCGGTATAATATCATAAAACCCACATTACATCCTTACAGCATAGAAAAAACTTATGAAACTGTGTGATAAGCCTTTTGGGACCTTCTATTGTGACCACACACAAAATGTCCATCAAATGAATATTATTACACAATTATCTGGTGATATAATAATAAAGACCCTATCCCTAAAAACATCAAAATCAACAAGCTTCAATTGATACCAAATTAGAGTGAATGAAATGGAAGAACACACCTAGAGCCATGCCGGACAACACCAAATACATCCCCACATCATATGGAATCCAAGGGGAGGATAGGAGACATGGGATCTGGATTAATAGTCCTTCATATGTTTCACTTATTCTCCAAATAAAAAGGGGGAAAACTAGTAAATTATCAGTCTTCTCGTACTCAATAAATACTGAGTGTGGGTATTTCTTCGTTGTGGACCTATAAAATAGGGAATAATCCCCTCACGAAGTACCAAAATGTGGGGTGGCATCCTTGGATGTGTTGTAACTATACTATATCTGTAAATTAATACCTTGATATCCCAACTCCATAGTGGAACCCCGCAGAGCTATACTTTCATTTCCCTCTACCAGGGCAACACTACAACGTAGCCCCTGGGTTGAGGTGAAACCAATCTCTAGAAGCATGGTTTCTAACCTCAATATCCTTCCCATCCAAGACAATCGAACCTAAGTGTTAAATAATGGGGACCCCCCATGGATCCATTTCCCTATTTTGTAGGCTCTAGGTTATAAACTGGTGTTCTCCATCATGACACCACCATAGTTATAGCCTAGCTATAGTGTCATGGGATCCTTGACCACGATACACATAGACCTTGTTCCTCTAGTCAAATACGATCATAGTGACCTATACGTGGCTCATTCCTCTATTAAAAACATCTATCCAAGATTTAAAAATACTCATATTATAGATCCAAATCTAAATTCTGGAAACAAAATCTACTCAATATAAACATTTCAAACTTCATCAAAAATTTAATGACCTAAAAATCTATGAGGAGTTCAAGCCTCTCGAATATTACTCTTATTTTCCCCAATAAGACATAGTAGTCTTTGAATCACATATATTGAACTATATGAATCATCAACTCCCCAAAGTCTTCATCATTTAATTTATGGGTGAAAAAATTGCTTCCACTGCACAACATTAAACACCATGTGCACTATTAACAAACAACTGAGCCACTCACTCACCAACAATACTGACACTGAGATAGAGGTCAATTAATATTGGACTCTGATCCCCACTATAAGACACTACTTGGAATATATAATTATTATCCATGATTATCCCCACCATATGAATCACTTATCCAATTCTATTTTACCTTTCAAATGACATGATATACATCATTTCAACCTTATCTCACCCAATTCAATGGAAAAACAATGTTCAAACCTACATTGGACAAAGTTATATAATAATGATCAACAATACCTTTAGATGCTTCATCACACAAC
The DNA here is from genome assembly GCA_963277665.1 of Viscum album. Taxonomy (NCBI): domain Eukaryota; kingdom Viridiplantae; phylum Streptophyta; class Magnoliopsida; order Santalales; family Viscaceae; genus Viscum; species Viscum album. The sequence goes on along the minus strand of OY728167.1, from coordinate 229,908,717 downwards.
CTCACTTAGTCATGATGCATTTACCCATGGATGTATCAAAAGATCATCGAACACCAACAGTGAATTATGAACCTAACTCTCGATAAAATTCCATGGTTGGATCATCACCAACCTCCCCAATCATCATGTTCACGTCACATGGAATGATGGTTCACCATGAATATTAATAAACCTTGAATCACACCAAATCTTTCCAAAGACTAATTCTAATTAACATACACCATCCAACACTTCATCTAAAACCTACATGTTTTAACTACTACGGAAATAAATAAAATTGGATCTTCCTACACACTAGAATGTTGGTTTTTCCTTAACTGTCTGTCTGACCAGTCTCACCAAATCAATAACCCATCCAACACAAGTGTTTCCTTAAAACTATTAATATTATTTTACCCACTATAGGAATATCATCATCATCACTTCACCCAACAAACACATAATCTACACATCCCCCACTCTATCCATTAACATATGTAAAAATTGGATACATTCATCCCATTCATACTCGATTTCATACACAAGACACTAACCACCACCCATCCATGACATACTAGGAATGACATCCTTGATGTTCAAAAAATCACATTACATGAGGATCATACCATTAGATGGCTAATAGTATATTCCCCAACCATATGGCTTCCCATACAATGTTCTATAAGTATAATTTTTGATACAACAAAAAACACACCTCCCTAAAAATGGTTAATATTTTTTTCAGGATGGACTTTGGTCAACTATAAGATGGTACCCTAATCCATTTAAATGCCACTTATTCACATAGAGTTACATCCCCTGATTCACTAAACACCTCTAACATCCATTCCCATGATTGACACTCAGGTGTACTACTACAAAAACACTTATCACGTTCACCCAATATCTAAAAAATCCTCAATGAACCCACACATGAAACATTATCCAATCCACAACACAACCGAACACCACACATAACGAATGCAAACATAACCTTTCGCACTAATATCATTCCCCTAAAAGTATACAATATGGATCAATATTCTCCTTGAGGAAAAGTGATCCACTGAGAACCCTCCCAAAGGCTATTCCCACTATGCTCCTCAGTCTCACCCAATCCCATGGTTTCATGATTCCATAAAACCCAATCTCACATACTAACTGATTCTTCCAAAGTCATGTCTCTACTAACATGGTCTTACATTCCTAACCCACTAACCATGCTCCACCTGAATTTCATAATCTCCATAGAACCGAAGGCTTCTCTCTCATTCTAAGGCAAACAACATGGTCACCCTACCATATATCCATTATTCCAAAACCATGAATGTTCACCCCACACTCTCATAATGTCACAAAATTTGAATCAAAAATTAATATTTTTGGGAATATAACTGATCATTCCCATTAAAACCACCCTCAATACCAGAATCACTTGGTGTGTTTCATATCCAAAATCCAAAATAATTTACAATCCTTTCCATAACTTCTGGGTTCTGTCAACTAGAATTCCTTAATGAAATTATATGGGAAAACACCATATAGGTTGTTGTTGAATCATTATCTAACTTAACCTTATCCTTATAGAAACCCATTCCCATCCTATTATCATTCCATATGCATAAAATATCAACACTAAAACCATAGGTATTCAACTACCGATGCATCAATTCTATGCACTATCCTACTAAGGATTTTTAAACATACATTACACAAGCGACCACACAGCTATAAATGGAGAATTCCTCACTATAATATCAATATGAACCATCATCATAAAAATTCACATGAGTGGAAACCATGGTCGAACTATGTATAATTGCACCAAAATGTTATATAGTAAACAATGTATAAGTTATTGTTCAAACATTAAATATATGGCCACTTGTTATAAATATTAATCACACAAAATACACATAGGTCATTTGAGACCTGCATCCAATGAATGGTTCATGTACATAGACTACATTAAAATTATACAACAACCAAAAATGGTGATCAAATCCTTCGGTAAGAACATCATATTGAATAAACATCTCAAACAAAAAATCAAAAACCAGGAATAGTATTGTATTTACCCCAATAATCAGGAAATATCTCTAGAAAGATGTTCATAGTACATTATTCCAAGGTTCATCACATGATCTGAATCATTCCTAAATCACATGTATATTATCTCTTCAAATAGTGATATAACCAATTTATCATACCATTTATAATGCCTCAACCTAAAAAACTCTCTAAGGCAATAAGATATGTGGATTCAAGCATAGCTCCCTATATTCCAGAGGATACTGACTACTATTGAGGGACTAATCCATTTAGTGGGTGATTACGACCTGGAATCAGAGACAAAAAACAATGGAAAGATCACAAAAACATTTATCACATAATTATCATATGTAAAATAAATAAAAATAATGTTATAATAAATTTATCATATATAATTCATAGAGACCAGTGATCATACAAGCATGAAACTGGTCACCCACTGGGAAAATCACATATAAATAACAAAAAAGGCAAAAAAAATACAACCAACCTTACTGCCATCTCATGGAATCATTGAAAACCTATTTTTCTAATATCGTCGAGTTTCTCCTTCCTGATCCACAACATGACTTCTGATAAAATCTATAAAACATGCATAAGTTTTTCATTTACATTGGGATTCCCATACAGGTTGTAAGAAATATATCTCAGTTGAGTCTCAAAATCTTCACCTATTATAAACCATCATGCAGGTGGGAAAATAAACGTGTTATGCATGTACATTGGTCAGTGTGTGTTAATAAGGCCACCATGACAACCTATGTATCATGTCTTCATATTCTAACTAGGGCATCATGATACCTCATAATACCAAATTTAGAACCATAAGAAAATCCATTTTCATCTCATCTCATGCCATCTAAGTCATTAAATACCACATACATGAAGATATTGGGGAGGTTTCATAAAAAATACATCGAACCACTAATTGAAGGTATAACATAAGCTCCTACATCCAAATCCAAACACACTACCTCATCACTCATGGTAAGATCTATCACTCACACCTTGTGTCATACCTTGACCCATCCCTCTCACTTTGGAGATTCAATGTCGCGACCCAATCCTACTCAACGAAAATTCTGTTATCTCAACCCAAGATAACTCAAACAATGGTCCTACTTCAGGAACATAATGAATCTGTCTCACCCATGGTATTCCAGACGGTGAAATCTCAAAAATGATAGGTGCATGACTCAAGATACATCTCCCCTATAATGTCTGATTCCCATTAGAAGCACAGTCATGCGGTAGAAAATAGGGCCCACAAACCATTACATGGCTCATCACCCAGGTGCTAGTCCCTCAGTCTAACCCATCATCATGAATCACATCTCATAATTCATTTTACGGAATATATGTTAATCCTTGTATTGGGAGCCACAAAAATGGATCTTTGAGTCGATATATCTAATGACCTCAGCTGCCCCTCCCAATGTACCAAAGGATACTAACTACCAAAAAGGTTTTAATGAGATATACAGGGATACTGAAATGTATTTAAAATATTAACCAATATCATAAATCATAATAAACACTTAAAATAAATAAAAACAATAACCACCAATCACATACCACATTCCTAAATAGGTAAATTCCAATAATCCAATAAATTAAACATGTCATGTATTTTTAGTTTAACGTTCAAAAAAAGTAAAATATTTACACTAACTTGATCCCCATAATGAGACCTAAAAAATGTTGTTTCCTCTCATCCATGCTTTATCCCAAGGGAACCATCTATCATAGGTCAATTTTGAAGGTTCCCAGCACAATGGAAGTGTGCGATGGGCAGCGCCCAATACATCATTTTCCATAATCAAAGATCAATCTAAGATCTATGTGACAATGAACATCATGATCAATGGAATTAAATCAATGAAACATACGAGGGATAGAACTCCAGAATTGATAGAGAGGAGATCAACACCTATTGTTTATAATTAATTTTATTATATAAGTAATTAAATCAAAGGAATATTTTCATCATTGATGAAACTGGTGACAGAACTATGGTGTACAATCATTTCATTATAGAAATAAAGTGTAGATTTCATTTATTGGTGATACATACATGTTCCATGAATATCAAGATGTCGCTAAAGGAGTCTCTGGGTTCTATCCTGAAATATCATTGTGCTTGTGTCATCCGTCTTTAATCACCTCGAATATCATTTCAAAAGCATTCTCCTTGAACTGGTGGAGGAGGATTGCTCTCTATTATTAGTATCATTCATGGAGAAGGGAGCTCTATATGATTGAAATGATCCTCCATGATTGTTGTACACAACCAACAAAATGAATTTTCTCTCCTGAGAAAATAACATAATTGGGTATTAATATTTAAAGGGTAAAAAAATATTTTCATAAATTCCCCTTGATTATTTAATTTAATCAGAGAGAAAGCCCATGTCAAATAATATAAAAACAATATTATTATTTCTCGATATGTGATCAACTTATGAATTCTAATTAAATAATATATAATTAAATAATATCAAATATATATTATTTCTCATAGGACCATTATACTCGGTCTGCCATTCCTCCACAATATATAAAGAGCCATAAAAAATTTATTTATTTATTATATAAATATAAATATATTATTATAAAATAAATATATAAATATTATATTCACTATATAGTAAATAAATATTTATTAAATATACTGATAACATTATATACTCTTGAAGAACTACTAACGAAATAAATGTGATCAAGAATCCATCAATAATTAATAAACCATGTAAATTAGTAATATTTATTCAACCTATTAAAATATAAATAATAATATATTATTTAATTAATATTCTAGATAAACTTATTATGTGAACCTCTAATCCACTTTCTTAATGGCATTAGGAGAACCAGCCAAAATTTTATGCTTAGAATTTTGCAACATTCCATTTAACCCATAGAGAATGATGTTAATATCGCAATGTCATGTTACCTTTTACAGAATCATACTATATAATATATTCCCTTTATCACAATATCTCTAATGAATTATAATTATTGAATCTCCCATCAACCTAAATGTTCGATATCCCATTCATTGACTTTTTTGAAATAGAACTTGCCTATAGAACACCGTGGACATGGATTTATATTGGACATATAGTTTCCATCATATTTCCTAATATATTATATTTTGTTAATGAATATAAAGAATAAATCCATTCTGACATTATTCAGTAATGCAATATTACTCATGACGCTCCAAACATATCCTACTTCACCATGAACATGTGATGTCATGGTTTTCATCAATAAATATATGTACCTAGTTCATAATACTCATTAATAATAATATTAATGTCTATATTCCAATACACATGTCTGTAGTTAGGAACATCCAATTATAAATATAAATGTGGATTTCCTATTTTAGGGTCTTTTTCTAATAATATCTTACTAGATATTACCACGAGAGTACATCATGAGAAGGTGCCTCAAAGCCCAATGAGTATCCATCCATGATATCCTGTATCATTTCTGTCCCTCAAATGATATCTCTTGAATATAGAATGTATATTGAAGAATTTTGTTGTTTCACTTATAGATTCTCATCATAGTGGGGAACTACTATGACCTTTTACAGAAAAAAATACTCTTGGGACATTATCACATACAATGTCACATGAAAGAACAATCATTATGTGATAAGTATTTTATTAATATCCAAAACCATGAATTGAAGTTATCTTAATGTACATATAATTTATTTCTAGGGAACCAATTCCAAAAGGCTCCCACTCACTATAGATGCAACTTCTAACAACCATTACTCCGCTATCTCTAATATGATACTAATGCTTCTACTAAGATAGTCCCTTAGTCAAGGGGTCCACCATGTTCTCTTCCATGGGTAATCTAATTACTACAACTAAACCCCTCTGATAGAAATCCATCAAGAGGTGATATTTATAGAGTATATGATATGTTCATTGGTGTGACCTTGGCACTTTTTTCAAGAGACAACGCTATGGTATTATAATAATACAATGTGATAGGGTCTTTAAATATAGGTACCACATCAATAACCTACAAATATTTATGAATCAAAATGGATCTGTTGACTATATTAAAAGTCACTATATACTCATAATCTACTTTAGAATTAGAGACAACTAGTTTCTTTGAACTCTTCTAGATCACAACTCCTCCATTGAGACAGAAAACATTTCCTAATTGCGAATTAAAATCATTATGATCTATCTGAAAACCAGAATTAATATAACCCCTAATGGACAGCTCCTTTTCCCCTATATATACTAGGAAAAAATCCTTAATTCTTTTCAGATACATAATGATTTCCTTAATAATAGTCCTATGTTATTCTCCATGATCTGATTGATATCCACCTACTAAGATCAATTCATAGGCAATGTAAAGTCTTGTAAATATCTTGGCATACAAGATTCATCATATCTCTAAAGCATGTGGGATATTACTAATTCTCTTTTTCTCCTATTATTTCTAAGAAAACTATTTCTTAGATAGATATAAACCACGTGACACTAGAACCAATCCCATAGAATATTGTTCCAGACTAAATCTCAATAGTATTTGGTCAATATATGTACTTTGACATAGTCCACGACACCTCTTGAATCTCTCAGGAAAAATCTTTATCCCTAGAATATCGGATACTTCACCTAAGTACTTCATGGAAAAACACATATTTATCAGTACATAACTGACTATAATAATTGTTTGTATTTTCTAATAAGTAATAATTCATCAACACATAATAGTAGAATAATGTACACATTCCCACTAAACCTCTTGTAAACACATGGATCACATTTATTATTAATGAAAAAAAATTATTTTATGGCCTCGTCAAGTCAAAAGTACCAAAATATGGATTCCTCCATTAATCCATAAATGGATCTATACAACTTGAAAATATTATTGGCATCACTTGTTGTCAAAAACACTTCCAGTTGTGCCATATAGATATCCATTTGAAGTTCCCCATTATGGAATATAGTTTTGACATTCATCTTCCAAATCTCTTAGTAAGGGTAATATACTATAGCAAGTAGAATTATGATTGATTTAAAAATGGAAATTGGTTAAAAGGTTTCATCATTTTCAATTCCATAATGATTTTAAATATTTTAGACATTAGCCTTGATTTATAGGTATTTAAATTACCATCAAAGTGTAGATTCTTCATGACTATATATTTTCACCCAACATGGTTTACATCACCTAGTGCATCGACTAGAAAAAAAAATTTGGGTCTGATACATTGAATGCATTTATGAATTAATCGCTTCTTTCCATATTTTAGCTTCAGATCTCTCTACCAACTAATTTTATGGGAGAGGTTTATTATTATCTTCTAAAGATGATTCACCATATTCATTATCTAGAAATCCATATCTCTCTAGTTCTCTTACATCTCTTAAACTCCTACACAATACTTGTTTTTCTGGATCTACTTGAACCAAAGGAACCTAAGGAATCTGTTCTTATACCAAAACATCAATATCTTGAGAATCAACATCATGAAAGTCAATATTACACCCACTATCCCCTTTAAGGATGTTCTCCCTCTCATGAGATACAACTTGTTAGCTGATAATTTCTTTCTTTCTTGAGGGGTTGTATAGAAAGAATCCCTTGTTTCCTTGGGATACCCAATAAAGATTCAATTCATGCCATATGTTGCTAGTTTGTTTCCTGATAAATCCTTGAAAAAATCCTCACAACCACATACATGTGGGAGTGATAAAATGGGTTTATTTCCACTCAATAGTATTAATGTAATTCAATTTTTCACTTATTTGTAAATTGATTTAATGTGTATGCCACAGTTTTTAATGCATATCCCTAAAGGGTAATGGAAGATCTGCATGAATTGTCATCAACCATAACATGTATAACAAGGTATTGTTCCTCCTATAACTAAACAAATTGCACTGTGGTGTGCATTGTCGATTGATTTGATATCGATTCTCATACTCCTAGAGAAATTTGATAAACTCTTAGTTAAAATATTTCCCATCTCGATCTGATTGAAGAATTTGTATCTTCTTACTAAGTTGATTATCTACCTCATTCTTGAAATTTATTTATTTATCAAAGAAATAGGACTCATAACTAATTAAGTATACATGGACATACCTATTGAAGTCATCAGAAAAGGTTATAATGTCATAATATCCACCTATATATTCTACTGGAAATGGTCTACACAAATCAGTGTAGACCAATCCTAGAAGCACTATGGAGAATTCACCCAGTAGATCAAATGGTTGTTTTGAAATTTTTCCTTTTAAAGAAGCACGACATATATCAATTGGTTTTAGATCAAAAGATTCTAAATAATCATCCTGAAAGGGCATTGTAAGACACTTTTCATTTACATGACCAGGACAGTGATGCCAAAACATGGTGTTATATGAGTCATGTAAACATGATTCATTATCCATTACCAAAACATGGTTTTACAAAATTTAATATATAAAGACCATTATTTAAATGTGTAATAACATAACATATCTTATCCTTATTAATGAAAAAACTTTTTTCCAAATATGAAAATAAAACAATCAACATCTAGGAATAATGTAGAAGTTATATTATTGGTAATTGTAGCTACATAATAAAAATATTTTAACGCACAAAATAATTCCCATTAGAAATGAGAGGCTGTAGTCACCGATTTCCATAGAATCCATCCTCTCACTATTAGCATCTCTCAGATGGACCTATCCTATATAAATCATATGAAATATAAATTGATCCTACATTTGGATATAGATGTGATCCCCTTAAGATGAATATAATACACAATGTGTAGATATTGAAATATTACACTCGATAAAGAATTCACCATTAGCATCCCCTTACTTATGGGTGCATTTCCTCTTCTAGTGGTTGAACATGCCAGAAGCAAAAACTACTTCCTCCTTTTCCTTTCCCTACCACTGGATCTTGTTCTTCTTGGAAGGATTGTGATTGGGTTATTTATATAATTTAAAAGTTTTGGTCCCCTTCTCCATGTTTTTATTTTCTTTTTCACTATATGGATTGCTGGTTTGTCACATCCCATATCCTTATCGACTTGGAATATTAATGTATGAAGTTTTAAAATTCTTTTATAATTATATATCATCTTTTAATTAACAACAATGATAGAGAAGGTCTGTGGATGTGATAAAAGTTAGAGAAAAATACTCAATTCATCTGGGAATTTAATACCTAACATGTACATGTGTTCAATATAGCCAATGTGTTTTACTACATAAGGTCCAGCGGGTGCAGAATCTCCAAGATTAGTTGTGAACAAATCATTTGATATCTCAAACATATATTGTTTTACCTTCTCTGAATAGAGATCCGGAAGGTGAGAAATCATGCTATAGGCATCAATATAATCATGTTTCTTCATCATCTTAATGGAAATGGATGATAACATGAATCACTAAAAATATTTAATATCATTCATATGTTTCTCATAGAGTGATATCTCTTCATCACTTACCTCATTGTTAGGAAAAATTGGTAATGGTTATTTTAGCACATACAATTTCCTTTCATGGTGAAGGATGACATGTAGGCACCATTTCTACTCTAGGAAATGTGTGTCGGTGAGAAGGTATTTATTTTCTTGTATAGATCACAAGGGTATGTTTGATTTCATTTTAATATTCTTCCCCCAAAATATGATAACTATATTTTTAGTACTTGTTCTAATAATATTTAGAAAAATAAATATATATTATATTTATTGTCTCCCAATATTTTATCGAAAAACAATAGTTGTCACAATTGGCATTAGAATATCTATTTTCTTGGAAATTCTAGTGGAAAGGATCATAATTCCACTTCTCATTACCCAAAAATGCATTGGTAATGTAACATTAATGGATTTTGGTAGTCATTTCAAATGTCATCAACATTAAATCATAGATCCTTGATCAGTTGATTGGACTCCCCAAACCTAAAATCATTAATATAGATTTCTTCAACTATTGCTTATTAGTTAAGCCAAGGAATACGTTTGTAGTCAAACCATGGTGTAAAATATGTTAATTCAACTTAAAACATCATGTTAGAATTACCCGATAATTGAAAACACCCCAACTTGGGCTGGTCCTGTACTTTGAAATGTGGTTCCATTTTAAATAAAATAGTGAAAGGATATATTGACATAATATTTTATTGAGGGATTTTATCATTTTATACACACATTTAAATTATTATCGTTATAAAATGCCTGTTAATATTATGTGGGATTACATAATCAATAAACTATTTCTTATAAACTATTTACCCATAAGATGTTTTATTTTAGTTCTATTTTTCTTGATCATTAATTCATTAATTATGTGATCATGAAGAGATATTCATAATGAAATAACCATGAAATTGAAAAGAATAAAATAATAAATTTGTATGATCCTATTATTTTACTAGAGGATGGTTTATCTAGAAGTTAACAAACTAACCATTAACCTCGGGAAAAAACACCTTGAACCAATTAAGGTTTTTCTATCCTTTCAACATATCCACGTATGTATCTTCTTGGATCTGTTTCACCTCAGTTCTGAACTGGAACCACCTCCATTAGCTTGTGATATCCATACATTACATTTTGCTTTTACACACACATAGGTGAGGGGGGAAATGGGTTTAAATAAAATGATTCATGGGAATGAAGTCCCTATATAATAACATGACAGAAGGCACGAATGCAAATAATTTAATATAATAATAAATTAAATGAAACTAGTAACATACAAAGGTCTAATATATATCATGATCATCAATATGCATGAAATGAATGCACATTTAATAAAACTACAATTCAATTGTTATTCATTATTATTTAAGATTAGTTATGATCAAATCAATTAATTATTATCTTTAATTAAACAATTATTTTTTCTTATTTAATTATCTGAATTTCCTTGAGAGTCTTATCTATTATAATTTTAAACAAATTAAATAAATTCATTTAAAATTAACATTGTGCATACATTTACCTTGGATGAAACATGCAAAATACACACTTGAATCAACCAAAAATTTATTATACTGATACTCCATTTTACTCTTCTAACATAGGGAATGCACGACATATCACATAATTTCACAACATGTATGTCATAGATGGTTACAAGAATTACATGATTTTTTCAGTCACGTGTTATGTTTCAATGCACAATGATTAAAGACATATATTATGACTCATACATGATATGTAGATGAAAAAATTACATAGATATTTATTAATCATTTAAATATTTATGCATATTAGAAACTATCACATGGCCTTCCATGCCTTCACAACCACATTCAAGTAATTTTCTCAAGGTTTACATAGTAAAATTAATAAATTATAAATCTATGTAATTTTGTATAAGTACATGGAGTGTATATATAATTTACATTGAATTTCAATCTATCACTATATATAAAAGACACACACCTAGAGACTCAGTGTGTAGTCTATGCCTCATAAAATTTGGAGTACACGGTGTGTCCAATGGGTCACATGCCCTGTTTACTAAATTTTTACATAGTCAGCAGTCGGGTAGGTCAGGTATTGAATACACATCATGTCTATGACTCAAGGTGACTACAAGCTGTGTATGTGTGACACACAGCATGTTGTCTGGATGACCAGGCACCTTTAAATTCAGTTCAACACATTGTTCCATTTAATGCGTATATTGGATGAATAACCGGAATTTATTTTTGAACTAATTCTTCCTGAAATGAACATGACTACATGGAATGAAACTCCAATTAAACGGTTTGTATTCCTGTGTTTTCCATCAAGAAACCTTGTCTCCTCAGGATGATTTAATTGATATTATTTTAAATATAAAATTAAATGTCTCAATTGGATCTATAGGAAACGAAGGAGGAAGAAACATATCCTGAAATTGAGATTATGATAACGATTAAAATTTAATTGAAAAACTAAATTAAAAATTTGTAAAAAACCAACATGTTTTTAAATGAAAATAAACAATTATGTTCTTTCTCGGATACCACTTGAATGTTCTGGGCACAACGAAAAAATGAGATGGGTAGTGGCCAAATTTTGTTTTCCATATTAAATGATCAATCCAAGATCTATGCGTTGATGATCAACGTGATGATTGGAATTGAATTGATTAAATAAAAAATAGATCAAACATCATAACTGAGAGAGAGGAAATCAACACATATTTTTTATAATAATTTTAATTAGATAATGAATTACCTCTATGGAATTAATTATCCGTTGATGAATTCGGTGACAGATCTACGGTGCACCATCATTCCATGGTAGAAACCAAATGTAGACTTCCTCTAGTAGTGATCCATATGTGTTACACAAATCTCTAGAAATTACTGAAGGAGCCTCTAGGTGCTTTCATAGAATATCCTTGCCATTGCATCATCTACCTTCCATCGCATTGAGAATTGCTTCCAAATTGTTCTCTTTGATTCATTGGAGAAGGATTGCTCTCCATTCATAGGAAAATTCAAGCATAAGGGAACCCTCTAGGATTGTTAGGATTCTCTAAGATTGTTGTTCACAACCAACAAAATAAATTGGCTATCATGGGATAATTGTGTAATTGGTAATTTATATTTTTAGGGTAAAAATAAAATAATTTCACAAGTTCTCATTGATTATTTTATTTAATACTAGAAAAACACCATGTAAATTAATAATTTTATTATTATTATTTCTCGAAATGTGCTTAACAAGTATTTTATAATTAAATATTATATAATTAAATAATACTCCATTTTTATTATTTCTCATCGGACCATTAAACTTAGTTCTCCATTCATCCACAATATTTCTCAGGCCTTGAATAATGTCTATTTATTTATTATATCAATATCACATCATTATTCACCAATAAATAAATAAATAATATATTCACTAAATATAATATATTTATTTATTAAATATTTCTCTCAAAATATATTTTCTCAAATAAATATAGATAGAAAAAATACGATCAAGATTACATGATTTTTTTAAAGCATATGATAATTATATTTATTGATCCTATTAAATAAAAATATATATTATTTAATTGATATTCTGGATACACATAGTGTTTAACCCCTTAGCCCTCTTTCTCAGTGGAATTAGTTGAAATAACCTAAAGTCCAAGGATAGCATATAGAAACACACCAAGGAACCCATAGATAAAGAAGGTAATATCACAATGATATGTTACCTCATATAGATTCATACTGTGTAATTTAATCCCTTTATAAAAAAATCTCTAATCGAGTAGGATTCGGGATAGTGCCACCAACCAATATGCCCAATTTCTCTTTCATTGGCATTTTGAAAATAAGAAATTTCCTATAGAACACCATGACCATGGATTTATTTAGGATATATAATTTCCATCAAATGGAAAGAGATATTAGCTTCCATTCATGTATATAAGGGAAAAATCCATTCTCACATTATTCATTAATGCAATATTACTCATGACCCACCCAATGTATACTACCTCGACACGAACATCTATCATCACCATTTTCATCAATACATCTATGTACATGACTAATAATACTCAATATAAATAATCATTAATTCTATAGAACATTACACATATTCACAGATAGGAACATCCATTTACTCATATAGATATGGATTTCCTACTGTCAGGCCATGTTCTAATAATATCATACTAGATATTCCCATGGGAATACAACACACGAAGGTGCCTCAACGTCCAATTATTCTCCACCCTTAATGTCATCAATCATTTTTCTGTCAAATTATATCATTCAGCTATAGAAGATATATTTATTAATAGTATCTTAGTGCATTTAGGTTCTTGAAATAGTAGGGGACTACTCTGTCCCTTTAGTGAGACAAATAATCATGGGACATTATCGCATACAATGCCACGTAGAAGAACAATCAGGATTTGATAACTAGATTATTAATATCTAAAACCATGAATACAAGTTATCATAAAGTACATAAAAATGGTTATATGGAACCAACTGCAACAAAATTCCCTTATCTGAATAAGAAACCATGTAATCTACTTGAATACCCAATAGAGGCCAATGATGGGTATGAGTAAAACTCAGTCGGCCACCAAAAACGGTGAATAAAGAAATATCCAGTCTAACAAAATTGCATGAAACTATATATAGAAACTAATAAACAATTAAATAAGTGTATCATGAATCACAATAAACAGTTATTAATTAGTTATTATGGTTCCAATGATCCATCGTAACACCCCACCAACCATAGTTTCTTTGTCCATGATGAAAAAAGAATCAAATACCATGTGGTCACACAATATAACCAAATGTGTGTTTATTTGTCAATTAAATTCGTAACACCAAAAAAGGACCCAAAAAAATTTCAAATCATGTCATGACCATTTGTGTTTGAATCTCCATGTCGCCACCCAATTATTATTATGATCAGTCATGCTCATCAATTTAATTGAGTATGCAAAAAAAACATGTCTGACAATCCTTATCCATGGATAAGGAATTTCATGTCCATCATCCATAATTAAATAGAAGAAACATCATGTATATGCTACTTAAACATGTGTATCGAATCTCACATCCATCATCTCATTCTTATATCAATAATAAACTCAACGCCCGACTACATAACCTTTTCAAAAAATCAAACATCAAGTTTCACCATATCAAAAATGACAATATTCAAATATTTTATTAATTTAATGATCTACACTAAATTTAATAACAAATATGTTCCCTATTTAAACTATATACCATTTCCTAAATTTATCTAGTCATACACCATTAAACCCCCATATAAAACCAAATTACCATGTTTTATATTTTAAAATATAAACATCATTTGAAAGAAATCTAATTTCATAAACCCTATATTCCATCTATTAAAATTTCTTTCACCAATTTCATTGGAGTAGAATAGCCCATTGGTGGCCATAGGAAAAATATAATAATCATCCATGGAACCAATGAGGTCCATGAAGGGTTTATCACAACATTTAAATGTACAATTTATCATTTATAACTATAAATAAATTACACATGACCAAATAAAAATCCTAGTTGTATACAAATGAAAAAACATGAACAATTTGGGAAATTGCTTTTAATGAACCAACCATAAGGTCGATGGTGGAAAAAACCCAATCACAACCTTGATTCAAACTAAAATAACCAAAATCACCATGGTGAATAATAATATAGAAATGGGGTTTATTATATTTGGAAGAAAAGATAACAACCCACAATGGTTCTTCCAGAAAAAGGATGGAAACTAAGTCGAAGTCATACTCTGAGCTTTGATTCAAACAAAATTGCACTCCAAACACCATAGAATAAAGCTAGATCCATCCATGGAAGAGGGGTGTTTTCTTTCATATGAGATTCTTATATATAAGAAATGGAGCAAAAATGCAATTGGAATTGTATAAGGGATGTGAGGGAAAATGGACATTTTTTAACTTTTAATGAGGCACATGATTTGACCTCATTTTTTGAACAATAATGTGCCAACTGTGTGGTAACCACTATCCTAGATAAATCTATTCAAGATGATAAATTTGGGTACCCTCATAGTCTTGAAAATCATAAGAAAGATTTATGGTTTGGATGTATCCATGATAGTATGGTTTCCAGGTCCCTTGTGCAAGTTTTGTCAATGATACAACTTCCACTTCTAGGCCAGATAGCATTAGAACACCATTAGTAGTAAATGTGCACCAACCATGCTCCTTGTACATCGTGTCACATTACCCCCTTTTTCGAGTCCGAACCCCTCATGAAAACCATGTAACCTCTCATACTCTCAAGAATCATTCCGTTAACTATATAAAAATTAACTTATCCATAATTTAATGAAAACATATTTAATATAATAGTTGAGATCATACAACCTCTATTATTTATAAATTCTAATCCTAAATTCTTCTTCTTCCTATTCACTAAAGAATAAATGGTAAAAATATTGGGCCACTAGGCATGAATATCAGTTTTCTTTTTCTATATTTCCTCCTAAATGTGGCTATGCTTCCACATCACTTGGACATACAGTACAGTTACCCCACAAAACAATATCACTTTCATCCAAAATTCAAACCATTATCTCCTTAAAGGTAACATCACCCTCATTCATAAAATCATCATCATCCATCACATGATAAGGGTTAGGGTTATACTACCGATGTTGGGACACATGGAAAATATCTTTCAAAACATCGTACCCCAATAGAAGATCCAATCGGTATACCATCGACCTGATCCTATCCACAACATCAAATGGTCCAACATACCTAGTAACAAACTTTCCTTATTTCTAAAACCGATGATGACCCAACCATGATCTCAACATGCACTCTAAGACATGTATAGTACATTCTTGATCCCCTGTCTATCTGTGGGTGATAGGTTGTACTAAAAAACACCAGAGAAACAAGATCCTTCTCCCTTCTAGAATCATGATGTAAAACATCATCCATGACCTAAAACTATACATTGTGGTCGCCCGTATAAAAATATTATTTACTGAACATACAATTAACCCAAATATTAAATTTTGAAGGCCTTTGGAATTAGAAATTAATGGGATAAGTTTTGTAACTGGACCACATTAAACCATATAACATTTCATTTTTGATGAGTCGTAGGAAATCCCACCATAAAATCCATTGTAACACGGTCCCATTTCACTTTAGGAATGGGAAATGGCTATAACAAACCATAAACCATTTATTCTTGAACGTCATGTACTAAAACATATATCCTCGCATAATAAAAAATATTATTCTATTCTTCATTCATGGACACTAATATTCTCTACAATGGTCTCAAAACATTTTTATATAACTGTGATGCCCCTCCCACTTTGAGGCATGAAACAGACATATGATTTTCTTATAAATATATGTAAGCATAATAGTGATGCCATTAATATGGATAATCTCTCCATCATTGATGGTCAAGTCCAATGGAACTCCCCACCATCAATGTTATCCATCAACACCAGGAACTCTGGATAATACTATAGACTCACATTTACTTCGATAAAAATACAGTGTTCAATGGATAATGAAAAACGAGTCCTATATTCCTTCTTCTCATGAACTCTAATATTCATCTCTATAGACATGGCCATCACATTCCACTCAAAACTAGACTCTTGAACTACCTAGTTCTACATATTACTTCTCAAATCATCTGTAACACTATAACCTTTTACTAGTGTATAATACAAATCTAAATAAAAATATTTCTTACACTCAAACCATATGTGATGTCAAATATTTAAAAATTTCTAGAAGATGATATATTTGAGACTTTCATGATCTTTAACAATATAAAAATTCTCACCCATGAGGTAATGTTGATAATACTTTTAGTCATATCCCACTACGGTCAACATGAGGCCATGTATAGTAATTTTTTGCCCATGTGGACTCAACTATTATTATCCATGCTCTATGACTCTATCTTTTTGTTTCAACACTACCACACATAAAATCCAAGATGAATCACAAAAAAAAATTACACTCTTCATCTAGATCATTTAAAATCAGAATTGTTGTGGTGTTCAAATGCCTCTTTATCTATTTAATGGAATCGTCACATTCCCTAGATCACTCAGCCCTCACACCCTTGTTGTTCAATATTGTGATTGTTTCTTCTAAGTGTGAAAAAATATTTGATGAAAGTTTAGTAATTTCTCACCAAACCTAAAAAGACTCATATGTCAAAAAATCATTTTGGCTACTCTCGTGAAACAACCAATTGAACCTTCTTAGGATCTACTGTCACACTTTCCTTCGAGATGTTATGACATAATATATGAACCATATCGATCCAAAAGTGATACATAGATATCTTCGAATATATATAATGTTCTCCCAGTGTACTCAGAATGATGCTAAGATATTTATCTTGATCATCACGAGTCTGGGAGTACACTAATATGTCATCGATGAACATAACAATGAAATGATCTAAGTATGTGTTCAAGAATCAGTTCATCAAATCCATAAACCTATCATACGAATTATTTCCCCTGAATGGAATCATTATGAACTCAATTATACCATAATTTCACTTAAATGTACAATGTGGGGTATCAAAAGGTCTCACCCTTAGTTGATGATACCCCAATAGAAAATCAATATTATATAACATACATGATCTGTTTAGTTAGTCAAAAGGGTAATTGATAGATAGAATATAAAGTTAGTTCATTATTATCATCTGTTTTAACTTTAGATAATTGAAATACATCGCAAAGTCCAAAAAACCATCATATAAAATAAAATTATTGATCACCATACTGAAATTCATGGAAGGATATACCCTTTTTCCTAAAAATCATCCAACTAAGTCATAATATCTTAATTCATTGTTGTATACATTATATAAGGTAGATTATAAATTTTTTTCTCTAATAATCATCTCATTTATGAACTCAATGATCCCCTTAGGTGGTAACCCTAAAAATTATTCAGGAATCACTTCCTAAGATTTGTCCACTATTGGAGGGAAGAAACCATGATCCACTCCCCCAACATCAAGCGTGAGTCTCACCACCTGGGTTATGATATCAACAATCATTAGAAAAAATATCCCGGAACATTCTTCCTAGATATCCTATTCCCCATGATGAATATGACAGGAACCCTCAGGAGATGTGAAACTCAAACTGATATAGTATAAATCAATGTGACCTTGCTCTATATCCAACCACTCCAATACCAAAATATGGTAAACACCTGATATCTCATGCATATATAGACCCCAATGGAGATTGTACCCTCCAATATCAAGGGAATACTCCTTAAATTATTGGGTACCCTCTATTTTTACCCCTAACAAAATGTTTATCGACAAAACCCCAAATTTTTACTCCATTTCCAGAACAAAACGATTCACAGATCAAGAAAAAATAAATTAATGAGAGGCTCATGTATCAAATAAAGCAATAGAAATAGGGTAAGATTAGATAATCATACATCGAACTATTGAGGACCCCACCTCTCTACTATCCAACATAAGATGGATATATGTAGCTAACCTATACCTTTTCTCTGAACTCTTGTTTGAGTACCATGATCTGAATTATTCTACTGATAATGGAAATCTTATCCTAAGGAACCATTTTCTCTAGGATAACCAGTATGGCCCATAGACCTCCAACTTCTTGATTAATACCAGGTAAATGAACACTTGTTAGTACTCTTTATTGGCCTATGTCCTCTATCACTTCTCATCTATCGATGGTTTATACAGAACCTATATAGGTGTCACATCTTGTAATAGGTTCAGCACCCCAATATTTGTATCGGAAATTTTCGTCACTATGAACATGATTTATACACTAATATTATACCACTTGACCTCTTACCTATAAGGATGATCCCCTCCCTTGGTTACCGTTTTATTCAATTCCTTGATGGAATTTATTATAATGGTGATTCCTACCATGAGTGTTTTTAACACTTGAACACCTAAATGATACTATTTCTCCACCACTATATGCCTCCTTATGATCCCCAAGGAAATGATAGCATAATTCACCACCTTGTAAAACCTTTTCAAACAAAATATATTCACCTAGTAAGTGATCTGAAAACAATATCTATCCTAATGATGTTTGTTCGTTGCGAGCTCATCCCTCTTCAGTGTAAGAACAAAACACTAAAATGACATGAAGTGTTAAATATAATCCATCACTTACAAAGTCCTTGATTCGATCACTTAATATCCATTTCACTCTCCTACCAAAGAATTTTTGTATTAAATTTATCTATAAAATTCTCCTAGATTTCCTTCCATAACATACCATTGTTCTTCGAACCCAGAGACTAAATATCCCACAAACTATTTCTTAGCCTAATAATATAAAATCTTCCAATTTCACCTTCTTATTGGTAGGGGTCACTAAATGTTATAGTAACAACTAGATAGATTCTATCTATAAAATTACTTCCGCTGGTCTACCCTCCCTAGAAAACATTTGAGGATGTTAAAGCTTAAACTATCGAGTAAAATCAAACATACTCAGTTCACCACACCATAGGAATCTCTCCATAAACGTTATGAAATGAGAATGCTCTCATATAACTACTCTTGTTCCATATTTCCAAGAACCAAATGGGGTTATTTTTCCACTATTGGAGGATCATTATAAAAATTTTCTCATATCTCTATACCAATAAATGAAATCATGTGGTAATTTATCTAAAATACCAAATACACATCTTAGCGAACATGAAATATCGATACACAACTTTACAAAATAGGTGTAGAAACTAGCAAGAACATGCTACTTTATGTGAACTATTCAAACAGAATCAACGACATTAGTATCAATGCCCTCAATAATCCCTATACTGGTATATTTCCTCAATTCACCCATTTTAACAACACTATTTTTGATAAATTTATACAAATTATTATGTAACATTTCAACCATATTAATACAACATTTCTAAAAAATTAAAGCCAATCACAATTTCTTTATTAGTCACCTTTCATAGAAACTATAAACAAGATAAAAATATTTTATGTCTCAGGACCCACTTGATTTTTCCTATTTATGCAGAACATGATACATTTCACATAAATCCACAGCTTCCTAAAATTTTTCATGTTTAAACACAATTATGGAATACCATATGATAAGTAAAATCTATAAAATAAAAACATTACACAAAAATTGATTCACCCATGATGAAATTACATCCAACCGTAATAATAAAAAATCAATAACATAAATCCCACACTAAGAACATGGGTTCCACCCCCCCCCCCCACATGGGTTAGAAACTGCCATGAATGATCTCATTACCAGGGCTTGACACATCCTAGAATCATGTATACCATTTCGAAAATAGTAATACAAATGAAGATAAAGAATTTATGATTCCACTTTACAACACCCTATACCAAGATCCACTAAATTGGTGCTTCGAGTAGGTAGATCACATGACCTCAGGCGTGCCACTCCTTATGTAAGAGGCTACCGACTACAACTGGGGGTATAATGAGATATGTGGATAGAATATACCCTCTTTACCAGAGAAACCAATAGTGGAGATCATAATAAATTTAAATATCAAATAATAAACAAGTACCACACATTGCATACCATATTCCCAACATGGAAAAATACTTATAATCGAATATCGTAAAGATGTCATGTCAGGACAGTTTAAAGTTCAAAATCGAAACTAAAATAAAGACACAATGATGATCCCCACAATAAGACAAGAAAAATTTCTAGTAATATCATTCATGCCCAATTCCATTTTCAACCATCTATCAAAGGTTTATTTCCCTTACCTGAACCTACAACCATGCAATTTTCTTGTGTACCGAATGGTGGCCCGATCAGGGTGTGAATACAACTACGTAGGACACAACCAATGGTGTCTAATGTAATATGTAGCAAAAAAATTTGTATGAAGAATTATACAGTAACTAATAAAAAATTAATTAATTGATTCATTTATCAAAACAACTAGTTATAAATTTTCTATCGAGGTTCCAGATATCCACCATTACACCTCAAAAAACATTATTGCTTCATCCATAGCAGAATTCAGAATCATATTCCATAGGTTCCCACAAAATACAAAAACAAAATTTATATATCAATTAAATTGTTGATGTCAAAATGGTTTCCTAACCAAAAGTCAAATCATATTATAACCTTCTATGTCTGAATCACCATGTCTACATCCATTCAATATTACTATGCATCATGCTCGTCAATATAAACTAAGGATGTGGAGTGACATGTCTTATTATCCTTATCCAAGGAAAAATAACATCATGTCCATTATAATTAATCGAGGAGAATGAACATCTTTCCCAAACTCCTTACACTAGGTAGTGGAATTTCAGGTCAATCATCTCAATCATATATCAACATCAAGACATAAGGAACAACAACTTGGCCTTTTCAACACATTAAACAACAAGGTGCACCACATATCAATTATAAATATTCAAAAAACAAATTACATTAAACCACTAATATCTATTTAGTAAAAAGGACGTACCTTGTTTTAACATTTCCCACATCCCACATTTATCAACTCGTAAACCAATCAACCCCAAAATCAAACCAAATTAAAATGTTTTTCATTTTTCCATTTCAACCTCTTGTGATACTAATATAATCTCATAAACCCTTTATTCCATCAATTATAATCCATTTCACAATTTTCAAGAGAGTGGTACACCCCATGGGTGGCCTATGTACTAGTCCAATAATTATCCACCTTCCCAATGGAATCCAAAGAGGGTCTATCACATCATTTATGATCCACATTTGTCATTTATAATAAGAAAATAATTTCATAACACAATAGTACCATAACACATACCAAATATATATTAGGAAACATTAATTTTATGGTAAATAACTTCAATACCACCTACCTTAAGGTAATTTATGTACATTGTAAAATCTCATCCTGTGATTCAAACTAAAAAAACCAAAATCAGCAATGGAAAGGATCATCCCAAAATAGGTTTTATATGGTTAAGACTAGAAGATAACAACATATGATATTATTCCTATAAAAAATATGAAAATTGAGTCAATGTATTACTCATAGAATTGATGCACACACAAAAACTGTTCAAACAACTTATAATTAAGATATGTCAATCCATGGAAAATTTGGGGAGTTTTTGGATTGCAAGGGTTTTTTTGGAGAAACAATGGGGTGACATATTGGGGAAAATAATCTTAATGAGGTGAACGGTTTTTCCGAGTTTTGAAAATCATAAGAAAACTATCTGTCCTCACCTATTCAAGATGAAACCATGATACGAAGTCTACTGGGGAACTGACATGGTTTGGAAAACCATGTGGATGCTATGATATTTGACTCTTTCCAAGGTCCAATAGTTTCCAGGCCCCTTATGAACAATTTTTCAATCGTTCACCTACCTCCTATATGGAACATGGTCTTGGATCACAGTTTATACTAACCATGTTACAATCATGATCCATACACAATGTTGTACTTTTATACCTTTCTAATGTACCAACACTTTGGGGAATCCCTGAGACCTCTCATACTCTCAGGAAGCGTTCCAATAAATATTTAAGAAGAAAATTACTTAAAATTTATTCAAAGAATACCATGTATTAATGTTGAGATATTACTATCCCCTAGTTCCATAGATCCATCATGGTCTATAATTGTTGATACCATCTTTCACCCATCAACCATCAATTAAAACATTGTCCAAATTATCCGCTGACCTAGACATTGAGGATCAATCCAAACTCACAAAAACCCCTCAAAACACTCAGTCCAACTATAAAAGGGTCATCCAAAGTTATTTTTCTCTATTATCCTAGAAAACTTGATTCCATATCCTGAATAGTTTTCCCAACCCACACTTTGGTCCCATATCACATCTCCCCATGGGAGAACCCTTATCTTTTCACACATAGGAAATCCTTCTTCATCGTACCTTGTCTCATCCTAGAGGACCTAACTCTTTAACATCACTCACTAGGCCTCTATTCATGATAAAAAATGTGTAACTCATCGTTAATGATATTTCTAGTTGTATCACCCATCTCCACTAGTCATAATCCTCTCACAACAACCTGACTAGACCAATAAATCTCACCACAGCTACCCACATATCATAATTCACCTTCATACTCACCCGATATCACTTTTTAACTCATAATATATCCTCAACACTTGGTGAAATAGTTATTATGAAGTACCAACCCATAAAAGTGTTATGAAGATCTTATTCCAATAACAGAAGGCCAAAATCCACCATATCCCTTTCTCTGGGGAATTCTTGGTCCCTATTCATTCTATACAGTCATGTGAAACATACATATTGTGGAAAATCATGTATGAATAGGCATATGAATTTTTATTACTGTAAACACCTGCCTTTTAAATAGAGTTACCATCCAACTATTATGTGCTCACCCTTATCTCATGCCTCTCTCAATTTCACCCCAACACCTAAGATCCTATCTCATTTTACGCAATATTATTAATTAATTATAATAATTTATCATTAATTAGTCAATTTTAAATTAAATAGGAATAATCAACTAAAAATCTTTTTGTGACCTCACCACACAGAACCTTCATCAAATGGAATGTGAATAACCTGTCATCCCTCCTCTAACTACCACACATGAAATTATGATTGAATGAGGAATATTTAACCATGATATGATGAAATCATCACTAAAACACCATCTTGAAAATCAAAAAAAATATGCAAACTAAAAAAAATTGTAAAATGGAGGGAATGAATTTACTAATGTAATGATAACAGAAACAAATACATTTACATATAGGATCTAAGGGATAGGGGTAGTAACATTCCATATTTACCACCCTACATCACCCTTATTCCCTAAATAAAAAGATGGGTCAACTGATAAATTACCAATCTTCAACCACTTAATAAATTTCATGGGGTAATTTATATGGATATAACATAGAGTCCATAGTATAATTCCCTCTCTAATAACCCAATTGGGTTGGGGCCTCCATAATTTTAGTGAAATCACCTCCCATGAGGTAGGGGTACCCTAGAAAACCACTCCATTGAATATCCACATAGAGTTGCATCGTAGTTTTCCTTTACTAGGTCTATGCTACGGAATGTTTTTTGTGATGTTATGTGGCCCATATAAATGGTAAATGAACCCATACTCGAGGGAATTCCACTCCAGAAACATCTCCCATGAGGGATATATCAAAAGGTTCCCCCTTGTGGAAGCCTCCACCAACCGTTATACCTCTGGGTAGTTCCCCTGTTCTTTCCCCCACAATAACACCACTCGATCTTAAGTTATGGTCTCCTTGATGATGTTCAAAAATGCTTAATCCCCTTAATTACACTATGGTTCATGCCTAAAGTTGGGGTTTTTGTTGGCAAAGTGGAAAGACAATGATTTTGTAGAATTTTTGGTATCAATGAGTGACTTGCATTTCTTTTTGGAGGATTATATATACTATTGTTTGCTATACTAATCCTAGACTCAATGGTTTTTAATGACTTATTGACAACCAAAATCTATGATTTAATTTCACAGCATATACTTATATTAGTTTATGTATTTATTATAATGAATTTGAATTTTTATATAGAATTAATGATACTTGTAGAAATGGGTATTTAAACTAGAAAGTTCAAAATTTTGTATCATGAAGTGGAAACATGAATTTGAGTTTTATAAATAAAACTATTAAATCATGGGGGTTAAAAGGTTATAGATAATTCCCTCTCACAATCCTTTGAAAAAAGGGAATTAAAACGTAATTTACTTTGAAGTGGAACTTTTATTAATAATTGGAAAAGGGAGAAATTTTTTTAATGAGTTATCACAATAAAATAACACTCTGTATTTCATTGAAAATAAGGTGGATAAGAAATAGAACGGAGTATTATTGTAAAAAAATAAAAAGGGGATAGTTTTTCACCCAATGTGTGTATCTTGGATTTTTCACATTAATTTTTGAATTTAGAGTATTTTTTACTATATTTTTTATGAATAATTGAATGATAATATTGTTGTGGTAGATATTGAATATTGTTGGTGATACTTGGAGAACAATTATAGATTCATTAAATCCACAAAGGTTGTTAAGGTTGATGTTATTTTTATTTCATTCCTTTAAATGATATATATATATATATACATATAACGAGTTCATTGGTATCAACTAAATCCACCTACATAAATTTAAATAATCAAGCCATGTAAGGCGGATTTGAGGCAGCTTCTACTATTATATAAAAGTATTCTATAACTCCACTTACCTATATAAAGATTATACCTAGAAATAGTAATTGAATTTGTGTAAATAGAGTTAAAAGGTTCTATTTAAGGGTTTTTACTTTGACTTACTTAAGGGTATATCATCATATCTACATAAGGGTAGTGCCTTGACTTGAATAAGGGTGGAGAAGATTACCATGAGGTGTTGTATTCTAACCACATGTATAAAGGTTATCATGATCAATGTATGTGTAATTAAATAATTCCAATTTCTAAATAAAGGTAACTCAAAATACTTGCATCATGAATAAAATCCAATAGTTACATAAAGGTTTCCGCACAGGGAATTGTGTATGGGCCATACTCTACTATGTATATGTATCTACAATGGTTTTTTGTGAGGGTATTCATGAAAGGTAAAAGGTCATGTAAATGTAAACCCATCATCATATAATGATTATTTGGTCATCATGTAGGGGATACTTGACTTCAAAATGCTCACATAATAGTGATCTGGTTTACCTATCATTGGAAATTTAAATAATATTACACTATTAAAAATTGTTAACACCATAGGCACATTGAATAGGGTGTTATTTAGCCATCACAAATGATTTACATTTCACTGTACCCATAAGAAGTTACACCACATTGCATAATTCAACACTATATGTTTTGATTGATCTCTCATTCTATACATTAACAGAAAGTGTTATGCTATCGTAATGGAATGAAAGAAGATGACTACGTCGTAGCTGAAAACCCACTCTATAGTGATGAAGAACAATATTTTTGATCATGGAGATATTTTGTCCAGGATTCTAGTAGTATTAAATGATAAAAGTAACTCTTCTATGATATTTAGAGAATTTAATATTCTAAATATTAGTCATTAGTAGATGATTCATGATTGAAAATTACGATATTCAAACATCACGATAATAAATATCATTTTTATTATAGTATAAAATTAAAAATGGGTTTTATTAGAATTATATCATTTTGAAAGAAATGTCTAAATATTCTAAAAAATGAGTACTTATAATACACATTAGTTACATACATGGAGTCATCAAGATTGTGATATTTTAAAGTGGGAGGAATTATCGATGGTTTTCATATTGAAATATCAAAATATATTTCATATAGATATATTTTAATAATTATGGGCAACAAAATAAAGGAAATTAATGTTGGTGAAATATTGAGACTGATATTTATGGCGTATATATATATTTGAAATAGTGATGGTTGTCTCATATAATGATTTTGTATTAGATAAATAAGATGAAAAATAAAAAAATGGAGGGATACTCTACATAAAACATCATAATTCCTACGTTCATAAGAAAAAATAGAAGATCGATGATAGATAATTCCTTGAACAAATCCATACATCAATGAAAATGACCATGTACCAACCTGAATATCAACATTCCAAGAAGAGGTTAAGGAGTTTTTTCATTATAGTATGTTAAATAAATTTTTTTCCATGTTTAGTATGGAAGTTATATATTTTTGACAACTACCAAATGAGTTTTTTTGTTCGAATGAGGAATACAAGGATAATATGTGAATGAGAAACCCATAGTTCAATGGAATCATCCATATCATGTGATTCAAAAAAATGTGGTATTTATTGAGTGACCTACATGTCCATAAAATATGTATGTGATGTTCCCAAATTATTGAGTGAAGGAAAATAACAGAAGTGAGACTTGGGTTATAGTGATTCCACCTAAAATAGTTGTAAGGTAGTGAGCCAAGGTGTGGGGTGAACATGAATTTGGTTTCCACCAAATAGTAGTAAAACTCATTGATTCATGTGCCTAAGCACATCATCATTAGCATGTTCCTTAAATTATCCTAATGTTGCTGAACCATGTAAAAATCAGTATGTCCCTTCTTGAATTACATTCTTATATATAAACATACATATTACGAAGGTGAATTTATTGTAAAGGAAATAGATTGGTTGAAAAATGGTTTTATCCATGAGGTAACAATTTCCAAAATGAAAAATCAGTTTAATGGGATAATAGTTTTAAAACAATCACACCATAATTAAACTCCCATCTTAGGGTATCTTGGGGGTCCTTTCAATTTCCATTAAAAATAAAATAGTACATTATCCAATATCTCTACATTAAAAAAACATATTATAAAATAAATTACCCTCTAATTCTATATATGATGAGAAAAATAGAAAAATTTATCTAAAATGACTAGGAACTCTAGAATTATGACAACCAACCAAGTACTCTTGCAATGAACCTTCCCAAAATATTTAATTCAATGTGCAGTAATAACCTTTATTTATATGCAACGAAACCTCCCTTGATATATCCAAAAATAATCCTCTCTCATTATATAAAACTACCATAATATCCTTAAAAATATAAACAAAATATCATCAATTTCATACCAATAATATATAATAAAATTGAATTAAATATAGATGATTATCATGTGTCTATATCTACTATTAATATACTATCAGTACACAACAGAAAAGATAATGGTGAAAAAATATAGATTCCTCTACTAATATTTTCTAAATTACACAATATCATGATCAAAGGGAATATATCCATGTTGTATCCATAATACCTTAATCTCACCACTCTGTAAATTATCATAAAAACCATTGTGGAAACAATATAACTCACTACATTAAACGTCATTGTGACAATGAACCTTCCCTTATGAATATTCCATTCTCCTATTTCTATATTATTCATTTCCCTTCATTTTAAATCCTCCATTAACTATGGATCAATGGTATTAATGGATTTAAAAATCTTCCATGCATATAGCTGCTCATGGATCAAGGGTCTTCCTCATCCTTATTAATCTTATATATCGACTCAATGAAATTTTATCTCTCGGTTTCATCTTATGCATATTCATTTCTATCTTACACAAAATCAGGACACAAACATTAATCCCATGTAAAAATGAATAAATTTCATGTAGATAGTGAATTATGTTTATTTAATCACATGAAATACATTTATTTAATCTCACAGAGGTAGTCATTGTCCTAAATTAATTTGATATTTTATCCGTTTTATTTCTTTTTTGTAAGATCTAACCAGGGTTCCAAAATTAGTTAATCTTATATGATGATTTCTCCTACCATTATTTTTCTTATATGATCCTCTAAAACCCTTTGTTATTCATTCATAAGGTCAAGTGCCATCAGTTTATTCCAACATAACAAAAGTCTCTGCATTTTAATTTTAACATGTTCCATCCAATCAATTTTATTCATTAAATTCCATAATTCAGAAATTTTCCATGGGAAATTTATTATAAAACCCTAAAAATCATGTTAATATCCTTAAAATACATCCAACATGTGATTTATCTAAAATACGTAAGTAAATATTATAGTTAATCCAATAAATATATGATTTTACATTAATTTTCCCCCATTTCATTTAATATTTTCATAAAAATTGTCCAAATTTTAAATATTTGATGTTCCTACAATGAATCACTTAAACATAAAAATTTGAATAAATAACTAATAAAAACATTTAAATTATAAAAAATAGATATATAAATTGAGTTATCTTATCCCCCCGTACATATATTTTTTTACCCTAGAATTATCTCAACATCAGGTCAAAAAGATTTTGTTCACTAATAATAGAAACATTTAATCATTCATTATTATAAAAAAACTCATAAATAATAATTTTATAATCACATAACTCATTAAATTAAAAAAATCTCAATCATGATTCATTTATCACTCTAAATTTATGAAAATTTTTTTCTTATATTTACATTATTCAAGCTTTCATTAATATCAATGCCACTTACATTTTAACTCATTTGATAATAATGACACTCCTTAATCAAGATCATATTAATGGAGTTATTATCTATCACAAATATATAAAATATATAATTATGAATTAATGTTATATAAATATACACATATTTAACAAACCACAAAAATAAATTGATTATTTCATTGAGGTTATAATGTCTTTGAGGAAAATCGTTTGTTGGTATTGATGTAAAAATTGAATCCAAGGATAAAATTGGTGGTTGTGTTATTATGTAAAATTCATATTTTAAAATTAATATCAAAATATGATATCATGTCCTAATTCACATTTAAAATACAATATCTACCACTTTAATTTAATGTACTTTCTCAGTAGATCTTAATTTCAAATTTCAAAACTCAGAGGAATTTTTCCTCTTTATTAATTTTTTTATCTCGTTTTTTTCAATAGAATTTTTTCATGAACATGTCGTTCGCCCTTGGAATAAAACTAAAATATAACCTTCTTACACATCATCAATCCATTATTAACAATATTTAGGATAGATAAGATAATAATAGGGAAGGTATCTAGACAAATGTCAATCCAAGGTGTATCATCTCTCACTTTTTCATTATGTTTTTGTCTTGAATATTATTATCCAAAATATAAAGGTATCAATGTAATATGAAAACTGAATAAAATTTAATAGTTCTTCTTAACTATCAAGATATCATTCCCAAATTTTACATTTTTGAACATAACATCCAATATATCTATGAAATCACCCAAAATCAATTTTGAAGATCAATTTATATCATGAAATTATATTATTTAACTATGATGGGAAGTTAAAATAATCATGTAATTCAGATTCTTCTACAGAACTTCAGGGTCTATACTAATTTTCAAAAATTGAAATAACGGGTAGGTATCAAGATAAAATGGTAATAAATAATTTAATTATAGGCTCAATCATTTTAATGAGGTTAAATATTACCAAACTTTAATAATATTAACAAGAATGTCCTAACAGTCAAGTATATCACAAGAATATCTAATGAAATAATGTATAAGACAGAATATATAAAAAGGGATTATAGTACCGCTTTGGAATATGAATCAAAATGTATTGGTATATCAAGTCATGGAATGGAAAAAATGATCATTCTATTAAATTAAAATTTAAAAAATATTAAAATAAAAAATCATAAAAATATCATCAATCATTTTAAAATAACTCAAAATTAGAATAGTTATGAAAATTCAAAATAATTTCACCTATGTCTATTAAATATGATCATGAAATGTAAAATATTTCCAACATGTCAAAATATTTCTTCTAATTAATGATGGGTCATATATCCATCATGGGGAAAAAATTAAAAAGAGTTGTCCAAGGTTCTATCACCCACAATTAAATTAAATTTTTTATTCCATATTTTTCAGCATTAAGAGAATTATGAATTTATGATTTCATGTGCAAAAAAAGTATGTATCAAAATAATAAAATAGATTAAAATTATTCCATGATTTTTATATCATATTTTCATTGATCCTTGGATGGAATTTATTTCCTTAAATGATCCGTGCATATGTTGGTGTGTGGGGTTATCTTATTTTCTTCAAGGATATTCCATCTTTTAATCCAAAATAATTAAAAAATAAAATTAAGTGAAAGGTTCATTAAAATAAAGCTCAAGAATATAGGGTCATTGAATTTACATCATAAAAAACGAGTAAATTAAATCCCTAAAAATTAAATCAAATGAAATCATAAAAAATTATGTGTTTCCTCCCGCATGAAATTTGATTAATGTATTTTATACATAAATTACCTCTTTTTCAAACATGTAATATGATAATAGAATGAAGTTACCCAATCTCTATTTGACCATGACATTAATTTATACTAATATATAGATATTATTCTCCTCTTCTTAGTTGTATCTATATTGATACATCCTTGAGTTTAAAACAATAATTTAGATAGTTTTATGGAATGGGTAAATAACTCATGGACTCGCCCAACCTAGTAATATTGCTCCTTTATTACTTCTTTGTGATACCACTCTCCAAAATATTCCATATTCCTATCTGTTTATGTAATATATAAATCATATTATATCTATTATTTATCTAGAAAGGCTTATAATTCTTATTAGTCAAAACTATCTTAACAGTATATGGTTTCCTCCAAAGGTTGTATTTCATAATTTGATTCATACTTAAAAATAATCTAATATTAAACCACAATCTAATAATCAATTTTAAATTTCCCATTATTTTCTGTCTGAAATACATCATCTACCTTGGGTACATCCTTTGATCTATATTCCAATATTGGTATTATTTCCAAGTATTTGCATTCCAATTGGAACAGTCACACCATGTAATATATGAGTGTCTAGTCATCTCTAGGGTGAATTTTTGGGCAATATCCTTATCATTGTACCTTCACCTTGAGACGATCAATATTATGTTCATGATTTGCGACTTGTACAAAAAAATGAATGTGTTCAGACATGATTCATTTAGAACATTTCATTACAACCAAAAATAACATAGATTATAAAAAATAATATAACCAAAACTAAAATTAGAAAATATAAAGGGATGAGAATTTTTTTGTCGTTATATATAAAACATAAGCTAATATTAATTCCCTAGTCCTCAGTAATGATACCAAATACCTTGCCTTCCTACGAGTCATAATTAATTCTCATGGTGAATTAATTTCAAATATTTTATATTAAAACTCCTTTAAAAAAAATATGGTATAGTTCCCCTAAATTCCAAGGTTGAACCCATAGAGATGAGTACATAGCATGAAAAATCCAAATACAATAATTAAGATGAACAATTTAATTAAAAATAAAATAAATTAATAAACAAGAAAACTATGAATATTGAGTGCATTGAGTTTTTAAAATTATATTTTCATGGGATATTGAAGTATAAATTTTTTTAAATGGTTAGTTAGGTTAATTTTGGAATCCGATCTAAGAAAACAAATGGTCAATCATTCACTCTCTGATTACTAAACACTCTTTTTTAGATGGTCATGTACTTCAAAAAAAATTTAAATCAAGCGACAGAAAACAATATTTAAAAAATATCATTTAAACATCCCAATGTTCATGAGTGATATTAAGAATAACTTAATGTATTATAAATTATATCTTCCATTAACACACAATATTCACACATGGAGAATTCAGATGAGATATTGGGGAAAGGGTGAATGAAAAAACCTAATATAACTACCATTAAAAATAAAATACTTTAATATATAATTCCCCTTCATTAAAAAAACCATCCCAAAGTAATTTACAAACCCATGATATCCATGGGATGATTAAAATAAATCCTTATCTAAAATAACAGAAAATTATTTCATTCTAACATATGGCCAAGTTCACCAACAATGAACCTCCTGAAAATATTATATTCTAAGTGTAGTGGTAATCATTATTTATTGGAAAAGAAAGCATCATTTATATATACATTTATCATCATTTACATCCATATAAAACTTCTAAAATGATCCTTCAAAATAAAGTTAAAATATTAAAAATTATATATTAAAAATATATATTTATTGTTCCTTAAAATTTGATATAATAAGGAGTAAATATTTGTTGTAGATATACTATCATGGTGCAGCAAAATAGTCCATGTAGAAAGTATATATTTTTCTCCACCTTCATTTTCTATCATTCACATGATCATGAAACAGGTAAATATATCCACATCTTATCCATAATATCCTCATCATAGAACCAACTTCTTCGTCATCACAAATATGACTCGATCATTGCTACTAGCCACAGTAAAAATCCACATGGAAAGATACCTACCCCATGAAAATTCATTTTTCCGGTATCTAATATCTTATTTACCCTTCATAGTGCATCCATCCCAGTCCATTTCATAAATGAATTCATGGATTTAAAAATATCTCATGTATTTAGTGGTTCATAGTGAAAGGGTTGTAGGACGAGGCATGAGTTGTTTCCTATTCATTATATATCTAATATGGTGACTCATAATGACATCAACATTCAATTTTATCTTACACATATTTATTTTAATATTATGTGGCCTTGTGACTCCATATTTTATATCATGTGATGAAGAATTAATATCACACAAATAGTCATGTAGATTTTTTTTAATCATACATAATGCCTTCATTTAATCATACGTATGTAGTCTCTGACCTGAAATAATATGACTTGATATCCATTTTATTCCTACACACAGTGACATTTCATGGGTTCCCATTTGAATTATTACTTCATGGTGATTTCACCCACCACAATTTTTCTTACATAATCTTCTATAACCTAGATTTATTCAACCCTAAGGTCCATCACATGTTGTATATTCTGATGTGATTAACTCACCATGTATTTTATTAATATGTGAGTTGACCATTCTCATGTGTGTTTCTCATTCCATATGTCAAATAGGATCTATGAGATATTCCTTTTTATCCTTTAATTTCACAAGAATCTCCTTACGCATCTACAAATAAGTGATTTAATCTGAAATAAGTAGGCCTCGATGTGAGTAAATCATGTGCTGGTAGGATTTCACATGAATTTCTCTCCAATTCATTTCAATTTTTCTTCCAAATTCTATAAAATTGAAATAAATTGTATTCCTACTTTTAATTATTAAAACTAATAATAATTAAACAAATTAACTAATAAAAAATATTAATTCTTAATAAAAATATGCATAAATTTGATCAATTGTAATTTGAGATGCATGTCTTGTAGTGTACAACCCAACTAATCAAATGGTGTTTTTGGAAAGGATAGCGTATTGTTCTCTCCAGCTAAGTTTATCTAATTTTTTATAATAATTCATGTCCCATATAAATCCCATCCCCTCAACATATGCTAGGAAAAAGCCATACCTCTTCCCTCTCTCTCGAAATTCTACTCCTCTTCTAGGTCTTAATTCATGGAAATCTAAAGTCCTCTATATACATTTTTTGTGGCAGTAGGAAAATATCGAATACCTATACATTACTTATAGACTAATTAATTAAAAAAATTCAACATAAATTAAATAAAATGACTCATATACCACATGATTGTATTTGGATGCATCATAAGTGTTCGGTATTAGTGTGAAAAAAAATCATCCCAAATTGTGTCATAACTTTATATGAAAAATGTAAATTTTTTTATTCTTTTGTGGATATTTTTTAGATGTAATTTATGAATTAATAAATTAAGATAAATAATAAAATGAAACCTAGGTGGAATGATTTGATCCCAACATTTTTCACTCATCACATAATCATTATAGCATGAAGGAACTGAGTGAGGAATCCTATAGATAATACACACAAGTAAAAAATAACTTGTATCATCATTATATATCTTATGTTTTATAAAAAAATATAATTGACTGCTTTATAATGGCCACATGATAATCATAAAAAAATGCACTTTGTAACATCCCTTAATCTTAGACTATATTATGTGGACAAAAAGGGTTGGTTGTGAGACCTCTAGGGAACCTCCCCAATGCTAGATGATTTCAAATAGTAGTAGAGGTATGAAATTTATTGTGGGGACACTATAGCCCCAGGAATGAGGTGTTAATGCATTATATAATAAACCATATAAAAAAGAAATCAAATTATAGACATAGAAGATGAAAATAATTAGATCCAACCGTGTTTCCAAATAAATAATGAAGGAAGAATGTAATGATATGTAGGAATGAAACTAAATTTCATACTAGAAAAGTACAATTAAAAGACTATAAAACTAAAATAAAGACTCAAAATTCTGTGATCTTAAACCCCTCATCAGTCCCCTCCCCGAAATACATCCCATCCAGGAAGAAAACAATGAACGGTAAGGTCCTCCCTTGTCCAAACCTACATCCACTTAATCAGATCAGGTACCCAATAGAGGCAGGAATAGGCAGTGAGTATAACTTATTTAGTCGACACCTCCGTGCCTAAACTAACCATTAAGATAATAAGTATATTCAATAAAGCGATAAAGATGTGTATTAATTAATTCAACAGTTAATAAAATACAAAAACAGCCTACTTCAGCTCAGTTCCAGAATATCTATGAGCATGTCTTACGACCATGTCAACGAAAACCACATAACCAAGGTAAAAAAACCTTCTTCCATATCATTTTGTATTATCTTTGATCATGTATTATGACCATTCCATCCACAAACATATAACAATGGAATAATAACAACAATCTGGGTCAAAGCCCAATATACACTATAGCATCTGGGTTAAAGCCCTATAATCATTATAAAGAAGGATTGTGTATAGCCCACTCTCTATAATCATTACAATAGGGTACTTGACCGAACACAGTCAATATCAGTATTACATCATATAATTGTGATAGTTTTCGACTAGAGCCTGATATATGATCATTTAAGCATGGGACACAAGTCCTTCCATACAACATGGATATCATAATATCACATCAAATATCATAATGGTTATTTATGTGAATTACCATTTATATTTCAAATACAACATTAAATTTGAAATAAAATTGATTAAACGTTATCTTAATAAGAAATATTCTACTACTTCAGGATTTTATACCATGAAATCACTTACGGTCTCGGGTCATACTAAAACATTTTAATCCATTATCCAATTTAATTATTTTTATTGTTTTCTCACCCAACGGGGAACCATAGGTTAGGACAGAAGACAGTTGCATCCAATGGACATTAATAAATAATCTCATTCTTTATTTAATTGATTTTTTTGAATGCTACATTATAAAAATAACAAGATTTCATAAACATCTAAATTATTAAACAGTTGTGTTCAAATTTAGACCCCCTACCTTTAACTAACGACACAACAATGAATACAATGGAAAAATACCATGTTAAAGAAGGTGTGTATGATCACAAAGAGGTTCCTAGATCAATAAATGATCATGATAAAAAACAACCAGGCATGCGATCAAAGTATATCACCATAGTGGTTGGAGAACTAAAGGAGATAAGGAAAACATGACCAAATACACTTACCATAGATCAAAGGCATTAACATAACATTCAGAAAAGATTTTGGAACATTAAAATCACATGGAGGATACACATAGGTCGATAGGATAGGGTTATAGTATAAATAAAATTATATACATCCATATAGAATACTTAAATACTAGCTTTGGGAATTACAATGTCTCTAATGTAGTTACATGTAATGTTAATATTTTTAATGGAATACACCAAAAACCCCATTGATTTGGATTTATTTAGTTTAAACACCCAAAAAATTGCATAATGTGTAATCCTTTTACAAATTCTATAAATGTTCTGCATATGGTTTTTTATCCCATTTTCCTCTTAAATAACCCGAACCTCCTTCAGTGCTTCTCAACATACCAACAACCCATGAAACACTTAATCCATTTATTCCCGAACTCCATTAATCCAGACAAGCATTCATCCTTGAACATTATACCCCTTTACCTAACAAAGGATATCCTTCTATGAATAATAATTAACTAAAAGGAATATAATAAAAACTCAAAGGGTGATGTACATGAAAAAAGACAAGAACATACAACCTACCAACAATATAACAACTCATCACCAAGACACTCTAAGAATCACTATGAGGTCTATGAAAATAATTTTGATCACGATGATATCATATTATAATGTCTCTCCTTGGTCTCTTATTGAATAAACCAATCCTTACACTCCACATAAACCAATGGTATAGTCCTACCCTAAAGATATTTCTCACTATGATCCACAACACATATCGTACTCTATTCCAAGGATGCATCAACACAAAGCTATATGTATGCTATGTCTATCACATGGAAGGGTCCAGATGATATATGTATAACTATGACACGTGGAACACATAATGGAAGGTACTGTAGCATTTTGAAATGACTAAATAGTATTCCACTAGACAAACCCTTCCCACTTTCTCAAACTACCTGCCAAAACCTGGGTTCTAGCATTCCATGTTTCATAATATTGTGTTATTTAACCTAGGAGACACCCAGATGAAAACATGATGACCATACTATAATTATAGAAATCATATTTGTTTACCTCCATTTGATTTCTTCCTACTCTTCGCAATCATCAACCGTTTTATAGCAAACTAAACCTTCACTGATGTCTCCTACACGATACTAGGCCCAACAAGTGTTGACTTAATTTCCTCTTGCCAACAAAGAGGAAAAAAACCCAACATCCCACACATATCCCCAAAATTTTCTATTTGAATCAATTTTAGGTAGATATTATTATATGTAAAATCCATGATTTCAATATTTTTCTCCCATGAGAAACCAAAATCTGAATCACAGGCTCATAACATATCCTCTAGAACATAAATAGTTTATTCCTATTTACCATTAATTTGTGGATGATAGGTGATGATCCAAATAACCTGTGATCGTACTGTCTTCTGAATACCCAACAAGAAACTTGATGTGAAATTTGTATATCTATCTGAAAGGATACTCCTTAGAACACCATGTAATCAAACTACCTCATAAATGTAAAGACTTCCCATATCATCAACAATGAAGGTTTTACTGGTCATTAAAAAGTGGGATAAATTCGTCAATAAATTTACAATCACCCATAAAACATCATACTTATGAGTTTTCCTCGGTAATCCTACCACAAAATCCTAAATGACATCATCCCATTTCCAATCAGTAATTGATATAGGAGGAAAAATCCCAAATGACTATTATTATCATATTTCACCTATTGACAAGTGATTCATCTGGAAACAATGATTTCCTCCTCCTTCTTCATTCCTAACCACCAATATTATCTAATGAGATCACTATACATATTAGTTAAAAAAATATGTATCAACCATCTTGAATCAAGAAACACCCTCATCAGCTCCTTGTGTAAGCCCATATGAACCTATAAATATCCATGGAAAAGTAGAAAACATTAATAGCTAAGACACCATCCTAATGGTGTGTCCCCACCATATAATTTTTTTAACATAACTATGCTCTCTGGATCAGATAATTACTATGTCCTAATATAGTCTAAATGCATGGGTATAACATATGTCGATATTAGAGCTACCCAACCCAAAACTCATGAACATCTGGATACATGTATGTGATGAGGGACATTATCCAATTTGAGTAACTTGTCTACAATACTTACTCTTTGTATTTCTTTTGTCTCAAGTAATCTGCAAATGACGTTTCCCTTTCGGGGTGTAAAATCAAACTCAATGTCAAGACATTGTAGATAATCGACCCACATCCTCTGTTGAATTTTCAGTTCTTGTTCAGAAAATATGTAACTGAGGCTGTTTTGGTTCCTGTATACCACAGACCACTCAACCGTTGGAAAGTGTCTCCAATATCTTCAGACATGTACCAATGTTGCTCACTCTATATTGGGAGTAGCAAAATTTTCTCATGTATTCTGAACTGCTTGGATCCATCAGAAACTACTCATTCCACCTACATTAGAAATGCTCTTAGCCAAACTCTGGATGTGTCAAAGTACACGACATATTCTTTACCCCTATTAGGTAATGTGAGGATAGGTTTTGAGTTCAGTCTTCCTTTTATATTTTAAAAAATCCATCTTGTATGCATCATACTAAACAAATGTCACCCATGTCATGGTCATACCAGACATTCGTGTGGCCAATCGGATGAATTCCAAGATAAACCACCAATAATAACATGCTTAACCTCAAAATATATTAATCTCAAAGACTTTATTAGGTTATTCCCAAGATATAATGTCTGAAATTTTCTCTAGGTCAAATAAACTCAAGCCTCAAAGATGAAATGGGCCAAAAAGTTCACGTTATTAATCCAAACACTACATTTGGTTAGCATGGCATAAAACTGATGCCCTATCAATGTACTAATTATGATGTGAAGATGTATGGAATGATCGTCTACTAAATGGGATTACAATTAGATATCATTGAACAAAACCACCACAAAAAAGTATAGAAAAGGTTGTAAAATCCTATTCATTATGGCCATGAATCATGTCGGTGCATTATTTAACCAAAAATGGCATCACTATAAATCCATAAAATTCATACCTACTATTGAAAGCCATTTTAGGTATGTCTAATATTATCACTCTCAACTTATGTTAGCCTTATCTAAAATAAATCATGGATAAGATCTTACCACCTCTCTAATTATTTAAAAGATCATCAATGTCTAGAAGAGGATATCTATTCATTACCTTCACTGGGTTCAACCTCCAATAATCCAGACATAGGCATAAAGATTCATTATCCTTCAAAGAAGATAGAACTAGAGAACCCCAATGAGTTTTACTAGGCCGTATGAAGCCATTAGATTCTAGATCATCCAATATAACTTTCAACTCATGAAGCTCCCCTGGTTCCATTCTTTATGGTTGTATAGAAATTGGATATTCTCCTAAAAAAACTCAATACTGAACTAAATCTATATCTCAAGTGGCAATTCATAAAAGATGTTAGGTAAATCATATTTAAAATTATCTACCACTGGTGGAATATAATCATTCTATATTCCACCATCATCTAGAGAAATACTATCTATCTAATATGTGATAAAATATAATCAAAATTGAATTTTTCTAGCACCACCAGCCTAAAGATACCAACAACCATGGTGAAAATAGTTTTATACTTATAGATTTAGGAAGTTAACTCTTATATGTTATCATTCAGTATGATATTTTTATATAATTGACCAATCCATATCATGAATGAATTCCAATCCGATAATTTTTAGGACAAACAGTTCCCAAAAGAAATGTTAACCACCAATATATAGAGAACATTCCTTGAAACGTTTTATATTCTCTAACAAAACTCTTAATAGCATGTCGATTGTAATATAACCAAAAACTATTTCCAAAAAATGTCCCAACTAATTTTAAAGATAGAAAATATAAAATAATGTGATTATCATGTATCAAACAAAAAACAGTCAAAGGTTGATGATAAAATAATTGTACATGAATTGTAGACGGACTTTCATCCATGATATTCATAGTATAATGTATAAGATTCAAATGATTTATCCATATTCCCTAAGCTCTAGTCTAACTACCCTGATATATTTCACATTCCTTATACTATTTATCAAGCACTAAGGTATCATTTCCCCGGCCTCGGCTTGAACGGTCAATGGAACTCCTGATACCAGCGTGCTGAGGGGTAGTTGTGCCCATTCCCAACTCTGGTGTCTATATT
This sequence comes from Viscum album, assembly GCA_963277665.1. NCBI lineage: Eukaryota > Viridiplantae > Streptophyta > Magnoliopsida > Santalales > Viscaceae > Viscum > Viscum album. Next base: position 229,867,886 of record OY728167.1, on the reverse strand, counting down.
GATCCCATTTCACTAATAATTTGAGGAATGTTCACAAAAAACATATAATGATGGCACCGTTTTCTATTGATATGAAAATATAATGTTGGGTAAGGACCATATGGGTGATTGTGGATAAACATTTTGTTGTACCTCTCGTACCCCTCGTGGTTTAATTTTCATTATCACAATCACTCTCTTATTTATCTAATCTTGTATTAAGTGTTTTTGGATGATAGGCATGATTTCAGGTTTCCATGTAATTGGGCCAAGAAAGCCAGAAGGCAAAAGTGGACTGATTTCAGTCCACCGGCCAACCGGTGGATGACCACCGGCCAGCCGGTGGAATCTTGACAGAAGGCATTCCCTCTGTCCAGACCACCGGCCAACCGGTGTCCCATCACTAGCCAGTCGGTGGAACCAAGACATAAGGGAAACCTACTGTCTCACCACCGTCCAACCGGTGGCCTCCTCACCGGCCAATCGGTGGTGCCTGGGCAGAAGGCCTCTCCATTTTCCAAAGCACCGGCCAACCGGTGGCCAAGCACCGGTCAGCCGGTGGAGCCAGTCAAACTAGTCATTGAGCTTTGACCAGCCTGCTCCCAACGGCTCCGAAGACTTTTACAACGGCTCCGAAGACCCCGAACGGACATATGAGGGTTCCCCCTCTATAAATAAAGGACTAGGAAGCCCCGAAACCGTAGTGGAATAATAACCAAGCCAACGGAAGCCAACGGAAGCCAACAGACACATTTTTCATCATTTGGCAAACCTCCGGCGGATTCCTTCAAGGAACCTAAATTTCTCCAACCCATTTCCACATCCAAGGACCATCACCATAGAAGCTTGGGAGCGCTCTTCATCAACTTCATCAATCCTTTGACGCCCAAGGCTTCTCCTCTTACGGTTTTTCATTATTTATCTTTTTGAGCATCAATTTGGGTTTGTGCCTACAAACCCCCATTTCTTTTATCTTACTTTTGTTTGGGTTTTCACACCACCTTCAAGGTGTGAAGAGGTTAGTCAAGCCTTCCCTTTAAAAGGCTTGAGTCATAGGTGAGCTAGCCTTCACATGTAAGAAGGCTAGTGGGTTCTTGCTCAACCATTAAAAGAAAGTTGTAATAGGTTCTAGACTACCTTATAGTCTAGTGGGTTTCTTGCTAAAACCATTAAAAAGCAAGAGGTATTAAATCTCTCAATGGTTGAGTTGGGAGCGCAGACGTAGGCTTTGGTTTATGCCGAACTCCGTTATCATGTTTTGTGTCTTGCCTCTTTTATTTCCGCTGCACTTGTTACTTTGATTTTAAATTGTTAATTTTTTTTAAAGGGCAATTCACCCTCCCTCTTTCCATCACTCTCCGACCCAACAATTGGTATCAGAGGAAGCATTTGAGTAATACCTTCACCGGTTTCAAATTCATGATCCTTTGTGATGGCTTCAAATTCTTTCGCCCCCGAAGGCTATTCTTTGGGTCGTGCTCCATTCTTTGATGGAACCGACTATACTTATTGGAAAACCCGCATGACCACTTTTCTTAGAAGTATAGGTTATCCTATTTATATTATTTTCATGCATGGTTACTCTCTTTATTCTCCCGATGAATCCAAACGGACTCAAGCCGATATTAAAAATTTCGAGCTTGATGGCAAAGCCATGAACGCTCTTCATTGCAGCCTTGATCATAATGAATTCAATCGAGTTTCCACATGCACTTCATCTCATGAAATCTGGAAACTTTTGGAGGATACCCATGAGGGGACCAACAAAGTCAAAGATACTTGATTGGATATGTACCGTCACGATTTTGAGTCTTTCACCATGCACCCACACGAATCAATTACTGAAATGTTTACTCGTTTTACTGACGTTTGCAATGGAAGAAAGTCTCTTGGAGATGATGTTTCTGCAGAGATGATGGTCAAGAAGATCCTTTGGATCTTACCAATCACATGGGCACCAAAAGGCATGGCAATCCAAGAATCAAAAGACATCAAGAACATGCCGGTCGAAGAGCTCATCGGATCCCTCATGACCTACGAGATCACCATGAGGAGGCAAGCTGAATAGGAAGGCAAAACGATCAAAGTTCCAAAGAACATCGCCTTCAAAGTTCAAAAAGAAGAAAGCTCCTCCTCCTCATCGTCTTCCTCTTCAAGAGGTGATTCAGAAATGGAGAATCTTGCCCGCAAAATGAACAAATTCATGAAGAAGCACAAGAAGAAGAAATCCCGCAAGGCTCAACCCAACGAAAAATCTGAGCCCGAGGTAACATGTTACGGGTGTGGCAAGAAAGGCCAGTACAAGCCCGATTGTCCACTCAACAAGAAAAAGGCCAAGCAAAAGGAAAAGAAGAAGGCATTCAAGGCCACATGGAGTGATAGCTCTACATCCTCCTCCTCCTCCTCCTCAAGTGACAACGGTAAAAAATTCCTAATGGCATTTAATGAGGTATCTTCTTCCGACTCCTCATCCTCTAGTTCTTCAAATTCTTTTAATCATTTATCTTATGAGGATCTCCAACATGCTAGAGATCAATTGGAGGATGGTTTTCACGAACTTTCTTCCAAATTTATTGCTTTAAAAAAGAATTTCAAAACACATTATTCCGAAAAGGAACAACTTCTCAAAGAAAAGGCGGAGTTGTCCCTCAAGATCCAAAACCTTCCCGATGTTGATTCTATGGAATCAACAATCAAGGATTTAAGGAAATCCCTAGCTAAGTTCACCGAAGGTGAACATAACCTCTCGAAGCTCCTTGGTTCCCAATGCGTATCTAGAACCACCCAAGGGCTTGGATATTCCAAGCAAGCTTCCTCTTCCCATGCTCCTACTATTTTTGTAAGCGGGAGCTCCAAATATAAATTTTTCAACTATTGTAAAAAACTCGGGCACTTAATTTATGAGTGCAATTGCAAAAATGCCCGGTATGGAAGGCCCAAAACCATTTCCTTTAACGATGAATTTCATAGGAGAAGACCCGCCACTAGACAAGTATGGATTGAAAAATCCCTTTTAGCGAGTCTCACTGGACCAAAATTTGTCTTGGTTCTAAAATCCCCTCCCCGGTGATTTTTTGTTTTTATTTAGGGGGAGTTAGGATCGTTTAAGCCTTTTTGCATTTTTTTTCAAAACAGTCAATTCAAAACTTTCAATTCAAATTTCAAAAATTTCAATTGGTTTAAAATATCTATCTTGAATTTCAATCCTTTCCCTCAATCAAGTTTTATGCCCCATGCTATTTTGATAATCACAAAGGGGGAGAAATGCTTGGTTGATTGGGGGAGAAATCTTTCTCTCATGCTTTGCTTTACTTTTCAATTTATCCTTTAAAGAATGCCTTTCATTTTAGTCTTTTACATTTCTTGTTTTGGTGATTGTGATCATCAAAATAGGGGGAGATTGTTGTACCTCTCGTACCCCTCATGTTTTAATTTTCATGATCACAATCACTCTCTTATTTATCTAATCTTGTTTTAAGTGTTTTTGGATGATAGGCATGATTTCAGGTTGCCAAGGAATTGGGCCAAGAAAGCCAGAAGGCAAAAGTGGACTGATTTCAGTCCACCAGCCAACCGGTGGATGACCACCGACAAGCCGGTGGAATCTTGACAGAAGGCATTCCCTCTATCCAGACCACCGGCCAACCGGTGTCCCATCACCGGCCAGCCGATGGAACCCAGACATAAGGGACACCTACTGTCTCACCACCGGCCAACTGGTGGCCTCCTCACTGGCCAACCGGTGGTGCCTGGGTAGGAGGCCTCTCCATTTTACAAATTACCGGCCAACCGGTGGCCAAGCACCGGTCAGCCGGTGGAGCCAGTCAAACTAGTCGCTGGGCTTTGACCAGCCTGCTCCCAACGGCTCCAAATACTTTTCCAACGGCTCTGAAGACCCCGAATGGCCATATGAGGGTTCCCCCTCTATAAATAAAGGACTAGGAAGCCCTGGAACCGTAGTGGAATAATAACCAAGCCAATGGAAGCCAACAGAAGACAACAGACACATTTTTCATCATTTGGAAAACCTCCGGCGGATTCCTTCAAAGAATCTCAATTGCTCCAACCCATTTCCACATCCAAGGATCATCACCATAGAATCTTGGGAGCGCTCTTCATCAACTTCATCAATCCTTTGATGCCCAAGGCTTCTCCTCTTACGGTTTTTCATTATTTATCTTTTTCAGCATCAATTTGGGTTTGTGCCTACAAACCCCCATTTCTTTTATCTTCCTTTTGTTTGGGTTTTCACACCACCTTCAAGGTGTGAAGAGGTTAGTCAAGCCTTCCCTTTAAAAGGCTTGAGTCATAGGTGAGCTAGCCTTCACCTGTAAGAAGGCTAGTGGGTTCTTGCTCAACCACTAAATGCAAGCTGTAATAGGTTCTAGACTACCTTAAAGTCTAGTGGGTTTCTTGCTAAAACCATTAAAAAGAAAGATGTAGTAAATCTCTCAACGGTTGAGTTGGGAGCGGAGACGCAGGCTTTGGTTTAAGCCGAACTCCGTTATCAAGTTTTGTTTCTTGCCTCTTTTATTTCCGCTGCACTTTTTACTTTGATTTTAAATTGTTAATTTTTTTTAAAAGGCAATTAACCCTCCCTCTTGCCATCACTCTCCGACCCAACACATTTCACAATGATAGCACTATAACGAAACACGATATTTATATACAATTAACTGACTACTCTGACCACTAATTACTTGGAAGAAGCTATAATTGGAGTTTGTATTTAAAAATTAAGAATATCTCTATGTTTTCCATGTAGAAATAGGATTGACACTACTCAAATCACCTCTCGAATTTCCTTCTATGATGAGTGTTTAGTTCATCACACACTCAATGGTACTTAAAAGGATGATTATTACCTACAACCGGATCTTATAGTGAAGTGAATCAAGAAAATGTCTCACCCTAGAGATCTCATTAGCTTACAAAGATAACACAAGTGTTTTTGGTTAGTGAAATTTCCAACATAGCCCATCACTAACATGACCTCCTGTGTTAAATGCATGAACTCATGAGATTTTCCATCCATAAAAGTTTGAGGACAAAAATGGATCAGGAACGTTGTATCTAGTTCCTTCCAATATATCTCATCATACATCCCATATTCCTCCATAATATCCCAACAACGCTTGGCTGGTCCATGAAGCATATATTCAGAAAGCTTCATCCTTATATCTTCAAGTGTCTCGAGATGCTTGAATACCATCTAGAATGACTCAATCAAGAACTCGAGTAAATGGGTTCCTCGTTCCCTTTTAAATATTAGTTTATTTTGTAGTTGAAACTCTTTTGTTAGCTCCTATATTAACGGAATGGATCGAATAGTCTCGCTTTCAATGGATCACATGACCCTCAGGAAGATATTGTGTAGCTTAACATCCATATACTCTTCATGAACTATATGAATCACTATTTTAGCTATGTTATGAGTGTGCTAATTTCAATTCTCAAAATGCTCGAGGCAAATATGAAGAGGAGTAATTTTCACTACAAGAAAAACAACATCTTAGAGAACTAGCTAACAATGAATTCAAACTAAACTAATGATTATAAAAGAGAACCATTGACTCATTGTCTCCCTAGACATGGATTACATGTGTTTTAGTAAGGCATATCAATTCATTTCATTTAACTAATGGAATAGATATCCCATATAATAGTTCAACAGGAAATTATATATGACATGAAATAATAAATATCCCCTATCATGAACAATGCATGTCAATATATCGTTATGTGCCAATTATGATTCATGTATTCACATATATCCCCACAACAAGACATAAGTACATATATCAAGAAACACTAACATTATAAAACAATAACCTCCCATAATAAGTGAATCACCCAAGGTGAAGTCACATCAATTGTAATAAGCACACAAGACATCAGTAATCCCATCCATGGGAACTCATATTTTCCTTTGTATATGGGTTAACTAATTCCAAGAATAATATCATTACTAATCCTTAAAACATCCTTGTACACCTTCTACCATTTAACACTAGTAATGTTGAAGAATATAAAAAAACTCGTTTGATTCCACATTATAATGTCTCGCAATCTGGAACTCTCTGATGTTGCCAAAGAGGTATGGTTACAAGAACTCATGAACACCTACCAATACACCAGTGGATGCTGATGAACAGTGGGGGTGATAAATTTATAGTGGGTATAATATACCCATATTATGAAGTGTTATATTTGTTAAAAAACCATATAAACACAATAAAATAAAATTATAGAAAAAGTAAAAAGAAAAATTAATAGAAAACTATATATTCCAATAAATAATAAAGGAATAATGTAATGATGTGTAGGAATGTAAATAAATTTCATTTCTGGAAATAATATAATTAAAATAATAGAATCCTAAAACAACGACTAAAAATTCCTCATCTTGAACCCCACGTTGGTGCCCTCTCAAAACTACACCCCATCGTGCAAGAAAAAAATAAAATTCAAGGTCATTTTTCCATGTCGAAACCTGCATCCTGACACTATTCTCAGGTACCAAATGACAACATGAATAGGATTTGAGTATAACTCAGAAGATTGACACTTCCATGTATAAAATAACAATTATTATATGAATTTTATGAAATAAGTTGATAAATAGGTGATTTGATTCATTCTATAATTAACATATAAAACAAAAACCTCCTTCGACTTCATTCTTTCCACTACCCATCTCAGAGGATCCCACGTTGTGACTACCCCAAGATCACCTTTAATTGGGAAAGGGTTGGTGACTATCACCAAGTAGGAATATCCAAAAAATGTTTGGAATTATCCTAATGTACCTATACACATGCACACATCTCCAAGACAGACATGCTAAAATTTAAAATCACTATGTAAACAATGCATGGGAACCACTATATCCCATAGCGAGAGTACAATAGTGAAAGTGATGTAATGTAAACATATCCAAAATACAAGCCCACTGAAAAGAGTCATTAACTATATGTCCATCCTCTATGAAATTTGGTATTATGATTATTGTTTATTCCATGGGAACACACCTCAGCTGTGTGGCCTTGATATGCACCATCTAGTCCTTGTCTGCCTAGGACTCCATCAATGGGTTGATCATCAAAACAAAACATGACACGTGTGGGAAAATCTTGTGCATGTGTGAGTATAACAATAACCATTAGGAAAACTAAAATCCACAATGAAAAAAATCACAGAGGAAATACCACAGAAGATATACCACAAAGGAAAGTAAAGTTATCTCCACAAAGGTATATTTCATGACTACATATAAAAAGAATGTTGATATAAACCCAATCCCATATGAAAATTCTAGTGTTAATCCAGCACTAATTTCTATCCACAGTATTCTACTTGAAGCATTCTCATTCCATGATAACACACTCCTCGAGCTATGATTTCATCAGAGGCACATACAAATAGGTCTACCTAATTTTGGACCTTCCCAAATGAGAATGTATCGGTAATGTAATATTATGATAAATAGTTAGGGGATCCTCCCCAACACCCTGGGGAATACCACTAACCCAATTTGAATTAATTCTCAACCTAGTGGATCCTTCCCAAAACCCTGGGGAATACCCCAAACTCTACTAATGTGGAATGCTAGAAAGAGGACCAACTCCCAGCACTCGGTGGTTACGTTGATTCCAAAAAAACTCCACTAGGGGTGATAGAGGATCACACACCCATAATGGATAGAGATACATGGCTTTATATGGGACTCAACCTCAAGAGGGGATTATAGTCCAGTGATGTGGACGTAATGGAGTATTGAACCCTGATGGAAAAGACCAAAGGGAATGACCACCCCATATAATAGTCGAAGCTACAAACTAACAACATTATATCAATAGTACCATCCCAATGTTAGGGTACTAATGAAATTTCTAGATCATCAAACGAATGCACAATTTGATTATTTTCGTAGTTTAAATATTCAAAAGGGGGTCACTGGGTATGTGGACCGACCACATGGTCGGTCCACTAACCATGGTAGTCGACCTCCATGTTCAATTCACCCCATGGTCAACCATCCATGGTCAATCTACCCCATAGATGACCCTCCATGGTCAATATTCCCCCCCATTCCATCATCTATGGTTAATCTGCGTTGCAACAGCTTGAGATACTGTGGCAGTCGACCACCAAGCTCGAACCAAGGTCCGACATAGGTCCGACCACGGTCCATTGGATTCAACCTGACTGACTGGGTCCAAACCGCTTGGTCTGACCTGACCTTCTCATTCTAACACACTCATACAGGCCAGTTGCTAGACCCGGACCATTGTTTGTCTTGGTCCATTCCACATGGGCCCAACCTGTTCATCATGGTCGCAACCCATATCACCTGGCCTAGGCCACTCACTTGTGGGCCGCCTGGGCCGCAGCATGCAGCCCACCGCATCCACATTTTTCATCCCATAATGACTCCCTCATCATTTTCTAGGCCTCCATCATTCACCACAACCCCTATTTATCCCGCATCATCCCGCCACATCGCCATCACCACCTCTGCCCAAATCCCCATCGTAGTCGTGCCTCATCGTGATGCCTCATGGTCTCATCAAATCATCATGCCAGACCCATACCGGTTTTCCCTTTTGTAGACCAATGAGCCTCCTCTAGGGCCCAAAAATTCAAACAGTTGCAGATCTGGGATCCATGGGTCCCAATCTATACATTTTTTGCATCTATAATCGGTTTTCCACAAATTAGGCATTCCAATGACATTCGTTGCCACCTGGAATGTTGAATTGTGGCCATGGGAGTAAAATAGTGAAGAACATGGGAGAGAAAAGAACAAAAAAACCTATAGGAATGAACCTCATCCTTTTTTGGTAACATCCTAAAATCATTCTCTTTAAATTTAATAATGAAGAATAAATAAATGAAACCCCCAAAAAATCACCACAATTATAGCACATCCTGCAATGATCAAACCGCAGATCCAAATATTCATGGATTGACCCTCATTAATCATAGAAATAAGGAATGGGGAAACATAAATGAACAACTACTCTACATCAATTTGGATTAGTCATTGACAAAGGATCGTTGTGTCATCATCGTTGGTGAAGTTCCTTCGAATCAACTGCGTGTCAATTGTCGATCCATGATCCATCATTGTTGATTCGAGAGATATATTTCTCAATGTATCATAGGAATTGTAGGGTTATGGTGATAACACTAAATTCCCAAAAAAGGGTTAATAAAAAGAAATGTCTTTGGGGTAAAAACATATTTTTGTTATAACAAGATTTTATTTACAGTTTCTCCCTCCATGGATTTTTCTATAGACGACCCTCACTGATTATTTTTTGTGCCCACTCTAAATTCACTACTATGAAATCAACATTGCCTTTGTATTTCTCATTCAGCCACCCATTTATGATTTGTTCTAATTATTTAGGAAAACATCACACATGTGCTATTAAAAATATAATATTCTTCAAAAAGTCGTTCCCAGAAAACTTGATCTCGGAATCACATGTTGTCACAAAGAATGTTCTCTAAATGAATCTATATAATTTCAAAAATAATACATTGTAAATATTAAATTCAAATTCAACCCTCCTTGGGGATTTACATTTCCAAAATCCAAAACAATGCTAGTAAAACATATGGGGGTACTGAGCATGAATCGGTGCATCCCGCTCCCATGTTCTATCCTAGAGATTCTCAGGCTTCTACCAGACACCCAAAAAAGGAATAGAATGCCCCAAAAAGATCCACTCATGTTGATCCTCAATCTCCACTAGGTACTCAGCAAAATTCAACCCATCCTCAATTTCCAACTCACCCCAATCAACTAGGTGTGATGGGTCACGCATGTACCTACTCAGATGTAATACGTGGAAGACATCATGTACCCAATATAACTGTGGTGCTGGGTCCATGTGGTACACCACCTCTCTAAATCTACATTGTATCTGGAAAGGACCTATGAACCTCGATGAGATCTTGCCTCCCCATCCAAACCACTCTAATCCTCATCGAGGTGAAACCTGAAGAAATACATGGTAACCTTCCTCAGACTCCAAAGGTGGCCATCGTATGTCAGCATAAGCCTTATGATGGTTTTGTGTAGTCTTCATCTACTCCTCGATTATGTGAAACTTCTTTATAGTATTTCACAACAACTCTTGGCCTATAAGTTCTTACTATCATAATTAAGTCCATCAAATATGTGACCTGCTTGGGCTTCCATAAAAGGCCATGAATGGATCCATAGAAATGGTGGAGTGATATCTATTTTTGTTTGAAAACTCCATGAGTGGTAGGTGATCCTACCGACTATGTATGAAGTCTAACATTCATGCTAATAGCATGTCCTCTAGAACCTGAACGGTCAGTTGAATCAGGTCCTCCATCTAGGGTTGATGCACTATTTTCTAGTGTTAATGATTCCCAAATTCTTCATGGAATCCCTTACACAACTGGGATGTAAAGTGAGAATCACGATATTGAAATACCATCAATGGAACACCATGAAGTCTAATTATCTCCTACACTTAGAGGCATCCCAAGATCTCTATAGAATTATTTTCTTTGATATCATGGAAGTGGAATGACTTTGTGAGTTAACCAACAATCACCCAAATGGAATCATTTCCCTAGTACATACATGGTAACCCAAACACAATTTCTATCGATATCTAATCCCATTTCCATTCTGGAAACACTAGGTGTTGAGATAAACTTGCTGGAACCTCATTTTCACTCATAATGAAAAGTGAGGGATCAAGATATGAACTCAAGAACTATATTCTTCATCCCAATCTACAAAAACTAATGTTGGAGGTCCTGGAACCTCTTTATCCCACCATGATGTACCACCAAATAGGTGTATGGGACTCCCATATAAAATCATACCACAACTCCAGTGATACAATTATGAACGTTTGTGGGGCACGTGTGAGTTGGATAAAGGAATTGGCGTCCTGACCCTGAGGTTCTGGGTTCTATTCCTCGCAGGGAAACATGAACTATATGATAAAAAACCTCTCATGGTCCACTCTGCCCAGATTAGAACTGGACCAAGCCCATGGTTGGCCACCTTTGGCCTCACTGAGAATGTGTTGTGCACGTGTGGTGTAAGGGAGCACCTATACACACATTAACTATTAACACATTAACCCCCCATGTGTGTGAGTGAAAATGGCTATTCCTCAGGCTCTAGAGGATGCGTTTCATGCACTGACAATTTTTTGAAATATTTTGTCAGTTGCAGCCTCTTATGTTTGGATGGTTCCTCTCCTCTCGATGTTGGCTCCCTTCTATCCTGGCTCTTCTTGTGTCCCCTCTCCATCTACATTTTTCTCGGTTGTCACGGCTCCCTCTGTTCCTCCATGTGCTCCTACTATTCGAACATCCTTATGGGATGCTCTCTACGTCTCATCTGGTGGTAACCCATATTTCTCATGAGTCACTTTTTCCCACCCTAGTGTGTCACAATAGGGGTATCAAATCAGTCTCGATGTCCCTGCAGCAGCGTTCGTGGAGGCCTCGTCTAGCCTTCACATTACCCTTGATGACCGTTTTGTTGCAGTGAAGCCTTCTCTGGTGGTGTTTCAGCATTTTGTGGGCTCTTGGTGTCTTCACCTCTTGTTTTAGATATTCTTGTTCCATGTTAATTCCTTCTCTATCTTCATAGATTCACAAGTTGATTTCATCCATCCATGGTGTAAGGCTCCAAGGTCATGGGGTCGATGGAGCTTTAACCATTCAAAGTGTCCTATAGAAGCCCACCAGGGAGAGAGCCCCCCATGCTGCAGAGTGGGTTACACGTCCAGGTCTCTGTCTCCGCTTTTAAAATGAATTCCCTCTTATATAAATTGGAGAAACTATCTTCAGATTCCTATTCTTTGATCATCTTACTAGATGTGGCGCGGAGTTTGTCTTCACCCGTATTTTTGTGGAACTTGATCTCACAATACTAGTTCCCGATAAAATTGATCTTTGAAAGAATTATTTTCTATATTTAGTGTCAAGACCTTTCTTACCCTATTTTCCCGAGCTTATGTTCCCACTAAAACCTTTAGGGGTACTCTCTACAAGTATGCCAGTGCCTTCAAATGGGAGTCTGATGTGGTCAGGCTTTGTCCAAATCTTTTGGCGTGCGTGCAATTATCACTACCACGACCCTTTCAGGAAGAACAACAAAGGTGTATTCTACTCCTAGTGATTGTTCAGAGGCTTTTTAGGGGGTTGCAGATTTAGAGCCTCCTTTTGATCCAATGTTGAAGGCAGGCAAAGTGCTACATAGGGACATTGTTCCCTCTCTTCCGAGGTTTTGTCTCAACAGGTTGGTAACATCCTATCCTCCTTTACACACTCCCCATGTATTCCATCTCTCCTCCCCTCCCTTATAATGGATCTAATGCTACCCCGTAGTGGCCTTGCCCCGGATGGCTGGTCCCTGGAAATAGATCCTATAGGTTTCTCCTTTGAGGGATCTCTTATCCCAGAATCAGATCACTCCTCAGGTCCGTGAAAGTGAGAGGTATCTTGGACAAATGATAGATATGTGAAATAGTCACAATAACTCTCGGGAATTAGGAACTGAATTACCTTTATGTAATATGATTCTGGAAGCCCGTACAGTGTTACTAAGCCTAGAAGCACTAGTTTTTTTACTCAATCCCAATCCATGAAACTAATGGTGATTGTATCCTCTCACTTTGACAAGGTCATGCAAACTAAGGCCAATCCCAGACTCTTTTTCTCCCAATGTCTTCGATGCTAATCTAGAATTCCTGAGGAACTGAAGCATGAATTAAATCAGGCATTGTGTCCTCAGAAATTTAGATACTCAAGATCTTCATCGTTTCCATTCTTGAGCACAAGAATACGACTGGTAAAATCATGGAATTATCAAGTAAAATTAATTTTCGTGGTATCATGGGTTCTGTACTAGATAAAAATATAATATGGATATTTTGGAACTAGAGTTCTCCAGTCATGCTCTCCTAGGTGGGGGACTAGTTCATAACGTTTGAGGTCTCCCAATATCCTCACTCATTATTCGTTTCATTTATTTATACATTTTGATATTCCCATCAAAAGGATGTTCTGTGGGGAGATAATAGCTCTTTCGATCATGGGAACCACCCTTGGTTTGTTCTGGGTGATTTCAACGTTTTTTCAGATCCAGAAGATAGAATGGGCCATGGGCCTTTCAATAGGCCACAATGGTGTACTCTCTCCCAGTTCCTGGTGGGTCGGGGGCTTATTGACCTTGGGTTTTCAGGTGATAGTATCACATGGTGCAATAATAAAGAGGGGAACCAGAGGATGTGGATTCAACTGGACCGAGGCTTAGCCAACATGCATGCCTTATCAGCGTATTCTAATTCCCAAGTGATGCACCTAGTGTGTGGGATTTGAGACCATTTCATACTCCTTATTTCTTTTACTACCAATCAACATAATCCTGCTCGCTTTTAATTATATTAAAATTGGTCTATAATCCTTGGATATAATGAGCTGGTAAGTGCCTCCTGGAATGATCTTGTCTCCATGGACAGATGAAAATCATTACACATCATGTTATGTCATCTAAAAGCAATTATTTTTGTGTGGTTAAAGGATAATCTCATACCAGCCAGAATTTTGGACTTGTCCATGCATGACATTGATCAGCAAGAAAGAAAAATTGATGTTGACTAGGATGACCAACTCTTCGTGGATCATTCCAATAGAATGGAGGTGTTTTGTGGTATGATTCTGAGATAGAAACTCCAGGATAGAGAGGATTCACACATCAAGTGGATTATGGAGAGATATAATAAATCCATGTGCATCCATTCATGCATTAATGAATGGAAATGGTGGGTCAGTCTAAGAATCAAGCAGGAGGATGGGTCTTCTTCTGATGAAAGGGAGATGATTGGTGATATTTCATTCTCCCACTTCTGATGTCTTCTAGCTATTCCTCACATGAATCCTTCTCAATGTTACCAAGAGTATGATCTCATCCTCTTCAAAATTGTTCAATATACATTTACTGATCGTGAATACATGAATCTGAGTTCCATTCCCCAATAGGTGGAAGTCCGCAAGGCCATGCAGAACCTTATTACCCGTAGTGAGGCTGGTCCGGATAGATTCACGATAGCATTTCCCGAGCATTGTAGGAGTAAGTTAAAAGTGATCTCATTGAGGTGATCCAGTACTTCTTCCATGGAGGTCTATTTCCTTGTATTCCAGGCCCTACCTTTTTAGTTCTTATTCCTACATCTCTGACTCCTTCATCCATTGATCATTTCCACCCGATCAGCATGTGCAGTGTCCCTTATAAGATCCTCACTAGTATCCTTAATTCCTGATTGGCCCTCCATCGTCCCAACTATATTTCCCCCAAATAGCATGAATTAATGAAGGGATGCTCTATACAGGGGGAGATACCTCTTTCCCATGAAATTATCAGAGATATCAATTTTAAAACATGAGGATCTAATAAGGCAATCAATCTTGATATGAGAAAGGACAATGATCGGATTGAATGGGGAATAATCAATAACGTATTGGCAGGTATGGGCCTATCCACGTTTAATATTAATATAATTTTTTGTTTTTTCATAAAAGTATAGATGTCAATTATCATCATGGGGAAAACCTTATATTTCTTCAATGTGTCTTGCTGTCTTCATCAGGGAGACCCCATATCTCCGACATATTTATCATCACCCAGGACTATCATAGATGAATCATCAATTAGAGCATTTGTAGATGTGTGATCCTTTCGTTCTGCAGAAGAATGTGTCTTCCTTAGACGTCACACGTCATGTATGTGGACGACTCCATTTTATTATTTAATGCATTGAGTATGTCAGCGAGATATTTTAATAGGGTTCTAGAGTTTTATAATCATTGGAGTGTACATTACATTAAACAGAATAAGAGTAGATTCTTTAGATCCAATAGATTCTTGGACATCTGATCCCTTTTAGTGAGCTACTCTATGGGTATCCCAAATGCCACTTTTCCCATTATTTATCATGGAGCTCCCCTGTCACTAAAAACCATGTGCATCCGTGACTTAGACCCCCTTGTCAGTGGAGTCACTGAGAGGATTCTCAACTAAAAATATATGTACCTCTCTTTCGTGGGATGATCATGTGGGATATCAATGTCATCCTTTCCACCCTGGTCTATTCCTTCCCCCCATTAAGGCCCCCAAGGGAGTCATCCTAAACATATTTAGAGATCTCGCATGATTTATTTGGGATCCCCTGTTCAAAAGAAAACATCACTAGGTCTCCTGGACCAAGATTGATTAGTCATGTAGCGAAGGGGTTATCAACGTCTGCAAAATTCAGGATACCATCACAATAATAAAAGTTAAATTAGATTGGTATGTGTTGGAGAATCGCTCGTTGTGGGGTATATCCATGCCTTCATGCTAAATTCTGGATGGGGTTTAAATTGCTTAACATTCCACTGGCCTCTGGCAATAGGTTGCTCCGTAGATCAGCTCCATCTTTCCCCATGTTCATTGGATGGATGGTGTAGGAGCCATTTCCTTATGGCATGACAACTAGTGCGGAGAGGACATTAATTATTTGGTATTCCCTGTTACGAACATCTCCTTCTAGGAGGCTAGCTGATATCCTTCCTTTAACAATGTTGTTCTGGATGGGAACCAACAGTAGGCATTCAATCTCCTTGGCATTTCTTGTATCCTTGATAAATGCTGTTTCACTCCGTCATCATCAGGGCTGTTCTCCAACAGAGATTACTGCCGCACTATTCCCATGCAGCCCAAAGGAGATTTCTGGAACGAGGTTCTATGGGATAGACTCACTGCCTATAAATAAAAATTTCTCTTATGGAGAGTTCTAATAGTTTTATTTCCACTAAGGAATACATTAGTAGATGTGGTGTGACTATGGATTCTAGATGTGCCTGTTGAAGGAGGAAGTTGGAGGAGACCATGGTTCACTTATTTATTGATTGTGAGTAGGGACAAGCAGTCTGGTATCTCTTCGGTGAATTTATAGAAGTCTATATCCAAGACATGGATCAAGATCCCTTCATAGTTCGTTGGTTCCATGTCTCAGGCAAGGCGGGTTCATAAAGAAAGGTGTGCACCCTTGTTATACATGCAGGTTGCAGGTGTTTATCGAAATCCCGTAACAACTAAATTTTTTATTGGGTGATGTCATCTGGTTGACTGATAATCTCCAGAAAAATTCCTCTTCTTCATGACATGAACATGGATCTCAACCTATGTAGGGAGGATCCTAAGTTGCAGTAGCTCAACCTTAATCATTGTGATTTCCCTTTTAGCACTAACATATCTTCAGGTATATGGATAAGGTAGATCCCTCCTTTTGTGGTTTAGAAATTAATATTGAAAACTCCTAAAAATGTATTCATCGTAATAGGAGGTCTTGATCATGATTATACTAGCTTGGTCATCTTGGTGTTCTCCGCCAGACTAGGGCATCATACCTCAATTTTGGCTGAAGTAAAGGCCATGTTCATAGGGCTCTCGGTTTTCCGGTAGAGAAGTCTACATCTGAAGGAAGTCAAAACAGACTCAATGGTGGTTCAAAAATATATTCAGAGTGTGGGAGCTATTCCTTGGTCAATTGAA
Source organism: Viscum album (assembly GCA_963277665.1). Classification (NCBI taxonomy): domain Eukaryota; kingdom Viridiplantae; phylum Streptophyta; class Magnoliopsida; order Santalales; family Viscaceae; genus Viscum; species Viscum album. Next base: position 229,851,301 of record OY728167.1, on the reverse strand, counting down.
TACATCATCAGTAAGAGTTGTGTTCTTTTCATCAACAACACTATAGTGTCCCATACTTGGTGGGAAGGTAACATGGCAGCAGACAATCTGGCCTCTCTTGACATTCCTGAAATAGAGGGCTTATTTCTTCAGGACTTCCATAGTCTGAAACCAATATGTATTAACATCCTAATAGGTGATTCTATTGGTCTCCACTACTTTAGACACCCCTAATCTATCTTCCTACCCTTCTTTGTGCACCGTCTATGTTTTATCTTTTTCATCTTTCTGAAAATTTTTTATATAATTTTTATGATGGTGATGACGAACCCTATATAAAGATCAAAATTCTCCCTGCCTTTATAATAACCATCAATATCATTCCATGTGGATAACTGATCACATAGGGTATCACCTTTTTTATCCCAAAGATGTGACTCTATATCTAACTATATGAGTGTAGGGGTGACAACCATTTATTAGTGGTAGGCTTATCCATCTTCATCCACATATAATATCTACAATGAGGCCAACTAATATGACACATCGTTCACCAAATTAAAGATAGATCTCTGGATGATATAATATTACACCATGTTCCCCTTCTCAGGATTATAGAAGAACTAAAAGTCATAGTCCTAGAAAAACTCCATTCATTTCCTCCATCACAATATCAGATCCTCCTATGATAATATATACATGAGAATCTTATCATCATGTTAGATGATAATCCACTCTCCCATCACGTAGTGTCTCCACATATTCACAGCAAAGACTTACACTTCTAGGTTACGATCATGGGTTTCATAATTCTTCTCATGTGGACTCAACTGGCATGACCAGTTGGTAATCACAACATTCCCTGGCATCAGGACACAACCAATCCATGTCTTTGATGCATCATAGAACACATCTTACTTGTTTCCTTCCATTGGTAACATTAGGATGGTAGTGCTCTTCAATATCTATCTCATCTTCAATAATAACTTCCTGAGCTTTTCTATTCACATGAATGGATTCCCCAATTCTTTCAAATCTATCAAGGGTGATAGTATCATGGAGAAGTCAGGTACAAACTTCTCATAGTACCCTTCCAATCCCAGAAAACATCATACATTGGTAACACTCTTGGGTGTCTACAAAGTAATAACCACATATAACTTAGATTCATCCACTTTAACTCTAGCCTATGAGATGATGTTTCCAATAAAATAGGCCTCTGGAATAAAAAAATAACACATTGAGATATTCATGTCGATTTGGTGCAATCAAAGTGTGTCTAGAACAATCCTCAAGTTTCTCATGTGCTCCTCCATAGTCATTGAGTACACTAGAATATAATTGATGAAGATAAAAAGGAACTAGTAAAATTATGGTTGAAAGATATGGTAGATGTGTCCCATGAACACTTATGGGGAATTCTTCATTCCAAATGGAATCACCAAGTACTCATAGTAACTGTAACGACATATGAAGACCATCTTCGGTATATCTTCATCCTATACTCGCAACTGGTGATAACGTGACATGAGTTCGATATTCTACAACCATCACACCCTTTCAACATATCATAGAGTTCATAGATCCAGAATTTTGATACTTTATCTTAAAATTCAATTGTTTCAGGTGCTGATAGTCTACACATATCCTCAATCAATCGTATTCTTTCTCAGAAAACAAAACTGGGGATGCCCAAGGTGAATCGATTGGTCTCATGAAGCCCTTACTCTGAAAGTCCCCTGTAAGGACCCGACCCCAGTTACCCCAATTCTATGAAATATCACATAACATTGGCATGATACAAGGAGTCATTTCTTTAAAGTCCGATCAGTTTAGTAGCCTTGTATGTACTAGATTCATACAAATGTTGTAAATTAGATTATGAAATGTTAAAACAACAAAATTGTGTCCCCTTTGAACACACTCATATCCCTTAGCATATTTTTTCAAGTTATCCAAATATACTTCTTCGCATCCCAGAAAAAATCATAAGAATGGGGTGAGATTAGATGCTCAGTAGGGATAAAAATATAGTGAAAACTATCATAAATAAAATAAAAATTTAATTCAATGTATAAAACTAAAACACAATCATTTATAACATAAACATCAACATATAAATGAGAAGATAGATCAAAAAATTCCATTTTATTATTAAAATGGATATTCTAATAGTTTAATAATCACATGTAATATCAAAATATAATTTCATAATGATTTAATGCATAATTGCAGACATCATAAACACATAGTCAAGGCCTCGTTCCAATACTACAAGTAAAATTTTGTCAAGGCCTTGTTCCAAGACACTACGTTATCTCATGAGACCTACTAATGCAGCGAGGGGCTATATCGGGCCCCACACGTCACTTCCTATGTCCAAAGCATTCCTCGTATCAATAAGGTGAAACATAACATAATCATTCTTATTAAAACTAGCATAAAGAATATAAATAATTTAACCATAAATCATGACTGGTATAACAATAGCACCAATATAGTCAAAAATCTCATAAATCATTCAATTCAGTATGAAATATGGTATTATAATTAATCAACCTTAGTCAAGAATAGTATCTAGTAAAAAGTGTTGAAATAGTTGAAAATGGAAAGTAAAACTCTTTGGGAAAAATATAACATTTTCATGAAATTATTTAAAAGTCACATAGTTGGTTAAGGAAAAAATTTAGAAGATGTTTTTTAATCAAAGTGCCCCATACCACATAGAAACATTTGAAAGTAAAACATTCCTGTCCATAATAATAAATTCTTAAAACCATTATGAAAACAACTACATTAATGATAATGATTTAAAAGAATAAATATATAAAACATTTAAAATTATTTTTTACTTAATGATGACCTTAAAATAATCCTTTTGAGAACTCTTTAATTAATCATGGATATGGATAATAAATATGTCCTAGTAAATACTTACACATTAACAATATCGAATAATAATGAGATTGGGGAATTAACGCTTACATTGTACATTTCCTTAGTCGATGGTGTGTTAAACTCCTACACAATTGTTAATTAATTTTTATTAAATTATAAAATATCCAAATACAAAATATGTTATCATATATGATCTTTTAATATATCATTGATAATAATATTTTAGTAGAATCATTGTTTCTGGAGTTAACTCATTCGTTGTTCTTTATATGTTTTGTTAAATAAATCATGTTTGTTATATATAGGATATATTTTATTCTTATAATTAATGATATAAAGTTCAAAAATATTATTTTTAATCATAAAATGAACATTACACTTGAATGAATACAATTAGTAATGAATCCTCCTCGCATCGTGGAGACGGTAAGTCATACGTACGCATGAACGCTACTTTCATTTGTATTTGGTATTTAGAGTAATGAAAAAGTAATGATACATTTGTATATTATAATTATAGTATAATAAAACATTATATATATGTTAAATAAGTTAATTAAATCCATTCTTTATAAGTTACATGTATGGAATAAACGACTAATATCACCTTGAGGGGGCTGTAGTCTGCACCTCCTCAAATGAAATTATCATATTTATACATCATGAAATTTATAAAGGTATTTTATAAAAGAGAATAAAAAAAATAAAAATAAAAATAATATAATATATATAATATATAATTATATTTCCTTCATAATGGACACAATGAGAGGTGGTGGGAGATAATTGAACAATAATCCTTTCATGAGGCAGTAGTTTGTAGTCCACAGAATCTGTATGTTCTAAGTCCTTTAGGTGGAGTTGTGAAGAAGTTCCATTCTAGTATTTATCCTAAATATTCCCTATTATATTTATGTTATTGGTGTTATTATTTAAAAAAATAATAAAAATATCATAGGGAGTGGAGAAGGAAAATAAAAGAAATGAACTTGAGATAAGTCATTACGTATGAATCGGGTAAATCCCTTTGGATTGAACCAAAAGGCTTTCTTGAATTACCCTATGCCTAAAGGAAGAGATATAAGAGGAAAACCGGTATGATGGGAGATTATTTGAGTAGTTTTTGGGTGAGACATTGGGCTTGAGAGGTGTGAGTAATGGGTTAGAGGTGATGACCATTTATAAGGGGTGGGGGAGGGGCTCTTTAAGAACGTTCGAAAGTATGATATTATTATAAAATGGTTTAAGTCTTAAAATGGTCAAAAAATAATTATATTTGAATATAAGATGAATATAAATAAAATACCATGATGTAGGAAAAATATTTATATTTATAATGACTATTTATATACTCGAAAATATAACTTATACAACCCCATATAAAAACTGTTTTACTAAATGATATATGTTTATGTTACATTTTATTTATCTTTTAATTAATTTATATAGTTTCATTTTCAAATAAAAGTGGCTCTATGAGGTCAAAATGTCGACCCAAGGATGGCCATTGTCGTACATATATCGTCTAATAGGGTTATAACACCTTCTAGGGTAATTAAATATTATTATAATATAATTGATTATCCTTATTTACCAGATTTACCCATTAACTATATTAAATAAAATATTTATGCATTTACTATTCATAATGCCAAAAAATAAAAGATACCTATTTACACAATTTGGACCACCGGATTCCAAAAATGGAGTAATTTTTTCAAATTCAAAACACAAAAGTTGATTAAATTAATTTAAAATTAATTACCGTTTTCAAAACCAAAATGCGTGTTTTTTGGAAGTAAAAACTATCAATAGAATGACATGTGTCTATGTACAATATAAATTTAAAATTACATCCAATGACCTAAATAATATTAAATTAATAAAATATAACCTAATTATACTTTAAAAACACTCATATTTATCATTTAACACTTTAAATTAATTTGAGAAAAAAAAATTTTTTTAATTAAAATTTTGTATTTTTAATATTCATCAAAATATGAAAGTTGTTAGGAAAGTAAAAAAAATTACCCTAAAAAAATTTTGACATTCCAAATCAAAAACTGAAGTCCAATTTGAAAATTAAAATTTATAAAATTTTAAAATGTTTGTGAGGACCCATCCTCGGGGCCTGTGCCGTGACTACCTCATGCCCACCTTCCATAGGTCAGGGGATGGCGAATAGCACCAAAGGCGTAAATCCTGATAAAAGGTAAGGCATTTCGTTTATATAAGAAAAAAACCATAGAGTATGCAAGCTGAAGTGACCACTAAGTAAAATGAGTACAAAATTAAGTGCTGAAAAATAAATGGGCCAGAATACAAACTCAACTGAAAGTACAGTACAACTAAAATGAAAGTACGTCATCAGTAAAGTAAATCAGCAACCACCAAGTCATCCTCTGGCTATCCCACCTTAAGTGTGGGTACATATGGTCTCCTCAGATCCTCAGGTCCATCCGTCTGCTCTGTGCACGTCCTGCTTGATAGACCACCACCGGGTACCGTCCAACTCCACAAGCCTCAACCACGATCAGCGATGTCCGTCGTCTGTATCCAATACAATGTAGTGCAGGAATAGACTGTGGAAGGGTGAATATATGATACTCAGAAAGGACCCCGAGCCCCCTAAAGGTCTCCTAGAATCCACAAAGGATAAACCACAATGGAAGGATACAAATACGAAGTATCAACCAACAGTACTTAGGTATATGCCCATACATATACCTAAGTCATCAATTGTAGTTCATATCCAACATCAGAGCCCAAGTTAAACCCGGTACACACAGGAAACTACAACCCAATCCACACAAGAATGTACAACCCAATCCACATAGGAATGTACAACCCAATCCACATAGGAAGGCAAGTAAATTATATCTAATATAATGATTGAAAATAAAGATTCATCTCAAACAGGTAAACTACTCATGAAGAGGTGGAGCTGATAGTTGTAGCCTCTGAATCATCTCCACTACCGAACCCACGTAGGATCCAAGTATTGAATTTGTCGCTGCCGAACCCACGTAGGATCCTAGTACAGTAACCATCATTGCCGAACCCATGCATGATCGATGTACAGTCATCCTCGCTGCCGAACCCATGTTGGATCCAAGTACAGTCGTCCCCGCTGCCAAACCCATGTAGGATCCATGTACAATCGTCATCGTCGTCACAGTCGCAACCAGATCTAGGGTTCCTTCACACAACATGCTTGATTCGGGGAGGGTCCGCCCCAAGAGCCATGAAGGGTCGATACATCAACTGTCACGAAGACCAGATTTGATGTATCCCGAAGGACCGCCACATCATACGGGACTAAACCAATCAATCGTATCCAAGAAACTGATTAAATGATGACCAAACCATTTTCCAAAAAGTACACGGCGTGTTGGTATGGTTACACACCGTGTCTTCAAACATCGTGTACTTTCCGTGTACCACAACCAATTTTGAAGGGTTTTTTTGTGTAAAAGTAAGTACATGACATGTGGTATAGTTACACGCCATGTCTTCAGTCCCCGGGTACTGTCTGTGTACCACACCCCATGTTAAAGGGTTGTTCGTGTAAATAGTATGTACACGACATGTGGTATGGTGACACGCAATGTCCAAACTTCTAGGGCCGACTCTGTTTACACTGGTCATGTGCCCGTACACGTCCTCAACCCGTGTTCTCCAACCCATGTAATTTGTACACGGGTTAGCCTGCACCATTGGCCTTGCCTGGCCGTGTGGTAGAGTATATGCATATGTACTCCACACCGTGTTCGTGTATTCCTAGGTTACACGCTGAGTCTCGCGTACCCACCACCTCCTTGCTATGAGGTGTGTACACGCCGTGTGAAAGAGGTCACACACCCTGTGTTAGTCGTCTGACGTCCGAAACCCTAGTCGTAGAATGCCCACACTACACAGCGTATTCTCCATGAGTACACGCTGTGTAGTCTGGAATTTTCTAGAAACGGCGCCTCCAGGATCCAATGAATTTTTAAAAAAAATTCCTTGAAATTTACTGGTCATTAAAATGTTGGTATTACTATTCTTAACTGCTTTTAAAACAACTTGATTGATTTTTCGTGATGCACTTGAGCTCAGTGTTGCATACATCGTACGATATTGTATTATTCAAAGAGAAATAAACAATGGATTCTTGGGGTGTTACATTCTAACCTCATTCAATAAATTTATTCATCAAAATTTAAACTTTGTATTTAAATATTGGGGTTGACATTTCAAAATATCATAGTTGAAATCCCACATTGAAAAATGGATAATTGAGGCCCAATTTTAAACTAAAAAAGGTAAGCATGAAGGTTACTGGAAATAACACATACTAGTGTTAAATATTAGAAAACATGGATATGAAATACAAAATAAATATTCATGTTATGATGGTGAGTGATAAATAATATTATTAGGAGAATTTTATCAAATAGAGAGTTATAAATCTATGATGATATAGGGAACAATTTGATCAATCACAAAAGGAGGTGCTTGAAAAACATTGTTGGATTTATGATCCTTTTCCTAGTGTTGTAAAAATAATTTAATTCATAGACTAAGAACACAAGTAAACATACTTAATTTACATGTAGTGTTTCATCCTCTACCACAAACACATATTTCTCTTCAAAACTCAAAAATATTCTATTTATTTTAATCGTATAAGGTTCCAAATATATACATATATGCTTTAAATGAATAAAACTATATTATAATAACCAGGGACATCATCTAGGCTATTGGTAGGCGTTAAAGCCTTGTAGCACTTTTTTTGTGGGTTTGATTCCCGCAACATTGTCTGACACGATGGGTTATCTCCCGACCTGTAAGTTTTCCTTTTAAAAAATATAGTTATATAATATTCCAAAAATAATCTTATAATTTTTTTTACCATAAATATTCTCTACGAAGTTCTCTTAATCCATTACAACCTTTATTGTTATCCAAAATACTTTTGTACAAACACTCTCTAAATGGTCTCTAAATTTCTAAAATCAAATGTAACATCTGATTCCCCTAACAATGTAATTTTTCTCTTTTTTTACACATAGAAAATATGTTTACATTCAACATATTATAACTTTATGAAAAAAACAGTACAATAGTATAATACTTATATATATATCACATTATTCTTATAACCAGAATATAATTCTTAAATGCAAATAAAAAAATACATTAATTATTCCTCAAAAATTGTACTAACAACATATGAATGACCATGCTCCCTTGGTCTTTTCTGAGGCAGGTTTCCTTGGCACTTATGAAATTTCCTTATAATGCCTCATTTCTCTAAAATTATAGCATTCAACATTGACAACCTCTTTCATTCACTTTCAATCACAAGCTTGGTGGCATTTTTCACCACACTTGTAAATAACTCACATTCTTATATGCATGTATTGGGGTGTTTGTTCCCCCAATTATCACATAATGGAAAATATTAGATTCCCTTTTCCCATTTATCTATCTCTTTCTCCTCCATTATATTCTTCTCTTTATTTACTTTATTATCACAAGACTTAGAGAATTCCTTTTCTATCCTGAGAGCACACAAGGCAATATCATCACACGAGGAGAAAGATTGTGAGACTATTGATCGACAAAGAGATGTTTTTAACCCATCAAATAATCGATCAATATTACTGTTGAGGTAACATATATATTCTACAGCATGCCCTGATATCCTTGTCAATATAACATCACACATTGCAACATTCTCATCATCTTTTTGCCTCATGTTCAGAAATTTCCTTTCCATGCCACTCGCTGTTTACGAGGAATGTATTTTTCTAATAAAATTTATCTAACTCCAACCATTCCATATTTGATACTTTTTCATCATCCTTTTTTTTGAATTAATGACCACCATTGATCTTCATCTCTCTTATGGATATAAACATCCATGTCAACGTTTTTCCATTCACTACTCCCCAAAGCATGAGATATTTTCTCTATGGAAAATATCCACTTCTCTGATACCAAATAATTTGTATTTCCATTGAATTTTTGGGTTTTTTTCCTCATGAAGCTAGCTAACATTGATCTTCCACATTTTGGATCATGTTCTACATTTGGGTAAGGTTATTATTCATAACCAGAGTGAGTTGTCCCAGTATGGTTATAAGTTGATCAGCACTAGTTGTGTCACCAGATCCATTATAGTTTTATTGAGTAGGAGGAAAATCCAAACATGGAGAACGTGTATTGAAAAAGTTTTCATTCCTTCAACTAGGTGCCATTTCTAAACAATGGAATACACATGGTTAGTTTATGAATAAAAATTCATAATTTCAATCTTCTAAAATACTGAACATAAATTGACCAATTTATGCATATAATCCATAAACATAAAAATGTTTTCTTTCAGGAAATATTTCATCTTAAATCCTTCCCTATGGTTTGTAAAGAAAATTTGAATTATCCTAAGCATATACCCAGGGAGGGTCGAAACCAAGAGGGAAGCAAGGCCTTTTTCCATGTACCAGTTCCTGTTTGAGTCTAGCTCAAAGCAGTGTTTTTGGGTTTTACCCCTGGATACATATCTGTCAAATCCTGCTATACCTTCTTGTATCTATAAAGAGATGTCTTTCATAGAAAATTAACAAAATCCCTACCTTAAAAACATTCTATGATGTAATTATATACTAATCCTCAAAGTCTATCTTAGTGTAGTGTTCTCTAATCATAATGTTTAAAAATATATTTTACATGGGTTGTAGTAAACATCCTCGGATACCAACTATAATGCCCAAGTCTGAGTTACCTATTTTCGGTGCATTATTACATAACATTGTCATGATACAAGGAATCATGTCCCAAAAGACCAATTAGTTTAGTAGCCTTGGAAGATCTAGATATATAAAAATGTTTTACATTGCATTATGAAATTGGAAAAAAAATCCCCCTTTGAACACAATCATATCTCTTAGCCTATTCCAGCAGGTTCTTCCTCACATTCATTGACAAATAAAACATTATAAAGGGGTCAACTGAGATGATTAGTAAAGATAATAGTATAGAAGAAACTATCATAAAAAAGAATAATCATTTAAGGAAATGTATAAGACTAAAACTCAAGCCTTGTAAACAAAATCTTAATAATAATATTGAAATGATAATTCAAATAATGTCATTTACTTATAAACATGGATATTCTATTAGTCTAATAATAACATTTATTATCAATAGCTACTTTCATAATTATGGAATGCATAATGATGGACATCATAACCACATAGTCAAGGCCTCGTGCCAATACTAAAAATAAATATTTTTCAAGGCCTTAGGCCAAGACACTACTTTGTATCATGAGACCTACCAATGCATCGAGGGGCTATAGCTGTCCTTAGATGTCACTTACTATGTCAAATGCATTTTGCATATGAAAACGGTGAAACATAACATAAAAATCATATTAAAACTAGCATAAGAAATGTCAATAATTTAACCATAAACCACGAATGGTATAAAAATATCACATCCATAGACAAACATATCATAACTCATTCAATACAATAGGGAATACTGTATCATAATTAATCAACCTCAATCAAGAATAATATCATTTAAAGGAGTTTGACCAAGTGGAAAATGATCTGTAAAACTCTTTTTGAGAAGTATACACTTTTAATGAAATCATTTAAAATTCAAAAAATTTATAAAGGAATAAATATAACATATATTTTTTATTCAAAATATCCCAGACCAGATTGAAACTTTTGAATGGAATTATCATTTTAAAACATTCATGTCCATATAAATTCATCCTTAAAACCATCTTGAAAACAAGGAAATTAATGAGAATGATTTAGAAGAATAAATATTCAAAACATTTAAAATTATGTTTTAGTTAACTAGTCCCATAAAAATTCATTTTGAAAACTCTTTTATGAAACATGACCATGGATAATAAATATGTCCTTGTAAATACATATACATTAACAATTTCGAATAATAATGATATTGAGGAATTAATGCTTACCATGTACTTTTACTTAGATGAGGGTATGTTAAACTCCTCTATAATTGTAAAAGATTTTTTATTAAATAATAAAAGAACCAAATACATAAATATGATATCATATACAATCCTTTAATATTCATTTGTTAATAATATTTTAGTAGTATAATTATTGCATGTGTTAACTCATTCATTTTTCATTATTTGTTTTAAGAATTAAGACTTGTTGGTTATGGATAAGATATATTTAATTCATTTCCAAAATGATATCATGTTCTCATGCATTATTTTTAATCATGAAAATAAAATTTTTCTTGAGTGGATACAAGGGGGAATTAAACCTCCTCGCGTCTTGGAGACAGTAAGCCGTACGTACCCAAGAACGCTACTTTCATTTCAATTTTGAATTTAACGGAATAAAAAAATAATGATACATATGTATATTATAATTATAGTATAATAACAAATTATATATTTGTTACATATTTTAATTAATGACATCCTTTATACATTTTACATACTGCATGAATGAGTCATATAACTTTGAGGGGGCGTTAGTCCGCACTTCCTCAAATGAAATTAAAATATTTATACATCATGAAATTCATAAAGGTGTTTTCTAAATGATAATTATAGAAAAATTGTGATAAAATTATTGTCATATATATCATATAAAATTACAATTCCATCATAATGGATACCATGAGAGGCTGTGGGAGATAATTGAATAATCATCCTTTCATTAGGTTGTAGTTCGTCGTCCACAGAAATAGTAGGTTCTAAGTCCATTATATAGGTTGTGTGTAATTTTAGATAGAATATGTATCATAACAGCAACCTAGTATATTTAGGATATTGTTTTATATATGTAAAAAAATAATAACAATGTTATAGGGAGTGGGTAAGGTAAATAAATTAAAAGAACTTGAGAGAATTCGTTACCTTTCAATCAGGTAACTCTATTTGGTTTGAACCAAAAGTCTCTCTTGAATTTCCTTCTTCCAAGAGGAAGGCTTGTAGGAGGAATATAGGGAAATTGTGAGTTTATTATGGTTGGTTTCTGATGATACAAAGTGATTTAGATGTTTAATTAATTGGTAAGAGGTGAAGACCCTTTATAAGGGGAAGGAAGGGCTATTTAAGAATTATTGAAAGTATTGTTTTATTATAAACCATTTTGGATTCAAAAGGTCCAAAACTCATTAAATTATAATATAATATTAATTTATTTCTAAATAATGTCATACAATAAGAATTGGACAGTATTTGGATATTTTTAATACTTATCATTTAGATTTAACCCTTAGATAACTAATTTAACCTTTAACATGTCCTCTTGTATATTCATAATATATGGTTAATATATTTACAATTAAAATAAAATAGTCACAAAAATGGATCATTAATTACATTTTTAACACCATATATGTCAGTTTTTTGAATCATATATCATTAGGATTATATTATAATTTAATAAAATATCAATTGTTTTAATAACTCATTTATGTCAATTTATAAAGTATTAAAATCATGTCTTTTAACAAATATATAACAACTTTATTATTTCCAAATACCTACAGTAAATTGAATATAACAAGTCATAATTATCTCTAAAATTAGTTTATGTCATAAAGAGATTCAAAATAAGTTTATTTTAATTTTTATAATCTCATTTATTTAAATCCTTCATTATTAACGTAATAACTACATCATTATTGTGTCGTACATAAATTTATATATATTATGTATAAAAATTATATATAAAATACCACAATTTAATAAATTTTTTTTATATTTCTAATAAATATATATAGTAGAAAATATCAGTTATATAAACCCATATAAAAATTGTTTTACTAAAAGATATATGTTTATGTTACATTTTCCTTAACTTTAAATTAATCTATATAAAGTGTCATTTTCACATAAAAGTTGCTCCATGAGGTCCCAAAATATACCCAAGGATACCCATTGTTTGAAATGTACCATAAAATAGGGTTTGGACACATGTTAGTGTAACTTATTTTTATTATAATATTATTTTTTACCCTTATTGACCAGATTCACCCATGAACCATGGTAAATAATAATTTACTAAAGTTACTATTCATAATGTCTTAAAATAAATGATACCTATTTAAAAAATTTGTACCTCCTAATTATAAATATTAAATAAATTTTTCCAAATTCAAATTACATCAGATTAAAAAATTAATTTAAAATTAATTACCATTGTCAAAACCAAAAAAAAAAAGGTTTTTAAGAAGGAAATACTATCAAAAAATTGACATGTGTTTATGTGTAATTTAAAAGTGAAATTACATCCAATGACCTAAATTATATAAAATTATAAAAATATAATCTAATGATACTTTAAAATCAATCAAATGTATAATTTAACACTATGAATTATTTCGATTAAAAAAGTTGTTTATAATTAAAATACTGGTTTTTCATTATTCATAAAAATATGAAATTTAACAGAAATGTACCAAAAATTCACCCTAATCTAAATTCAATATTAAAAATCTTGAAATGATGTCCAATTTGATAATTAAAATATATAATATTTCAAAAAGTGGGTATTACTATTCAATACTACATTGAAAACATCTAGTTTGATAGGTCGACGTGTGCTTGAACTCAGTATTGTGTGCATCACACACAATTGTATTATTAAAATAGAAACGTACCATGTAAGCTTAGGGTGTTACATCATCCAACATCACCTAAAATCAGGGAGCTCTATTGGATCCATCTGATATTATGGTGTAGATAACATTGTCATCGAAGGGTGTAGATCAATGAAAAATTCCATATCCCTATGGGGAGGTAAACTAAGAACATATTCAGGAAAGACTTCCTCATACATCACCACCACTAAAAGAAAATTATGAATCTTATCATCCACAAAATTAAGGGTAAGGCAATCCAACTGATGGTTAATCAATTGAATCCTCCTATGTGTGTTTCCATCCTGCGCAACATGATATTTGTTTTCACCAGCAAAGGAAAATGTGTTTCCATCACTACGGACACACCGAACTATATGCCTAAAATAGTAAATCTGAACATGAATTTTGGATAATTAGTCCATACCAAGAATGATGTCATATGAAGTCGATGCCACTACTAAGAGATCCCAACGAAATCTCTCACCTTCAATAGTCATATCACATTATCGGCACCACTGTGTGATTGTCGAATCTCCTCACGTATGAGTCTCTAAGCATAAGTGTTGAGTCAAAGGTTGAATAGTAATCTCGAATCCCCAAACAAGGTATATTGTACGAAATCAATGACTAGCACCTATGTCTATAAAAAATGTAGACATGGTAAAAAATTCATGGATTATCCCTCAAATCATCCCGGAAGTATCAGGGTCTTTAGCCTCCATCAACTATAGCTAGCCTCCTCCATATCCCCCAGCTCCCATAGGCTAGAGTGGACTACCTGGGGGTGGTGGTTTTAATAGATCAATCCTCTAAACTTCTCCTCCCACCCTTCCTTCTCCTAGTCTACGTTTACCACCCTTGGGACCACCCTTCTCATGTTTTTGCCTCTACCTCAGTGGTCCCTCGACCATTTCTTGATCACGTGTACGATGGGTCATGAAATCTCATGCCCGATGACCATGACCGCCACATCTTAAACACTGTTTCCTTAGGCTGACTCGATATTCCATTGGAGACCTACAACACTTACCTTTCATCTTCAGATCATCCCTTAATGTGCCTGACCTTCTTGGATCCTTATGAATGTCGTCGTCTTCCTACTACTGAGCTCTCATATACTCAGTTCGCACTACTGGTTCCCACTACCAGTTTTTTTCTCCTCTAGTATACTTTCCACTATTCTGGATATCTCAAGTATCCTAGCATAAGTAGAAATGTTAAGGGATACCACTAATTCCCTTATGACCCGGTAAAATCCATTCTTGAAGGTCTGAATCCAAAATAATGGGTCTTGGACCATATCTATGGAGTATCGCGATGGATCTGTAAACCTCAATGAGTACTCCACTACGGTCATAATGCCCTACTTTAGATGTAGAAGCTCATGTATATATTCTAATTTCAATGTTTTTAGTTATAAATATTCTTAAAGAGACACAAAAATTCAAATTTGGAGAAATTTGTCTTTTCAGGAGAATATGTCACCAATCTCTATCTTCGCCCTACAGAGCCCTGATGAAGACTCAAAGTGAGGACTACCATCTAGTCAGTAGGATTCCTAAAAATGTGGACAACATGGGTGACTGAACTTGGAAAATATTTAAGTAACTGGGGGTCTGGATCACACCAAATACATGGAGGTCTCTGCCTCTAAAACTCGTGAAATGCACTAAACCTGTATGCATCCTCAGTTTGTTGTGATGATAGAAGCTATTTATCTACAGTAGTGGTATAGCTGGTAAACCACACAGAGGTTCCATCTATGGTAGATGCCCCTGTACCAATTCATCTTCAGTAGAAATAACATCTTCATGATCATGCAGTGGAGTCCTGGATGGATGTCTAAGTGGGCACATACTAAAATAAAACAATATGTACCACGATCAATAGATTATATTTGGACAGCAGACTAAAGAAGGATGTGGAAACCACAACCATTCCTATATGATGCATGAATAGTTTTTTACACCAGGACCATATTTTTCATGTAACAAGTTGAAAAGAGGGTAATTATAGTCTTAATGTATGGATACGTCAGTCTCCACACCAACACTAGATTCACTGGCCTGAACGTCAAAATCGACTCACTCAACACTCGTTCCCCAAACCAACCTCACAGATTCGAATCCCTAAAGTATAACCTACCTGGATCTCATACAATTCTATCACAACCCATTCAAGAGGGGCCCACGCTGTGACTACCCCAAGCCCTCCTAAAATGGGTCAGGGGATGGTGACTAAAATCGAGTAGGAATATCCTATAAATGGGATTCATTATCCTTAAGTGTAACACCCCATGCTTCTACGGTACGCTTCTCTTTGAATAATGCGATAGCGTGTGTTGTATGCAACATCATGTTCTAGCACACCACATCCAATCAATCTATCCATAATGAATAGTAATACCTATGTTTTGAAATTATATATATTTTATATTTCAAAATGGACTTCATTTTTTGATTCTGAATATCGAAATTATCCTAAGATGAATTTTTGGTATTTTTCTAAGAACTTCCAATTTTTATGAATATTTAAAATTACATAAAAACTACATTTTTAATCAATATAATTTATAGTGTTAAATTATATTATTTATTGGTTTTAAAGAATAATTAGAATATATTTTTACCATTTTATCCAATAGTGTCCATTATAATTAATTTCACATTGAAATTGGACCTAAACCATTTACAATCTTTTTGATATACATTGTTTCTAAAAATCTAAGGTTCGGACAAGAGAGTTATATCATTATAGGTGTATCATTAATGGACCACTTGGGGTCGGTTGGATGTATATAGTAATTTATTTAACTATATAAAATAAAAATACAATGTGACATGGTAAATGTCAAAGTAATTAACTAAGAGTTAATACTTAAAGATAAGGTTAATATAGTAACCCAAAACCTATCTAAATTCTATTGGTTGATTGTTTTATAGACCCATACCCACCTTCAACTTTAAATAATAAACTTTGGATCCATTAGAAACCAAATATAAATTTATTATAAATTAATATTTCTAGCTTTTCCAAAGGTGCCCCTCACCCCTCTTATAAAAGGGCACTCCCCCATCTCATTACTTCACACCTTCAAAGCCTTTTGGATCCGCCAAACTCTTCCCCAATACTCTCTCAACTTTCCTAACATCATCATAGATGCCTTCCTTTAGTCATAAATCCAACATAAGATCCCTATCGATCCAATCAAAAGGAAGAACCTGAAGAATAGGTAATGATTTCAACACCCTTTTCTATGTTCCTTTCTACTTACACTTCTTCATCCTTTGTTGTTACCATTCTAAAATAATAAATCCAGTATCATATATATACTTTGATGTTATTATAAATATGGTACAACCATATTCAGTATTTTATCCATCCTTTGAATAACATGTCACCATACGTGCGTACGTACGGCTTACCATCTCCACGTCGTCATGTAATTGTTATTCAATAAATTATTATTTGGATGGTTATAATAATGATGTGTAATTCATGTAAATAATAAATTTAACATGATAATGATTCTTTATATATTATATACCATTCAATTATATATTATTTTAATATTAAAAGAATGATATTGTCGCTCGTGCGTACGTACGGACAACTGTCTCCACGAAGGCGATGAGATTCATTCTCCATCGTATCCATTCAAGTATAATTCTCATTTGATGATTAATAATAGTATTTAAGGACTTTATATCATTCTTGATTTTAGTATGATACAACCTATCCATGAAAAACATGGATTACGTAACAAAACATATAAATGAAAATGAGTAAGTTAACACTCGAAACAACGATATTACTAAGATATTATTAACAAATAAATGTTAAAATATCATATAGGATATCACATTAATATATATGATTCTTGTATAATTTAATAACAATTATTTCACCATTATACAAGAGGTTAACCTACCCTCAACTAAGGAAAAGTGCAAGGTAATGGTTATTTCACAATCTCTTCATTATCCGAGGTTGTTTGTACGTAATAATCTACTGGGATCTCTTTATCATCCACATCCATATTTCTTAAAAATGTATTTCCAAACATTTTTACTATTTAATAGAATATGGGTTAAAGTCATTTATACCCTTGTTTGACTTTTTATAAAAGTTTTATAAAGTAATCTTTCCATCTTTTTCCAAACAAGGTGCTTTTTAACCTTTTTTACAGAATTAAGGTAAGAATGTTTTTTTAACTTATATGGCAGGTGCGGTTATTTTCCGCTGTTATAAAATCTTTGAAGCTTACCTTACAAGCTTATAAGAATATTTTCAAAGAAAATGTTTCATTTTATAAGTATATCATTCTTATATGATTTCAAAATAGAAAGAGATATTTCTCTAAAATGATTTTTGATTTCATCTATGTCAACATCCTTTGATGGATTTTACGCTTAATTGAAGTTGATTTATTATGATACAAAACTTCTATACTGTATTGAAGGTTTTGTGATATGTTTGACTATAGATGTGCTATTTTTATACCATTCATAGTTTATGGTGAATGTATTGACATTTCATATGCTAGTTTTAATAAGAATGTTTATATTATGTTTAAACCTTTTCATATGGGATTGCATTGGACTTAATATGTGATGGGTGGAGCCCGCTATAACTCCTCGATGCATCGGTAGGTCTCATGAGACAAACTAGAATCTTGGCACAAGGCCTTGAAAAAATCTTATGTGTAGTCTTGGCCCGAGGCCATGGCTATGTGGTTATGATAGTCTGGCATTATGCATTCCATAATTATGAACGTGGTTATTGATATTGCATGTGATTATTCGATTAGTAGAATATCTATTTGAATAAGTAAATAGAATTATTTCATTTTATTTTTTCCATACTATGTTGATGTTCAAGATTAAAAGGCTTTTGTTTTAGTTATACACTACCTTAAATGTTTATTCTTATTTATGAAAGATTCCGCTATATTGTTATCCTTACTGGGCATTTGAGCTCACCCCTTTTCTATGTTTTATTTTTCCCAGGATGTGAAGAAGTAATTTATGAATGACCTACAGGGATTGTATGTGGGGATATGAGTGTGGGATATGGAGACTATGTTGTTGTAGTAGTTGTTTACTTTATGATGTAATGTAAAACTTTATGAATATATCTACTGTTTCCAAAGCTACTAAACCAATAGGTATTTCGAGATTTGATCTTTCTTGTGATCATGCCAATGTTATGTAATAATGCACCGACTCTAGGTAACTGGGGTCGGGGCGTTACATTAAGTACATGTACTAATGCACACATATCCAGACCACAAATTATGAAATTCAAAATCATAAAGTCAACTGTGCATGTAATCCACTATATTCCACAACTAGAGTATACAAGTCAAATTTCTATAAATTAAATAGAGAAGAAATACAATCCCATCAAAAAATAGTATATAAATACAATTCTGACATACAAGAAAAGATGTATTGTGACGGGTACCTAATCTGTAGGAACACACCTCATCTGTCAGGGCCTCTCTATTCACCACCAGGTCCTTGTCATCGAAGGAATCAATCAGAGGATTATTCCTCTGCAAAAGACATGACATGTTCTTGAAAAGCTCGTACAGGGGTGAGTATAACAATACCTAGTATGACACCCTAAAACCAAAAAGGAAAATATAACAAAAAAAATTCAATATAGGTAATACAACAATGAAAATTACATTCAGATCCATGCATATATATTTATGCATTACATATAATAATAATATCTATATATACTCAACAAAATACAAAAAATCTAGAGGTAATCCACCACCAATTTCCAGCCATAAGAATCTTCTCAAATTATGCTCATTCTGGGAGAACTCACTCCTCGAGACATAATATAATAAGAGACGCTCACAAAGAGGTATAACTCATTAGGGACCTAAAAATGAGAATGTATTGGTCATGGAATATTCTGAATCATATATAGTGGATCATTCCCAAAACCTTGTGGAATACCACTAACCCAATCTGAATCAATTCACTACATAGGGGATCCTTCCCAACACCCAAGGGAATAAAACTAATCCTACCGATGTGGCTCACTTGATGGAGGACCAGATGCTAGCTCTCACTGGCTACACTGATTCCACAAAAAAAATATAACAGGGGTGATAAGTATCACAATCCAGTCCTTGGGAGGGAAACCTGACACTATATCAGACCCAACTTCTAGAAGGGATTAAATTTTAGTGATGTGGATGTAATACCATATTTAACCCTCAAGGATAGGACCAAGGGGAATTATATCCACCTATATTGTAATAATATAAAAACTCACCAAATTATCTAAAAAGTACCATCACAACAAGAGGTTTATAGGGACACATAAATATCATCAAACAGATGCACCGTTTGAAAGTTATCATAGTTTTAAGATTCAGAAGGGGGTCAGTAGGGCAGTGGACCGACCGCATGGCTGGTTCACTCACCGTGGTGGTCTACCATCCATGGAAGACTGTGTGACTGCCATGGTTTGACCTGAGGTCCAACTTGTGTCTAAATCGTGTCCTCTAGGTCTGACCTGACCTATTGGGCCTGACCCACTCGGTCTTACCCGCTCGGCACAGAGTGTTGCTCGACTTGGAATGCTCCTCCTAGGCTTGGCCCGACCAGTTTTCACGTGGGCAGCCAAGGAGTCTACACACAGCCCCTCATGTCCACTGTCTGTGTCCCAGGCGACCACCCCCGCTAGACCCCATAGCCCAGCCACATCCCACAACACCCACACGTGTCTACCCTCCGCGTCGCAGCCCCTACCGCATGTCTCCACATTGCCGAACCATCATGCCACCTTACTGAACTACCACACCACCTCATTATCCTTCCATTCCATTGGTCCCTTCCACATACCACCAAGACACATCTGATAGCTGAAATTCGAAACAGTTGCAGATCTAGGATCCTCAGGTCCCGATCTATATATATTACACTTCTTTTGTCAGTTTACCTTCAATCCTGGGGTCATATTGAGTTCGGATCCACCCTACAAGTCCAACAGTCTCTATGGGGGTCCAATGGTAAATAACACAATGAATAGGTGAGAGAAAAGCACAAATAAAACCCAAATGAATGAACCTCATTCTTTTTTTTTGTGTTAGCCTCTTTTCATTCACGTTTGAATAATGAATGAAGGAGAAATAAAAGAATCTAGTATTTAAAATCTTGATAATTATCACCCATCCAACAATGATTGATCTGTGGATAAATCTGTTTGTTGGTTGACCAAAATTCGTTGTGGAAATCAATAAATGGGAAAACTGAAAAAGAAAAACAACCCTAACTCTATTAGAATCAGTCGTTGATTAAGGATTATTGCATCGTTGTCATTGGATATGTTCCTTCAAATTGGTTGGACATCGATCGAAGATCCACGATCTGTCTCCCTTTGTTAGAGAGTGCTCTTTCTCCATGTCTATGAGTAAATACTTTATTATGTTAATAACCCTAAATTCTTGAAAAATGGTGAAAAAAAAATATCTTTTTGTGTCACAAAATATTTTTTTATAAAAATAATTTATTTATAATTTCACCCTCCATTTATTTTTCTAATGAAAACCCATTCTGCGATAGGTTATGTCGCGCCTAGTTTAATGAAAATGCTCTGAGATAAAAATTGCCCTCATATTTCTAATCTAGGCACCTTTTTAAGAGTTACTACAACTTTTTAGTAAAACTACATCTGTGTACTATTAAATCATTAATATTAATCAAAAATTCCTCTGGGAAAATTGAGGCTCAGAATCACATGCCATATCAATGCCTGGTCTCAAAATTTATCCATATAATTGCTACATATAATATGTTGTAAAAAAAGAGACGTTACAGTGTTGGAATATCTCTATGAATTTCATACGACCATGTGAACAACAACCATATAACTGAGGTAAAATAACTTGTGTTATAACCATATCAAAGTATATCTAAGCATGTATTATAACCATGTCAATGGAAAGCATATAACCATGGTAAAATAACAACAATCTGGGTCAAAGTACTATAAGCACTACAACATCCGGGATAAATCCCTATAAGAATTACAACATGGGGATGGGAATAACCTACTATCTATAAGAATTAAAAAATGGGATTATGAAGACAACAATAAATATTAGCATTACAGAATATAAGTGTGAAAGTTCCATTCTTAACCTCATATATATGCATTTTATCATGGGTCACAAGTCCGATCAGACAGCAAGGATATCACAATATCACATCCTATTCCTCAATGGATAATTATGTGAATTTGTATTTTTAATTAAAATAAAAATTCCAATTTAAATCATATTTTTATTATATTTATATCAATAGGAAATATGACACCACTTAGGGGAATTATACCATGTAATCACCTATGGTCTCATGTCATTCTAACAGACTTTATTCTGTTATCCAAATCAATTATTCTCATGGTTTTATCACCCAACATGTAGCCATAAGAAATGTTAGAAGAAAATTGAAACCAAATGAATTAAAACAATAATCACATTCATTAATTAATTAATTTGGGAACATTCTTTGTTGGTTCCATCACAATTTTTAATAAACATGGAAATTATCAAACAATAGGGTAACGATTTAGACCAATACCTTTTACTGAAGATACAAAAACGCCTCCAATATAAAATAAAACCCACATGGAAGAAGGTACATATGATAACAATGTGGTTCTTAGGTAAAATATGATTATGATAAAAACAAAAAATGCACAGGGTTAAAGGATTTCTTGGCAATGATTAGAGAACCAGAGGAGGGAAATAAAAACAAGACAAAATACACATACCAGGGATCAAAGGTGTTAACATGATGTCTAGAAGGGTGTTTGGCGCTCCAGATTCACTTGGAGGATTCTTATTGTCCAAAGAAGAAGTATTAAACTGAAATGAAATGAAATTCAGCCGCACAAAAAACATAAAATAGAAGGTCGAGGAATTACATGTGGTGTAATCTAGTTACACATCTTGTAAATTTTTTAATAGAATAAACTGAATAACCCATCGTCTTGGTTTTATTTAATTTAAACACCCAAACAACAACATGACATGTAATCCATTTACATTTTGTGTAACTGTTTTTTAGATGGGTTTTCAACCCATTTTTACTTTAAACAAACCGAACCTCCTTTAATGATTCCCAACTAACCCAAAACCAATGAAACAATTAACCCATTTATACCAAGACTGCATTAATTAAAAAACAAATACATCAATGAAAATTTTTCCACTTTCACCAATGAAGTATCTCTATATATAAACAAGACATGGCGAACGAGGTGAAAATGAAAACACGTATAGGGATGTACATGAAAAAATACGGGATATTACATGTTTGATTGAGGAAGGAGAAAACAAAGTGTTCTTGTTCCAATATATTATTTATCTTTTTAAATATGGATAGAATATATGAGAGGAATCAAATTCATGAAAAAAATTATTTTATATTATAGGGTCTAAAAATTTATTTTTCTACATATGATAGATTTATTTCAATTTTACTTTACTCCTTAAAAAAGATTAACATAAAAAACAGGCCGGTTTAGCCACTAGGAGATTATATAAATTATTTTAAGTGTCATAGATGTTTCATCAGACACTTGTAAAACTCCTATATGTCATGTAATGAAATATTAACCTTTAACTCGGGTTGTTCCTCCTGAATATGATTAACAAACCATAAATAAAGAATAATCGATCCAAAACAAATTTTATCATATTTAATTTTTATACATAAACAACATATGAATGCCTTGATAAATAAATTAAATTATATTAAATATAAGATAAAATAAAAAATTATTTAATTTATTAAATCATATGTTTGTGATTTTTCAAAAATGAATGTTAACCGGCCTTTGAACATGGGGCCCACTTAATCCTAAACTCAAATTGATCAGAATTGGTAGAACTTCTGAACACACTTTGTATGTGAGTATCCAAGAATTATCATAATATAATCAAGTCATTATCTTATTCCATGATATGTATCTATTAATAAAACATATCCCCTATTGAGATATGGATAATTCATAGCTATAAAAACATCCTATGCACATTTTCTATATAATATAATATATTTTTATAATTATATCTTATAATGAAAGATAAATACTTTATGTTATATTAATTTAATGCTTTATTTATCATTATTTTGTGGTATAATCTATAATTTCCATTATTTAACATGGAAATATATTTAGTCAAGGAAGTACCTCTTACAAAAAAGGGTCATATATATCATTTTACCTTATTTTAAGGTAATAAATCATTTATTGGTAATTCAATCAATGTGATGAAGGAAATCACATGCATGAATCATGAAACCTTTAAAAAATACATAAACTACCATAATTTTCATTATGAATTAATGTATTTAATTTAATGACACTCATTGATAATGATATCAAGATAATATACCAATACACATTACCATATATAAGAACATTGAATGACACCCTAAACATTCGGTGTCCATATTGGTGGATTTCCCCACATGATCTCCATTAATTGAAATCACCAAGTGAAAAAATCATGAGAAGAAGTCCTAGTTCTTATCATTACCCAAAATCTAATAGCAATACATAATATTTGACCCATTATATTTATGTCTCTAAAATTTAGGATATATATGTATGATTATTTCCACAATATCCCATGGTTCTCACTGTAATTGGGAACATCTATAAAATTTTTATATAGAATGTAGTATAAATATATTACAACATAAATAGTGTATGTAGAAGATATAAAAATATAATAGTAATAAGAAATGTTGTATATCTCAAAATCTATACAAGATATGTTAATTTAAATGTACTACCGAAGCTGGGTATAAGGTACCAACTCTCACGACACCAGGAAAATTGGTTTTATCTTTATTCATATTTAGATATAATTTATATTTTTAAAACCCATTAATTTTATTGGATTCATATTTTGGGAGATATCTAAGAATCATAGAATTATAATATTTATAGAAAATTAAGAACAATCAATTTGATAGGCTACGATATATGAATATCATGATCTGATGTATAATCATAAGCAGTGATATATAGATATTATTTTCTATAATATGGTGTAGATAAGTCATGTTCATTAATTATTGAAGAACAAAAAATGATATAAAATATCACTGAATGTGATCTGCCTCAGTTCTTAACTCTAAACAGAGCATCATAACAAATTCAAAATATAGAGATATTGTTATGAACGATATAGTTTAAAAAGTCAATTTTTTTGTTGGAGGGATATATATATATATATATATATCATTATTAATGAAACATATCATAGTTAGAGTCAAAATCATAGTAATTTAGTCATAATAATTATCAAAGATATCACAAGATTCTATATAGTTATATTTTTATCCACAATAAAGAGTTTTATGTTACGAGAAAATTTTTTGGTATAGTAATACCAATATTGTGTCCAAAAATATGTGGATATCATTCCCCATGAAATAGTTCATTAAAAATTATAAAAAAACATTTGAGAATTTAAAATGATAATTTATGAAGTGGTCGTATATTAAATAAAATTATAATAAAAATTTATATATTAGATTATATGAAATGATTATATTAAATCAGAAAATAATTTACATATTGTAAATTTTTATATCATCAATAATGATTTTAATTGTTCATTTATTTATTTAAATTATCTATTTCATATACATGTATATAAATTTTTTATATAATCAATATTTTTATTATTTAATTTTAAATGTTTAAATTGGTTATTAAAAATATTATCTTATGAATTTAATGATTTTATTACTAAGAATAATAAATTTATTAATTTTGAAAAACAAAAAATAATTACTTATCTGTTTTAAATTGAAAATGGGTATTTTTATAATTATTTTTACATATTTTTTTAAAAATTGTGTTTGGATTATGTTACCTCTTGGGAAATGAGCTATGAATAATGGAACATTGGATCATAATTATTCAAAACATAGGACTATAGTATTTTATGGAAAGGTGGGGTTGAATAATTTTGATTTCTTACATACTCTTATGTATGGTTTTGGTTTCATATATGTTCTTTTTATTTGATATACCAAATTCATGATATGTATTTGGATATATATATATATATTAAATATTATGATTATGTTCTTCTTGGTGATATTAAAACAAGAATGAATAATTGTATAAGTGTTATACATTAATGTGAATGATACTTATTGATTTGGTTTATGATATAAAATATATAATTTAAATTTTTTGAATCATGAATACAAAAAAGTAATATATGAGATTAATATAATGGAATGGTGAGATTTGTAAAATCCCTTAAATTGTTATGTAATATTTTACTTCTAAAATAAAAATTCATCATGACCTCAATCATTTCATATAAGTTACCCTATAAGATACGTTTTCATGAATTATTTGATGTAATGCATAATGAGTATTACTAATCATAATTTTTTTTAATTTCATTAAATTGAAATATTTGAGTGGAAATTAATTACTTAATAATAAAATTTCAGTGTTTATAGGAATGAACATAGGATAATTTCCAATGTAAATATCTTTATGTTAATTTCTTCCAAAATATATATGATTTTTATGAGATATAATTGAAATTATTATATATCTAAATAGTTATAAAATATGAATAATTTGAAATATACGAAAATAATTTTTAAATATGGATTGTATCCCACTAATAAACATGATTTATCCGATTATAATTTTAGATGGGGAATAATCAATAAAATTTCATTTAAATACTTTTTAAAATATGATACTCACTTCATAAATGTATTTTTTATTGATAATAATGGAATTAAACTCGTAATTAGTATTCATATTCAGTATAGATTGGTGTCATAAATTAAGAATCATTCTAGTTTATTAGGAAAATAAAAATGAATATAATGAATTGGATGTTATTGAAATAAATTTTTCTAATTCTAACTCAATGGTATTGGATTTCTCTTATGCATCGTACATTTTTTTTGACGTATCAGGCCTTGGAAATTTAAGGGAATTGATTGTTGGAAAAATTGTCCTACATGTAAAAAATGGGGGAATATTTGTTAATTTAGAGTTAATCACATATGATCTACATATTCTTAATGGATTAGTTATGGAAGGAGATAAATTTTTGTTTAATTAGAGGTAAAATCACATGAAAAACATATTCCTAGTGGATTAGTTTTGGAATTATAAAATTGTTACCATGTTTCCTCGATAAATAGAAATTGAATTTATGTTCTTATTGGACATCATACCCATCAAAAATGATTTCCCTAAGTTGAATTATGGAAAGGTCTGGTTAGGTAAATGACTCTCAATGAAAAACATGAGAGAAAAAATCTTCATTTAGGGTATGAAGATCTATAAAGATTGATCTTAGTGGATTCTTGGTATGATTAAAAGAACACATATTGGTAAAGAGTTCAATAGGATTGATATGGATTAGTCTAATATGGGGTTTTTGACAGTGTAATATATTTTAGTCCATACGAAGGATCGGTGACCTTTTATAGAGATAAAAAAGGAAACACTTGAATGATATTCCATTGTATTTGTGAAGGAGATAAATAATTCGTGATATGATGTTTATTTGATCGAATGTTTACTTGTATTTGAGAATTATATCATAGTGAGAGTCACTAGGTTTTGGTAAAAAATATCCTAAAGTAATCTCAAATAACTAAGGATGTTTTAAGTGTCTTTGTAGGCGAGGAGGTGCTCATTGTAAATGTTTATTATGACACTGGCTTCTAGAATGAAAAATATGATTCAAATTATTGATTTATGTTTGTGTTTTTCCTCATGGTGGTTCCATTTGCATTAATATTTATAGGCAGTAAAAGTTAATTGATTATGTAATATAAGTAGAGTGCATTGTTTCGACATATCATGTTTGATAGAGTTGTTTTGGGACAAAAATATAGCTATTATTAGGATCATGAGGGGATTTTTCCGAAACTGAGGGTTGGTGAATCGTTGTTGGTAATTTTAAACTAATTAAAACATTTAATCCCCTTTCACCCTTTTATGCATTCAATGATTGGATCTCTATTTTTATTACGTATTATTTATTATATGGTTGGTTAGTATAAGTGAAAACATAAAAATCATAGAACATGACACCAATATTATTTAATGTGGTTTTAAATTAATTTTGATGAATCTCCCCCTATTAAATCAATGTTATTATCCCATGCACAAGAGTACCTAATTATATTCATAAAAAAATCAATCAGGGGTATGGCCTTGGATTCATACATGTTTTTAAACTAGCATAAATTCTTCACAAATAAGATTTGGCTGATGTCACCTAAAAGTATATAATGTAGTGTAATATTCATGTGTCCCTTGGGAAGATTGGTTTTTATCTATTCCTTAGTGTTTAGTAGTCTTTATACAGCCTCAATTAAAACAATTATAATTTTTTATCACATATACATAAAATATGGTTACATCATCTGGATTAAAATTCTACAATATATATTTATATTAATGCCAGATCACTCAACTTTCATAGCCTGTATATCATCAAATACTATGAAATATTAACAACTCTCATCTTTATCATATTCTTCATCATCACACAATATATATTCTCTTGTTACTACATTGGAACCATCTCTTTTGACTATAGATACGAACTATATATAAAAATTCGGTTCACTTTACTACTTTAATACATAATATCTCCAATATGATTGTATATTGAATTTATAATTTCATTTTCATTCTATATGAAAATTATTTATTGGTTAATAAAAACTCCCAATATTTTAGTAAGGAAACACTTTGTTATATAATGTAACAGATATGCCACATTGTTACTTAACAAAAAAATAAATATTATAATTTAATATTGTAGTTATCCCCTAGACATTATATTGTTGCATATAAATATGACTAAATATTTTATTCTTACACTTTTTTATAAAGAAATTTGACGGTCATTAAATATTTCTTATAGGAATAATATCATATAAAATTAAATTTCACGCATAAAATATATATTTTTCTAAAAAATTGTATTTCAACTTTTAATAAATCACTTATTTAAAAACTAAATTTTGAAAATTTTATAAATTTTATTTAAAAAATTCATTTCTTAAATAGTAATATCAAAATTTAATTAGGTTTATTTAATGATATTTTTTTGATAAGTTTCATTATTTGTTGAATAGTAAAAATACTGAATTTTAATTGAATATTGATTCCTCATTTAATAAATTTGTAATGTTAAATTATATTTTAAATTGGTTTAAAAGTAGAATTAGATCAATTATATGTCTATTAATATAAGTTAGTTGATTTAAATAATTTTCATATGGTATTAGGATATAAAAATATTTCAAACTTTTGAACATATTCACTTCAATAACCCGATTTATCACCCCTTCTACAGATTAATTTTATCTAAATTTAGGTTTTTCATTTTGAAAAATTTATTCTATATTATTAATCATTATTTAAAATTTATTAAATTTGTCTGTTTTATTTATAGATACTATGAATAGTAAATTCAGTTATTTTATTTCCACTGTTAAGGGTAATTTTGTTAATAAAGTGTAAAACAATATTATTAATATTATAAAATTTCACTAAAAGTAGTCTTAATATTATTGGATGGGTGAGTGACGAAAAAAATCTTCCTTGGTCCAAATTTATGACCTCTTTGAGCCACATGGATTACATTAATCCCCAAATAGTATTTTATTTTAATGAAAAGTCAAAAATGTCATACTTATATTTTCAAAAAGATTAATTTTTTTAATATAGGGTCATTCAGAAGATATAGTTGACTATAAATACTAATTTTAAGTATGAAATATTTATATTCATCATAAAAATTTATTTTTATTATGTTGGAAAGAAATATTTCCCTTGAAGTCTTGCACAACGATGATGAAGTAATAATTAAATTAATTGTAATATCAAATAAATCTTATAAAAAATATTAACATAACAATATTTTAGATATTTAATTTCCTAAACTGATTTTATAGATGAACATAATATGTTTTTAATGCAATTAATTTTTTTTATTTCTAAGAGTTAACATGAATCTTTTAAAATGTTGAAGTAATGAAAGTATCAAAAATAAAATTTAGGATATTTGAAAATTAATAAAATAATTTTATATAAAATAAAATTCCTAAAAATATAAAATTTAACCAAATAATATTTTAATGATTTAAATTTTCATCTATGATCCATTTGAAGGAGTTTTTTCATTTTCTAGTTAGTATATTAACCCTGAAAATGGTAAAAACTCATGAAATCACTTTTAGAATTAAAGGGATTAAATAAGGGTTAAAACCAAAATATACGGATTAATAAATTAGTCATAATATGTATAATTATTATTATATTAATTTATTTTGACCCATAATTATCCTATATTTTATATAAATCAGTTTGGTTCCGTTTTGAAAATAAAATAAATTTATATTTATTAAATATTTTGAGAAATTCTAATAGTGTCCCTCCCCTCTCTTATAAAAGGGTGCATATTCTTATCTTTTATTGACACTTCAAAACATATTTTGTTCGTCAAAAGCTACCCATATTTCCTAATATAATCCCAAACCACATTATAAAATCCTTATTTTCGAAAGAA
The DNA here is from genome assembly GCA_963277665.1 of Viscum album. Classification (NCBI taxonomy): domain Eukaryota; kingdom Viridiplantae; phylum Streptophyta; class Magnoliopsida; order Santalales; family Viscaceae; genus Viscum; species Viscum album. Next base: position 229,821,150 of record OY728167.1, on the reverse strand, counting down.
CACCAACCTTTGTGTCCTTAAGGTGTTAAGACAATGACATTGTCCGAAGAAATGGTATAATTTTCGATTAAGGGTTTATGTATTGTTACTTCTTCCACATCTTTCAAATATTATTAAACCATGATGAAATAATAACTCAAGTATCCTATATATAATTAGATGTTATTGTTTTAATATCATCACCTAAATCCTTCTCTAATTCCATTAAACGTGAAAATAAGTTATCATTCATGTGTACGGTGTACTACAACCTCACGAACAGATATAATTCAATTTACATCATTATATATCAAGACTAGTTATAATGATAGAAATAATTTTTATCAATTAAATTAATGAAATATATACCAATATTAAAACATAATATATCATTTTTATTCCTATTATGACATCCAACCAAAAATGATAATGTTGTTTGTGTCTATATGTGAATTATCACCTCCACAAAGCGATGTGGTTATTTTTTCATCACTACATCACATGGATGATATATAAAAGTATATTTAAATTATTAATATGATATTAATTATATTATTATAAATATTTAAATATAATACTATACTTAACTTCTTTCCAAAATGATCATTGAAAAATGGAAATGTCACTTATGTGTACGTAGAACTTACCTTCTTCATGATTGTAACGTAGTTCAATTTTCATTTCTATATATAATGGATGGATTTATAATTTTATTTCATGTATAAAAATTATAATTATTTCATTAATTATATTCTATAGATTATTTACTAATTATAACATTAACTATAGTCATCATACTAATGTCATTTTGGACTCATGTACTGAATATCGTCAAAACATCTAACATGAAATTAAATAGGTTTTTTATTGTTATATGATGATAATGAGTGATAAAAAAGGAATTATAAACATTAAAAATTATATAAATCCAATAAATAATTAACTGATATTTATTATTCACGAAGATAAAGAATGTGTGTGATGAGAGAGACTCAAGGTAAGAGAATTGTGAACTTATTTTCCATTCATAGAGTAAAACTTCAACTTTATTCGTTATGTCAATCTAAGATTATATGTGAAATTAAATTTGATTAAATTATGTTCTATGTCAAATTCTGTATTCATATTTACAATGAAAATACATAATGTGTGTTCCTGATATAGATTATATGAAGGGTTTAGACCCATTAAATCTCACAAATGAGCCTGATATAGCATATACCAAGGGATAATCCAACTATAGGTATCAAATTCATTGGTTAGTGATTATATTGTAAGTCGATTTTGTGGTTATTAAAATTAAAAATTTGTTTTGAAAGGGTTTTAAGATTATGATGCTATAATATATCAGAAAAGTGTTTTTGATTTTTTTTGGGTGATAAAAATATTAAGGGAAAGAAATGTGTGTTTATTTTTCATGTGAAAATGTATTATTTCATAACCTCAATTAACATTGATGTTAAAACTAAAAATTATATTATTTTTCATATTTATCATTGGAATAATGGGTTTTATCCTTTTTATGTCCCTTACTATGATTTTATTTCTCAACCCTTGTTTCAAAAAAATATAATATTTAAGGCGGATTAGTTATAAGTATTATGTTAATAGTAAAATTGTGATGATTTTTCATCAAGAGAAAATATGATTTATTAAAAAGAGTTTTGTTTTATAAATATATGTATATTGTATAGAAGTGTCCACTTGTAATGTATGGGAGTTTTTCCTAACTCTCTAAAAATCTAAAACTAATATATCTTTATTAATGAAAGAAAATTATTTCTAGTAAAAATTTACTATAATATGTAAATTTTATGTTCAATTTTTTATAGTTACAGTCAATAACCCTGTTATTCTTATTCTTCTTTCTCACATAATAAATATTCCCAAATTGTGTTAATTTTATTTTTAGTATTATTTTTCCTTCAAGCTATCATAATACACCATATCCATAACTCATATTCTATAAATGTTTCCAAAAAAAATATTAAAGTATTTCATGAAATATATCCTTATTATAACTTCAAATTCAATAATATTCTCATTCAATCTTTCCAAAAATTAGGATGAAGACTCAGAATTTTCCTTAAATATATTTAAATATCATGTATGTCTTTCCATTCCATTTTACCACTATAACCCAAAAATATATTCATATAATGGTATCTTAAGAGTTGAAATAATTCATTCATAAATAGTTGTATTCTTATGTCATTTATTTATAGCAAAAGACTCTCCAAAAATATTTTTTCACCTTTAATATACTGTTAGACGCATGGTGAAAGCATCGTGATACTTTCGATATTTATAACACATCAACAAAAATCAACAGATTCAGCCAAATTATTTAGAATATAAATATTCTTAACTATAAACTTCCAATTTATGCATAGATAGGTCTAGTTCACATTCATATGGCTCATAAATATCCTTTACGTAGTAATATGTATGTAGGAATTACCTTTTTCTAGAACATCGTTACCCTTATCTGACCTTCAAGTTTTCCTCAGTAATCTTATGAAAATTCAAATGTTCAGATTACCTTTATGCAGTTACCCACCATACCATTTTGTTAATAGTTTAACTAATAGATGACCATTATGTAGGTATAAAATTTCCTTTCCAATTGTTATAAAATTCATGGTACCCTTTTGGGGAAGCATATCCTTAAAGTTATCTTTAGGTATCTCACTCTCAGGAATATATACTCTTACACATCTATTCATTACACTTACACAACTCATTGATTTATTTTATAGCATCTGCCAACATATATATTCACAACAATTATTCATCATGAAACATGGTAGATTTATCATCACTCTATTGTTTATTAAATAATATAATAAACATATCATCACATCTTTCTATCATGATTTATCTTGTATATAATCCTAGTCAAGACCCAACAGAAGACAGAGCATAAGACGCAACTAACCCAAGCCTGATTCAAAAGTCCATGGTGTGGTGACAAGTGCCAAGGGAACAACTAACTCAAGGAGGCCATTTCCTACAAACATGTACACATAAACATATATCTAACTCCATAAAAAAGTTCACAGGGGAATAAATAAAAGATTTAACACTACTATAAATAAAACAAATAGGGATGGAGCTCTAAACTGTTCGAAGTATGGTATTGTAAACACAAAATGAAAGGTGAAAATACAAGACCAATAACAAATTTATCCCAAACGAAATAAAAATACAAAATTCAAATAATTGATAGATCACAGCTCTTGGATTCCATGCTATGACCATCAAGCACGTTCCAATCAACCAGTATCCCCATTCTCTTCTGATATCAAGATCGACATGTCCACTATCTGTATAAGACAAGACATGTGTTTGGAAAATTCCATGTATGGGTGAGTATATTCGTACCCAGTATAATGCCCTAAAAAGGGGAAGGGGGAGCAGTATGAGATACAACTAAATAGTAAAGAAGAAGAGATAACAATTTACCATAAGAGAGTACAAATCAACTCAAAAAAAGAGTGAATGTAAACTCATCCAATCCCAGGGATCCCAACACTGCTAGAAGATGAACTTCTCATCAAGTATTCACTAAATATAGAATAATATTAGACTCATCCAACCATTAGAATCTAGAAATATAAATCATGTGGAATACCCCATGTTTATTCACCTCTCGTGCAAGGAGAGTTACCAAAATGCGTGGAGTGGGTACTAAAATAAGACACACACACACACACACACATTCTTAGTTAGAGAATGAAAAAAAGGAAGTAAGGGGATCTACACCTCAAATCATATCCTAATAAGAAGAGTATCCAACAGTTCAAAAAGAAAACCATTAACAATTCCAAACATATCATGCGTCTTCCCCGGAAAAAAATTAAGGTACTTAATCACCACACCTTGATAGTATCTTCATTGTGTGGTACTAACTCACCCACATGGTTTTGGGTCATGTAATAAGAATGTGTCTTTGTGGGAAATTCATACATATATCTCATGACTTCAATGTTATGTCGAAGAACGCCTCTTCATAGTGCTGCATATCATAGGGGTCACCAATTTTCAGAAAGGATCTCATGCCCAGGTATGAAAGTAGGGTCTAACTTAAGTAGTCACTAATGAACTCCACTACTGAGTCCTACTGTATGGTGTCACATGGGAAGTTCATCAGGGAACACCACTATCCAGTCGTACTGGAGGGTAATCTCAATGAGTGGTTTGGAAAACCCCACTACCCAGACCTAATAGAGGGTTATGCCTAAATGATAACGTCAGGGAATGCCACTACCTAGCCCTACTTGAGGGTAAGCCTATAAATTTGAACTGGGAACACCATTTCCTTCCCCAATATAGGGTAAGCCCAAAACATTGAGGAATTCCTATACCTATTCCTACTAGAGGGTAAATCAGAAAGATCGTCAGGTAATTCTACTGTCTATACCTACTAAAGGGTAAGAGAAATAATAATGTGGTCATTGTCTATGATCTCTTCCATCATAAGGTTTCAACTCATGATGTTCCAAACCTGGAAAATTTCATATCATATATCAAAATATGATTTTGAGGTCACCATCATGTTCTACATGGAAAAGCACTCATTATAGAAATATCACAATCACAAATTTGATTTCAAACGAAGGAGATACGAGCATTGGATGTTCGCTCAGAAGAGCTCAAGTATTAAACATTGTGTGTGGGTACCCACACTATGTGCAGTCCTTATTCAATGCCTGGTCATGTCACATGTTAGTTCACAAGTCCCATCCCTGTAGAATTACACACTGTTTAGGTATACTACACATCACGTCCCACCTATCTGGGGACTGGGCCATGTCTTCTAGTTGTGTCTACGTACTTAGAAGTTGTTTCTATGTACTCTATTACATGGTATGTCGTTCCACACATGATGTAACCAGTGTGGAAAACATGTTTCTATGTTATCTTATAGGGATTCCACACATGTGTTACCCTTGACATGTGTTGTCCATCATGGAGGATGTATAAGGCATGTGAGGAATCACTACACATTGGGTCATCCTTATATATTCCAAACCCCTACAACCAATATTGTTGAAGGATACACAACATTATTTATTCTTCCTTCATGGTGTCTCATTGTGATTTTTATAGAACATTCATATTTTTTAGAACTTCAATTATTCATCGTTTCAGCTTCAAATGTCTTGGATTCTACAACGATTCTACTCAAAAAATCAGATATAGCCGCAAATCATTGTTCCAAACCATCGTTTGGTGGAAATCAATCATTTTCATGGACGGGGGTTTAGTTTTTCATTCTACAAGAACCTGATGATTTAACAGTACATAATTCAACACTAATTTTTCATATTTAACATCATTTTATCACGATGATTCAATATAAATTATTTCTCATGATATCATCATTGTTTCATTGATATACCTCAAATCTGTGCACCTGATCAAGCTCAGGTTTCCTAACAACTGTCGAACTGTAGAACTGTATTGTTCTATTGGAAAAGAACAAGAAGAATATGAGGGAGAAAAGGCATAATATCAAGGGTTTTCAAACACCATTGGCCAATAATTCATGTCCAATGACATAAAACATGAATTCTATGTTAGAATTAATTAATAACAAATTATGTTTCAATAAGTTGGAGCATTACAAGGTCAAAATTGGTTTATATCAAAAGAAAATATCTAATAAATCTTTTAATTATAAGGTAAAAAACAACATTTAATAATCCCTACCATATTTTTAATTGATAATTGTTAAAGAACATGGTCGTCCATTAATCAAAAAAATATGGTGCATCTGTTATGCATTGATCTACCTTGATTTGTATGTTTATCATTCATCAGAGAGATTCGTAAAATGGATTTGGATGAGTTATTTTCCAGTGGAGGGTGAATTATGAGCCAAACATGAATAATTCTCCCAAACCATTTATTATATTCTCTTATTAAGTCAAAAAAGAATTTAATTAATTAATTAATTAATTAGTTAATTATTTCCCATAAATGCACTGCGAATGAGCGAGGGGTCCGACCATCACGTTACAACCCATTTTTTGTTTTACACAGGGTAAAAACCATTTTTCCACCCAAAAATCATCTTTGATTTATGATCCGATCAATTTTTTTCTGATTTATTTTTTTTCATTGATTATCCGTGTGTGAAATATTAAATATATGAAATATTTTTATAAAACTAATCGTGGGCCCACCGAGCCTCAAAATTTATTTTTGACTCAGTTCCTAGCTCTGTAAATATATTAAGAAACATTTCAATGATTTACTAGGAAAAATGGGTTACTACATCATCCCCTCCTTCAATATTTTCGTCCCTAAAAAAACAAGGAAAAAAATCGGGATACTAAGCATTCAACTTGCTCTCCCACTCCAAGGAACTCTCATGCACATTTCCATGCTGCCACAACATGAAAACAAAAAAGTTGGTCCATCCATACAAGGTTTGGTCCTGTCAGTCCTTGATCTCCATTGAGTTCTCTATAAAGGTGGATCCATCCATGACATCCATCTCACCCCAGAAAATGATGTACATAGGTTCGTGTACGTGTTTCCTCAGCTGCGACACATAGAAAATGTCTTGCACCCACACAAACATTGGTGTTGGGAATGGTGGTAGGAAACATCACTATCCTTTTTCACGATCTGCAATGATTCGATGATCCTTGGGGATAGCTTTCCACTGTAACCAAACATCTCTATTCCTCGTACTGCATAGAATATTAATAAGATGTGGTCTCCATATTCAAACTCTATGGTCCAACGATGGCGTTCTACATAGAATTTCTATATTCAATGGGATGTCTTAATACCCTAACTTATGACCCACACTTTCTCAATTGTCTCCTTAACCCACTCTAGACCCATGAGAAATGAATCTACAATCTCTATCTAGCATAATGGTGACCTTAATGGTCTCTCATATAGGGTCTCAAAAGGCTTCATACCAATTGTATAGTGGTTTAGTTGTTTTATGAAAAATAATTCTATGTATGGTGATCCTCCTATCACCAATTGTAGTTGAACATGCAAGCCCTTAGAAAATCCATTAACACTTGGATAGTGTGCTACGTCTGCCTATCATTATAGTGGTGAATTGTGGTACTAATCCAGAACTGAGTCACAAATTCACCATTTTTTCCTCTCCATAATCATTATGTATAGATAACATCAGGATTAGAAAAAATCATCAAGCCACCCAATGATGATGGATGATCTCCCATATGTACGACTTCACCAAACTCTCCACCAAACTCTGCTACAAAATATCAGGGAAGTGTGCTGACTTCATGAGTTGGTCAAATATAACCCAGATGGTGTCATGAAACTTTTATTCAGATTTATTCCCTATGAAAAAAATTCATAGATATTTTATCCCATTTCCACTCTGGGATCTCAAGAGGCTATAACAAACATGTTCGAACATGGTGCTCAGAATTCACAAATTGATAGGAGAGGCACCGTGAGATGAACTCAACTACTTTTCATCTCATGTCAAACTACCAAAATTGCTACTAAAAGTCACAGTACATCTTCTCTATATTAAGGTGTAAAAATAAGGGAGAACATCAAAACTCCTGCATCATGACCCGAACTATTGTTCTCCCTTGGATAAAGATCTCAGGATTCTATCCTTCATAATATACATCTAGTATATTTTTATTGGATATCATATCATGAAAACCCTGTAGTTGATTTCTACTAGATGGGACACATTCATATACCCAATGAGTGAAGGATTCAACAACATTTACTGTATAAAATTTGTACCTTCCTATTCCACTAGGTTTAGCTTTAGGGAAGCTAATTGCTTTGAAGCTTCCCCCACGGGAAATTCCGGGGAATTTCGGCTAAGGAAATATACTACAATGTTTCCATTTCATTGATTATAGACTATCTTGATGTCCTAGTCCTTCAAGAAATCCATCCTTCTTCACTACCCCATGTTCAAGTATCACTATGTTAAGACATACATGAGAAGCTGGTGAACCGAGTAAACTATAAAATGTTCTCTTGAGAGGTACTGCCTCTACATCCTCAAGGTGAAGACTAACACTGGTAACGCCTGGTGATGATTCATGTAGTTCTGTTCATGGGTTCTCAAATTACATGACCCATATTCAATGACTTATTAACGGTGAATCATCACAAAAATGATCCCAACACCTGAGGCATCACAAAACACTACAAACCCCAAGCCCTCCTCTGGTATTCTCAACACCGGATCCCTCATCAACCTTTTTCAAACTACTAAAAGTACTTCTATAACTACAATGACCAGGTAAACGACCATCCCTTCATCATTAGGCTGGTCAAAGGATCTTTGATTCTAGAGAATTATACCACAAACCTCCTGTAGTACCCTACCAATCCAAAACAAAACTCCACATCTCCAGAACATTCATAGTTGTAACCCAAGAAAGAACTACATTGATTTTTTAGATCCATGGATAAAACTTGTTTTGAAAAAATATTCCCCATAAAGATAAATTATTCTATATAGAATTACAATTTCAAGATAATTCTATAATTATGGTGCTCTCAAAGATAATCAAGAACCATACTCAGGGGCTCTGCATGCTCCTCCTCTATTTTATAGTAAACGAGTATGTTGTTGAGGAAGACAACAAAAAACTGATCCGAGTATAGCTAAAATACCTATTTCATCAAATCCATAAACATTGTAGGGTCATTTTTTACACCAAATAGAATCACTAGAAACTCATTGTGTTCATAGTGACATAGGAATTCCAACATTGAAATATCAACCTCACAAACCCGCAACTGGTGGTAGCCAGATCTAAAATCAATATTGGAGAAACATCTTGCACCTCACAACTGGTTAAATAGGTCATCAATATTTGGTAAAGGTTACGTGTTCATTAACATTTCATGGTTTAGTCAATGACAATCTACGCAAACAAACAAGCTCGTGTCTTCCTCTTTCACAAAAAGAATTGGAGTTACCAATGAGGAAACAATGGTTCAGATCAATCCTTTCTCATAATGGTCCTCCCACTCCAACCATATCTCATGAATCTTAGTATGATCCATCTGAAATGTTGTAGATGATATCAGGGATGTCCGAAAATTAAATTCTATACAAAACTCTATCTCTCACCTCATTGTTAGTCCTGAAATTTCATCATGGATGTTGTCTATATAACCCTACATAACTAATGAAACCCAAATTATTGATAAATCTATTACACTGAGAGTTACGCTTATTAATTTATGGTTGATAGGATACAACATTCGTCTTACACTATCAACTTGTCCTGCTATGAGGACTCTCTCTCATAAAAAGGAGAACCGCATCCCATTAGCATGTAGGCATCTGCCTAGTCTATAGTGATAGTTGATCTTGGCTCGAAACATGGAAAGATAGTTTATACCCAAGTTGACATCATTGGGTTCCATTATGATGAACATAAAGTCCTATGTGAACCTCTATCCTCCATGTGATAGCTTTCACTACTGGTAGATAAGAGATACAGAATAAGTGTTCCCTTTATGAATCTCAAGACTAAGATATTGCACTAGAATCTGTACTGGGAGTTCTAGATCTCACACCATGAGTCGAGTGATAAAATAATTGCTGGAACCAATGTAAAATAATACATAAGAAATAGTATAATAATCATAGATTGTACCTTGAATAATCTCAGGCACTATAAGAACATAGATGTCCAATGCTTGCAGTAGTCTGCTGCTCCGGTCACCAACTCCATGATCCTGATGTTTGTTGCGTAGTGGTGGTGGTGGAAGGTACTCATATCATTGTCCTGCCCCAGTAGTTCCTCCTACTCCTGTTCCATCTCCACCTCCCTATGGACCACCTTTTCCATTCCAAGGATATTCATGATCATAGTGTTCTCTCTATCGTGGTGGTCCATCGACAACCTTTCTATGATGAATAGAATTACTAGTTGGGTAGTCCTGTTCCATATGACCTTGCCCAGCGTAAGAATAAAATCAGAACTCCCCAGGGTTCCCCAATTCTCAAAGGTTCTCCACCACTATATGAACACGTCATTGAGCCTGCTCAGAAAAGGTTATATTTTTCCGAGAGATATTGAACCTACCTACTACTATATATGATTTAGTTCTATCATTCCCACTACTAGATCAAGCTATCTAGAATCCCTCTGATAGAAAACACTCTATCACAAGTTACCTTTCCAACACCCTAACAGAGGTGGGGATACAAAAGTGTATTACATTGGTTTGGATATCTCTACGATGTCTCTTATGAAATATGTGTTCTCGAAAGTATCAATAATTGATCATGTTGAGGTAGTAGCGCATAAAGACTATAAACTTTACTTCATACTCTTCCACTATTATCCATCCCTACTGAATCTCTAGAATCTCTTAAATCCAAATGGATTGTATGAATTTGGGGTAGTAATCCTCACAAAATACCTGATGGAAGACATCCCATTCGAGTACCAACTCAACATGCATATGAGAAAAAAAGCTCCACAAATGCTCAGCTGCTATGTGGAAAATACTAGTTACCAAATCCACCATATGATATGTTAGTGTGCATATAATTTTGAAAATATGGACATCCAACTCTAGAAAATCCCCTGCCACCTATGGATCTAGCTCGCTGTAGAACCTTAACAGTCTCTGATGTTTGAACTCGCAGAGTGTGCTCAAACTACGCACGTCCTTATCTTTATCTTCTAGGAAAATCTTCTTCTCAATAGGTGGAGGTGATACTATCTTCCCACTTAGAGGAAGGGGGTCATAGAATATACCCTAAAATGGGACCTCATCGCATCTATGGTTGTTGTTATGAACCAGAGCTCGTATCCTAGATAGCTATCATCACGAAGGAATTCTGAATGTTATTATGAAATAATATGGTCAGATGAGTATATATATATACAAAAAACAATGGGGAGTTGTGACAATATTTATAGTCAAATAATCAATCCTATATGATTCATGTACCACTGTTCACTGTAATAAATGTCTAGACATGCTGAGTCCAAAAATAGGTAGTCATGGTCCTGGTGAATTGATACGTCTGACGTCACTCCATCAACAGACCCCATGGAGTGAGATCTGCACTCATGACACTTTGAAACTATTTCCATATACCCACCAAATCATATTACATTCAAATTCCAAAAAATATCCCAAGGAAATAAATTTCACTGATACCAACTTGTCACAACCCGAACCAGTCTGTGGATTAAGGTACAACTACTAAAGCTCCTCCACCATAGTACAGGGGTGGAAAAAAGAATAAACGGCACAACTAACTGGATAATTTCTTTTCTTAATTACATATACACACACAATTCCAACTAAATCAATAAGTGTATTGGGAATGAAATAAAATATTCCACACTGTTATAAATAAAAAAAATGAATGGACCTCTAAAGAACATGAAATGAGGTAGTATAAACTAAAAATAAATGGAAAAAACACCAGACTAAAAATGAGTCCCAACATGACTAAAACAGCAACAATAAAATAGCTGAGAGATACCAGCTCCTATATCCCAGGTTATGACCATTGTAAATTGCCAAAGCACCTCGTATCCCTATGCTCTCCTGATGTAATGATAAAACTATCTATCATCAACAAATGACATGAAATGTGTTGGGAAAGGAACATACATGGGTGGGTATCTATATACCTAATAGAACACACAAAAATGGTAAAGTATGGTACTAAGAGATAAAACTGAAGAGGAAAAAAATAGTGAGAATAATGTACAGTAAGAGAGTACATTTCAACCCAACAAGAGAGTGAAATTAAACTAATCCAAACACAAGGATCCCAAAATTTTTATAATATAATCTTCTCATTGATTCGTCACTACGTATAGTTAGAGATTTGTATCATCCCACCCTGAGAAGCTAGACACTGAAAGCATGTGACATACCATGCGCGTCTTCATCTCTCGTAGAAGGAGAGTAACCAAAATATAAAGAGCCAGTATGGAAACATAACATATATATATTATTCTCAGTCAAAGTAACCCAAATGAGAGAGTAAGAAGATCTCCATATCATAGATTATCCAAAGAAAAAGTGTACCCTAAATTTCCAATGGAAACCCATCTATGATGCCCAACATCTCAAGTTTCTCCACAGAACAAAAAATTCTAAGAGACTCAATTATCACACCATGAAACATTCTTATTTGGATGGTAAAAAATCACCAACATGGTTTAAGTAACATCACATGAACATGTCTCTTTGTGGAAGGTTTCCCTCTTTCTCATGAGTTCGAAGGTTTACTGAACCACACCTCTTCGCTCTATCGCAAATTCTAGGGGTCTCCAGTTTTAGGAAAGGATCTCGTGCCCTGGTGCGATGGGAGGGTCCTACTATGGTAGTCATAGAGATAATATAATAACCAATCCTACTAGGGGGTCCCACTCAGGATGTTCATCGAGGAATTCCACTTCCCAATCCTACTGTATGGTATGTTCGGTGAGTTTTCATGGAAACTCCACTGCCTAGCCCAGCGGGACGTTCAAACTTGGTAGATGTCATTGTGGAATGCCACTACCTAACATTGTTTGAGGCTAATCTTGTTGGTGTCATCGGGGAACTCCAAAACCCATCCATGCTTAAGGTTATGTCCGGAATATCAAGGAACCCTACTTCCCAATCTTACTGAAGGGTAACTCAGAAATATCATCGAGGAACTCCACTAACCAGCCCTATTAGAGAGTAATCCTGACAGTACTCTGGTGAATCTGTATGATTGTTTTCCTCATCGGGTGTCACCACTACACTTTCTAAAACTATAAAATATAACTTCTAATCTCAAAATATTCTTTTGAGGGTTCCAAAACATTTTACACAGAATAACACTCAATATAGGCATCTCATGATAAAAAATATGTGTCTAAATGAAGGAGATACAAACATTCAAAGATTATTCGAAAGAGATCAAGTATTAAACGACATGTGAAGGGACCCATATGATATGTGGTCCCTCTTCACTACATCTTAGTGTATATGGTTGGTAAATGGATCTCATCTGTGTAGGGGTATATGTCTTGTTGGTGGACTAGATGAAGTTTCCAACATATTATATGATAAGGTCGTGTCTTATCGTCGTGTCTGTGTACTCGGACCACGTTTCCATGTACTCTAGTACACGAAGTATCGATCCACTTGTGATTTTGGCCATGTGTCCAACCCATGTGTGTGTTCTCTTACAACGAGTCAACAATCATTTGACCCATTTGGGGAGGGTATACATGACAAGTAAGTGAAGGAATTATGGCTTTTCATCCTTATATTTTCAGAAAAAGTAATTACATCACTAAGGGAGGATACAAGCCATGTGTTATTCATCCTACATGGAGTCTTGTCAGGATTTTTCTAGAACAATCATATTTTTGTAGATCATCATCCGTGATTCGAATTAGATTCTACCACTAAGGATTATGCCCCAATTATGCCTGAAAACATCATATCTAGCCACGAATCATGGTTTTGATCCATCGTTCATCGAAAATCATTCATAGTCACGCATGGGTGTATCATTATTCAGTACGCACACACCTAAGGATTTGAAAAATTATAATATGTACCAAAATCATCGGATTTAACATAATTTCATCGTGATGATTCCAAATCTATTCTGCCATCATGATATCATATATGTTTGGTTGATCTGCCTCAAATCTGGGCACCTGATTGAGCTTGGGTTGTTCGAAAACTATAGAACTGAGAATGGCGGGGTTCAATTAGTGGAGAATACAAAGAACAATATTTATAAAAAGAACATGATCAGATGTTTTCAATTTTTTTTGGCAAATTATTCTTAGTCAATGACTTAGAATAGGGGTTATAGGATAGAAAAAATTGATAAAAAAATTATGTTTTAGTACATTTTTTCATGAAATGGTCAAAATCAGGGAACAAATAGGAGGAAGAAAGATGATATAATAAATAATTTAATTATAAGGGGGAAACCCATATAAAATGATTCGTATCTCAGTTTGGATAGATCATTGATGAAGAACATGCTCGTGAAATCAGAAGAAGATGGTGTGTATGATGCGCTTCGATCTGCCATCATCGAGAGGTTTGTTGTTAGTTAGAGGGATTCTCCAAGGGGAGGAGGATGAGAGCTTCATCGGTGGTGGGATAATTATGAGCTAACCCTATAGAATTCTTCCTTACCTTAATTTAATAGGATCTCATTTGGTCAAAAATTAATTATATTAAATATTTCATTAATTCATTCTTTCAAACACACCTTCAACGAGAAAGGGGTCCAAACTTCATGCACTGAGTCATTTTATGTCTCTCTAAGGGTAAACATGGCATTCCAGACCCAATCGTGGTCTCATATTTTTGATCTAATAATAATTATAATTGTTATCCCATTTTCCTTAATTATCTATTTGTAAAATATAAAATATACTTAATTTTTTTATAAAAATAATTCTTGGCATGTAGGCTCTCATAATTTAATTCCATCTCAGTTCAATGATATTGACATATATTTATTAATATTTCAAAGTCTTACGAGGAAAAATTGGGTCCTGACTATCCCCTCATTCACTTATTCACTGGATGTGGTGAACTTCAACCTCAATTTTTCGACACATCCATGGGTGTTCCATGAACCACTTAGTATCCTACATGGTGACCAAGAGATATAATCAAACTCATTGTGACATGAATAGTAATAAGTGGAATGAAATTCTATCATGGAATATGGTTAAAGATGAATAATATGGAATTATTCCAGTTTAATTTTTTTTCCTGTATTTATCTTTTTAAATCGATGAACAATACATGGTATTTTTAAGTCCGAAACTAAAGTTTAACATGAAATGAGATTTATTAATAAAAACATTTTCTTCATCCCTAAATCAATGATGTTTCCTGGGAGGAAACGCTCTCTTCGGGCTCACTATATCGACCAAATCATGTGGATTTTAAGAATACTTCACCCACCCACCTATATTGACATGGAAACTGATACCCATGCTGGCCCATGTATGTTATACACCATAAACTACCATTTTTTGTGGTATCATTGATTTAATCTTGGTTAGATGCTAATGGTGACTAGGATACATGGTAGGTTGAGCTAGCCATGAGTTAGATAGTTTTTTTCTCTTATATATATGATGAATTAATAGAAACTCAAATCAGAATCCATTACAGAAATCATATGATGTTCAATTTTTTTTCAAATCCTCAAAAACATTAAATTCATATGAAATTTTTTATTAAGTCATGAAAAAATTAAATTCCTTTTCCAAATAACATTGTGAACTTAAAAATATAGTGGTAGTTTCATAACATCATTGGCATTCATATTCAAATATCCATCAACACATTTATTTAATTAACAAACTTATCCAAATAATTATCAAAATAAAATTTTCCCTTTCCATGATTATAATCATAATGATGGAACTATTCAAATCAAACTATTCTAATTTAATCATACTTTTTTGGGAACTTCCAAAGAAACCTCCATGTATATATTCACTAACACATTGACTCAATTTTAACATCTTATATCCATTTATGACAAATAAAACACAAATCAAAAAATGGGTTCAACCATCATCAATTAGTACATTTTCAATACCTAGTCTAGAATATTTATGTCAATATGTCCCTTTAATTTTTATTTACAACAAAAATTTTAATTTTTTTATTCTATCCTCTTTTATCACTAACATCTATCATTTTATTTCTTCCCCATATTGACAAAAAATATAAATTATATAGAAGAGGTTGGTATAAATTCATTCTTAAGAAATAAGCTTTATACATCCCACTTAATGTATATGTGATCCATGATCAGTGTAACAACATTAGGGTTTGAATTAGCCAATAATGGTTTAAAATTATTGAAAAAAAATTATACCAACTATTATCACTTTCCAAATTACATCATTATGGAGTTATCAAAATATTTCAGGTTTATGATAAATTTTAACACTAGTTGTTGCAAGTATATGTATAATTTTTTTTGTAACAAGAATTTGTGCACCCACACAAAACACATATTAAAATTATTCATGTCACGTCTAGTATGTTTTAATTTCAATCATCCCTAGATCATCTGAAATTTATATTTTTCATTACATTGGAAAATAATTTATCCCCTTTAATATATAAAACAAATGTTGAAAATAAAATTGTGATAGAATATGAAGACACAACCTTTTGATAATTATTCTTCATGAACTTTCTATAACATAATATTGGGAAAATTATCCCCATTTGACGATTCTTTAAACATCTTCTTCCCTTGTCTCCCCCATAAAGATAAACTCCAAAAATCATTAATCATGATGAATATCATTCATAAAAAAATTACATGTTGTTTCTGGTTGATAATGCACTAGAATAGATCACATCCATTGTATTTTCTAGTTTTGACAACATTCCCTAATTCTTATGTTTTTATCTAATATCATTATTCAATTTAAATATTATACATTTTAAGAACTAATAAAAATTATAATTTCATAAGTTAAGGTTGATATCCTTACAAATAAATTTTATCTCTAGGTTTGAGATATTTTTCTCACCAAGATTCTTCATTTTATCCATTCTTCAAGCTTTCGTATCTGGAATTAATATTCATCATTATATTTGACAGCAAATAAATCTACTCAACATCAGCTTCTTTGTGTGTAAAAATTATCTTTTCATAAATATTCCTGATAAATTTAGTCTTTATCCAATTTATGTATAATTATTATGATGGAAAAATAGTTAAACAATAATTAGGAGTGTTCCAAACCATGTTGTATATCTCACAAAACTCTTATTTTCCATATGGGTTATCAATTTTTTAAAACCTATCATGAAATTTAGGATCCTCCTATGAAATAGTCTATTTTACATTATCACTGGCATTTTTTGTATATAATTTTCCCATTTTTCTTATATTTTCCAAATCTATTGGCCAAATAACTGAACATTCTATGGGTACATGGTTGACATTCTTGGAGTCTCTACATGGAAATTTTTCAGTGATATTTACTGCATTATATCCCTTACATTGAGAACATATTTTATACTTCATATACGTTCTTGGAACATGATTTACATTCTATTTTTTTTACAAGGTTGACTAATAATTTTTATCAAACCTCATTGGAGCATTCTGATGTCTATAATTATTTTACTTATATCCCATTGATGTATCCTCTTTTATCATTAACATTTATGGACTTTGTTTCTCATATGAATTTTATAAATTTTGAGATAATCATGAATCATCATTGTTACTATACTCATTTCACATACCACATAAATTTGTAACATTTAAAATATATTTGTATGACACAGATTTTTCTTATTTTCAATTCCATTAATATTTTATAGATTTATTTTTCGTAAAATAGTCATCATTGGGAGTTTTTTAATTTATGGATTTCAAAATAATCCAATTTCATGTGCCCAATAATATTATACTACTATAAAAGACTTTAAAATATTTATCTAATATACCCCACTATATTTTTTCCATAATTTTCAAAACTGGTAGCTTGTTTTTTTGAGTTTTTTCAAACAAATATTTTTTTTCTTTTAAGGAAAAAGTACTATAACCTCAATTATTCAACCTCGACATAGTGGTATGATTCTATTAAAATATCCTCATCTATTTATATACTGATTTTTTATTTAAAACTTTTTTTTTGAAAATAGATTTAATACATGATTTTTAGTTTAATATTGATGTTACCTTTCCTTTTTTATCTATTTTAGATGGCTCTTCAAATGATTTCAATATAATATTTCCACCATATATTAGTATTTTTTTACATAATTTGTCTATATAATTTTGTGTGAAAACACAATTATTCCCAGTTTATTATGGGTATATATCATCAATAGATTAAATTTTTTAATTTTTGAACTCAATTTCAAATAATTTCTTATTAGGTATATTTTTATGATCCTCTAATGTACTCAAAATTTCTTCACAATCCTTGGTTAATTTTTCATCAAACTCCTCATACATTTTGGTTTTTCCATGTAGTAAAATGTCTTACATGACTTCTAATTGAGCATGTTTCATATAGATTATTGAATATTATTATTCATTCAATGCATGTTAATTTTATTATTACCATTTAAAGTATTATTATTTCTCTTTATTTTACTTTGTAAATTACTTCTCGTGTTTGGATCATTTATCATTGAGCTCTAAATTCCTGGAAATTTTTACCTTAACTTGATTGATGATATTTTTTCACAATAATTTACTTCCAGCCTAGATTTTTTACTTCATCTCTAATTCCAGCTCAATGTTAGTGGCATATTCCTTCTATTAATTATGGTATCCATGAATACAATCATAAAAATATTTGGGATATCCTGGTAATGTTTCTTCAATGTAATCATGTTAATCAAGATATTTTATTATCAAGTAGATCTTAAGAGATAAACATTTCTCAACTTATACTTGATCCACAATGGGAACTATCAAGACATGATTTTAAATTTACCTTATATTCATATAGGAGATTTGATGGGCTTGATGTATAATATTTATCCTTCTTCTTGTCATTATATTTATCAACCAAATATTTAATATTTATAAAAACCAAGTTTCATCATATAAAAGTTATATTTTCTTACTCGTTGGAAAATTTGGAATCCTTCTTCATCATTTTCAACTCCATTTATTTCTTCTGAGTCTTGTATGATATTAAAATATAATCGTCACTTGATTCAAATTCTCGATGTTTTCATTCCATTTTCCATTATAAGCGAAACTAAAAAAAAATTGAAATTATAATGAATCCAATAGTGGTGTGACTATAGCTCTAATACCAATTTTTAGTATCCTAAAGGTGTTTGTATATCCTTTACGGGGTTGAATTAGGTTTGGTAAATTTAAAAAAAATTAATTATTTTATTTCTTTTTAAGTATTCACTTATAAAATGAAAATATGCATCCTTCTATTTCATATTATTTCTCCATTGGTTCACATGTATATTTGATAACATAAAAAACAATTGGATACCTAAATTTGATAATAAGGTCATCCTCTTATATGGATGATAGTGTCCCAAGTACATCATGGTAATTATCTCAAATGTATATCTTCCTATTTATTAACAAAATATATTTAGGAAATTGTATGGACTTGGACCCATACTTATGCAAGAACCAACAATACGTGATCACACAGAATATTTGGATTTTATCACCTTGAATTAGATAATGTAGTTTAATATCTATATATCCCCTAAATTTTTTTAAATCTATTACATAATGTGATTAAATATATATTATAACTTGATCAAAACAGTCAATAGGTTGTCTCACATATGAAACAAATAAGGTTTCCTCATCTATATTATACTTTTATAATATATATTTATACTGTCAATTGGATCACTCAACTTTCTCATCCTAAATATCATCAAATAGAAGGTATTGCTGACAACTCATTATATATTCATTTACTTCTCCAATAGATTATAGGTGTGATCTTGTTACTATATTGTAACTGTAACCTTAAACATTGTAAAAATGAACATGTATATGTGGATTTGGTTCTCTCTACTTCTTCGATACACAGTCTCTTAAAAAAAATTTTTTATTATATTTCTATTTTCATTTATTTTGCCTTGTAGAATGTGTAGTGGTTATTGTAAATCACTCTCTATTTTTTTATTTCTTCTACCTCAAAAAATATACATTCCATGATTATGTGAATATTATTTTCAAAAATTCAGGATAATTAAACCCCCATTAGACTTGGTATCTCTTACTCCATTATTCTAATAGTTTCTAATATTCAACTTCAAATATTTCCTGAAATCTCACCCTTTTAAGACTAAAATGATGATATTCTTATCATTTAAACTCTCCAATAAATTAGGTTATTTAATTGGTTATAATCTTCATGATATATAAATAATATTCCGTTATTTTCATTCTTATCTACCACTACAAATATGTTAAATACACATGGAATAATATCATTATAACTGAATTAATTCATACTAAACAGTGGGGGTCCATGATCCTTTATATATGATTCAATAATCACCAAAAATATTCTTTTTCCAATGTGAAAAATATTTGAGGAATCATGGGTAAAGATTCATGTTATTTAGGATCATCAAAAAACATCATCATACATTGATAGATCATCCCACATAATAAAATAATTCTCTTTTCCCAACTATTAATTTAATCTTATGAAAGTTCAGTTATCCTTCAAACAGCTCAAAAATTACCTTTACATAGTCTAGTGTAAGCATAAATTACCTTTTTGTAGAATAATTTTACCCTTATATAACCATTTGGTTTTTCTCATTAACCTTATGTGAAAACCAATCATCATAGTACTTTTATGTGGTACACAACTAACTCTTGAATAGATAATAAAACTCACATATGACGCTTATATTTGTATCAAATTAACTTTACATGGGTCATGTAATTCATGATTCCCTTAAAAAAGAATCATACATCGCGAGTTACCTTCATATATCTCACTCTTAAAAGTATATACCTTTAAAATGATATCTATTACCCTTATTCATCTTATTGATTTATTTTGAAGCATACCTCAACATTTTGAATTCTTTACTTAACTTAAACATGAATAATATTAGAACTATCTCCCCTTTTATTATTATTATATGATACATTAAGAATAGAATTATATTTTTATATTTGGATTAATCTTCTAGATAACCCCCTCATTCTTTTTTACTGGATGTACTGAACTTCAACTTCAATATCATGGAACATTATTGAATGATCCATGAACTACTCACAATATTTTAGGGTTATCTATGGATATGATAGTGGTTTGAAATAATTTATACATTATTTTTAATCATTGAAATGAAATTATTGCATAAAATAAGGTTGAAGATGAGTAATACAGAATCATCTCAGTTTAATCCTCATATGACCACGTCTTTTTGAATGGATGAACAATGTGTTTTATTTTTGAGTCCTATATTAAATTTTAACTTGAATTGATGATAAATAATAATCAAAAATATTTCATCACTGTCTCAATTATGTCCAATGTGAGTATATTCCCTCCAATATCCATCTTCGTTGACCTATACAAGTGGATGTTAAGATTAATTCACTTTTCTAAAAGTTTATACCAATGTACTCACACCTGAACCAACGTGTGTTGGCTATGAACCCTCTACAACCAATGTTGGATAGATTCTAGATTTCATCTTGGTTAGGTGATAATATTGGATAGGTCGCTTGACTAGTTAAGCTAGTCAGTAGTCAGATGATTTTTTTCTCTTACATATACATTGAAATCTTACAAACTAAAATCATCATCCATTCCATAATTATTATGATATTGAATTTTTCAAATCCTTATAAATCATAATTAATACAAAATTCCTCTTGAATTCATACAAAACTCAAATTCATTTTCCACATAATAGTGTGAACATTGAAATATTTTGGTAACAACATTACAACATACACATTAAACATAAAAAATCATTCAACCCTTCCTTTCAAATCTCAACATCATCCAAATAATTTCCAATATAATTGTGCACATTCTATGATTGTAATAATAAAGATAGAACTCCTCAAATCAAACTTTCACCATTAATAATGTTTGGTTAGGAACCTCGAAACAAACCAATAGAAATTTATTTTTTAACTTATTCACACCATGTCCACATCTCATTTCCATTGGTAATAAATACAATAAAAACCCCAAAGGTGGATCAACTAAAAGTTAGGTGAATCTACCGATAGGTGTTGTCATACATAATTGTATCCTCTCTATGGTTCAGCCTGCATTATTTTTTCGTTACAGGGAATCTCATAACTTATAAAAAAGACTTATGATATGTGATAATTCCTAAAAAATATATATTTTGTACCATGAACTCATTCAAGCCCCATATGGGAATTAGTTCTTTTTAGAGGATCACAAACCTAAGAAGTGGATAAGTTATTCTCAGTCACGAATTTCAAGGGGAGATATGGAAAATCCTTGGTCCAATAATCTCCCCCTAATAATTAACATAAGAATTTCAATGATATCCGATTGATCTGATACCTTGTACCGGTCAAGTGAATCCATCCACCAATGATGTTGTACATTATTTTTTCCAATCAAAGGTTTAAATTGTATTATTTTGTATTTCAGGGGCATCAAAGCGATTCTAGAAAATCTTCATGATAGGGCAAAGTTCCCATGGCATATATATAATTCACTAATAACTCTCTCATGTACTATAAGGGAATATTAGTTTTATAATAGATCACAGCACTATGTATTAGATAGTTAGTCCTAGTTTCAAATCCATAGGTTGGGGGGGGCAAACAATGATGGTTACAATAGCTATCATGAAATCTAAAGAGATTTGGTCTCACCCAAAGACCAAACAAATCTTTTGAAAATATCATTTCATTAGAAAAATCATTAATAATGGTAATGCAATGACTTTTTGAGTATATATAGTTGATAATCTATTATAACCATTTAAAAACCCATTAATACTACAAAACCATAATAGAAATATAAAATTCATAGGTTCTAGATACTTCATGGTTTCTCTCTAATGTATTTGGATTTTATTTAATCCCATATATAGTTCATGTGGTTTAAATATTATAATTAATAAGGTATACTGGTTTTTTATTAATAAAAACAATAATTCATATTTCATTCTTGTTTAAATAACTTCAACCCCATTATCCCCGAGATGGTTTCATTATTAAATTATCATGGATACAAAATTCAAATCCCAGAGGACTAATCAGATAAGTAGTTTTTGAAGACCAAATTACATACATGAAACCCATTTTACATTGGGAATAAAAAATGAAACATAATAAATAATTTATATAATTATCATCAAAATTGAAACTAATTCAATGGATTTCACTTTATAACCTAGGGAAAGGAAACAAAATAAGTGTGAGATCAAATTCTCAGTAAGTGTTATGTACAACAGAAAAAATAATGAATCAATGACATTAATAAATTCAAAAAGGTAAATAAATTAGAACCCATGTCATTAAATAACTGGATAGAGCATAATAAAATGGAATGAATAAAATTTTATCTAATAGTTCCAAATAAATAATCACTTGATCTTAAAAAGTTATCATATAATTCAAACTAATGAAATAATCACATGGAATAACAATTTTGATGAAATGCAGAATGTTAGAAATTTGAACTATCAAGATCATTCCACAATATAGTTATAGTCAATGACTAACCTCAAGGAAATTTAAATCATTGGGTAGAAACCCTTATGATTTGTGTCAATACCTTTCCGAAGACACTAATATCATGATCTATCCTCCATACTGTTTAAAACTACTTCGAAGAAAACATGATGGGATTTTCAGAAACTAAATTCATCCCATGAGACTATCGATGCTTAGAGATGATTTCATTAATTGGTCCCATCCCATATATTTTATTTCCAAAACATATATCATATATTGACTAATCAATTTAAATCATAAACAATGTTCCTTATTAAATATCCTTATTGTGTAAAGGATACAAATTTATCAGTATTCCCTAATTAAATTTTATAACATTCAAAGAAAACACCATAATTAAAAATCTTATATGGATTATGAAATAATCATATATTTCACAGAAGAATATAGATATTAAAAAATATATAGTTTCCATAGAAAAATTATTACAATAATGTGATTGTTTCAAGTGAAAATTTACAGTTACAAAAGGAATTGAGATTCTGCGATAACTTTTACCAGTTGGCAGTTTGAATTAAAATAATATTGGATGAGATAATTCAAATTTAAACATAAAATACCATGAAATAGGAACTTTTATTAATATTAAATGTCAATATTTTAGTATATACCCCACGTAAAGGTGAATTGGTGCGTAATCACAAATCATTCTCAATGGAATGTAAATTGAGACGAAGTCTCTTACTACATGAGTATCTTTTTTATCATGAAATACATGAAATGATAACATAAATTGAAACATTTAATATCCTAAATTAAGGTAAATTAATTATTAAACATTTCATATGGAAGTATATATGAAATAGAAAATAAATGAGTGGTGAATGTGTAATGTATCTGACGAACATAAAAAGGTGAGATGAAATTACCTCACCTTACACTTCTTGTTAGATTAGTTCTCTTTATAATATTTTATAATGATATAAAACATGTTAATAACTTTTTAAATAAACATATTAATATATATTATGTCATATATAATCCATTAATAATATATTATTACATGTTTTCTAATATTCTATCACAATTTCCATCCTTTTAGGTATTAATTGTATTTTTTTCAAGTGTTTTTTGACTGTATTATTTTTGTTCATTTTAATTATATATTTAATATAAAAAAATAACATAATATATAGGATATTAATTTTAAAATATATTTAATATATATGAATCATTTAAGGTGTGGATAAATAAATAAATAAATGATCTCTTTGATGAATGTTACATCTTATTTTCGTAACTCATTTGGTTTTATACAAAAAGCCTTTGGTTTTTGTTCTATGACCAAAAATGATTCTAGTACGTGATTAGGGATTTGGGGAGATAATATTTTTTGGTTTTTTATGAGGGAAAGGGATTTATATGTTTGAATAAGTGAGTGGGGTGAGTGTCATTTTATAGTTGTAGAGGAGTGGCATTCTTGTAAATACAAAAAAGGAAACACTATTGAGATGTATCCCATAACCAATTTGCCTCAAATAATGAACCCAATTTTTTCTCCAAGATGTTTAATGGACTAATAGTTTTTAAAAAATATTCTTTTGAATATTTTATAGGTTATTTGACCCCTTAATGTTAATATGTAACCACTAAATAAACTCATTTTTACCTTAATCACTGTAATTAATTTTAATTCCCTTCACTAATATTTTTATTAGCAATATATTTTTACCATAATATAATTATGAATTATTATAATTAAAAATAATGGATACATTTTTCCAAATTCCAATCATATAAGTGGCAGAAAATAATTTAATAATAATCTTGATGACAAGATATGAGGAGGGTTTTAAAAGAAATATTGTTCAAAATTCCACTATATTTTTATATATAAATTCAATATAAAGATGAAAACAGGGACATAAAATATTTAATTGATGTAAAATTTAAATAATATTACCTTAAAAATATAAAAAATTAAATTTAACAGGATAAATTATTTAGATGAAAATTCATTTTTCAATTAAATTTCCAAAATTTATTCAAAAATCGCAACTTAAGATTATATTTAATATAATATTTTAAAAATTATGTTTAAATTTTCATATAATATTAATTAAAATTCCAAAATTTATTTTTAAAAATGGTTCCCCATTAAAAGGCGGTAAAACTATCTTTAAAACAATATAGCTTTTATGCATAAAATTGGATTTGTTTTTATCTTAACTTATTAATCCTATTGGATTAGTGGAAAAAATAATTAATTAAATTTATATTATATAGATTTCATTAATACCATTCAATAAAATAAATTAATTTTATTTATTAATACAAAATTTTGTTAATTGTATAAAAAAATATTTTTATAAAAATATTTCTCGTATATTCAATTGGTTTTTATATTCATTTATAATTAATTGGTATCAAATGAATTCAATAATATAATTTTATATGTTTTTTAATACAATTCATAAATACTAATGTCACACTAAGAATTTGTTTTTTGACCTTGGAGCTAGTTTATCGTTTTCCCTTGGGGTTATGGCTCAATTACAAGGAGTGATAGATTTATATTTTGAGTTTTTGGGTGTTTTTCTCCGTCCGCACAGTCATTATACTGGTTTGGAAAATCATGAATCAATCTAACGGAAACTTTTCGTCTTATGTATTAGTGTAAAATGCATCGTGCATGGATTGCACATGTTTTATCAAACTATATGTCAAGCATGCAAGGAGGTTCTCTCTCGAGATAGTAGTGTTTGTCATGGTTGGAGTAGAATTTGTAAACACTATGGAAAAACAGTGTGAGCTACTTAGATAATAATTTTTTTTTAAAATTCATAAACTATCCCATTAGTATTTTTAACCCAAAAACTGTATCACCCCAACCATAGGATCTCAGGGTCGTTTCATTATTTTAATACATTGGCATTATTACCCAGAATTAATTCCTGAAGTACCGACTAGTTTAAGAGTAATATAAAATAGATTACATACTTCAACATTAAAATAAAATTGAAAACATAACATGAAAAATAGATAATTCTTCGATTACTCTAGTATTCTCCTAGTTAAACACTACACATCATTCATAAAACATTTTTTTGTTATCCTGGGAGAACTAAACATAAGAAAGGGGTGAGATCAAATGCTCATTAAGGGTAAAAAATATAGAAAACATATTTCATAAATAATCATAAGCTTTTATGTAATGTATATAATTGAAACATAATACGTTTAAAACATAATATTGAACAGAATATGGAATTAATAAATCAAATAATTCCATTTAAACATTCACATGGGTGTTATACTAGTTGAATAATCACATGTAATATCAATAACTAATCTCATAATGTGGGAATATATAATTTTGTATGTCTGCACTATCTTGATATATCCTCAAGATAACTACTATCAAGATCTATCCATGTGGAAAATTAATTCTCTTTGTATAAACATGTATGATTTTTGTTATGATCCATCCTCTCAATAAGATAACTACTGTCTTGATCGATCCTTGTGATAGCTTTAGTTTGTGGGTATAAACTCATCTAATTTTTGTCAAGATCTATCCTCCTAAAAATTTAAAACATATTGGAAACAAATGGGAAGAGTTTATCGCCTTCTAATTTTTTCTCATTAGTCCTACCAATGCCTCGAGGTGACAGAGCATTCCCTACCCATCACGTAGTATGTCTATTTCACTCCACATATCAAAAGGGTGAAACATAAAATAAACATTCATATTAATACTAGAATAAGAAATGTTAATGCTTTAACCATACACCATAAATGGTATAAAAATAACACATCTGCATTCAAACATATCATAAAACCTTCAATAAAATATGGAATATCGTATCATAATAAATATGTCTTAATTAAGTATAAAATATAAAAAAAGTTGTTGACATAGATGAAAATAATCTAATAATGTTATTAGAAGTGTATTGGGTCAAATACCCCTTTTTCATTGAAATTATTTATTAAAAAGTCGCACACATATAAAAGGATACATTTTAAAAGTTATTTTTTAATCAATGTTTCCCATAACACATTGATACATTTGAAAGGAATTATAATTTTAATACATTCATGTCCATAGAAATAAATCTGTCAAACCATTTTGAAAACATGGACATTAATGAGAACATTTTAGAAGAATAAATGTTTAAAACAATTAGAATGATGTTTTAGATAAAGTTTACCTTACATAAAACCTCAAAAATGATACTTTTGAAAACAGTTGAATGAAGTTTAAAATATATGTTATATTTTCTTTATAATCCTCTATATACATATAAATAAATATGTTATATAATATAAAATATATTTAAATGGTAAAAGGCTTAATTAATTAAACATTCAATGGGTCTGATTCAACATTTAATATTTGAATAATAATATTAATATCTTCAAATTAATCATTAAATATCATGATGATAAATTTAATCAAGATATAAAATATAATTGGTTACATAATTACACCACACATAAGAAAAAAGCGGTGAACATGGCTTATATCTCGCAAAAATAAAAAGAGAGATAAAATTCCCTTACCATAGGATTGATAATCTCTGTATGTGTCTGAAACACTTGTATAATGGTATTTGGAATTCCCAGACCCCAGATACCCAGAGTTGGTGCATTATTACATAACATTGGCATGATCACAAGAAAGATCAAGTCTCAAAAGATTGATTAGTATAGTATCCTTGGAAACACTAGATACATTCATAAAGTTTACATTACATCATAAAACGAAAACAAAAACAACATAGTCTCCATAGTACCCACTCATATCCCCTCATACTATCCATGTAGGTCATTCATAAAATAATTCTTCACATCATGGGAAAAATAAAACATAGAAAGTGGTGAGCTCAGATGCCCAGTAAGGATAATAGTATAGCAGAGACTTTCATAAATAAGAACAAACATTTCAGGTAATATATAACTAAAAGAAAATCATTTTAAACATTAACTTCAGCATACTATTGAATAAATAAAATGAAATATTTCCATTTACTTATTCACATGGATATTTTACTAATCGTATAATGACATGCAATATCAATAACCACTTTCATAATGATAGAATGCATAATGCCAAACTATCATAACCACGTAGCCAAGGCCTCGTTATAAGACTAAAAATAAGATTTTTCCAAGTCCTTGTGCTAAGACCCTATATTTCCTCATGAGACTTACTGATTCATCGAGGAGTTATAGCGGGCTCCACCCATCACTTACTATGTCGAATGAATTCCTCATATGAACAGGTTTATCAATAACAAAAACATTCGTATTAAAAATAACATACGAAATGTCAATACTTTCTCCATATACCATGAATGGTATAAAAATAACACATCCACAGTCAAATATATCACAAAACCTTCAATAAGATATGGATGATTTTTATCAGAATAAATCAACTTCAAATAAACATAAAATCCATCAAAGGATTTTGACATAGATGAAATCAAAACTATTTGATAGAAATGTCTCTTTTTTTTAATCATTTAAAAGTCACACAATTATAATAGAAAAATTTTACATTAAAAATATTATTATATGATTTTGAGGGAAGCTTGGATGATTTTATAACGGAGGAAAATAGTCGCACCCGCTGTAAAAGATATAAAAACATTGTTACCTTAATTCTGTCAAAAAGGATAAAAAGGACCTTGTTTGGAAAACAGCGGAACTATTCCTTTATAAACATTTTATAAACAGTCAAAAAAAGTTATAAATGACTTTAACCCATATTCTGTAAAATATTAAGAATGTTTTGAAATACATTTTTAAGAAAAATGGTTGTGGATGATAAAGAGGTCCAAGTATGTAATTTTGTATAAACAACCTCAGATAAAAAAGAGATTGTGAAATAAACCCTTACCTAGTAATTTTACATGGTCAAGGGTAGGTTAAACTTATGTATAATGGTGAAATAATTTTTATTAAATTATAAAAGAATCATATACAATAATATGATATCATATATTACCTTTTAACATTGCATTGTTAATAATATTTTAGTACTATTGTCATTTCGGGTGTTAACTTACTCGTTTTCTTTTATATGTATTGTTAAATAAGCTGTGTTTGTTATGGATAGGTTGTATATTATTCATATACAGAATGATATCATGTCCTTAAGCATTATATTTAATCCTCAAATGATAATTAGAATTTAATGGAAACGATGCGCAATGAATCTCATCGCGTTCGTGGAGACGGTAGTCCGTACGTACTCATAGGCGACAATATCATTCTTTTGATAAGAAATTAATAAATAACTGGATGGAATATCTTATATACAGAATAATTATCTTGTTATATTTATTATTTACATGAATTAAAAATTTTTATTATACCCATCCAAATAATAATGTATTGAATAACAACCACAACGTGGAGACGGTAAGTCGTACGTAAGCACGTATGGTGACATGTCATTCAAGGGATGGATAGAATAATGAATATGGTCATGCGATATTTATAATAACATAAAATTATATAGGAGATACTGGAGTTATTATTTTATAATGTAATTAATAAAGAACGAAGAAGTTGAAGAAGAAAGAAACATGAAAGGGGGTGGTGAAAAAATTACCTCTTCTTCGGGTTCTTCCATCGAAAGGGCTCCATAGGATGGATTTATCATCTAACTAAGGCCTCTAGGTTGAAGTGAAGGATGTTTTGGGTATATTTGGGCATAGGATGGCTGAACCAAATGGCTTTGAATGTTTTAATTAGTGATAAGGGGGTGCCCTTTTATAAGAGGAGTGAGGGGCTCCTTTTGAAATGCTAGATATATTATTTTATAATAAATCTATGTTCCGTTTCTAATGGATACAAAGTGGATTATTTAATGTTTAAGGTGGGGATTGGTCGAAAACAACTCAACCAATAGATTTTAGATAGGTTTGGGTCATTATATTAACTGTATCTTTTAGTTTTAACTCTATGATAATTATATTGACATTTACCAAGTCACATTGTATTTTTATATTATATAGATAATAAACGTAATATATACATCCAAGAGACCCCCATATGGTTCATTAATGATAAACCTATCATTATTTAATTTCTTTTTCAGAAAATTAGTTTTTTAGGAATATAATATTAATTAATAATATAATATTTGTTTTAAAAACTCTTTTATGTCAATTTTGATACTATTTGGAATTTGACTTTTGTGAAACTCATAACAGAATGACTACATCAAAAAAAGTTAATTAAATCAATCCTAACATGTCATATTATCCTATAAAATTATTTTAATTCATTAAAGGCCTCAAATTAAATTTATTGGTATATTTATAATATCAATTATTTTAATATTTCATTAATTCGGAAATTACTGCATCACCGTTGTGTTATAAATAAATTAATTTATTTAATGTCTAAAAATTATAAATAAAACACCTTTATATATGAAATATTTTGGGCTTTTTAATTAATATTTACAATCTAATTTATCTTATTTATATCCCTATATTAAAAATGTTTTAGAAATTAATCATTGATTTTAACTCTTTTAACTCTTTTTTGAATTAAATAATAATAAATGTCCTAATCTAACCCAAGTGGACAAAAATGATAATATTTTATTCCAAAGTTTTATTCTGGTTGAGATAAACTTGTACAAGAAAATTAGGATGTGTGTTATGGTAATATTAATATCATTTTTACACTTAATTACCATATTTACTTTAAACTTCGGTAAATAAAAGTAAAAAGTTACTATTCAGAAAAAATTATTTTTATCTTATTAATACAAATTTTACTCATTGATATTAACCGTTTCTCTTGTATTTTTCTAAATTCCACTCATATAAGTGGTAAAATTATGTTTTATGTGAATTTCCAAATTCTCATAAGAGGTGGGTAAAAGACGGTGAAGAGTTCAATAAAATTTTTATATATCTAAAATTATTATAAACTAACTCCAATGAATTAAATTGAACATATATAGTTATTGTGTATCTATTTTTACCTTAATTAAATTTAAATAAAAAGAATAATTATTTTAATAGACATACGGTTTTAAATTATAACTCAGTGTTTTTAACAATTCATCAAATATTGAGAGTTTTCAGAAAAATACCAAACATTCATCCTAAGATAATTTTGATATTCTGAATCAAAAAATGAAGTACATTTTGAAAGAAAAAATTTATAAAATTTCAAAAATTAGGTATTACTATTCATTACAGCTTTTTTGATTGGTTGTGGTGTGTGTTAGAACATGAAGTTGCGTACAACATACACTACTGTATTATTCGAAGATAAGCGTACCGTGGGAGCTTGGGGTGTTACATTTTCCCCTCCTTCAAATAATATCATCCTCAAAATTTTTAAAATATTACTGCATAAAATGACTTGTGTGGTTCTTCATCATTTGTTCCTCAGGTTCCCACGTTGCCTCTTCCATCTAATGTATTCTCCATAGAACATTTACCAGACGAGTCGTCCGGTTTCTCTGCACTTGTTCTCTTGTATCATGAATCCTGATGTGCTCTTTACAATAAGAAAGATCGGGTTCCAGTTCTAATTCCTCATAAGTAAGTACATGCATTGGGGCATGCATGTATTTTCTCAACAGTGATACGTTTTAACACATCGTGAACTTTGGAGAGATTTGGAAGCATTGCCAAATGGTAAGCCACAACCCTAATTTGTTCTAGAAATTCGAAAGGTCTGATGTACCTAGGACTCAATTTACCCTTCTTACCAAGAAGTATAACTCCCTTCCATGGAGATACCTTCAAGAAAACATGATCTCTCACCTGAAATTCGAAATCCTTCCTTCGGTTATCGGCAATGCTCTTCTTCTTACTTGGAGTATCTTTGATGTGGGTTTGGATTACCTTCAACGTTTCCATCGTTTCCTCCACCAGTTCTCGGCCTACAAGATTTCATTCACCAACGCCATCCAAATACTTTAATGGAATCTATTATTATAAGAAAATTATACCAGAGGTAAATATTGATCCGACATATCCTAAATGTCAAGTTAGCATGATCTCAACATGTATTCTAAGGTTTGAATAGTTCATTCTGATTATCCATCTGTTTGAGGGTGGTAAGCGGTGCTCAAACAAAGTTCAGTATCCAAGGCCTTATGAAGACTTTTCGAGAATCTTGAATTAAAATGGGGATCAAAATAGGAAACAATCTATAGGGGTACTCCATGAAGTCTCACAACTTCATTAATATATAGTCTTTCTAGACGTTCGAGTGGTAAATCCTCCCTTATAGAAAAAAAATGTGCTGAATTGGTATGACGATCAACAATGACCCTTATTGCATCGTTCCTTCTAGAAGTATTTGGTAGTCCCATGATATTTTCCATAGTGATATTATCCCATTTCAACTCATGTACGGGAAGAGGTTGCAGTACTCCTCCATGCTGTTGCCTTCCAGCTTTCACTTGTTGACAAAACATACCTCATGACACAAAATCAGCAATCTATCTCTTCATGTTGTCCAACAAAAAATGTTCCTTCCAATACCAATACATTTTTGTGCTCTCAAGTTGTATAGAGAAATTGTAACTATGTGCATCATCCATCAATTCCCTTTTTAGATCATGTATATCAGGAACACATAGTCTCTTCCCAAATTTCAAAATTTCATCTTCATACACAAAGTAAATCAATCTCCCATCATTCACAGCATTAATCTTCTTTTGAAATTCCCCATCATCGGTCTGAGAACTATTTATCCTTTCTATTAAAGATGGCTTGGAAACCATTTAAAAAATTATATATGTTTCAACTTCTATGGTAATTCTCATATCCATATTCACTAGATTTCTGAAAATAGGTTCCCTTTCAATTCACATCACGTTCAAAACTCCATGATGCTTTTTTTCTCAAAGAATATTTCACCTTATCTGCCGTCCATGGGTGGTAGTGTATCATGGAATCATAATCCATGAGTAGTTAGAGCCATCAATTTTTCCTCATGTTGAGTTCTTTCTGTGAGAAAATATACTTCAAACTCTTGTGATTAGTATAAATCTCACATTTCTCACCATTGAGATAGTGTCTCCATGTATTAAAAGAAAATATCATAGCTTCTAACTCAAGATCGTGAGTAGGATAGTTTTTCTCATGAATTTTCAGTTGCCGTGATGCATAGGCAATAACCCTATCATTCTACATAAGGACACAACCAAGTCCTTTCTTCGATGCATCAATATAAGTAACATAACCATCATTCCCCGATGGTAGAGTCAATATTGGAGAATTGACTAATAATCTATTTATTTATTCCATACATTTTCCACACCCTTTTTTCCAAACAAATTTAACCCCTTTACAGGTGATCTTTGTTAATGGGATAGCTAATCGGGAAAAATTCTGGACAGAACTTCGATAATAACCTGCAAAACCAATAAAACTGCATACCTCAGTTATACTTGTAGGTTATGGCCATTCATGGATTGCTCATGTATTAGAAGGATCAAAAGAGATTCCATATTTTTAGTCAATATGGCCAAGAAAAGAAATTTCCCGAAGCCAGAATTCACACTTGCTAAACATCCCATATAATTCATGTCTTTTTAGAGTCTTCAAGATAATGCACAAGTTATTTTCATGATCTTTGTAGCTTTTAGAGTATACCAATATATCATCAATAAATAAAACCATAAAATCCTTGAGATGTTCATTGAAAAATCTATTAACTATATCCAATAATATAGAGGGTTCATTAGTCAATCCAAAAGGGATTACTATAAACTTGTAATGCCCATACATTTTTTGAAATGATGTCTTCAGAATGTCTTCCTTCTTCACAAACAACCGATGGTATCTATATCAAAGGTCAATATTTGAAAAGTATGAAGCTCCATGAAGTTGGTCGAGTAAATCATCAATGCGAGGTAGGGGATACTTATTTTTTTATTGTTATGGCATTCATTTACCTGTAGTCGATACATAACCTCATAGATCCATCTTTTTTCTTAACAAAAAGGGCAGGGGCTCCCCATGGAGAAACACTAGGGCGAATAAATCCATTATTACTATATTCTTCTAGTTATTTATTTAGTTCCACTATTTCCACGATGGCCATTCAATAAGGGGACTTCGATATGGGCCTTGATCCAGGAATTAAATCAATAAAAAACTCAACTTCTCGTTCTGGAGGATGTCCAGGTAAATATTCCGGAAACACATCTACATATTCTTTCACAATAGGTACATACTCAATATGAACATTCATTTCCTCACCTACAGTCATTTGATTCGCTTCCTCCCCAATAATTGAATTTAGTAGAGCTACTGGGGGTGGATCTAGATAAGAATTAGGTGGTGACGATTCTTCTCTAAAGATAAGGTGTTCCTTGTCATCATTATCAAAAATAGTAACCTCCTTCCTCTTACAATGAATCTTCACATCATGGTATGAAATCCAATCCATACCGATGATTATATCAAACTCAATCGTAGGTATGGAAATGAGATCAGTGGATAAAGATCATTTCTGTGCTCTAATGGGGACTGATTCCCAAAACATTGTTGCAATGATACATCCCTTAGGAGTTTTAACTGACCACTCCATTATTAAATCAAATTGTAAATAACTAATTTTCATAGCAAGCTGGGAATATATGAACCAATTCAATGATCCAGAATCAAATAAAGCATTTCCTAAACTTGAGGAAACCATTAAATTACCTTCCACCATGTCTTTCGGAGATTCTACCTCAGTAGTATTGTTATAATAAGCTTGTCCATGATCCCTTGGAATTTTCATAGGTATGTTCCCCTGACGCTTAAGACATTCATTTGCATAAGGTACAATCTATCTACAATTATATCATTCCATGTTGATAGCAACTATCTTTACCTTGCAATCATGAGCTTGGTGGCCTTTTTCACCACACATGTAAGAGGCTCTCATTCCCATCAAGCAAGTACCAGGGTGTTTCTTCCCACATTTACTGCAGTTTGGATAATGAACATTTCCCTTCTTCCATTTATTTTAATTTCTAGAGTAGTCAGCAAATCTCTTCTTCTCTTGCTTTGCCTTAATGTCATAAGACTTTGTGAATTCCTTTTCTGTCTTGGTATCACATGAGACAATATCTTCATACGACGAGAAAGATTGTGAGACTAATGCTTGATGGAGAAACGGTTTTAACCCATCAAAGAAACGATCAATCTTATTTCTTGGGTTATGTATATAATCTGCTGCATGCATCGCTAACCTTGTAATGTTAGCCTCATACTTTTCTACATTCTTAACAACCATTTTCCTCAGACTCAGAAATTTCCTTTCCATATATGATCGATGGTCACAAGGATAGTATTTTTATAAGAAAATATCTTTGAACTCCGTCCATTCCATATTTGATAATTCATCATCTTCCTTTGTGTTTTGTATCAATGACCACAATTGATCAGCATCTCCAGTGAGGCGATAAATTGCCATGAAAACTTTCTCCCTTTCACTACTCCCCAAAGCATGAAATATTTTATCTATAGAACATATCCATTGCTCAGATACTAATGGATTTGTACTCTAATCAAATGTTGGTGGTTTCTCCCTCATGAAGCAATCTAACATTGATCATCCACGCTGCGGATCTGGGTTCTCTATATGGGTAAGGTTATTATTCAAAACCTGAGTCAGTTGTCCCAGTATGGAGATTAGATGATCAGCACCAGTTGCATCACCAGCTCCACTGTAATTATCTTGAGCAGGAGGTCAATCCCTTGATGGAGTGCGTGCATTGATACTGTTTCGATTCCTTCCACGGTTAGCCATTTCTAAACAATGCCATAAACTAGATCAATTTATGAATTAAAATACATCATTCCATAATTGTAAAACACTAAATATAAATTGAACTATTTATGGATATAATCCATAATCATAAAAAATGATTTCTTTTAGAAAGTATATACTCATAAACCCTTCATAATGGATTGTAATTAAAATGAGAATTATCCTAAGAATATCCCTCGAGAGTGTCGTAACCAAGAGTGCAGCACGACCCATTGTCGTGCACCAGTTCCCATTCGACTGTAGCACAAAGCTGGGTTTTTGGGTTTTACACATAGGTATATCTGTACTACAGCCGCTTCTACCTGCTCGTATCCAGACATGAATGTATTTCTCAGAAAACTCACAAAATCTCTACAACATCAATATTCTAGGAAGTTTGTAACAACCCGAGATTTTATGAAAAATATTCTTTTTTATTTCACTAATGTCTTGTGTTGTACGCTACACCAAAAGGAGCTTGCACAACACGCATCCTTGACTTGCCTTTCATTACACGCAATCGCGACCTTCCACGATAGTGTGTGTTGTACGCAACACCGAGTTTCGCTAAACAACGATATGCTATTAAGATATTATTAAAACTAGCCGTTATGAATAGTAATAACCACTTTTTGAAATTTTGAAAATTTTATTTTTCAAAATGGAATTCATTTTTGGATTCGTAATATCGAAATTAACTTAGGGTGAAATTTTGGATAACTTTCATATTCTGATGAATAGTGAAAATTACTAAATTTTAATTAAAAACAACTTTTTTAATCGAAATAACTAATACTGATAAATTATTAATTTGAGTGGTTTTAAAGTATATTTAGAATATATTTTTACAATTTAATACAATGTTGGTCATTGGATGTAATTTCACATTTAAACCAGTTATAAACTACTGTCAATCTTTTGATAGTTATTATCTCTTAAAAACACACTATTTGTTTTGATGACGAGAAATAATTTTTAAATTAGTTAATGCAACTGATATGTTTTGAATTTGGTAAAATTGACATCATTTTTGAGTTCATAATATCAAATATATCTTAGGCCTAATTTTTGGTATTTTTCTGAAAACTTTCAATTTTGGATGAATAGTGAAACCACTAAGTGGTAGGTTAAAAACTGAATTTTGCATAAAACATAATTTTACCGCTTCTGTGAATGGAATTTCGAAAATCCGAGAGACACGGTTAATATCAAGGACTAAAATGTGGTTCAATGAGATGAAAATAATTTTTGGTGAATAGTAACTTTTTACTTTTTTTTACCACGATTAAAAGTAAATAGGGTAACTAAGGGTGAATATGATATTACTATTACCCTAACACATGTCCTAATTCTATTGGACAAGTGTAATTCGACCCAAAACAAACTTAGGAATAAAATATGACCATTTAGGCCCACTTGGATTAGATTAGGACATTTATTATTAATTTATTTAAAGAAGGGTTAAAAGTGTTAAAATCAATGTTTATTTACTAAAACATTTTTAATATGGGGTTATACATAAGATAAATTCGACTATAAATATTCATTAGAAAGATAAAAAGATTTCCTACATAATGGTATTTTATTTGTAATTTTTAGACATTAAATAATGTAATTTATTTATGACACAATGATGATGCAGTAATTATCTTATTAATGAAATATTGACATAATTGATGTTATAAACACCAAAATAAATGTAATTTGAGACTTTTTATGAATTCCACTAATTTTCTAGGTTACTATGATTTATTAGTGTTGATTTAATCAATTTGGTTCGAACATATAATTCTGTTATGACTTTCCAAAAAAATCATATATCAAATAGTGTCAAAATTGACACAAAATAGTTTTTAAATCAAATTTTATATTATTAATTGTTATATTATTCTTAAAAATCTAAGGTTCGGCCAAATGACTTATATAAGGATATATGTATTAATAATATACAATTTGGGGTTCTTTTGGCATGTTATAGTAAGTGTATTAAACATATAGTGAAAGAAAACAAAAAGACACGGTAAAAGTTAAGTTATTTAACTTAGAGTTAAATCTAATTGATAAGGTTAAAATAATACCCTAAACTTGTCTAAATCCTATTGGTTGATAGGATTTCGACCCATCCCCACTTTATCTTCGAAATAAGACCCTTTGGAACCATTATAAACCGATTTTGACTTTAATATAAAATAATATTTTGAGATATTCCTAAGGTGCCCCTCTCCTCCCTTATAAAAGGACACCTCCTCCCCCTCTTCCTCACACCAATTTGAGCACTCAAGCTCGGACAACCCCTGCCAAAATCTCTTCTCAACTTCCCTAGAATAATCCTAGTGGTTCTTGTCTTCCTAAAAGACCAATTTTAGTGCCCTAAGAGGAGGTCTCAAAGAGGCGCTTCAAAGAAGAGGTAATTTCCGTTACCAAGTCTTTCACCTTTATTTCTTCTTCCACTTATTCTTCTTAGGTTGTTTCATTATGAAGTAATAACATCAGTATCACTAATATACTGATATGTTATTATAAGTATGAAACAATCCTAATTCACCATCTATCCAACCTACAGAAAACGAAATCACCGCGCGTGCGTACGTACGGAATACCGTCTCCACGCTGTGGTGTAATCTGTTTTTCCACCAACACCTTACATGGATGGGTATTATGGTGTAAAGAATAACTATACATAGTTATTATAACATCATAATGATTCTGATATATTGTATCATCCACTCCAATTCAATTCAATAATTATGGAAATGATATCATCGCTCGTGCGTACGTACGGACTACCGTCTCCACGACGCGATGAGATTCATTCTCAATGATTAACCATTCATGAATGATTATAAAGTATATATAATAAGTACAAATGAAATATATGACATAATAATGATATTGGATTTATGTATATTTATATGTATTTCATCTACTTACTTCCATTCAAGACAATAAGGAAAGAAAAACAGCGTTCATGCGTACGTACGGACTACCGTCTCCATGAACGGTGTTTTTCATTTCATTTATCTATCTATTATATATATATATATACTGAATATATATGATATATAAATCATATTTTATATTCTCGAAGTAAGTAAATCATGATATAAGTAATAACAATGTCAAGAACAACAAGTCAAAACACCTACGATAAATAAAACGATTTTACCCAAAACGCTCTTTAACATGGAATTTACAAAAGAACGGGTAAAATAAAGTCATAAGTGAACCATATATGATATCATAACAATTAGTATGATTCTGGAATAAGTCAATGACATTATTTAAATCATTATATAGGAGGTTCGGACACTTACGAAGCAAATCAGACCTAAGGTAAGGGAAATATCACAATCTCATTTTTATCTGAGATTGTTTATTCGTAAGTATTTACTGAGGTGTATTTTATCATCCACATCCATGTTTCATCAATATGTAATATTATTTCCATCCACCTACAATTGTTTAAATCCATTTTTACCCTTCGGTGAGTTTTTAGTAATATGTATGAAAGGAATCTTTTGTCATTTTTCGTACGAGGTACTTTTTGACTTTTTCAACAAAAGTACGAGAAGAATGTTTTTTTAACTTATACGGCATGAATGGATTTTTAAAACATTATTTCCAAGAAGCTTCGTTTAAAAGTTTTCAAGTTTATTTTTAATCAACTTCTTTTATTTTAAAGCTGTATGACATGTTAAGAAAGGAAAAATGTTTTTGAAGAAGAAAGGATATTTTCCTCAAGAATGGAGTTTAAGTGTTTTATCAAAATTATTTTCCATCTAAGAAGATAAAGGGTTCTGTTTTTATCCCTATTATTACATTGATTTGATTATGTTGTGTTGGAATTATATTTTTATGAATTCCTTTATCTT
Organism: Viscum album; assembly: GCA_963277665.1. NCBI lineage: Eukaryota > Viridiplantae > Streptophyta > Magnoliopsida > Santalales > Viscaceae > Viscum > Viscum album. The sequence continues at coordinate 229,781,334 of OY728167.1, read as the reverse complement.
ATATGAATGGTTTTATGATGTCATGTTGTTTATGATTCCCATTTTTATTACATGGGTTATGAAATGATGTATGGTTTTTGATTATGTGGCACACATAAGAAAGGATTCATTATAAGATGGGTGGGACCTATATATCCCTCCAATGCATTGGGTAAAGATTTTATATCTCATGAGATAGATATGGCTGGAATGGTAGGTTATACCGGTTCAGTGAAACAGGACTGAAATGAGGGTCACTCGATTCAGAAATGGACTTTGTCCACTAAGATAGTCTTGGCAATGAGTCTTGAATAACAAGAAATGATAATCTATTATTATGTGTGTATGCCACAAAGTTTCATGTTTTAAGTTATGCTTATTGGGATTTCATTTCACTACTATTATTTATCCCATGTTATGAAATTATGCTCTCTTTTGCAGGTTAAGATTTCCAAAAGTTATGTTCTTATGAATATGATGTGATTGATTTTTATTTTTTTTACCCTTACTGAGCATTTGAGCTCACCCTTTTATGTTTTCTTTTCCCAGGATATAAAGAAAGGTTTTAGGTAAAAAAAAGGGAAGATCTTTATGGGAGATATTGAAGATCTTTCACCGCGATTAGAAGATTACGTTCTGAGTTTCCAAAGACACTAAACTATTACGATCCTTGTGTGTGTGTTTTTGTTATGTACTGAGTATTCCGCAAAAGTAATGAAATTTCCATGTACGTCTAGCTTTGGGTCTCTACAGTTGGTATCAGAGGAAAGGTTTAGTCAACCTTTGGAAACTAGGATGCGAAAACGTTAGTGAGATCCTTAGAGATATTTCTAAGGTATGTCTAGGGATGTCCCTAAGGATAAGTATACGTATAGGATATAGTCCTAGAACTACGGTAACGATCTTAGAATTTAACCTAAGATGTTGGATATTGAGGATACTCCACCTTTATTATGTTGTTTTCTCTAGCATGATTTTTTCCTCTCACAATATTCTTTTGTGTTTTAGTTAATGAAGGGAACCCGAAGGAATTCAGTTAACATTGAATCCAATGGACAAATTGGTGACTATGAGCAACAAGATTGTTTAATTCCTAGAGAGAATGATATTGTGATTATGCCGAATCAGTCATCGCGATATATGATTAACAAGGTGAAATTTAGTGGTATGCCTAATTCATCAAAGAAGAGGAAGATAAACTATTATTTATGTTCTCATGTTGAGGAGCATAAAGAAAGGAAGATTGAGATTTCTAAAGAAGGGAAGAAGAACCTTGAGGAATACCTCAAATGGAGGGAACAATGTTATCTATGTGGAGAAAAGGGTCATAGAGTGACAGACTGTTATGGAGTTCAATGTCTTATTTGTGGAGAACATGGGCATTACCCAACTCAATGCCCGGACCTAAAAAGGTACTTCTAAATCAAGGAAGGACTTATTCCAGGACAATAATTGAAGTGGATGGACTGAAGTGTTTATGTATTGGTATTCAATAATAATGTTGTTGAGGTACTTTTATGGTGTATTGAAATATTTATGTATTGGTCTATTGTGGTTTTCAATAATTCTATGGTACCGGTAACCATGAAAAGTGATTCAAATATTTTGGAAAGTAGATGATATGCGCATAATGAAGGGATAAGGAGGAAATGAAATGTTTGACAGTATTCATGAGCTCATGATTGATATAAGGACTAAGTGATATCATGGTTTGAGTATATTGAATTTTGAGGATTTTGGTATGTGGAAAGTGTTAACTTTAAACTGCATTTATGTTTTCACTAAGGTATTCAAGAGAGTACATGATTAAGGACATTGAATTTTTGGAATGTGACCAACAAAACATATCTTATGATATATGGGGATCAATGCTGGTATTAAATATCTGGTAATCGTTTTCACTATGTTATGAGAGTGGACTGCTGTATTATGGATAAGCCTAAAGATTGTAATGGATTATGTTGGATATAAGTTAGTATTGTTTAAGGATAGAAGTTTTTTCGATATTATTGATGGTATGTTATAGTAATATAGTTTTAGAAAAAGGACAACCTGCAGGACGGGCGACAGCCCATCGCTTCGGACAAGGTTGTGGGAATCGAACCCACAACCGAAGTGCGACTGGCCTTTATTGCCTACCACTGGCCTACAGGAAGTCCCTGTTTAGTACAAACTAGTTTTATTATATTAAGCAGTATGATATATGAAGTATAAGTCCATTTTAGGAACCATATATGATTAATCTCACTATAGATGGACTTATGTATTTTTTTGATAACTTTTCTAACCTTTTGTTTGAGACAGATGGAATGACCCATCATTCTATCACATGATCTGCTAACACATCATGAATGACAAATTCAACTTCATTTCTTTAAGAGATGAAGTGGAAATTGTCCAAAGAACGACAACCGGTGAGACTATACCAAAATCACGAAAGTATTTCTTCTAATTCCAATTTCATCAACTTTAGGGAAATTATCTTGAAAACCAAAAATGTTGTCCTAGTGATCTTATACCTGATGAATCGGATGGTACCTTAGATCGTCACAAATTTATGGATTTGTGATTTTTGGCTTTTCCATAGCCATGTTCTCTACCACTCTTCATCAGAACACGATGGTTAGATTTTTCTTCCATATCCATATTTTCACCTATGTGGAAACCCAGTGATTAGTTTATTTGGGTAATCGTTACATTTCATAGTTTAGTTTTTAAATCCAAGTTTTGGTATTCCTTTTTACGATGTGGGTTTCTATTAAAGAAACTTTCGAATAGTAAACCATTTATAACCCCGACGAATTTCGAGGGCGAAATTCATTTTAAGGGGGGTAGAATGTAACAGCCCGAGATTTTATGAAAAATATTCTTTTTTATTTCACTAATGTCTTGTGTTGTACGCTACACCAAAAGGAGCTTTCACAACACGCATCATTGACTTGCCTTTCATTACACGCAATCGCGACCTTCCACGATAGCGTGTGTTGTACGCAACACCGAGTTTCGCTAAACAACGATATGCTATTAAGATATTATTAAAACTAGCCGTTATGAATAGTAATAACCACTTTTTGAAATTTTGTAAATTTTATTTTTCAAAATGGAATTCATTTTTGGATTCGTAATATTGAAATTAGCTTAGGGTGAAATTTTGGATAACTTTCATATTCTGATGAATAGTGAAAATTACTAAATTTTAATTAAAAACAACTTTTTTAATCGAAATAATTATTACTGATAAATTATTAAGTTGAGTGGTTTTAAAGTATATTTAGAATATATTTTTACAATTTAATACAATGTTGGTCATTGGATGTAATTTCACATTTAAACCAGTTATAAACTACTGTCAATCTTTTGATAGTTATTATCTCTTAAAAACACGCTATTTGTTTTGACGACGAGAATTAATTTTTAAATTAGTTAATGCAACTGATATGTTTTGAATTTTGTAAAATAGACATCATTTTTGAGTTCATAATATCAAATATATCTTAAGCCTAATTTTTGGTATTTTTCTGAAAACTTTCAATTTTCGATGAATAGTGAAACCACTAAGTGGTAGGTTAAAAACTGAATTTTGCATAAAACATAATTTTACCGCTTCTGTGAATGGAATTTCGAAAATCCGAGAGACACGGTTAATATCAAGGACTAAAATGTGGTTCAATGAGATAAAAATAATTTTTGGTGAATAGTAACTTTTTACTTTTTTTTACCACGGTTAAAAGTAAATAGGGTAACTAAGGGTGAATATGATATTACTATTACCCTAAGACATGTCATAATTCTATTCGAAAAGTGTAATTCGACCAAAAAGAAACTTAGGAATAATATATGACCATTTAGGCCCACTTGGATTAGATTAGGACATTTATTATTAATTTATTTAAAGAAGGGTTAAAAGAGTTAAAATCAATGTTTATTTACTAAAACATTTTTAATATAGGGTTATACATAAGATAAATTCGACTATAAATATTCATTAGAAAGATAAAAATATTTCCTACATAATGGTATTTTATTTGTAATTTTTAGACATTAAATAATGTAATTTATTTATGACACAATGATGATGCAGTAATTATCTTATTAATGAAATATTGACATAATTGATGTTATAAACACCAAAATAAATGTAATTTGAGACTATTTATTTATTCCACTAATTTTATAGGTTACTATGATATATTAGTGTTGATTTAATCAATTTGTTTCGAACATATAATTCTGTTATGACTTTAAAAAAAAATCATATATCAAATAGTGTCAAAATAGACACAAAATAGTTTTTAAATCAAATATTATATTATTAATTGTTATTTTATTCCTAAAAATCTAAGGTTCGGCCAAATGACTTAGATAAGGATATATGTATTAATAATATACAATTTGGGGTTCGTTTGGCATGTTATAGTAAGTGTATTAACCATATAGTGAAAGAAAACAAAAAGACACGGTAAAAGTTAAGTTATTTAACTTAGAGTTAAATGTAATTGATAAGGTTAAAATAATACCCTAAACTTGTCTAAATCCTATTGGATGATAGTATTTAGACCCATCCCCACTTTAGCTTCGAAATAAGACCCTTTGGAACCATTATAAACCGATTTTGACTTTAATATAAAATAATATTTTGAGATATTCCTAAGGTGCCCCTCTCCTCCCTTATAAAAGGACACCTCCTCCCCCTCCTCCTCACACCAATTTGAGCACTCAAGCTCGGCCAACCCCTACCAAAATCTCTTCTCCACTTCCCTAGAATAATCCTAGAGGTTCTGGTCTTCCTCAAAGACCAATTTTAGTTCCCTAAGAGGAGGTCTCAAAGAGGCGCTTCAAAGAAGAGGTAATTTCCGTTACCAATTCTTTCACCTTTATTTCTTCTTCCACTTCTTCTTCTTAGGTTGTTTCATTATGAAGTAATAACATCAGTATCAATAATATACTGATATGTTATTATAAGTATGAACCAATCCTAATTCACCATCTATCCAACCTACAGAAAACGAAATCACCGCGCGTGCGTACGTACGGAATACCGTCTCCACGCTGTGGTGTAATCTGTTTTTCCACCAACACCTTACATGGATGGGTATTATGGTGTAAAGAATAACTATACATAGTTATTATAACATCATAATGATTCTGATATATTGTATCATCCACTCTAATTCAATTCAATAATTATGGAAATGATATCATCGGTCGTGCGTACGTACGGACTACCGTCTCCACGACGCGATGAGATTCATTCTCAATGATTAACCATTCATGAATGATTATAAAGTATATATAATAAGTACTAATGAAATATATGACATAATAATGATATTGGATTTATGTATATTTATATGTATGTCATCTACTTACTTCCATTCAAGACAATAAGGAAAGAAAAACAGCGTTCATGCGTACGTACGGACTACCGTCTCCATGAACGGTGTTTTTCATTTCATTTATCTATCTATTATATATATATATATAATGAATATATATGATATATAAATCATATTTTATATTCTGGAAGTAATTAAATCATGATATAAGTAATAATAATGTCAAGAACAACAAGTCAAAACACCTACGATAAATAAAACGATTTTACCCAAAACGCTCATTAACATGGAATTTACAAAAGAACGGGTAAAATAAAGTCATAAGTGAACCATATATGATATCATAACAATTAGTATGATTCTGGAATAAGTCAATGAAATTATTTAAATCATTATATAGGAGGTTCAGACACTTACGAAGCAAATCAGACCTAATGTAAGGGAAATATCACAATCTCATTTTTATCCGAGATTGTTTATTCGTAAGTATTTACTGAGGTGTATTTTATCATCCACATCCATGTTTCATCAATATGTAATATTATTTCCATCCACCTACAATTTTCTAAATCCATTTTTACCCTTCGGTGAGTTTTTAGTAATATGTATGAAAGGAATCTTTTGTCATTTTTCGTACGAGGTACTTTTTGACTTTTTCAACAAAAGTACGAGAAGAATGTTTTTTTAACTTATACGGCATGAATGGATTTTTAAAACATTATTTCCAAGAAGCTTCCTTTAAAAGTTTTCAAGTTTATTTTTAATCAACTTCTTTTATTTTAAAGCTGTATGACATGTTAAGAAAGGAAAAAATGTTTTTGAAGAAGAAAGGATATTTTCCTCAAGAATGGAGTTTAAGTGTTTTATCAAAATTATTTTCCTTCTAAGAAGATAAAGGGTTCTGTTTTTATCCCTATTATTACATTTATTTGATTATGTTGTGTTGGAATTATATTTTTATGAATTCCTTTATCTTATATGAATGGTTTTATGATGTCATGTTGTTTATGATTCCCATTTTTATTACATGGGTTATGAAATGATGTATGGTTTATGATTATGTGGCACACATAAGAATGGATTCATTATAAGATGGGTGGGACCTATATCTCCCTCCAATGCATTGGGTAAATATTTTATATCTCATGAGATAGATATGGCTGGAATGGTAGGTTATACCGGTTCAGTGAAACAGGACTGAAATGAGGGTCACTCGATTCAGAAATGGACTTTGTCCACTAAGATAGTCTTGGCAATGAGTCTTGACTAACAAGAAATGATTCTCTATTATTATGTGTGTATTCCACAAAGTTTCATGTTTTAAGTTATGCTTATTGGGATTTCATTTCACTACTATTATTTATCCCATGTTATGAAATTATGCTCTCTTTTGCAGGTTAAGATTTCCAAAAGTTATGTTCTTATGAATATGATGTGATTGATTTTTATTTTGTTTACCCTTACTGAGAATTTGAGCTCACCCTTTTATGTTTTCTTTTCCCCAGGATATAAAGAAAGGTTTTAGGTAAAAAAAATGGAAGATCTTTATGGAGGATATTGAAGATCTTTCACCACGATTAGAAGATTACGTTCCGAGTTTCCAAAGACACTAAACTATTACGATCCTTGTGTGTGTGTTTTTGTTATGTACTAAGTATTCCTCAAAAGTAATGAAATTTCCATGTATGTCTAGCTTCGGGTCTCTACAAAGTTCTTCTATACTAATCATCAATGTCCATCTTAACTCTATGTTCTCTAATCAGAGTTTATCTAAATCTAGCTTCCATGGTTTGTAATAAACTTCCTCTGATACCAACTTTAATGCCCCGACCCAAGTTACCCAGAGTCGGTGCATTATTACATAACATTGGAATGATTACAAGAAAGATAAAGTCTTGAAATACCGATTAGTTTAGTATCCTTGGAAACACTAGATAAATTCATTGAGTTTACATTACATCATAAAATAAAAACTTCAACCACATAGTCTCCATAGTACACACTCATATCCTCTCATACTATCCCTACAGGTCATTCATAAAATCTTTCTTCACAACCTAGGAAAAATAAAACATAGAAAGGGGGATCTCAAATTCCCGGTAAGGATAAAAATATAGCAGAAACTTTCATAAATAAGCATAAACATTTATGGAAATGTATAACTAATAAAAAATCCATTTAAACATGAACTTCATCATAATATGGAAGAAATAAAATGAAATAATTTTATTTACTTATTCACATAGATATTATACTAATCGAATAATCACATGCAATATCATTGACCACATTCATAATTATGGAATGCATAATTCCAAACTCTCATAACCACATACCCAAGGGCTCGTTCCAAGACTACAAATAAGATTTTTTCAAGGCCTCATGCCAAGACACTAGTTTGTTCCATTATACCTACCGATGCATTGAGGTGCTATAGAGGGCTCCACCCGTCACATACTAATTCCAATGCATTCCTCATATAAACATGTTTAAACATAACATAAACATTCGTATTAAAACCAGCATACGAAATTTCAATAAATTCTCTATAAATCATGAATGGTATAAAAATAACACATCCACAGTCAAACATATCACAAAAAATTCTATACAATATGGAAGGTTTGGATCATAATACATCAACTTCAATGAAACGTAAAATCCTTCCAAAGATGTTGACATAGATGAAATCAAAACAATTTGAGAGAAATAACTCTTTTTTTAAATCATTTAAAAGTCACATAATTATCAAAGAAATCATTTACATTAAAAATATTCTTTTATGATTTTAAGGGAATCTTCGACGATTTTATAATGGCGGAAAATAGTCGCACCCACCTTATAAGTTAATAAAACATTCTTACCTTAATTCTGTCGAAAAGGTTAAAAAGGACCTTGTTTGGAAAACGATAGAAAGATTCCTTTATAAACATATAATAAAATTTCAAAAAATGGAATAAAGGACAATAACCCATATTTTGTAAAATAGTAAGAATGATCTGAAATAGATTTTTAAGAAACATGGATGTGGATGATAAAGAGGTCCTAGTAGATAATTATGTACAAACATCCTCGGATAATGAAGAGATTGTGAAATAAACCCTTACCTTGTAATTTTCCATGGTCGAATTTAGGTTAACCACCTATATAATTGTGAAATAATTTTTATTAAATTATTAAATATTCATATACATTAATATGATATCTTATATGATATTTTAAAATTGCTTTGTTAATAATATTTTAATATTACCGTCGTTTAAGGTTTTAACTTACTCATTTTATTTTTTATGTTTTGTTAAATAAGCCATGTTTTTTATTGATAGATAGTATCTTATTCATATACAGAATGATATCAAGTCATTAAACATTAATTTTTGTCATAAAATGCGAATTAGACATGAATGGATACGATGGGAAATGAATCTCATCGTGTTTGTGGAGATGGTAGTCCGTACGTATGCACGAGGGACAATATCAATATTTTGATATTAAAATATTATATAATTAGATGGTATATCATATATAAAGAGTCATTATCATGTTTTATTTGTTATTTACATGAATTACACATCATTATTGAAACAGGGTGTTGAAAACATTACCTCTTCTTTGGGTTCTTCCTTTTGATTTGATCAAAAGGGCTCCTTATGTTGGCGTTATGGTCAAACTAAGGCCAATAGGTTTATGTTAGGGAATTTGGGAGGATATTTGGGAATATTGTGGCTGATCCAAATGGCTTTGATGGTGTGAATTAGTGAGAAGGGGAGTGCCCTTTTATAAGAGGGGTGAGGGGCTCCTTTGGAAAAGCAAGAAATATTATTTTATAATACATCCATATTAGGATTCTAATCGCTCAAAAGTTAATTATTTAAATGTTAATGCGTGGATAGGTCGAATAAAACACAAAAAATAGATTTAGACATGTTTTGATCATTATATTAACATTATCTTTTAGTTTTAACTCTTAGTTAATTAAATTGACAATTACCATGTCACGTTGTATTTTTATATTATATAGTTAATAAACATACTATATGCTTCTATGAGACCCCCAAGTGATCCATTAATGATAAATCTATAATTATATAAGTCCTTTGGCCGAACCATAGATTTTAAGGAATAGAATATGAATTAATAATATAATATATGTTTGAAAAACTCTTTTATGTCAATTATGACACTATTTGGAATTTGAGTTTTTAGAAAATCATAACAGCTTGATTACTTCTAAAAAAGTTAATTAAATCAATACAAGCATGTCATATGATCCTATAAAATTTGTTTAATTCATAAACAGTCTTAAATTACATTTATTGGGATATTTATAATATCTATAATTTTAATAATTCATTAATTCAGTAATTAATGAATCACCATTGTATCATAAATAAATTAAATTATATAATGTCTAAAAATTATAAATAAAATAAAATTATGTAGGAAATCCTGTTATATTTCAAATGAATATTTAAAATTTAATTTATCTTATGTATAACCCTATATTAAAAATGTTTTATTAATTAAACTTTGATTTTAACTCTTTTAACTCTTCTTTGTATTAAATAATAATAAATGTCCTAATCTTACCCAAGTGGAACTAAATGATAATATTTTGTTACTAATGTTGTTTTTGGTCTAGATACACTTTTCCAATAAAATTAGGACCTATTTTAGGGTAACACTAATATCATTTTTACCCTTAATTGCCTTATTTACTTATAACCGTGGTAAATAAAAGTAAAAAGTTACTATTCCCCAAAATTTATATTTATATTATTGAAGAACATTTTACTCCTTGATATTAACCGTGTCTCTCAGTTTTTTCGAAATTCCACTCACAGAAGTGGTAAAATTATGTTTTATATGAATTTCCAAATTATCCTAGGAGGTGGGTAAGAGACGGTGAAAAGTTCAATAAAATTTTATATATCTAAAATTATTCTAAAAAAATTCCAATGAATTACATTGAACATATATAGGTATTATGTATATATTTTTACCTTAATTAAATTTAAAAAAATAAATAATTATTTAAATAAAAATTCTACTTTAAACTATAACAAAGTGTTTTTCACTATTCATCAAAAATTTAAAGTTTTCAGAAAAATACCAAAAATTCACCCTAAGCTAATTTTCATATTACGAACCCAAAAATGAAGTCCATTTTGAAAGATAAAATTTATAAAATTTCAAAAATTGGGTATTACAATTCATAACAGCATGTTTGATTGGTTGTGGTGTATGTTAGAACTCAAAGATGCGTATAGAACCCGCTACTGTATTATTCAAATAGAAGCATACCGTGGAAGCTTGAGGTGTTACAGTTATTTACATATTTTCATCTTAAACCATAATCATAATAATATTTATGATATAATATAAGATTCATTTATTAGTTTATATTACATATTTATTAATAATATCCATGTCAAAGAAGCATACCGGGTAATAATCGCTTTGATTACCGTAAGTCTTTTGACTTTTTATTCTTGATCGTATTACCAAGATCATTATTTTAAGAATTATAGAATGTATAAAATGATCTATATATCATTCATGTTTAAAATATATATATATATAGATATATATATGAAACAGAATACAATATTCATGGAGACGTTTGGTTGTGCGTATGCATGAACGTTGTTTCTATTTTCTTATCGTATTGAATAGAAGTAATTGAATGAAATATATGTAAAGATATATATATATATATTATTCTAGTAGCATTATTATGTCATATATTAAAAACTTTATTAAAATATATATTTTTATGTTTGGGAAATGCAGAAGATGAATCTCATTGCATCATGAAGACGGTAAACCGTACGTATGCACGAGTGATAATATCATTTCAATAATGGTTATATTTTTCGAAAATGGTTTCATAAAAAATATCATGTTATATTTATTAATGAAATATTTATATTCATCTTCATATTATAGAAATAATTTGTAATGAAAAACTATTTACACCACGGCGTGGAGAGGGTAAAACGCACGTACACACATAAGGTGATATTGTTATTCATATGGTGGATAAAATAATGAATATGTATGTATTATAATAATAATAAGATATCATCATGTATTAAGAAATCGATTTATTATTTTATTTTGAAAAAAACATAGAAAGAGGAAGTAGAAGAAAAAATGAACTTTGAAAGAGGTGATAAAACAATTACCTTTTTTCAGGTATCTCCCTTTGATATGCACAAAAAGACTCCATAGGTTGGATTTATTGCCAATGTTTGTCCTCTGGATTATGTTAGGGATGTTTGGAGAATAATATTCTGGTTTTTACGAGCCAAAGGGCTATGGATGTGTGAATTAATGTGAAGGAGAAGTTCCCTTTTATAAGAGAGGTGAGGGGCACTTTTGGAAGATTTTAAAATATTAATTTATTATAAGTTTATTTTATATTTATAATATCTAAAAAGTGATTTATTTCTAGTCTAATATGAATATAGTTCTAAATCCTCTCAACCAATATGTTTTAGACATGTTTAGATCATAAAATTAATGTTATCCTTTTAGATTTAACCTTTAGTTAAATCGTATAACTCTTACCATGTTTTCTTGTATTTTTACAGTACATGTTAAATGTTGTTACTATAAAATTCAAAGAAAACCTAAAGTGGATCGTTTATGAAAATTTAACCACTATTAAAGATAGTTGTCCAAATCATAGTTTTTATGACTTTTTCATCATTTAATAGGAATGTATTTATTTTAAAATACCATTTATGTCCATTTTGACACAATTTAATTCATGATTTTTTTAAGGTCATGAAAACTTTATAATTTTTAAAAAAATTAATTAAATAAATCTTAATATGGCATAATAATCTAAAAAATTCGTGTATGGAATCAAATATTTAAAATAATATACATTTTAATATTTATAATATTATTTATTTGATTCTTTTATTAATAACTCTATTATTACATCATCACTATGTCATAATTATGTTTATTTATTTAATTACAAAAAATTAAAAGAAAGTAACCATGATGTAGAAATTTTTTTTATATTCATAATTAATAATTTTATTCTAATATATCACTTATATTAACCCATATTAAAATAAATTAGTAATAAGAGTCATGTTTTTCATTTTTTTACACTTACATAAAATTTAATGTTATAAATTTCTTAATAACACCCAAGTGGCTTCGAAGGGAAAAAATTTCTACTCTAGGATTGAATTGTTCTTACATGAATCATTAAATGAGTTCGGGAATATTTTTAGTGTAATTTTATATTATTATAATATTATTTGTACCATTAATTACGCAATTCACCCTTAACAGATGTAAATAAAATTCAAAAGTTACTACAAATAAAAAAATGATTTTGATCATATTAGTCCAAATTTTGACCCCAAATTACATCCATGTATATTGAGGTTTCTAAATTAAAATAACATAACTCTTAAAATTATGTTTAATTCTAATATGCAAATGTGGTAAGATGTTGGGTAAAAAGGTGTGAAAAATGTTCAATGAATTTTTTTATATAATTCTATTATAAAAATGATTCCAATGAACTAAATTAGGATAATATATATATTGTTTATCAATATTAACATTAAAATAAAACTAAATTAAAATTATTATTGAAATGAAAAAGTTGGGTTTTAAAAATAATGTAGTTTTTTTCACTATTCATAAAAAATTGCATGTTTTAGAAAAATATCAAAATGTTACCAGAAGATAAATTTATTATTCATAATTAAAAAATGAAGTCTATTTTACAACATTAAATTTCTAATAGTTTTTAAATTAATTTTATTATTGTTCAAAAAAGGACAAAAGTGTAGTTCCTTTAAAAAAATAGTATTTATAAACATGTAACTATTTTACTGAAACTTATACATTTAATTAAAAATAAGTTTTATTTATATGAAAACAATATATATAAAATTTAAAAATTATTTATGACTATTTATATTACAATATTTAAAGGATAACTTATAAATATATCATATATATAATTTTAACACTAAAATGTTGTTTCATAGAAACTCAATCTTCAATGTTATGCAAGGAAAGTCAGTGTTGTGTCAAACATAAGATATTGAAGAAAATGTACTATGAAATACTAGGGTTTTATATTCTCACATCCTTCAATAAATTAATTTTTCTCAATTTAAACATAGAATCATAATCTATGGGTTGTAATTGTCAAGAGATCTTTATTGAAATCTCACATCTGAAATGGATTAATGATACCTCCATTTTAAAATAAAGGGATGTAAGATGGTCACAAGAGATAACTCATACTAGGATTCCATGTAGAAGAACATAGAAATGAATGAAAATTATAATTATCATGTTCTGATAGATATTGATATAGAACATGATGGGGAGAATGTTAATAATAACAAAGCGATAAATTTTTTATGATATAAGGTACCATTTGATTCATTGGAAAAAGGAATAGGATAATATTTTTTGTTTCAATATATTTTCCCTATAGTTGAAGAATAATTTAACTTTTCAAAAAATAACCAAATTGATTTCATTCAATTAAATAATATTAATCTCATTATTTTGTTGTCCTTTGAACTATTTTGACATTATCGCTTACACTTGAAAATAAATTTTCTAAATGTATTTTTCATGCCTGAAGTACTTTTTATAAATCATATGTCCTGAAATTATATCCTTAATCCTATAAATATTTACTGAAACCAAAAAGGGTATCCCAAAGTATCCAATAAATTATACTTTAACCACAGACGATGATATCAAGTGTTCAACTTACTCTATTCCAACCATAAGACTCGACCAAAATTCTTCCATCCAAATTCACTATCCAGAAATTCAAAAAAATTCAATAATCAATTTTAATATTAGATTCCCAAAACAAATTAATGTATCTCTTATTATCACTCACCAAATATTTGATCACTTTTAAATCCCTAATGACATATATTATGATTCCAAATCCTTAAAGAAGTAGTACTACAGTACAAACCTTAAATCTTTAATGAAACATACAACCCTAGGACCATTGATGTAATAATTCATGAATCCATGTAAAAAATAACCTTTATCATTACACATCACGTTTGAACCATTAAATACAATTCAATATAATATTCCTCAATACCTCCTTCATCTCAATTTTCTTTTTTTAAATCTATTCATCACCAATCGTATAACTATTTCATGTATAACCATGCTGATTGTAACCATTGATAAAAACTCAAAGAAGAAAGTGAGAAACACTAATCACAGGGATTGAGTCTTAATGAATCTCTTATAAGATCAATAAATGATTAAAATTGTTCTTATCAATTCATTAGTTCATAGAATTATCCTTGGTTATCAATTACCAAATCTAATGGATTATATCCACTACATAGACTTATCCTCAATGTCATTCATATGGTTATGTTTTATAATCTATGTTTCTAAATCTTATTTTCAAGGATGTTTTTAAATGACCTTTGATACAAAATGTAAGGCCATAACCCCAAGATCCCGGAGCTGGTGCATTATTTTAATACATTGGAATGATTACATGAAAATAAATCTCAAAGGACAAATCAGTTCAATAGTCATTGAAAATAGATTTCATACATGAACATCAAATTAAAATTCAAAAGATAAAATTAAAAAATAGATAATTTATTGTGAACTCCTGTATTCTCCTAGATTAACCCATCATATCAGTACTAAGACAATTCTTAGCATCATATGACAAAAAAAAGAAATGGATGAGAACAGATGTTCATTAAGGGTAAACAATACATAAAACTCATTCATAAATAAGTATAAACATTTAAGAAATGTATAAAAATGAAGCATATTCCTTTTATAACATAAACATGAACATGATAAAAAAATAATAAATCAAATAATTTCATTTAATCATTCACATTTATATTATACTTGTCATATAATAACATTTAATATCAATAACTAATATTATAATTTGAGAATTCAAAATGCTGGATATCTGCACTATCAATATATATCCTAAAGATAGCTACACTCAATATCCATCCTAATCACAATTTATTTCTATGGTTACAAACTTGTATAATTTTTTTAAATATCTATCCTCCCAACAAGATAACTATTATCATGATCTATCCTCGTGACAGTTTATGTATGTCAGTATAAACACGTCTAATTTGTGTAAAAATATATACTCTAGACAATTTTAAACTTCATTGAAACAAACATGAAAGGTTTCTCACCGACAAATTTCATCTCATGAGACATACTGATGCATTGAGGGGATAGGACATACCCCATCTATAACTTACTGAGTCCAATGCATTCCTCATATAAAAATAATGAAATATAAAATAGACATTCGTATTAAAACCATGATATGAAATGTTAATACAAAAACCCTAAAACATGAATTGTATAAAAATAGCACATCCACAGTCAAATATATCATTAAACCTTCAATAAAATATGGAATATTGTATCATAATAAATCTATCTCAATTAAGCCTAAAATCCAACAATCGATATTTACATAGGTGAAAATAATCTAATAAATTAATTAAATGTATCCCAAAACAAATTCTCATTTTCATTGAAATCTTTTATTCAAAAGTCACAAACATATAAAAGGATTCATTTTAAAAGATATTATTTATTCAAATTGTCTTGTACCACTATGAAGCTATTGAAATGAATTATTATTCTCATACATTCATGTCAATATAAATAAATCCTTAAAACCATTTTGAAAACATGGACATTAATTATAATGGATCAGAAGAATAAATCATTAAAACATTTAAAATTATGTTTTCATTAAATTTTCCCTTACAAAAAAGCCTTAAAAATATTCCATTTAAAATTATTTTATTTAATTTAAAAAAAATATTCTTTTATAATCCCTTATATACATATAAATTAATATGTATGATAATATCAGGAATATTGAAATTCAGAAAGGATTAATTCTTTAAACATT
The DNA here is from genome assembly GCA_963277665.1 of Viscum album. NCBI lineage: Eukaryota > Viridiplantae > Streptophyta > Magnoliopsida > Santalales > Viscaceae > Viscum > Viscum album. Next base: position 229,765,065 of record OY728167.1, on the reverse strand, counting down.
CAAAGAGTCCCATACAACATTGATTATTTAAACAATAAGCCCAATATCATAAAATTAGTATTTAAATACCATGATGATAAATTAAATAATGATATAAAATATTATAGTGACAGTCCATACCCCACACATATGAAATAGTTAGTGAATGTGGCTTACATCTCACAAAAATTAAATGTGAGATGGAATTCCTTTACCTTAGGTCTGATACTCACCGTACGTGTCTGAAAAACTAGTATAATAATTTTTGACAAATTATAAACTTATAAAAGAATAATTATTATTATTATGATATCATATATGATTCATTTATTCCTTTATATTACTCATTTATTTATAATTTCAAAGTTATATAAACATTACGAAAAATAATCCCTTTGTTTATCGTACATGTTTTAACTTTTTATTCTTGATCACATTAAATAGATAATAATATAATTACTTAAGAAATGTATAAAATGATATATATATATTATATATTTTATTCATAAATATATATAATTGACAGATATATGATATGTAATACGCAATTAATGGAGATGGTAGGTCATGCATATACATTAATAATGTTTCCATTTTCTTATCGTATTGAATGGAAGTAAGTTAATGTAATATATGTAAATATATATATATATATATTATTACAATAGAATTATTTTGTCTTATATTTCATATTTATTAATAATATATACTTTTATAGCCATCCATTAATGTTGAATGTGGAAAGTGAATCTCATCGCGTCATGGAGATGGTAAGTCGTATGTAAGCACGAGCAACGAAATCATATATGTAATGGATAAATGGTATGAAATTAGGAGGAATAGGAATTTTTTAAGAAATATAATGTTATATGTTTAATTTAAATACTTTATATTCGTATTTATACCCACAAAAATAAATTGTAATGAAAAACAGTTTACACCATGGTGTGGAGATTGTAAGCCGTATGTACGCAAGCATGGTGATATTGATTTTCATAGGATGGATAATATAATTAATATGGATTTAATATGATTATAATAACGTAAAATCATATATATGGTACAATATTTATTATTTTATAATAGATTGAACATTGAAATAGTATGTATGAGAAGAAAAGAACATTAAATACGGTGAACAAACAATTACATTTTTCATTAATCTCATTTTGATTTAAAAAAAGGACTGCTTAGTTTTGATTTATTCGTAATGTGTGGCCTCTAGGATGAATTTAGGGAAGTTGGGAGAATAATTGGGTGGGTTTTTTATGATCCAATGGGATTTCAATGTCTGAATTAAAGAGGAGGAGATGTTCCCTTTTTTAATATAAGAGAGTGGCACTTTATGAATATCTTAAAATATTAATTTATTAAAAAAAATTAGGTTTCTGATAGGTCGAAAGAAATTTATTTCAAGGATAAGATGAGGATGGGTCTAAATTATCTCAAAAAATATTGTTTAGTTATGTTTAGTTCAAAAAATTATCTTTATCTTATATATTTAACCCTTAGTTAAATAGATTAACTATTACCGTGTCTTATTATATTATTACACTACGTGGTTAATAGAGTTACTATAAAAAGAAAAATGAATCTAAAGTGGGTATTTTATGAAACATTTATCACTATAAAAGTTATTTGTCGTAATTTTATAATTTTATTACTTTTATATCACTAAATAGATTCACATTTATTTTAAAATCTCAATTAAGTCAATTTTGACAATATAAAATACATGATTTTTGTTAAAGTCATAAAAACATGATTCATTGAAAAAAATTAATTAAATAAATAATAACATTATATATTAATCCATAAAAGTTTTGGATGGAATCACATAGTTAAAATATTATTTATATTAATATTTATAATATAATTTATTTGATTCTTTTATTAATAACTCTATTATTGCATCATCATTGTGTCATAATTAAATGTATTTATTTAATTTCTAAAAATTATAAATAAATTACCAGGGTGAATTAAATATTTTTTTTATAATGAATATTAATAGACTTAAATAACCCTTATATAACACCATATGGAAAATGTTTTAGTAATAATATTCATATATATGAAAAACTCATCATCACATAAAATTAAATGTTATAAATGTATTAATCACACCCAAGTGGCATATAAAGGACAAAAGTTATACCCAATGATTATATTTGTCTACCATGACTAATCCAATAAGGTTAGGACAAGTTTCATAGTAATTTTATATTATTATAATATTTTTTACCTTTAATTAAACATTTTATCTGTAACCGTGGTTAATAAAATTCAAAAGTTATTATTCACAAAAAAATATTTTGATACCATTAGACCACATTTTTCAACATGATTAGAACCATGTATTTTATATTTTTTAAATTAAATTGATAGAGCATTAAAACTATGTTTAATGCTAATATGCAAATGTGGCTATAAGGCAGGTAAAAAGACGTGAAAAATATTCAATGAGTTTATATATATAATTCTATTATAAAAATTATTTCAATGAAAAAAACTAGGGTAATATTTGTATTATTTATCTATTATGACTTTAGAATCAATATAATGTAAAATAATTTTTTAAATGAAATGTTCGGGTTTTTTACAATAATTTAGTGTTTTCAAAATTCATCAAAAATTGAATGTTTTCAGAATAATACCAAAAATACACACAAAGATAATATTGATATTGTGAATACAAAGATGAATTATATTACCCCAAATTAATTTTATAAAAGTTTCTAAAAATAATTTTTTTAATATTCAATATAGGATATAAACAGTATTTCTTTTTAGAAAATTGTATTTCTAAACATATAACTATTTTACTGAAACTTATACATATCATTATAAATATTATTTATTTACGTGAATAAATTATAAATTTCATTTATAATATTTTTATTACTATTTATATTACCTTATTTCATGGATAAGTTATTAATATTTCATTTAAATAATTTTAACACAAATCTGTTGTTTCGCAGAAACTAAATCTTCTATGTTATGCAATCCAAGTCGGTGTTGAATGAAACACAAGCTATTGAAGATAACATAACATAAAATATTGGTGTGTTACAAAAATTATTCCACTCTCCTCTCTCTGGTTCATTAAAACATTAGGGTCCTTCAACCTTGTTATACAAACCTCATCCTCCCTTTCATGGTGTGGATCTTTGGTTTCTTCAATGTTTGGGGACATATTTCTCAAGGTATCCTCCTCTCCTCTCCTCTATATTCCTCTTTTATCCATTTTCCATCGAGTTATTCTTCACCTTTGGTATCTTGGGCCTAGGATACTTGTATCCCCTTTGTTTAAGATGAGGGTTTTTTAATGTTCATATTTGAATATATTGTCTATTGGAACCTTCAGAGTGTGGTTTCATGTATGTATTGACAATGGATTTTGAGATTGAGGTAGGTTTTCCTTTGTACAATACTTTTTAATTTATTACTTATTAGTTTCTTACGAATCACACCTTCCTTATATGATAAATAGTGATGTTTTATCCTTTTAATCTTTGTTTAGTTTGAAAATTGGTGGTTTATACCTTTTTTTGATAAGTGGATTTGTTTTATTAAAATTTGCACCCCAGGTGGTTTATCAAATTCCTGGTTCATTTTTGCACTTGGAATGTGGATTGTTAAGAATGTTTTTGATTTTAAAATGATGTTCCATCATCTTTTTTTCTGTTTTGGGGTTATAATATGTATTTATAAAAGGTTTATACTTGAACATGGTGTGTATTTGGATCTATAAAAATGAAATTGCATGGGATGTTGATCAATGGCCCATTTGGTATTTTTTTAATAAATACCATTGGCTTGGTATTGTGATTCGAATGTTCATAAATGATTTTTTAAAATGATTTTAAAATGTAAAATTATGTGTTTACAACACTTTTAAATAAGGATATGTGGTTATTTGATAAATAATGTCTTTGTAAATAGATCATAAGGCCCGTTTGGATCTTTGGTGAAAGAGGTGAAGGTTTTTAACATGTAAAGCTCTCCTTGGAAAATCCTCATTCGATGTTTACTCTAAATGGATGGGAGGTCATTTTCATGGATTATTATTGACCCATTTACTTAGTGAGGATTATGATATCCTCAATCTGGACTCATTTTCAATATATGTTTTTTAAGGCAAGAGACTAATCATTAGAGTGGATTGGGTTGTTTAATGTTGTGTGTATTATTGTGCTTATTTCTTGAGAAATGAAACTTCTTGATAATAGTGATGTAATATTTTCATGTGTTTTCATGAAAATGGTTTTAGAAATGTTTAACACTCTTCCTCTCCTTTATAAATGAAATATAACCTTTACATTTAAAATGAATATGGATTATCAATTTATAATAGTGTGGTTTTAAATTATAAAAAGGGTAATGGACCATTATTTTGTTTAAAGTTGAAAATGTGTGTAAAATATTAATTCTATATATTGTATTTCAAAATTGATATTTCTTTTATATTAGAGGTAGCGCATTGGGAATATATTTATTTGGACATGCCTACTGTGTTTTAATACACCCACCTATAGTTAATTTTGTTTTTATCATGTGGTGTACGATTTAGCATGGTATTGATCGACAAGGGAGATTATTTGTTTTGGTGTTGGAGAGTGACAATCGATCTCACAGGGAGATATTGTGGTAGTCAGGATTCAGTTTTGGGAATTTTTTTTAGTTTTATTATTATTATTTTTTTTGCAAAATATGTTAATTTTTTTATTTTTTCATATTGGGATGATTTGTTTATCTCTACACTATTTAATTTATTTATTTATCTGGGTCAAAATAATTCAATTTGTTACTCTATTTCATCCTACCACTAGTATTTAGCCAGTGGGGATCAGGAATGTGCTACACTCCATATTCTAGATCGTCTTTGGTGACCGGTTCAGGGTGGACCTGAGTTTCTTCATGATAACTAATTTAACAGCTATGTTATACCATATTATATTAAATAACACAATTTTAATTATATTTTTTCTGTGATAAATCTAAACCTTTTATGTAATGAAAGTCGTCAATGAAATTCATTGTTGCGTGTAACACAAGATAACCTTAGTGTTCCTAGTAGATCAAGCTAAACATCATGTTGTGTGTAACATAAGATATACTCAATGGTTCGTGTAACATTTTCTTAACTTATTTTTTTATATAAATTAATATAGAAATTAAATTATAATTATTATAAAAGGAAAATACTGTAATGTTTTGGGGTTTTATATTCTTTTCTACACTTGTTGTTTTGATTCTTACATAATATTGAATATGATATTCATGTTTTAAAAATTTATGGGTGTTAATGATCAACAGATTAAATAAATTGTGTCCAAATAATGTAAACATGATATTGGTAATACAGGGTTTTATATTTGAAAATACCATTGTTAAAAAACTCAATTTAGAAAAGGTTTAATAAGATATCATCTTAATAATAGGGAAATGGAAATTTAGAGGTCAACACAAAACTAGGAATTCAAATATGAGAACATTAGTGAATACATCTTCACAGAATAGAAATATAACTATCATGTTTTTATGGAGAGTTATAGGGTTCATCGATTAACGGAAATTTTAGGGTCTCAAGTCCATAAATTTGTGATAATATAAAAGACCATCGGTTCTACATAAATAATTGTATTATGATAATTTTTTTTTTCAAAATCCTTTTACTAATGTTGATTAATTATTTATTGACTAATAATATAAGGAAATATACTTACTTGAAATATTTGTATAAACAAAATTTCATTATTTGGTTGTGCTTTAGTCAATTCTCAATTTATGCCATACTCCAAAAAATGAATATCAAAATATGATTTTTTTCCCGAATAACAAAATTTTACTTTTAATGGATCGTAATATCAGAAAAACAAGTCTTTACATTTTCCTTTAACTATTTCCCAAAACTAATACGGTTAAAACCTTATTCTAAAAAAATATATATATTATTGGTTCATTGTTAATATTAACTCATCAATTTGTTTAACAAAATATTATGAAATATGGACTAGTAAATATTGTAGGCTAATGGTAAGTGTGATGCCCTTATTATCCTTCGGTCATGGGTTCAATCCCCATCGCATGGTCGGATGTGATGGGGTGTCACCATACATGTGTTTTTTACTTACTCTAAACTACATTAATATAATTCTTAAAATTTTTCCAAAAATTATAATGGGTATCCTTGAAATGAAATTAATCATTAAATATGTTTTTTTGGGTTTTAATTTCAACCTATTTTTTCACTAATTTCAGTAATCTTATTTATCTATAATGATCTTATTAAACCTATATGATTTTCATGCCTTAAAAATTATCTCTATAAAATGTGAAGTCATTATTCCAATAATTACATTTCTACTATAATCTATAATTGAACTAAATTCTCTAAAATGATCTTAATCATTGTAGAATCCAATTACATAAAACCTAGAAAGAGGTGTGTAACTATTTAAATTTATATTCAATCATAAACTCATAATCCTATGATACTTTCTAGATATGCAATTATTAATAGGAACAACATTATAATCTATTTCTTATCAAAAATTTAATATGGTTTTTTTTACTTATCCTAAAATTCTATCAAAGGGTTATGTTCCCTAATATATGTTTTACTACTTCTTTTTCCCAATTTTGTTACAAAAATTACTCTGATGCCAACTATAACAACCATGAACCTATTAGCCTAAATATGGTGAATTTACTATATTTCCTAGATAAAATATTCAAATCACAATAGAAAAGTCAGTTTAAATGTTTTAAAATATCGAATTACAAACATGAAACCCATTTTACATTGGTAATGGGAAATGAAACATAATACATATTAAAATACAAGGAACATCATCCTTGAAACTCATTCAATGGATTTATCATCGTTTCATGAGGGAAAAATAATATAAGGGGAGCTCAAATTATTAGGATGTGTAATGTACAATATAATTAATAATTAATTGATGAGAATAATCACTATGGAAAGGTAAATAAATGAGAATACATTATATTTAATAACTAGTTTGATCATAGTAAATATATAAAAAATTAAAGATGATCATCTAATTCCATATAAATAATCATAGGATATTAAGGCATGCCATGGATATTATAGCGAATGAAGTAATCACATTTAATGAAAATAATGATTGAATTCATAATGTTGGACATATGAACTATCACGATTTATCCTAAAAATATTTTCGGTCATGATCTATAATCAAGGAAATTAAAATATATGGGTTGAAACCCGTCTGATTTGTGTCAAGACCATTCACAAGACACTACTCTCAATATATATCCTCTATGTATTTTACAACTTCTTGGAAATAGATGTGAAAGGTTTTTCATCAACTGAAATAATCTCCAAAGATTATATATGCATTAAGGGGAATTCATTTACATGTCCCCAACCTATATATTTCATGTCAAAAACATTCCTCTTATATTGAATAATCAATTTAAATCATAAAAAATGTTCCTTATCAAATGTACATATTGAGTAAAGGATACATATTTATCAATATTTCCCCAATAAAGAAATGAAAATGATGGAGTAATGGCCTAAACTCTTCCACCATGGTGCTGGTTTCCTATATTATAGAGACAGAAAGTCCAATGGTGGGGAGAATGTATCACCCTTTGTTTCATGTACAAGTCTATTTATACATTTATTTTGATATGGTACAAAACATGGGGTGAATTTCGGGAAGTTATGATAATTTTTCACCTTTTTTAGGCTTTTATCAGGCCGCACAATTTTTATAAAGCATTATACGTCTCCATGAGAACATGAATGTGAAATAGTGTCCACTGAGAAGCGCATGGTAAGGATCATGGTTTAGAAAAATTGTGCGGACTCTTAGGAGAAATCGTACCTGCTTAGACATAGAGGAATGGCATGTTTGGCACACAATTTTTATAACTGTGTGATCCAAACTTTTAAGGGGTGTCCTAAGACAGTAACACATGCGTAGATAGTGCATGTATTGACTAACATTGATCCCTAACCATGAACCATGCCATTTCATATCCAAAAATTGTGTATTTAACTCAGATTAAGACCCAATATCCTTTTTTGTTGCTTAATCTTTTATAATATGCAATTATTTTTCCCTTCAATTATTAAGAGTATATTCCCTTCAATCTTGGATAATGTTTTAGGAGATTAAAAACCCTTTGGATATCTAGATTCATCATTAAATCCCCACTCATTGGCCAATCTTATTATATCACTTCTAATTCTCCTTCTTGGAACCTTCAATTTGATCTGCTGTAGATATATCCATGTTCTGTGATGGGAATTGTGATTTTTAATTATTTTATATTGGGAAATAAAGTTGTTTTCTAATCATATGTAGTGAATGTTTTATTTGTTCCTTGTTTTTAAAATATATTTTGAGGTATGTGGATTATTTCTAAATATCAGTTGATTAGAACTTAAATTTTTTTTATTAAATTTATTTAATTTCATGAAATGGCTGTCAAATACTTCAGGGATTCTTTTTGAAAATGAATTTAGTGAAGTTTTTTAGGAAACTATTCAGATCATATGGATTGTATAAAATATCATTTTGTTTATGATTTTAAAAATATTAATCTAATTTGTTTTGATTTTAAATCATGGAAAATGGTTGTTGGAATGTTTTAAGTAAAGAATGTTTTTGTGTAGAATAATTTTCGATGGTATTTGGAATAAATTATTGGTGTAATTTCATTATTTTTACATGAACCTAAATAAGGGATGTGTACCATTGGGGTAAAAGATACATGACCCTGGAAAGGGGGCCTATTCCATTTGGGAACAATGAGTTTGTCCTCCTAGTGACGACTTTGTGGAGGGTTGAGAGAGTGATGATGAGTATGGAACTATTACCTAATTATGCATGGTGTGTAAGTGGAGACATGGATTTTGGTTTGTCAAATAATGTAGAATGGTATTTTTGATTTGTAAAAATTTTCCCTTGGAAATTTCTTATTGTTGGATATGAATTGATTAAATATTATCAAACAATTTTATATAAATTATTCTAACAACTTTTATACTATTGGTTTGATTTGGTATGCCATTTGGAAAATCCAACTGATTTTAGACTCACCCCCTATATGGGAATTTTTTTCATCTATATATTTCATCAATCAATATATAGCTAATGTCATGGTATCTTTGTTCTTTAGTGATGCTTCTTGATACCATATGCATGGATTATGAAGTTGGAGCATGGTTATGGTTGAGAGATGATGGTTTTTTGTCTTTGGATCCTTTAGTTTTGTTGTTTTTTATTGCATTGAATATGTCACTTTGTTTCCACTTGTACTCTGGTATAGTTTTTTTCTTGGTTTTGTGTTGTTAGTTATGTTTTTGAGTTGTACTCGTATACCCATGCATCATATAATGGTTTCTTTTGTTATCATCTTGTGGTTGTTATGTTTATATTTTAAATGTAAAATCATTCCCAAAACGTTTTGGAGTCCCTTGTAATTTATTTCTAGCCTATGGTGTATTGGGAATGTCACCAAAGGCCAGTAACACCCACTGCCTCTTCCCAAGCCAATGGATGAGGGGAAGGATGTTAAAAATGTTTTCAGTTTTTTCAGTCCATAAATGGTATTAGTTTTTCAGTTATTGAGTTGGGTTAGTAGTAATGATATTGGTTTGTCAAAACATGAAATTTATATTATAAAAATACATATCTAACCATTTTAATCTTATCTTCATGTTACCATGGTGTTTGGGTGAATGAGTGTTTGGGAAAATTCTACGAGTTCTCACAACGTCGTCAGGGGGTCAGCTGATGAGAAGAGAGTTACATGAATTGATATAAATGAATTCACTCTTGTATTGAATCATTAAATTTGAGTATGTATAAGTGATGTGGTGAAAAGGGTGTGTTTTTTAAAAATACTTGAAATTTTTTAATTTTTAAAAGTATGGTTGTGATAATTTAAAAATGGTTTCAATGCTAAAATGGTTATATTTTGGACTGAAATTATTTGGTATTGTGATGTGGAAAATTTTAAATTTTTAGGACTCAAAATTTTAATAAGTGAGGTTAAATGGAGTTTCTATTGGTTATAGTGAATGGAATTGGCTAAATTTCATAGGAACAAACCGGAGGAGGCAGCTACAATTATGGTTGTAATTGAGCTATAGGTGAACCAATAGGTAGTCTATATTATCATCCAGGTTTCTAAAGTTGTGGATACAGTTAATAGGTAGGATGTACCTTGTAAAATTGATCTTTTGGTATAGTTCCAAAAGAAAAATCCACCCATTTGGGGGGGGGATTATGTGATTGAAAAATAATAAGTTTGGTTGAATATGATGAATTGAATCTTAGATTTCATTGGGACATCTGCAGGGTTGAAAGTGTTGATTGAAATGTATATTCTAGAGTACCTAGCACACTAATGGTGGGAATTTCTTTTTCATGCTAAAGTATAAGAAGGCGTTAAATGGGAGGATTTTTATGAATTGTTCAAAAAAACTTATATCATCACTCCTTTATGGTTTCTTGAATTATGTAAATATTTAGTTTGATGTAGTAAAATATATTGATAATAGATTATGCATCTAAATTTATGAATTTAGTCTATTTTTCCATTGGATGTTTTTACAATTATGTCCTTTAAGTAATTCATTTTTTAGTTGGGGTTGAAAACAAAAATTCACTCAAAGATTGTTTTTCGTTGTATAATGGATTATAAAGGGATTGTCACGAGAGTTATGATGGATTAAAGATACATCCAGTGAAACAAGGTTATAGGAAGAATATTTATTCCTATGGTAACAGGTGGAAACTCTAATGGTAGAAATAAGAGAAGGGACACATATTATTAAGGGGTTGGTATATCTCAAAATTAGGCCACAAGATCTATCAACTTTCCACCTTATATGAATATTAATCCAGGACGATTTCATTGCTTCTTTTGAGAATATGAAGCAAGATTGTATGGAACTGACTAGATCTTGTATCAATTACAATCATATGGGACATCATTGGCACTATTTTCAGAGTGCTCCAAGGTCTCATTAAAAAGAAAAATATCATACCATTTAAGTATCTTATCCTTCAATATGAAAATTATATCAAAGTAACTCTTTCTATAAAAATAAAGATATCCAATGTCATTCTAGGAATTCCATGTCTCCTCAAGAAATGTGATCTCAATAGCTTAAGAAAGAGAAAAGTGCATCGAGTAATAAATTATATAAAGCTAAGAAAGTGATCATTGATGATCAATCTGAACCTTTGACAATGAGAGGTCTGGTTCTTTTGAATTATACCTTTATAAAAATATAGTTTTATATGAGCATATACTACTCATATGTCTTCTCATGTTGTTGATGATATGTGGTTGTGTGTTGAGATGATTCCTTTTAAAAATAAAAACACCTCTTAGATAAATTGAATGAATAGCCTTTAGGTGAAAGGTTTTTTGAATATTAATCTATGGGGTTGAGTTGATTTGGGATTTCTCTATTTTTGGAGATGGATGCATATGAATTGATCTTCAGTATGGACTGGATTACATAATTCAAGGCTTTCATCGATAGTTATGATAGAAAGGTTTGTTTCACGTTGTTGGATAGTGTAAAGAAACTCTTCCGAGAAGATGGGGTTGTAATGGTTGATACAACAGAAAATTGGACATCAATAGTCGAAAATATCTCTAATTATTTGGCATCGATACATTTTTAATATATAGATTGCGGAGTTTTGTAATCAATATTTTCAAAACATCATTCACCAATTTTTTTTTCAAAATTTTCTCATGGATTCTTCCCAAAACGATGTGGATTTTATGATTGATGTCTTCCAAGGTACTAGTACTATATCAATTTTTCCTAACTTAATGGTACTAATAGAATTAATAAATCTGAAGAATCTGTTGGAAAAGTCTTAATGTAAAGGGTTTGTCTGACCGAGTATGTCTATATGGTAATCATTAGTTTTATTTGTAAAAAACATTGATGGAACTCCTAGGAATTGTGTGGAATATCTTAAGATTAACCATGTTACAATAATGAATCAGTATCCTATTTCTTTAATAGAAGATATATTTTATCAATTGAGGGGAGCCTAGTGGTTCTCTATAATTTAATTGCATTCAGGGAATGACCAAATTCAGGTTCATAAGGAGGATATTCTGAAGATATATTTCATAAGTATATATGTCCATTATATATATGTTGTTATGTATTTTGGTCTTATAAATGTACCATCTGTATTTATGGAATTAATGAATCATATATTTAAAAGGTATCTAGATTCAATTTTGGTGGACTTTGTGGATGACATACCATTGTATTCATGGAAAATACTAATTATGAAAAACACTTAGTAATAGTGTTGTTTATCTTGTATGATCATCATTTTTATTCAAAAAATTCCATGTTTGAATTTTTGATACATGTGGAACATTTTTAGGGCTATTTCATTTATAAAAAAACTTTTTTTATAGATCCTAAGAAGAAAGAGGTTGTGATCTTTTGGGAGTCACAAAATAATGTGTTTGAGATACAGAGTTTCCTTGGTTTATCTCGTTATTACCAATGAGTTTTATGTTTATTTCCATGAGTATCTTCATCAATGATATCATTGATGATAAATATTGTCCCACTATAATAGAATAATGAATTTACCAATTATTTTCATGATCATAATGTTCTCCTTAAATAAGCCCCAATATTGATATTTTTTGGAATCAGGATAAGAATATGTGGTGTATTTATATTCTTTGAGATCAAGGTTGGGATGTTTTCTCATACATTGAGTTAATGTCATTACTTATGTCTCGAAATAGTTAAAGGTGCGTAGAAATTACTAAAAAAATGATTTGGAATTGGTTGTTTTGGTTTATGCTTTGAGGACATAGAATCACTATCTATTTTATGAGAAATCTATGGTGTTTATGGATAATAAGATCATAAAACTCATTTTCTAACAAATATATCTAAATATAAGACAATGAATATGGATGGAGTATTGTAAATTTTTTTACATTGAATTAATTTATATAATATGTAACGGGAACTCTGTGGAGGATGTATTTAGTAAGAAGTAATATAGTTTGTTAGTGAAATAGGCTTTGGATCAATAGAAACTAATTTCAGTGATAGAAGACATACAAATGGATTGTGTGGATAAAGGTAATGTTGTAGTTTTCTCTCCAGTCAAAGTTATTCATTATTTGGTTGATAATGTTAATGTTTCACACACACAAGATTTTGAATGGGATTCGATGATGTAAAATATCAACAGCGGGGAGACCATTAAGGAATGGAAGGTTGACAAGATATCAATGTTGAGTTTTGGAGATCAGATTGTGGTACCTCTGACGTATCAGTAACAACAATTAACTCTTACAACTATTTTAAATGGGATGTTCATAATGGAATATAAAATATGTATAGTGAATTAAAAGCATATTTTTGGTGGGTGGTAATGAAGAGATAATTGGCAGAGTTTGTTTCAAGATTCCTCACCAATTAGTAGTTCAAGGCAGAGAATCAATGACCAGCTGTTATGTTGTAGTCTTTACCAATTCCATTGTAGAAATTTGAGTATATAGTTATGTACATTATCACTGGAAAAGCAATTATGGTTAGGAAACATGATCCCATTTGGGTTATTTTGTATTGCCTCACAAATTCATCCCATTTCATCCATATTCATCAATCTAATATAGTGGAATAATTATCCATAAAATATATCTATGAAGTAATAAAAGGAATGGTATACTAGTTACAATCATATCTGATAGAGATCCATGATTTTTCTCTCATTTTTGGAAATCCTTATAGTAAGTCCTTAGAACCCAATTCACAATGAGAATGGAGTACCATCATCAAATGAATGGATAGTCTAAACGTACAATCCCAACATTGGAAGACATTCATGGGGCTTATGTAATAGATTTTGGTATCACATTGGAAGAGTATATAGTATTAGTGGAGTTCATGTACAACAATAGTTAGTAGGCCTCCATTCATTTTGATCCTTTAGAAGAATTGTATGGGAGTCGATATTTCTATCCACTTTGTTGGGTAGAAATTGGGGATACTTCACTAGTTGGGCCAATACTTGTATAAGAAACAATGGAGAAGATTCAGTTGATAAGGAAGAGTATGATGATGGCTCAGAGTCATAAAAAATCATATGTGGATAACTTTTTATGACTATTGTCCATCAAGGTGAGTGATAATGTGTTATTGAGAATATCTCCAAGGCTTGGGAATAATCGTTTTAGTAATCAGGTCGAGTTATCTCCATGATACATAGGTGTTTTTGAGATACTTGAATGAGTTTGGGGGGGTGGCATATCAGTTGGATTTTACACCAAGGTTCAGTTCAGTGCACAATGATTTTTTTGTATCGTAGTAAAAGATGTACCAGCCTGATCCTGACCAAGTGACTTGATGGGATCACATTGACCCAGAGCTGGATTCTATGTTGGTTTATGTGCCAGTATGGATTCTGGATAGGAATAAAATGTCTTGCATTGTAAAAGCATTAGTTTAGGGTGGTTTTTGTTGAAATAAGGTTATATTTAGGAGGAAATGTGGGAGTGAGGGAAGGATATGATGGGGAAATGGCCCAAACTCTTCCAACATGTCGGTGGTTTCCTACTTTTTGAGGATGGAAAGACCCAAGGTGAGGAGAATATAGAACCCATATTTTAAGTTATATGACTCTTTTTTATGTATTTTGAATTGGTACAACGTTTGGGTTGAGTTTGGGGAGGTTATGAGGGGTATTAGGAACTTTTTGGAGGCTTTTCTCATGGTACAAGATTAGTAGAAAACAAGCATAGTATCTTGGAATCCGTGCAAATGAAATATTGGGCACTGTGTAGGTTCACAGTTAGGTACACTGTTTGTCCAAAAAATGTGAATACCGAGAAGAAATCATGGATTCTTGTACATATAGGAATATAACGATTGGAACATAGTTTGTCACACCACGTGATCCATTCGTGTGGGGGTGTCTTGAGAAAAAAAGGTCATGCATGATTAGTGATTTTTCATATTTTATGATTGGATTTAGGAAAGGAATGTTGGAGATCTAGAACCACCTATATGGTGATTCCCTTCTATTCGAGAGTATGTTTTAAGTGATTCAAAGCTCGTTGGAGATCAAGATCCACCTATAAGTCTCTGTCATTGGTGGTTCTTCTAATATATCTTCTTCTTCCTTTTCCAGAAACATTAATTTGGATCCGTTTTGTATAGATATTTTTTCCATGATGGGAATTGTGATATTTTATGATTGGATATAGGGAAGGAATGTTGGGTCATGATTAGATTAAGATAATTGTTGATTCTTTCATCTATTTTCCATCTGTTTTTCTGGTTCATAGCTACTTTATCATATTCACTAGATTATAACCTAAAATATTGGTTATAAATTGATTGAATTGATTGTAATGGTTTCGAAATCTAATTTTTATTCATGTGGGATACCTATTTAGTGATTGTTTTCGAAATTTGTGGAATGTGTATAGATTATTGAAAATGATATTTAGTTTATGGTATTAAAATTACGATTTTAAGATTTTTTTTGTTTTATAACATGGAAAAAGTTTATTGAAATGATTTAAATTTAGAATTTTTTTATGTTGAATTATTTGGCATGGTATTTGGAATACACAGTTATTGTGAGTTCATTCATTCAATGTGACCCTGAAAAAGGGGCATTTATTATTGGGGTATAGGACAGGTGAACTTGGATACGAGGCATGTGCCATTGGGGAACATTGAGATCGTAAATTTAGTGATGACATGGTAGAAGGATGAGAGACTGCTTGTGAGTATAAAACTATCACCTTATCTACATGGAGTATGTTTGGATACATTTATGTGGGTACGGTAAATAATAGAAATAAATCTTTTGATGCATTGTAAAATGTTTTCATTGCAAATTTCTTATAGATGTATATAATCTTCTTTTGTGATTTCAAACAATATTAAATAAATTTTTATAACAAGTTTTATCCTAGTGACGTGAGTTGGGAATTCATTGGGGAAATCCTTCATAGTTTAGAATCACTCCCTTCTTCGGCACTATTGTGTGTTTGTAGATGTCATCTATTGAAGAACGTGTAAAAGAATGGTATCTATGTTCTTTAGTGAATCATCTTGAGACCATGGACATGGATTTTCAAGAAGGATATTGGAGATGGTTGGTATATTCGGGTGTAAGAACCCGGATCTTCATTTCAGTTATGCATCATTATTTCAGGTTATTTTGAGGAAAATGAACTATTGGTAAATTTTCTATGTACAGGTCATGTACTATTGAGTACACGTCGTGTACCCTATTGCTGCATGTAGTTGTGTACTAGTCGTGTAATGGCTGAGTACATAGTCATGTGGGTGACCTGGTTGACCGTCTATACAAGGATATAGGTGAGGAAAGTACAAGACATTCAAATTAAATGAACAAAACGTGTAATTTTCTTTTTATTTGATTAATTGTAGTAGGGAAACGTCTCATCTCTAGGACAAACTTACTCTTCCTATGTCTCAAACAGGAGAGTGATGTACAACTAAAATGTCCAAGAACCTATTATTCCACTCTCTAAGCTTTGACTGTGACGTCGTCGGTTGTGTGGGATTCCCAACGCTGAGTTCTCTCTTTCCCTAGAGCCTCTCTTTCTGGTTTCTCCTCTTTCATGAGTTATCGAGGGTTGATCATTTTTACCCTAGGTAGATCTATGTCACTATAGGCTGATTAACTGGATGATGATCAAGATTGTTAATCATAAAAAATCAGCGTAGGTGGCTAGTACCTTTCTTCGATTGACATTGGATTATATATGCTTAATGTTCCAAATAACCATATCGGAGTAGTGCCTATTTTCTATTTTGACCCTGTTAAATGCCTTCTATGGGTTAGTTTTGGGATTAAGGGTTTTTTACTTTCCAGAAGATTGTATACCCTTATTTATGGGACACCCCACAGTTGTGTTACGTTGTTTGAATGTTATTGGATTTTAGTCTAAGGTTTCCTGTGAGGGATACCATGATTTCCATGCCTTGACATGTTAGGATGGATTTGATTGGATATATGTGGTGCCTATTTTTATGATTTGATTAATGTTGAGCTATGTAATCTTTTTAATTACATGTAGAACCTTTAATAAATGTTGTAAGCATGATGATCTTCCTTGGTCCGTGAGAGCCTTAGATGTGGAACATTGTGGGGGTTTCCATGTTCATTTACATAGGACCATGAGAGACATGGTGTAGATTTTGACATCGGGATCATTTTTCGGAAGAGCTACCCGGAGGATATTTATGATTTTTTACACTATGTTGAACAATGGGGTACTATCTGTGAGAGCTACCCAGAAGTCATGTGTAATTTATTGAGTCCATGTGGACCCAAGGGAATTGACCATGAGAGCTACTCATGTGGTCTTTTGAAATTGATCAGTTCTCTGTTAATGAAAATGGTTTAGTCCATTAGATATTTCCCAAAGGGTTTTTATGAATGTTTGATTGATGGATTATGATGAGTCTTCCGAGCCAAAGAAAAATCTTGGACTCAATTCAGTTGTTTTCATAGATGGTCATCTTAGACATATGTATTTTTTCTATTACACAGCGGGATACAGAGCTGAGGATAGATACTGAGGTTACATCAATGGATAGAATAATTATTAAACATAAATGAATTTAATTGAAAACTATATGATTTTTTTATTTTCATCACATCCTTGATTTTTGCTTCATTTATGCATGTTACCTGTTATATAAATTCACTGAAAGTTAAGCACAGATCTTTTGGAGGTTACCTACCAGGATTCGTCTCACACCTTTTCTAGGTCATGTTATTAGACCCAAATAGATTTTATGGATCCAGGTATAGAGAAGGTCAAGTTCCCTTATTCATCATGTACATGATTGTTGTTGGAGTTGGAGAGCATGGGATCATGTTGATGCTAGTGAAGCAGTTGGACTTTACTATTTCTTATACATTGGTTTCAGTATTGTATTTCAATAATTTAACATTTTTGACTGCATTACAAGAATCATGTTATAAGAATCAGTCATTTATATATTTTTTAGTTTTTTATACTGTCAGTATTCAGTTGTTTACTTCTATTTTATAGTATTATTGCCTCCTCTAATATTTACTATTTTATTCCATTGTGTTACTCTTCCTATAAGAGAATTTTTTCCCCACCATCACACCCAAGGCCCTTATTGCTAGTTGACAGGCTCTGAAATTTGGTGAGATGCACTTGGGTACATGTGACAACCTAGGTATGGGGAACCTTTGGGTGACACTCATATATTGGATGTTACAAAGTGGTATCAGAGGAGTTTTCTTTTCTAAATTGTATTACTATTTTCATCCTATATACATGGATAGGATATAATATGTAATTAGTAATAATTTGTGACTAGGAGTAGCTAACTCGTGTACAAGGACAAGCTAATTTAACTTGATAATTAAATTTTTCTATTTTTGGAATTGTTATATTTGATTTTATTTCACCGTTGGGTGACATACTTGTTTTTTATGTTATTTTTTATATCATTGTGGTTGTATTTCTGTTGCAACCTGATGACATGACTGTAGAGACCCGTATCTTGACGTACATGGACATTACATTACTTTTGTGTAATACTTAGTACATAACAAAAACACACACACAAGGACCGTAATAGTTTAGTGTCTTTGGAAACTCGGAACGTAATCTTCTAATCGTGGTGAAAGATCCTCAATATCTCCCATAAAGATCTTCCCTTTTTTTTTACCTAAAACCATTCCATATATCCTGGGGAAAAGAAAACATAAAAGGGTGAGCTCAAATGCTCAGTAAGGGTAAACAAAAGAAAATCAATCACATCATATTCATAAGAACATAACTTTTGGAAATCTTAACCTGCAAAAGAGAGCATAATTTCATAACATGGGATAAATCATAGAAGTGAAATGTAATCCCAATAATCATAACTTATAACATGAAACTTTGTGGCATACACACATAATCATAGAGAATCATTTCTTGTTAGTAAAGACTCATTGCCAAGACAATCTTAGTGGACAAAGTCCCTTTCTGAATCGAGTGACCCTCGTTTCAGTCCTGTTTCACTGAACCGGTATAACCTACCATTCCAGCCATGTCTATCTCATGAGATATAAAATCTTTACCCAATGCATTGGAGGGAGATATAGGTCCCACCCATCTCATAATGAAACCATTCTTATGTGTGCCACAAAATCATAAATCATACATCATTGCATAACCCATGTAATAAACATGACATCATAAAACCATTTATATAACATAAATGAATTCATAAACATAATTCCATCACAACATAGTCAAATCAATGTAATAATAGGGATAAAAACAGAACCCTTTATTATCTTAGATGGAAAATAATTTTGATAAAACACTTGAACTCCATTCTTGAGGAATATATCCTTTCTTCTTCAAAAACACTTTTCCTTTCTTAACATATCATAAAATTTTAAACTAAAAGAAGTTGATTAAAAATAAACCTGAAAACTTGTAAAGGAACCTTCTTGGAAATAATGTTTTAAAAATCCATTCATGCTGTATAAGTTAAAAAAACATTCTTCTCGTACTTTTGTCGGAAAAGTCAAAAAGTACCTCGTATGAAAAACGACAAAAGATTCCTTTCACATCTTTTACTAAAAACTTATCGAAGGGTAAAATTGGATTTAAACAATTGTAGGTGGATGTAAATAACATTAAATATTGAGGAAACATGGATGTGGATGATAAAATATACCCCAGTAAATTTCAAAGTACAAACATTCTCGGATAAAAATGAGATTGTGATATTTCCCTTACCTTAGGTCCGATTTGCTTCGTATGTGTCCGAACCTCCTGTATAATGATTTAAATAATGTAATTGACTTATTACAGAATCATATTCACTGTTATGATATCATATATGGTTCACTTATGACTTTATCTTACCCGTTCTTTTGTTAATTCCATGTTAAAGAAGCGTTTTGGGTAAAATCGTTTCATTTATCGTAGGTGTTTTGACTTGTTGTTCTTGACATTATTATTACTTATATCATGATTTAATTAATTCTAGAATATAAAATATGATTAATATATCATATATATTCATTATATATATATATATATATAATATATAGATAAATGAAATGAAAAACACCGTTCATGGAGACGGTAGTCCGTACGTACGCATGAACGCTGTTTTCCTTTCCTTATTGTCTTGAATGGAAGTAAGTATATGACATACATATATATATATACATAACTCCAGTAGCTTTATAATGTCATATATTTCATTATTATTTCGTATATATACTTTATAATCATTCTTAAATGGTTAACATGGAGAATGAATCTCATCGCGTCGTGGAGACGGTAGTCCGTACGTACGCACGAGCGATGATATCATTTCCATAATTATTGAATTGAATTGGAGTGGATTATACAATATATCAGAATCAATATGATGTTGTAATAACTATGTATAGTTATTCTTTACACCAGTATACCCATCCATGTAAGGTGATGGTGGAAAATAGATTACACCACGGCGTGGAGACGGTATTCCGTACGTACGCACGCGCGGTGATTTCTTTTTCCGTAGGATGGATAGATGGTGAAATAGTGTTGTTTCATACTTAAAATAACATATCAGTATATGAGTGATACTGATGTTATTACTTCATAATGAAACAACCTAAGAAGAAGAAGTGGAAGAAGAAATAAAGATGAAAGAATTGGTAACGGTAATTACCTCTTCTTTGAAGCGCCTCTTTGAGACCTCCTATTAGGGCACTAAAATTGGTCTTTGCGGAAGACCAGAACCTCTAGGATGTTTATAGGGAAGTGTAGAAGAGATTTTGGCAGGGGTTGGCCGAGCTTGAGTGCTCAAATTGGTGTGAGGAGGAGGGGGAGGAGGTGTCCTTTTATAAGGGAGGAGAGGGGCACCTTAGGAATACCTCAAAATATTATTTTATATTAATGTCAAAATCGGTTTATAATGGTTCCAAAGGGTCTTATTTCGAAGCTAATGTGGGGATGGGTCTAAATCCTATCAACCAATAAGATTTAGACAAGTTTAGGGTATTATTTTAACCTTATCAATTAGATTTAACTCTATGTTAAATAATTTAACTTTTACTGTGTCTTTTTGTTTTCTTTCACTATATGGTTAATACACTTACTATAACATGCCAAACGAACCCCAAATTGTTTATTATTAATACATATATCCTTATCTAAGTCATTTGCCCGAACCTTAGATTTTTAGGAAAAAAATAACAATTAATAATATAATATTTGATTTAAAAACGATTTTGTGTCAATTTTGACACTATTTGATATATGATTTTTGTGAAAGTCATAAAAGAATTATATGTTCGAACCAAGTTGATTAAATCAACACTAATATATCATAGTAACCTTGAAAATTAGTGGAATTCATAAAAAGGCTCAAATTACATTCATTTGAGCATTTATAACATCAATTATGTTAATATTTCCTTAAAAGGGTAATTACTGCATCATCGTTGTGTCATAAATAAATTAATTTATTTAAAGTCTAAAAATTATAAATAAAATATCATTATGTAGGAAAGCTTTTTATCTTTCTAATGAATATTTACAATCGAATTTATCTTATGTATAACCCTATATTAAAAATGTTTTAGTAAATAAACTTTGATTTTAACTCTTTTAACTCTTCTTTGAATTGAATAATAATAAATGTCCTAATCTAATCCAAGTGGGCCTAAATGATAATATTTTACACCTAAGGTTGTTTTTGGTCGAGATACACTTGTCCAATAGAATTAGGACATGTGTTAGGGTAATATTAATATCATTCTTACCCTTAATTACCCTATTTACTTTTAACTGTGGTAAAGAAAAGTAAAAAGTTACTATTCACCAAAAATTATTTTCATCTCATTGAACCACATTTTACTTACTGACATCAACCGTGTCTCTCGGATTTTTGAAATTCCAATCACAGAAGCGGTAAAATTAAGATTTATGAAAAAATTAGTTTTTTAACTACCACTTAGTAGTTTCACTATTCATCAAAAATATATGTTTTTCAGAACAATGCCAAAATTTCATCCTAAGCTATATTTCATATTCCGAATTCAAAAATGAAGTCTATTTTACCAAATTCATAACATATAAGTTGCATTAAATAATTTTATAATTAAATCCTGCTGTTAAAACAAATAGCGTGTTTTTGAGAAACAATATCTTTCAAAAGATTGACACTTGTTTATAACTGTTTTAAATGTGAAATTACTTTGAATGACCAACATTGTATTAAATTGTAAAAATATATTCTAAATATACTTTAAAACCACTAAAATTAATAATTTATCACTATTAATTATTTCGATTAAAAAAGTTGTTTTTAATTATAATTTAGTAATTTTCACTATTCATCAGAATATGAAAGTTATCCGAAAATTACCAAAATTTCACCCTAGGCTAATTTCGATATTACGAATCCAAAAATGAAGTCCATTTTGAGAGCTAATATTTCTAAAATTTTAAAAGGTGGTTATTAATATTCATAATGTCTAGTTATAATAATATTTTAATAGCATGTCGTTGTTTAGTGAAACTCGGTATTGCGTACGACGCAAGCTATCGAGGAAGGTCGTGATTGCGTGTAATGCAAGGCAAGTCAAGGATGCGTGTTGTGCAAGCTCCTTTTGGTGTAGCATACAACACAAGACATTAGTGAAATAAAAATAATATTTTTCATAAAATCTCGGGCTGTTACATTCTACCCCCCTTAAAATGAATTTCGCCATCGAAATTCGTTGGGGTTATAAATGGTTTACTATTCGAAAGTTTCTTTAATAGAAACCCACATCGTAAAAAGGAATACCAAAACTTGGCTTTAAAAACTAAAGTATGAAATGTAACGATTACCTAAATAAACTAATCACTGGGTTTCCACATATGTGAAAATATGGATATGGAAGAGAAATCTAACCATCATGTTCTGATGGAGAGTGGTAGAGAACATGGATATGGAAAATCCAGTAATCACAAATCCATAAATTTGTGACGATCTAAGGTACCATCTGATTCATCAGGTATAAGATCACTAGGACAACATTTTTGGTTTTCAAGATCATTTCCCTAAAGTTGAAAATTTGAATTAGAATAAATACTTTCTTTATTTTGGTACAATCTTACTGTTATTCATGCCTTGAACAATTTCCACTTCATCTCTTAAATAAATGAAGTTGAATTTGTTATTCGTGAAGTGTTAGCAGATCTTGTGATAGAATGACGGGTCATTCCATCTGTCTCAAACAAAAGCTTAGCAAAAATTATATACATAAGTCATTTATAGTGAGATTAATCACATATGGATCCTAAAATGGACTTATACTTCATATATCATACTGCTTAATATAATAAAACTAGTTTCTACTAAACAGGGACTTCCTGTAGGCCATTCGTAGGCGATAAAGGCCAGTCGCACTTCGTTTGTGGGTTAGATTCCCACAGCCTTGTCCGAAGCGATGGGTTGTCGCCTGTCCTGCAGGTTGTCCTTTTTCTAAAACTATATTACTATAACATCTCATCAATAATATCGAAAAAACTTCTATCCTTAAACAATACTAACTGATGTCCAACATAATCAATTCCAATCTTTAGGCTTATCCATAATACTGCAGTCCACTCTCATAACATAGTGAAAACGATTAGCAGAGATTTAATACCATCGTTGATCCCCATATATCATAAGATATATCTTGTTGGTCACATTCCAAACATTCAAAGGCCTTAATCTTGTACTCTCTTGAATACCCATTGAACCTTATTGAAAACATGAATTCTATTAAAAGTTAACTCTTTCCACATACCAAAATCCTCAAAATTCTATATACTCAAACCATGATATCACTTAGTCCTTATATCAACCATGAGCTCATTAATACTATTAAACATTTCATTTTCTCGTTTTCCCTTCATTATGCGCATATCATCTTATTTCCAAAAATACTGGTACCATTCATCACATACTTTCAAAACTTAATGAAAGAAAACAATGTAACAATCCTTAGATGTCTCTTTATCCCATAGTACCATGAGATTACTTATACAACATTACACTTGATAAACATGTAATCATTCCACTACATTCTTAAACCATTGACCGAGCTTCAACAATTCTTTCATCTCACATATCATTTGTAGTCTCATCATCATCGTCAACATAAATACTACCCATACGACCATACTGATTCTCTTCATGAGACTTTCCCTTAGGGCATTGGTTTGCATAATGCCCGTACATTCCACATTTAAAACATTTAACCATTGTTGATGTCGTAGCAATACCATTATCCTCATCCATGTTGTTAACTGAACCTTTTCCTTTGCATTTACTTTCTTTGTGTCCTTCTTTTCCACACCCAAAGCATCTTCCAGTTCCTTTGAAACATTCTCCTTGATGCCTCTTCCCACATGATTTACATAGGGGAAATTGAACTTTCTTTCCACTATGATCAACATGAAACTCCATCTTTCTCTTATTGTCCGAGTCAGGAAACTTACCAAATTTTACTTTATTGATCATATTATGAGATTGCTGATTCGGCATAATAATTATGTTTGGACTTCCAAATCCCATTTCATTATGAAGAATATCATTTCATTGTCCATCATATCCTCCATTATCGTGAATCATCTTGTTTCCAGCCATTTTCTAAAACCCAAAAAAAATAGTGTGAGAGGCAAAAATCATGCTAGGGAAAACAACATAATAAAGGTGGAGTATCCTCAATATATAACATCTTAGGTTAAATTCTATGATCATTACCGTAGTTCTAGGACTGTATCCTATACGTATACTTATCCTTAGGGACATCCCTAGACATACCTTATAAACATCTCTAGGGATCTCACTAACGTTTTCGCATCCTAGTTTCCAAAGGTTGACTAAACCTTTCCTCTGATACCAACTGTAGAGACCTGTATCTTGACGTACATGGACATTACATTACTTTTGCGGAATACTTAGTACATAACAAAAACACACACACAAGGACCGTAATAGTTTAGTGTCTTTGGAAACTCAGAACGTAATCTTCTAATCGTGGTGAAAGATCCTCAATATCTCCCATAAAGATCTTCCCTTTTTTTACCTAAAACCATTCCTTATATCCTGGGGAAAAGAAAACATAAAAGGGTGAGCTCAAATGCTCAGTAAGGGTAAACAAAATAAAATCAATCACATCATATTCATAAGAACATAACTTTTGGAAATCTTAACCTGCAAAAGAGAGCATAATTTCATAACATGGGATAAATCATAGAAGTGAAATGTAATCCCAATAATCATAACTTAAAACATGAAACTTTGTGGCATACACACATAATCATAGAGAATCATTTCTTGTTAGTCAAGACTCATTGCCAAGACTATCTTAGTGGACAAAGTCCCTTTCTGAATCGAGTGACCCTCGTTTCAGTCCTGTTTCACTGAACCGGTATAACCTACCATTCCAGCCATGTCTATCTCATGAGATATAAAATCTTTACCCAATGCATTGGAGGGAGATATAGGTCCCACCCATCTCATAATGAAACCATTCTTATGTGTGCCACAAAATCATAAATCATACATCATTGCATAACCCATGTAATAAACATGACATCATAAAACCATTTATATAACATAAAGGAATTCATAAACATAATTCCATCCCAACATAGTCAAATCAATTTAATAATAGGGATAAAAACAGAACCCTTTATTATCTTAGATGGAAAATAATTTTGATAAAACACTTGAACTCCATTCTTGAGGAAAATATCCTTTCTTCTTCAAAAACACTTTTCCTTTCTTAACATATCATACAATATTAAACTAAAAGAAGTTGATTAAAAATAAACTTGAAAACTTGTAAAGGAAGCTTCTTGGAAATAATGTTTTAAAAATCCATTCATGCCGTATAAGTTAAAAAAACATTCTTCTCGTACTTTTGTCGGAAAAGTCAAAAAGTACCTCGTATGAAAAACGACAAAAGATTCCTTTCACATCTTTTACTAAAAACTTATCGAAGGTTAAAATTGGATTTAAACAATTTTAGGTGGATGTAAATAACATTACATATTGAGGAAACATGGATGTGGATGATAAAATATACCCCAGTAAATTTCAAAGTACAAACAATCTCGGATAAAAATGAGATTGTGATATTTCCCTTACCTTAGGTCCGATTTGCTTCGTATGTGTCCGAACCTCCTGTATAATGATTTAAATAATGTCATTGACTTATTACATAATCATATTCATTGTTATTATATCATATATGGTTCACTTATGACTTTATCTTACCCGTTCTTTTGTAAATTCCATGTTAAAGAAGCGTTTTGGGTAAAATCGTTTCATTTAACGTAGGTGTTTTGACTTGTTGTTCTTGACATTATTATTACTTATATCATGATTTACTTACTTCTAGAATATAAAATATGATTTATATATCATATATATTCAGTATATATATATATATAATAGATAGATAAATGAAATGAAAAACACCGTTCATGGAGACGGTAGTCCGTACGTACGCATGAACGCTGTTTTCCTTTCCTTATTGTCTAGAATGGAAGTAAGTAGATGACATACATATATATATATACATAAATACAGTAGCTTTATAATTTCATATATTTCATTATTATTTCTTATATATACTTTATAATCATTCTTAAATGGTTAACATGGAGAATGAATCTCATCGCGTCGTGGAGACGGTAGTCCGTACGTACGCACGAGCGATGATATCATTTCCATAATTATTGAATTGAATTGGAGTGGATTATAAAATATATCAGAATCAATATGATGTTGTAATAACTATGTATAGTTATTCTTTACACCATTATACCCATCCATGTAAGGTGATGGTGGAAAATAGATTACACCACGGCGTGGAGACGGTATTCCGTTCGTACGCACGCGCGGTGATTTCTTTTTCCGTAGGATGGATAGATGGTGAAATAGGGTTGTTTCATACTTAAAATAACATATCAGTATATGAGTGATACTGATGTTATTACTTCATAATGAAACAACCTAAGAAGAAGAAGTGGAAGAAGAAATAAAGATGAAAGAATTGGTAACGGTAATTACCTCTTCTTTGAAGCGCCTCTTTGAGACCTCCTATTAGGGAACTAAAATTGGTCTTTGAGGAAGACCAGAACCTCTAGGATGTTTCTAGGGAAGTGGAGAAGAGACATTTTCATAATTGGGGCCCTCGTAATGAGGCCGACCATTTCTTATAAACTATGTTTAATTTCATGGGAATTTAGGCATGCCCAATGGGTTGAGGAATATCTACTCCTGGAATCAAGCACACTACAAGAAAAAAACACGTAGCTTGCTATATCGAGAATACTATGATGAGTGGGACTAGGTGATCTAGATGGAGCAGAGGAGAAGAAGGTAAATGTGATCCTTCTAGCCCTAGAGATGAGTTGGTCTATGTGATCGAATTGTTCCATGAGATGATTGGGTCAATGTGATCCAGTTGGCCCAAGATAGAAGCAGGTCTAAGTGATCTGGTTACCCTAAGAGATGTGTTGGTCTAAGTTTTCTAGTTGGATCAAGAGATGAGGGGGTATAAGTGATCTTTTAGTTCCATGTGAAGAGAGGGTCTAGATGATATAGTATCCCCAAGCACTCATCATGGATGAGTGCATCAACAGTAAAAGTTGTTAAGTGTTACAGTTTATAGTCTTGATTTTATTTCTTTATATTATACTTGTGTGAGCTGTCCATTATTTTGTGTGTAATTTTCATTTGTGGTATATCATTGTGGTCTGGGGTTGCTACTTTGTATTTTTTTACTCACCCCTACATGGGCATCATCCACCCCTGTCATGTATTGTGCCGAAAATCGACGCTTCGATGAAGACCTTTGTGGTCGAGGACCAGGTAGTGTCTGATGAGATCAGATAGGCGACATGTACTCCTACAGCATCAAGTACTCACTATACACATACCCTTCAGGTAGGGTTTTCAGCGGACTGATTTTTAGGGACCTTTGTACTTTCATGTTTTATTCTTGTCTTTGTTGGTCTTTTATTCTATCCCATTTACATTCATATTGTACTGTTTTACGCTTAGTGGTTGTCTTAGTAGAATTTTCATTTACCTTTTATGTATTGTGGGTTGGGGTTGTGCGTGTGCGTGTGTACATCTACTTTGAAAATGCCTTCCACTTCCATGTCGATTCATTCAGTGCTAGTCGCCGTCCCCTGTCCTTTGGGATGTGGGCTTGGGGTAGTCGTGGCACAAGCACCGGGGGAAGGGTCCTGAAAATTTGCATCAGAGGTGGTCAATTCTACCTCATAGACTAGGAGTATGTGGTACTTTTTGTGGAAACGGTTTTGAATGTTTTGAATTAGTCCTTCATTCTCGGGGAGGCCAGTGTTGGTGAGGTGGCTGACTAATCTATACACCGAGAACCTGAATTATACCTTTTGACTCAGTAAATGAAAAAACGGGGTTCATTCATCATATAGAAATAGAAAGTTCTCTCATGTCCTTTTTAGTTACGCTCTTTTCACTAGGTATAATAATTTGAATGTGGTACATATTGATCTACTTCAGGATTCCCCAATGCATTAGGCCATCTGGGATTCTGATACGTGACAATGATGATGGTACACCCAGAAATGAGTTGTGTATTTCAGGACTGATGCTGGAGATGGACCCATCGGGTGGTGCACTAGGGTTACCACCACCCACCAACCAGAAGTTCCTAGCTTCATTACCAGTATAGGATGTGCACAGGCTCAGCGCCTTACATGAGTTCCAGAGGGAGATATTTCCTCGGTTCAGGGGTGAGACTGACCCTAGGTGGCTAAGGATTGGCTTGAGGGAGTTACGTAAGACTTCTGTCTACTGAGGACACCTCTTGACCAAATGGTGATATTAGTCACGAGCCTTCTTCAGGGTATAATGTGGATATGGTTTACCTTGATGGTCCAAACACACGTTGATCTGACCCTCACCTAGATAGACACTGAGTTCCTCTTCAGTGAGTATTTCTTCCCAGTGATGTTGTGCTCAACGCGCATATAGGAGCAACTGCACCTATAATAGGGTGGTATGAATGTGTCAGAGTACTCAATGAGATTCATTGTGTTTTCATTCCACTCTACAGATATGGTACGAGATCCTTTATTTCAGGCTTGATATTTTGAAAAGGGACTATGTCGAGAGATCGGGTTTTCCATTGTATTGCATAGAATCCCTAGTCAGGATGGGGTTTTAGAGAGATCGATTCTTGTTGAGAGCTTCTAGGTCGACCATGCGCCAACGACAGGATATATCAGTAAACACCAAGTGGTGGAGTCTTCAACAGTGGGTATCAGGTAGCTGGCACCAAGAACCAAATGTATCATTCCTTTTAGGGGATAACCCTATGACACATGGTCAGTTGTATGAGACCACCGGGGAAAATGGAGTCAGCAGAAGAGAAGGGTGTTCTACTTGTGCGACAGGCAAGGACACATGGCTCATGACTACACGACATTCCATTTAGATTCTCAAAGGACGGTCGAGGGACACCATGTTAAGGTAGAGTGTCGAGAAAGGTGTTCCATATGGAGGAATATGTGGAAGGAGAGAGGGAAGAGCAGAGGGTGGTGGGCAGAGGTTCGAGGTTCTACCACCACCACTACCAGGTTGTCCGACATGGTCTCCGAGATTCGATGGATAGGGATGAGGCCAGCTTCAGGTGATGGAGTCCTATGATCACCAAAATCTAGATATGATTAGATGTACAATATATGTATTCTCCACCTTAGTGGTAGTTCTTATAGACATAGTTACCAGCAACTCATTCTTTTCTATGGACTATTTTCAGTGATCGAATATTCAAGGGGAGCCATTGGCTCAATCCTTACAATTAGATACTACTACAGGAGGGTATTCATTGATTAAACACTTGTGTCAGCAGTGTGAGATAACTCTTGGATGTAAGATATTCACCTGGGATCTCCTTGTAGTGGCGTTGAGGACTAACACCATCATCCAATGTAAGAATTATTTATCCATAGTTCATGCTCATATCAAATGTCCTCGGTGAAAAGTGTGGTGTGTCCACAAGGATTGGACTAGGTTTTCCATCAACAAAATGAAGGGATCTCTTGTAGAATTGTTTAAAATTTCTTGTAGGATGTTGCAGCCGATCACTCACCAGTGGACTAGCCTCACCCTCGGTGCTGTGGATGAGAGGAGTCCTAACTTTCCTGTAATGGGGGATGAGTATAAAGACATATTTCTTGATGATTCCTATGATTAACTCCTCATAGATAGGGATGCATCCGCATTGATCTATACCCTAGAATAGCACTAATATCCACACCATCAAATCAGCTGGCTCGTGTAGTCCTATTTGAGTTAAGGGTGCAATTGGATGATTTTTTGAAGAAGGGATTTGTAAGACCCATCGTTTCACCATGGGTAGCCCTATTTTTGATTTCCATGAAGTAAATTGCGATTTTGAGGTTTTTCAAGGACATTAGGTGCCTGTACCAGGTTATTGTGAAGAAAAAGTATCCACTACCAAGGATTGATAAACCCTTCCATCAGCTAAAGGGTGTGATATTTTTATCGAAGATAGACCTCAGATCGGGCAATCATTAGCTTCATGTATGGGATGAGGATGTATAGAAGATAGAATTTAGATATCGGTATAGCCATTATGAGTTCTTGGTTATGTCCATTGGTGTGACCAGTTCCCTATAAGTTTTCAGGAAAATTATTAATAGGATCTTCTAGCCTTACCTTAACCTTTTTTTCGTGGTCTTTGTTGATGAAATCCCGGCGTACTCGGCATATGAAGAGGAGAAATATACACACCTATGGATAGTCATGGATACACTCTTAGAGCTCCATAATTATGGGAATATCACAAATTGTTAGTTTTGGATTTGGGAGGTCCACTTTATGGGACACATTGTATCGGTGGTTGGAGTCACAGTGGATCCAACAAAGATAGAGGTGGTGCTTTCTTGTGAGCCACCTAGGAGCATGACTGAGGTGTAGGGTTTTGTGGGATTGGATGGATACTACTAGAGGTTTGTGCCTGACTTTCACAGGGTAAAGTACCCTTATTATCTATTACACGGAAGGAAAATCCATCCTTTCGG
Source organism: Viscum album (assembly GCA_963277665.1). Lineage (NCBI taxonomy): Eukaryota > Viridiplantae > Streptophyta > Magnoliopsida > Santalales > Viscaceae > Viscum > Viscum album. The sequence goes on along the minus strand of OY728167.1, from coordinate 229,733,883 downwards.
ATAGAGAGATTCTAGAAGAGTTTCTAGGAGCTAAGGAAAAGACTGACGAGTGCCCCCATCTAGATACTAACATTAGAGGGAATTGGGTATATATTTTTATATGACACATCAGGAACCAGATTGGGTTGTGTCCTGATGAAGGATAAAGCGGTTTTCCATGATGGAGATATCCTTCATGGATGGTGATGGAGTAGCTTACCTCCATTCGATGAATATCACTCCCAAACTCCTACATCGATTTAGGAATACACAGATTGTGGGTGTTGAGTGTGAGGCATATTGTACTCAGTTATCCTGAATAAATGCTCCTGATTTGTTTTCAATGGGGGGGCATGCCGTCCTTTTCAAATCAGCGTCGTTGTGCCAGAGGCATTGTGTTAGGAGTTTCTGAGGGAGTTTAAAAACATCATTTTGGTGGTACATCCAGGAGTAGAAAAGATTTACCATGATCATTGATATAATTCTGGTGTTTGAGTATGAAGAAATCGTTGTAAGAGTTTGTTTCACAGTACCACACTTGTTAGTAGGTGAAGGCAGAGGATCATGATCCATCATGCATGACCCAATAACTTGAGGAACCAAAGTGTATGTGGGGTGGTATCTTGATGGACATCATGACCAGATTAACACTGACATATAGGGGCCACAATACTATCTGGGTAATAATTTAATGACTCACCATGTCGGCCAACTTCATATCTATCTGGGAGTAGGGATCGATAGAGGTATTAGGACGCCTCTATGCGAATGATATTGTTCGACTCCATGGGGTACAATGGAAGATAGACTCAGATAGAGACACACACATTACATCACATTTGTTGAAGGGATTTCAGGAGGTGTTATGGATTCATCTTCACATGAGTATAGCTTTCCACTCACAAATATATGGTCATATGGAGACAACCATCCAGGATTTAGGGGCAATGCTTCGTGCCTGTATCATGGACATCATGCTTATTTGGGAGGATCAACTACCACCGTTAGAGTTTGCGTACAAAAAAGGATACCACACCACCATTGGTATTGCACTATGTTTGGTTCTTTATGGGTAAAAATACTGATCATCGTTTAGTTAAAAAACAATGGGAAGTCAGCACTCATGGGTCTAGAGTTGGTAAGGGCTGCCACTGAGAATGTTGAGGTCATCAGTGAGAGGATGAGGACTACATTCTGAAGGAAAAAATCTTATACTGTTAGGCGAAAGATGCCCTTGGATTTCAGAGAGGGAGACCATGTCTTCATTTGGGACACACCATCATGGGGATTCCAGAGATTTGTCCAGGGTGGTATGTTATATATGAGATTCATCCACCCTTTTCAGATTCCAAGAAGGGTTGTAGATGTAAAATACCTCTTATATAACCCCCACAGATGCACCCAGTGCATGATGTCTACTATGTGTCGTAGCTGAGGAAGTACCTATATGATCCATCGCAATTCATTTCCTGGGGTGAGATGGACTTTGATGATAGGAAATATTTATAGAGTTCTCAATAGAGGTTGAGGACCGACATGAGAGAATACTTTATGTTCGATTGATTCCTCTGGTGTGTGTTCTATGGTAGCACATGAATCTCTAAGATAGCACTTTGGAGCGGGAGTATTAGATCTGTGCTAAGTACCCCCATTTGTTTATTTATCCCTTATTTTCGCTTACGAGGACCTGAATCCCTGAAGGTGGGGGTAAGCTAATATCCCACAATTCCATATAATTTTTTTAAATATATGTGATTTTTTCATGACCATATTCTGATACGGTACTTGATTATGAGGACCAATGTGCCCATAATAAATGTTTGATCATTTTTAAGCTTATAAAAATGGCGTGCGAGTGTAGTTTTGGAAACATATAAACTGGTGCCTAAATTAAAAATATAATTGAAGCATTTCATTTGGAATGAAAAAATTACTTATGAATGGACCTAACTTCAACTGGTGCAGGTCGAGGGAAGAAGTTAATTTTTTGAATTTTTAAGAAAAAATAAAAAATTTATTTTATTCAAAATTGTTTTACTACAACGCAGCGAAGAGCCTACTATATAATTCCATAAAATATTTCACGTAATGACACTACAACACAAATCAATAGAAATATTGTTTCGTAAATGAATAATTGTAATTGTGGAAACTCAGCATACCAGGAACACGGCAACACGTTTCCCCATTTAAAGGGGATAACATGAATCAGAGATTAGATCTAGATCGAGAAAATCACACTGAATCTCTAGAGTGTCAACATTGAAGAATAATGAATGAATATCATCAACAACATTGAGAACTCATCATCATCTTCAACAGATCTCCCTCTCGATTATGTATTGAGCACATTTGCAGATGGATCACCTTTAGTGATGAATCCTTCCTCTAATCGAACCTATTTACCAGGTAGGGTTTTATTCATTGTTAATTTATTTATCATTCCTTCTATCTAAATCAATGATAATTCATCAAACCACCAAAAAGATTATCCATGGCTTGTCAGTTATTGTGGTATGGGTTTGATTTCGGGAAAAACATTGGGAAAATAGATTCATGTTTAATATGTGTTTTGATTAAAATCATCATTTAGCTACCCTTAAATTTTTTTCACGGATGGATTAACGTTGACACTAACAAGGCCCAATCCATCCACCTTGGGTGTTAATGTGATACAATTCCTCCTCCATTTATCGTTCCTCTTATATCGATCACCGCAACAACTCAATGATAACAACATGGATGAGGATCACAATGGGAGAGAATGAATACTATTTTAGGAAGTCGCAATGAAATGGGGTTGCTACCTAAAAGGTCACCGTCAGAGGTCGAATGAGGTAGCGGCTGCATGCGGGAGCCTGCACACGCCGATGGAATTCTATAATGTAGGAGTTCATGCCCATTGGGCCATGGAAGTGAGAGACCATGACACCGATGTGGCGCCGCATCGGGGGGAGGATGTCGTGACCATCGGGTTGTAGTGGTGCAGAGGGAGGTGCACCGCGTTGGTGGAGAGACCCACAAAAACCACCCTGGGAAAGTGACAAGGGATTCTAGAATCTTCCAGTGGAGAGGTTTTGTAGGATGTGACACCCAGTGACGTCTCACGACCGGAGGGCCCCAGTCCAACGGGACGACAACATGGGAGAATGATGGAGAACTGTGGGGTGTTCACGCCCGAAAATCTCCATATTGACTAGGGGTAGACACGTCGACTGCCTCCATGTCCAGGGAAGCCAAGTCAGACCACTCACTTTGGGCCGCACCATCCTAGAAGTTTGGGACGTCCTAGAGGGACGAACATGAGTTCGGTTGGTTCGGTCTGACCGGGTATGCCCGGATATGGACACATTAGTCTTTTTTTAATTAAACTAGTATAACATCAAAACCATATGTCTGATTGACGATATGCTTGTAGTGTTAGGAACCTCGTGATGAGGCTATACTTTTGGTACACATTAAGTTGACTTTTGTGAATGTTTAGGTTTGAACGATGTCTTGAGGAGTAAAATCTCATGTAATCAAGTGTGATATGAGTGGGAATATTGTGGCTGGATGTTTCGAGATGACTATGCGGAGTAGGTCTAATTGATCCAGCTTGTGCAAGAGACAAGTGGGTCTATGAGATCCAACAGGCCCAAGAGACGAGAGTGTATATGTGATCCAGTTTTCCCAAGAAACGAGTGGATCTATGTGATTCTATTGGCCCAAGAGAGTAGTAGGTCTATGTAATCTAGTCGGCGCAATATACAAGAGGGTCTAAGTGATCTAGCTATCCTAAGAGAGGAGCATGACTAAGTGATCCATAAATCACATGATATGGTATTTTCTATGTGATCCAGCTGGCCCATATGATGTTTTTGTCTATGTGATCTACCAGCCCTAATCACTCATTAGAGAAGAGTGATTCAGTACTATACGTTGTTAAGCATTATGAATGTTAGTCTTGCTTCCCTTCCTTTAGATTATAACTATGTATTCCTTCCATTTCATTGTGTGTACATTTCCTTTATTTCCTTCATTTTTGGTTTGGGGTCCCTATGGAGTATTTTGTTACTCACCCATGCATTAGCTTTTCCCACACATGTCGTGTCTATTGTAGATTAATGAATCTTTTATGGAGGCCTTGGTTTCCTAGGACCCGGCGGTGCCCGGAGAGATCATAGAAGTGATGCATACACCTACATCGTCCAATAATAACTATAAAACTACCCTTACAGTAGAGTTTTTAGAGGATAGATTTTCCTCGACCTTGGTACTTTCTTGTTTTCCTCATTTATTTATTAGGATTGTATTCTGGACCCTTCACATCCCGTTTTTACAATTATACTCTTTTTGGTTTTATTAATAGCACACTCGTTTTCTATTCCAATATTATGGGCTGAGATTGTGAGTGTGCCTCTATACATGTACTCAAAAATATCCTCCAAATTGCTTGTTGATACCTTCAGTAATAGTCGCCAGCCCCTGGACATTTAGAGGTGGTCTTTGGGTATCCGTGGCATGGCCCTCAGGGGATGGGTCATGACATGAAATTATAAATAATTTTTTCCCATAGAATCAGTAAATAATAGAGTAAAACAAAACAAAAACTAGTGTAATCTATAAAAAATTAACATGTTAGTTATAAAATATGTTTTAAATAGAAAATATATATATATCAATTTAGAAGATTTTAAAAAGAAAAAAAATATATTTTAAATTTGATATTAAGAAATTATAGATGGATTTTTTTCCAAATTATATCCTCATGATTATTACATATGGAACAAACCATGTCAATGAAATACTCATAGATATTCTCTATTAATCATTCTATAGATGTAGGGATCTCAAATAAATCATCATCACCAAAAAGAACTTTTTTTCATATAAAATGATAAACCACTACATATTTGATGGATCAGTAACAATGAAAATATTATTTTAATGTGTTTTCATGATAATACGATCTGTTTTGTATTTCAATCTATTTATATTATATAGTGTCATACCAAATTCATCATGTATGAAACTATTGTTATTGATAACCCTTTTATAGTTAATCATTGGAACTCAAAATTTAATATAATCAACCTCCCATATTTTTTTAATGATTATGTAATATGAAATTGATGTAGATATTGAGTTTTTTTATTTGGAACATCAAAAAATCATTGCTTCTATGAACATGAATACACTAATATTATGAATCACACTTATTTTATAATGGTCTTTCATATGAATTATATATCCATTACTTTCATACGCATACCATGATGACAAATTTAATCTTGTGTTACCTGATAAACATATCATTGCTTTCAACATATCTGATCTACCGTACATCGTCTATTTAAACTATGGATGGTAGGTTTTTTATGTTCATTTAAAATCCTTATATCTTTCTTCATTGGATAAAATTGTTTTAACACATTAATATTAAAAGGTATATATGCTTTGGCATCACCTATATTATTCAAGATAAATAAATATACTTTCTTTATCTACTAACTTTATTGTGATTTTACTTTCATGCCATAGATCCTCATTCCCCCGTAAATTTGGTGTTCATGGTGAGATGTAGACAAACTGATGCGATCTTATATAAAAAGTAGCTTGTATACAAATCAATAAACTCTTCATAAATATACATCTCAATAACGGAGGATTTGAGTCGATAATGATTATTAACACATCCCTTAAATATCTTCATATACCATTAAAAAGGATATATCCATCATAGATATGAAGGTCTGAAAATCATTATTTCTCACACCAAATGAACTATTAAATGCACCACGATATCAAAAAATATTGAGGAAATTGCATTTCCAATAGATAATGTATATAAATTTCATCAATATCTAAATTGTTCAATGAATTAATATCCACAAATTTCGTAAAAATTTAATTGAATAAATAACACACCATCATGGTAATGATGTTCTCAGGGATGTGAAATATGAAACGCAATGAAATGGGTATGATTTATTGCATCATGAAATGACAATGATGAGATTTCAGGTCTTACAACATAAAATCATTTAGTGACAGAAATTTGTTTACCATTGATGAATAACCATGCTGTACTTTGATACCATGGATACACTAAAAAAATATAATTATATCCATATTAGATAATGTATAAAAAGATTGATTTTTTTTGTGTTCGTCTTCCATTAAGAGTGGGATGTAATTTCAAATATATTCACTATGAGTATATGTCCATTATTGTATTCAACCCATATTTATTCTTTCCTTTAATATCTAACAATATTTAAATCATGATGTCACATATATTATTCTTCACATGCATGACATAAATGTTATATTTCCCTCATTATATCTAAAATACGGAAACTAAATAAATATTTTCCATTTATTTAAAATATTTATATCACTACCAAATCGTTGTGTCTTTTTGAATGTGATGTTAGTTTTTCCACCATTTCAAAATATTAATTTATGTCCAAAGGTTTTAGAGCAATATAAAATTCTTGTGAGACATTTGATTTGTTTTTTAATATTTTATAAGTCTAATCCATATACAAAAACCTCTAATGACACATGTATAGTATTTTTTTCCACATGTTGTAATTGATAATATGATGTTTATTGTTCAGAAATGGGATAATATTTTTAACCCTTAAAAATATATCCAAAAAATTTCCATACATTCAGAATCAAATTATAGTGAAAATAATCAATGCATGCAGTAGAAAATGTTCCATATTATAATAATCAAAAACACTAATACCTTAATCCCATAAATATTTTAAATCCTCAATTAATGGTTATAAGAAAACATAAATATCATTTTTAGGTTACTTTGGCCCTTAAATCATTAAACTGAACATGATATATTTCATCTTTATTAAAAATTCAGGTGATTAGTTGTATATTACCAATAAAACACACCATGGACTATGTTTTCTACTAAATATTTGATATTGATTATTTCTATCTATTCATAATCAAATTTTGTCATTTCTAAATTCATTACCAAATATAAGTAATTTTTGATCAATTTTCGTCCACTATAGAAAATCAACTGGATAACCTAACATTACCCTATATATCTACACAAACATATTTCATATTATCATTTTTCCATCATTTGGATTTTTTAATAAATATTTCAAGAGTTAAATTTTAGGAAGATATAAAATTTTCTAAGAAGGAGTCTCTATAATATTTAAATCATTTAGTGATTTTAATTTCAACTAATTATATGTTATCTACTATTTAGGAAACTATGACATATCTTCATATTCATTACTAAATAACACACAACCATCCACGTAGTATTTTTTAATCTTATTCCCCATACACATGTGGCATAATATTTTATTCTCATTATAATTTGAATTTAAATGATCATTGTCTTCTGGAAGTATGTCTTTCAAAACATGTAGTAACATTATAAAACTCTTCACACTCTATCCATTTTCACCTTCAAGTTTATCAATAATCACAACATTGATAAAACTAAAAATTTCATACAAGATAGATAATTTATTTTTAGAATCACCATATAGATTATCAGTTATTTTTTCTTTCAGAAATGATTGTAAATTAATATTATAAATCATTTCATCAATTTGATCGGAATTATCATCATGAAAATCCTCTTCATCAATAGATCTTGAATTATTACTAGTTTTATCATACTGAATTCAAGGATTGTAACTTGGATTAAGACCATGATAATTTAAATGATCTTCGATTTCGTTGATTTTATAATTCTTTATATTTAATCATTTAATGCAAGGATAGAAAAATAGGTCATTGTTTGGATCATTTTTTTAAAAAAAATTACAAAAAAAAACATCAACGCCTTCCTTATATTCATCAATTTTCATAGTAAAGTAATATAGCATTTACTAATTATTATATATATATAATATAAATAATTTAAGATATGTAATTATATTTTGAAATTTTATTTAATGTTTACTTTTATAAATAACAATAAATAAATTCAATGAAATATTTCATTAAAAAATCAATACAACTTATTTGATAAAAAAATATTACATTGAATATATATAATTTCAATTATTTAATAAAAAACATAAAAAGTATCATGAAATTAGTATAATAAACTATATATATATATATATTATCAATACATCATATTAAAGTTTCAAAATCCACTATACCTTCAAAATACCAATCATAATATAGTCAAAAAATATAACATAGACACATAATAATCATAACACTAACATTATTTGTAACAAAAATTCCTCAAATAATCATTTAATTAAACATTAATATCAAAAAGTCATTAATAAATTAAAATATATCATAGATGTGTGAATAATTGTAACTATGAATACAAATAGAAAAGAAAAGGTTCCACAATGGGAAATCAAATGGAAAATCAAAACTAAAATTATAAATGAAAATATCAATGATGCAGTAAAAATAAAAATAATAAACCCAAAAAAACATTTATATGGGAAGGGGATATTGGGAAGGTGAAAACAATGGTACGACCGTATAGAGAGAACAAAAGTGTTTGGTCGAGGATGGCTGAGGGTTGAAGAAAATGATTAATGCTAAATGCGAGATAATCGAGGCCACTAAATCAATAAATGAAGGATTAGGGTCCACCGTGTGAGAAACAATCAACAGATTTCACATGAATGAATGAATAAATAATGACTCATCCTATCATTTCATAACATTTTGAATGGATTTTCCCATTATTTTATTTAATAACTGAGGTGCTAACTCATTGTTTCATATCAGTTATTAGATAAATGACTTGGAAAACTAGATTTTAATCATCGGCGTTCATTACTAAATAAGACGCATTGAAAAGATATTCCTTATATCCTTCACATAAATTAGAAAATAACTGATATGGAAAATAATTTATAACATTGGTTATAAATAACCATTGTAAAAAATTCATCGTCTTAAATGTATTTTGTACTACTGAACCAGATTTCATAGTATACTCTCCATGCTTCAGAAAATAAAATAATAGTTATTCTCCACCCCCTCTTTTAAAAAGTAGGTATAATAAAAATAAAATTTATATCCCTCTCATTAAAAATTTAGGAAACCATATCCACATACCATCCTACAAATTCATGATCCATTAAATTGCGACCACTGAGAAATAAACCTCTAAAATATAATTTGAGAATAAAAACCTGAAATATGAATCTACGAGTCGTGGATACTCTGAAATAATTACAAATAAGCTATAATTATTACACTAATAAACTAAAAAATGTTACATATCTAATTATCCCATTAAACATCTTCACAAAAAACGTGATCTCAGGCCTACCTCTGTATGTAAAAAATCATTTATTCAAAAATATTTTACCTTTAAGAGTAGTGGTGATATATAATTAGAGATTCCATATTTTCTCATCCATAATATATTCATTAAAATTTCAATATTATGAAATCCAAAATCACCCGAGACAATGGAAAAATATAAATTCAACAAATTAAGCCCATGTGTTTTTTTATTTTTTCCATATTTTTTTGCCCATAATAAATTTTCCAATGTTGAATGAATTTAATCAGTAATTTTTTATTTTAAATTAAAAAAATATATGACATATGTCAGAATATATTGGGACACAACATTTATCGGGAATAATTTCCCACCGTTGATAGTAACATCGCCCTCCGAACACTAATATGTTTCCAGACACTCAAATGATATGATTGCAAAATTTCTTTTGTTGACCTACCAATAATGATTGGAAGACTATGATATTTTTTATGCATCTCAACCAACTATACGACACCAAAATTTTTATTTGATTTATTTATTTATTTATTTATTGGTATTTTTTTTGAGGAGTTTCTGCCCTGGACATTTCAATATTAATAAATTTTTTAGAAATTTATCCTTCCTCGTTATTAGTGCATGGCTGGTGAAAATAGTGTAGAGACTGTGAAAATCGATTCAACAGTTTATAGAGGTTTTGAACACTATTTGTGAATGGATGTATAACCATGAGATCTAACAATGTGAGTTCCATGTGTTCCATGTGAATTTACCATGGTTGGCGTGCGGTTTAGGTAAACCATGTGGCAGCCATGAGATACACCAAGAGACTTAAAAAATAATAAAAACAATTTTACCATCGTTTATTTAACCAAAATAATGCTCCCTCACTCATTTACCCCCTCTTATATGAAGCATTAAATAATCCCTCCCTCGTTCACATTATCCCTCCTCTGACCTCCTCAACTTTCCGATTTCTAATGCAACTTCGAGTTGATCTCCGTTTAGGTAAGGTTCTATTATCTCCTCCTCATCCCATTATTATTTCTTCATGGTTTTCATACCTCCCTCTAACTATTTTTTTAATATATGAACCATATGTGGGGTTTTAGATTCTAAATTATCACATATTTTATTTTTATGGTGTGTGATTTTATCTCAAGACCTTTCACCTGTCATTGCTAGACGTTTTTCATTGCATGTGCTCACCCTAGTAGGTGTTTTCATGCCTCTACTTTTACCTAATATAATTCATGTGCCTTTGTGATTTAAATTGTATTTATTTAAATTTATAAATTCAATTTATGTTCAATTTTTATATCTGAATTTTTATTTGTCATGTTTTTAACGAATTAAAATTAACTTATAATTTGATTGTTATGGATTTTCCTTTAATTTTAATCTTCTTTCAAACAATAAAATATATTTTTATCCAATAAAATAATTATTGTGGTTTTCATGAATGAATTGGGTTTTTAAAAATTATATGATGTTATTGTTGAAATTTCATTGGGTGAGGCATGAGGACCAAGGGTTATTATTTGGGGTTTCCTTGTTTGAGGTGATTTACAAAGATTAATTATTTATTCCTCATGTTATTTACTTATGACCAATGTTATGAATGTCTCCGGAGATGTTTGGTGCTTTTGTACATATGTATGTGTATATATATACACATGTTCACATATTCATATGAGAAAATGTGAATATTTGAATTGAGAGATGTTTATAATTATATAAATATATATAATTGAATATGTGTATAATGTTTAAGATGGTAATATTTTAAATATAAATTCTATGTTTGTATTTTATTTTCAAAAACATATTCAAATTGGGTTTCTAAAACGTTTTTTCATTTAAAAATAGTTTTATCTTACCAAATGATTGTGAAATATCCTCAATGATTATTTTTTGATTTTTAATTTATCATTCAAAGGAGATTTTAAAATGAGTAATGGTTTAAACCTACGCTCTTGATTATGGGATGATATTGGTGATGTATTTTTTAAGTTGGCACATGGGATATCATATGTAGGATGGTAACACGATAGGTGATTCTCTAGTTTAGTGTGTGGACTATCTTGGGGTTATTGTCAGTGAGACTATGAGGGATCCCTAGTTTGGTTAACTTTTTTAGGTCACATAGTCTGCTAGGGTTCCATGAGTTAGCCATTTACCATTGGATCCTATAAGTTGGAGCTCCTCCCCATATGTTTTGGATTATTCTTGTGGTGCTGCATATTACTTAGTTCCCACTCTCACATTTATGGATAATGTAGTGATTCCTTTTCTTTACCCTTATTCATGTTTATTTCATACTAATTCTATACTTTAGTATTTTATTTTGATTAATTTAATAATTACTTTATTGTTGTTTCATTTTTATATATTGGGTTGTCCTTATTGTTGTTTTTTTAATGTGAATAAAAAATGGGAATTTTAAAGGCATGGTTCACATGGATTTAATTTGTAATGGATATTATAATGGGGGTTAAAAAAGGTATTTCTAAATGTGTGGAATAAATTAATGAAACCTCAGTAGATGAAATGATTTAAAAGTGATTATTATCATTTATAAATAATATGGAGTGATATTTTTATAAAATTGATGATTATGATATTTTGTTTTCATATTTCACTTATAAAATATAGTTTGTAAATGTATTTCAAACAATAATTCTTTTAAATAAAAGCATGGACTCTGTGGTGATTACCTAGTAGGATATCGATCTCACACCCTACTCACATAACATGGTTTTTGTATACTAAGTGGATTTGTAGGTTCTAGAATTGATTCTCATAATGGTATCTGTGTTTTTACAGAGCATGACCTCAGGTCACATTGGATAGTAATCCATGTATGTTAGTGTTAATTTTAAGTGTTTCATTAGCTCCAAACACATAGGTTATTTATATCTTTTAGTTTCTGTTATTCGTGGAACACTATATATGTGGAGGATGCGGTAGAATAAGGGATTGTTTTGTGTGAGGGAATTAGGAGGTGGGCCACGAGATTAATTTTTAATTTGTTATATATATTGTGTGTTTAAATTTTTTATGTTTATATTTAACTTCTTATTTTACTTTTTTGTTTATATATGACTTGCAGATAGGTCATGCCTGATTTTTTGTATAATCTCACCACTTATTAAATTATGTTTATCTCAAAAAAATAATACCCAATGTTTACTTTATAAGACTATGACTCTTATGGTTGTACCAAGGGGGTCAACAAGACCCCTTGGGTCAGTGGACAGCCAGTTCAGTTGTCAATTCATGTGGCATCCCCGGTCAGTTCATACAAATAGTATGGTAGGCTCGGGTCCTAAGGAGAACTAGGTTTCAATGAGCCTATTTTTATTTCTGTTGGAATATGTAGGATATGAAGAAGGGGTGATTTTTCATTTATAATTTAAAACAATAATAAAATAAAATTATGTGATAAATAAATTTATGATGCAATCACAATGAAAAATAAATGATATGGAAATATGATAAAGGAGTTCATCCAAAAACACAATATGAGTTCATACATTTGATCCACTAAAAGTCTTGAAGTAACTATTATACCTTGTAATTAATAGTAGGCAAGACACCCAAAAAAATTTGTATTTTAATTTGTTTTAGTATGAAAACAAATATAGATAAAGACACTTTTTTAAATGGTTTTAATAATAATCCTAAAACACACACATTAGTGACAGTGAGAACTCAAGCGAAGGAATAATATTAATGAAAAAGTCATTGTAAAGTGACCAATATTTTCAAAGATTTTATTGGGGTGTATTTATAGCCTTTAAATGTCCCATGATGATTTTGGAGGTTCTACGAATAAAAATTAATCATTATTATGTTAGAGGGCTAGTGGGGATAACTTTCAATAATTATTTTAACATTTTCAAAAGATTACATTGGTCACCACTACACTCCACTTGTTGGTTTTTGGGTGATGTGGTGTGAAAGTGCCTCTATATTTCCTTCAAAAGTTTGTTAGTGAGGTTGGAATGTGTTATGGTTCCACTGCTATGTACACTAGTTTCCTATTGGTTGGCCTTTGGATGGTCAGTGAAGTTAGACAGTGTGAAAGATCTGATATCCTACAAACCAACTGGCCATTGGTTTTCCGCCTACTGACAAGTAGAAATGCCAATGAGGGACTTCAAATTATCCCTCTAAACTTCTCTTGAACTTATTTATTGACCAACAAACATCATAATATAGAAGACCAAAAATAGAAAATAAAACAACATCAGGTGAAATGGATACAATCATAAGAGGTGTCTGTGATGATCAAAACAAAAATTATAGTGACAGGTATAACAATATCCCAATTATTAAGATCATAAAATCTTTAAATAAAATCTATATTAAGAATATGTTAAAATAATATGACAAGATTCATTTCAAATATATATATATATATATGTGGTAAATTCAAAATATATTTCAATATTTCATTATGAAATTTATAATATAATTTAAAATAATTTCTTATAATCAAAAATTTTAAAATAATATAAAAACAATTTATGATTAAAATATATATAACACCATATTACATTTTTAAAGGATAATTAAAAATACATAAATAATTAAAATAATAAAAGTGATTGAATAAATGAAATAATGATATGGAAACCTACAAACCTCTAGAGAAATCAGTGCACTGCCACCTTTCTCCCAAATTTTGGTTATCAAAAACTCAAATACAAATGTTAGATAGGTAATGGATAATGCATATATAAAAATTATATCCTTGCATTCGATATAAAATCCATACATAACTAAAAATATCACATAATAATTCCGATAATCATCCCAAAATGATAATAAAATAAAATTAAGGAGATCTAATTTTTTTATATAAAAAACACACAAAATTTATATTTAATTATTATTCAATACATAATGAAATTAGTAATAAAATTGAATAGAGATATATTTTTAAAAATAAATGGATAAAAATAAGACTTTATTAAGTCAAAAGTGAGTATCAAAATCTGTCCATAGCTCACTCTCCATTAATAAAATTAAAGTGTTCTAAAGTAATGCAATTTATGAAAATGTTATCTGATTAAAGATCTATTCTAATAAATTCTAACAATACAACTCTCATTTTAATGTGATATCACACAATGTTGTGACTAAGATAAATGTTCTTTCTTTGTGAATGTCAAATGGGATTTATAAAAATAATAATTGCACTAATTTATCACATTTATTAGGAAAATGTTGTTATTGGGTTTTTAATAAAAGATACTATTTTCATCTAAATTATTTGGGCACAACAGCTATTTATGGATATATATTCTGCTTCATCCATTGAAAGAGAAATATATTTTTTCTTATTCCTACACTAATAGAATAATTATTTTCTCAGTAGGGGAAGATTTTACCAGTACTTTTCCAATATAGTTGGAATCCATAAAAATCATCATTCAAAAAACTAGTAAGTTCAAATGAAGTATCTTATGTAGAAAATAACCCAAGGGTTTTAAAACATTTTAAATATTTAAAAATTATTTTAATTTATTTAAAATGATTAAATTTAGTATTTGATTGAAAACAATCACAATTAAAAACACTAAACAAAATTTCTTTCAGGGTTGCGATTACATAAAGAAGCGACCCAATAATACCTCTATAAATAATATTATCAATTTATTTATCAGTTTCATCCACTATTAGCCTAATAAAGTACGTATAGGTGTATATATTTTTTAACATGAATAATTTCAAAACTATTTAATAGTTCAATTGTTTATTTATTTCTCTTATAAAAATACCAACCTTAATTTTTTTAATTTCATAAATAATGAAAAATTTTAATTCTCCCATAAAACTCATAGGAAATTATTTTCTCAATAAATTTGAAAATTCATTACAATGATATTAATTTTTACAACTGAATATAAAATAACTGATATATGATTTAATAATTCATAAATCATTTAAAAAATATTTTTAATACAAAGTAGAATTAGATTTTTATCATTTAAAAATCCTTTTATAAGAGGTATTTAGTTAACTACTAATTCCAAGTACAAGGGAGTTGTTTCAAACCATAAAGAACTCGGTTAAAATAAAAACATTATTTTCATAATTTTAATATTCAAAACATTGTGGCTTTCTCCAGAAATAATTTTGGAAATAAAAAAATTCAAAAAATCACATCTAACATCCATTTGAAAATCATTAAAATTTAAATGGGCGTATAATGTCAATAAGGTTATAATAGAATCAATCCATGTGTTGGGTAAAATTGTACCACCATAAACACTATTGTATTCTTGATTATTTCCTTTAGCTATGATTCTATCTTTTTTATGAGTGATGTTGTCTTTCTCATCTAAAATATTCCTAAAAACCAATAAGGTTCCAATAATAGGATGTTCATCGAGTCTTTAAACAAGTTTGCAAATGTTGTTCCTTGTAAATTTGTTTAAATATTCTTTCATTAAAAGTTTCCATGTTTCATTTTCTAAGGAATCATCAATATTTATGGGTTCTATGGGTGAAATAAAAGAATGATGTTCAACCTCATTCAAAACTAATCTTCTAGTACATCTTCCATATTGAACATTAATAATACCATTTTCTAATGGATAGTATTTAGAGATTACCCATGCCTTGGGTAAATGGGATTAATCGTTTTTATTTGTGAAATTCAATTTCATTAAAAGTAGTTGGTTCATTTACGGTTGAATTATGCAGTTCAACATTAACATAAACTATTTGGGGATTATGTTTAGGTAATATCATAAAATTATATTTAGATATATTATTATATAGTATTTGTCTTTTTATTAAAGATGTGATGTTTTAGAAACCTCAACTATTGTAATCCAGAGCTAATGTTTACTCTATTATATTGTTACATGATACAAGGAATCTCAGCAAACATGATCAATCAGTAGAGTAGTCTTGGAAAAATAGATATACACATGATTTGCAAATTACATATAAAATATAAAAAATATATCCCATTAAAAATTCTTGTATCCACTATATTATTCATAATATCCTTATTCAAATCCTAGGGAAACGAAAATAAAAAAAAGGTGAGATTATATTTTCATTAAGGGTTATATATAATCGAATATATCATGAGTAAATAAGCTATAATCAATATAGTGGAGTGGATAATCAAAACACATGTCATTAACTGAACACATGAGTTAAATGAGAATCTGTGACAAATATCGACAATGAAAAAACATGTATAAGGATAAATGAATTTTAAGAATAGAATTTCATATTTATGGACCATCATGATCATGTCCTCTCGACCAAGATATCATGAATCTTACTATCATATCCTCTCAACCAATAAATAATTCTTGACAATTTATTAGTTGTAAACCAAATACCCATCTAATATGGAATGGATATTATTTTGTGTCATGAAACATATCGATGTGTCGAGGGGTTATCAATATCTAGGCCTAAGCCATCACTTATATATCTAATGCATTCCTCATATTATGAATAATCAATACAATTCATTTTCAAAATTCATTATAGGTCAATAATAATCTATATTGAATCATGAATATGGAACATAAATAATTAATCATCATAAATAATCAAAATAAAGAATAAATATTATATCATTGGATAATATCAGATGTAACATCAATGTGTTTTTAATAGATAAAAATCCATTTAAAATATCAATCGATCATTTATTGAGGAAAATACACAATTAATTTTGAAACTGACTATTATCTAAAATAAAAAAATATATTTAATAATAATAAAACATCTTATTTTAATATAACTATATAAACTCATAAAAAATTCCTCAATGAAAATAGTAGTCCTAATAGTGGAAATATTTGTTCATACAGTGTACAAATCATGGGTTTTGTTCACAGTTTTGTTAAAACATTCCTCATTTAAAAAATGGAAACAAGATTATTTTTTAAAAAATATATATAATGTCAAAAAAATTGGGGAAAAGTACATTAAAAAATCATTTTATAATATTAAAAATATTCTTAAAATTATTTTAAAGAAAATAAAAACAAAGAAGAATATGATTCCCAACCAATATATAAAAATTATGTATTGTTTTATTAAAACAAATTACTAAAAAATTAATTATAAAAGTTATTAAAACGGTAATATTAATTAAAAAATTAAATGGTTTTTAAGATAATTATCGTATAATTACACTCAATGGAAATTTAAGCATAAATAATCCAAAGATAAAATGACATTGTTAAATAACTCCCATTCCTCAAGCTAGAAATTCCACGTATGTGATTTTAACCTCCTATATAATAAATTTATATTAATTATACATCAATAAAATAAAAATATTAATACTTATAATAACATACATGATCCACTTATAACATTCCAATATCTATTTATTAATAATTCTCTATTAAAATCGATATTTTTAGGTGTTAACTGTTTCGTTTTTCATATAAGATTTTATTTGGTGGTTTCCGTCCAGAATATATATCATAGTTACACAATATACATAATTTTAGTAATGATATAAATATAATATATATTTATTATAAGCATATTTAAATTCATCCATGAAAGGTGGACATTAAGAATGAAACACATCGCTTCATGGAGGTGGAAGTCCACATGTACGTACGAGTGACACTATCATTTTTTAATGAGTGGAAGGGTAAGATGGTAGATGATATATTATATTTAAAAATCATAATTATAACAAAACAATAATATATATTCATTATTTCTTTGTTTATTATCATCCATGTAAAATGGGGTTGAAAACGAATTACATATCTATGTAGAGATAGTAAGTCGTACGTACGCACAAAGATGTTTTCACAATCTGTGGGGTGGAAAAGAGGTGGAAAGGAATTTTATCATAATAATAATATCTAATTATATTTATTATACTTGAGTTGTTATTTTAGGATGGTTAAAATAAATGTATATAATGTAAAAGAATAAATAAATTCGAGAGTACTTAGTTAAGAGTTATACTTTTTCATTCAGAAACCGCCTATGGAACACACCTTTATCCTTATAAAGATAGTATTTAGGAAATAAAAAAATCTCTAGGACATTGGTAATTAATATTTTATGTTATTTCTGTAGTGATTTTTAATAATGGAGGAGGGAGGGTTCCCTTCTATATGTGAGGGGAGGGGAACCCCAACAATTACTTAATGTATTAAATTAATATAAATAAATTTTCAGGTTAAAGTGGCTCATAATTAATATATTTTGACGATATAATTATTATATGTCTAAATCCTCTCATAAAATTTTATTTGAACATGTTTATGTGATTTTATACCCCATATAACTTTGTTTTAACGCCCCAATAAACCTTTTTGAAATTACCGTAATATCAATATCTTTTATTCTTTAAGGGTTATGAATTTTACCAGATAATGAAAAGTGACCCGTAAATAGAACATGTTATATATTTAAACCCATATACCATTAGATTTTCTAAATATATTTTTTAGGAGTTTTAAATCATCTGAAAAATTATCATATCTTTCATTTATATAACTATTCATTTAAGTAGACATTAATGTCATACAGATAAAAATGGAGTTCTAATATAAACTTTTAACACATACCTTATATGTTATATATATAAATATAATTTTTAGGGTACTATATATAACCCCCAAAATATTTTTTAGAGTTTTTAAATTCATTTTCATGATTTTTCTTCTACTTCGACAAGTACAATGTTGGCGTTGTGTAAGCACTTAAGGCAATTCTTTCATAAAAAAATTAAAAAAATTACCATGGTAAAAAATAATTTATCATTAAAATGACCATTTAATACAATAAATGACCTATTTTATCCTTATAAATTAAATAGAGATATTAAAATAAAGATAATGACATTTTTTTATTCTTTATTTAAAATTATATTAATGTCATTATCAATGGAAAGTGTGAATAAATTGAATCATTATGGAGGCTTTTATGTTCATAGTCTGAAAAAACCAGTACAATAAATATAATACATGTTTTAGGGATATGTTTAGACCTTATCATGTTATATTTATCCTTAATTAAATGATTTACCCTTAGCGACATGAGAAATATTTACTATGATTACTATTCATAATGACAAAAAATAAAGGGACCTATTTAAAAAAAATTGACCAAATAATTAAAAATTAAGAATAAATTTTTCTAGATTCAATTTCCTAAAGTGGAAGAAATCAATTTTGATATAAAGGTGTAAAATGTAATGAAAATACAGTTTTTAGAAAAATGCATTTTTAAGCAAAAAAATGAACTTATACCAAAATAAGGATTAATGGTGATTAAAATGTAATAAATAATAATTAATATAATTAAAGAATAATTATGTAACTTTTATATCTAATTAAAATTATAATGTGACCTTTAAATGAAAATAAATTATAGTTAAACATAAATTAGTATTTTTCACAGTTCAATGAAAAATTAATCTTTTCATAAAAATCTCAAAATTTCACCCTCAGATATTTTTGATATACTAATTTAAAAAATTATATTATTTTTATATAATTAAATTTCTATAATATCTAGAAATTAATTATAATATTATTTTTCAAAAAATGAAATAAAATTGTTTATAAGGAAAGAAAAAATATCTTCTTCTATAATTTGAGAACATATTTCCTAATATTTAATCATTAAATTTATATTAAATAAAATTATTTCACATATTTTTCATAATTGGGTTAATCCTATTCATACCAAAAAATCTAATGACTCGGTGAAAACTATAACATAATAATATTCCAATAGTGTATTGTTGTTTGTTTAAACTCAATGTTTTGTGTAAAGAAATATAGAAAAGAAATTAAAGTTTTCTAAAAGCCATATATCATAAAATATCATTGTGTTACATTATTACCACTTATAACAATTTCACCCTGAAATTTTTTTACTATAATTTAATGAACTAAATATACTTTTGCCTCATCAAATCCTCACGTTTCCATGTCTCTTCCTTAATTATATGATTTCACCACAAAAATTTGACCTAGTTAGTGGTCTTGTTTCATATAACTTTCTCTCCACAATCTTGAATTTCCACATGTTTTTATCTGTAAATATATCTTTCTCTAGGGGTATGACCTATGGGTTAAGTACTTGTAATGTATTAGGTATATACATCCTCAAGATAGATACATAGACACATTATTAACATGATGGAGATTTAGTGGAAGTTTCATGTGATGAGACACCATCATGAATGGTGAAGAATTTTTAAGGGTAATATATATCCAGACATCAACTTTCCATTATTTTTAATCCCACAAAATTATTCAAAGGAGACATTCATTAGAATACTTTATCACCAACATCAGACTATACATATCATTGGTGATTATAACAATAACCTTTTTGTTGACTATGACCAACAGTTATGTGCTATTGAATGTATCTAACCATCCCAACCATTTCCTCAACTAGATTAGATCCAAAAAGAAATATTTCTCAAACTTCATCCCAGTACATTGTAGATTTTCATTTCCTGTTATTTAGAGCTTTGTATGGAGCCATATTAATTCTCATGTGGAATCTATAATTATAATAAAATACCACCAAAGTAAGGTTTTGATCCAATCACATTTAAAATATATAATGAATGCTCTCAGCATGTCTTTATAGTGTTTGAATGTCTACCTCAGATTGACCATCTCTCTGAGAGTGATGAGCTACACTGAAACTGAACTTTGTTTCCAGATCCTGCAGAAGACTTCTCAAAAATATTAATTTGAACTTTGGATCCTAAAAAAATTTGATAAAGAGAAGTTGTCCATGAAATCTCAAAAAATAATTAATTTATAACCATGTAATTTGATCAATAGAGAAATATTATATAATATAAAAAATGAACTTTGTTTCTAAGGTTTTGAATTACAATCCAAAGGGAATTATAGTCTTCAGATGTTTTGGGGATTCTGAAAATGAAATACATGGAAATATTTTCCTATTTACATTCTGGTATGGGTAATAGCTGTAATATCTCCTTTGACTTTTTTCTCTTAGCCTTAACTTGTTGACGTACTTGGTATTAGAATACATGCTCTGTAATATCCCTTTTCATGTTATCTTAATGGAAATAAACTTTTAGATCCATATATATCTTTATACATATAGTATGAATAGAGAATGATGAACTATGAGATTCATCCAACAACTACTTCATGTATGGGATTGAAAGAAAACATACACAGTTCCTAAACATTATCATTTAAACATAATCATTGTTGAACTCATGAATAATCCTCATCTTATTATATAATTCCTCGTCTTCCTCCTACACCTTCTTGATCCTCTCATAGATGGATTTTTGATCATTCGTCTAATAAAGATACGATAAGTCCACCTTCCTCTATATGTAAATAAACATCTTCTGTAAATATATTAGTAATAGATCTCATTCAATCTACGTTATGGACATGTTATCATGGCATTTACGACTTGGAGAAACATCAACCTTTTTTTCCTTCCTATGGTGGTAATATATTGTGAATTTATAATCTTTGATCATACCTAACCAAATAATATAACATATACCCAACTCTTTCTATATAAATATATACATCAAGATTTTATGAACTATATATATATATATATATCAAAGCATTCAGCATAAAAATAATTCAACATATCTTTAATTGAAAATGTATTCCTTCCAACCCCAAATATTTATTCAGGTATTTTTTTCACATGGATTTTCAATTGGAAAGAGGAATAAGCCATCACTATATCATTCAATATGAAGAAACATCCCATTACATTCTTTGATTCATCACTATATATCAAAAACTCCTCCCTATTGTTGGGTGGTATAAGAAAAGGCACACTGACCAACATAGATTCAGTTTTTTTAAATTCTCCCACCATTCATCTATCTGCAAGAACATAACCCCCTTCAAGGTCAACGTGGTGAGTGGATTAGATAATAATAACAAATATCATATGAATAATCAGTAGAACCCCATAAACCCAAGAAAACTATGGATCTAGTTTACCATGTTTGGTTTGGGCTATTGGTCGTCAAATTCTATCTATGTGGGATCCACCAATATTCCCTCACATGATATTATAAGACACAATAATCATACTTTTTATAGATAAAATTAACACTTGGTAAATTTGGAATATAAGTTCCTCTTCCTCAGGGTCATCAGCATAATCCACAAATGTTCTTCATGTTGTTCCTTGATCATTTCATATATATGAATATCATCTATAAAGATTACATTAACTGGTCATTTTTATCTATATAGAATCTATTCACTAAATCCATGAATATAAAAAAATTGTAAGTCCAAATAGTGTTACTTTATATTAATAATGACCATACCTCGTAATAAAGGTTGTCTTGTGTATATCTTATTTCATGACCCTATACTGATGGTATCCAGATCAAAGGTCAACCTTGGAAAAATATTTCTCCCCTCATTATTGTACATGAAGCTCATCAAAACAAGGTAGATAATACATATTCTCAATCGTTATCATTTTACGTTCCCAATAATCAGGGAAAATATGCATTCACACATCTTTCTTCTTACCAAAATGAATAGTTTCACTTTAATGTGAATCACTAGGATGAATGAATCCCTTATCTAAATTCTAATGGATCTTCTTCTACAATTTTTTCAAGTCAATGGGGTCCGTTCTAAATGAATTCTTTAAAATAAGAATGGAACCATGTATGAGTTATATGGAAGACTAAAATTCATGATTTAGAAAAAAACTAGTAAATAACTTAAAAAACACAGCAACATATTCCCCAAAAATAGAAAATTTTCAATGTTGAGTTTCTCCCTATCCATTAGGATAAATATCCCTCAAAAATATGTTACCAAATCCATATGATAAAAGAAATTTACATTGGGTTTTTAGGTTAATCTTCCCACCGATAGATGATCTTATGATGATTTACAATATCCAATATAACATCAATTCATGATAAATTGATGTGGGATCCATATCAAGAGGTTCAGTCCACGCCCAAAATTAAATGAAATTTTATTAGAGTAAAAAAATTCATGAATCAAATTCAAAAAAAATCTGCCAGATAAGAGGTATAGACTTGTTATATGATCATATTACCATTTTAAGTCATTACTTCCAACTAAAAATCTAATCATTGAGATGTTTATTTGATACCCTTGAATATGTATCAATAAAATAAAAATCCATATAATGGTAAACATTATAAAATACTTGATATGGTTATCATAATTCTCATGTTAGATATGTTTATTTAAAAACGTGTTCCTAGTGTTCCTAATAAACATACTTTGATGGAAACTATAGTAACTCAAACTCCATTTACCTAGAACAACTTTTTAATTGATTATATTGGTATAAGATACATTGAATCACATCTCCACAGATCCATTAGTTTTACAGTAATAAAAAACTAGATATATATATGATTCTCATTTTATGTTAGAAATAAAAAAACATATCATAAGAAACATTCTTACATCCATGATATCATTCAAAATATCCTTTTCAAAATCATGTGGAAATTAAAGAAAATAAATGGTGAGATCATATACTCATGAAGGGTTTCGAACATGAAAACTATCATGTGTAACTAAGGAATAATCAATATGGAATAATAGATAATAATATCAAATGACATTAAATCAGAAACTGATTTCAATGTAAATCCATGAAAAATATTAACATAGAAAACACTTGGATATCAAAAATCCTAATAATAATAAAGGAAATAAGTAATTTTTGACATTCATTATCAAGTCCTCTCAACTAATATATCTTGAATCATAACATTATAGCCTCTCAAAAAATATTTCATTCTTAATAAGAGATTAGTTTTAAACCAAATAATCATATAATAAGGAATGAACCATATTTTGCCTCATGATACTGATCAATGTGTCAACATGCTAGTTATAATCGGGCCTCAGCCATCACTTACACATACAATGCATTCCTCACATTATAAATGACAATTAAAATTCATTCTAAAAATAACTTTCAAGACATAAACTATATGTATTGAATCAAGAATACATAACACTAATGATTATCATCTTAAACTATTGCGATAAATAATATATTTATAATAACTAGATCATATCCCCAATAACAAAAATGGGTGTTTTCATAAATGAAAATACATTTATAATATCACTATAACATTTCATAAGTAAAAACCCTTCTCTTTTTGAAAAAAACATATTTAAAATATTAAAATTTTCAAAATATTAGGAAAATATTTTCTTCGAAAATATCGATGGAAATTTTAAAAGGAATCATCATTGAAAAGAGTAGTCATGACATTAGGAAAATTGGTCCTTGTAGTGTGTGTCAAAATATTTATTAAGTTCACACTTTATTATAAAAAATATCTCATTTGGAAATGAAAAGATGATTCTTATTATAAAAAAATCTTGATAATAATAAATGGGTAAAAATTAAATTAACTAATCACGTTATAATATTATAATATTATCGAAATCCTTTTAATGAAATTATGAACACGAAAGAAAAATATTCACGACCAAATAGAAAATAATGTATTTTTTGCATGAATTTTTTTTTCCCAAATATTTAACTAGAAAAGAGAAGAAAATGTTATTATTACTTAAAAATAAAGTAAAACGTATTTTTAGATAAGTATCAAATAACTTATCTGAATGAAAATTAAATCATATACAATACCAAAATAAAAATAATATTTTCAATTAAATCCCATACCTCAAGTTCTACATTCCATGTAAGTGATTTTAAACATCATTTTAATAAATTTAGATTTATTATAATTATATACCAAAAAGATATTAATACTTATAATAACATATATTAGCCACTTATAAAATTTTAATACCATTTTATTAATAATTATTTATTAAAATCATCATTTTTGGGTGTCAATTGTTTAATTTTTCATGTATGATTTGGTTTGGTGGTTTCAGTCCTCATATATATCTCATGGTTCCATCATCCATAGAATGATAATAATGATAAAAATATCATATATACTAATTTTATACAAATTTAAAATTATCTATGAATGCTTTACATGAAAAATTAATCACATCTCTTCATGGAGGTGATAGTCCACAAATATGCATGAGTGGCGTTATAATTTTTAACAAGTTGAAGCGTAAGTAGATAAATGATATATTTTACTTAGACAGTCATAATTATGTCATAAATAATATATATATGTATTAATTAATTCCATATCTATAACCATCAATAAAATGGTGATGAAAAATGAATTACACCTATGTGTGGAGATGGTAAGTCGTACATATGCATGAGTAATATCTTCACCTTCAGGGGACATAAAAGACGTGGAAAATCATTGTAACATAATAATTATAAAATTTCAATATATTTATGATATTAGAGTTATTAATTTATGATTATTATAATTTATTTATATTATTTCTATGTGGAAATATATTTAATATAAATCGGAAAAGGGGTATACCTGTTTGTTGAGAAACCACATTTGGATTACATATTATGCCTTGAAAGGGTGGTATTTTGGAATGACCATAACATGTAAGACATTGGGAATTATATATGATTTTATTAGCTTTGTTAATTGTGGAGATATAAGGTTTAAAAATTTTGAATAATGGACGAGAGAAGGTTCCATTTTATAATTGAGAGGAGGGACAATCTTGGAATTACATAAAGTATTAAATTAATATAAATAAATTTTCTAGTTAAAGTGGGCCCAAAATTGATATATTTTATATATATTATTATTAAAATATTAAATTATATAATACAATATTAATTTGTCGAATTTAATTGGGGTTTTAACCCTTATCTCTTAGTCTTAACCTCCCCCCAACCATTATGATAATTACCTCAATATCAATGTTTTTTGTTATTTAAGGGTTAATAATGTCACCATAAAAGGAAAAGTGAACCTTAAATGTACCATGGTTTATATTTTAAAACATATCGCATTAACATGTATCAATATTGGTTTTTATGTATTTTAAATAATTTAATAAAATATTTTCTATCATAAAATATAATTAATGTCATTTTTGGAACAATTCATTTAAATAGACTTTATAGTCATAAAGATAAAAATTGAATTAGAATATAAACTTTCAAAAAATCCCAAATATTTTATATAGATCAATATAATTATTAGGACACTATAAATCACACAAAAATATTACTTTTAGGGTTTCTAAAATCATTTACATGATTTTTCTTTTGTTTACACAAGTACTATGCCGGCATTGTGTAAACATTTAAGGTAAATATTTCATCAATAAAAATTAAAAATAAACTAATGTAATGAGAAAAAGTCATTTTAATTTTAAATTAAAACATATAACTGAACATAGCTTCTTCGTATCCATATAAAAATTTATACATATTAAAACTAAGAGAGTGAAAATTTGATTTTATTGATTATTTAAAATTATACTGAGGTCATTATCAAAGGAAAGTGGAAAAAATTCCATATTTTGGAGCATTTAATGGTCATGGTACAAAATAAATATCCAATCAAATTAATACAATTTTTATGGATTGTTTTTGGCATTATGTTTTTATTTATAATCGTAATTACAAAATTTACCCTTATTGATGTGACAAATTTTTACTACAATTTCTATTCATAATGACAAAAATTTAAATAGACCAATATACCAAATTTATTCCTCTTGATTAAAAATTTAGAATCCATTTTTTATTATTTTATTCCTATAATTTGTAGAAAATAATTTTAATATAAAAATTTAAAATGCAATGAAAAATTGTTTTTAGAAAAATGCATTTATTAATCCCAGAAATGAACTTACAAAAAAATAAGATTTAATGATGATTAAAAAGTAATTTATTAGAATTTATATAATTGACCATTAATTTTTTTTCTTTAGATCAAATTAAAATCATAATTTTACTTTTTAATGAAAATAAAAATTACTTTTAAAAAAATCAATAGTTCTCAATATTCACTGAAAAATTAATCTTTTAAGAAAAAATTCTAATTTTAACCATATGATAATATCGATATGATGATTTCATAAGGGATATTATTTATTTCAAAAAAAATTATAAAATTTCGATTAATTAAATATAATATTCCTACAAAACATCAATAAAAATCATTTTTTAAGATAAATAATATATCTTTTTCTAAAAATGGAGTGCTTATTTCATAATAATTAATGAATAAATTTCTGTTAAATGGATTATTTATAAATATTTTTCATATGTGAATTTTTTTATTAAAACACTATAATCTAATGGCTCGGTGATAACTATAATATTATAATATTACAATAGTATGTTGTAGTTTATTTAAACTCAGTTTTTCATTTGAAGAAAGCTATCAAACAAATTAAAATTTTTTAAAGGGACATGTATCATAAAGTCATGGGTTGTTATATATATTTTTTACAAGAGTTAACATGTTCAAGGAAAATACCTTCATCATATTAGTGAATAAATCGTATAAAATTTTCATTGGTGTTAATAATATTTCATTTACACTCAAAAAACATAAAATAGTGAATTTTATGTTTTTTACCATTCAAATATCATAGGGGGTATTCTTAAGTATGGGTATTACAAGATCATTATTCAAGGTATAACAAGTAGTATTGACTCCCACATCCGAAAAAGTATTGGTGGAGTATAAATTCAATCAAAAGAGTTCCTAAAATACCTTGTATAGTTTGATTCTATATTTTCAAAAAAATATTTTTTCGGGGAGTCCTAAGTGAAGAAAAAAATCAGTATAACCTTGTGAATTTCAATGTTTCATCATAATATTTTTTTTACAAACTCTACATCAATATCACATTGAATGGATATGATCTTATACCCTTTTTCATTTACAACCATATTTGTTTGTTAAATAAAGAATTTACAGGCCTCATTTTTATGATCCAAGAAATAATCCTATGTAAATCTCATATAATCATTGATAATTACCAAATTGTAAGATTTACCTCTTATACATTCAAATGGGTTTAGTATAAATAAATCAACATATAAAAACTCAAGCGAATTTTATGTGGGTACATCAATTTTAGATTTAATGGAATAATTTTATTTCTTATCAAGATGTCAAGTCCCACACACAATTTCATTTTGGGATTGAAATTTAGACAAATCCCATACTTGTTTATTTAAGTTTCTTTTGGTTAGAGATTTAGAGAGAGAGTGTGTGTGTGTGTGTGACACAATGACAAAGACATCAATTCCATAACGATGAATAAATATATATTTTACTAATAAATTTAACGTTTTGGATTAAAAACATATTTTAAATGAATAACATAGTAATTTTAAAATGAACAAGCTAAAAATAAAATATTTTATCTGGATTCAAAAACATTATAAAACTTATTTTAAAAAAAACATTAAAATCACTATCACAAAATTGGATAATACTATGAAAAATATGTTTTAATGAATCGTCAAATCAAACATCTTTAATAATGGTATAATTTAAAAAACCAATAGTGTATATGTCATTTATATTATTCCATGAGTTATCATTATACGTGGCATGGCCTTAATCAAACATTTAAATATTGTTTAACCAGGATTAGTCACTGCACATGTTTCTAGAGTACCTGTTGTCCATGTAGTAGGTATCTCCTTAGTATTTTCTTTTGATACATTTATCCTCATAATCTACCTCAATTTAGTCCATGAGACATTTTGCACTAGCATCACGTGATTTGATTCATGATAGGGAATCATCACTGGAACTCCATGTAAAAACATTGAATAATTTTTTTCTTTTCTTCTTCTCATTTATCGTATTTTTAAATATAGGGCACACAATTTTTATTTTCTCATTTTTCATAAATTCATATAAAGTTACCTTTGTTTTTCAATGTTGATTCTCCTTTTTGGAATGATGAAAAAATTTATTATTCCTCGTGAATTTGTTCATCTTCTTAGAAAAGTGATAATTTTTAGCATCACTAACAGAAGAGTCATAATTGATTTCATTAATGGAAATAGTTTTCTATTCGTAAATTCCATGGATTTCTTATAGATTTTCACTTTATGGTAATGACAAATTTCTTGAGCGACCCAAGGAGTTATTCCACTGGAATGTTCTTAATTTTATTTTTCTTCTCAAATTATTGTTACCTTGGATGACCATGAACATGATAAATACTCAAATTATCTTTTCAAAACTAATTTCAATAGTAAGAATATCACCAATAGAAATTTAAACATTTATAATTTTAGTAAAGAGAGTGAAAATAAAAAAAATATATCCATTAATATGAATATTAAATATTCTAAAGTCTTAATGATACATGTAAATTATAGTGCCCTGAACAATTTTAGTCCCCTCATGTCTAAATTCAAGAAGTTTCAAGATTTCATGTGTAATTGTTCATGTATAAATATGATTAAATTACTTTCTATAAACATAAAAGGAAGGGAATTCAGGGATTTTTCATAAATTTAAAAGGCTACCATATCATCATATCTCCATTTTTCCTTATATTCATTAGTGGGTATGAAACCATGCATCGAAATTTTCTAAATGGGATAACCAATTCTTCTACGAAATCTTGACATGTGATTTTTATAATAAATTTAATCTTATATGCAAAATAATAGAGCTCGACTCATTGAATGCCCCTCAAGTTAAACTTGGGTGTTAGTAGATGTGTCGAAAATTTATGATCATTCCTTGATACCAATTGAGGTTTATAAACCAATGATGGATCTGATACCAATTATTTTTCCAAGTTGGATGTATAGAAGGGTTAATTTCATTTAAATAATTAAATTAAATAAATTTATAAAATTATTCAACAAATAATATTACATAAAAAGCACAGTGGGAAATAAATGACAAGGTAATATGATAAACGAGTTTGACCAAAAATATATACGAGTGTATATATCTTCTTGCCACAAAGGCTAGAGGGATTTATTATCCATTGGATTTAATGGTATCAAAGATACCTAGAAAAATTTTCTTTTTAATTGGTTATAGAAATAAACCCAATACAATGGAACACGTTTACATTTTATATGGTTTTAGAAATAAACTCAAAACACTCACTTTAGTGATAATGAGAAACCAAGACGAAGAAATTGATGGCGTGGTTTTTTTAGTAAAAACCATTTAAAGTACACTCTCAATTCTTAGTAAGACTGAAATGAAAAAATTAGGGAAAGGGAGATAAATATGTGGGAGGGAAAATAAAGACAACAATGAGAACAATATGGCTCAAGTGATGGCATAATAGTAACCAAAATTTAACTGCTAGGTAACTAATACATTCCAAGCCTTCTAGGGGGTGTATATTTATAGACTTTGGCATTAGATTGATGATTTTGTATGTTTTGGGGTCCAAAATATCCATTAAAATGTTAGAGAATCCGAAGGGGGAATCATGTAACTGATAGTATGACTTTCTAGAAAAAATCCTTTGATCGGCCACTAGGCTCCACCAACTTGTCAATGGGTGACGTAGTGTGAAGGTAACACTATTTTCCCATATCATACTGCCTGGTAAGGCTAGAAATAATGCAAGTGCCACTTCCTATCACATCAACTGGCTGATGGTTTGCCTCTGGTTGATTGGTGGTTTGCCTTCAATTGGTTGGTAGAAATGCCATGTCAAGGACTTCAAAATGGCCCTCAAAATACTTATTAAATATAATGATTCATAGACCAACAACCTAATATGATATCGAAACAATAATAACTAAAATAACATCTAATTAAATATCTAGAGTCAAAAGAGTTGTTGATTTTTCTTTGACGTCAATAAGATAGTGAGAGGTACAAAAATTCCAGAATGTTTTGTAGATAGAGGTAGGACCATGGGGGCTTGAGTGGGAGGTAATATAATATTTTGGCCAACACGTGCTCATACTAAACCTCAAGATACCTTGGAATGTTGGGTTTTGGGTGTTGAATTTTTATTTTTGGTTTATTTACGATATTTTGAACTATTTGATCTATTCATTTTGTTCTGGGATGAAAGTAGAGCTTATCTAGTTGTACATGGTGATCTCACACCGTATGGCAATGTGTGTGGAGCCTATGTACATGGTTATATGCTAATCATAGTGAAAAATTTTTGATTGACACACAATCCACCAATCCATCAAACCAATTCTTGTGAAGTCACTAGTCCTATTTGGTTTTTCTTGATATTGTATAATGTTGGGAAATTGGATTTATGATCGATAATTGTGAAAGAAATTTTATAGAAATTTAAATTTTTATTCGGGTAATGTTTAAAGAATTTAAAATAGAAATGTAAATTTTGAAATGGTTTTGAATGGATTTTGAAAAGAACATTTGATATAAAATGGATTTAAAGTGGGAAATGTGGGTTTTAATGGTTGTGGTTGATCATATATTTATAAAAAAAGTTTTCCTGTAGGGAAAATATTTTATAGATGGGTTGGGTTGGCATTCGAATATATATATATAAGTGTTTTAAAAAATGTAAATTGGTTTTGAAATTTGATAGGGAGTTTTTCAAAATGAATTAAAAATGAAGTTGGATTTGGGTGATTTAGAAATATTTGTAATGGAGTTATTTTGGGGTTCAAAATTGGTTTTCAAATGGTTTATGGGTCTTAAAATTTAATTTCATAGTTTTGAAATGGTTCAACAGGAGACTTTCGGTTAGATTATTTTGTGTCTTTTTTTGTAGTGTTTTTCTTTACTTCCATTGAATTCATTACTTTTAATTGAAACATTATTTTGGTTGGGGATGATTATTTCCTGGACTTGTTGTTGTTTAGGTTTTTTGTGACATCATGTCATTTAAATCATGTTGTCCAGAACCATATTGAGTGTCATTGAGTTTAGGTGATCGCATATTTTGGGGGCATTTAGTCAATCATAATTTGGAATTAATTCTTATTATTTGTGATTCTTTGGACACTAGGTATCTCTTATATTAGTTATAAATTTGGGTTTCTCATGTCTCATTATAGTGGTTGGGTATTTTGAAGTTTTGTGAATGGTCATGGTTGGTGACGTTTGATTTTGGTTCCTTAGTTATGTGGCAAAACCATAAGTGTGGTATAGTTACTAAGGATGGATGTTGAACCAGTTGAGATTACAAACCAAATAATATCTGTTTGGTTTGACGGGATCACCATGAATGAAGTATCGGGTATGAGCACCTAGGTTATAACTTATATTTATTCATGACCTAGGGTTTAAACTGATGTTGTTTTAAGAGGATTGATTGGGGGTTTTTCATTCTTCTCATTATTCATAGTTAGAGGATGATTCAGGTTTTTTAGATGATTGTTTTGAAGTGGTCTAGGATTAGTTAGATACCACTGAGAGGTGATTAAATCAGTGGAATAATTTTTTTTAAAATATTTTACTTTTGATTCAATTTCTATGATTGTTTAATGTCTTGATGCCTTTCCTTTAATACTGAGCCTTATCCAGCATGAAATAACATAATGCATGAAAAACACACATTGATTTTTAAAAAGGATAAGTACTAATGCCTACATCTTTACTACAACCGGTAATCACCCCTTATTATAGATTTTTCACTATATATAGTTGTTTACAACTATGGAATGTCTCATTCCAATCAACACTGAGTCATACAAGAATCATATACATTTAAATAATATCATATATAATCTTTTAACATTTATTTGTTAATAATATCTTAGTATTATTATCATTTCGGGTTTTAACTGATTTTTTTTAATTTATATGCTTCGTTACGCAAGTAATGACTTTTTTGGATATTATTTATACTATTCATATTGATTGTTATATTATGTCTCTAACATCTTTTTTAATCATCAAAGGAAAATAAGTCTTGAATGGATACGATGGGGAATAATTCTCACCACGTTCATGGAGACGGTAATCCGTACGTACGCACGAGCGACAATAACATTATTTTGATATAAAAACAATATATAATTGTATGGTATATATTATATAATGAATAATTATCATGTTATATTTATTATTCACATCAATTACACATCACTATTACTACCATCCAAATAATAATTTATTGAATAAAAATTACACCGTGACTTTGAGATGGTAAGCTGTACGTACGCACGTATGGTGACATGTCATTCAAAGGATGGATTGAATAATGAAATTGGTTGTACCATATTTATAATAACATAAAATTATATAGAAGATACTGGATTTATTATTTTATATTGGAAACAACAATGAAAAAGGATGTGGAAGAATAATGGAATGTGAAAGAGGTGATAGAATATTTACTTTTTTTCGGGTTCTTCCTTTTGATTTGATCAAAAGGGCTCCATATGATGGCTTTATTACTAAAGGAATCCCTATAGGATAAAGGGAATATATTTGAGAGGGTATGTGGGAAGATTATGGCTAAGACACAGGGCTCTTAAGGTGTGAATTAGAGATAAGGGGGAGTTCTTTTTTATAATAGGGGTGAGGGGCACCTAAGGAAAAGCTAGAAATATTATATTATAATAAAACAATCTATGTTTTTAATGGTTCCAAAATGAATTATTTAAAGGTTAAGGTGGGTATGAGTTTAAAACACTCAAAAAATAGTATTTAGATATGTTTCGTTCACTGTATTAACTTTATCTTTTATATTTAACACTTAGTAAAATAGTTTGTCATATATCATGTGTCTTCGTATTTTTATATTATATAGTTAATAAACATACTATATACTTCCAATAGAACCCCAACTAGTTAATTAAAGATTTACCTATCATTATATAAGTCGTTTGGCCGAACCATTGATTTTTATGAATAGAATATCAATTAATAATATTATATTTTATTTAAAAACTCTTTTATGTAAATTTTGACATTATTTGGTTTGTTTTTCAAAATTCATAAAACCATTATTAATCCAAGACCAATTCATCTAACTAACCCTAACAAGTCATAGTAACCTATGAAATTAGTAGAATTAATAAAAATTCTCAAATTACATTTATTAGGATATTTCTAATATCAATTATTTTAATATTTCATTAATTAGGTAATTACTGCATCACCATTGTGTCATAAATAAATTATTTTATATAATGTCAAAAAAATATTAATAAAATACAATTATATTGGAAATATTTTCAGCATTCAAATAAATATTTATAGTTGAATTTATCTTATGTATAACCCAATATTAAAAATGTTTTAGTTATTAAAAATTGATTTTATATATTTTAACTCTTCTATAAATGAAATAATAATAAGTGTCCTAATCTAATCCAAGTCAACCAAAGAGGTTAATATTTCATTCATAAGTTTGTTTCTAGTCTAATTATACTTATCCAATAGAATCTGGACATGTTTTATGGTAATAATAATATCATTTTTACCATTAAATACCCAATTTAATTTTAACTGCGATAAATAAAAGTAAAAAGTAACTATTCACCAAAACTTATTTTCATCATATTGAACCACATTTTACTTAATGATATTAAGCATTTCTCTCAAAATTTTTGAATTCCACTCACAAAAGCTGTAACATTATGTTTTATGTGAATTTTCAAATTCTCATAAGAGGTGGGTAAAAGACTGTGAAAACTTCAATAAAATTTTTATATATCTAAAATTATTATAAACTAACTAAAATTATTTTTATTGAACTTATATAAGTATTATTTATCTATTTGTAACTAAAATAAATTTAAATAAAATATATAATTATTCAAATAAAAATTCTGTTTTAAACTACAACTTAGTGTTGTTCAGTATTAATAAAAAAATGAATGTTTTTAGAAAAATACCAAAAAATCACCCTAATATAATTTTGATATTCTAAATAAAAAAATGAAGTCAATTTTTAATGATAAAATTTATAAAGTTTCTAAAAGTGTGTATTACTATTCATAATGGCCACATTGATTGGTTGTGGTGTGTTATAATCTCGATGTTTTGTACAATTCAAGCTACTGCATTATTCAAAGGGAAACATACCATGGAATCTAGGGGTGTTAAATGGTTTTGGTCAACGGAAATGGTTTGGGTTAGTGGACTCCGGGATATGTCGGGTCCGACCGCACCCAGACCCCACCCAACACTTTTAAAAAAAACACCAATATCATTCAAACCTGGAATCTGATTGACGATACATTTGTTATATTGGAACCCTCAAACCAAGGTAGATATTTTGGAATCCTATTTGGAGGATTTATTGGAAGCTGAAATATTCCGAAGTGCTAGGGGATCGGTTCTCCCAAGATCAATCATGATACATAAGGAAACCTTCCAGTTGGCTGAGATCTAATGACATCTGAAAAGAGACCCTGTATGGATCAGCTACTATGGCCCAGTGGGAAGCGACTAATGTGTGACCTGGTAGGCCCACGGTGCAGAGTGGATTCTGTGTCACCTAACAAACCCAAGGTACACAATAGGAGGAGTAACTCAGTATGGCTAAATGTGGGAAGATACTTCTATATTACCAGGAATTCCGATGATAGGAAGTGACATCTATGTGACCCAGAATACCCATGGTACTCATCAAGTATTAGTACCAAAGTAGTCCTAGGTTAGTGGAAATTATCGTTGGGGTGGCCCGGCAAGCCCACATCACTCATTGAGTAGGAGTTCTCCAGTAGCACATAGTGTTTAATGATGTGACTAATGGGCTTACTATCCTACACTATAATATACCATGTGTGAGATTTCATGATTCATGATCATTCTTGGTGATCATGATTTGTGGTTTGTTTGTGGATTTTATTGGGGTCTTTCATTGTTTGTTCGGGGTCCCTACATAGTTTTTTGTTAGTCATCCATGCACGGGAATCGCCGACACATGTTGTGTCTGGTGAAGATGATTGCTG
Source organism: Viscum album (assembly GCA_963277665.1). NCBI lineage: Eukaryota > Viridiplantae > Streptophyta > Magnoliopsida > Santalales > Viscaceae > Viscum > Viscum album. The sequence continues at coordinate 229,697,864 of OY728167.1, read as the reverse complement.
CCTTAAGGGGGGACTTGGTGGCCCCGAGCCCTATGGATCCCAGTGATACTAGATAGGCGAGGCATACATCTATAGCTTCTTGCGGCTACTATGTATTTAACCAGTAGGTGGGGTTTTTAGCGGATTTTTATGTAATGATTATTTTTTACATTCATGTTTTCCAGTGAGTCTATTGTTGGGTTTGTATTCTAGCTCATTTGGCATACAGTTGTAAGTGCACTCAGGGGTTATTTATAATGGTTGTCTTGTTTTATATTTCTAGATTTGGGATGTGGTTGTGTCTCTGAATACATACAGTTACTAAGGATAATTCCTCAAACTTGTAGGTTGATGCATTTGTCACTAGTCGATAACCCCTTTAATGAGGGTGGTGAGCTTGGGGTATGTAACCACACGACCCCCAGGGGACGGGTCATGACAAAGTGGTATCAGAGGTGGTAGGTTCTACATCAATGATAGGGGTTCAGTTTTTTTGTTTGGGAAATAGGGATAAATTTTTTCAGTTCAACTTTTCGATTTGGGGAGACCTGTGTGGGTGCAGTAGGGGAGGTTTCCATACATCATGACCTTAATTCTGATTTTCAGCTCTATGCATGAAAAAAACTGGTCACATAAGTCTCTCCTTATGATCTCCTTGTATAAGAGTCATCTCACAATGTATAACCTTCTGACTGTTGTACATCATGATCTATTCTAGGATACCTCCATGCTTCCGTCTAGCTTGGCATCTGAAACGTGATTGTGTGGACAGCCCACCTAGTGATTAGGCCTAGGTTCTGGGTGAAGTGAAAGAGATGGTGAAGCCAGGAGGTTCACCGATGCTGTCAACACTCGTCAATCAGAAGTTACTGCTGGCATTATCGGTAAAGGGAGTACATAGACTCAGTGACTTTCACGTGTTTCAGAGACATAGACCTCACAAGATCTAGGGATAGAATGATCCTCAGGTTACTGAGGATAGGTTGGGGTAGTGGCAAGGGTATTTCACTTAGTGAGAACACAACATGACCATATGGAGATCATAGCCGCAATACTTTTATAGGTCTTGGCATGTAGATGGTGGAGGCTGACTATCAAGATGCACGATGAGGTGACACTCACCTGGATAGACATCGAGCATATTTTTCAGGATGATTTTTTCCTGAAAATTTCCTCTTTCTGTGCACATATGAGTAGTTTCACCTAAATCAGTGCATCATGCTTGTGGCTGAGTACTCTATTAGGTTTACATAAATTTATTTAGACCCACAGTCATGGTGTGAGAGCCTTTCTTTCGGTCTGGGACCTTTAATAAGGGACTCATATATGATATCCGGGAATCTGTTGTGTCTCTCTGCATCCCCACTTAGGATGAAGTCCAAAAGTGAACCCTTCTTGTAGAGAGATTCCTGGTTTAGCATGAGCCAATTGTCGGAATCACCAGTTGACATCAAGAAGAAGATTCATCAGTGGTTAGCAGTAGACAGTAGACACGGGGGCCCAAGCGGGCCATTTCCTTCGGGGGATGATCTCATGACTTGGAATATGTAGTGTAGGTCTCCTAGAGAATAGGGAGTCAATAGGGAACTAGGTTGGGCTTCATATATAGAGGGTAGGGACACATGCCTCATGATTTCCTGACCCCCCACATAGATGATCAGTAGATGGTCGAGGGACTGTCAATGCCGAGGAAGAGATTCGAGCAAGGATGTCCGCAGGGAGGCGAATGTGGTTGGATGTAGAAAGAGTGTAAGATAGTGGACAACGTTTTGAGGTGCTACCACCACCACCCAAAGTTGGTCCACCATGGACTCGGGGAGCTAGAATACATGAGAGATTCTAACATCAGGTGATGGAGTATTATGACCACGACACTCTAGAGATGGTTAGAGGTATGATATGTTTCTTCTCCACATTATATTCAGATCTTTATAGACACATGTTCCAAACAAACATTCCTTTCCATGGACCTCGTTCGATCCTCAGAGATTCTGAAGGAACTGTTGGGTTGATCATTATGATTAGATAATCCTACGGGAGGGGATTTGATGATTAAAAACTGGTGCTTGTATTGTGAACTTTCCCTAGGATGTGGGAGATTGAGCAGGGATCTCCTAGTAGTTGTGTCAAGGCATTACGATGTCATCTTGGTTTTGGAATGGTTAATTACAGTCCATTTTCATATTGATTAATTTAGGTGCACATTATTGTGTGTCTGTGTGGATGGAACTAGGTTTTACTTCACTGGATATTAGGGAACTTTTACATATCTTGAGGTAATTTATCGTAGGAGTGTGCTACCGATCACTCACCAGTTTTCTAGCCTCACCCTCGGTATGGTGGACTAGTGGAGTCCAAGATTTCTTGTGATGGTGGATGAGTATGAGGATGTCATTTCAAATGATGTTCTGGGTCTACTACTTGAAGAGATGTATACATATGCATCGATATGTACTCGAGGACATCACTGATATTCAAACCATCATATCAGATGGATCCTGTGGTGCGACATGATTTTAGGGTACAGTTTGAGGAATTGTAGAAGAATGGGTTCCTAAGGCCTATCATTTCACCAAGGGAAACCCTAGTAATGTTTTCCAAGAAGAATGAAGTGAGGTTTAGGTTTTTCATGGACATTTGTCTCCAGATCATGGTGACTGTGAAAAACATGTATTCACTATCATGTATTTAATACCTCTTCGATTAATTGAAGGGAGCATGGTGGTTATCAAAGACATACCTCTGATCAGGCTATAATCTTCTTTTGGGTATATGATGAAGATGTACCAATGAAAAAATTTAGATGACAGCATGGCCACTATGCGTTTTTGGTGACTCCTATTTGAGAGAAAAACTATCCCACAATATTTATGGGACTACTGAATAGGATTTCCCAGACTTACCTTGATCATTTTTGGTTGGTCTTCATTGATGACATCTAAGTGTAGTTGTCGGAGGAGGAGGAGCGCACTACACACCTACAGATAGTCCTGGATACACCCCAAGAGCACCGGATTTATGACAAGCTCTTGAAGTCTTGTTCTATATTAAAGAGGTACACTTTCTAGGATACGTAATCTTAGAGGATGGAGTTGCTATGGATTCGGTGAATATAGAGGATGTTCTTTCATGGGAGCCACCCCGAATCGTGACTGAGGTGTAGAGTTTCTTGGGTTTGGCTGGATACTATTAGAGGTCAGTACCAAATGTTTCGTGAGTATCAGAACCTTTATCATCCTTGAAATTGAAGGGACATCCCATCTCGTGGGTTGCGTACTTCCAAAAAATCATACAGGAGACATGGTGGAGACTGACGTGTGATCCCATTTTGAGACTTCTATAAGAGTTTATTCGGTATTTAGTCTTCTGCAATGAATCAAGGACCAGACTAGGTTGTGTCATGAATTAAAAGAGAGTGATGATCACCTATAGCCCATGGCAGTAGAGGTATCATGACCAGAACTACAAGACCCAGTACCTAGAGTTATCAGGAGTGGTCTTTTCGTTGAATATGTGGTAGCAAAACATGATGGGTGAATGTTTTACCATCTACTCCGAGCACAGTTGTCTCTGGTATATCTTCTCACATAAGGACTTGGTCCTAAGAAAACCGTGATTATTGGAGTTCTTCTTGGACTATGAATTCTAGATAGTATTTACTCATGGAAAGGGGAACGTCGTGGAAAACACGCTCAACGTGAGGTTTTGAATAAAGCTACTGAGTGATGTGTCACTGAAGCTAGCAGCGATTTAGATAGCCTACATGGATGATGATGGAGTAGCAAACCATCAATCAATGGCTATCACTCCACTATTACAGTGAGTTAGGGAGGTACAACATGTGGATGTTGACTGCAAGGCCTGATATGCTCATTTGTCATCAAGACCGGCTCCATATGGAATTTTGATAGGTGGGGAGCACGTTATCATTTTTAGAGGATGAACCATTTTACCAGTGTATTTAGGGAGGTGGTTTTGAGGGAGATTCAATCATCCCCTTGGGCAGTACATCCAAGTGAGATGAAGTGTTATGAATACCTCTATTGTCTATACTGGTGGCCAGGGTTGAATAAAGCAGTGGCATCGTTCGTTTCACAATGCCTGACTTTTTAGCATGTAAAGGTGAGCATCTGGTCTAGTCTGGCTTGGAGCATCGACTTGAGGTACTAGAATGGAAGTGGGATGGTATCATCATGGTCTTAATGATGGGGTTACCATGCACATCAATGATCCATGATTCTATCTCAGTGATCATTGACCGACTAACCATGTCATATCACTTCCTCCCCGTCTGGAAGCTGGGATAGGTTGAGGGGATGGGAAGCCTCTACGTCCAAGATATATTGCGGCTTCCCAGGGTACCATCGACGATCATCTCAGACCATGATGCACACATTACATCCTGGTTATGGAAGGGTTTTCCCGAGGCATTCGGGACTCACCTCTTCTTGATCACATCTTTTCACCCTCATATATATGTTCAGATAGAGTGGATCATACATACCTTGGAGGGAATGCATCATGCATTTGTCCTTGACTTTGGTCATAGTTGGGGAGACCACCTACCACTAGTGGAGTTTTCATACAGCAATATCTATCATTACACCATTGGCATGGAACCGTTTGAGGCCTTGTATGGGCGGCCATGCATATTACCTCTCTTCTAAACAGACCCAGGGGAGTCTACACTCATTAGTCTGGAGTTGTTACGGGCTACCACTGAGAAGGTGCAGATCATCCAGGAGCTAATGAGTACTGTAGAGAGTAGATAGAAATTGTATGCTGACAGGAGGTGGAGAACCTTGGAGTTTGACGAGGGATACCATGTTTTCCATAGAGTCTCACCTCAAAGGGGTTTGCAAAGACTTGGCCAGGGTGGAAATTTATCTTCAAGGCTCATTGGATCTTTTCAGATTCTCTGTAGAGTTGGCGAGATGGAATATGTCCTAGCTCTTCCCCCAACAATGCATTGTGTGAGTGATGTTTTCCACGTGTTACACATGAGGAGGTACGTGCAAGATACATCGCATTTCCTCAACTAGGGAGAGATAGACATTGATTATGGGGAGAAGTTTTCAGAGTTCCTAATAAAGATAGAGGATCGATAGGAGTGGGACCATCGTGGATGGTCAATTCCTCTGTTGCATGCTCGGTGGTAGCATGGGAACCTTCAGGAGAGAGACCATGGGAGCATGAGTCTCATATTCGTGCTCAGTAACACCATGTGTTTTATTAGCCTTTCTTTTGGATTTTGGGGACGTAAATCACTAATCTAGAGAGAATTTAATAACCCATAATTTCCATGTAATTGTTTTTTAAAATTATATATAATTATTTAGAGACCACAAGCTTTCACAGTTCATGATTCTGAGGTCCGGTTAGCGTAAAATGGAATATTGAACAAATTTATGTTTGTTTTAGTAAATGTGAGAGAGGGGTTTTCTAACTATTCAACCGGTGCTCAGAACAAAAAACTGAAGGCACTATTGAACTCAAAATTCTTGGATTCTCCTCTAAATGACATAACATCAACCAACAAGGGTTGGATGGAAAAGATAATGTTTGGACTTCTCAGAAAATATAAATAAAACATAAAAATTTATTTTCTTTTATGTTCTCACCATTGAGGGACTGAAGACGAAGCTATGGTGCGGCAACATGGCTCATTAATGGAAGCTCCTTATTGAATCATTTTTGTGGAGTGTAACAGGTTCCATGATTCAGAAATGATACAATGTAACGACACAATGTAACAGTGTTATAGAAACACTATGACATATTTCCTTTTAATGAGAAAATCCATAGGAGAGTCATGAATTAGACTATGTAAATTTTTTGACGAATCAACGGTAAGTACTCCCTCCAATTACAAATGACGAATCCTTGAAGGGTCGCTAGAAACGTCGACGCCTAACAATGAACGGGACTGGGAAGCGATGGACACCAATGATTATTTAATACATGCGGACAGAGCACTTCATTGAAAAACATAGATCGAGGTAGGGCTCTTTTGATCGAATTATTTTCCCCGTACCATTTTTTTAAAGCGACAAATGTAGGTCAAACCATGATCAGGTTGGACCATGTATTTTTGGTTGATGCGGGGGGGGGGGGGGGGGGGTGCCTTTTTTTATTAGAGATTTTTATATCCGGATTTAATCATTTTTTAATAGAATTATAACCTCAAACCTATCCATTTAATAAAACACTAATGCTGAGGGTGGGGATCATCATGAATAAGGCTCAAGACCCTCCTCTTTTGTGTTCATCATGGATTATCAATTTAAAGGGGCAGCAAGGCAGATTCAAGTCCTTCGTAGGGAAGGAGATACCTGATGGAGGTCGAAGACATAGTCAGTACAAAGAACGTACCACATGTGTGGCCCCAGTGTTTAGAAAATTAGAATTCCGGCAAACTGGGCCAGAGGTCTCCTATAGTGGCTCGCGGTGGCGGCGGTGGAGATCACAGATGGTGGCCCGTGACTATGGTCGTGGGCAAGTGGTGGTCTACCACGATGGCCCACCGAGGATGACTATCATGGATGGATTGAGCCATGGGGAAAAAGGAAGCATCCTCTACTAGTCCAGTGTGTGGAGTTAGAGACGCGACCTCACAGTCACATAGATGGAGCAGCTCGTAGCCACATCGGGGGAGTGGCCTGCATCCATATCAGTTGGGCGGCCTTCAACTACATCGATGGAGAGGGCCTCAGCTGCGAGCCACAGTTCATAGGAGCATGTGGTAGATTAACCATGTGATGGGAATCCAGTCGCTATATTGATCATCCGAGGTCATTGTGGGCCACGGTCGCAAGACTTTGGAGGACCCATGGGATGAGAGGAACTGGTCCGTCCATAGCGCATGTGGAAAGGCGTAGGCAGGACCCTCCCCAACAGGCTGGACCCAGGCCGGGCCAGGTCCAGGTCGGGTCGGTGGACTCAGGTCCTGGTCCGTGTCTGGGTCTAGGTCTAGGTCAGGTCTGGATGTAGTTCTGGGTAGGACTGTGTCAAGTCGGGTCATACCAGACCTGAACCCAACCACCCCCTTTTTGGAAAACGCCAATATCGTTCAAAACATGCAACCAATTGATGAGTAGTTTTCATCGTTGGAAACATCGCGATGAGGTAGATCTTTTGGAATACATTATATATTTTTTCATGGTTTTTTAAATACTACGAATGGATTGGGGGGAAGTTCTATCAAGGACAAGCATGAAACGTACAGAAAAATTGCGGTTAGATGATGACTAAAGACTACTGACAAGAGACCCTATGTGGATCTGATACTATGGAGCTATGGGAAGCGGATTCTGTGTGACCCGAAAGGACGACAGTGGGGAGAATATTCTTTGTGACCCAAAAAAAATGAAACTTGATAGGAGGAGTACCTCATATGGCCATAGGTGGGAAGCTACTGCTATGTGACCTGACATGCCCAAGGTGGGGAGAAAATTTTATGTGACCGAGCATACCCATGGTACTCATAAAGGATGATTACCACAACATTCCTATGTTAGTGAGAAGTGGCTTGTGTGGGACCTAGTAGGCACACTATACTCATTGAGGAGAAGTTCTCTAGTATCCCATGGTGTTCGATGATGTGACTAATGGTCCTACTATCCTACTCTAGAATATATCTTGTGTGAGTTGTCTTGGAATGTGATCATGCATGGTGATCATTCTTTGTGGTTTGTTCATGGATTACATTTTGGTCATTAATTGTTTTTTTGGGGTCCCTATAGAGTGTTTTGTTACTCACCCCTGCATGAGCTTTGACTGCATGTGTTATGTCAAGTGTAGATGACCGCCGCCTTGACGGTGGAATCGGTGGCCTAGGACCTTGTAGTGCCCATTGAGACTAGGCAGGCTAGGTGTACTTCTACGTCTTTCATCAGGTACTCTATACATACCCAAAAGGTGGGGTTTTCAACGGATGGCTATCCAATGTTTCTTTTGTACTTTATTGTTTTCGAGTTAGTATTTTTTGGGGTTTGTATTCAAGCCCCATTTTACATTTAGTTTTACTTATACTCAGCGGTTATTTGTAGTGGCCTGCTAGTTTTACATTTCTATCTTTGGGATGTGGTTGTGTGTGTACGTGTGTACATGTACTCAGGAAAATGCCTCCCATGTGCAGGTTGACACAATCTACACTAGTCTCCAACCTATAACACCCCAAATTTTTTTGAGATAGATTCATTTTAATTTCATAGTATTCTTATGTTGTACGCTACACTTATATTTTCTTTCTCTATAAGAAACATTTTATTAGATTTCATAATACGCTAAAATATTTTTTTCTTGTGTTAAACGCAAGAGCTACCATCCTCAATTGCTTGTGTGGTACACAATACTGAGTTTCACTAAACAATGATATATTATTAAAATATTATTATTTAATCGGATATAAACTAGCAGTTTGGAATTGTATTAACCACTTTTTGAATTTAATATAACATTAACATTCATTTTATCCATTTTCAAGACATGGTATAAGAAAAAGTTCATATTTGGGGATAAAAGATGTATTTTTTAAAAAATGATTTTTACCTAAATTTTTTGGCGCCCACATTTTAAATGGAGTTTTTAACACTTTTTTATATTCTATTTTAAAATTTATCATATTCATTGGAATTTGGACATCAAAATTTAATTTTGTTTACTTTTTTATATTTTACTGATAAAATCCATATTTTCATGAATAGTGAATAATACAACATTTTAATTCAAAACAACCTTTTCATCTATTCTATTTATATGGTTAGATTATATGTTAAATTTTTAAGAGTAATTGGATTTTGTGTTTATCATTTAATCCAATGGTAGTCATTTAATGTAACATCCCATTGAAATTGGATGTAAACACATGTTAATATTTTGATATTTATAAATTCTTAAAAACCAGTTTATTCGTTTTGACAACGAGAATTAATTTTAAATTAATTAAGACAACTTTTTTGTTTTGAATTTAGAAAAATGTATTCCATATTTGGAATTATTATTTCCAAACTGCATAAATTGATAGCTTTTATTTTTGATATTCTGTATAATAACTTCTGTAAATATTTTTATTTACCTTGATTATATGGTAAATCGGGTAAAGAAGGGTTAAAAATCATTTAATAATATAAAACTACCCTAAAATTTGTCCTAAAACTATTTTAATATATACTTCCCACCATGGGTATCCTTGGGTCATTTTTCATATCACATGGATCCACTTGGATGTAAAAATGACATTTTATAATAATTAATTTAGAGTAATGAGAAATATAACATAAACATGCATCTTTTAATAAAAAAAACTTTTATATGGGGTTTTATAAGTGATATATTCCACTATAATTAGTTATTATAAATCTAAAGTGATTTTAAAATAGTGGAATGTTTTTATATTTTTTAGACATTAAATAAATTGTATTAATTATGACACAATGATGATGTAGTGATTTGTTCATTAATAATAGATTCAAATATATCATATTATAAATATTAAAATGAATTTATTTTTATAATTTTGATGACACCCACGAATGTTATGGATTATATTGAAAAATTAAATTTGATTTAATTCCTTTGATTGAAAGGAATCAGGTTGTAATGAATTTGTAAAAAAACCATGATTGAATAGTGTCAAAAATTGACATATTTCATAACTTAAAACATAAAATAATTTATTAAATAATATTGAATTATTAAAAGTATAAGATTAATCCAAATGGTTTTGATATGTAAAAATATGTCATAAATGTCTTTTTTGGTTCTTTTAACATGATATGGTATTTACATTAACCCACTATATGTAGATTACATGATATCACTATAATATTAAAAAAGTAAAAATAAGGGTTAAACCAATATGATAAGGATAAAATAATATTTAAAACAAGTTTAAAATTAATTGGATTATGTTTATTATATCCATCATCATCTTATCGTTTAATGAATTTAGTTTTTTACATTTCTTAATTGAATTTTTATTTTTAATAAATTTATATTTTAAGAAATTCATAACGTGCCCTTCTTCACTATTATAAAATCCCACCACATCTACCCACACATCACACTAATATGTATCCCCATATATCATCCAAATTCTGAAAAATTAAGCTCCCAAAATCCCTCCCTTCCTCAAAGGTGACTTACCTTGGGCTGAAGGAAAACCAAGAACGCCCATTGGCTCGAATCAAACGAAGTCACCCAATTTAGAGGTAATATCTTCTTTCATGTTCTTTTCTTTTACATACTTATCCACTCCCAATGATCTTATTATTATTTGATTACATAAAAGAAATACTATCATAAATATACTATTATGTTGTTATGATAAGTATTATAACTACACTTATGCACTCCTCCATCAAATGGTGATGAACATAATGATTCTATGTTCAACGAACTACTACATCATGAAACGATGATGATTAGATATTCTCCTACATCCTATAATAGAGGCCATTATGATAGAACTGTATTTATATATGATAAATATTATATTTATATTGTCTCTATTCTTCTGTATTTTTTATTTACATCCAATTTTTATGCATTCCATAATGTTTAACCATAAAAATTTCATATGAGGAAGTGCGGACTACAACCCCCTCTAAGTGATATGACTCGTTTATTCCATATATGGAAAGTATAAATGATGTAATTAATGAACATATGTAACCAATAAAACATATATATTATAATTGAAATATTATATACATATGTATCATTTAGTTTTCATTCTTTTAATATTGAAAATAAATGAATGTGTTGTTCATGCGTACGTATGGCCTTCCTTCCCCATGAATGGTTTATTCCATTTCATTTATCTATCTATTATATATAATTATATACTGAATATATATGATAGATAAATAATTATTAACCATATAGATGTAATTAAATCACTGTAGAAGTAATAATATCAATAATAACAAGTTAAAAATGAATGATAAATAAAAAATATTATTACCTAGAACACTACTTTAACATGGAATTGATAAATGAATGGGTAATATAAATTCTTAAGTGAATTAGATATGATTTCATAAATATGATAATGGTTCTATTAAAAGTTATTAATATGTCTATATTCACTGTACCAGAATTTTGGACACATACGATAGATATCAAGCCTATGGTAAGGGATAATCTTTAAATATCATTTTTATCTGAGATTGAATATAAGAAAGTATTTACTGGAGGTATATTTATCATAAATTTACATGTTTTATAATAATTGTATCATATAATTTTTAATATTCTTCTATATATTTTTAAATTCATTTTTCCCTTTTTTTACTTTTACTACATGGTTTGGAAGGAATCTTTCTTACGATTACCATATGAAGAAGTTTTTGAATTTTCTAGAAAATGTATGAGAATTATGGTTTTATAGACATATAATGAATCTACTGATTTCTTTGTATTCTTAAGACCTTATTTATCTGAAGAATACATTACATGATTTCATTTTTATTTTCTATTAAATTCTTTTCATTAAAATTTTCTCGGTATTTTGAGAAAAAAACATTTTTGAAGAGGAGAGGATATTTTTCTCAAGAATTAAGTTCATGTGTTTTATAAAACTTATTTTACCTCTAATATAACAATTTTAAATAGGTTTATATTTCTATACATATTACTACTATGATTTTATTATGTTAATAATAGAATTATATTTTATATGGACGATGGTATGATGGTATGATGTTTAATAAACCCATTTTATTTCTTGTGTTATGCATAGATGAATGATTTGTGTTATTATCAAACATGTAAGAATGATTTCCTTATTAGATGGGTGGGTCCTATGTCACCCTAAAATTCATTGGGTAATGATCTATATATCATGATATATACATGTTTGCAATATAAAGTAAATCCAGTTCAGTAATACATAGTTGGAACGACATGTATAACAGGTTCAGTAATGGACTTTGTCCACTATGATGGCCTTGGAAGAAATGACCTGGATACTATGGAAATTATATTATGTGATTACTAGTTTTCCACAATAACATGTTTTATAAAAATTCTATTCTATCTTGGATAATGTTCCATTATGATATATTCCTTATGTACTGCCAAGATTTATTTCACGACTCATTATTTTGATGTTTAAACTTTATGTTCATGATTTTACGTTCAAATGTATATGGTTTGATTTATGTTATCCATGTTTACCCTTAATGAGCATTTTAGCTAACTATTTTTATGTTTTATTATCCCCAGTTTATAAATAATGGATTTTTGTATGAAAACAGAAGGGGAGATCTTTATGGGAGATGTTGAAGATCATTCACGAAGTTAGAATTTTTTGTTCCTAGTTTCTAATGTCACTGAAATAATAAAGTATTTGGGAATATATTTGTGATATGTATTATGTATTATGAACAATAAATGTAATTCCCATGTATGAAAATACTGGGTCATTAAAACCTATTTTAGGGAGAAGGATTAGTTATCCTTTTGAAACTAGGATGTGAAAACATTAGTGAGATCTCTAGAGATATTTCTATGATATTCCTATGGATGTCCTTAATGTTAAATATAATTATATCATATATTCCTAGAATTATGGTAACGATCATGAATAATGATGGATTAAACCTAAGATATTAGAGATTTAAAGTAATCACCATTTATTATGTTGTTTTCCAAGTATTATTATTTCCTCTCACAATATTATTTTTGGCTTTTAGACGATGGATAAAACCCGAAGGATCCTTGTTAATGATAAATGCATAGAGCAATGAAATTATTGTCCCCCTGAACAAAACAATGTTAAGTTAGATGGAATGAAAAATATTATTTCTATACATATAGATGCTATTATTCATATGGGACATACAAATGACAAATTAAGTGAACAACATTCTATTGATTCCTTCGTGATGAAACACCCACCTTAATTTTTTGGGTCTTCTGATTTACATGTTTTTGAACAATGGATCATCACTATTGAAAATATATTTTCCATCCTTTGATGTTCAGAACATGAAAAATTCATTTTGGATGTCTATCATTTAGAAGGTGAAGTAGACCGGTAGTGGACTCTAATTAAGTATACAATGTAGTATGATTAAATCGAGTCCATGGAATGGGACAAGTTCATGAAATTATATGTCAATAAGTATTTCCCACGTTTTCGTCAAACAAAGATTGAGAAGAAGTTCCATGGGCATAAGAAAATGGATGATGAATCTATTGGTACAAACGAGGGGAATTTTATAAGACTTTCAAGGTTTACTTATGGATTTATAACACAACCAGAAAGTATTGTTGATCAATTATTCAATGGATTAAAACAATTTCTTTAATGGTAATTATCTATAACAGGCTTCAGTAGCTATATAAAGATTGTGTGTTGTTCTCTAAAGGTAGAACGGGATGTTGGTGTTACATATCCTACTCATGGTTTTGACAAGTAATAAAAGATGGTGTGCAATGTAAAATATCAAAACCATGGTGAATATAAGATGAATTTATCATTATGATCATATTTTGGAAAGAATCATGGTGGAGAATGTATAAATGTGACTAGAAAATGTCTCATGTGTGTAATAGATGTTCCTCAAGTAGTTGAGTTCTGATGTATGGAAAAAAAGATTCTAATGATGTGAATATAGAAATGAATACAGAGAATGAACCACCAACAACTCAATGCTACAAGTTCACGGAAATTGGGAATTATACTAACCAATGCCCTAATCCAAGGGATAATGATGTTCGATGTTAGCATCCTCTTAAGGAAATTGACAAAGGGAAGTAACATGCGATCATTATTGGTGATGTAGAGTACGACAACGATGTGGTGGAATGATTAAGTGTCTATGTAATTGGATTCCAAAATAGTGTTGTTAAATCTCATTTATAGTATTATAGAATATTGGAATGTCTATGTTTTGGTTTATTGTGGTTTTCCAAAATAATATGGTACCAGTAACCATGAATAGTGATTGAAATATTTTTGGAAGGCACATGATATGCACATAATTAAGGTTTAAAGAGACAATGAGATGATTGATAGTATTATTGAGCTCTTGAGTGATATAATGAAAAAGTGATATTGTGGTTTTGATATAATGGTTTTTTTGGTATTTGATGTGTGTGTGAAGAGTTAATATTGATAAAATGAATTTCTTCACTATGGTTCTGCGGTAATTCTTGTTATTATCATTTTTCAAGAGAATAAATTATTATTTTATTCACAAGTTTGGAACGTAGCAACCATAAACTGCCAAATCAGATATGGGAGAAATTGTTTTGTTGATTTAGTTCATATCCTACTAAAGTAATATATTTTCAAATTTTTGAAGGAATTTAATATTATCCAATTATGGATAGTATAATAATATTCTGATTTATGTTTTTTAGATTAATGTATTATCTCACTATAGGCAGGCTTATTCATATTTGATATCGTGTTCTAACATTTCTGTGGACACATATGGACTAACCTATCATTTTTTCCATGATCTGCTAACACGTCTAGAATGAAAAGTTCAACTTTATTTCATTAAAAATTTGTTGAATTGTAATTTTTTCAGGGAATGACCAATGGTGAGATTTTACTAAAATCATGTCACTATTTCTCCTCATGAAACAATTAATCAACTTTTGGAAGAAGATCTTAAAACCAAAAATGTTATCGATGTACCTTCTTATCTGAGGGAACAAATGGTCACATAAATCATCATAGATTTATGGATTTATATTATTTAAATTTCTCCAAACCTTATTCTTAATCATTATCCATAATAACATGATGGTTATATTTCTCTTTCATATCCATATGTTCACTTCCCACCTATGTTATCCTATGTGGAAACCAAGTGATTAGTTACTTTGTGTAACCATTATGTTTCTAACATTCCTTTTTAAAATCAAGTTTTAGTATTACTTTTTAAGATGTTTGTTTCCATGAATGAACTTTTTTGTAGTATACTTTTTATAACCATGATGAATTTTTATGGAGAATTTCATTTTGGGGGGAAGAATGCAACACCACAATATTTCTTGAGGTAGATTCTTTTTAATCACACTGATGTCTTTTGTTGTACACAAAACCAATATTATGTTCCCCTATATGAAACACCGTATTATTCTGAAGTTTATACAACACTATTATTGGTTTGTGTTACCCACAAGCGCAACCTTCCCCAATAGTTTGTGTTGTACCAAATTCTGAGTTTCACTAATCAATTATATATTATTAAAATATTATTATTTAATGGGATATAAATTGTAAATTATAAGTATTATTAACCAAATTTTGAAATTAATGTACCACTAAAATTTATCTTATGTATTTTCTAGACCTGATATAATAACATGTTCATTTTTCAGATAAAAGATGTATTTTAAAAAAATGCATTTTTGCATGCTTTTGATGGAGAACCAATTTTAAATAATGTTTTTGAATCTTTTGTAGATTATATTTTACAAAATAAACATCCTATTTGGTATAAGGATATCAAAATTTAATTGTGTATAATTTCAGTTAGCTTTCAGATTAAATTAATACTTTAATGAATAGTGAAAAATAATGCATTTTAATTCAATAAAAACTTTTCATTTAATCTAATTATATATTTATATTAAATTTTTAATTGGTTATAACGTGTAATTGGATTAATTTTTTATCATTTAATCCATTTTTGTCTTTGGAAGTAATTTCCCCTTCAAATTGGACATAAACAGATTTAAATTTCTTGATAATCATTACTTCTTAAAAACTATATTTTTGGTTTTGACAATGAGAATTAATTTTAAATTATTAAATGTAACTCTAGTGTTTTGAATTTGGAATAATTAATTACATTTTTGAATTATAAAGTACAAATTGTTTGAATAGTTACCTTTAATTTTTGGACATTATTAATAGAAACTTCAGTAAATTTTTTTATCCTGGTTAAAGGGTAAATCTCGTAAATAAAGGTAAAAAATAACAATTTACAAATATAAAACTACACTAAAAGTTGTCCTCATCCTATATAAGGAGATAGTTCTGGCCATGAGACTCCTTGGATCAATTATGGAACCCCATTTTTCCCCTTGGATGTGAAAATGACATTTTATATAAAATAATTTAATGTAAAGAGAAATATATCATAAACATGTATATTTTACTATTTTTTATATGGGCTTATATAAGAGATATATTCGAATAAAAATATTAATTAAAATTTTAAATTTATTTTCTACATTGTGGTATTTTAGTTATAATTTTTGGACATTAAAAATATAAATTTAATTACAAAAAATTGATGGTGTAGGGATTGATTCATTAATAATGTATTCAAATAAATGATATTATAAATATTAAAATAATAGTAATTTTATTATTTTAATACCATCAAATAATATTATGGATTATATTTAAATATTATATTTTATTTATTGTTTTTCATTCAAAGGAATCAGTTTGTAATTAATTTGTTAAAAATTCAAGTATGAATAGTGTCCCAAAATGACATAATTCATATCGAAAAAAATAAAATAGATTATTAAATGATATTAAATTCCTAAACATAGAATATTCATCCTAATGTATATGAAAAATGATTTTTTGGGTTGTTTCTCATTGTATGGTAATTACATTAACCCACAATGTAAATAACATGATATCACTCTAATTTAAATGGGTACAATAAGGGTTAAACAAAATATATAAGGATAAAAATATGAAATAATTATTTAAAATTAATTATATTATCGGATTTAAAAAAAATATTATCCTTTAATTATATTAGTTTCCGACCTTTTTATTGAAAAATACATTTCAATGAATTAATCTTTTATGAAATTCCGAAATCGCTCGTCCTCCCTCTTATAAAAGGAAACCACCACTACCTATATAAAAAACACATCTAAAGAGACTTGGTGCATCCAAATTATTATATAATAAGTTCCTAACATCCCCCACTTCCTCCTAAGGGGCCTCACATTGGGAAAAAGCAAATTCAAGAAACCCTTTATGCTAAAATCAAAAGAATTTAAATGATTTAGGGGTAATGACTTCTCTCAAGTTATTTTCCTTTACTTCCTTCTACACTCACTATTATCTTCTTATTATTTTATTACACAATATAAAAAGTATCATAAATATAATAGGATGTTGTTATTATATGGATTCTAACTAAACGTACACAAACCTCCTTCTAATGGATACGATCATATTGTTTCTGTGTACGACGAACGACCGCCCCACAAAATGATGATTATTCAATTTTCTCCTACCACATATAATTGTGGTCATTATGACTAAAGTGTATTTATATATTCTATATATTATATTTATATTTTTTATATGATTCTGTAATTTTAGTTACATCATAACTTTATGCCTTCCATAATGTGTAAATACAGTAATTTCCATTGAGAATGTGTGGACTACAACCCACTCAAAATGATATTAATCGTTCATTCCATACATCTAATGTATAAATAATATAATTAATGAAATTATGTAACATATAAAACATATTTATAAGACAATAATTATAATAATCCTATGTATCATATATTTTTCATTCTTTTTATATGGAAAATAAATGAAAGTTGTGTTCATCCATACGTATGACCTACCGTCTCCAGGAACTGTATATTAAATTTCATTTATATATCAATTATATATAATTATATACTTAATATATATTATATTTAAATATTTTTAACATTATATAAGTAATTATATCCTGATATAAGTAATAATTTCCTGAAAAACAAATCCCAAAACGTACGATATATAAAACGATTATTTCCCAAAATGTTGCATTAACATTAAATTGGTAAGTGAAAGGGTAATATAAAGTCATATGTTAATATCTTATGATATAATAAATATTATTATGGTTCTATTAAAAGTTAATATTATGTTTAAAACCACTATACAGGAGTTTTGGACACAGACGAAGGATATCATAACTAAGGTAAGAGATAATTTTTCAATATCATATTTATCCGAGATTGTTTATATGTAGGTAGTTACTGGGGGTATATTTATCATCCATTTCCATGTTTCATAAGTATTTTCTGATAAAATTATTATTATTTTTCGATATATGTTTAAATTCATTTTTACCCATTTTTACTTTTACAATAGGGTTTGGATGGAATCTTTCTTACATTTACCATACATGGTACTTTTGTACTTGTCCTACAAAAGTACGAGAAGAATGTTTTTAAAACTTATATAAAATGAATATATTTTCATGTATTCCTAATGCCTAATTTCCATGAATATTTCTTTACACTTTTTCATGTTTATTTTATAATGAATTATTTTATTTTAAATTTTTTCAGTATTTTGAGATAATTAAAAAACATTGAAGAAGAAAAGATATTTTCCTCCAGAATTATGTTCAAGTGTTTTATACAAACTATTTTCCATATAAGATGATTCACTATAATAGATTTTTGATTATATCTATATTATTAATATCATTTTATTTTTATAATTATGGAATGATGTTTTATATAGATTATGTTATTATGGAATGATGTTTAATAAGCCCATTTTATTTCACAGATTCTGCTATGATGAAAGATTTACTTTTTTGCTAAACATGTAAGAATGATTTAATTATGAGATGGGTGGTACCTATATCATCCTCCAATGCATTTGGTACATATTTATATCTCATGAGATAGAAATGAATGGAACAGAATGTAAATTCGGTTCAGTAATACATGGCTGGAATAGCAAGTAAGCCCGGTTCAGTAATTGAATTTTCCTACTATGATAGTTTTGGCCGCAATTCCTTGGCTATTATGGAAATAATATATTGTGATTATTAGTTTTCCAAAATTAAAAGTATTATTCCAGTGCTATTCTATCATGGTTAATGTTCTATTAGGATCTATGCCTTACATACTACCAAGATTTATTTCATGACTCCATATTTTTATGTTTAAACTTTATGTTAGTGTTTTTACATTGAAATGTTTATGTTTTGTTTTATGTTCTACATTTTTACCCATAATGATTAATTGAGATCACCATTATAATTTTTTCTTTTCCCCATGATATAAATAATTGTTTTGGGTAGGAAAACCAATGGGGAATATCTTTATTGGAGATGTTGAAAATCTTTCACCATGTTAGAAGAATATGTTCCGAGATTCGAGAGACACTAAACTAATACTGTCATTTCAAATATATTGGTGTATTGTATTATTTATTCCGAAAAATAAATTTATTTACCATTTAAAACATTCATGGGTCGTTAGACAACCCATAGCGTCCAAGAGGCGGGCTTGGGGTATGTCAGAACCTAGGTCTTGGGGGACGGGTCGTGACATCTTCTACATTGTCAAATGATTATATATTAATTCTGCAATTGTATTTTACATTTAATTTTTTTTTACCATTGTGTAAATATGATAAATGGGGGAATAATATCCCAAGAGACACACCCTAGGCCCTTGCTGCTAGTCTCTTACCTCTGGAATTTGGGGAGATGAGTTTGAAGTCATGTGACCCACCAATCTTGCCACTATCTCAAAGGTGATTCGGGTCAGGACATTACAAAGTGGTATCAGACATGGTTATTTTCCTTTGTATCACTATTTTGGGTTGTTAAAAAAGTAATCTAGGGATGTTTCGATGCTTGGTTAACAGTCCTGCTTGAGAGTGATCACCCCACATATGGGAAATGACCAAGTGGCCTAGGCTGTGAATTGATATTCATGATTTTTGGTATTACTATTTATGTGATTTTACATCGACTGATTTGTGTAATTTACATTGCTTATGATTTATAGAATTTATTGTAATTTACCCATATCCTAGTTTGGTGAGGATGAAGCAAAACTTGCTTCATATTAGGCACAGAGAAATTTCCATGTCACGCATATGTCATGCCAATTGGCT
The DNA here is from genome assembly GCA_963277665.1 of Viscum album. Classification (NCBI taxonomy): domain Eukaryota; kingdom Viridiplantae; phylum Streptophyta; class Magnoliopsida; order Santalales; family Viscaceae; genus Viscum; species Viscum album. The sequence goes on along the minus strand of OY728167.1, from coordinate 229,678,012 downwards.
GCATTCATAGGTTTCCTACTGATATGATGGATTTCATTTACATCAATAACATGAATTGTATTTATCAATAATTATTATTTAGATACCATTATTTGGTGATATATTTACCATGACACCATATTTTTATTTTTCTTTATTACTACTATATTTTCCTAGTTTCATGATTTTGTGCATATTAGTATTTCTCAATGATTAAAATGTCTTGATTCTGTGATTACATAATGTTTCTCTTCGTTATCTTCTTCTAGTGACATGCCATCTTGATTTATATTTAACTGGTTTCTATTGATAAAATATATATTTTGTAATTAAAATTGAGATGAATTCCACGTATAATGTTTATAGATGCTTTATGGTTTGGTAAATGGCTGCTCATATTACTAGATTGTAAAACATATGCATGTGGTTATATGAAATGTTTTAAAATGTAAAACTATTTAAAATAGTAAAATTAGTGGTTTGACCATTTTATTTGTTTTAGAAATCATGAATGAAGTGTGGCCAGAACTATTAAGTGTGTGTCTTGTAAAACTTCCTAACTGTGGATGTTTTCTTTATTCAGAAATTACCATCTTTATAACGTTAATGAGTATGTTATGATGTAACTTTGACCAGATGTTTAATGATACGACGACATGGACATGTCTCTAGCTAAATGAGTTTGGATAATTACTGTCTCAATACATCAGTTAGAAAATGAGTTTTTGCTCAGATCTTAATTTATAAGATGCCTCATTCTAAACCAATGATTTAATGAGAACTGGGCGATTGGATAGAAAAAATGATGATTTGTAAGAGATTTCAGGAACCTATAGATCGGGTAAGAGTTTCCTTGTTCCCGAAGTCTTCTTGGGGATGAGAAGTGATATTGTGGGAGGGTTGTAACATTCCATGTTTTGAACTGAATGAAAAATCGAATGAAATTAAATTTTTTCATTATCTCGGATGGCCAGTTTTAAAAACATGTGTCATAAGTTTTAATTTCTTATATTTGACACCACGATGTGTCTTTTAAATTAATTTTATTAATTTAATTATATTAAAATTAATATGGAAATAAATTAAATTTATGGTAAAATATTTATTTGGATCTTTGAAATATTCTAAGAAATATTTTCAGAGTTAGACGATGAGTTAGCATGGGATTCCGAGAGCCGTAGACCATCAACGTTGATAATATAGAAGTATTATACTTATTATATTAATACACATGTGTCTATTTATTAAAAAAAGAAACAACTCTGAAATAGCGTGTTGTATAAGATATATGAGACCACCATTTGATCTAGAATGTTGGGTTTACCCTAGGTTGGGTATAAAATCGACAAAAATTGGGTGTTCGAGAACAGTGCATCTGTTAATACCCTATTTATTTTTAATTAATTAATTATTAAAATTTGTATATAATAAATAATTATTTTCTCACAAATGGTGCATCGAATGAGAAATATTAGACAACTGTATGTTTCTAGACATGGGCTTTATACTAGGTCTGATATAACTTTTGCGAGCATCAAATGTTTTGTCAAATCTCACCTAAATATAATTTATTTGGGTTATAAATATTTTTGTTGGGCTGTTAGAAATAATAATAATAATTTTATTATTTATATTATTATTTTAATTGAAGTCAAAAAATTAATATGTACATCCAAAATTAATTAATTGTGTTGAAGAGTAAATAATAAGTGGACAATGTAATAATAATGATATTATTATTTGTGAAAATTATATATAAATGTGAAATCATTATAAATTTATTATTTTTGTTTTTAATAGTTATTGTCATCAAAAGACTAGTTTTGTCATTGATGCGTCGTATTAAATTATAATTATTTTATCTATTTTTAAAATTATTAAATTTGAACAGAAATATTAATCAATATATATATGATGTAAATATATATTTATATATATATATTTTATTAAATATATATGTAGTTATATATACATGTGTAGGTGTATATATATAAATATAAATATGTGTGTAGATATATATAACCCGTATATATATATGGGTAGATGTTTATTGATGGGCTAGATAAAATATTATTATTTCCCCCAAATTCATACTTGTAACCTCTCGGCTTAAACCGAGGTACACACCATGTATGTTTCTCATACAAATCTTTTATGTGACCCAAGGCACACCCATGAGTAACATTTTTCAGGTCCAATGTAGCAGATAAAATTTATTAAATAATGGCTTGGCCTTTTTTTAATTTTTTTATCTAACACATTAACACAACGTTCAGGGTAAATATAAATAAAAAGAAAAAAGGATTAAAAAATCTTACAAAATTAAACAATAATTAAAAAAGGTGATCAAAATAAATAAATAAAATCTCCATAAGAGTATTAAATATAATTAAAATGGGGTGAACCCATTTTATCAAATAATTTTTATTTCCCCTCCAATTCTATTTTATTATATTTATATTTCCATTTTATTTCCCTTTTTCTATTTTTTCCATACTCTCTTATTATTCATTTTCATTTTCTTTTCCCTTTTATTTTTTTCACCCTTTCTCTCTTCCTCTCTCCTTCCCATGTCCATGGCGCACCTCCCCCTACTGAGTGGTGGGTACCACCCTCCTCCTCCTTCGGGTGACCATTGCATCCATGTTTTCCTCTGATTTCGACATTGTATGATACACTGTAAATCTCTCATTATGTCTAACCTCACACACCAAGAATTATGAAATCTCATTACAAATCTATCACACGTTCTTCAACAATAGGATTTTACGCGAAATTGGGGTATTTCAAATATCATTCGATATATTCAATTTTTGGTTAAATCAAGGATCACCATAGAGGGTAAGAATGTAACATCCCAAGTATATAAAGAATAACAAATATTTCATATTTATTATTATTTTTGAATTAAATATTAATTTTACTTTAAAGGGGTTTCTATGTTTGATAGCATACCTGATACACAACAGCAGGTTTCTTTGAAATTTTACGTTGCACACTAATAATATAATATTATTAATTTAAATAGAAGTTAACTCCTAGCCGTTTTATTAATAGGAATGAACAAAAATAACAAAAATATTATTATACATGTTTGTTAAATGTATTTACATTTATCCAATAAATATTAGTGGCTTAAATTGGGAATGAATCTAATTTTAAGCATAATATACATTAAAAGGTCGATTTACAGCCAATTAATGGAGAGACCTATTTAAATATAGTTTTTTTTCACTTAAATACATTATATATGGTCAAATAAAATCCTTCTTTATAATGGGGACACAAAATTTTACTTTGGGCGATTTTTTGGTATTTTTCTGATAATGTTTATTTTTTAATGAATAGTGAAAAATACAGTATTTTATTTCAAAATTGTCTTTTAATATAATTTATTTATATGGTTATATTATATTTTTAATTGGTTTTAAAGTGTAATTATAATATAATTTTACCATTTAATCCATCATTGTTCATTGGAATTAATTTTAAATTGAAATTGTACATAAACAAGTGTCATTCTTTTGATTGTTATTGTTTCCTAGAAACACTATAATTGTTTTAACAATGGAAATTAATTTTAAATAAATGCCACTTTTATATTTTGAATTTTTAAATATAGAAATAATTTTTGAATTTGGAATATCAAGTAATGCATAGGCTGAATTTTTGGTATTAAAAAAAATAATATTTGATGAATAGTAAAATCACTTAGTAATAGTTAAAATACGGACTTTTTCATTAAAATGAACTTTTACCACTTTTTTGAATTGAATTTCGAAAATACGACATACATGTTTGTTATTATTAAGTAAAATTTGGTTCAAAAATATGGAAATAAATTTTTCATGAATAGTAACTTTTGACTTTTATTTACCGTGGTTAAAGATAAATAGGGTAATTCAAGGTAAAAAGAATATTGTAATAATTCCAAATTACATTAAAACATGTCCAAATCTTATTGGTTGAGTAATGGCAGAACATGGGCATCTTTGGGTCAATTTTGGGACCCCATGGAGCCACTTATGAAAGATAATGACACTTTTGGTTAATTAATTTAATTTTAAGGCTAAAATGACATAAATAATACTCTTTTAGTAAAATAATTTTTTTATGGTGTTATATAAGTAATAAATTTAAATATAAATATTCATAGGAAAGATAAAACGATTTCCTACATCATGATATATTGTTTATAATTTTTATTCAATAAATAACTTAAATTATTTATGACACAATAATGATGCAGTATTTACATTATCAATAAATGATTTAAATAAATAAGATTATAATGATTAAAATATTTTCCAAGACATGTAAAATTTTGATTGGATTATTTTATTTAGAATATGAGTCATTTTTTATTTGAATTTAATTATTTCTGTAACTTTTTAAACTAAATATATGTTTATAATAAAATAATGTTTCCACACTTTCCTAAAGTGCCACTTCTGTCCCCTATAAATGCAGACCACTTCAAAACAATTCCACATAACTCTAAATCATTTTGGATCGTCTAAAATCTATCCAATTAATCTCCCTACATCCATCCCCTCCTCCTATAAGCCTTACCTTAGGTAGAAGGCACTTCAAGAAGTCATTTTGGTTCAAACGAAAGGAAGTTACCAAAATTAAGGGTAATGATTTCTCTTAACTTATTTTCTTTTATTTTACTTCTCCAACCCATAAAATCTTTTTATTATTTTATATTATAATAAAAACAATATCCTCAATATAAAAGGATGTTTTTATGATATGGATTTGAACTAAAAATACACACACCGCCATATAATGTATTAATAACATAATGTTTCTACGGATGGAAAACTAACGCCTCATGAAATAATGATTATTCAAATATGTCCAACAGTCTCTCATGGTGTCCATTAAGATTTCACTCTATTTATATATGATATATATTATGTTTATGTTTTCATTATTCTTCAGTAATTACCATTTATTGCATACCTTTATGGTTTCCAATATGGGTAAACGTGATAATCTCATTAGAGGAAGTGTGGACTACCGCCCCCTCAAAGTGATATGACTCGTTCATGACTTACGTTGAACGTATAAAGGGTGGAGTTAATGATATTAAATACAATACTATACTAGAATTATAAAATAACTATTTTTTATTATTCCATTAAAATAATAAATAGAAATTGAAGTAGTGTTCATGCATATGTACGGCTTACCGTCTCCATTAACGGTGCATTTCATTTCATACCTATAAATGTTATCTAATATTATAAATACAAGAATATACTGGATTTATAATATGTATATGATATCTACATCAAGATTATCATTCTAGATATAATGGATATTTTACTATATTTACAACATGTAATTATTAGAATTACATTTTTGACACAACTTCCAAATATCGACAAAACGAATGTTATTAACATAAATGATTACATAATGTTTATAACATGATAATAAGTGACATAAAAGGAATAATAAACATGAAAAGGGTTCATAAGAAAGTATAAGTTAACATTAGTTTATTATTCAAGAGATTAAAGAACAATCAAGTCATGTCGGACATGAGGTAAGGGACTTCATCTCTATCATCATTGATTGAGGTATGTTTTCATGTATACACAACATTATTTTATATAGTTTATAAAACCCGTTGACTTTCACTTTTATTCAAAAGGTATCTTTTCTCTAAAATGTGTTTTACTAAATGACAAAAAGTATTTTTCCTTTTTAACGTAAGTGGTGACAATGACATTTCTACTGCCACGAGTATTATTTGATCATTGTATTCCTTAACAAGACGTGATGTTTTTAAAAGGAAAATAAATACCATATACTCTTTTACGTATTTTTGTATTGAAAATGGTTTTGATAATGGATTTCTTTATGTCAATATATTTAAGTGATATATTGTGATTATAATGTGGTAATTTTTTCTTTCCTTTATATTTTTCTATATGTGTTATGATTTTATAATGGTAGTTGGACATTTGATGGGTGGTTATGTGATAAACCAAATGACAGGTGATGTCGTGAAAACCAGGACGGGTGGTTACGTTATTACCTCCAATGCATTGGGTGTGGAAGTTAGCCATATGACTATTCCATTTACTGATATGTGTGGAAGTCGACCGTATGGTTATTCCATTTAAGTATGTCTATATCCCAAGTTATCTTTATATGTTATGTGTTATTTATATGGGTTTTATAGTAATATTTTGGTTACAAAAGGGTAATAAATGATATATTATTTAGTGAAGAGTATTTACTACTTCATAAAGGTTTAATGTATTACTTATTATTAAGTATTCATGGTTTACTTTTTGTTTTGAAAAACTCAATGTTTTCTTCTTTGTGTATCCCTTACTGAGCTTTTTATGCTAATCCCGTGTTTTGAAATGTTTTTCATAGGACATAAAGTGGAATAGGGTCAAGGATGGGATCATTGAAATGTCATGTTTTCTAAAACATGGAACTAGAAATTACACTTTTTTTCAATGAGTTTTTATTATAGGAATAAATGGAAACCTAGTAGAAGTGTCTACTTTGTAATATTTTGAAATGTAATAGTTATGGCCTAACTCTCTAAAACCCTAAACCTGAAAATATCCTCAATGTGAATTACTAATTTAATTCAAGATTATTTAATGATTTAAGGTCGGGTCCTTATAAGTATCCACCAGGAGTACGAGGTAAGGAGTCTACTCTCTTTCCCCTCATTTCATTGTATATTTTAAAATGCATGTTCTGCCGCTCATTGGTGCCTACCGACGATGTTCAATTTCACCTATCCAAATTTAATTAAATTGTTTGGCTTAACCGTTTCACCCTAGTTTGAGATAAATTAGTTGTTTAAATTCATTCTACAACTTTGGATACCCATTTTGGTGGGCCCACATTCTTGGGCCCATTTATCATTATCCTTGAATAATTAAATGATTTAATTTCATGTGTTGCATGACCCCCTTTAGGTTGAGCTTTAAATAAATATTGTTTAGGGTAATTGTGAACCACGAACCTTGGGTCTTGATGGTTAAATTGAGACTAATTATTTTCTTCCTTTTTATGTTATTGTCATGTTGTGCCATTATAAAGTAATATGTGTATTTTTTCTACAGTCATTGATAAATTGCTTGGGCTGTAACTTCTTGAAAAGAATGATCATTAGTATGTGTCTTTGAGTTTCTCATATAATTTTTTTAAAATTATAAATGTATAACCTATGATATCGTCTTCCTTAAATTGTAATTAATGTAATGTTGGTGAGGATATAGGGGTTCCATATTAAGGAATACACAAGGAATATCTCATCCTGACCAGTTACACATTATGATAAGTAGATGATGACTTAGTCCATTCCATATGATGGTTTCCATGGGTTTTTAAAATATAAATGAGTGATACATGTTCCCAAAGGGGCATTCAGGGAAAGACCCACTAGGAAAGTGGCTATGCTAGGACTTGGGTTATACAAAACCCCTTCTGTGCGATACTGAGATGAACTAATGATAAAGACATTCATCGAGAGATACATAGTCTTTCAGAAAATTTATTTGGAAGGGATAGGTGGTATTGGTATAATTGAAAGATGAATATAGTGATACCTTCAGGGTAGGCTTGGACTCTGACCATAAAACATAATAATATTAATAGTAATGATGGTTGGAATGTTTTTATTTATGCAGCCATTGATTACCAATTTGGATTGTTATACCTTTCTGATGTCCTCTGTCGCTATTTGTTAATATATATATTCGACTAATGTAAAAGTATAGGTTTTGGAGTAGGATTCCTTTATGTCTGTCATATGTTTTCTAGCCTTTTATATTTATATACATCATGCTTATTACGTGAACTCATTTTAGATTCCTGACATAGGCAGACGTAGTAGGTATAGGAAGGGTTTCCATTTAGGAACCCAGACCAAGTTTCTATTTTACATTTGTTATAACTCACTATTTAATTTATATGGAGCACTTATTAATTTACCTTGCATTATATGGATTGGTTTAGACACCAGGGGTTCCAGCATAATGAGATTTATATCTCACACCCTACTCGGCCCGCCATTTCAGTGGGGTACCTAAGTAGTCCTTGTTTATAGGACTAAAACCCGTGTTTGAATTCTTATGATGTGTTTTCTGTATCAAAGAGTCAGGAGAAAGGGACCAAGAAGGATCTTAGAATGATCATGGAGATCATCCTTTGGGATTTGGTGTCCATTCCTTTTTATTTCTCTATGATTCCAGGCATACGGTATTATTTACTGAGTTGTACATCATCACAATGACATAAATTCTTCTATTGAAAAATTGTGTGTTTGTTACTTCTATAAAATTGTTATAGGTTCTGTTATTATTCATTGTTAATTATTTATTTACTGCTTACACTATTTTCATTTACTTTTAAACCATATTAACATTGTTTAAATCTGATCTTTGGGATAATAGTCTTTCCATAGTCACACCCTAGTCCCTCGATTTCAGTCAGAAGACTCTAGCAGTCATGGAGATTCACTTGAGGTCATGTGATCAACTGGTCTGGCCACCGTCACAAAGGTGAGCCAGGTTGGGACATTACAAAGCCATATCAGATGTGTTTATTTTGAATTTTTGTACTATTTTGGGTTGTTATACATGAGACTAGAAATGTGTCAATGCTTTATTAATTGTTGTGCCATGGATTGATCACCCCATGTTGGGGAAATAACAAAGTTGCATGTGCTGGGAATTGATATTGATGCTTTTAGATATTACTATTGATAGGATTTCACATTGAGTGATTCTTGTAATTTATACATTTAATTATTTATATAATAAATGGAAATTTACCATTCTCCAATTTCGGCAGGGATGAAGAATAGAATTCATCAAATTAGGCACATAGAAATTCACATGTAATGCATATGTCATGCCATGTCGTTCGTATACATAGGTTTCCTGCAGAAATGATTGAGTACATTGACATCCATTCCTTGTATTGCATTTATCTATCTTGAATCTTTAGATACCCTGTTTTAGCGATATATATGTTTGGATAGCATGTTTCTAAGACAATTTTTTACTAGACTATTCTCCTTATATCGTGATTTTGTGCATATTATTATGTCCCTTTAATCATAATGTATCGATTTTGTGATTACATCACGTTTCTTGTAACGCCCCGACCCTAGTTACCCAGAGTTGGTGCATTATTACATAACATTGGGATGATCACAAGAAAGATCATGTCTCGAAATACCGATTAGTTTAGTAGCCTTGGAAACACTAGATACAATCATAAAGTTTTACATTACATCATAAAAAAAATCTTGTCTTCATATCCCCACATACTATCCCTACAGGTCATTCATAAATTATTTTTTCATAATCCTGGGAAAAAAGAATAAAACATTGAAAGGGGTGAGCTCAGATGCTCAGTAAGGATAACATTATAGCAGAATATTTCATAGATAAGCATAAACACTTAAGGAAGTTTATAAATAAAACAAAAGCATTTTTAAACATGAACTTCAGCATAAAATGGAAAAGATAAAATAAAATAATTCCATTTAATTAATCACATGGATATTCTACTAGTCGAACGATCACATGAAATATCAATAACCACTTTCATAATGATGGAATTCATAATGCCAAACTATCATAACCACGTAGCCAAGGCCTCGTGCCAAGACTTCAAATAAGATTTTGTCAAGGCCTTGTGCCAAGACACTAGTTTGTCTCATGAGACCTACCGATGCATCGACGAGCTATAACGGGCTACACCCGTCACTTATTATGTCCAATTCATTCCCCATATGAACATATTTAAACATAACATTAGAATTCCTATTTAAACTAGCATACGAAATGTCAATACTTTAACCCCATACCATACATGGTATAAAAATAGCACATCCATAGTAAAAAATAACTCATTCGATACAATATATAAGATTTTATTGTATCATATTAACATCAATCGATAATAATGAATGATATTTACATAGATGAAAATAACAATAAAAACTATTTGAGAGAAATATCCCCCTTTTCTTGAAAACATTTAAAAGTCACACTATTTGTCAAGAAGCCGTTTAAAAATTGATTTTTGAATCAATGTGTCCCCTAACACTTTGAAACATTTAAAAGGAGTTTTAATTTTAAAACGTTAATGTCCATATAAATAAATCCTTAAAATCATTTTTTAAAACATGGACATTAATGAGCAATATTTAGAAGAATAAGTCTTTAAAACATTTAAAAATTATATTTTAGTTAGAGATTCTCACCAAAAGAGAGACACTTGAATACAAATATTTGAGGTAATCAAAACATTGTAATGTCATGAGAATAAAGGAATTCATGACATACTATGTAAAAGTACATTATATACACCACATAAAAGTGAGTTGGTGTATAACAACAAAGAAGTCTCAATGGAATGTAAATTGAGATGAAATCTTTCATAAAGGTCATATCCTTAGGTTAAGGATAAATCAACGACATAATTATGTGTGAAAAATATAAATACACTAAATATGATTGGATATTCAGTGTAAAACAATCAAAGGACCTTCACACATATTCTTGTAAAAAACACCAACGAATTGGATGTTTATCTCAACAAATCGATATTGATTTAAAATTACGCTTATCAAGTTCATACCGATGACTTGATAATTTATCAATGGAGTGATTATGTGTATAAAAAGTATATGCACAGAAAGGGGAGTGGAAATTATGACACAATCAAATGAATAGTGATTCAACACATAATCTTGGAGTAAAATAATCGATGAAGTATGCGTAAAGCCGAATGAGTGGAAATTGAAATTTCGAATTCCCTTATCGATTAGGTAACATATGAAACATACACCCATGAAAGAAGGATCATAAAATGATGATGTAAATACCCATAAATTAAAGTATAATACACAATGAATAAAATTACGGGTAGTACACATACACCACATGCAATAAATAAGTGGTTAACAATGGAATTCACATGAAATTAAGAGTGAGATAAGAAACCCCTTACCTTGTGCATTTCCTTGGTTGGAGGTAGGTTAACCTCCTCTATAATGTTGAAATAATTGTTATTAAAATATTCATGAATCATATACATTAATATGATATCATATATGATCTTTTAACATTGCTTTGTTAATAATATCTTAGAATTATCGTCGTTTCGGGTGTTAACTTACTCATTTTCTTTTATATGTTTTGTTATGCAAGCCATGTTTTTCATGGATAGTCTGTATCTTATTCATATCCATAATGATATAAAGTTCTTAAACATTATTTTTAAATCATCAAATGATAATTATACTTGAATGGATATGATGGAGAATGAATCTCATCACGTTCGTTGGACAGTAGGTCGTACGTACGCACGAGCGACAAAAAAATATATACTTGGATGGTATATTATATATACAGAGTCATTACCATGTTATATTTATTGTTTATATGAATTATACATCATTATTTTACCCATCCAAATAATAATATATTGAATAACAATAACACCATGACGTGGAGACGGTAAGCCGTACGTACGCACGTATGGTGACATGTTATTCAAAGGGTGGATAGAATACTGAATATGGTTGTACAATATTGATAATAAAATCAGAGTATATATATGATAATGTATTTATTATTTTAGAATGGTAATAACAAATAAAGAAGAAGTGGAAGAAGAAAGGAACTTGAAAAGGGGTGGTGAAAACATTACCTCTTCTACGGGTTCCTCTTTTTTATTTGATCAAAATGGATCCATAGGTTGGATTTATGATCAAACTAAGGCCTCTAGGATGTATTGAGGGAGGTTTAGAGAGTATTTGGGCAGGTTTTGGCCGAACCAAAATGCTTTGAAGGTGTGAAGAAATGAGAAGGAGGAGTTCCCTTTTATAAGAGGGGTGTGGGGAACCTTTGGAAAAGATAGAAATATTAATTTATAATAAACACATATTAGGTTTCTAATGGCTCAAAAGTAGATTATTAAAAGGTTAATGTGGGGATAGGTCGAAAACCATTCAACCAATAGAAGTTATACAGGTTTGGGTTACTATATTAACCTTATCCTTTAGTTTTAACTCTTAGTTAATTAGTTGGGCATTTACCATGTCACTTTGTCTTTTTATATTATATAGTTAATAAACTTACTATATACATACAAGAGACCCCCAAGTAGTCCATTAATGATACTCCTATCATGATATAAGTCTCTTCGATGAACCTTAGATTTTTATGATTTTAATATCAACTAATAATATAATATTTGTTTCAAAAACACTTTTATGTCAATTCTAACACTATTCAATAGTTGATTTTTTTTGAAAATCATAACAGAATGATTAATTCTAAAAATGTCAATTAAATCAATCCTAATATGTCATATTATCCTATAAAATTATTGTAATTCATAAAAAGTCTCAAATAATATTTATTTGGGTATTTATAATATCAATTATTCTAATTTTTCACTATTATGGTAATTACTCCATTATCATTGTGTCATATATAAATTAAATTATTTAAGGTCTAAAAATTATAAATAAAATATAATTATGTAGGAAATCTTATTATCTTTCTAATAAATATTTACAAACCAATCTATCTTATGTATAACTCTATATGAAAAATGTTTTAGTAAATAAACTTTGATTTTAACTCTTTTAACTCTTCTTTGAATTAAATAATAATAAATGCCCTAATCTAATCCAAGTGGACCTAAATGATAATATTTTATTCCTAAGGTTGTTTTTGGTCGAGATACACTTGTCCAATAGAATTAGGAAATGTGTTAGGTTAATATTAATATCATTTTTACCCTTAATTACCCTAATTACTTTTAACTGTGGTAAATAAAAGTAAAAAGTTACTATTCACCAAAAATTATTTTCATCTCATTGAACCAAATTTTACTTCTTGATATTAACCGTGTCTCTCGGATATTCTAAAATCCATTCAAAGAAGCTGTAAAATTAAGTTTTATGAAAAATGAAGTTTTTTAACTACCACTTAGTAGTTTCACTATTAATCAAAAATTGATGTTTTTCAGAACAATGCCAAAATTTCACCTTGATCTATAATTGATATTCCGAATTCAAAAATGATGTCTATTTTATAAAATTCCAAACATATATGTTTCATTAATTAATTTTATAATTAATTCACACTGTCACAACAAATAGCATGTTTTTAAGAAATAATATATATCAAAAGATTGACAATTAATTAGGTCCAATTTCAAAGTGAAATTAATTCTAACGGACACCATTGGATAAAATGTTAAAAATATATTCTAATTATACTTTGAAACCACTCAATAATATAATTTATCACTATAATTATTTTGATCAAAAATGTTGTTTTTATGTATCTTTCACTATTCATGAAATTTGGAAGTTCTCAGAAAAATACCAAAAATTAATCTTAGGTTAATTTCGATATTCCGAAACTAAAAATGAAGCCCATTTTGAAATATAAAATATATATAATTTCAAAAAGTAGGTATTACTATTCATAATGGCTAGTTTGATTGGTTGTGGTGTGTTAGAACTCGATGTTGCGTACAACACCTGTTGTCGCATTATTCAAAGAGAAATGTACCGTAGAAGCTTGGGGAGTTACATTCTCCCCTCATTCAATAAATTGTGTACTTGTAATTTTTTAAAATTGTTATTGGGAATATAATGGAAAGTCCCACATCGGAAAAAGAGTCAATAAAACTATCACTTTAAAAGAAAGAAAGAGAGGTATAAAGGTCAACCAAGATAACCCATACTCGGATTCCATGTAGGAAAACATGGATATGGATGATAAACTAAGTGTCAAGTTCTGATGCAGGGGGATAGAAATCATGATCAGGATACATTTAACAATAAGAAAACCAGAAACTTGTGTTGGGAAAAATGACCATTAGTCTCCTAGTAGTAAAGTAAACAGACACCATTATTTTGTTTTAAGTTACATTAATTTATGATATTGACTAAGAATATAAAGATATATACTTACATTTTAGGTAGAGTTTCATTCATTAATAAAATTCCACCACTAACTCATTTTTTTTAAACGATGAGTATTCAAGAAGACTTTGTCACACTGGAAGAGCTAGAATAAACTTCTATAGAATCAGATGATCCATGCAGGATGACCTATATATTTACATTGTCTTTAGAGATTAATCAAATCCAAAATGGTTAGTACAAGATCTAATGATCCGCCAAAAGGATATTCCGTGAGAGAAAAAAACACTAATCATAATTTCCAAAATTAAACCAAAAATACCCCAAAGTTAAATAAAGACCATTAAATAATCAATTGTCCTTAAAATCCTTCAATATAATCAAAAATAATTTTGAAAACCAAAACTTATTAAGAATTTAGTCTTCCACGTTAAATTGTATCTCCAAATGTCATTAATTACTCTTAATGTCACATACTTAAAAGTAATTAACCTAATAAACCCAAATCACTATAAATCAATAATAAAAACATAGATAAAAATCCACCATTAATCTTCAAATGAAATCCCAATCTATTCTATTTTCCATGGGCATATAGTGTTCACAAGAAAGCGAACAACTTCCAAAATAACATCTATCACTTAATCACCAAATCATTTTCCTATAGCAAGGGTATTCATTTAATAAGACATAAGAACCCAAATCAACTTATTATTGATCTATAAATTCATTTAACTAAAAATAATTAGTCACACAATCCAGGGACTTCACGTAGTCCAGTGGTAGGTGATAAATCCCAATCGCACTTTGGTTGTGGGTTTGATTCCCATAGCTTTTTTTGACGCGGCGGGTTGTCACACGATCTGAGTGTTGTCACTTTTAAAAACTATATTTTATAATATTACCAAAATGAAATAAATTCCTCAAAATAACCATAACATAATTTAACCAAAAATCTTATCTCATACCTTTCATTTTTATCCCAAATTATGATAACTTATAATTTCCTCAAACCCAACGATCATATAAAACCAAATGATTATTTATAACTATATCCACAAGAGAAGAGATAAGTCTTCCTCAAATATCATTCTCACATGGAAAACTGCGGGGTTATAAATTCAAGAGAAAATTATTCCAATGTAAACCCATCAACAAGGAGCACTAATACTTTTTAAACATTTCTCCAACCATTTATTTCCATATAGCTTTTTCTTTGACCAAGAAAATATCCTATAGAATAGGGCATTCAATCAGGTAATGGCCAGGTCCCCTACATTTACAGAAACTGACTGTAAATGGACTCTTGGGACCATTTTTATCTTCTTCCATGGTACTCTTCATTTTTCATCGACAATTCATCACTTTATATCATTACTTCTTGCATGTAAAGCATTTATTTGTCCCATTGAGACACCTTCCTGGGTGTCTCCTTCCACATTTCTTACATGATTGAAATTGAGTATTCCTTTCTCCATGGTCTCCACTGCTGGATCCCTTATCATTCATCACCTATCTCTTATTTTTTGAGTCCAGGAATTGGTTAATATATATAGTTTTGATCATATTTATGGAAAATTGATTTGGCATAAAGACGATATCTTTTACACATATCAACATTACATTTTCTTGCTCATTGCCACCACCGTTCCCACCTTTTACATCATTCTCAAAGTCACTAATACTTCCTTGGAATCCATCCATTGACTAAAACCAGAAATCATTGTGTGAGTAATAGTAGTCATAAAATCATTTAGAGATTAACATGTCACCATATTCTCAATTTGAAACACATTAGGATTAACCAAGGTCATTTACTCTCATCTTATATATATAATACATCAAATCAGTTGGTAAAGAAAATGTAAATTATCCTAAGCATATCCCCCGGGAGTGTCGTAACCAAGAGTGCAGAAAGGCCCGTTGTCGTGCACCAGTTCCCGTTTGAGTCTAGCTCAAAGTGGTGTTTTCGGGTTTTACCCCTAGGTACATCTGTGCCAGAGCCGCCTCTACCTGCTCGTATCCAGACAAGGATGTATTTCTCTGAAAACTCACAAAATATCTACAATATCAAAATTATAGGATGTTCTCATATACTAATCCTCAATGTTCATCTTAGGTCCACGTGCTCTAATCAGAGTTTATCTAAATCTAGCTTCCAAGGTTTGTACTAAACTACCTCTGATAACAACTGTAATTCCCCGACCCCAGTTACCCAGAGTCTGTGCATTATTAAATAACATTGGCATGATCACAAGAAAGATCAAGTCTCGAAAGACCGATTAGTTTAGTAGCCTTGGAAACACTAGATACAATCCTAATGTTTTACATTAATCATAAAAAACATCTTGTCTTCATATCCCCTCATACTATCCCTGGATGTCATTCATAAATTATTTCTTCATAATCCTGGGAAAAATAATAAAACATTGAAAGGGGTGATCTCAGATGCTAAGTAAGGATAACATTATAGCATAAGCCTTCATAGATAAGCATAAACACTTAAGGCGGTTTATAACTAAAACAAAAGCATTTTTAAACTTGAACATCAGCGTAAATTTGCAAAGACAAAATAAAATAATGCCATTTACTTACTCACATGGATATTCTACTAGTCTAATGATCACATGAAATATCAACAACCACTTTCATAATGATGGAATGCATAATGCCATACTATCATAACCACATAGCCAAAGCCTCGTTCCAAGACTACAAATAAGATTTTGCCATGGCCTTGTGCCAAGACACTAGTTTGTCTCATGAGACCTACCGATGCATCGAGGATCTATAGAGGGCTCCAACCGTCACATATTAAGTCTAATTCATTACTCATATCAACATGTTTAAACATAACATAAACATTCGTATTAAAACTATCATTCGAAATGTCAATACTTTAACCACAAACAACGAATGGTATAAAAATAGCACAACCACAGTCAAACATAACTCATTTGATATAATATGGAAGATTGTATTGTATCATATTAACCTCAATCGATAATAATGAATGATATTGACATAGATGAAAATAACAATCAAAACTATTTGAGAGAAATATCCCCCTTTTCTTGAAAACATTTAAAAGTCACACTATTTGTCAAGAAGCAGTTTAAAAATAGATTTTTGAATCAATGTGTCCCATACCACTTTGAAACTTTTAAAATGAGTTTTATTTTTAAAACGTTAATGTCCATATAAATAAATCCTTAAAACAATTTTTTAAAACATGGACATTAATGAGCAAGATTTAGAAGAATAAGTCTTTTAAACAATTAAAAAATGATATTTTAGTTAGAGATTCTAACCAAAAGATAGACACTTGAATACAAATAATTGAGGTAATCAAATCATTGTAATATCATGAGATTAAATGGATTCATGATATACTATGTCAAAGTACATTATATACACCACATAAAAGTGATTTGTTGTATAACAACAATGAAGTCTCAATGGAATGTAATTTGAGATGAAATCTCTCATAATGGTCATATCCTTAGGTTAAGGATAAATCAACGACATAATTATGTGTCAAAAATATAAATACAATAAATTTTATTTGATATTTCGTGTAAAACAATCAAAGGACATTCACACATATTCTTGTAAAAACAACACCAAAGAATTGGATGTTTATCTCAACAAATCGAGATTGAGTAAAAATTACTCTTATCATGTTCATAATGATGACTTGAGAATTTATCAACGGAGTGATTATGTGTATAAAAAGTATATCCACAGAAAGGGGAGTGGAAATTATGACACAATAAAATGAATAGTGATTCCACACATAATCTTGGAGTAAAATAATCAATGAAGTATGCGTAAAGCTGAATGACTGGAAATTGAAATTTTGAATTCCCTTATCGATTAGGAAACATATTAAACATACACCCGTGAATGAAGGATCATACAATGATGATGTAAATACCCATAAATTAAAGTATAATACTCATGAATACAATTACGGGTAGTACACATACACCACATGCAATAAATAAGTGGTGAAAAATGGAATTATCTTGAAATTAAGAGTGAGATAAGAAACCCCTTACCTTGTACATTTCCTTGGATGGGGGTAGGTTAACCTTTTGTATTATTTTGAAATAATTGTTATTAAATTATTCATGAATCATATACATTAATATGATATCATATATGATCTTTTAACATTGCTTTGTTAATAATATCTTAGAATTATCGTCGTTTTGGGTGTTAACTTACTCGTTTTCATTTATATGTTTTGTTACGTAAGCCATGTTTTTCATGGAGAGTTTGTATCTTATTTATATCCAGAATGATATAATATTATTAAAAATTATTTTTAAATCAAAAAATGATAATTATACTTGAATGGATATGATGGAGAATGAATCTCATCGCGTTCGTGGAGATAGTAGTCCGTACGTACGCACGAGCGACAAATTAAAATATACCTAGATGGTATATTATATATAAAGAATCAGTATCATGTTATATTTATTTTTTACATTAATTATACATAATTATTATACCCATCCAAATAATAATATATTGAATAACAATTACACCATGATGTGGAGACGGTATGTCGTACGTACGCACGTATGGTGACATGTTATTCAAAAGGTGGATAGAATACTGAATATGGTTGTACCATATTTATAATAACATCACAGTATATATAATATACTGGAGTTATTATTTTATAATGATAATAACAAAGAAAGAAGAAGTGGAAAAAGAAAGAAACTTGAAAAGGGGTGGTGAAAACATTACCTCTTCTTCGTGTTCTTCCTTTTGATTTGATCAAAAGGGCTCCTTAGGATGGCATTCTGACCAAACTAAGGTCTCTAGGTTGTAGTGAGGGAAGTTTAGAGAGTATATGGGCAGGGGTTGGCCGAACCAAAAAGATTTGAAGGTGTGAAGAAATGAGAAGGAGGAGTGCCCTTTTATAAGAGATGTGAGGGGCACCTTTGGAAAAGATAGAAATATGAATTTTTAATAAATTCATATTCGGTTTCTAGTGGCTACAAAGTTGATTATTCAAATCTTAAGGTGGGTATTGGTCGAAAACCATTCAACCAATAGAATTTAGATAGGTTAGGGTTACTATATTAACCTTTTCTTTTAGTTTTAACTTTTAGTTAATTAGTTTTACATTTACCATGTCACTTTGTATTTTAATATTATATAGTTAATAAATGTACTATATACATCCGAGCGACCCCCAAGTGGTCCATTAATGATACATATATCATTATATAAGTCTCTTGGCCGAACCTTAGATTTTTAAGAATTTAATATCAATTAATAATATAATATTTGTTTTAAAAAATCTTTTATGTCAATTTTAACGGTATTCAATAGTTGATTTTTTTGAAACTCATAACAGAATTATTACTTCCAAAAAAGTCAATTAAATCAATCCTAATATGTCATATTATCCTATAAAATTATTTTAATTCATAAAAAGTCTCAAATTATATTTATATGTGTAATTATAATATCAATAATTCTAATTTTTCACTATTATGGTAATTACTGCATCATCATTGTGTCATAAATAAATTAACTTATTTAATGCCTAAAAATTATAAATAAAATATAATCATGTAGTAAATAATATTATCTTTCTAATTAATATTTTCAATCGAATTTATCTTATGTATAACCCTATGTTAAAAATGTTTTAGTAAATAAACACCGATTTTAATTCTTTTAACTCTTCTTTGAATTAAATAATAATAAATGTCCTAATCTAATCCAAGTGGACCTAAATGATAATATTTTATTCCTAAGGTTGTGTTTTGTCGATATACACTTTTCCAATAGAATTAGGACATGTGTTAGGGTAATATTAATATCCTTTTTACCCTTAATTACCCTATTTACTTGTTACCGTGGTAAATAAAAGTAAAAATTTACTATTCACCAAAAATTATTTTCATCTCATTGAACCAAATTTTACTTCTTGATGTTATCCATGTCTCTCGTATTTTAGAAATTCCATTCACAGAAGCGGTAAAATTATGTTTTATGAAAAATTCAGTTTTTTAACTACCACTTAGTAGTTTCACTATTCATCAAAAATTGAAGTTTTTCAAAATAATGCCAAAATTTCACCCTAAGCTATATTTGAAATTCTGAATTAAAAAATGATGTCTATTTTACACAATTCCAAACATATAAGTTTCATTAATTTATTTTATAATTAATTCTCTCTGTCACAACAAATAGCGTGCTTTTAAGAAACAATATATATCAAAAGATTGACAATTGTTTAGGCCCAATTTCAAAGTGAAATTAATTCTAATGAACACCATTGGATAAAATGGTAAAAATATATTCTAATTATACTTTGAATCCACTCAATAATATAATTTACCACTATAAATTATTTTGATTAAAAATGTTGTTTTTATGTTTTTTCATTATTCATAAAAATTGGTAGTTCTCAGAAAAATACCAAAAATTCATCTTAGGATAATATCGATATTCTGAAACTAAAAATGAAGTCCATTTTGAAATATAAAATATATATAATTTCAAAAAGTAGGTATTTCTATTCACAAAGGCTAGTTTGATTGGTTGTGGTGTGTTAGAACTCGATGTTGTGTACAACACATGCTATCACATTATTCAAAGAGAAGCATACCGTAGAAGCTTGGGGTGTAACATTTCTCTCTAATAGGTTCATGTAGTGACATTCTCTGTTGTTTGATATTTAATTTTTTTCTTTTGCGAAAATTTATTCGTAACAATTAAAAAAGAGGCGAATAACACCTATAACGTTTATAGATGATTTATGTTTTTGTTCACGGCCACCCATGTGAAAGGATTGTTGACCATATGAATGTTGGAATATGAAATGTTTTAATATGTAAAGGGATTTCAAATAGTACCCATTGTTGTTGGAAAATTTTCTCTATTTTAGAAATGATGCAAGAAGCATCACCAGAACTCTTAAGGGAATGTCTTGTAAGTAATCCCAATGGAGAAAGTTGTTCGGGCTCGGAAATTTCAATATTTCTAACATCAAATCCTATGTTGGGAATTAACTTTGACCATATGTTTAATGGAGTGAAGATATAGTCATTTCACTAGCTACGCGATTTAGGATAAGTAGTGTCTCAGTGTTTTAGTTGTAAAATGATAGTTGGATTAGATCTTAATGTATTCAGTTTCACTTTCTGAAACAATGATTGACCATTCTTTGGGAGTTTGGATATGCAACATGCCCTTTTATATGAGACTTCATGGCCTTGTTAATTGGGAGAGAGTTACGTTGTTCGTGAAGGCTTCTCAGGGAAGAGATGTTATCAGTATTGAATGTGGTAACATCCTCTGTTTTGAACCAAATGAAAAAGTGAAGGAAATTAAAATTTTTTGTTAGCTGGGTAGGCCGGTTTTTAAACCATGCATTAGAAGTTTGTATTTCCAATAGTTTACACTGCGATGTGTCTTTTTAATAAATTTTATTAAATTGCATAGATTAAAATTAAAATGGACATAAATTTAATGAAGGTTAAAATAATTATTTAGAAATATGAAATATTCTATGAAATATATTCAGAGTTAGATTATATGTCAACATGGGATTCCAATACCCATAAAACCTCGACAATGATAGAATAAAAATATTAAATCTATTTTATTCAAACAAGTGTTTGTTTTTTTCCAAAAAAAGGAAATAACATTCAAAATGTGCATCATATGAAACATTTGAGACAGTTGTTAGGTCCAGAACGTCGGGTTTAACCTTGGTAGGGTATCACATCAATGCACATCTGGTGTTTTGAAACCTGGGATATGATAATACCCTTTTTATTTATAACTAATTTATTGTTTTGTTTTTATATAATAAGTAATTATTTTCTGAAAAAAGGGATCATCGAATGAAAAATCTAAGACCACCAATGGTTCCGGTATATAGGGTTTACTCTAGGCATGGTATAACTTTTAATAGCATCAAATGTCTTTTCATATCACACCTGGAGATAATTTATTTGGGTTATAAATATTTTTTTGGGAAATTAGAATGAATAATAATAATTTTATTATTAAGTTTATTATTTGCGTTGAAGACATAAAATGAAGATGTACATCCAAAATTTATAAATTGTGTGGTTGTATTAATAATAAGTGGGTAGTGTAATAATTATTAAATTATTATTTGTGGATATCAAATTTAAATGTGAAATCAATATAAATTTATAAGGTGCTGTCTTTTTTAATGGTTGTAGTAGATATAATATTAATGTTGTCATTGATGAGTTGTATTAAATAAATATTATTTTAAATATTTTTAATATTAATAGATTGGGACAAAAACATTAATGTATATATATATATATGATTTATAGTATATGGGATTAAATATATGTGTTGTTATATATACATCTGCGGGTGTATATACATGAATATACAGATATTTATATATATATATAATGTATATATATGGGTGGATATTTTTTGTTGGGTCAGATAAAATATTATTATTTCCCCAACATATATTCTTGTAACATCTCAGCTTAAACCATGATAATTATGATTTATGTTCTTATTAAAAATCATTAATGTGACCTAGGTTGCATGCCAGCACAACATGTTGCAGGTCCCGGGTAGATTTTAAAATTTATTAAATTATAGCTCAGGCTTTTTGTTATTATTTTCTGTCATGCCTTAGTGAAATGTTCAGGCTAAAAATAAATAAAAAGAATAAATGTATTAAAAATAAATCATAAGGAAGTCAAAAAAGATTTAAAAAAGACATAGAAATAAATAATAAAATACAAATGGTTGGATAGAAGTTAATAATAATTAAAATTGTGTAATCCAATTGTTTTTTATAATTTTTCATTCTCCCTCTAGTTATATTTTATTAGTTTATCTATTTCTATTTTCTTTTCTTTTTTCTATTCTTAATTATTTTCTTATTTTCCCTTTTCATGTAATTTTCCATTTATTATTTTTTTCTCTCTTTATCTATTCCTATCCACTTCTCTTATGTGTGAGGTGCCTCCCCTTGCTAGGTGGTGTATACCACCATCTTCCTCCTTCAGGTGATTATTACAGACTCATTTCTCCTCTGATTTCGATGTTGTCTGATGCAAAGTAAATCCTTCGGTAAGGCTAACATCATGCACCAAGAATCATTCAATATAATTACAACTCATTTGTGTGATCTTCCATGAATGGATTTAACCTACAATTGGGGTTTTTTCTAAAGTCATCTAATTTCTAAAGTTTCAGTTCAAATCAAGGATCGTTGTATAGCACAGGATCCTATAAGAGTATGAGTTAGGTATTCTACTGTAGTACCCCTATTCTGAGATATGAGGCTTTTTTGTATGCATTTTTATGTCTTTAATGTGCATGGGATGAGTTGGGAAGAGGTTGGGAGAGTTTAGAATGGTTTTGGATGAGTTTTGAGGCCCTTAAAGGGGTGCACGGTTTGAGCACGATTTAGTGGAAACCGTGTGGGTTCTCCAGGAAACTGTGTAGGGGAGACAGTAGGCTTCACACAACCTGCTCACAGTTTTCCAAACCCTGTGAGGCAACGGTGCAGACCCTTGCTCCTAAGGCAGTAGTGTGCGCACAGTTACCACACGGTTTTCAAAACTGTGCGGACTAACCGTGCGAGGAATTAAAAATAGGTCTATAAGTTGCAGTCTCCCTCAGGCATAACATATTTCACTCCGAACATCCTCCCACTCATGGGTCACTCAGGTTCTTCAGTTCTCAAAGGGTGGAGGAGCTTCCCCACTTGTTTTGGATGCATTTTGAAGAGGGTTCTTGCTGTTTTCAAGGTGATTGCTCCTGGGTATGTCTTCTCTCAAGGTTTCTCTGTGATTTCCTCTAGATCTACTCTTCCCTTTTTCTTGGTTTTCTAGATCTACATTTTTTGTGTGTAGATCTAGGGTTGTGGGTGCCTTGGATGATTTTTTTGAAGGCTTTTGAATGTTAGGGAAGGGGATCAATAGTGGTTTTGATGGCATGTTCATCGGATTTGAGGGGAAGTTGTTCGTTGGTCAATTTCATTAGAACCATAAAGGTAGGTCGCTTCTCACTCGACTCCACATGGTTAAAGCTAATGGTTTTGGTAACAATTAATTTTTGAGCATGAAAGTAATTGTGTTTTGATGTGCGATATTGATTAAAAATCCATTGGGTGATGTTTTGGTGATTTTTGTTTAAAAGGGAGTTTTATGGTGAAATTATATTATTGTGGATTTTAAAATGGGATTCTATGGTTGATTTGTGAAAAAAATTGATGAAAAATGTTTTCAATAAAAGGTTTTTTTTATTGAAATGTTTTTTGGCATTGAAAATGGTTTTCAATAAATGGGTGATTTATTGATGTGGATTGATATGCAATGAAATTGGTTGATTGAATGTGGTTGTGACCGTGGTTTGTTATATGCGTGGAATTGGATTGTTTTGAATGTTGAGTGGAATTGGAGAGAAGTACCACTATAAAAGGGGATGGATAGTTCATGGAAGGGCCACCGTCAAGGAAAAGTGGATGGGAAGTGCTGCTTGGTGTGAATGGGTGAATGGGTTGGACAAAAGTTCCACTATTTGGTTGTTATGGTTGTTTTGTTATGAATTTCTTTGCAAGATTGAATTTTTGTGCTAATGTGTATGTGATGGAATGGTTTGTCGCTTGTTGTTTGTCGTTCCCTTGGTGGTTTGGTTTGGTTGAAATGGTTTTGTAAGGGTGTGGTTTGCTTATGGTAATGGTAGAACTTGAGATTATTTTATATCAACTATTTTATATAAATGTGCTAATAGTTTTATCCTCATGGCGTGTGTAGAGAAGTAGTTTGGGGAAAACCTACTGAGTTTTAGTAGTCACCCCCTTCTTTGGCATGTTGGAGTCTTTTCATATGTTGTGTATCATGAAGTGGGAAAAGGTAAGGCATCTCCCTCCATTAGTGGTGCATTGTGATGTCTTGGTGGAGCGTGGAGCTTGGAGCTTGGTGTGGAGCTGTGGTGGTGTCGTGGATCGTAGTGGTTGTTGTTTAGTTATCCGCTTGTACTCCGATGTTGTGTGGACATGTCTGGTTGTATTGGTTTTGAGTTGTGTTTTGGAAGAACTTTTTTTTCTTTTGGGAATACATCGTTGTGTTTGAAAGTGAATGAATCATTAGTTTTTGGTATGGTTGGTTTTTTTAAGGTAAAATCATTCCCCAACTTGATCATGAAGCCCTATCCATTTATTTCCAGCCTCTGGCATCATTTGAATGACTCTTAAGGCCAAGTATCCCTCACCGCCTCCTCAAGCAAATGAGGTAGGGGCGGGGTGTTACAAGTGGTATCCGTTTGTATGGTCCTTTGGAGTTGATTCTCATATTTGGGGTTGAAATTCGTTGTGGTATACTCCTTGAGTTGGGATGGTAGCAAGGAATAGGTTTGTCGGAATGTGGAATGTATAGCATAAAAATATGTAGCTATCCCTTTTATGATGAAATTCATGTTACCAGGGAGTTGGGTACATAAGTGTTTTGGAGACATTTATAGGCATTGGATATCTCATTGTTTTGTGTGTATCCAATGAGATGATCATGGCATGCATGGTAGAAATGACTTCCCACTAGGATTCATATTTCATTTGGGTATAATGATCTATGTGCTAAATTGAGAAATGGACTTGTTTGAAACCGTAATGTGAATAAATTTGGTATTTTGAAAATGGTATGATTTTGAAAATGTTTAAACATGGGAAATGTGATCTTCTGGAAAGCCTTGCTATGAAAGTGTTATGAGATGTGACATGAAATTGGATTTCGTGATGTCTATAGAAGTGGGACTCATGCTTGTTTTTTTTCGGTATATAAAAATGAGATGGGGTAGGCGGATTAGAGACCAACCAGAGGAGGCTGATTAGAATGTGGTAGCATCTAAGTCTCAGGTGAACCAGCAGCTAGTGCAAAGCATAGGGAAAGCTTTCCATGTTGTGGAAGGTGGAAATCAAATGGATGAACCAAGGCATGTGGATCATGCAGTTCAGTTTGAAATGTAGAATCCACCCATCTTGTAGGGTGATAAAGAGCCAGAGATGTCATAAGCATGGTTGAATAGAATGAACAAGATATTTGTGTTCTTGGGAACACTGGTAGAGTTAAAAGTGAAGTTGGCCACGTATATGTTGAAAGATATTTCCCTTCAGTGGTGGGATTTGGTAGTCCAAGCGGGGACAGACCATGGTATGATGTGGGAAGGCGTTGAGGAATTGTTTAACAAACATTTTTACCCACCTACGTTTAGAATCCAGCGTACGACTGATTTCTTCAGTTTGAAGCAAGGTCTTATGCCTGTGATGGATTATGAAAATAAGTTTATGAACATAGTGCGGTTTTCACCCAAGGTGGCGGGTAGAAAATCATTGAAGGCAAGGATCTTTGAAGCAGGGTTAAGGCAATAAATCCGTTCAAATATATCGGTGCTGTGTATACATGATTTCACAGAGATGGTGAAGAGAGCCGCAGTGGATGTCCGAGATTTGATGGGCGCTCCAGGTGGAAGAAGCATGGTGGTATCCAAGGGGAATAGTGGGAACTCTAATTTTGGGTTCAAGAGAAGGAGGGAAACTTATTCCCATGGTAGGAATATGACATAATCTGACGGGGGGATTGATAAATCTTCCTCCGAAGCCCCATAGCAAGCTGGGATGTTCTCAGTGTGCTTCTATGAGGAACATAAAGCGGGATTGTACAACACAACATCAATCATGTCATAATTATAAGTATATGGGGTACCTGTAGTGTTATTCTCAGAATTCATCAAGGTCGGGTGCGTGTGACACTACTCAGGTATCGCAGACGTCGTATGCTTTGACGGGATGAGGACAGTAGCATACCCATCATCAGTAGATTAAAGTGGTTTATGGTGATTCTCGAAAAACCACGATGCCTCAGTAGAGCAATAAAGAGAAGAGTGTGGCAAGAAGAAATGTGTATGGAGTTGAGCAGGTTGGGGTGGATGATCAATCAGGACCATCCACGGTGTAAGGTACTATTCTTGTAATCTCTACCTTGATGCAAGTGCTGTTTGATACGGGTGCTTCACACTCTTTTATTGTTGCACGTGTGGTTGATTTGCTGGGTTTAAGGGTCGAAATGAAGCCCTCCGCTTTAAAACATAAAACTCTTCTGGGTCAAAAAGAGTTTCAAGCATTCTTATGTAGAGAATGTTGTATTGTTGTGGGAGAGGTTGAGATAACCTTGAATTTCCCAGTGCTTCAGATAGATGGGAAAGATGTAATCATGTGAATGGATTGGCTGGTGGCGTTTAAGGTCCACATTGATTGTGATGCATAAACAGTGGCTTTTACGATTGATAACATTGTCAGACATCTCTTTAGAGGAGAGAGGCATGAAAGGCAGGGTGCAATGGGTTTGTTGGAACCAGCAGTAGGAAGGTTATCATATCATATGGTGGTATTGTCATTAGAATTAGTAGAGGGTGTTGAACAGAATGTTCCTCCAGCAGTGGTGGATCAGTTCATGGATGTTTTTCCTGATGAATTCTCTGGATTACATCCCATAAAATAAGTGGAATTTACGGTTGATCTCTTTCTGAGGACCAGTCCTATCCTACTTCTATCTTATCAGATGGCACCAGCTGAATTCCGGGAATTGAAAGTCCAGTTGTAGGATTTAGAAGACAAATGGTTTCTCCGGCCTAGCACATCCTAGTGGGCAACGCTGGTGTTGTTTGTGTAAACAGAGGATGGAACATTGAGTCTTTGTGTCGATTATCGTAGACTTAAGAAAGTTATGATAAACAATATATATCCACCTCCACTAATTGATGATTTGTTCAACTAGTTGAGGGGAGATTAGTTGTTCTCCAAGATCAACCTGAGTTCGGGATATCATCAATTTCGGGTGAGGAAGGAGGATATTTATAAAACAACTATTAAAAGTTGAAATGGCCATTATGAATATGTGGTTACGCCCTTTGGTCTAACGATTGCACCAACAGTGTTTATGGCATTATCATATCAGATATTTCTGAGATATCTGGATTCATTTGTGGTGGTGTTTATAGATGATATTCTGGTGTACTGAAAGATAATGGTGGAGCATGAACAACACTTGGCGACAGTGCTGGGGATCTTGAGGGATCATTGGTTGTATGAAAAATTGTTATAGTGTGACTTTTGGAATTGGGAAATTCTTTTTCATGGCCATGTGATTTATGAAAGGGGTCTTTAAGTGGATCTGGAAAAGATAGAGGTTGTTATCTCGTGGAAATCGCAAGAGAATGTGTTTGAGATACAGAGTTTTCATGGACTAGCTGGGTATTATCGGTGTTTTGTTCATGATTTTTCACATTTGGCTTCGCTGATGACAGCTTAGACAAGGATGAATGTTCCATTCCAGTGTAATAAGCTGTGTCAGTAGTGTTTCAAAGAGCTAAAGGATTTCCTTACATCAGCACCTATCTTGGTTTTTCAAGAATCAGGAAATGGGTACGTGGTGTAATGTGATGCATCTAGATTAGGGTTGGGGTGCGTTCTCATGCAAGGAAATAATGTGGTTGCATATGGATTTTGAATGTTGAGAGTTCATGAGAAGAACTACTGAAATCATGATTTGGAGTTGGCAGTATTGGTCCATGCTTTGAAAGTGTGGATTCATTGTCTCTTCGGTGAGAAATTCACGGTATATACTGATCATAAGAGCTTGATGCACATTTTATCACAAAGAGATTTGAAATTGAGGCAAAGGAGATGGATATAATATCTCCAGATGTTTGATTTTTACATAATGTACACACTAGGTAAGGAAAATTCAGTGGCATATGCATTAAGTAGAAAATCATATGCTCATGTGGTAAAACATGCATTGGACCAGTGGTAGTTGTTGTCAGTTATAGCTGACATGTGGTTGGAATATTAGGACCAGGGTGTTAGGGTGGTCTTGTTTCTAGTTTTTTGATTCTTGACATGGTTTTCCTAGTTAAAGAGGCACAGATATATGATTCTGAGTGTGAGACCATGGGGTCGAGACTCAATGGTTGGGAGACCATTGAGTGTTGGCAACTGAATGGACATTCATTTTTGTGTTTTCGGAATCGAATGGTTGTACTATTTTTTGGTTAGGAGGATATTCTCAGGGCGTATCATCATTCGAGGAGGTTTGTTCATCCTAGAATTCAGAAAATGTATAAAGCGTTGATAGCATAGTTTTAGTGGGCTGGTATGACAAGAAGAGTGGCAGAGTTTGTTTCGAGATGCTTGACTTGTCAGCAGGTCAAGGCAGAGCATCAAAGGCTAGCATAAATGTGGCAGTGTTTACCAATCCCTATTTGTAAGTGGGAGAAGATAGTGATGGATTTTGATATTTGTCTCCCATGAATGGCTAGAAAGCCCGATGCAATTTGGGTGATATTGGATTGGCTAACGAAGTCAGACAATTTCATTCCAATTCGTGAATCTCATACGATGGAGGATCTGTCCAAAATCTATATATGGGAGGTGGTAAAGAGGCATGGTGTTCCAGTTTTGATTGTATTAGATAGAGATCCATGTTTGATATATAATTTCTAGAAATCCTTCCATCAAGCCCTTGAGATACAGTTGACTATGAACACTGCGTATCACCCTCATACGGATGGCCAATCCGAGAGGACGATACAAACTCTGGAGGATATTTTGTAGGCTTGTGTCCTGGATTTTGGTGGCTCATGGGAGGAGCACTTTTCTGTTGGGTGAGTACTCGTACAATAATAGTTATCAGGCATCCATACAGATGGCTCCGTTTGAAGCATTGTATGGGTGGCCATGTCGTTTTCCACTATGTTGGGTGGAAATGGCTGAGTCCTCGATGGTTGGACCAAGCCTTGTCTAGGATATGATGGAGAATATCATGTTGATCAGGAATAGAATTGATACGGTGCAGAGTCTTCATAAATTATATGAGGATCATCATCGACGATCATTGTCGTTCGAGGTGAGTGATCATGTGTTCATGAGGATCTCTCCTAGGATAGGACTTTGTCTCTTTGGAAAGAAAGGAATGTTATCTCCAAAGTATATTGGAACTGTTAGGATTATTGAGTGGGTTGGTGAGGTGGATTATCATTTGGATTTTCCACCTAGGTTCAATGTGGTGCACAATTTGTTTCATGTGTCACATTTGAAAAAGTATCATCTAGATCGTGACCATGTGATTCGATGAGATCATGTTGAGCTAGAACCAGATGCTTCATTGGTGCACGTGGTAGTGCGGGTTGTGGATAGGCAAGAGAATGTCATTCATGGTAAAAGCATCAGTTTAGTTCGTATTTTTTAGGGACATGAACAGATTCAAGAGGAGACTTGGGAGCGGTCGAGAGACATGGTCGAGCAGTGGCCCGAGCTGATTCAGGAAAGAGCGGGTTCACTACTTCTTGAAGACGGAATTTCCACTGGGGGGAGAATTTATTACCCCCTGATTCAATGTATGTGTCCTTTTTTTATGGATTTTTATGTGTTTAAAGTGAATGGTATGATTCGGTAAGAGTTTGGGAGAGTTTGGAATGGTTTTAGATGATTTTGGAATCCTTTAAAGGGGTGGACGGTTTGAGCACGTTTATTGGAAACTGTGTGGGTTATCCTGAAAACCGTAAAGGGGAGAGAGTGGGCTTCGCACGGCCTACAAATGGTTTTCAAAATAGTGTGAGGAAACCATGCAGACCCTTTCTCCCGAGGCAGTAACTTGCGCATGGTTAGCACACAGTTTGACAAACCATGCAGACTAATTGTGCGGCAAATTAAAAATAGATTTATAAGTTCTGGGCTCACTTAGGATTAAACTATTTCACTCCAAACATCCTCCCACATGTGGAGAACTCTGGTTCATCGGTTCTCAGGGGGTGGAGGAGATTTCCCACTCATTTTGGAATCATTTTGAAGAAGCTTATTGGTGTTTTGAAGGTGATTTCTTTTGGATAAGTCTTCTCTCATGGTTTCTTTGTGTTATACTCTTTATATACTCTTCCCACTTTCTTGGTTTTCTGTATCTACACAATTAGTATGTAGATCTTGGGTTTTGGGTGCCTTGGATGATATTTTTAAGGCTTGTGAATGTTAGGGAATGGGATCTAGAGAGGTTTTGTTGGTGCATTCGCCGGATTTGAGGTGCGATTATTCGTGGGTAGATTTCTTGGGAACCCAAATGGTAGGTGGATTCTCTCTCTACTCCACTTGGTTAGATCTTATGGTTTTGGTTACAATTAATTTTTTTTCTTGAAATTAATTGTGTTTTGATTAGCGATATTGATTAGAAATCCCTTGGGTGATGTTTTTGGGATTTTGGGGAAAAATGAGTTTTATGGTGAAATGCTATTCTTGTGGATTTTAAAATGGGATGCTATGGTTGTTTTGTGAAAATGATGGATGGAAATGGTTTCTGATAAAAGGTTTGTTTTATTGAAATGTTGTTTTTCATGGAAAATGGTATTCAATAAATGGGTGATGTATTGAAGTGGATTGATATGCAATGAAATTGGTTAATTTCATGTAGTTGTGACCTTAGTGGGTTATATTCTTGGTATTGGATTATTTTGAATGTTTTTCTGGAATTTCCGAGAATTACCACAATAAAAAGTGGATGGAGAGTGGATAGAAGGGCCACCCTTAAGGACAAGTGGACGGGAAGTGCATCTTGGTGTGAATGGGTGAACAGGTTGGACGGAAGTTCCACCATTTGGTTGTTATGGTTGATTTCTTGTGTATTTATTTTCAAGATGTAATTGTTGTGCTAATGTGTAAATTATGGGAAGGTTTTTGTTTTGTTGTTTGGATTTCCCTTGGTGGTTTTGTTTGGGTGAAATGGCTTGGTAAGGGTGTGTTTGGCTTATGGTAATGGTATCACTTGTGATTATTTTATATCAACTGTTTTATATAAATGTGCTAATGTTTTTATCCTAGTGTCATGTGTAGGGAAGTCATTTGGGGAAAACCTACTAAGATTTTGTAATCACACCATTCTTTGGCACATTGGTGTCTTTGAGGATTTTGTGTATCGTGACGTGGGAATGTTAAGGCATCTCCCTACTTTAGTGGTGAATTATTATGTCTTGGTGGAGCGTAGAGCTTGGAGCTTGGTGTGGAGCTGAGGTGGTTTCGTGTCTCATAGTTGTTGTTGTTTAGTATTCCAATTTTATTATGATGTTTTGTGGACATGTCTCGTTGTATTGGTTTTGAGTTGTGTTGTGGAAGAACTTGTTTTTCTTTTGGGAATACATGTTTCGGTTTGAAAGTGCATGCATCATTAGTTGTTGGTTTTGTTGGTTTTGTCTTAAGGGAAAATTGTTCCCCAACTTGATCATGAAGCCCTCAGCATTTATTGCCAACATTTGGAATCTTGGGAACATCTCTTAAGTCCAAGAATCCCCCACCACCTCCCCAAGCCAATGAGGTAGGGGCCGGGTGTTACATCTAATCTCATTCCCCTCATTTCATTGTCCATTTTTAAACGCATGTTGTACCGCTCGTTGGTGCCTACATGCGATGTTCAATTTAACCTATCCTAAATTAATGAAATTGTTTGACATTAATTTTTCACCCTTGTTTGAGATAAATTATTTTGTTTAGATTGTTATAACATTGTTGGATGCCCCTTTAGTTGTGACAACATTCCTTGTACCATTTTTTTGTTATCACCAAATAATTAAATTATTTAATTTCAAGTGTTGTGTGACCCAATTTAGGCTGATCATTAAATTTAATAAATTATTTACGATAATTGTGAACCATGAACCTTGGTTCCTGTTAGTGAAATTGAGCATAATTATTTCATTCCTAATTAATTAATTATCCTGTTTTACTATTATAAAAGTGATATGTGCATTTTTTATACATTTGCTGATAAATTTCCTGATCTGTAATTGCTTGACCCGAATGATCATTAGTATGTGGCATTGAGTATCTAATATTATTTTGTTGTAGTTTTAAATCCAAATACTGTGATATCTTCTCCCTTGAAAATCAATAAAATTATAGGTGATGAGACAACATGGGTTTTTTATTAAGGACTACACAAAGACTCTCCATTCCTTATTGGAGACACATTACGAGAGGAAGACCACAAGTTATCCTTTTCTAGAAGAGGTTTTCCCTTGGTTTCTAAAATACTCATGAGTTGTACTAGTTCCCAAAGGTACATTCTGGGATATACTCGTTGGAAAAGTTGTGATTCCATGCCTCAAGTGATATTTGATTCCTTCTGTGCAATAATTGGACAAACTCATACAAAGTCATGCCTCGAAAGAGACATGGATTTTCGTAATATTCTCTTTGATGGGATTGGTGGTATTGGAATAATTGAAGGATGTACCACAGCGATACTGTCAGGATAGGCTCGGAATAGAACTATAAATTTTGAACATAATAATAATGATGATGCATGGAAACTGATTATTTATGAAACCTTTGATTTCACTTGTGGATTGTGATGCCTCTATGGTGACTTGTGACACCCTTTATCGATAAAAATTAAGGGCCCAAAGTTAAAGAAAAAATTTTTGGTATGATTTATTTTGTATTCCATTTGTTTTCTATACCTTTTTATATATGCATCACGATTATAACTGGCACTCATTTTAGATTCTTGGCTTAGACCGACACCAGAGGAATGGGAAGGGTGTTTATTTAGGAATTCGGACCAAGTTTCTATTTCATATTTGTTATCACTTACCATTCAATTTATATGGCTCACTTCATAATTTACATTGCATTTTTTTGGATTGGGTTCGACAACAGTGGTTCCAGCCTAATGTGATTAATATCTCACAGACTACTCAGGCTACCATTGCACATGGGTACTTGAGTAGACCCTTATTATTCATAGGACTACAGAAGATGTTTGATTGCATATGATATCATATATGTATCTTGATTATAGTAGGAAAGGATCAAGATGAAGCTCGAGATGCTCCTAAAGATCACCAGTGGGGCTTTGGTGACCTTTCATTTTTTAATTCTCTATTTTATCATGCATACAGTATTGTTTACTGAGTCTTACATCATCAAAACAACCTAGATTCACCTGATTTATAATTTTCCATTGTATAAATCAATATAATTTAAATATATTGTCTCCATTACTTTTTCAATTATTTATTTACTTCTTATGATATTTTATTTTACTTTTACCCCTTTTAATAATTTTGTAACTCTGATCTATGAGGTAATAGTCTCCCCAAAGACACACCATAGTCACTCTTTGCTAGTTAGAAGCCTCTGGAATTTGTGGGGATGCGCTTGAGTTCTTGTGACCCACCAGCCCAACCACCATCTCAAAGTTGATCCAGGTCTGGATGTTACAAAGATTAATCAAAGGCGGTTGTTTTCCATTGTATTATTATTTTTGGTGAGTATAAATGAGACTAGGAATGTGTCGGTGTATGGTTAGTAGTCCTACATCGGACTGATCACACCACGTATGGGAAATAGCCATGTGGCCAGGGCTGGGAATTAATAGTCATGCTTTTAGATATTACTATAGATATGATTTCACCTCGATTGATTTGTATAGTTTCCTGAGCTTATGATTTATAGATTTTATGGAAATTCATCCTTGTCCTGGTTCGGTGAATATGAAGCATACCATACATCATATTAGGCACTTACAAATTCACATGTCATGCATAAGTCATTCCATGTAGATGCATTCATAGGTTTTCTGGTGATATGATTGAGTGATTTGACTTTCATTCCATTTCTTGTATTTATCTGTCTGGATTTGTATAGATACCATGTTTCAGGCATATATTTATCATGATATCCTCTTTCTAGGTTGCTTGTTTACAAGCATGTTTTCCTTGAATCATGCTTCTTTGAATATTTGTATGACTCTGTGATTAAAAAGTCTACCTTCTATGATTACATCATTGTTCTATCTATTGGATTCTTGTAGTGACGTTCTGGCTTGTCTAAAATGTAATTTTTTTTGTTCTCTAATATTTATTCACAGTAATTAAAATAGTGATGTGTAAGAACCCGGTTCTTAATTTTGAGGTACGGGTTTCTTCTTTTCTCTTTTCCTTAAGTGTTTTGAGAAAATATGAAAATGGGGAAAATCACAAATTTTGAAAGTACACGCAGTGTACTTTTCCACTCACCGTGTACTTTTGGCCGTGTGGGATGAGTACACAGGGTGTGTAGCCATGTCAGTGACGAATGGTGTAAAGACTGACTACACGCCATGTAGTGGTCCCTTACACACCGTGTAGTCAGTTGGCAGGAGAATAGTAAGGCGGTGGCCAGCTTTGTGACAGAACACTCTGTGTACTCAATAAGACATGTCATTTAGTCATGTCGGTAGGTGAAAAGTTCCACGCTGGCAGGAAACCGCCAAAGGAACTGTTAAAAAATGGGAAGTACACGCTGTGCACTTGGAAATACATGTTGTGTACTTTGTTTTTTCCGCCTAAAATGGGCAGTAGCTTCCCCTGTTCATAGGTAAGCCTTATAACAGGAAGAGGGCTCGAGAGAGGAAGCCCGGAGCTTTGTAGATCCTCCAAGCGCACATTTGGAATCTGTTTCCTCCTCGGACGATCTCGTTGGAACCGCACGGGTAAGCCTTCCACTCTTCAAAAGCTATTCTTGCCAATTATTCCTCTAAGGGATGTTATTTATGTTTGAACGAGGTTTTATTTCACCTCATATATTTGTTTTTCTTAGAAGATTATGGGATCGTCGTTCGCGTATACCGTTGAGGGGCGTATAAGGTAGGTGGATTGGGGTTTATTTCTAACTGTTTTGTGTTTTGTGTGTTTTAGAGCTACAAACCCACCAATGGGGTGTCGTGAGGCTGAGGCCATGGCTATATTAAATACCTGGAATTGTGTAGGTGATTAAATAAAGTTGTAAAACTATTGTTTGGGATCAGTGCTTGGATCTAGGACCACCCCGGGGGTGCACTCCTCTGTTTAGCCGTTTGGCCAGGATACCCGAGGGTACGCCTCTAAATAATGATTGTAGAATTTTCTTGAGAGGAATTTCTTGTGAATGTTTATTTACATTTTGGGCATGGCCTGGTTACTTTTTCCAGAGGGCAGTGTTTCACTTAACCTGTGGGCGTTGTTTTACTTAGCCCGAGAGCAATTGTTATCTTATCCTGAGGGAAACTTCTTCCATGCCTATGGGAAATAGACTCTGTGCCTGAGGGAGAAACTATATATGCCTGAGGGAAAAATCAGTTATGCCTGTGGGCAATTACCTGTGGGTTGGATTATGATTACCTGAGGGTAAGGTTTGTGTGTCTAAGGACACTGACTGTTATATAGAAAATTCACTGTCGTGTTTTCTTAATATCATGTGGCTGAATGAATAATTGAATCGCAATATCACTAGTAAGTTGGTTACTTTTGAGTAATTCTTTGTTTATTTCATTTTACTTTTGCACCCTGTTGTTTCATGTTTACACACAGTTGGGAACGAGCCTTTGTTCAGTGCCTACTGAGATATATATTCTCACACCCTGTTTGGGCCATACTTTTCGGCCCAAACTGATTATGTTTCTGCGGGTGTAGATAAGGGCAAGGTACCTTATATAGGTACTTGATTACTGCTGGGGTTAATGAGAGCATGGGACCGAGCATTGGATCGCGATGCTGCGGGCTGTTCTATTTTTCTTTTTTGTACTTGTACTTAGGTGGTATTATATTATTCGTGTAACTTGTACTGGCTATTTTCATAGAATAGGGGCATGTTCCATCGTAACTTGTATAGTTGTTGGTTTTATCTACTACAATTGTTAATTTTAGTTCTGTATGGTTTACTATTTCCGCTATTTTTGTATGATTTATTCATTCCTCGGCGCTACACTATTACAAATGATGGCATAGTTTCCCCACTATCAGACCTGGGGCCTCGCTGCTAGTCGGTAGCCTCTGGCATATGGGGAAATGCGTTTGAGGTCACGTGGAAAATCGGATTCGGGGCACCCATTGAGTGGAACCTTGAACCGTGACGTTACAAAGTGGTGTCAAAGGGGTTCATTTATTTGAATTATTATTTGGAGCCTTAGTCAGGGATTGGAAGGAAATGTAGTTGGTAACAAGTTGTGCCCGGGCGTAGCTAACCCATGTACATGGAAAAGAAAATTAACATCATATTGAAATTTTACTGATTTTTTAATTTACAGTTTATATGATTTCACCATTGGGTGACACACTTGTGATTGTGCAGTTATATTTTAACCTTGGATTCTATTTAGTTACAACACGATGAGATGAGTGTATTCCATCTCATGCATCTTTTAGGCACATGATAGAAATCCCATTCCATTCAATGTTCCATGCCATGTAGGTGCATTATAAATTTTATGTTGTTGTGATAGTTATTGTGCTAGAAAAGTAGGCTATTGTGATGGCTTCTTGATAAATACCAGCTATGTGATAGGGTATTTTGTATGAGCTAGTTTATAGAATGTATTTAGAACATTGGTCTTTGGGGAGTTTGGGTCCCCATTAAACGGAATTTGGTGGATCATTGATTGTTTATTTTGTTATAAAACAAATAAAATGTCAAACATTGATTCGTAGTGTGTATGGGCCCTCACAGATCAAAATTTGGCACTTAGGAGTTTTTTTCAGTATTTTATCTGCTCCGGAGTAGTTTCTGAGGCATACTGTATGGAGAACCTTGTATACATGCCGTGTAGTACATTACACACGCCATGTCTGTTTTTCTGTTTGGGAATAAAAATAAAAAATTTTAGTACACGCCGTGTAACTAGAGTACACAGCCTGTACGCAGAGCATACGTTGTGTAGTCTCTCCCTGTGTCAAAAACCGTGTGGGTGGATACATGGGTAAGGGAAATACATGGGTTGAACACACCGTGTACCGGATGTACACGTCGTGTAGTGTTGACCCGGAGTCCGCCCGGGTAACTAACAACACGGAATGATTAGACTTTAGACATACATGATGTGTCATTGATGAACATGTCGTGTAGTGTGACCTAGGGACATGGTCGTGTAACTGACAACACGGGTCATTATAACCTCTCCTAGAACACGTCGTGTACCTGTGGGACACACTGTATAGTCACGTCTGAGGACAGACTGTGTGGACTTAGTCGTGTGGCTGCAAAACAGGGTGGTGTACACGCCGTGTGCGGGTGTAACACGGCATGTAGTGTCACACCAAGTAGTCGGACGTGTCACAAGCAACACGGGCAGATAGAAATAACACCATAAATGACATGTAGATTCTATACACACCGTGTAGTTTTGTTCACACGGGATCCGTGTGGCATAGCTGGGTCGAAGGACCCGGGAAAGGGAAGGGAAGTCAAGTACACTCCGTGTAGTAATTATACACGCTGTGTAGTCTTGTTTTGAAAATCTTGAATTCTTTCTTCCTCTTGTTCCCTTTCTGGTTCCTACGCTTTCAGTCTTGATAAATCATGATCTAAGGCATGATTTTTA
This sequence comes from Viscum album, assembly GCA_963277665.1. Taxonomy (NCBI): domain Eukaryota; kingdom Viridiplantae; phylum Streptophyta; class Magnoliopsida; order Santalales; family Viscaceae; genus Viscum; species Viscum album. The sequence goes on along the minus strand of OY728167.1, from coordinate 229,639,663 downwards.
CCTTGTAGTGTCATGCCGCCTAGACGACCGCGCATTGTACTCCATGAGAGCGGCAATGTGTATACTCCTGAGATGGTGGGCCATGGTCTACTAGTGGATCCTCCAGCAGAGCTAGATGAGGCGCCAGCTGTTATACCGAAAACAAGCATGGAGGTGAAATTCTGTGAAGGATTTATGCGGTTCATGCAGACCTTTTAGGGAGCACCGCATGGTACCACATATATGGTTGGGCTGACTCGTATCTTTCAACATCAGCAGCAGCCTACATTTTCAGGGGATGGCGGACCACAGGCTGCGGTGTCTTGTCTTGGGGTGGATGCAGACTATTTTCGAGCATATTGAGACACCTCCAGGGTGGAGTGTCAAGCTTGCGACGTCTATTCTATGTGATTCCACCAAGAGGTGGTGGGATGTTACCAACCAGTCAGAGCATCACAGAGTAATGGTGTGGGAAGATTTCAGACAGTCTCCTATGACTTCTTCTTTCCAGAGAAGCTGCAGGAAGATATAGATCAAGAGTTCATGAATCTTTCTTAGGGAGCTATGTCGTTGATGGACTATTCTGCTCGTTTCACCGAGCTTCAGTATTTTTCACTTGTACTGGTGGGTGATGAAACTTTGAGAGCCAGAAATTTTGAGGATGATCATCATTATGACATCCAAGCACTGGTTAATGTTTCCAGGTTTCCTTAAGTACACGCAATTGTGAATCAGGTGCTGATTACATAGAGGAACCTACATGAATCTAGTGGTGTGGGACAGGGAGGTTCATCACCAGTTACTGGTATTATTTCTGCTTGCAAGAGGATGAGACAGATGGACTTCTCTCTGGGTGGTAGTACCAGCCAGATGCTTTCTCCAAGTGGCACGATTAGGTTCTACCATTGTGGTAAATAGGGGAACAAGAGACCGTAGTGTCCACGAGACCTAGAGGAGTGTCATGCTTGAAGAAATATGGGTCATATTCAAAGATTTTGCAGGGCATTTCTACTAGTGGATAGTGAGAGGGGTTCCGTGCAGACTCCACGTGCGGGAGCAAGACCAGTTGCTTTTTACCAGTCAGGGAACTGGAATATGTCAGGGTGTGTCAGCAGAGATGGTGGTCATGTCCATGGTATCCAGACACCAGGATCTCAAAGGCAGTACGGCAGGACAACTCAGGGTAGCCAGGTTGTGTCACAGGGCCCTAACACTGGGCAGGCATATGCAGTGTAATAGACATAGCAAGAGAAGGAACCCGAACCTTCTACAGTTAGATGTACTATTCTAGTAGATTCTATCTTATCTTCCGTACATTTAGATACGGGTGATCCACATATATTCTTATATGTACCCATTGTGGAGAGACTTGGGCTCTTTGTTTCTGCTTCTTCTTCTATTATGACGCTAGACACTCCGTTGGGTACTAGAACGGCTGGTGAGTGTCAGTGAACGGTGTGCCCCCTTGAGGTTGGTCGGTGTCACTTTCTTTGTGACCCATATGTCCTAGAGATCACAAATTATGATTTCATTCTTGGAATGGACTAGTTGGTTCCCTTTCGAGCCTTTTTAGATTGCTATCGTCGCAGCATGAGTTTCACGTCACCAGAGGGTGGAATGTTTCTATACAAGGGCGAGTGGGATGTTCAAGTGAGTCGAGTTGGCCCAGAACATCGTGGGCGTGGTGGAGTCACAGCCCAGATTGAGAGTTTATATCTGGACGACTAGGGGACTTGTCATATGGATTTCGCACTAGTGGTTGATCGTTTCAGGAATGTATTCCCGGATGACTTTTCAGGTCTACCTCTGGAGTGTGAGGTAGATTTCTCTATTGATCTTGTGCCAGGGGCAGCACCGGTATCCATTACTCCTTATAGGATGGCTACACATGAGCTGCAGGAGGTCAAGAGGCAGTTATAGGAGTTACCGTAAAAGGGTTTTATCCAACCCAGTACATCTCCTTGGGGTTATTTGGTCCTCTTTGGGATGAAGGCGGATAAAACCCTTGACGGGTTAGAACCGATATCCCTTTCTGAGGATTCATAATTTTTTTGATCTACTTCGTGGAGCACGAGTGTTCTTGATGATTGAATTGAGTTCAGGATATCATCAGCTGCATGTGAGACCATTGGATATACCGCTTGTAGCTTTTTGGAGAAAATAAGGATTGTACGAGTACTTGGATATGCTGTTCGGACTCACGAACATGCCCACAGTTTTCATGGATTAGATGAATCATTTAATCCATCCTTATCTGGATTCTTTTGTGGTAGTATTCTAGGATGACATCTTGGTGTACTCTCACACTCGACACGACATTGCCACCCATCATGAGATTGTATTGAGTACAGTAAGAGATCATTGGCTATATGCTAAGCTCTCAAAGTGCCACTTTTGGATAGACCAGATTCACATCTTGGGTTATATCATCTCAGATGCAGGAGTTTCAGTAGACCTTGGGAAGGTGAGAGCAGTAGTTTTCTGGGAGCATCCCAAGAACGTGTTTGACATACGGAGTTTCTTGGGGCTGACTGGTTACTATAGATGCTTCATACCGGACATATCTCGCTTAGAAGAACTGTTGACGGGTCTGACTAAGAAGGGTGTGATGTTCGTTTGGTCGGAGGCTTGTGAGACAATATTTTATGACCTGAAGGGAAGGTCGACATCAGGACCAGTACTGATTCTCCTAGAGTAGGGGAAGATATATATAGTTTACTAAGATGCATCAGGTATTGGGATGGGGGCAGTGTTGATGTCGAGAGATCGAGTCGTTGCGTACGGGTATCAGTAGTTGAGGCCACATGAGCGGAAATACACGATGCATTATCTCGAGTTGGCTGCAGTTGTTCATGCGTTGCGCTATTGGAGACATTATCTTTTGGGGGAACGTTTTTTGGTTTTCACTGACCACAAAAGTCTCATGTATATCTTTACTCAGCATGACATGAATCTGAGATAGTGAAGATGGGTTGAATACCTATAGTCCTTCAACTTCATGCATGCATATACACCTGGTAAAGGTAATGTTGTAGCTATTTCACTGAGTAGGTAGACTCAGATATAGGCAGTACAAGAGGCCAGTGGTGAGTGGCAGCTTGTGTCTTTGTTCTCTGAGATGCATTTGGAGGTGCATGACAGTCAGGGGAAAAAATATCTTTCCTCATTAGCTGTCACTTTTACCATCCTGGATAGAGTGAGTATGAGACAACTATTTGTTCTAGAAGTCCTAGTTCTATGGGAGTCTATGGTATTTGAGGACCCTCCTCCTAGTTGGACAATAGGCGATGATGAGATACTGCGTTTCCATGGACGAGTATGGGTTTCATGGGATATACATGAGGAGCTGATGTGGGAGTTTCATGCTTCATCTTCGGCAGTTCATCCTGGGTTTACCAAGATGTACCCTGACTTTAGACGTCAGTACTACTAGCTGGGTATGAAGAGATATGTAGCTGGTTTTGTTACGAGGTGTTCCTCCTGTTAGTAGGTGAAGGTGGAACATCAGAGGCCAGTAGGACTGTTACAGTAGTCACCCTTCATGGAGTGGAAATGGGATGATGTCATGATGGACTCCGTGACTGGTTTGCTGAGGTCACCTCGAGGCAATGAAGTCGTCTGGGTTGTAGTGGATAGACTCACGAAGGTAGATCAATTTTTTCCAATCAATGAGACCTTCAGTGTTGACGAGTTCTGGAAGTCGTATATCTGAGAGATCGTACGTCTTCATGGGATCCCTAATTCTATTGTTTCAGAGAGGGAAACCCATTTTACGTTTCGTTTCTGGAAGAGTTTTCAAAGGGAACTGGGTACATAGGTTCTTCTGAACACAACATACCACCCATAGACCGATGGTCTGTCAGAGCATACGATACAGGTGCTTGAGGACATCCTGCGTGCATGCATCCTAGACTTTGGGGGATCTTGGGAGAAGCATATACCCCTATTTGAGTTTTCCTATAATAACAGATTTCAGGAAAATATTGAGATGGCACCATACAAGGATTTATATGGTAGGCCATGCTGATCACCTTTGTGCTGGTTAGAGGTAGGTGAGGTAGATTTACTAGGACCACATCACATACACGAGACATCTGAGCATGTCCAGTGGATTCAGAAGCAGATGGATACCACGCAGTCTCATCAGAAATCTTATGCTGATCACCACAGACGACCCTTGGTGTTCGTGGTCAGGGATTAGGTTTTCTTTCATGTTTCTCCAAGGCTGGGACACAGGTGGATTAGGAGATAGGGAAAACATTCACCGAGTTATGTAGGGCCATTTGAGATTCTGGGGAGAGTCGGTCTGGTTGCATATCAGTTGCAGTTACCTCAGAGGTACCGAGCCATGCATGAAGTCTTCCATGTATCTCATTTACGCCACTATCATCCAGACTCCTCTCATGTATTTCAGCCTTAGGAGGTTGAGCTTTAGGTAGATGCATCGTTTGAGGAGCATCTGATTCATATCGTTGATTGGAGCACAAAGGTTCTCTGAGGCCGATCAGTTCCTCTCGTACGGGTGTTATGGTAGCCTGGCTGAGTGAAGGATTGAAAGCTAGGAGCGGGAGACCGACATACATGCTCGGTGTCCAGAGTTGTTCTAAGAATTATCTTTTCCACCCTTGAAAGGCCAATTCAGGGACGAATTTCTTTATGAAGGGAAGATTGTAAGAACTCGTTTCATACTTTTGAGGTATGAGTTTATTCAATTCTCATTTCCTTAAGTGTTTTTGAGAAAATATGAAAATGGGGGAAAATCACACATTTGGGAAGTACATGTCGTGTACTTTTCCACACGCCGTGTACTTTTGGTTGTGTGGGATGAGTACACAGTGTGTGTAACCATGTCGGCGATGAAGGGTGTATAGACCAACTACACACCGTGTAGTGGTCCCTTACACGCCGTGTAGTCAGTCGGCAGGCGAATATTAATGTGGTGGCAAGTTGTGTGAGAGAACACATCGTGTACTCAAGGAGACATGCCTTGTAGTCATGTTGGACGGTGAATAGTGCCACGCTGGTTGGAAACCGCCAGAGGAACAGCTAAAAAATGGGAAGTACATGTCGTGTACTTGGAAATACACACCGTGTACTTTGTTCTTTTTTTCATAAAATGGGCAGTAGCCTATCCTGTTCATAGGGAACGCGTAGAACGGGAAGAGGTCTCGGGTGTAGAAGGCCAGAGCTTTGGAGATCTGCCTAGAGCACGTCAGGAATCTCTTTCCGCCTCAGATGATCTCATTGGAACCGCACGGGTAAGCCCTCCACTCTTATTAAGATGTTCCTGCCAATTATTCCACTAAGGGAAGTTATTTATGTTTGAATGAGGTTTTATATCACCTTATATATTCTTTGTTTTTGGACTATTCGTGAATCATAGTTCGCGTATACCATTCAGGGGCGTATAAGGTTGGTGTCTGGGTGTTTATTTCCAGCTATTGTGTGTTTTTTTGTATTCGAGCTAAAAACCCACATATGGGGTGTCGTGAGGCAGAGGTCGTCGCTATATTAAATATGTAGAATTGTATATGTGATTAAATAATGTTTTAAAACTATTGTTTGGGATAAGTGCTTGGATCCAGGACCCCCCCGGGGGTGCGTTCCTCTGTGTAGCTGTTTGGACAGGATAACCGAGGGTATGCCTTTAAAGTAATGATTGTAGAATTTCCTTTAGAGGAATTTATTATGACTGTTTATTTACATGTTGGGTGTGGCCCAGTTACTTGCGCTTGAGGGAATTGTTTTACTTAGCCAGTGGGTAGTGTTTTACTTCTCCCAAGGGAATTTGTTATCTTAGCCTAAGGGCAACTTATTCTGTGCCTGTGGGAGATAGACTTTATGACTAAGGGAGACACTACCAATGCCTGAGTGAAAAATATGTTATGACTGTGGGATATTACATGAGGGTTCGATTCTGATTACCTAAGGGTAATGTTTGCGTGTCTGATGACACTGACTGTTATATAGAAAATTCACTATGGTGTTTTCTTAATATCAAGTGGATCAATGAATAATTAAATTGAAATATAACTGTTAAGTTGGTTACTTTTGAGTAATTCTTGGTTTATGGCATTTTACTTTTTCACATGTTTGTTGAATGTTTACACACAGTTGGGAATAGGACTTTGGTTGGTCCCTACTGAGATATATTTTCTCACACCCTATTTTGGCCATGCTTTTCTGCCCAAATAGATTACGTTTTTGTAGGTGTAGATAAGGAAAATGGCCCTTATACAGGTAATTAATAGCTGCTAGGGTGTAAGAGAGCATGGGACTGAGTATTGTCTCGTGATGCCGCGGTCTGTTCTATTTCTCTTTTCTGTACATGTACTTCAGTTGTACAGTATTGATCATGTAACATGTTCAGGCCGTTTTCTTATAATGAAGGGATGTTTTATCGTTAATTGTATACTGGTTGGTTTTATCTACTGCAGTTGTTTATTTCAGTTGTTTATGGTTTACTGTTTCCTCTATTGTTGTATGATTTATTCTTTCCGTTGTGCTACACTTTGACAAATGAGGGAATAGTTTCCCCACTATCAGACCTGGGCCCTCGCTACTAGTCGAGAGCCTCTGGAATTTGGGGAAATGTGCTTGAGGTCACGTGGGGAACCAGGTTCGGAGCACCCATTGAGTGGAACCTAGAACTGTGACGTTACAAGATGAATTCCACCTATAATGTTTATAAATTCTTTATGGTTTGGTATATGGCCGCCCATATGACAAGATTGTTGAACATATGCATGTTGTGATATGAAATGGTTTAAAATTTAATGGGATTTGAAATGGTTTAAAATGTAATGGGATTTGAAATAGTACCTGTAGTGGTTTAACCTTTTATCCATTTTGGAAATCATGCAAGAATTATCACAAGAACTCTTGAGGGTGTATTTTGTAGGAAATCCGGATGGTGAAAGTTTTCTTTACTCAGAAATTTAAATCTTCTAAAGTTAAAGACTAAGTTATGAATTAACATTGAAAAAAGTTATAATGATGTGGCGACATGGTATAGTCTCTAGTTAAATGAGTATGGATATGTACCGTCTCGACGATTCTGTTGGAAAATAAGTGTTATCTCAACACTTAATGGCTTAGGTTCCTCTTTCATAACTATTTTTGGAATGTGCTTTGGGAATTTGCCTACACAACTCAAACATTTGTATGAAACTTAATGACCCGGTAGATTGGATGAGGGTTACATTACACATAATGGTTTCTCGGGTATGAGATTTTTTATGGTTGGAAGGTTGAAACGTAGCATATTTTTAAAGGAATGAAAAATTGATGGAAATTAAATTTTTTTATTAACTGTGCTAGACGATTTTATAACCAAGCATCAGATGTTTTTATTTTTGATAGTTGACACTATGATGGGTCATTTAAATAGATTTTATTAAATTAATTACATTAATATTAAAATGGATATAAGTAAAATGAATGTTCAAATCCTTCTTTGTAACATTGAAATATTCAATGAAATATTTTCAGAGTTAAATGATCAAAAAACACTGGATTTTGAGACACGTAGACCATCGACGATGTTATTATAAATGTATTAAATTTATTTTATTCATATATGTGTGTGATTAAAAATAAAATTTAAATAACACTCCTGTTTTACATTGTATAAGAAATAAGAGACCCCCGCCAAGTCCAGAATGCCATGTTTACCCTAAGCAGGGTATGACATCGATGAGCATCGGCTGTTTGGAAACTGTGCCCGTGATAGTAACCTCTTAATGTTTAATTAATTTATTATTCCATTTGTTATATAATAAATAATTATTTTCTAACAAAATGTATGTCGAATGTGAAATCTAAGCCCACAGATAGTTCTAGGATATGGGATTTACCCTAGACATGATATAACATTTGCGAGCGTCTGATGTTTTTTAAAATCGCGCCTGAAGATAGTTTATTTTGTTTAGAAATTTTTTTCTGTAGTTATAAATACTAATAATAATAATTTTATTATTATCATTTTTATTCTCATTGAAGATATAAAATGAAAATGTACTCCCAAATTAATAAATACTATTTTAGTGAAAATAATAAGAGGATAATGTAATAATTATTATATAATTAAATGTGAAAATTAAATGTAACTTTGCAATCAATAAAAATTTATTAGATGTCATCTGTTTTTAATGGTTGGTGTCGTTAAAATAATAATGGTGTCATTTATGGGTTTTATTGAATTATTATTATTCAAATTAATTTTAATATTATTATATTGGAACAAAAACATTGATGGATGAATAAAAATAATATATATATGGGATTAAATATAAATTTAGTTATATATACCAGTGCGGGTGTGTATATATGAATATTCAGATTTGTGTGTATATATATATATAACATATAAATATGTGGGTAGATATTTATTTATCGGGTAGATAAAATAATATTATTTCCCCTACATAAATTCTTTTAACGTCTCGTCTTAAACCAAGCTACAAAGCATTTATGTTTTTAGTCAAAGTCATTAAAACGACATAGGGTGCATAGCTACACACCTTGTTGCTGGTCACAAGAAGCTATTAAATTTTTTAAAATATTTTCCTGGGATTTTTTATAAATGTTATACATCATGCATTAGTGCAATGTTTGTGAAAAAAATAATTAATAAGAATAAAAGTATTAAAAATATATCTTATGGAAGTCTTAAAGGATTTAAAAAGGATATAAAACTAAATAATAATACAAAAATAGTATGAGATAAATTTAGAATAATTATAATTGTGTGAACTCTTTAATTTTATTATTTTTATTTGTCCCTCTATTTCTATTTTATTATTTTATATATTTCTTTTTATTTTACTTTTTCTATTTTTCCTTATTCTCTGAATTTACATTTTTATTTTCTTTTTCCCTTTTCTTTTTCTCTCTCTTTCTCTCTTCTTCTCCACATCTCTTTTGCAGGGTGCACCTCCCCCAACTAGGTGGTGTGCACCACCCCCATCCTCCTTCTAGTGGTCACTATAGCCTCATTTTACTCTGATTTCGACATTGTATGATGCACAATAATGTTATCGATAAGGCTAACCTCACTTACCAAGAATCATACAATCTCATTACAATTCCATCACACAATCTGTCGTGAAAGTATTTAACACAAAATTGTGGTTTTTCTAAAATCATCTAATTTCTTCTATTTTTGGTGAAATCAAGGATTTTCAAAGACCTTAGTATCCTCTATGACTACATGATCGGGCATATACTCTCTTTACCCTCAATTTGTTGTGTATTTTAAAATCCATGTTCTACCGCTTGTTGGTTCCTACAGGTGATGTTTAATTTCACATATCCTAAGATAAATAAATTGTTTGGATTTATAGTATCACCATTGTTTGAGATAAATTATTTTTTTAAGTAGTTGCAACAACGTTAGATACCCTTTTGGGAGTGCCAATGTTCCTGGTCTCGTATTTATTTATCCCCAAATAAATAAACAATTAATTTCACCTATTGCATGGCCCCCTTTAGGTTGAGAGATAAATTAAACATATTATTTAAGATAAATTTGAGATAATATCCTTGGGTCTGGTAGGTATAATTCTGCCTAATGATTTTCCTCCTCATTAAGTTATTATCCTCTTGATCCATTATAAAAGAGATATGGGCATTTTATTTTCATTCACAGATAAATTTTTTGGGATGTTACTACATGACGAGAATGATAATTAGTATGTGGATTTGAGTTCCTTATATTATTTTGTTGCAAATATTATTTCATACCCTGTGATATCCACTTCCATGAAATATAATTATATTCAAGGTAGTGAGAAAATGTGGGTTCCATATTAAATACCACACAAGGACTCTTTCATTTGGAATATTTATACATTAGGCCAAAAAGATGATGTCTTAGGCTTTTCCAGACAAAGGATTACATCGGTTTCTAAAATACTCATGAGTGATACAAGTTCCCAATGGGATATTAAGGGATGGAATCATTGGAAAAGTGGCTACGCCATGTCTTGGGTGATACTTGACCCCTTCTGTGTGATACCAAAAAAATCTCATGATAAAGCCATGCCTCAAGCGAGACATAGTCTTTCGTAATAATTCATTGGATGGGATTGGTGGTATTGGATTTATTGAAGGATGTACCATAGTGCTACCTTTTGGACAATCTCATACACAAACTCTATAACTTGAATATAATAATAATGATGCCTGAGAAGTGCTTATTTATGAATAATTTGATTTCACTTTTGTATTGTGACACCTTTCTTGTTTCATGTGAAACTCTTTTATGATATGTAAATTCAACCCAAAGTTGAAGCACATGATTTGGGGTATGGATCCTTTTTGTCTACCATCTGTTTTCCATCCTTTTATATATATACATCATTATTATTATAGGAACTCGTTTTAGATTCACATATTAGGCCAATGTAGGAGGTATATGAAGTTTTTTTGTTTAAGAACCCAGACCAAGTTTCTTTTTTATATTTATTTATCACTCACCATTTAATTTATATGGAGCAGTTCTTAATTTACCTTTCATTTTACGGATTATGCTAGACACCGGTGGTGTATGCCAACTATTATTTATATCTCACACCCTACTCAGGACACCATTGCACTGGGGTACCTGAGTAGACCCTTCTTTTTTTCTAGACTACAGACCATATTTTAATTCTTTTGATGTGTTGTATGTATCTGGGAGTTAGGAGCAATGTACCGAGTGGGTTCTTGGGATTCTCCTTGAGATCTATCGTGGGGCCTTTATGTTCTTTAATTTTAATTTCATTATGTTTTCATAAATTTGGTAAGGTTTACTGAGTTTTAAATCTTTTCAATAACATACATTCATCTATTTTATAATTTGATGTTGGCTACTTCTAAAATATTTGAATATATTTTCTACCATTGCTTTGTCAATAATTTATTTACTTTTTTCAATATAATATTTTTATTTTACCACTTTTTACTTTTGTTTAACTCTGATCTATGAGGGAATTGTCTCCCCAAAAACCCACTATAGGCCCTTGCTACTAGTCATCATCCTCTTGGGTTAGTGGAGACACACTTGAGGTCATGTGACTAACCAGTCCGGCCACCGTCTGAAAGATGAGCTGGGTCAGGAGGTTACACCTAACTCATTCCAAACAACCCATAATGATAAATTATATAATATAAAATTACACAACTATATTAATATCATAAATTCATAAACATCATTATATCATTGAGCGACATTATCAAGAAATAACTATGAACAACCAAAAGTGGGAGCTTCACAACTGACTCCTAACACCAACCCATGAAAATTCAAAAACCATAAAAATAATTAAAATGGTTAATTTAATTTTATTGTTTGGATAAACCATAAATAAATTGGAATTGAAATGTACCCTCACTAAATCAATGGATGAAGGTAGCTGAGTTTTTCATCGGGATGTCCCTTTGCAAGGAAGAAAAAATACCCCATCTCAAATGGTTTATTCAACCATAATGGATTGGAATCGGAATTTGAACAGAAAATAAGAAGAGAATAAATTTGAATTTAATAAATAGAAAATATAGGATGGTCCTTGGGATAATTTTTTATCTCATTATAACTAAAAAATCATCATGAACTATTGAAATCCATGAAAAATCATGGGTGAAGGTGATCCCAATAGATTGGGCTTGTTTGACCAAAAAGGGACAGGAAGGGGTAACCCCCTTGTAAACTGAAGGATGAATTAATATTAGTCCCTATAAATGGTCCAAAAAGTAGTCTATGTCTTGATGAATCCAACCATGTTACTAACTCGACCACTGAAATTACGGTCACTATAGTTGATGGACTATTATATCCTTCACCACCCTGGGATTCCTCTGACGCTCCCTTAAGCCTCCCCAACCGAAATTGGCCCACATTACCCATCAAAAATACATATTTTCGTATGCTAAAACTCTTAAAATCTTATTCCAAACCTTGGGGTAATGTCATACTCATCCACTAAACTCAAAATAAAAATTTCAATAGAAAATAATGGAATATGAATACATGGGTTCTTAGAGGATGAAAAAATGTCATGAAAAAAAAAACTACATCAATGAATTGTGGGGATAGTGATGTTTCTTAAAATTTATAAATAAAAATATATTAAAATTACTTAAAGATATAATTTTATGATGTGAGAATCTAGTTTCATGGCCTAGAGACAATGTTTAATATTGGCACCTTTTCGGTGGTGTATTAATGGAGTAACCAAAAATGGTTAAATTTTTACCACCCCATGACCAATGGAAGAGAACTAATGGGGATTGAAGGATGATTTGATGAATATATAGATTTATAAGGTTTTTAATTATTAATTTATATAATATTTTAAATAATATTGGTTTTGTAACACATTATGATTTTATGATATATTTTTATTTATATAAATATAATATCATTGATATCATTCTTTGTATGGGACATTGTGCTTAAACGAACCTCAATATACTATTGAATTATTATTATTTAATTATAATGTTATCACCAGGTCATTATATTTAAGGGTATAAATATGAATAACTAAAATAAATGAATTTATTTTTTAAACTTTTATATAATTAATTCACTTGTTCTAAAATAGTTATGACGAAAAATAAATTCATTTAAATGCTGAAGAGTGTTTAAGGAAAATGAAATTATTTTGTGTGAAACATGTTTTTAAAATTTATTCTCATAAAACTAGTTTTGTTGTGTCTTGTGAAATTATTTTAATATTAATTTAATCCACTAATAGATATAAAATTGTATAGAATTGATTTAATATTTTGAATGATCACAATTAATATTATGTAAGAAGTTCAACATAATTTTTTTCTCCTTATGAGTAGTAACCGAGGTAAAAATCCATTACCATCGTAAATGTTAAGAGGGGTTAAATTAAAGGGATAAAGTTTATACATACCTATAAACATGTATAAATAATATTTTATAGTCATATTATTTTAAATTATCTTAAAATCTTACTTGGTGAGTCATTTTTGAGACAATTTTATGGAGTGAGAAATTAACATATTTTAATCTTGAACAATTCAAAGTGTGTCCTCCCAATCCCTTATAAAAGGACCCAACATGTCCTCAACACCCCACACATCAATAAATATATAGTTATAAAAATAAATAGCAAGATACTTTCCTAAAATCCATAAAAATGACATATATGTCATTTTGGATCTTAATACCAACTTTTAAAGGATTAAGTTGTAAGCCACACGAGGATTCTCAATGATGTGGTGTAACTCTAAACTGAGTACATTCAATTTTATTTCGTCTTCTATCTTATATATACCTATTTAATCACTAATAACATGATTAATAAAGTATAAAAAATTATATTTATATTTTATTATTTTTATCGCAAAACAATTATTCATCTATTTCTCCACTAAATGGGATATAAAAGCATCATTATTGTGTATGTAATGGCTACTGCCTCGCATAACGATGCATTTTTGTCTAAATATTGTCATCCATTGTTTGATATTATGATTGATTAAATGTATATATACGATATTATCAATATGAAATATTATAAAGGAATTAAAATATCTTATCTTTCTTCTTACTTATATATCCATCTTAAAATGATTGCATCACTCATGCATACGTGTTGACTACTACATCCATGAATGGATGTTATTCGTTTCTAATTTATGCTTTACATGGAGAGTAATAATAATAAATTTATGAATACATATGATATAATAATAATTCATGAAATGTGAATTATAATTTAACATTCTTTCATTCCATCCATCAAAGAATGGAATCATCACTCATGCGTATGTATAGATTACCATCACTATACAGTGATGTAATACATTTTTCATGACCAGTTTAGATGAATGATTATAAAAGTCTATATTATAAATTAATTTCATAAAATAGTAAATAGAAGAAAAGTTGGGGGAAAATCCCCTTTATTAAACAACATAAAAAGTACACAATCTCATTTTGTGGAAAAAGAGGGAAACCATTACAACGCATCTACTAAAGTAATATTGGCCCAAGCACAAAGGTTAATATAGTCTGAAGGGAAAAAACGTTATAAACAGAAACCATTACAGTGGATTGGAAGCCCAGTGGAACCCCGCCAACACAACGAGCCATCACTAGGACCCTAACAGAACTAGATCAGTGCATCGCACCGGTCCGGCCGATGGATCTGGAAATGCCACCACCCCCAAATCCCCATATCTGACAGCACCAAACTGATGTTGAATCAAATATCCTCCGCAGAAAAATAACCTTGAGGGTCGGTGACACCGCAGAAGCCCCGCCAATGTGCATGACCCCTCTATTACATGACCTCAAAATGTAGTCATGCCCTGCCAACCCTGTTGTCAACAAGAAACTGACCAAATCGAGAGAGAACACCACATAGATGCCATCTTTGACCACGTCACCACTGGTCAAGGCCACACCGAGTGAGAATCTGCAAGCTGCCAAGATGACAAGCTCAAATCAAGCAACTAGATCTGGAGAAATGACCGTCGTCCAGAAAATCCCTGTAACGACCCAAATTTTCATTAATGGAAAATCCCTCTTGATCCAGTTAAATTTTTCTTTATGTTTTTATAAGATGTCAACTTCTTTAAGTTTTACGTTAAGATTTGTGACCGTTACTTTTATAGCCGTTGAACAGTGATCATCTGGGTAGTTTAAATATAAGGCTTTAACGAACCAATTTTCTACTCAGACAAAGGAAGCGATGGCCTCATCCAGTCGAATTGCCCCTTACGAAGCCCATTTGTCGGAGCTCGGTAAAGAGGTGGCGTCTTTGGGCTTTGCCCTTGACCAAGCCCAAGCTGAGCTTCATCAAGTCAATCTCTAACGTGATCGTCTACGGGAAAAATGGAAGTTGATAGAGATTACCACTCGAGCGATGTTATCCGAGCAGCCCCAAGAGTCTGTCACCATCGCGCACCTTACCCTTAGGTCTTATGCGGCTATTTTAAGGGGTTATGTAACAAATAAGTAGCATCATGTTCATGTACATTATTTTTTATATATATATAATAATGAATATAATTTCTAGTCATTTTTGATACATTGTAATTAGTTTTTAAAGTACAAATGGTGTTTTTAGTTATTATTTAATTAAGAATTATATTTTATTAAATTAAAGGATTTTTTTGAATTAAATAATATTTTAATAAAATATTATTATTAATATTAAATTAATTGTCATTAATTATAAATGATCTTATAATTTTATGAATGCAATTAAAATGTTTATTAAGGTTTGAAAGCCATTTCTGTCAAAACCCGTGAATTTTTTTATTAATGTCAGTTTTTATTTTAAAAGTGAAAATTCACATATTTAGAAAATTATTTAGATAAAATAAATATTATTTTTGGAATCAGGACGTCGAAATTATCCAACGGTGAATTTTTCATAATTTTCTGAGACAGTCAAATTTTTGGGTAAAAATTAAATACCATTTAAATATATAATGTGTTTTATGACATCATAATGACCCAATGGTGATGTAATAAAATACCATAATCCTTATGGTCGGCCAATATATGTTTTATCATTAAAATAATGAGGTTTTGGGTTTGTTTGACTCACCTTTCAAAGCATTAATGGAGCCCTCAAGACTTATTCAACACTTTGCCTTTTTAAATTAATTTCCATGGGAGTGTGACTCACCTCCACATAAGCAACCCTAATTTTTTAATAAGTTCGGACCTTGGCCTTGTAAAATATTGTTTTCCTCTTTCCTTTTCCAGAAACCATGGGCAAATACCATGGGATGGTTTGTGGTTTGGATTATTTTAATATAAGGGGTTCCAAACCTAAATAATAAAGAATTCTCTCACCTTTCCTATATAAACCCACCCAAACTCCCACTTCCTCCTCACTCAAAGCCCTTGAAGTTCGTCCAACCTCTGCCCTACTCTCTCTAGAATCCTCCCAAGGTTCCCCAAGCTCCCAAGAATCCTCTCACAAGCCTCTCTCTAGGCTTTGGAAGCACACTTCCAAGTAAGGGTTTTTCTTCCTTTCTCTTTTTTATCAATTTTCTTTAAGTTGTATTGCCCTTTTAATTTCATTTATGAATGTTGGGGTATGGTTTCGCACCTCTCCCATACTTCCCTCTTATTGTTTGAATGATGGGAGACCCCTTTCTCTCTCATTAAATGCCTCCCATGTACACCCGTTACTATGCCGAAATTCCGAAAGGAACCTTTTTTTCTCCTCTTATATATTCAAGCAATAATTTTGTATCATGAATCTAAATTCCTTTTCAATGGTTGGGACATGTATCTATATGACCTTCTTACTTTCCATTACATGTAAATATGATGAGGAACCCTTTCTCTCTCATCAGCCCTTTTTATGAATTCTTATGTCACGCCGTTACGCTGCCGAAATCACACCGATTTTCTAAGCCAATATCATTGTGTAGTGAATACCATTCCCATTTCTCCATCAAGGGTATTCAACATTATGCACATTTACTTATTGATTGTAAAGTTTCATGTATGAATTCCACATTCCTTTATCGTGGAATAAATGATTATGTTTTATGAATCCATGTTTTATGATCCATGTGGCACACTTATGCATGAAATGAAATGTTTAAGAAGGGTGCGCCCTGATAGCGCTCCAATGCATTGGGTAAAGTATAGTATCATGATACGTCATGTGCAATGAGTGTTGACTCATGCTAATTCAAGTGCAACGAGGGTTTACTCGTGCTTCAAGTGCAATGAGGGTTTACTCATGCTCCATGTGCAATGAGCCTTGGCTCATGCTAATTCAATGTTAAGTGTTGTTGCCACATTTCCATGTTATGATTATCATGCTTTATCATGCCTTTATGTTCATGTCTCTCTTATGCTCTATTGATATGAATATTGTCTAACATGTATTTTACTCCTCATGTTATTCATTGTGTACTCCCTTACTGGGCTTTATAGCTCACCCTTTTCTTATGCATGTCCTCAGGTTATCCCATGCAATGCTAAGTACGAAGGAATGTAGTGGTCATGTAAAGGAAGTTTTCAATAAGGATGTTGTATTTCAAGTTTAAAGTTTTTATGTAATGATCCTAAGCCCCAAAGACACTAAACCTCTCGATCTCCTTTGTTGTATCAAGTGAAGTTTTATGTAATAAAGCATGTTTAAGTTGTGATAAAAAGCAGGGTTGTCATAATCCCACTACCGAATGCCTACACCTCCATCCACCACCACTACAATGCCTCGAGGACAAAGTTGAAATGACTAGAACGATCAAACTAAAATAGTCATGGACAAGGACTAGTTTTTACCTGAATCATCATTTTAAAGAAGAAATTATGAATAAAAGGATAATTGGATAATATTATGAAATGAAATATATTATGTTATGTATGAATATATTTTTATAACATATTTATAATAAATATAAATTTATTAAATAGTATCATTTGATGTGTATAAATAATGACAGGACATGAGGAAATATTTGTGTTACAATCTCATTTCAATTCAACATTATTTGTGCTAAATTATTAACGTGGAAAATTATTTATAGCTTATCCTCCAAAAACCACATATTTTCTTATCCACTATTTATTCTGTGAATTTTTTTAGATTATTACAACATAAATCTATTTGTTTTTATAGTGATTGATAAAATGTATTAAAATAAAAGTTTTTCTTATATACACTTTGGTCATCGAACATTTTATTCCATATCCATTCACTTAAAAATTGTTATATAGATATTTTTAATAGTGAAATAAATGCATAAAAATGTAATTTCAATAACTTATAATTTATTTATTTCTTTAAATTTATTATATTTAATGAATCATTTCATAAAGATGTTATTTTTTAAATTTTTAAAAAAATGTGAAAAGAATGTTCTCTTTTATCATATACCATATGAATAAATTTTATCATAATCATTACTAGTGTAATAATTATATATTACATTAAAATATTCCATGGTTATTTACAAATAATATAAATTTCAATTTTTTTTGGAATTTTCAGTTTATATATTATCAATGGAAAAAGACATTTTTTCGTGTTTCCAACGAAATCCTTGAATGTTGTTTTAATGTAATTTTAAATCTTTGTTAACATCTTATAATGATTTTGATAATTAAATTTGGATATGATCTTATCATTAAATACTATTTTAATCTTTGAATGTCTTCTAACGATGATGATTATATGAAAAAAAATTATCATCCATGAGTTAATAATGATATTTTGAAAAAAATATGAAACTCATTTAATTTACATGTGTTATATAATGATGAAATGAAGAAATGTTTATTAAAACCATTTCCATTACATTGGTAATTATATGATGATATGGTTAATGTTCTATGATCTTGTGGAACACATATGAATGGTTTTGATTATGTGATGGGTGGGGGAAAATTTTAATTTACCTCCAATTGATTTTGTAAATATGAATATCTCATTAGATAATTTAGAAAATAATGGGTAGTAAAATTTGTTTAGTAAAGGACTCTAGGAACTATGATAGTCTTCAGAGTGAACCATAACATAGTAAATGATAGAATGGAGAGTGAAACCAATCATCTATTATAGTATTGTAGGGATCATGACTTAATATATGACTTCCAATAAATATATATCCTTCATAAACTTATTTTAAAGGATTATTATATTTTCTCATGGATTATAATTGATTATTTATTATTCCAAAAAGTTATGAATTATGAATTTGGTTTTAGAAAATCTTTATTCCATGATTTACTATTTTTCATCTTTTACTGATTGGGTATGAATTTCCTATTTCATGATCATATTCACATACCCTCAAGCTTATAATATTCTCACCAAATATCAATGATTATTATCACATTTGATTACACTTATAGATCACTAGAGCTGACCATTTCTTATGATTCCTCTCTATAGGTATGGAAAAACGTTTTAGGTTATGTTTACAAACTACAAAACAAGGGAAGAACTTTGTGGGTGATGTTGAATATCATCAATGAAACAATATTATTATGTATCTAGTCTCAAAATAAACTAAAAAATTATTTTCCATATGATTGTATTATTGAAAATATAATGAACATTCATATCTGATGATATAATATTTACAAATAAATTGATTAGGTTAATTATTTAGTATTATATTAGGGTTTTATAATTTTTTTATATTTGTATTTGAGAACATTTTTTATGACTAGAAGGTTAAATATAAGAATATGTTATCATCTTGAATCTTGGTAAAATTTGAGACTGTATGGTTTTATTAGAAAATATAACCGGATACTAGAAATTGGATGCATCTATGGAACAAATACACTTAGGGTAATAAAATTATAAATGAGGTGTATTGGATATTAACATATTCATCATCACTTCATGATAAATGGGCATAATACTAAACTCCATAATAGAAACTACATGGGGTATATTCTATGGCTTAATTAACATTTTCATTATGAATCATTATGATAAATGAGATGATATAAACTATAATGATTCGCGATAAGACATTGAAAATGAGATGAACATAAATTCAAATGGTTTAATAAATTTTTTCCAAATTTAGGACATCATATGAATTATTTTCATACATAAATAATTGTTTAGACTTATTTTTTAATTTTATACTCACATTAAGCCTCTATAGATGTTTGTGGGTATCTGATTCCTAAAAATCTTATGATTCTCACACTAGATTAATTTTATGTTATTTTGCGAATGAATTGGATTTATTTATATATGTACTCTATCTATTTCTATGTAATTGTAATCAAATTCTATTTTACGAATCAAAATATGGTCATCATTCAATTCATGGATGTATATGATCTTACAATGGAAATTATTTCTATTAAATTATTTTTACTACAAATTCATGAAAAATATTTATCACAAAAGGTTGGGGAGGAACTCAACACCAACGATATGTCTATTATTCCATATTATACATGTTTATTTCCAAAGAAATTTTTGATTCGTCCTCAAAATCACAAAGTTTATTTTTCAATAGAATTTATGCATGAAATTTCACCTATTTCAAAGACACCATATAATATGTCCCTGATTAAGATGTATGAATTGAGGAAAAAACTGAAAGTTAATCATGATATGGGGTTTTTATTCTCAAATATATCACCATGTGGTGAACCAAATATTTTCATTTCAAATTACGATGGTTCCATGTTTATTTTTATTGATTATCAAGAATACTACAAGACAAATATCACGATCAAGAATCATTTATGACACATTGATGCCTTGTTTGGTCAGCTACATAGATCTCAATAAATTTCAATGATTGAAAAATATTATGGATATGATCTATTAAGGGTAAAGAATGAGTATATAACCCATACTTATTTTAGTATGTGGTATGGTCATTATAAACGTATAATGATGCCATTTGTACTTTAAAATTACCCATTTATCTTCATTGGTCTAATTAAAAGAGTCTCTAGATTTTAATTCAATCATTTTTTATAGTGTTTATAGATTTCATTATTATTTATTCTATGTCTAAATAATAGATTAATGATCATTTGGGAATTTTATTAGAGGCCTTGAGAGAGGATAAGTAGTGTTTTAAATTCATAGAGTTTGAATTTTATCCACAAAACGCATCTTTTATTGGTCATATAATCTCAAGAGATGGTATATGATGGATTCATTAAATATGTTATTTTTATTTTAAATGGATCTTACAAACCATAATTACTAGGATACATAGTTTTCTTTGATTTTATAGATACAACTAGTTCATTGTGAGGAATTTATAAGGTTCATATAATCCAATATACATGTTTTCTTGGAAGGGAGTCATGTTCATTTAGATGGATGGATGTGAGTAAAATTTCGTGGATCTAAAATAAAGGTATGTTATTTTACCTATTCATGCACTACCTTTCAATGTATAGGGGTTTATGATCCATTATTATTCATTGAAGAATGGGCTTGGATACATCCTTATATATAATGACATGGTAACCACTTATACCATATACCCATTCAAAATTATTGATAAAAATTACATGAATGATTATTTTGAGTTCACATCAATATTTTATGTATTAAAAATATAGATGAATTATATTTACAATGATATATGTGATATATATACTAATAATAAATTATATATGTATATATTCAAAAAGAGATTGGGGGATATGAACAACAAGATATGGTTGTAATTCATTAAATATTATGACTTCTTAATGTACTACCTCACTAGGAAGGAGAACATGGGGGATGACTCTCTGAGTGGGAAAGACCATACATGTTTTTCCTTGATAATGATTGAATGGGATAAATTATTTATATATATTTATAATGTAGATCTTGAAATCACGATGAATTTATAAGGATTATATCATTCATGGATTAATTTTCTACCATACATCCTTATGGGGAATAATGAGGAACATAAAAAATAAGTGGAACAGAAGAATAATGTGTGATTTTTTTTAATACTAACATTGATTTTGATGGAATAATAAAAGTATGGAACTAATTTTTTATCCCATAAATACCAATCTTACAAAATGGTCTCTTTGATGATGCTTATATTTCATTATTCTATATTCACCCTATGAGTATGAAGATGTATAGAGATACAAGAGAGTATTAGTGGTGCCATAACAAGAAAATGAATATTATATAGTATGTATCTATATTCATAGTATCTAAATATATTATGTAAGAGACTAATATGTCAAATAGGATGTTAAAACTATCACACATACCATAAATGAGATGGGAAAACATTATAATGGATTTAATTGCTGGACACCCCAATTTATATCATGATCATAATGTTATTTTGGTTGTAGTAAAACAAAATTATGAAGTCAACTCATTTAATTGATATTAAAGAATATATCTCTATTCATAAATTTTTTAGGATATATATCATAGCTACTGTAATATTTCATGGAGTATCACATTTTATTATATCCGATCAAAAAATCAAGTTTACCATGAATTTCTGGAAAATTCATTAGATAGAATTAATAACAGGGTTCAAATTGAGATCAACATGTCATAATAAGATATATGGCCAATATAAAAGGATCATTAAACATCTACAAGATAATTAGATATATTATTATCTTTACTTAAAAAATGTTTTGGATTACTACCATCATATTATTGAATTATTTAATAGAAATAGATTTAATTAGAGATTTCAAATGGATGATAAGGAAGCACTCTATTTAAAGATGTGAATAAATAAAACATTTTTGTTAATGATAGATAAAAAATTATTTTTTTAGATGATATAACTGAGTAACTAACAAAAAATGTTAGATTCAATAAGATTAACATCAAGGATGCTCATAGTAGACAAAAGACCTATGTTGACAATCATCGAAGATATTTAGAAATAAAATATTGTGAAAAGGTATTCCTATGAATTTATCCATATAATAATGTTATAAGATTTAAAAATAATGGAAAGGTAAATCCCAGATCTATCATAACATTATAGATTAGTGATCATATGAAATTCTTTATTATAACATGGCGCTTCGACTAAACATCTATTAAGTTCATAATGTATTCCATGTACTTATTCTAAGGATGTACATACACGATCCTTCATATTTCATAGACTCATAGGTTGTACCTAAAGGTAATGATATTTTCTATGCAAGAAACAGAATAAATCATGGATCGTGGATATAATATGATATGTAATAATACCACTCACTCAGTCATATATTTGTGAAGGAATATTAAATTTTATGAAGCTACATGTGAACCCTAGGATATGTGGAGGCAGAAGTATCCTAAATTGTTTTTATCAGATTTATAGAATTTCATTAGAGAAAATATTATAATTGGGGTAATGTGTGACACCACAATATTTTTTGATATATTAATATTTATATAAATTTAATTTATTTAATATATTTTATTTAATGAAACATAGAGTTTAAATAAGACAACATATACTATTTAAATATTATTATTTTGATTGATTTTTATCTCATTTACATTGGATTGGAAGGTATGAATATGTTTAAATATGTTGGGGATAATTATTTTTCAATGTGAATGAAATTAAATCATTGGTAAAAAATTGGTTAGTGATGAAAATAAATTCATTTAAAGGTAAAAAGTAAATATTTTTTTTTAAAAAAAATGAGTTTTTATGTGCGCATTGGTATTTTACCTTAATAAAATTTATTTATATCTGTTGACGATTTATTTTAACTGACTGTATAGATTATATAATAAATATATTTTTTTAACATTCATTTAATAGTTTATTCACATGGTAATCATCAAATATAAACATAGTTTTACTCTTAAAATAGAATTATTCTTAAAATGCTTTTGTTAGGGTTTTACACATATTTTAAAATAATGTTTTGACACTTATAGATAATGAATTTGATAAAATTAATTTTTTTTATTTTTAATAATTTAATTAATATTATATAATAATTTCAAATAAATTATTTGTTATTATCAATAGTAACTAAGGAAAAATTCATTACTATGATAAAGGATAGAAGGTTTAAATTGGAGTTAAACAATAGTGACATGAGTTTAAATGATCTAAAAATTTTATAAATCCAATTTTATAGTCACATATTTAAATGATATAATATAATAGTATATTATTAGTAATTTTGGATCCATTTCTATTGTGTAATACAATAATATATTTTATTCATTTGAAAAATTCCAAGTGTGTCTTCTCCCTCACATATAAAAAGACACCACATATACTATTTTCCCCACAATTCATGAGACTTATAGTTCATATAATAAATTCCAAAATAATTTCCATAAATAATCCCATTAATCTATAGGTTCTTTCTAGATCATAATACAATCCATTCAAGGATTTAAATAGAACCCAAAGGAGATTTATAAACAAAGAGGTATAACTATTAATCGAGAACTTTCAACTATATTTATTCGTCAGCCTTATATAATGAAATAGTATTATTAATAACATTATTAATATATTATAATAAATATAATTATATAATATAATATATATGGTAAAACAATTACTCATTATGTTCTCCATATAACTAGAAACAAAAGCGTCGTTCGTCCGTACATGTAGACTACGGCCTTACAATGTGATGTACTTCATTTTTCCATCATCGTCATTCACTATAGAATATTACTATGGATTTAAAATTTATATTTTATATTTATTATATAATTATGGTCCAATATTTATAATATCTATTTTACTTTATTAACAGTCTATCTATTAGTAAAGGATAACGTCGCTCATGTATACGTGTGGGCACCCACCTCCACGATGTGATGTGATTTATTTTAAATTTATTCATTTCATGGTTAGTAATAAGGATAGATTTAATGAATATATATGATATTTATTATATAATACTTTTATTATAAATATTAATTTTTATTTACGGTTATTTTTTTCCATCCATGATAATTTTAAAAAATCACTTGTTCATTTGTAGGGACTATGGTCTCCATGAAATGATGTAATTGATTTTTCATCAACACATTATAATAATTATTATAAAATATTATAATAATAAAAATTATTATACTTATTTAATTATTATTATTATATATATGATTAAATTATAACAAATGTCCATGTACAAGACCTATCGAACTGAAATATGCCTATAAAACAGACTAGTTTTCACCCGAATGTTCATATTAATTTAGATATAATTAATAAAAGTATTATTGAAAATAATAATTGACTTATACAAAGAATTATATTTGTTAATATGGTTATATAATAGATTTATAATTAATATATATTTATTATTTATTATATTTTAATTTGTATGAAGCAATATCTCTCTTTAGGTAACGATTATGTTATAATATAATTTCTTTTTGGAATTGTCTATGCTAAATTTCCCATTAGATAAATTATATGGATATTTTACATTAAAACAAATATATTTAAATTTAATTTGGTTATTACTTCAATATATTTTATATGAATTCAATTCTCATCTATTTGGTATATAATGTTATTGAGAGAATATGTTAAAAGAAAATTCAATATTATTTCATTATTGGTCTTCGATCTTTTTATTTCATATCCATGTTCTTTAGATTTATATTATCTAAGTTCATACCTATACATTTTTTTATTGAAGTATTAATTTTTATCAACTATTCAATTATTAGAAATATTATAAAAGATTTTTTTTAAAGATTCACCTTCAATGAATGTAATTTTTGATATTCTTCAAAAGTGTGAAACATATGTTCTCTTTTCATGTATAAGGTATGAATAGATTTTCCCTACATCTTAATTTCCAACTATTTTTAAGATTAAATTACATGTTTCCATGTTAATTTTATTAATGAAATTATTTTATGCATTGTATTTTATAGATAAAATGTTACCAAAATGAAAGAATATTTTTCTCATATTTTAAAAGAATAGTTCAGATATCATTTTAATGGTATTTCTCATTTATGTTAACATCCATTATGAATTTCCATGTTTCATTGGGGATATTATATTATGATATAATCCACATTATTTCACTATAATTCTTATATGATGATGATTTATGGATGATTCTATAAAACCTATTTTTTCCACAAGATAATTAAGTTATGATGATCCCTTTATGGGATCCATTTATTCCATGAATTATACTATGAAGAAATGATGAATTTTTTATGAGACACATTTAATTTCCATGGGATATGAAATAATGATATGATAAATTTAATAAAGTGTTTTTCTATAATTATGGATGGATTTATTTATTTGATAGGTGGTCCTATTATTATATAGACATATAATTAATAAGGTAAATATAGATATCAAATTAAATAATATGGACTGGAATATGAAGTAAACCAATTTCATTAAGGGACTCTATCTACTATGACTGCCTTTAAAGTGAACAATTATTGAGTAAATGATGTAATGGGGTGTGAACCCAATCCTCAACGAAATTATTAGTTGTGATTCTTGTTTGTGGATATGATTTTTTAGGAAAATTTGTATACTAGAAACTTGTGTATTATACTATTGATATATTATCACGGAGAATTATTTATTTTTTATGATTCCACACAATTATGTGTCATTTAGTTTTTTTATGAAGAATCATTATTTAATTATTTATGAATAATGGTCTCTAAATAACTAGATTAATATTTATAACTTGTGATCATATTTCCCTACTATGATTCTAAACATATACTCACCTAACGTCATTGATTGATATCTTTAATGCTTACACTAATATAAAATCAATGTGCACCCCTAATTATATTACTTTTACATAGGGTAGGAACAATTGTTTTATGTAGGTTGTGTTCATGAAATGTACTATGTTATATGATATTTCAAGGATATTAATAATTTTTTTTGAAAAATCATTATTAAATATCTAACATATAAAGGCACTAATACTTATTAGTCCTCTAGTATGTGTTATTGTAAACTTTAATGAATATTCATATCCCATAAAGTGAAATTTATTTTTGAAATTTTGAATCAACTCAGGTTTAGCTATATGAAATTGTTATCAGTGATAATTGAATTTTATCTTTATATTTACTCTTTCTAGTGAATTTAAATTATTATATAGTTATATGGTTTTTTAATAAATAGGTTGTTCCTATAAGAAATGATAAAAATATTCCATTATTTATAATATATTGTGTAATGATTAGTGAGATCACCTGTAACATGATAATTTCTCTCTCCTCTATCATAGTGTATTATAGCGTATTTCTTCCTTATACTCATGATATATCATAAACCATGATGAAGTCCTTGTATTTTTCATTTGAGGGTGGCTATTTATTTTATTTTATATCCACTCATATATTACATATGGGTCCCTAATTTAGTCGACACAAAGATTTTTAAGGGACTTATCACTCAAATACTCAATTATCAAGTGTCATTAGATATTAATTCATTACCCCATATTTTTAATTCTATTGGGTAGAATTACATTTTCCATAATAAAATTTTTTAATCAAAAAATTAAAACTGAATGGAATGTAAGAAAAATATCTATTTTAAATAAATAATCATGAAAATGGAAGGTGGGTTAATGTTGTTAATGTAAATGGAATAATATATTTATTTTTATATTGCTTAATTTTATGGAAGAACATTATGAATATATGTTCAAATAGAAATATTAAACATAAAGTAATAGAAAAATTTATTGATTCAAGTAATTCAACAACCTCTATAACAATAATATGTAATATAAAGATTCCATGATCCCCTGAAGTAAAAAACATTTAATTTATTTGTTTTAGTAAAATGATGATATTGGATAGGTTGATTTATCCAATAGTGGTCGTTTTCATAAGGATAAGTGGCTTGGTTAATCCATGTATATATAATTTTATTACATAACAACTAGTATTAACATACTTATTTGTTTTGTGGGAAATAATTTGATAATTATAATGTAGATAGTAGTTGTTTTGTACTCTAAATATGTTAAGAATATCTATGAGGCTAGAATAAGTTTAGTTAATTTATTAGTGATTTCCCTCAATATGAGTGTCTATATTTGAATATATTAAATAATTATAGACTATTAATATCCCTAAATTTAGATATATATAATTTATTGATTGCTTTGAATTAAAAATATTTACTCTTATTTCAAACATTGATCATGACACACATAATATTAGATCTAGCGATGGATAAATTCTATTCATATCTAGTTATAAATATATTTATTCTATTTAGAAGAATATGGTGTTGTATATTTTTGGTAATATAAAGAGATGTTTGAGAACATTAGTTTCCATCTCTAGATACTCTATATGATCAGGATAATATTTTATTCCCCTTTATATAGGGATAAACTAATCAATTCCCTCCATATAATGATAACTTTACTTGGAAATGTTCAATCAAATGAAAAACAACTCTATATTTTTAGGCTATCCTCTAGAATCTAGTATATTATAGTGTTTTCGTGTTGTTCTATGTGCTCATCCTCAATAATCACAGTGTCTACTCCCATATGATCTTCTTCACCTTAATCATCATCTTCCTTATTTTATTCATTGGTTAAGGATTCTAAAATGGGAAAAGGGGTGTCCTCATTGAAAAATTCTCTATATTTATTATTGATACATGTGCTCTTTATACACATATATTACACTTAAATATATGAATACTAATTACATAATGAGTCTATAAATTCTATAATTTTATAGATTTAGAATTTTTCAAAATATGGAAAAATAGAAAACATGTTAATAGTTGTCTCCCATTTTGTTATTCTATGCATTCCCCCATATTATACATATCATACTTAATGATGTAATTTATAACATGGGTAAATAAAACATAATAAATTAGTGAGATTATATGATTAGTATGGGTAACCATGGGATATATCAATTAATAATCACATGTAGGAATGTTGTAATCATTATGGTATAATATCATGACCATAACATACAATTTTCATTACAAATATGAAAATGATCATAAACATGAGTTATGACATAAAACATTACCATTTCAAAGGGCTTGAACCATAAGAATGTAAATTAATTACAAATCAACCACGACCCATATTTTCAAGTCATAATTATTTTTTTCACATTAATAAGTATATAAAAATTTTCAAACATCATGGTTAACTACCAAGACCATCAGATCATGCATCAAAAATAGTTTCCTATAAGTGATCGGTCATACTGAATTATTTACCATAAAAGATCTATCAAATGAATTTTTTCCCATAACTATCTTATAATATATATTAATTTACCAATTCAGTTTATGTAGATATTTTCCACACCGTTCACATATCAAAAATCATACTTATTTTTTCCCCAAGATCACACATCATTCATCATATCAGAACCCATTAAAATAAATAGGCTTCTAAAACATCTTTTCAATATAAAAATAAACCATATAAATATTAAAGTAATTACCATTGGATAATATTACAATTAAATATTAAATAACATCAAAGGATGACATATTAAATAGAAAATTATTTTGAAATATCACTTCAAATCATTCTTCAAGAAAATAACCTTTCCATTTGAAAGAACATAATTTTATTAAAAATGTTTTCAATTAAGAAGGGAAAATTTTTATTTTAAAATAAACATTTATATTTTTAAAATAATCAACAAAAAACATATTTTTTATGGTGATCGGATAATAGTTTCATAAAAAATATTTTAAAACAAAATTTATTCCATATTTTATTTAGAAAAGTCACATAGTACCTCATTCGGATAATGACATGAGGATTTTGTTCAAAATAATTTTTAAAAATTAAAAAATGGATGAAATTAAATTAAAAATTATAATAATAATGGAAAATAAATAATTTTAAACATTTTTACAGAACATTTATTAGGGAATAAAATGATTCCCTATGAGAGACTTTAGTATAAAAAATCATGATTACTAATGAATAGTTAAATAAAACCGTTACAACTTTGTATCTTTTGAATTATAAACCCCATGAATGAATGAAACATATATGGATCTCTATGTCACATAATTTACATGAGAATAATAATAAAATTAATTCATGTATATTAGATACAACACACAAATGAAAAAAAATGATTAATATGTCATGAGTCCCATGGAAATTAATGTGAAACGAAAATCCCTTACCTTGAGTACACCTTGATTTAAAAATATTCTAAAATCATGTATAATAAAGTTAAATTTTTTATTATTTTATAATAGTGTCATTGGTTTACATTTAATATCATATATTATCCATTTATTACTTTTCAAAATACCTTTTTATCCATAATTTCCTATTAAAATATTTTTTCTAGGTGTTAACTATTTCGTTCATCATGAGTAATCTAGTTTTATAGTTACGGTCCATTACATTTATATTGGTTAAGTAACCTACATTTTATTAATCATGTTATAAATATAATATATATTTATTCTATACATTTTTATATTCATCAATAAATATTGTATATATATAATTGAATTACACTGTTTTTGGAGAAGGTAGTTCATCTATACACATGAACACTATTTTTAGTTTTCAATTGATCAAATGGAAGAAAGGAAAATATTAATTCACATTTCATGGATAATAGTTATATCAAAAAGGTTCAAAAAATAATTCCTCATTTCTATCAATGTAAAAAATAAATGTGAAACGAAATTCACATCATGGTTGTCGTAGTCCACACATATGTAAGAACGACATTATCATTTTCCAACTGGTTGGATGATAAGAAGGAAGAAAAGATATTATCATTTAAAAATTATAATTCTCTCCTAAATATAATATATTAAAATGAAAATCACCATAATAACCATCTACAAATTCAAGCGATGAATAATTTATTGTATCTTTATGTGAAGACGGTAAGTCGTACATATAGATGAACTATACTCTCAATTCTCTCTTTATGGAAAAGAGGGTGTATAATGGGTTTTTCATAATTATAAGAAAATATAAGCCTATTTTGGATGATTTCTTTCTAATTTTATAAAAAATATCATACATAAATATATGATGAAAATAATAGTATTAAATAAAAGCAAATAGTTTATGTGATTACCTATTCTAGGAAATGACTCCTTTAAATCTCATAAAATGTGCTATAGGGTTAGTGTTTTGGGAAGAACATCACATCTGTAATGTAGATAGGGTTTTTAGAAAATAAATTGGATGATTTTTTACGATCTTGATAACTATATTTGTTGTATATAAGTGAGGTTGGATGGGGACTTTTATAGTTTAGGTGAGGAAATCATTTGAAATGCCTCAAAATATTAATCCATTATAAAATTAATCTAAATTTAAATGGTTAAAAGTAGACTATAAATATACCATGGGTGAATGTTTAGACAATATATTATCCTTTTTTTCATTAGTAATTAATTTTATTAATGTTATGTAATTTAACAAAATAATTTTCTCATAAAATTTCATTATTTTTAATTCAGATATTATTCACATAATTTGACATGAACGACATAACGAAAAATTATAAACTCGAATATAATAATTTATCACAATACAAATATGTTATATTAACCTATAAAATTCATGCAATATAATTACACAGTTAAATTATCTTTCATTTAATATTTTTATAATATTAAATGATATTTTACATTATTAGTTGAAGAAATGTTTCAATAGAATTTTATAAGCAATTAAGGTAATTATATAATTACTAAAAATTACAAATAAATTTATATCATGAAGATAATCTTTTTAATTTATAAATAAATAGTTATATTCGTTCATAACATGATTTTTTCCTTATTTGTACACTTAATATGTATTAAAAACATAGATAGTGGATTTATATAATTTTAATTGATTTAAATAATATATGTCATTTTCATTAACATGTGAACATTAATATGGAAACCTAGAACCCACATCTTCAGATCCGGTGCTAAATCCAAAAATATTATATTTTTATCATTAATTCAAAATAAGGAGAACCAATTTTCACTAATCAAAACATACAACATCAAAAATAAACATTGGATCACTTACACACCAAAGAACCATTAGTAATTACAGTTTTAATGAATTAGAAAAAAAATCCTACAAAAAAACTCTCATAAATTTAATTATGCATTTCTTTCATTTAACACAGTTCTTCTTATTTCATATTAGAACATAAACATCATACTTTTGAAATCCCATATAGACATAATTAATTAAAAGAAAATAATTATAACTTGTGGAAGTGATAATATAAGAGGTGTGGTATGGAATGCTCAGTATTGGTAAAATAAAAAATAATACGAGATTTTCATCAATGGGAATAAAAAAATTTAGATTCTGATGAAAAACTTAATTTTAATGAGTATTAAAAAAGAATTTTTCATACCCATAAATACCTCGATCATTAAATATGAAACATAGAAAGTGTAAGAGTCATAATAATCAATAATCATGATCCATATGATATCAATATTTACCATGATAAACATTATATTATATAACAATAAATTAAAAAACATTTTGGGGTATTGGAGATTTATATTCCTAAAACCATTTCAAAACCATTTTAATTGGAATAACCATATAACCTACTTCTAATATAACCATTACCCAACTAATTGGAGTTCTATATGGTCTCACCCATCATTTAAGCTATTACGGGCTTTCCCTGTTCAATATGGGACACCATATGTTAATATATAATCGGTTTACATTGTGATATTTAGGCCACCCCATGTTAGGATATAACAGTCTTATATGGCGCTATCTGAGCCACCTTGTGTTAAATAGTAAAAGAATTACCCAATTCTATTTGGGAAACCATATCCTTATAGTGTACAAGATCCAAAACATGTATAATTAATTTATTTAATTATGAACTCATGGATACAAACATTATTTATTTTTTAACATGATTAACATATAGAAAGGAAATTGTTTTTGTGTTTATATATTTGATACATGATAAACATCTTGAAAATAAACGGGTTACAAAACAATCTCTTTTAAACAGTCACAATGCATCCAAAGAAATAACGATGGTGGAATCTTCAAAAAATGTCCCCAATGTAGGATAAGTAAAAAAAACATTTGGATGCTGAATAATGTAAATACCACTAAAATATCATTAAAAACATTTTGAAAAAAGTAACCATTCCACTTTAAAAATCAATGTTTAAAACATAAAATATTTTAAAAGTATTTTTCTTTGAAAAAAACCTTCTAAACAAATAAATTAGGTTCTAAAATTCTATTAAAAACATTTATTTAGGAATATATACATTAATATTAAAAAAACCAAGAATTTTTTGAAATAATGTTTTCGGAAGGAAACAAATGTTTGATCGAAAATATAATTTTTCATAAAAACATTATTTTGAAATATTTAGTATATAAAGAGATCAAAATGATGGGAAAAGTGTATTTCCAAGAAAAATACATGGTATAAAAATGTTATTGATTATTTTTTCGAGTTAGATCTTAAAATTTTACTATTGGAGACTTAATCACAAACATTCTTGATAATTGATGTGCTTTTAATATCAAACTCTAACCACTTTGGAATCATTAAATTATAAGCCCATGAATGGATTACATTAAATGAAATATGAAATAATATGATAATAAATAAATTCCTTATATTCTATTTAAAATGGTATATATATACACCTCATTAGAGAAGATACGTACATAACATGATATAAGTCCCATTGAAATCAAATTGTGACAGAAATCCATTACCACATTTAAAACGGTTAAACTGTTTACCCTATGAAATAGAGACCATAAATTGGATATGTAAATCAATATAAATTTATTTATAATAACAATATAATGCATTCATGGGATTTATACAAACCACGTGATAAATATAATTGGTGAATATGTAATATATCTTACAAAAATAAAAGTGAGACAAAAAAACCTTTACCTCATGTTTAACTTGTCATGTCTGTCTTCATTATCCTAAATAATAGACTTATGCTAATTATTTAATTTCCTAATAAAATTTTCAAATTTTATTAATAATTTTATTTCAATTATTACCACTGTATATATAATTACCTAATTTCTTAAGATTACATCAGATGTTTCGAATGTATTCAACTTTTGTGTCAAAAATGATTTTTGTATGTCAACAGTGGTCAACTAGATTATTATTTAAATATATACATAATAATAATAAGGAAATAATTATTATATTTAAAAATAAATTATATTTGAATTTTTTTTATCAATTATGGGTTTTAAAAACGAACTAACATTGTGATCATGGATGAGGTATGTCTTACATACGACGGAGTAACTTTTCAATTTTTTCAATGATCATTATGGGAAGTAGGTAAGTAAAATTAATCTTTCGTGATATATAATAAAATAATAGACACCATAATTTTTAATTATATATACTTATATGTTTCATTCATGTCACAAGTTGATGGAAATAAAATAATCACATTGCTTCATGGAGGCGGTAATCAACATCTTCATGAATGATGTTATCACTTTTTTATTATCTGAGATGTTATGATGAAAATGTTCTATTATATATAATTAAATTTAACTATTTCCATAATTTATTTAATTATTTCATGTATATGATATATATTCACTATTTCTACCCTTATTACCATTAATTTAACACCATAGTGATGAATTCGTCCCATAGATTTGTGAGGTGGTGTTTTTTCGAACACAGGAGTGATGTTATCATATCCCATATTGTATAAAATATTAAAAGAGTGTACATGATATAAATACTAAATAGGTAAAATTAATTTATAAATATAAAAAATATCATATATAAAATTTTTATCCATCATTATTTCCATATATGAGAGGTATAAATGGATGAACGAACATCATCATTTAATGAAACTATAGTATGCCTTACACAGAAATGATGATTTCATAAAACAATTTATGGATTTATGACTATTTATAAATAATAACCTTTATATATATAAATATATTTATATTTAGGATACATATGTTATTATATAATCCTTGTATATTATGAATTTTACATGGCTGTAGTATAAAATAATACTAGAATGAATGTTGATGAACATTACCTCTTCTTCGTGTAACTCCTATTGGTTTTCAACAAAATGCATCCTTGGTTGGATTTTATTAAAATATAAAGCCTTATAATATAAAGGTATTGGAGTTTCTAAGTGATCTGGATCGTTATTGGATATGAAAAATGGATTTAAAGGTGTGAATAGAGGAGGAATGTGTGAGGAATTTTTAAAGTGGCTTGAGAGGAAACATTGTATATTTTGAAATAGGGAATCCCACACAAGTTTTTTCCTTTTAAATTTGATCCTATAACTAAGAAAACTCTATTATATATTTTATATGGTATATATATGTCCAAAAAATGTGTTTTTTATAAGGTTTTAGCTTATTTTCACCATTAAACATAACGATTCATCACAAGGAAAACTAATTATTACCTTAATTGTGGAAATTATTTATAAATGTTTTCAAAAACACTACGTAAAAAATTAAGTTGAATTTATTAGAAATTACAAATTATTAAGATTTAATATATGGAACCCATTTTTTCAAATCCCATTCACATAAATGGAAAATTAAATTTAATATTAATCTCACAAACATGTTATGTTATTTGAGTTTTAAGAATTATTTTTCTAAAAATGCATGTTTTTTTGACCCTATAACAAATAATAATAATTATATGAAATTATAATAATTTTTAATGATATATAAATTATAAATTTAATTTATAACAATCATCATTATGGATTATTTTAATAAATTAAAATGGCGATACATTATGGATTTTAAAATAATTTTTATAAAACATTATTTTATATAGAAAAATAATATTATACTAAAAAAATATAAATTTGATTCAAATTATTTATGTGGAATGAAATAAATTATTTTATATGAAAAAATATTCAAAAAAATATTGTCCATTTAAAATTAATTAATTTATTGAAAATAAAATACAACGTATCAAATAAAGTGTATTTTTAACTATTCACTGAAATATCAATATTTTTTAAAAAATAAATAAATAAAACCCAGAATTAAAATTGAGATTAATATTCCAAAAATGATTTTTATTCTTTAAGATATAATTTATAAATGTCTTAAAATTATTTTTAAAATAAATTTACCATTAAAATCCAAAGAAATTTCAGCTCAAATAAATATATTGTTCTAAGGAATAAATTATAATTATTTTTATATCATGTCTAATAAATAAATTGGATGAATTTTAAAAATTAAATGTAATATAATATATTCAAATATAATTAATGTTAACCAAAAATAGTTATTTTTTTAAATTATTGGTATAAATCACACTTGCGTGAATAAAAATCGTTTTTCTGAAAAATACATCCATTTATTTTCAAGGGGGTTTTATTTTAATTTATAATTATGTAGTCACAAATGAATTCATTATATATACATGTTTAAACCATATTTTTATAATCTAGTTAATCCTATTCAAGTCCACTATTACAATGTCTTTATTATAAGGATTACATATACCATTGGTTGTTTATGTCCGGGGTTGCATGCTGAATACAGAATCAAACAAAAAAATCTAAAGCTTTCTTGTAACAAATGATATTAAACTAACCCATTTTTGCATGTATCATATGATAATCTCATTGTTTCATTACCATTGGGATATAAAATAATGTTTTCTTATTTTAAAAACATGTGGTTGTAAGTAGTCCAAATTATTTAATAAATTAGGTCCGCCCAATTGGAAAATTATATATCTAATTAAAGATGATTTTTTAAAATAATTTTTTTCATAAACACACGTAATAAAAAGGTTTAATAAAAAATATCATAATAAGATAGAAAAGAATGTATGAAGGTCATATATAAGAATACATAACTAGGATTCCAAATGAGAAAACATTGGTTGGAATGGATTAAAAGTTAAAATAATTATATAGATTGATTGAGTTCATTGATCACAACCAATTTAACGATCAATTTAATGTTAAGGGCTTCAAAACCATAAATATTTTAATGATCAAAAAATCCATCAGTTAATCACAACTGAACATACTATTATTATAATTTTGATTCCAGATCATTTTTTTGAGTGGAGGAATTGTTTTATCATCATGACGATGAGAATGTGGAAATATAATTAATTAATAATTACAATTTAATACATTAAAAATATTTCCACCATAATCTTTTGAAGATGAATTTTTCCTGAATGATTTATAGAGACCATATTTTAAAGACCACATAACTATAAAATCGATAACACTACATATATTCTATATTTAAACATTGAAATAAAACTAAAACACGTTTTTACAAGGTAAGATAATTACCAAAATTAACAATCTATCTATATTATTCAATTTTAATAACAAAAGTTCAATCCAAATCATTACATAAATAACTCTCATTAAAATTCATCAAAAAATATATCGCTTACTGCAAAACCAAAGTATTTAATGTATTTGATCATGTATTATTCCATGATAAATCTACTATCATTACTAAAATAAAATCCATAATTTTTTTAAAATAAAAAAAATTATTTCATGTAAAAATTTCATAATAACCAAGATATCACATAGGATAATGGTATGTGTGAAACTATTATCATCCTTCGGTCATGGGTTCATGCCCCATCACCTTTCCAAATGATATGAGCTATCACCCAACAAACATGTTCTTCCATTTTTAATTAATCAAGAAAAATAATTCCACCATAAATAATACATCATGTTGATCTGAGGGGAAAAAATACATAAACATAATATAATTTCTCCAAAAAATTTCAATAATCAATTAATATCACAATGCATAAAACTGTGTGTTTAAGACTTGGAACTGATTATTATCTGAACACTTATAAACATATGATAGTATAGCGTACTCTAAAGATAACCTTAATAGAAAACATCCTAATCTCCTTTAATATATAAACTCTACTATGTTACCATTTATAACAACCCGTAACATATAATCCAATATATAGTGATAAATTCAAAAAAATACATTTTTTCTTTGATATTGAAGAAGGGGGGCCAATTTTGATGAAATAAAACTGAAATTTTAAAAAAAAAATTGTATTACATATGTTTCCATAGACCTTTTACATTTTTAGTTTAATATAATTTCTAAAAACTTATACATAAACAAATCAGATGAATTTAAATTATCATTTTCCCATTTAAACAATCATTAATTATTTAACGTTAGGTCATTATCATCCTTATAAAATATTTTATATTCATAATTCATTCAACCCCATTATTTAAAACTCAGGGAAGTGAAAACATAAGAAGTGTGATCATGAATGCCTATTATGTGTAAAATTATAATTAATAATTGAATATCATCATTGATATTAATAAAATAATAATGGTATCATAAAATAATGAAATATCATGAGTATAACATGATAATATTTTATACCAATCAATACCTGGATCATTAAATATAAATACATGGAAAAGAGAATAGTCCTCAAAATAAATAATTATGATCCATGTTACATTAATCATGATAATGATAAATATAATAACCCATAATAATAAATTACAACACTTTTTGGTAACATGGAGAATCATATACATAAAACCCTTTCAAAAAACGTTTAATTTGAATTACCTTATGACCGAATTCTAATACAATAATTACCTAATTCATTAGAGAGCTATCTATAACACCACGAGATTTTATGAGAAATAATAATTTTAATTTCTTTGATGTCTTCGATTATACACTACACCACGATTAGCATGTACTATATGCAACACTGTATTAGCTTGCAGTATACGCAATACTATTTTTGGCTTGTGTTACACACATTTTCAAGTTCATTTTGTAGAAATTATTATTCAAAACATTAAGTATAGATTTTTTTAATTTAGAAATGAAATATGTTTTGATTAATTTATATGCAACACCAATGGGAGTTTGCACTACACGGAGCCCTAACTTGGTTTGCATTACACGCAATCACGACCTTCCTTGATAGCGTGTGTAGTACGCAATACCGGGTTTCACTAAACAATGGTATTTTATTATAATATTATTATGAACTAGCCATTATGTATAGTATTAACAAAATTTTTTATTTTAAAATAATTTTATTCAACTTACAAATTTTCTAGATCATGGTATGAGAACAAAATATATTTTTCGGGTAAAATAAATATTTTCTCCAAAAATGCAGTTTTGCTACCTTTTGATGGAGCACCCAATTTAAATCTAGTTTTTCGACTTGTTTATAAGATCAATTGGACAAAATAATATTCTTATTTGAAATCAGGATATACAAATTTACTTTGGATTAAATTTTCATATTATTCTGATAACTTTGATATATTAATGAATAGTAAAACACGAAATATTTTAATTAAAAATAACTTTTTTCATTGAAATAATTTATATGGTTATATTATAATATTGAATGGTTTTAAAGTATAAATAGAATATATTTTTACCATTGAATATAATTAAGTAATTATCATTTATTTTACATTGAATTCATAGGAAAAATCATTTCGATCTTTTGCAATGTTTTTACTTTTAAAACTTGTTTTTTTTTAAGACGAGATTAATTTGAAATTAATTTCTGCAAATTAATAGATTTTAATTTGATAATATTGATTCCATATTTGAAATCAGTAGGACCAAATTAATTTAACTGGCTACATTTTATTTTTGGGCACTATGAATATTAACTACGGTAATTTTCATTTACCATAGTTAAAGGTAAATCGGGTAATTAAGGATAAATATAACAATATAAAATTACCCTAACACATGACTTAAAATAATTAGATGATTATATTTCGTCCTTAAGAATATTTGGATCGAAATGGAATCCAATGGAACCCACTTGGATGTGAATAAGACCTTTAATTTATTTTATTTTAAAGAAAGTGAAATATGTCTCACTCAAACTTGAATAATTAATGTATATTTTAATATAAGGTTATACAGAATATAAATTCCATTATAAATACTCATTTGAAAGATAAAATGATTTTCTTTTTTATGGTGATTTATTGGTAATTTTTAAAAGTTATTTAATTACCTTAATAACTTATACATTAATTATGCAGAAATAATTTATTTAGTGAAAAATTATTAATATAGTATTTATTAAAATAATAATACCTATTAAAAGGCATGAAAACCTGACCAAAACTTATAGTTCATACATATCTAACCCATAATCACCCAACTGTAGATGTTTTGACAATATGGTGCTTTATAAAAGAGATTATGACACTTATATTATTTTATTTTAAATGATGCCAAAGCTGGCACCTTCATAATTTAATAAATTTAACAATTTACATGTTTTGATTTTATGAAAATAAATTCAAGTAAATGTATTATTTTTAAATTTATTATATTTAAAGTCATCATAGTATTTTATTTTTTGTTTTTATGAAAATAATATGTATATTAAATTATTATATAAAAATAATGTTGTAATTGTTTTATTAAGAGAAATATCTAATAAATGGATTTATAAATATTAATATAAATATTATATGAAGTAATTAATGTTGTCCACAAATTTTCTAGATGAATATGACATTTTAGTAAAATATTAAACAATTTTTTATAATATATCCTCTGTATAGAGTTTATTTAAATTCACAAAAATTAATAGTGTTAAAATTAACACTATTGTTATTTTACAAAAATAACATATTATTAAATTTTTTTAAAATCACAAAAATATTTTAAAATTATGAATTGATATTTATATGGTCTAAAATGTCATAAATTACCCAATTATAGATAATTAACAACACATATTTAATTATTTATAAGAAATTAAAATTTATAATAGTATTACCACAAATAAAATTAAATACATTAAATAAGGATAAATCTTGATGATAAAGATTAAAATAAATTTATAAAATGATTAAATTTTATTGGTTGATAAAATTACAACCCTATATCATATTATCATTGTTTTTCAGTCATTTAGGATGTTTTCATGTGGGGTTTGAATTTATATTAAATTAATATTTTTGAGGTTTCCAAAGGTGCCCCTCTCCTCCCATATAAAAGTGCACCTCCTCCCTCTTCTCCTCACACCACATTTAGCCATCATTCTCGGTCAACACCTACCAATTTCCTTTAACCAATTCTCTAGATACAATATATAGTACATGTTCTTCTCAAAATACCATCTTTAGTGCCCTATGGGGATGTTTAAAAGAGGCCTGTCGAAGAAGAGGTAATCTCTTCTACCGATTCTATCAAAGTTTCGTTATTCTTCTAGATCTTATTATTTTGTTGTTTCATTATAATTTAATAACATCAGTATAAATAATATAATTATATTTTATAATAAAAACTAAATAACCCTATTTCACCTTCTACAAATCCTATGAAAATTTAAATCACAGCGTGTGCGTACGTACGGAATACCGTCTCCACGCCATGGTGTAATCTGTTTTTCCACCACCACCTTACATTGATGGGTATAATGGTGTAAATAAAAACTATATGTGGTTATTATAACTTCATACTGATTCTGATATATTATATCATCCACTCCAATTCCATTAAATAATTATGGGAATGATATCATCGCTCATGCTTACGTACGGATTACCTTCTCCACAACGCGATGAGATTCATTCTCAATGTTAACCATTAAAGAATGATTATATAGTATATATATGAATAATATTTATATATATTCCATAATAATTCTACTCTATTTATGTATATATATATATAAATTTTATCTACTTACTTCCATTAAAGTCAATAAATAATGGAAAACAACGTTCATGGGTACGTACGACCTACCATCTCCAAGAACGGTGGGTTTCATTTCATTTATCAATATATTATATATATTTATATACTGAATATATATGATATATAAATAATTTTCTAAATTCTGGAAGTAATTAAATCCTTATATAAGTAAAAAAAATATCAAAACCAATAAGTCCAAACCCGTACGGTAAATGAAACAAATTTACCCAAAACGCTGCTTTTAGATGGAATTGACAAAAGAACGTGTAATATAAAGTCATAAGTGAATCATATATGATATAATAAATATTAATAAAGTTATGTTACAAGTTAATAATATGTTTAAACCCACTATATATGTGTTTCGGTCACGTACAAATGAAATTGGATATAAGGTAAGGGATAATTTTGCAATCTTATTTTTATCCGATATTTCTTATTCCTATGTATTTTTTGGGGTTATATTATTATTCCATGTCCAAAAAAATGTTTTTCATAGAGTGTTTAATATACTTCCATGTAATTTTAAAGTCATTTTTACCACTCTTTGACTCTTACTTAGTGTTATAGAATAAATCGTTCTTTTGTTTGCCGTATGTGGTACTTTTTGACTTTTCTATTAAAAGTACGAGGAGAATGTTTTTTTAACTTAAACGGAATGATCGTATTTTTACGGTTTGAAAATGCCTAATTTTCATGAAGCTTCATCTACAAGATTTAATGATTATTTTCAACAATATCCTATTCTTTTAACAGTGAATGTAATTTTGTGAAAAGAAAATGATTTTGAAGATGAAAGGATATTTTCCTCCAGAATTCATTTCAAGTGTTTTTTTAAAACTATTTTCCTTCTATGAATGAATTATTTAGTATTATTAGGTTTCAGGTATAATGTCTCTATTATTTACATGGTTTTATTCTTCTTATGATGAAATGATATCCATTTGTTTCATACGGATTACGTTATGATGGGATGATGTTTATGAAACCCTTTTTATTTATTGGGTTATGATGAATGATTTATGTTTATTATGTGTCACAAGTAAGAATGATATAATTATCAGATGGGTGGGACATATATCTCCCTCCAATGAATTGGGTAAAGATTTATATATCATAAGATATACATGGGTGGAATGACAATTGAATCAGGTTCAGTAATACAGGGTTGGAACGGTAAGTAAAACCGGTTCAGTAATGAAATTTGTCCATTATGATTGTCATGGAAGCAATACCTTGGCTACAATATAAATCATGAAATGTGCATAACGGATTACACAAGTACATCTTTTATTCCCATGCTATTTTATCATGATTAATGTTCCTTTATGATCTATGCCTTATGTACTACTGAGATTTATTTCACCACTCAAGATTTTGATTTTTAAACATTATGTTCATTTTTTTAGTTGAAATGTATATGGATTGGTTCATGTTCTCCATGTTTACCCTTAATGAGAATTTGAGCTCACCCTTTATATGTTTTCTTTTCCACAGGATATAATGAAAGGTTTTAGGTATAAAAAAATGTGGAAGATCTTTCTTAGAGAAGTTGAATATCTTTCACTATGATTAGAATATTATGTTCCATGTTTCCAAAGACAATAAACTATTACGGTCCTTGGGTGTCATGGTTCAGTAATAGAGGGTTGTAACGGTATGTAAAACCAGTTCAGTAATGGAATTTTTCCACTATGATGGTCATGGAAGCAATGCCTTGGATACTATGGAAATCATAAAATGTGCTTAATGGATTACACAAGTACATGTTTTATTCCCACTCTATTTTATCATGATTAATGCTTCTTTATGATCTATGCCTTACGTACTGCTATGATTTATTTCACCACTCAAGATTTTGATGTTTAAACATTATGTTCATTTTTTAAGTTCAAATGTATATGGGTTGATTCATGTTCTCCATGCTTACCATTACTAAGCATTTGAGCTCACCCTTTATATGTTTTCTTTTCCCCAGGATATAAAGAAAGGTTTTAGTTATGAAAAATAGTGGAAGATATTTATTGGAAAATTTGAAGATCATTCACTATGATTAGAAGATTATGTTCAATGTTTACAAAGACAATAAACTCTTACAGTCCTTGGGTGTATATTATTTTATGTATTAAGTATTCTGAAAAAGTAATGTAATGTCTATTTACATCACGCTTGGCACTCTACAGTTGGTATCAGAGGAAAGGATTAGTTAACCATTGGAAAATAGGATGTGAAAAATTTCATGAGATCCCTAGAGATATTTCTAAGTTATGTCTGGCGATATCCATTATGTTACTTATAAGTATATTATATAGTCCTATAATTACAGTAACAATATTATAATTAAACCTAAGATGTTAGATATTGAAGGTACTCCCCCTTTATTATGTTGTTTTCCTATTATTATTTTTTCCTCTCACAATATTTTTTTTGGGTTTTAGAAAATGGATGGAAATAAGAAGATTCACAATAATGGATTATATGATGGAAAATAGAATGATATTATTCATGAGAATCCAAATGAAATGGGATGTGGAACTCCAAACATCATTATTATTCCTAATCATCAATCTCATAATACAATAAAAAATCTCAACTTTGGTAAGTTTCCCGACTTAGCTAATAAGAGAAAGATGGAGTTTCATGATGATCAATGAGGAAATAAATTTCAATTTCCCTCATGTAAATCATGTGGGAAGAGGCATCTAGGATAATCTTTCAAAAGAAATAGAAGATTCTTTGTTTGTGGAAAATAAGGACACAAAGCTAGTAATGGTAAAGAAAAAGGTTCAGTTAACACCATGGACAAGCATAATGGTATTGATAAGATATAAAAAACTGTTAAATGTTTTAAATGTGTAATGTATGGGAATTATGAAAACTGATTCCCTAAGGGAATGTCTCATGAAGGGAATCATCATGGTCATATGGGTAGTATTTATGTTGATGAAGACGAAGAGACTACAAATGATATGGGAGATGAAAAAATTATTGAATCTCAGTTAATGGTTTAAGAAGGTATTGGAATGATTTATGTTTATCAAGTGTTATGTTGTATAGGTAAATGTACTATGGAATAAAGACACATCTAAGGATTGTTACACTATTGTATTTCCTAAAATATTTGAATGTATATGTTGAATGGTATCAGTAAACATGAAAGGTT
Organism: Viscum album; assembly: GCA_963277665.1. NCBI lineage: Eukaryota > Viridiplantae > Streptophyta > Magnoliopsida > Santalales > Viscaceae > Viscum > Viscum album. Next base: position 229,595,327 of record OY728167.1, on the reverse strand, counting down.
TTTTAGATATTTTTGAAATGTAGATGATATGCGCCTAATGATGGGATAAAGAGATAATGGGATATTTCATAGTTTTAAAAAGATCATGACTTATATAATGAAAAAGTGACATCATGGTTTGAGTATATAGAAAATTTTGGATTTTGGTATGTGGAAAGAGTTAACGTTTGACAGCGTTCATGTTTTCACTAAGGTTATATATTAATTCATGTTACATGAATACATGATTATGTTATTCACATGTTTAGAATGTGATAAAAAAGACATATCTTATGATATATGTGGTATAAAATATGGTAATCACATGCTAGTTATATGACATCTCTGGTAATACTTTTCTTTATAAAATGAGATTGGATAGAAGTATTTTGGATAAGCCTAAAGATTGGAATGGATTGTGTTAGACATCATATTTTATTTTTTTAAGGCTAAAACATTTTTTCTAGAATGTGATGATAGTATAGTTTTAAAAGAAGGACAACCTACATGATGAGAGACAACCCGCCTTGCCGGACAAGGTAGTGGGAATCAAACCCACAACCAAAGTGTGACCGACCTTTATCATCTACCACTAGCCTACATGATGTCCTTGGTTGGTAGAAACTAGTTTTATTTTATTAAGCGGTATGATAGATGAAGTATAAGACCATTTTTGGAACCATATATGATTAATCTCACTATAAGATGGACTTATGTATATAACTTTTTAAAACCTTATGTTTGAGAAAGTTGGAATGAAATATCATTTTATCGCATGATCTGCTAACACTTCATGGAAGACAAATTCAACTTTATTTATTTAAGAGATGAAGTGGAAATTGTTCAAGGCACAAAAAATAGTGAGATTGTACCAAAATAATGTATGTATTTCTTTTAATTCAAAAATTCTTCAATGTTAGGGAAATGATGTTGAAAGACAAAAATGTTGTCAGAGTGCCCTCATATCTGATGACTAAGATGGCACCATAGATCGTCACAAATTTATGGATTTGTGATTCTTGGATTTTTCATAGCCATGTTCTCTACCACTCTTTATCCAAACATAATGGTTAGATTTCTGTTCTATATCCATATTTTCACCAATATTATCCTATTTGGAAACCTAGTGCTGAGTTAATTTGGGTGACCGTTATGTTTCTAAATTTAGTTTTTAATGTAAATTTTTAGTATTCCTTTTTACGATGTGGGTTCTATGAATGAAACTTTCAAGTAGTTGAAGATTTATAACCCCAACGAATTTTGAGGGTGAAATTCATTTTAAGGGGGGTAGAATGTATCACCCTGAGATTTTATGAGAAATAATATTTTTAACATCTTTGATTTCTTCTATTTTAAACAAAACCACGATTAGATTTTACTATACACTACACTGTATATGCTTTCAGTATACGCAACACAAATCTTGGCTCGTGTTACACACAATTTCATGTTCGTTTTGTAGAAATTATTCTACACAATATTAAGTATAGATTTTGTTTAATGTATAAATAAAATAAGTTTTGATTATTTTATACACAATTCAAAAGGGATATTTCACTACACGCATCCCTGACTTGTCTTACATTACCCGCAATCACGACCTTCCTCGATAGCGTGTATAGTACGCAATACCGGGTTCAAATAAACAACGATATATTGTTATAATTTTATTATGAACTAGCCGTTATGAATAGTATTAACTAAATTTGAATTATATAGAATTATTATTCATATTACACATTTTCTAGAACATGGTATGAGAACAAAATAAATTTTTCAGGTAAATTAAGTATTTTTTTAAAAATGCAGTTTTGGGCCTTTTGATGGAACACCCAAATTAAATTTATTTTTTGACTTGTGTGTAAGTTAAATATGAAAAAATAAAATTATTCTTTGAAATAATGATATAAAAAATTTCTTTGGATAAATGTTTCATATTATTCTGATAACTTTCATATTTTAATGAATATTAAGAACAAGCTATATTTTAATTAAAAATAAATTTTTTCATTGTAATAATTTATATTGTTAAATTTTAATATTTAGTGTTTTTAAATTATAAATAGAATATATTTTTACCATTTAATATAATTTAAGTCATTATCATTGATTTTACATTGAATTCATAGGAAAAATCATTTCAATCTTTTGCAATGTTTTATCTTTTAAAACTCATTTTCTTAACGACCATATTAATTTTAAATTAATTTATGAATCTTCTATGATTTGAATATGGAAAAATGGATTCTATATTTGGAATCAGTAGGTCGAAATGATGTTAATAGACTAATTCTTTTTTGGACTCTATGAATAGTATCTACGGTATGTTTTATTTACCATAGTTAAAGATAAATCGGGTAATTAAGGGTAAATATAACATTATAAAATTACCCAAACACATGTACTAACGTAATTGGATGATTATATTTCTCCATAAGACATATTTTGGTCGAAATGGAATCCCTTTGATCCAAATGGATGTGATTAAGACATTTAATTTAATTTATTTTAAATGTAGTGAAATATGTCTCACTCAAACTTTAATAATTAAAGTATTTTTCATATAAGGTTATATAAAATATAAATTAGATTATAAATAATATATTGAAATCTAAAACGAATTTATTTGTTATGGTAATTTATTTGTAAATTTTAAGATATATTTAATTACCTTAATAGCTTATACATTGATGAGGCATAAATTATTTTTTTAGAGAAAAATCAGTAATATAGTTTTTATGAAAATAATAATACCTATTAAAATGCCCAAAAAACTGACCAAAACTAATTGGTCGTATATATCTAAACCATAACCATCCAATTGTAGAATATTGACCATTTTTTGGTTTATAAAAGTGATTATGACACTTATATTCTTTTATTTTAAATGATGTCAAAGTTAACACCTTCATAATTTAATAAATATAAACATTTACATGTTGTGATTTTAAGATGATAAATTGGATTAAAATTATTATTTTGAAAGATATTATATTAATCAAGATCATAGTATTTTATTTTTAATTTTTATGCAACTAATAATTATATTATATTATTATACAAAAATGATGTAGTAATTGTTTTATTAAGAGAAATATCAAATAAATTGTTTTATATATATTAAAATAATTATTATATAAAATAATTAATGTTTTCCACAGATTTTCTAGATTAATATGACATTTTAGGAATCTATTATACATTTTTTTCGAATATATCCTCTGTGTGGATTTTATTTAAATTAAAATAAATTAATAGTGTCAAAATTAACACTATTGTTATTTTATAAAAATAACATATTATTAAATTGTATAAAAATCACAAAAAAAAATTATAAATTATAAATTGAGATTTATATCATTTAAAATGTCATAAATTACCCAAATATTGATTATTCACAACCCATTAGTAATAATTTATAACAATTTAAAATTTACAATGTTATTACAACAAAACAAATTAAATAGATTAAATAATGATTAATCATGTTTACGAGGTTTAAAATAAATATCCAAAATGCCTAAATTTTATTGGATGATGATATTACAACCCTATATTATATAAACTTATTATTTGAGATATTTTTTAATTTTTTATGTGGGGCTTTATTTTATATTAAATTTATATTTTTGAGGTTTCCAAAGGTGTCCCTCTCCTCCCTTATAAAAGGGAACCTCCTCCCACTCCTCCTCACACCACATTGAGCCCTCATGCTCGACCAAACCCTAAAAATTTACATTCTCCAATTCTCTAGATACATAATAGATTTCATGGTCTTCTCAAAATTCAACGTTAGTTCCATAAGAGGAGATTTAGAAGAGCCTCGTCGAAGAAGAGGTAATCTCTTCTATTGATTCATTCAAATTTTCATTATTCTTCTACATCCTCTTATTTATTTGTTTCATTATAAAGTAATAACATTAATATAAATAATAAACTAATATTTCATTATAAATATTAAACAACACTATTTCACCTTCAACCCATCCTACAAAAAACCAAAACACCGTGCGTGCGTACATACGGAATACCGTCTCCACGCCGTGGTGTAATCCGTTTTTCAACCACAACCTTACTTGGATGGTTATAATGGTGTAAATAATAACTATATATGGTTATTATGAAATCATACTGACTCTGAGATATTATATCATCCACTCCAATTCCATTCAATAATTATGGGAATGTTATCGTTTCTCGTGTGCACGTACGGATTACCGTCTCCACGACGCGAGGAGATTTATTCTCCATGGTAACCATTAAAGAGTGATTATAAAGTATATATAATGAATAATAATGATATATATAACATAATAATTCTACTGGATTTATGTATATGTAGTTTTCATCTACTTACTTCCATTCAAGTCAATAAGGATAGGAAAACAATGTTCATGCAGACGTACGACCTACCGTCTCCCAGAACGGTGTGATTCATTTCATTTATCTATCTATTATATATATATAATGAATATATATGATATATAAATCATTTATTATATTATGTAATTATGTAAATCATGATATAAGTAATAATAATATCAAGAAAAACAAGTCCAAACACGTACGCAAAATGAAACTATTTTACCCAAAATGCTGCTTTAACATGGAATTGACAAAATAACGGGTAATATAAAGTCATAAGTGAATCATATATGATTTAATAAATATTATTAATATTATTTTACAAGTTAATAATATGTTTAAACCCACTATACAAGAGTTTCGGACATGTACAGAAGAAATTGGTCCTAAGGTAAGGGATAATTTTGCAATCTCATTTTTATTCGCGATTTCTTATACGTATGTATTTACTGGGGTTATATTTTTCATCCATGTCTATAAAAATGTTTTTCATAAAGTGTTTAATATACTTACATGTATGTATAATTTCATGTTTACCCCTATTTAACTTTTACATTGTGTTATGAAATGAATAATTCTTTTGTTTACCATATGTGGTACTTTATGACATTTCTATTAAAAGTACGATGAGAAAGTTTTTTTAACTTATACGGCATGAACGGATTTTTACAGTTTCATAATGCCTAATTTTCATGCAGATTCCTCTATGATATTTCATTATTATTTTCAAGAAAATCCTTTTCTTTTAACAGTGAATAGAATTTTGTGAAAAGAAAATGATTTTGAAGAATATGGGATATTTTCCTCAAGAATTCATATCATGTGTTTTGTCAAAACTATTTTCCATTTAAGACGAAATTATTCAGTATGATTAGGTTTCAAGTATAATGTATCTATTATTTACATGGTTTGATTCTTCTAATGATGAAATGATATCAATTTATTTTATATGGATTAGGTTTTGATGGGATGATATTTATGAAACCCATTTTATTATTTGGGTTATAATGAATGATTTATGTTTATTTTTTGCCACAAGAATGATTTCATTATGATATGAGTAGGACCAATATCTCCCTATAATGCAGAGGGTAAAGATTTATATCACATGGGATAGACATGGCTGGAATATCAAGTGAATCTAGATCAGTAATATAGGGCTGGAACTGTATTTAAACCCGGTTCAGTAATAGACTTTGTCCACAATGATGGTCTTGGAAGCAATGTCTTGGCTACCATGGAAATCATATAATGTGCTTAATGGATGCCAAAATTACATTTTTTATTCCCATGCTATTTTTTCATGATTAATGTTCCTTTATGAACTATGTCTTTCGTACTTCCAAGATTTATTTCACCACTGAAGATTTTGATGTTTAAAAAATATGTTCATGTTTTTATGTTGAAATGTATGTGGTTTGTTTTATGTTCTTTATGATTACACTTACTGAGAATTTGAGATCACCCTTTATATGTTTTCATTTTCCCAAGATATAATGAACGGTTTTAGGAATGAAAGCAAATGTGGACGATATTTATGGGAGATGTTGGAGATCTTTCACCATGATTAGAAGATTGTGTTACATGTTTACAAAGACACTAAACTATTACGGTCATTGGGTGTCTGTTTTTGTTATGTATTAAGTATTCAGCAAAAGTAATCTAATGTCTATGTACGTCAAGATTGCGTCTCTACACTATCTATGTGAACCAATCATTTACAAAATTACAGGCTTAACCGATACTATCTAGGCCACCTTCAATTAAACTATTATGGGAATACCTAGTTCTATCTAGGCCAACCCATGGTAATTAGTAATTATCTTACCCATAGATACATGGTCCACCTCACATTAAACTGTAATGGGATTACCCGATGATATATGGGACACACCATGTTTATAATACACATGATGCACTATAATATCAAATAATATATTTCCTCATAAAATCATGTCGATAATAAATATTTTTTTCTTTACATGATTAAACCATGGGTAAGAAATGGGTTTCATGTCATCTCTGTGGAACGTGATTAACTAGTGGAATAGAAATTTTTTACATAAAAATATCTATGGAATACTAATAATCAATTCAGAGAAAGAGTGAATATAGAATAAATAAAAAATATATTTTATTTCGAATAAGTAATAATAGGGGTCTTATACTTTGGGAAATATAAATACTATTAAAACAACATTAAAAAAAATTGATGAAAAACCATTTTCGTTTTGAAAATGATTTATTAAAATGTAAAACATTTTTAAAATAATTTTCATTGGAAAAAACATTGAAAATTTTTATGTAGGTTTTAAAAATAATTGAAAACATTAATTGAGAAAAATTAAGGTCAGTATTTGAAATTTTTTTTTGAAACACTTCAAGAATCATTTTTAGAAATCATCATTATGAATGAAATTGTTTTTTGATCTAAAATATTTTTTTTAATAAAAAAATTGAATTCAACCCTTATGTACATAAAGAGATGAAAATGAAGGGACTACAAGTAATCTCCAGAAATAAACAGATGAAAAAAATTATTGATAATGATTTATATGTATATATTAATACATCAACATTAATAACTTAATCTCAAACAATCTAGATAATAGATTAGACAGTAATATCAACCTCTTCTAGCTTTGGTAAATTTGAATAATAATCCCCACAAAATACATACATTAACATGAAACATAAAATATATTGATAATAAATAAATTAATGACATTACATGTCAAAGGGGGTTTATATACACCTCATAGATGAATATAGGTGCATATAATGATATAAGTCTCAAAGGAGGAAACTTATGACAAAAATCCACTACCTTTTTAGCAGCATTGATACTGTAAACCCCTTGATAAAGAAACCCCTAAATAGTTATGTAAATTCCAATAAATTTAGTATTCTTATCAAATAAGACATACATGGTATGTATATACATCAAGAAATAAAAATAACTTGTTAAAATGGAATATATCACCAGAATATAAAAGTGATTAGAGAAAACCCAATACCTCAAGTTTAACATGCCATATGTGTCCTTATCATCCTGAAGAATAAAATTATTTTAATAATTTACTTTGTTGGGAATATTTTTCAATTTTATTATTAACTTTATTTCAATTATTAACATGGTATATATAATTAGTTAATATATTAATTTTATGTCGGATTTATTTCCATATTTGTCTTGTCTATCAAAAACTACTTTGGTATGTCAATTATGGTCAAATTTTTCATTATTTAATTATCTCCAAAATAATTATCATGAAATAATTAACATATTTATAATAAAATAACTATTTTATTCCAAATTCTGAATTATTGTTAGGAAAAATGATATAATATTGCTATCATAGAGATGGTAGGTCTTATATACACAGGAGAAATGTTTCCATTTTTCAAATGATCATTATTGGAAGATGGTTTGTAACATTTATCATAAATTAATTATATCACAAATAATATGATTTTAAATTATATATACCTATATGTATCACTCATCTGATGTTGTGATGAAAAAGGAAGAATCACATCTCTTTAAATAAGTGGCAATCCACACATTCACAAATAATGTTACCACTTTTTAGATGAATGAAATTGTAAGAAGAAAATCATATATTATATTTCCAAATAGATGATTATTTATTAAATATAATAATTATTTCATTTATAGGATATATATTTAATATGGTTTCCCTTATTGTAACACCCTAATATTTTGGGAAATATTTTTTTCATAATTAATTAAATCATTTTGATATTTTTTATTTCACAAATCACTAAATATAGCTTTTTTTATAAGAAAGAACTATGTGTTTCTAGGGTTATATACAACTCCATGTCAATATTTCAATACCAAAAACACTTATATTCTATTTTTGAACATGAAACACTATGTTAATATTGTATTACACATAATATTGAGTCCCTTAAATAGCTCAGGTCACACACAAGGCTGAGTTTTACCGAACCACAATTTAATATTAATAATTTTATTAATAAATTATTAAAGTTACCACCATTCCTCCAGAATAGAAGTTAAAAATAAAAATAAATAAATTGAGAAACTAGTTTTTAAAAATGTATATTAAAGGAATAATTTTGTTATCAATAAGTATAAGTGAATGAACAAACTATTTGAAAATAAATTAATTAATTTTCAAAGAAAACTATTTTTCTACATACAAACACAATTTTATATCAATAAGTTAAACAAACCAATTTGGATTACTTTTTTCAATAATATTATTATATTATTTATTGAAACCATTTTTTTATAATAATCCAATAGATTCAATATGTATAAGATAAAAATAAAACCAATTTTATGAATAAAAAGTCGTATTTTCTGTAAAGGGTAATTTTACCACCTTTTAATGAATACACAAATTTAAATAAATTTTTTTACACTGAAATTTATATTTTAAATATTAAAATAAATTTTAAAAATAAGAATAAAAAAATTACTATGGGTTATTTTTTAAATTTTTTGAGATGATCCATTTTATTTGAATATTTAAACCACTAAATTTTATTTCAAAACTGTTTCATTGACTATTTTTTTATATAGTAAATTTTTTTAATAATTTTTTTTGGATGTGTAATTAGAAAAATTTTATATAATTTAATCCAATTTATATCATTTTTTTGATTTCACAATTACATTTTATATAATAACGTAGCATACATTTCAATATTTTTACATTAAAAACATATATTGTCGTCCTGTATATAGGATTAATTTCAAATTATGTTCTGACCTTTATGTTATTGGGATTTAGAAAAATGGATTTCTTATATTTAATTACTAAATTTTTAATTTTTCAATAATTTCAATGTTGTTTTTCATCTATAATATAACTGAATTTGAGTAATATTAATTATATAAAATAAGGGTAAAATTAGACTAAAAAGATACTAATCCATAAAATTTATGTCTAAAATTACATATAAAATTGAGAAAAACCCATTTTATGACCATAATTATACAAAATCCTCCCTTTTATCTAATTTTTTTTATTATTGGGTCCACCTTCCATGGTGATAACGTTGGTGGAATATCGTTTTAAAATATTTTCATGAATGACACACATCCTCTAATATAAAAAAGGCACTCGCTACTCTACTTAATTCACAACTCACAATCCATTTGGATAAAAAAAATATGATCATATAAGATCCCAAAATCCAATAATCCATCCTTTAGTATTCATTATGGAAATAAATCCATCCAAGGATGCCCTTTGGTTCAATCCAAAAGGAGTTACCGAAAGAAGCAACAACATCCTTCATCAAATTCTTTTGTTTATTTTTCTTTATCAACCAACTAATATATTATTATTATATTGTTAAATAATATTCTCAGTATCTTAAATATACTGATATTTTTTTATATTAATTTTTTGACTAAAACATACACACACTTCCATGAAATGGTTTACTATGTTAAAATCTGTGTATGGTGAACTACTACATCCTGAAATGATGATTGTCTATTTTTAATTTCCCAACCCTCACGGTGGGAATTATGATGGAATCTCTTTTTATAAATTATGTACAGGATATTTATAATTTCTTTATTCTTATATAATTTTTATATAACATATACATTTATTCACTCTATTTGATTGAATATGATTACATTGTTTGTGGACGTGTGGACTACTGCCTCTTTAATGTGAAGTGATAAATTCACATTTTATGTGGTACGTATTAAAGATGTATTTAATTAAACATATGAGATATAAGTGAAATATATATACTATATTAATGATGTAATCACCATTATGTAAATATAATATATCATTTTCATTATTACACTTTTCACACACTGAAATGGTGATTATGTCGTTCGTGTAAGTTTGGACTATTACCTCCTCGACATGATTTGATAACATTTACATCATTAGAATTATATATATAAGATTAAATGATTAAATAAAATGGTATTTATAATTTTATTATAATTCTACATATATATAATTTTATAGTCCTTTTTTCCTTAATGATAATTGAACAATGGGAACAGTTCTCATGCATATATATGACCTATTATCTCCATGATTGTAACATTTGTTAATTTCTCATAACAATAAATAAGAACTGATTTTAATATTTTAAATGATCTATAAATATGAAAATTATTTAATTATTATTATTCTTCATATGCTTATATAATGATCTTTTTGGCCATAGTCTTCCAACTAAAGTTGTTTTTAACATATGAACCAAATTTGGTCAAAACACTCGATAAAAACATAGTTGATTAAGTAATTTTTTTCCAAAATTATAATAAGTGAAATAAAAATAGTCATAAACATGAAAATATTACTTAAGAAGTTAAATAATTGTCAAAAAAAATTATTTAGGAAGATATAGACACACATGACAAGTAAGAATCGCGGTAAGGGAATTTCTTCTCACATTTATTTCCTTAAGATATATTTATTAATCACAACATGATTATTTTTATATTGTATATACATACCTATGAAGTTTTATCTCATTTATTTAATGATAATAAAATATTTAATTTTTGTTCTTCTTTCATGGGGATCATGATTACAATGTTACTCAAGTAGTAAGGGTGTTCTCATCTCACTTTTATTTTTTGTGAAACACAATCCATGTTCACCTCCTATTTCTTATATGTGGTCTGTATACATCACATAGATGTATTAAATTAATTTTATACATAAAAATATACATATTAACATGTCCATTTTATGAACATGAACATTCATTAATGGGGTTTATGTTTCCAAAGATACCAAATTGGTAATGTAATTTTGTCTTAGTTTTAATTCATTGAGACACATTCCATGTTATGCTTTCATATTATTATACAAATATTATAAACATATATTTGGAATATTCTCTCAAAAATATTCTCATTTCCTTGATATAATTATATTGATTTAAAATAATTTTCTTAGATGGGGTAGTATGATTCAAAGTTCGCAAGTGGTAAGAGTTATTGCAATAATCTCATCGTTTACCAAGATTACTTATGATTGTGACTTCACTAATGAAACCTTATGAACCATATTTTGATAACACTAATTAATTTCTTTATCCTAATATTATTAATTATATATCTATGTATTATTACCATTTTATACTATATGCTAATTAAGAAATTTCAGAAAGCTGTTTTATGGAGATCCAACTTTATCCCCCTCTTTCATGAGAAATTAGTTTTATTTCAAAACCATGTTTTATAAAATTATTTTAAAAATGTTCTAATATTCTCTTATTATCATTAAAATGAATTTTCATTCTTGATATAACTTTTATTTATAAATTTGTTTTAAAAAAGTGATCTTCTTGTTAGTTTCCATTTGAGGCACTTTTCAAAACAATTTATGGTATAAAAGAAATGTTTTTAATGTATGGATATATACTCTATCATGACCATCCATCCTCTAAAGATTCCATCCCTCGTTTAAAATATTTATTTTTAAGAAATTTCATTCCCTAATATAATGGAAATTCATCAATTTTAAAATGAATTTATTTGATAAAAAATAAACCAAAAATTATATTTACACAACTGTTTTGAAAATATACCCTTATATGATTTAAATAAGTTATTTTCACTGAAAATAATTTCAAGGACTAATAGAGTTATTTTCATATTTTCAAATCCATTATCTGGAAAAAGGTATCGAAAATGATTTCATGCCGTATTTTTGAGTTTTCAATTTATTTTCATCGAAAATTGATTTCAAATTTTTTTCCAAGATTTCATTAAACTTTTTAATAGTGTTTTATAAGAAAAAATTTTTCAATAAGTTTTCAAAATTTCCTTAAATATTTTAATGATTTTTAAGGAAATAATATTTTTAAAATCATTTCAAGCTTACTTTAGGAGTTTTAAATGATATTTTAAATTGGAATGGTTTTAAAAATTATTTAAGGTTTAAAAATCAATTGTTGAAGAGGAAAATATATTCTCCTAAATTATTGTTCGATATGAAATTTTAATTCTTTATTTATAAGCTAAATAATAATGAAATGGTTTTGTGAAAATGATATTCAATGAAATTGTACATTCCTTTTGAAATGTTCCATGTGATTTTACAAAATAATAATCCTTCTATAGAGTCATACTTTTTTATATTTTATTTTTAGTAGGTTTATAATCAATGAATTCCATTTATAATATTTATTAAGTTGTTCATATCATTATTGGATGATGTTCCTGACTCCTATTTCTATTCCATGGGTTATGTGCTTTTGAATCCCACTTATTTTCAGGGGTTATACATTGATGAAATGATTAAGAGACATATCTATTTTCCATTGGTAATGATATTTTCAAATGATTATGATACACATTTAGTTTGATGGGTTCTGATATGATGTTTATGTGACCCATCCATATTTGTATGTCATGAATTAATATATGTTTTATTACCTTATGCCACATGCATGAATTATTTTATTCCATTATTTTTGGGACCTATATCGCCCTAAAATAATTTTTGTAATGATTTATATATCATGATATAATGATAGGAAACAAGTTAATAGGCATGATCCACTATAGAAAGACAAGGAAACTTGGTCTACTATGGGTGGATGAGGAAACTCGATCCACTCTGGGAATATGTGGAAACCCAATACACTATTGGATAATGGGGAAACCCAATCCCAATAATGAATGGACTATGAGTGGGGATGGTGGTGTGTCCCACCCAGTAGGTGTAGTACCCATGATGTTCCCTAATATGATTTTGGAAACATGCCTTGACTTATAGGGAATGATATTACATGTTTATGTGTTGGTCACATATTTTATGTCTAATGCCTATGATACGATCACATTGTTCATTTTCATGAGTATCTTTTTATACTGGTCTTATTAACAACCAATATTTATTACATGATTTAGGTTTCTGATCTTTGATGTGATAGGTATGTTTTTAAATGTAATGATCATGTTATAAAATCTGTTATGCTTACAAGTCTTCATTATTTTCTATTATTGAGCATCTGAGATAAACGATTTCTTATATTTCCTTTCCCTATATTATGAATAATGGTTTCATGTAGAAGTACTAAAGGGGAATATATTTTTAGAAGACATTGATGATCTTTCACCCAGTTTGATGATTTTGTTCCATGTTTCTATATACACTAAACTATTATGGTCATCGAGATGTTATTTTTTTAATGTTATTAATATTCATCTAAATTAATAAAATATAAAAATATGTTAATTCTATAAGCACCCAACATTAAAAATTTCATAATATTTAATTAATTTTATAATTTACATTGAGGATATTTTTATGTTTACATCTTTATAGAACTAGGTCATTACATATAAATAATAACTTGAATATTACATGAAGAAACTTCTGCTCAATATCCATTTTTTCATAAAATAAAAACACTTGAAAAAATAGTCATGTATAATTCCATGTTTTACACATCATGACTTTTCCTTGATCCCATCCTTTACCCTATTCATCTTTACGTCCTGTGAAAACCATTTCAAAAAACATGGGATGATCATAAAAACTCGGTATGTATTATAAAATAATGAAAAAAACATCATCCCATCAATACATATAAAGCATATTCCCTTTTACAGAACTCATGAAATCATAATATTTATGAATAACACATAGAAATCATAAATCATAAATATATCTTGTGGAATACATAACACACTTACTTTGTAGCATTCACTGCTACATTGGGAGTTACGTTTGGAATACCCATCACACTCTTTTCCGTAAATATATTAGGAGAAACATTAACATTTACCTCTGTCATAGTACCCAATGCATTAGAGAGCTATTAAGGGCTCAACCACCATAGATTTATCATAGAACCAACTGTATACGTAAAAAATTCCCATGAACCATAACATAATAATAACATATAAAACAAACATAAAGGAAAGATAAAATTTCCACATTTCATTCAAAATATTAAATTTCAAGATATTTAAATAATAAATACATTCATAAAACCATTTTCATTACAAAATTACAAAAAAGCATATATGGTATTTATTTTTCTTTTAAAAACATTACGGCCTGTTAAGGAAGCCAAAATCAAATAACGCTCGAGGTAGTGGAAAGGTAATTTTATCCGCACACGTTAAAAAGAAAAACTGCCTTTTTCATTTAGTAAAACACTATGTATAAAAATATTCTCATTTAGTGAAATGAAAAGTCAAAGGGGTTTATACACCATATAAAATAATGTGGTGTATAAATAATAATATGCCTCAATGAAAAGAGATTGAGACAAAATCCCTTACAAAGATCATTTTGTAAATGAATTAGATCAATTGTGTATAATCTCTATACATATACACACATCAAGTATAAATATAATATAGGATATTAAAAGTTATTTTTCACATAATCATATCATGACATAATCAATAAATATATGTTTAACCCAGAGAATGGAAATTGGGTTAAGAAGATCCATTACCTCATGTCCCACTTGACTCGCTCATTATTTAATCCTCAAAATAATAAACTAAAGTTAATTTAAAATTTCGTCAGATCGTTTTTCATGGTTATTGTTTCTTTTATATCACTTATTAGTACATTATAAACATTACATAATATTATTTTTTAATAACAGTCATTTTGTCGAAATGTGGTACTTGAGTAAAAATTGAAGATATTATAATTACAAGTTGCCACTGTGGAAAATAGTCGAGTATCTACAAAATCATATTCTTGATTAATATAGAAAATATATCATATATATCCAATATATATATGTATATATAACAGTACATAATATTTGGAGATAAGAAATGAAATGAATCATTCATGGAGATGGTAAGCCGTACGTACGCATGAACAATACTTACATTTCGATTTCATATTTTAATGGAACAAAAACATAATGATACATATGTATATTATAATTCCATTATAATATAATATATAATTTTATTAACTCAATATTTTATGTGTCCCACATATGGAATGAACGAGTCATATCACTTTGAGTGGGCGGTAGTCTGCACTTCCTCAAATGAAATTATCGTATTTACCCATTATGGAACCAAAAAAGGTAATTTATAAATGAAAAATATAGAAGTATATAGGAAATATAATTATAATATATAACACATATAAATACAGTTCTACATTAATTTCCTTTATAATAGGTTGTATGACAATATTGAACAATCATCGTTTCGGGAGGCAGTAGTTCGCCATCCACAGAAACAGTATGTTCGTTTCCATTAGATGGGGGTGTGTAGATGTTTTAGTTCGAATCCATCTCATAAAAAATCCTAGTATATTGAGGATACTGTAGTTGTTATAAAAGAATGGAATAAAGAGAGTTTAAGGGTTTGTGATGTAAAATAATAGAAGAGAACATGAGGGAAGATGTTACTATAACAACCCAATATTTTATATTACGTTATTTCTTTAAAGTAATTCAATAAATTGCACTGCACAAAACACCGAGTTCTAGCGCACCATGACTTACCAGACTAGTCGTTCAAAAGAGGTTATGAATATTTTTAACTAAATATTGAACTTTATATAATCCTTATAATTTTGGAATCCATATTGTGAGTTTCATAGACATAAAGTAAGAACAAATTCATTTTTTATCAGATAAAAGAAGTATTTTTCAAAAAAAATAACATTTTACCGCCTTTTAAGGGAGAACCCTCATTAAATCCAATATTTGAAACTTTTATATATTCAATTTTACAAAATATAATTCCTCTTTATAATCATGATATAAGAATTTAGTTTCAATTTATTTTTTCTATTTTTCTGATAACTTTCATATTTTGGTGAATAATGAAAAATATAATATTTTAATTGAAAACAACCATTTTAATCAAAATAATTAATAGTGTTAAATTATAAATTTTAATGGTTAGGACATATAAATAGATTATATTTTTATCATTTAATTCAATTCTAGTCATTGTAAGTAATATCACTTTGAAATTGGACATAAACAACTGTCAATATTTTGATAGTTATTATTTCTTAAAAATACGCTTTTTGGTTTGGACAAGGAGAATTAATTTTAAATAAATAAATGCAGATTATATGTTTTGAATATGGTAAAATGGGATTTATTTTTTATTATCTAATATCAAAATTATCTTAGAATAAAATTTGGTATTTTTCTGAAAACTTACAATTTTTGATGAATAGTGAAAACAATGTGTTATTATTTAAAACCAAATATTTATTTCATTAATTATTAATTTATTAAAATTTATTTTATTTGATAATAGATACATAATTCTTATATAAATTAAATGTTATTCATTGGATTCAATTTATAATAATTTTAGATATATAAAAAAATTATCGAACTTTTATTTGTCTTTTACCCACCCCCCTGGGAGCATTTACAAATTTATATAAAACATCATTTAACAGCTTCTGTGAGTTGAATTTCCAAAATCTGAGAGACACGGTTGATATCAGTAAGTAAAATGTCGTTCAATAAGATGAAAATATATTTTTGGTAAATACTAACTTTTTACATTTATTTAGCACAGTTAAAAATAATTAGCGCAATTAAGGGTAAAAATGTTATTATAGTTACCATAACACCTTAACAAATTCTATTGGATAAGGGTAATTCGACCAAAAACAACCTTTGGAATATAATATGATCCTTTAGGTCCACTTCGATTATATTAGGACATTTATTATTATTTAATTCAAAGATGAGTTAAAAGTGTTAAATTCAAAGTTTAATAACTACAATATTTTTAATACAAGGTTATACATAAGATAAATTATAAAATAAATATTCATTTTAAAGATAAAAATATTTCCTACATAATTTTATTTTATTTATAATTTTCAGACATTATATAAATAATTTTATTTATGACACAATGATGATGCAGTAATTGACGTATTAAAGAATGTTTCAAATTATTGATATTATAATTATCCAAAAAAAAATTAATTTGAAACTTTTTTTATTTAATATAATTTTTTACGTTAATATGAAATGTTAGGGTTGGTTAGATGAATTTTTTTCAAAATAATAATTCTATTTTGAATTTAGGAATAACAAAATACCAAATAGTGTCAAAATTGATATAAAAGATTTTTTAGAACATATATTATATTATTATTTGATATTATATTCATAAAAATCATAGGTTCATCCTAAAGTATTATTTAATTACATGCGTGTCATTAATTAACCACTTGGGGTTCCTTTGGAAGTTTATACTATGTTCATTAACTATATAATTTAAAAATACAAAGAGACAAGGTAAATGTCAAATTATTTAAGTAAGCATTAAATCTAAAAGACAAAGTTAATATAGTGACCAAAACCTATCTAAAACCTATTGGTTGAGTGGTTTTCGACCCATACCCACCTTATAATTTAAATAATTTATTTTGGGAAATTAGAAATTGAAAATGGTCTTATTATAAAATAATATATCAATATTTTCCTAAGGTTATCCTCACCCCTCTGATAAAAGGGAACTTCCCCTTCTCTCAAATTCACTCCACCAAAGAAATTTGTCTCGGAAAAACCCTACAAAAATAGCCTCCCAACAAACCTACCTTCATTCTAGAGGCCTTCCATTGGTCGGAAAGCCATCCTATCGAGTCCTTTTGATAAAATCAAAAAGAATAACCCAAAGAAGAGGTAAATATTTCATCACCTCTTCCAAGTGCTTTCTTTCTTCCACTTCCTCTTTATTTGTTGTTTCCATAGTAGAATAATAACTATAGTATCTTCTACATACTGTGATTTTATTATAAATACGGAACAACCATATTAATTATTCCATCCATTCTTTGAATGACATGTCACCTTAAGTGCGTATGATTGGCTTACCGTCTGCACGTCGTGGTGTAATTGTTATTCAATACATTATTATTTGGATGAGTATAAAAATGATGTTCAATTGACATAAATAATAAATATAACATGATAATTAATATGTATATATGACATAGCATCCAATTATATATTATTTTAATGTAAAAAAATGATATTGTCGGTCGTGCGTACGTACAGATCACCGTCTCCACGACGCGATGAGATTCATTTCCATGTTCCCCATTCATCAATGATTATAAAAATATATATCAATAATATGTATTTAATATATGAATTAATAATTCTAATGGATATATATATATATATTTACTTAAATTTATCTTATTCACCTAGATCCATTCAATACTATATGAAAACAAATACAGTGTTTATGCATATGTACGGACTACCGTCTCCATAAACGTTGTTTTCCATTTCATATATTTGTCTATTATACATATTTATATTGTAAATATATATGATATATAAATCATTTTATATATTCTGGATGTATTTAAATCAGGATCGATGTGATACAGTCAAGAGTAACAAGCTAAAACATTTACGATAAAGAAAGTGATTATTACCTGAAATGTTAATTTAACATTGAAATTATTATTAAATGTGTAGTATAATGTCATAAATGAATCATGTATTATATCACAAATAATAATATGGTTCTGGTATAACTTAATAACATAATACGGTCTTTATATAGGATGGTAAATGTATCCTTGACTAATGGAAGGTGCAAGGTAAGGGTTAATTCCTCAATCTCATTATTATCTGAGATTGTTTATGTATATGTTTTTACTAGGAAATATTAGTTATCCATGAACATGTTTCATAAAAGAGTTTACCAAAGGATTATTTTAAGGGACACTTTTACAAAAAAATCATTTTAAATGTTTTAAGGATTTATTCTTCAAAACCATTCTCATTAATATCCATGTTTTTAAAATGATATTAAGGATATATTTATATGGACATTAATGTTTTAAAATGTTAATTCCCTTCAAATGTTTCAAAATGGAATGGGAAACTTTGATTCAAAAATTTATTTAAAATGAATTCCATTATAAATTCTGTGACTTTTAAAATTATTTCATGAAAAAGGGATATTTCTCTTAAAGAGTTTTACTGATCATTTTCAACTACATCAACATCCATTATTGGATATTTTTCTTCATTGAGGTTGATTTATTATAAAACAAATATTCCATATTTTATTGAAGGTTTTGTGATATGTTTGACTGTGGATTTGTTATTTTTATACCATTCATGGTTTATGGATATTGTATTGACGCCCACAAAAGATTCAGTATCCATGGTTATGGATACGTGTGTCATGATTGAAGCTAATTTCAAATAATTTTTTCTTAAACTACAAAGCCCACAAAAGATTAGGAAATAAGATGACCAACTTGTCAAAGAAAACTATAGAAGACATGATAATTCTTGATGTGCTACAAGAATGTGTCAAGGATGTGTTTGACATTGAATATGCGAATATCAAGGATCTCACAAATTGTTTTGAAGAAAATATTACTCTAGAACAAAAATATCGGATGCAAGATGTGAATGATCTAAATGAGAAGTTGTATTCAGTTGCATAGAGTTGGAAGAGGGAAAGGGATCTCAGGATTGAGTTATAAGATATGTTTTATAAGCAAGAAGAAGTTATAAAGTGTAAGGCGGAATCTCTTAAGCCACGGGGAGGAAAAATTACAGCCTTAGATAAGAAAATAGAATATCAGAATCAGCTTCCCAAAGGTGCAGAGGAAGATCACAAGGAACTCCAGAAGCTCAAAACAATACTAAATAAATTGATGTCGAAGAAGAAGGAAGTATAATATTGTTCAATTATGAACTTTTATGTATTTATTGCTTGTATAAATGCTTCCAATCATAATGAAATTTTTTGTTTCTCGTATTTTGTTTGTTTAGTACTAATGTTTCATGTACAATTTTTCCTTTTCCATTCCAAGTATTTCTTTTTGAAATTCACAATGGGGGAGAATGGAATGTTATAAGAAAGAATACAATGTAAAAGAAGAAATTTCTCTAAGGGGGAGTTCATCTAAGGAGGATTTCTTATCCAAGAAGAATTTCGTTTGCAATAAAATGATATGTCTCAATTCGGAAATCAAGAATATGATCCGTAGTGTATACAAAGACTAATGAAAAGTTAGTCATATTTATAATTTCTCATGTGTTATGGGAGATAAGTTATATATTCAAGTACAGAAAAATATTCTCTAAGACCATATATTATTTTTCGTAAGGATGTTTGTGCTTTCCAAAAAAGTGAAGATTGTTGAGTCAATAAGGTTTCCTTATGAACTTTCCATTATTTCTTGTTTTGAAAATCACAAACACTCTATCTAAAGGGAAATTTCTTTTGCCTATGTTTTGTATTCATAAAGTAAATTTTCCTTCCTCAAGGAAATTTATCCTTACAATGTTTTTGTTGATTATATTATAATCTAACTCATTTTACTTCAAAGTATAAAATTCGTTTTCAGAACTAAAACCTCGGAATATTATAAATATGTAAATATAGATAATTCTATTTTCATAATTACAATTCAGGTTCTAAATTATCGGAATTCAGACTCAGGAACATTCTGAGTTCAGACTCCAAATTCTCTAAATTCAGACTCCGAACATTCTGAGTCAGACTCTGAATTCTCTGATTTTAGACTCTGAACTTTCTAAGATCATACTCTAAATTCTCTAAATTCAGACTCTAAACATTCTGATTTCATGTTTCGAATTCACTAAATAAAGACACAAACATTCTGAGTTCAGGTTCCAAGTTCTTTGAATTCAGACTCTGAACATTCTAAATCCAGACTTCGAATTCTTATAAATTCAGACTCAAAATTTCCTTGAAATTCAAGGTCTGGAATTTTATAGAATTCATGTTTTGAATTCATTGGAATAAATGATCCAAATATTCATGTATTATAGACAATGAATTGTTTTTTGGTTAGACTCTGAACATTTTCCTCAAACTCTAAAAAATTGATTTGATCACGCAACCATTCTTTTGCTTACCTGGTTATGAAATGATGTTGTGAAATCAGTTTCTAACTAACCATTTTTTGTGTGACATGTGTATAGGTCCCTCTGAAATTCAAGGAAAAGT
The DNA here is from genome assembly GCA_963277665.1 of Viscum album. Classification (NCBI taxonomy): domain Eukaryota; kingdom Viridiplantae; phylum Streptophyta; class Magnoliopsida; order Santalales; family Viscaceae; genus Viscum; species Viscum album. The sequence goes on along the minus strand of OY728167.1, from coordinate 229,574,005 downwards.
ATGACCATTGGAGGAGGAAGGTGACCATTGAAGATGTGCCTATAAGTAGGATCCAATTTGAAAGAGCTCATAACAGTGTTGAATTGTTCTACGAATCTAGAGATTACATGTTTCTGAAGTGATTTATAGATATACTTTAATGATTTGGGAATATTAAACATCTTGTTTAGAATTGCATCATGCGACTCCGAATGTTGCTGAGTACATTCGATGGCATTCGGGGATATGAAGAAAGAGGTTCCAACATCCTTGAAGTTCAAGGGCATGCTGGGATAGCAAGACAAACTATGGTATTTGTATCGAGGTATTACCCTTGTGTGGGTAAGATTTGCATTCATGAAAGTATAAATCAAGGTACCACTATCCATGGTTTTTGAATTCGCTTATCTTTGGGTTAAAAACATTACTACTTTTTACTTCTATTGTTTCAAGTTTTCTACTGCATTTTGGTTGCTGAGAAAAGTATAATTGTCTTATAAATTTTTATACTTCTACATTGATTAATAAGATTATATGTGCTTTAAGGTAGAATCTTCATCTTTGTAAACTTTTCGTTAGTTTCATTTCCTGAACCACATTTCCTGAATGAAGCATGTTTGTAGAACGAAGAGGTTTTGTGAATTTACCTTATTTAACTTTGTTAAAAATATCGATCTTTTATTTCCAAAGGAATTTTTTTAATGTATACAATTCACCCCTATCTTGTATATTTAGCTTCTACATCATCATTTCGATCCTAAATTTTATACACGGTATAAAATAAAGTCATGTATAAATCAAAATATGCCTAAATTAATGGATAATGATATGAAGTCCCTACCAAAGATCATTTTGTAAATATAATAGATCAATTATTTATATTCACTATAAATAAACATAAAAACGTATAAATACAATATAAGGTATCAAAATTTATTTATAACATAATCATATCTTGACAAAATCAATAAGTAGAAGCTTAACCAAGGGAATGGAAATTGGGTTAAGAAGTTCCCTTACCTCATGTACGACATGACTCGTTCATTAATTATTTTCCAAGAAAATATAGTAAAGATAATTTATACTTGCTTCAGAACCCTTTTCATGTTTATTTTTCTTTTTATATCACTTATTACCATGTTATAAACATTATATAATCATTTATGTTAATAACCGTCGTTTTGTTGATATTTGGTACTTGGGTCAAAAATGAACTTCTTATAATTACATGTTGTCATAGAGGTCAAAATTACATAATCTCCAGAATTATATTAATTATTTATATATCATATATATAATATATATTCATTATTTATTTTTATTTATAATATTACATAACATTTGGATATACGAAAGGAAATTCACCGTTCATGGAGACAGTAAGTCGTACCTACGCATGAATGATACCTTTATTTCTATTTTGTATTTTAATAGAATAAAACCATAATGATACATAGGTATATTATAATTAAAATATAATATCATATAAAATTTTATTTACTACATCCTTTTTACGTCCCACGTATGGCATGAACAAGTCATATCACATTGAGGGGGCTGTAGTCCGCACTTCCTCAAATTAAATTTTCATATTACCCATTATCGAAACAATAAAGGTAATCTATAAATAAAAAATACAGAAGTATAGATAAAATATAAATATCATATATATAATATATAAATACAGTTCCATCTTAATGTCCACCATATGTGGTGGTAAGAGAAGATTGAACAATCATCGTTTCGTGAGGCAGTAGTTCATTGTCCACAGAAACAGTATGTTCGTTTCCATTAGATGGAGGTGTGTTGAAGTGTTAGTTCCAATACATCTCATAAAAACATCATAGTATATTGAGGATAATTTTGTTTTTATAAAATAATGGTATAAAGGGATTTTATGGGAATTCATAAGTAAAATAAAAGAAGAGAACTTGAGGACTGATGTTACCATTAAATCGGGTAACTATCATTGGATTGAACCAAAAGGATTTCTGAAGATTCTTCAACCTATGGTAATGCTTTTAGGTGAAATAGAAGGATTATTTGAACATATTTGGGTAAATTTTCAATAAAACAAAGGGCTTTAAAGGTGTCTGAATTGTGTTAGAGGTGATGGATTTTTATAAGGGGGATAAGGGTCTCTTTAGGAAAGTTTGAACGTATTATTTTATTATAAATAAATTTTCAGTTTTAATGGTCAAAAAATATATAAATTTGAATAGAATACAGATCATGATCGAAATAAAATAATCTAATAATAATTGGACCGATTTTGGAAAAACATTAATTTTTATAATGTCAATTATTTTAATCTTTCATTAATAAGGTAATCACTACATCCTCGTTGCGTGATAAATAATTTTTTTTATTTAATGTCTAAAAAATATAAATAAAATACCATGATGTAGGGAATATTTTTAGATTTCAAATTAATATTTATCATCGAAGATATAACATATATAACACCATATAAAAATTGTTTTTACTAATAGATATATGTTTATGTCATTATTGTCTTTACGTTAAATTAATTAATATAATGTTTCATTATCACTCAAAAGTGGCTCTATGGGGTCCCAAAATCGACCTAAGGATGCCCTTGGTTGGAAATATCTCTTCCAGTATGGATACGACAATTGTATGGGTAATTTAATATTATTATAATATTATATTGTACACTTACTTATTAGATTTACCCTTTAACCATGGTAAATAAAATATTTACTGATGTAATATTCATAATGTCTAAAAATAAAATTTACCTATTTAAAAATTCGTACCTCTAGATTCCAAATATGTAATCATTTTTTCCAAATTCTAAAAATAGATGTAAAATAAATTAATTTAAATATATTTCCAGTGGTAAAAAAAATCAGTTTTTAAGAAATAATCATCATCAAAAGATTGACAATTGTTTCTATCCAATTTCAAAGTAAATTACATCCAATGGCCATAATTGGATTCAATGGTAAAAATATAATCAAATTAATCATTAAAAAAATTAAAAAAATCGCTCCATATAATTAAATTATATGAAAAGGCTGTTTAGATTTAAAATGTGGTATTTCTCAATATTCATTAAAAAATTAACGTTGTCAAAAAATACCAAAACATTAAACAAACTAAATTTTGATGTCCTAATTCTAAATAAGAATTTTATTTTTTCAGATATAGCATATAATAGTGAAAATAATATATTAAAAACAGAATCACTATTAAAAGGGTGTAAAATGACATTTTAAAGAATATTACAGTATTAATGCATTAAATCATATTCTTTCTTATTATAGTCCTCTATAATTTGTTGGATAAATGTTTAAAAAATTTACAATCATGTATTCTATATTTTTAGTTAGTTATATTAATTCCCACAACAAAACCTACTATGCGTTAACAATCATTGTAAATAATAATATTATTTTATTATTTATCAGCATAACTAAACGTTTTGTGCAACATATGATTTCAGAAAAATAGGTTTTTCTGTGTTGAGTATGCTATCAGACATAGAATCCCCTATAAATGAACATTAATATTTATTTCAAAAATATTAATAAATTTTAAAATGTCATATTCTTTATTCACATGTGATTATACAAATCCCAAGTCACAACAAATGGTTTAGAATGAATGTTATTGTCGACCATTTGAATTTTGGATAATGAATCATTAGTGAGATCCCAATGGATATTTCTGAGGATATATCTAGTGATGTCTCTAAGGATAAGTCAATGTATAATTTGAATCATAGGAAATTGTCCTATAAATATCGTAAATTATATAGAACGTTATTCTAAAAAATAAATACCTTTTGGGATAATACAGTTGGATGTTGCTTGGGCATATATGGGCATAGAGTTAACACCCCCCAAAACACCACATTGAGTTAGACTCAATCAAGAATTCGTGTTCGACCACAAGACTCACCACACACCTAGTTTTACACTCCCATGATATTATATTTAGTAATTTACAAACACCTTATGAACCATACTAAAGGAGTTAAATATATAATGACTATTAATGACATTGGATAAACCAAAATTGTGATATATTAAAGAAGAATGTATCATTATTTTTATATCCAGAAAGTAATTTTTCATGATTATGTGGTTTTTTACTATAATAAGTGTTTCTCTAAATAATATTTCTGGATATATTAAAAAGATTGTACTAGAAGGAACTGGGTAAAAATTGAATGTTTTAAATGTGGAAATTATAGGACTGAAGAAAATAAATTTCCTAAGTGGAAATATCATAAAGATAATCAGGATGGTCCGGATTTATTTTTTATACTACTCAACATAAAGGGAAATTAAATTATGTTTGAATGATGTGGGATTTTCTTTTAGAATTATATACATTTAATGCCAGAACCATGATTAGATTGAGGTTGAAGATCTTTAAGGCATGAGTCATATATCATATTATAGGATACGGTATTATGTAATTAGAGGATGAATCAAGAGTAATGGTTTTAGAATAATGTTGGATTATTAAATTGTATATGTGTAGGAATTACCAAATAATGTTATAAAAATCATGACGTATATGTGTTCAATTAATTTTTTCAAAAAAGTATTGAATGGTGTTGATGAACTATCAATGGGATGTAATGGAATTGTGATATTTTGATTAAGGTAAAGTACCCCTCAATGTGTCCCTTATTTTGAGAAAATCATGTTAAGATTGGTTAAATATATGATTGATAAGGATAATGTAAATTTGACAGTATTGATTACCTTGGAACTAATTGTTGATTTTCTGAATAATTGGACCCTGTATCATGGATAATGTTTGAAACATCATTGATTTATGGAATATATCCAGTAATATTTTTAAAATGTAATCATGCTTGTTTTCCAAAAGGATTAATGGTAATTCATGTAATTATAATTTTGCGAGAAAAAATATGAGGAGGGTATTCACATGTTTGGATGAAGAAAACCATGTTATAATTTGTGATATATGGGGGATCAATACTAAAATGATTTAATGAACATATTTATAATTTTTTGGATTAACATATTTTGGAAGGGTTACAAGGATAACCATTTATGTGATGGATTGTGTTAATCTTCAGATGAGGTTTCAGTGAATAAATTATTATTATCTCTCTATATAAGGATTTATGCATATTGGGTAACCTATTCTAACCATTTTTTTGTTATGTTCACTAAAGATATATGGAATGAATTATCATTCTATTTTTGTATAACATGATATAGTAGTTTATCAAGGATGAAAAAGTAGAAATCATTCCCTAGAGTAATAGATGAAGTGGTATTTGATCAAGGAACAACAAAAGGGTGACATTATAAATATAAAAAAGTAATTAAATCAACTAATTATAGTTCATTATTTTTTAGATGGTAAAAAAATTCCTTGAATAAATAAAAAGTATATTGAAAATGATTTGTCTTAGAATTTTCCTTTCAATTGAATTTTATTGTCACACAGAACATCATAGATTTATCATTTTTTGATCACCCACTTCTTCTAATCAATTTTCTCTATGAATTTAAATCAGAACCTAACAAGTAGATTTCTCTTTCATGTCCATGTCTTCAATTTCCACCTAACTTCGAAAATTTTGAACCCTTCATATGAGTTAATTTTGTTAACCATCATTTTTCAAAACCCCAACATTTTAAAGGATGTTTTAATATCTATTATTATGATGTATGATTATATGAAATGAAAACACAAGTATAACCCCACTGATACCCAGGTGAATTTAAAAATAGAAAATAATTTTAATGGGGGTAGAATGTAGCACCTTGAAATTGTGTGATTTTTTTTTCAAATTTCCTTAATCCATTACATATTTCTTAGTTAACACAACACTAAATATAGTTTTTTATATATTGACGAAATAAGTGTATCTTAAATTATAAACAACACCAATTCCTTTTTTCTCAACACAAAAAACTTATAACATATTTTAGTATATGAAACACTTTTTTCTTATTTCACACACAATACAATGTTCTTTTGATTTAATGTGTTACATGCAAATCGGAATTTTACTAAACTTTAATATACTATTAATATTATTATAAAAATATTGGTATAGTTACCACCTAGACGTTGTAATGGAATATATTAATAATATGTACTAAATTAGGAAAATATTATTTTCATATGTATATAAAATTAATCATTTTCTAATCAATTAGTATAAGTGAATGAATGACGTATTTGAAAATAAAGAAATTACTTTTCAAAGAAACTATTTTTTTAATGTAAAAAAATTATCTAAATAAATTAAAAAACCACAATTGTTTAATGTTTTAAATGAAATTAATATATTAAATATTCAATAAATATTTTTTGGACTCATCTAATTGATTTGACATTTATACTATTGGAAGAAATCAAATTTTATGCCAAAAAAGACGTATTTGTTTCAAAAAGGTTATTTTACTACATTGTAATGGAGAACCAATTTTAAATATAACTTCTGAATATTGAAAATTTTTATTAGAAAATTTAATATTAATTTCTCATTGAGTAATATAAAATTTTATTTTCAGTTAATTTTTGGTATTTTTTAGGAATCTCTTGTGTTTTTATTAATAGTGAAAAAGACTGAATTTTAATTGAAAAATAAATTTTTAACTAATTTATTAATGTAGATGAATTATTTATTTATTTTGTGTCAATTTCAATTAACCCAATATTATATACTTTTATCCAATTTGGTACATTTTAATATATTTCACATTGTAATTAGATATAAAAACACTGCAATCTTTTGATCATTTTTTACGTTAAAACCCCACATTGTCCACCTCTCCTCAAGATTAATTTTAAATTAATTTATACAACTTCTGTGATAGGAATTTGGAAAAATTGTTCAAATGTTTTCAACCATAATAATTTATAATTTATAATATGTTCAAAATATTTTTTACCAAATGATTTATTCAAAGTCACTAAAAATAATTACAGTGATGAAGATGAAAATTAGCTTAACATATGACTAAACTTTATTGTTAATGGAAAAATTGATCTATAAAATTGTCCAAAATACATTGGATATACATATTTATAGCATATAATGAATTTTCTATAATTTTTTACATTATTCGATCCATATGACATTGGAAATATATGGGAGGAATTACCATTTAAAAAATTTACCGTTGTTTAACTCCCACTCCACTATAAAATTTAACTCACCCCTCAGGATTATTTAATCAATTGTTCTATTTGACTCACCCAAGCATTAATAAACTATGATCCCATTATCACTAAATTCATCCTATAATCCTCCCTTTGTGCACAAATCTATCCAAGGAATCTCTTTGGTGTAATACAAAAGGAGTTACCCAAAAAAGACGTAACATCCTTCCTCAAGATCATTTATATTATTTTCATTCTCCACCCCCTAAAATATAATTATTACATTATTGAATAATAACCTCCATATTATAAATGTAATTATATGGTGTTATATTATGGTTTAGAACTATAATTAAACACACTACCATTAAATGGGTAATAAACTTTCTGTTCATATATGAAGAACTATCACCTCATCAAATGATGACTGTTCAATTATTATATTAATACCTATGATGGTTAGAATTATTATAGAAACACTATTTATATATGATATATGTGATATTTATTATTTATTTATTATTCTGATTTTTTTTATAAAACATTACTTTATACACTCTATTTATTAGAATATGAAAGCATCCTTTGTGGAGTTGTGGAGTACCTCCTCTTCAAAACGATGTGATATGTTCAAAAATGACATGTAACTTATTAATGATGGGTTTAATTAATTAATTGTGACATAATTGAAATAAATATTATATTAATGAAATAATTACATTTCTTTAAATAAAATATATCATTTTCTTTATTACTCATTTCACAGACTAAAAATGTAATAATGTTGTTCGTAGACATGCGGACTACCGCCTCTTCGATGCTATGTGATGACATTTACATCACAAGAATTAAATATATAAAAATATATTATTAAATAATAGTTTATTTATTATATTATTATAATATATAAATCTAAAATGTAACATGACTTCTTTCCATAACAATCATTGAAAAATGGGGACATTTCTCACACATATGTACATCCTATTGTTTCCATGATTGTAGTGTTTGTTAATTTTTCATAAACATCATTCATGAATTGTTTGAAAAGAATAATTAATGTGTGAATATTATAATTAAGTCATTATTATTATTCATTATATTTTTATATAATTTACCCTTTTACCATTGTCGACCTACCAAAGCTGTTTTTAGCACATGAATCGAATTTAGAAAAACACCAAATATAAAATTATTTGTTTATGTAGTTGTACACAACATTTAAATAAGTTAATTAATAGTTATAATAAACCTAAAAAAACTTATGAATAATTTTAATAATTATCATATGTATATTTTTCATGATGATAAAGAGACATATAACAAGTCAGACTAACATTAATAAAATTTCATCTCACTATTTATTTCTATTAGATACATGCCATATTCCATTTTCTCTTAATTTGTATGGTGTATGTACAACCCTATGAAATATTATATATTTTATTTAATTATATAAAAATATTTAATTTGTGTTATTATTTCACGGGTATTTCTATTTGAATGATTCTCAAGTACAAAGGGGCTTCTCATCTAATATTTATTTTCTGCGAGACACAAGCCATCTTCACCTCCTAATTTTTATATATGGTGCATATACTGGGCATGAATTTATTAAATTGTTTTTATAATTAAATATATGGGTATTACAATATCTAATTTATTAATACTATTTATTGGGGATTATGTTTCAAAAATAATAAAATATGTAATATAATTTGGTGTCAATTTGAATTCTATGAGATACATACCATGTTATGATCTTATATTCATCTATGAGGTGTATCAACATCCCATTGAGATGTTTTATCATAAATATATTTATTTAAACTATTATTTGATCCTAATTTAATGAAATTTTCAAATATGGATGAGTATGATTAAAATTTACCAGATGTAAGAGTTATTGTAACAGTCTCATCATTTACTGGGATTGTTTATGATTGTGCCATAATTTATGAAACCTTCTTATCCAGATTTCAAGAAAAATCGTGAACATTATTATCCTTTAGATATTCATAATTTAATTATGTATTATTTTAGTTTTACCATCTTTTTTAATTATGATATTTATTTAATTTTTTATGAGGATCTGAATTTATCATTCTCTTATGTTGGAAATTTGTGTTCTTTTAAAATCCATGTTTTGTAAAAAAATTATTTTAAAAATGTTATAATATTATCTTATGAGATTTTAATGAAATTTTAAACTGTGATTACCATTTAAATATAAATTGTTATTAAAAATTGATATTATTATTATTTTTTAATTGAGGAAAATTTATAAAACATTTATATTAAAAAATTAATGTCTACTTGTAATGATTTCACTGGCATCATGAACACTATTCATTTGATGAATCCATTGCAGGTTTAAATTTTTGAATTTTAAGAAAAAAATACCAAAAATTCTATAAATTCATTTATTTAAATGTTATTTTCATATAAAATGTTTTTCAAAGAATTATTATGTTTAAAAAAATATCTTAAAAATAATCTATTTTATTTTTTAAAAAGCTTATTTTCATAGAAAATAATTTTAAAGATATCAAGAATTCATTATATGCTTTCGAATCAATTTTATAGAAATTTGTTTTCATGATGATTTCTATCCCCAATGATTATTTTAATGTATTTCGAATGAAAATTTTTTTCAAATTGTTTTCAATAATTTTTATATTCTTTCTATATTTTTTTATGGAAAATTTTATTCAAAATGAATTCACAATTTCGTTATATGTTTTCGATGTCTAATTAAAGGAACAAAAATTCAAAAAAAAAATTAACCATCTTTCATATGTTTGAAAATATATTTTGAAAAAAAATCACAACTTGATTTATGTTTTGAAAAGAGTTTTTCAAATCAGAAAATGTGTTTTCCTTAGTAAATCCATAAATTAAATTGTAATGATTTATTTATGAGAGAAGTATTTTTGAAATTGTTTTAGTAAAAGGATTTTGAAAGAAATTATATTTCCCTTAATAAATGTTACAAGTGATCAATTAAAAATATTCCTCATCTTATATGACATACATTGTAATATATTATTCTTTATTGTGTATAAGATCGAATAATACCATCTGTATTATTTTTTAATGTTTTCTATTTCAAAGGAATGATGTTTATGACTCTTGTTTCTCTTCCATGGGATATATTATTTTAAAAATCTCTTATTTTAATGATTTTACCTTCTTGAAATGATTATTGGACCACTCTATTTTCCATAGATAGTGATATGATAAAATATTTATGATACCCATTTCATTTCATGGGTTATGATAAGTTTTTTATAAAAACTATATCTTTTTATGGGTTCTGATATGATGCATGTTACATTAAATTTTGGCACTTATAATTATTATTTTATTATATCATGGGTGTACCTATATCTACCCCCTCCCAAAGAGTTGTATAACGATTTCTATATCAAGAGATAACAATTTGAAATAAGTTTATGAGATTAATCCAATATGGGATGATGGAAAAATCCAATCCACTAGTGGAAGATGGGGAAACCCAATCCATTTTTGAGATACCGAGAAACCAAATCCCCTATGGGAATATGGGGAAACCTTATACACTATAGGAATATAAAAAAATCTAATCCATTATATAGAAAAGACTAAGAACGGTTACGGTGGTGTTCCCCTCTTAGTTTGTTTAGTACCCATAATGTTCCATGATAAGTTTTCAGAAATGATCATTTACTTATAGAGTATGATATCACATGTTTATTTGTTTTTGACAAATTCTAATCCTTAATCCTATGATATTATCATGTGGTTATTTTTATTAATTATTTTATGTTTCATGTCTTATGAACTACCATTTTCTATTCCTTTATTCTAGTTAATGATCTTTGATATGTAGGGTCTGATTTTCTTATGTTATGATCTATTTCTCATACTCTTATTCTCATGTTATTGTTACATATCCCCCTTTTTTAGCCTTGCTAAGAATTTGATCCCACATTTTCAAAAATTTCTTTTCCACAATTTATAATTAATATATTAAATATGAAATTATAATGGGGGATATCTTTATGTGAAATAATGATAAACTTTCACCGAATCTGATGATTTTCTTCCGTGTTTACAATGATACTATACTATTACGGTCCTCAAACATGTATTTTTGTAATGTGATGAATATTCATCTAATATGATGTAAAATAAATGTATTTTAATCTTGGTTCTCAATATGTATAACCTTTCATGTAACACATTAGTGAAAAATTCTTGATATCGCTTCGTGTGGTGGTAGTGCCGTATACACAAGAGTCATGTGATCGTATCCCTTGTACTATGAAATGTAAATAGAGTGTATGTGACATTATTATCCCCCTTATTTTAATTATCACAATATAATATTATTATGATAGTAATGATTTTTATGGTTTATGGTTTCATTTTACATTATAATTAATTTTAGAATGAAATTTAGATATAAATGAGGAAGACTCGCCTTTGAGTATGATTCACCGCAAGGGATAACTAACCAATGAGGTTCAGTCACCTCCAGTAATGACTCAAAGTATGAAAATTTTTCTATATACTAGAAACATCAACAATGAACTATGATTCACCGCTAGAACATAATTTTGGTAAGTTATGGGAAGTACCTACCATCAAAAGATGAATTTCCATTGAGTAAAAATTTTGGCTATTTGTTTGAAACACCTACCAACATATATGATTCACCATTGAACATGGCCACCCATCAGTGTGTAATATTATAAAAATTTAGAAATGACATAGCACCAATATGTGTAACTATTGAACAAGACCTGCCATCACCAAGTCTCATTGTTTGAATATAGCAGTGCAATCATAAGCCATCGTTAAGATGACTCAATGCCAGAGATTGTCTCACCATTCAAAGGAGTTTCCACTACTATTTTTAATTATTTTAAACATAATATTTCTAATTTATATATTATGTAAATTAATTCCATGTGTTATTTAAATGAATATTCTTATTTATTTTTCATTGATTAAGCCAAGTTTGTGTCATACATACAGTGCGAGGAGAAGAGGATCGAGATAATTATCCTTGATGCTTCTACTGTTAAATGATGTAGGGGAGTGCCTCATATTGTGTAGAAAATAAAGGGAACATGTGAAAAGAGTTTGACACACTTGTACATAGATATATATACACCCACATGAAAACTAATCCGAGAACATATTGAAAATCATGACTTATTCAACTTACTGAGTTCTTAATCACTACATTTTATCTTCAAGTGACTTTGAAAGAGTAGTGATTACTGAAAAAAAGTGTTCATCATACTATGTTCTATAGTGACATTCAAAAACTCAACTTATGCTAAAATTCACACTTCTTTCAAAGTGTCAGAATCTTTAGAGCATATTATAATAATCGAACAATATATTCTTATACCTTTAATTGTTCTTACTATTTATTTAATTTACATTACGTGTAGTTTCTTTGATACCTAGTTTTAAAAAACCCACAAAATCATAAGATTTAACTATAATATTCTAAAAATATTCCCAAATTCTCTTTACATGGTTTCCCACAGTTTTTTGGAAGAGGTCCCTATGTGGGATATCTATATTATATTTGAAATGATTTTTTGAAGACCTCACAATGTGTCCAGGATAGATTTTTTATTATACACTTGACATTGGTTTTGGATCTTGAATTATTTAATATAGTTTTTTGTAAGAAAATGATTTCCAAGTGGATTGGATTATGTATAGTCTTGTGACTATACCACTAATATTAATTTCATATGGGTGTTTTGTTTTTTTTCAATGATTTATAACAGAATTTTATTTACATAGAAGAAAAAACGACAACATCCATTGTTAGTCTTAATTTATATATATATAAGAATTTGATTTAGTAAATTTATTTAAAAAGTTAAATTAGTCTTCATAATTGTTCTAACAGAGACATAATAAATGAATTAGAAATTTGTTCATATATTAAAACATATATTGATTTTCTATTTTGGCTAACTGGGTTATTTTTTAATTAAATAGGGGATTTTATTTAAACATTTTTAAATAGATATTTTTATTGGTTACTAAATTCACCCCTATCTTAAAATACTCACCACAACCAATATTTCATATCAAAGGATTTTCAAATGATTCAACTATTATTATTAGTTGTTTTAAATATATTAAATTTTTTTATCTAAATTTAATTCATTAAATTGGTAATAGACATAAAGGGTCTTCTACCAACAGACCTCCTTTTTTAATAGAAATAATTATTATCAAAGGAAAATTTAAATTAAAATTTACATTGAATGTAAGGTTTTGAGTTTTGTAATGATATATATGAAAATTATGAGTTACCTCAGACCCTTACAAAAAAAATTTATTATTAAAATATGTTTTTGTATAAAAATAATTATAATGATATGAATTTTATTTAAAGTGATTTAGTATATGATGAATTCCATAGAATATATTCTTGGAAAAATACTTTTCAAATTTGGGATCTATTTGATATTTCTCATGAAGGTACCACTAATGTTATAGAAATGATATTTAACACATATAAAATTATATATTATACTATTAAGAAAGAACCTAATAAGATAATATCTGAAATGTATATCGGGTTTAATTAGACAGTCAATACAATGTTCTCCTTGTGGAATATAGTTCTAGAAATAGACTAGATCAGAAGACTTCTGAGATACCTTCCAAAGTGATGGAGAGGTACATCTACGTCAATATGTGAATGTTGTGATATCAGAAAACTACAAGTTAATGAATTAATTGGGAAATTTATGATGGGTGAGGAAGATAGGAAAGTTAAAAGCGGAGAAGAAGATGAACAGAAGAGAAAATTTATAGCCTTCAATATCATTACATCCAAAATTGAAAATGAAAATATTCATGATTAATGTTCTAGTGATTTTGATTCACCACTATACATTTTTGAAGAGGTAGATCATTATTCTAGAAGACATAAAATGTTCTACATGAAGAATAAATTATTAAGAAATCCTAACTAGAAAGAAAAATGTGACATTAATGTCAATTGAAAAAATGATTGGTAAAAGAGATTTTGAAAAATTAAATTATATGTTTTGAAATTAATTGAAAAGGACATGTTTAGGAGTACTTTCCTAAGTTGAAATATTAGAAGAAATATGAGGACAAGAATAGAATGTTTATGAATTCCATGAAATAAACGTGGTGTGACTCTGAGAATATCTCAAGTTATTTTGACTAAACTCATGGAGAGAAGTCTGACAGAGCTAGCTAGTGATTCATGAATAATGTTTCTAAGGTACCTACAACCTTACTTGTGATTAATTCTGATCATTTAATAAATGATAAAAATGATGATGATATGTCCTAAGAACAAATTTCTGAATAATGCAGAATGCATTAGGACACATTCATTAAACTTGAGAAAAAATATAAATATCAAAAAATATCATGTTATATATTATAGTATTAAATCATATCTTAACATAAAGAAAGATAACAATTCTCAGTTTTTGAAAGATAATAAATATCATAATGTGAAAAAGAATCTAATAATGATATTAAAAGAAGAGTTAACCAATGGAAAAGAAACACTTACTCAAATTTTAGAAAACAAACTACTCAGAATTAAAGTATAGGTCTAGGTAACCAACCAAGACAGTGAACATTACTTAAGAGAACATTCATTGCTATGTATAAATATGTATGTTTTGTTACTATATATTATTCATGGAGACCAAATAATGATTTTATTTCAAAATTATTAAAATCTACTGATACGAAACCCATTAAAAAAATGTAGGTTCCACTGTCATTAATCTCTAATATATATGGTCCCACTAAAATATTGGTACCAAAGTCATTGCTGGAATAAATTTTATTTAGGTCTGTTGATTGAAGGGATCCAGTCTAACTCTAGTTTATATGGGCATCAGATGTTCCTGGAATATGAAAAGTGATTTATCGGGCTTTATGAACCAAAAAATGGTTGATATAGGTCATATCACCATTATTGAAAATGCCAAAGGAAGGATCACTGACCTTGGAAAAATCTATAACACCAATTATTTTCTAATTTCCAAAGTACCTTTTTATGTCGGTTTAATGTATAATTTTATTACCAACTCTAAATTCTATGAGGATGGTTGTCATGTAAATATTGAAAAAAAATGGTTGTAAAGATTTTTAATTATAAATCTGATTTAGTATTTAACACATTGAGGATTTAAAATTCCATGGAATTTATCATGATTCCATGATTTCTCAAAATTATTCTTGGTTTAGTTCATTTCATAAAAAATATTTTCTCTGGCATAGAATAATATTCCACTATAACATTCACTCACTAGGAAAGATTTCTAGGAAAGGAATAGTGATCAATTTATACAAACATGAATTCAAAAAAAAACAAATTTTGTAACCCCTATCAAAAATAGAAATAGAACACTATTTAATTTAAATAAAACAAATAATTTTCAACTTATCATCCTCTTGAGTTTTTTAACAAGTTATTTTTTAGACCATAAAGTGTATCTTGTTTAAATGGGAAGCACTCAGCTCATTTACAGTTATAGGAATTTTCTAGGAATACTTGGGTATTATTTTTATATCAGAAGAGTGGATATTTCTCTTATTTGACACTGTATTCAAAATTTATTGAAAAAATTATTCGATATATAACTAAGACCACAATAAGTGTCCATGGTAGTTAGTTTAAAATTAAATACATTGAATCCTTTATCTCAAAAAATCGATATAATCCTAATTATTCCTCTCATAGGACCCCTTAGTAGAATGTATTTGAATAAATAAAAAATAGACCACTTCAAGAGTTAGCTCAAAGTATTCATAATGAATTTAACGTACCTGTCTACTTTTTGGTAGTTTCTATGAACACAAACTCTTCTATAATATACTGTTTAAATTATACATATCATAAATAAATCCCTAAATATACATTGGAATACTAGTAAGCCTAAGGTTAATTACATTAAAAAAATTGGTTTCAAATTATTTATTCATAATACAAAGGATAATCATGACAAGTTTTCGTCCAAAATGGATGAAGAATGTTTCATGGGACATTAAACCTCTAGTAAATCTAATAGAGTTTTTAAAAAATAACCTATGAAATAAAACAATATATATATAGAAAATTTTATGATGTTTATCCACATGAGTCTAAGACTAATTTAGAAAACATTTGTGGATTATTTATATTATTTGAACATAAATTACAATCCTTCTAATTATGTTAGAATAAAAGAAGAAATATTAACCAGTGTGGTGGATCTTCTAGAACATGAACCTAAAGATTATTATTTAGAGGACCCTAAGGTAAAAATATCTTCTCATTAAAGAGAGGTTATAACTCTTAATTGAAATTATACATAATTTTTAGTAGGTTAAATATATAGAGGTAAAAAATGATATTCTATAGGAACTAGGATGAGCACATGTATTTATTTCCACTATATTAACATAATAACATCACAGATGCAATTGATGATGATTTTTGGGTACTTTATATGAATGAAGGACTAAATAAACATGAATTAAATAATGTATGTGAACTTATTGATTGAACAAAAAACACGATTATATAGGAACTAAATTGGGAGTCAGAAACATGGTTATCGAATCTTGTAAAATAGTAATAAATAAATCTAGACTAGTTGCACATGGTTATAGACAAAAATAATGTATATAATCTGAAGAGACCTTGGCCCTAGTATCCAGATAAGAAACCATTATAATTCTTCATTTTTATGCAAAACATTCTGATTTAAAACAATATCAAATGGAGTTAAAATATGCTTTCTTAAATGGGTATATAGTTAATGATGTTTTTGTTGAACCACCCCCTGAATTGAAAAATTTTGATTTTCCAAATAGTGATCTCAAATTACAAAATTATTTATATGTTTTCAAACCAGATCATATGGCTTGGTATGATATGTTCAATTATTTTACAATTTCAAACAGGTTTTCAGTTGTATTATCTGATCTCACCCTATTTATGAAAATAATTTCCAAAGTTGTTTTAGTTTTTAAAATTTATGTAGATGGTATTTTTTTTTTTGAACTTCTAAATATTATTTTTTATGCTATTTTTACAAAAATCATGAAAAATTAATTTGAAATTTGTATAATGGGTGAAATTAAATTCATTCATGGTCTCTATATTTTTCAAAACAAAGAAGGAATTATTTTAAATCAATGTCAATATAGTACATTTCATCTGAGATATTTTAATTTGGATTTCATAAATACTATTGATACTATTATGAGTACCAAATGGATGTTGGATCTTGATAATGATGGGAAATCCTGTGATCAACCCAATTATAGAGGTATGAATTGAATTTTTCTTTACATAACCTCTATCCAAACTAACTATATTTTTATTTTTTGAATGCGTTATCACATTAAAATAAGTAAAAAAGAGTCACACATAGTTTCTGTCAAAATAATTATCAAATACCTCAAACATTCTACCAATTTAGGACTGTTTTATAGAAGAGGAAATCATTTTTCATAGTTCATTATTCAGATGCTGATTTTTTTATGTTAAATAATAAATATCCTCTGGAACATATCAGATTTCGGTCAAGTATTTACTATCATGGTGTAGTAAGAAAAAAAATTGTTCCACTATCTACTACATAAGCATAATACATAGATATAGGTAGTTATTGTGCACATTGTTTTTTGATGAAACACCCATTACTAGACTATGGATATCAATTCTGACATTCCCCAATAAATATTAACAACAACTGTTCTATAAATAGTTCTAAAACCTCTATAACTCACTCTAGAACAAAACAAATTGAAATAATACATCACTTATTGGGAGGTCATTTTCACAAGATATGTGTCACTCTTGAAGTCTTGGTACTATACATCATCATTCTAATGTTTTCACTAATAATTTGAATTCTGAGAGGATGAACTACCTCTAACATGAATTTTTATTTATTAATTTGTGTTAAATTTATTTTTTTTGGGACAATCTATTGAGTTTAACCCACCTATGAGTTTTAGCCACTATTGAATTTGACCCACCATTGAGTTTTACTCTCTATTGATTTCACTCACCATTGTTTTTTAACTCACCCTTTTATTTCTGACTTACAATTAATCTCACATACTAGTGAAATCCTCATGCCTCAAAAAAAAATAATGATATTAATTTTTAAGATGATGTTTGGATTTTAATTATGGGTTTTTTAATTTTCTTTTCATTCCATTCACATTTTATTTAAATTTCAATTTTAAAAATCCCTAAATTCACAAATTATATATTTTTGATGTTTTTTTATTTCTAAGGAACACTTCCATCGTTCCATTTATCTTGAGACATATTACAATCCATTCTATCCCGACCATAGACCTTCATTATATTTTTCATGAACCTATCAATCCAATCTTCATAGATAGAATGAAGAGAGATTATGAATCTTTTCTGGATCAGTTTTGTCGTGAAAATTAGTTGAAAGGGGAGTCTAGTTGTGCTGCTGTTGAGCCAATAAATCTGTGGCATCTGAAGAGGGTAGTAATATCTATGTAAGTATTTCATGGTGAATGGCTAATTTCATGAATGTTGTTAGTGATCAATGTTCAACCAGTCCAAAGATGGATGTAGTGGTTCCAATCTAATGAGAGTCCCTTCTTTCCTAGATTGTTATATCACTTTTACTAGTTTATAGAGGTATGTTTTGAAGAAAATAAACACATGGTAAGAATTATAATTAATGGTTGTAATATTTTCTTTTATTTATATCGGTGGTCTTTTTTTGATGGTTTCTAATGTGCGATTTTTGAATGATTATCAAGGAACCATTATAGACAACAGTGATACACCATTCTATGAATGTACATTGGTCGAGTTATCTGGTTATTAAATTGTTAGAGGAAAATTTTAACTTGAACTTGAAAGTGAATGTAAAATTCTTATAAATTTTATCCATCATATGTGTTTCTCAAAGAAGAGTGACATTTCCCCCAATGAGGTATCAGGATGTTTATTTTTTGTGTCTGATGAAAAGTGAAAAAAATATTAATTACAGTAGATACCTGATTACCCATTGTGTGGATATTTTTATACCATCTTCAACATAGAATTATTTAGTATACCACATGTTTATATGTGAAATTCTTGGGCCCAATTGTTTAATAAACTAGTACCCTACACATGCATTTGCACAACATACTAATTTATATTAAATTTTTCATATTAATAATCTAATAAATATCATTTATACCAATTCAATGTATCTCAGTTAGAAAATTGAAATAAAATAGGGCATTTGTAGTTGTGAACGATGTAAATGGAGTAAATGATAGTGGAATATGAACTATATTAGAGAGGAGGAAAAATATGTGTAAGAGGAGGCACAAGCCGGTGATGTGGAGGATGCATATACAAAAGGGAAGGGGGATTATGTGTATAACTTTTAATTCATGAATGGTTTACTGTCCAAAAAATTTTATGATTTAATTTTCTATGCAATACATTTCAAATTGAATGAATATTTCATCAAGAAAACAAAATCATCTGAACGAAAATGATGAAAATAATTTAAACTCACTATTTATAAGAAAAATTACTTTTGAACCACATATTATGATTCAATATTATATGGAATATACTACAACACAATAAATTATCAGTAGAAGCATTCCATTTCACAGAAAATATTCAAATTCAAACTTCAATTAAGATAAAACCACTACAATTCCAATTTTGAATATCAAATATGCAACAGAACATTTCACCCAAAGCCTCACTGTAAGGTTTTTTTTATTTTCAAACCCACTATAATGAAGATTTATTCCCCCTAGTATACAATTTGTTTACTTTTTAAAACCATAGATATAATCAATAAAAATGTGATACAATGCACAAAATGATCACACAAAGGCAGTGTCACCATGCTATTAAGATCAATATAGTCCAAGATTCCAATAAAACCCATGGATCTATAACTCCACAATTGCCTTCATTTCCTATTATGTCTTCACCAACATTTTTTCCAACCACGTTGTTAAAGGAATAATGAAATATGAAAATTGAAATAGTGATAATTAGGTTTCAAATAGAGTTGATGATGTGTTCAATGAGGATCATAATGATGAAAATAAATTTAAAACTTTATATTGCGTGGATGATGACTTCATAACAGATGAAATATTCAGACTATAGGGATGATGAATTGTTTACAGATGAACAATTCAAAGGAAATATAAAAGCATTAAATTATGTGGTTCTATTTCTAGGATGGTTTATCCCCCCAACGGTTAGTGATTGAAAGACATCAAAACATATTAACATCCATGTCAGAACTTTTATTCAAATAATTTTTGATGTAGGAGTCCCATTTAAAAAAGTACAAATATTGTAATAGATGCAAGTGTTAAAATAAAATTTTGAGAAACAATTATTGTAAATTTAAGTGATAAGATAATAGATGATGGTGACACAATCTTTAGAAAGTGTTATAATAGGTTCACATGAGAATAGATGCAGGTGATGAAATTTGGAGAATCCGTAAATATAGATGCATATGATAACAACCCAAATGGTTATAAAAGATATAGGTGGTATGAAAAAATTTATAGAAATTTTTAGACACACTATGTACATGAACAAAGATATTATTGCAAGTTAAATCACATTGAAAGGTATTTAGTGACTTAAATTATCAAATTAAATATAATAATAGTAATTTATTTTATAAAATAGAAGTTAGAAGCATTGAAAATAGTGAAAAACAAATGGTCATTAATTTATATTGAGACATGGAATGCAATATGTAGAGTATATACTTCAAATTGTTACATTTTTTAAAAATTTTAAAAAAAACATATGACTGTTAAAATAATTTCCAACTAGTATATTAGGAAATTGTGAAACCTGAGTATCTAATATATACAAGGTTGAAGTATCAAATCTTGTGCCACTGTTTGAATCCACTGGAGAGGACCTATCATTTTTATGCTAAGTGTTCAAGATGGATACATCAATGATATTAATGAAAAAATTAATTAAAATGGATAAATCAAAATTTTAAAATAAAAAAAGCAATGGATATGAATAAACATCACAGCAACAGACAATGAATAGTAGAATCATTCCAGTATTGTATTTGAAGGGTCTAACAAACTGACATTGATCCTGCTCTCTCAACCTGTTCCTCAATACAAAGAATATCTAAAATATCCAGAGGGAGCATAATATCAGTGAAAATCCAACAACTCATACTCAATGCATTAAAAATGGTAATATATTAGAGAACAATAAGAGGTTCTGCTGCTTTTAGACAGGAATAAGCTAAGTTTCCAAGATTGTTGGGAGTAGAAAACCTATGTCTATATATTCAATAAGCCTGAATATTGAAATAGAAGACTATATATTCAATATAATACCAAATGAACATAATACTACATATTCAATAAGAATTTAGTTAAAATAATCCTATATAGTAAAATATAAGTCCGTATATTTAAAATAGCATATTCAGTATAAGATTACATTTTCAATAAACTGCATATGAGATGTAATAAAATTGGTGATAGTGAATACTCTGTCATAGAAATTTGAGAGAAATATATTACAAGAACGCATGTTTAAGTGATGATCATATCCAAAGAACACACCTGTGGATGAGTGAGCCATAATTTCCATGTGCTATTGTAACACTGAAAAATGTATAGCTGTGTATGGCAGGACCATCATTCTTGAAGGGACATTGCCTCTCCAAAAACCCAGGAAAATTAATTTTCCATCATAGAATCATCCAAAAATTTACCATTCATGTTACATGATGTCCTGATAATTATGTCCTGTGGAAAACTGATCAATTTAATAAAAAAACTATGGGATGGTGCTCTTAAAATTTTTCATTTTTCTATAGGCTTTTCCCTTAAAAATTAAACTAATACAATGACATTGAAAATATTTTTTTCATAGAATATGAGATATTGTTTAGAATTCAATTGTGAAGGAATTGAAAAACATTGCAGTAATGTCAGGCCAAGTATATGATATTGCCCCCAATGTCTCATCATCAAAGAGGAGGACGGAGGTACTGCAAACGGAGGATGTTTTGGTTGCGAAACAAACATAGATGAGGGTGGACGACTATGGTGGTAATCCCAGATGTCTCAGAGTGGAAACATGAGTGTGGGAAAAAATGCCTCAAACATGAAAATAGTTGTATCAGACTAGTTAATGATGTAAAATAGCAATACCTAAAAAAGCACAGAAGTTCCTATCTGTCTTCAATCACCGCTAACATGAAAATAGTAGTATCAGACTGGTTAATGATGTAAAATCTCAATACCTAATAAATCACAGAATCTCATCTCTATGAAATCACCATTAATTATGTACACCTGAAATGTAGCACAATTTTATGGATTCTAAAATGATGAAATTGAAAAATAATTTATAGGAGACATGCTAGAAAATAAATAATTTCCTTTCAAATGATTTAATGAAAATAAAAGACAATGAAGATAAATATGATAATACGTGAGTGGAGGAAGAATTTGTATTTTCTGTAACAAATCCTTTGTCATTGTGAGACTTGACTCCTATACATCCACTTCTTTGATGTTCCTATAAAAAAGTTGTAAAATGAATAATCACTAACCCATTGTTGAATAAAAAACCTAGGATACATCTTAAGAACAGAAATGTCCATGGAAGACATGATATCCCCAGGAGAAGTTCTCATTCCCATTCTTGACGAAGAGAGTTCTCATACCTTTGATATAGACTCTTGAAATAGAGGGAATTGGAAATCCCTAGAGTTTTTGAGATGGATACATAGAATTAGAGAAACCTAATGTTATTAAATGTTATAGTGGAACAAAATGTTAAATAAAATGACTTTTTTGGGATTACTATCATTACAAGGAACTGAAATACTTAGAATAAGGTGGTTTGTAGTGGATTCCTACCCCCTGTAAATGTAGGGTTACAGTTCATACATGTGAAATAAATCGTGATTCGAAGGTTTTTTTAAGGAAGTTGATGGTAACCACATTCCGTATAGGAAGGATATGGAAATCGAGATAGGGATGGGTATGTATTAGATATATAGAGGGCGGTAGTACTCAAAGGAGGATTACATTGTCGATGATGGAGTGAAAATCGGCGGCACGGAGGCAAAGAAGATCAACGCGGAGTAGGTTTATAGGATGAAGGAGGAGCGGATGGAGGTGGATACGAAGCAGGCTTAGGAGAGGGATTTGTCAGTGCAGAAACCCTAGTCGGTGCAGAGGGATAAAGTGATCAGGAGAGGAGGGATATAGAGAGGAGCTCAATTTCATGCCGAAGGATATAGTCTTGGGGATACATGAGAATATAATCATAGAGAAGGGATTTATGGAGGGGGGAGGGAGATCGAATTCATGGATGGTGGAAGACGAGAGGGTTTTGGGAACCCTAGAGCGGGGAGAGTGGTTTCGGGGATGGGAATCTGGGAGGGGGACGAAATCCCAATTGGTGGCAGATTATTGGGATGGTGTTTTAGGTATGGAGCACTGGATACACATTTTAGGGTACGCGTCTTCATGTAGAGGAGACATGTAGGCAGAAAAAAGCCAACTATGGAAGATATATAGATGATGGATAGGAAACATTAGTTAGTTGTGGAGGTGTTTGTATCACAAGTGTGATTTTTATAATGATGAATGTTAGTAGGAATCCATTGTAGAACCTATGGATTAATGATTGTGAATGGATTTATTATGGAATTAATATGGTTGATTATACATCTCAATCAATGGAACTAATAGAAACTGACTTGAAGCCAAACGATGTGGTGGAGTATTCATAGGGAGTCGTTTAGAAGGCTAATGAATCTAGTGATAAGGGAAAATATTTTTTAGTTGATGACTGATGTTTGATGGATTGACCTTAGTGGTATCTTACTATTAAATATGGTGAACCTAGAGCACCTAGGACACTTCCTATCATTGAGAAACTCATAAAATAATGATGTGATGAAGAAGAGATTTAAATATATGGTGAGGAATTTTTCAAGAGTTCTTTAAAATCCACTGAGTGAAATGAAAATATATATGGTGAATTTAGTAAACAAAATGTATAATATGATGAATATTTTGATGTATATGGAGACTAAAATGGTTTTGTAGATAAGTATGCCCATGATGGAGATTCTAATTGTCATGATGGATGAATTAAAGATGATGATGGTGAGATTTTGGTGTCAATTATCTCCTCTCCACTTTTATCTCATTCGAGATATAATGAAAAACACAACCTTATTGGTGATATTGAAAGAAAAAACTATAGAATAAATGGAAGAATTAGTTGATGGGGAAAATTTCCCATATATGGATAGTCATCCTATGTTTTGTGATCATAGTGTTTTTGCAGCTTATGTACAAATGGATGTTGAGAATACTATTGTTGATTAGTCATTTGTTGAGCATATGAATGTTGTTGTGGTTGAGAAGTCAATTGATGAGATTATGAAAATTTAGCCTCATGTTGTGGAGCTATAAGGTGAAGTAAAAAATATCAGTTTAGGCCTCTATTATTGTACAAGATGATGTTTTTAGTAATTTTACTGGTTATAATGTTGATAAATATAATTCTATATCCTCTTTAAGCATGATAACCCATTTTTTTAGAAATGGGATTATTTTTCCTATAGTCCATCAAAGAATGGTGAACTAAATCCAGGATAATAAAGGGATAATATTCGTTCATTGGTGGATCATAATTATGCTACTGGTGGTTTGAAAAGGATTGATTTTGAGAGAGTTTTTTCACCTAAAATTTCTCCTCTTCTTGTAGTGTTTTCATGAGAGGTGACATTGATTCCTTTAGAGAAAGGATGATTTGTAATTTTAGTCTATTATTAAAAAAGGGAGTTCTTCTTGTCCATATGTTAAGGGAAATGGAATAATGGTATTTTTTGAGATATTGAAAGATCATATTCCGCCAAAAATGTTTAATCATATCCATGAATATGAACTAAAAAATAAATTGATGGAAATTTATTTGAAATGCTTCAGAATCAACTATATATGAGCTCATGTTTTCATTTTGTTTATTCCATTGAATGGTTTACAGAGAGGATATAGAATATTTCATCTATAGAATCTAGTCCCAGTGTTCCTACACTTATTTTGGATGTTAATTTTATCAGATATGTTGTGAGAGAAGAGAATATAACCAATCTTGTGGTGAACCTATGTAACCTATGGAAATCTTGATAAAAATTGACCACAATAGTGAACATGTCCATATGACCGTTTGGGAGTATATGAAGGACATGAATGGTGACAGAGAAAAAAATCATCAATGAAAAAACTTATTATCTTTCATTTTTATACACTATGATGCAGTAGAACTATCATTTCAATTTCATAGTACAAAACCTAAGGACACTTCCAATCATCCATTCCATTAATGTGAATGTTAATCAGTTAAGGTCACGAAACCTGTGATCTATATTTTTATGGAAGGGAAAAATGTTTTTTCAATGCAATGGATAGAAGTGAAAACATCATTTTGGAAAATATTAATATGATATAATCATTTCTCCAGGTGTCTAGAATTAGTGTAGTGGCTCCCGTTCCTTCCCAGTTACATCTCATCTCATAGCACATGTTTCTGAACAATACTTCCTCAGATCTAGTGTAACAAGAGATCTAACTACACCATTGTTATCGCATTTCAATCATATATCTCCCCAAAAGATAATATCTTTAATACATAAGACCTATCATCGCTAGAGACACTCCATGTTTGAATCATGTTCCTACAACAATTCCTAGAGCTCCTATAAGTTCTTATACAAATCCTTATGCTTTAGGAAAAGGTAAATAAAAAACACCTTTAGATCCTTCCATATAGATTAAGAATCATATATGATTAGACATTTTGTCTTTGAATGTTATTTCTTGAGTAACATTTTGTTGGAACATTTTTTTGTACTTTAATTGACATTCTTAAGGAAAATTATCTTATTATACATATTTTGTTTTGTTTCCTTTCCAGTATTAATTTTTTACTTTTTGATAAACCTAAAAGGGGGAGAATATTCAATTGAATTTATTTACATTATTTAGTATTATTAAATTAATAGATTTCGTTTTATGACATATTTGTTTAAATATATCTTCCATATGTTTTTACACACCTTCCTTTAAGGATACTTATTCTTTGATACTGGTTTCTATCTAATTAATTTTAATATAATGGGTCTTTTATCTGTCCATTATACCATTTTTATAAAATTCCTTTAAATTTTATCATAAAAAAGGGGGAGATTTTGGAAACCCTTGTGTTAATGGTCACCAAATCATTTTTTATGATATTAAGTAGATGTATGGTTTATGGTGGAATTTTAAATTATTTGGTAGATTGGAAAGATAATCATCTATGTTTGAGAAACACCCACTATTGAGGATGACACACCACCAAGGCTTCCTCAATATTGAGGTTGTGACAGAACGAGAAATGAATCACTGTTGGTGATATCCCACCATTAGAATAAAAATATTGATATGTATTATAAACATCTACCATCATCTATGAGTCCAAACCAAAACATAATTTTGGTAATGTATGGGATGTAACTACTATTAAAAGACTATTCTCTATTGAACCCAAAATTCGGTTATGTGCTTGAAACAAAATACACCCTATCTATGTAACTGTTGAAGACAAAATTCCATCAGTGTGGAATTTTGGAAATGTACAGAAATAAACTACTGCTGAAATGAGTCACTATTAAACTAGACCAACTATAATCTTATCTCACTATTGGAATGTATCACCAGTATCTTATGTCTCTTTTAGGATAAATAACTATTATATATTTTCTCACGATTCATGGACTCACATCTACTATTTTTCATTATTTTGAATTAAATATTTTTCACTTCTGAATTATAGAATTTAATGAAAATTGGAATTTAAATTATTTTTCTTAATTATTTTGTGGAGATGCATTAAATTTGATTTCATATGTGTAATACAATGGGTAGAGGACATAAATGATTCTCCTTTCTACTAATTATATTAAATGATTATGAGGACCCCCTCCATTAGTGAAAAAATATAGTGATAAAGTGAAATGGTATAGACGAACGCGTACATAGATAGATATAAAAAATCATGAAAAGTGAGATGAGAACATACTAAAGAACCAGAAGAGTGACACATTCTTAGAGACTACATGATACATTTTATTTTCATACATCTATAAAAGAGTGTATATGAGAGAAAAAAGTTTTCATGAAACTTGTTTCTATATTGAATTTCATAAACATGAATCAAGATACCATTTCAGATACATTTAATGTGTTACGATCTTCAGAGTATATCACAGTAAGAAAAAAATACATTCATATACATTTAATTGCTTTGTATGTTTATTTTATTTAAATAATGATCATTATTTGATATAATATATTTTTAAAAAACACACACACACATTTAATCATGCACTTAAGCTATAAGATACTAGATATATTCTCAAACCCTCTCTACTAGGTTTCCCATGGTGTTCTGGAAGAGGTTCCTACATTGTCTATTTACATTTTATTACACATGGGTTTTGTGAGAGAGGTATTTGTGTAACACTCCAAGCTTCGACGACACACATCCCTTTGAATAATACAATAGCGTGTGATATACGCAACATCGAGTTTTAGCACACAATAACCAATCAAACTAGATGTTTTTTAAAAAACATGAATATTAATACACTCTTTTTGAAACTTTATGAATTTTATTATTCAAATTGGTCACAATTTTTTGGATTCAGATAATCAGAATTATCTTAAGGTGAATTTTTGGTACTTTTTTGAAAACTTTCATATTTTCATGAAGAGTGAAAAGGACTTAATTTTAATTTAAAATTAAAATTGTAAATCAAAAAAATTTATATTGACAAATTATAGATTTGAGTAGTTTTATAGTATCGTTAGATTATGTTTTTATCATTTAATATAATTTTTTTCATCAGATATAATTTTACATTTATATTGTACAAACACATATTTCAATCTTTGGATATTTTTTACTACATAAAAACCCAGTTTTTGGTTTTGACAACATGAATTAATTTTAAATTAATTTCTAAAACTTATGTGTCATTAATTTAGAAAAATAGATTTCATATTTATAATAATGAGGTTGTAATTTTGTAAATAGGTATCATTTATTTTTAGAAATTATGAATAGTAATTTCAGTAAATATTTTATAAATCATGGATAAAGGGTAAATCCGGTAAATAAGGGTAAAGAACATTATAAAAATATTAAATTACCCTAAAAAATGTACTAACCCTATTGGATGATATATATCTGACCATGGGAATATTTG
This sequence comes from Viscum album, assembly GCA_963277665.1. Lineage (NCBI taxonomy): Eukaryota > Viridiplantae > Streptophyta > Magnoliopsida > Santalales > Viscaceae > Viscum > Viscum album. The sequence goes on along the minus strand of OY728167.1, from coordinate 229,545,536 downwards.
GGTCGATTATTGGACCCCATAGTGCCACTTGTGAGTGTAAATGAAACTTTATAAAATTTAATTTAATGTTAAGGAAAATGTAACAAAAACGTATATCTTTTAGTAAAACAGGTCATATATGGGGTTATATAGTTTATCTCATTTAATATTAACATTATTTTGAAATCTAATAATATTTTCTAAATAATGATAATTTATTTTTATTTTTATACTTAAAAAAATATAATTATTTAGGACACAATAATGATGTAATATTTTGGTTATTAATAAATGAATAAAATAATTTTTATTGTAAATATGAAAATAAATAAAATTTAAATGTTTTGATTCCATCCAAGAATTTTTTAGGTTAAAAAGACAATTTAAGGCTTAGTGAATGTATTTTTTCCTAAGTAATCATGTTTTTATGACTATAAAAATAACCAAATAATAAATAGTGTCAAAATTCACATAAATGAGTTTTGAAAAAAAATTATTTTTTTCATTAAATTAAATAATATTCTTAATAATCTAAAGATCAGCTAAAAGACATATATAAGGTTATATATTTCATTAATGAACCACTTGAGGTTCTGTTGACATTTTATTATATGTTTATTGACCATATAATATAAAAATACATGGAGGCATGGAAAATGGTAAACTATTTAACCAAGAGTTAAATCTAAAAGATAAGGTTAATATGGTGATCTATACATGCCTAAAACCTATTAGATGAAAGGATTTCTACCCATAACCACCTTATACAAGAAATTAATCTATTTTAAGCTATTAGAAACTGAAAATTATTTCATAATAAAATTATATTTCAATCTTTTAATAAAGTGCCCCTCACCTCTCTTATAAAAGGGTACTTCCCTTTCCCTTAATTTCCCACCTCCAAAGAATTTTGTCTCTTCCAACCCTTGATAAAATATCCTCCAAACTACCCTAAATTGAACATATTGACATTACATTGATTAGACAGCCAACCTAAGTATCCCTTTTGTTTAAATGAAAAGGAAGAATGCGAAGAAAAGGTAATTACATTATCACCTTTTTAAAAGTTCTTTTCTTCTTTTACATCCTCATTATTTGTTGTTTCCATACCAAAATAATAACTCTAGTACCTCCTACATATTGTGATGTTATTATATATATGGTATTACCATATTCATTTTTCTCTCAACCCTATGAATGATAAAGTCACCGAACGTGCGTACGTATGGCTTACTGTCTCTACGTCATGGTGTTGTATGTTATTCAAGGGTTCATTTTTTGGGTGGGTATAATAAGGAGTATAGTTGATTTAAATAATAAATATAGATTGTAAATTATTTTTGTTATATAATATACCATCCAATTTCATATGATTTAGCAAATAAATAGAATGATATTATCGCTCGTGCGTATGTATGGAATACCGTCTCTAGGACCTAATGAGATGTCATTCCCCATCATAACCATTCAAGAATAATTTTCATTTGATGATTAAAAATAATGTTTATGAAATTAATACCATTCTGGATAAGAATAAAATAAATAATACCCAAAAACAGGTCTTACATAATAAAACATATAATGGAAAAAAGAATCAATTATCACCAGAAACAATGATACTAGTGAAATATTATTAACAAATAAATAATAGAAGATCATATATGATATCAATTAATGTTTGTGGATTATTTTACAATTTAATAAAAATTATTTAACCATTATACAGGATGTTAACATACCCTAAAAAAAGGGGGATTCTAGGCAATGCTTAATCATACAGTCTCATTATTATCTGTGGTTGTTTATACGTGAGTATCTACAAGGATATCATTATCATCCAAATATGTGTTTCTTAAAAATGTATTTCTAAAACATTACTCTATAGTAGACTTTGGTTTAAATCCATTTGTACTATTGATTGACTTTTTATAATGTGTATTGAATGGAATATTTCCATATCTTTCCAAACCGTGTACTTTATGTCCTTTTAAACAATTTAAGGAAAGATTGTTTTTAACTTATATAGTGGGTGAGACTATTTTCCGCCATAATAACACCATTGAATATTACATTAAAAGATTATAAGAATATTTTAAAAATAATTTTTTTCTTTTATTTTTAATGATTTCAATGTAGAATGTGTTATTTCACTCAAATAGTTTTTGGATTGATTTCATATATGTCAACATCCTTCGTTGGATTTTACGTTTGTTTGAAGTTGACTTATTATGATACAATCTTCCATATTGTATTCATGGTTTTGTGATATGTCTGACTATTGATGTGTTATTTTTATATAATTAATTTTTTATGGTTACTGTATTGATATTTTGTATGCTAGTTTTAATAAGAATGATTATTTTATGTTTCAACCTTTCCAATTTAGGAATACAATAGACTTTTTAAGTGACAGGTAGTGCCCGCTATAGCTCCTCGATGTATCAGTTGGTCTCATGAGACATACTAGTTTCTTGTAAAAAGGCCATGAAAGAATCATTTTAGTAGTCTTGCAATGAGGCCTTGACTATGTGGTTATGAGGTCCAACATTATCCATTCCATCATTATGAAATTATTTATTGATATTACACGTGATTATTCAACTAGTAGAAAATCCATCTGAATAATAATATTGAATTATTTGATTTATATTTTCCATATTATGCTGAATTTTATATTGAAAAGGCCTATGTTTTAGTCTTAAACATTGCCTTAAAGGATTATACTTATTTACTAAATATCCATCTATATTTTTATCCTAATTGAGCATCTCATCTCACCCCTTTCTATGTTTTATTTTCCCCTGGATGTGAAGACGTATATTATGACTGACCTATAGGGATAGACTTAGGGATATGAATGTATTCAAAATAGACCATATGATGTTGTTATTCATTTATTAATGTAACATAAAACTTATATATTTATCTAGTTCTTCCAAGGCTTTGAATGTAATCTTTCTTTTGGGACTTTATCTATTGTGATTATGGAATTGGTTGGTAATAATGCATCGACTCTGGGTAACTAGGGTCAGGGTGTTATAGTTTATATCAGATAATATTTAGTATGAACCTTGGGAACTAGATTTAGAAAAAATCATATTAGATAACATTACCCTGAGATAAAAATTGAGGAGTATTATATAAGACCGTCCAAGAATTTTGTTAATTTAGATATTTTGTGAATTTTACAAACAATACATCCATATCTGGATATGAGAAGGTCGAGGCGGCTCTGGAATAGATTATAAGGACCCATCCTTTTACCTTACATATCCATGAATTAAAGGAATAATTCACATTATGGATCCTTTTAGGTTTAGAGTTTTAGAGAAATAGTACATAACTATTACATATAAAATGATTTAAAAAGAGGAAAAGTCTACCCAGTTTCCATTTTTTTTACAAAACATGAACTCTTGAACAAAATATTCATTTCTAGTTCCATGTTTAAGATTGCATGAATTTTCCTTGATCCCAAACTTTACCATATTCAAAACTATGTCCTGTGAAAAAAATTTCAAAAACTTGGGTCGAGCATAAAAATCTCAGTATGGGATACACAAAGAAGGGAAACTATTAGATTTTCAAAACAACAAGTAAACCATGAATACATTAACATAAGTAATACTTTTCACCTTTATGAAGTATTATATACTCTTCACTGAATAAAAGATCATTACTTACCCTTTTTTAACCGAAAGTTTACCATAAAACCCATATAAAGAACACATAAAATATAAAGGTAACATGGGACATAAACATACTTAAATGGAATAACCATATGGTTTACTTCCACACATATCACTAAATGGAATATCCATTCAGCCGACTTCCATACCCAATGCACTGTAGATTATAATCTAAATACCCATCCTAGTATTCACGACACCACCAGTAATATGGTTTATCAATTAACCACTCGTCAAATGTCTAAGTACCAATATAAAATCATAACACGTACAAAAAAAATAAAGGAAAGATAACATTTCCACATTTCAATCACAATATATTACTTAAATATATTAAAATAAAAAATAAATTTTTAAAAACCATTTTCAATACCAAAAATACGTAAAAGAGTACAAGGAATTTATTCTCTTTTAAAAACATTACGGCTTGTTGAGGAAGCCAGAGATCCAATAATACTCACGGTGGTGGAAAAAGGTCGTTGTCACCGCTTAAATTAAAAGAAACATTCCTTTTTGTCTTTTAGTAAAACTATTTGTAGAAAAATATTACTTTTGAAAACTTAAGGGTGTTTATATAGTGTATAAAATTACGTCTTTTATTAAAACAAAATAAGCCTCAATGAAAGGAGATTGGGACGAAATCCCTTACCTCGCGTCCGACTTGACTCGATCGTTATTTAATCTCCTGAATAATAAAATAAAGTTAACTTCTAATTTCTTAAGAACATTTTTCAATTTTATTATTCCTTTTATATCACTTATTACCATGTTATAAACATTATGCAATCATTTAAGTTAATAATGTTCATTTTATCGATATTTGGTACTTGAGTCAAAAATGGACTTCCTATAATTACATGTTTTTCATATGGTCAAAGGTTCGTTATATCCAGAATGATATTCCTGATTTTTATATCATATACATAAATGTATCTATCATATTCAAGTTTTTATAACAGTACATAACATTTAGAGGTAAGAAATTAAATCCACCGTTCATGGAGACGGTAAGTCGTACATACGGATGAATGTTACATTCACTTCTATTTCTTATTTTAATGGATTAAAACACAATGATACATATTTATATTATAACTCCAGTATAATATCATATATAATATCATTATCTCCATCCTTTATATATCCCACATAAGGCCTTAATGAATCACATCACTTTGAGGAGGCGGTAGTCCGCATTTCCTCAAATGAGATTATCGTATTTACCCACTATGGAAACCATAAAGGCGTGCTATAAATTGGAATTAAAAAAGCATACGGAAATCATAAACATACTATATATCATATATAAATAAATTTCAATCATAATGGCCACCATCAGAGGTGGTTGGGGATATTTGATCAATCGTCATTTCGTGAGGCGTTAGTTTTCCACCCAGAGAAACATTATGTTTTCATTGATTAGATAGAGGTGTGTGTAAATGTAGTATGAATCCTTCTCATAAAAACATCCTACATATATTTAGGATACTAGAGTCGTTACAAAAGAAACTAATAAAAAGAGTTTAGGGGTTGGTTAAGTAAAATAAAATAACAATTTAAGAGAAATCATTACTTTTAAATTGGGTAAGACCCTTTGGTTTGAACCAAAAGGCTTCTTGATGTGACCTTTTCGTTAGTTAAGTGTTATAGGTGGAGTAGAGGAATGTAAGGAGATTAATTGGGAAGATTTTGGATGAGAAAAATCTCTTTAGAGGTGTGAGGAATTGGTTAGAAGTGGTCTCTTTTTATAAGATAGAGGATGCGCTCTTTAGAAAATGTGTGAAAATATTATTTTATTATAAAATTATATTCAGATTCAAAAAGACCAAAAATCATTAAGGTCAAATATAAGATGGCTAATATTCTAAATAAAGTAATCCAATTAGAATTTGTCATGTTTTGGGTAATATTATAATCATTATAATCTTATTTATTTAAATCATTTATTAATGAGGTCAATACTGCATCATTATTGTATCATAAATAATTTAATTTATTTGACGTCTAAAATTTATAAAAAAATTACCATGATGTATTAAATGATTTTAGATTTCTAATGAATGTTTATTGGAAAAAATAATAGTTATATAACACCATATAAAAATTAATTTATTAAAAAAGTGTTGTTAATTTTAATTTTTCCTTTACATTAAATTAAATAATCTAATGTGCCATTATCATTCATAAGTGGATTCATCGGGTCCAAAAATCGACCCAAGGATGTCAATGGTCAAAAATTACTCATTCAATAAGCTTTGGAAAAGTTTTAATGTAATTTGAAATTATTATAATATTCTTTTAACCTTGAATTACCCTATTTACCTTTAACTGCGGTAAATAAAAGTCAAAAGTTACTATTTACCAAAAATTATTTTCATTTTATTGAAGCTCATTTTAATTCTTTATAACAACCATGTATGTCATATTTTTGAAATTAAAGTCCAAGAATTGGTAACATTTCATTTAAATGAAAAAGTCAGTTATTTAAACTACCACTAATTGTTTTCATTATTCATCAAAAATTGTTGTTTTTCAAAAAAATACAAAAAATTAATCCTAAGCTATAATTGATATTCTGAATTAAAAAATGATGTCTATTTTTTCAAATTCAAAACATAAAAGTGGAATTAATAAATTTTTAAATTATTTCACGTTATCAAAACAAATAGCGTGTTTTTACGAAACAATAACTATCAAAAGATTGAAACTTGTTTATGTCCAATATCAAATTAAAATTAATTCCAATGACCAAAATTGGAATAAATTGTAAAAATATATATATTTATTTCACATTAAAACCAATTAAAAAAATTATCTAACCATATAAATGAATTAGATTAAAAGGCACCTCTGAATTAAAATATAATATTCTTTACTATTCATTAAAAAATGAACATTATCATAAAAATACCAAAAAAATACCCAAAGTAAAATTTTATGTCCCCATTCTAAAGAAGGATTTTATTTGGTCAATTATAATGTATTAAAGTGACCAAAACTATATTTAAAGAGAGTTTTCCAATAAAAGGAAGTAAATTGGCCTTTTAATTTAAATTATGCCTAAAATTAGATTCATTCACATTTTACGCCACTAACTTTTATTGGATAAATGTAAATACATGTATAATAATATTGTAGTTAGTTTCTTTCATTCCCGCCAATACAACGGCTAGGAGTTAACTGCCATTTAAAATAATAATATTATATTATTAGTGTGCAACGTATGATTTCAAATAAACCCGTTGTTGCGTACCGTGTACGCTATCGAACATAGCAACCCCTTTAATCTAAAATTAGTATTTAATTCACAAATATTAATAAATACGAAAATCATTTATTCATCATTTACTTGGTATGTCACATCCATCCCCCTTTTGGAAATTGCGTCCTCACAATTTTTATTCACTTATCTAAATAAGTGGGGTTATTTATCCCTCATAGAATTTTCAGATTCCCACGTTTTCTCTTCAACCATATAGTTTTTCCAAAAAACATTTACCTGGTGAATTACATTATTCTGAAACACCTGCTCTCTATGGTCAAGAATATGAACGGGTTGTTCTTCATAAGAGATATTCTCTTCCAACTAAACTACCTCAGGTCTCAAAACATGAAATGGATCTAGCATATACTTTCTTAACATCAAAACATGAAAAAAATTGTGTACCTGGGAGAAAATTGGAGGTAAAGCCACTATGTATGCAATTGATCCAACTTTCTCCAGAATTTCATAAGTTCCAATGAACCTCGGACTCAGCATTCCCTTCTTAATAAAACACATCACACTTTTCCATGGAGAAACGTTATGAAATACATGATCACATGCCTCAAAATAAAGATCCTTCCTCTGGTTATCTGCATAACTTTTCTGTCTCCTCTGAGCTGTTCTCATGTGCTTTTGAATCAACTAAACATTCTGTGCCATCTATTCTACCAATTCTGGTCCCATCAACTACCTTTCACATATTTCATCCCAAAATCAGGTGTTCTACAATGATTTCCATATAATTCCTCAAAAGGAGGAATTTCTATACTTGAATGAAAGCTGTTATTATAAGAAAATTCAACCAAAGTAATTTGTTGGTCCCAACATCCCTGGTAATACATCGAGAAAGCACGTAACATATCCTCCAATGTCTGAATTGTTTTTTATGACTTCCCATTTGATTGAGGATGAAAAGCTGTACTAAAATTTAATTCATTACGTAATGACTTTTTAAGGGCTTTCCAAAAGTTAGAATTAAACCTAGGATCACGATCAAATACAACAGAGAAGGGAACTCCATGAAACCGGACTATCATTTTATCATACAACCGAGAAAGTTGATCTAGAGACAATGTATCTTGAATAGGAAGGAAATGAGTAGATTTAGTCAATCAATCAACTATAACCCAGATTGCATTATTACCTCAAGATGTCTTTGGAAATCCCACAACGAAGTCCATGGATATTTTTTCGCATTTCCACTCTAGCACCGGTAGAGGCTGATGCATCCCTTTCGGTAACTACCACTCCGCTTTAACCACTGATAAGTCAAACACTTCACAGTAAAATCAACAATATCTCCTTTCATTCCATCCCACTAGTAATAATCACGAAGATCTCAATACTTCATAGTATTGCCAGGATGAACTGAACAAGATGAACTATGAGCTGCACACAACATCTCATTCTGCAATTGTGAATCCCATGGCACACATAATCTCTTTCCAAATCTAAAAAAAATCATTATCAATGTTAATATTAGGAAACTTACCCTTCTTAACCAACCCTACCTTTTTCTTGCAACTCAAAGTCTTCTTTCTACACTTGCTTTATTCTGTCTAATAGAGATGATCTCACTGACACCTGAAACAAAATAGAATAATTTCATACAAAAACATCTTCTATGCCAATGTTCATCAAATAAAAAACCAATGGTTCTCGTTCCAAATGTAACATGGTTAATGATGCATAACTTTTTTGACTCAAATCATCAACCACGTTTTTTTTTCTCGGATGTTAATATTTCTTGAAATCATAATCCATGATTAATTCAAACCATCTCCTCTGTCTCATGTTCAATTATTTCTGAGTGAATATATAATTTAAACATTTTTGATCAGTATATATTTCACACTTCACTACATACAAATGATGCCTCCAAATTTTGAAAGCAAAAACAACAACAGCTAATTACAAATCATGTGTATGGTAATTTAAGTTATGTGGTTTAAACTCACGTGAAGTATAAGTAATTACCTGGCCCTTCTGCATAAGTACACATCCAAGTCCTTTCAGCGAAACATCATTGTAGATAAAAAACTCACCATTTAGGGATGACTGTGCCAAAACTGGGGCATTCACCAATCTTCTTTTCAATTCCTGAAAACAATCATCACATTCTTTTGTCCCAATTAACATATCGCCTTTTCGAGTTAACGTCGTCTTTGGACAAGATAACCTTGAAAAAGATTCAACAAGACACTAGTAATAACCTACCAAACCAAGAAAACTACAGATATATGTTATATTTTTGGGTCTTGGCTATTTATCAACAACTTTCATTTTAGCAGGATCAACAGTTATTCCATTTGTTTGAAACAATGATACCAAGGAAAGAAATTTTTTGTGACCAAAACTCACACTTGATGAATATAACAAATAGTTTCTTTTATTTTAATGTTTGAAAGACAACCATTAATTGACTTTAATGTTCCTTCTTACTTTTGGAATAAACCATAATATCATCAATGAACACAACAAAAAAATTATCCCAGAAATAACAGACAATTCGATTCATAAAATCCATGAATACAACAGGTGCATTCGTTAACCCAAAAGGAATATCTACAAATTAATTATTGCCGTATCTAGTATGAAACATGGTCTTCATAACGTCTACGTCCTTTACTTTCAACTGATGGTATTGTGACCTCAGGTCAATCTTCGAAAAATATTTTCATCCCTGGAGCTGATCAATCAAATCCTCGATATGAGGAAAATGATACTTATTATTAATAGTGATGTTATTCAATACTCTATAATCAATGAAAAGTCTCATTGAACCATCTTTCTTTTTAACAAACAAGACAGGAGCACTCCATGGTGATATGCTAGTTCGAATGAAACCTTTATATAATAACTCCTACAATTTCTTCTTTAACGCTGAAAGTTTAATTTGAGCCATTCGATAAGGGGGGTTTGAAATCGTCTTAGAATAAGGAACTATGTCAACAGTAAATTCAACTTACCGATCAGGTATTATACCAGGAAACTCATCAGGAAAAACATCAAGGTACCCATTTACCACTGGAACATCATTAATCCGAATAATCCTTTGTTTTTCAACAATATCTGAAAGGTAACATTCATTTCCATCATTTACCAATTTTTAAACTTCTTGATATGTTATAAAAAGTAATGGTTCATTCTTGTACACAAACTGAAAATCCTTCTTAAATGAAACCGCTTTAGCTCTGCAGTCAATCTTAGCATGATAAATGGAAAGCCAATCCATGCCCAATATAACATCAAACTATAATAGAGGAAAAACAGTAATTTTTTCTGGTAGATTCTTTCCACACACAAAGACAGAATGGTTCTTATAGTTTCTTTTGGTCTCAACATTTCTTCAAGGTGTTTTTACCATATGTTCAGTATTCTTATCAGGAGATGGAATTCCCAATTTACTAGAAAACATATCATAAATGAAAGCGTGTGTAGACCCTGAATCAAACAACACATTTTTATAATCTGAAAAAATAGTGTACCTGATAAAACTTCATTTGATGTCCCAACATCTACTGAAGTAGTTGAAAATGACTTCACCACCCCTATCGGCTTGTAGGATGGATTATTTCCTTCAGTCGAGTTCATTTTTGGACACTCATTTGCATAATGACCCATTTCATTACACAGAAAACATCATATCGATGACTTTTCGTTACCTTCTCGATCATCTTCCTTACAGTTACGTGCAATATGACCAGACATACAACACTGGAAGCCCTTTCTTGTCATTGATAAACATTCTCCATGATGCTTTTTACCACTCTTCTCACAAGATAGATATTTAGTTTTCTTACCTCCATTCCTCTTTGATTAACTCTTCCCCTTTGCCTACCAAATGGACCTTTTTTTCTGTTTTTTGTCAAAGAACACTTGATCATCGACAAAATCCATTTCCTACTTCTCCAAAAATCGAACCAGTTTTTCATAACTTTTGAACACACGAGAGGCCAAGGCTCTTCGATATCATGGATTCAGTCCAGAGTAAAATAGATTTATCTTACTATCAATATCTCAGATGAAATTTGGTGCATTGCATGCTAGTCAAATGATGATTGCTTCATAAGCAGCCACAGAGTCATCATCATGCCTCAATTCTTGGAATTTTTTTTCCATCCTAAGATGAACAACCTTATGAAAATATTTCTCAAGAACCATACCTTTGAATTCATCCCAATCAAGAGCATTAATCTCCTCACTATCCTTGATATTTTTCACCATTGACCACCACAGATCAGCTTCACCATCAAAACGGTAAAGAGGAAGACTAACCATTTGAAGTGCTGAACAACCCATGACATCGAAAATCCTTTCCAGTGCTTTTATCCATTATTCAGCTAGCACAAGGTCGGATGATCCTCTGAATGATGGGGGATGTTGCCTTATGAAATTCTACCCTACTGACATGTTCCTCTATTATTGATCTGGCTGATCTAGAACATAGATACCACCACCATTTATAGCCTGAATCAACTATTCCATCACTGCAACTAACTATCCAGTTCTGATTCTGACCATCTCAGGTTACTGATTTGGAAGGTTTTCTTCCTCCTGATTCTGTCCCAATATAGTTTCCATGTTTCCTCTACAGAAAATAATTCTAAACATTGAAATATCTTTGGAGATGCAACATCGTAATCTGTAAATGCTATATGAAATCAATATTAACATAACTTACTTTATGGATATTATTTTAACATTACCCTAACTCTTAATGATTTCTAAACCAACCTCGGATACCAACTATAAGGACTCAGCCTTTAATATAACATATCCTTGAATTAAATGAATAATTCACATTAATGATATTTTCCAGTTTAGAGTTTTAGTGAATTATGACATAACTATTACATCTCAAAAGATTTAAAAATTAGATAGTTCTACAGAGTTTCCATTTTTTTAAAAAAGATGAACTCCTAAAAAAAGAGTCATGACATGTTTCATTAATATGATATAATGACATTTCCTTGATCCCATCCTTGACCCTATTCCACATTATGTCCTGTGAACAATATTTCAAAAACATGGGAGGAGCATAAAAAGCTCAGTACACATAAATGGAAAACTCTCAGTGTTTCAAAACAACAAGTAACCCATGAATACTTTAACATAAATAATAATTTCCAACTATATAATGTATTAAATACTATTCACTAAATAAATGCTCATTACATAATATTTTGTAACTGAAATATTACCATAAAATCCATATAAAGAACACATAACATATAAATGTAACTTCAGACATAAACATAATTAGATGGCATAACCATACGGTCGACTTCCGCACATATCAATAAATAGAATAGCTATACGGATGACTTCCATACACAATGCATTGGAGGTTAAAACGTAACCACACGTCATGGTATTCACGGCACCACCTGTCATTTTCTTTATCACGTAACCACCCATCAAATTTCCAAGTACCAATATAAAATCATAACACAAAAAAAATATAAAAGAAATAAAACATTTCCACATTTCAATAATAATATATTACTTAAATATATTGACAAAAAAAATCCATTTTTAAAAACCATTTTCAATACCAAAAATGTGTAAAAGAGTATAAGTTATTTACTTTCTTTTCAAAACATTATGGCCTATTGAGGAATCCAAAGATCAAATAATACTCGCGTCTGCGGAAAAAGGTCATTGTCACTGCATACATTAAATGAAACATTAATTTCTGTCATTTAGTAAAATGCTTCATCAAAAAAGATTCCCTTTGAAATATCAAGGGTTTTTAAAAAAGGTATAAAATAATGTCTTGTATTAAAAAAATATGCCTCAATGAAAGGAGATTGAGACGAAGTCTCGTACCTCATGTCCGACATGACTCGATCGTTCTTTAATATCATGAATAATAATCTAAAGAAAATTTAAACTTGCATAAGAACATTTTTCATGTTTATTATTCATTTTATAATACTTTTTAACATGTTATAAACATTATTCAATCATTAAAGTTAATAATGTTTGTTTTTTCGATATTTGGTACTTGAGTCAAAAATGTACAACTTATAATTACATGTCGTTCATGTGGTCAAAGGTTCATTATATCCAGAATGATATTCATTATTTAGATAACATGTATATCATATATATCTAGAATATACATGTTATTATAATATTACATAACATTTAGTGGTATGAAATGAAATGCACCGTTCATGGAGACGGTAAGACGTACGTACGCATGAACGCTACTTTCATTTCTATTTCTTATTTTCGTGGAATTGAAACACAATGATAAATTGATATATTATAATTCCAGTATAATATCATATATAATATCATTAACTCCATCCTTTATACATCCCATATAAGGCATTAACAAATCACATCACATTGAGGGGGTGATAGTCCGGACATCCTCAAATGAGATTATCGTATCTTACCACTATGGAAACCATAAAGGAGTGCTATAAATTGGAAATAAAAAGAATAAGGATATAATAAACATGATATATATCATATATAAATACATTTCCATCATAATGGCCACCATGAGAAGTGGTTGGAGATATTTGAACAATCTTCGTTTCGTGAGGAGTTAGTTTTCCATCCAAAGAAACATTATGTTCTTCATCCATTAGATGGAGGTGTGTGTATGTGTAGTTCAAATAATTTTCATAAAAAAATCCTAGTATATTGAGGATACTAGTTTTGTTAATAAATATAAATTAATAAAAAGAGTTTAGTTGTTGGAGAAATAAAACAAAAGAAAACAATTTAAGAGAAATCATTACCTTTTAATTGGGTAACTCTCTTTGGTTTGAACAAAAGGACTACTTGAAGTGCATTATACCTAATGTAATGCTTATAGGTATAGTAGAGGGATTGTGGGAGATTAATTGGGCAGATGTTGGATGAGAAAAATTGCTTGAGAGGTGTGGTGAATTGGTTAGAAGTGCTCTCTTTTTATAAGTGAGAGGAGGGGCTCTTTAGGAAAATGTGAAAATATTATTTTATTATTAACTTATATTCGGTTTCAAAAGTTCAAAATATCATTAAGGTAGAAGATAAGATGACTCATATTCTAAATAAAATCATTCAATTAAAATTGGACATGTTTGGGATAATATTTTAATCATTATAATCTTATTTATTTAAATCATTTATTAATGAAGTAAATACTGCATCATTATTCTGTCATAAAAAATTATTTTTATTTGTGGAATAAAAATTATAAAAAAACAACCATGATATAGGAAATAGTTTTAGCTGTACAATGAATATTAATATTCTAAAATAGGACTTATATAACATCATATAACAATTAATTTGCTGAAAGGGTCTTGTTAATGTCAATTTTGTCTTTAAATTAAATTAAATAATCTAATGTGTCATTATTTTTCATATGTGCCTCCATGGGGTCCCAAAATCTACCAAAGAATCCCCATGGTTGGCCATTACTCATCCAATATGTTTTGGACATGTTTGAAGGTAATTTTTAACTATTATAATATTCTTTTAACCTTGAATTACCCTATTTACCTTTAACTGCGCTAAATAAAAGTCAAAAGTTACTATTCCCCAAAAATTATTTTCATCTTATTGAACGAAATTTTACTTCTTTATAACAAACACGTACGTTAGAATTTCAAAATTCAATTCACAAAAATGGTAAAATTTCATTTAAATGAAAAATTCAGTTTTTTAAACTACCACTAAGTGGTTTCACTATTCATCAAAAATTGAAGTTTTTCAGAAAAATACCAAAAAAGCAGTATAAGCCATATTTGATATTCCGAATTCAAAAATGATGTATATTTTTCCAAATTCAAAACATTGAAGTGGAATTAATTAGTTTTAAAATTAATTCCCATGATCAAAACAAATAGCGTGGTTTTAAGAAACAATAACTATCAAAAGATTGAAACTTGTTTATATCCAATATCAAAGTGAAATAAATTCCAATGACCAAAATTGGATTAAATGGTAAAAATATTTTTAAATTTCTCTTTAAAACCAATTAAAAATATAATCTAACCATATAAATAAATTTTATTAAAAGGCACTTTTGAATTAAAATACAATAATTTTCACTATTCATTAAAAATGTACTTTATCAGAAAAATGCCAAAAAATTAGCCAAAGTAAAATTTCATGTCCCCATTCTAAATACTTATTTTTTTTGGTCAATTATAATGTATTAATGTGACAACACTATATTTAAATAATTTTCACCATTAAAAGGCGGTAAATCAGCCTTTTAATGTAAATTATGCTTAAAATTAGATTCATTCGCATTTTAAACCTCTAACATTTATTGGATTAATGTAAATACATGGATAATCATATTATAGTTAGTTTTTTTCATTACCGCCAAAACAACGTCTAGTAGTTAACTTCCATTTAAACGAATAATATTATATTATTAGTTTACAACGTAGGATTTCAAAAAAACCTGTTGTTGCGTATCGAGTACGCTATCAAACATAGCAACCATTTTAAAATAAAATTATTATTTAATTCACAAATATTAATAAATATGAAAATTTCTTATTCTTCATTTACTTGGGATTTCACATAGATGTACCTAGGGGTAAAACCTGAGAACACTGCTTTGAGTTAGACACGAATGAGAACTAGTGCATGACAAAATGTCTTATTGCACTCTTGGTTCCAACACTCATGAGGGATATACATAGGATAATTCACATTTTATTTACAGACCATTATGAAGGATTTATGATTAAATACTTCATCAAATAAAACATTTATTATTATTATGTATTTAATGTATAAACTGTTCAATTTATTTTAAGCATTTTACATGTTTGGAATTATGTATTCTGTTTCATAAACTAATCTAGTAAATTCCATTGTTTAGAAATGGAACCTAGTGGATGAATGGAAACCATATCAAAAAACATAATCCATATATGGATTTCCCACTGACTCAAGATAATTATATTGTGGTTTTTGATGCAACTGGTGCGGAGAAGCTTATAACCATACTGTGAAAACTCACTCAGATTATGAATAATAACCATCCACATAAGGAGCACCATAATACACAATGGGGAGGATCAATTTTAGACTGATTCATGAGGAAACAACAACCATCATTCAAGGGTACTACAAATCCAATTGTATCTGAGCAATGGATATGTTCCATAGAAAAAATATTTTATGATTTCGGGAGTAGTGAAAATGAAAAAGTTTTCTTGGTAGTTTATCGTCTCATAAAAGATGAAGATAAATGGTGTTCATTAATTCAAAACACAAATGAGGATGTATAAGTTTCAAATATGGGATTTAGGGTGATTAAAAATATTTTATTAGAAAAATACTTTCCTCATGACCATCGAGCAGATATGGAATGGATGTTTTGAGTCATAGTCAAAAGGATGATGAGAATGTTGAAAATTATAAGGATTTCTTTACAATGTTAGCAAGGCATGTTACCGATTATATACGTAACCCAATAAGTAAGATTGATTTATTCTTTGATAGGTTAAAACCATTTATCTGTCAAGAATTTGTCTCACAATCCTTATCAATGAATGAATATATATTATCATGTGCTATAAAGATATAAAATGAATTCTTAATGTATTATGACTTTAACGTAATGTATGAGAAGAAGAGATCTGTCAAACACACTGGGAATGGAAATAAGGGTAGGAATTGAAATATCGAATTTTCATCTTTCTGTGAATGTGGGAACAAACACCTCGATACTTTCCTGATGGGAATATGAGTCTGTAAAAAGTGTTTTGAAAAAGGCCACCAAGCTCATGATTATAATGGAACTAAAGAGGTTGTCAATGTTGAATGCTACAATTATAGTGAAATGGATTATTATACAAATAAATTCCCTAAGCACCAAGGAAAATTACCTCAGAAAAGGCCAAGGAAGAAAGACTAAGATTATACGATCCGTACTGCTGAGGTTGAAGCTCTGAATGATGTGATGTCCAATACTATAATAAATTCCTCAAAATTAGGCAATGATTTATTTGATTTTGTATCATCTCATTAATTCATATTTTCAATGTTTTCCAAGAGAATTAGATATTTCTAATTTGACATAACATGGGAGATGTCAGTCAAAAATCCCAAGGGAAATATCATTGCAATAAAGGTTTGGAATTGGTTACCATTATGTAAAATAAACATTCTTTATCTACTGATATTATTGTAATACCCATGACTGAATTTGATGTAATCCTTGATATGGATTAGATTTTGGACCATGATGTGAAAATTTATTACAACAAGAATGATGTTTAATTTTTTGATAATGATATGGAATACCATATATTCAGAGAAGAAACACCACCATCTAATTCTTATCTAGATCCACCGCAATTAGCTCTACTAAATTCAATTATTGTGGATGAATGTAGTGAAATAACTATGGGTTAGGAAAATAATGTTAAAATAGAGGATGTAACTATTCTGAAAGAATATGGTGAAGTGTTTCTAGAGCATTTACCCACACATCCTCCATAATGAGAAATTGAGTTCTCCATTGACTTAATTCCTGGTTCAAGGCCCATATCAAAGACCCCTTATATTATGGCCACTGTAAAATTATTGGAACTAATGAAACAACAAGAGGGATTGAGTAATAAGGGATTTATTCTCCCTAGTTTTTCTCTGTGGGGATCCCCTATTCTTTTTGTTAAGAAGAATGATGGATATATGATGTTTTCCATTGGATATAGGGAGATAAATGATATAACAATAAATAAAAAGATTCTCCTACCTCACATTGATGATTTATGTGATCAAATTCATAGAACTAAGTATTTTTTTAATGATTTACCTTCGATATGGATACGATCAGTTGTGACTGAAAAAAGAATACATTCCAAAGGAAACATTTCAAACTTGGTATGTGCATTACAAGATTTTAGTAATGCCATTTGGAATGACTAATGCAGACTCATTTTTCATGGATCTAATGAATATAGTTGTCAAGTAATATATTGATGAAATTGTAGTGGTATTTATTGATGATATCTTGGTTTAATCCAAAAGATACGAATAACATGAAAATACCTTTGGTATTATTCAAAAGACTCTTATATGGAATGAATTATATGGGAAGTTTAGCTAGTTTGAATTATTTCTTTAGGATAGTTCTTTTCTTGGCCATATTGTCTCTATGGATGGAATCTCTGTTGATCCTTCTATGAAAAGGGAAATCCATTAATGGAAAACACTGATGAATATAACTGATGTACTAAGTTTTATTGGATTAGCAAGTTTATTATCAGCGTTTCATCGAGAATTTTTCCCGATTGGTCAGCCCATTAACCAATATCACAGGTAAAGGTGTTAAATTATTTTGGAAAAAATAGTGTGAATAATTTTTTAAAAAATTGAAGAGGATATTAGTCAATGCTCCGATATTGAATATACCATTGGGTAATGATGGTTTTGTTATTTATAGTGATTCTTCAAAGAAAGTACATGGTGTTTTCCTTATGTAGAATGATAGATATATTTCCTATGCATCAAAGAAGATAAAAATTCATGAGAAAAACAATCCTACTCATGATCTTGAGTTATAAGCTGTAATCGATTCTCTGGAGATATGGAGACACTATCTGTGTGGTGAAAAATGTGAGATATATGCTGATCCAAAGAGTATTAAGTATATTTTATCACATAAAGAACTCAATACAAGGAAAATGTGACGGCTAGAACAACTAAAATGTTAGGATTTCACTATACACTACCACCCGAGGAAGGAAAATATGATGGGAGATGATTTGAACAGAATGGATCATGGAGTTTTGAACATGATGATAGTTGAATGGGAAACTATGTTAATAGTTCTTGTGATAATGTATAAGATAATAATCATGGAAGGTGAAACATCAATACATTATCAAATGGTTGTCAAGCCATCTTTACTAAAAAGATTAAAATGTTCTTAGACATATGATGAGTAGTTTCAACAGAAAATTAATGATGTGAATGATATGAGATTGATCAACATTTTATATGAAGATAGAATTTTGAATGTTTTGAAAAGCCTTTGTGTTCCCGATATACAAAATCTAAAAAAGAGAATTGTTGGATGATCCTCATAGATCCAACTTCACTATACACCCTGGTAGCACTGATATGTATAGAGAATAGAATGAACATTATTCGTGGGACAACATTAAGAGGGAGATTGATGATTATGTGTCAAGATGTATAGTTTGTAAATAAGTGAAAGCTAGAAGAAAACACCCTGGAAGAGTCATGAAGCCTTTTCCCAAACCTTAGTGGAAATGGGATGATATTACAACTGATATTTCCCTGGGGATTCCAAAGACAGCAAGAAATAAGGATGCAATATGGGTCATTGTTGATCATCTTACCATTTCATCTCATTTCCTTTCTATAAGAGAATATTTAAGACATGGACATTAAAAAACACTATATATGAATAAAGTTGTAATACATCATGGTATACCCCTATCAATTGTTTCTGATCTTGATCCCCATTTTACATCATGATTCTTGAGAATTTTTCAGAAATCCCAAGGTATTGAACATTGTTTGAGCACTACCTACCACCCCCAAACTACTAGGAAATCTGAACTGACTATTCAAAACCTAGAAGACATATTGATTTCTTTCTCACATGACATACATGGTATGTGGTATCAAAAATTTCATATGGTATAATTTTCATATAATAATAGCATCAATTGAAGTATTCATATGGCACCATATGAATAATTATATAGAAATAGATTTCGCACACCATATTGTTGGGATGATGTTGGTGGAGAAAACTCGTAGGGCCTGAGCTTGTTGAGGAAATAATGGGAAAGTTTAATATTACCCAAACCCACATCATACCATCTTAAAGTAGGAAAAAGGGCTTTGCTAATAATCGGAGGAATGATTTATAATTTCAAGTAGGAGATCATGTTTTATTGATGGTATCTCCATGGATAGGTGTTATAGGATTATTTAAGATGGGTAAATTATATACAAATTACATCAGACATTTTGAAATTCTTGAAAGAATTGGAGTTGTAGAATTTCGTTTGGGAATTCCTCCACATCTCTCCAAATTTCATGATGTATTCCACGTATTACTATTGAGAAAATATATACCTGACCCAATGCATGTAATCTGTTATAAAGACATAGTTTTTGAACCCGATATTTATTATTTTAAAGATCATGTCATAATTATTGATACCAGTGAACATGTGTTGAGAAACTGGATGACTCGTCTAGTAAATGTTCTTTGGAGAAACCATAAAATGGAAGAGGAAATGTGGGAACCTAAGGAACATATGAAGAAGAACCACCTGAATCATTTTATGAAATAATATTATAGAAATTTATAGGACCAAATTATATTGACGGAAGAATGTAAAACCCCAAGATTCCTTGGTATGCTTCTCTTTAAATAATACAATAGCGTGTTATGTACACTACATATAGTTTTGGCACATGACGACCAATCGAACTAGCTGTTTTAAAAGTAGTTATGAATAGTAATACCCAATTTTTTGAATTTTTTAAATTTTATTTTTCAAATTGGAAGTCATTTTTAGACTCTAAATATCTAAATTATCATAGGTGAATTTTTTGTATTTTTCTGATAAATTTCATATTTTGAGGAATAGTGAAAAATAATAAATTTTAATTAACAATAAATTTATTAATAGAAATATTTTATATTGTTAAATTATAAATTTGAGTGGTTTTATAGTATAATTAGATTATATTTTTATCATTTAATAAAATTTATGTCATTGGATTTAATTTCTTCATTATATTGTACATAAATAAATGTCAATCTTTTGATAGTTTTAACATCTTAATAACACACTTTTTAGTTTTGACTACGAGAATTAATTTTAAATTAATTTCTGAAACTTTTTTGTCTTGAATTTGAAAAAATGTATTCTATATTTAGAATAATTAGGTCGAAATTGCATAAATTGGTAACTTTTATTTATAGTCATTTTGAATTGTAGCTTCAGTAAATATATTATTTACCATGGTTAAAGGGTAAATCAGGCAAAAAAGTGTAAAACATAATATTATAATAATATTAAATTACACTGAAACAGGTTATAACCCTATATGATGATACATGTCTAACCATGGGAATCATTGGGAAGAGTTTTGGACCCCATTGAGCCACTTGTAAGTAAAAATGAAAATTTATATAAATTAATTTAATGTGAATGAAAATTTAACATAAACATATATCTTTTAGAAAAAAAAAATTTATGGGATTATATAATTGGCCTGTTGAAAAATAAATATTATATTCAAATATAAAATTATTTACGACATAATGATATTTTATTTATAATTTTTAGACATAAAATAAATATATTCATTTGTGTCACAATAATGATGCAATAGTTTCCTTATTAATGAATAAATCAAATAATTGAAATTATAACTATTAAAATAAATATAATTTAAAAGTTTTGATGTCGTACATGAATTTTATAGGTTATTATGTCTTATTATAGTTGATAAAATGTATTTTTTTAGATTTAATAATGTCATGATGAATATCACAAAAACCAAATTCTAAATAGTGTCAAAATTGACATAAATGAGTTAAAAAAACAATTTTATTAAATGATATAATATTCCAAATAATATCGGTTTCATCAAAAGAACATAGATAAGTTTATATGTGTCATCAATTAATCACTATAGGTTCTCTTGTCACGTTATACTTTGTTTATTAACTATTACTAAAAAAATAAATGGAGTCATGGTAAATGTTAAACTATTTAAAAAGAGTTAAATCTAAAAGATATGGTTAATATAGTGACATACACTTGTATGAATCCTATTGTTCGAGAGGATCTAGACCCATCTACACCGTATCCTCATAATAAATCAACTTGGATCCATTAGAAACTGAAAATTATTTTAGAATGAAATAATATTTCCAGGTTTTCCTAAAGTGCCCCTCACCTCTCTTATAAAAGGGTACCTCCAATTCTCATAATTTCACACCTTCATATCATTTTTTATTTTCCAACCCCTGCTCACATATCCTACCAACTACCATAAATTAAACCTAGTGTCCTTACTTTGATAATAAATACAACACAAGGATACTTTTTTTAAAATAAAATGGAATATCCTAAAGATGAGATAATTACTTCACCACCTCTTTCAACGATCTTTTCATCTACCACTTCGTCTATCATTGTTGTTTACATACCAAAATAAAAAATCCATTACCTTATACATACTGTGATGTCATTATAAATATGTTAGAACCATATTCATTATTATATCCATCTTTTGAATTACAAAGTTACCATTTGTCCGTATGTACGGCTTACCATCTCCACGTCGTGGTGTAATTTTTTATTCAACATTTCATTATTTGGATGTGAATAATAATTAGAATAATTGTTGTAAATAATAAATATAACATGTTAATTATTATTTAAATATAATATAACATCAAATTACATAGTATTTCACAATTAAAAATTATGATATTGTCGGTCGTGTTTACGTACAGCTTACCATCTCCACGACGTGATAAGATGTCATTCCCCATCACAACCATTAAAGAATAAATTTCCTTTGATAATTAAAAATAATTTCGAAGAACATAATACCATATTAGCGAGGAATAAAATACATCCTATCCATAACAAATAGGACTTACGAAACAAACATTGTGAAGGAAAATGAACCAGTTAGCTTCTGAAACAATGATACAACTGAAATATTTTTAACAAAGAATTATTAGAAGATAATATATGACATTATATTTATGTATTGGGATTATTCTATAAATTGATATCATTTATTTAACCATTATACAGTAGGTTAACGTACCCACTACTAAGGAAGAATACGAGGAAAGTGTTAATTTTACAATCTCATTTTTATCCGAGGTTTTTTAGATGTGAGTATCTACTGGGACCTCTTTACCATCCACATCGGTGTTTCATAAAAGTGTAATTGAAAACAGTTTTACTATTTACTATACTATGGGTTGAAGTAATTTAAACTATTTTTTACTTTTTATAATGTGGCTTGAAATGAATCTTTCTGTTTTTTTTCAAACAAGGTATTTTATGACCATTTCAAAAAATTAAGAAAATAATGTTTTTTTAACTTATACGGCAGGTCCGGCTATTTTAAGCCATAATAACACCTTCGAAGCATCCCCTACAATGATATAAGAATATTTTTAAAATAAATGTTTTATTTTCATTATAGTTATTCCAATGTAAGAATACATGTTTAAATAAAATATTTTTTGGATCGATTTCATCTATGTCAACATCCTTCATTTGATTTTGCATTAGTTTGAAGTTGATTCATTATGATAAAATATTCCATATTTAATTAAAGGTTTTGTGATATATTTGACTATGGATGTGCTATTTTTATACCATTCATGGTTTATGGTTAATGTATTGACATTTTAATGTTAGTTTTAATACGAATGTTTATATTATGTTTCAACCGTTTCATTTGAGGAATGCATTGGACTTAGTAAATGATGGGTGGTGTCCACTATAGCTCTTTATTAAATCGGTAGGGCTCGTGAGAAAAACTAGTGCCACGGCAGAAGGCCATGAAAAAAAAATCTTATTTGTAGTCTTGGAACAAGGTCTTAACTATGTTGTTATGATATTTTGCATTATGCATTCCGTCGTTATAAAATTAGCTATTGATATTACATGTGATTATTCGACTAATAGAATATTATTTTGAATAAGTAAATGGAATTATTTTTTTATATTTTCCATATTAATCTGATGTTTAAATTTAAATGATCAATGTTTTAGTGTTATACATTGCCCGAAATTTTAACAGTTATTTATGTAACTTCCCACGATATTTTTATCCTTACTGAGAATCTGAGATAACCCATTTCTATATTATAATTTTCCTTGGATTTGAAGAAGTATATTATGACTGACATGAATGTATTGTCTAATGGATATGAATATGTTCAATGAAGAGATAATGTTTTTCATATTTATTTCATAGTGTAATGTAATCTTATGTAAGTATCTAATTCTTCCAAAGATACGAAATGAATCTTTCTTTCGGGACATGGTCTCTTGTGATCATGCTAATGTTATGTAATAATGCACCAAATCAAGGTAACTTTGGTCAAGGCATTATAATTAGTGTGTCCTAGGCAACTTTGATGTTGTACACCTGATCTAGGTAGTGGATCATATATATCTTTTATATAATATTCTTAACAGCAAGTGATTTCTAGGTAGATATGATTATGCATAGACTTAAAATTAAACACATGTTATTTATTTCTACTATGTTTTTATTGTTATTTTATTTCTATGATATAAAAATGTTTTTTCTAAACTGAAAAAACGAAAAAATCATTTATAATTAGTCTTACTTAATGATTATTTAATATTTTGAATTAATAAATTGATTCCTAAAGTTATTGTAGATTTCATAATTTTTTTAGATGAGACCTAATCAATTATTGAGAATTCATTTAAAAGACTGAAAATATATCATTATGAAGTTTTGGATAACTATGCTATTTTTTAATTATTTGGTGGATTTTATTTAAAAATATTTTTAATAAAAATTATTTTTGGGTACTCATTTCTCACCTCCTCCAGTGATACTCAATCCAAAAAATACATATAATGACCCTATAGATATATTTATGTTATAAATATTATCAATTTAATATATTAATAATATTTCCAAAATTATTCATAACAATTATAATTTGTAAATTAAAAATGAACAACATCATTTCAAGAGGCAATAGTTCTCCATAAACATGAATGGTTATTTTTTAATCAATTTGATCAAAGTGTGTGTGTCTTTATTTTATAAACTCAACATAAATAGAAATAAGTATATATTGTATACTTATTTCATTATATAATCATGGTATAAGAATAATTTAATGTGGTGTAGAATGAAATGATATAATAATATATGTTGATGAAAGTTACCTCTTCATCGGATAACTCCTTTTGGTTTTCCCCAATAGACCTCCATGGTAGGATTTTTGCCCAGTGTAAGGATTTTAGGATGAGGGGAGTGGATTTATGAAATGATTTTTGTAGTTAATGCCTTATAAACATGTCTTGAGTTATTTAATGAGAGTGGAGAGGGGGGAGGCCCTTATAAACGCGTTGAGTGGAAAACAAGTATATTTTGAAATAGTGAATTCCTCCCACAATCTTACCTTGTAATGTTGTTTCAATATTGAAAAAATCAATATAATTGAATGGATAAGGTCATGATATGAAAACACAGTGGGTTCTTGAAAATTTTAAGGTACATTTGGCCCCTTATGATTAATGTTAAGTCACTTGATAAATTCATGTTACCTTATTCTTAGAAATTAATTTTAATTATTTACACTAATCAAATTGGTCAAAAATAAATTTTTACATATTATAAATTATAAATCAACATGATTAAAAATATAAAATAAATTTTACCAAATTAAATCCACATATGTTGTAGAATATAATTTAATATTAATTCAATATATTAAGTGAGAGAACTTGTTTTATGAAGAATGTTTTTTGTAAAGAAATATTACTTTATATTAACTTTATAAATAATAATAATTGTTATATGAAAATAATGTAATTATTAATGATATATAATCTGTATCTTTTATTTTAAATATTACACATCTGTTATTATTCTAATTAATTAAATTTGTGAAAACTTGTTCATTTTAAAAATGTTTTTAAAACCCCCATTTTTAATCCTAAAAATAATATTATACAGAAATATAACATATTGTTTATTAAATTTAATTATGTGGATTAATAAAACATTCAATACATTAATGAAAATTTAAAATATATTTTTATATTTTAAGTATATAATTTATTTAAAATAAAAAACAATTAATCTAAATAATGGATTTTTCATTATTCACGAAAATATCATTATTTTCTGAAAATTCACAAAATGTCACCCAAAGTAAATTATTTTAAAATAATTTAAAATTTTATGTTTATTTTTGGAAATAAATGTTTTAAATGTGTTAAAAATATGATTTCAATTATGTACACCATATAAAGGTGATCAAAATATTTCTTTGAAAATATATAGTTTAAAGAATAAAATTTGATTTACTATTATATTATGTCTATAAAACACATTGGATAAATGTTAAACCATAGATTGAATAAATTATATATCTATATTATTATAATTGAACATCTGTTATTTTTTTAATTAATACGTATAAAACAAACTTATATGCATTAAAATTGTTCTTCAATAAAATAATTTTTTTTTCAAAAGGGATTTATTTTCATTTATAATTAATTTGTCAATGAATAATTCATTATATATATGTGTGTAAACCATATTTTCATAATTCTTTTTATCCTGTTCATAACCTATACTCCAACGGATATGATATTATGTTAAAATATATCAGAGGTCATTTATGATAGGTTTTTCATGTTGAATTCACTATCGAACATAAAAATTTCAGGGTTGTGTGTAAATAATGCTAAACTAGGCGTTGCGTGTAACACAGTCTATTGAAGAATATCATGTTTTAATGTACCATAAGATAAACATTGTATTGTTTTAACTTTACGCAATAGAATATAATTCTCTTATTTTAGAAAAATGGGGTGTTATAATTAAACAACTGAAAGATGATCTTACGGTGATAGGAGTCGATTTCTATTCATCCATTAAAAATTATATATTTTTTACTATTTTATTACCCATATATTTTGGTTTTAACCCTTTTAAAGCACACCATGACAACAAGGATCTTTCTCATTATGTGCTAATATAGTTACTATAAAAGGAGAAATTCTCATAAATAGAATATGTTCAATATTATCAAATATCATAGTGAATTAGAAAAATATATGTTTTTTGGAGTTTTATATCATTTCATTAAATGTTATTTATTTTCGAAATCATTAAAATTAATTTTTAGAAAAATTCTTTCAATTGATTTTAAAAACATCATGAAAACAAGTAAACGCGGTGTAGATTTTTTTATACATCCCAAAAATGTCATATTAATGTACAAAATTATTTTAGCACATTAATTATCTCATATTGTAAAACTTTTAATATTTTTAATACTATATATTCTGTTTTTCTATAAATTAAATAACTATTGTGTCAGCTTTATATAATAATTTAATCTATTCATTTTTAACCTAACAATTATAAAAAACTAACATCCTAAAAATATTTTTATTATTCTCATTATGTCAATTTATATAATTTCAATATTTATTCCAACTCATATATATGTCTTAAATACTTATTTTAAAATGTTAAATATATTTTTTTGGCCTTGCACAAGCATTGCAAAAGAATTTGGAAAATCCACTTGTTATAAAAATCCATAATTCATTTAAAACCATAAAAATCATATAATAAATAAAATTTAATAACCAATTCATTATTGGAATTATTCTGCCTCAAATATTAAATTTAGGATACTAGAATCTACTTTTCTAGTGTTTTCTAGGCTCTGCATTATCACTAAAAATGATTTTACCTATTTATTATGGAATAAATTGTAATTTATTTGTTTTTAAATATTTTGGTATTATATTTTTAGTATTTTATCATTAATTTTTCATTCCATCTTATTTATAAATTTATATATTATTTTCATGTCATGGGAATATCATAACATATATTATATTTCATAAAAACACTATTTTTTACTATTCATTAAAAATGAACTATATGAAAAAATAAAGAAAATATCAAGGTGAGATAATTTTGATACATTGATTTCAAAAATTAATTTATATTTTTTAAATATGTTTTCTTAATATTTTGAATATTATTTTTAATATTTTATTAAAAAAATATTTTATAGGAAAATATATTTTTGGAGCATAAAATAACATTACTGAAAATTGAGTACTAATTTCTTAATAACTAATCAATGAAATTTTATTTATTAGGTCATTTTTTTGTATTAAATAATTTAGTTACAAATATTTATAACCACTAATTGTATTTATTTGTTACAATAGTAACATTTAAATAATAATATTTCATTGTACGTTTATGATCTTGGTTGCATGTAATACGAGCTATCAAATATTAGTGGTAAGTGAAAAATATATCATTCTCTTGATATGTTAGAATGTGTAATAAAAAATTCATCCTGAATAATACAAAAAAAAGTTTTTGATTATGAAAATATTAGTGGTAAGTGAAAAATATATATGTATGAAAACCCTCCCACCCATGTACTGATAAATATTGAGATTAAAAATGGTCTATAAGAAGTTATCCAATAAAAAACATTAAATTGGTGATTGTTTAAAGTACAACACGTTTCTTGGAAATAAATTAAAATGGAAAATGTTTTTCGGTTTTATAATAATTTTCCTGTGTTTGATATATTTTTTCCCTTATTAAAAAACATAAGTAAATAGACTTAATTGAATAGAATAATTTATTCCCTCTTTAAATTTCCACCACAATCACTTATTTTCTCAAAAGGATGACTGGTAAATGATCAAATTAAATTATTCCACAGAAAACTGTACATAAATTTTTTTAAAATATTCCCTACCATGTCTAAATAATATATTTAGAATTATTTGATCACATGTTCTTATGATATCAGTTTAATATTATTCCCAAATAATTTTTGGCCACTCCTATTTTTATATAAAAAATTTTATACACTTTAATCACATAGTCTCCATGATACAATCATTTTCATAAATATCTAACCCTAAATCCCAAATAATCCTAATATCCTCATGATTAGTGGATCTTTTAACCTCAAAGGATATCTTATATATTTTATCTGAAATTTGTAATATAATTTTCTGAAATAATACCTTGCATTGAACATAAGGGTTATATATACCTCTTCCCACTAAAACCATGCAAAAAATAACATCAATCAACTAAAATTTACATTATATAAAACCATAAAAGGGGGTATAATCAATTGATCACATGATTAACCTCAACATTATAAACCCATAATGGTATCCATAACTCTTAAGTTATCCTCACATGACAACATATATGCCTCTAAAAATTATTACAATCCTTTTTCATTAAAAATGCTCATATAATATCTAATATATTCAACAAATAGAGTACAAAAAATTATGGATGACCTAAATTACGTTGTCAGTAACCAATTACATGGTCACCAATATTATAAAATAAATTTTAATCATATCTATCCAAAATAATCATTATTAAATCAACATTTGGAACATATTAAGGTTAAACTTTTCCTGAATCATTTCTTATCCAAATATATCACCTTTCACCTCAATCAATTTTCTTAGTTACTATTACAATACAAAATATGTATTTTATTATTTAAAGAAAAACTATTTTGGAAAAATGGTTAAAGGTTTAATTAATTTATAAGCATAATATTATGAGTATAACATAAATCTTGAATATAAAAACATAAAAACTAAAATCATCCCACTACCATATTAAATCATAACTAGGATTCATCATCTAATTCCCAAATATGTTTTTTTAATTTCATATTTAAATCATGACTTAAGATTAAAAATCCTTAATTTAATAGCCCATAATACTTTTAATATAATCAATTTTATTATTAAATCACATATCAGTCATAAATCATTCATTCTTTCTTCATTATCATTGGTATAACCATTTTTAATAAAACCTTATTGATTCACTTATTTATCTTTATACCTAGGACATCAATTTTTTATAATGTAGGTACATTCCACATTAATATCATTAAACCATCAATGATACCTTAGAGGGACCATTATTCCCATCCAATTCATTACATAATTTTCATTTTCATTAAGAATTAGTTGATTTGTTTCCATATTTTCCACACTCAAAAAATATTCCTATTCATTTGAGATATTATTTTGATTGATTCCTCCCACATTCGAGAAAATTTAGAAAATGAATTTTATTTCCTCCATGGATATAATGAAAAATCGTATTTTTCATATTAGGAATGTAATTAAACTCACTATAGTTGGGATTTTTAATTCAATAATGAGATAGGTAATTAGTCATAATCTGAATGTTTCTCATTATATATATTATTTTAATTGGGTTCTAATGTGTACAATAATTCCATTGATTTCCACATTGAACATTATCTTAATTAATTTTCATTCCATTAATTTACTAAAACAAAAAATCATAGTGTTATAAAAAATAATTATAGTGGGAAATCATATGATATTGAAAAGTTATTTATATTCTGTCTAAATCGTGACACATAATTCTATGACCCCTTATTATTAAAAATGTTCATTCATTTTCATTACTAATAGTTAATGATTTTATACTATACATAGACATATCCCTTGTTTTCACACAAAAAATTTCTCATCCTATTTTCCAAAGGTTAACTATACCTTTCTCTAATGTATAATGTAGTGACCCATACTATTCATATATAAATATTAATTTTAATCAAATGAAGATAGATTACATAACATTTTGATCCATACACAAATTTTATAATTCCAGTTTCATAGGAAACTGGGACACATAATCAATAGATTTAAAATTATATTCAATTAACTTCTTCATAACTAAAATCCTTCTTATTCATATCAAACATAATACTATACATTATAACATGTGGAAATGAAACAAAAAAAAAGAGTTTCTCAAATGCTCAATAAGGTTGAAAATGGGAGAAATAAATCCATAATAAAATAATACAATAATACAATAATTTGTATATAAGATCATTACATTAATATATAAAATATATACCCATTCAAACAATAATCATAAGAACGTGTTGGGGAGTAAAAAATTACATTTCAATGGAAATGAATCGTGTGAATGTTAAATCATCATAACTCAATCATGAACCATAAATTAAAGTAATAAATGTTTTTGTTACTATCATAAGTATAAAAAACATTTCATATGTCAAGGATGACTACCAAAAACATTTCTTCAGGCATCAATATTATTTCCCATAGTGGATCAAGCACATCGACTTGCATCCTATAACAGATAAAGCATATCAACTCATTTCCCCAACCACTTTCTTGTAATATAATATATTTCCAAATTCATTGGAGGTAGATATATGTTCGTCCATTCACATAATAAAAATAAAGAATATGTTTACCAATAGATCATAAACTAGTCATCAGATCAAATCCCTTAAAATGAATTGGGTTTTCTAAACATATTTTCATTTGAAACCTATACAATATATTTAAATAATAAGGATTGTATCCTTATATCAAATTCCTAGTAAATATTCAATAACATAAAATGATTTTATCATAGATGGAAAATTATTTTGAAATATAACAAAAATAATACATTAGGAAAATAACCTTGCCATTTGGAAATGACTTTTATTCCTAAAAAGTAGTGTAGTTATAAAGGAAAAACTTTTATTTTAAAATATATAGTAAATAATTATTAAAATATTGTATTATTCATAATATATGGAATTTTTTTTATTACTCAAAATATGAATACAAAATTTTCTATATTTCTATCAAAAAAGTAACAAATATCCTCAATTGGAAAATAAAAAGAAATATGCTTTTCAAACCGTTCTGTAAAAAAGAAAAACATGGTTTAAAAAGAATTTAAAAATAATATAGGAATGGTAAAAAAACTTCTTTAAAATTTTTTTTTTGAAAACATTCATATGGAATATAAATTGTTCCCAGTGGTTAATTAAACATAACCAATCATGAATAATAATATCATAGTGAAATAAAACCCATACCACTTGAGTATCATTAAATCACAGTCCACATGAATGAAACAAATTGTTATGAATATCTTTATACTTTTATTTTAATGGTAATAATCATAAATGATATTCATTTGTAGTGTATAAACCACACAAATGAAAAAATAGGTGAATATGGATGTCTGCAACATAAACAAAAGTGAGATTAACATCCCATTACTATTATTCCATGTCTTCAAAAGTACTCTAACCTCTTAAATAATATATTTAAATTTATTAAAATTATATACTAGAGTACTAGTAATATTTATAATATAATATATTTTCCCTTTATAAGGTTTTAACATTCTCTTTAATCAATAATTCCATATTAATATTGTAATTTCCATGTGTTAATTGTTTAATTTATCATGGTTATTATAGTTAAGTAATTTTGGTTCTTGAAAATATACCTTATTTAAATCACATAAATAGTATTAAATTTTTTATAAATATCATATATATTTATTATATACGTATTTAAATTCTTCTATAAAATTTATATATGTAAAAATTATTGACACCATCCATGGAGATGACAGGTTTTACGTACGAATGAACGATATTTTCAATTTTCAAAAGATTGAATGAAATAAAGATAAATTTAAATTCACTTTTATATGATCGTTTTTATATCATATATAATCATTAAATTATTCCCCATTAACATCTAATTAAAATATAAATGATAAATCAATCACATCACTTAGTGGATGTGTTATTCCACATGCACGGACAATTGATGTTAATTATTACAAAAGGTTTGGATGGTAGGAAGTTAGAGATCATATTATCCTTATATAAGAATAGATATTAATGAAATATAATATATAAACATTAAACCCATAATAATACCCATCAATAATTTATGGTGAGGAAAAAATATTTTTATCGCTACGTGGAGGTGTTAAGTCGAACATACTAATGAGGATTAATTTCACTTCTCAATTGATGAGAAATATTGTGTATAATCGCATTCTTATAATCATAAAAAATAAAATAAATTTTTGGATGATTATGTTTTTATTTAAAATTAATATAAAATATTTATAACAGGTAAAATCATGTAGAAAAACAAGGATATCTCTTTGAGTGATTACCTAGGGATCTGGGGATGGACTTTTGGGAATATACGACCTTCTATATTGAAGATGTGGATGTTGAGAACAAAAATTGGATGATTTTTTGTCCTCATAGATGGCTCAACGTGGTGTAATTAAGTGAGGGAGCAGGTTCCCATTTTCAATTGAGTTGAGTGGAACTTTTGAATGTTCACCAAATTTTAATTTATAATAAATTTTGTCACCTTCTAAATAATTAAAAATGGAAAAAATGGAAAATGTTAAAATTTTAAAACAAATCATATCCGTTTTTTTATTTTTATTTTTTTTTATTATCTTTAGGTATCTTAATAAAATATTATTCTCAAAAAATTTAATTATTTCAATTTAGATACTATATATATAATTTGAATTAGAAGGCATACATAAAAATTATAAATTCTAATATTACACTTTAACACAACATTAATATGTTATATTATCATATAAAATTCCTGGAACATATTAAATCAATAAAATTAAAATTCTTTAAAATTTTCATATCAATTATTATTAATTTTATTTATTAGAGAAATATTTCATCAGAGTTTCGTAATAAATTAATGTCATTATATAATAACTAAAAATAATGAATAAATTTATATCATAAAAATGAATAAAATAATATTAAAATAGAAACATATATTCATTTATTAATATATTTCTTTCCTATGCCGACATGAATGATATATTAAAAACAAACAAAATAAATTGTTGTAACATTAATTTATTTAAATAATTTATTTGACATTTTCATGGAAACATTACCATTAAAAACTCAATTTTAATACATAGGTTATAAGGGTTGAATTTTATTCCACAAATTATAATTATATAAGTTGTTACTATGTTTCTACACATATATTTTGATTTTAAACCTTCATCGACCATTTTCAAACTTTCTGAGACAACATATTTTTTACCCATAGAAAGCCAATATACTACGTAGATATTGATAAATGACCTATTAATGGAACAAAGTTTATATTATAAACTATATCCAAGTCACATCAACCAATATATGTTTTTCATATGTTTTATTTTATTTATAAAATATATTTTTATTTTCCAAATGTCATAAATGTGAATTGTAAGAACTGTACATTACATTAACATTTATAAAAATAATAGAAGAAGTAAAATTTGAAATAAATATTTTAATACTTCCCTAAAATGTTTTTTTCCTATTAATTTTTTTATCAAGCGAATTATCTTAAATTATCAATATTTTAGTATTTTTAACACTATTTATTTTTTTCCTCTATTAATTTTATCATTACTGTGTTAGAATTTTAAAATAATTTAAGGAATTTTATTTTTTTCAAAAAATTATAAAGAATTACCAAATGAAAATATTTTTACTATTCAATAAAACCTTTTATTTTCAATAAATATTTATTTTTACTCATGTATACTTCTAGATATCATATTTAATATGTTATTTGGAGTTTTTTGACTTTGTGTAACCCTTATACAAACATTTGAATAATATACATTTTATATGACTCCAAAATTCATATAAAAAATATATATATTATTCACAATATTAGAAAAAATGTATCATTTACATATTCCTTCTCACAGAATTTTTTTAGGATCCCAAATTTTACTTTTTCAATGTTGGGTAACATCTTTGTCAGCATTGAAAACGAGTTTCATGTTTATTATGGAGTAAATTAATATTCATATGCTTCATATTAATTATGTGTCATATATTTATTATTATATCATAATAGAGTCATCCTATATGTTTCAAAAATTTATATATTATGTTTATGACTTAGAGATATCATAAAAGATATTTTTTTCAAAAAACATTTAACTTCATTTAATATTCACTAAAGATTTATCATCTTCAAAAAAACAAAAATATTTTACCCTAAGATAAATTTGATATTATGATTTAAAAAATGATATAATTCTTTTTAGATACATATTATAATATTTTTTTTAAATGAATTATAATATTTTCTCAAAAAGACTATTTATAAAAAAAATAAAATTTTGCAGCATAAAAAACATTTACTAAAAATTGATTACTTATTTCCTAAGAATATTTTAATTTATTTTTATTGAATATGTTTTTATTTAAATTTTATAATGCAGTTAATACTATTTATACCCACCAATTCAATAAGTTCATTATTACGGAAATATTACACTAACAATATTTCATGGTTCATTTAAGTTTAGTGTAACATGTAACATCATCTATTTAAGAAATTCAATTTAATTTAACTGAAATTCCAAAAAAAAACGGTGTTAAATTCATGATGTTAGTGGTCCATTGAAACACCTTGTCCCTAAAAACCACTCTTTTTAACTATGGATTCCATAAATGAACATGCATTTTATATAAACTCTATTGATGAAATAAACTCAAAGAGGTGACTCGAAGAGAGAATATGAGAAGTCAATATGAAGAAAGATAATAAAATAGGTGAGAAAACATCCAAATTAAATTTTTTTTTATCTTCATATAATTTTATTGATATATTACATAAGACAGTAGCTAAATCATATAAGGTTGAAATGGATATCATTAATAATTAATGAAAATTTGTTAAAAGTTATATATTTCAAGGAATCATAGTTTCCAAAGCAAGGATCGATGGACGTGTAGATCAAACACTAAAAAACAGAATTATTAAAAGATTTATCTCATAATCTAATTTTTTTTACTCAAATTAACCAAAATTAACAGGAATAGAATTCCCTAATTTTAATTCAAGGTAACCTATATAATATTGGGATAAGAATAAATACGTGCTATAGTAAGGAATGTTATGTAAATTAGAGATTTTTGGTTAAATTAATCTAAAAATCAGAACCATTGATGGAAGTATTAATGGTTTTATAATCCTACAAATAATTAAAAAGAAGATTTGATAAAATTTTAAAAAACATAATACAGAAAGTCTAATTCCATTAATTGAGGTTCAAACTAGTATTTCAATCATTAAAAAAAATATGTATTATAAGAGAAAGAATAAGAACATAATATTCTGGAAATAAATAGTTCACTTGAATATTTATATTTTATCTAACTAAATTGGTTCCTGATTTTTTGGTTGAGATTATTCTTCTAACCTCACTTTACCCTTGTACGATTAATAAGCTGTTATATCTAGAACCAAATAAAACAATGTATAAAAAATGTGATTCCAATAAAATGGGTGAACAATGGTTTATAGAAAAATGGAAATAAAAACAAATGGTGAAATATAATAAAAAAAGTGATTAATTGAATAAATTTAATTATTAAATAGGTATAAACTCACCCAAAATTATATAGAGATGACGAGAAAGTGCGACAATTTTTTTTTGTGATTTAATGTGTTTAAGAGATGGTTTCTTCTTAGTGATAAATAAATTAGAAGAGAGTAAATAAAAAAATATTGATTTTATTTAAAGATATTTTATTTTCCTCTAATATATATATAATGGTTGATAGTGTATACTACCTCTTGTTTTTTCCAATATCAACTGTAGTGGTTAGGCACTAAGAGTCTGGTGGATTTCATCATTTTTAAAACATTTAAATTAACAAAAAATTAAATTATAGTGAGTTAAAATAAAATTAAAACAACCATATTAATTGGACATAAATTTTATAAATAAAATATCAATTTATTACAATAATAAATACAGTGAAAATCAATGAATTTCACAACATGTACATTAGAATTTTCCAATATTATCAATTAATATTGTCCCAATAAATGAATATAAAAAATTTATTAATCATATATAAATAAATTTAAATATATTAGGAAGATATATATTAAATAACAATGAATTAAAGAGATAATACTCATAAACAATGAATTAACATTATCTTCGTAGAAATACTTATTTCATGATTTCATATAAATTTAAAGATGTTTATAAAATTGATAAAATGTATTTTGGTCTAAAATTATTATTAAATTATGCAAAATTGATATTCAATGTTGATATATAACTAAAGTATAATTAATAAAATTAAAAAACATTTGAAAAATTTCTTTATCAACGATATAGACCAATTAATGATCAGTGATTAGGAAATTTAGAAAGGTAACACACTGAAATTGTTTTTCTTACAATAAGTGATTCTAAAAGAGAATGGTTTTAGTTCATTATTGTTAGAAAGAATTTATAGAAAATTTAATATAATATTTGATGTTATATTTTATAGTAATGTGATTATAGGTTGTCAAATAGTCTGAGATATTATTTTTTATCCATATTATTTTCGAATAACAACTTTATGACACTATATATTTCAATATGGATATAGAAAACACAATGTAATTTTGTTTTTTACTACTCTAAGAAACAGAAGATATTCTAATCATGTGAAATTTCCCACTTTTAGTTTAACTATAAAAATTAAATATTAAAAAATTAATGTTCATTAAACATGTATGTTAAAATTAGATAAATATTATATGAAGAAAAATATGTTTTTTAATCATATATTATATTGTTAAATACTTGGGAAAACTTTTATATTGGATTTTATAGGATTTAATTGAAAATTAACAGAAACTCATACACTATATATATTGTTTTGATGTGTTATAGTACATTAATAATAGATCCCAATCTCAATTCAATGAGTCAATTATTCCCCATTTCACTATCTCCATTTAAGCATATGATTATATTTTTAGATGCTTAACATCTTTCTAGATGTCTATCAACCTCCTCAAAATATTGTATGGATTCTTCATGAATATTAGAGGACATATTTATGATATAATATCTCCACATCTATAGAATTCATTCGTCATGATTCATTATAGATTAACATGATTTATTATTTTCATGAGGGGAGTGTGGTAAATCTCATAAAGTGTTTTGTGTCACTAGGCCACTCTCGTTTATTATTACAGATAAAATCTGAGTGATGCTTATTGGAAAGAGAAAATATATGAAAACAATTCTAGGATATCCGAAAAATAAATAGTTTAAGTAGTGATAATTCCATGAACAATAGTTTACGTGTCTCTTTATTTCTATAAAATTATATCATAAGAGGAGGGAAGATCATGAGATGTGGTCAAGTATTGGCTTGAGGTATTTCTCGTTTGAGTACATGGTATTTACATTCATTAATAGGTGTTTCATTATAAAGACCCATCCTTAATATTTACAAAATCATGAATAAATTAATAATTCACATTGAAAATATTTTCAGGATTACAGTTTTATATAATTAGGCGATAACTATTACATTACATCTCAAATATTACAAATTAGAAAATTCTAAATAGTTTCAATTTTTTCATAAAATAAAAACTCTTTAAAAAAATAGTCATGTCTAGTTCATTGTTTTAGATAGCATGACTTTTCCATGATTCCATCCTTGGCCTTATTCATCTTTATGTCCCGTGAAAAACATATCAAAAAAACAACGGATGAGCATAAAAATATTAGTATGGATTACAAAAAAATGGAAGAAAACATTATTCTATCAATATAGACCATGCATAACCTCTTTAACATACCTCCTGAAATCATAATATTTTTGAATAACGCATAGAAATTATAAATCATAAATTTATCTTGTTGCATCCATATCATACATACATTGTAGTTATAACAACTACACAAGGAGTTACATTGGAATACCCATCACAATATATTCCCTAAATCATTTAAGAGAAACATTATCATTTACCTCCATCATGTTACGCAATGCATTGGAGAGATATCTTAGGCTCTCCAGTCCTAGGTTTTTCATGGAACCACCTATATACGTAATCAATTTCCATGAACCATAACATATTCACAACAGATAAAACCAACATAAAGAAAAGATAACATTTTTACATAGCAATCAAAATATATCATTTAAATATTATGATATATTAAATCCATTATCAAAACCATTTTCAATACCAAAATACGTAAAAAAGAATATGGTATTTATTTTCCTTTTAAAAATATTATGGATTGTTAAGGATTCCAAATATCAAATAATGCTCGCAGCAGTAGAATGGTCTTTTTCACCGCGTACGTTAAAAAGAAATATTATTTTTTTGTTGTTTAGTAAAATTCTTCATAGAAAAATATTCTCAAAGTAATTAATGAAAATTAAATGGGGTTTCAACACCACATAATATAAATTATTGTGTAAAACAAAATATTCCTCAATGAAAAGTGATTGAGTTGAAGTCCCTTACTTTATTTCTGACATGCCCCGTTCATTCTTTAATCTCCCGAATAATAAACTACAGATAATTTATACATTCTTCAGATCCTTTTTTAGTATTATTATTCTGTTTATATTACTTATTAAAACGTTTTAAAAATTATATAATCATTTAAGTTAATAACTTTCATTTTGTCGATATTTTGTACTTCTGTCAAAAATGAACTTTTTATAATAACAGGTTGTCCATGTGGTCAAAATTCCATTATCTCCAGAATTATATTCAATATTTAGTTATCATATATAAAATATATCTCTAGTATATATATTTAGTTATAAGAGTACATAACATTAGGAGATAAGAAATGAAATTCACTGTTAATGGAGAAGTTAAGTCGAACGTACGCATGAACGCTACATTCATTTCTATTTCGTATTTTAATGGAATGAAACTTAATGATACATTGGAATATTATAATTACAGTATAGTATCATATATATAATTTAATTAACTCCTTCCATTATACATCCCGTGTATGGAATTAAGGAGTCATATCACTTTGAGGGGGTGGTAGTCCACACTTTCTCAAATGAAATTATCGTATTTACCCATCCTGGAAATGATAATCCTATACTATAAATGAAAAAATACAAAATCATATAGAAAACATAAACATAATATATATCATATATGAATACAATTCCATCATAATGGCCACTATAAGAGGCGTTTGGAGATTTGAAAAATCATCGTTTCATGAGGCTGTAGTTCATCGTCCACAGAAATAGTATGTTCATATCCATTACATAGAGGATTCTTGATCTGTAGTTAGAAAAATTATCCTAACAAAAACCTATTATATTTATGATACTAGTTTTGTTATAAAACAAAGCAATAACGAGAGATTAGGGGGTTGAAGAATTAAAATAAAAGAAAATAACTTAAGAGAAGATATACATTTAAATTGGGTATCTCCCTTTGGTTTGAACCAAAAGGTTTACATGAATTGCCTTCTTCCTAGGTGAAGGCTTCCATGAGCAATACATGAATGCATGTAACTTAATTGGTAAGATTCTAGATGATCCAAGGGTCTTTAGAGGTGGGAGTAATGGGTTAGAGGTGCTGCCTTTTTTAAGGGGGAGGAGGGGCACTTTAGGAACGTTTGAAAGAATTTTTTTATTATAACCTAACTGTTGGATTCAAAATTTCCAAAACACATTACATTAAATGATAATAGGACTTCTAATGTAAATAAAATCATCCAATAATAATTGGACAGGTTTTTGATATTTTCTTAATTTTTATAATCTCATTCATTAAAATCATTCATTATTACAGTAATCAATGCATCATCATTGTTTCATAAGTAATTTATTTTATTTTATTTCTAAAAATTATAAATATAATTCCATGATATATGATATATTATTATCTATCAAATTAATATTTATTTTCGAAGTTATAACTTATATAACCCCATGTAAAAATTGATTTAATAAAAGAAATATGTTTATGTCATTTTTGTCTTTACATTAAATTAATTAACATAATGTTTTATTGTAAATTACAAGTGAATCCATGGGGTCCCAAAATCTTCCCAAGGATTCACTTCATTGAAAATATCTCATACAATAGGTTTAGAAAAATTTTAGGGGCAATTTACTATTATTATAATATTATTTTTTAACCCTTATTTACTATATACACCGTTTAACCATGGTAAATAAAATATTTACTAAAGTAAATATTCATAATGCCTAAAAATAAAAGTTACCAATATAAAAACTTTTGACCTCTTGATTCCAAATATGGAATCTATTTTTCCAAATTCAAAACAGAGAAGTCGAAGAAATTAATTTAAAATTTCTTTCCATTATCAAAACTAAAAAGCATGATTTTATGAAAAAATAACTATCTAATGATTGAAATATTATTATGTCCAAGTTCAAAGTGAAATTAATTCCAATTACAAAAATTGGATTAAATTGTAAAAATATAATTAAATTAAACTTTAAAACAAATTAAATATATAATCTAACCATATAAATAAATTAGATTAAATGTAACACCCTAACCCCTCTAGGCTGGAGTCGGTGCATTACTTGTGATATTGGTATGGTTAGAAGGAATTAAAATCCCAAAGTATTGATCAGTTTAGTAGTCTTGAAGAAACTATATATATAAATTTAACTCAAATTACATTGGAAAAGGATACAAAATTCAATGCATAACAAAAAACTCAAAACTGCATCCATAGGAATTCCAAAGAAGAACTTCTCTTCATCACATGTTGAAGGTAGAAAATGAAAGGGGTGATCTCAAATGATCAATAAGGGTTAAAAATAGTGGAAGCATGAGTATAATAATAATTTATTCACATTCAATCTGACATAATCAATATGGTATAGTGAATAAATGAACAACTAATGCCATTAATAAACTGTAAATGAAACTGCATCCATAGATTTTGTCATAGTGAAAACCTCATGGATAATAATAATAACTGGTAATGAATAAATAGAATTCTTATTAATTTGGTGTCATGTATCTGGAACATGAAACCATAATACCATAAAAACGATTTAGTTCTATGTGTTGAAACCCGTCTGATTTTTGGAAACAAACTCGAAGTGTTTATCGCCAAACTGTTTTGTCTCATGAGACCTAACAATGCCCCAAGGGGCTATAGCAAGCCCCACCCACCAATGCATGTCCAAGAATACATTATTCATTGATTCAATACAAGATCAATATGCCTTTAAATATCCGTATAGAGTAGAGTATACAGATTCATCAATATTTCCGTAATAAATCTCTAAATAAACACAATATCTAAAATGGTATACGGTTTATACAACAAACATATCCATGATACGAGTTTATGGATATTTAATATAAATATAATTTCAAATGACAAATTATCTCAAATGGGCAGTAGGTACACTACATATGGATTATTAGGTGCACAATACAATGTTAGTCACAACGAAATGGTAGTTGAGACAAACTCCCTTACCACAGTGTAATCAGTTGAATCATATGACAAGAACATAATGAGAAAAAAATGAATCATTTAATAACATGAATATAAATATAATCATGTTATTATATATAAAATTTTAGTACAAATATACCACATATAAGAAATAAGTCGCGAAAAATGAAAATCTCATAGAAATAAAAGTGAGATAAGAAACCCCTTACCTTATGCTAGAGTGTGCTCTTCATTTGTTTTAATGACCTAAATGATAAAATTTAGCCTCATTAATTAATATTTCCAGAACCTCATATACATTTAAATGATTTATTATAACCTTATTTGGTTTATTCATGGACCTTTTTATGGGTTCAATTGCTTCAATTTTCATGTTTTGGAAGCATTTTCTCCCTCGATTTCCATGGTTCGTTACTTGTTTCCATGAATGGGAGATCATTTGAAACATGGTTAAACATCCAAAATTATTAAAACATATTATTAAAGAAATTATGATGATAGAAATGATATTATAATGATTTTGGGTTATATACTAGGATGATGATTCATTAGTTAAAACATTAATGATGTTCGTTTAGAGCGTTTTAGTGGTTCTTTGATAATAACAACCTCGTTTTCTTTTATAAATTAGAACCATGAGTACCAAAGAATTCCAGATCCATGGGTGAGTCATAAGACATATATTATAACCTGGTTCAGCCATAAATCATTTCATGACTATACTTGAATGAATTCTTTGAAATTGAGATAACATCATCCACGATGTCGGTAATTCAATACATCACGGACAATGTTTTTAATTCCTTGAACAAGTGGGGTAAAAGATGAGGATTGATGATGAATTTCAAATGAACATGAGAAAATCAAGAATATTAATGATTTTGGAGATTTCATTCCGCTTTTGTATGAAGATATGAATAATGAATAAATAGAGAACTCAAACTAAAAGAATAATTTTTAAATCATTTACACAAATTTGGCAGCCTAATCGCCAGGGAACATGGTTTTAGAAAATATTAAATAGAGTGGGGACAAGGGTCACCTATCCAGAAATGAATCTTGAGATTGAGTAGATAAAAAATAAGATGAAAAATAAGAACATGGTATGGAGTCATGAATGATATACCATATAAGAGAGAACTCGAAATGGAAAATAAAGAAATTGAGAATGTTCATACCTGGTCGAGTAACCCATAGAACATGAAGGTTGGGACCTTAGGAGCTTGAGGAAAAATTTGGAGGACTAATATAGAGTTTAGAAGGATAGAACATCGTTGAGGGAGAATTGTGGATGAATTCAATGAAGGGAAGAGTTGGTATTTATAGGAAAAGTGAGGGATTATTTTAATAATATTCAAGGGACACCTCATGAGTGGTTTTGGCAACACCATGGGCTTTCCCATCATATT
Organism: Viscum album; assembly: GCA_963277665.1. NCBI lineage: Eukaryota > Viridiplantae > Streptophyta > Magnoliopsida > Santalales > Viscaceae > Viscum > Viscum album. The sequence goes on along the minus strand of OY728167.1, from coordinate 229,502,250 downwards.
TGACCATGGTATAAGACATTTGGGACACCGTAAATCTTATTTAACTATACAAATTTCGACCAGATTTATGACATCATTATTACATCATTAGTGATGTCATTAACACACGGAAACTTAAAACTGTATTTTTTACTATTCACTGAAAAATCAACTCTTTCAGAAAAATTCCAATAATTCACCATAAAATATTTTCGACTCGTAGAATTCAGAAGTGATATCCATTTTTCAGAAATAATTTTCAAAATATTATTAATTTAATTTTTAAATTTTTCATATTTAATTCGAAAAATAACAATCTTAAAGTGAAATTAGTTTTATTTCTAATTGAAAAACAAATTAAGATCTCATTATCTTATTGCCTTAGGAAAATAAAATAATAATATTATTTACTATTAATAAAGGTCCTATTAATATTAATATTACTATTCATATTACTATTCATATGGGTATGTTATTATTAACCAAAATCAATTTTGTTCTTTCAGACTCCAAATGACTTACTGAACACAACTCTAGATGACTATTTTTCGATATTCAAAACAAAGAAGTTAGAGATTTAGGTTTAATGGTTAGGTTTTATCTATCTTTTAAATAACCTAGAGTTTTTTGAAGGAACTCAGTGATAAATAGATTATAATTAAAAAAAATACCATAAAATGTTTAGGGTGCTACATTATTCCCTCCTTCGGAAATTTCGTCCTCGAAATTTTATGTACATAGCCAACCAAAAAGATGTGGGTGATTCTTCTTCAGGAAATTCTTTGGTTCCCATGTTTCTTCCTCCATATTATGGTTTCTCAAATGAACCATTACTAGAAAAGTTGTAGTTGTTCAATTTCTCAATACCTGCTCCCTTGTATCAAGAATCCTGATGGGCTTTTCATAGTATGACAAATCTGGTTACAGTTCTATTCCTTCATATGGGAGTACATGGGTTGTGTCTGGAATGTATTTCTTTAACAATGATATGTGGAAAAAAACATGAACTCTGGAGAGGTTTGGTGGAATCTCTAAATGGTAATCTACATCTCTGATTCTTCCTAAGATTTCAAATGATCTGACGTACCTGGGGCTTAGTTTCCCATTCTTCCCGAACCATAAGATTCCCTTCCATGGAGATACTTTTAGAAATACATGATCTCCCACTTGAAATTCCAAGTTGTTTCTCTGGTTGTCAGCATAACTCTTCCCCCAAATTTGGGCTATTTTAACATGGGCTTGTATTTTCTTCAACATTATCGTTGTCTCTTAAATATGTTCTTGGACTATAAGTTTCCTTTCACCAACTTTGTCCCAACAAGTTGGAGTTCGACATCTCTTTCCATATAATGCTTCATATAGAGACATTTGAATATTTGAATTAATATTATTATTGTAGGAAAATTCCACAAAAGGAAAGTATTGGTCCCACATACTTTGGATGTTAAGGGAGCATGATTTAATAATGACTTATAGATTTTGAATAGTCCTTTCAGACTGTCTGTCAGTTTGAGGGTGATATGCAATACTAATATGAAGCTCAGTATTCAATGCCTTCTGGAGACTTTTCCAAAAGTGTGACATAAACTAGGGTTATCCATTAGAGGAAATTGATAGAGATGCACCATGGATTCTCACAACTTCATTAATATAAAGTATTTCCAGGCGCTCAAGTGATAAATCCTCTCTTATAGGAAGGAAATGTGTTGTTTTAGTTAGATGATCAACAATTACCCATATTGCATCATTCCATCTTGGTGTCCTCTATAGTCCAGTGACAAAATACATCGTAATGTTACCCCACTTCCACATTGGAATAGGTATAGGTTGCATCACTCCGTTGGGATGTTGTATCCTTGCCTTCGCTTGTTGACAAACTAGACACCTTGACACGCAGTCAGAAATTTCCCCCTTTATATTATCCCACCAAAAATATTCATTTAGATCTTTGTACATCTTGGTGCTACCTGGCTGTATTGGGAAATTTTGTCTATGAGAATCATCTAACTGTTCACTTTTTTATCTTAGGTATTGATGGAAGACATAACCTCTTCCCAAATTTCATAACTCCTTATTCATACACGAAGTCAGCCAGTATCTCATCCGTAACTGCATTAATTTTCTTGTGCAGATTCTCATCATTAGATTGAGAAATTTTTATCTTCTCTAGTATATATGGTTTTGGAATCTTTGGAAAGAGGAGTTTTGTTTCCCCTTCCTTAAAAATCCCCATATCCATCTTCAGTATATCCATGAACATAGGATCTCTTTCAATCCTAATTTGAGTCAAAAGTCCATGGTCATTCCTTCTTAATGCATATGCCACTTTATTCGCCTTTTCTAGGTGGTAGTGTATTGAACGATCATAACGTTTAAGTAACTTGAGCCATCTTCTCTACATCATGTTGATTTATTTTTGTGTGAAAATTTATTTCAAACTATTGTGGTCTTTATAGATCTCACATCGCTCTCCGTAGAGATAATGCCTCTATATTTTCAGAGTAAATATTATGGCCGATAACTCATGATTAGGAGTAGGATAATTTTTCTCATGAGTCTTCATCTATCTTGATGCATAATCAATAACTCTATATTTTTTCATAAGGATGCAACCCACTCTATACTTTGATGCATAACTATATATTACAAATCCATCTCTTCTAGATGGCAACGTCATAATTGGAGCATTGACCAATCATCTTTTCAATTCTTCGAAACATTCTTTACACACTTCTGGCCACACAAACTTAACTCCTTTGCGTGTGAGCTTGGTTAAGGGGTTAGCTAGTTGGGAAACATTTTGAACAAAACGCCGATAGTAACCTACAATGCAAATAAAACAGCGTACCTCGGTTATGTTTGTTGGTGTGGTCCAATCTTGGATTGCCTTAGTTTTCACAGGATCAACTAGGGTTCCATCCATAGAGATAATATATCCTTGAAAATAAAATGGCTTAATCTAGAATTCGCACATGCTAAACTTCCCATATAATTGATTTCATCTATGAGTTTTCAGAATAGTTCGTAAATGATCTTCATGATCTTCGTAGCATTTTGAGTATACCAGGATATCATTTATGAACAACACAACAATTTATCAAGATAATCCTAGAAAACTCTATTCTTTCAATCCATTAAAACAGAGGGTGCATTTGTCAGTCCCATAGGAATCACTGTAAACTCATAATGCACATACGTGGTTCAAAATTCTATCTTTGGAATATCTTCCTTCCTCACACTCAGTTGATGAAATCCATATATAAGGTCAATATTTTAAAAGTATTAAGCACCATGAAGTTGGTCAAATAAATCATCAATACAGGGTAGAATATACTTATAATTTATTGTAATAGCATTGATTTCTCTGTAATCAATGCATAGCCACATGGATCCACCTTTCTTCATTACCAACATGACCGAGGCTCCCCATGGTAAAATACTAAGTTGAATAAATCCTTTTCTAGTAAACTCTTCTAGTAGTTTCTTCAGTTCCACTAGCTCCACAGTGGCCATTCTATATGGGGTCTTTGATATAGGTCTTGCACCAGGAATAAAGATAATTAGAATCTCAACGTCCCGCTCTGGAGGTTGTCCAGGTAAATCTTCTGGAAATACATCAATGTAATGTTTCACTATATGCATATCATCAATTTGAATATTTCTTTCCTCTCCCATAGATATTTTTTTATCTTCCTCTTTATGTATTTAATTCAATAGAGCTACTGGGGGTGGTTCTAGATAATAATTAGGTGGAGAAGTTTATTTCCTAAAGACAAGGGATTCTACCCCATTTCCAAAAATTGTAACATCCTTTTTTATGCAATAAATTATCGAATCATAATTTGATTGCCAATCCATATCGAGAATTATATCAAATTCAATCATGGGTATGATGATAAGGCTAGAAACAAAAGCATGTTTTGGTGTATGGATGGGGAATAGTAGACATTCCTTTGTTGCAATGATATATCCCATGGGAGTTTTGACTGATAACTCCTTTCATAAATCAAATTGTACATATCCAATTTTCTTGGAAAACTTAGAGGATATAAATGAATTCGATGATCAATAATCAAATAATGTTTTGGAAAATTTTGAGGAAAAAATTAATGTACCTCCCACCACAACACTCGGAACATCAACCACTATTGTAGTAATCATATAGGCTCTCCCTTTCTCTCTTGGATTTTTCAGAGGCATGTTTCATTGGCGCTTAGGACACTCATTTGCATAGTGTCCCATCACTCTACAGTTGAAGCATTGTAAATCATTGAATTGTTTCATCCACTTGCATTCATCAAATTGATGACCCTTTTCTTCTGAAGTAATAGCAGACTCCCATTCCTTTCAAGCATTTCCCGGGATGATTCATTCCACAGTTCTCAAAAAATGGGAAACTATTTGTTCCCTTTCTCTTCTTTGGTGCTACTCCTTTTCCTTTGTTATCATAATTCCTCTTCATTTCTTGGTTTCCTTTGAAAAAAATTGATCTAGAAAATTCCTTCTATATTTTGATGGCACATGATACAATTTTATCGTATGATGAAAATGATTGAGAAGCTAGTGCCCATCGAATAATTTCCTTAAGACCATCAATGAAATGATTAATCTTTTCAATTATGTCATGAACGTAACCCACAGAAAACCTATCTAGCCTTATGAAGGTTGCCTCATACTCTGCAACACTGTCTTCTTCCCTTTGTTTCAAGCCAAGGAATTTCCTCTTCATTTTAGTTCATTGCCCATGTGGAAAATATTTTTCGAAGAATATTTCCTTAAATTTCCTCTATTATATATCCTCTATCTCTTATTCCTCAGTAGTATTTTGAATCAAGGACAACAATTGATCAGCGTCGCCCTGGAGACAATATACTACCAGTACTACCTTTTCATTTTCATTGCATCTTAACGCCATGAATATCATTTCAAGGGATTTGATCCATTGCTCATCAACCACTGGATTAGTAGTCCCACTGAAAGATGGGGGCTTCTGCTGCATGAAACGAACCAACATAGGTGTTGAATGGTTATTCATTACAACTTGAGTAATTTGTCCCAATATGTTCATGATCTGATCTGCTCCACCATTGACTGTGTTGACATGCTCATTAAGGAGATCCCTACCTTTCCCACGAGAATTGTTTCCCCTTATTCCATTAGATTCCATTTCAAAATAATGGGATACAATTGTTTAATTTATGAATCACAAATATAAAATCACACATGATAGATTCAAATTCTATGCATAGCTAATCTTATAAACATGGTTTTTATATGGAAAAATTTACATTATCTCCTTCATAATGGCATGTAAATAAAATATAAATTATCCTAAGCATATCTCCTAGGAGTGTCGTAACCAAGAGTGCATCAAGGCCCGTTGTCATGCACCAGTTCCCATTCGTGTCTAGCTCAAAACAGTGTTTTCATGTTTTACCTGTATATACATATGTGCCAGAGCCGCCTCTACCTGCTCGTATCTAGACAAGGCTGTATTGCTTCAAAAATCCATATAATCTATTACTTACAAAAATGCAAGGATGTTATTGAACTTTTATCCTCAAATATTACCTTAGGGAATTGTTCCCTAATATAAATTTCCTAGTCTAGTTTCCATGTGTTTTACTAAACTTTCTTTGATACCAACTGCAACAACCCGACCCCTCTTGGCTGGAGTCGGTGCATTACTTGTGATATTGGCTTGGTTATAAGGAATGAAAATCCCGAAGCAATGATCAGTTTAGTAGTCTTTAAGAAACTAGATACATAGATGTAACTCAAATTACATTGGAAAGGGTTACCAAATACAATACATAACAAAAAAACTCTAAACTGCATCCACATGAACTCAAAACGAGACCTTCTCTTCATCACCTATAAAAGGTATAAAATTAAAGGGGTGAGCTCAAATGCACAGTAAGGGTTACAAATAGTGGAATCATGAGTACAATAATAAGTGAATCATATTCAATCTGACATAATCAATATGGCATAGTGAATAATTGAACAAAAAATTCCATTAATAAATTGAAAATGAAACTCCATCCATATATTTTATCATAGTGAAAACCTCAGGGATAATAATAATAGCTGATAATGAATAAAAAGAATTATTATTAATTGGACATCTTGAATCTGGCACATGAAACCATAATAGCATAACAACTATTTAGTTCTATGGGTAGAAACCTATCTGATTTTCAGAAACAAACTCGAAGTGTTTGTCGCCAAACTGTTTGGTCTCATTATACCTACCGATGCATCGAGGGGATATAGTGGGCCCCACCCCACATTTCATTTTCAATAATTATTTATACATTAATTCAAAAAATGATCAATATGCCTTTTAAATGTTTGTATAGAGTAGAGTATACAGATTCATCAATATTTCCATAATAACATTCCAAATAAACAGTGTATGTAAAATGGTATACGGTTAAGAAGACAAACATATCCATGAAATGAGTTTATAGATATTTAATATAATTAAAATTTCAATTGAAAAGTGATCTCAAATGGTCAGTAGGTAGACCACATAAGGATTATTAGGTTCACAATACAAAGTTATTCACAATGAAATGGAAGTTAAGACAAAACCCCTTACCACAATGTAATCAGTCGAATCATATGACCAGATCATAATGATAATAAAATGATACATTTAATAACATGAATATAAGGAGAATCATGTTATTATATATCAAATGGAATTACACATATACCACATACATGAAATAAGTGTCGATCAATGAAAATCTCACAGAAATGAATGTGAGATGAGAAACCCCTTACCTCATGCTCGAGTGTGTTCTTCGTTTTTTTAAATGACCTGAATAATCAAATTTAGCTTCACTAATTAATATGTACAGAACCTAATATACATGGAATTTATTTATTATAACCCTATTAGGTTAATTCATGGCCCTTTCTATGGGATAAATTGGTTCAATTTTCATGTTTTGGAAACATTTTCTCCCTTGATTATCATGGACCGTTACTTGTTTCCATGCATGGGTGTTCATCGAAAACATGGTTGAACTTCCAGAATTATTATTAAATATTATTAATGAAATTATGAATATATAAATGATCTTATAATTATTTTGGGTTATATTCCATGATGATGAATCATTTGTTAAAATATTAATGTAGTTCATTTAGATCGTTTTAGTGGTTCTTTGATAATAACAACGTCATTTTGTTTTATAAATTAGAACCTTGAGTTACAAAGAATTATAGAACCATGGGTGAGTAATAACACATATTGTATAACCTGGTTTAAAAATATAAAAGGTTTCATGACCAGACTTGAAATAATTAATGGAAATTGAGATTACATCATCCACGATGTTGGTAATTCAATACATCACGGACAATGTTTTTAATTCCTTGAACAAGTGGGAGAAAAGAATAAGATTGATGATTAATTTCTCATGAACATGATAAAATACAGAATATACAAGAATCTAGATATTTAATTCCTCTTATGTATAAATATATGAAGAAATAATAAATAAAGAACTCAAAATAAAAGAATAATTTTGAAATCGCTTACAAATATGCGACAGCCTAACAGCTACACAACATTGTTTTAGAAAATAGTAAAAAGAGAGGGGACAAGGGTCAACTATACAGAAATGAATCATAAAATATATTAGATCATGAATAAGAAGAAAAATAAGAACATGGCGGGGAACCATGAATGATATTCCACATAAAATAGAACTTGAAATGCAAAAGAAAGAAATTGAGAATTTTCATACCTTGTAGAGTAACCCTTAGAACATGATGGTCGGGACCTTGGGAGCTTGAGGTAAACACCGGAGGAATAATATGGAGGTAATAAGGCCAGAAATTCGTTGAGGGAGAATTGGGGATGAATTCAATGAATGAAATAGTTTGTATTTATAGGAAAAGTGTGGGATTATTTTAATAATTTTCAAGGGACACATCATGAGTGGTTTTGGAAAAACCAGGGGCTTTCCCATGGTATTTGCCCATGGTATTAGCCACATGGGACACCTCACATCTTATTTTACTATAAAACAGTCTACCGAATTTATGACATCCTTATTACATAATTAGTGAGGTCATTAACACACTAAAACTAAAAACTGTATTTTTTTATATTCACTGAAAAATCAACTGTTTCAAAAAAATTCCCAAAATTCACCATAACCATTTTTCGACATGTATAATTCAAAAGTGAAATCCATTTTTCAAAACTAATATTCTAAATATTATTAATTTATTTTTTAAATAATTTCATAGTTAATTATAAAAATAACAATCTTACTGTGTAATTAGTGTTATTTCTCATTTAAAAACTAATTAATATCTCATTATCTTATTGCCTTAGAAAATAAAAAATTATATAACTATTTTTTATTAATAAGGGTCGTATTACTATTCATATTACTATTCTTATTACTATTCATATTGGTATGTTACTATTCACTAAAAATCAAGTTTGTTCTATCAGACTCCAAATGACTTCCAAAACACAACTCTAGATGACCATTTTTTGAAATTCAAAACATATATGTGAAAAATTTATGTTTAATGGATAGGTTTTAACTATCATCTAAATAACCTATTGTTGTTTCGAAGGAACATAGTGATTAATAAGATGTATTTAACAAAAAAATTACATAAAATTTTTGGGGTGCTATATTAAAATTCAGTTTTGAATTAAAATAAAGAATTTTTCTTTATTCATTAAAAAATAAACATTATCAGAAAAGTACCAAAATTTGATCCAACGAAAATTTTGATGTCCCTATTCTAAATAAGAATTTTATTTTCTCTAATAGAACTTATGAAAGTGTCTTAATATCTATTTAACATGGGTACACCATGAAAATGACGTAAAACAACCTTTAAAAAATATTAGAGTTTTTTATGCTTAAAATTGGATTCATTCATATTTTACGCCTCTAACTCTTATTGTATAATGGTAATGACATTCAAAAAACATGTATAATCATTTTATAGTTAGTTCTATTCATTCCAACCAATAAAATGTCTATCCATTAACTACAATTTAAAATAATATTATACTATTATTTTTTAGTATGACCCAGCCTTGTGTGCAACATGAAATTTCAGAAAAACCAATTATTGCATGTTAGGTACACCATTGGACATATCATTCGCTTTTTAAGTAAAATTAATATTTAACTCACAAATATTAATTATTATGAAAATATAATATCCTTTATTTACATGGGATGTTACATCCTTCATCCATTTGGAAATTGTGTCCTTGTAATTTTATTTAGTTATTAAATAAATGGGTGTAATTATCCCTCAGAAATTTTTTAGATTCCCATGTTTCCACTTCAACAATATGATTTTTTTAATCTTTTACCGGATGGATTAACTTATTCTGAAAAATTTGATCTCTTTGGTCTGGAATCTACACTTTTTTTCCTCATGTAGAAGATTCTCTTCCAATTAAACTATCATTGGAACCAAAACATTAGATGGATCTGGAATATACATTCTCAACATTAAAACATGAAATGCATTGTGTACATGGGTAAACATGGACATAAATGCTCTATATAAGATACTTATCCATCTTTCCCCTAGATTTCATATTGTCTGAGGATCCTCGGACTAATCTTTCCATTCTTACCAAAACGTATAAAACATTTCCATGGAGAAACATTGAGAAATACAATATCACCTACCTCGAAATGAATATCTTTCCTCCAGTTATTTGTATAATTTTTCTGGCTTCTCTGATATGTTCTCAGGTGCTTCAGAATAAACTGAACATTTTCTACCATCTATTCTACCAATTCTAGTACCATCAGTATCATTACATCTACTTCATCCAAAAAGGTGGAGTTCGACACCACTTCTCATATAAATCCTCAAACGTTTTCATTAGTATAGTGGAATGAATACTGTTATTATAAGAATACTCAACCAAAAATAGATGTTGGTCCCAAATTCATTGGTAATACAGTGAACAAAAACATAACATGTCCTCCAAGATCTTAATTTTTCATTATGGCTGCCCATATGATTAAGGATGAAAAGCTGTACTGAAATTTAATTCAGTACCCAATGACTTCTGAAGGACTTTAAAAAAGTCAGAAAAAAACCTAGGATCACAATCAGATACAATATAGATAGTTACTCCTTGAAACATAACTATATCTTTAACATACAGCCATGATAGTTGATATAGAGATAGAGTGTCTCAAATCGGAAGGAAATGAGAATATTGAGTCAATCGATCAATAACAACCCAGATTCCACTATTACCATGAGATGTGTTTGGTAATCCCACAATGATGTCTGTGGATATATTTTCCCATTTCCACTCATGAACCGGTAAAGGATGAAGCTTCCTTTTTGTAACTACCACTCTGCTATAACCTATTGAAAATTCAAACACTTCATAATATTGTTAGCAATATCTCTTTCCTTACAATCTTGACAGAAATACTCTCTATGATCTCTATGCATCTTAGTGCTAACAGGATGAACTGAAAACAGAGAACTATGAGCTTTACATAATAACTCATTCATCAATTGTGAATCACAAGAAACACATATTATCTTACCAATCCTCAAAAAAACATTATCAATGTTAAAATCAATAAACTTACCCTTGTAAACCAACTTTAACTTTTTACAGCAAATCACTATCTTCCTTCCGCCCTTTTTGAATTCTATTTGATATAGGTTATTTTGTTGAAAACTAAAACAAAATATTTTAATTTTCTACAACGATAACATCTATGAAAAATTTCAACAAATAATTAATCAATGGACATTATTCAAAATGTAACATGGTTAATGTAGCAATACTCTTTCGACTCAATACATCAACCATGCCATTTTTCATTCCTAGATGGTAATGAATCATTTAATCACAATCCTTGATTAAGTCTATACATCTCCTATATGTCATGTTTAATTATTTTTGAGTGAATATATACTTCAATATTTTGTGGTCAGTATATATTTCACATTTTATTCTGTACAAAAGATGCCTCCATGTTTTTAAAGAAAAATAGAAAACAACTAATTCCAAATATGTTGGGTAATTTAACTAATGAGGTTTCAACAACCATGAAGAATAACCAATTAACTGTTATTTTCCATTAGGATAAAACCATTTCCTTTCAAAGAATCATCACTGTTTATTACAAACTCGCCATCTCTGTAAGGTAATGCCAAAACTAAAGCATTCACCGATATTCCTTTCTATTCCTATAAACAATTATGACATTCTTTTTTTCAAACAATCTTAACACCTTTTTGAGTTAACTTAGTCAGTGGGGTAGATAACCATGAAAAATTTTAAACAATCATCTGGTAATAACCCACTAAAACAAGAAAACTACATATCTCTATTATATTTGACAGTCATGTCCATTCTTCAACAACATTTGTTTTTTCATGATCTATAGTTAATCTATTTTTTGAAAAAAAGTTACTAGGGAATGAAATTTTTTTAACCAAAACTCAAACATGCTTAATTTACCAGATAGTTTCATTTATTTTAATTTTTTCAATACAACCCCCAAATGAATTTTAGGATCCTCTTTACTTTTTGAATATACCAAAATATAATGAATGAACACAACCAAAAATTAATCCATGAACTGATGGAAAATTCTATTCATAAGATCAATGAATGCATCGGGTGCATTGGTTAACCCACAATTCATATCCAAAAATTAATAATGGACATATCAATAATGAAATGAGATCTTATAAATGTATTCTTCATTTAATTTCAATTAATAGTACACCAACCTCATGTCACTCTTCGAAAAAAACAGAGCTCCCTAGAGATGATACTACTTCAATCGATGGGCCATCGTCTACTGAGGTAGATGAAAAGTATTTAACCTCACCTAAATTCATATAGACTGACTGCTATCCCTCAGTTGAGTTCATCGTTGGACACTCATATTCAAAATGACCCATTTCAATTCACTTAAATGATTTTACTGGTGGTGAATCATATTTTGTCTTACCATTACAACGAACATTCTTAGTACAATTACCTGCATTATTTCCCATTTTACCCCATCAGTAGCAGTTACCAAAATTCAAAATACATTTTCTAGCATTCTTTTTAACAAAATTTCAAAAAACTAAAAACTTATTTTTTGTACCATCAGTGTTTTTTTGATGAGATATTCCATTTCATCTACCACCTTGACCTCTTATATTGTTACTTGTCAAAGAAGACATGATAATCAGAAAACTCTATTAACACCTTTTCCACACATCGAACATGTTTCTCAAAAAATTATAACTCATGTGAAGCGAATTACATTTGATAAATTTTATTTAATCATGAGTATAAATGATTGTTTTTACTATCAATATATCATATGAAATTTGTAACATACCTTTCCAGTCGATTGAAGTTTTCTTCATAATCTGCCACTAAGTCATCTTCTATCCTTAATTTCATGAATTTTATTTCAATCACAAGAAAAACCAACTTAGAAAAATATTTCTCAAGAAACATACCATTGAATTCATCCTAGTCAAGAGCATCAATCGCCTCACTATCCCTGGTATTTTTCACCATCGACCACCACTTACCAAATTAACCTTCAAAATGGTAAATAGGGAGACTGAACTTTTGATGTTATGAACACCCTGTGACATCCAAAATAATCTCCAATGCATTAATACACCATTGATCTACCACAGGGTTAGATGATCCTATGAATGATGGATGATGTTTCCTCATGAAATACTCTACTATTGACATGTTTCTCTAAGGATGATCTATATGATATCATGCATGGATACCAACACCATTTATAGCTTGAGTAAATTGTTCCATCACTGCAAAAAACTGTTCAGTTTAGATTTCTACCATCTGAGGTTGCTAATTTTGACGGTTGTCTTCCTCCAGATGTCGTCCCATCATAGCAACCATGTTTCCTTACCATAAAGTGAAAATGATTTATGGATATTAATTAAACAATATCTAAAATTCTAAATTTTTCTAAACCAACCCATGATACCATGTATAAGGGCCCAGCCTTAGACATTACATATTTTTGAATTATGAAAATAATTAAAATTTAGGATCTTTTCATGTTTATATTTTTAGAGAATTGGGCCTTAACTATTACATTACATCTGAAATATTACAAAGTAGAAACTTCTACACAGTATCCATTTTTTCATCGTATAAAAACTCTTGATAAAAATATTCTTATATAGTTCTATGTTTTAGACAACATTACTTTTCCATGATCCCATCCTTGACACTATTCATCATTAAATCATGTGAAAAACATTTAAAACAACTTCAAATGAGTATAAAAAGCTCGGTAAGGATTATAAAATAAAGAAATTAAACATTAGTTCATCAATACATACCATGAATAAGGTATTTAACATACCTCGTGAAATCATAATATTTATTAATAACACATATAAATCATAAATCATAAAGGTAACATGTGGAATCCATATCATACTCACATTGTTTCTATCACATATGCATAAAGAGTTACGTTGGAATACCCATCAAAATATATTTCCTAAATATCATAATAGAAACATTAATGATTACCTTCGTTATGTTACCCAATACATTGGAGAGATATCATAGGCTCTCCCACAATATGTTTATCACGAAACCACTTTTAGAGGTAAAAAATGCCGATGAACTATAACATATTCACAACACTAAAATACATTAATGAAATATAACATTTCAAAATTGAAATCACAATATATCATTTAAATATATTGATATAATCAATCCATTATAAAAACCATATTCAGTTCCAAAATACATAAAATAGTATATGATATTTTTTTTCCTTTTAAAAATATTACAACTTGTTACGAAAGCCAAACATCAAATAACACTCGTGGCTACAGAAAGGTCACTGTCATAATGTACGTTAAAAAGAAACATTAATTTTTTTAGTTTAAGTAAGTGATACATAGAAAATGATTCCCTTTGAATGAAATGAAAATAATAATGGGTTTAAACACAACATAAAATAATGTAGTGTATTAAACAAAATAAGTCTCGGTTAAAGGAGATTGAGACGAAGTCCCACACCTCGTGTCCGACTTGACTCGTTCATTATTTAATATCCTGAATAATAAACTGTACTTAATTTATACTTTACTCATATCATTTTTCCGGTTTCTTTTTCCTTTTATATCACTAATCACCATGTTATAAACATTATATAATCATTAAGTTTATAATGGTCAATTTTTTAATATTTGTAACGTCATTCAAAAATGACCTTCTTATAATTACAAGTTGTCCATGTTGACAAAATTAAATTATCTCCATAATGATATTCATGATTTTGATATCATATATATCATATATAACAAATATATATTTATTTATAACAGTACATAACAATTGGAGATAATAAATGAAATGCACTGTTTAAGGGGATGGTAAGTTGTACGTATACATGAACACTACTTTCATTTATTTCATATTTTAATGGAATTAAAACATTATAATACATAGGTATGTTATAATTACATTATAATATAATATATAATTTCAATAATTCCATCCTTTATACATCCCACATATGCCATTAATGATTTATCACTTTGAGGAGGTGGTAGTTTGCACTTTCTCAAATTAAATTATTCTATTTACCCATTATGAAAACCATAATGGTATTCTAAAAATAAAAAATAAAGAATCATAGAGAAAAAATAAACATAATATATATCATATATAAATACAGTTCCATCATAATGGCCACCATAAGAGGTGGTTGGAGATATTTGAACTATTATCAATTTGTGAGGTAGCAGTTCGTCATCCACAGAAACAGTATATTCGTATTAATTAGATGGAGGTTTGAGGATATGTAGTTATAATCTTTCAAATTAAAAAATATAGTATATTTAACATACTGTTATTGTTATAAAAGAATGTAATAAAGATATAATTGGGTGTTGGAGAAGTAAAATAAAAGTAATGATCTGAAAAAAGATGTTACAATTAAATAAGGTAGCTCCCCATGGTTTGAAACAAAATGTTTACTAGAATTGACTTTTGCATAGGGGAAGGCTTTTAGGATGAGGAGAGGGATGTACGGAGCTTAATTTTCTAGACGATGGATGAGCCAAGGGGTTTGAGAGGTGTGATTAATGGGTTAGAGGTGGTGTCCTTTTATAAGGGTGGAGGGGGTTTTTGAAAATCATGAATATAGTTTTTTATTATAAACATATTTTCGGGTTAAAAAGGTCCAAAACACATTAAATTATAAGTTAAAATCACTGTTGTTCGAAATAAAATCATCAAATATTAATTGTACACGTTTTGGATGATTTTTAGTTTTTTTAATATCATTTACTAAAATAATTCATTATTAAGTTAATCACTGCATCATCAGTATGTCATAAATAATTTTATTTATATTATGTCTAAAAAATAAAAATAAAATACCATGATATAGGAAAGATTTTTAGCTTTCAAATTAATATTTATACTTGAAGATATAACTTATATAACACAATATAAAAATTGATTTAATAAAATATATATGTTTATGTCATCATTGTCCATAAATTAAATTAATTAATATAAAGTGTCATTATTACTCCCAAGTGGCTCCATGGGGTCCCACAATCGACCCAAGAATGCTCTTGGTCGATAATATATCATCAAATCTGTTTACGAAAAGTGTATGGGTAATTTACTATTATTGTAATATTATTTTTATACCATTATTTTTCTAATTTGCCCTTTAACCGTGGTAAATAAAATATTCACTGAAGTAAACATTCATAATGTCTAAAAATAAAAGTTACCTAATTAAAAAAATTTGAACTCCTAATTCCAATATGGAATCCATTTTTCTAAATTCAAAACACATAAGTGGCATAAATAAATTTAAAATTAATACCTGATACCAAAAAAAATACTGTGTTTTTAATAAATAATAACTATCAAAGGATTGTCACCTTTTTATGTCCAATTTCAAATGAAAATTACCTAAATTTACCAAAATTGGATTAAATGGTAAAAATATAATTCAATCACACATTAATAATAGTTAAATGATAATATAACCATATAAATAAATTAAATATAAAGGATGTTTTGAATTAAAAAATAGTATTTTCACTATTCATTAAAAAATGAACATTATTAGAAAAATAACAAAATTCCAACCAAAGTAAATTTTGATGTCGTGATTCTAAAGAATAATTTTATTTTTTCATATAAACCATATAAGAGTTCTAAAAACTATATTTAAAAGGGGTTCACCAGAAAAAAGATGTAAAACTGACTTTTAAAAATATTACGGTTCTTCATGCTTAAAATATGATTCATTCACATTATAATCCTGTAAATTTAATAGGGTAATGGTAAATAATTTTTAAAATCATTTATAATAATATTATTTTTAGTTCTATTAATTATCAACAATACAATGTCTAGTCATTAACTACAATTTAAAATAATAGTATATTTTTATTTTTCAAAATGACTCAGCCTAGTTTGCAACATGAGATTTCGGAGAAACCCATTGTTGTGTGTCGGGTACGCCATCGAACATATCATTTCCCTTTAAAGATTTATTAATATATTATTAAGAAATATTAATAAATATTAAAGTATCATATTCTTTATTTACTTGGGATGTTACATCCTTCCCCCCTTTTGGAAATTGTGTCCCCACAATTTTATCCATTTATTATATTAATGGGGGTATTTAGCCCACGTCTCATTTTCAGATTCCCATGTTGCCTCTTCAACCATATGGGTTTTTCACAAACCTGTTAACTGTTGTATTACCTTATTCTACAACACTTTCTATCATTGTTCATGAATCTGGACTAGTTGTTACTCATATAAAAGACTTCCTTCCAACTGAACTACCTCTAGACTTAAAACATGATATTTATCCGGAATATACATTCTCAACATAGAAAAATGAAAAACATTGTGTACTTGGGATAAAAATGGAGGTAAATCCACTCTTTAGGAAACTGATCCATATTTATCTAGAATTTCATATGGTCCAATGAACCTCAGACTCAACATTCACTTCATACAAAAACACAACACAATTTTCCATGGTGAAACATTGAGAAAGACATGATCACCTACCTCGAAAGGAAGATCATTCCTCCGGTTATCTACATGAACTTTTTGCCTCCTCTAATCTTTTCATTGGTGCTTATGAATCAACTAAACTTTTTCTTCCATCTCTACAACAAATTCGGGTCCCATCAGTTTACTTTCACCTTATCCATCCCAAAATGATGGACTTAGACACTGCTTCCCATATAATTCCACATGTAGAGCCATCTGTATACTAAAATGGAAACTGTTATTATAAGAAAACTCAACCAAAAAAGATGTTGCTCCCAAATTCCCTGGTAATCTAGGGAATAAGCATGTACCATATCCTCTAAGGTCTGAATTGTTCATTCTGATGGTCCATCTAATTGAGGATGAAATGATGTACTAAAATTTAATTCAGTACCCAACAAATTCTGAATGCCTTTCCAAAATTTAGAAGAAAACCATGGATCACGATCAGATACAATGGAGAGTGGAACTCCATGCAACCTGACTATCACTTTAACATACAAACAAGAAATTTGATCTATATAGAGTGTCTCGAATAAGAAGGAAATGAAAATATTTATTCAATTGATCATGAATAACTCAGATAGTGTTAGGATATATTTTCTTATTTCCACTATAGCACTGGTAAAGGCTGAAGCATCCCTTTTAGTAAATGTCACAATGCTTTAACCTTTGAAAATGTCAAACACTTCACAGTAAAGTCAGCAATATATTTTTTCATTCCATCCCACCAATAATAATCTTGAAGATTTCTATTTATATTAGTACCTCCAGGATTAACTGAAAGAAGAGTATAATGAGCTTCACATAATAAATATTTCATCAAATGTGAATAACATGGCGCACATAATAACTTCAAAAACCTCAAAACACAATCATTATCAATGTCAAAATCAGGACACATACCCTTCTGGACAAACACTACCTTTATCTGCATCTCACAGTCTTCTTTATGCACTTTCTTAACACTGTTTGATAGAGATAATTTCACTGACACCTGAAACAAAAAATTAGAATTTCCTAAACCAATAATTTCTATGACAAATTTCAACAAATCATTAATCAAACGGTCTTATTCCAAATGTAACATAGTTAATGTAGATTTAATCTTTATTCACAAAGCATCATCCACATTATTTTCCTTTCCTGGATGGTAATGAATCGTGAAATCATAAACCTTGATTAATTTTAATCATCTCCTCTGTCTCTTGTTTAATTATTTCTACGTAAATATATACGTCAAATTTTTTTGGTCAGTATATATTTTACATTATACTCCGTACAAATGATGCATCCAAATATTTAAAGAAAAAAAACTACAGCTAATTCCTAATCATGTTCAGTGTAATTTAAATCATGATGTTTCAAATGTCATGAAGCATAAACAATTACCAGATAATTATTCATTAGGACACAACCAATTCCTTTCAACAATGCATCGATGTAGAAGAAAAACTCACCATCTCTTGAATGTAATTCCAAAACTGCAGCATTCCCCAATCATCTTTTCAATTCATATAAATAATTATCATATTAATTTTTCTAGATAAGCTTGAAATAGTTTTGACCTAACATAGTCAGTGGCCTCGATAACCATGAAAAGTTTCAACATAACTCTGGTAATAACCTTCAAAACCATGAAAACTAAATATCTCAGTTATATTTATGGGTCTTTTCCCTTTTTCAACAACATGTGTTTTAGCAGGATCTACAGTTATGCAATTTCATGAAACAATGTAACCAAGGAATGAAATTTGATGTAACCAAAACTCACACGTTCTAAATTTCCCAAACAGTTTCTTTTTTTTGAATGTTTGCAATAAAAACCTCAAATGACTTTCATAATTCTCTTTACGTTAAGAATAAACCAAAATATCATCAATAAACACAATAAAAAAAATTATCCTAGAACTCACAGAAAATTATATCCATAAGATCCATGAATGAAACAGGTGCATTGATTAAACCCAATCTTTAGAATATCTGCTTCCTTTACTTTCAACTAATTGTACCCCGACCTCCAGACAATCTTCGAGAAATACTGAGCTCCCTTGAGATGATACTACTTCATTCGATGGACCAACATCTGCTGAAGATGTTTCTAATGATTTCACCACCCATTTATGATTGTAGTATTACTACTTTTACTCAATTGTGTTCTTAGTTGGACACTCATTTTCAAAATTACCCATTTTATTTCACTTAAAATATTTTAGTCACTGTAAATCATAATTTTTCATACCATTACAATGATATTTTCATTGCAACTACGATCCTTATTTCCCATTTTACCACATCGGTAGCACTTACCAAAATTCAAAAGACATTCCCCAACATGATTTTAACCACAATTTCCACAAACAGTTAACTTAAGTTTCTTACCATCAGACTATTTGGAAGTGTTCTTCCCTATCTTCTACCACCTCGACCACTTATTCTATTGCTTGTCAAAGAACACATAATCATTAGAAAACTCCATTTCTACCATTTTCGCACATCGAGAACATTTTTCCTAACATTTGGAAACACGAGAAGAAAATTCCCTTCAATACATTGGCATTACTCCTTAGTAAAAATGATTGCTTTTACTATGAAGATATCGTATGAAATTTGGACCATAACTTACTAGTCGTGTGAATTTTTCATCATAAGCAGCCACTAAGTCATCCTCCTCCCTCAATTCCAAGAATTTTTTTCCATCCTAAGACAAACCACAGTTGGAAAATATTTCTAAAAAAATATACCTTTTAATTCATCATAATCAAGATCGTTAATCTCTTGACTATCCCTAGTATTTTTCACCCTTGGCCACCACTGATCAGCTTCTCCATCAAAACGGTAAATAGCAAGACTATCCTTTTGATTATCTGAACACCTAATGACATGAAAAATCTTCTCGAGTGATTTAATCCAACCTTCATATAGCATACGGTTAGATAATCCTCTGAATGATGAGGGATGTTGCCTCCAGAAAATTTTCACTATTGACAAGTTCCGTTGTGGTTGATCTGGATGATCTCATGCATGGATACCACAACCATTTATAGTCAGATTCAACTGTGCCATCACTGCAAAATAACTGTTCTCTTCTGATTCTGACCATCTCGGCTTGCTGATTTAGAATATTGTCTTCCTCTTGATGTCGTCCCATTATAGTTTCCTTGTTTTCTATAAAGAAAACCATTCTGAAAATAGAAATATTTTATGGAAAGAAATAGGGTAATCTGTAAATGATATATCATTTCAATCTTACCATAATGTAAAAATAATTTTTGGATATTAATTTAAAAATATCCTAACTACTGAAGTTGTCTAAACTGTCCTATGATACCAAATATAAGTACACAGCCTTAAACATTACATAATCATGAATTAAGTTAATAATTCAAATTGAGGATCTTTTCAGGTTCAGTGTTTTATATAATTAAGAAATATCTATTACATTACATCTCAAATATTACAAAGTATACACTACTTCGTAGTATCAATTTTTTTCATAAAATAAAAACTCTTGAAAAAAAGATCAATGTCTAGTTCCATGTTTTAGAAAAACATGAATTTTCAATGATTCCATCCAATTAATCTATTCATCTTTATGTCCTATGAATAAAATTTCAAAAGAACATCAGATGATCATAAAAAGCTCAGTATGGATTAAAAAATAATGAATGAAAATAGTTGTCCATCAATGCATACAAAAAATAATCTCTTTAACATACCTCATGAAATCATACGATTTATGAATAAAAATAGAAATAATAAATCATTAAGATAACTTGTTGAATTCATTTCATAATTACATTGTTGCTATCAAAACTACATAGGGAGTTACATTGGAATACCCATCATAGTATATTCCCAAAATATCATAGGAGAAACATTAACATTAACCTCCATCATGTTACCCAATTTATTAGAGAGCAATCTTAGGCTCTCCCACCCATGGTTTATCAAGGAACCACATATATATGTAAACATTTCCCATGAACAATAACATATTCAAAACACATAAAAAATATAAAGGAATGATAACTTTTCCATATTGCAATCAAAATATATCATTTGAATATATTTACATAATTAATCTATTATTAAATTCATTTTCAGTACCAAAATATGTAAAATAGTTTATGGAATTTATTTTCCCTTTAAAAACATTATGGCTTGCTGAGGAAGAATAATATAAAATAACGCTCGTGGCAGCAGTAATGTAGTTGTCAATGTGTACGTTAAAAAGAAACATTCCTTTTTTGTTGTAATTTAGTAATGTGCTATGTAGAAATGGTACCTATTGAATGAAATCAAAATTAAAATAGATTTATACACCACATATAATAGATTTCTGTATAAAACAAAATAATCATCAATGGAAGGAGATTGAGAAGAAGTCCCTTACCTCGTGTCCGACGTGACCCATTAGTTCTTCGATTTCCTGAATAATCATCTATAGATAATTTCTTCTTGATTCAAGAACTTTTTTAGTTTTATAATTCCTTTAATATCATTCCTTACCATGTTATAAACATTATATAATCATTTATGTTAATAATAGTCGTTTTCTCGATATTTGGTACTTGAGTCAAAAATGAACTTCTTATAATTACAAGTTATCCATATGGTCAAAATTACATAATTAGCATAATGATATTCCTGATTTACATATCATATATATCTTCTATATCCAGTATATATATGTATTTATAATAGTACATATCATTTGGCGATGAGAAATGAAATGCACCGTTCGTGGAGATGGAAAGTCGTACGTACGCTTGAATGGTAATTTCATTTCTATTTCATATTTTAAGGAAACTAAAACTTAATGATACACAGGTATGTTATAATTCCAGTATAATATCATATATCTTTTCATTAACCCCATCCTTTTTATGTCCCACGTATGGCATGAATTGGTGATATCACTTAGAGGTGGTGGTAGTCCACACATAATCAAATGAAATTATCGTATATACCCATTATGGAAACCACAAAAGAATGCTATAAATGAAAAATACATAATTATAGTGAAAAAAGAAACGTAATTAATTTCACATATAAATATATTTCCATCATAATGGCCACCATAAGACGCGGTTGGAGATATTTGAATAATCATCGTTTGATGAGGTTGTAGTTCGTCGTCCACAAAAACAGTACGTTCGTATCCCTTAGAAAGAGGTGTGTGGAAGTGTAGTTAAAATAATTATCATAAAAAAACTTGGTATATTTAGGATACAATTTTTGTTATAAAAGAAAGCAATAAATGTATTTTTGGTGGTTGAAAAATAAAAATAAAAGAAAAGAACTTAAGAGAAGACGTTACCTTTAATTCGTGTATCTCCATATGGTTTGAACCAAAAGGATTACATGAATTTCTTTCTACCTAGGGTAAGGCTTCTAGGTGCAAGAGGGAGATGTTGGGAGATTAATTGGGAAGACCATGGATGAGAAAAAGGGCTTGACAGGTGTGAGTAATGGGTTAGAGGTGGTGTCCTTTTATAAGGGGGAGGAGGATCTCTTTAGGAACGTTTTTATGTATTTTTTTTATATACTTATTTTCGGTTTTGAAAATTCCAACACATTACATTCTAAGATACGTTGACTCCTGTTCAAAATAAATTCATCCAATAAAATTGGAATGGTTTTTTATTTTTTAAAATTTTAAAATCTCATTTTTTTAATATTTCATTATCAAGGTAATCACTACATCATCATTGTGGCATATATAATTTTATTTATTTGAGGTCTAAAAATTATAAATAAAATACAAAGATATAGGAAATATTTTTGTCATTAAATTTAATATTTATAGTATAATTTATAACATATATAACTGTTGAGTCAATAAGGTTTTCCTTATGACTTTTCCATTCCTTCTTGTTTTGAAAATCACAAACACCTTATCTTTAAGAAAATAGCTTTCTTAAGGAAAATCGTTTTTATAAGGAAAATTGCTTTCTTAAGGAAAATCGTTTTTATAAGGAAAATTGCTTTCTTAAGAAAAATTGATTTCTTAAGGAAAATCGCTTTTATAAGAAAAATTATCCTTATCATATTTTCATCCATATTTTTCTTACGTATGAGATTCGGATTCATTTTCTCGGAATCATTAAAACTTTGATATAAAGCATTCTGTTTTAGGATTCGGATTCTGGATAAGGACTATAAGGAAGTTTCATTCCGAATTCCGGATATGAACTCTGAGTAAGTTCTATTCCAGATTCAGGATACGAATTCTGAAGAAGAATTCTCATTACTAATTCTAATTAAGAAATCTCATTCCGAATTCCCATTATGAATTCTGATGAAGAATTCTCATTACGAATCCTAATGATGAATTCTCATTACGATTTCTGATGACGAATTCCTATTCCGAATTCTCATTCCGAATTCACCTATTAAACAGAATTTGAGTATCTTTGTTTTATACACTCTGATTTAATTCAGACTCCGAAAAATATATTTTTTAGACTCCGAACTTTTATATTACTTACATTTCTATAATTTGTCTACTCTTTATTATTTTCATTACACTCCGAATCTTTCACTCCTAATCGTTCATTCCGAACTTTTATGTTAGAGTTTAAAACGATGTCGTACAGTCTGTTACAATTGTTTTGTTATAAAACGATGTCGTCCATTCTGTTTCATATTAACCGTTGTCTAAGTGACACGTGTACAGGTCCCTCCGATCTTTAAGGAAAATATGACCGTTAGAGAAGGAGCCGATGTTACCTATAAATAGGAGCTCATTTGAAAAATCTCGTAACGGATGGATGAACAATTTAGACATTGTGCATACATGCTGTTGAAGTGATTTCTATAGAGAGAGACTCTTATTAACTCTCAAAGCTTCGTGTGACTCCGAATGTTGGTGATTACATTCGAGGGCTTCCGGGGATAGGAAGACAGAGGTTTTGACTACCTTAAAGTTCGAGGGCTTTCTTGGTGAGGAAGACAGAGGTTGCCAACTACCTTGAAGTTGAGGGCTTCCGGGGATAGCAAGACAGAGACTCCGATCTTCGTATCGAGGGCTTACCCTGGTGTGGGTAAGACAGACATTCTTGAAAGTATAAATCAACGGACCTTTATCCAAGGTTGTTGGATACCCTTCTCTTTGGGTTAAAAGATTTATATCTTGTTACTAAGTAGTTCTACTACTTGTTCTTATTCCGCTGCATTTTGTATCATAAGGAAAGTATAACCTTCTTATACTTCCTTACTTGTACTCTGATTAATTTAGATTCTATACGCTTTAAGGTAGAATCTCATATTGTAATCTTTTGTTAAGTTTCAATTTTGCAGAACCATATTTCCAGAACCTACTTTCAGAATAACTTCCAAGTTTAGTTCGGTGTTAGAGGTGTTGTGAATTTTCTTAGTTTAATCTTTTTTAAACTTAGCCCTTTCCTTTTCTTAAGGAAACTTTAGTTATTCATAACTAACTTTAAAGGTTCCAAAGGAATTTTTAAAGTATACAATTCACCCCCCCCCCTCTTGTATATTGAGCATCTCATACTATATTTCGATCCTACAATTGGTATCAGAGGTTGGAAACCTCTTACTCTATACCAATCTTACATTTGGTATCAGAGCAGGTCTCTGAAATACTTATACTCACGAATAAGTTTTTCTTTCTCACTTTTTCCATTCCTAACTTTTCTCATTCCGAATTTCCATTCCGAACTTTTCTCATTCCGAACTTTGTTATTACGATTCTTTCCTACTAACAAGTTTGTGTGAAATGTTATTTTTAAGTATGGCAAGAATTAATGTTGGTTCAATTGAAAATCTGAATCCGACAAGACCACCTATATTTGATGGTAATGACTATGATTACTGGAGAGACCGTATGAAGACTTTTGTTATTAACACTGGAGTAGACAATTTGTTATGCTTACTGGTGAATATAAAATTCCTAACAAGGATGTCAGATCTTTCACTAACCAGGAAAAGAAAGAATATCAACTCAACTATAAGGTACGCAACACTTTACTATGTTCAATGACCAGAAATATATATAGACAAATTTCTTCTTGTGAAGTAGCTAACTGTATATGGAAGAAGTTAGAGGTTACACACTTTGGGACTTCTAAAGTGATTGAGACTAGAAGAGCTATGCTTAGAGCTGAATATCATGGCTTCAATTTTCCTTATGGAGAACCTATTTGTAATGTTTAACAAAGGTTTATGACTATTGTCAACAGTATACAATCCATGGGAGAGAACGGTTTAGATGATGAAGCTCTTGTGGACAAGATAATTGATATTATGCCTAATGAGTGGGAATCCAAGAGAACAGCTATAGATGAGAACAGGAAGGTTACTCAAATTACTATTGATGAATTATTTGGAACTCTTCTACAACATGAAACCAGAATGAAGGGAGATGCTGACAACATCAAGAAGAAGAATGGAAACAGTACTGTTGCATTCACTACTACATCAAATCAGATGAAATCTAAGACTCCTGAAAGAGTAACCAGATCCAAGTCTAAGAAAGTTATTTTCCAATCCGAATCTAGTGAGAGTGAAGTCTCAGAAAATGAATTAGCCAATCTTGCTCGAAGGATGAACAAGATAGCTGGACAGAGAAATTTTCAATACAAGTATAATAAAAAGGATAGGAATGATAAGAAAGATGGAGAAGTTACTTGCTATGAATGTAAGAGAGCTGGACATATTAGACCAGATTGCCCTATGCTCAAAAAGAAAGAAAGAAAGGAAAGACATTCAGACATGAATAGGAAGAAGTATTATAAATCCAAAGATAAGAAAGTTCTGAAAGCTAATGACACCTGGAGTGCCAGTGGTGGTGACTCTTCAGATGAATCTTCTGATTATGAATCTTCAGGACAGAAGAATCTTGGTCTTATAGCCAGATTGCCTATTGATAATCATTGTTTTATGGCTAAGGTACGAAATGCTGAATCTTTGACCAATGTTTCTTTAAATTCTAATGATAGTAAGTATTATAACTCTTCTAATGAAGAATCATCTTCTGAAGAGGAAAATAATTTACCTACTTATGAAGAAGTCTCTAGGTTTGCTGAACTAATTGAGATAGAGAATTCCAAACTCAATAAGAAACTTGATAAGGAAAACTCTAGGAATTCTATTCTTACTAAAGAAATATCAGATCTTTCTAATGATCTTGATAAGAAAAATGATGATTTTGAAAGTATTTCAAAAAAATCATGAGGAAGTAAGTTCTGAGAAGAATAAACTTTCTATAGAATTAGAAAAAGTAATTTCTAAGAAAAATGTTTTCGAGCCTAACTCTAGTTCTAAAACTAATGATTTTGAGGATAAAAACTTGGTTGTAAAACTCATGTCCAAAATTTTTTCCTTAAAGAAGTGTTTATCAAACTTTACCCATGGTAAGGAAAATTTTGATAAAATGTATTCCCAAATACGACCTTTAAGAAATAAATCCGGATTTGGTTATACCCATGCAAAACCTATTTTTAGTAACAATTATATTATTCCTCAAAGTGCCCCATTTTGTACCACGTGTCAATGTGGTGGTCACTGGGCAAAGAATTGTTCCTTAAACAAAACACAATATCTAGGATTTCACAAAGCCTACTTTTCTATGAAAATGTGGATACCTAAAATTTTATTGTCTGGAAATCTTGGATCCAAACAAGTTTGGATTCCGAAAGTCTAATTTTCTTCTTCATTTAAGGATAATAAAGAAAGTACCAGCAACAATACATGGTACATGGATAGTGGATGTTCCTGGCATATGACTGGTAACAAAAGCTTTTTTGAAAAGATTATCAAAACGAAAGGAGGAAAGGTAACTTTCGGAGACAACGCTAAGGGATAGAATGTTGGTATTGGTAATATTGTTATTTTAGGTAAAACCTTGATTTCAAATGTTCTTTTTGTTAAGGGTCTTAAGCACAACCTCATTAGCAAAATTAAGTTATGTGATGAAGGTTATCTTGTGAATTTTAGGAATGATAAGTGTTTAGTTCACAATTCCAAGGAAGAATTTATTCTCACAGCCAATAGGCAAGAAAATGTCTACACCTTGAACTTAGAAGATCTTAGAAGCCAAGATCTACCTTGCCTAAGTGCAATGGAAGATCATTCTTGGTTATGGCATAGAAGACTAGGTCACTGTAATCTTAGGAACCTATGTAAACTCTCTAAGAGGAAACTAGTTAAGGATCTACCAGAGCTTAGATTTGATTTTTCTAAAGTTTGTGATCCTTGTCAATATGGCAAGCAACATAAATCTAGTTTTAAGTCAATCGGTGAAGTCTCAACAACCGATGCATTACAGTTAGTGCACATGGATCTTTTCGGTCCAACACAAACTGGAAGTATTGGAGGCAAATACTATGTGTTTGTTCTAGTTGATGATTACACCAGATTTACTTGGGTCTATTTTCTAGCAAAGAAATCTGAAGCTTTTTCTTATTTCAAAAGTTTTAGAGCTCAAGTTAAAAATGAGAAAAACCTTCCATTGAAGACTATTCATAGTGATCATGGAGGAGGATTTCAAAATTCTGATTTTGAAACTTTTTGTAGTAAGAAAGGTATTACTCAAAATTTTTCAGCACCTAGAACTCCGCAACAGAATGGTGTAGTTGAAAGAATAAATAGAATTCTTCAAGAAATAACTAGAACCATGTTGAGTGAATATTCTATTGCTAGACATTTCTGGGCTGAAGCTGTAAGGACTGCTTGCTATACTATAAATAGAGTTTTGATTAGACCTTTTCTTAATAAAACTCCTTATGAATTATGGAATGGTAGAAAACCAAGACTTTCCTACTTCAAGGTTTTTGGTTGCAAAGTATTCATTTTGAATACTAAAGATAACTTAAATAAATTCACACCAAAGTCTGATGATGGAATTTTTTTAGGATATTCCACAACCTCTAAGGCTTATAGAGTTTTTAATAAAAATTGTTGTATTGTTGAGGAAACAGTACATGTAAAATTTGATGAGTCTGATCCTTTTGTTTTTAAACCATCTCAACTTACATATTCAGATGTGTTTTCAAAAACTGGTTATCAACCTTTGATAGAAGAACCATCTGATAAGGATATTGTTCAAGAAGATACTTCTGAAACATTTACCCCAGAAGACTTTCTACCCTATGTTGATGAACATGTCTTACAAAACCCAAATCAGGTGTTTCTTAAGAATCATCCCAGTGATAGTATCATTGGTGATGTAAATCAACCTGTAAGGACTAGAAGTTCTTTAAGAAATGAAGTAGAACATCTAGCATTTCTTTCCCAATTAGAACCTAAAAGCACTGATGAAGCTTTAGGTGATGATGATTGGATTAAAGCCATGCAAGATGAACTAAATGAATTCGAAAGGAATAAAGTCTGGACCTTGGTTAAAAGAACTAAGGAAACTTCTGTTATTGGAGTAAAATGGGTTTTCAGAAATAAATGTGATGAAAATGGAGTCATTGTTAGAAATAAAGCTAGACTTGTTGCTAAAGGCTATAATCAACAAGAAGGAATAGACTATGAAGAAACCTATGCTCCAGTAGCTAGACTTGAATCTATCCGTATTCTACTTGCCTTTGCAGCATTCTTTAATTTCAAACTTTTCCAAATGGATGTGAAATGTGCTTTTCTTAACGGTTATGTTCAAGAGGAAGTTTTTGTTGAACAACCTCCTGGCTTTGAAGATACAAAACATCATGATCATGTTTTTAGACTTACCAAAGCTTTGTATGGCCTTAAACAAGCCCCACGAGCATGGTATGATAGACTCACTGGATTTTTGCTTCAAAATAACTATGTTAAGGGAAATGCAGATCCAACCCTTTTTATAAAGAAAGATAAGAAAAATGTTTTAATTGTTCAAATTTATGTTGATGACATTATATTTGGTTCAACTCAGCAATCTTTGACTGACTCTTTTGCTAGTCTAATGAAATATGAGTTTGAAATGAGTATGATGGGTGAGTTAACATTTTTCCTTGGATTTCAAATTTCTCAAAAACCAGAAGGAACCTATATATCTCAACATAAGTATGTTAAAGATCTTCTTAAAAAGTATGGTTATGACAACACTAAGAGTATAAGTACTCCCATTGGTACCTCAAACTCTTTAGATCTTGACGAAGCTGGGAAACCAGTAGATCAAACATCTTTTAGCGGTATGATAGGAAGTCTACTATACTTAACAGCTAGTCGACCAGACTTAATGTTTTCAGTATGCTTATGTGCAAGATATCAATGCAATCCTAAGGAATCTCACTTAAAGGAAGTAAAGAGAATTTTTCACTACCTTAAGGGAACCATGGATCTAGGATTATTTTATACTTCTGGAAATGATTTTGTTCTAAAAAGTTTTTCTGATGCTGACTTTGGTGGATGTAGAATGGATAGAAAAAGTACATCCGGAACTTGTCATTTCTTAGGAGATTCGTTAGTTTCTTGGTCCTGCAAGAAGCAACATTCTATAGCACTCTCCACTGCTGAAGCTGAATATGTAGCAGCTAGAAGTTGTTGTGCACAAGTGTTGTGGATGCAACACACACTCACAGACTATGGCTTGAGTTTTACTAAAACTAAAATTTTGTGTGATAACACAAGTGCCATTGCCCTCAGTTTGAACCCTGCACATCACTCCCGTGCAAAACACATAGATATTATGCATCACTTTCTTAGGAATCACACACTAAAAGGAGATATTATTCTTCAATTTATCGGAACGCAAGATCAACTTGCTGATATTTTCACAAAATCTTTGCCTTCTGATAGATTTCAATATATTAAACAGAAGTTAGGAATGATAACCGTAAGGTAATCTTTCTTAATTAACTTTCTGTTCAAAAAGTCTCCTTCTAGTAATAAACTCCTTTTCATAGGGGGAGTATATTTGATTGTTTGTTTAACAAAGTTTTTTTCATAAAATTTTGTTTTCAAATTTTTCAGAACGAAGATTTCCAGAATGGAACTTCTGGAACTAAAATTTTCGAAAATGAACATTCTCATACAGAATACTTCTGGAATGGAAGTATTCGTATTGAAAATTTCCGGAATGGAAAACTTTCATACTGGTATTTTCATAATGGAACTTTCGTACTGAATCTTCCATAATAAGTTTTTCGTTTTCAAATTTTTGTAATGAATTTTTTTTTAAGTTTTTTTCCTTACTAAGTTTGTTTTTCATACTAAATTTTCTAAAATTTGTTTTTCGTAATGAGTTTTCCGTAATGAGTGTTTTCGTACTGAGATAGTTTTTCGTAGTAAGTTTGTTTTCCATAAGTAATGTTTTGCAAACTTTGTCCTTTCGTAATAAATTTTTTATTTGGTCATTTTTATATTACCCATTACGAATAACATTCCTAAGCCAATCCGAAAGGTATGATTTTCCTACTCAAGTTTTTGTAGTCATATTTTACTTGCTGGAATTTTCTTGTACTATGTTTTCAGATTATAGTTTTCTTAATTCTTTGTTTTAATAAAAACCTCAAAAAGACCGGATTCAAGTTATCAACCGTCAGATTTGATCTCAGTTCATTCTAAACCGTTAGATCAACTATGGAATATAAACCGTCATCTCGTTGTCTATATAAAGGGGACCCAAATTCTCGTCCCACAATGGTTTCAAGCTCTTGCATCCTGAAGCTCTGCCCCTCTATTTTAAGGCCGTTCCGAACATCAGTTTTTCTCCATTCCGAACTTCTCAGAGTATTACAGATCCGAATGTCTGTGGAGTTGGCGTCTCAAGAAATTTCTTCAACCAAGCCTATTTCTCAGTGGTTAGTTTACAGAGAAAGGTTACTCCATCCGGATTTCTTCAACAACAATGATTCTCTTATCTCAAAGAACATCAAGCTGAATGGCTGGGAAGATGTTGCGGTATCAAAAACTGGGAATCAAGATGAAGTGTACACAGATTTACTTGTCGAGTTTTATGAATCAGTTTCCTTCTTAAAGAAGATGATAGGGAGAAGTTTTCTTTCAAGTCGTATGGCAAGACCTACAAACTTTCTTACACCAAGGCTGCAAGCTTGGTAGGACTGTCTTAGGAAGGAGAAGACGAGTATATTTCACACGTTTTACCGGACTCTAAAGGTAGCTTCAACAAGGAAAAAGCATTAGAAACTCTCAGACTGGCTGATGACAAGGCTCCGAAGATTGCAAGTCTATCTACAAACTTCCGGATTCTTGAATTATGGGTGCAAGGACATATTGTACCGAGGAAAGGCGATAAAGACAGTTTGAAGAAGAGTGAGATCTATATCCTAGATTTCCTGATAAATCTAAGGAAGTTCAATTTCATGAGGCATATTCTTATAACCATTGAGAATCTTAAGAAATGAAATCTTAGAGCACAGATCGTAATGTACCCAGCAATATTATCGAAGTTGATAGTTCAGTGCCTTGAATCTTTCAAGGAGGCTTGAAGATCTAAGCCGAGGGTATGCAAAATTTTGTTGGTGAGTGATGACACTCTTAAAAGAATGGATGTAGCTTTTGACAAGAAGTCCGGAAAGTTTATTGATCTACCTACTCAAGAAGAAACCGTTCCGAAAGCTGTTGATCCGGAATCCTCTAAGACTGTAAGAAAGAGAAAGCTGAAAGAAGTGGTAGTCGAAGCTGAGGAACCCAAGTCTACGGAAGTCCATTCCGCACCTCCAAAGCCTAAGAAGAAGAAAGCCTATCCTGATGAGGTTGTTACAAAGTGGAGAGATGATAAAGCGAAAAGGAAAGAAGGGGATCTGCAGTTCGGATTGGACCCTGCGGAGGCTAAGGCTTTGAAGGAGAGAACTGCTGATGAGCTTGAAAAACAAGCTAAGGAAAAGAAGCTCAAGAATAAGATGTCCGAGGCTGAGGTAGCTCAGGCCTTGTTAAAATTCAATGAAATGGTTTCAGCAACTATTCCAGTTCCGAGATCTTTCTCTCTGGAATCTCTACCTAAGACTCCAGGATGGAATTTCGCTGCTCCGTAAGAGGCTGTTGCTACTAATACTGAGGAAGTAGAGCAAGTGGAACAAGTAGAAGAGGGTGCTGAAGGAAGTGGTGAAACCGGAGATGTGCTGAAACAAGTAGATGATTATAAGGGAACACCTTCGGAACACTTATCACTCCGAACTTCTGATGCTGAATCCTCAAAGCTAGTTACTCCAGCAATGGAAGAAGAGAAAGGAGAAGAAGAAGTTTCTTATCATGGAGAAGAAGAACATCTCTTACTTGATGTTACTCAGAAGGAAATAGTAGGGGTTCAGGAAGTTGTTGATGAAGATAATGTCATTCAAGTTTCTGATTGTGAGAAGAGAACTCCGGAACAGGACTCAATTCCGAAAAAAGATAAGGGGAAGCAAATTCTTGCTGATACTCCGAGTTCAGAAGAAAAGAAGAGAAAGGAAGCTGGTAGTTCTTCAAGGAGAAAGTTGGAGCTTACTGAGGAAGAAAACTCTCCAAGAAAGATTTCAGATTCGGAGTCATCTTCGTTGGGGCATGACTTTGTTGTTCAGTCTTTGAAGAAGTTGGTGGGAACCATTGCGACCTTCTCTAGTATCGACTCAAGATTCCAGATGCTCCAACATGCATTGAATCAGAAAACAGACTCCGTATCTATGGTTATGGATAAGTGCGTTGATATTGAAGCTCAGTTCAAAACCTTCTTTGTTGGTTACGAAGACCATAAAAGGTCTTGCAAGAGGATGACAAGTTGGTCAAAGAAGAATGTGGAAGAAATGAGGTTTTTCGATGAATTTCAAGATAATGTTAAAGATGCCTTTGAGACCGAGGACAAGAAGATAAACGAGCTGACTTCCTCCTTTGAAGAAAAGTTGACAGAGGAAAAGAACATTCGGATTCAGGAAGTGAGAGATCTGAATTGGAAGCTCAATTCTGTTTCTCAAAATTGGAAATTTGAAAGGGATCATCGGATCTATTTTGAAGAGAGGATGAAGGCTCAGGAAGAGAAAATCAAAGCTCAGGAAGAAAAGATGAAGGCTCATGAAGAAAAAATTGAAGCTCAATCCGAAAGAATAGTTTCCTTAGAGAAGCAAGCTGAAGAAGATCATAAAGACCTGAAGAAGATAAAGACTATTCTAAAGGGCCACATGTCTAAGGAAAAAGATCCGAAATAACCTAATCCGATATCTTTGTTGTAATTTTTTTTTTGTTGCTGAGATTACAAATTTTAATGAAAGTTGTGCTTCTTGTTTCTTTTGTTGTCATTACTAATATCTCAGGTACTTTGTTATGTTTTTCCATTCCCTTCAATTCTTTTTGAAAATCACAAAGGGGGAGAAGGAAAAGATCCTTAAGAAAAAATAAGAACTCTAATAAGAGTTTATCAAAGGGGGAGAAGAAAAAGATCTTTAAGAAAAAGAAAAACTCTAATAAGAGTTTGTTTAAGGGGGAGCTTTTTCATTAAAGAAGAAATTCTTATTTTTCACTCCGGAAATTTGAATACGATCCTTAGAGTTTCAAAGCCTAAGGGGGAGTTAGTCGTATTCATCAATATCCTTAAAGCAAAGGGAGAAAAGCCTTAATGTTTTTTCTTTCTTCATAGAATAGATTTTTCATAAGGATGTCTGTGCTTTCCAAAAAGGGGGAGATTGTTGAGTCAATAAGGTTTTCCTTTTGACTTTTCCATTCCTTCTTGTTTTGAAAATCACAAACACCATATCTTTAAGAAAATTGCTTTCTTAAGGAAAATCGTTTTTATAAGGAAAATTGCTTTCTTAAGGAAAATCGTTTTTATAAGGAAAATTGCTTTCTTAAGAAAAATTGCTTTCTTAAGGAAAATGGATTTTATAAGAAAAATTATCCTTATCATATTTTCAACCATATTTTTCTTAAGTATGAGATTCGAATTCATTTTCTCGGAATCATTAAAACTTTGATATAAAGCATTCTGTTTTAGGATTCAGATTCTGGATAAGGACTATAAGGAAGTTTCATTCCGAACTCCGGATATGAACTCTGGGTATGTTCTATTCCAGATTCAGGATACGAATTCTGAAGAAGAAATCTCATTACTAATTC
This sequence comes from Viscum album, assembly GCA_963277665.1. NCBI lineage: Eukaryota > Viridiplantae > Streptophyta > Magnoliopsida > Santalales > Viscaceae > Viscum > Viscum album. Next base: position 229,468,178 of record OY728167.1, on the reverse strand, counting down.
TAATGAAGAAATCTCATTCCGAATTCCCATTACGAATTCTGATGAAGAATTCTCATTACGAATCCTAATGATGAATTCTCATTACGATTTCTGATGACGAATTCCTATTCCGAATTCTCATTCTGAATTCACCTATTAAACAGAATTTGAGTATCTTTGTTTTATACACTCTGATTTAATTCAAACTCAGAAAAATCTCTTTGTTAGACTCCGAACTTTTATATTACTTACATTTCTATAATTTGTCTACTCTTTATTATTTTCATTACACTCCGAATCTTTCACTCCGAATCGTTCATTCCGAACTTTTATGTTAGAGTTTAAAACGATGTCGTACATTCTGTTACACTTGTTTTGTTATAAAATGATTTCTTCCATTCTGTTTCTTATTAACCGTTGTCTAAGTGACACGTGTACAGGTCCCTCCGATATTTAAGGAAAATATGACCGTTAGAGAAGGAGCCGACCTTACCTATAAATAGGAGCTCATTTGAAAAAGCTCGTAACGGATGGATGAACAATTTGGACATTGTGCATACATGCTGTTGAAGTTATTTCTAGAGAGAGAGACTCTTATTAACTCTCAAAGCTTCGTGCGACTCCGAATGTTGGTGATTACATTCGAGGGCTTCCGGGGATAGGAAGACAGAGGTTCCTACTACCTTAAAGTTCGAGGGATTTCTTGCTGAGGAAGACAGAGGTTGCCAACTACCTTGAAGTTGAGGGCTTGTGGGGATAGCAAGACAGAGACTCCGATCTTCGTATCGAGGGCTTATCCTGGTGTGGGTAAGACAGACTTTCTTGAAAGTATAAATCAAGGGACATTTATCCAAGGTTGTTGGATACCCTTCTCTTTGGGTTAAAAGACTTATATCTTATTACTAAGTAGTTCTACTACTTGTTCTTATTCCGCTGCATTTTGTATCAAAAGGTAAGTATAACCTTCTTATAATTCCTTACTTGTACTCTGATTAATTTAGATTCTATACGCTTTAAGGTAAAATCTCATATTGTAATCTTTTGTTAAGTTTCAATTTTCCGGAACCATATTTCCGGAACCTACTTTCAGAATAACTTCCAAGTTTAGTTCGGTGTTAGAGGTGTTGTGAATTTGCTTAGTTTAATCTTTGTTAAACTTAGCCCTTTCCTTTTCTTAAGGAAACTTTAGTTATTCATAACTAACTTTAAAGGTTCCAAAGGAATTTTTAAAGTATACAATTCACCCCCCCTCTTGTATATTGATCATCTCATACTATATTTCGATCCTACAATAACCCCATATAAAAATTTATTTACTAAAAGATATATGTTTGTGCCATTTTTGTCTTTACATTACATTAATTAATATAATGTGTCATTATCACACCCATGTGGGTCTATGGTGTCCCAAGTTCAATCCAATGATGCTTGTGGTAAGAAATAGCTCATCCAAAGGATATTATGGCAAATGTATGGGTAATTTACTATTATTGTAATATTATTTATTTACCCTTATTTATCATATTTCCACTTTAACCATGGTAAAGAAAATATTTACTGAAGTAAATATTCATAATGTATTTAAATAAAAGATACATATTTAAATAATTTTTAAAATTTAATTCCAAATATGGAATCCATTTTTCCAAATTAAAAACATAAAAGTGACATAAATTAATTTAAAAGTAATTCTCATTCTGAAAACAAAAAACCGTGTTTTTAATAAATAATAACTACCAAAAGATTGACATTTGTTTATATCCAATTTCAAAGTGAAAATATGTCCAATGACCAAAATTGGATTAAATTGTAAAAACATAATATAATTACACCTTAAAACATGTTAAAAAGATAATCAAATCATAAAAATAAATTACATTAATAGGAAATTTGGAATTAAAATACCAAATTTTCACTATTCATTAAAATGATGAACATTATCTGAAAAATACCAAAATTTAATCCAATGTAAATTTTGATGTCCCGATTCTAAAGATAACTTTTATTTTCTCGAATAGAACATATATATATGACAAAAAACTAGATTTAAAAGGTGTTATCCATCAAAAGGTGATAAAACTATCGTTTAAAATTTTTAGAGTTTTTCATGCTTAAAATTGGATTTATTCACATTTAAATCGTCTATCTTTTATTGGCTAAAGGTAAGTACATTTATAAGACATGTATAATTATATTTTAGTTACTTATATTCATTACCACCTATAAAATGGCTAGGTGTTTACTACCATTTAAAATAATATATTTTTTATTTATTTTTCAGTACGACTCAGCCTGGTGAGAAACATTAGATTTCGGAGAAACCAATTGTTTCCTATTGAGTATGGCATCAAACATAAAATTATCATTTAAAGTAAAATTAATATTTAATTCACAAATATTAATAAATATGAAAATATCATATCATTTATCTACCTAGGATGTAACATTTTTAATCAATGACATTGATGTTAATATTTCATATTTGACTAATAGAATTCAAAATTAAAGGAACAGTCTATTATCATTTTGTGGTAGAATCTATTTGATTAAAAGTGTCATGTCCTCTATACAAATCCATTTACTATCTGTAGAAGTGGATCATACATCCATCATTCTGGAATTGTATATAGTGTTAATAGATTTTATTTATTTCAGTGGAAGGAATAGTGTTTTCATTGGGATGGTTGAAGATATCATTATTTTCATATAGAGGAGGGTAGTGTTAATATGAATATCATATAGGAAAAAAATCAAACCCCAACATAGAAAAATTTATTGAGTTTTTATATTTGGATCCCCAATTTTGGTGTGATTTCATTGACCTAATAATGGGAATAAATGGGCCGTTATTATAGGGGTTATGGTTTATTAGAATCTAAAATTTGGAAACACGTGGTGTAATGAATAATGTTCATGTACACATGATATGAACCAGACTAGATGTATTCTTGTAAATCTACCCTCTTCACAAATTTATGGATAGTCTACGGAAGCCACATTGTAATTACCTAATGTGGATTCATCATCAGCTATCATGTTCCGAAATTTTAACATTATTTTATGGAAAATTTTTTGATACTCTTGACATGATTATTTATTATGTAGACACTATATATTAATGTAATATATAAACAATAATTTCATTAACTGGGTATTTAATCAACAATTTTGGGAGCCCAAAAATCTTGGGAATTTAATACATAATTTTGGGTTTCACATTCTACTATATAAGTATAATATATTTCACTAACTAAGGTTATCAGAGAAGCCATATGTCTTAGGGTTTTTATTTTAAATAGAAGCTTTATATTTATATTATTTGATTATTTAATTACAGTTATTATGTGTTAAATTTATCCAAAAATATAGTATTACATTTTTAATAAAATCACATTGATAATAGTATTTATTATATTAGTTTTGTTATTTAATTTGGAAGTATATCTGCCAACAAGATACATAATGATAAAAATCTATTTGATAGTTTGAGAAATTTTGTTTTATTAACTAAAATAATATAATGATTGGATAAGTTCAATTCATTTCATATTAAATTTATTAATGTGGAAGAATGTTTCCAATTTAATTGACATTGTAGAGATCTATGAATTTAAGGTTTACGTAATGATTTTTCATGTTTTATAATATTCCATTTATAATTGTGTTTCATATTCACACATGAATAATTAAATTTAATTTAATTTATTAATATTCCTCTCAAGAAATGTTTCTAGGGCCCTTTCTTTTTTTGATTCTGGTGGAAGGGTTCCACAAGGTTCTTTTATGCTAGGCTATTGTGCTCAGACAGTTTAATTCTCCATTGTCCCATCTCATCATATGTTCCCCACATCCCTAATCATTCATGGGAGAATTCATGGTCATTGATTATGTATTCAACTCATTTAATTTGATCCCACCATCTATTTAAACCCACCTTTGTGAACCATTTAATTTTATTTTAATATGGACTCATGGAATCCTTTACTTGTTGTTGGTTCCCTTTAATAGAAATAATGTTTCCAAAGGAATTGATCAACCATATTTCTCATATTTTCACAATTTTTGAAATATTTTTTCATTCTTGGTTTTACTCCTGATTGGGGTATAGAAAACCTATATCTCAGTATGTTCATCTTATTCTATAGTTAAATTCAGTGCATGATGAATTTCAAAGTACTTAACTAGTGTGCGATTTATCAACGAATATCGACATCGTCCATCCTTCTAAAGATGTCTATTTGAATTCCTAGAACAAGAACCCTCAACTTCGACTAGGTGATTCCTAGAAGGTGAGATCTAACATCCCAATATTTAATAATTCCACACCATGTTTGATACCATTCATGATATGCTACATCGAGCTTAAATGAACAACTAAATATTATTATATAAATATTATTGTTATAACCTAGACATTTTAATGGAGGGAATTAAAATTATTAAATAAATTATAATAAATTTATACATGTCTATAATTAATTCTTTGGTGCACAATTAATTTTGGGTTTCACTTTCAACCATATAAGTATAATATATTTCACTAACTAATGTTATTAGAGAAGTTGTATGTCTTAGGGGTTTTCTCTTAAACAGAAGGCTTATAATTCTAATATTTGACTATTTAATTATAGTTAATATGTGTTAAATTTATCCAAAAATATAGTATAACATTTTTAATAAAAACACATTGATAATAGTATTTATTTTATTAGTTATGTTATTTAATTTAAAAGTATATGTGCCAATAAGATACATAATGACAAAAATCTATTTGATAGTTTCACTAATTTTGTTTTATTAAATAAATTAATATAATGACTGGATAAGTTTAATTCATTTAATATTAAATTTATTAAGGTGGATGAATGTTTCCAATCTCAATTGACATTGTAGAGATCTATGAATTTGAGGTTTACATAATGATTTTTCATGTTTTATAATATTCCATTTATAATTTTGTTTCATATTCACACATGAATAATTAAATTAAATTAAATTTATTAATATTCCTCTCAATAAAAGTTTCTAGGACTTGACAAAATCTTATTTGTAGTCTTGGCACGAGGCCTTGGCTACGTGGTTATGATAGTCTAGCATTATGAATTCCATCATTATGAAAGTGGTTAATGATATTTCATGTGATTATTCGACTAGTAGAATATCCATGTGAGTAAGTAAATGGAATTATTTCATTTTACTTTTTCCATATTATGCTAAAGTTCCAGTTTAAAAAGATTTTTTTAGTTATACATTGCCTTAAATGTAAATGTTTATTTATGAAAGCTTCTGCTATGTTGTTATCCTTACTAAGCATCTGAGCTCACCCCTTTCAATGTTTTAATTTTTCCAGGATGTGAAGAAGTATATTATGAATGACCTGCAGCGATAATATAAGGGGATATGAAGAGAAGATGTTGTAGTTTTGTTTTATTTTATGATGTAATGTAAGACTTATGAATGTATCTAGTGTTTTCAAGTCTACTAAACTAATCGGTCTTTCAAGACTTGATCTTTTGTGATCATGCCAATGTTACGAAGTAATGCACCAACTCTGGGTAGCTGGGGTCAAGGCATTACAGTTGGTATCAGAGGAAGTTTAGTACTAACCATGGAAGCTAGATTTAGATAAACTCTGATTAGAGAACATAGCCCGAACATAGACTTTGAGGATTAGTATAGAAGAACTTCCTAGAATATTGGTATTTTAGAGATGTTGTGTGTTTTCCGAGCAATACATCCCTGTCTGGATATGAGCAGGTAGAGGCGGCTCTGGCACAGATGTATCTAGGGGTAAAACCTGAAAACACTGCTATGAGCTAGACTCGAACGGGAACTGGTGCACGACAATGGGCCTTGCTGCACTCTTGGTTACGACACTCCCGGGGGATATGCTTTGGATAATTCTAATTTTATTTACAAACCTCTATGATGGGTTATGAGTACATATTTCCTCAAAGAAAACATTTTTATGGATTATATCCATAAATAGTTCAATTTATGTTAAGTATCATACAAGTATGGAATTATGTATTTTGATTCAGAAACTAATATAGTTTATGCCATTGTTTAGAAATGGCTCCTAGTGGAAGTAATGAAAACCGTATCAATGCATGCACTCCGTGTAGGGACTTCCCTCCTGCTCAAGATAATTATTGTGGATTTGGAGATACAACTGGTTCTGATCAACTTATTACCATACTGGGACAACTCACTCAGGTTATGAATAATAACCTTACTCGTATGAAGCACCCTGATCCGCAACGTGGAGGATCAATGTTAGACTGCTTCATGAGGAAAAAACCACCATCATTTAATGGGGGTACAAATCCATTAGTAGCTGAGCAATGGATAAACTCCTTAGAGAAAATATTCCACGCCTTGGGGAGTAGCGAAAGGGAGAAGGTTGTCATGGCAGTCTACCGCCTCACTGAAGATGCTGATCAATGGTGGTCGCTGATTAAAAATAAAAAGGAAGATGAAGAAGTATCAAGTATGGAATGGAGAGAGTTCAAAGATCTTTTCTTAGGAAAATACCTTCCACATGACCATCGAGAAGATATGGAAAGGCAATTTATGACTCTGAGGCAGAAGGAGGATGACAATGTCGCAAGATATGAGGCTAACTTTACAAGGTTAGCGAGGCATGCTGCAGATTATATACGTAACCCAAGAAGAAAGATTGGTCATTTCATTGATGGGTTAAAACCATTTCTCCGTCAAGCTTTAGTATCACAGTCCTTCTCATCGTACGAAGATATTGTCTCATGTGGTATCAAGAGAGAAATGGAATTCTCTAAGTCTTATGACAACAAAGTGAAGCAAGAGAAGAAGAGAACGGTGGAACAAGAGACGGATAAAGGTAAAAAGGGAAAGAAGGATTTTCCATTTTGTGATAATTGTGGGAAAAATCACCCCAGTGCTTTCCTAAAAGGAATGGGAGTTTGTTACAAATGTGGAGAAAAAGGTCATCAGGCTCGTGATTTCAAGGGAAAGAAAGAGGCTATCAATGTTGAATGATATAATTGTAGAGAAATGGGGCATTATTAAAATGAATGTCCTAAGCGTTAGGGAAACTTACTTCAGAAAAGGTCAAGGGATCAAGGACACTCTTATTCCTTTACGACAGTTGAAGTGGAATAATTAATGTATTGGTGCTTTTGGAAACAAGGATTATATTCTGGTTATAAGAATAATGTGATATATATAAGGATTGTACTGCAGTACTTGTTTTTTCATTATGGTTTTAAAATGATGATGGAAATCATATTTTTAGTATGTGACAATAAGAGAAACTTTACTTTGTTTGGGGAATCTGATGTTACAATTGATTTTGGAATTTAAGGACCCATTAGAGAAAGTCTGGACCGAGGTATTTTGGAAAACTATATAGGTTGGAATGGATTAAGTTGAACCTTTGATAGTATTGTTTAAGGTTAAAACATTTAGGAAGACTATTTTTGGAATATTATAATACTATAGTTTTAGGAAAAGGACAACCTTCACGGTGGGGCAGAACCCATCGCGTCTGACAAAGCTGTAGAAATCAAACCCACAACCATAGTGTGACAGGCCTTTATTACCTACCACTAGCCTACAGGAAGTCCCAGGTTATTAAAAAATAGTTTTCCTAATTTAAATGGTCTGTGTTTATATTTTGAACTTTGTACGATTAGGATGAATATAATATTTTTGAAATCTATTACCTTTTGGAGTGAAATATGGGTTCGTGGTAAAAAAATTATTAAAGAATGAAAGCCTACATGACAATTAAGTATATTTCCTTATTTTCTTAGTAAATCTCTTAAATAAATCCCTAATCTTTATGAAAGGAAACATAAAACAAAAATGTTGTCGGTTAACTTTTCCAGCTGGGGATTCAATGACCGTTTAACCAATCAAAAGTTTGTGATTTTCTTATGGTTAACTTTCTACTAATCCTGTTTTCTACAACTCTCCATCAGACCATGATGGTTTGTTTCTCCTCTATATCCATATTTTCATATAATTCTAGTATGTTCTATCTCGGGTGACCTTTGTACTTATCTTTCTTTCTTTTAAAGTTATATTTTTATTAACCTTATTTTCGATGTGGGTTTTTCACAAAGGTATTTCCTATTTTCAACCTTTTATATTCAAAGAAAAATTTCAAATTCAGAGGACACAATTTATTGAAGGAGGGGAGAATGTGACATCCCGAGCATCTACGATACGCTTCTCTTTCAATAATGCAATAGCTTGCATTGTACACAAGTTTGAAATTCTAACACACAACACAACTAATCAAAGTAGCTGTTATGAATAGTAATACCCACTTTTTAAAAATATAGAAATTTTATATTTCAAAATGGAATTAAATTTTGGATTCGTAATGTCGAAATTACCCTATGTTGAATTTTTTGTAATTTTCTGAGAACTTCGAAATTTTTATGAATAGTGAAAAATACATAAAACAAAATTTTTAATCAAAATAATTTATAGTGATAAGTTATACTTTTTAGTGTTTTTAAAGTATAATTAGAAAATATTTTTTCCATTTTATCCAATGGTGTTCATTAGAATTAATTTCACTTTGAAATTGGACATAAACAATTGTAAATCTTTTGATATATATTGTTTCATAAAAACACGCTATTTGTTGTGACAGTGGGAATTGATTATAAAATTAACTAATGCAAAATATATGTTTGGAATTTCATAAAATATACATCATTTTTGAATTCAGAATATCAATTATAGCTTAGGATAAATTTTTGGCATTGTTCTGAAAATATCAATTTTTGATGAATAGTGAAACCACTAAGTGGTAGTTAAATAACTGATTTTTCATTTAAATGAAATATTACCACTTCTGTGATTTAATTTTAAAAAATCCGACATACATGTTTGTAATTAAGAAGTAAAATGTGGTTCAAATGGTTTAAAATAATTTTTTGATGAATAGTAACTTTTAAGTTTAATTAATCACGATTAAAGGTAATTAGTAAAATTTAATGTAAATATAATGTTATAATAATGGGAAATGATCTTGAAACTTGTCCTACCCCTATTGTATAAGTCATGGGAGACCCTGAAAATCCATGGGTCAACTTGGGGACCCCCTGGAGCAACTTTGTTAGGAAAAGGACATAAATAACTTTTTATTTAATGTTAAAATAAAATGGTCACAAACAATAGTTGTTTTACTATAACAATTTTAAAATGGGGTCATACAAGTCATATTTTTGACTATAAATATTAATTAGAAAGATAAAATTATTTCATACATCATGATATTTTTGTTATAATTTTTAGACGTTAAATATATTAATTTATTTATGACACCATGATGATGCAGTGATTACCTCATTAATTAACGATTTAAATAAAATGAAAAGATAAGGTAAATTCCAAGGCTTACACTTGTCCAAAGCCTATTGGATGGGTAGATTTAGAACCCTTATCACCTTAGACTCGAATTATATAACTGTGGGACCTTTATAATCCTAAAAGCATTGTACAATAAAGTAACATTTCATTACTTTCCAAGAGAACCCTTCTCTCCTCTTATAAAAGGCCCCCACCTCTACCACCTCATTCACACTTTCAAAGCCTTTTGTCTCAGCCAACCTCTACCCAAATACTCTCCCAACTTCCCTCCCTTACTCCTAGAAGCCTAACATTGGGCATAATATTTCCTAAGGAAGCCATTGGCTAAAATAAAAAGAGTTACCTGATTTTAAGGTAATGTCTTCTCTAATGTTGTTTTGTTTTATTTTGCTTCTCCAACCCCTTAAACTCTTTTTATTCCTTTCTTTTGTAACAACATAAGTATCCTCAATATACTAGGATGTTTTTATAATGAGTATTCAAGCTGCAATTACACACACCTACATCTAATGGTTAAAGAACATTCGGTTTCTGTGGATGCCGAATTTCTGCCTCACAAAACGATGATTGTTCCACACTCATATAACACCTTCAAAGGTGGACATTAAGATGTAACTATATTTATATATGATATATAATATGATTATGTTTTACTTAAGCTTCTGTATTTTTAATTAATGGCATACCTTTATGATTTCCATTCTGGGTAAACGCGATAATTACATTTTAGGAAGTGTGGACTACCGCCCCCTCAAAGTGATTTGAATCGTTAATGCCATATGTTGGATGTATAAAGGATGGAGTAAATGGTATTATACATTATATTATACTGGAATTATATTATAACTTTATATAATTATTACTTCATTCCATTAAATATGAAATGGAAATGAAAGTAGCGTTCATGCGTACGTACGGCTTACCGTCTCCATGAACGGTGCATTTCATTTCTTACCTCTAAATGTTATGTAATATTATAAGTGCATGTATATATTGGATATATATGAGATATATTATATCAATATCATGAATATAATTATGGATATAATGGATATTTTACCACATGAACAAAGTGTAATTATAAGAAGTTTATTTTTTACTCAAGTACCAAAGATCGACAAAACGACCGTTATTAACTTAAATAATTACATAATGTTCATAACATGGTAATAAGTGATATAAAAGGAATAATGAACATGAAAAAGGTTCTTATGAAGGTAGAGATTAACTCTAGTTTATTATTCAGGAGATCAAAGAACGATCGAGTGAATTCGGACACGAGGTAAAGGAATTTCTTAACCCAATTTCCATTCTTTGGGTTAATCTCTTACTTTAAAATTATGTCATGATATTATTATGTCCTATCTTGTATTTGTACTTTCTTTATGTGTAATTATAGTGAAGACACATAATAGATCTATTTTATTTTATAAATTATCTTTTTATGGACTTCGTCTCAATCTCCATTCATTGAGGCATATTTGGTTTTATACACAACTTTCTTTTATACGGTGTATAAACCCCTTTGACTTTTTTGTTTATTCAAAAGGAATCTTTTTTAACGAAGCGTTTTACTAAACGACAAAAGAGAATGTTTTCCTTGTTGTACATATGCGGTGACAACGACTTCTCCGCCGTTGTGACCATTATTTGAGTTTCGGCATCCATTACAAGCCATAACTTTTTTTAATGAAAAATAAATACAAAGTTTTAACTTTCTTTTATTTTGGTATTGAAAATGGTTTTGAAAGTGTTTTTTTATATCAATGTGTTGTATTGATATCTTGTGATTTAAATGTGGAAATGTTATGTTTCCTTTATGCATGTTTTATGTGATACGATTATGTTGTGGTTTATGATATGTTTAAAACTATACATATGAGGAGTGAATTGGACTTAATAAGTGACGGGTGGAGCCTGCTACAGCTCCTCGATGCATCGGTAGGTCTCATGAGACAAAATACTGTCTTGGCACGAGTCCTTGACAAAATCTTATTTGTAGTCTTGGCACGAGGCCTTGGCTATGTGGTTATGATAGTCTGGCATTATGCATTCCATCATTATGAAAGTGGTTAATGATATTTCATTTGATTATTCGACTAGTAGAATATCCATGTGAGTAAGTAAATGGCATTATTTCATTTTACTTTTTCAATATTATGCTAATGTTTAGGTTTAAAAGGATTTTGTTTTAGTTATACATTGCCTTAAATGTTAATGTTTATTTATGAAAGCTTCGGCTATGTCGTTATCTTTACTGAGCATCTGAGCTCACCCCTTTCAATGTTTTGATTTTTCCAGGATGTGAAGAAGTATATTATGAATGACCTGCAGGGATAATATAGGGGGATATGAAGAGAATATGTTGTAGTTTTTTTTATTTTATGATTTAATGTAAGACTTATGAATGTATCTAGTGTTTCCAAGGCTACTAAACTAATCGGTCTTTCGAAACTTGATATTTTGTGATCATGCCAATGTTACGAAGTAATGCACCGGCTATGGGTAGGTGGGGTCGGGGCGTTACAATTTTGTTAAATCATTTGGAGATGAAATGAAAAACAATTAACTACTAGTAAAATTATTTAATTAATATTTTGAGGTAATTACATGTTGTTATGAAAATGAAATGTTTGAAATATGGTTGAAGTTAAAACATCTTATGGTTATTTTGAAGATTTTATCTCATTTTTTTAATGTTATAAGAAATATATGGGTTTGGAAAACAGAAATCATGTAGATATTGTGACAACCTATCGCATTAGACAAGGATGTGAGAATAGAACCCTCAACCAAAGCGAGATAAGTATTTATTTCTTACCACAATCCTAAATAAAGTCCCTGGTTAGTGTGCATTTTTCTTTTTAGTTTATCTAGTTGATGGAATAGGAATAATATGATTTTTGGATCTTATGTATTATCAAATGGATATCCTTGGTAAGGGAACATGATTTGGGGATTATGTCATAAATGTTATTTTGGAAGACGTTAACTATTTTGGAAACCATATTTTACTAAGATAAATATAATAATATATGAATTTATTTTGAGGATAAGTGGATGAATTTAATTTGTATGAATATATGTTTTGATTGTGGACTTAAAAAGATTTAGGTTATTTATAGAAATTATTAAAAAAATATTCAGGAAATATTTTATTTTTAGAATGACATTTCTTTTATGAGGAATTAAGAGTTATCAATGTTATTTGGAGATAAATTTAAAAATTTATCTTGGAAGAATATGTAATCATTTTTTCTAAATTTTGGGATTAAAAAAAAGTTTGGATTATTAAATGGTATATGTTTAAATTTTTCTATTGAAAATGATTATCGGAGAATAAAACATAGTTTTTCATCATGTAATGGACAATTGTTTCTTGGATAATTGTATTATCCTTACCTAAACATATTCATTTTGGTTAAACTTATTGACTTGAGAAATATGTAGTTAATATTTCATGAGTTATGTGACTTCAACAATGATTATTCCCCTTGAATACTCATAGTTTGAAGAATAAGTTAAGTGTGTGTCTGAAATTAATTAATTTAAGAATCAATACATCTCAAGTAAGTATATTTACATATTTTCTTACTATAATTAGTAGAATAATTCATTTACTCTATGAAAAGGATCTTAAAAAATGTTTGTGGTTTACTTTTCCTTTTATAAAATGAAATACAATTAAACCCATTACAATGTTTTGGATTTTTGATTCTTAACTTTCTCTTGAAATTGTTTTATCACTCTCCATCAAAAAATTATGGTTCTTTTCTCTTCCATATCCAGGTTATACATTATAGAACCCCAGTATTAGCTATCTCAGGTGATCTTGTTACTTCTATTTCCTTTTTTTAATGGTAGTTTTGTTAATCGTTTTTTCTAATGTGGGATTGCATTAAATGTAGTTTCAAAAGTCAAACCATAGTTACGAACCCCAAATTCAACTTATGATCACAATATATATTAAAGGTGGAGGATTTAACATCTTGTGTTTTACGAAAAAACTCCTCGTTTGACAGCATACATGAAACACTACATTGAGCATAAATAAACCACTCAATATTATTATTTAAATGTTACAGTTATAAAATAGCTTATCAATGGAAAAAATTAATAGTATTAGTTGAATTATAAAATAAATAGTTTTAAAATGTTTATAATTAATTATTCGGTGAACAATTAATTATGAATGAATATAAAACCATTTTAATAAATAAAACGAAATATGATTCTAAAAAATATTTAAATATAAATTTGTGTCTTTATAAATTAATAAAATCACCATTTTTTGGAATCATTTACTAAATATATATTTAAGAAATTTAATTTAATTTTTAATAATCATCATATATGTTTTATAAACATGAAATAATAACAATTCCAATTTTTCGATAAAATAAATATTTTTTGAAAAAATGATGTTTTCGGCCTTTTGATGGAGAACGTTGTTTGAATCTATTTTTTGACAGTTATAAATTTTATTTGACAAAACTACCTACTTGTGTTGAATCAGGACATAATATTTCACTTTGGATGAATTGTTTGTATTTTTCTGACTATATTTGTCTTAATGATTATTAATATTACTGCATTTTAACTCAAAACTGATTTTTATCTAATATATTTATATAGTTAGATTAAAAGATTATTTTTTAATGTATTATTAGATAATTATTTTCACCAATAAATTGGATTTAGTTCATAGTAATCAATTTCATGTTTAAAATAGATATATAATCATTTTAAACTTTTGAATGTTTCACTTAAAAATCCCTCTTTTTTAATCTTATCTTGGAGTAGTTGGTGTTTGGTTTAGTGGTAAGCACCCCGTAATACTACATGAAAAATGGGGGTTTAAACCCCATTGGGTGTAGGTACAATTGTAGTACTGTAGCAGTGGAGGTACTGTTGATCGGCAAGTACTATAGCGGCGGTAGGGCACTGTAGCGGCTTTAGTACTGTGCGGGTAATGTAGCAGCCGGGTTACATTTCACAGAATGGGAATTGGACTAAAAATATGGGCCTACGGGCTTTGTAATAGGCTACAAGCCCACTGAGCCTTCGGGTTATGTAATGGGTTTCCCTCTACCCAATTAAAGGAGGTATTTTCTTTTCTTTATTAATAAAAAGGAGGCTTCGCCCCCAAACTTTAAAAAAATCTTATCTTGGAAATTACATTTAAATATAATTTTCCCAATTTCGTTAATTTAATAAGGAAAATGGATTCCATATTTAGAATTAAAATTCCAAAATTTTGTTCTATGGTCAATTTAATTTTTAGGCATCACAAATTTACTAATGTAAAAAAATTATTCACTATAATAAAAGTAATCTTTTGACAAGGATTATAATTAAAAGATAAAAGTTAAACCTACACAAAAAATACAACATTTAATGGGTGTTTGTGGGGTGTCTTGACCCTAAACAGAAAATTCAACATTATATACAATAAAATGGCTTTCAATTTAATTCCACCTCTATATGAAAGGATTTTAATATAAGATAATCAATACATTAATCACTTGAACCCACCACCCCACAAGTATAAATACCATCTCTCCACTACCCCATTTGTAGTACCCCTGGTTTTTGGTATTAACCCTAACATGATTCTTTTCTTGGTTTGAAAATTTTAGGGTGACGTATGGGAGATCTGGGAGATCCTGGATTGAAGTTTGATGTAAAGGGGAAGGCGCACGGGCAGCGCACGGTTTGTAAAAACCGTGTGGCCAAACCCTACGTGGCTGACTGAGGAGGTAGTGGCTTCCACACAGTCGGCGCACGGTTAAGGGAAACCGTGCGATGAGTCCATGCGAGAATGGTGGCTGAGGCAGTATCTAAAGCACGGTTAGCGCACATTTTTTCAAACCGTGCGGACTAATAGTACGGTCACTTAAAATTAGATCCTTAAATTGTGGATCTAAATAGTTTTGCCTCTAATTACCTCATTAAAGCTTCAAAGTGGCCCTAACTCGGGATTTTGGTTCTCCTATGGTCAAAGAGGGTTCTCCCATCATTCTGGAGGTGATCCGAATTCTACTCTTGGCGAATTGAAGCTGGATTCTTGAGTTATGTGATCGTTCTCCCTTTTTCTTGAATGGTTTCATAGATCTACTTAGATATACTTCTCGTCGTCCCTCAGTTTCATAGATCTATGCCCGTTATGGGTAGATATAAGTGTTTGTATTCCAAATATGATGATATTTGGTCTTGGTTGTGTTAGGATAAGAGATATAAGTATGATTCTTGGAGATTTGACCTGGTGTTCTTGAGTGTTCTTCATCCGTTTCTTGGTTTCGACTTTTTGTTGATGTAGGTGGATTTACTCTCGACTCCACTGGTTAGAATTAGTTTGCATAGTTTCAAATTTCTTATTTGGATAGTATTGATTCTGAAAATATTGATATAAATCTTCTGAGGTGATGATTTATGGTTTTGATGGAATTGTGAAATCCTGGTGAATTGTTGTGCAATGTGATTTGGCTATCTAAATTTAAAATGTTGATTTTAAATTTTGAAATTGAAGAAATTGGAAATTGTTTGAGGATGATGGAATTGGTTTTCAATAAAAAAAAGTGAGTTTAATGTAATTGGTTTCAATTGGTCGAACACACTTTGTTTTGATGGAAATGGTTTTCAATAAAAGGTGTTTTATTGAAAGGTTGATTTTAGAATGATTGTTGGAAATGTGTAGTGTGTGATCATATTTCATTATACAGGGCTTGGTTAAAATAGGACCTTGTGCTCGGTGTCAAAGGTGTAATGGGAAAATGATAACTAAATCTATGAGGATTGGTTGAAATAGGACCTTGTGCTTGGTGCCAATGGTTTAATGGAACAATGGTAAATAAATGTATGAGGCTTGGTTGAAATAGTATCTTGTGCTTGGTGCCAAAGGTGTAATGGAAGATGGGAAACAATTACCTTGTGATGACTAGGTAGATCGACGAGAGACCACTCATGAGTATGGAAATAACATAATGATGCATGCATGGTTGATTTTATGGGTTTGGGAAATGGCTGGTTATGCCAAAACGGGAAGTTCGGGAAATGGTATGGAATTTTTTTTGGTCATTTATCTAGAAAAATAACGTGTTGGAAAAGCCAGTTTAAATTTCACTTTGATGATTTTGAGCATGGATGGTTTTGGAATACTAGTCTATATTTAGTTATAAACCACTTTGGTGAAAATGTTTTATATAAAATGTTTTCTATATAAATATGGCTAACTCTTCTATCCTAGTGGCATGAGTATGGAAGTCATTGGGAAAAGCTGCTGAGTTTTATACTCACCCTTGCTTTGGCACATTGATTCTTTTGTAGATGTTATATTCCGAGACACAGGTAAAGGTAATTCATCTCATTACTAGTTGCTTATGGTGATGTTTGGGAGTTGCTATGGAGCTTGGAGCTTGTGGACCACTGAGTCGTGGTGTCTTTTGGGAGTCTTGTGTTGTTTTCATTCTGCCGCGTTCTTTGATGTTTGGTTGGTCTTCCGTTGTTGTGTACATTGATGTGGTTTATTATAAATGAATTTGTTTTTGGTCATCGTTTGATCATGCATCATATAGTTAATGGTTAATGGATGTGTTATTTTCGTAATGGGTAAATCATATACCAATTGTAATTGAAACCCTTTGGCATTTATTGTCAACCATTGGCATCTTGGGGATGTCACTTAAGGCCTAGTAAACCTCACCACCTCCTCAAGCCAATGTGGTAGGGGCATGGTGTTACAAATGGAATCAATATTGTCCTTCTTTTGAGGTACAAATGGTATCAGTCTGGTCCTTAATTTGAAGTAAAAATGGTATCATTTTGGTCCTTCCTTTGAAGTACAAATGATGTCATCTTGTTTGATCCTTGACAAACAAGTAGTCATCGATGCTCATGGTCTTGGAGTTGAAATTCCTTCTTTTCTATTCCATGGGTTAAAATCATAGACAGAAGTAGGATTGTCGGAACTTTAAAGGTATAGCATAAAAGGACATGCCTATCCCGTTTATGCTAAACTTCACGTTACCTGGGTGTTGGGTACATAAGTGTTTTGGATACACTTCAAGAATTTTGGAAATCTCATTGTCATGGGTTTATCCAATGCGAGGAGAATGACATTCATTGTAGAGGAATGAATTCCCACTAGGATTTCAAATCTCATTGTGAGGAATGAGTAAAAATATTGTGAAAGGTGATAATTTTTGAAAAATACGGAAATTTTTTTCAACCAAAAGACATTGAAAACATGGTATTTATTGTATTTTAGAAATGGATTTATTTTCAAAAAATATTTTGGATGTTTTCAAAAATGGTGGAACATGGAAAAAGGTTGTTTGAGAAAAATTTTGTGATAGTTGATGTGATAGATTTTGAAATGCTAAGCCAACAGTTCTTAGAGAGTGAGATTGATAGAGTATGTTGTTGGTTTAGGAAATGGCACCCGTTAGGTTTCATAGAAACCAGTCGAATGAGGAAAGTGAAAATGACGTTGCACTTGAATCATAGGTGAACCAAGAGTTAGTCCAAAGCATTTCTCAGGCCTTTAGAACCATTGAGTTGGGACTCCAACCGGATACCATGTTTATGATATATGTCACTACTGAAAATCCAAGAAGAGGAGGTAATATTATCTTCACTATATGGGCTAAGAACTCTAACACTAAGAGCAAGAGGGAATCAGAAAAAAAAAATTCAAGGAGGAAGAACACAACAGAATCAGACAACAATATTACTATAACTTCCTCCGAGACCCAAGAGTAATCTAGGATGTTTCCAGTGTGGCTCTACGAGCCACATCATGCGGGATTATAAGGAAAAATCTTGAGAATGTCATAATTGTAATAAGATTGAACTCCTTTGGTTCTATTTCCATAATGATCTAAGGTTGGGTGTTTGTGACACTCTTCATAAAGGGATGTGTCAGTAGGAAAATAAAGAGCTGAGCATAAGAAGCACGCATCTGCATGGAACTAAGGAAGTTATAGTGGATGATCAGTCAAGAACCTCCAAAGTGCGATGTACGATTCTTTTAATTTCCACATTTTTGGAAGCTTTGATTGATAAGGGTGCTTACCATTCTTTTCATTCTTCTCTTATCATTGATCAGTTCGATTTAAACATAGAAATGATGTCTTCTCTTTTAAACCTAATAACTCTGCTGGGTCAAAGAGTGTCTAGCCTTCCTATGTTGAGTGTGTTGTTTTTTTGTGGACGACATCGAACTGATGTGGGATTTCTCGGTTTTTGAGATGGATGATAATGACATAATCCTGGTAAAAGATTTGTTGAGGACATGTAGGGCCCACATTGATTTCTATGCGTGATTGGTGAGTTTTTTGGGGAAGGATGGAATTAGAAATTTCATTAGAGGGGAGAAGAGTGCCAAGATGGCGCAATAGATTGGTTAGGACCAACTGTTGGCACGATCTGGAATCAGTTAGAGGTTTTTTATTTTCCATTAGTAGATGAGATCAGGGAAAATAACTTTCCAGCTATTGTGGATCAATTTCTAGATTTATTTCCCAATAACTTCTCAGTGATACCACCTTTAAGGGGAGTGGAGTTTACAGTTGATCTCCTTCTGGGGACCAGTCCTATTTCCCTTCTATCTTATAGGATGACACTAACGGATGTAAGGGAATTATAAGTGAAGTTAGAGGAACTAGAAATCAAGGGTTTCATTCAGCAAAGTATATCTATATGGAAAAAAACTGGTTTTCATTGTGAAGAATGAAGATAGAAATCTTCGGCTATGTGTTGATTATTGTAACATTAACTAAGAAACAATAAGGAATAGATATCCACTTCCATGCATTGATGATATTTTTGATCAATTAATGGGATCTCAGTGCTTCTCCAAGATTGACTTGCGATGAAGATATCACCATTTGTGAGTTCTGAGAATGGTTTCTCAGTGGATCCAGAAAAGATAGAAGTTGTTCTTTATTGGAAACCGCCGAATAATGTCTTTGAAATAAGAAGTTTTATTGGTCTAGATGATTATTATATATGCTTTGTCTATGACTTATCACCACTATATTCTCCTATCACAGAAATGACAAAGAAGAACAGTGCATTTCAATGGACATAGGAATGTCAGAGATCTTTTCAAGAGTAGAATGTTCGCCTTACATCAGCACCCATCTTGATTTTTCCAGAATCAGGACAGGGGTACGTGGTGTATTTTGATTCTTATGGATCAGGGTAGGGTTGTGTTATCATGTAAAGAGATCATGTGGTTTCTTATAGTTCATGTCAGTTGAGAGTGCATGAGAAGAATTACTCAACACATGATTTGGAGTTAGCTGCAGTCATCCATGCTTTGAAAACTTGGAGACACTATCTCATTGGTGAGAAATTTACTGTGTTTATGGATCACAAAAGCATAAATCACATTTCTCATAGTGTGATTTGAATCTGAGGCAGAGGATATGGATGGAGTATCTTCAAATGATCAACTTTGACTTAATGTATACACCGGGTAAGGGAAATTCAGTGGCCTATGCATTAAGTCGAAAGTGGTAAGCTCAGTTGGCAAAGGAATCATCAGACGAATGGTAGTTGATTTTGGTCTTAGCTGACATGCATGTGGAATGAGAAAACTGAGGTGATGTTAAGGTTTTATTTTCAGCTATGATGGTTCCTGATCTGGTGAATGTGGTCAAAGAGGCACAAACATCTGATCTGGAATGTCTGGTAATGAGTTCAAAACTCAATGGGGGGGAAGACAATTGATAACTGGAAACTAGAAGCGGGTTAAATATTGCGTTCAAGAGATCGGATGGTTGTACCTATATTTTTTTAGGAACAACTCCTAATGCTTACCACTATTCAATATGGGCTATATATCTAGGTACACAGAAGATGTATAAGGTGCTAAAGGCACAATTTTGGTGGAGTGGCATGAAAAGAAAGGTGGTCGAGTTCATCTCCTGATGCTTAACATGTCAGTAGGTTAAAGAAGAGCATCAGGGACCAGCTGGTATGTTACAGTCTTTACCTATCCTAGTGTGGAAATGGGAGTATATAGCAATGGATTTTGTTAAAGGTCTTCCAAGAACAGTCAGGAAACACGATACCATTTGGGTGATAGTGGATCCTCTAACCAAGTCGGCCCATTTCATTCTGATTCTTGAAATTCATATAGGGGAAGATCTTTCAAAAATCTATATACGTGAATTGGTAAAGAGACATGGTGTACTAGTTTCTATAGTCTCAGACATAGATTCGAGGTTAAAATCTTGTTTCTGGAATTCATTACAGCAAGCCCTGTGGACTCAGTTGACATTGACTATGGCGTATCATCCTCAGACAGATGGGCAATCTGAGTGGACGATAGAAACATTGGAAGACATGTTGCGGGATTATGTAATAGACATTGGTGGCTCATGGGAAGAGCATATACCATCAGTGGAGTTCTCATATAATAACTGCTATCAAGCCTCACTATGTATGGCTCCATTTGAATCACTGTATGGGCGTCCTTGTCGTTCTCAATTATGCTTGGTGGAAACCGGTGAAACTTTACTAGTTGGGCTGAGCCTTGTCCAATAAACAATGGAGAAGATTTAGTTGATCAAAAAGAGGATGGAGATGGCTCAGAGTCATTATAAATCTTATGCAGATCATCGTCAAAGACCATTGGTATTCTCCGTGGGTGGTCATGTATTCTTAAAGATCTCTCCAAAGCTTAGACATCATCGTTTCGAGAAACATGGAAAATTATATCCTTGATATATATGCCCTTTTGAGATACTGGAAAGGGTTGGAGAGGTGGCGTATCGGTTGGAATTACCACCATGGTTTAGTTCGGTGCACAATGTGTTTGATGCATCTCAGTTAAAGAAGTATCAACCCTATCCTGACCATGTGATCAGATGGGATCACGTAAACCTAGATTTGGATGCGTCGTTGGTACATATCACGGTGCAGATTATGGATAGGTAGGATAATTTCTGCATGGTAAAATAATCAGTCTAGTCCCGGATTTGTGGAAACATGGTCAGATTTAGGAAGATACTTGGGAACGCCAGAATGAAATGAGAGAGCAGTGGCCAGAACTCTTTTTTGACAAGCATTGGTTTTCTTCTTTCTGAGGATGGAAAGGAAAATGGTGGAGAGAATGTGTACCCCCAATTTATGGTATTTAACCCTTACTTGATTCTTTTAATGGTTTTGATGTATAGGGTGACGTCTGGGATAGTTGGGAGATCTTGGATTGATGTTTGAGTCAAAGGGGAGGGTGCACGGGAAGAGCACGGTTTGTCTGAACCGTGCTGCCAAACTGTGAGTGGCTGACTGAGGAGGCAGTGGAATCGGCACGGCCGGCACATGGTTATGGGAAACCGTGTGATGAGGATGTGTGAGAAGGTTGGCTGAGGAAGTCGCTAATGCACGGCTAGCACACAGTTTGTCAAACCGTACAGACTAACCACACGATCACTTAAAATTAGATCCTTAAATTGTGGATGTAACTCGTTCTACCTCTAATTGCCTCATTGAAGCTCTTAAGCATCCCTTACTCAGTATTTTGGTTCTCCTAATGTCAGATAGGGTTCTCCCATTGTTCCGGAGGAGATCCGAAGGCTACTCTTGGCGAATCGAAGCCGGATTCTTGAGGTAAGTGATCATTCTCCATCGTTCTTGAATGGTTTCTTAGATCTAGTTAGATCTACATCTATAATTCTCTTGATTTCATAGATCTACGCCCGTTATGGGTAGATCTATGTGTGTGGATTCCATATATGATGATATTTGGTCTTGGTTGAGTTAGGAGAAGAGATCTAAGGAGGACTCTTGGAGACTTGACCCGGTGTTCTTGAGCATTCTTCGTCAATTGCTGTGTTTCTACATTTTGTTGAAGTACGTGGCCTCAATCTCGACTCCTCTCATTAGAATTAGTTGGCTTAGTTTCAAATTGGTTATTTTAATGGTATTTATTGTCAAAATCATGAAATAAATCTTCATTAGTGATGATTTATGGTTTTGATGAAATTGTTAAATCTTTGTGAATTGTTGTGCAAAGTGATTGGGAAACTTTAATTTAAAATGTTGATTTTAAATTATGAAATTTCTGAAATTCGAAATTTTTTGAGGTTGAAATGGTTTTTATTGAATTTGTTTTCATTAAAAAAAGGGAGATTTGATAAAATGGTTTGAATTGGTTGAACACACGTGGATTTGATGGTCATGGTTTACAATATAAGTTGTTTTATTGAAAGGTTGGTTTTGCAATGATTGTTGGAAACGTGAAGTGTGTGTTCATAATGAATTGTACAAGTATTGGTTTAAATAAGATTTTGTGCTCGGTGCCAAAGGTGTATTGGAACAATGGTAACTAAATGTATGAGGCATGGTTGAAATAGGACCTTGTGCTCGGTGTCAAAGGTGTAATGGCACCTGGGAAACAATTTCTTTGTAACGACTTTGTAGATCGACGAGAGACCGCTCATGAGTATAGAACTGTCATAACGATGCAGGAATGGTTGATATCATGGGGTTGTGAAATGGTTGGATATGCCAAAACGGGATGTTTTTTAAATGGTTCGGAAATTTTTTTGGTTAATTTTCTGAAAAAATAACGTGTTGGAAAAGCCAATTTAAATCGCACGTTAATGCTTTTTAGCATGGATGGTCTTGGAAAACTAGTTTACATTTAGTTATAAACTGCTTTGGTGAAAATGTTTTATATAAAATATTTATATATATATATATCTAACTATTCTATCCTAATGGTGTGAGTAGGGAAGTCATTGGGAAAACCTACTGAGTTTTATACTCACCCATCCTTTGGCACTTTGGTGATTTTATTGTGGTTTATTATTAATGATGTTTTTTTCGTCTTCGTTTGCTCATGCATCATATAGTGAATGGTTAATGGATGGGTTATTTTCTTAAATGGTAAATAGTACTCCAAATGTAATTGAAACCCTTCGGCATTTATTTCCATCCTTTGGAATCTTGGGGATGTCACTTAATGACTAGTAACCTTCATCACCTTCTCAAGCCAATGAGGTTGGTGCGGGGTGTTACACCATTTCTACCTAAATAGCCATATAGCTCCTCAAATTTCATCCCCAAAAAATAATTCCCACTATCCCCACGTACAAGTGCTTCTATTCTCACCAAACGAAGAATTACATGGTCCTCAAGTGTCTTTCATTGAGAGGATATTCAAGAGGTAATTTTTCAAAGAACCTCTATTAATTTTTTTTTTCATTTTCTACTTTATCCTCAACCCATTCATCCATAAATTCATGATTAATGTAGAATCAAATATATACTTTGGGTTATCTATAAATTTTAATATCTCATATCTATTTTATTATTCACCATATATTTTTCATATAAATGAAAGTACCTTCTATGTTGTTCTTTTTAATCGCCTCTGTGAATAATGTTTTTCTTCTCTTTCCTTAATCACCTTCATGGATGATAATAAAACTATTATTCTGATAAAATAATATTTTAATATATATATTATAATATATATGATAGTTTGGATATTTTATATTAATCATACATTCATTTTTTCCATAATTTTGTTCTATAATAACTTTGTTTGGGGACTTGTGGACTACTACCTCTTCCAAATGATGTGGTTTGTTCACATATCATGTGAAATTTATTAAGGATAGTTTCAGTAAAAATATATGATATAAATTACCTATAAATTAAAATATAATGAAATTATATATTTATACATTTTTATATACATTACATTTACTATTTTTTTTAAATACGATAATAAAAACAAAAACAGTGTTCATACGTACATACGGCCTACCGTCTCCATGAATGGTGTTTTTATATTGTCTCAAATTATTATTATAATAACTTACATTATTAATACATAAGATATTTATATCCTTTTTTAAATTATTTAGATTATTTAATTATGATCCCATGGACTATTGATATCATACGAAGTTAAATTTCGACTCACGTTTCGAATATCGACAAAGCATCCGACATAATCATAAATAATTATGTAATTGTTATAAGATGTTAAAAATATATATAAAATGAATAATAAACTTGAAATGTTTTCTAAATACAGTATAAATTTTTCTATGTTTATTATTTGGTAATATAAAGAACGTAGGAGATAATTCATACTCGTGGAAAGGGATTTGTCTAACTCAATTTTCATTTATTGGGTTATACGATTGATTCATTGATTTTATTATTCCAACATTATGTGAAGAATACATTTTTATTGTTTTATGAGGTATTTAATATTATATTTGTGTTTATACAATATTTACACACATAAATCACCCAATTGATATGTTTTTACATCATTGATATGAACATGGTAATGGATTTTTCTAACTCAATTTTCATTCATTGGGCTATACATCTACTTCGCTGATTTTATTATGCCATGATTTTTTGTGGAGTATATTTTTACTAGTTTATGTTTTTTTAATCATATATATTTCTGAGTTTACTTTTTTTACACATAGTATCCCCAATTATTAATTCACTCTTCAATGATATGAATATCGTAAGGATTTACTCGTCTCACTTTTTACCTCGGTGATATATATGAATATTTCACCACTAATTTCTTTTTTTGTTGTTGTATATATAATGAAATTTAAAATTAAATATCATGAATATTTTTATCTTCATCTTATTAAAATTTTCTTTCTATGATTATTACTTTTATGGGTCATTTTTTTGATAAATTAAAAGTGGTAAAGGATTTTTTTAACCCAATTTCTATTTTTTCGGTTAAAATTCTACATCATCATTATGTAGTGCTATGATTATATGGGAAATTAATTTTTTATATATTATAATTTATTTATTCTTTTTTTATGATTATTTATGATGAATAAGAATAATCTATCTATTTAATTAAAAAATGATATTTCTATGGGACCCTTTAATAAAAACATTGTTTTAAATGTTTAAAGGATTTATTCTCATAAAAATATCACTTTCTTGAACTCAAATTCTAAATGGATTTTAAGAATGTATTTATAGGGAAATGAATTTTTAAAATAGTTTACATTTGAGTTAAATTAAAATTTTTGTATTTGTTATGGGACACATTGATTCAAAATTGTAATGTTAATTGTTCAAAATTGTTTTAAAAATGGATTGATTATTTCAATAACATAGAATGTTTTATTAAACATATAACTCATGAACGTTATTTATTTTTTTATCCCTCTTTTATTTTTTATGTTCAATTTATAAGTTAAACTTTTATTCTCAAATAATGTTTTTTAATTTATGTGTTCATATCTTCGTAAAAACGAAATGTCATTTCAATATGATATGGTTATTTTTCCTATATGATTGCTTTATCTATTGTTTTATGTCATGGTTATTTGGAATTTCTTTTGTATATAGGTGTTTTCCTGATAAAAATTGGATGATGATCTTGTGATATCTCTCATATTCAATGGGTAATGAGATTGAGTTAAATGATAAAGTTTTTCCTAAGAGATTTAACGAATATACTACGATGTGTATTCCAAACATAACCATGTAGGTTACTCCCAATGTAGTTATCAAAGTGGAAATATATAGATGATATGAATTCCACATGTTACCTTTATGATTTATGATTGACAATATATATTTTCACTTATCTTGTTATTAGATGAGTTATGTAAAATTGATTATAATTTAAGGGTGAAAAAAATGATTTTGTGAAAATGTTTTACTGAGTTTTAAATATTAATGGATTAGTAGTTTCATTACTTATTTTATATCCTTTACGATTCTTTTTCTGCTCATCCTACATTTTTGAAATGTTTTCCACAGGGTATAGGGAAATGTAAGAGAATTTAATAAGTAAAGAATAATTTTATCAAGAAGGGAAATCAGGTTTAATATTAAAATGTTTTATATTAGAAAAAAAATGGATAGTGAGTAGAAGTGTCGACTTTGTAATGTTGGATTTCTTATGTAATAGTTATGGCCTAATTATCTATAACTATAAACATTAAAATATCCTCAATTTGAACTATTGACATAAAATAAGATAAAATAATATTTAAGGGTGTAGCCTTATATGATACCATACCTTTCATAGAGAAAAAATAGAGATCTATATTGGCTTCCTAATAGAAACATGAAAATAATAGCACAATCAGACTCAAGTTTTGGGAGATGTATGTTTGGTTTTTAGGTTTCATTCTTCCATAGAATTATATCTATTATAAATATATTTTTATTATTATGGGGCTAAATAATGTATGTTTTAAATTTTCTTCTTTTTGGAATAATAAATCATGTGTGTTGGTGGTGTTCTATTCATGAACATTTGTCTAAATAGGACTGAAGCACATTAAAACTTCGTGTTCATCATTACTAATTTCTTTTTTTTAATCCTGAATGTTTCATTTTTATTATATTCTAATAATGTGATGAAAATACACAATTGATCCTTTAGAGTTCATGTGCACTGTCCCTGGTCAGTTCTCCTTCCCCTTACACATCATTTCATTATGTAGTACAAGATGAGGACCAAAAATCCATTTATAGAGATAGTGTTCTCTCATATGAAATTGGTTGGCTGGTGTAAATTCCCTGATCTAATTGCCTTCTCCCATTAGTTACCTAGATTTCATTCATCATGAGACTTAAGCTAAAGGTTATATGTGGGGACATTATATATAATAGGTTTACTTATATCAAATTTATCTTTCAATTAATATATATTATAATGAATGAAATACATATAGTTGTTGTGCTCTAAATAGAGGTATATCTTTGTCTTATAAATATTGAAAGCTCTTCTAGTTAATTGAATTCACGAATCACATTTTCACCAAATTATTGAGGGTGGTAGGCCAATGATATTAATTAGGTAACATCATTGACCAAACTCACAGTATAGATTTCGATAATTCAATCCTTGGATCATGGTTCATGCCCATATGAAAAAATCATGAAAGTTTCCTCTATTTTAATTTTGGTGGGTTTGTTGAGGATTTTTGGGTGGGGAATGAAATTATTTTTTGCAAGTCCATTTATCATTTTCCTTCAATTTCATTCTCCACATGTATACAAGAATCCTCTAACACATGATCTATGATATTATAAATGATTCTTTAGTAGGATTCGTTTAATCTATACAAAAGGAGATCATCAATTTCATGTATAATCTAGCTATTTTGATATAGAGAAATGGGATTGATGGAACCCGACTTTCCACATGATCAAAATGAACACTGAATGTGTAATGTGAAATAATAATATGGTAGGGGAAGTAAAATTCATGATGGTTTTTTCTTAGTGGTGTTGGATTTTACTATTAAAAAGTTATATAACTCATCTCTTTTGGTAAAGGGTAAGGCATTGCTATTTATTATGAACATGTACTGTGAGAGGGGTCTATATAGTTATTAGATTGTAATATAAAAAATTATCATTGTTTTGTCTTTTAATAATTCATATTCAGTCCAATGTTCAGCCTCTGACCATATCTAGCCCAATTTCATAATGATAAAAGAGAGTACTATTATCTCTCTCATATTAAAAATGAAAAGGTGATTCCAAATTCTCATTCATTTTATGAGATGTTTACCTATGATTTTGATATCTTCTTTTCTCGTGGGAAACATTCTTTGTCATGAAATTATTTTTCTAGGGCCAATGCATTGTCCCTTTTTTATGCTATCAACCATATTAATTAACATAAATTTTTTATTGGTATCATGTATATATTTTATAACTATTATTATGAATAAAAATTTAAATTATTTAAAAAAATTACATTACAATATACATGATAAAATTATTTTATATTTCATTTATATATTTTCTTTTCCTTATAGAAAACCAAATATTTTTTCATTATTTTAAAATACAAAGAGAAAATTAAATTATCAAACAAATTCAATATTTAATTTTTTTTCTCATATATTTTAAAAATTTATTACAAATAGAATGTATATTAGAAAAAAATTAAATAATTTATATAATTGTAAAAAATTATTTTCTTGTAAAAATATTTAAAAAAGGTATTGAATGATTTTCACATTTATAATGAATTTTATAAAATGTATTTAGTTAACTATTTATACCATGTAGGAGGGGATTCTATTAATCCATAGTTATACATCATTAAATTAACGAAATGATTTTTATTTTATAAATAATCATCGCTATGAGGTCCAAATAAATTCATTTTCAAAAATAAAACCATTTACAAATTAACATTTAAAAACTATTTTGTAAATTAATAAAATTCAAATGGGTGGGTAGTTCTTATAGTATTATAATATATTCATATTTTTTGATGGGTGAAAATGGTTTACTATAATCAGTACCAAATTCTTGATTATATCAATTTGTTTTAAATCAATCCTAATTACTAACAATATATCATTACTCATTTTTTTCCCAAAAAATGTACTTATTTCCATTAATGGGTTTATTATTAAATTTTTCAATAAGATCCCTAATATTATTTGTTAAGAATATATATATATATATATATAATAGTATGTACCAAATTTTAATCATTAATGGAGTCCTTAATATTTTGGGATTCTAGTTGTTACATAAAATCTATTTGTTCAACGACATTTATGACAAGAATTATAATACGAGTATTAGGTGGGAAATAATTGTCATTGTCTTTAAGGTGTAGACTTTAGATTTTAACCATTCCCCATCATTTAGGATTGAAATAGATTCAATCACATCAGGAAAGTCATTAGATGGAGGTGGAACTCTAATAGTTAACATATCTATATCTTACTCAACATCGTGAACCTATAGTTTAGCTGCAAAAAAAGTCTCATAAATTTTTTTTTAATTGATTATACTTTTTATCGGTTCATTTAATATTAATTTCGTACGATTTACTAGAGTTAGTGTACATATGAAAAATATTTTTTTTAATTTGTGGTTTTCTTTTCCTATGTTTTATTTTTTGTTAATAATATATTATTTTATTCCAAATTCCTTAAAAATAATAAATTTATGTTTATTACCATTTTAGGGCTCATAATAGTTCTTATAAAGTACGGTTCCTATGAGAACGCGATATATGGTTTAAAAATTAGCATTGGCTAATTTGAATTAAGAATATTAAGGGATCTTGAATTCATTCAAGATATCTCTTCCAATATAATTTATATTTATATTTTTCATGTTGAGAATCACATTATTTTTTGGAGTTATGGTAGTTATAAGATAAGGATTATAACATGGTGAATTGAAATGTGTAATAGGTTTTTTAATTTGTATAACCCCCATTGATAGATTTTAATTGATATGATCATAGATCCTTTTTAATTTTTATATTTCATTAAAAAGATAATATAATATTTATACTCTTTGTTGTAATGTACCATGAAATATACCCATCTATATATTTTGTAATAATCAATAATTATAAAATTAAATGATTTAACTTTGATAATTTAATATTAGGATGGACTAAATAAAATAATTTGAAAATGATATATGGAATTTTCAATGAATCCTTAATTCCATGATTTTAAGAATTACATGGGTTTCTTATAATGTTGTAAGTCCATACACATTATTTTATTTTTGAAATGAAATTTATCCAAATATAAAACTAGTTATATCAATAGATTTTGATAAAAAAAATTATGCGCACCCTCTACAATGAATAATGTATTTATTCTAGAGACATTTTACAATAACTTGTATATTCACACATCTTTTTTATTTGGTATATTGTTATTTTAAATCAACTCCATAAAAATTTAAAAAATGGTATATGAAATAAATATTTACCTTTAAAATCAAATCCATTACAAAAATCAGTGCCAAAATATAATTTCAAATCAATATCATATAATTGAATAAAAAATAAGAATATCTATTAATCAATGAGACTATAAAAGATAATTAATAATAGTATAATTTATATTACAAATAAAACTCATACCAAATATATTACTCCTTTTGTTATAACAAAAAGTGATGTTGAATCTGTGAATAATTTAAAAGTAGTTGAACATGATGTTTCCAATACATTCATGTCAGGATAAAAATTTTACCATATAAGTGTACCACCTTTTAATTTTATCATAATACATTTTTATTACAATAGATTCAATATACTAAATAACTTTCCAACCAAATAAATTTTTTAAAACAATTGTTTGCTGATAGTGATTTTGGAATCAATATTTTCTTCATATATGTGTAACTCATAGAAAATTAATATGATGAATAAAACATATCGATTACACCGTAGTGATTTTTTGGAATTACATATAAAAATAAAATAATAAATAAAAATATAAGATTTTAAAGGATTATATTAAAAATATTATAGATTTTGGGGATCTGTATATATTTTTTCTACCAATTACAAAATTTTTCTTCCCATTACCTTGATATTCCCAAATTCAATGTAATTTTTATTACACATGGGTGAAATTTTCGAGAGTATTTATAAGAAAATACCAAGTATAATTGAACTAATGTCTATTATTTTAATCTTTTAATTTTGTGACACATTCCTAATATTCATTATAGAACTACTCCTTTTCATTATTTACTTAAATTTACTTATTTTTATGTTCAATTAATTTTTTGTTATGTCTAAATAATCTATAATAATGATTATCTATTTTTTTAGATCTTTACATTTTAATTTAATTTATAAACTAGAGTAAATGTTATAATTTACCTCACCATTTACCTTTATTTGATACATGATACATTAGGAACTATCCTCTCCTGGCTCGGTTGAGGATATGGAATTATTAGATTCACACAATGATAAAATATTGAAATATTTATTATCATTCTTCATCTTTTTCATATTTTTATATAAATTATGATATTTCAATTTTATATTCCCCTTATCATTCATTGATAATAAGGTATATCTTCTTCTGTATATTGTTCATCATATTTGGCTCAATAAAATGAAATTTTATTTATCATAATTTCGTTCATTTTTTTCCATGTGCGTTATTTTTTTAAGATAATATATTTTTCAATTATATAATTGAAGGTAAATATTATGTGGATTTTGTAGCCTTATTTTCATATTGTGATTTAATTATAATATAAATGGATATGATAGAAGAAATTAGTTCCTCCATCGTATTGTTTCAAATGTCATTTCCTTCAAAGATTATCATTACCTTGGATGGCCAATAATATTGTAGAACACATAGTATCTTCTTTATATCTTATTCTTTTGAATGTTCATCACAAATAATTTTTCTTCTATTTCAAATTTATTTAAATTGAGTAAATATTTATGTAATTGATTCATTATTAATAATTATAAATCATTCAAAATCATTGTAACACATAAAATATATATCTCATTGAATATAGTTTTTTTCGTTCGTGATTTAAGTCACATATTTTACAATTTTTCATGATATAATTTTAAAAAATAAATATAATTGAATTCATTTTGACAATTCAATTTATAATAAGATTCATGTAATTTATTTCAAACACAATAGAATATATCACATTTTTCCTATTTTTAGTTGTTTCCATTATAGGTGTTTTCCAATCATAAATGTTTTCCGAAACAACATAACCACTTCTACTAAAAAATTTAGACAAATGATATTTGAAAAAAATATAATTTATTGCTTAAAATTATATATATCACTTCACATGGATAGATCAAAATCACCTTGGGTGTTATGGGTATTGTCTATACATTAGGATTTTTTCCTTTAAAAATATTAACAAATAAAGCCTATTGAAATCCCTTGTAATTATTTTTCATCTAAAATGATGCTAATTAGGAGTAAATTTAATTTTTCTAAATAAATAATATTTCAAATGAATAATTTAGTGGAACTAAAAGTGAATAATAAATGGTAATATAATTTATCCAAAAACAATCTTATGAGTGTCTATGTCTCATCTACTCAATGAATTTTCGATTTCATTAATATATTGGATTTGGAGATGTCCATATAACCCACAATAAAATAAAATAAAATGTCTTTTTAATTGATATAGTAACAAACCCATGTTTCATCATATTTATGGGGGTGAAAATTTGAAAAATAAATAATAATAATAATTAGGTATACATAAGGCAAAACTATTCGTAAAAAACCAAAAATATTTAGAAAAATGTAATATTAAATTAATAGAAATATATAAAGTGGGAATGAGAGAAAATAACAACAAAATGAACAATGAGGATGTAGTTAAAGTTATATTTGTATATGATGCTTGATATACCTTCATAAGGGATTATTAATAACATATATTAATATATTTTATGTTTTTAAGTCATTATGGGTTAAATACAGTCATTGGATTATGATTTTTAGAGTATTGAATTTTTTATAATAGGTCACTAGACTTATTTAGGAACACGATTGGTTTTCTGGTGAAAATAACAATGGAAGGGTTCAGTACCAAACATCGCTGACAACTAGTGGGGTCACTGAGGCCCCATTTGTACCAGAAAAAAAAATTATTTTGACCAATGAGGGTCAAATACTGAAGGCATTGATTTATTCCTTCTCCAATAGCCTTTCAGTG
The DNA here is from genome assembly GCA_963277665.1 of Viscum album. NCBI lineage: Eukaryota > Viridiplantae > Streptophyta > Magnoliopsida > Santalales > Viscaceae > Viscum > Viscum album. The sequence goes on along the minus strand of OY728167.1, from coordinate 229,435,346 downwards.
CCAAAGGCATAAATCTAATAATGTATTTTTCTCCTAGGATGACCTTTTGATTTATATGTGATTGTTTGATCCCCAATTGATACTTATTATATGTAATACATATAAAAGCACTAATATATATATATATATTCATAAAGAACATTTCTTATATCAAAATGAAATTATGGATATAAGATCCATGAACAACCATTATCTTTTTCATTCCCAAAATTATACTAATATTTAAAATTGAATATGAATTGATTACCATTTTATCTATAATAAAATTAATTATTATATGAGTTTCATGTTAAATAATAATTTTATAAGTACTTTTATGGAATATAATTATACCAATGTTGTGAATTAGTATTTACTTTATATTTATTTCTGATCTAGGATCAATATTTCAATATAATTTTGTTTAGTTTTATTATATCTCTCATATCCTAATTATTTAGGTGGTCAATTTTTTAGTTAAATAATATATAATAATTTTATATATGTGTGAAAAATTACTCCATCGATTCTCTCATATGTATTTTCTTACCAACATTCCACTAGCTACCTACATTTTATAGTTTCCCATATAATTGAATCCCAAATTCCATATTATGTTTTCAAACATAATCAAATTAGGGTCCCATACATTTTTCTATCCTTATATAATAATGTCCTTTAGAGCATGATATTATTAAGGTCACCAAAAAAAAATCATATTCTTGGTGGTTGTTCATATAGGAAGAAATAAATAAAGTTAATATTTGAAAGGATATTTATATTATACATCCATCTATATACATCTCATTTTTATGTCATCTGTGGTTTCTCTATATGTATGATATATTTTATTGGACTTGATTTATTCATAATTTGTTAGTAAACCAAATTAAAATTTTCTAGTAATATTAATTTATATTCATATCATGAAAATGGTACCTGAAACTCTATTATATAAATAATATAAATCATACAAAAATTTATTTCCAAAAAATATCACATATTGTGATAGGTATCAATACACACATTTCTACATATAGAACCATTTTCCTCGATCTAATGAAATTCTATAAAAAAATTCAATTACCCATATATCATTATTCAATAGACTAAAATGTTGAATATTATTTTAACAGTAAATATATAAGATTAATTATAATAGAAAATAATTTTTAATTATTACTAACAAATCATTTAACATGGTCGAAATACATTAAATATAATTTTATATCAAGCTTGAAACTCCTTAAATTCATGGAATGATATATTTTCATGAAGATTAGACAATTCAAAAAAAACATATAAATATTAAAAATATACTTATTCTCTCTTCATGAATAATATAATAAATTAAATAACAAAAAAATATATAACTATTAGGATGTGAAATAATTAACATTTTATAATGCATAAAAATAAATAATTTTCAATTCCTAATTATGAAATTAAGATATTCATTATATTATAAATATAAATATATTATATTTATATCTATAATAAGAACTCTTCAAATTTCTATTTTATATTGTATATAAATATTTTCATTTCAAATTAATATATATGATATATGATATATGAAATTCTCCAATTTTAAATTCATATAATGAATTGATATTAATAAGGAAAATAATTTATAATATTTAATATCATTAATATAATATTTATTAAAACTATTGATCATTTCCACCAAAAAATATCCATTATTTATGAAATATTCCATACTGAGGCACTGATATGAACATTTCATTTAATTATTTATCTATATTTATAAAATAAATGTAAAAAATTTTATATTTTGTATTTTTTATAATTTAAAAAATATATAAATCACATTAGAAATTTATTATAAACCTTATATATCAAAACAAGAAATAAATACAATTATAATTAAGGAACTTATTTTTGAAACTTAATATGAATTATTTTTTTATATTTCATAAACATTTATTAAATAATTTTGAACTATTCGTAATTATAAATCAAATTTATAAAATTTTATAAACATAAAAAAAATTAAATATTTTTTATAATTTATAATTTTTTTCTAAATGAAATTTTAATTAATTAAATAAAATAAAATTAAAATTATTATTTACGTCATCTACCGTAATATGTATCATATCGCTATTGAACATATTGAAAATCATAGAATTTTAAAAAATTTCTCTATGATAACCCTTATCTATGGCCTTAAATTATTCATTATCAAATTATATTATATTTTTAAAGTCATTTGGTATTATTCACCACTAAAATATTACATTGGATCATTACTGGAAGATCATATAGTGAAATTTTAGTTTTTTTGGCATTTTAATATGGAGGGTTGTCAATCATGGTGTTATAATAATGTTTAGATTGAGTATTTAGAGATGTTTTTCTGGTAACAAAATTTGGGTAGGGTATTTTATTAGTAGATGGAAGGAAAGTATCATGTTTCTTCGATTGATCGTTTGGTACTTGGTATGTATCCACTGGGTACATAATAAACCAAACTATGGATGTGCACCACATTATTTTTCAATTAGTAGTTGGTGGAATTATACAAAATCCCCAACGAATCACCATGTGGTCGAGGGGTAGCCATCAGGTGCCTTGTGTTTTCCATGACATTTTTCTTTATATGCGGGAATTTTTATCATTTGGGGTTTTCTATTTTAATAACCCAAATAGGATCTATTTGGTAAGGTTATTCATATAAAGGTGGGAGGTCCCTCCCCTATTCTCTATCTTCCCCTTTTCTCAAATCCTTTTTCCTATGTGTTAATGTGGTTTTTATTCAATGTTTCATGGTAATTTTCACCCATTTTTCATTTTCCCATCCTATTTCATCTAATTTTATCTATGTTAGTTGATCTAGGGATTTGGGTTTTGATTCAACACTAGAATTTAATAAAACATCATAATTGAAGGGATAAGGCATAAATTTGATAGTGGAGTCTCATTGAGCTTTATAAAACTTAATTGATCTTTATATTGAGGAAAATGAGAAGTCCAATGAATTTCCCATTGAATTTCAATGATTTTGGGTTAAATTAATAGATTGTGAGGATATATAAATTGGGCCTTTTGATTGTGGATGTTTTGAAAGTATGTTATTAGTACAATATGGGTATTCATGTTATCTATTTTAGCTTAATTATTTACAAAGATTTATTTTCCTTTTATATTGAGACATTATAGATTTTTTTATTTGTAGATTATCTCCATTAGGTTGTTTATTAAGGTGTTTTGAATCCCCTTTTAATTTAATTAAAAGTATCTATGATGTTTCATCCAGTGGACTTAAATAATATACTTATAATTAAATTATTACATTTAAAATAAAAATAAGGGATTCTGGGAATGAATTTTCATATATAGTTAAATCATTATTTATGGTATAGTTACCAAATTATACTTACTATTTTGGGAGTATATGTTGTTTTTATTATACTTTATTATGATTCAATATGAATTTTTTGAATAATGATGAAATTTTATATTATTTTTTAACATTTACAACTTTGGTAAAGTAATAATTTGATTATATTTGTGAAATAAAATGTTTATTTACTGAATTCAGGTTTATTCCTTCCTAATTTCTTTCATTATTGTTAAAATTATTCTTTGAAATTATTCTATAATATAAAAATTAAATCATTATTTATCATTTCTATTTTTAGTTAATTATAAGTAAATTAATATATCATAATGTATGTTTTAAATCGTTCCTTGATCGTGATTTCATGGATGTGTTATGTGGAGTAGAAATGGATAATTTAATGTTTTAAAATGCACAGTATATTCCCTATATAAAAAATTATATAGGTAAATAAATATTTACATATTAAATTATTTATCTATAGCTTCTAAATACTAGGGAACAACATATGGTTTCATTAATGGCCAATAGTGTTGTCATGATGGATGACCAAAGATGATTGAGGTCTTGTTATATTGTTTTAATGTACGGAGGAAAGGATAAATAGATCATCTAGTTATGAATAAGATAATGAAATTATAAATATGTAATATTACATATTCAATTCTCTTTATTTAATTTCATTTCATTATATTCATTATTCCCATTAGTATCAACAATTTTATTGTTCCTCTGTTGACCGCTACGGTAAGATTTCATAGTTTTAGAGTTTTATAATTATTTATATTTCTTATGGTTTGATTTATTTGGCCTCCTTAATTAATTGTCTCCCTCTCATAGTAATTTATGTGAAAATTATATGTTTAACTACAATTATAATTGGAGTAATAATTTTTTCGATTTTGAAAATTTCTTTTAATTTTTATGTCATTGAGGTGGTGAACTTTGGTTTTTTGATATTTGAAAATTAATTATGACATAAGTGTTTATGTGCATTGAGTAACTCTAGTTATCTTCTATGGTTGTAAGAGAATTTGAGGAGTTCTTAATCTTTTGGTGGAACATATTCCCTTCAAGAGAACTTTTTAATCATTATGTTTTAAACAGGGATAGAAGCTCTTGATAAATAATGAATTGAGAAGAATAATATTACTAGGATATGGTTTAAGATGTTTGTTGGCATTGAATTTGTCTCAATATTTCTAATGGATTTATTTTCGGAAATACCAGGTAGTATTTCAAGGTAATTTACTTATATTGTCTTAATGGGTGGTTTCGTAGATAATTTGATTTAGTGGTTTTATATAGAGTACATAATTCAATGATATGTGACTGAGATTGGGTTATCATTTGATGTAGATTATTCTAACCCTGATTTCTTATGATATAATACATTTCCTCTTTATAAATATATTTTTTTCACTATTAAAATAGTATTTTTTTGTTTTATTTAGAAAGTGTTTCAAAATTACTATTCAATAAATTTCATATATTTTATTTCATGAAATTTTTATTATTAATTATTGTATTAAATATTATTGTCCCCTAATATGGGGATGAGTGGTTGTATGTTTCTTTTTATAGATATTATCTCATTTTTTCAAAGGTAAGGATTTATTATTGTTCTTGTTCTTATTGGCATGTTCAGTGGATGTATAGATACATTTTCACCCTAATTGAGTATTTCCAAATGTTCATTTCCCTTTTCTAATTGTTTTTAGGAGTTTTAGTTGGTCAATATGGTATTATAGACCTATCCACAAAGTATTTATGGTTCTTCCCAGTGATTTGGGTTTTATTATTAAATATTTTTAGTTTATCAACTTCTGGTAGAATGGATGGAGTATGCTGTTATCCAATGAATTTCAATGGATAATCTATGGAATATGATACACATTTATTTATTTTCATTTAATAAATTATAATAAAAAATTACATCATCATGTACACATGTATTACCCTATTTAGCTTCAATTATGGGAGCTGAGATATCTTAGTGAAGCAAATTGGGTCTTTATAATTACAAAATATATGTGAATATCAGTACACATTAAATTTGACATGTGATATTCTATATAAAAATGTGTATATAGAGATATATTATTCGATGGTATATAGACTATTAAAATATTGGATTAGTGATACTAGATTCCACTGCTCTATGGTGGGATTGTAACGAATTGGTAATTGGAATATGTACTCATGTTTTAAAGGATTAAAAGAACGTTTTATAGATGTTATATTAGGTGAAAAATACTTAAATAAAATTTTATGGTATTTTATTAATGAGATATCAGTCTTGGATATAGTTAAAACGAACAAAACCCCATTATAATCCACTACAGTTCCAATGGAAATTGTAATGGAAACCGAGCACCCCATCGAAATGGTAATGGGAGGCCAGTGGGATCCAATTGGGCTACCAGAGTTCCAATATATCCCATCAGAGTTTTGGTGGGGTTATAACCCTCAACATTAAATGGTAATTGTTTTAAAAATAAGGTATATGGTTTAAATCATATGGTTTTGGCGTGTCCTAGTGGACTAATAGATGGGATAAAACTTCTTTTATATACCCACACTTCTCCTCTACCTCTATAGATCTAGATATCATGGGATGAGTCTATTTTACTAGTTGAGGTGATTTTAAATACTATTGGTCTCCCATATACTCTCCCACATTCATCAAAAACATTATATGGCTTCAACTCGATATTTAAGATATTATTTCACTTGTTGACGGTGAAATAATCTCTTCATGAAATGTCTTTGGTGTGAAGATGTAAGACGATGCTAATAAGGGATGATAAAACATGGTTGCATATTTTATTCAAGAGATAAGTTACTACTTATTATTATTTTCCAGTTTTGGAGAATTATATGAAAATAATTTATGATTTGATATGAGGATTTGAGGATTTGTGTGGAATATGTTTAGATTCTCATAGGAGACGATCTACACCCATTTGAACAATCTTTTGGCCTTAAGAGGCCACTCAGTGATATTCATTTGAACATTATACCATTAATTAAATAGGTATTAATTATGATAACTAATTTTAACTATTTTATAATTTATTATTTGGGATATTTTATGATATAAATCCTTCGTGATCATGAATGGTTTCCCATATAGTCTTGGATGACCTTTGGATGTTCCAGTCAAGAATCGCTAAACAGGATAACATAATAATTGATGTTGGTGGTTCCTAATATCACATAATTATATATGTTTGTCAATATATAATGTATATTATATTAATAGTTAATATGGTTTATGCAACCCATGTAGGAACCTGAGGTGATTTTCCTTTAGTGATGCGGGGCTTTTTTATTTGGTTAGACTCGTAAAAATTCCTATAGTATTGTGTTATTTTTTGATATTTGTAGACTATCTGGTATCCTATATATGAGGATTTATGAAATATAAATTTGACCCAAATAATTTTATCTAACATTTTTATATGGCCACAGAGTCCAATGTATGTCCTGTTTTTGGTAAATGATGCTCACCAAAAAAGATATATGGTCATGAGCCTAAAAAATATTCTAAACATATTCATATGATATATTGGCATGAGGGAGGCCTTAAAGATGACTCAAAATAGAAAAAAAATATGGTGTCCTTGTTATATGATTAATGAGGATTTGATATTGAGATTTTGATAGGTTCAGTTAACATTATGTGTTGACCAAATAGATCTTTCCTAATTGATGTGGTCAGATACATAGAAAAAAGAAGTGTGAGGGGTTTCTTAATCCCTACCATGAGTTTTTTAGCCTTTATAAAATATTGAAGATTTTTTTTGATGATGAAAACTCATGTGTTGTGAGTATAGGGCCCCGACCTTAAACCTTACTTAATATTGAATTAAATGAATAATCCACATTGAGGATCTTTTCAGGTTTACAGTTTTAGAGAATTAGATCATAAATCATGAATTATATTCCACATTTAAACAAAGTTGTTACATAAAAGATAGTATTCGTTTTTTTCCCGTCAATGGAATCATATTTAAAAAAAACATGGATTCTTTATTGACACTTCCTTGACACTATCAACATATCATGCACCTTTACCTTGACCGGTGAAAAACATTTCAAAAACTTTGGATGAGCATAAAAATCTCAGTAAGGGATATAAAAGTATGAAAAGAAAACATTAGTCCATGTATGAAATCATACTTTACTCATAAAACATAATCATTTTAACATACCTCATCAAATCATGAATAAATAATAGAAATCATAATGCATAAAAGTAACTTGAGGCATTCGTAACATTATTACATAGGGTGTAACCCTCTTAGTTATGTTTGGAATACCCATCACAGTATATTCCCTAAATCTCTTTGGAGATACCTTAACGTTAAACTCCTTCGCGTTACCCAATGCATTGGAGAGCTATATCGGGCTCACCTGCCCTTAGTTTATCACGGAACCACCCATCTTCATAACAATGCCCAAGAACCATAACATAATCATAGCACATAACTTAAGCATAAAGTAAAGATAACATTCCCACATTGCAATAACAATATAACATTTTAAGATATTGAAATAATGAATCCATTCTAAAAACAATTTTTCAAAAACAGTTAAAACATTTAATAAAGAGCTTTTTAATTCAAAGTATCCCATACCACATTGACGATTTTAACATTTTAAACCATTAATATCCATATAAATAAATACATAAACCCATTTTGAAAACATGGTTATTAATGAGATATATTTATAAGATTAAATCATTAAAACCTTTAAAATGATATTTTAGTTAAAGGGTTTTTAACAAAATGAGAGACACATGAATACAACAATTGAGGAATAAAATTTTATCAAAACTTTATAATATCATGCGAATAAAGGGGATTCATGATATAATATTCCAAAGTACAGTATATACACTATATAATAGTGAATTGGTGCATAACAACAATTAAATCTCAATGGAAATGTTAATTGAGATGGAATCCATTATAAAGATGGTATCCTTAAATTAAATATAAATCAATCTCGTAATTATGTGTGACAAATATTAATACACCCAATATAAGTGTATATTAAGTTCAAAACAATAAATGGTCATTAACACATATTCAAAGGATGAAATATTCAATAACTACATGTTGAACCCAAAGAAATCGAATTTGGGTTAAGAAGTTCCCTTGGTAAAATTTCGACGGCCTAACAGCGTCACTTCCAACATCAGAAAATGAGTTGATGAGATATTAAAAGGGTATCTCATCACTTGGACATAAAATTTACATAAATCAGGATATATAAGAACATATCCCAACATTACAATATGTAAATTAAAGGACCCAACAACAGAAGTCTTTTTAAAAGAGGAGGGTGAAAGGTTCCCTTACCGACTTGGGTATCTTTCGAAACATACACCCATGAAAGAAGGACAATGCAAAATTGATGTAAATTCTCATAAACGAAATTATATTACAAAAATAGTAGAATAATGGGCATTACATATACCACTAAATGTAAATGGTGTAAAATTTAGAATAAATCTCACGGGAATAAAAGTGAGGTGAAAAATCCCTTACGAAAACTCGACAGCCTAACGGCGCCACATAAAACTTCCAAAAATGGATTGATGAGATCAAATAGGGTCTCTCATCATAATAACATAAAATTAAATGCAAGATTAATATAAAATAACGTCCCCCAAAATAACAAATAGGAGATTGAAAGAAGTGACATAAAGGAGAGTACATAAAAAAGAAAGAGAGAGGTTGGATCTCTTACGAAAATTCGGCTGCCTAACGGTGCCACAAAAAACATCCAAAATAGATTGATGAGAGAAAATAGGGTATCTCATAATATGAGTATAAAAAATTACAGTAAGAGTAATATAAAAGAACATCTCAATCATTATAAATATGAGCTTAAAAGGAAATACATAAAAGAGTATACTGAAAAAGAAAGAGAGGGATAGGATCCCTTACCTCCTGTTCGACATGACTCGATCGTTCTTTAATCTCCTGAATAATAAATTTTTTTTCAATTTATATTTTCATAAAGAGATAATTTAAATATTATTATTCAGTTAATATCAAATATTATAATGTTAAAATAATTGGTTAATAAAGTGAGTTTATATCAGACGTTTTTTTCGATGTTCGGTACATGAGTAAAAATCGAACTTGTTCGAAAATAATTTTCCATGTAGTTATAGGTATATCATATAAATAATATTATTCATGTTATAAATATCATAAATATCCATTATATATTCATTTTATACTATTCCATAGCATTTGGAGATAAAAAAATTAAAAGCACCGTTCATTGAGACGGTAGGCTGTACGTACGCATGAACGCTACAGTCACTTTTTTGTCATATTAATGGAATTAAAAAAAATGAGAGAGATATATATATTATAATTCCAGAATTATTCCTTCATTTAGATTTAATATATTACATATATATCAATTATATATATGTACTTATAATAGTACATAACATTTGGAGATAAGAAATGAAATGTACTGTTCATAGAGACGGTAAGCCATACGTACGCATGAACGCTAATTTCATTTCTTTTTTTATTGTATTAAATGGAATTAAATAATAATAATATAATGGTATATTATAATTCCAGTAGAATATCATATGTAATTACATTAATTCTAACCTTTAAACATCCCACATATGGCATTAACGAATCAATTCACTTTGAGGGGGCGGTAGTCCGCACTTCCTAAAATAAAGATATCGCGTTTACCCATAATGGAAACCATAAAGTTATTCCATAAATTAAAAATACATAAGCATAAGGAAAACATAAACATATTATATATAATATATAAATAGTGTGAAAAATTAATGGCCACCTTTGAAGGTGTTAAAATAATGTTGAACAATCAACGTTTCGTGAGGCAGTAATTCACCATCCACAGAAACAGTATGTTCTTTAATCATTAGACGGAGGTGTGTGAAAGTTTAGCTCGAATACATCTTATAACAACATCCTAGTATATTTAAGATACTTATTTTGTTAAAAAAAAGATAATAAAAAGAGTTTAGGGGTTTGGAGAAGAAAAATAAAACAAAATAACACAAGGGAGGACATTACCTTTAAATCTGGTAACTCTCTTTAATTTGAGCTCAAAGGCTTCCTTGGAAATGATTATGCTGAAAGTGAGGCTTCAATGATTAAGAGATGGATATGGAGAGATGAAATGGGCCGGGTTGTACGATCCAAAGGCTATAGAGGTGTGTGTAAGGTGGTAGAGGTGTGAGCCTTTTATAAGAAGAGAGGAGGGGTTCTCTTGGAATGTTATAAAATATTACTTTATTATAAAATGCTTTTCGGATTTAAAAGGTCCCAAAAGGATATATTTCTAGGAAAAGGTGATAATGTTTTTAAATACACCCATCCAATAAGTTTGTGACAAGTGTATGACTTAGATTTCACCCTATCTTCTCATTTTATTTAAATTGTTCATTTATGAGGTAATCACTACATCATCACAGTGTCATAAATAAATAAATTTATATAATATCTAAAAATTATAAAAAAAATATCATGATGTAGGAAATATTTTTATCTTTCTAATTAATATTTATAGTAAAAAATACGACTTGTATAACCCCATCTGAAAATTGTTTTAGTAAAACAACACATGTTTGTGACATTTTTATTTTATCTTTAAATATAAAGGTATTAATGTCATTTTCCAAGAAAAGTGGCTCCATGGGGTCCCCATGTTGACCTATGGATTGTCTTGGTCGGACATGAATTATCCAATGAGGGTAGTACATGGGTCTAGGTCATTTCATATTACTAAAACATTATTTTTACCTTAAACTACACTAATAACCTCTAATCGCGATTAAAACTTCAAAGTTACTATTCACCAAAAAAATTATTTTAATCCCATTGAACCAAATTTTACTTCTTAATGACAATCATGTATGTCAGATTTTTGAAATTCAAAACACAGAGGTGGTAAAATTTCATTTAAACGAAAAATCAGTTTTTTAAGTACCAGTTAGTGGTTTCACTATTCATCAAAAACTGAAGTTTTCCAAAAAAATACCCAAAATTCACCCTAAGTTATATTTGAAATTCCGAATTAAAAAATGATGCCTATCTTAAAAAATTCAAAACATATAAGTTATATCAATTAATTTAATAATTAATTCCCGCTCTCAGAGAAAATATCGTGTTTTTATGAAACAATAAGTATCAAAAGATTGACACTAGTTTAAGTCCAATTTCAAGATGAAATTAATTCCAACGACCACTTTTGGATTAAATGGTAAAAATATATTCTAATTGCAATTTGTAACCAATTAAAATGGTAATATAATCGTATAAAAATTTAGATTTAAAAAAGGTTTTGAATTAAAATACAACATTTTTCACTATTCATTATAAAATGAACTTTATCAGAAAAATACCAAAAATTTACACAAAGTAAATTTTGATGTCCTAATTCTAAAGAAGAATTTTATTTTGTCAAATATAACACATAAAATTTTCAAAAAGTGGATTTAAAAGAGGTTCTTAATCAAAAGACAGTTAATCGACCTTTTATTGAATATTAGAATGTTTACGCTTAAAATTGGAGTCATTCGCATTCTTAATCACCTAACATTTATTGTAAAAAGTAAATTTTTTTGACAAACATATATAATCATTTTTTAGATAGTTCTGTTCATTCCCACCATTACAATGGCTAGGCGTTAACTACAATTTAAAATAATATTATTTTATTATTAGAGGGCAACGTAAGATTACCAAGAAACTCATTGTTGCGTATTGGGTACGCCATCGAGCATAGCGTCCCCTTAAAAGTTATATTAATATTTTATTCACAAATATGGATAAATGTGAAAATGTCATATTCTTTATTTACCTGGGGTGTTACATCCTTCCCCCCTTTTGGGAATTGCGTCCTCGCAATTTTAAAATTGGTCTTGGAAACTTCATTGAAAATCCCACATAGGAACAAGAGTTAGTAAAACAATCACTTTAAAATAAAGAAAGAGAAATACAATGGTCACCCGAGTTAACCCATACTAGGATTACATGTAGGAAAACATGGATATGGGGGAAAAACAAAGGTTCATGTTCTGAGGGAGAGTGATAGTAAACATGTCTAAGAGAAAGTTAACCATAAGAAAATCACAAAATTTTGATGGGTTAAACGGTATTCGATTCCCCAGTTGGAAAATTTAACAGACAACATTTTTGTATAAAGTTACTCTTCATTGAGGAATTTATTTTTTGAGCTTAAATAAATCATAATGAAACATACTTACTTATCACCTAGACTTTAAACTTTTACTAGATTCCTTAATCAAACTCATATTTTTTCCAAAAGATGAGTTTTTAGGAAGACTTGTTCGCATTAAGAGTACTATAATCAACTTCTTTATAATCACCTAATCCAAAAAAAGAGAACTATATATTTCCCATGTCTTTAGAAAAATCCAAAACCAAAATTGTTAGTATCAGATCATATAATCCACAAAAGTATAATCCTTTATAAAAAGAAAATCTATTATTAATCTCCAAAAATTTTCAAAAAAACTACCTAAAGTTCAATGAAGACCATTCGATAAACAATTGTCCATAAAATTCGTCAAAGTAAACCAAACTAAGATTGAAACCCAAATATTTGAATGATTTAATCACATATTCTTCCAAGGTACAAATTAACTTTTATCTCCAAATAACATCAGTTACTCTTAAATTCTAATATTGAAAAGTAATTAACCTAATCGCATATCATTGATGATAGGTTAATCATTTCCATAGATAACCCAAAATAAACAGACTATTGATTCCTAAAATAATATAACTAAAACTAATTAGTCAAACTATCTAGGGACTTCACGTAGTCCAGTTGTAGGCGATAAATACCAGTCGCACTTTGGTTGTGGGTTCGATTCTCGTAGCTTTGTCCGACGTGACGGGTTGTCACACGGTCTGTGTGTTGTCATTTTTCCAAAACAATATAATTCATAAAACATTCCCCAAAATGAGATAAATCTAAAAACATTCGTTACATATTTTAACATCAAGTTTATCTCATTCATTTAATTTTCCATCAAAATATATAATAACACATAATTACCTCAAAAGTAAAGATCATATAAACCCTAATGGTTACCTTTATAATTATCACCTAAACTTCCACATTTATTGGTCATCTCGTTCATGATTCATTACAGAACATACCAAGGTACAAGTGGTTGATCATGACTCCTTGATAGTTGGATTAGAACAACCACGAGTTTCCTCATTGAACCCCCCATTTCATCCAGTCTCTTAATCAGAGTACCACCACAGTTTCCTTCAAACCTATTGTCACTTTGGTGCCTGCTAGATCCATCCATTCACTAAAAATAGAAATGTCAGTGTGATTATATCAACAAAACCATCATATACTAATGAGGAAGATAAACACTAACATATACTTACTCATTCACTTTATCTAAAACTAGGACTCTTTCTGAAATCCTATCCATTGTGGTAATGTCACTTACGCCAAGAGAATACCCTAACCTCTAAAGTTATATAAATCGACCTCTGATACCAACTATAAGACCCCGACCTTAAACCATACTTAATATTGAATTAAATGAATAATTCACATTGAGGATATTTTCAGGTTTAGAGTTTTAGAGAATTAGATCATAAATCATAAATTATATTCCACATTTAAACAAAGTGGTTACATAAAAGATAATATTCGATTTATCCCATCAACAGAAACATAATTAAAATAAAACATGGATTCTTTATTGACACTTCCTTGACACTATCAACATATCATTCACTATTCACTTGACCTCTGAAAAACATTTCAAAAACATGGGATGAGCATAAAAAGCTGAGTAAGGGATATAAAAGTATGAAAAGAAAACATTAGTCCATGAATGAAATCATACTTTACTCATAAAACATAAGCATTTTAACATACCTCATCAATACATGAATAAATCATAGAAATCATAATGCATAAAGGTAACTTGAGGCATTCATAACATTCTTACGTAGGGTGTAACCCTCCTCGTTACATTTGAAATACTCATCACAGTATATTCCCTAAATCTCTTCGGAGAAACCTTAACGTTTAACTGCTTCGCGTTACCCAATGCATTGGAGAGCTATATCGAGCTCACCCGCCCTTAGTTTATCACGGAACCACCCGTCTTCATAACAATGCCCAAGAACCATAACATAATCATAGCACATAACATAAGTATAAAGGAAATATAACATTCGCACATTGAAATAACATTATAAAATTTTAAGATATTGAAATAATGAAACCATTCTAAAAACCATTTTTCAAAACCATTTAAAACATTTAATAAAGAGATTTTTAATTCAAAGTGTCCCGTACCACATTGAAGCTTTTAACATTTCCAACCATTAATATCCATATAAATAAATCCTAAACCCATTTTTAATACATTTATATTAATGAGAAATATTTATAAGATTAAATCATTAAAACATTTAAAACGATATTTTAGTTAAAGGGTTTTTAACAAAATGAGAGACACTTTAATACAATAATTGAGGAATAACATTTAATAAAAACTTTATAATATCATGAGAATAAAAAGAATTCATGATATAATATTCCAAAGGACTGTATATACACCATATAAGAGTGAATTGGTTCATAACAACAATGAAGTCTCAATGGAAATGTAAATTGAGATGAAATCCATTATAAAGATGGTATCCTTAAATTAAGGATAAATCAATCTCATAATTATGTGTGACAAATATAAATACCCCCAATATAATTGGATATTAAGTGTAAAACAATAAATGGTCATTCCCACATCTTAAAATGATGACATATTCAATAAATACATGTTGAACCCAGAGAAACCGAAATTGGGTTAAGAAGTTCCCTTGGTAGAAATTCGACAGCCTAACGTCGTCACATCCAACATCTGAAAATGATTTTATGAGATACTAAAAGGGTATCTCATCACTTGGAAATACAATTTACATCAATAATTATATAGAAGAAAATATCCCAACATTACAATATGTAAATTAAAAGACCCAACAAAAGAAGACTTTTAAAAAGAGGAGGGTGAATGGTTCCCTTACCGACTTCGGAATCTTTCGAAACATACACCCCATGAAAGAAGGACAATAAAACATTTAGGTAAATACTCATAAATGAAAATTATATTAAAAAAATAGTATAATAATGGGAATTTCATATACCACTAAATGGAAATGGTGGAAAATGTAGCATAAATCTCACGGGAATAAAAGTGAGATAAAAAATCCCTTACGAAAACTCGGAAGCTTAACGGCGCCACATAAAACATCCAAAAATTGATTGATGAGATCAAATAGGGTCTCTAATAATATTAACATAATATGAACAGAAATAGTAATATAAAAGAATATCCCCCAACATAAAAAAGAGGAGCTTAAAAGAAGTGACATAAAAAAGAGTACTTAAAAAGAAAGAGAGTGGTTGGATCTCTTAAGAGAATTTGGCAGCCTAACGGCGCCACAAAAAGCATCCAAAATAGATTGATGAGAGAAAATAGGTGTCTCATAATATTAACATAAAATAGTACAGTAAGATTAATATAAAATAACAACCCAGTCATTAGAAATATGATCTTAAAAGGAATGACATAAAAGAGTATACTTAAAAAGAAAGAGAGGGGTAGGATCCCTTACCTCGTGTCCGACATGACTCGATCGTTCTTTAATCAACTGAATAATAAAATTTTGTCAATTTATAATTTCATAAGAACCTATGTTAGAGATTTTTATTCCATTAATATCACATATTATAATGTTATAATAATTGGTTAATAATGTGAGTTCATATCAGACGTTTTTGTCGATGTTCGGTACATGAGTAAAAATTGAACTTGATGGAAAAGAATTTTCCATGTAGTTATAGGTACATCATATCCAGAAGATTATTTATGTTTTAAATATCATATATATCCAGTATATATTCATTTTATACTATTCCATAGAATTTGGAGATAAAAATTTAAAAGCACCGTTCATGGAGACAGTAGGTCGTACGTACGAATGAACGCTACTTTCATTTTTTGTCATATTAATGGAATTAAAACAAAATGAGAGATATATATATTATAATTCCTGAATGATATCCTTCATTTAAATGTAATATATTACATATATATCCATTATATATATGTACTTATTGTAGAGACCCGTATCTTTACTTACATGGACATTACATTACATTTGCGGAATACTTAGTACATAACAAAAACACACACACAAGGATCGTAATAGTTTAGTGTCTTTGGAAACTCGGAACGTAATCTTCTAATCGTGGTGAAAGATCTTCAACATCTCCTATAAAGATATTCCCTTTTTTTAGCTAAAACCTTTCTTTATATCCTGGGGAAAAGAAAACATAAAAGGGTGAGCTCAAATGCTCAGTAAGGGTAAACAAAAGAAATATCAATCACATCGTATTCATAAGAACATAACATTTTGGAAATCTTAACCTGCAAAAGAGAGCATAATTTCATAACATGGGATAAATCATGGCAGTGAAATGTAATCACAATAATCATAACTTAAAACATGAAACTTTGTGGCATTCACACATAATCATAGAGAATCATTTCTTGTTAGTCATGACTCATTGCCAAGACTATCTTAGTGGACAAAGTCCCTTTCTGAATCGAGTAACCCTCGTTTCAGTCCTGTTTCACTGAACCGGTATAACCTACCGTTCCAGCCCTGTCTATCTCATGAGATATAAAATCTTTACCCAATGCATTGGAGGGAGATATAGGTCCCACCCATCTCATAATGATATCATTCTTATGTGTTCCACAAAATCATAAACAATACATCATTGCATAACCCATGTAATAAAAATGGGATTCTTAAACAACATGACATCATAAAACCATTCATATAAGATAAAGGAATTCATAAAAATATTTCCATCACTACATAATCAAATCCATGTAATAATAGGGATAAAAACAGAACCCTTTTATTATCTTAGATGGAAAATAATTTTGATAAATTACTTGAACTCCATTCTTGAGGAAAATATCCTTTCTACTTCAAAAACATTTTTCCTTTCATAACATGTCATACGACTTTAAAATAAAAGAAGTTGATTAAAAATAAACTTGAAAAATGGTAAAGGAAGTTTCTTGGAAATAATTTTTTAAAAATCCATTCATGCCATATAAGTTAAAAAAAACATTATTCGTACTTTTGTCGGAAAAGTCAAAAAAGTACCTCGTATGAAAAACGACAAAAGATTCCTTTCATATCTTTTACTAAAAACTTACCGAAGGGTAAAATTGGATTTAAACTATTGTAAGTGGATGGATACAATATTATATATTGAAGGAACATGGATGTGGATGATAAAATACACCCCAGTAAATACTTACGAATAAACAATCTCGGATAAAAATGAGATTGTGATATTTCCCTTACCTTAGGTCCGACTTGCTTTGTACGTGTCCGAACCTCCTGTATAATGATTTTCATAATGTTATTGACTTATTACAGAATCATATTCATTGTTATGATATCATATATGGTTCTCTTATGGCTTTATATTACCCGGTCTTTTGTAAATTCATGTTAAAGTAGCATTTTGGGTAAAATCGTCTTATTTGTCATTCGTGTTTTTAACTTGTAATTATTAATATGATTACTTGGATCATGATTACTTATATCCAGAATGTAAAACATGATTTATATATAATATATATTCAGAATATACATATATATATTATATATTGATAATGGAATGAAATACACCGTTCATGGAGACGGTAGTCCGTACGTACGCATGAACGCTGTTTTCGTTTCCTTATTGAATTGAATGGAATTAAGTAGATGACATACATATAAATATACATAAATCCAGTATCATTATTATGTCATATATTTCATTATTACTTGTTATATATTCTTTATAATCATTCATGAATGGTTAATGTGGAGAATGAATCTCATCGCGTCGTGGAGACGGTAGTCCGTACGTACGCACGAGCGATAATATCATTTCTATAAATATTGAATTGAATTGGAGTGGATTATACAATATATCAGAATCAATATGATTTTTTAATAATAATTTATAGTTATTATTTACACCATTATACCCATCCATGTAAGGTGGTGGTGGAAAATAGATTACACCACGGCGTGGAGACGGTATTCCGTACGTACGCACGCGCGGTGATTTCTTTTTCCGTAGGATGGATAGATGGTGAAATAGGGTTGTTTCATACTTATAATAACATATCAGTATATGAGTGATAATGATGTTATTACCTCATAATGAAACACCCTAAGAAGAAGAAGTGGAAGAAGAAAAAAAGATGAAAGAATTGGTAACGGTAATTACCTCTTCTTTGAAGCACCATTTGGAGACCTCCTCTTAGGGAACTAAAATTGGTCTTTGAGGAAGACAAGAACCTCTAGGATGTTTCTAGGGAAGTGGAGAAGATATTTTGGCAGAGGTTGGCCGAGATTGAGTGCTCAAATTGGTGTGAGGAGGAGGGGGAGGAGGTGTCCTTTTATAAGGGAGGAGAGGGGCACCTTAGGAATATCTCAAAATATTATTTTATATTAAAGTCAAAATCGGTTTATAATGGCTCCAAAGGGTCTTATTTCGAAGCTAAGGTGAGGATGGGTCGAAATCCTATCAACCAATAGGATTTAGACAAGTTTAGGGTATTATTTTAACCTTATCAATTTGATTTAACTCTAAGTTAAATAATTTAACTTTTACCATGTCTTTTTGTTTTCTTTCACTATATGGTTAATACACTAACTATAACATGCCAAACGAACCCCAAATTGTTTATTATTAATATATATATCCTTATCTAAGTCATTCGGCCGAACCTTAAATTTTTAGGAATAAAATAACAATTAGTAATATAATATTTGATTTAAAAACTATTTTGTGTCAATTTTGACACTATTTGATATATGATTTTTTTGAAAGTCATATCAGAATTATATGTTCGAACCAAGTTGATTAAATGAACACTAATATATCATAGTAACCTAGAAAATTAGTGTAATTCATAAAAAGTCATTAATTAAATTTATTTTGGTATTTATATTATCAATTATGTCAATATTTCATTAATAAGATAATTACTGCATCATCTTTGTGTCATAAATATATTAAATTATTTGATGTCTAAAAATTAAAAATAAAATACCATAATGTAGGAAATCAAATTATCTTTCTAATGAATATTTACAATCGAATTTATCTTATGTATAAACCCATATTAAAAATGATTTACTTATTAAACATTGATTTTAACTATTTTAACCCTTCTTTAAATAAATTAATAATAAATGTCCTAATCTAATCCAAGTGGGCCTAAATGGTCATATTTTATTCCTAAGTTTATTTTTGGTCTAATTACACTTGTCTAATAGAATTAGGACATGTGTTAGGGTAATATTAATATCATATTTACCCTTAGTTACCCTATTTACTATTAACCGCGGTAAAAAAGGTAAAAAGTTACTATTCACCAAAAAATTATTTTTATCTCATTGAACCACATTTTACTTACTGACATCAACCGTGTCTGTCGGATTTTTGAAATTCCATTCACAGAAGCGATAAAAT
This sequence comes from Viscum album, assembly GCA_963277665.1. Classification (NCBI taxonomy): domain Eukaryota; kingdom Viridiplantae; phylum Streptophyta; class Magnoliopsida; order Santalales; family Viscaceae; genus Viscum; species Viscum album. Next base: position 229,415,356 of record OY728167.1, on the reverse strand, counting down.
TAAGTTTTATGCAAAATTCAGTTTTTAACCTACCACTTAGTGGTTTTACTATTAATCAAAAATTGAAAGTTTTCAGAAAAATACCAAAATTTCACCCTAGGCTAATTTCGATATTCTGAGTCCTAAAATGAAGTCCATTTTGAAAAATAAAATTTATAAAATTTCAAAAAGTGGTTTTTACTATTCATAACAGCTAGTTTTAATAATATTTTAATAGCATATCGTTGTTTAGTGAAACTCGGTATTGCGTATTACACACGCTATCGAGGAAGGTCGCGATTGCGTGTAATGCAAGGCAAGTCAAGGATGCGTATTATGCAAGCTCCTTTTGGTGTAGCGTACAACACAAGACATTAATAAAATTAAAAATAATATTTTTCATAAAATCTCAGGCTGTTACATTCTACCCCCCTTAAAATGAATTTCGACCTCGAAATTCGTCGGGGTTATAAATAGTTTACTATTCGAAAGTTTCTTTAATAGAAACCCCCATCGTAAAAAGGAATACCAAAACCAATCTTTAAAAACAAAAGTATGAAACGTAACGGTTACCCAAATAAACCAATCACTGGGTTTCCACATAGGTGAAAATATGGATATGGAAGAGAAATCTAACCATCATGTTCTGATGGAGAGTGGTAGAGAACATGGCTATGGAAAATCCAGTAATCACAAATCCATAGATTTGTGATGATATAAGGTACCATCTGATTCATCAGGTATAAGATCACTAGGACAACATTTTTGGTTTTCAAGATCATTTCCCTAAAGTTGAAAATTTGAATTAGAATAAATACTTACTTTATTTTGGTACAATCTCACTGTTGTTCGTGCCTTGAACAATTTCCACTTCATCTCTTAAATAAATGAAGTTGAATTTGTTATTAGTGAAGTGTTAGCAGATCATGTGATAGAACGACGGGTCATTCCATCTGTCTCAAACAAAAGGTTAGAAAAAATTATATACATAAGTCGATCTATAGTGAGATTAATCATATATGGTTCCTAAAATGGACTTATACTTCATATATCATACTGCTTAATATAATAAAACTAGTTTCTACTAAACAGGGACTTCCTGTAGGCCAGTGGTAGGCGATAAAGGCCAGTCGCACTTCGTTTGTGGGTTCGATTCCCACAGCCTTGTCCGAAGCGATGGGCTGTCGCCTGTCCTGCAGGTTGTCCTTTTTCTAAAACTATATTACTATAACATCTCATCAATAATATCGAAAAAACTTCTATCATTAAACAATACTAACTTATGTCCAACATAATCAATTCCAATCTTTAGGCTTATCCATAATACTGCAGTCCACTCTCATAACATAGTGAAAACGATTACCAGAGATTTAATACCATCGTTGATCCCCATATATCATAAGATATATCTTGTTGGTCACATTCCAAACATTCAAAGGCCTTAATCTTGTACTCTCTTGAATACCCACTGAACCTTATTGAAAACATGAATTCTATTAAAAGTTAACTCTTTCCACATACCAAAATCCTCAAAATTCTATATACTCAAACCATGATATCACTTAGTCATTATATCAATCATGAGCTCATGAATAGTATTAAACATTTCATTTTCTCGTTTTCCCTTCATTATGCGCATATCATCTTATTTCCAAAAATACTGGTACCATTCATCACATACTTTCAAAACTTAATGAAAGACAACAATGTAACAATCCTTAGATGTCTCTTTATCCCATAGTACCATGAGATTACTTATACAACATTACACTTGATAAACATGTAATCATTCCACTACATTCTTAAACCATTGACCGAGCTTCAACAATTCTTTCATCTCACATATCATTTGTAGTCTCATCATCATCGTCAACATAAATACTACCCATACGACCATACTGATTCTCTTCATGATACTTTCCCTAAGGGCATTGGTTTGCATAATGCCTGTACATTCCACATTTAAAACATTTAACCATTGTTGATGTCGTAGCGATACCATTATCCTCATCCATGTTGTTAACTGAACCTTTTACTTTGCATTTACTTGCTTTGTGTCCTTCTTTTCCACACCCAAAGAATCTTCCAGTTCCTTTGAAACATTCTCCTTGATGCCTCTTCCCACATGATTTACATAGGGGAAATTGAACTTTCTTTCCTCTATGATCATCATGAAACTCCATCTTTCTCTTATTGTCCGAGTCAGGAAACTTACCAAATTTTACTTTATTGATCATATTATGAGATTGCTGATTCGGCATAATAATTATGTTTGGACTTCCAAATCCTATTCCATTATGAAGAATATCATTCCATTGTCCATCATATCCTCCATTATCGTGAATCATCTTGTTTCCAGCCATTTTCTAAAACCCAAAAAAAAATAGTGTGAGAGGCAAAAATCATGCTAGGGAAAACAACATAATAAAGGTGGAGTATCCTCAATATCTAACATCTTAGGTTAAATTCTATGATCGTTACCGTAGTTCTAGGACTGTATCCTATACGTATACTTATCCTTAGGGACATCCCTAGACATACCTTATAAACATCTCTAGGGATCTCACTAACGTTTTCGCATCCTAGTTTCCAAAGGTTGACTAAACCTTTCCTCTGATACCAAATGTAGAGACCCGTATCTTGACTTACATGGACATTACATTACATTTGCGGAATACTTAGTACATAACAAAAACACACACACAAGGATCGTAATAGTTTAGTGTCTTTGGAAACTCGGAACGTAATCTTCTAATCGTGGTGAAAGATCTTCAACATCTCCTATAAAGATCTTCCCTTTTTTAGCTAAAACCTTTCTTTATATCCTGGGGAAAAGAAAACATAAAAGGGTGAGCTCAAATGCTCAGTAAGGGTAAACAAAAGAAATATCAATCACATCGTATTCATAAGAACATAACATTTTGGAAATCTTAACCTGCAAAAGAGAGCATAATTTCATAACATGGGATAAATCATGGCAGTGAAATGTAATCACAATAATCATAACTTAAAACATGAAACTTTGTGGCATTCACACATAATCATAGAGAATCATTTCTTGTTAGTCATGACACATTGCCAAGACTATCTTAGTGGACAAAGTCCCTTTCTGAATCGAGTAACCCTCGTTTTAGTCCTATTTCACTGAACCTGTATAACCTACCGTTCCAGCCCTGTCTATCTCATGAGATATAAAATCTTTACCCAATGCATTGGAGGGAGATATAGGTCCCACCCATCTCATAATGATACCATTCTTATGTGTGCCACAAAATCATAAACCATACATCATTTCATAACCCATGTAATAAAAATGGGATTCTTAAACAACATGACATCATAAAACCATTCATATAAGATAAAGGAATTCATAAAAATATTTCCATCACAACATAATCAAATCCATGTAATAATAGGGATAAAAACAGAACCCTTTTATTATCTTAGATGGAAAATAATTTTGATAAATTACTTGAACTCCATTCTTGAGGAAAATATCATTTCTACTTCAAAAACATTTTTCCTTTCATAACATGTCATACGACTTTAAAATAAAAGAAGTTGATTAAAAATAAACTTGAAAACTTGTAAAGGAAGTTTCTTGGAAATAATTTTTTAAAAATCCATTCATGCCGTATAAGTTAAAAAAAACATTCTTCGTACTTTTGTCGGAAAAGTCAAAAAAGTACCTCTTATGAAAAACGACAAAAGATTCCTTTCATATCTTTTACTAAAAACTTACCGAAGGGGAAAATTGGATTTAAACTATTGTAAGTGGATGGAAACAATATTATATATTGAAGGAACATGGATGTGGATGATAAAATACACCCCAGTAAATACTTACGAATAAACAATCTCGGATAAAAATGTGATTGTGATATTTCCCTTACCTTAGGTCCGACATGCTTTGTACGTGTCCGAACCTCCTGTATAATGATTTTCATAATGTTATTGACTTATTACAGAATCATATTCATTGTTATGATATCATACATGGTTCTCTTATGGCTTTATATTACCCGGTCTTTTGTAAATTCATGTTAAAGTAGCATTTTGGGTAAAATCGTCTTATTTTTCATTCGTGTTTTTAACTTGTAATTATTAATATGATTACTTGGATCATGAATACTTATATCCAGAATGTAAAACATGATTTATATATAATATATATTCAGAATATACATATATATATTATATATTGATAATGGAATGAAATACACCGTTCATGGAGACGATAGTCCGTACGTACGCATGAAGCTGTTTTCGTTTCCTTATTGAATTGAATGGAATTAAGAAGATGACATACATATAAATATACATAAATCCAGTATCATTATTATGTCATATATTTCATTATTACTTGTTATATATTCTTTATAATCATTCATGAATGGTTAATGTGGAGAATGAATCTCATCGCGTCGTGGAGACGGTAGTCCGTACGTACGCACGAGCGATGATATCATTTCTATAAATATTGAATTGGAGTGGAGTGGATTATACAATATATCAGAATCAATATGATGTTGTAATAAGAATGTATAGTTATTCTTTACACCGTTATACCCATCCATGTAAGGTGGTGGTGGAAAATAGATTACACCACGGCGTGGACACGGTATTCTGTACGTACGCACGCGCGGTGATTTCTTTTTCCGTAGGATGGATAGATGGTGAAATAGGGTTGTTTCATACTTATAATAACATATCAGTATATGAGTGATACTGATGTTATTACCTCATAATGAAACAACCTAAGAAGAAGAAGTGGAAGAAGAAATAAAGATGAAAGAATTGGTAACGGTAATTACCTCTTCTTTGAAGCACCTTTTGGAGACCTCCTCTTAGGGAACTAAAATTGGTCTTTGAGGAAGACCAGAACCTCTAGGATGTTGCTAGGGAAGTGGAGAAGAGATTTTTGCAGAGGTTGTCCGAGCTTCAGTGCTCAAATTGGAGTGAGGAGGAGGGGGAGGAGGTGTCCTTTTATAAGGGAGGAGAGGGGCACCTTAAGAATATCTCAAAATATTATTTTATATTAAAGTCAAAATCGGTTTATAATGGCTCCAAAGGTTCTTATTTCGAAGATAAGGTGGGGATGGGTCGAAATCCTATCAACCAATAGGATTTAGTCAAGTTTAGGGTATTATTTTAACCTTATCAATTAGATTTAACTCTAAGTTAAATAATTTAACTTTTACCGTGTCTTTTTGTTTTCTTTCACTATATGGTTAATACACTTACTATAACATGCCAAACGAACCCCAAATTGTTTATTATTAATATATATATCCTTATATAAGTCATTTGGCAGAACCTTAGATTTTTATGAATAAAATAACAATTAGTAATATAATATTTGATTTAAAAACTATTTTGTGTCAATTTTGACACTATTTGATATATGATTTTTGTGAAAGTCATAACAGAATTATATGTTCGAACCAAGTTGATTAAATCAACACTAATATATCATAGTAACCTAGAAAATTAGTGGAATTCATAAAAAGTCTTAAATTACATTTATTTTGGTATTTATATTATCAATTATGTCAATATTTCATTAATAAGATAATTACTGCATCATCTTTGTGTCATAAATATAATAAATTATTTGATGTCTAAAAATTAAAAATAAAATACCATCATGTAGGAAATATTTTTAGATTTCTAATGAATATTTAAAATAGAATTTATCTTATGTATAACCCCATATTAAAAATGATTTACTTATTAAACTTTGATTTTAACTACTTTAACCCTTCTTTAAATAAATTAATAATAAATGTCCTAATCTAATCCAAGTGGGCCTAAATGGTCATATTTTATTCCTAAGTTTATTTTTGGTCGAATTACACTTGTCCAATAGAATTAGGACATGTGTTAGGTTAATATTAATATCATATTTACCCTTAGTTACCCTATTTACTATTAACCGCGGTAAAAAGGTAAAAAGTTACTATTCACCAAAAAATTATTTTTATCTCATTGAACCACATTTTACTTACTGACATCAACCGTGTCTATCAGATTTTTGAAATTCCATTCACGGAAGCGGTAAAATTATGTTTTATGCAAAATTCAGTTTTTAACCTACCACTTAGTGGTTTTACTATTAATCAAAAATTAAAAGTTTTCAGAAAAATACCAAAATTTCTCCCTAGGAAAATTTCGATATTCTGAGTCCAAAAATGAAGTCCATTTTGAAAAATAAATTTTATAAAATTTCAAAAAGTGGTTATTACTATTCATTACGGCTAGTTTTAATAATATTTTAATAGCATATCGTTGTTTAGTGAAACTCGGTATTGCGTATTACACACGCTATCGAGGAAGGTCGCGATTGCGTGTAATGCAAGGCAAGTCAAGGATGCGTATTGTGCAAGCTCCTTTTGGTTTAGCGTACAACACAAGACATTAATTAAATTAAAAAGAATATTTTTCATAAAATCTCGGGCTGTTACACTTATAATAGTACATAACATTTAGAGATAAGAAATGAAATGTACCGTTCATGGAGACGGTAAGCTGTACGTACGCATGAAGGCTACTTGCATTTCTTTTTTTTGTATTCACTGGAATTAAATAATAATGATATAAAAGTATATTATAATTCCAGTAGTATATCAAATTTAATACCATTAATTCCATTCTTTATACGCCCCACATATGGCATTAACAAATCAAATCATTTTGAGGGGGCGGTAGTCCGCACTTCCTAAAATGAAGAAATCACGTTTACCAATAATGGAAACCATAAAGGTATGTAATAATTGAAAAATATAGAAGATTAAGGAAAACATAAACATATTATATATCATATATAAATATAGTGACATCGTAATGGCCACCTTTTTATGTGTGAAAATAATCTTGAACAATCATCATTTCGTGAGGCAGTAATTCGCCAACCAAACAAACGGTATGTTCTTTAGCCATTAGACAGAGCTTTGTGAAAGTGTAGATTGAATACATGTTATAACAACATCCTAGTATATTTATGATACTGGTTTTTCTTCAAAAAAAGGTAATAAAAAGAGTTTAGGGGTTTGGAGAATAAAAATAAAACAAAAGAATACAAGGGAAGACGTTACCTTTTAATCGGGTAGCTCTCTTTGATTTGAGCTCAAAGGCTTCCTTGGAAATGATTCTAACCAAAGTGAGGCTTCAATGATGAATATAGGGATGTGGAGAGATGAAATGGGCCTGGGTTGGCTGATCCAAAGGCTTGAGATGTGTGTGTAAGGTGGTAGAGTCGGGGGCCTTTTATAAGAGGAGAGGAGGGGCACTCTTGGAATGTTTTAAAATATTACATTATTATAAAATGATTTTCAGATTTAAAAGGTCTCAAAAGGATATATTTCTAGGATAAGGTGATAAGATTTTTAAATCCACCCATACAATAGGTTTTTGACAATTTAAAGACTTATATTTCACCCTATCTTCTAATTTTATTTAAATCGTTCATTTATGAGGTAATCACAGCATCATCACGGTGTCATAAATAAATTAATTTATTTAATATCTAAAAATTATAAAAAATATATCATGATTTAGGAAATAGTATTATATTTCTATCCAATATTTATAGTCAAAAATATGACTTGTATAACCCCATCTAAAAATTGTTTTAGTAAAAAAACACATGTTTGTGACATTTTAATTTTAACTTTAAATAAAAAGGTATTAATGTCATTTTCCTTGAAATGTGGCTCCATGGGGTCCCCAAGTTGACCCAGGGATTTTCATGGTCTTCCATGACTCATCAAATGAGGGTAGTACATGTGTCTATGACATTTCATATTATTAAAACATTATGTTTACCTTAAACTACACTAATTACCTCTGACCGCGATTAAAACTTAAAAGTCACTATTCACCAAAAAATATATTTTAATCCCATTGAACCACATTTTACTTCTTAATGACAACCATGTATGTCGGATTTTTGAAATTCCAAACACATAGGTGGTAAAATTTCATTTAAACGAAAAATCATTTTTTTAAGTACCACTTAGTTGTTTCACTATTCTTCAAAAACTGATGTTTTCTAGAATAATACCAAAAATTCACCCTAATCTATATTTGACATTACAAATTCAAAAATGATGTCTATCTTACAAAATTCAAAACATATAAGTTACATTAATTAATTTAATAATGAATTTTCGCTGTCAGAGCAAATAGCGTTTTTTAATGAAACAATAAGTATCAAAAGATTGACACTAGTTTAACTCCAATTTCAATATAAAATTAATTCCAACGACCACTATTGGATTAAATTGTAAAAATATATTCTAATTTCACTTTAAAACCAATTCAAAATATAATCTAATCGTATAAATAAATTAGATTAAAAGGAGGTTTTGAATTTAAATAGAACATTTTTCACTATTCATTAAAAAATGAACTTTATCGGAAAAATACCAAAAATTTACACAAAGTAAATTTTGATGTCCCGATTCTAAAGAAGAATTTTATTTTGTCAAATATATGACATAAATTTGTCAAAAAGTGGATTTAAAAGAGGTTCTTCATTAAAAAGCGGTTAATCAACCTTTTAAGGAATATTAGAATGTTTGCGTTTAAAATTGGATTCATTCGGATTTTTAATCCTCTAAAATTTATTGTAAAAAGTAAAAATATTTGACAAACATATATAATAATTTTTTAGTTACTTCTGTTCATTCTCACCATTAGAACGGCTAGGCGTTAACTATAATATAAAATAACATTTTTTTATTAATAGAGTGCAACGTAAGATTCCCAAGAAACTCGTTGTTGTGTACTGGGTATTCCATCGAGCATAGCGTCCCCTTTAAAGTTATATTAATATTTTATTCACAAGTATGGATAAATGTTAAAATGTCATATTCTTTATTTACTTGGGGTGTTACAGTGAGACCGAGTAGTGAAGTATGATTTGTGGTGGTACATTAATATTATGATTTCCCACTATAGATTCACCCCCATAAGATTGTTGTTTTTATGGGACCATAAAAATACCAAGGAATTAAACATTAGCTGGTTGTTTTAGAGTTGCACAAATTTATGGGTGTAAGTAGATGAGTGGGAATGATTTAGTTCTTCTGAAAAAATTCCTAGAATGGAAAATATTTTACTATGACTTTCTTAATATGATTATCTAGATAATATGTACTGTGATAACTCATTCACCATTGTGTAATTATTCTAATTATAAATTATTCACCCACAATCACAATATTTTGTAATGTATTTTTCACTATTGTTGTTTTAATGTTTGTAGATCTTCCACCTTGGATAAGTAATTTGGTTATATTTTATTCCCCATGGGTAGTCTGATAATGATTTATCGATCTATAACTTTTTTAATAGTGTGATATATCATTAACTCATGATTTAGTATAATGTGATATATTATTTATCTTTGTAATTTATCATTCACGTGATGTATAAAACAAGACCACATTCACTCTAGTTGTTGGCATAATAGTGATACACAATTCGCTTTGTCCAACATTATTCACCCTTATCATATAAAGGTGATATCACATTCACCTTGTGATACCCCATTCACCATGCCATGATTATGGAGATACACCATTCGCCTAGTGATACATCATTAACCATGTTATTTGTAAGGTGATATATCATTAATATATATATTACTTATTTTTCCATGTTGTTAGTATAAACATGATACATCATTTAACTGGGAATGTTTCATTTAACAATATTTTATTGAATTTATATCATATAAACCCAATGATACATCCTTCACTATGTTATGAGTATAGTGGTACATCCTTCACCTAGGTAGAAATGTAACTTCTCAAGTTACCAATGGTTATATAGATATATAAATGTCATTCATTGGTTATATATACCTTTTCATTCAATGAATTAATAAATATATATTCAAATTTATATTAGGGGAACTGTTTTTAGTGGACTGGTGTGTTTCATTCTCACTCCATTTTTTTGGAACATTAGTCAGTTTGGGGACATTATATAGGATTTTACAGATTATGGAGATGGACCTTGTATAGGTGAATGCACTATAGGTTCATGGTGGGGATATGAAGACAATACTGAGGAAAACCCCATGGAAGTTTTTGAGTCTCCTTTTTTAATTATTTCATTGTAATTCATTTCCTCTATATGATTAGTCATTGAGGAATCCTATATTGATGTTTTTTTTGTGATATAATGGGAAATATTTATTATAAAATGGTAGTTGTTATTAATGTATGCTATGTTTTCCTCATTAAAAACAATATTATATATTGATTTTTTCAGAAGGTAACAGGGATTTTTAGACCTTTGAATATCATTTCACTTGTTTTGGAGTTGTTAGAAGTTAGTGGAGTTACTATATGAAATTCCTCCTATTATAATAGGTTAGATTATATCATATAGGAATTTTTCATGACTTTATCCAAAAGAATAGGAACTAATATAGTCTATTTTTTTCTATAATCACATCATTTATCGCATAATGTAATTCATTAAAGTGTGGATCACTATTTTTTATTATTTGGTGTTCTTAGATATATAAAGGGATTTGTTCATTAAAATATTGTGAATCTATTATAGAGTGATTATAACGCCCCCACCCCAGTTACCCAGAGTCGGTGCATTATTGTGTAACACTGGCATGATCACAAATGATCATTTCTCGAAAGACCGATTAGTTTAGTAGCCTTGGAATCACTAGATACATTCATAAATGTTACATTACATCATAAAGTGAAAAATCACAATAACATAATCTCCATATATCACACTTCTATCCCCTTCAGACTACCCCTATAGGTCAGTCATTAAATATTTCTTCACATCCTAGAAAAATAAAACATTGAAAGAGGTGAGCTCAGATGCTCAGTAAGGATAACAATATAGCGGAAGCTCTCATAAATAAACACAAAAATTTAAGGCAATGTATAACTAAATAAAAAGCCTTCTAAACAAGAACTTCAACATAATATGGAAAAAGTAAAATTAGATAATGCCATTTACTTATTCACATGGATATTCTACTGTTCGAATAATCACATGAAATATCAATAACTACTTTCATAATGATGGAATGCATAATTCTAGACTATCATAACCACGTAGCCAAGGCCTCGTTCCAATACTATATATAAGATTTTTCAAGGCCTCATACCAAAACACTAGTTTGTCTCATTAGACCTTCTGATGCATCGAGAAGCTATAGCGGGCTCCACCTGTCACATATTAAGTCAAAGGCAATCCTCATATGAACAGGTTTAAACATATCATAAAACATAACATAATCATATCACATAAAACATGCATAAAGGAAAAATAAAATTTCCACCTTTCAATCACAAGATATCAATACAACACATTGATATAATAAAAACATCATCAAAACCATTTTCAATACCAAAATAAATGAAAAGTAAAACAGGGTATTTATTTTTCATTTTAAAAAAAAGTAATGGCTTGTAGAGGAACCCGAAACACAAATAATGGTCACGGCAGTGAAGAAGTCGTTTTCGCCTCATACGTAATAAAAAACATTCCTTTTTTTCATTTAGTAAAACGCTTCGTACAAAAAGATTCATTTTGAGTAAAAGTCAAAGGGGTTTATACACCGTATAAAAGAAAAGTTGTGTATAAAACAAAATATGCCTCAGTGAAAGGCGATTGAGACAAAGTCCCTTACAAAGAACTTTGTTATTAGATAAAATCGATCTATTATGTGTATTCACTATAAGTGAACACAAAGAAAGTACAAATACAAAATAGGATATAATAATATCATGACATAATTTGAATGTAAATGATTAACCCAAAGAACGATAATTGGGTTAAGAAGTTCCCTTACCTCGTGTCCAAATTGACACTACCATTATTTATCCTCTGGAATAATAAACTAGAGTTAATTTATAATTCATTAAGATACTTTTTATAGTTTACTATTACTTTTATATCACTTATTACAATGTTATGAATATTATGTAATTATTTATGTTCAAAACGGACGTTTTGTCGATCTTTGGTACTTGAGTCAAAAATAAACTTCTTATAATTACAAGTTGTTCATGTGTTAAAATATCCATTATATCCAGAATTATATTCAAGATTTAGATATCATATATATAATATATATCATGTATATACATTCATTCATAATATTACATAACATTTAGAGGTATGAAATGAAATGCAACGTTCATGGAGACGGTAAGTCGCACGTACGCATGAACGCTACTTTCATTTCTATTTCGTATTGAATGGAATTAAATCATAATGATATAAAGGTATATTATAACTCTAGTATAATATCATATATAATATCATTTACTCCATCCTTTATACATCCCACATATGGCATTAACGATTCAAATCACTTTGAGGGGGCGGTAGTCCGCACTTCCTAAAATGAAATTATCGCATTTACCCATAATGGAAATCATAAAGGTATTGAATAAATGTAAAATACAGAAGAATAAGGAAAAAATAAACATAGTATATATCATATATAAATATAGTGACATATTAATGGCCACCATGATAGGTGTCAAAAGAATATTGAACAATCATCATTTTGTGATGCAGAAATTCGCCAACCACAGAAACAGTATGTTCTTTAACAATTAGAAGAAGGTGTGTGTAAGTGTAAATAAAATCCTTATGATAACAACATACTAATATATTTAAGATAACTATTTTGTTACAAAAGAAAGGAATAAAAATAGTTTACGGGGTTGGAGAATCAAAATGAAACAAAATAACATAAGAGAAGACATTACCTTAAAATCAGGTAACTCTTTTTTAATTTGAGCCAAAGGCTTCCATGGGAAGAATTATGTCCAAAGTGAGGCTTCTAAGAGTAAGATAGAGAATATGGGAGAGTATTTGGGCAGATTCTGGCCGAGTCAAATGGATTTGATGGTGTGAGTAAGGTGGTAGAGGTTGGGGCCTTTTATAAGAGGAGAGGAGGGGCACTCTTGGAAAGTCATGAAATGTTACTTTATTATATAATAAGTTTCGAATTTTAAAGGTCCCACACCTATATATTTCGAGGATATTGAAATAAGGGTTCGATATATACTCATCCAATAGGTTTTTTACCAGTGTATGTCTTAGATTTTACATTATCTTTTCATTTTATTTAAATCGTTAATTAATGAGGTAATCACTGCATCATCATGGTGTAGTACAACATTTAATTTATTTAATGTCTAAAAATAATAATAAAAATATCATGATTTATGAAATATTTTTAGCTTTCCAGTGAATATTTATAATCAAAATGTTACCTTATATATACCCCATGTAATATTTGTTTTAGTAAAACATCACGTGTTTGTGAGAATTTTATTTTTACATTAAATAAAAAGTTATTAATGATTTTTCTTACCCAAGTGGCTCCATGGGGTCCCCAAGTTGACCCATGGGTTTTCATGGTCGGACATGACTCATCCAATAAGGGTAGGACAAGTGTAAGGGTGTTTTCTTATTTTTATTATATCATTTTTACCATAAATTTCACTAATTACCTTTAATCACGATTAATTAAACTTAAAAGTTACTATTCACCAAAAAATTATTTTATTCCCATTGAACCAAATTTTACTTCCTAATTACAACCATGTATGTCGGATTTTTTAAAATAAAATCACAAAAGTGGTAATGTTTCATTTAAACGAAAAATCAATTTTTTAACTACCACTTAGTGGTTTCACTATTCATCAAAAATTGATGTTTTTCAGAACAATGCCAAAATTTCACCCTAAGCTATAATAGATATTCTGAATTCAAAAATGATGTCTATTTTACAAAACTCCAAACATATAAGTTGCATTAATTTATTTTTATAATTAATTCTCGCTGTCACAACAAATAGCGTGTTTTTAAGAAACAATATATATCAAAATATTGACAATTGTTTACGTCCAATTTCAAAGTGAAATTAATTCTAATGACCACCATTGGATAAAATGGTAAAAATATATTCTAATTATACTTTAAAACAACTGAATATTATAATTTATCACTATAAATTATTTTTATTGAAAAAGTTGTTTTTAAGTATTTTTCACTATTCATAACAAAATTGAAAGTTCTCAAAAAAATACCAAAAATTCAACATAGGCTATTTTTGATATTCCAAATCCAAAAATGAAGTCCATTTTTTAAAATTAAATTTATTTAATTTCAAAAAGTGGTTATTACTATTCATAGCGTCTACTTTGATTGGTCGTGGTGTGTTAGAATCTCGAACTTGCGTACAATTCAAGATATTGCATTATTGATTGAGAAGCGTGTCATTGAAGATTGGGGTGTTACATTTTTCCATCCTTAAATAAATTGTGTCCTTGCAATTTGAAATTTTTCATTGAATATAAATGGATGAAAATAGAAAATACCTTTGTGGAAAATCCACATCGGAAATAAGGTTAACAAAATTTAGCCTTAACAAGAGGGAAAGGGAAATGAAAAAGTCACCACCCAATTATGATCTTGATAAGAAGAGCATTGGTGAAAATTAGAGACATATAATTAGAGGAAAAACATAAATATTTGTAGGGAGTGATTGAGGTCATCAATCAAAAACATGTTTAAAATTGAGGGCCTCAAAGCCTTCAATCTATATTGATTTAATATATTATTACTTCATCAAGACATAAGGTATTATGATAACAAATTGTTTTGTTTTTATATCCCTTTATTAATGTTTAAGAATTAATTTATTCATAGAATAAGAGATAGGTATATATATATATTTATGCTTGAAAATAAGAGTTTCAACCTTCACCTAATTTCTACAACAAACTCATCTTTTACTTAAAAATATAATAGAACTCAAAAATATTATATTTATCCTAATCGTACAAGGTTCAAAATATTAACACATACCATTTAGATTAGGAAAACTATTTTGTAATAACTAGATACTTCATGTAGGCTAGTGGTAGGTAATAAAGGCCTATTGCACTATGGTTGTGGGTTCAATTCCTATAGCTTTGTCTGACGCGATGGGTTATCCCTTGACCTACAGGTTGTCCTTTTCCTAAAACAATAGTATTATAATATTGAAAAAATAATATTCAGGATTTTTTTAACCTTAAAAAATACTATCCAAGGTTCAACATAATCCATTCCAACCTTCATAGTTATCCAAAATTCTCCTGCCCAACTCACAGTCCAAATTTTATAAGGAAGGTAAACATAATGAAGATCCTTTTTTCCGTGTAACAACATGTGAAAACCTTCATCATGTATTCTTTTAAAACACTACAACATCCTGAATTACCATAAATCCTTATTTATTACATTCATGATCCCTTATTCCTTATAAAATACTATATATACTCATTCTATCCAAAAATGTATACAAATCATTAATTAGTTTCAATGAAGTTAAGAATATCCAATATAAATTATCCAAATCAATCATGTATTATTACAAAATCACTATCTCGGTATCAGAACCATATTATGGTTTATCTTTCTCCCAACCATATATTTTCCAAAAATTTAACCTACTGTGGATTCACCTTTCCTGGTTCCACACAATATCAAGTCCTGGATGAAATAGTACTGTAGTACAATCCTTATATACTTCATAATTATTATAACCAGTACATCATTGATACAACACTCAAATGACAAAATTATTTAATAACAACCTAAGAACTCTAATCATTCCTCCTCATTTGTGGTAGTATCATAACTTGATTATTATCCAATAACATCATTTGGGGCATACTCAGATGATTTGGACATTGGTTTGCGTAGTGTCCCCAATTCTTGCAGATGAAGCATTGTACATTTGAAACCTTTTTCTTACCCATGAAATCACTCACTTGGTTTCCTTCTTCTCCACACTTATAAAAAACTCCCATTCCCTTCAGGCAAGTACCAAGTTGTTTATTCCCATAGTTATCACATATTGGAAAATTCTTCTTTTCCCTCATCCCATTATCCATCATTCTCTCTTCCATCCTTTTCTTCTCTTTCTTTCCTTCAAAGCAATAAGACATGGAGAATTATTTACTTATCTTATTAGCACATGATAATATTTCTTCATATTTTGAGAACACATGGGAGACTATTTCCATTTTAAATGTTGGCTTAATACCGTGAAAGATAATATCCTTCTAAGTCTTTGTATTATACGTATTGATGGAGTTCACATTCCTTCTATTGGGTGAAATTTCTATACAATGGAATAAACTAGGTTAGTTTATGAATTGAAATGAATAATTCCATTCCTGTAAAATACTTAATGTAAATTGAACAGTTTATGGCTATATCCCATAATCATAAAAAAAAGTTTTCTTTGAGGAAGTATATTCTCATAAACCCTTCATAATGGTTTGTAAAAAAGGGGACTTATCCTAAGCATATCCCTTGGAAGTGTCGTAACAAAGAGTGCAGTGAGGCCCGTTGTCGTGCACCAGTTCCCGTTCGAGTCCAGATCAAAGAGGTATTTTCGGGTTTTACACCTAGGTATATATGTTCCAGAGCTGCATCTACCTGCTCGTATCCAGATAGGGATGTATTGCTCAGAAAACTCATAAAATCTCTATAATTCCAAAATTCTAGGAAGTTCTTCTATACTAATCCTCAAAGTCTATCTTAGGGCTATATGCTCTAATCAGAGTTTATCTAAATCTAGCTTCCAATATTAGTACTAAACTGCCTCAGATACCAACTGTAACGCTGAGACCCCAGTTACCTAGAGTCGGTGCATTATTTCCTAACATTGGCATGATCACAAAAGATCATGTCTCAAAAGGCTGATTAATTTAGTAGCCTTGGAAACACTAGATACATTAAAAAAATGTTACATTACATCATAAAGTGAAAATTAAAAATAACATAATCTCCATAGTCCACACTTCTATCCCCTTAAGACTACCCCTGTAGGTCAGTCATAAAATATTTCTTCACATCCTGGGAAAAATAAAACATTGAAAGGGGTGAGCTCAGATGCTCAGTAAGGACAACAATATAGCGGATGTTTTCATAAATAAACATAGACATTTAAGGCAATGCATAAATAAATAAAAAGCCTTTTAAACATTAACTTTAACATAATATGGAAAAAGTAAAATGAGATAATTCCATTTACTTATTCACATAGATATTCTACAGGTCGAATAATCACATGCAATATCAATAACCACTTTAATAATGATGGATTGCATAATTCCAGACTATCATAACCACATATCCATGGCCTCGTGCCATGACTACATATAAGATTTTGTCAAGGCCTCGTGCCAAGACAGTAGTCTGTCTCATGAGACCTGCCGATGCATCAAGGAGCTATAGCAGGCTCCACCCATCACTAATTAAGTCCAATGCATTCCTCATATGAATAGGTTAAAACATATCATAAACCATAACATAATCATACCACATAAAACATGCACAAAGGAAACATAAAATTTTCACCATTCAATCAAAATATATCAATACAACACATAGATATAATAAAAACATTATCAAAACCATTTTCAATACAAAAATAAAAGAAATGTAAAACATGGTATTAATTTGTCATTTTAAAAAAAGTTATGGCTTATAGAGGAAGCTGAAACACAAATAATGGTCACGGTGGCGGAGAAGTCGTTTTCGCCACATATGTAAGAAAAAAACATTCCTTTTTTCATTTATTAAAACACTTCGTACAACCAAATTCATTTTTAGTAAATGTCAAAGCGGTTTATACACCGTATAAAAGAAAAGTTGTGTATAAAACAAAATATGCCGCAATGAAAGGAGATTGAGATGAAGTCCCTTACAAAGAACGTTTTTTACATAAAATAGATCTATTATGTTTATTCACTATAAGTTCACACAAAGAAAGTACAAATACAAAATAGGATATAATAATATCCTGACATAATTTGAAAGTAGGATATTAACCCAAAGAACCAAAGTTGGGCTAAGAAGTTCCCTTACCTCGTGTCTAACTTGACTCGACCGTTCATTAACCTCCTGAATAATAAAGTAGAGTTAATTTATAATTTCTTAAGAACATTTTTCAAGTTTATTATTCCTTTTATATCACTTATTACCATGTTATGAACATTATGTAATTATTTATGTTAATAACGGTTGTTTTGTCGATCTTTGGTACTTGAGTCAAAAATAAACTTCTTAAAATTGCAAGTTGTTCATGTGGTAAAATATACATTATATCCAGATTTATATTCATGATTTAGATATAATATATATCATATATATCCAGTATATACATTCATTCATAATATTATGTAACATTTATAGGTATGAAATGAAATGCATCGTTCATGGAGATGGTAAGCCGTACGTACGCATGAACACTACATTCATTTCTATTTCATATTTAATGGAATGAAATCATAATGATATAAAGGTATATTATAATTCCAGTATAATATCATATATAATATCATTACTCCATCCTTTATACATCCCACATATGGCATTAACGATTCAAATCACTTTGAGGGGGCGGTAGTCCGCACTTCCTAAAATGAAATTATCACGTTTACCCATAATGGAAATCACAAAGGAATACCATTAATGAGAAATACAGAAGATTAAGGAAACAATAAACATAATATATATCATATATAAAAGTAGTTACATCTTAATGGCTGCCATGAGATGTGTTAATGAAATATTGAATAATCGTCATTTTGTGAGGCAGAAATTTGCCAACCACAGAAACAGTATGTTCTTTAACCAGTAGACGAAGGTGTGTGTAAGTGTAAATCAAATCCTTCTCATTAAAACATCCTAGTATATTGAAGATACTGGTTTTGTTACAAAAGAAAGAAATAAAAAAGATTTTAACGGGTTGGAGAAGCAAAATAATAAAAAATAACATAAGAGAAGACATTACCTTAAAATCGGGTAACTCTTTTTTGATTTGAGCCAAAGGCTTAATTGGGAATAATTATGTCCAAAGTGAGGCTTCTAAGAGTAAGTGAGTGAATTTGGGAGAGTATTTGGGAAGTTTTTGGCCGAGCCAAATGGATTTGATGGTGTAAGTGAGGTGGTAGATTTGGGGGCCTTTTATAAGAGGAGAGGAGAGGCACTCTTGGAATGTCATGAAATGTTACTTTATTATATAATGAGTTTCGGATTTTAAAGGTCCCACAAATAAATATTTCGAGGATAAGGTGATAAGGGTTCGAAATATACTAATACAATAGGTTTTTGACAAGTGTACGTCTTAGATTTTATATTATCTTTTCATTTTATTTAAATCGTTAATTAATGAGGTAATCACTACATCATCATGGTGTCATAAAACATTTAATTTATCTAATGTATGAAAATTATAAAAAAAATATCATGATGTATGAAATATTTTTATCTTTCCAATGAATATTTCTAATCGAAATGTTAATTTATATAACTCTATGTAATAATTGTTTTAGTAAAACAACACATGTTAGTGAAAATTTTATTTATACTTTAAATAAAGAGTTATTAACGTCATTTTCTTACCCAAGTGGCTCCATGGGGTCCGCAAGTTGACCCATGGATTGTCTTGTTCGGCAATGACTCATCCAATAAGGGTAGAACAAGTGTAAGGGTGTTTTCATATTTTTATATTATCATTTTTACCTTAAATTTCACTAATTACCTTTAATCGCGATTAATTAAATTTAAAAGATACTATTCACCAAAAAATTATTTTAAACCCATTGAACCACATTTTACATATAAATGAAAACCATGTATGTTGGATTTTTGAAAATCAAATCACAGAAGTGGTAATGTTTCATTTAAATGAAAAATCAGTTTTTTAACTACCACTTAGTGGTTTCACTATTCATCAAAAATTGATGTTTTTCAGAACAATTCCAAAATTTCACCCTAAGCTATAATTGATATTCTGAATTCAAAAATGAATTCTATTTTAAAAAATTCCAAACATATTAGTTTCATTAATTAATTTTTATAATTAATTCCCACTATCACAACAAATAGCGTGTTTTTAAGAAACAATATATATCAAAATAATGACAATTTTTTACGTCCATTTTCAAAGTGAAATTAATTCTAATGACCACCATTGGATAAAATAGTAATAATATATTCTAATTATACATTAAAACCACTAAATAGTATAATTTATCACTATAAATGTTTTTATTAAAAAAGTTGTTTTTACGTATTTTTCACTATTATTAAAAAAATTGGATGTTCTCGGAAAAATACCAAAAATTCAATATAGGCTTATTTCGATATTCAGAATCTAAAAATGAAGTCCATTTTGAAATATAAAATTTATTTAATTTCAAAAAGTGGGTACAACTATTCATAATGACTACTTTGATTGGTCGTGGTGTGTTAGAATCTCGAACTTGCGTACAATGCAATCTATTGCATTATTGATTGAGAAGCATATCGTGGAAGCTTGGGGTGTTATAGTGATAGACCTTAAATAGTTTCTGGTTTAATAATATGTATTTTCCATTGTATTTTTTATGTGATTTCATAATTATTCCAAATTGGTTTGTGTTTCATTATGGTTGTATTTTCTCCACTATGAGTTATGTATGAGAGTTATCTAGTTTTAGAAGGAAGGATGAATGTTTCACCACAGTTCTCCAGTTTTCAAGGATTATAACATGATGGAACATGTTTTTCCATGAAATTTTAGTTTCATTATAAATGTGTTGTTTGACTCCACAAATATTTTTTATGGTAAAGGTTCATGTAATGAAATCCTGCTCAGAATACCATTGTGTTTGGATTAAGCTACTCAATTTATAATGCTTTTTTCAATTTCAATTATAAATTAAATTTCTTATAATATTTTCTTCTATTCCTTTTACTTCATTAAAACTCTAGGAATGTTTGGATCGTCTTTTGTTCCATTTTTTCATTCATTAGTGGCTATTTTATCCTCAAGACCATCTAATTATGATCATTGGATCCAAGGTGAGTGTCTCTCCAATTTTCCATATTCTATCTTCATCATTCCCATTCCTTCGTCATATATAATATCTAATGGTTTATTGGGTATGATTTTTTTGAATGTAGGTTATGGTTTTATAGTGTGTTGATAAAATATAGTATTTTATTTGAATTTTTCATGTTTATAATGATTTGATATGTAGTCCTTATTATTTCATATGAACTGATATTTAAATATTTCATTGAGGTAGGGGATTGAAAAAATATATTTTATTTTTATGTATAACTCTGGAATTTTTATTCCCTTTTT
The DNA here is from genome assembly GCA_963277665.1 of Viscum album. Classification (NCBI taxonomy): domain Eukaryota; kingdom Viridiplantae; phylum Streptophyta; class Magnoliopsida; order Santalales; family Viscaceae; genus Viscum; species Viscum album. The sequence continues at coordinate 229,394,175 of OY728167.1, read as the reverse complement.
TCATCATTCATATTTTGAAAATTAACCTACATAATATAATTAACTAGAAAAAATAAATTTATGGGACACAGGGGTGATTCGCATATAAATATTAATATTTGATATTGTTTATTTTATATTGTTTCTTCTTGATGAAGTGTGTAATCTGTGTTATGTTTGTTTGAAACTATTTATAAACATAATTCAACTTTAATAAATTTTTATTCACATAATGATGTTAAAAAATTAGAGTGTTGGAAACATGTAATTATTTATTGATGATAATGCCAAAATTTATAAATAAGCAGGGAAGTATGAGTTGATAAGAAGCATTATTATCATTTTATTCAATAATTTGTGTGATTTTTTGTTTTATAAATGTTTTATCTTAATTTTAATGTTTATATGGGTGATGTAATTATATTAATGTAGACATTTCATGGATTGGTTGAAGTGGCATGGGTAGAGTTTGATTTTGATGTTGCAGTTGTGATTTTATGTTACAACGGCTGTCAGCTGGGTTGGATTGTAGTTTAGGAAATGTTCGATATAAAGGCTTAGGTTTTCCACATAGTGCCTTGGAAATATGGTTTTCTATAGAAAATAAGTGAGCTAATTAGTAATTAATGAATCTGGAAATGGGTACTGGTAAGGAATTTGTGAGTAGTGGGATTCATTAAAAATTGAAAAATTAAATGGTTGAATTGGGTGGTCAATGATCGGAACAACATGAATAATGAATAATGATTATTGAAATAAAGGTATAATTATTTGAAGGTAATGTGGTTTGTAATGGTTAATCTAAAATTCGATAATGGAATGATAAAATGGGAATTTATAATTTTGGTGAATTTTTTTTTCATGGTGTATTTTGGTTCTATTATAGTGTGTTGTTGTAGAAGTTTTCAATATCAAGTGGTTGGATTTTTCTGGAAACAATATGTAGTAGTAATAATTAATAACCAATTTATGAGGGAATCCCTTTCTTAGTATTGTGTGTGGAATCCATATCCATCCAATTTTTTTGTTTTATTTTATACACTCCACAACCTAAGTCAAGTAACCATATTTTCACCCATATGAGTTAATTGGTTCTTGGTATTTTCCCCAACACCTTGATTATATAAGGAATATATGGATTGATACTCTCTCTTTCTTACTCTTTAATCCATTCCTAAAATAGTTTTATTGACTGATATTTTAATGGACTAGATATGATGCTAGAGGGCATAATTCGTAGGGGTGTGGATTCATGGTTGGGGATGGGGATGAAGGAGGGAATGTTACTAATGTCCCAAATTTTTATTTTATACTACAAGGATGAGGATGTGATTTGTGGTTTTGATGTTGTGGAATTATATTTAGTTGTTTTATGTAATAGGTGGTTGTCGACATGTGGTTATATAATGGGTATTGGAGTAACATAACATATGTTGATTTGGAATGACGGTAAATAAGCCTGGTAGAAAGTCGTTATAGGGTTCCTTATTGGTATACTCTTTTGATATTATGTTATTAATTTTTAGTAAAATTGTAAGGTGAGAGATCCATTATTAGGATGGGTGATAGTTAACCACAAATAGTTGATAAGACAGTTTTATTGTTTATTTGCTGATGTATTGGTAGTCTTCCGAAATATTTTTATGATTTGATTTGTGTATTATCTTGTTGAGTATACATTTATACTCACCTATTTTAATAAATTTCTTCATTCCGAAATTTATTTTAAATGAGTCTATGTTCAGGGTGGATATTACTTGCCTTTTTTATAACATGTTCGTTGTTGGTGTCATTTTCATAAGAGTATCATTTTAGTATTCTATATTTGAATATATCTTAAATGAATGACGTTTACATAAATTATTGTGGTATTATATTGATATAAATGGATTGTATTGGTGTTTTCTCTTATATTATTAGGATTTATCATGGAAATTTATATCATATGTGTGTTTTCACACCTATGGTGCTAGTCACAAACCCGTGTCCTACTGTAGAAGGGTTTCTAGGTTAACCGTCATCTTCATTGTCAGACAAAGAGGGGTTCTAATTGGGGATGTTCATCAGTATGTTATATGAGATCATTTTATGAGTGTTATGATACATAAAGAAGTTAAAAATTTTTGAGGAATACATTCTTTTTATAGGGAACTATATTTTTTTATCCTGGATATGATGTAAAATTGTAAAATTGGATATGTAAAATGAGTCTAGGTCCCCATATGATATGATATATGGACCATGATATTACTAAACATGCATTGTAAGATGATGATTACTATGGGGTAGAAACATCGGTGTGGTAAATACAACATGGTTATTTGTGTCGTCATTTTAATTGAAGTGACTTTGCGATAATTTTAATGAATAATGTTAAATAATACTAAATGAATTCCATGTTTTAATGCTTATAAAATAATTATACTATGTCATAGAGATTCATAGTTAATATTTTCCTTATTAAATTTTGGTTTCATAGGCATATTTAGATGTTTTTATTGACTATAGGAGGGTTGACCAATTGGAGGAGGATTCTTGGAGGAATATGTTTTTTGAGTTTTAACATCACAGTCGGGTGAAGTATTTGTATACTACCTCAGATTTGGATATAGAGTTGGAGATAGGGGATCTCAAGATACCATTTTCATTGATCCAATAAAATCAAGATCATTAGTTCCTATTATGATTTTTTTGAATTTATCTTTCGTGTTAATGTTTTTTTATTTGAACTCATGAGGTTTCTACAGTCATTTGGGATGATTTCAAAAATTAGTTATGTGTAGAAATTATAGAACAAGATCCTTAGCCCAATTAGTGAGGAATCTTTAAGTGCATCCAGATGTCCCGAGATCAAATCCAGGTAGAGGATAATTTCTGGGTAGCGTAGCAGTAATGTAGTAGGACTGTAGCAGTTAATGTTGTCGTACTGTAGCAGGGCCTGTAGCAGGAACTGTACAGTACTATAGCATGTACTGTTGTGGGAACTGAAGCAGGTAATGTTTGTAACTGTAGTAGCTGAGACTATTCCTCTTTTTGGGCCTTCCGGCCACCGATTTGGTCCCTGGGTCCTTTAAGGCCTTCATGCCTCCCAAGACTTTGGGTCAATAAGGCTTGTTGGCCACCTCATGGACTTTGTGCCACCTTAAGTGCAGGAGCAGCCCAAAAAACCAAGAAGGAACAAGCTTTATAAAGGGTATGATCAAGGATCTTTCACAATAATAGTTTCTAAATGGATGGTAAGAATGACAGGGTACATCACCTACCGTTGAGAAAAGCCACTGCATTCATGGGAAAGACTAGCTGAATAGTCATGCGAAGGTAGAGAGATGATTTCGCAATGAATAATCTTGGGAGGAGCATTTCTAAGTCGTTATTCTAGGTTGTATGTAATGTTTGAAACCTTTAAGCAAGGAATTCCTCTATGGACTGTGATCCATGTAACACATAGGCCTACGAGCCTTGTAGTGGTTCCACCTCACCCCTTCATATGTGTATTATCAAAATCAATAATAGAATGAAGGCCTTATGGCCATTGGAGTATAGAGGTTATCTCTATGATGATAAAGGTTACATAGTGGATGGGGTTGATCTCTTTATGATATTGGAGCTTAAGAATGTGGGGTATTTGGTTTTGGATAATGTACACACTTCATTTTATCTTACTCTTCTTCCATATGAGGTGTCTAGGGAAGGGAATTTTTAGGTTCTATTTCATCATGATATCAATAACCTTACCTCCCCATTTACATTATTGACATATATAAATGATCTTGATCATATATATGTTATTATTAATACTCTAATATAGATTCAGTAATATGATGGGGTAATCAATGAAAACATCACAAAGTGTAAGGAAACATATGGAACCCCTATCAACCTGGAAAATTAAGGTTTTAACTAATATAATTTCCATCACATTCATCATTTTACCACCATTCTAGAGTTGGTAGTTCCCATGAATCTTTTTGGAGTTCAATTTTTGTACATTTTACTTATTCACATCATGTCCATTTGATGTTCCAGTACCTGAATGTTTGGGGCTGTTATCATAAACCATGTAGTCAATTCCAGGTGCAACCATTATAGTTATTTCCTCTACATCCTTATCAGGGGATACGGTACGTTTATTATTCTAATAGATAGACTAAGGGATAAGGATATTGTACTGGAAAACTCTATAATTCACCGAATACTTCAGGACATAGAGATGAGTTTAGTCATTGAGGTGGCCTTCATTCGGGGTAGAATGTTTGTATAGTAATGTGTGGTTAGTGACATTCTATATATTTTCAAGTCCCAGATGGTCTAGATGAAATTTTAGGTACAATATTTTTGTTTTACAACATAAATTTTATATTTTATGATTTAAGAGTTTTTCACTTTTACATTGTACCTACCTAGGTTTGACCTGTAGAACTCATGGTGTATATTATTCCGTTTTTATTGGAGTTTTCTACTGTATTTAGATATTAGTTTAATTTTCTTAAAATTTTTACTTGTTTTGATTTGTTGATTTGACTAAACGATTTATTAGATTATCTCTTCATTTATTGGATACAACCATCTGATGTCACCTTTGACAGAGATCGACTAAATTTAATGAATTTCATTATTAATTTATATTAAATGAATGTTTCTTTAATTGATATGGAATGTGGGTGTACAGTGTTCATTGGTTGGATAGGCGATCGTAAAATCTATAGATATTTGGATCTATGATCTTCTTAGGTTTTATAATTGGGTTTCATAGAAGATGATCTGGGAGTAATGTGTCTGGTAGATATTAATAATTTCATAGATTTTTTTCATAAATTATTTTGACAGAGTAACAAAATTATTTCTCTATAATTTTAATGGATTCTTATCTAATTCATCACTATATGTTAGTGGAGTTTTGGTTTTAGATCGATGATTTGTTACAAAAGTGTTTCAACCAACCTATTGTAACACCTTAGGTTTCTCTGTTGTTATTCTCATAAAAGGTAGATTTTACCCTAACATTGTCCATATAATACTAGTAGTTAATATTGATTACAATAAAGAATACAGAACATCTCTCATGTATTAACAATTTTCTAGTTCGGATGAAAGGGGTAGCTTGTTTTTGAAAGTTGATTTATATTATGGATAAGAATAGATACTGGTAAAGAGGAGTATATCCTAAATTCTAATTTTAATTTCCATGATGGAAACACATAGTTCATTATTATTTCATCACTTTTCATGAATTAAAATCTATTTTCATGGTATTGATGAAGTCATGGTTTCAATGATATTTGATCAATTGATAGTAGTATTCATATGATACATCCTCTTGTAATTGATGTTCGCGAAGGATCATTCTATGAAACTGACTATTTTTTAGAGATTCTTCTTTTATACAAACTCTATAGGATGTTATTCATGTGTATGTTTTGGATGTGTGAGGTTCATTAGCTTAGTCATTTAGTGTTTCAATAGGGAGTAGTAGTCGATACATTGAAGACTATGTCCATTTTTTGGACAGGCCCTAGTAATGTAGTTAATGTTCATAGATTTTTTGGCGTCATGGACCATTTTAAAATTTTAGTTTCCAAGTTCTAACAGATTTTGACCCCCTTAATATCCTTGAGAATATAGGTACAATAACTAATTTTTACTTATCTGTTTCATAAAACATTTTATTACTTGATGTACAAGATGATTAAGACCATTATTATGTACATTCCTGAGGAAGAATCCTTTTATATGGTATTCAAAAACACTTCTCTTCATGACTTGTGGAATTTGTTGAAATATAAAAAGGTAGTTATTTCTTATGACTTTTAGTAATTATTTTCACAAGAGTGTAATGATCCTACCCAAGATATTGAGTTGGTGGTTGGGGGTTTTTCCAAAATGGTGTGATAGTATTACCTCTTTAGTATGAACATTGTGATATAAACAAATCAAATAATTAAGAGGTTTAATTCATCCTAATGGGTTTAAAATCATCCTTAGTTTTGGTGGATTGAGTTCTTATAGTATTATGACCTTGAGATCATTCTTACACTAAGAAAAGTGAAAATGGTTGTTGATGTTCTATGTATAATGTCTATTTGTGGTGATGTTCATGAGTTTAACAATATATGGAGAGTGATATATGATCATGTGTCTTTGTATCTCAACAAATAGGAATCCGGTTGTAGAGATTTTTTTCTTATATATTAGTCAATTTAACCTTAATACTTTAGGATGAGGTATAAAAATTATGGGATTTGAAGAACCTCTGTTATTATATATGTGTAATCATGGAATTATAACTCCGTAATTTTCATTTGGATTGTTTTTTGTTAACTATAATAATATTGTAAACCAAAATAATGAATTAGACAAGGTAATGTACTATACACATGTGATTTGGGAGGTTCTATGTTATTTATTATGTGTTGTTATTTATACATGATATTTTCTAATTATGATATGTTTATTGATTCTATTATTGTGTTAAAATAACTTATTAGGAAAGGATATTCAATTAAAGGAGGTCAAAAATAATATGTTTTTTAACTAGAATTTATTTTTTATGTGAATGTGTCTAAAGAGTTAAATAATAATTGAAGTATGAATAAATATTATCGTTTAATTTCATTTATTTTTGTAATATGTTCTTTTTACATTTTTTAGTTTCTCATACAATGGTTTTTTATTAGGAAGATTTAATAATTTTTATCTGTAGTTTTCCAATATATTTTGAAGTATAATGTGTAGGGAAATATATTTTGGTTGTGGTTGTGGTGGTTTTTGGATGCAGATGTGTGGAAGTTAATGTAGTGTTTGGTATGGTTGTTGGGGGGTGTCATAGTTTCTAGAAATATAGATTGATAATGAATTTAAGTGAATTAGTTATGGGATAATGAAACTATAGATATGAAGAGTTAGGGGATTCAAATTTATTGTTCAATTTAATGAATATAAAATTCAAAAGATAAAACTAAAGGTTTAATGATCAGAACGAAAAAATTACTGAATAATAAAGGATAAAATAAAGGAAAAAATAACTAAATAAAATATCTATGGGGATGTTTAATCATAAATATGATAATGACATGATTAAATCAGAAGTTATAATTATTATAGTCCCCTTATGTTGTGATTTTTTGGTTTGGTTGTGTTGTGGTTAGTTCTGGTAGTGGTTTTTGGTATGCGTTTTCTAGATTGTTATGAATGTAGCATGTGGTATTAATAAATGAATACCTATTTGTGATTTTACAATGAAATTTTTCTTTAATGGATAAAATATGAATCATATTTTCCAAATTACTTTATAAACACTTCCACCAAATCCAGGTAACCTCAATGAAGACTACATGTGGTCATGGGTTCTCGGTGTTCTCCCAAACATTCCATTTGAAGATTAAATATATTTATGAATACATACACTTCCTCTCTCATTATTCCATAAGTAAAAAAGTATTTTACAGCCTGATGTTATAATTCATGGGGATTTATGGAATTTATTTCTTATGGTTATGTGATTTGGTTGTAATATGGATGACTAGTTGGGGATGTACATATAATGTAGAGGGAAGGAGGTTGATATCATTCATGTTCATGTTACCCAATAATGTTGATGATGTGATATGCAGTTTTGATGTAGTGATATAGAATGTGGCAGCAGTAGGAAATATTATTTGGAAAAAAATAGGTAATGGTAGTGGTGTGGTATGATTACTGTCAAAATGTGGATATAGTAGAGATGGGATCACCAGGAAGTAAGTTGTTCGGGAATCGGGCTAACTAGATCAATGTGTTAATAGTTGTAGTGTACCTCCATGACATACTCCCTTTGATACTAAATTTCTATAAATATATGAAATATTTTATTAATAATCATTATTTAGGTTGGGTGGTATTTGAACTGTCATATGGAATGCATTGTATAGTAAATTAATTCAATGAGTCATTAGTATGCTTCCTCCCAATTTGATCAAGAGGTTTCAAGGAGGATCATACTGATTATACTTATATTCTCACCCATATTTTTTATAAGTGATTATAAGTTTTGAGCAGGGATTGGGTAATTGATAAATAAAATAAAATATGATAGAGTGCATGATCAATTTTAATGATGGTATTGTTGTAGTTTAATATTAGTAATTTATTTTTTATACCATTTTCCTTTAAAAAATATACATGAATTTGGGATTATGTATTATTTTATATTATAGGATGTTGATTTTTGGATTCTATAATATTACTATATTTAATTAATATTATATTCCAATAAATACATTTTCATACCCTCACTATTATTCACCATCTTATACCTTATTGGATGAATATATCAGGGTCCACTCTCATCTTCACTACAATCCTTTGAGGGATGTTAGTTCAGGAAGGTGTGTAACATTATTTTATAGTTAGGAATTCTTTTAGTTATAAATTTATTGTTTTATAAATTTATATTGAGTTTATAGTCACTTTATTAAATTTATCTATACCTCCCAACTAATCAGTAAGATTTGGAAAATGAAAATGCAGTCCTTAGGTCATATAGTGCCCTCTGTCTCACTGATGCTAATCTAACTTGGTTAGGGATATTACAATGTGGAAAAAATGCCACAAATATATTATTTATTGTTATTTTTGATATGATAGATAGATCATGGACCGGTGATAAATTGGAATAAATTTCATCCTTATACCAAGTCGGCACGGGTATGTGTTTATGTCCATGATTCCAGATATTTATTTTTAATGTTCATGGTTTTCAATGTTATATATTAGATTTTCCTATTTTACTGAGTATGATGTTATTTGTTAATGAATTATTATATTACTCTTGAATCATGTTGGAAATAATCATGTTTTAATGTATAATATTCATCACATAAGATACACATGGCATATATATTTTATATATGATTGAGAACCTAGTTATTAAACGGGAACTTGCAATAATTAATATATTCATTTATTATTTATGTTATTGCGGGAATTTTATCAAATGGGTAATACATATCTTGTTCCAATTATACAATTATTTATTATAACCATTTATCAATATTTGATACCTCTCTCGAGATAGGGTAGTTTGGAAATGATTTATGTCTGAGATTTTTGAATCCTCATTTCATGTTTGTTTTCTGAGGTCATAAAAAGATGTGTTTCTTGGGGGGGAAATGTCATCAATGTACATTCATTTGGGATGAATATACTAAAGGGTATTTTTTATAGGGATTCCTGACATCTATGGAATCCCTAGTATGGGGTGATTGAATATGAATTACCCAAAAATAATTTCTAATGAAGCATGGGATCTACTTTTTATGTTATGTCATATGTGGCATATAACCTTTAGACTATGTTATATGTCATAGATTTGGTGTGATATGACTCAAGATTTTTATTAATAAGAAAAATTTTATATTAATGTGCAATTTTCTGTACTATTACCCTAGATGGGTGTGAAATATGACTATAGACCTAGAGAGGGTGTTTATACCATGCATGTGTAATCTTTTGAGATATAAATCTGTGGAAGATGCTTCTAGTGATTGAGATTAATCGTGGAACATTTTTCTCATTTATCAATGTGTTATTGATTATTAACTATATGTTTATACATATCATAAATGAAGTCGTTCTTGGCCGAGATATATTTTAATTGTAGGAATGACATGGCAAGTTTTGATAAGGCAAAATCATCTATGATAGTATGTTATGACTCATGATGTTGTGAGTTGAGTAGTGTAGCTAGGTGGGACTATGTTATATGTCATCCTTGTAAGGAGATTTATTATAATCAAATGTAATTTGTATACCATCATTTTTATGATTTTATGATCCTATCGTATTGTGAGATAGTAATGTGTTATTCCATTATATTAGGAGAACATGTGTAATTGGATGGCTTAATCCTAGACATATGATGATAAGAATTATTTTAGGATAGGAATCATCAACATTGAGTGGAATGTGGGACATGATGACGATATTTTTTTTCAAAAAATATGTATGATATGAATATTGGGTGATGGGAATCAAATAAATCTTGAGAAATGGGGACTATTTCATTTCCATTTCATGGTGATGACATGTGAAACCTCCCCCATACATAGGTTTGGATATTCTAGGGCGTTCTTTTGGTTCCATGATGACATTATGGAAATTATACCTTGGGAGGTTATTATATTTCATTATAGGATCTAGGAAAACATAGTCATCCTGATTCCATAGATTTAGGTCATGAGACTCCCTTGTGACATAATAAATTATGACATTTAGATTGTGATAAATCATAGGAGAAACCATAGAAATTTGCAATAAACCTTGTTTTGATTTGGGATATGGATATGGGATTTTTACTTGGGTTATTTCAAGTATGTTTTGGACCTAGTGCTACATTAGGGCTAGATATATACGAATTAACCAAGGATAACCAATGAATATAGGTGTGACTAGTTTGAGTGATGAGATATTTATTTGTAATTATGGTATAACTAGTGATTTATGATTAATATGGGAACATTAAGATGAAGAAATATGGTGATTACTGATCCATTACATTTTATGTGATGAGTGGTTTACAAACTCAATGTGATTTCATGGAATTTTGAGCGTTTAGAAACTAAAAAGAGTTGAGAACTAAAAAATTGTAATACATCTTACAGAAACAGTTCAGATATATAATTAGTTAAATGAAATGGACACATTATAGAATATGATATCACTAATATAGAGAGTTATCTTTTGAATTTGGGTATTATAAAACATTATTATTAGTATAACTACACAGTTATTTCATAAGGAACCATAATAACCTTGGAACCTACGAAAAGGCTCAAGGTTTGGGGTTATTAGATTTATGTGAGAAAGACTCATGAGTTTCATCATTCACCTAATTATAGAAGGTGGACAAGTATTTGAACTGTTGATAATGTAAATTTTGTATTATGGAGTACACCAGTGTATGTTTTCTTATGACCCTTCATACTAGTAAGATTTTAATGAGTTTCTATAGTGATACATATGATCTTCCAAAAAACAAGGGTGAGGTTTTGGGTTATAACAAGGATTAAATTATCCCAAATCTGTTAGGTTAGTATGATATAAAAAAATCAGGTATTAGTTTAAAGAGAGTAGGTGAGGTAAGTGTTTTTGGTTACTGGTTGGTGAGAAATTAATAAATTAAACATATTGGGTGAGTAATTCAATTAATGTAGATAATTATAGGATATAAATATCATCAGTTCAATTTTTTGGTGATTTATTTTATGTGCATTTTTTGGGTGGGGTTATAAGATTAGCTATGCATAGAATTTAAATCTATGTTGAGTTCTTTTATATTTACGATTCATAAAATAATCTATTTTATACCATTATTTAGAAATGGAATCTAATGGAAGAAGGGTAATCAATACTCGTGGGCAAGGTAGGGATCTCCCTACTAAGCAAGTCAACACAGTCAATGTTGGAGCAGATCAGATCATGACTATATTGGGACAACTTACTCAAGTTGTAATGAATAACCATTCCACACCTGTGTGGGATCGTTTCATGCAGAGGGGGGGTTGTCAGCGGCGCTGAGGGGTCGGTGCGGTGGTGATTTCATATGCGAGAGCACAAAAACCGCATTTTTTTCACGTAAATACGCGGCGCGTCCACGACCAGTAATATCGTGCGCGATCCATGACGGTGCGATTGCGGTATGACCGAAGGTATTGCGTATTGTGACGCCCCAACTATGGAATATTTTATTATTAATGTAAGTGGTTACATGGAATAGTATCACACCTTCATTACATGAAATCCCATCATACACTCCAAAAACCCACTGGAGGGTCTTTGTACTACATTTCAAAGTTCCTCGCCTCCCATTGTTTATTTCACAACTCAGTCCTCACAACAGAAATGTGAGCTCCTAAAACAAGCACTGAATGGATTATTACGCAAACCGACATTAATAGGTCTTTACATTATTTATTATCAAGGGATAGGAAGACAGAGTTGCCGACTATCTTGAAGTTTCAGTGCTTCCATGCTGAGGAAGACAGAGGTTCAATGTAACAACCCAGGTAATTAAAGAATATGACATTTTCAAATTTATCCATATTTGTGAATAAAATATTAATATGACTTTAAAGGGGACGCTATGCTCGATGGCGTACCCAACACGCAACAACGAGTTTCTTGGGAATCTTACGTTGCACTCTAATAATAAAAAAATATTATTTCAAATGGTAGTTAACATGTAGCCGTTGTATTGGCGGGAATGGATAGAAATAACTAAAATATTATTATATATGTTTTTTAAATGTTTTTACATTTATCCAATAAAAGATAAAAGGATTAAAAAAAGGAAAGAATTCAATTTTAGGCTTTTATACCCTAATTTTCACTAAAGGTTCACTTATCACCTTTTGATGGTGAACCGTCATTAAATATAGTTTAGTTCAATCTTATACATCCTTTTGGACCAAATAAAACTCTTCTTAAGAATTGGGACATCAAAATTTACTTTGTGTAAATTTTGGTTATCTTTCTGATAAAGTTCATTTTTTTAATGAATAGTGTAAAATGTTGTATTTTAAATTCAAAACCTTTTTTTAATCTAATTTATTTATATGAATAGATTATCTTTTGAATTGGTCTTAATGTGTAATCTGAATATATTTTTACCATTTAATCCAATGGTGGTCATTGGAATCTATTTCACTTTGAAATTAGACTTAAACTGGTGCCAATCTTTTGATACTTATTGTTTTATAAAAACACGCTATTTGCTCTGACCGTGGGAATTAATTATTAAATTAATTAATGTGACTTATATGTTTTGAATTTTGTAAAATAACTTCATTTTTTGAATTCGGAATATCAAATATAGCTTAGGGTGAATATTTGGGATTTTTCTAAAAAACTTCAATTTTTATGAATAGTGAAACCACTAAGTGGTGCTTATAAAAACTGATTTTTCCGTTTAAATGAAATTTTGCCATCTTTGTGTTTTGAATTTCAAAAATCCGACATACATGGTTGTCATTAAGAAGTAAAATGTGGTTCAATGGGATAAAAATAATTTTTTGGTGAATAGTAACTTATTAAGTTTTTAATTTCGATTAGAGGTAGTTAGTGTAGTTTAAGGTAAAAATAATGTTTTAATAATATGAAATGAGCTTGACACATGTCCTACCCTCATTGGTTGTGTCATGGCCGACCAAGACAAGCCATGGGTCAACTTGGGGACCGCATGGATCCACTTTGGTTGGGAAATGACATAAATAACTATTTATTTAATGTAAAAGTAAAAATGACACAAACATGATATGTTTTACTAAAACAATTTTTAAGTGGGGTTATACAAGTAATAATTTTGATTATAAGTAGTCATTGCAAATATAAAAAGATTTCCTACATCATAGTATTTTTTGTATAATTTTTAGACATTAAATAAATTAAATTATTTATGACATCATAATGATGCAGCGATGACATCATTATTTAATGATTAAAATAAAATGGAAAGATAATGTAAAATCTATGAACTAAACATGTCCAAAACTTATTGGATGGGTGGATTTAGAACCCTTATCACCTTATCCACAAATTATATCAATGTGGGACCTTTTAAAACCGAAACACATTTTCAAATAAAGTAATATTTCTTACTTTCCAAAAGTGCCCCTCCTCACCTCTTATAAAAGGCCCCCACCTCTACCTCATTTCACACACTCCTAAAGCCTTTGGCTCGGCCAACCCCTACCCATTTACTCTCTCCAAATACCTCTACTCATCCTAGAGGATTCCCTTTGGGCAGAATCCTTTCGAAGGAAGCCTTTAGGCTCAAATCAAAAGGAGTTACACTTTTAAAGGTAATTCATTCTCTAATGTTAATTTGTTTTATTTTGCTTCTCCAACCCCCTAAACTCTTTTTATTTAATTATTTTGTAAAAAAACCAGTATCTTCAATATACTAGGATTTTTTTATAAGATTTATTCGAGCTACACTCTCACACAACTACATCAAATGGTTAAAGAACATACGGTTTCCTTGGATGGTGAAATTCTGCCTCCCGAAACGATGATTGTTCAATACTCATTTAACACCGTCAAATGTGGCCATTATGATGTCACTATTTATATATATGATATATAATATGTTTATGTTTTACTTATGCTTCTGTATTTTTCATTTGTGTCTTACCTTTATGGCATCCATTATGGGTATACGCGATATCTTCATTTTAGGAAGTGCGGACTACCGCCCCCTCAAAGTGATGTGATTCGTTAATGCCATACGTGGGACGTATAAAGGATGGATTTAATGATATTATATATGATATTATACTGGAATGATAATATACCTTTATATCATTATTATTCCATTCTATAAAATACGAAATAGAAATGAAAGTAGCGTTCATGCGTACGTACGGTTTACCGTCTCCATGAACGGTGCATTTCATTTCTTACCACTAAATGATTATGTAATGTTATAAATGCGTTCATGTACTGGATATATATGAAATATATGATATCTACATCATGAATAAAATTCTGTATATAATAAACATTTGTCCACACGAACAGCATGTCATTGTAAGAAGTCCACTTTCGACTTAAGAACCATGTATCGGCAAAACTAATATTATTAACATAAATGATTACATAATGTTTATGACATGGTAATAAGTGATATAAAAGGAATAATGGACCTGAAAAAGGTTCTTAAGGAATTATAAATTAACTCAAGTTTATTATTCAGGATATTAAAGAACGATCGAGTCAGGTCGGACCCGAGGTAAGGGATCCTACCTCTCTCTTTCTTTTTAAGTACACACTTTTATGTCATTCCTTTTAAATCTCATCCTTATTGATATTGAGATGATCTTTTATATTACACTTACTGTATTTTTTATGTTCATGTGATGAGAGACCCTATTCTCTCTCATCAATCCATTTTGGAAGTTTTGAGTGGCGTCGTTAGGCTTCCGAACTTTCGTAAGAGATCTAACCTCCCTCTTTGTTTTTAAGTACTCTCCTTTATGTCACTTCTTTTAAGCTCCTCTTTGTAATGTTTGGGGATGTTCTTTTATATTCCTCTTGCTGTACATTTTATTTTAATGTGATGAGATACCCTATTTGATCTCATCAATCCATATTCAGAGGGTTTATGTGGCGCCGTTAGGCTGCTGAGTTTTCGTAAGGGATTTTTCATCTCACTTTTATTCCCGTGAGATTTATGCTCCATTTTCCACAAATTCCATTGACTGGTGTATGTACTGCCCATTATTCTACTCTTTGTGTAATATAATTTCTTTTATGAGTATTTACATCAATGATCTATTGTCCTCCTTTCATGGGGTGTATGTTTTGAAAGATACCCATGTCGGTAAGGGAACCTTTCACCCTCCACTTTTTTAAAAGACATCTTTTGTTGGGTCTTTTAATATACAAATTGTTATGTAGGGATATGTTCTCCTATATCCTTATTGATCTAAATTTTTTTCCAAGTGATGAGATACACTTTTTATCTCTCATCAACTCATTTTGATGTGATGCCGTTGGGCTGTCAAGGGAACTTTTTAACCCAATTTTGATTTCTTTGGGTTCAACATGTAGTCATTGAATATGTCATCCATTGAATATGTGTGAGTGACCTTTTATTGTTTTACACTTAATATCCACTTATATTGGGTTTATTTATATTTGTCACACATATTTTTGAGATTGATTTGTCCTTAATTTAAGGATACCTTCTTTATAAGGGATTTCATCACATTTGACACTTCTATTGAGAGTTCATTGTTGTTATGCACCAATTCAATATTATATGGTGTATATACTTTCCTTTGGAGTATTATATCATGAATCCATTTATTCTCATGATATTATAAAGTTCTGACTAAATGTTATTCCTCAATTATTGTATTCAAGTGTCTCAAATTTTGGTAAAACCCCTTTAACCAAAATATCATTTTAAATGTTTTAATTATTTGTTCTTATCAATATCCATGTTTTCAAAATGGTTTTAAGTATTTATTTATATGGATATTAATGGATTAAAATTTTAAGCTTCAAGGTGGTATGGGACACTTTGATTCAAAAATCTCTTTATTAAATGTTTTAAATGGTTTTGGAAATGGTTTCTTTTTGTATGGATTCATTATTTCAAAAATACTAAAATGTTATATTGTGATAGAAATGTGGAAATGTTTTTCTTCCTTTATGTGATATGTTTATGTTATGGTTCTTGGGAATTGTTATGAAAACGGGTGGTTCCGTGATAAACTAAGGTTAGGTGAGCCCGATATAGCTCTCCAATGCATTGGGTAACGCGAAGGAGTGAAACGTTAAGGTTTCTCCGAAGAGATTTAGGGAATATACTGTGATGGGATTCCAAACGTAACCAAGAGGGTTACTCCCAACGTAAGAATGTTATGAATGCCTCAAGTTACCTTTATGTATTATGATTTCTATGATTTATTCATGGTTTGATGAGGTATGTTAAAGTGACTTTGTTTTATGGTAAAAGTGTGATTTCATTTTTATGTATATATGAACTCATGTTACCTTTCCATATTTTTTATAACCCGTACTGAGCTTTTTATGCTCATCCCGTGTTTTTGAAATGTTTTTCACAGGTCATGGGAAATGTACATGATGTGATGATAGTGTCAAGGATGTGTCAAGAAAGAATCCATGTTTTATTTTCAATATGTTTTCGTTGATGGGAAGAATGAACAGTTGTCTTTTATGTAACCACTTTGTATAAATGTGGAATGTAATGCAAGTTTCGTGGTCTAATTCTCTAAAAATCTAAACCTAAAAATATCCTCAATGTGTAATCTTGTGATAACTCAAGATTATGTAAGGTTTAAGGTTGGGGCCTTATAGTTGGTATCAAAGGTTGGATTAGATAACGTTAGAGGTTAGGGTATTCTCTAAGCACAAGTGACATTACCATAATGGTTAGGATTTCAGAAAGTGTCCTAGTTTTAGATAAAGTGAATGAGTAAGTGTATCTTAGTTTTTACCTTACTCATTAGTACATGATGTTTTTGTTGATATACTCACACTGACATTTCTATTTTTAGTGAATGGATGAATCTAGCAGGCACCAAAGAGACAATTGGTTTGAAGGAAACTGTGGTGGATCTTTGATTAAGAGACTGGACGAAATGGGGTATTCAATGAGAAAACTCGTGGTTGTTCTAAACCAACTATCAAGGAGTCATGATCAACCACTTGAACCTTGGTATGTTCTATAATGCATCATGTACAAGATGATCAATCGATGTGGAAGTTCAGGTAATAATTATAAAGGTAACCATTAGAGTTGATATGATCCTTAATTTTTAAGTAATTATGGGTTATTATATGTTATGATGGAAAATGAAAGGCATGAGATAAACTTGAGGTTAAAATATGTTATGATCATCTTTGAAGATTTTATCTCATTTTGGGGACTGTTTTAAGAATTATATAGTTTTGGAAAAAGGACAACACGCAGACCGTGTGACTACCCGTCGCGTCGGACAAAGCTGCGGGAATCGAACCCACAACCAAAGTGCGACTGGTATTTATCGCCTACCACTGGACTACGTGAAGTCCCTGGTTAGTTTGACTGATTCGTTTTAGTTATATGATTTTATGAATTAATAGTAAGTTGATTTTGGGTTATTTGTGAAAATTATTAACCTATCATGGAGGATATGTGATTAGGTTAATTACTTTTCAATGCGAGACTTTAGGAGCGAATGATGTTGTTTGGAGATAAATGTTACGATTTGACTTGGAAGAATATGTGACTAAATCCTTCAAATGTTTGGGTGTCAATCTTAGTTTGGTTTACATTGAAGAATTTTATGGAAAAATTGTTTATCGGATGGTCCTCGTTGAACTTTGGGTTTTGTTGGACAAATTTTGGAGATTAAGAATAGATTTTCTTTCTAATGGGTTATCCTTTTCTGGGTTATCTGATCTTGTACTAATATTTTGGGTTTTGGTTTTGGTTAAAGTTTAAAGACATGGGAAGCATGTAGTTCTTTTTTGGGTTAGGTGATTCTCTAGAAGTTGATTATAGTACTCTTAATGCGAACAAGTCTCCCTAAATACTCGTCTTTTGGAAAAAAAATGAGTTTGATTAAGGAATCTAGTAAAAGTAGAAAGTCAACATGATAAGTGATTATGTTTAGTTATGAATAAATTACTCAATAAAAAGTAACTTAAAACAAAAATGTTGTCTATTAACTTTTCCTACTGGGGAATCGAATACCGTTTAACCCATCACAAGTTTGTGATTTTCTTGTGGTTAACTTTCTCCTAAACATGTTTTCTATCACTCTCCATCAGAAAATGACCCTTTGTTTTTTCCTCCATGTCCATGTTTTCATACTTGGAATCCTAGTATGGGTTAACTCAGGTGACCTTTGTACTTATCTTTCTTTAATTTTAAAGTGATTGTTTTACCGACTCTTGTTCCGATGTGGGACTTTCAAGGAAGTTTCCAAGCCCAATTTTAAAATTGTGAGGACGCAATTCCCAAAAAGGGGGAAGGATGTAACACCCCAGGTAAATAAAGAATATGAAATTTTCATATTTATCCATATTTTTGAATAAAATATTAATATGACTTTAAATGGGACGCTATGCTCGATGGCGTACCCAACACGCAACAACGAGTTTCTTGGGAATCTTACGTTGCACTCTAATAATAAAATAATATTATTTAAAATGGTAGTAAACATGTAGCCGTTGTATTGGGGGGAATGGATATAAATAACTAAAATATTATTATATATTTTTTTAAATGTTTTTACATTTATCCAATAAAAGATAAAGGCTTAAAATACGGAAAGAATTCAATTTTAGGCTTTTATACCCTAATTTTCACTAAAGGTTCACTTATCACCTTTTGATGGCGAACCTTCATTAAATATAGTTTTGTTCAATCTTATACATCCTTTTGGACCAAATAAAACTCTTCTTAAGAATTGGGACATCAAAATTTACTTTTTGTAAATTTTTGGTATCTTTCTGATAAAGATCATTTTTTAATGAATAGTGTAAAATGTTGTATTTTAAATTCAAAACCACTTTTTAATCTAATTTATTTATATGAATAGATTATCTTTTGAATTGGTCTTAATGTGTAATCTGAATATATTTTTACCATTTAATCCAATGGTGGTCATTGGAATCAATTTCACTTTGAAATTAGAATTAAACTGGTGCCAATCTTTTGATACTTATTGTTTTATAAAAACACGCTATTTGCTCTGACAACGGGAATTAATTATTAAATTAATTAATGTGACTTATATGTTTTGAATTTTTTAAAATATACTTCATTTTTGAATTTGGAATATCAAATATAGCTTAGGGTGAATTTTTGGGATTTTTCTAAAAAACTTCAATTTTTGATGAATAGTGAAACCACTAAGTGGTACTTATAAAAACTGATTTTTCTGTTTAACTGAAATTTTGCCATCCTTGTGTTTTGAATTTCAAAAATCCGACATACATGTTTGTCATTAAGAAGTAAAATGTGGTTCAATGGGATAAAAATAATTTTTTGGTGAATAGTTACTTATTACGTTTTTTATCGTGAGTAGAGGTAATTAGTGTAGCTTAAGGTAAAAATAATGTTTTAATAATATGAAATGAGATTGACACATGTTCTACCCTCATTGTTTGTGTCATGGCCGACCAAGACAAGCCATGGGTCAACTTGGGGACCCCATGGATCCACATTGGTTGGGAAATGACATAAATAACTTTTTATTTAATGTAAAAGTAAAAATGACACAAACATGATATGTTTTGCTAAAATAATTTTTAAGTGGGGTTATACAAGTCAACTATTTGATTATAAGTAGTCATTGGAAATATAAAAAGATTTTATACATCATAGTATTTTTTTTATAATTTTTAGACATTAAATAAATTAAATTATTTATGACAGCATAATGATGCACCGATGACATCATTATTTAACGATTAAAATAAAATAGAAATATAATGTAAAATCTATGAACTAAACATGTCCAAATCTTATTGGATGGGTGGATTTCTAACCCTTATCACCTTATACACAAATTATATCAATGTGGGACCTTTTAAAACCGAAACACATTTTCAAATAAAGTAATATTTCTTACATTCAAAAAGTGCCCCTCCTCTCCTCTTATAAAAGGCCCCCACCTCTTCCTCATTTCACAAACTCCTCAACCCTTTGGATCGGCCAAAAACTGCCCATTTACTCTCTCCACATCCCTCTCCTCATCCTAGAGGATTCCCTTTGGGCAGAATCCTTTCAAAGGAAGCCTTTAGGCTCAAATCAAAAGGAGTTACACTTTTAAAGGTAATTCATTCTCTCATGTTCATGTGTTTTATTTTGCTTATCCAACCCCCTAAACTCTTTTTATTTACTTCTTTTGTAACAAAAACAGTATCTTAAATATACTAGGATGTTGTTATAATATTTATTCGTGATACACTATCACACAACTACATCAAATGGTTAAAGAACATTCGGTTTCCGTGGATGGCGAAATTCGGCCTCCCGAAACGATGATTGTTCAATACTCATTTAACACCTTAAAAGGTAGCCATTATGATGTCAATATTTTTATATATGATATATAATATGTTTATGTTTTACTTATGCTTCTGTATTTTTCATTTGTGTCTTACCTTTATGGTATCCATTATGGGTATACGCGATATCTTCATTTTAGGAAGTGCGGACTACCGCCCCCTCAAGGTGATGTGATTCGTTAATGCCATATGTGTGATGTATAAAGGATGGATTTAATGATATTATATATGATATTATACAGGAATTATAATATACCTTTATATCATTATTATTCCATTCAATAAAATACGAAATAGAAATGAAAGTAGCGTTCATGCGTACGTACGGTTTACCGTCTCCATGAACGGTGCATTTCATTTCTTACCTCTAAATGATTTTGTAATGTTATAAATGAGTGCATGTACTGGATATATATGACATATATGATATCTATATCCTGGATACTATTCTTTATATAATAAATATTTGGCCACACGAACAACATGTAATTGTAAGAAGTCCACTTTCGACTTAAGAACCAAGTATCGGCAAAACAAATATTATTAAATTAATTGATTACATAATGTTTATGACATGGTAATAAGTGATATAAAAGGAATAATGAACATGAAAAATGTTCTTAAGGAAGTATAAATTCACTCAAGTTTATTATTCAGGAGATTAAAGAACGATCCAGTCAAGTCGGACCCGAGGTAAGGGATCCTACACCTCTCTTTCTTGTTAAGTACACTCTTTTATGTCATTCCTTTTAAGCTCATATTTCATATCATTGGGATGTTCTTTTATATTAATTCTACTCTACATATTATTTTCATATGATGAGAGACCCTATTTCATCTCATCAATCCATTTTGTATGTTTTGAGTGGCGTCGTTAGGCTGCCGAATTTTCGTAAGGGATTTTTCATCTCACTTTTATTCCCGTGAGATTTATGCTACATTTGCCACAAATTCCATTGAGTGGTGTATGTACTGCCCATTATTCTACTATTTGTGTAATATAATTTTTTTTATGAGTATTTACATCAATTATCTATTGACCTTCTTTCATGGGGTGTATGTTTTGAAAGATACCCAAGTCGGTAAGGGTACCTTTCACCCTCCTCTTTTTTAAAAGACTTATTTTGATGGGTCTTTTAATTTACATATTGTTATGTTGGGATATGTTCTCATATATCCTTATTGATTTAAATTTTATGTACAAGTGATGAGATACAATTTTTATCTCATAAAAACTCATTTTGATGTGATGTCGTTAGGCTGTCAAGGGAACTTTTTAACCCAATTTCGATTTCTTTGGGTTCAACATGTAGTCATTGAATATGTCATCCACTGAATATGTGTGAATGACCTTTTATTGTTTTACACTTAATATCCACTTATATTGGGTGTATTTATATTTATCACACATATTTTTGAGATTTATTTGTCCTTAATTTAAGGATACCTTCTTTATAAGGGATTTCATCACATTTGACAGTTCTATTGAGGGTTCATTGTTGTTATGCACCAATTCACTCTTATATGGTGTATATACTGTACTTTGGAATATTATATCATGAATCCATTTATTCTCATGATATTATAATGTTCTGACTAAATGTTATTCCTCAATTATTGTATTCAAGTGTCTCTAATTTTGGTAAAACCCCTTTAACCAAAATATCATTTTAAATGTTTTAAATATTTGTTCTTATTAATATCAATGTTTTTCAAATGGTTTTAAGGATTTATTTATATGGATATTAATGGTTTAAAATTTTAAGTTTCAAGGTGCTATGGGACACTTTGATTCAAAAATCTCTTTATTAAATGTTTTAAATGGTTTTGGAAATGGTTTCTTTTTGTATGGATTCATTATTTCAAAAATACCAAAATGTTATATTGTTATAGAAATGTGGAAATGTTTTGCTTCCTTTATGAATATTTTATGTGATATGTTTATGTTATGGTTCTTGGGCATTGTTATGAAAACGGGTGGTTCCGTGATAAACTACGGGTGGGTGAGCCCGATATAGCTCTCCAATGCATTGGGTAACAAGAAGGAGTGAAACGTTAAGGTTTCTCCGAAGAGATTTAGGGAATATACTGTGATGGGTATTCCAAACATAACCAAGAGGGTTACTCCCTATGTAAGAATGTTATGAATGCCTCAAGTTACCTTTATGTCTTATGATTTCTATGATTTATTCATGGTTTGATGAGGTAAGTTAAAGTGCATTTGTTTTATGGTAAAAGTGTGATTTCATTCTTATGTATATATGTACTCATGTTACCTTTCCATATTTTTTATAACCCTTACTGAGCATTTTATGCTCATCCCATGTTTTTGAAATGTTTTTCACAGGTCAAGGGAAAGGTACATGATGTTATGATAGTGTCAAGGATGTGTCAAGAAAGAATCCATGTTTTATTTTCAATATGTTTCCATTGATGGGAATAATGAATACTTGTCTTTTATGTAACCACTTTGTTTAACTGTGGAATGTAATGCAAGTTTCAGGATCTAATTCTCTAAAACTCTAAACCTGAAAAGATCCTCAACGTGTAATCTTGTGATAACTCAATATTATGTAAGGTTTAAGGCTAGGGACTTGTATTCCAACTACCTTGAAGTTGAGGGCTTGCGGGGATAGCAAGATAGAGACTTCGATCTTCATATCGAAGCTTACCCGGGTGTGGGTAAGACAGACTTTCTTGAAAGTATAAATCAAGGGACCTTTATCAAAGGTTGTTGGATACCCTTCTCATTGGGATAAAAGATTTATATCTTGTTACTTTATTTTGTTACAAGTTTATCATTTCCGCTGCATTTTTTATGTTTAAGAAAGTATAACAATATTATACTTCCTTAAAATTGTGCACTCTAATTATGTTAGATTCTATACACTTTAAGGTAGAATCTCATATTGTAAACATTGGTTAAGTTTCATTTTCCAGATCCATATTTCCTAAACCATTTTTTCAAAATCTCTTTCAAGATTTAAGAAAGTTAATATAAATAGAAGTTTTTAACTTCTTACTTTGTCCCAATATTTCAATTGGTGTTAGAGGTGTTGTGAATTTTCTTAGTCTAACTTTGTTAAACATAGATCTTTCCTTGTCTGAGGAAATTTTTAATGTGTACAATTCAACCCCTCTTGTATATTGAGCATCTGCATCATTATTTTAATACTACATTTGATATCAAACGAGTTACCTAAAATAATTATACTCACATATATGTTTTTCTTACTCAGTCTTTCATTGTTCTATAGTTTTATTTCTTAGGAATATTCTCCTTGAATCCGAACTTTTTTTATTAACAAGTTTTTGTGTATAGAGTTTTTTAAGATGGCAGGAATCAATGTTTGTTCCATCGACAACCTAAATCCTGCAAGACCGCCAATTTTTGATGGAAATTATTATGAGTATTGGAGAGATCGAATGAAGACTTTTGTTATCAATACTGGAGTAGAATTTTTTTTTCTGCTTACTGGAGGTTATCAAATTCTTGATAAAGAAGTTAGTAATTTCACAAACCAAGAGAAGCATGATTATCAATTAAACAATAAGGTACACAATACCCTTCTATGTTCAATGACTAGGAACATATATAGGCAAATTGTTTCTTGGGAAACAGGTAACTGTATATGGAAGAAACTAGAAGTTACACATTTTGGTACATATAATGTGATTGAGACTACAAGATCAATGCTTAGAGCAGAGTATCATGGTATTAATTTTCCTTATGTAGAACCCATTTCTAAGGTGCAACAAAGATTTATGACTATCGTAAACAGTCTACAATTAATGGGATAGAAAGGCCTCAATGATGAAGCTCGTATGGATAAGATTATTGATATTATGCCCAATGAGTGGGAATCAAAGAGAAGAGCAATTAATGAGAACAAGAAGGTTACTCAAATTTCCTTAGATGAGCTGTTTGGAACTCTTCTCCAACAAGAAACTAGGATGAAAATAGATGTTGACAACATCAAAAAGAAGAATGGAAATGGTAATATTGCTTTTACTACAACATCAGATCACATGAAATCTAAGACTCCTGAGAGAGTAACGAGATCCATGTCCAAGAAGGTTACTATCCAATCCGAATCTAGTGAGAGTGAAGTCTCAAATAATGAGTTAGCAAATCTTGCTCGATGAATGAACAAGATAGTTGGTCAATGAAATTTCTAATCCATGTATAAGAAGAAGGAAAGGAAAGATAAGAAAGATTCAGAGGTCACATGAAATGAATACAAGAGAAGTGGACACATAAAACCTGATTGCACCATGATTAAAAAGAACAAAAGAAAAGAAAGGCATTCTAAAAGGAATAGGAATAAGTTTTACCAAGCTAAAGCTAATAAAAGTATGAAAGCTAATACTACTTGGAGTGCTAGCTGTGGAGACTCTTCAAAAAGTGAATCTTTAGAATATGATTCATCATCTCAAAAGAATATGGTATTCATTGCTAATACTTCTTTTCCACATACATGTCATATGGACAAGGTACGCTCTACCAAGGCTTTAACAATTTTTTCTCTTGATAAGAATTACTATTCTGAAAATAGTACTTCTAATAAAGATACCCCATCCTCAAAAATTGATGAACCTTCATATGAAGAAGTATCTAGATTTTCCATGTTACATGAAGCAAAAAATTGTAAAATTTCTAAGAAATTATAAACAGAAAATACTAGGTAAGAAATTCATACAAAATAGATTTCAGATCTTTCTACAGATCTTAATGATAAAGAAGAGATTTTAGAAAAACTTTCTAAAGACCTTGAGAAAAAAAATTCTGATAAGGAAGAACTTTCTACAGATCTTCAGAATGATATTTTAAAGTTGAAATTTTTTAAGGAAAAATATAACTCTAATGAAATGATTCTTGAGGATAGGAATTTATTCATTAGACTAAAATCAAAAACATTTTCTTTTAAGAAGTTCCTTGCAAAATTTACCTCTAGGAGGGAAAATTTTTTCAAGATGTATTCTAAAATTAAACATCATGAAAACACTACTGGAGTAGGTTATACTCACCAAAAACCAGCTTTCAAAAACAACTATTTTGTTCCTTCTAGAGCCCCATTTTTCACTAAGTGTCAAAGTAGTGGGCATTAGAAGAAATTTTGTTGTTTTCATAGATTTCAATCACTTGAGTTTCATTAAGAATATTTTTCTAAAAAAATGTGGATACCCAAAACTTTGTTGTCTAACAATTCTAGATCCAAGCAAGTATGGATTCCGAAAACCCAACTTATTTCTTATTTTCCAGAAAATAGCGAAAGTACCAACAACAATACTTGGTACATGGATAGTGGATGTTCCTAACACATGAATGGTAACAAAATATATTTAGAAAATATTATCAATACGAAAGGAGGAAAAGTAACGTTCGGAGATAATGCTTAGGTAGAAATTGTTGGTATAGGTAACATTGTTCTACTTGGTAAAACATTGATTTCAAATGTTTTGTTTGTAAAGGAGATATCATTCTCCACTTTAATGGAACGCAAGATCAACATGCAGATATTTTCACAAAATCATTACCTTCTGATAGATTTGAATACATTAAACAAAAGTTAGGAATGATAACCGTATGGTAATCATTCTTTATTAACTTCATGTTGAAACAATCTCGTTACATTAATAAACTCCTTTCCATTGGGTGAGTACATTTGTTTGTTATCTTTTCAAATATTTTTCTTAGTGATATTTTAAAAAAATTTGTAGTAAGCGTTTGGAAATTTTCCGTAATGATATTTTTGTATGGAAACTTTTGTAATGAAATTTTCGAACTGAAACATTCATAATGAAATTTCCATACTGGAACTTTCGTAATGAAATTTTCATACTGGAACATTCGTAATGAAATTTTCGTACTGAACATTTGTAATGAAATTATTGTACTGGAAACTCCATAATGAAATTTTTGTAATGGAACATTTGTAATGAAATATTTGTACTGGAACTTTCGTAATGAAATGTTCGTATTGGAAAATTTGTAATAAAATTTTCATATTGAATTTTTCGTAATTAAATTTTTGTAATGGGAATTTTTTTAATGAAATTTTCCTACTAAGATTTTTTTCTTAATGATTATTTTTTGTACTCATTTTTTTGTACTGAGTTTTTCATAGAATTATTTTTGTAGTAAAATTTTCTTCAAGAAGAGTATCACCTATTACGAACAATCATTCTAGAAAATATGAATGGAATAATTTCCTTACTTAATTCTTTGTATTCATATTTTACTTACTGGTATTGTCTTATGTGTTTTTTAATTTTTCGGATTCTAGTTTTTTTCTAAAAAATATGAAAGTTTTTCCTAAAAACTCACATGATCAGAGACTAGTTTCCCAGTGGATTTTTTCTCAACCTTCAGATCAAAACTCAATGTTTCTCAACGGTTATATCAACCGTGGAAGTTGATCCGTCATCTCAACGCCTATATAAAGGGGACCCCGAGGGTTGTCCCACATCATATATCAAGATTTTCTGTCTTGAAGCTCTTTCCTCATTACATAAGTCCGCTCTAATCATTCCTAAGTATGTTCCGTTTTCTTCAGAAATGTTCAGTTCTGAATGTCTGTAGAACCTAGTTCTCAAGATATGTCAACTATGAAGCCCAATTATAAGTGGTTAATTTATATGGAGAGGATGGTGCATATGAATTTATAAAAGTATGATTCGCTAATATCTATGAACATTATGTTAAATGGCTGGGAGGACGTATGCTTATCCAAGACAACAAATCAGGATATGTTTTATTCATATTTTCTTGTAGAGTTGTATGAATCTGCTTCCTTCTATGAAGAAGATGGCAGAGAGAAGTTTTCTTTCAAGTCTTATGTGAAGACTTACAAATTATCTTACCCCTAGGCTTCATGCTTGGTGGGTCTATCATATGAATGTGATGCTGAGTTTTTATTAAACAAGCTACCAGATAAGCAAGGAAGTTTCAATAAAGTCAAGCCTAATCAATTCCTTGGACAAAAAGATGTTATGACTGCTAAGATTACACATCTCTCTTCGAATAATCGGATTCCACAGCTGTGGGAACAAGGTTTATTTCTACCTAGAATGGGTGATAAGGATAACCTCAAGAAAATAGACATTTACATCCTAGATTTCATGGTAAATATAAGGAAGTTAAATTTGATGAGGCATGTTTTGATTACAGTTAAGAATATTAAATAAGGGAATCTTAAAGCTCCGATGATAATTTATCTGGTATTTCTTTCCAAGCTTATTATTAGGTGTCTTGATTCTTTTAATGTTCCTTGCACCTCCATGACAATAAATTGCAAGGTAATGCTTGTTAGTGATGATACGTTGAAGAGAATGAAAATGGCCTTTTCTGTTGAATCCAGAGAATTCAACTCTTTACCAGAGGAAAAGGATGTGTCAGCTCAGAAAGACCACCAAAGTCCAAAACCATCAATGAATGCTAGGAAGAAAATTAAATTGAAAGAAGTGGAAGTTGTTGAGAAAACCCCTATATCCATGGAAACTCAATCTTCACCCCATAAACCCAAGAAAGAAAAGGCTTTTCCAGATGAGGTAGTTTCCAAGTGGAGGAAAGATAAAGAAAAAAAAGGAAATAAGGGGATCCTAAATTTGGATTGGACCCTACTGAGGCCAAGGACCTGAAAGAGAATGCAGCTGATATATTGGAAAAGCAGTCCAAAGAAAAGAAGTTGAAAAAGAAGAATCCAGAGGAAGACATTGTTCAATCTCTTCTGAAGGCCACTGAAGTAGCATCTGAAATTTTAGCCATTTGAAATCCTTTTTGGTTGAAGGATTTCATAAATCTCCGGGTGAGAAGACTCTGGAAAATTATAAAATGAAGAAAGCTGACAAGGATTTGATGCTGACAGTTCAGCAAGTTGTGCAAGAAATTCAGCATGCAGAAAGCAGTGGGTGCTCTAGTGATGTAATAAAACAAGTTGAAGACTATCATGAGAAGGATAGTGCTTCTGAGAAATTTTCACTCCAGACTTCCCAAGCTGGATCGTCATAGATTCCTTGACCTAGAGCTGATGAGAAAGGTGAAGAGGAAGTGAACAAGATGTATGAGGAAGAAAGGCACAATCATGACTTTATACTCTCTGAGGATGTGTAAGCTAGAGGATAGAAGGAGAAAGTTGAGGAAGATGAGATTGTTCATCTTTCAGAAAGTGAAAAAGAATCTCCTGATGAAAAGACCATTAGGTAAGCTGAAAAGGGAAAGAAAGTGGTTGTTGAAACTCCATAAAAATATATTATAAGAAGGAATGAAGCTGGATGATCATCCAAAAGGAAGTTGATTCAGTCAAAGGAAGAACCATCTCCAACCAGAATATTAGATTCGGAGTCATCTATCTTGGGACATGACATTGTTGAACTGTCCCTAAAGAAGCTAGTGGACATCATTACAATTTTTCCAGTAATAGAATCCAGATGCCAGATGATTTAGCATAGCATAAATCAAAATTCATACTCTGTATCCACAGTGATGGATAGGTGTGCTAAGCTTGAGGATGATAATCAAAACTTTCATATCAATTATGATGCTCATATATTTTCATGAAAGAAGATAACCAAGTGGTATAATAATGTTTTTCAAGAAATGACTGACATTGATCAATTCCATGTGTATGTTAAAGATTCTTTTGATACCAAATAATTTAAAATCAAGGATCTTACAAATTCTTTTAAGAAGAAGTTATTTCTTGAGTAGGATTTTTGGATACAAGAGGTCAATGATCTGAATGGTAAGCTATGTTCTCTTGTTATGTACTATAGGGAAGAAAAATATATTCGGATTCAGTTGGAAGAAGATTTTGTAAGGAAAAATGATGTTCTTAAAACTCAGGCAGTGGCTATGGAAGCTCAAGATGCAAGAATCATTACTTTAGAGAAGCAAGTGGTGGAGAACCACAATGAATTGAAGAAGCTGACGACAATTGTCAAAATTCTTATGCCCAAGGATAATGAAACAAAATTGACCACTCCAATCTTTTGATGTACTATTTTTCTTATGGTAATAAAATTTTGGTTACTTGTCCTTTGGTTGGTTGCATGGACTAATATATCAGATACATTATTATCTTTTCCATTACCTCAATTCTTTTTGAAAATCACAAAGGGGGAGAAGGAAAAATTACTCAAAATGGGGAGCTTCTCATTAAAAATATTTTCATTCTTATGTTAATGAAAATTCCATTCCATAAATCATGAATTCGATCCTTAGAGATCCAAATCCTAAGGGGGAGATAGTCATATTCACTATATTTTAAAAACAGTTATAGATAATCTTTAATTTTAAAGTCTATTAATTTAGTCTAAGCTCTTATATTCTTTTTCGTAAGGATGTTTGTGCTTTCCAAAAAGGGGGAGATTGTTCAGTCAATAAGTTTTTCCTTATGAATTTTCCATTCCTTCTTGTTTTGAAAATCACAAACACTTTATCTTTAAGAAAATATGTTTTTACCCATGTTTTACTTCTATAAGGAAAATTTCCTTAAGGAAATCTATCTCTATATTGTTTTCATTGTTCATATCAACATTTTTCATACGTATAAAAATGGGATTCATATCAATATTCATGGAATATTATAGTACATAGATAGGAAGAATTATATTTCAGGATCCGAATTCTCATTCCGAATTCTGTAATGAAATCTCATTATGAATTCTGGTGACGAATTCCCATTAAGAATTCTATGATGAATTCTCATTACGAATTCTATAGTGAATTCTCATTACAAATTCTGATGAAGAATTATCATTACCAATTCTGATGACGAATTCTCATTACGAATCCTGTGATGAATTATCATTATGAATTCTGTGATGAATTATCATTATGAATTCTATAACGAATTCTCATTACGAATTCTGATGATGAATTCTCATTACGAATTCTAATTACGAATTCTGATGACGAATTCTCATTATAAATTTTATGATGAATTCTCATTAGGAATTCTGTGATGAATTCTCATTACGAATTCTGTGGTGAATTCTCATTACGAATTCTATAATGAATTCTCATTATTAATTCTGTGATGAATTCTCATTACGAATTTTGTGATGAATTTTCATTACGAATTCTGGTTATGAATTATGATTACGAATTATGGATACAAACTTTTATGAAATTTGACTCTGAATTCATCTGATATACAGAATCCAAATATCCATGTAATATAGACTCCGAATATTATTTTTGATCAGACTCCGAATATAATTTTTAGTTAAACTCTGAAATTTATACTTGCACTCCGATTTTTTAAGTTTGTTACAAAACGATGTCTTTCATTCAGTTACACATGTTTTTTTAAAATGATGTCATCCATTCTATTTTTAACTAACTGTTGGTTATGTGACACATGTACAGGTCCCTCCAAAATTTAATGAAAATATGACCATTGGAGGAGGGAGCCAACCATTGCTACCGAGCCTGTAAATAGAAGTTCATTTGAAAGATCTCAATAACGAATGAACAAGTTGATTACTATAGAGACCACACACTGTTAAGGTGATTTCTAGAGAGAGAAGCTTTTCATGCCTTGTGCATACTAAACTGCTTGTTCAGATTGTTTTGTGCGACTCCAAATTTTGGTGATTAAATTTGAGGCCTTCCGAGGATAGGAAGACAGATGTGCCGACTACCTTGAAGTTCGAGGGTTTCCATGCGGAGGAAGACAGAGGTTCCAACTACCTTGAAGTTGAGGGCTTACGAGGATAGCAAGACAGAGACTCCGATCATTGTATCTAGGGCTTACCCGGGTGTGGGTAAGATAGACTTTCTTGAAAGTATAAATCAAGAGACCTTTATCTAAGGTTGTTGGATACCCTTATAATTGGGTTAAATGATTTATATCGTGTTACTTTTTTTTACAAGTTTATCTTTTCCGATGCATTTTGCATGTTTAAGAAAGTAAAACCATCTTATAATTCATTACACTTGTGTACACTGATTCAGTATGATTTTATAAGCTTTAAGGTAGAATCTCCTATTGTATACTTTGGTTAAGTTTTGTTTTCCAGATCCATATTTCTGGAACTGGATTTTCAGAATCTCTTTCCAGATTTAATCAAGTACCTAAAAATATAAGTTTTTAACTTCTTACTTTGTCCCAATCATTCAATTGGTGTTAGAGGTGTTGTGAATTTTCTTAGTTTAACTTTGTTAAAATAAGATCTTTCCTTGTCTGGGGAAATTTTTAAAGTGTAAAATTCAACCCCCCCCCCTCTCCAGTATATTGAGCATATACATCATTATTTAGATCCTACATATTATACCCATCAAAACAATGAAGTGTTGAATGACAAACTACACTGCGACATGGAGACAGTAAACCTTACGTACGCACTTATAATGACTTTGATATTTATTGGATGGATAGAATAATGAATATGGTTGTACCATATTTATAACAATATCTTTGTATGTAGAAGGTACTGGAGTTATTATTTATGTATAGAAACAATAAGGAAAGAGGAAGTGGAATAGGAAATGAACATTGAAAGAGGTGATGAAATTATTACATATTCTTCAACTATTGTTTTGATTTTATCAAAATGGCTCAATAGTTTGGTTTTATGATCAAATTAATGCCTCTAGGTTGATGTGAGAGTAGTGGGGAGGATATTTGAGCATGGGTCGGCTAAACCAAAAGGCTCTAGATGTGTGATTTTGAGAGAAGGGGATGAACCCTTTTATAAGAGGGGTGAGGGTCACTCTAGGAAAACCTAGAAATATTTATTTATTCTATAATAATATTCGGTCTATAATAGATCAAAATTGATTTATTTCTAGGATAAGGTGGTTGTGGGTATAAATCCCCTCAACCAATTGGTTTTAGATAGGTATACGTCACCATATTAACATTATAATTTAGATTTAACTCTTAGTTAAATAGTTTAACTTTTACCATGTCTTCTGGTATTCTTAAACTATATGGTTAATAATCATACTATAAACATCCAAGAGAACATAGTGTGGTTAACTAATTATCTATATATTGTTATATAAGTCATTTGGACAATCCTTATATTTTTAAGAGTATCATAGCTTTTTCTAATATAATATTTTTTTTAACCTAATAGTGTCAATTTGGATACTATTGGGTATCTTGTTTTTGTGAAAGTAATAAAAAAATTATCACTTCGAAAAAAATTGATTTAATAAACCATAAAAAGTCATATTAACCTATAAAATTAGTGGATTTCATCACAACTTTAAATTTATATTTATTTTAATATTTAAAATATCATTTATTTTAGTAATTCATTAATAAAGAAAATTCTACATCTTATTGTGTCATACATAAATATTTCTATTTTATGTATAAAAATTATAAACACAATATAATGATGTAGGAAATATTATTATCTTAATAATGAATATTTATAGTCTATGATATCCTTTATATAACTTCATATAATTAATTTTTTACTAAAAGATGTATATTAATGTTACATTTTCCTTATCTTTAAAATAATTTTGATAAAGTTTCATTTTCACTTAAAAGTGGCTCCATGGGGTCCCTAAATCAATATAAGGATTTCCATGGTCGGATATGTATCATTGAATAGGGTTAAGACATGTGTTAAGGTTATTTGATATTATTAAAATATTATTTTTTACCCTTATTATCTAGATTTACACTTTAACCACGGTGAAAAATATATATACTGAAGTAACTACTCATAATGTATAAAAATAAATGTTACCTATTTACACAATATGGAAATCCAGATTCAAAATATGGAATCCATTTTTTCCAATTCAAAACCCCGATGTTTCAGTAAATAATTTAAATTTAATTCTTGTTGTCAAAACATAAAAGTGGGTTTTTAAGAAGTAAAATCTATCAAAATATTGACAATTGTTTATATACAATTTAACTGTGAAATTACATTAAATGACTTAAAATATATTAAATGATAAAAATATAATCTAATGACACCTTAAAACCACTCAAATGATTAATTTAACACTATAAATTATTTCAATTAAAAAAGTTTTTTTAATTAAAATTTTGTATTTTTCACTGTTCATCAAAATAGGAATGTTATCAGAAAAATACCAAAAAATAACCATAAGATAAATTTGATATTCCGAATCAAAAAATGAAGTCCATTTTGAAAAATAAATTTTTTGAAATTTCATAAACATTGTATTACTATTCAAAAAATTTAGTTTTACTTGTCGTGGTTTTCTAGAACTTGAAGTTGCGTACATCCCATGATATGGTATTATTTAAAGGGAAACATACTGTGGAAGCTTGTGGTGTTACAGATTGATTTTTTGAAACTGTTCAATATTCACAATTATAGTGGTGTGCAATTGATAGTAGATGGAGATACTTCTTTATAAATAATAGTCTTTTGGTGAGAATGAGTCTAATGTGATCCAGTTTTCACATAGATCATCAATTTAGAAGAAGGAACAAAATATAATAGTCAGAAACAAATAGTAGAACAGGATAGAACATGTATATCTCCAAAATTTAGTCCTTTATCATATTTTTTTGTATTCTATAGCACTGTAAAAATATTTTTAATAGAATGATTGTATATGAAGAATACAGGTCTCTTGAAAAGATCCCATTTTGATAATCAATAAACCGATTGAATATATAAAGAAAATATATTGCATCATAATTCCAGATCCATAAAAGACACATAATTGGTCATGAAAATTCAAATTTAAAATGACTGGGAGAGTCGTAACCTTTCTCATAAATGGGATATATTTCTTTCAATGAACTCAGTTCTTTGAAAACAATGAAAATGATCATTGAATCAGTCTTTAACACTAATTTTCCCATTATAGCAATCCCAGATAGAATATGTTTCCATTTTATTGTGGTGGGATCATTGGCATTGAATAGGGTTCCACTTTTCCAAAAGGTCCCGGACCTCAATGAAGGCTCATCCCAGCTTATGATTTCTTCAATAGAGTTCAAAGAAACTTTAGACAATCAGAGATCGATTCTTGTTGCTCAATTCAGGAGTCTTCGTCTATCATATGACTCTTTTGACAGATTTGTATTCAATTCATAATGTCTTCAAAACCGAGCGGTGGTGGGTCATCTCGATCACCGTCAAATGATTATTCTCTTCTCATCGGATGAGGATTTGGTCTTCACCAAGTCCATCACTCCACGGGTGATCGATTGATGTGGTCTCTTCCTCCTTAATAGTCCTTTGATTTCAATATGAATCACAATCCACCTTTGGCTGTAGTGTGAGTATGTTTTCTAGACTTTCCCATACCTTTTCAGAATCCTTCCATTATATGTATGCTCGGAAATATGGTTGGAAGGTATTTGTTTTCCGATAATCTCACAATTGTAGTTTGTCACCTTATTTTGCTTTGTGTATGTGTTGAGTTTGACGTTTCAAATCCTCCAATGGAGTGGCAGTGGATTTTGGTCAGAGAAGAGCTAAGATGGATGCAGAGGGCGGTGTTCGACTCATGTCCAGCGTTTTCCTCGGGATGCAATAGGCTAGGCCATTTGGCCTCTGAATGTCGTCGTGTGAAATAGGACATGCCAAATGCGGTGTAGGTGGATACATTGTGGGAATACCAGTTGTGGGATAGTGATGTTTTGGGTGAGCATGAGGAGGCATGTATGGAGGATCCATTGGAGATGAAACTATTCAGGCTCTAGGATTCTCCGGGTGGAGAGGACAGTACCCGAGAGGCACAAAAGATGTGGCCTCCCTTGACTTCTATAGTGTATGTGAAAATTTTGAAGCTTAAATAGTAATAACCGTGGGCTACAGACTTCTTAGCCTGGTTGAAATAAGATTTGGGTATCAATGGAGTTAAAAGGAGAGTCCCTTAGTAATGGTTATGGTGAATCCACTAGCTACATCAAACTCTACCATGGAGGGTGAGGATAGATTGATAGGGTGTGAAGTTCAAGGTCTCGGTCCATCTCAAAGTAGAGGCTGGGGGGACACTATCTGGAAACCACATTTTATGGGTCATTGATATGAGAAATACACATCATTAAACATGGTGTAGGGTATCTCCTTATTGTCTCCTGCAACATCTCATAGTGGACATGGGAAGCTAGACTAAGTGAATTTTTTGAGGCCCTTAGACCCAAATACCCTAGGTTCTACCCATCACAAGGCTAGGTATGGTGTGAAGAAAAATGGATTGGAAAATAATGCAGGTAATTAGGAGTCTCTATGTAATCAGAGGCCCCACAAAGAAGGCACAATGTTAAAGCTGGGAAACCATTTTGATGGATTGGAAGATCAATAAACTCCATTGTCTCAGGAGGATGATTCATCAGTTGATGACAGTTATAGTAACCCATTAGTGGATAATATAGACCGATGTCAAGGGAATGGTCCTCACATCCCTCGAAAGAAGAAAGGGGAAAAAGTCATTAGATATTCATGGAAATGTATTCTGTTTTAGGGGAGAAATAAAAAGGGACATAAGGATAAATCTCAGTTGAAAAAACAAATGGAGAGTATGTTGGCCAAGATGGGTATAAATAAAGAAAGCAAATCCCTACAGAAGGGGGAATGTGAAGAATCTACTATGTATACAAGAGACAGAGAAGAAGTGGATGGGGTGTGCAAGAAACTTATCGTTCACTCTAATGAATTAATGCATGATCAAGATATAAGACCCAATGTCTCAGAAGAGGAGCCCAATAGAATTTATGAACTAAGATTAGAAGTTGATGCCACAGAGGATCAAGAATTGTGGTTAGATTAACGAGATAGAATACTAGCATGAGGTTTCAATGAGAGTAAAATCAACACGAAGTAATTTATTCAGATAGTGAAATGGATGATTACTCACCTTGAGGATCTTATCGGGGAGGAACCGGATATCAAAGTTAGTACGCTGCACTAGGAACATTATAGAGTTTTTGACTCATGACATATTAGTCTTGTGTTTAAATTTTTTTTGAGCTCTTCAAGAACGTAGTGGAAAAATGTTTGTGAACATTGGTTTCCATTTTTTCCAGAAAATGGAATAATAGAAATTTAAATTTTGATGGATGTAGGGTTCCTTTATATACCATATGGATGATGATTTATACATTTATCCTTGTTAGAATAAAAATAACAAATATAGAATTCATTAACCATTTGTTCAATTTTCCTTAAAATATGGTAGTAAATGGTATATTCTTACTCCAACGCATGGATGCTGATCCATACAAGGGTCAGTTACCTAAACGTAAGGATGAAAACTCAAATTCAAACTCATTAGAATAATTTAGGGTTGATACCATATACAAATGATATCTTTCCAACATAACATTGGGTTGAAAACTGTGTTTCCAATTTCAATCCCATAATGCTAAATTCCATAAAATAGAATATAAATTCCGGTAATACTCAATTAATAAAACGTCATCACAAAACAAATTAGGGTATTTTTGAACATCAAAATCATCATAAATTATAGATTATTATTGAGACAATACATTCCAAATAGATACTCATATATATTATTAATTAGTTGAATTTCATAATTTAATTACATAATTAAAAACCTCATTAATTATTATTTATTATATTATATCCCGTTTACAACCATATTTCTTTTTTATTCGATTTTTTTTCATTTTCATATGTTTAGTGGTTGTTGGGTTTATAATTCCAATACCGTTTTTATGTAATGTTTACAGAAAAATGTAACTATAAATTTATTTTATAAGCTCTATAAGTTTCAATGTACTAATAATAATTTCATTCCAATGTTATAAAAGTTCCATGACAAAAATTTTGTTCAAAATATATACTTATTAAGAAATGTGTATCAATATGCTCACTTTATGAAATTTAAAATTCCATGATTTTTATAATAAATTCTACAAATATAATGCTTATTTTATTTCCCATAATATATAAAAGTAATAATTATTATATTCATTCAATAAATAAAGTTTTATACCCATTCATATAAGGAATTAATAGTTGATTTTCAACATCTTCAATATAGTTGAATAAAACCAACCATGATGGAAAGTATTTTATAAACAACTATTACATTGATTTTTATGAGATATAGATTTATATAATTCATATTAAAAAAGGAAAATACTATTAATTTCAAAGTGTAATGGTAGTTTATTTAAATTATAAATATGAATATAAATAAATAATAATTCAATGTGATAGAAAGGGGATTAAATTTGATTTAATTTTTAGAACCAGGAGGATGTGTGTTCGATTTATTTGAAATAAGTATTAGATTTATTAAAAATGAAGGATGAATGTAAATAGAGTTAAAATATTCTTTTTTTACTGTACTCGGTAATGAATTTTTTTATGGAGGATCAAAATTAATATATGGTCAGTATAAGGATATGTTTGGATGATCTGGTGTGAATGTATTTAGTCATCATAGCTTTTATTTGGAGGAACTTATGATGAAAGGACTACATTGATGTCACTCCATATTAAGGAAATGTTTTTCTAGGGCAATATTTTAAAAAAGTATTAGAATATAAATATTATTTCAGAATTATAGTTTATATGGATTTTTTATAAATATTTATGTTCTTATTCAATAATATTTGAGATTTGGAATGATTTTGAGCTTGTAAGAAATCATTTGGAGATGATAATAAGTATTTTGAGGAAGGATGAACTCACTAATGGAATTTTAAATATTTATAAGATATAGAGGAATTTGAAATTGTGAATATGAAAGAGAATATATTTTCATAATTCCTTATAATATGGAGAATGATTAGCTAGTAAAGGTTAGGATATCCATTCTATGGATAATGGTGTTTAAGATGAATAAAATTGTTGACTATTCATTTTGAGGGAGGGATGTTTCGTGGTGAGTTTTTTAATAATATGATTGAAAAACTATAATGGATTCATTTTAGTGAAACATAGTTTTAAGTAGATTTTGTGAAATCAAAAAGAATTTGATATTCATATTGAACACATTTGTTGGGAACATGATGTTAAATATGTTTTTCTATCGAAGGTTTGACTAAATAGGATTAGTGAATTTGGATATGATTGTATTAGAAATCATGGGCAATTGATAGAATTTCAATAAAAAGAAACCTATAATGGGAATTTTATTAATATGTGTTAGTGTATGTGTAAGATCAATCAAATAAAGATGTTTAGAGTAAATGTAATGGAGGAATGATTTATGATTAACATAAATTGAATGCTTAAATAATTATGTTGTAAATAATGGAATTTTTGATATCAAGATATTTATAAATGTAGTAAAATGGAGAGTTTAAATTTACATATGTCTTTTTAGTAGTCATTTTGTAGTGTGAAGCACTATATTTTGGCATATTATGCACCACACCATGATCAGTCAATACATGATCAAATTGAAGATTCCAAATGGACAAAAGAAATATGGGATTTAAGGTGATTATAACATGGTTCGTGGAGTAAGTTGATGATCCTAATCCCAAAAAAGAAATTTTTATAATGAGCCATTTCATTGTGTATCATATTATAGATATATGAAATATGGATTTTGAATTCAAATTTTATGAAGTTTGAGTGATAATTTAGGAATTATTTTAAATTGAAGAGAATGTATAGAACACATTAAATAACTTATATACATTTCATTATCATGCATCATAGATAAGTGGGGGATAGTTTTAGATATCAAATTAAGTTCTTGGAATTGTTATGATATTTTATATTCTACTTATACAAGTTTTTTAAATTAATATAGAAAGATAAATGAAAATAATAAATAAAATATAGCAGATAATGTGGAGAGATTTTATGATACTACTATGCACAAAAAGCTATGTGTTTGAAGATGATGTACACGATTGAAAATATAAGTCAATGAATGAAATTTTAAAATTTATTATTCTGAGAGAATAGAATAAAAAGGAACATAAATTATATATTTTTTAAAAAAATAGCATTCTCTTGTAAAATTTTATTGTATAAGATGGTGTGCACCAAGGATAATTCTAGTGTAATTTTCTTCTCATCTAGATATTTTGGTTACTGTTTTTTTCATTAGAAGATAAATAATTGAAACAAACATCAAGAGTTCAATATAAAATAGATATAGAATTTACCCACAAATAAATTTCATTATGAATTTATCATTATCCATCAAGAGTGTATTTCAATTATACTGAATTGGAGCATTATGAAGCATTTATGTGGAGCTTAGGATACGATGAACATCATGCCGTTATACAATTTTCAAGGAGTTCAACATGTTTAGAAAATTTTTAAGATACCTTAAAGTATATAAACTATCATAGCTTTCTCGAATGTTTTTTAAGGAGGAGAAGAATGGGGAGTGATCCATTGCAGATAGTGCATCTTCTATAATTTTTTAATAGAAGGTGTCTTATGTTATGGAGTGATTGAGACAAAAACATATAACAGAAAATGAATATAGTGGAGTTCGGAACATATAAATTTCAATGTTATGTTCTCATTTATAAAACTAGTTCTGCTGAACAGAGAAAAATCTATGTGTCCTTGTGTGCATTCAATTCAACATTTGTGTTTTAAATTTTTTATTATCGACTAATATGGAGGGTGAGAATGAATGAATTCAATAAAATGAGGGAACATGCACAGATAATGTCAAAAAGGATTTGGGGAATTTTTATTTGAGTGACACGCAAATTATTACCCCTCCCCCCATGTTAGGCTGTTTATATTCATGTATCATATATGGTTTTTGTGTTTTATGTTTTGATATTATAAGGTTTATTTTTGAGACCAATCATTGATACACCGTGTGATTCTGAGGCTCGGTGTTCCCAAAATAAATGTGTCAAAAAATTAAAATATTTAATATCACATACACACAATGTTACGGAAAATGTAGAATAAATCCTAAATGGATACCCAAATCAAAAATCCAAGCATACTGTTGAATTCATAGAAACGTTTTTACCCTTGGGGCGACCTAACATTGGTCATCACAAGTCATTTTTGAAAAATTTACCGTATGCGTTTTAAATAAAAACAATTATATAAGGAAATGATTTTATTTCTTTGACTCAATGAAAATTATTTTTAAAATAATTTTTTTTAGAGATTCAGAGTTATCCTCATAACCTTTTATTTATTTGGATATGCTTGGTAGAAACCACTAGA
This sequence comes from Viscum album, assembly GCA_963277665.1. Taxonomy (NCBI): domain Eukaryota; kingdom Viridiplantae; phylum Streptophyta; class Magnoliopsida; order Santalales; family Viscaceae; genus Viscum; species Viscum album. Next base: position 229,353,531 of record OY728167.1, on the reverse strand, counting down.
GATTCTATCGAACAAGTGACGATGGTACCATAGAGTGGAGATCGATGAATACCAATCATGGAAGTTCTTGGAAATGACAATGACGTGATGCCCATTATTTCACATGGAATGATTTGAACAGGGTTTTGGTGTTTTTTGGTCATCATCAACACTTTTCTTAATCCTGGACCAACACGTGTCAATTCAACAAATAAAAATTGACTGGCACATCGTCTTTATATTTAATTAGAAATAATTCATTAATTTGGTTTGTTGATTATTTTACCCACTTCGATTGTCCTTTTATGAAAATAAATCGAGGCCAATAGAACAATGACTGAGGTTTGTTCCTCAATTTTACGATTTGTGTATTTTCATCCTCCATTATTGAAAACTTCACCATTGGTGTTTTCTTTTTTGGACCAAGATTCAATAAACATATGGTGATCAATAATTTCACAACTATTCTTTGGTGAAACAGCATTACACGATTGGTGCAGTTCATGATCAGTGAAGCTAATGAGATTTAGAAATGGTGGAGGATGACAAGAAGTAGATTTAAATGGATTTGTGGTAAAATTGACAAGTAATGATAGATCTATGTAGATCAGAACCTAAGGATATATGATCTAGGTCCATTTCTATTTTTGTGAATCAGATGAGTCGTGGTGGTATGTGGAAGGGACCACCAGCCTGGTGGTGTTGAAATGAGTTTAGAAGTTGCATGCAGTGGGGATGTTCATGCTGGTGGAGGAGCTAGAAGAAGCTGGGAATGGTTTTGGGAGATGCAGCAATGGCAGTGGTGGATGTCGAGCAGCCGCGATGAATGTGGAGTGGTTCGGGCCAGGAAGGTCTTGCTGGATCAATGGTCAGGTCAGGCCGATGTCCAGGGACATATGAGGTGCACATAGTTTAGATCTGAGTTGGACCCACTTAGGTTTCGAGGAAATGGTGGGGGTGCTTAGTTGCGATCGATCGTGATGATTGACCATGGTGGTCAACCGTGCGGTGTGGTAAACCATGTATGGTTATTGACAGTGAGACAGGGCTGTAGGTGGATTATCCGTGAGAGTCAGTCGATGCACAGACAATCTACATGGTATATTGACTAATCATGAAGGCCGACCACAACATTAGGGGGACATACCACAGTTGTAGGTCTATAGTGCCCAACAGGTCTGCGGGCGCCTTTTTTCAAACGAGCAAAACATCTAAATTGAGAATTCAATCAACGAGATGTATGTGATGTGGAGACCTCAATGTTGAGACTATCATTTTGGGATAACTTGTGCAATTTTAGATGTAATAGTATAAGATGAGTTCATTCCCTTGGTCTGTTCATTGAGGGTACATTGCGGAATGACGTCCACATCATAGGATTATAGTCCCCTCTAGATGAAACGTCTCATATAGAGTATGATATCCATATGTGAGAATAGAGAGTGATTCTATATCACTAATAGAAGAGTTTCATGGAATTTTTGTATCCTCGGTGAGCAGGATTGTTATCCTCAATTTAGTGGGCCACATCAATAGGGTTTTTGGAATTGTTGTCATATGATACCCTATATAGTTGGTTGATCTGGATGGGGTATATGGTATCCCCTAGAGGTTCTAGGAATGATCCATGGTACACACCATAAGTTCTAGGCATGATCCCCTCTCTTTGTATCATAGTCTTCATTTACCAAAGCGTTCTATTTTGGGTGTGTCCAAAATGAGCTAGACCTCATTGTCCAATCTCTTTGATGACATCAAGGCTTGAGGTGTGAGTTCTTAAAGAAAGAGTGCGCTTCAAGAATAATATTGTGGATGTCTATGGGTTATGAACGTATGATGGTGTGGAATCTCTCTCCAGATTATATCTAGGTGTGTTCTTTCTCTCATGGAATATGATATACATGGATTATTGCATCTTGTATTGAGTTGACTTCTTAGAGATTTGTGTTTAGTTTTTTTTAGGGTTCCCTATGGGGTATTGTAATACTCATAGTTGCACAGTCTTTTCCCACATGTGTAATTTCTTGTGAAACTGATTGACCATTTGAAGGAGATCTAGGCAGACCCGGACCAGATAGTGAATTTTTAGAAAGGGTAGACTGAGGTATGATCATAAGTCTACAAACAAAAGTTTTAGTACACCTTTTTCTTACAAGTTGGACTATTGGTTACACAATATTTTTTGTCGGCTTTTATTATTTTCGTTTTTTACATTACCTCACTTTATGTCATTCTCTTGTTATGGGATATAGTGGAATTCATTCATTTTACACTTAGTTTTTTTTATGTTTCATCCTTATGTGGATTGAAGATGTGTGTGTGTATATATGTACATTTGGATAATGGCTGTCATTTGTGGGATATACCCACTCAGTGGTAGTCACTAGAACATGGACTACTAGAGGTTAGATTTTGGTAGTCACGACACCAGAACTTCTAGGATGGGTCGTGAAAGATTGGTATTATAATTATTGGTTCTAATTTAGTAATAGGAGTCAATGAGGTTGGATTGGGGAAATTCTGTTCTGTGTTTTGAGTTCATATTTCAGGCTAGGGACTCCAATATTGGTGTCGTAGCTAATGTATCCATACAACAGGACTCTGGTCACCGAAATTTTGACTCGGTACATGAGGAAACAAGTTTTAGGGGAAATAATGGTATGTGAATCATATTAGATTTGTTGTGTCTTCTATGACCTTCTTGATTCATCTACCCTGATATAATCTATTGTCCATGGTATGTTTTTTTAATATGTATCCACATTGGAAACCATGTAGGATTCCAATGTACAATCATGACAATGATCCCTTGGGTGATTCGACATAAGTCCATAGATTTTCATTATATAAAGTACATCTAGGAGGTGAACTGGCTATACTACCACATGTAGAGAAACGCATGGAACCTGTAGTACCAGCGGATGAGGTGTTCATGTGAAGAACAATTCATGAGTTTTGGTGGAAGGAACCCATCCAGTTCCAAGGTCATCCTAGAAGATAGGCAGTTGAGGGCTGCCTTGAGTGGGTGACCCATGTTTTCCATCTAGTCGGGACACCAACAGATTAGATGGTTGTCCAGGAAGAGAGCCTTCTACATGGCTCAGTTTGGAGATTTTGGGGTTTGGTTACCTAATCATCAGATGAGGTGAATCTTTCATGGGAGTTGTTTGAGAATACTTTCATAGAGGATTTATCACCTCATAAGATAATGTATTTTCATATCCATGTCCTTCTACAGCTTTGTCAAGACAACAAGTCAGTTCCAAATTATTCTTTGAGGAAAAATATCCTATCCTTGTAATTGATGGATGTGATACATGATTAACCCATCATTTATCAAACCTTTGAGAAAGGTGTACATTTGGACATTTGATCCCATGTTAACTATATTATCATTCATTATTATTTTGGGGTTCTTTAGAATGTTTTTTTGGTCTAATGTTTCTTGTTTAAGCGGATATATCACATGATTGTCTGTAGTGGGTATGTAGGAGCAGAGACCTTGGCAATAGGGAGATGATATCAGTATCACAGAATTATACGTCTGATAATTTTCAAGTGGAGGTCCATGGAAAAAGGATATATAGTTCATTGCTCACAGGATGGGTCTAGTCAGCCTAGTGTGAAGCAATTCTATTCATGTGACTGTAGGGGATATCTCTCTATAGAATGTCCAACCCTACATGTTACTAATAGATAGATTGTAGGTGTACCACTAAGGTGAAGATATTGAAATTAATAGATAGATATAGAGGAAGGGGGATGTGGTAAAAAATATGGTAGATCAGCAAGTGTTGGTTGACATTTCAACATGTTACCAACACCATCCCCAAGTAGACCATGCCAGGCTCAGTAATCTGGGAAAAAATTTAGGGGAAAACTGAATGCGGCTGAGGCATTTAATGAAGGGGATCCAAAAATTATGAGGGGTATGATATGTGTCCCTTCTAATTTAGATTTTGTATAAATAGACATGGGTTCTAGTAATTCATTTCATTCCATGAATCATATTCTAGACTCAGAGATTTTGGTTGAACCATAGACTCAACACTCAACCTTGGAGACTCCGCTTAGAGTAGAACCAAGGATGACACACTAGTGTGGAATAGTGAGACCTGACACTTGATTGTGAGAGTAATAGTTATTATTTCATGGTAGTGGCATCAAATCCTTAGGATGTCATTCATGGTGTGGAAGGGTTCCACATTTCATGCTCATATTGACAGTTTTAGGAAAATAATTTTGTGTGTCTATAATGATGTAACAAGGTTTTCATTTTTCTATGAAATGGAAACCCATGTTGTGTATGATGGACTCATTCATAGGAAGGTGAATCATATTACTCATTAGCTTTCTAGAATAACCCTCGATGCAGTAGAGTTTATTAGTCCCCAATTTCTGGTAGTGGTGGTGGAGTATAAGGACGTTATTTTAGAGGATGTTCCATGTTTACATCCCTATTGGGAGATAGTCTTTTTCATTAACATACACCTTTGGCAGGCATCAATATCTTCACTGGTATAAGAAATGGCTCCCAAAAATCATTTTGAGATACAGGAACAATAGGAGGACTTGTAGAGGAAGGGATTTGTGAGACCCAATGTTTCACCCTAGGTAGCCCCAGTTTTTTTAACCTAGAAGGAAGATGAGATCTTGAGGTTGTGTATGTATTTCTAGAAATTAGACCAAGTGACCAGGAAAATCAAATTTCCACTACTGGGTATACATGAACCTCTTTGATAATTTGATAGGCTCACAATGTTTCTCCAAGGTTTACATTAAATCAATGCGTTCAAGAGATGAGGTTGAGTTTGGAAATATATACACATATAAGATTTCAAGAGAAGTATGATGAGTGTGCAGTGTTATGTGATTCATTAGGAACTATTATTTATTGTGTACTAATGTAGAGGAAAGTCGTTATTGCCTATGGTTCATTATATTTGATACCACAGGATAAGAACTTTGATAACCATGATCTTAAGATAGCAGTGGTAGTCTTCTCATAAAAGATGTAAGGACACTATCAGATGGGAAATTGGATAATCCTATACTCCTATCATAAACATATAAAATATATATTCTCTTCTAAATATCTTAAATTGAGACAATTTTTATGGTTAGAGTTCCCTTAGGAATATAACATTATGATTGTTTATTCTCCTTGGAATGGGAATGTGTTGGCAGATTCTCTCAGTATGAGAACAAGTTTATATTTAATGAATGTGGAATCAGAGTAGTTAGAATCATAGAATATATCTTTTAAGGATATACATGGAGTATCATTCCCCCCGTTGATGGTTTTCACCCCTTCATTATTATATAAAGATAGGGGAAGTGCTTGGGGATACCGACTGCGAGACCCTACTTGTTCATTAATCCATAGGTAATTCTCCTAACAGATACACAAAAGGTGAGGATCCCATCACACTTTTCATGTGGAGCATAGTAGTACCATTGGCCTTACTGGAGGTGGTTTTTCAGTTGTTTCATACATTCACATAGCGGTACATCCAAGTGCGGAAAAGATGTACCAAGACCTCTAATGCTAGTTATGGTTTCCAAGGATATGGAAAGGAGTTGTAGAGTTCTTTATCGATTCCTTAAATGTCAACAAGTAAAGGTAGAGCACCAGGTTCAATTAGGTTTGGATCAACCCCTTAAGGTGGCAGAATGGAAGTGGGATGAGATATAAATGGAATTTTTGACATATATACTACCAACATCTAGGGGACACAATTCGAAATGTGTGATCGTTGATCGACTCACCAAGTCATCCCACATCCTAACTATACATGAACTATGTTTAGTAGAGATATTGGTACGCCTTAATGTGCAAGGGATTTTTTTGACTCCATGGAGTTTCATGAAAGATTGATTTTGATCATGATTCTCTCTTTATTTCTTGAGTGTGGAAGGTGTTATAGGAGGTGTTTGGGACCCAATTACACATTAGAACAATGTTTCAACCGCTGATGTATGGCCAGACAAAATGGGCCATTTAGGTTTTGGATGACATGTTATGGTATTTCACGATATACTTTGGCCACAGTTAGAGGATCACCTACCACTAGTGTTGTTTTCATAAAAACGCAGCCACCATTCCACCATATGTATGTCACCCTTCGATGATTTGTATGGGTGACCCTATTGTTCACCACTTTGCTGGACTAACACTCGAGAGTCACTACTCATGGGATGGAGTTGCTGAAAGCTACTACAGAGAAGTAAGTGATCATCCAGGATTGGATGAGTACTTTATTGAGCTTTCATAAGTCTTATGCTCATATGAAATATATTCCTTTGGAGTTTGAGGAATTTGACCATGTGTTCCTTTGGGTTTATCCTCAGCAGGTTCTACAGAGATTAGGTCAGGGGTGGGAAGATATCTCAGAGGTTCATTGTCTCTTTCCAGATACTCTATAGAGATGTAGAGGTGGTGTACCTCTTATCTCTACAACCATATTTACATTGGGTACACGGTGTCTTCCACCCGTCACAACTAAGAGGTAATGTTCCAGACCCATAACATGTCATCGAGTGGGGAGAGATGTACATCAAGGATTGGGAGACTTTTTCTTGGTACAAATGAAGATCAATGTTTATTAGGATCATATCCTCTATTATTGATAGATTAAATGGTGTGTGTCTAGTGACACCATGAGAATCTCCATGACACAACATGGGATCTGGAGGATCATATTCGTGCTCAGTACCCACATCATTTTGAGTATCCATTGTTTTAGATTTTTTGGGATGTAAATCGCCATGGTGGGGAGAATTTAGAATCCAACATTTTAAATGTATTTTTTATATTATATTGATTATTTTAGAGACCATGAATTGAGGTAATATATGATTTCGAGGCCCAGTGTGCTAGTGATAAATGACGGAAAATTAATAAATATTTAATACCATGTGTGCATAGTTTTCCTAAAAAAGTTAGAAAGGTCATAAATGGGTGCCCAAATGAAAAATATAAGGGAATTGATGAATTCATAACATTGTTTTTACAATGTGTCTGAACATACACTGGTCATCTTGGGTGGTTTGTGAAAAATTTATCACATTCATTTTAAACGAATGAAATATTTTAAGAAAACTATTTTTTTATCGATGCAGTGGCATTTTAAAAAAAAACCCATTTCTTAGTGATCTCAGTTCAGCCTCATATCCCTAGAATTCTTTGGAGCTACTCAGAAGAAACCATAGGATATCCTCTCAAGAAAGAGACTATGGAACCTTGGGTCAAAGATCGGAGGTCACAAATCTTGGCATATCCCACCAACATCAACGACTTGATGACCATTCTTCATGTGAAAACAATCCGAACTGAGTTATGATGTTTTTTTTATTTACAACATTTTTTCTAACATTGTATGACTTTTGGTTAATTCAATGATGAATAATTGATCCATGCATTATCGGTATATATAATTGATTGGAATTTCTTAATTTGGTTCATTGATTATTTACCTCTTCGATTATACATCTATGATAATGAATTGAGATCAAATGAAAAATAGAAGAGTTTCATTCCTCACCTTTACAATTTATGGATTTCTCCCTCTATTATTCATATGATCATTATCAAAATTTTCATTTCTGTTCCATGATTTGAAAAATTCCTGGATATCGAGCATTACATGAATGTTATTCAGTGCAATGTATCAACACTTCAGGTGTCATTCTTTTTCAGTAAAAAGATCAAGGCACAATGAGGATAATGAAAAAATGGATGTATATCCAAAATTATTTGTGGTAAAATTGACAAAAATGGAAGGATCTATTTAGATATGGCCAAAAAAAGCTTCATTCTAGGGCAATTTCAATTTCCTAGAATCAGATGACACATGATGGTCTGAGGAAGGAACCATTGGTGTTGCAGTGATGACTGGCGAAAGAAACCGGTGTAGGACCAGATGTGGTCAGAGGAGCTGCAAGTGGCCATAAAAGGTGGTATTGGATGAAATGATTGCAGTGGAGGACATGATGAAAACGACAATGGATGTTACAATGGTAGACATGGAGAGGCAGTGGAAAACATGGAGTTGGATGGGAAAGGTGTCCATGTCAGATCATTGGGCAAGGTTGGGCATGTGGACTAGGATGGATGAGGTGGACCCTGGTAAAATCGTAAGAATCTCGGGTGGAGCCTAGTTGCAGTCGACCATGCAGTGTATTCAACCGTGCAGGGTGATCAATCATGAGAAATAGATGTAGATGGGCTGACTATGTTGGTCAATCCACATATGGACACTCAATGTAGTAGGTTGACCGACTACAGCAGTCAACTGCAGTGGTATGTCAGTTTTCCACAACAAGTTTGCGGGACCCATCATTCAAACATGCATATCTCCTAAATAGAGCATCCAATCGACAATCCATCTATGGAATTAAGACCACAAAATTGAGATGGTCATTTTGAGAAAAAATGAGGGTTTTAGTGGTACCCGTATAGGTTTAGTTCTTTCTATTGGTCCTTTCCTCAAGGATTGAGTGTGACATTGCATCAACATCATTGGATTACAATCCACTCTAGAGATCATTTCTCGAACAGATTATGGTTTCCATCGATGAGACTGGAGTGCAATCCCTTATCACCCATAGTGGATTTTGTGGAATTATAATAACCTTTTTGAGGAGGGTGTTGATCCTCCATCTATTGGGCCTCATTAGTATGGTTTTTTAAATCATTTGAAGAATATCCCCTATGTAGTGGGTTGATCTAGATTGGATACATGGTATCCCATAGTGGTTCTGGGTGTGATTTATGTTTCCCCCCAGTGGTTATGAATGGGATCCCCACTATATGTATAATATTCTTCCTTGAAAAATTAGTTCTCATTTGGGTTGGGGCCAGATGAGATTGACCTCATCATTGAATGTCTTTGATGATATCATGGAATGAGTAGTGATTTCTCCCAGTACGAGCGTGCTTTGAGAAGAATCATGTGGTTGGAAGTGGGTTATGATTTCTTGTGGGTGTGGTGTCTCTCTCATAATTATATATGGGTGTTTTCGTTATCTCTTTTCATCTGTTATACATAGATTTTTACATCCTGTATTGAGGTGACTACTTATTTATTCATGTTTATTGGTTTTGGGGTGTCCTGCTATGTACTATTATATTAACCCTTGGATGGTATTTTCCAAAAATTGATGTGTCTTGTGTATACATTTGACCTTTTTAATGATTATAAGGATGACCATGACCAAATTTTTCCTTCTATTAATGGACTGACTGAGGTGTGTTCCTACAGCTACTGGTAGCAATACCAGTACTCCATTTTCTCACAAGTTGGACTTGTAGTTACATACACTTTTTGGTGGGGTTGTATTATAGACCTATTTAAATTACATTACTTCATGTTTTACTCTGAATGTGGGATATAGTGGTTTTCATGCCTTTTTTAAATAGTGGGTTCTATATTTTATCATTTTTTGGAATAGAGATCCGGGCATCTGTAAATGTACTTTAGAATAATTCCTCCCATTTTTGGGATATTCCTACTAAGTGGTAGTCACCATGCCATGGCCTATTATATGTGGGATTATATAGTCACAACATGGACCCCTCAGGGATCGGTTGTGATAAATCATCCTAGTCCCAACAATAGGTAACAGAGGAACAAGTATTTATTTTTGGTTCAATCATTGAATCTAAATTATAAGATTTTAACAAATATTATCTTTTGTGAAGTCACCTATTTTTATTGTTATTAATTTTTTTTTTGAAAAAGAGTTGTATTGTTTTTTACAGGAATGGGGTGATTTTCTCATGTTTTATATGCATTATGGTACTGATTTTAAAAAGCATTGATAAATAATTAGAAATTAATATAAATAGGTAATATTAGTTAGATTATTGAAAAGTGAGGTATAAATCAACACCTCTCAGTTAGATATCATATTTGATAAGAGGAATAATTTGGAAAATATTTATGGATAACTAGTTGATGAAAAAACAATTTTTAATCCTACATTAAGTGAAGAACTAAAATCCACTTGTGAAGATATATCAGTGATCAAGTATATATATTATATACATATTTCTATTAGAAATATGAAAATGATAAATTTGAATAATACACCTAAGAAAAATAACTCTCCAATCATGATTATAAATTATAATTATATTTATAAATATTATTGTAACATTGGTTTTGATGATATTTGAATATATTTAATTTAATGTTCTCCCACAGAAGTCGAAGTGGATGGAGATTCACTGAATTTATTGGAAATTAAATCATGTCTACAATTGGAAGTGTGTTCACAATAAAACAATGATATAATCCAATCCTTTCATGGGAAGGTGGACCATTGGGATATATCACAATGAGTGAATTTCATCTTCATAATTGATTTGATTTTGGACAATTTAGATTAAAGAAAGAACATATGTACTTGAAATATTATATCAATAGAATTTCATCAACGATGAAGTGTTAATTTATCTTATTTAGAGAAAATTCACTTTATTTGGTGGGATATATAGTCATATATTATGATTTATAAGAGATAATTTCTCCTATAAAAACCAAATTTTATGAGTGGAGAAAAACAAAGATGTAAGTTGGATTACGTTGGAAAAAAATTACTTCTCATCTAAAGGGGAAGTATGATAAAATAAATGATATTGGATCCTAGATAAAACCCTAAAATGGGATGAAAAAGATCAATACCATGGTATATTAATTGAGAGGAGCCCACTAAATTTTAAGTCTCCTAATAATAAGAATATATAATTTTCTTAATAATTATATATGTGAAGGAACTCTAAGGATGATTGAAACAAAGTCATATTATTTTGTATTTATAAAACAGACTATGAATATGTGCCTAATTTCTATAAATATCAATGTTATAATGAAATATAAAAAAACATCTAATCCTTGGGAAAAATACATGAGGTATAAATTTATTTGGAAATGCTTTTTTTATTATAACCATGGATATATGGAAGGAAAATTAAATAATAATGATGAATGTGAAGCTAAAAAGGGAATATAAATTAATGTATTGGGGGAGTTGTAAAATAGAATAAATAAGAACCAATTACCTTAAAAACAAATTCATGAACAAAAAGGAATATGAGGATGAAATGGAAAAAATATACATCATTCAATATAGGCTATATGTTTTTAACAGCCATCATGGAAATATAAAAAAATATGGATGATGAAAAATGAAGACACCCTTGATGTGATAATTAATGCTCAATTTTTGAAGGAATGTTCATTAATACAATCAATTATTAGTTGAATCAACTGGAAATTGAGGGAGAAAATAACAAAAAATACATACGTGATATCACAAATACAAAAATATGGCGAGAATAGAATATAGATGAAAGATAACTCCTATGTAAGAGGTTGAATAAAAATTGAATTAGTAATTTTTCTTTAAAGGAGTGATTTTTCACAACTGGGATTAGTCTCACAATAGATTTTAATCCCAGGTCGCAGAAGAGTGGGGAACAAAATGAAATATCAAGAATGATGTTTTTACAAGTGATATTGTAAGTAAAACCACACAATAGGATTGCAATTCGGTTAGAATAAAAGGGATGGTTAACTATAACAAAATAAATTCAATTAATTTAGGATATCAGGATGTACCCCTCTCCCCATATTCTTTATTATTATTTATAATGAATAGAGTTACTTGGGATTAAGGTAAAGATGTAATCAATGATTTATTTAATCATAATGAAGCTACATGAAATATTTATTGTCAAATAATGAACCAATGGTATCAATGATTAATGTAAATAATTAACTACTGTTTATCATCCACTATAGATACCAAATATAAAGAAATAATTTCATGCTAATATGATTGTGGATAAGTGATATGAAGACTGATCATGAATTCAAGATGTATCAAAGTGCTATCTATGTTTTTGAAATGTTATCAAGAAAAATTTCATGATGAATTACTTATATGATACAATAATCAATGTTGTATAAGACCTCCAAGGAAGAGAAGAAAAATTTAGAGAGGTGGAGAAACAATTATCCTGGATTTTGATGATTAATATATATATAAAATACAAAATTGGTATAAATTTTATTCTTTATTATTAAATGGTTTTTAATTTTGACTCCCATTCATTATGTCACCAAGTGGTTCTATATATTTCGAATTCTACCAAGATAGGAATGAATACAATGAGATAATATATAAAATATTAAAAGGATACATGCCTTACCTAGTGAAGAGAAAATACCCTATGATGGAATAAATAGTATGAACTATGAAAGGTATCTTTATTTTTCATAACAACTAATATCAATTAATTGGAAAAAATTTATGACTCACACACTATGGTTTTTATTGATTATTTATAGAACATATTGTGTAAATGTGATAGAGACAATTAGTACAATTGGGGAAATGATGACAAAAATAAAATATAAGGTTATATGTGTGTAGGGAGGTATAAGTGTCTGAAAGATCATTACAATTTTTAAGTAATAACTAAAAGTTTTTAAGAGGTTTTAATGGAAATAATTATTGTAAATGGTTCATGGGTGTGTTATATTCTAAATGGGGAGTACTATCTATTTAAATCCTGATTTCAAAGGTGAGGGTAACTCAATCATCCATAATGAGATTATGATAGTGTATCAAAAAAAGGGTCAAGAGAAATATTCTAACAAGGGGAGTGTACCATTTTTATTGATACCCTCATGAAATTCAATGATAAAAGAATAAATATTGATAGAATATTTATAAATCATATTGAATAACAGTTTATTATTGTACAATTATAGTTATTTTGGAAATGATGGGTGATAATATATTTAAAAGAGTTTGAAAGTTTTCCATATTAATTTTATTAAAAAATTATGAGTGAGGATAATACAACATAAATCAAAAAATTGATCATGGATAACAGTGTCGTATTATGGAGATATATTTATGATAGTATTTTTAAAAAATCATAAGGTGGATAATGTTTTACCTTGGAGGTTCCATATATTGTATTTTTTAGAAATGATTGTTATATTTATTGACAATGATGTTTGAATGTACATGTCAACTCATTCTCCTAGCAACTTTGGTTCTCTAAGAACACATTATGCTTCTCCTTCATCCTCGAGATTTGTAGATCCATTCAGAAGAAATGAAACTCCTCACTTTTCTAATCATTAATTCATCATCCCCATCTTAGTGTTCTCATTCCCATTATAACATGGTGTTTTCCACTGGTGTGAGTATCTTTCACTCATCACTACCCTCACTTTCATTATATCCATGCACATCGAATCTCCATGTCTGGTCGATGTTCTAGTGAATTCGAAATTTTGGTTCAGTGTCTATAGTGGAAGTTATTTCACATTATCTCCACTACCCTTACTGTCCATCCCATCATTCTATGCTCCATTTTGGCAAGTATCCCCGATGGTTATAGGGAATATTAATATGGTATTGGAGTGGGGGGTTCTAGTATAGGTATTAGTTTTCGTTATTTTTTTAATTTTGTTTTTTATCTCCACTGCTTTTTTCAATGATTATTATTCCTTTGGTTATTAGTGATTTTATTACCTGTGGGTGGTACATATACTCTTTATTATACATTTTTTTCCTTGGTATCCATTCTTTTAGTTATCTTTGATGTTGATATTGAATGATGTTTACAATTGGTTGTAGATTGTGACATTGAGTATATTCATTTTGTTTCTATTCTAGCGAGATTACTTGTCTCTTACCATCCCACTTTTAGTTCCAAATAAAAAGAAGAAAAACAAGAGGGTGTGAATTGTTTCTTTTTGATAATCTTGATATATTCTCGATAATGAATTTATTTTTTCGTTATACCAATATGTAACAGTAGGAACTCAGATCTTCTTTTCAGGTATGTTTTCCTTTTCTGGCCATTTTGGAGAAAAAGATATTTTTTTCTCTAAATTTTTGAAGTACACATCATGTAATGGGTTTCCGCAGGAGGTCGTGTGTTGGCCTTGTAATGGCCACACCCATGGCCATATGGTGGGTGATCTGGAGGCCACATAAAGCATATTATGGAAAATAAAGGAACACGTTGTGTAATTCCAATAAACACGCTTTTTATTTTGTTTTATTCATTAATCATACTGGGGTCATGTCTAATCTCCAAAAACACCTACTTGGTTTGGTTCGGCAAAGAGCTCTTGTAGGGACACAATATTCTTCCGAGCCCCCGATCAAGAATTTGATCTTTGATTCAACCGTCGTTGATTGAGTTAGGATCTCCTCGGTAATCACTCCCTTCTGCATGAGCCTCGTTTCATGATTCATCCAATTTCTCAAGATATCCTTTGTTAAATATTTTATACATTTTCACGGATATTTGGCATTCTAAGGTGATTCAAGCCACAAGACTCAAGTATATTGATCTCCCAATGGTGAGGTATGTGGGTTTTTCCTTTCTCTAGAATGTCTTTGAGTTATATGTGAAAAAATTCCAGTACCCATGAATGGGGTATTGCGTGTTTACTGTTTTAGCCCTATTTATTGCATTCCAAGCTTGTCTGCCTGAGTATAATACAATTTACTCTTAATAGGGTGAATCTCTATGTTTTGGATGTGTTTTCCCATGAATGATCGCATGTATTGACCATTCGGTCTACATTTCATGTTAGGCTGCTGTTTACCTTCCATGCCTAGTATAATAGGATGAGGTGTTAGTATCCTTACATATTGGTATGTTGTAGACTACTATATAAGTAGTTATTTGGGATTAATTTGGCTGATATGAGTTGTTATACTTTTTTGACTTACATAGGGCCATGAGAACCTGGTGTATAGACCACAGGGAGAATGGACGTAAGGGCTTCTCAAGAGTGTCTTTTCTACATATGATGTGAGACCATAGGGGGACTTGACTTCAGTGCTTCCTCAGAGTGTCTGTTGTTCCACGACATGGGCCACAGAGGTAATGTTATGTAAGTGCTTCCCAAGAGTGCCTTTAGTTACCGATATGAGACAATAAGAGGAATTCACTCCGAGTGCTTCCTCATGGAGTCTATGCTTAAGCTAAACCAGAGGGGTTAGACAGAGTGTACTACCCATAGTGTTGCTTGTACTTGTTAGTTAGGACCAGAGGGGATAGGTTGTGAGTAATTCCTAGAGGGTTAACTTTTGTGTTTAGCTGCTTGCTTGTGTTTCTAGGTAGGACAAGACATGATAGGTTGTTTGTACTTTATCAGGGGTTACAAGTTTGATTTTATCTACTTTTATTTTCTATTTCTTGATATTTGAGATTGTGGATTGTTACTATTGAGAACATACTTGTTTACTCTCTCGGCACTTTTACCGTCCATTTATTCACTGACTGTTAGGAACAGATCTTGCGGTGGATACATACTAGGATATAGTCTCACACCCTATTTTGGCCCGGATTTTGGTCCCAAATAGATTATATTTTTGTAGGTATAGATAAGGGCAATATCCCTTATACTTGACGTAATTGATTTTCTGTGGAGCTGGAGAGCATGGTACTGAGCTATGGCTTACGATGCTGATGAGCTATTTATCTATTTTCTTTTGTAAATTGTTTTAGTACTATTTTTATTCCATCAATTTGATTTTTTGGATACATTCCTATACATATTTATCATGAATCATTTATATATCTGTGTGCCCCAGTTTATTATTTTGATTCTTCCGCTGTTTACTATTTTATGTTATTATTACTGCGTCCGCTTTTCTTTATCTGTTTACTTACACCATGTACTCTTCCAATGAGGGAATTGATTCCCCAAAATCACACCCAAGGCCATCGCTGCTAGTCAGCAGCCTATGAAGTTTGGGGGAATGCCCATGAATCCATGTGACCAACCAGGTATGAGGCGCCTCTTGGTGGAATCTAGAACCGGGATGTTAAAAGGTTTTATCAGAGGAATTATTTTCTTCTTGACATACTGTTTGGAGCCAATAGTCATTAAAATGACAGAATAGGTACTTGGTAATAAGATGTTCCATTGATTAACTAACCTGTGTATAGGGAAAATCCAATTTACTTCGTTATTGAATTTTTTCTTGGTTTTCATTTATTACAGTTGATTTGATTTCACCTATAGTGATTCCCATGTTTTGGGATGTTATTGTTGATATTATTGAGGTTCCTTTTTTGTTGAAACCCTATGATTTGAGGGTATTCCATATCATGCATCATATATTCACTTGCTATAAATCACATGTCATGCATTATTGCCCTGCCATTAAGGGTGCACTAGAGATTTCATGTTGTTGTGATATATTTTGTGCTAAATATGCATGCTGTTGTGATAGTTTCCTTGATTGAATTCCTACTTTTATATAGTATTTCTTTGTGTAAGGTCTTGTTCGAATGAATGCCATACATTTGTTATTGAGGTGTTATGGGCCATCATGGACCAGAATTTGGTGGATCATTAACTTTTTTACCTTGTTTATAACATGTATAAGATTCCAAGATTTAATTCGCTGGGATTATGGGCCCTCACGGATCGGAATTTGGCACTTTGATATTTGATTTAGTGTTTTTTTTCGGGTTCCGGAGATGTTTATGAGGCTTACTGTCTGGAAAAACCCAGAATACACACCGTGCAGTTTTAACTACATTCCAGGTGTTCTTTTATTCAGGAAGAAACAGTTTTTCTTAAGTATAATATGTCTGCCATATGTACACGTCAGGTAGTCTCTATCTATGTAGTAGGTTATGTGGGAAGAGACACAAGATAGGTAAATTGTTGTGGGAACATGCCGTGTACTGGTTGCACACACCGTGTGGTATGGATGGATGAAAACATAATTTATACACAC
This sequence comes from Viscum album, assembly GCA_963277665.1. Lineage (NCBI taxonomy): Eukaryota > Viridiplantae > Streptophyta > Magnoliopsida > Santalales > Viscaceae > Viscum > Viscum album. The sequence goes on along the minus strand of OY728167.1, from coordinate 229,336,755 downwards.
CATGTCACTCTTTCCCATGTCGTGTAGTGTATACCATGTAGTCAGTCGTGTAGATCAAAACACGGGTTGGTGGAGCCTCTTCTTATACATGTCATGTCTTGCACAAACATTCCATGTAGTCTTGTTTTATGAAAACTGTGTGGGTGAGCTACTTAAGGAAACTTGGTAGGGGAGGAAAGTTTAAGTACATGATGCGTGTGAGGACAACAAACCTTGTGTTTGGTCTGTTACATGACTTGGTTTGGAACAATTACATGCCCATCTGAATTGCTTCAGGGAAAACGCCATGTATGAGGCATACACATCGTGTATCCATATTTTGCCAAACATGAATATTTCCTTTCTATGATTCCCTTCTTACACTTCTAGTTTCCAGTCCTTTATATCTTGACCCAAGGTCTGTGTTTGACCTTGCATAGTCATGCCACCGATACGTCCTCCGGTTGTACGCCAGTTGCAAGGTGGTGATCAAACACATAAAATGGAGGATTAATGACTTCCAGTAGATCCACACATTGTGCCAGTCTAGTTACTAGCTGTTATACTGGACGTTGGTGTTGATGCACAGTTTATGTAAGACTTTATGAGGATAATGTAGACCTTTTAGGGAGTTCCGCCTTCGGCCCCGTCAATGGGAGATTTGATGGGGGTCCTTCAACAGTAGCACCTCCCACTTTCTCAGGGGATTGTGGACCCCATGATGCAGATTCATCGCTATAAGCCATGCCGATAATCATCAAGCATCTATAGACGCCTCTAGAGTGGAGGGTCACGTTTGCGGCATATATGCTTCGGGACTCCGCTAAGAGGTTGTGGGATGCGATCTCACCGGCGGGATGCCATCAGGTTATGTCATGGGCTGAGTTTCAGTGAATCATCTTTTAATACTTCAATCCAGATACCTTGATGGCTTACCGAAGCCCATGATTTTATGATGCTGGAGTTGGGAACTCTTTCTGTCATGGAGTATTCCTCTCTCTTTATTGAGCTACAATGCTACATGCCTATTCTATGAGGTGATTAGTTATTCTTGGTAAGGAAGTTCTAGGATGGCCTGATGCACGACATACAATCGCAGCTGAACATCTTCAGGAAGACTTCTATCACTTCTATAGCCAACCAGGCGCTGATAACATCGTGCAATATGAGGGATTATGGAGTTGTGAGCCAGGACTAATAGGCATCTAGATCTAGTATTCCTCCTACTGACAGAAGGATGCACCGTAATGAATCTACGCATAGAGATATGGGGAGGGGGGAGACTTCTTCTAGTAGCCAGGTGATGTGATACCAGTGCGGGAAGTGATGGCATACGAGGCCACATTTCACGAGAGAACCATTGAGGTGCCGATCATGCGACAAGATGAGCCATCTTCAGTGCTTTTGTGAGATATTTTCTCCAGAAGCTAGTGATAGGGGTTCTTCAATGTCTACTCATTCAGGAGAAGAACCACCAATTTCCCATCATCTAGGGAACTGGGTATCTCGAGTCCATTCAAGATCTTGTAGAAGTCGCAGCCGTGGTAGTAAGTCACCAGGATTTTAGCGACAGTATGGTGGATCAGCTTAGATTGGTCTGGCAGGGTCACAAGGCCATGATATAGGCCAAACATTTTCAGTGGAGCAAACCCTGAAGGAGCAGGATCCTAGACCCTCTACAGTCAAAGGAATGATCTTAGTAGCCTCAGTTTTTCAATCTTATCTTTTCGATATAGGGGCTTCCAATAGCTTTATATATGTTGTTTTTGTGGAGATCCTTGGGCTCTACATCTTTTCTTCTACCTGTATCATTATTCTAGACACTTTTTTGGGGTATATAATGCCTAATATAAATAATTTCAAGGAGTTTCCTCTAGTGATTGGCGGGTGTCACATTCTATGGGTCCTATATTTCCTAGAGATTATAGGCTATGATTTCATTCTTGGAATGGACTGGTTGGTTTCCTTCCAGGTAGTCATAGATTATTATCACCATAGGGTGAGTTTCACATCACCAGAGGGTGGATCTTCTCTTCATAAGGGTGAGTGGTATGTCTAGAGGTGCATAGCGGGACTAGAGAATCATGGGTTGGGAGGAGTTATAATCCTAATAGCTAGTATGTATCTGGATGACTATGGGACCTCACTGTTAGACTTTCCTCAATTGTTGGATTGTTTCATGGATGTCTTTCCAGAGGAATTCTCAGGTTTTCCACCGGAGTGAGAGGTGGACCATACTATTGAGCTTCTTCCAGGAGTGGCACCGATGTTCCTTCCACCATATAGGATGGATACACCAAGGTTACAGGTGCTCAAGAAGCAGTTGGAGGAGTTGCAGCAAAAGGGTTTCATCTGACCCAGTACTTCACCTAGGGGTTTTCTTGTCCTTTTTGTAATGAAGGTGGATGGTAACCATAGGCTTTGTGTGGATTATCTAATGTTTAACAAGATGAGGGTCATGAACCGATATCCCTTAACAATAATTGATGATCTCTTTGATCAGCTTCGAGGAGCCCAGGTGATCTCAAATATTGACCTGAGTTCCGGTTATAATTATTTGTGTGTTGGACCATCTGATATACCTCTTAAAACCTTCCTGAGCAGGTATGGTCTATACTAGTATTTGGTTATGATGTTTGGTCTCACGAACGCACCTACAGTTTTCATGGAACTGATGAACCGTGTGTTCCATCCATACTTAGATTCTTTTGTGGTGGTCTTCGTGGATGATATATAGGTGTACTCTCACACTCAACATGATCAGGCCACACTTCTTGATATCTTTTTGAGTACACTGAGAGAGAATCAATTATATGGTAAGCTCTTAAAATGCCACATTTGGATGGATCATATTCACTTTTTGGGTCATGTTATCTCATATACAGGAGTATTAGTAGACCCAGAAAAATTGAGAGCAGTAGTTTCATGGTAGCAGCCGAAGAACGTCTTTGTGGCGAAAAGTTTTATAGGGCTTGATGGATACTACAAAAATTTTATACAAGACTTTTAACACATAGAAACACAAATGATGAGTCTGACTAAGAATGGTGCAATGTTCTTGTGGTCAAATTATTGTGAGTCGGCTTTTCAGGAGCTGAAAGGGAGGCTAACATTAGCATCGATACTAGTATTTCCAGATTCAGGAAAGAGCTATACTATATACTGTGATGCTTTAGGTATCAGGCCGGGAGATTTTCTTATACAGGGAAAAGGAGTGGTTTTGTATGAGTATCAGAAGTTGAGGACACATGAGAGGAATTACCCGATGCATGATCTGAAGTTGGGGGTATTTCTTCATGCCTTACATTGTTGGAAACATTCTCTGTTGGGAAATAATTTTGTTTTTTTAACTGACCACAAAAGTCTCTAGTACATATTCACTCATTGTAATCTGAATTTTAGATACAGAATTTGGGTTGAGTACCTTTAGTATTTTCTCTTTTATCAGGCATTTAGCATGAAAACTCAGATACATGCAGTTCATGAGGCCAGTAGTGAGTAGCAGCTTATGGCTATGTTTTCCGAGATACTTTTGGAGGTGCATGACATATTAGGGTAAAATTTTCTTTCTTATGTAGCAATTAACTATACTCTTGTAGATCATTTGAAAACGGGGCAATTATCAAATTTTGAAGGCCTATTCCAATGGTAGGGTGTGTCCGAAGAAGACCCTATTCCCGGTTAGACCATAGGCATGGATGAGATCTTACGTTTTAGGGATTCATATGGGTTCTAGTAGACATACGCGAGGATATGATATAGTAAAATCATTCCTCAGTTTGGTATGTTCATCCTATTTCTAACAATATTTATTGTGATCTACACCTTCAGTATTGGAGGTCAGGTATAAAGAGTGATGTTGCTAGTTTCTTCATGAAATGTTCCACCTGTCAACAGGTGAAGGCGAAGCATCAGTGGAGAGAATGGATTTTGCAATAGTTACTCATTCCTGAGTGGAAGTGGAATGATGTTGTGAGGGTATTTGTGTTAGGTTTTCTGAAATTTCCTCAAGGGAATGATGCAGTATGTGTTGTCATTGACAGACTCACGAAATTTTCTCACATCTTGCTGATCACGGATACCTTTTGGGTAGATGAGTTGGGACAGCTATACATCTGATAGATTGTACATCTACCTGGTGTTCCACACTCTATTTTTTCAGATAGGGACACATGTTTTAGTTATAGAGTCTATTAGAGGCTTTAGATGGATTTGGGTACATAGGAACATTTGAGTAAAGCCTACCACCCCCAGACAGATGGTCAATCCGAGCATATGATTCAGGTACATGAGGACATACTCGAATCATACATTCTGGATTTTGGAGGTTTATGGGAGAATCACATAACTCTTGGAGTGTTTACCTAAAACAATTTTTTTCATGAAACTATTCAGATGGAACCTTATTAGGATTTGTACAGTAGGCCATGCCGATCACCCTTATGTTGGCTGGAGGCAGGAGAGGCTGCATTGTTGGGACCTCATCTTATTTAGGAGACCACCAAGAAGATAGAATTGATTCAGAAGAGGGTGGCTACTGCAAAGTCTTGACAGAAGTCTTATTCTGATTAGTAGAGATGACCCTTGCAGTTCGAGGTCGGGGATTAGGTTTTCTTGTGTGTCACACCAAGGTTTGGACATAAGAGGATTTGGAGATAGGTTAAGATTTTTCTGAGGTATGTCAGGTCGTTTGAGGTGTTGGAGAGAGTTGGATCGGTTCCTTATCAGTTTTAGTTACCTCAGAGGTATAGGGTTGTGCATGACATCTTTCACATTTCTCAGCTTCGACGTTACTTCTCAGACCCGTCTCATTTTTTAAAACCTTAAGAGGTTGAGATAGAAGTGGACACATATTTTGAGGAGCATCCTATCTGGATTTTTGATCGATATAAGAATGTTCTCTATGGATGGTATGTTTCTCAGGTACGGGTGCTATAGTAACACTGGTGAGTACAGTATGAGACATGGGATAGGGTGGATGATGTACGTTTGCAGTGGTCAGAGCTGTTCGGGGTTCTCCTTCTAAGACTCCTTGCAAGGGAAATTCGGGGACAAATTTCTTTAAGTGGTGATGTTTGTAAGATCCCAGATCTTCATTTCTAGTATGTTTTCTTTTTGTCTTCATTTTTGAGAAAATGATGTTTTTTCTGGATATTTTTGAAGTACACGTTGTGTACATTCTGAGTACATGCCATGTACTATGTTTCCATAGGAGTCTGTGTAATGGCCACACACACGACCATGTGGGTGTGATTGGGAGGCAGTCTTATGCGGAGTATGGAAACAGAAATTACAATTCGATTTCATCCAAAGTACACACTGTGTATTTTTATTTTTTATTAAATGTACCAGGGTCACGTATAGTCACTAGAAACACCTTCTTCTAGGATTCGTTCGGTCGAGAGCTCTCGTACGACCATAGTCTTCCTCGGATCCCCTGACTGAGCATTGGTTCTCCGATTTGACCGTTGTTGATTGCATTGGGATTAACTCAGTTAGCTCTCCCTTCTGCTTGAGCCTTGTTTCACGATTATTCCTCTTCCTCAAGATATCCTCTATTGAATGTTTTAGAGGATTTAGTAGATCTTCAGAATTCTAAGCTGATTCTCACCCTGAGGCACAAGTATATTGATCTCCCAATGCTGAGGTAGGTGGTTTTTTCCTTTTTGTTGAACGCCTTTGAGTTATATGTGCAAAATTGACAATACTCATGAATGGGGTATTGTGTGTTTACGGTTTTAGCCCTATTACTTCCTGTCATGCTTTTATGCTTGAGTATATGTCAATTGATTTTGAATTGGGTGAATTTTTATGATTTTGAAGTGTTTTCCCTTGCATGTTAGCCTATTTTTATCGTTGGGTCTAGTTTTCTTGTTAGGCTGATGTTTACCTTTTGTGCCCAATATGGTAGGATGGGTTGTTTGTATCCTTAATTTTTGGTATGTTGTAGACTTCTATCCAAGTAGTTCATGAGGTTTACTTTGGATGATACGTGCTTCTTTACTTGTTTGACTGATGCATGGTCATGAGAACCTGGTGTATAGACCATACAGGGAATTGATGTAAGGAATTCTCCAGATAGTCTTTTTATATTATGATGTGAGACCATAATGGGAATTCATGTAAGTTCTTCCTCAGAGTGTCTTTATTTCCTCAACGTGGGCCACAGAGGTAATGTGATGTACGTTCTTCCATAGAGCTCATTTAGATATCGATACGAGACTATAGAAGGAATTGACAATGTGTGCTTCCTTTGATAGTATATTCTAAGGATTATATAGAGGGGTTAGACTGAGTGTACAACCCATATGGTTTCTTGTACTTGATAGGTAGGACCATAGTGGATAGCCTGTGAGTACATCCTAGAGGGTTACCTTTTGTGTTTGGGTACATTCTTGGGGTGCTAGGTAGGACCAGAGGGGATAGGCTGTGAGTACTTCTATGAGGGTTTCCTATTTTTGTTTATCTACTTTGATTACTTGTGTCTTGATATTTGAAACTGTGGATTTTTACTGTTGAGTACATCCTTGTATAATTCTTTCTAAACATTTACCTACAATACATTCACTGAATTTTAGGCACAGATCTTGTGGTGGTTTTCTACTAGGATATAGTCTCACACATTGTTTGGGTGATGATTTTAGGCTCATATATATTATATTCATGCAGTTATAGATAAGTGAAAGCACTCTTCTACTTCAGGTACATGATTTACAGTGGAGTGGGAGAGCATGGGACCGAGCTATGGCTAATGATGATGAGGAGAACTTTATCTATTTTCTTTTGTACTTTGGTTTAGTGCTGTTTTTTATTCCATCATTTGGATTTGTTTGGATACTTTCCTAGACATATGACTCTTTCATCATTTATACATATGTGTGCTCCAATTTATTATTTCCAGTATTCCAATATTTAGTGTTGTAAGGAATTATTACTTCTTCTACTTTTGTATATCTATTTACTTCCACCATGTACTCTTACAATGAGGTCATAGTTTTCCCACTATCCCACCCAAGGGCTTCACTACTAGTCGGCAGGCTCTAGCATTTGGGTAAAGATACTTGAGGCCATGTGACCAACTGGGTATGGGGTGCGTCTCAGTGGCTTCCGAAAAAGGTAAATTACAGTAGCATTCCATTATGTATGTAAATAGGGAAATTAAAATGTTGTAAATAAGAGAAAATAAATTTTTATTAGGGTTCAAGGAAGAATGATATTCTTTTCCAATAAACCAATTCTCTCTCTGCATGCTTAGGAATTTCCTCCGAACAAGCTTCAATTATCAAAAGACCTTCACAATTAAGTATATGTAGTTAAAGCCTATACAAGAAGGATAATAAAAGGCTTCTTTTTCTTCTTCTTGGTACATAATATCCACATCTTATAAAAAGAATTTTACAATTTACTATAATTGAGTATGATCAGTCAATACTCAAAAAAATAAAATGAGTTTTGATTTTGTTGTTATTGACATGTTCTAGATCATAGTTCCAGCAGCAACTTACAGAATATGAATGAACTTCTTTAAAGATGAGTTTTTTCAAGTAAAGATTCTTTTTAAGAGATCATGGATCAAATATGATCAATAAGTAAATTTGAAAAAAAAAACAGAATAGAAGCAGTAATGTATACGTACAAGGATGAAATATATATATTGTCAAAGAGTAGCATATTCAGAAAATAATAGAGTCACTTGATTTTTTGAAAATTTCTTCATATCAATGATATTAAAAAATATAGTGTTTTATATATAACATTTTTTATGAAAATACTGTGATTATATATATATATAAAAGGGATATTTCTTTTTGTTGAGTAAATCCATGAATGTCACTTGAATGGTCGCAATCATTGAGATTCTGATTTGTCAATTCATTTTTAACATCACTTATAAATATCAATGATTATATCCATTAAATATGAGTATTTAAAACTATAATATTGATCATTTGAATCTATCACAAAATATATCTTTAGTCCCATTAAAATCCATACATTAATCTTAGATAATACCATGGATTTAAAATTCCATCATTGAATAGTTATATTTTTGTTTCCTTCAAAAAAAGATAAAACACCAAACATTTGGTTGGAATTTTTTTGTTGAATAAAAAATTATGGTTTATGATCCATATGTTTGTACCCCTAATCATAGGGATATGTACATATAGAGGGTTCTTGAACCATACATTCACTTTTTCCAAATTTATGGTTCCATCCAAATGTAGGGCTCTGGAACAATACATTCCTCACAACATAGGGTATATGATCCATACACATTGTTCAAATCATAGGGCTCTATCCTTACATTATTCATGCGCAAAAAAGGAATTAGCAGTATTACTCGAATATGTTAAAACACATTCAAAAATAATTAACAAATATTTTTTGTGGTTCAAAGATATTAATATTATTCCAAAAAAATATCCCAATGAATTTAAATTTCCAAAAATTCATAAAAATTTGTTTCCTTAGAAAAAAAATAAAGGTATTTCTAAGAATCAAAATCACTATGATTAATATATTTTTATTTATAAAATACCTACATAATAATGTACCCCTTTTTGATTATCACAAAACTGATAACTAAATTTATATAAAATATGGGATTTTAAAATAGTCAAGAAAAATTCTTTTTAAGAATAAATTTGTTTTTTTTGGAAATTATTGTTCCACATTATTATTTTAATGGATTGATTTGATAAGTTAAATAATGTTTGATTTACCCATTTTTACCCCCTTTTGTGAGATCAAAAATAAAGTATTTGAAGATGGATTAAAACACATTTAATGTTAAAAATAACCTTAAATATATGTTATTTATCCATTATGGAAAAATAAATAATTTGTTATGTCCATAGAATTGAATAAAAATAATAATAAACATGTATAAAAATATTATTGAAACAAATATTATGAATAAAATATTGATTTTGGCATAGAAATAGTTTAAAGGAATGGAAGGTTGAATTTGAATGGTCTAGATTAAAAGTGTCATGTGGTTCTGGTGAAGCTTGAGAAGCTTTGAAAACTTATTTTAACTCTGCCATATGTCCTTGTAAACTCTTTCTAATACATTTTTTCAACCTTCTTATCATAATTCTTATGGAATGACCGCCTTTTAAACATTCAATCATATTGACTTCCAAAAATCCATATGCAGAAACATCATATGCTAGACAATGTACTGATTAAGAAGCAGACGTATGCCATGTTCACTTGAGATTAGTTGTTGGAATATATCTCTCTAATTATCCAACAGAAAACTCAGAGATGTACTATTACACTGAAGTGATTTAATCCTATCATTCATATCTCCCATTACCATAGTAATTTCATGATATATTCTAACAAAGTATATATAATTTTGTGTTGTTGATTTAGAACCACTAGATTGGTTGAAAGATCGTTTAACTAAATCAAACTGACTTCCCAAATACCATTTTAAATCTATGAAATATGATTTGAAGACAATTTTTTTCAGTTTACCAAATTAATCTAACATTTATCTTTGAAAATATTCAAAATCCTTTTTCGAAACTGAACATTCTCAATAAAATTACATTCAATTATGAATATCATCTAATTCCTCTCTTAGAAGAGTTGATCATCTTATATCCTCAAAATACTTTCTTGAAGATTCCATCTCTTGTTTAAGACATAATATCTCCTTCTTTACTCTATTAAACATGATTACATGATATTATGTCTGATTATCTAAAGAATTAACTGTTAATTCGTCCAGATATTTTGATTGAGGAGCATCTTTTATAATAGGTAAGGATTTATTAGTATTCATCCCATTGGAAAAATGATAGTATCAAGAACTTTTATTCTTTCTCCAGATATAGAATTTTTTCTGTCTAATAATTGTGCATCAGTAAAAATAGTTTGATCTTCAACAATTGCAGTGGTTTCTACTACCGAATTTTAATTTTTCTCACTTTGTTGAGTATTTTCATTGAGCTGATCTATTGTAGATGAAAATTTCTTATCTTGTTCTATAATTTCATCTTGATTTTCTTTACGAGGAACTTTCACTCATAGAATCATTTATGGAGTTTCTTCTCATTGTCTAGAAAATTCAAATTGTGGGTTTTCATGTTGAGGTTTTTCTCTATTCTTAGGCCATGTGACAAGAACCTATTAATGTATGTCTATATTTTTAACTCATATTGATCAATTTAATCAAATATTCATCACAATTTTGAAAATAAAGCATAAATTTCAATGTTTGATTCTCCAACATATTCATGTCATAGACGTAATGATATAAAATATTTTTCTTGATCCCCTCCTGAGTAATAAGAATTGATTTTTATTGATCATTTGCACCAACAGGTATCAATGTACCTTTTACTGTACTCTAAAAGAATCCATATTTTCGTAATGAACCTTAATTTATAATATATTTTTATATCACTTCTCACAAAAAATTAGTTTGTCGAATCTTATTTTTCGATATAAAAGAAGAGAAATAATTCTACCATAATTATTGAAGGGAATTCATTCTTTTGACTGACATCAAAGACATATATATCTAAGAAAGTATTTGAGAAAATCAACTTATTTTTAATAAGGGAAAAATCATGATATGCTTGTCGGTATACAGAATCATTTCTAATTATGCATCTCTAGGGAGGATCGAACATTGGATGAACATTCCCATTGCCTTATGATCAACATCATTACCCTTAAAACATATTCCAAAATTGGGTTGAACTAAAATGAAATGATATTATATATTCTAATTTGTGATCATTATTTATAATCAATCAATGATCAAAATGGAATAAAAACTTATAAAGTAATTTAAATATTTGTGTTATGTTGTCAGGACCCATCCCCTAGGGCCCATACCATGACTATCCCAAGACATCCTCTGATAAGAAAAGGGTTTGTAACTGGAACTGAGTAGGCATATCCCATAAATGAGAGGCAATTTAATAAGAACCCATACAAACAAACCAAACTGAATTCCACAAGGATGGAGAGTCAAAACACTATGTAAAGAAAATGCATGCATACCACTACGTCCAAAACAACAAATTTTGAGAGAAATTAAAGTAGTAATGTACAACAGGGCCAGAATACAAGACCACTAATATAAAGACATTTTCAAACCCAACCCGCATACAAGGGCACCGAAGCTATTGTATGAATGTAATGGAATCACCCCTGGTCATCTTATCTCACAAGGCACCACCTAGTTCGAGTCCCCATCTTGCTCCATATACGACTTCACCAAAGCGTCGGTTTTCTACACCAGACAAAAAACACTGGGGAAAATCCTGTGAAGGGGTGAGTAAAACAATACTCAGTAGGGGGCCCAGAAAACAACAAATAAAAAGGAAAAAAAGGAAAACACTACCATGAAGGTACAGCCAGGTCAAAATAGTTATAATTCATCAAAACATATAACAAGAACATCCAGGTATACTCAAAAAGTATTCTAAGATGAAATGTCTCATCCTCTACTCTCTATATTGTTATGTATGTAAAATGCTCGATCCCTGGAGATCCCACTCCTCGAGCTATCTGATTGTAACCTTCAAAAAATATTTCTCAACAATCATACCATTGAATTCATCCTAACAAAGAGAATCAATCTCTTCAATATCCCTAATATTTTTAACCGTAGACCATCACTGATTGGATTCGCCTTCAAAATTGTAAATAAAAAGACTAACCTTTTGATGTTCTGACACCCCATGACATCAAAAATCTTTTCTACTGCTTTATTCCACATTTGAGCTAGACATGCTTAAATGATCCTCTGAATGATGGGGGATTTTTCCTCACAAAATTCTCCACAACGGGCATGTTCATCTTTGGTTGATTTTCTTGACCTCGTACATGAATACCACCACCATTTATTTATTGAGTCAAATGAGCCACTACTGCAACAAGCTGTTTAATTCTAATTCTCACCATCTTAGGTTTGTAATTTGGAAGGTTTGTTGTCCTCTTGATGTCATACCATCATTTCTTCTGTGTTTCCTATGTGTAAACCCATTATTAATAAATTAATATCATTGGTGAAGCAATATTGTAATATTTAAATGGTATATCATTTCAATATTAGCATAAATTAACTTATGGACATTATTTTAACAATATCATAACTCCAAAGGTTGACTAACCCGAACATTGATACCAACTATAAGGACCAGACCTTAAAAATTACAAAATCATGAGTGAATTCTGGAATTTAAATTGATGTTCTTTTCAGGTTTAGAGTTTTATAGAATTAGTGCATAACTATTACATTACATCTAAAAATTTAAAAAGTGGTCACTTATATTATATCCAAATTTTTCAAAAAAAAATTAAACTCCTTAAATAAAACAATAAGTCATTTCTAGATATAAATATTCTTTAATTTTCATTTATCATACCCTACCCTATACCCAAGGAAAAACATTTCAAAAACATGGGATGGCCATAAAAATATTAGTAAGTGTTTCAAAATTATGAAATATAACATTAGTAAGTCAATTCAAACAAAACATAAGATGTTTAACACTCATTATGAAATCATAATATTTATGAATAACACATAGAAATAATAAATCCAAAATGTACCTTATGACATCCACAACATACTTACATTGTAGCATTCACAAATACATAGTGAATTGCGTTTGGAATACCCATCATAGTATATTCCCTAAATCTATTAAGAGAAACATTAACGTTTACCTCTGTCATGTTACCCAATGCATTGGAGAGCTATCTCAGGCTCCCCTTGTAACACCCCAACCTTCCACGGTACACTTCTCTTTGAATAATACAGTAGCGTGTGTTGTACACAACTTCGCATTCTAACACACACCACAACTAATCAAAGTAGCTGTTATGAATAGTAATACCCAGTTTTTAAAATTATAGAAATTTTATATATCAAAATGGACTTCATTTTTGTATTCGTAATATCGAAATTATCCAAAGTTGAATTTTTTGTAATTTTCTGAGAACTTCCAATTTTTTATGAATAGTGAAAAATACTTAAAACAACTTTTTTAATGAAAATAATTTATAGTGATAATTTATACTACTTAGTGGTTTTAAAGTATAATTATAACATATTTTTACCATTTTACCCAATTGTGTTCATTAGAATTAATTTCACTTTGAAAATGGACATAAACAATTTTCAATCTTTTGATATATATTATTTCTTAAAAACAGGCTATTTGTTATGACAGCGGGAATTAATTATAAAATTAATTAATGAAATTTATATGTTTGGAATTTCATAAAATAGAAATCATTTTTGAATTCGGAATATCAATTATATCTTAGGGTGAAATTTTGGCATTGTTCTGAAAAACTTCAATTTTTTATGAATAGTGAAACCACTTAGTGGTAGTTAAATAACTGATTTTTTGTTTAAATGAAATATTACAACTTCTGTGATATGATTTTCAAAAATCAGACATACATGGTTGTCATTAGGAAGTAAAATGTGGTTCAATGGGATTAAAATAATTTTTTGGTGAATAGTAACTTTTAAGATTAATTAATCGCGATTAGAGGTAATTAGTGAAATTTAAGGTAAAAATGATATTATAAAAATATGGAATGACATTTACACTTGTCCAACCACTATTTTATGTGTCATGGCCGACCATTAAAATCCATGGGTCAACTTGGGGACCCCATGGAGCCACTTTTTTGGATAAGGACATAAATAACGTTTTATTTAATGTTAAAATAAAAAGGTCACAAACAAGAGTTGTTTTACTAAAACAATTTTTAAATGGGGTTCTACAAGTCATATTTTTTACTATAAATATTTATTAGAAAGATAAAAATATATACCACATCATGATATATTTTTTCTAATTTTTAGACGTTAAATAAATTAAATTATTTATGACACCATGATGATGCAGCGATTACCTAATTAATTAACTATTTAAATAAAATAAAAAGATAATGTAAAATCCAAGGCTTACACTTGTCCAAAGCCTATTTTATGGGTATATGTCGAACCCTTATCACCTTAGCCTCGAATTATATAAGTTTGGGACCTTTGTAATCCGAAAAGCATTGTATAATAATGTAATATTTCATTACTTTCCTAGAATGCCCCTCCTCTCCACATATAAAAGGCCCCCGCCACTACCACCTTATTCACACCTTCCAAGCCATTTGGCTCGGAAAAACTCTGCCCAAATACTCTCCCAAATTCCCTCTCTTACTACTAGAAGCCTCAATTTGGGCATAACTCTTCCCAAGGAAGCCTTTGGCTCAAATCAAAAAGAGTTACCCGATTTTATGGTAATGTCTTCTCTAATGTTGTTTTGTTTTATTTTGCTTCTACAACCCCTTAAACTCTTTTTATTCCATTCTTTTGTAACAACACCAGTATCTAAAATATACTAGGATATTTTTATGATAAGGACATGGTTTGAACTTACACACACATTCATCTAATGGTTATAGAACATATGGTTTCTGTGGGTGGCGAAATACTGGCTCACGAAACGATGATTGTTCAATATTATTTTAAAACCTCTAATGGTGGACATTTTGATGAAACTATTTTCATATATGATATATATATTATGTTTATGTCTTCATTATGCTTTTTTATTTTTCATTTATGGCATACTTTATGATTTCCATTATGGGTAAATGCGATAATTTCATTTTAGAATGTGCGGACTACCGCCCCCTCAAATTTATTTGAATCGTTAATGCCATATGTGGGATGTATAAAGGATGGATTAAATGGTATTAAACATTATATTATACTGGAATTATATTATAACTTTATATAATTATATCTTCATTCCATTAAATATGAAATAGAAATGAAAGTAGTGTTCATGCGTACGTACGGCTTACCATCTCCATGAACGGTGCATTTCATTTCTTACCTCTAAATGTTATATAATATTATAAATTCATGTATATACTGGATATATATGATATATATGATATCTACATTATGAACATAATTTTGGATATAATGTATATTTCTACATATGAACAACTTTTAATTATAAGAAGTATATTTTTGACTCAAGTACCAAAGATCGACAAAATGACCATTATTAACTTAAATAAATTCATAACGTTCATAACATGGTAATAAGTGATATAAAAGGAATAAAGAAAATGAAAAAGGTTCTCAATAAAATATACATTAACTCTAGTTTATTATTCAGGAGGTTAAAGAACGACCGAGTCAAGTCGGACACGAGGTAAGGGAACTTCTTAACCCAATTTCTATTCTTTGGGTTAATATCCTACTTTAAAATTATGTCATGATATTATTTTGTATTTATAATTTCTTTATGTGTACATATAGTGAATACACATAATATATATATTCTATTTAAAAATGATCTTTTAAAGGTACTTTGCCTCAATCTCCATTCATTGAGGCATATTTTGTTTTATACACAAATATCTTTTATACGGTGTATAAACCCCTTTGACATTTATGTTTATTCAAAAGGAATCATTGTATATGAAGCGTTTTAATAAATGACCAAAAAGAATTTTTTTCTTGTTGAACCTATGCGGCGACAACGACTTCTCCACCACCGTGACTATTATTTGAGTTTTGGCTTCCTCTACAAGCCATAACGTTTTTTAAATGAAAAATAAATACAAACTTTTAATTTTCATTAATTTTGGTATTGAAAATGGTTTTGAAAGTGTTTTTTATTATATAAATGTGTTGTATTGATATCTTGTGATTGAAATGTGGAAATTTTATGTTTCCTTTATGCATGTTTATGTCATATGAATATGTTATGGTTATGATATGTTTAAACCTATTCATATGAGGAATGCATTGGACTTAATAAGTGACGGGTGGAGCCTGCTGTAGCTCCTCGATGCATCGGTAGGTCTCATGAGACAAACTAGTGTCTTGGCATGAGGCCTTGACAAAATCTTATTTGTGGTCTTGGCACGAGGCCTTGGCTACGTGGTTATGAATGTATGGCATTATGCATTCCATCATTATGAAAGTGGTTATTGATATTACATGTGATTATTAGATTAGTAGAATATCCATGTGAGTAAGTAAATGGAATTATTTAATTTTATTTTTGCCATATTATGCTGAAGTTAAAGTTTAAAAAGGCTTTTGTTTCAGTTATACATTGCCTTAAATGTTAATTTTTATTTATGAAAGCTTCCGCAATATTGTTATCCTTACTAAGCATCTAAGCTCACCCCTTTCAAGGTTTTAATATTTTCCAGGATGTGAAGAAGTATTTTATGAATGACCTGCAGGGATAGTCAGAAAGGGATATGAGTGTGGACTATGAAGACCATGTTATTGTAGTTTTATTTACTTTATGATGTAATGTAATACTTATGAATGTATCTAGTGTTTCCGAGGCTACTAAACTAATCGGTCTTTCGAGACATGATCTTCTGTGATCATGCCAATGTTACGAAGTAATGCTCCGACTCTGGGTACCTGGGGTCGGGGCATTACAGTTGGTATCAGAGGCAGTTTAGTACTAACCTTGGAAGCTAGATTTAGATAAACTCTGATTAGAGCACATAGCCTGAAGATAGACTTTAAGTATTAGTATAGAAGAACTTCCTAGAATTTGGGTATTATAGAGATTTTGTGAGTTTTCCGAGCAATACATCCCTGTCTGGATACGAGAAGGTAGAGGTGGATCTGGCACAGATGTACCTAGGGGTAAAACCTGAAAACACCGCATTGAGATTGACTTGAATGGGAACTGGTGCACGACAACAGGCCTTGATGCACTCTTGGTTACGACACTCCCGGCAGAAATTCATAGGATAATTCTCATTTTCTTTACAAACCAATATGAAGGGTTATGAGTATATACTTCCTCAAAGAAATTTTTTTTATGATTATGGATTATATCCATATATAGTTCAATTTATGTTAAGTATTTTACAAGTTTGGAATTATTCATTGCAATTCATAAACTAACCTAGTTTATGACATTGTATAGAAATGGTGCCCAGTGGAAGGAATGTGAACTCCAACAATACGTATGATCCAAAGCATAAGAAGGATCATATCTTTCATGGTATTAAGACAACATTTATAAGGGAAATAATCTCCGATGTGTTCTCAATATATGAAGAAATAGTATCATGTGTTAATAAGATAAGTAAAGAATTCTCTGAGTCTTATGGCTTTGAAGGGAAGAAAGAGAAAAAAATGATGGAAGAGAGAATGATGGAAAAAGGGACGTGGGAAAAGAAGAATATTACAATATGTGATAACTGTGGGAAGATACACCTCGGAACTTTCCTGAAGGGAATGGGAGTTTGTTATAAGTGTGGAGAAAAAGGACACCATGTTCGTGACTGCAAGGGTAAGAAAAAGGTTTCAAATATAAAATGCTTCATCTGCAAGGAGTGGGGACACTACGCAAAACAATGTCCAAATCATCAGAGTGTGCCCCAAATGATGTTATTGGATAATAATCAAGTTATGATACTACCACAGATGAGGAGGAATGATTAGAGTTCTTATATTGTTATTAAATAATTTTTTAATTTGAGTGTTGTATCAATGATGTACCGTTTATAATAATTATGGAGTATATAAGGATTGTACTGCAGTACTATTTCATCAAGGAATTGAGATTGTGTAGAACCATGAAAAGTGACTCCACAGTAGGTTAAATTTTTGGAAAATATATGGTTGAGAGAATTATAAACCATAATATGGTTCTGATACCAAGATAGTGATTTTGGAATAGGACATGATTGATTCGGATAAATTATATTGGATATTCTTTCCTTGAAACTGATTGATGATTTTTATACACTTTTGAACAGGATGAGTGTATCTTGTATTCTATAAGGAATAAGGGATCATGGTAATTCAGGATATAGCAGTGTTTTAAAAGAATACATGATGAAGGTGTTCACGTGTTGTTACACAGATAAAAAGGGGATCTTTATTGTGTTTACCTTCCTCATAAAATTTGGACTGTGAGTTTGACAAAAGTATTTTGGATAACTATAAAGGTTGGAATGGATTAAGTTGAACCATGGATAGTAATGTTTAAGGTTAAAAAATTTCGGAATATTATTTTTGGAACATTATAATAGTTTTATAAAAAGGACAACCTTCAGGTTGGGCAATTACCCGTTGCTTCGGACAAAGCTGTAGGAATCGAACCCACAACCATATTGCGATAGGCCTTCATGACCTACAACTAGCATGCAGGAAGTCCCTGGTTATTAAAAAATAGTTTTCATAATCTAAATGGTATGTGTTAATATTTTTAACCTTGTACGATTAGGATAAATATAATATTTTTGAGTTCTATTATTTTTTTGAGTGAAAGATGAGTTTGTGACAGAAATTAGTTGAAGGTTGAAACTCTACTTGTCAGGCATAAATATATATATATACCTATATCTTATTCTATGAATAAAATAATTCTTAAACTTTAGTAATGTGATATTGAAACAAAAAATGTGTTATCCTAATAACTTATGTCTTGTTAAACTGATGATATTTTAAATCAACATAGATTGAAGGCATTGAGGCCTTCAATTTGACACTTTTTGTGATTGATGACCTCAATCACTCCCTACAAATATTTACGTTTTTCCTCCAATTATATGTCTTTAATTGCCACCAATGTTCTCCTAATCGAGATCATAATTGGGTGGTGACATTTTCATTTCCCTTTCCCTCTTATTAAGGCTAAATTTTATTAACCTTATTTCCGATGTGG
This sequence comes from Viscum album, assembly GCA_963277665.1. Taxonomy (NCBI): domain Eukaryota; kingdom Viridiplantae; phylum Streptophyta; class Magnoliopsida; order Santalales; family Viscaceae; genus Viscum; species Viscum album. The sequence goes on along the minus strand of OY728167.1, from coordinate 229,318,060 downwards.
GTTTTCCACAAAGGTATTTTCTATTTTCAGCCTTTTATTTTCAAAGAAAAAAATTCAAATTGCGAGGATGCAATTTATTGAAGGAGGGGAGAATGTAACACCACAAGCTTCCACGGTACACTTCTCTTTGAATAATACAGTAGCGTGTGTTGTACGCAACATCGAGTTTTAACACACACCACAACTAATCAAAGTAGCCGTTATGAATAGTAATACCCATTTTTTAAAATTATAGAAATTTTATATATCAAAATAGACTTCATTTTTGTATTCGTAATATCGAAATTATCCAATGTTTAATTTTTTGTAATTTTCTGAGAACTTCCAATTTTTTATGAATAGTGAAAAATACTTAAAACAACTTTTTAAATCAAAATCATTTATAGTGATAAGTTATACTACTGAGTGTTTTTAAATTATAATTAGAATATATTTTTACCATTTTATGCAATGGTGTTCATTATAATTAATTTCACTTTGAAATTGGACATAAACAATTGTCAATCTTTTGATATATATTGTTTCTAAAAAACACGCTATTTGTTGTGACAGTGGGAATTAATTATAAAATTAATCAATGCAATTTATATGTTTGGAATTTCATAAAATATACATCATTTTTGAATTCGGAATATCAATTATACCTTAGGGTGAAATTTTGGCATTGTTCTGAAAAACTTAAATTTTTGATGAATTGTGAAACCACTAAGTGGTAGTTAAAAACCTGATTTTTCGTTTAAATGAAATATTACAACTTCTATGATTTGATTTTCAAAAATCCGACATACATGGTTGTCATTAGGATGTAAATTTTGGTTCAATGGGATTAAAATAATTTTTTGGTGAATAGTAACTTTTAAGTTTAATTAATCGCGATTAGAGGTAATTAGTGAAATTTATGTTAAAAATGATATTATAAAAATATGGAATGACCTTTACACTTGTCCAAACACTACTAGATGTGTCATGGACGACCAATACAATACATGGGTCAACTTGGGGACCCCATGGAGCCACATTGGTAGGAAAATGACATAAATAACTTTTTATTTAATGTTAAAATAAAAAGGTCACAAACAAGAGTTGTTTTACTAAAACAACTTTTAAATGGGGTTATACAAGTCATATTTTTGACTATAAATATTCATTAGGAAGATAAAAAATATTTCCCACATCATGATATTTTTTTATAATTTTTATATATTAAATAAATTAAATTATTTATGACACCATGATGATGGAGCAATTACCTCATCAATTAACGATTTAAATAAAATAAAAAGATAATGTAAAATCCAAGGATTACACTTGTCCAAAGCCTATTGGATGGTTATATTTCGAACACTTATCACCTTATCCTAGAATTATAGATGTGAGGGACCTTTGGAATCTGAAAAGAATTGTATAATAAAGTAATATTTCATTACTTTCCAAGAATGCCCCTCCCCTCCACTTATAAAAGGCCCCCACCACTACCACCTTATTCACACCTTCCATGAAATTTGGCTCGGCCAACCCTTGCCCAAATACTCTCCCAACTTCCCTATCTTACTCCTAGAAGCCTCACTTTGGGCAGAACTCTTTCCATGGAAGCATTTGGCTCAAATCAAAAAGAGTTTCCCGATATTAAGGTAATGTCTTCTCTAATGTTGTTTTGTTTTATTTTGTTTCTCCAACCCCTTAAACTATTTTTATTCCTTTCTTTTTTAACAACACCAGTATCTAAAATATACTAGTATGTTGTTATGATAAGGATTTGGTTTACACTTACATACACCTTCGTCTAATGGTTAAAGAACATACAGTTTCTGTGGGTGGCGAAATACTGCCACACGAAACGATGATTGTTCAATATTTTTTTAACACCTCTAATGGTGGCCATTTTGATAACGCTATTTTCATATATGATATATATATTATGTTTATTTCTTCCTTATTCTTCTGTATTTCTCATTTATGGCATACTTTATGATTTCCATTATGGGTAAATGCGATAATTTCATTTTAGGATGTGCGCACTACCGCCCCCTCAAAGTGATTTGAATCGTTAATGCCATATGTGGATGTATAAAGGATGGAGTAAATGGTATTATACATTATATTATACTGTAATTATATTATACCTTTATATAATTATAACTTAATTCAATTAAATACGAAATAGAAATGAATGTAGCGTTCATGCGTAAGTACGGCTTACCGTCTCCATGAACGGTGCATTTCATTTCTTACCTCTAAATGTTATATAATATTATAAATGAATATATATACTGGATATATGTGATATATATGATCTCTACATCATTAACATAATTCTGTATATAATGGATATTTTGACACAAGAACAACTTTTAATTATAAGAAGTTTATTTTTGACTCAAGTACCAAAGATCGAAAAAATGACCGTTATTAACGTAAATAAATACATAATGATCATAACATGGTAATAAGTGATATAAAAGGAATAATTAATATGAATAATGTTCTTAAGAAAATATAAATTATCTCTAGAATATTATTCAGGAGGTTAAAGAACGATCGAGTCATGTCGGACATGAGGTAAGGGAACTTAACCCAATTTCCATTCATTGGGTTAATCTCCTACTTTAAAATTATGTCATGATATTATATTGTATTTATAATTTCTTTATGTTTACTTATAGTGAATACACATAATATATCTATTCTATTTAAAAATGATCTTTGAATGGTACTTTGTCTCAATCTCCATTCATTGAGGCATATTTTGTTTTATACACAAATTTCTTTTATACGGTGTATAAACCCCTTTGACTTTTATGTTTATTCAAAAGGAATCTTTGTATATGAAGCGTTTTACTAAATGAAAAAAAGGAATGTTTTTTTGTACGTATTCGGCGACAACAACTTCTCCGCCGCCGTCACTATTATTTGAGTTTCGGCTTCCTCTACAAGCCATAACTTTTTTTAAATGAAAAATAAATACAATGTTTTAATTTTCTTTAATTTTTGTATTGAAAATGGTTTTGAAAGTGTTTTTGATTATACCAATTTGTTGTATTGATATCTTGTGATTGAAATGTAGAAATGTTATGTTTCCTTTATGCATGTTTATGTGATATGATTATGTTATGGTTATGATATGTTTAAACCTGTTCATATGAGGAATGCATTGGACTTAATAAGTGACGGGTGGAGCCCGCTATAGCTCCTCAATGCATCGGTAGGTATCATGAGACAAACTAGTGTCTTGGCACGAGGCCTTGACAAAATCATATTTGTGGTCTTGGCATGAGGCCTTGGCTACGTGGTTATGATAGTCTAGCATTATGCATTCCATCATTATGAATGTGGTTATTGATATTGAATGTGATTATTCGACTAGTAGAATATCCATGTGAGTAAGTAAATGGCATTATTTAATTTTATTTTTGCCATATTATGCTGAAGTTCAAGTTTAAAAATTCTTTTATTTTAGCTATAAATTGCCTTAAATGTTAATGTTTATTTATTAAAGCTTCCGAAATATTGTTATCCTTACTGAGCATCTGAGCTCACCCCTTTCAATGTTTTAAAATTTTCCAGGATGTGAAGAAGTATTTTATGAATGACCTGCAGGGATAATCAGAAAGGGCTATGAGTGTGGACTATGGAGACCATGTTATTGTAGTTTTTTTACTTTATGATGTAATGTAAGACTTATGAATGTATCTAGTGTTTCCAAGGCTACTAAACTAATCGGTCTTTAGAGACATGATCTTTTGTGATCATGCCAATGTTACAAAGTAATGCACCGACTCTCGATAGCTGGGGTCGGGGTGTTACACCCCTTCCATAGATTTAATACAGAACCACCCGTATACATAAACAATACCCAAGAACCATAACATAATTGTAACACATTACACAAGCATAAATGAAAGATAACATTTCTAAATTTCAATCAAAATATATTGGTTTAATATACTGACATAATCAATCCATTCTCAAAAAAATATTCATTAAAAAAATATATAAAAAGGGTATGAGGAATTTATTTTTCTTTAAAAACATTATGACTTTTAATGGATGCCAAATATCAAATAATGCTCGCGGGGGTGGAACGGTAATTCTCATTGATTACATTAAAGAGAAACATTCCCTTCTTCATTTAGTAAAAGTATTCATATAGAAAATATTCCCTTTTAATGAAATTAAATTTCAAAAGGGTTTCTAAAACTTATAAAGGAATGTTGTAACACATTGTATGCCTCAAGGAATGAAGATTGAGATGAAGTCCCTTACATTCTGTCTAACTTTTCTAGTCCATTCATTATATCCATGAATAATAAACATAAATAAATTTCTTCTTGCATATGATCCTTTTTCAAGTTTATTATTGCTTTTATATCACTTATTACTACATTATTAACATTATATAATTATTTTTGTTAATATAAGTTCTTTTTCCAATATTTGGTACTTGAATAAAAAATAAACCTGTTATAAATAAAATTTTTCCATGGGTTAAAAATTACATTATCTCTAGAATTTTATTTATGATTTAAATATCATATATATCCTATATATATGTATTTTGAATAGTAAAATATATATTGAGTTATGAAATGAGAAGCACTTTTCATGGAGACAGTAAGCTGTACAAACGCATGAATGATACTTTCAATTATTTTTCATATTTAAGGAAAAAAAACAAAATGATACATAGGCATATAAAAATTACAGTATAATATTGTTTTTATATACTTTTCATCAGTTAATTAATTCCTTCAATTTATAAATTCCTTGTATGGAATGAATGAGTCATATCACTTTGAGGGGGCGGTAGTCCACATTTCCTCAACAGAAATTATCATATTTACCCATTATGTAAACCATAATGATATGATATAAATGAAAAATACATAAGTGAATAGAAAATATAAATATAATATATATCACAAATAAATAAACATTAATCATAATTGTAACAACCCAAGATTTTATGAGAATTATTCTTTTTAATTTCTTCGATGTCTTTTGTTGTACACTACACCAAATTTAGCGTGTGCTATATGCAACACTGTATTAACTTGTAGCATATGCAACACTATTCTTGGCTCGTGTTACACACAATTTCAAGTTCATTTTGAACAAATTATTATGCGCAACATTATGTATAGATTTTGTTTAATGTATAATTGAAATAAGATTTAATTATGTTATACGCAACATCAAAGGGATCTTGCACTACACACAACCTTGACTTGGCTTGCGTTACACACAATCATGACCTTCCTCGATAGCGTGTGTAGTACGCAATATCGAGTTTCACTAAATAATGATATATTGTTATAAATTATTATGGACTAGATGTTATGAATAGTATTAACTACATTTTTAATGTTATAACATTATTATTCATATTACACATTTTCTGGAACATCGTATGAGAACAACATAAATATTTTGAGTAAAATAAGTATTTTTCAAAAAATGCAGTTTTGCCACCTTTTAATGGTGCATCCACTTTTAATAATGTTTTTATAGTTTTATAAGTACAAATTGACAAAATAAAATTCTTATTTGGAATAAGGATATAAATATTTACTTTGGATAAATTTTTCATCTTTTTCTGATAACTTTTATATTTTAATGAATAGTAAAAACACGCTATATTTTAATTTAAAAAACTTTTTTCATCGCAATAATTTATATGGTAAAATTATAATATTAAATGGTTTTAAAGTATAAATAGAATATATTTTTACCATTTAATATAATGTAGGTCATTACCATTCATTTTACATTGAATTCAGAAGTAAAAACATTTAAATTTTTGGCAATGTTTCAACTTTTAAAACCTATTTTCTTAACAACAGGATTAATTTTAAATTAATTACTGCAACTTCTATGTTTTGAATTTTGAAAAATTTATTCCATATTTGAATTCAGTGGGTCCAAATTATTTTAATGGGTTACTTTTATTTTTTTGATATTATGTATAGTAACTACAATAATTTTTATGTACTGCAGTTAAAGGTAAATCAGGTAATTAATGGGTAAAAATAAGATTATATAATTACTCTAACAACTAAAATAATTCTATTGGATGACTAAAATTAGACCCATATCACCTAAGGGTCGTAATAACCACGAAAATAATATAATGTTTATTAAAACCAAAGAAAGTGAAAACATGTCAATCTCTTAAATCTTATAAGTATAATAATATTAATTTAGTGATAATCTACATGAAACCTAGAACATTAATAGTCTCCAGAAGGCTAATAAACTGATCTACATCATGTGAATTTATTTAGTATTTTTAGGGATTAAATAATTATCATTAAAGGTGACACAATAGTGATGTTGAAATTATTTTATTGATTGAAATATCAAATAAATGGTTTTAAAAATATTAAAATAAATATTATATTAAAATATTTAATGTTCTACACTAATTTTCTAGATAAATATGAAATGTTATGAATCTATTAAATCTTTGATTTCAAACATATCTTATTGTTGGATTTTATTTAAATTCAAATAAATGATTAGTGTCAAAATTGACACAATTATTATTTTATAAGAATTACATAATATAAAATTGTTTGAAAACCACAAAAATATTTATAAATTATAAATTAAAATTTATATGTTCGACAACGTCATAAATTTCCCAATTATGGACAATTTATTACACATAAAAAAAATTATAGCAATTTAAAATTTAGAATCTTATTACCACAAATAAAATTAAATAGATTAAATAAGGATAAATCAATTTGATAAGGTATAAAATAAATCGCAAACATGCCTAAATATTATTAAATGATGATATTACAAAACTATATCATCTAATAATTGAATATGAGTCATTTCTGGAGGTTTTTAAGTGGGGTTTGATTTATTATAAATTAATATTTTTGAGATTTCCAAATGTCCCCCTCTCCTCCCTTATAAAAGGGCACCTCCCCCCTCTACTCTTTGCAAAACTTTGAGCCTTAATGCTCAAAACAACCCTACCAATTTCTCTTCTACACTTTCCTAGAAACATACTAGTGGTCCTTGTCTTCTTCAAATACCATCATTAGTGCCCTAAGAGTAGGTTAAGAAGAGGCGCTTCAAAGAAGAGGTAATATCCTTTACCGATTCATTCCAATTTATTTCTTCTTCTACTTCTTCTTCTTTATTTGTTTCACCATAAATTAAAAACATCAGTATCAATCATATACATATATGTTATTATAAATATGAAACAATCCTATTTCACCTTCTATCCATCCTAGGGAAAATGAAATCACCACGTTTTCATACGTACGGAATACTGTGTCCACGTCGTGGTGTAATATGTTTTTCCACCACCACCTTACTTGGATGGTTATAATGGTGTAAAGAATAACTATATATAGTTATTATAACATCATACTGATTATGATATATTATATCATCCACTAAAATTCAATTCAATAATTATGGGATCGATATTTTCGCTCGTGCGTATGTACGGATTACCGTCTCCATGATGCGATGAGATTCATTCTCCATGTTAACCATTCAAGAGTGATTATAAATTATATAAAATAAATAATAATGAAATATATGTCATGATAATGCTACTGGATTTTGTTATATATATATGTCATCTACTTACTTCCATTCATGTCAATAAGTAAAGCAAAACATCGTTCATGCGTACGTACGGCCTACCGTCTCCATGAACAGTGTATTTCATTTCATATATCAATCAATTATGTATATATATATATATACTGAATATATATGGTATATAAATCATGATTTAAATTTTGGAAGTAATTAAATCATGATATAAGTAATAATAATATATAGAACAACAATTCCAAACACGTACGATAAATTAACAGATTTTACCCAAAACGCTTCTTTAACATGCAATTTACAAAAGAACAGGTAATATAAACTGAAAAGTGAACAATATATGATATCATAACAATAAAAATGATTTTTTAATAAGTCAATGACATTATTTAAATCATTATACTGGATGTTCGAATACGTAAAAAGCATATCAGACCTAAGGTAAGGGATAACTTTTCCAATCTCATTTTTATCCGAGATTGTTTATTCGTAAGTATTTACTGGGGTTATATTTATCATCCAGGTCTATGTTATCAAAAAAAGTTTCATGAATGTTTAAATTCCTTTATACCCATTTTTTTCACAACATGGTATGTAAGGAATCTTTCTTTTGTTTACCATACGAGGTACTTTTTTACTTTTTCATCAAAAATACGAGAAGAAGGTTTTTTTAAATTATACGGCGTGAATTGATTTTTATGGTTTATATCGACTTAATTAATTGAATTTTACTCTAAAAAAATTCATGAATATTTTCAAAAAAATACCTTTCTTTTAAAATTGCATGGAATTTTGTGAAAAGAAAATGATTCTGAAGAAGAAAGGATATTTTCCTCAATAATTCATTTCAATTGTTTTATAAAAAACATTTTCCATCTAAGATGACATTGTTTCATATTTGTATGTTTCAAGTATATTGTATCTATGATTTACATGGTTTGAATTTTCTTATGATGAAATTACATACATTTGTTTTATATGGATTATGATAGGATGGGATGATGATTATGAAACCCATTTTATTCTTTGGATTTTGATAAATGATTTATGTTTATGTTGTGGCACACGTAAGAATGATTTAATTATATGATGGGTGGGACATATATCTCCCTCCAATGCATTGGGTAATTATTTATATCTCATGATATTGACATGGATGGAATGGTAAGTTAATCTGGATCAGTGATACCGGACTGGAATGAGGAGTGAACTCAATTCAGAAAGGGAGTTTGTCCACTAAGATGGTCTTGGCAGCAATGCCTTGGATACTATGGAAATAATTTCACGTGATTAATGGTTTTCCACAATTAAATGTTTTATTCCCATGCAATTTTATCATCATTGATGTTCCTTTATGACCTATTCCTTACGAACATTCAATATTTATTTCACAACTCATGATTTTGATGTATAAACATTATGTTCATGTTTTGAAGTTCAAATGTATATGGTTTGATTTATTTTCTCTATGCATACCCTTACCGAGCGTTTGAGCTCACCCATTATATGTTTTATTTTCCCCAGGTTATAAATAAAGGTTTTAGGTAAGAAAACAAAAGGGGAAGATCATTATTGGAGATATTGAAGATCATTCACCATGATTAGTAGATTATTTTACTGAGTTTCCAAATACACTAAACTAGTACAGACCTTTGGTGTCTATTTTTTGATGTATTAAGTATTCCTAAAAATTATTGTTATGTCCATGTACATCAAGTTTTGGTCTCTTCAATAATGGACACCATGATACGCGGTAGGACATAATTGAACAACCATCGTTTCGTGAGGCAGTAGTTCATCGTCCACAGAAATAGTATGGTTTAATTATATTAGATGGAGGTGTGGGAAAGTGTAGTTCGATTACTTATCATAAAAACAACCCAGTATATTTATGAATTGGTTATTTAAGTAATCAAATTATAAGTAAACCGTAGGGAGTGGAGAAGGAAAATAAAATAAAATAACTTGAGAGAAGACATTACCTCCAAATCAGGTAACTCCCATTAGTTTGAACCAAAATGAATTTTTAAATTGCCTTATGCCTAAAATAAGGATTATACGAGGAAGAGTGGGATGTTGGGAGAATATTTGGGAAATGTTTGGACGATCCAATTGGGCATGAGAGGTGTGAGTAAGGGCTAGAGTTTATGGCCTTTTATAAAGGACGGGAAGGGATCCATAGGAATTTTTGAAAGTATAACTTTATTATAAAATCATTTTCGGTCTAAAAGGATCCATAACAAAATAAATAATGATATAAGATGACAATTGTTTGAAATATAATCATCCAAAAATAATGGGAATTTTTTTTGGATATTTTTTAATCCCTATCTTTTAGCTTTAACCCTTAGTTAAGTAATTTGACTCTTACCATGTCTTCTTGTGTATTCATACTATATAATTAATATAGTTACACTAAAATTCCAATATAAAATAATGTGGTTAATTAAATAAATTTTAAACAATTTTTATTTCATATTTCAAAATATTATGTTTTTTGGATTATGAAATCATTTTATAAAAAATATTTGTTTTCAAAACACATTTATGTCAATTTATATACTATTCATAATATGAATTTTTAAAATTTAAAAACTAACTTGAGTCTTTCTAAAATATAACATTACTGAAAATATAACAAGTCATAGGAATATCTAAAATTATACGATGACATAAAAAGTATCAAAATAAATTTATTTTAACATTTATAATATCATTTATTTAAATAATTCATTAATAAGGTAATCATATTATCATCATTGTGTAATAAATAAGTTTATATATTTAATGTAAAGAATTTATAAACAAAATACCAGGATGTAGGAAATATTTCTAGATTTATAATGACTATTTATATTCAAATATATCAATGATAAAACCCCACATTAATATTTATTTTTGTAAAAATATAAATGTTTATGATATTTTTTTTATCTTAAATAAAAATTTATTAATGTCATAATTATACCCAAGAGGATTTCAAATGCCAAACATTACACCCATGGATTTCATTGGTCTTCCATGACATGTAAAATAAGTTTAGGAAAAGTGTTAAGGTAATTTTATATTATTATAATATTATCTTTAGAATGAATTACCCAATTTACCTTTAACCGCGGTAAGTAAACGTCAAAAGATACTATTCACCAAAAAGTATTCTGATCCTTTTAGACCACATTTTTCACCCTGATTAAAACCATTTATGGTGGATGTTTCAAATTTAATTCGAAAAAGAGGTAAAATTAAATCTAAATGAAAAATCAGGTTTTAACTTTTATGCAATATTTTTGACTGTAGATCAAAAATAGAAGGCTTTCAGAAATATAAAAAAAAATTACCCTATGAGAATTTTGATACTCCTAATTCAAAAATGATATATATTTCATCAAATTTGAAACTTAGAATTTCCATGAATCAATTTAAAATTAATTCATGTTCTCAAAAGCAGAAAGCATCTTTTTAGGAAGTAAAAACTATCAAAAGATTGACATGTGTTTATATCCAAGATAAGAGTGAAATTACATCCAATGACAAACATTGGATGAAATGGAAAAAATAAAATCCAATTACACATTAAAAACAATAAATATAATAATATAAATATATAAATTAATTATTTGAAATGGTAGTTCTGAATTAAAATGCAGTATTTTTCATTATTCATTAAAAATTTATCTTTATCATAAAAAATACCAAAATTTCATCGAAATTAAATTTTTATGTTTCTAGGATAAATAATAATTTTTTTTCATGTAGAACATATAATAGTGACAAAAACTAGATTTAAAAAGGGTTCACCATCAAAAGGTGGTAAAATGACCTTTTAAAGAATATAAGAGTATTTCAGGCATAAAATAGGATTCATTCTTATCTTAAGCCTCTAAAATTTATTGGATAAATATAAAGATACATGAAAAAAATGTATTATTTTAATTTATTTTTATATATTCATTCCTTCCAATAAAATAACTATGCATTAACTATCGTTTAAATTAATATTATTATTATATTACTTTTTGATATAACCCAATGTTTTGTGCAACGTATGATTTCGGAGAAATATGTTTTCTCCTGTTGAGTACGCTATCATTCATAGGATCCCCATTAATGTAAAATTAATATTTAATTAACGAATATTAATATATATAAAATTTATTATATTTATTATTTACGTGGGATGTTACATCCATCCACCCTTTTGGGAATTATGTCCTAGTAATTCTATTCACCTATCAAATAAATGGAGGTATTTATCCCTCATAGAATTTTCTGATTCCCACATTACCTCTTCATCCATAGGGTATTTTCATAAAACCTTCTCTTGATTAATTACCTTATTCTGCAACACTTGCTCTCTTCAGTAAAGAATCTGGACTGGATATTCCTCATAAAAAATAATTTCATCAAACTAAACTACCTCTAGACTAAAAACCTGATATTGATATGGAATATACATCCTTTACATTGAAACATGAAAAAAATTGTGTACCTGAGATAATATTGGACGTAAAGACACTCTGTAAGAAATTGATCCATCTTTCTTCATGATTTCATATGGTCTAATGAAACTCGGCTTCAAAATTCCCTTCTAACCAAAACATATCACAATTTTCCATAGAGAAACTATGAGAAAGACATGATCACCTAACATCATGAATGGCCCAAAGGCCTTCATTTTTATTGATTATTTATAACCCCCCTTTGAAGGGATGAGGGGGAACCCTTAAAAGGAACATTGGCTCAGAGATTACATGGCCCGTAGGCTTAGGAGATTACATGACTTAAAGGTCTTAGGGAATTCAACCAGAATATCTATAAATAACTGCCCCTCCCCAGCATTTGCATCCTAATATTCTCTATCCAAATTTGCATGACTGTCTTTCTAGGCTCCCCGTGCAAGCACAGGCTGGAACCGATGGCATAGTCATACCCTCTCATTTTGACAATCCATTTGGCTTTGATCTAGTGAGTGCACCTGCTCTGAATCGTCTTCTAGGGCTACTCCGTTTTTTTGTAGTGCGTCTGGGGCCTACATTCATGTGGCCCGAAGGCATTGGGGTGGCCTAAAAGCCATAAGGTGGCCCGATGTCTTTGATAATCAACTGTACCGAAGGTCTTGGGAGGCCCGAAAGCCTTGTAGGACCCGAGGACAAAACTGGTGGCTCGAAGGCCAAGATGGATGAATAGTTCCGGCTGCTACAGAACCAAACAGTGCCTACTACACTACTGCAATAGTACTACTACAATGACCCAAAAATATTCCACCACTCGGATTTGATCTCTGGTCTCTTGGATACACCTAGAGAGTTCTCACCTACTGGGATGAGGCTCATGTTCCATGATCACATACCTCAAAAGAAAGATCCTTCCTCCAGTTATCCACGTAACATTTCTGTCTACTCTAAGCTATGCTCAGGTGCTTCTGAATGAACAAAACATTTTCTGTTGTCTCTTCTACCATTTCCATCCCCATAAACTTCCTTTAAACAACTTTAACTCAAAAAGATATAGTTTGAAACTGCTTTCTAGGTAATGCCTCAAAAGGAAACATCTATATACTAGAATGATAATTGTTTTTATAAGAAAACTCAACTAGAGGAAAATATTTTTCCAAAGTTCCCTGGTAATCTGTTGAACACAAACGTAGCATACCTTCCAATGTCTAAAATTTTCTTTCAGACTGCCCATCTAATTACAGATGAAAAGCTATACTAAACATTAATTCCCAACCCAATTAATTTTGAAGGCCTTTCTAAAATATTGAAGTGAACATGTCATCACGATAAGATACAACGGAGAGGGGAACTCCATTTAACCTATCTATATCATTAATATACAATCAGGAAATTTGATCTAGAGATAATGCATATTGAATAGGAAAAAATGAGCACATTTATACAATCGATCAATAATAACCCATATTGCATTTTTAGCTCGAGAAGTCTTTGGTAATATGACATCGGAATCCATGGACACATTTCCCAATTCTAATGTGGAACTAGTAATGGCTGAAACATCCCATTCAGTAAACTGCCACGCTACTTTAACCTATTGACATGTTAAACACTTCATGGTAATGTCAGAAATATCCCTTTTCCTTCCATCCCAATAGTAATACACCCAAAGACGTTTGTACATCTTTGTACTTCCAAGATGTACAAAAAATGGAGAACTTTGAGCTTCACATAACAACTATTTCTTCAATAATGGATCACAAGGAACACATAATATCTTCCCAAATATAAAAATAATGTAATTTTCAATGTTAAACTTAGTTAACATACCTTTCAAAACAAATTCTTCCTTTTTTTGCAACACATTGTCATCTTTGTGTGCTTGCATTATTATGTCTGTTAGGGATGATTATTCTGAAAGCTGTAACAAAAAATAGGAATCTACTTCACCAACAACCTTTATTCCAAATTTCATCAAATCCTTAATCATAGTATCTTGTTCCATATTAAAAATGGTTAACGTAGCATTACTTTTTAAACACAAATCATCGTCCACATTATTTTCTTTTTATGGATGGTTATGAATTGTGCAATTATAATCCATGATTAATTCCATCCATCTCCTATGTCTCATGTATAATCATTCCTCTGTGAATATATTCTTCAAAAATATCTAGGAAATCATAGAAAAATATATACATATGTTCCATAAATATATATGGTTCATCGGTTAACCGAAAAGTCATAACTAATAAATCACAATGGCCACATCCACTATGAAACATGGTATTTAAAATTTATGCTTCCTTTAATTTAAACTGATGGTACCCCGACATTATGCCAATCTTCAAAAAATACTGATCTCCCAGGTGATTATCATAAAATTCATCGATATTTGGAAAAGGATACATGTTCCTAACAGTGATATTATTCAAGGATCTAAATTCAATGAAAAGTCTTATTGAACAATCCTTTTTTAACAAAAAAAGATAGGAGCACCCCATGGTGATTTTTTTGGGTTAAATGAATCATTAATCTAATAAATCCTGATATTGTTTCTTTAACTCTAAAATTTCGATTTGAGCAACTTGATAAGGGGGTTTTGAAATTGTTTTAGCATCAGGAACTATGTCAACTATAAATTACACTTCTCGATCAGATATTATACTTGGAAACTCTTCAGAAAAACATAAAGATAATATTTTACTACTAGCACGTCATTTATCTAATTATTTCCATTATTTTCAATAATTTCTGCAAGGAAACATTAATTTTCATCTTTTACTAGTTTCTCAGCTTCCTGATATGTTATAAAAAATAAGGGTTTGTTCTTGTATAAAAACTGAAACTCTTTCTGAAAATAAACCACTTTAGCTCTGTAGTCAGTCATAGAATGATAAATAGAAACAAATACATACCCAAAATAACATCAAACTCTAATATAGGTAAAACAATAATGTTTTCATATAGATTATTTCCCCAAATAAGGATAGGAATATTCTTTTAATTTCTTCCCTCAAAATATCCTCTAGGTGTTTTAACCATAAGTTCAGGATTCATATATTGAGATGGGATAGCCAATTTAGAAGAAAAGTTCTCAGAAATGAAAGAATGTGTATACCTTGAATCAAACAACACATTGTTATAATCTGAATTAACAAACAATATTCTGAATACTACATCATTATATGGCCCAACATCTTCTGAAGTAGTTTCAAAGGATTTCACGACCCTTTTCATCTTTTATTCTGTCTTCATTCCATATTTTTAATTCTTCTTTGGATACTCATTTTCATAGTGATCCATTTCATTTCACTTAAAACATTTTACAGAATATAAATCAGAATTTCTCTTACCATTACCCAGATCATTTTCAGGGAAATTACATGCCTTATGTCCCATTTTATAACATGATAAGCACTCACCTCAATTCAAAATGCATTCCCCAGTGTTCTTTTTAACACAATTTTCACAAACTGTAAACTTAAGATTCCTACCATCAAACATTTTTTAAGATTTCTTCCCTTTCATATGCCACCTCAACCTCTTATTCTGTTGTTTTCCAAAGAACACCTGATCATTGAAAAACACTATTTCAACCTTCTCATCACAACGAAAATGTTTTTATATCATTAAAATAATGATATTCTATGGCGCTTTGATACATTGGATTTAATCCCAATTAAAAATGATTGATTTTACTATCAAAATCTTTTGTGAAATTTGGATCATACCATTCTAGTAGAGTAAATTTTACATCATAAGCAGCCATTGATTCGTCGTCTTGCCTGAATTTCATGAATTTTTTTTCCATCATATGTCGAAGCACCTTAGGATAATATTTCATAAGAAATATACATTTTAATTCATCACAATCAAGATAATCAATCATCTCATTATCCTTGATATTTTTAACCATCGACCAGCACTGGTCGGATTCACCTTCAAAATGGTATATAGCAAGACTAACCATTTGATGTTATAAACACCCCATGACATAAATAATCATTCCTAGTTATTTAATCAACCATTCATATAGAACAAGGTTATATTATCCTCTAACTTATGGGGGATTTTGACTCATGAAATGGTCAGCAATTGTCAGGTACCTATGTGGTTGATCTAGTTGTTCTTGTGCATGAACAACACCACCATTTATCGCCTGAGTCAATTGAGCCATTACAGAAACAAACTATTCAGTTCTGATTTCGACCATCTATGGTTGCTGATTTGGAATGTTTTTCCCCATGATGTCATCCAATCATAGATTTCTGGTTTCCTCTTTGAAAACAATTTTTTAGAGAAAAATATCTTTGGGGATGCAACATGGTAACATATAAATTCTATATCATTTCAATCATACCATAAATTAATTTATGGAAATTAATTTAAAAATATCCTAACTACAGAAGTTTTCTAAACTGACCTTTGATAACAACTATAAGGACCCAACATTAATCATTACATAATATTCTGTTATGTCAAGAATTCACATTGAGTATCTTTTCATGTTTAGAGTTTTAGATAATTATGCCATAACTATTACATTACATCTCAAATATTAAAATGTAGACACTTATACTCTATCCAAATATTTAACAAAAATAAAACTTCTTAGATAAAACAATAATTCTTTTCTTGATATAAATTTTCTTGAATTATTATTTTATCTTACCCTTCATTATACCATGTGAAAAAAATCTCAAAAACAATGGATTATCATAAAAATATCAGTAAGGGTTATAAAATAATGAATGAAAACATTAGTCCACCAATACATACAAAAGTTAATCATTTTAACATACATTATAAAAGAATAATATTTATGAATAACATACAAAAAACATAAATCATAATGTTAACTTGTGGCATCCATAACATACTTATGTTGTTGCTTTCATAGCTATGTCGGGAGTTACATTTGGAATACCCATTACAGTATATTCTTTATTAACTATTATTTTCAACAATTCATATTAATGATATTTTAAGGGGGAGATTATTGAAAATAATACACTATCTCCATATGATAATTTTGATTCTCACAAATACCCTTAGTTATTTTCTAATGATTTTACATAGTATTTTTCATGTGGTTATTAATTTATTTTACTCTTGAAATAACGAGAATGTATTACTTAGTGCGGAATCTGTTTTAGCGCGTTCTGGAAACACTGTTCACATCTTACGTAGATGAATATAGCGCGGAATCTATTTTTAGCATGTTCTGGAATCACTATTCATACCCTACGTGGATAAATGTAGCTTAAGGATGTAATGCTTGTATACTATTTTGATATAAGAGAAAAGTATGGTTAAACAACGATACATTTTCAGCAAAGTATCGAAGAATAACCTTACGTTAGGAAGGAACCCTATGTTTTGGTTATCAGCAAAGTATGGAAGGAGAACCGTACGTAAATTCTAAAGGTTACATTTATTTCTCAAAAGTATGGTCTATCAACCATACTTTCGTAAACAACCATTGGTTCTTGAAAAAGTATGGATCATGTAAAAGTATGGATATTTTACCGTACATTTGAATGTTGAAGAAAAAGTATGGATAATCAACCCTATGTTTGTTATCAACCTTACGTTGTCAACCCTACATTTGAAGACTATGTTATTAACCCTACGTTTGGAGGCCACGTCATCAACCTTACATTTGGCATCAGAATTTTCAGCAGATGGTTTTTAACTACAACGATCAATAAGCTGATTTCTGGGAGGATTTCAATCCAGATTTAAAGTCATTTTTAAATCACGACTTTGACTGATTCAAAGACGTTTTATTAATGGATTTACGATCAAAATAAAAGGAGCTTTTTATGCTAAGTCTTAAGGGAAGTTAAGACCTCTCTATAAATTCAAATTTTTGAGTATCGCGAATCAGAAGACAAATTTTATGGATCTAAATGTGCAGGAGATATGATTTATTATATATTATCACTCTAAAACACAAAAAAGGATGATGGTGTGATTGATCTATTATTAAAAAAGGTGGAAAACAGAGATTGCAACTATTCACGATTGATCTGCTGATTCAACAGGATCGTAAAAGCTCTATTTGTTCAAGAAGAAGGAACTCGATAGAAGATTCAACTGTTATACATCGAATATCTACTGTGGATGTACTACTGCTGAGGTTGTGAACTATATCTCTATATCTACTACAACTAGATCAACATAGAACTGCTTCATCTTGAAGATCATTATTTCTAGAGACTTCGATTCATCTGTTGTCAGTTTCATTATATTGCAATTGTGAAGATCAACTGGAAATTTATTTATGAAATTATTTTTATTCTTGAGTAACCAGCTTCTCGTTCTTAGCTGTGTAGGTTCGTGTTTGAACCAGAAGTCTTTTTTTCCGTGGATTGTAATGGTGTCAAATGCCTGTACTCAGTTGTGAGTCGGTCTGTGGAAAAGTGGACCAGATAGTGAAAATCACCAAGCTCATGAAGTAGAGCGTTGGTGGAGTGGACTAGGGGATTTATGTTCCCCGAACCCCAATACATCTTTGTGCTCAGGTTTTTACTTTTTCCGCTGCACGATCAAATCTGATAAAGTATAAATGACAGAACTCGTTCAAAAGAAGAGTTATTCAAAAATTGCAAGAGACACAATTCACCCCCACTCTTGTGTATAATCTGTAGATTCAGATCCAACAATTGGAATCAGAGGAGGAGATTCTGAAAGAGCCTTAGAAAGCTTGAAGCATTTAAGAATTATACAACAGAGCATCATGACTGATACAATAGAAGGGAAGTCGATGGTTATAACATCATATTTTAATGGAGAAAACTATGGTTGCTGGAAATTGTGCATGATAATATATCTGAAAAACCTCGGATATAGAGTCTATTCAATGATTCTGACTCCTTATGAAATTCCTGAAAATCTCGAGGCATGGAGTGCTGCTATAGAGGAAGAGTACGATATGAACTCGAAGGCTATGAATGAAATTATCTACGGTCTAGGACCAGATGAATTTAACTGAGTATCTCAATGCCCGAGAGCATATGATATTTGGAAAACAATAGCTGTGGCATAAGAAGGAATAGATAATGTAAGGAAAATGAGATATGAAACTGGAAAACTGAAATTTGATACTTTCCGAATGATTGAGGGTGAGAGAATTACCCAAATGAATGGGAGATTGACAGAAATTATCAATAACATAACTGCTCTAGGAGAACCTATCAAGCAGGCTGATCAAGCATTAAAAGTACTGAGAGTACATCCTTCTAGATGGAATGGTATCTCTGCTACAATCAGACAATCAACACCTGTCAAAGATCTAACTATAAGAGAGCTTGTGGGTACACTGATGATGTATGAAGCTGAAATGCAATATGAAGCTAATGAACAAAAAGTTCTTATTAAAAGATAAGATACTGCCTTCAAGGTAACTTCACTACAAAATAATAGAAGGATTAAGAGCAATGAAGTCAAAGCTAAATCATAAAGCTCTGACTCATCCAACTCAGATGAGGAACTGGCTCAACTAGCCAAAAAATTTAGAAAATTCTACAGCAAGAAAAGAGGCTTCAAAAAATCCTTTAAGGGGTATAATAAAGAAGTGAGATGTTATGAATGCAAAAAGATGGGACATATCAGACCTGATTTCCCACAATTGAAGGATGGAAAGATGAAGAAATTCTTCAAAAGAAATGAATTTGAGCAGAATGACAAGAAAGCTATGAAAGCCACTTGGAGTGTATCTGAAGACTCCAGTAGCTCTTATAAATCTTGCTCAGAGAAATAAAATTTCAATCTAAAGGGAAACTTGTGTTTCATGGTAGAAACTGATGAGGTACACTCATATTACTCCTCCGAATCACATCTTGAATCAATCTACGAAAATGAAAAACTTGCATCCTACTAAAAAATGCTTGAAGAAAGATATGACTCACTATTTAAGAAACATAAGTCGCTGAAAAATATACATAAAGACATTTCAGATGAAAGATACACAATGCTGAAACATCATAAATAATTAACTGATAAATAAAATTTGATTAACACTAACAATGTTAATTTTGAATCAATAATAAAATCACTGTAGGATGAAGTAGAATCTTACAAACAGGCTGCATTGGTTTTTACAAAAGGAGAGAATTCATGAAATAAAATTCTTGGAAAAACTGTCATTAAAAATGAGAGATTTGGAATTGGCAGTAAAGGAGAAAATCCAAAGCTACATTAAAATTTTATTGTTCCTAGCTCTAAAAAGCTTAATTGTAATTTTTGTGGGGCATAGGGACATATAGCTAAAAACTGTTTCTTAATACAACCTCAAATTTGTAGTATTATGAAATCCTATGTTTCAAAAGACTTATATGATTCAGCTAATTTTAAATGAACAAATCAAATTAGGATACCTAGATCATTTCTAGCTAACACTCCTGGACCTAACAAAATATGGGTACCAAAGAATTTTGTTTTAATGTCTTTTTAGGTACAAGGTCACCAGAGACGAAAAGATATATGGTACATGGACAGTGGATGATCAAGAAATATGAGTGAAAACTCATTGAATTTTTCTTCACTCACTCAAAAGAAAGGAGGAATTTTCATATTTTGTGATAATTCCAAAAGAAAAAATCATTGGCATTGCAACTATTGGAGATCCAAACACAGTTTCAATCAACAAAGTACTTTATGTACAAGGAGTAAAACACAATCTGATAAGTATATCTCAACTTTGTGATGATGGATATACTGTTGACTTTACTAAAAATTGTTGTACTATTTCTAAAGATAAACTGTTTAAATTTAAAGCACCAAGAACTGAAAATGACTATAATTTGGATTTAAATTCCTTCTGTAAACAACAAGTAAACTGCTTGACTACTAAAGTAGGTGAATCCTGGATCTGGCATAGAAGACTTGGCCATTGCAATGTATATGTTTTACATAAGTTATCCAAGAAACATTTAGTTTCTGATTTACCTTGTCTCAAATTTGAAAGTGAAAGATTTTGTGATGCATGTCAACTTGGAAAACAACACAAATCATCCTTCAAATCTATTAATAAGGTTGCTACATCTAAACCTCTGGAACATATTCATATGGATTTTTTTGGACCTTCAAGAGTAGTAAGCTTAGCTGGTAAATTATATGTATATGTTTTATTTGATGACTATTTAAGATTTTCATTGATTTTCTTTTTGCAATTTAAAAATGAATCTTTTACTATATTTGAAATCTTCTGCAAATCTGTTAAAAATGAAAAAGGATTTAATATAATCTCATTAAGAAGTGATCATGGTGGAGAATTTGAGAATCTGGAATTTAATTCCTTTTTCTCAAATATGGGTATTAAACACACCTTTTCAGCACCCAGAACACAAAAACAAAATGGGATTGTAGAAAGAAGAAATAGAACAATTCAATAAATGGCTAGAACTATGTTAAATGAATATAGCCTACCTATATATTTCTGGGAGGAAGCTATAAATACAACTTGTTATATAATTAATAGGGTTTTAATTAGACCTATTTTGAAAAAGACACCCTTTGAATTATGGAATAACCGGAAACCTAAAGTAAATTACTTTAATGTTATTGGATAAATGGTTCATATCTTAAACACCAATGATAATCTTGGTATGTTCAATCCAAAATATGATGAATGTATTTCCTTAGGATATTCTGCTACCTCCAATGCTTATAGAGTTTATAATAAAAAGTTAAGGATTGCTGAAGAATCATTTCATCTGAACTTTGAGGAATTTGATCCTTTTGAAAAAAGGACAGAACAAATGGATGAACGTGACTCTAATTATCACATGAGACCTGAGAATATAAAGAACGATTTTGAAAATGATATAAAAGAAATTCAGTCCAGTTCAGAGGAACATGATACTGAATAACCATTAAATATATTACCTAGATAGTCTATAACCCTAAAGAATCATCCTTTAGAAACTGTAATAGGTAACTTAGAAACTGGTGTTCAAACTTGAAGAAATATAGGAAACCTAGTGGAATTCTCTGACTTCCTATCTCATCAATAACCCAAGACTATAGAAGAAGCTTTAGATGATGAAAGCTATGTAATAATAATGCAAGATGAATTAAACCAGTTTAAATTAAATGACGTTTGGGATTTAGTGGATACACCTATGAATTATCCTGTAAAAGGAACCAAATGGGTTTTTAGAAATAAATAGGATGACCAAGGCAAAATAACTAGAAATAAAGAAAGATTAGTAGCTAAAGGATATAATCAAGAAGAGTGAATATATTATCATGAGATTATTGCACCTGTAGCTAGGTTAGAAGCCATTAGAATCCTTTTAGCCTATGCATCTTATATGTATTTTAAATTATTTATGGTGGATTTCAAATATTCCTTTTTAAATGGATATTTAATGGAGGAAGTTTATGTTGAAAAACCTCCTGGTTTTGAAAACTCTCAAAAACCTTATTATGTTTTTAAACATAATAAAACTCTTTATGGCCTTAAACAAGCGCCTAGAGCTTGGTATAAATGATTAAGTTCTTTTCGTTTGAAAAATGATTTTACTCTTGGTATGGGAGATCCAAAACTATTTAAGAAAACTGTGAAATTAATGTTTTATTGGATCAAATTTATGTTGATGATGTAATCTTTGGATCAACTAATAAAAATATTTATCATGAATTTTCAAAATTAATTCCAGAAGATTTTGAAATGAGTATGAGGGGAGAATTAAATTTCTTTTTGTGTCTTCAAATATTTCAAAAAGATTTTGGAAATGTTTTAAATCAAAGAAAATACATTACTGATTTACTTAAGAAATTTGGACTTGAGAACAGCAAGACATTTACAACTCCTATGTGTACTAATATAAAACTTGATTTGCATGAAATTGGGAAATCAGTTGACAACAAGTTATATAGAGGTATGATTGGTAGCTTGTTATATCTTACTGCTAGTAGACCAGATATAATGTATTCAGTATGTCTTTGTTCTATATTTCAATCAAATCCTACAGAATCCCATTCAACTACTGTTAAAAGAATTTTTAGATATTTAAAAGGAACTGTTTTTCAATCTCTTCTTTATCTTAAAACTTCTGATTTTAATTTGATTTCATATTCAGATACTGACATTGGAAGTTGTATATTAGATAGAAAAATTACATCAGGTACATGTCACATTTTAGGAAATTCCTTAGTATCATGGTCTTGTATGAAACAACATTCAGTTGCCCTGTCAACAGCTGAGGAAGAATATGTTTTTGCTGTCAGTTGTTGTGCACAAGTGTTGTGGATGAAAAACACTCTTATGGACATTGGATTGAATTTTAATAATACACCTATTTTATGTGAAAATACAAGTGCAATTAATATTTCAAAAAATCCTATTAGTCATTCTTGAACTAAGCACATTGATATAAGGCATCACTTTTTTTGTGATCATGTTATTAAAAAAGATATATTTTTAGAATTTATAAATACTGAAATTAAATTAGCCGATATTTTTACTAAACCTCTTCCCACTGCAATGTTTGATTTTATTAAGGGGGATCTCGGTGTATTTAATTTTAAATGATTTTTTTATATATTTTTGTTGTAATTTTTTTTTTATTGAATACTGTTTAAGTTTTTCATTCCTTCTTCGTATGAAAAATTTATTTGTATTTTAAATATATGTAATGATGAGTGATTACAAGGGAATCAAGGATGTCAGAGCCTTTTCGACTTCTAAACCCTTTCACATCTATCAAAACCCTTTTGAAATCTGAAAATCGCACTTCCTCTTTTGAAACCCTAACCATCAAACCTTCAGAGACACTCGAAGCAATGGTAAGGACTAAAATAGCTAGTGAGGCCGAGCCGAGCAATGCCAGGAGACAACGTATTGAAGTAAGAGAAATATTACAGGGTAAGGTAATCGATTTTTACTGGTTATTTCAGACAAATCTGTTGTTGAACCAAGATCTGTTATTTCAGAATCATGAACAGATGTTCAATAGTGAAAATATGGAATTTCTATATGAAGTAGAACATAGATACTTCTATAAATCTATACAGTTTAAACTAGGAGATACCGAAGACAGTATGATCGCTAAAATAGAGGATAGGGATTTCTCTATTTCATCATTAGAGATTAGTTAGATTCCCAACTTCCCTCATGAGGGAGTTTTTGATTTTGACTTGAAAAATATAGGAGATTCCCTGCATAAATCTGAAGACATTATGTCTTTTCTTTTTAGTACCAAGACAATAAAGAAAATGTTTGTTAAGGATTTGGAGCCTGATCAGAAGATTTTGGTAAAATTATTCAGACCAGAATAGCTCCACGGATGGTAAAAATGGAGAAGATTTTGTACCTTGATATGTATATAAAGTTTCTTTTGACAAGTGATATTAAGTTAAACTGTCCAAGATACATGATAAGGTATCTCAGTTATTACTGTTAAAGATAGGCTAGGATGAATTTCTATCCCTTTGATAGATTTATTTCTAATCTTCTGTTCAATAAATACATGTTGAGATTAGTGGACGCAATAGTTAACTGTCATCACAGTAATACGTTTAATGCTGGAACCTTGAGGAACGTTGGATATTTCTGGAGCACAATTAAAGGAAAACTTTTTCTAGTAGGAGATGAGGAAGACTCAAAGAGTGCTGAGGCTCAACATGCTAAGTCCAAGGAGGGACAAGATGAATCCAGAGTCAGCAATGTAGCAAGAAGGATCGCTTTGAAGTGACAGATGTTGATAAAGACAGAAGCCAGGAGGGACTTCAATCAAAAAGAAAAAGATCGGTAAGTTCGGAAGTCACTTCCACTGCTCTGGAAACTCCAATAGAACCTTTATTTACTTATTATTTTGTGAGAGAAGTTGTTGCTGATAAAACCATGGAAGATGTTTCTGAGAGAACAGCTCTGGTAGAGAAATCATGATCTCAAGAGGAATCTCAGAGGGAAAATCAGGAACAGGAGATGGAGGCAGTGCCTGGTGAATAAGTGGCCAGACCTCAGGAAACTTATGAAGATATTGATCTTGAAATTCTAGTGGAAGACAAATATGTAGATGAATGTGATGAGCATGCTTCTGAAGCACAAACAGAGGTACTTCAAGAGGATTTTTCTGTGGAGGAGTTTGAAAACTCTAAGGAAAACGTTGTGGACCATCCTTCTCACGACAAAAAAAAGAGAAATATGATGCTGAATCATTACCTTTTTGGTGTTGCTGCATCATCCTGAGAATGTGAATCAAGCACAGGGTGCATCTGATTCAAGGAAATAAGAATTTGAAGAATTGTACAAAAAAGTATCTCATTTGGAATCTGAGAATTCTTCTCTTATAAATTCTTTAGACTTAGAACATTTAAAGTTTCAAAAGCTAAAAGAGTGTATAGTTTCAAGGCAAGAAGATGAAATGTTTAAAGAGGATATGCTTACTACTGTTACTCAATTAAAATATGAAATGGTTATGAAGTCATATTTATCTGATCTGAAGTTGTTTATGGAGAACCAATTTGCATCAGTTGCAAATAATGCTGTTAATGGATCAAGCTCTTCACCTGATTTAATCAGAAGGTTTCAGGCTATCACAGATGCGTTGAGCAATATGAATGGCAAGATACAAGAGATTCAATGTAACAGTTATCCTTTGTCAGTGTTACTGGAAAATCATAAATTCTTAGTGGATCAAATGACATCTAGTGAGCCATCAATTAGAATTCGGTTAGATTAGTTATCAGAGAAGCACTCAGGATTTGTTGAAAAAGATGAAATGATGCATGAGTTTTTCAGAGTCAATTTAATTGAGGATATGCATATGACTCAATAGAACAAAAATCTCATTATCAAGTTTGGATATGGGATGATGAAGAGACTTTGGGAATAGTTTACAGAAATCAAGTCTACAATTTAAAGGAGATAGACCCTGTTGCCTATCTTACCCAAACCTTGATTCCTGTGTATCTCATTGTCATGTATATACTGCTGTTTTTGAATGAAAAATTTCTTCATTGTTTATTTGACTCATTCTTTATTTTTTTTACTAACTTTATTTTTAATATTCCAGTACTCTAGATTTAATTATTGATAAATAGTTCGTAACAACATTTACTAACAGTTCAGTGCAATATTAAACATGTTAAAATCCATGATTTTTCATTCTTTTTTATATCACAAAATGGGGGAGAATTTGGATAAACACAACATCAATGTTTAGGAGGAGAATTCATTTTATTGAGGGAGAAAATTAGATGAGAAATTAGATGAGACATTTGGATTTATAATTATCTTTTTGGTGGAGAAGTTTTTATTTAAAAACATTTTAACGAATTTTGAAAGTTAATTTTATTTTGTTTAAATAATTATAATTATTTTATGGGTTTTGTGATCATCAAAAAGGGGGAGATTGTTGAGCAAAGTATTGTTTTCAACAATGCGTATTAATGTTATTTAAAGGGGGAGATTATTGAAAATAATACTCTGTCTCTTTATGATAATTTTGATGCTCACAAATACCCTTAGTTATTTTCTAATTATTTTACTTAGTATTTTGCAGGAGGTTATTAATTTATTTTACTCTTGAAATAACGAGATTTTATTACATAGTGCAGAATCTGGTTTAGTGCATTCTGGAAACACTGTTCATATCTTACGTAGATGAATATAGTGCGGAATCTGTTTTTAGTGCAATCTGTAATCATTGTTCATACCCTACATGGATAAACTTAGCGTAAGGATGAAAATCATGTATAATTTTTTTAGATAATAGAAAAGTAGGGTTAAACAACCATACGTTTTCAGCAATGTATGGAAGAAGAACCTTACGTTTGGAAGGAACACTACGTTTTGGTTATCAGCAAAGTATGGAAGGAGAACCATAAGTACATACTAAAGGTTACGTTTATTTCTCAAAAGTATGGTTCATCAACCTTACTTTTGTAAACAACAATACGTTCTTGGAAAAGTATGGATCAAGTAAAAGCAAGGATATTTTACCGTACGTTTGAATGTTGAAGAAAAAGTGTGGATGATCAACCCTACGTTTGTTATCAACCTTACATTATTAACCCTACATTTGAAGACAATGTTATTAACCCTACGTTTGGAGGCCACGTCATCAACCTTACGTTTGGTGTCGGAATTTTCGGCAGACGGTTTTTATGTACAACGATCAGTAAGCTGATTTCTGGGTGGATTTCAAGCCGGATTTAAAGTCGATTTTAAATCAAAACCTTGAATGATTCAAAGCTGTTTTATTAATGGATTTATGATCGAATTAAAAGGAGCTTTTTATGCTGAGTCTTAAGGGAAGTTACGACTTCTCTGTAAATTCAAATTTTTGAATATCACGAATTAGAAGGCGACTTTTATGGATCTAAATGTGTAGGAATATGCTTTATTATATATTCTCTCTCTGAAATAACAAAAAATATGATGGTGTGATTGATCTATTATTAAAAAAAGGTGGAAAACATAGATTGCAACAATTCACGATTGATCTGCTAATTCAACAGAAGCGTAAAAGCTCTGTTTGTTCAAGAAGAAGGAACTCGATAGAAGATTCACCTGTTCTACATCGAATATCTATTGTGGATCTAATACTGCTGAGGTTGTGAACTATATCTCTATATCTATAACAACTAGATCAACACAGAACTACTTCATCTTGAAGATCAATATTTCTAGAGACTTCGATGCATCTGCTGTCAATTGCATTCTGTTGCAATTGTGAAGATCAACCGGAAATTTCTTTCTGAAATTATTTTTATTCTTGAGTAACCAGCTTCTTGTTCTAAGCTGTGTAGGATCGTGGTTGAACCAGAAGGTTTTGTTTTTCCTTGGTTTTTAATGGTGTCAACTGCCTATACTCAGCTGTGAATCGGTCTGTGGAAAAGAGGACCAGATAGTGAAAATCACCATGCTCGTGAAGTAGAGCGTTGGTGGAGTAGACTAGAGGATTTATGTTCCCGGAACCACTATACATCATTGTGTTCATGTTTTTACTTTTTCCACTGCATGATCAAATCTGATAAAGTATAAAGGACAGAACTCGTTCAAAAGAAGATTTATTGAAAATTTGAAAAAGACACAATTCACCCCCCTATTGTGTATAATCTGTAGATTCATATCCAACATATATTCCCTATATTTATTAGGAGAAACATTAACGTTTACCATTTTCATGGTAACCAATGCATTGGAGGGCTATCTCAGGATCACCCGCCCTAGGTTTATCACGGAACCACCCACATACAAAAACAATGCTCAAGAACTATAACATAATCATAACACATAACACAAGGATAAAGGAAAGTTAACACTTCCACATTGCAATCAAAATATATTAGTTCAACATATCTACATTATCAATCCATTATCCAAACAATTTTCAATACCAAAATTTGAAAAAAGGGTATGTGGAATTTATTTTCCTTTCCAAAAAAATTATGGCTTGTTAAGGAAGCAGAATATCAAATAATGCTCGTGGAAGTGGAAAGGTCCTTATTACCGCATACGTTAAAAAGAAACATTCCCTTTTTCATTAATTTAAAATAATTTTAGGGAATATATTCCATTTTAATTATAAAAAAAATCAAAGGTGTTTATACACTGTAAGAAGGAAAGTTGTGTATAACTCACGTATTCCTTAATGAATGTCGATTGAGACGAAGTCACTTACCTTGCGTATAACTTGACTTGTTCATTGTTTATCTCCCTGAATAATAAAATTAATTTAATTTCTTCTTTTTTAATAAAATTTTCACGTTTATAATTACTTTTATACAACTTATAACCACATTATAATCATTACATAATTATTTATGTTAATATCGGTCGTTTTTCAGATATTTGGTACTACAGTCAAAAATCAACTTTTTATAATTACAAATTTTCCAGGGGGTAGAAAGTAAATTATCTCTACAATTGTATTAATGATTTAAATATCATATATATCTAGTATATATTTATTTATAATAGTCCGTAAAATTTGGATATAATAAATGAAATGTATCGTTCATGGAGACGGTAAGTCGTACGTACGTATGGATGATGATTTCATTTCCTTTTAATTTTTAAAGGATTGAAAACAAAATGATACATAGTTATATATTAAATCATGTATAATATTATATTTTCATATACATTTAATATGTTCATTAATTCCATCCTTTATCTGTTCCATGTATGGCATGAACGAGTCATATCACTTTGAGGGGGCGGTAGTCCGAACTTTGTTAAATTAAATTATCATATTTACCCATTATGGAAACCATAATGTTTTTATATAAATGAAAAATAAAGAAAAATATACACAATATAAATAAAATATATATCAAAAATAAAAATAGTTTCATCATAATTTCCACTATGAGAGGTGGTAGGAGATAATTTAACAATAATCGTTTCGTGTGGCAGTAGTTCGCCATCCACTAAAGTATTATGATATGAATCCATTAGATTGTGGTGTGTGTAACTGTAGTTGGAATAATTATCATAAAAACAACCCAGTATATTGAGGATATTGGTTTTTTTATGTAAATAAAGACTTATAAAGGAATAGGGAGTGGAGAAGGAAAAGAAAAGAAAAGAACGTGATAGAAGACATTACCTCCAAATCTGGTAACTCCCTTTTGTTTGAACCCAAAGGATTTCTTGAACTTCCGCATTAATATTGGAAGGCTTCTATGAGGAAGAGATAGATTTTGGGAGCATATTTGGGTAGACGCTGGATGAGCCAAGGGGGCTTGATTGGTGTGAGGAATGTTTAGAGGTGATAACCTTTTATAAGTGGGAGGTGGGCCTCTTTAAGAAAGCTTGAACGTATAATTTTATTATAAAATGATTTTCTGTATAAAAAGATTCATAAATCATTAAATTATATGATAATATTACTATTTTTAAAATAAATTCTTCCAGTAAGAATTGTACAGGTTTTTGGATATTTTATAATCAGTATCTTTATGCTTTAACCCTTAGTTAAGAAATTGGATTCTTACCATGTCTTCTGGTATATTCATACAATATTGTAAATATAGATACCATAAACTTCCAAGAGAACCTCAAGTGGTTCATTAATGAAATTGTAAAAATTATTTAATTCATTAGTACAAATCTTTTATTTTATGATTATTAAATCATTTAATAAAATGTATTTTTTTAGAAACTCATTTATGTCAGTTTATATACTATTCATATCATGAATTTATAAAAAATACAAAACAACATGATTGTTTTCGAAAAACTTCTTAATTGAAAATATAAAAAGACATAAAATTCCCTAAAATTATTTTATGTCATTAAATGTTTTAAAATAAATTTATTTTTACATTTATAATATCATTTCTTAAAATCATTCCTTAATAAGTTAATCACTACATCATCATTCTGTTATAAAAAGGTTTTATATATTTAATGTCTAAAAATTATAAATAAATTATCATGTAGTAAATATTTTTAGATCTATAATGACTATTTATATTAAAATATATCAATTAGAAATCCCCACTTAAAAATAGTTTTAGTAAACAGATTCATGTTTATGGTATTATTATTTTTACGTTAAATAAAAACTTATTAAGGTAATTATTTTACCCAAGTGGCATTCAATGGTAAAATAATACACGTATTGTCTTGGTAGGCCATGAATCATCCAAAAATGTTAGTGAATGTGTTAAGGTAATGTTATATTATTATAATATTATTTTTACCTTGAATGACCCTATTTACCTTTAACCGCGGTAAATAAACATCAAATGTAAATATTCACCAAAAATTATTTTGATCCTACTAAACCATATTTTTCACCAAGATTAAAAAAATGTATGTTAGATTATTGAAATTATAATCACAGAAGTGGTATAATTTAATTTTAATGAAAATATCTTTTTTTAATACCATGCATTACTTTTCACTATTCCACAAAAATTGCGGGTTTTCAGAAAAATACAAAAAATTCACCGAAATATAATTTTGATATTTCAAATTCAAAAATTATTTTTTATTTACCAAATTAAAAACCTAGATGTTTTGTTAATTAATTTAAAATTAATTCTTTTTTTCCAAACCAGAAAGTGTGTTTTAAAGAAGCAAAAACTATTAGAATATTGACTTGTGTTTATATCCAATTTAAGAGTGAAATTATTTCCCATGAACAAAAAATGGATCAAATGGTAAAAATATATTCCATTTAAACTTTAAAACATACTAAAAGAAAAATATAAATATATAAATAAATTATATGAAAAAGAAGGTTTTGAATTAAAATGCGATTTCCACTATTCATTAAAAATGAACATTATCAGAAAATTACCAAAATTCAATACAAATTAAATTTTGATGATCTACATATAAAAAATAATTTTATTTTGTAGAATATAACATATAAATGTTACCATAATAAAATTTAATATGGGTTCACCATCGAAAAGATGTAAAATGACCTTATAAAGAATATTAGTGTATTTAATGCTTAAAATGGGATTTATTCTTATTTTAATCCTCTAAAATTTATTGGATAAATGTATAGACATTTATAAAAAATTTATATTTATAATTTAGTTAGTTTTTTTCATTCCCTCTAATACAACGAATCTATATTAACTATCATTTAAAATAAAAATATTATTATATTGTTTTTCGGTATAACTCAATGTTCTGTGAAACGTAAGATTTCAAAGAAATCTATTTTTGTGTGTTGAATACGCTATCAAGCATATAATCCCCCTTAAAGTAAAATTAATATTTAAATCAATAATATTATTAAATATGAAAATTTTGTATTAATTATTTACTTTGGACGATACAACATCAATTGCTAATGTCATCTCATCATTCACATCATCACAACCCAATACCATTATTAATTTAATTTTTATCAAGAAAATTCCATTTTTCTAATCACAAATAACCCATAAATACATACCATCATCTCTACACCACCAAAATGACAGAAAAATAATAATATCACCCACCTTTACAAAATTAATCAAACTATAGAGGAATATCATGACCCCCATATTAACAATTCCAGAAACATAGAAACATAAAAGTTTTATTATCTTATTAAAGGAATTACACAATAGAACATAATATATTTTGAAAAAAAATAATATTATTTCCTCACCTTATCCTTATTAGAAAAAAAATAAACATAACAAAAAAACTTAAACCGAAACGAAGTCATCAAAAATTACAAATACTCATTATTCCATTCCATTTCAAAGTTTAAATTTTTTCCCAAATTTCAACATGTTTTAAAATATGAATATCAAGAGGGAATCATAAAAAAACATTATAGAAATCTCAATTAGTACTGTAAATGTCTATTAACATACATAAATAATGCTCATTACACAATCCCCATTACATTGTTTGAGTCAGTTTCATTATCCTTATTTCATAAATCTAATATATTCATCCAACGAAAAATTTATCAGGTAAATTTCACATCATCATAGTAAATTAAAGGTTAAATGTAGAATCATCTGCCTTAAATATAGATTGAGATAAAGAAACACGAAAATAAGAAGATAATTGAATACGAAACACTGAAAAATACATATAAACCTATAATAACGTATGACCCATCATCCATCACAAAATAATTCTCAAAATATCATAAAATATAAACCACCACCTCTATAGTGAACTATATAATAATATTATTTAATATATGAACAATTAGAAGAAAAATGATACGGTCACCCTTGATCATGAAAGATAGACTATGTAAGGATGAGGCTTAAGAACTATACAAAGATAAAAAATGAGAAATGAAGGCAATGAAAAAGATATATAGGTTATAAATTATGTGAATGGGATAGAAATAACATAAATTAAACCATAAATATATATTTAGAAAATATCATTGAATCATGATGTGAAAAATTTCATCATGTTATTTTGGAATCGGGTCAGCCAAGCCTCTAGAAAATAGTTGTTAAATCATCACTTATCTCGAAAGTAAAAAACCATTCAAATCGATATAACTAAAAAAGGTCTTGGAGCAAAATAGACCTCTATAATTAATGGTTTAGGAAACTAAAAATACTAATGAAATCCCAATGCACCTTCTTTGAATATGAAAATCCTCAAACAAAACAATATCATAATGAGACTCATAAATGAAAAAAGTTCTGAGTAATGGAACACTACAATATCGTGGAAATGTCCTTAAAATCACTATGAAAATATCCTCACTCAAATAGAAGAATCATGGCTCAAATGAAGACTTGCAACTAAATATTGAATTGCTAAAATCACATGGTCCAAGACTCATAGGGAAACCTAACTCATCATAAAAAAACACAAAGGATCACAATATAACATATACATTTATTCTTTCAATCTCAACCAACCCATTAATCATGATGAAATGAACCATTCCATGTCATTATTCTAGCATATAGTTGAAATTTTAGTTAGAAATACAATTTTTTCGACTCAACGTATCCATGCACACAATATAATGTCCAAATTAGATACCCTTCATATTATTATTATTCTCAATAATCAAACCCAATGAAATATAATAATGAAGAAAACTTAAAAACTAAAACCCCCATCAGATACCTCTAAAATATGACCTTCACTCTCTCTAATGAAAAATAAATAAATATTAAAAACAACTAAAATTTATCAATATAAAACCGATCATAACATAAAAAACATGAAATGATGAAACTCAACATACAAACCTTCATTTATGAATCATGCTCCATTGTACACTCTTCCAAGTCATTTTGCCTCTATTTCAAATGAACTAATGAAATGACATGACCATGATTACCCTTATTCCAATGATTATAATTCCTCATTATTCACTCTATGAACATCACATCATCCCTAATAACCAATTCACCGTAATATATGACATAGAAGTCAATATAAATGTGTTAATAAGGTAAAAACACATGGAAAATATCATCATTTTGATCTATCAATCAAGGAATTTCTATCTAACATTACACATCTCCATAATTCTAGAACACCTAATAATATTTTATGAAATAATAAGAAATATTACCCCAATGAATGAACCATCATTGAACATGATGAGGACAATACATCAGAAACACATTTTCAGTAACATAAAACTCCAATAACCTCTTTATCACATTAGAAAATGTCATTTAATAGTCATGAGATGTTTCAATCAGCTCAAGAATACCTAAATCATTCTCTAATAGGATTAGTATCAAATATATTCCAAGAATTGTGGAATTTATAAACTCAGGGAAAAATAGTGTATATCTTCTCATGACCTCTATGTAATTCCTAAAATTGAACAAATTCAGCTCAAATATCCTTAGGTTGTTGGAACATAAACTATATATATCTATACATCTATGGGTAAAAAGTAGTGTTAAGGGATAAATATGATCCAAAACCATGATAAATTATATTCAAAACATATAAGATAAAATTAGGATATTGAAAAAAATTATAATCCTCAGAATTCCATGAAACCAGAAAACCCTATCCTAATACATCCTCAATAAAGCATTTACCACACTCAAGTACATGATCAGTGAAAAATGAAAGAGTATCATAAACCATTACAACACCAATCATATTACACCATATCCTCCCTATGAGAATGAAAAATTCTATAGTACATGAATCAAAATTTCCTCCCATTCCCACTACGATACATCCTATAATTATAGTAAACTAGCATAAACATGTTTTTGTACATTAACTACTCAAAAACCAAATATCAATATAATAACACCACCAATGATGACATATTCCCTAACCAACATAAATGACCACTAAAATCATGAATCATATTTGATATACTAGGATACATAACTAAATGTAAATTTTGGAACTCAAAAAAGGTCACCTCAAGCATCACTACCGAAATAATATTTCAGTAAAACAATATATGATGTTGATCATCCTCTAACCACCCATTTTGAAAAACCCTATAGATTAAAAAATATCACCACAACTTTACATTAGGACAAATTTACTACGACTCCACCAATTAATACAATAAAAAAGAATCCAATATCACCTAGTACTTGGAAACTAAAATTTTGGTCAGATCCATATCATGAAAAAAAGTAGTAAGCTCCTCTATAATCCTCTTTGAATCACAAAACTCATGAGAAATATCACCATGTGACTTCCTATTAATTTCATCAGTTATGGTATTCCATTTCCATACGCTGTTGGAGGTCTCAATTTTTTAGTTCTGTAAAAATCCATCCACCTCGTGTATTAAAAATTATTTTCTCAGTGGGTGATGACATAACTAGGGATATTTTGATCAATAAAAACTATTATGTACTCATCTATGAGTTAATGAATTCATATCTTTCTTGAATACACCATTGTTTCAAACTCAATATTATGCATAATGTAATTATATTCATGAATACATAACATTCATGAACCATGAAATATCACCACAATTTAATATATAATAGAATTACCTATATCATGTCAAGATGAATTCATAAAATCCAGAAACACGAACTCTTCTTTTTGAATATAGAGAAAATTAGCATTATAAAGCTTCTCTAAAAGGTTTTCAAATTTTATATTACAATGACCCATCCATGTGAACGATCTCTCTATCCTCAAAAATGTGTCAAATGGATTTCAACTTGAGGGAAATTAAACATAATCCTTCAGTAATATCCTAAAATAGAAAAAATAGAGAACTGATTCAACATTCATGGGAGAAACCCAAGAAACAATTATATCAATCATTCATGTATTGAGAGTCACTCCCCATTTAGATACAACATGCCAAATAAAATGTAACACGCATGTACAAAAATTGTACAATGAAATGTTTCCCCAAACTAGATTTCATAAGTTTACATCAAAAATAGTATTCAAATTATCATAAATATCCACCCATGACATCAAATAGAAGATTATTTCTTGAATAAAACAAACAATGAACTGATAAAGGAACTCACAAAATAATGAAATCATTATACCCAAGAAAAAGTTTGAGATTTAGTAACATAAAAATCCATAAAAATGAATTTTAAATGCTAATAACAACAACTAAAGGATTATTTTTTAAAATATTCTTCCATCACCCTGACTGGGTAAAAATTAAATTTTTATTGGGGGAGAAAAAACATTTTAGGGGTTGAGTGAGAACCCGAACCCAAAAACAACCACTCAAATGGATTAATGATCCCCAGTATAGAACACTTTTTTTCATAAGAGGTAAAAAAGTGACATGCACCAATGAATGTAGATGATCATACCATCGTTGAATCCATAGATCTATATTCAATATTTGGAATCATTAAATTTAGAAATTGAATTAACTGCTAGTTTGAATCCTTATGTAAATGGGACTACTTGATTTCATCTGTGCCATATTGTTTTCCCTGCCCCTTGGGTAGATGGGAGGTTAATTGGTGATATTCTGATTATGGGTGACAAATGGAGGTCATGCATCATATCCAAAAGATGATTTCAATGTAGAACTATCAACCTGAACCTGAGCTATGGAAATCAGCCTGGGTGATTCCAAGATGACACTTCCTAGCCTACTATCCCTTCACTCAATCTATTTATATCGCTATCCTTTCATCACTGGAATATTATCCTTATTACCAATATGTCCTCCCTCAATCCCCATGATATTACCAAATGTATTTCTTCTAGAACCACCATCCTTAAATTATATTTTCACTACTATGTTATTAACATTATCAGTAGTCAGAGTGAGAAAATGAGAAAATATTTCATCTAGGAGTTTCCAAGGGGGATACCTATTTAGAATAAATAATTTGATCTTTTACCATTAGTAGAGAGTGAATCCTTATCCATCCCCAATGGGTTTTTTTCCTTTCTTCAACTCAAGATAAAATTCATTCACCATTAAATTTGAATGAGATGGAACCCCATATGCCTGGGAATGAGAAGAGTGAGATGGAACCCCTAATGAAGAAGGAGGAGTAGAAGCATCAATTCCCTCTACATGATTGGGAGCGAACTTGAATCCCAGATCATGTTGGGATGAGGGAGCTCCCTCCTGTTAGATTTCATCATCAGCAAGCATAAGGCCGCCCATAGTTGGGAGCTTTCAGCTAGATGCTGAACACCGGGCTCTGAGACCCTCTCCATGTTTCTATATTCCCCAACATTTTTTATGTCTTCTCAGGTATCCCATGTTTTCATTATGATTTCATGAAGAATAATATCAAAACATCCCATGATAATGAATCAACTTCATGAAGCCTTCATCGTCCCCAACACACAGACAAAGCCTCTATTGGATTGACATTGAGATATCTAGCTCAACATAGATGTGTTCTCTATGGGACTATTTCAAACGAAGGGTTGTATCATCGGTGAGAATGAAGAAACCCATGAAATCACAAATTCCTTTGAGAATATATGTATTCTAAAATGGAAGTGGTAACCCCAGCAGTAGTAACACAAAATATATCCTTTTTCAATCTCATCCATTTTTGAAGTCAATAGTCTATTGAAGGGGAAAAAAATATAGCTCCCCAAAAACCAAGGATTTCAAGGACCATGTGTGAGAAAAAATATCCTCATAATGAAAATAAACACTGAAATTAGGTTTATCAAGAACACCAATAGTAGCGACAAATCTCAGATTCCAAGATGATATGATGTACCATTTAAAGACCTCCAACGATGGCCAATTAGAACTAAATCTGGCAAAGTGGGTGAGAACATGAATTTAGGCTGCATTATGAAACTCTTCTATTGATATCTTAAATTCTAGAGAACACTTGGAAGAATTTGTAGGCTTCACGAAGATCTTGATTGGGGGACATATAGGACTTTTGAAGGTTGTACGAGAGATGACAAGTTAACCCTATGTAGATCTACAAGGAAGGATTGATTATGGACCATCGGCCTTAAAACTAGTCCACCCTGAACATTGAGAGGATGGGGATGGTGAAACACACAATGATGGGGGTACCATCAATAGGGAACCTCCACCCACACTCATCCCGCTGACCTAATCCATTCTTCCTTCACCCTCATATGATGATATTCCTACCATGGATCAATCTTTGAAAAGCATATAGCTCTTGTAAACTGTATAAATAAATCATCATTCCTTAGTAATGGATAAAAAAATATTTTTCATCACTTGGATTAACTAATGGTATGATATAAAAAACAATAAAATAACATCTACCATCATTTATAATAACATCAAGCATCCTATTTTTGGAAAATGAGGTTAGATTCAACACATATACAATAGATCATCAATATAAATCTTAAATTCCCACAACTCAGAGGGTGACATCTAAAATGGATGTGTCAAAATTGAAGATATATAGTGTTACAAATCTTTCTGAAAATAAATATCATATCTAGGGGGTATTAATACAGCCTATTTATTAAAGCATTTGATAATTTCAAAAAGTCTTAGGAAAAAAAATTCATGAACTTTTTCAGATACAATCATTAACTCTTTCCTCAAAGAATAAAAAATTACTAAATGTCTATTATCCATCCAATTATCCTACATGAAAAAAAAACAATATTGTATCCTTAAAAATAAAATAAAACAACTCACATAAATAAATGTAAATAATATCTTGTATTGAATATAAAAAATAAATTTCAATGATGATATTGTATGGTTTTATTCAATGTAATTATAAATATCTTATGAAAGTTGAGATTACACAATTTTCATATCAAAACCATGACACACAAATAGCACACTATATTGACCACCAATTAGAAAAGACAATGACAAGGAAACCGGATGAATCTTTATCTAGAGCCCCAAACCTCGAAACTTGTTATGTGAAATGATGGAGTGACAATACCTTAAATCAAATAATGAATATGTCTGAGTAGATGATAAACTAATGGATCCTGAAATAACATTCTTTCATTAATTGATAACTCCATATCATGCATCTAACTATTTCATTATCCCCAACCTTACATTCCCCAATGAAAACCAAATTCAAGACCAAGATTGGTACTATGTCTTTATAGATGAAAAATTTCACGGCGTTTTCTTCTACAGATTATATATCATATATAATTACCAAAAACATTCAGACCATACAACTGCTAATATGGACTCAGTGGAAACTACTACTGAGGCTACATAGGGAACTGACTATATTCGCATGATGACTACCTAGAATATTTGGAAACTATAGCTACTAATTTCCATGCCATATACAAGAAAAATCCAATCAAGATCTCTTCATATAGTCCTATGAACTACTAACTCTAGAAAATAAATATGAAAGCAACTGGGCAATAAACTTTCCTGACTGAAGCCTGACTAGCCATAAAAATGATAACCTCCATGCACATCTTTTTTCTCTAAGAATTGTTGATTCCATCCCTCTTGAGATGAACCTATGCACTTACAAATCTTATTTATCACCTCACCCTTAACCCTCTCTTGAAGATACATGAGAAACATAAATGGGATTGAGCTATCTGAAAATATATATATATATATATAATACATCTTTATAAAATAATTCTTTATTATTCATTTTAGGGTAAAATTGAGAGTATTATTAATAAAATCCATGAATTAAAATACATTCTTCAAAATGTTCAATAACTCCTTCTAATGATATAAAAACTCTTTCTATCTGGTTACCATCAACATAGAAGCAATGTAATCGATCTGCGGTTAACAATGTAACATCTCTCGTTATATTTTTGACACCTCATGATCACAATTCAATTGAATCCTTGACTATAGAGTATCTCCACTTA
This sequence comes from Viscum album, assembly GCA_963277665.1. Lineage (NCBI taxonomy): Eukaryota > Viridiplantae > Streptophyta > Magnoliopsida > Santalales > Viscaceae > Viscum > Viscum album. The sequence continues at coordinate 229,278,334 of OY728167.1, read as the reverse complement.
GAAAACAGAAATCCAATGGAATCTAGTTCTCTTCACTATAATGAATAAAAATAATAACAATATCATGCTACTGTAACAATCACTTTGTCTATCAATCATAGACAGTCCCCTCATACATTAGTAATATATAACCTTGAATCTCACATAGTTCATTCCTCCATAAATCCTTATCCTCAACATTAAACCTCCAATAATCAACCATAGTAACTTTTTAACTTTTTCCACCTAAATAACATGAGGATATGTTCCATTATACATATCTATAAAATAAATAATAACTCCTGGTCTTGGGATATGTAATTAATTTAATATTTTTAAAATAAATTCCTTTAAATTCACCAACACCACACTAATTCAAACACAAGAACAAATAACCTGATGTACTCAAAACTCCATGGTGTGTATCTCATAAATAGTATCACATGGCATTATTATTCTCGGTATGTTTAATTTCTTTTAGTCTAATCATAGAGTCTCTAAGCATTATGTCCTACCAATTATCACTCTCCTAAATTGTGTACTAAATATTATTGATTCACTTACCACACCAACCCAACACATTCCTCACAATTAACCAATTCCAAACCTCATATAAACCTACAATCATGTCATTGATACAACCTTTTCATGACCCTCCACAAGTAAAACCCCTCTCTGACTACTTATGGATATAATTGGGACCCCTAAAATTGGTTTTTAAAAGGAAAATAGTTAGAAAATAGAAATAAGGATATAAAATAAACACATTTGAGGTATTAACCTAATAAATCCGAGGAACATAAGATAAAATTATCAAAAAACTCTATAAAATAATCTAAAATAATATAAAACAAAAAATATATGTAAGGACATATATATATGTTATCTAAAACTAAATACAATACTGTGAAAAAAATAATATAGTAATGAAAGTAACTCAGATGATCTCTACATGATGGGATAGTAGTGTAATTCATGTTTATCTAATATATCATATAAATATATAAAAACAACATATATAATATAAACACAATAATTCAAGAATATATAGTAGGTATATATAAAATATATCTTAGGAAAATGTGGAAGAATCATACTAAATTCACAATCAATAAGTAACAAAACCCATTCATCACCTATAAAAATCCATTTACCAATCAACATCACTAAGTCACACTCACTAAATCTATATGCAGGGATAGTAAATAAATATAAATAAAATATAATAGTAGGTACATGGAATCCACTGACGTACTATACTTGTAACCCTCATATCCTAATGATATATGTTTCGACAACCACATACTCGATCATAAAAACATACCATGCACCACTGCCACATAACCATATAACCACATCGTTAACACATTTAAACTATAATACCTAATCATCATCATTGAATCACCACACAAAATAATATCAATCCATCATATATTTTACCATATCAAAAATAATGATAACGTAATGAGAATTATCTACTCGTCTTCATCATCATTATCTTACATATTGGGGAAAACATTTTAAAATCAAAAAACTCATATTAGGGTTGTTCATGTTACCCATCATTAGTGGGTGTGAATTATAAATCATTAGAAACGAAACTAAATATATAATAATCACATAAACACAAACAATGGATCCACTTATTAATGAGACAACTCTTCTACCACATCCACTGCCACCCCACATCCATTACACACATGCATTCAATTTCATCTATGGAAAACATAGCCAAAACCATCCTCAACACCTAAAAATAACACAAATAGATCCCATTTATTATTCATTTTTTAATTCAAAAATTACCATGAACATTTACACTCATTATTCTATATTTTTTTGGAACTATAATATCCATTAACCTCTTCCACATTTTCATTTATAATCTCATATACCACATAATAATTATTTTTCTTGTAGAATTTGATATTTCATCCCATCATTAACATCAAAATTTCCCAATCCTATTATTCAATTCATCTATTTAATCAAAATTCAAATTATGGAGTCACTAACCCAAACAAAAAAACATTATCCTCTTTAAACCACCACATAATAGCCACACAACCATATAATATTCTTTTACCACACCAATCAAACCAAAAAAGGTCAACCCCACCCCTATATTAATTATTATATCAATATACAAAACTAGACACACCTTATAAAATAAATAATATAGAAAACAATATCCCATATCTAAAACAAAAAACTTATTTCCCTATCTTAGTAAAGAAAACACAAATAATTCCATATTCTCATTCTTACCTTCCATTGTTACATTTAAATTATTTAAAAATATTTATTATGCACTAATAAATCAATATCAACCTGGGAACCATAATATTAACGTCATACAAATCATAATCATCACTATTAATATCAAATAAAACAACTGAAATGTGATTTTTACTCAATTACCATTACATTTTTTGTGTTCAGTTCACTATCATCATTACGTAAAAATCATCTATTCATATAATGAATTATAAATGAAAAAAATTCATCATCAATATATGAAATTACAATATAAAATTTTAATTATCTACTTTAACCAAATATTTGATAGTTACAACATAATAAATAGAATGAAAATGATGAAAAAACCCTAATAATCATAAGAAAACACTTTAATAACCTATATAATATCATCACCCCTCAAATACTAGTCTAGGAATCATGAAAAAAATCCATTTTCTCTATCATAGCCTCCTAATTAATAGGTAAAAAGATAACAAAAAAGTATGTAGGATAAGAGGTTAGATTTTTCTATAAGATCGATTACGAAAGGACATGTCTTATGATTCATAATAAAATAGATAAAGGTAACTATATTTGAGTCATAATCTACCTAGGGATCATGGAAAGTTAAATTTATTTGTATAAATTTTTCAGAAACCATGAATTTATATTGTAAATGTAAGATCAAGTTATTCTCATTATTGAAAACCATTTTCTACACAATGAATTAAAACCAACCGAAGGAGAGATTACAAAATTGATAATTTTCAATATTAGATGGATATGTCTTGGATGTAGATATGAATTTCATCAGTCTGGATGTTATGTATAATAGATGATATATATTAGATTATGATAGATGGATAGTGGATAATTGGTAGTTACCCAATTATAGACAAACAGAAGTAGTGTGGATGACTCAAAGGAATTGTGTATGTTTTTTACTTAGATGCATACATAAAAAATTTACTATATGGTTTTATATAAATTATTATATATAATAATCTTCATGGATAATACATAAGGATTAAAACCATAGTTTTTTGAAGATACACTACTGTATTAAAAGAAAAAGATGATTAAGTGGTAATCTTTAACCCAAAAAATGAACATCATTGGATATTTAATATATGTATACTTCTACCTATGAATATTGAATTGTAGTTGAATCAATTTACACAATCATGACTCTACTATATTAGTGGTGTGAAATAAATTTTAGTGTATGAATCTTGAAATATATTAATCTTTTAATTCATTGAATAAAATTAATCCAGGATTCCGCTACTGATTACGACTCCTCTCGGAAACATGTAAAAATGGTGTTCTTATTTTTCACATATTTGATTCAATGGTTAAAATCCAATAAATTTAACTATTATCATTCAATGAATGGTGTTTTAGTGATGTTACTTTCATGTGGTAGTATTTGGTGTTTTTGGTTATGGTATATTCTGTCTTGTTAAAACGCCTTATTTCCACATAATATGCTCTGGTGGATAACATACAATATTTAAAAGTTATAGATGAGGCAAAAATGTAGTATCAACCCTTTGATTTAATGTTTTTGGTTAGTTAATCCATAAAATATTCTATTCAAATCATGTTTCACCAGCATCATTCTTCCATTCTCCTTATAAAATATTTTTTTATGTAGTTATTAATCCCACTTATAGGATTTAGAATTTAATGGGAGTTCATTATATAACAAAAAATTATATTTTTATGTGGGTATGTTCTAAGACGAAATTTTTTATATAATTAATTATTTATTCCAGAAGATATATACATAAGAATGACTACTACAGAGGGACTACAATTTTCTGTTGACTGGTTCCAATAAGGAATAAATGAATAAGGAATAATTGGATTATGTAGATAATAAAATGATTTATGTTTTCTAGATATCACTATCCCCTAACAACTATGAAAACATTCTCAATGTTAAATCATGATTAGAACTTATGAAAGTTATTTATGATATATATATATGTGTGTGTGTGATAATTTCACAACAATTAGTGATGTGTTCATAAAGTGTATGATATTCTATATGTGAATTCTTGAAGGAAATTTAGAGGAATAATAAATAAATTACATTAATATGATCAGAGGTCAATTTGAATCAGTCATGGTAAATATTCATGATCTGTAGTGGGCACTATTATAACTCCCATCACTCTCTTAATCATCAAATATGATGGTTTCTATGATGATTAACTCAAGTGGAAATAATGACTTGGTGTTTTATGATGTTAAGTGTTTATATTGAATAAAAAAATATTTGTATGTAGATACTAGAATATATTTGATATTTCTGTAGTAAAGAATGAACAGGATGTCTCATAGCCTTGGTGAGGCATAGTAAAGGAAAATTAAATAGAACATATAGTAGGATTAACTCAATGGATGATCACCTCATATGTTGGTATTATAGCCTAAAATTCCACCAAAATAAATAATTAAATGAATAAAAAATCAATAATAGATGGTACCCATCCAGAAATTGATTCTTGAATCTCACACCAAGTATACTAGTCGTATACTTCTTGTTGTTACAAGTTTTACTGGAAATTATATCATTGATGTATGTGATTCATTTTACTTAGCATATGAGATAGGAAGTATGTGTAACTATCCATATATATGCTACAGAGTGGTTCACCTTGTGGAAGGTGGATTTAATGAGATTATTTACAAAGGAGATGTTTTTAGAGAGACAAGGTACATTATTTTGGAGTTTCAAGTTGCTTGGAACATACTATAAATATGTAGGAACATAATATCCATTGGGTAGTTTGATATTGTAGGTTCCTATAAAAAAATATTGGTGAGATCATCAAACGTTCCACGTGGTTCTAGAGAATTAGAGAATGTATTGAAGTGTGAAACAATATAACTCACTGGTTATTGGACGGTGAAATTCATTTAAAATAAAAAAACCAAATGTTATTGTATGGCCATCTGGGTCACTTGGTTGTGAGTGGAATGAAAAACCTATCTTATAAAGGGATATTAATGATATGATTCAAGGATTATAGAATAAATTAAAATTTTGAATATTTAATATAGAATATGGATTCCTTCTAATTGAATAGTTTGAAAACAATTAATTGAGAGTTCGATTGGGTCCATAAAAACAAACAGGGGATAACTACATATTATTCACATGGAGGGCCATTTAACTATGTTACCTTCATCTGTGATGAAACATGAAAGTGGGGGTTATTGTTTCTGAATCAAAAGTCTAAGGTATTTGGATCATTCATCAGATAGAGATACATACTATGAAATGATAATATGTAAACCTTAATGTTATTATGATCAAATAATTGTGGGGACAAATAGAGAATATAGTTATAAATAATATTCTAATGGAATGTTATACGTTTTAGAATACTATACCACATGATCTGTAAAAAATAAGACAAATAGAGAGGCTGAATTATATGTTAATCGAGAAGTTGAGAGGTCATGGATTCACATGGGTTTACCCATGGTGTTTCGGATAGAAATTGTGAACTATGTAGCTACTTGTTTAAAAATGGATTCTCTACTCCATTATGTGTAAAATTATTATAAAACTTTGGTATGGAAATAAGATTTATTTTAGTCATCTCAAAGCCTTAAATTTTGTCTCATATGTCCATGTTGATTCCATGTATAGGGTCTAGCAAGAGGAGAAGTCCTGAGTAGAAAACATTATATTATATGAATAATAAGAGTTTGGTTTTTCAAATATAGGATAACTAATCTCGAATGGAATCAAGAAGTTAAAATATCATAATTAATGAAGACTTACTACGGAAGGATCAAAACCATTCAAATAATTTTGATGAGATCAATATATCATATAAATCTACAGTTCAACAGAATAAATTTCAAGATGTTACATATGTTCTAAAGAATATTTGTATTATATTAGTTCAAGTAACACAAGAAAATATGAACGATGATCCAAAATGTGGTCATATTTTGATTGTGCTATAAATGAAAAAAATACCAAAAATATTAGGAATCATGGAATCTATAGGAAGATATTTCGAAAGTGATATTTTGAAATAAGTTAATTCACAGAGGTAGTGTAACATCTCGATATTCTAAAATAATATAATTATACTAAATAACATAGGTGGAAATAAAACATGAGTCTATATTGAAATAAACATTAAAAAATGTTTATATTTTACATAAAACACTTATTTTACATTCTATTACACACAACCACAATATATTTCTATTTGATTGGGTATTCAACATGTGACACTGAACACAAACATCCCATGATTTATATTACAGTTATAATCTAGCTGTTACATTGGAGGTTATTATTACTATTAACTACCTCATGATGAATATTAATTTATATATATATATATATATATATATATATCTCGTAATGAGTATATATTATTGATAAATTCTTAGTATGTAATTAATCAATTTTTAGTAAAGTATTTTTACTCTTCAAAAATATATCTTCTTAAAAATTATTTTTATTTATTTTATTGTAAAAAATAATATAATCATTTTCTGGAAATATTATAAAATAATTTTGATAAAATAATTTTTTTGAATCATAATAATAAAACTACATTAGGTAAAACTTTTTTGACTTTTCAAAAAATATTTATTTTTCAGTGAATGGTAAAAAATACCTATTTCATTAAAAAGACTTTGCTTTCTAAAAATTTATGTTTTTTAAAAATCGTAATATCTTGTGATTATTTTTTCGAGTAAACTATATATTTTATAGTTTTATTTAATCCTCTTAATAACTTTGAAGCAACTTTATATTGGTGTTTAGTGGTATTTTTTTATTTATAAAGGGGTTTTTCTAAAATCAATTTTATATTACATAATGTCTATCCATTTAATTTAATTAAAATAATCCATTAATTTAAATAATACATAATGGGTAATTTTTAAAATTAAATTTTTAGTTTATATATAAGTAAATATTAATTAATATTAAAAAAATTAATATTATTAAACATATAGTTAATATAGAATAATAATTTTCAAAATAAATACAATTCTTAAAATTATGTTATTTCATAGCGCCTGTGGGATTTTTTTCAATTATATTATACCATATATATTAGTTGAATTTTAAAAAATTTATTTCATATTCTAAATTATCATAATTACTATTATCAAACAATTTTAACATAATTGTTTACCATAATGATTATGAAAATAGTTAATATTAATTTATGTAATTAAGGTTTGAAAGGGTTTTGCGCATTACATGATTTTGTAATAAAATTAATTTCACACGCACATAGGATTTTAATTTAATTAATTTTAAATCATATTTAGTTTTTTTAGTTTTATATTTTATATTAAAACAAATTTTAATTGTATTCATGAAAAATTAACTAGGTAAATAAAAAAATACAAGGTACCATGGTAAAAACTAAAAGGGTAAAATCGATTAAACCTATGGAATAATGGTTAAAATATCAAAAATTTATTTATTGTTATTAAGTGGAGGTTTTTATATACCACATAAAGCATAAAATCCATTTCTTATTTATTTTTTAGGATCATGAGATAACGATGATCTCTTAATAGTGAATATATTTGGGTATTTAAAATAATTTCACTCCTCCTCAATTACAAAAAGGGAAAACACTACCCTCACATATTCTCACTTATCACGCAATGTTTCTTGAAAAATAATACCAAAATCAATTATGGAAATCCTTCTTCAATTCAATAAGCCTTAGTTGGGATTAAATCCAACCAAGAAGTCCTTTGATCAAAACCAATATAAGATACATAAAGAAGAGGTAACCTTCATCAATGAGAATTTTTGTTTTATTTCCTTATCCACACCCTTCAATTCATCTTTATCCATGCTAATATAAAATAAACCATACTATACATATACTAGGATATTCTAATTTTAATTATACTACCATCAATGACACATGTCACGAACCAAATCTGGTCGCCGCCAAAATCGACACCAAACCCAGCCCGTGACAAGGCCCGAAGGGCGTTCCCAAACCCCACGGGCTGGCACAAGTTCCCGGGTATCATATAATGATAATTGGGAATGATTTACCTGATTTTATAAACATTAAACAACAAAAATTCTCAATAAAACAAATCTGGATTTTTCAACTAAAACCATCTTTTACAAAATTTCAGAGCTGAATTACATAAGTTAAAACTACATTTAAAGACCATTACAGATGTAAAAAAACAAATAAGGACAGCCCAAGAACCCTTTTGTCAAGGGGCACCACCCTTATGCTATCTCCACAAGACTTCACTACCAAGGACATGCTAGAAACCCGAACCACTGGAAAAAAAAACTGTACCCAACCTGCGACAACAAAAATAACCAAGTCTACTTACACCCAAGGGTGTAAGTAGGGTGTGAGCCAAAGCCCAATAGGATACCACCAATAATAGATTCCATGTGATAAACATTTAATGGCGAAAAGCATGCAAGTTTTCAAAGACATGAGATGCTAGTTAAAATTTCTAAAAGATGCAACTTTGAATAAGAACAGTTTTCAAGTGGGCTATTTTAAAGGATTAACACTTATAAAAATAGACACCAAAGCTACTGAATTTTCCAGAAAAATGTACCGTATGCCGACGGTAAGCACAAAATATCCAGTGAGCACAAGCAATGGGAAATAACCCGTAGGAACTAGCTAGTTGTGGGTCCGAGGTACCTCGTATCTCGGTGAGAGTAACCATCACAAATATCCATTCTCGTGCACGAGCCACTAGTAGGGAACATACCCATAACCTAGTGGTGCCTGATAATCATCATCATAGTTTAGTTAGAGTTGTAAGCGTCAATCTTGCTAAGTGAAACTGAGGCCAAACCTCACAGATTCACTAGCATACTAGTACACGTCCACCCACCTAGATACCCGGGTTTTCCCTTTGTGCTCAAACAAGTTCAAAAAGTCACGATATATACTTTGCACATGAAAATATCATTTCCATATCAAAAATTCACCAAACAGCCCACATGTATACCACACAAGTCACAAAAGTACACTTTTCATTCAAATTGATTTTAAAATCCAACTCATACGAAAATAGCCCACAACACTCTTCACATTACATGGACACATCCACAAATCCTTTAAACAGTTTTTATAAACCATACCAAGGCATTATAACTCACATAACAGCCCACTCAAATAACATATAATACCACTTTCATCAACAAAATTCAATTTTTACAACACACTCACACAAAACAGCCCACAACCATGTTCTGCAGCTCTTTCCCATTTTCTAAAACATTTCTGCACTTTATAAAACATTCTAATAAAAATATTTGAAATATTAAATAACCACCATACCTTTCAAAAACTCATATTAGGTGATCACACCCCCCAAATAGTACATATACACTCTTTTATCCACTTTGTTTAACCAAACAAAATATTCACAATTTAAAAAAAACAACTCAAGGGGTGTAACTATGTCTTGCACACAAAACCCATTTAAAAACCCCCATTTAAGACCAAAACCATACCAATTCCTATCTAAAGTATAATTGGCAGTCCTAGATACATTTATAAAAACACATTCAAGTGTTATAAAATAACCTTGAATAATACCACAAAAGATACAAATGAAAACACACATTTTCCTAAAATGACCTCAAGAAGTATAACAATGTTTTACACATCAAACCTATTCAAAACCCTTCTTTTTAGAACCAAATGACACTATTAAATTACCAAACCAGAATTGGCAGGCCAAACAAGATTTAATGAACCAATTTCATAAGTTATAAACCACACCCAAATAAAACCCCATGAGTTACACATGAAAACACCCAATTTCATGTAAAAAAACGACTATAAAATTTAACACATAACCAAATCAATCATAAACAGTTTTCGCACCCCACACAATATATGAGGAATATGAAAAATGGTTAAATACAGCAAGATAACTCATCACTAATTGTTTACACATGGAACCACCTACCTTTTGAGTCAAAACCCTTGAATCTTTGTGAGAAACCTCAACCGCACCTCCGCTGCACCACAAGGATGTGAAAACAAACCCTAAACCCTAATATTTCATCAAAAATACCCCAAATCAAACCCTAGGTATGAACCCTAATATCTGGAAAATCTATAAATTTATGAAAGTGGGAGGAAACCCTAAAGAGAAGGAAGGAATTGAAGAGAGAAACACATACCCAAAATAATCTTGAATAAAATGACTCAAAATCCACCAGAATCTGAATTTGAAAAAATCAAAAAATTCATGTGATGTTCGAATAGGGATTATGAGATCATATAGGAACTGGAATGGGGGTAAAATAGTAAGAATTTAGAGAGTTATGATGTAAATAACTTACCTCCTCAAATCTGCCCTATTTTTGAAACCCTAATAATTCCAGCACTCCATCGCGATGCAAACGAGCTCCAAAGCGGAGGAAAATGAATGGAAGCGCGTCTGGGATCCGTATGGTCGAGGGGGAGGTGTATTCACCGAAAAATTCATTATAATGAATAAGATATTAAAATATTACAAAAACAATTTAAAACTGGAAAATGGGCTTTCGGGTTGGCCCAATTCTCAAATAAAAACCCAAATCTCCCATGATTATGGATTTACAAAGGCTCCAAATTTAAATGTGGTGTTAATATATCAGGGGAGGACATTTAGGAGTTGGAATTACTGAAAAATATTAAAAAATGAAAATGTTATAAAAGAAACAAAAATTTATTTTTAAATCTGGAATTGGGCTCACGGTTTGGCCCAATTCTTGAAAACTCAAATATTCTCCATAAAACCTTTGGAAACCCCCAAAACAAAGCATGAATGGAAAATAAATTAAAAATAACTTTAAAATAAGTTATGTATGTGAAAATTCTCCCCACCTTTAAAACTTTCCGCCCCGGAAAGTCACAGCAAGGTCAAAGCAACAACCAAACCCAACTGAGAAACCAATGGGTACACCCTTGCCAGGTTTCACCCCCAAAGGTCAAAACACCTCCAGTGATCAATGATGGAAGGAATACTCTCACAAACCAAACATACACTACATTCCTAAAACAATCAAGTACATTAAGGCTTTATCCCAAATAAGGACTCCCCAAACACAATCTGAACAATACTCAATCAATTTACCCAAAAAAAAACAACAACATTGAACAAGGTTACACTTCCCTACTATAAATAAATCATTGGAAACTCTCCAATATCAATGTTTACCCAATGAATATGTAGGTAGTTAGATATCTTCAAATGATAATACCTAATTCCTAGACAAGTCCAAGTAAAAAAAATTATGAGTTACTCGTATGAAGAGACACAAATGGGCTCCCCACAATAAGAGACAACTAAAATTGTTTTCCCGAGACAGAATCAAGACACTAATAGTGGGAGGCCCAAACATACACTCTAGTAAAAGGGATATACTTCCATTAAATGTTTATGAAGGAACATTCATGAGAATCATAGTGGGTCTCCCCACCATAAGAACTGACCATCTTATCCTACCAGCATGGGCCGACACAAAAAGACCCGAAAAGAAATTAAAGATTTAGGAAGGGCGCACGATTAGTCTGCATGGTTTGGGAAACTGTGCACTAACTATGAATATATTTCTTTCTACATGGCTTCCTAGCACACGGCCACTAATAAACATGCACAAACTATGTGCTCAACCATGACGAAACCAGAGGTTTGAACTATTACCATCTTTCATACTAAGGATAGGACTTTGTACAAGGGTTTAAATGGCCTTGGGATTTCCCCTGACTACGAGCCAGCTTCTCTCCGAGACCTATGGCTGGAGCTCAAATGATTGAAGCATCTTCGGCCTCGTAGTTAATGTTTGGAAACCCACTGAATGAGAATTCTTCTTTTCGGTGCCACCAAAAACTACACCGCAATCCCAAATAAGTTTTCTAGACATAACACATTCCAAACTCACTTTACCTTATCCCGATATTTCACTGAAACAAGGGCTAAGAAGATACACACACATCACAACTAGTTTCTTCAGGTGAGAAGCAATAGAAGTAAAGAACACCTACACTCACATTCCTATAAAATAGATGATTTTGTAGTTTTTTCAAGGGAGACACCCAACACAACAGGGACTCTCGGAGGATTTCACGACTTTCACCTATATGGTCAATCGAGCACATGACATCATAAGGCATCACCGAACATGGCCATTGTTACTGATGTAAACAATGCATGGAGAGGGACCTTATACAACATCCCCAAACAACACACAATTCTAGAAAGTGGCCACAATATCCTATCGTGACCATATTTCTCAAACTGGTGGTTTAACATGAACTCATGCTTCAAAGAAACTTTGAAGAACCCCAAAGGCCCTCTTAGACACCATCAAGACACTCATCCAAAATAACAACCCTAGACCACATCCACCTTCGACGAATTAGGAAACATAAGAATCTATGGTCTCTTTCACCCATCCACAAGCACTCTCCCATTACAAGAGGATCTAAAAATCAAATAAAGGAATGGTTGTAGACTCAATCTAAAAATCTCAAGAAAAAAATAGTCCTTAAATTGATCAACTGGAGGGTCTTCAAACGGCGAAACAATCCGGGTTGCACTTCAGTTGTGCACTAACCATTAATGGGGGTGTACCTTATCCAACGATTAAACCCAAGGACCCAACCAAGATGGTCTATTAGTCAAGATATACCACTAACCAGATCTAAACACATGAAGGGAACCATCATAAATGTGTCCCAAAACATTTTTAAAAAGAGACCACTAACTGTCCCTATAACACAACTTACTGACCAAACCCAAACCCAAAACCCAGTTCAAACAGGAGGGGTTCATGGACTCAAAACATCCCACAACATCAACATTTTCCAAAAATACCTAATATAAACCATTCCAAACAATTCATCAAGTCTTCATATTTCTCTTTAAAAACATTTCTTTGAAAACAAATGGTTCAACGGTTAGCGCATCCACCAATGGTACAACCCCATGGGCCTTACACATGCATGTTTCAGTGCCACACCTGGCACCCTCCTCATATCCATCTCGACACTCATCAAGTCATGTCATAAACCATCCATATTCCCATATAACCCCATGCATGTGGTTTCTCACGAAAATACCAAAGGTTAAAACAAAAATTTGTCCCACTTTTCAAAACCAAAACGGGCAACCAACACATCTTTTTTTCTCAAAACCGCTAACCACGAGATCAAAATCCCAAATCACATCTTAAATTTTTTTTCAGAAAGTCACAACCATTTAGAAAATAACTCACTTTCAAGATATTCACATCAATTTTGAAACATCTTATCCCATTAAAACACACTCTGATTGTTTAGAAAACTCTATTGGAAACACTTTTCAAAACCAACTTCAATATAGTTCCTGCTTTCAAAGAGGTGTAAGCACACCATTTTATATTTCAAAACAATTCTGAAAACTCAGTTCTGCCATTTCATAAACCCAACCATTCCCTCTTTATTTGAAAATCATTTCATAAATACTTTACGCTTCTTAAAACCAAGTCACCTTAAAACCAAAATGCCATGATTTCAAAACTAATGAACACCAGACAATGCGAGAGGAAACTTGTTTCAGTGGGTGACTTGGACATATGGTTGGCGGCCATATTCCAATCACTTCACTGTCACAGAGAGTGTTCTAGGGAATATCCCCAGCTCCACATGGCTTGCCAGACCCTGCGAGCTCATTGAGACCATTAACCCAACTCTCTTTTCATTTCCCCTAATCATCATCAAACCAAGAAAACCCAAAGACATAGACAAATCCCAACTTCCCCTGGTGACTTGAATCCCGAAATGAGGTGTCGTGATCAAGCACACTACCCATAACCAGAATTCCATGTCCCAACAATCATAACTCTAGACTATCCTGACTATTTCCAAAATAACATGACTCAAATGGAGCGAACCTCCCTTTGATACCATTTTGTCATGAACCAAATCTGGTCGCCGCCAAAATCGACACCAAACCCAGCCTGTGACAAGGCCCGAAGGGCATTCCCAAACCCCACGGGCTGGCACAAGTGCCCGGGTATCATATAATGATAATTGGGAATGATTTACCCGATTTTATAAACATTAAACAACAAAATATCTCAATAAAACAAATCTGGATTTTTCAACTAAAACCATCTTTTAAAAAATTTCAGAACTGAATTACATAAGTTAAAACTACATTTAAAGACCATTACAGATGTAAAAAAACAAATAAGGACAGCCCAAGAACCCTTTTGTCAAGGGGCACCACCCTTATGCTATCTCCACAAGACTTCACTACCAAGGACCTGCTAGAAACCCGAACCACTGGAACAAAAAAACTGTACCCAACCTGCGACAACAAAAATAACCAAGTCTACTTACACCCAAGGGTGTAAGTAGGGTGTGAGCCAAAGCCCAATAGGAGACCACCAATAATAGATTCCATGTGATAAACATTTAATGGCGAAAATCATGAAAGTTTTCAAAGACATGAGATGTTAGTTAAAATTTCTAAAATATGCAACTTTGAATAAGAACAGTTTTCAAGTGGGCTATTTTAAAGGATTAACATTTTTAAAAATAAACACCAAAGCTACTGAATTTTCCAGAAAAATGTACCGTATGCCGACGGTAAGCACAAAATATCCAGTGAGCACAAGCAATGGGAAATAACCCCTAGGCACTAGCTAGTTGTGGGTCCCAGGTACCTCGTATCTCGGTGAGAGTAACCATCACAAATATCCATTCTCGTGCACGAGCCACTAGTAGGGAACATACCCAAAACCTATTGGTCCCTGATAATCATCATCATAGTTTAGTTAGAGTTGTAAGCGTCAATCTTGCTAAGTGAAACTGAGGCCAAACCTCACAGATTCACTAGCATACTAGTACACGTCCACCCACCTAGATACCCGGGTTTTCCCTTTGTGCTCAAACAAGTTAAAAAAGTCAAGATATATACTTTGCACATGAAAATATCATTTCCATATCAAAAATTCACCAAAAATCCCACATGTATACCACAAAAGTCACAAAAGTACACTTTTCATTACAAATTGATTTTAAAATCAAACTCATACAAAAATAGCCCACAACACTCTTCACATTACATGGACACATCCACAAATCCTTTAAACCATTTTTATAAACCATACCAAGACATTATAACTCACATAACAGCCCACTCAAATAACATATAATACCACTTTCATCAACAAAATTCAATTTTCACAACACACTCACACAAAACAGCCCACAACCATGTTTTGCAGCTCTCTTCCCATATTCTATAACATTTCTGCACTTTATAAAACATTCTAATAAAAATATTTGAAATATTAAATAACCACCATACCTTTATAAAACTCATATTAGGTGATCACACCCCCCAAATAGTACATATACACTCTTTTATCCACTTTGTTTAACCAAACAAAATATTCACAATTTTAAAAAAACAACTCAAGGGGTGTAACTATGTCTTGCACACAAAACCCATTTAAAAACCCCCATTTAAGACCAAAACCATACCAATTCCTATCAAAAGTAGAATTGGCAGTCCTAGATACATTTATAAAAACACATTCAAGTGTTATAAAATAACCTTGAATAATACCACAAAAGATACAAATGAAAACACACATTTTCCTAAAATGACCTCAAGAAGTATAACAATGTTTTCCACATCAAACCTATTCAAAGCCCTTCTTTTTAGAACCAAATGACACTATTAAATTACCAAACCAGAATTGGTAGGCCAAACAAGATTTAATGAACCAATTTCATAAGTTATAAACCACACCCAAATAAAACCCCATGATTTACACATGAAAACACCCAATTTCATGTAAAAAAACGACTATAAAATTTAACACATAACCAAATCAATCATGAACAGTTTTCGCACCCCAAACAACATATGATGAATATGAAAAAATTTTAAATACAGCAAGCTAACTCATCACTAATTGTTTACACATGGAACCACCTACCTTTTGAGTCAAAACCCTTGAATCTTTGTGAGAAACCTCAACCGCACCTCCGCTGCACCACAAGGATGTGAAAACAAACCCTAAACCCTAATATTTCATCACAAATAACCCAAATCAAACCCTAGATATGAACCCTAATATCTGTAAACTCTATAAATTTATGAAAGTTGGAGGAAACCCTAAAGAGAAGGAAGGAATTGAAGAGAGAAACACATACCCAAAATTATCTTGAATAAAATGACTCAAAATTCACCAGAATCTGAATTTTAAAACATCCAACAAGTCATGGGATGTTTGAATAGGGATTATTAGATCATATAGGAACTGGAATGGGGGTAAAATAGTAAGAATTGAGAGAGTTATGATTTAAATAACTTACCTCCTCAAATCTGCCCGATTTTTGAAACCCTAATAATTGCAGCACTCCATCGCGATGCAAACGAGCTCCAAAGAGGAGGAAAATGAATGGGAGCGCGTCTGGGCTCCTTATGGTCGAGGGGGTGGTAGATTCACCGAAAAATTCATTATAATGAATAAGATATTAAAAAATTACAAAAACAATTTAAAACTGGAAAATGGGCTTTCGGGTTGGCCCAATTCTCAAATAAAAACCCAAATCCCCCATTATTATGGATTTATAAAGGCTCCAAATTTATATTTGGTGTTCATATATCAGGGGAGGACATTTAGGAGTTGGAATTACTGAAAAATATTAAAAAATGAAAAACTTATAAAAGAAAAAAAATTTATTTTTAAATCTGGAATTTGGCTCACAGTTTGGCCCAATTCTTGAAAACTCACATATTCTCCATAAAACCTTTGGAAACCCCCAAAACAAAGCATGAATGGAAAATAAATTAAAAATAACTTTAAAATAAGTTATTTATGTGACAACAAATTTATCTATCAAATGGTTAATGAATTCAACATTTGTGTGTACGGTAGACTACCACCTCAAAAAATGATAACATTCACTTTTTTCATTACCACCCTTCAAGGTTGGCTATGATTATGTATATATTGTCTATATATATTATTTAAAAAATAATTATAAATTTTTATTCATTATATAAATTATTAAATTTTTAATTTATTACCATAGGGAATAAAATAACATCACTGGTATGTACTTCAGACTACAGCCTAACGAGGCAATGTGATTCATTTTGCACTAACATGTTACTTGAATGAATTGAAAGATTAATATAATAAATATTTGTGATATATGTGAATTATTTATGATATTAATTACATATTTATCATAATTTTAATATATTATATCATTGTGTTTTTTCCTTTTCACTCACTAAAAAATTGATTACATCGTTCATGGATGTGTAGACTACCGCCTCCTTGAAGAGATTTGATTTTATTTTTTAATAAACACATAAAAATAATGATAAATATAAGAATATATATTTAAATAATATCATATATATTAAATTATGATCATTCTATGAATATAAATTTTACATACATTCATTCTGTAATGATCATTGAAAAATGGAAATGTTACTAATTTGTATGTATGACCTACCAGACCTGTCGTCGTAACATTAGTTCATTTATCAAAACTATATTTCATGATTGGTTTTAAAATTTTCATTTTGGTATAATAATGATAATTATTTATGGATTATTATTCTTTATATGTTTATATAATTACCACTTTTTCTATATTCAACCTATAAAATTTGATTTTGACACATAATCCATATTTGGTCAAAACATCCAACATTACATTTATTGATTAAGAAATTGTATATTAATTTTTAATATGTGAAATAAAATTTATAAAAAAAATTAAAATGGATATAAATTAAGTAATTAATAATCATAAATTTATTATTCGGGATGATCAAGAACAAGGGTGATGAAACAAACTCATTGCAATGTTTTTCTTGTCTCACTTTTATTTCTGTGAGAAATATGCCATATTCCCCACTTATTTTTTTGTAGTTTATATAGAACCAATGAATTTATTTTATTATTAATATCCTTAAATTTTGGTTTATTTAAATACCCATTTTAAGATATCTCTTTCATGGGGTTTAGTGTATCAATGTTATGAAACAGGTAGTGGAATTTTGTCTCAATTTGCCTTCATTGTGACGTATGTTACATTGTAAACGTATCTAAATTTATATAGTGTATATACTTTCCATTATAAAAGTTATATAATGTATATATTTATTTTTATGATAATATATGTTTCATTTAATGTTATTCTATCGTGGGTATTGCAATACAACATTACAAAAGTGGTAAGAGTGTTTTGGTACAATCTCATCATTTATCGAGATAGTGTATGGTTAAGTCTCCAATGATGAAATATTATAATTCATGTAAATAATATTACCCTTTGTATATTAAATGTATTTTCAATTAGTTGTTCAAATTATTCACTAATTAGTAATTAAAATATTTTATAATGTATTTTATAATAATTTTACATTATTTATATCTTCATTCGGAAATTTTTTTCTTCAAAATCCATGTTTTCTAAAAACATGATTTTAAAAAATATTCTATAATGTGATTTTAAAATCCAAAAGGATAATTTAAAAATAATTTTTTTGAATTATTTTTATATTTTCTTTCATAATTATTTCGGTTTTAATTTATTGAAAAGAATTTCCCAATTTTTTTATGATCTAAAGTGTTATTTAAAAATTATAAGGGTATTTTTATCAAAAACAATTAAAGTTATTTTAATGGGTTTTTAATTAATAAACACTAAAAACCATTTTTGATACAAATTATCCAATGGGGATATTTTTTAATGATATTATCCCCATTATGCCTCTATATCAATTATTATTTTTAAATGATATTTTTATGGAACCCATTTCTTTTCCACTGGATAACCATGTTTCAATGTTATTATTATGGAACCCGTTTCTTTTCCTCGAGTTAATCATGTTTCAAATATATTGTTATGGAACATGATTCTTTTCTATGGGTTAATCATGTTTCATAAAGATTTTTACGAAATCCATTTTTTTCTTGGAGTGATCACGTTATTAAAGAATATTGATTATTTCTTTGAGTTTTATGAAGAAATCCTTTTGTACCGTATTCATGTTGTGGTTATTTGACATTACTGAATTGATGGGGTTTCCCTGATAGATTTGGGTGTTCCTATAACACCTTATATGATGGGGTGGTGTATATTATGTTGGGTGAGACCGTAATAGTTTTTACGATGGGGAATCCAGATAGCATCAGATTATCCAATTATAGCTTATATGATTGGGCAGTCTACATAGCTTTTGGTGGGAATGTTATAACATATATGATGGGGTAGGATAGATAGTGTTGGTTGAGTCTGTTACATAAAATATGCTTGGTACTCATAGACTTAGCTCAAATTCATTATTAATGATTATATTTGATGACTTTCGTATAGTTATTTCATTTAAATGGGTTTTGAAATGGATTTATGAATATGATGATCCATGTTACTAAAAATGGTTTTAATATCATGTTATGGGCTCATAATGTTTCTCATGATCTATATTGACATCACATGACTTCTGATTATTTATTTTGATAAATCCTTACTTTTCCATGTTTTAAAATTTAATGATCCAGGTATTAATATATATGATTCATTTTATTATTTTCTCAAAAACTCGAATTATGTCGTTATACCCATATGCACTTATTTTTCTCATTGATGAAATTCAATTTTTAGTGACTATTTTACCCTTAGCATTTGAGAACACCTTTCTTATGTTTCCTCATAATTGGTTAATACAGAAATAGTATGAATGGATCATTTATAGAAGGGGTCTTGTATTAATGATGATGTTTTCTTTATATGTTACCGCCAAACCATTTGTTTTCATTTTCTAATACCCGGTTTTTGGGTTTCCGGTACCCCAAACATCCCTCTAAACAGCACAGTCAAACAGGCACAACATCTCACATTCAAAGTAAAAAATTCAACATTAAAAAAATCACTGCTCGCCACCTCGATCCACGAACCCACACCGCAGCCTCGAAGCACAGGACCCCTCGAAACCTGCAACACCTCGAACCACGTTCAGCCTCGAAACCACCGACACGACTGGAGAATCCGCAATGAACCACCGACGAGCTTCACCGGTGTTCCTCATCACCATCACAGAGGAAGATCATCAAAAGCGGCCACCGCTCATCTGACCGCGCAGGCGCCACCTTCAACGCGAAATACAACCTTATGCCTCCGGTGAGACCCTATACCAGCCACTGTCAATCAGCATCAAATTGACGATCGCACACCACCTTCACTAGTGTTCCTCTCCGTGTCCACCATCAACCACCACCAGCACAGAGACTGGATGAAATCACCATTTTCAAAACCAGAATCAAACAGAGCATTGAATATCAACTGAGAAAACCCCACTGTAGCCACCCCAACCGCCGAAGAAACCCTTGTAGATCCTCAAAGTACTCAGTCGCCGCACATCAGGAGACGACCTCCACATGCTAAGATACCACCGCAGGATAACAACCCATAACTGGGAGCAAACCCTCTAATGCTCCGTAGAGTATGCCGTTGAACAAACCGGTCTTACGCCCGCAGGTCAGACCAGTGGAGTCGAAGCCCGAAGTGTTCGGCCACAACAAGGAGGACGAATCCCAACACCGTCACGGAGAACACCCAAGGCATCTGCAGTAGTTTCACCACAGGGATGAGGAGATGACAAGAGAATCCAAGCATTGCTAGGTTCAAACGCAATCGCTACGAGAAAATCATCAACACTAGAAACAAGAAAGGAAAACAAGAAACGAGAACGATACCCCCCCCCTCCCTGGGCCACTCCAGATCCATCGTCAACCTCAATGAAAAGATCACCTCCGCACAATCCGAGCCCACGCACGATGAAATCGTCACTCCAAGCCAACCAATCTGCAGGGAGGAGACGATTCAGCACCGAATCTGGGATTGTGAGTTTTGGACTAAAATTGTTTTAATCAAAGTAAAGGTTCAGATAAAACTATATATTATAATTTGTTTTATGAAATGTTATCTTAATAGTTATGGATACCATCATAGGACTATAAGATTATGTTTGGCCATAATTTCAAAGTCATAAACTCCTCATTTGAGGGTTTTAGTTAGAAAAAATCATTAGGTAATTAATGAAATGTTTTGTGACGTTTTGTTGGGATGAGGTATTTGTAACCATAGGGATAAAAAATAAGTCTTATTTAGGGAGGAATTATATTTCATGTTTAAATAGAAAAGGGGAAAATTTGTATTCTGGGAGACAACCCAGCGCATCTGGAATGTTCATGGGGCTTGACCCCAAAATCATTGGAAAAAATGGTGTAAAGACCCCAAACCCAGTAGCACAGAGTTCGTGCATTTCATTATTAAAATTCGTTAAATACAAGACTCAAATACCAAATTACTGACTATTTTAGTTGTTTTTTATTATAGATTATATATGTTAACATTACCTTACAACTTGAAAGTATGAAAAATATAGAAACTCAATTTGTAACACAAAAAACTCTTAGATTAAACCCCAAAGTCATTCCTAATATTCAACTTAATATCATATGGAATAATAAAACATAATAATGCGGTGAAATAATATTATTAGTGAGGTTAAATAATAAATTGGAAACATAAATAATAAGCCATGCTGAATAACTAAAACAAACCGTGCTATTAAAAATATTCTTGAGCATTATATGGTAGATATAAAATCGGAATAAATAATGCCATATAAATAACCAGATGAAGCATAACCATGGATATTCTATAAGTCTAATAATCACATGATTTATAAATTAAAAATATCATAATTAGGGAATGAATAATGTTGTACATATGAAAAATACAATCAAGGCCTCAGCCAAGACATTTGAAAATGATTAATTCCATGACCAAAACTGTATCAAAAATTGTCAAGGCCTCAGCCAAGTCCATATCGATATTTTCTCATGAAACCTACCAATTAAGCGAGGGGATATATTTGGCCCCTCCAATATTATAATAATTCCTATTAATTACTCTTATAATTGAGGTTAAACATATACAACATATACAAATGAGATGTAAAAACCTTTCCTTAATTTGTAAACTTAATCACTAACCATTATGAGTAGTATGGTGAATAGTATCAAGATAGAACATCCACAGTCATACTGATCATACGCCATTTAATAAACTATGTTATATAATAATTATAATATAAAAATCTCAATAAACAATAATATTCAATATATTTGTTGAAATAGATTGAAATACTCGAATAATACCATTGAGGAATTCCAGAGTGAAATATCCTTTTTATATTCCAAAGGAGAGTTATTTTGGAAAAATCCATTTTATTTTTCATAATTATTTTTATAATATTAGTAATGAAAAAATGGATATTTTTATTAAAAAAATTATTTATTTTATAAAAATAATGGTGACTTAAAACAGAATATGGGTGGTACATGAAAATGGGTATGAAATATGGATCTTCCATTTAATTGGGCTTGTTTATCGAGAAGAATTAAAAAGGGAACATTGTAAAATAGGTAATTACCATATAAAATTATGGAATGATCTTGATATATAATTTTTTGGCATATAATCAAAATATATAATATATACCCAAAATTAAATATGCATTATATTCGGTTAATGATAATAAATGAATAACCCAAAGGGAAAAAATGAAATTTCGGGTAGAATCGCTTACCTTATGTCCGAATATATTATATACATGACATTAATGGCCTAGATAATAATATTGAATCAATTATTTAAATAATTAATATTATTTTATACGTGTAATGGATTTGGTATAATTTTATTAAGTTCATTTATATTCATTTGGATCAGTTTTTATATACAATTTTATTGTTCAAGAGTGTTCGTTTACTTGGTTTTCAAGCATAGTTCTCTTATTTTTAAGTAATGGAGTTCAAGAAAAATGGGTATAATTTTATAGAATTTGATTTATATATTATTTTTGAAAATAAAAAATTTTAAATGATATATATATTAATTTTTTATATGTAATGAGTATGAATCATCAGTTAAGCCATTTAGTGATAATCATATAGATTATTACAATAGTTATTGATCATAAAGAACTAATTTTGTTTTATCATTTTGTATTATGTAAGAATGTTAAATCCATAACATAAAAGGTGTTATAATAAACATTCTAAATTCATTTTCAATGATTAAAATGGTTTTATGATCATCTTTGAATATGGGGAAGGAAAATTAAAACTTGTGGTCCTAGAAGGCAATGAAACAACACCTCACGGATAATGGTTCCATTTTTAGAATAAATTGGATAGGAGAATGTGCATAATGATAGATTATTACATTAGAATATAAAATTACTCTAAATTTACGGAAATGGAGTTGTTACTCTATTTGGATGATGGTCGGTGAGGAGATAGTAATAAATGAAGAGAACATGAAAAGAAATTGAATTGAAATGGGAGGGGATTTAACCTATTAAATTCTCATCCTTGAAAACCTCCTTAGGGAAATGGTTTTGGTCTTTAGAAGAGGCCAATATATCCTAGACATGGGTGAGAGGATTATGAATATTATTGGGTAGAATTTTTACAATTCTCAATGCTTGGAATGTGTGAGGAGAATGGGTGGTGACGACTAGTATTTATAGTAGAGGGGGCGAGCTTTTTGGAATATTTTATTCACTTGTTTATTATTTGGGCTCTAGAGTATGAATAGTTTTATAATTATAAAAAAATTGAAAATAATGAATTATAGTATGAGATTATGGGATTAAATAATTTATACATTTCCTATTACTTAATAAATCACGTATTTAACAGTTATCGCAAACTATCTTATTTTAAAATTCACCAAAAATCAGGTATTTTTAAAAAAACACCATAATTTAACCAAACCATTTTTTGAAATTTAGAATTCTAAAATGAAGTCCATTTTATGAAAACAATTTTCAAAATATGAGATATTTAGTTTTTTATTTAAATTCATTATTTATTCAAAAAATACACTTATTATATTTATAACTGGTTTTATAACATTATGTGAAATTAACTATGGTCACATAATGTTAAATTAAAATTATAAGAAAAATATATTGATTTATTAGTAAATTTTATAAAAATAAATTTTATTTTAAAATTTTTTATTAATTTCAAAATATTAATTAAATATATAAGACTCAAAAAAATATCAAACCATAATTAATAATTTCTAAAATATTCATTTCCATATACTATGATATAATTAAATTATAATTTCATTTATAATATGCCTAAATTATATTTATACATTTAGGGATTAGGTTACTATTCATTTGGTCGATTTAATATTTATAAGGGCTATATTACTAATCATATGGTCATTTTTTATTTCATCAGTATAAGATTCTTAGCATTTAGAGATACCTATTATTTAATTAGTTATTCATTTATAAGGATTTTATAAATTTATCTATGGGATTATATGTTCTTTAGACTATATTAAATAAACATAATAATGGAAATCTCATTGATAGAATTATTGATTATAATATTCTCTCGTCCAACAGAAACACCATCCTCAAAATTTCAAGAATCTATCCTTATAAAAAGATTTGGGTCATTCTTCATCATAATTTATTCGTGCTCCCACATTGCCTCTTCAATTTTATCATTTTTCAAATTACATTTACTAGCCAAGTCATCTGATTCCTTAACATCTATTTTTTAGTGTCAATAATCTGGAAATTATCTTCACAATAATATTTCTCATGTTCTAAATATATTCATTTTGATGTGAGCAAATGTGTTGGGTCTAGCATGTACTTCGTTAATAAATAGGTTTGTAACACATTGTGTACTTTTGAAAGGATTGTTGGCATTTCGAAATGATAAGCGACAACTCCAATCCTCTCCAGAATTTCAAAAGGACCAATGTACCTAGGTATTGGTATCACTTTCCCCCCAAATATTATTACACACTTCCATTGCGATACTATCAAGAAAAAAAGATCTTTCACATGAAATGGAAAATCCTTTCTTTGATTATAGACATAGTTATTTTTTTCTACATTGAGATTCTACGATATGGGTTTGAATGGTATTTAACTACTCTCTTCTTTCCTCCATAAGCTATGGGCCTTCATGCATCCTTTCACAAAATTCATCCAAAAAATTTGGTTTATGACATCTCTTTCCACATAATGCTTCATATGGTGCCATTTGATTAATTTAATGGAAACTATTATTCTATGAAATCTATAGCATAGGAAATTACTAATCCCATGTACATGGAAATTCATTTGACCATGATATCAACATTGCTTCTAATGTTTGGATAATCATTTATGGCTTCCCATCAGTTAGAGGGTGTTAAGAAGTAAAAAAATGAACCTCTTTATCCAAATAATTATAAATACATTTCCATAATTATGTTGTAAATAATTTATAACGAATAAATATAATTGATAGGGTTGATCCATTATGTCATACAACATCATTAGAATGGAATCATGCAAGGTTCTCCAGTGGGTAATCCTCCAATATATCTAGGAATTGTGCAGATTGGTTAGGTCGATCAAAAATCATTCATATTGCTTCATTCATTTTGAAAGTTTTTAGTGAACCAATTACAAAATCCAGGGTGATCTCATATTATTTACCTCTATTAATGGGTAGAGGATGCAGGAATCCTCTAGGATTTTGTCCTTCAGCCATTAATTATTGAAAAAGTAAACATATTGATACATATTCAATAATTTTCTGATTCATGTTATCCCACCAGAAATATACCATCAAATATCGATACATCTTTGTGCTTCCTGGGTGTATATAGAAATTATAACTATGTGAATTATTCAACAACCATCTTTTTATCTTAGTAATAGAGGGAACACAATGATTCCTCCAAAATTTAAGAATTTTATATGCACACACAATGTCGGGAAACATCCAACCATTCACATCATTAATATTCTTTTAATGATTCTCATCATCGAACAAAGAAATTTTATTCCTTTCTAATAAATCTGGTGGGGAATCCAATTGAAAATGAAATGATGTTTTACCTTCCGTGATAATTCATTTGTACATATTTTCTATATCCATATACATAGGTTCCTTGTCAATCCCCATTTTTTTAGAACACCATGATCATTTCTACTCAATGCATCAGCTACATTATTTTTTTCCCCGTTATAGTGTATTTAAGAATCATAATCCATAAGTATCTCAAACAATCTCCATTTCCTCATTTTTTTCTTTTTATGTGAAGATATCATTCACACTCTTGTGATCTATCTATATCACAAATCAATCACAATAGAGACAGTGATTCCATATTTTAAAAGAATATATTATAGATGCTTACTCAATATCATGAGTTGGATAGTTCTGTTCATGAGTTTTTAACTACCATGATGCACAGGAAATAATTCTATCCTTCTACGTAAGGACACATCCAAGTTCTTTCTTTGATGCAGCACTATAAATAAAAAAAACCTCATTTCATTATGGTGGAGTCAGGATCAAATAATTCACTTATCTCTTCATCAATTATTCCAAACATTCTTCTTTTTATTTTTCCATATGAACTTAACCCCTTTACATTTAATCTTGGTTAACATATTAGCTAATTATTTGAAGTTCTAAATGAAACACATATAATATCCTATTAAATCAATAAACTACGTACCTCATTTATGTTCATTGGTGTAGGATATTACTAAACATCCTTTTCCCTCACATGATCAATTGAGATTCCATCCTTATAGACAATATGGACAATAAAAGAAACATATTTAATGATAAATTCACACATTCTAAACAACCCATAAAATTCATTCCTTATAAGATTCATTAGAAATATACGTTACGATATTCTGATGATATGCATATCTTTTTGAGAATGTTAAGATATCACCAATAAATACCATACCAATGTTATCAAGATATTCGGTGAAAACTATTTTCATTAGATCCATTAAAAGGGAGGGTGAATTAGTTAGTAAAAATGGAATTATAGTAAACTTGCAGTGTCCATTCTTGGTTTGAAATGCTATCATAAGAACATCTTCATTCCTCAAATGCAAGTGATGATATCCATATTGATGTTAAATATTGGAAAAGTATCGATATCTATGAATTTGATCAAATTAATCATCAATGTGAGGTAGGGTATAAATGTTTTCCATCGTAATAGTATTGATTTATTTATAATTAATGTATATACTCTTATATCTATCATTTTTCTTGAAAAGTGAACAAGGTATCCTGAATGAGAAAAACATGGGAAAATAAATATTTTATCACTCAATCCCTATAGTTTTATCATTATTTCTACTAATTCTACATTGACCATTCTATAAGGATTCATGGCTATATGTCTTGCACAAGGAATTAAAAAAATATAGAACTCAACATCCTGTTCTTATAGATATAAAGGTAAGTCTTTTGTAAATACATCTATATATTATTGTATAATCGGTACATATTCAATTTGATGATTTATAGATAATGTTTTTTATTCATTTATAAGAATTTCATATAGAATTGCTACTTAATGATGATCTAGATAAGAACCATATGATGATGTTTCTACTCTAAAGATATTGGATTCTATAATTTACTCACAAGCTATGAATTTCTTCTTCTTGTAATATTATTTCACAATATATTTTAAAATCCAATCCATAATGAGGATTATGTTAAATTCAATAATAGGTATGAGTAAAAGGTCAAAAAACTAAAGCATGTTTATTTATTTAAAATTGGACTGAATGAAAAATATTTTTTGAAATGTTACATAAGTTTTAACAAAATAAAACTATATTAAATCAAAATAGAAATGTCTAATTTGATAGAAAAATATGGATGATATTAAAAGATGTGATGATCTACAATTAAATAAAGTATTGGCTAATTTTGAGAAATGATTAATATACCAAAAACCATATAATTAGGTATTTCATCCTCTACAGTTGTGATCATATATGATTGGTCTTTACCTCATGTCCTTTTAAAAGTAATGTTTCCTTGACACTTTGGATAATCATTATCATAATTTCCCATCACTTTAAAATTATAGAATTTACATTTATTATAACAACCCGGATTTTCATTTCACAAATAAACATGACTTATTACAGAAAAACTGTCACTTAATAAAACATAGATGATTCATAGTTATAGTGTCTTTGGGGCTTTGGAACATTACATAATGACTTTAAACATTAAACACAACATTGTTATTGAAAAATTCATTTACTTGACCACTACATTCCCTCATACATTACATTGCATGGGATAACCTGAGGACATGCATAAGAAAAGGGTGAGCTATAAATACTAGTAATGGAGTAAAAAAATCATAACATGAATATTCCAATAAATTTTAGGAAATAGTCATATCAGTGGAACATGAGAGAAACATAAACATAAAGGCATGATATAGGATGATTATCATAACATGGAAATGTTTCAAAAACACTTAACATGGTATTAGCATTAGTCAAGGCACATTGCACATGGAGAATTAGTAAAACAACATTGAAAATAAATTAGAAAAAGTAAACTCTCATTTCCCTTAACATAAAATGATAATAATATTTATCCAATGCATTATAGTGCTATCTGGGCACAACCGTCATAAACATTTCATTTCATGCATAAGTGTACCACAAGATCATACAACATAGATTCGTTAAACATCATGACTTATTCCATGATAAGGAAATGAGGAATTAATGCATGAAACTCTTCCATCAATGAGTAAATGTAAATTAATGATAATACCCTTGATAGTGAAATAGACATGGTATTCACTACACAACGATTATGTGTTGCAAAATGGTGGTGCAATTTCCACAACATAACGACATGACATAAAACATCATAAAAATGGTTGACAGGAGAGAAATGGGTGACTCGTCATATTTTCATGAAATTAAATGTAAGGGATTCATATAGATACATTTCCCAATAGAATTAATGGAATTTATATTCATAATTCAAAATAATTTCTTGAATGTAAATGAGTAGAGAGAAATTACTTACGGATTTTTGGTATTGTAACAGGTGTACATGGATGGCATTAATGTGAGATAAAGGGGACTATAATCATTCAAACATAAGGAGGTATTAATTGGGAAAATGAGAAATTATACCCCAACATTTATAATTATTAATAAATGTATATAACAATATTAAGCATCATGGATAAAAGTAGAAAGGAAAGAATCCCTTAGAGAATTTCGGCATGGTAACAGATGTACATGGAAGATATTAAGGGGAGAGAAATTGATCTTACATCATTCACACATACGGAGGGAAGTATAGGACAGGTGAGAAATCATACTGAAACATTTGTAATTGAAGAAAGTGAATAACAGTATTATGAAACAAGTATAAAAAGAAAAAGGAAGGAATCCATTACATGGTAGTGTGATCCCAAAGGCTTGGAAGTGGATTTATGGGAGCTTGGGGCACCTTGGGAGGAATCCAGATAGAGGATGGAAGGGGTTGGACGAACAACAAAGGCTTTAAGTGAAGAAGAAGTTAGAGCTTGGGTGGGTTTATTTAGAAGAGGAGATGAGACTATTTATTATTTATGTTTGGGACACTACACATTAAATTAATGAAAACCCACAAACTAGCCTGTCTTTTTTACCATTTTTTTTCCAAAAAAAATAGTGGAAGAAATATTAAACAAGGAAAATGTCTGAATGCTTTAAAATAATCGGTTTGCTTATGTCGATGTGAGTCCCACTCTTACGGAAAACAATATATAAAGATAAAATGTATAATAAGTTTTGGAGGGTCCACTAAGGCTTTATAAATCAATCAAATAAACCTAAAATCACATTATTTTAATATTAAAACATATATTGGCCGAAAATAATGTTTATAGTATTTTATTACATCACTATTGGGTCATTATGATGCCATAAAACACATTATATATTAAAACGGTATTAAATTTTTAACCAAAAAATAGATTGCCTCATAAAATTATGAAATGTTGCTTAATGGATATTTCGATGCCCTGATTCCAAAAATAATATCCATTTTAACTAAATAATTTTCTAAATATGTGAATTTTTTCTATTAAAATAAAACCAATATTTGTCAAAAATTCATGGGTTTTGACAAAACTAGATTTCAGTCCTTAATAAAAATTGAAATTGTATTATAAAAATTATACGATTATTTATATTTCGTAATAATTAATTTAATAGAAAAAATATTTTATTAAAATATTATTTAATTCAAAACTCCATTAATTTATCAAAATATATTTCTTAGTTAAATATTAACTAGAAATATTGTATGTGCTTTTAAAAACTATTTACAATGTACCAATAATAAAAATAAATTTCTATTCATTATTATGTAAAAAATTAGTTCACATAATCATAGTTATAGGGATTTGTTACATAACCCATTAAAATAGTCGCATAATACCTAAGTGTAACGTGTGTAATGGTGACAAACTCTTGAGATGGCTCTGATAACATGACATTTGTGGTAATCTCTATCTACTTACACTTCTGTCGTATACGGTTCCGTTTGAGATTGACATGATAAAGCTTGGCTTAGGGATGGAAAAGTGCGAAACACAATGATGGCACCTCCCTTCCGAGCTGTAAAAAATTGGCTTCGTATGGAGAAATTTTACTTGATGGGGCCATAGCTTCCTTTTTAAGAATAAATTACATTTGTTAAATCTTAATATTTATACTAATCATGTGATCATTGTTCAATGACTATATTAGGAACAATCATAATTTATAATGGTATTTTGAAATCCATAAATATAAAACCAAGAAATTGCATATGTTTTAAATGATCATTCTAAATATTAAGACATTTAATTGGATCAAGATTTATTTTAATTAAAAAGTGTTTGGGTCATTACAATCATCCCCCCTTAATAAATTCTTCCCTCAAATTTCTTTTTCCCGACACTTTAATAGATTTGGGTTACTCTACTTCATCATTTCATCTGATTCCCACATCTCATCTTCAATCTTGTGGTTTCTCCACAACACCTTAATGAGAGGCATTTTCTTATTTTGTAGAACTTTTTCGATACGATATAATATTTTCACTTGTTTCCCATAGTTAGAAACATCATCCCCTAACTTCAATACCTATGAAAAGAGTGTATGTCAAGGTTATGCTATGTACTTCCTTAAGAGGGACACATGATAGACATCATGAACATCGTTCACGGTAGGTAGAAGTTCTAGTCGAATGGCCACAGCCACAACACGATCAAGAATATAAAAGTGTCTGATGTACCTAGGACATAACATCCCTTTATTTATAACCCTAATGACCTTATTTCATAGAGATATGCATAGAAATACCATGTCTACAACATCGATCGCATGGCCTCATTGACGATTATCATCATAATTCTTCTATTGACTTTGGGCTGCCTTGATATACTGCTGAATATTTTTCACCTTCTCCACCATTTCATCAAACATTTCATGTCCTAGAAGTTGAATCTCACAGTCTCTATCCCAAAACACAGGTGTTCTCCACCTTTTCCCAAAAAGGGCTTCATATGGTGACATTTGGATGCTCGAGTGGAAACTTTTATTGTAATAGAATTAAACAAGTGGAAAATGTTGGTACCATCCTCCTTTAATGTCTATAGAACATTATATTAACATATCATCTAGTTTCTGAATAGTTTGATCAGATTAGCCATCAGTTTTAGGTTGATAGGCCACACAAAGGTTCTTTTTAGTGAATAGAGCATGTTTGAGACTTCTCTTGATCATCAAGGTGAATCGCATATCATGATCAGATAAAATAGATAGGGGTAATCCATTCATCCTTACCAATTCAATGATGTAAATCCATGAAAGATGATTTAATGATAAGTCATCTCTAACCGTGATAAATTGATATTTCCTGGTAAGACGATCCACAATGACTCATATAGCATTATTTCCTGTGGATTTAATTGTATGTCTAGTGACAAAGTACACGGTAATGTTGTCCCACTTCCATGTTGGTATGGGTAGTGGGTGCAACATCCCCTTGGACTTTTTCCTCTCAACCTTCATTTTCTTACATTCTAGTAACTTTGATGTATATTCAGAAATCTCCATTTTCATATTATCCCACCAAAAGTTTTCTTGGATATCTCAATACATCATTGTGCTACCCCTGTAAATCGAGATGGTTGAGCTATGTGTGTCATTCAGAATCTCATTCATTATCTCTAGATTGGATGGTACACACAATCATGACCCAAATCTCAAATTTCATCCTTTTCAACCACTATATTTGTGGATTTCCCAATTCTGATAGCTTCCACCCTTTTCAGAATTCCCATATCCTTTCATTGAGCATCCTTTATTTTTGCCATGAGGTATGGTTGAGCAGTAATTAGAGAAAGGATTTTTGAAGTTTCTCCCTTAATGATTCTCATGTCTATCCTGTGAAAATCTATGAAGATTGGATCCTTTTCAATTTTCATCATTGATAAATATGAAGGATCATTTCTACTTATCCCATATTCCATCTTGTTCAATTTCCTAGGGTTGTAATGGATTGAGTAGTCATAGTAAGTTATCAACTCTAACCACCTTCTTTGGTGCATGTTGAACACTTTTTGTGAGAATATATACATGTGGATTTTGTGGTACGTATATATTTCACAATTATCCCCAAAGAGATAATGCCACCAAATTTTCAAAGAGAAGATTTCTGGTGACAACTCTAGGTTATGGGTTGGATAGTTTTTCTCGTGAATATTCAATTAACATAAATCATAGTCAATGAATCATTAATTTTTCATCAACACAACGCCTAAGAACATCTTCTAAACCTCAATGAATACCCCAAAATGTTCTTCACTTGTGGGTAATGTGAGCACAGACGTAGTGATAAGACTCATATTTAACTCTTTGATGCTTTCTTATCATTCATCACTCCAAAAAAACATGACTCCCTACTGTGTAATGTTGGTTTGAGGGTTTAACATTCATGAGAAATTTCACAACAATCGGAGATAATATCCATCTAACCCTAAGAAGCTACGGATATACGTTACTAATGTTGTCCTTCACCATCCCTCTATTGTAGCTTTCTTCGAGGGATCCACAAGTATCCCATGTATTCTGATGATATAACCTAATAACGAGAATTCCTTCCAAAATAAATCACACTTTATGTACTTCTCATAGAGATTCTCTATTTCCATGTTTTGTAGTACAGATCTTAGATTCTCCTCATGATTCTCCTTTTTTTGGGAGTATATTACAATATCGTCTATAAATACGACCAATAATATGTCGAGGTAATCTCTAAAGTCTCTATTCATCATTTCTAGGAAAATTTCTAGAGCATTAGTGAGTCCAAAAGGCATTACTATGAATTCATGGTTCCCATACCTTGTATAAAAAGCAGACTTGGGGATATCCTCCTTCTTTACCCTTACATGGTAATATCCTAACCGCAAATCCACTGAGGAAAAGGATTGTGCTCCACATAGACAATTGCGCAAGTCAACAATTCATGGTAGAGGATACTTTTTCTTTATTGTGATTTTTTTGAGCTCATGATAATCTATACAAAAGCACATTGATCAATCCGTAGTATTGACGAAGAGGACTAGTGCACCCTATGGTGAAACACATGGGCATATAAACCCTTTATCCAGATTCTACTGTAGTTGTTTCTTCATCACATCAGGCTCCACAAAAACCATTCTATTTAGATTCTGGGATATTGGACATTCCCCAGGTATAAGATCAATTGATAATTGATCATATCTTCTAAGAGGATTACTATACAAATTTTAATGAAAACATTAGTGAATTCCCTAACAATAGGCATGTATTCAAGGACGATTTCTTCCATGGAATCAATCATCTAAGCCAGATACGCATGGCCCTAGGCCATTAATATCCATCCTAGATATGATCGAGCTGAAGAAGATTCATCCTACTCCACGCACATGAATAGAATCAGGGTTCGGTTCCCCACATGGAGAGTGATTTCCCTCTCATTGTAATTTATGTTGGCTCAATATAAGGAAAGCCAATCCATACCAAGAATTTCTTCAAATTCCACTAGAGAGTGTATGATGAAGTTCTCTAGGAAGTTCAATACATATATTATGATTGGGGAGGAGTTATATTCATCGGATGAAATGATTTCCCCATTTTTCTTAGTCACCTACATCTTCACTTCAATGATTTTTTGTGCTTTTGGGATTTATCTACAAAACATTCAGGATATAAAAGAATTAATAGAAAAAGAACAAAAATTATGTTCACTATTATTGAATGAATAACTAGCATACCTTTCATCACATCGTCGTTAGGGTTCACTTTGGTGGTAGTGATGGCTAAATTTCACCCTTGATGCCTTTGAGGTTTTTGGTTGGCTCGAAAAACCCTTCTCTTAGGGAATTGATTTTTTAGATTCCTTAGTTCATTATAATTGAAGCAATGAACAATGAATTGAGGGTAAAATGAAGCACTACACTCCTCTGTTGCAGTAGTGAGTTTTTCTTATTGGTTTTTAACAGATATGTGTCCTTCTCTTCCACACCTAAAGCATTTCCTCCTCCCCTTCAAAAAATTTATAAGGTGCTTCATTCCACACCTTGGGCACGTAGGGTGCTGGATTTTCCCTGCACTGTTGGATTAATCCATTGGACTGCAAGAATTAAATTCCACCTTATGCTTCTTATCCCCATGATTCCCCTGAGATTTTTCAGTCTCCATTTCGACCTTGTGGGCACATAGATCAATTTCTGCATAGCAATTGAAGTCACGAATTGCCAGGGCTTTCTGTCGGCTATGTTTCATCCCATAAAAGAAGCGGTCAACCATGAATTCGAGGGTAACAACAAAGCTAGAGATATATCATGAAAGACACATGATGTTTTCCTCATACAATCTGATGGATTTGTCGACATTTATCTTGAGGGAATGTAAGTCCCTTTTAATCTTATGTAAGAGGGTTTGTGCAAAATATTTATCGAAAAATATCTTTCATAAATCCTCATATTCCAATGCATCAGTATCCTCCATGGGCTTTGTATTTCTCATCAATTTCCACTGTTGAACAACCTAACCCTCCATACAATAATCATCCAGAAGAACCTTCTATTTTTTGGAACATTGAACGATAAATAAGATATTTTCAATGGAGTTGATCTATTTTTCATTAAATGAGGGATCAGATTACCCATTAAAATTAAGAGTCCTTTCTCTAATGAAGCTCTATATAGAGAATTGTTCTTTCTTTGGGTGGATGAACTTTCCTCTTGACCCATATTTCTATTCAGATATTGAGTTAACTGAGATTGAATCATGAAAAAGTTTGTGATTCCCACTCCCATCTGATTGGACATCTCATTAGAATAGTCATCACATTGGTTTTCGAACCGGTTGTTAGCCAAAGTCCTCCTATTACTAGCCATTGGCTGGAATAAAATGAAATTTTTGGTAACACGTAAACAGTAATCCCTGGACAAAATTGATGACATATAAATTACTTTTATACCTTATCTTATGAATCAATAAGCTTCAATCTTTGATATCCATGATATACTTTTAAACATATATTCATAGGGGAATTTTTTAATCCCTTACTAGTGGTTCATACTATGATTGGGAATTTACTAAAGAAAATCCCCCAAGAGTTTCATAACCAAGAGTGAAGCAAGTT
Source organism: Viscum album (assembly GCA_963277665.1). Classification (NCBI taxonomy): domain Eukaryota; kingdom Viridiplantae; phylum Streptophyta; class Magnoliopsida; order Santalales; family Viscaceae; genus Viscum; species Viscum album. The sequence goes on along the minus strand of OY728167.1, from coordinate 229,242,459 downwards.
CCACTGTCATGTACCAGGATACCATGGGTTAAGACTAAAACTCCTTGTTCATGTTTTACCACCTCGGTACATCTATTCTAGAGCCCCCTTAACCTGCTCGTATCCAGACAGGGATGTATTTGCTTCATAAACAACATAATAAATATTAACCAAAAATTAGGGTTGTTTTTTATACTTAGTATTATCCCTGTGGATTTTCTAGGGTATTCTAATCCTAACCCAAAAGTTAACTAAACCTATCCTCTCATACCAACTATAACAACTCTTATTTTCATTTCACATATAAACATGTTTTATTAAAATGAATACTTCACTTGATACAAAATAGATGATTGATATGTATAGTTTCATTAGGTCTTAGGAACATTACACAACTACTTAAAACATGAAACACAACATATTTATTGAAAACATACTTTACATGACAACTACATTCCCTCGTACATATCTTTGCATGGGATATCCTGAGGAAATGAATGAGAATATTGTGAGCTATAAATCCCAGTAAGGGAGTAAACAATGCATAACATGAATATTACAATACATCTTAGGAAATAGGCATGTCAATGGAGCATAAGAGAAACATAAACAAAAATAAAGGATTTAGCATGATTATCATAACATAGAAATGTGGCAACAACACTTAACATGGTATTATCATGAGCAAAGGCTCATTTCACACAGAACATGAATAAACCCTAATTACACTTGAATATGAATTAGTAAACCCTCATTTCACTTGACATATCATGATACTAATATTTACCCAATGCATTGGAGCGCTATCTGGGGACACACTTCTTAAACATTTCATTTCATATATAAGGGTTCCAAAAGATCATACAACATGGATTCATTAAACGTCATAACATATTCCGAAATAAAGTAATGTGGAATTCATACGAGAAACACTTGAATAAATGTGTAAATTTCTATAACGGTGAATTCCATTGATATAGAAATGGACATGTTATTCACTACACGATGATTTTGCCTTGGAAAATTGCGGTGCAATTTCCGCAACATAACGGCATGACATAAGACATAAAAAAAATTATTGATGAGAAAAAATGGGAATTATCATAATATCTACATTAAATAGAAATTAATTGGGTCACATGGATATATTTTCCGACATAATTAATGGAATTTAGATTCATAATACAATATAATTTCTTTAATGTAAATGAGAAGAGAAAAATTTTCTTGTGGAATTTCGGCATGGTAACATATGTACATTAAAGGCATTAATGTGATATAAAGGGGAATATAATCATTCAAACATAAGGATTTATGTATGAGGGATGTTATAAATGACACCCCAACTTTTATATTTGAATATAAAAGGACATAACGATATTACGAAATGTGGATAAAATGAGAATGAAGAAATCTGTTAAGGAATTTCTGCATGGTAACAAGTATGCATGGATGAAAATAATGATAGAGAATGGGGTCTCCCATAATTCAAAAATACTTATAGAATTATGGGGTAGGTGAGAAATAATACCAAAAAATATACAATTGAAAATAAATGAACATAACAATATTAAAAAACTTTGATAAAATGAGAAAGGAAGGATTCCATTATTTGGAAGTGTGATTCCAAATGCTTTGGAGAGGCTTGAGAGAGGATTATTAGTATAATGGTGTGCCTTGGGATGATTCTATAGTGATGAGGGCGGAGGATAGAAGGTCTCAAAAATCTTTGAGTGAAGAGGAAGTTCGAGTTTGTGTGGGTTTATATAGAAAAGAAAAGATAATTCTTTATTATTTGGGTTTGGGACACCCCAGATTAAACTAATCAAAACCACAAACCAGACCATTGGTATTGCCAATAGTTTTTGCCAATGGAGAGTGGGAAAAAAATATTTTATAATGACAATGGCCTATCATCTTAAAATAAAAGGTCATTTATGATTATGGATTATATCCATAAACTGTTCAATTTATGTTAAGTGTATTACAAGTATGGAATTTTGTATTTTGATTCATAAACTAATCTAGTTTATGCCATTTTTTAGAAAATAGTGCCTAGTGGATGAAATGGAAACCGTATCAATGCACGAACACCATGTAGAGATTTCACTCCTACTCAAGATAATTATAGTGGAGCTGTTAATGCAACTGGTGAAGATCCGTTTATCACTATATTGGGACAACTCACTTAGGTTATGAATAATAACCTCACCCGTATGGAGCATCCTGATCTGCATCTTGGAGGATCAATGTTAGATTTCTTCATAAGGAAACATCCACCAACATTCAATGGGAGTAAAAATCCATTGGTAGCTGAACAATAGATATGTTCCCTAGAGAAAATATTTCAGGCCTTGTGGAGTAGTGCAAGGGAAAAATCTGTAATGGAAGTTTACCGCCTCACTAGATATGCTGATCAATGGTGGTCATTGATTCAAAATACGAAGGAAGATGATGAAGTATCAAATATTGAATGGAGGGAGATTAAAGATATTTTCTTAGAAAATACATTCCTCATGACCATCGAGAAGGTATAGAAAGGTAATTTATGTGTTTGAGACAAAAGGAGGATGAAAATGTCGCAAAGTATGAAGCTTACATTATAAGGTTCGCGGGGCATGGAGAATATTATTTACCTAACCCGAGGACTAATATTGATCGTTTCATTGATTGGGTAAAACCATTTCTTTTGTCGAGCATTAGTCTCACAATCCTTCTTGTCGTATGAATACACTATCATTTGTGATATCAAGAAAAGAAATTAATTCTCTATGTCTTACGACTTTCAATAAAAGAAAGATTAGAAGAGATCATTTGATCACTCTAGGAATGGAAATAAGGGGAAGAAGGGAAAAGATGAATATCCATCCTGTAGTAAATGTGGGAAGAAACATCCTAGTAATTGCTTTAATGGAATGTCAGTCTGTTACAAGTGTGGTGAAAAAGGCCACCAATATCGTGATTCCAAGGGGAAGAAAGAAGATACTGATTTTCAATGCTATAATTACCGGGAGATGGGACATTATTCAAATGAATTTACTATGATTCAGGGAATCATATCTCAGAAAAGGACACAAGTTCAAAGCCAAACATATGCTATCACTACTAATAAGGAAGAAGCTCTGAAAGACGTGGTGGCAGGTAATTTATTGGTTTCCTCATGTTTATCAAATGCATTATTTGATTCTAGATCATCGCATTGTTTCATATCTTCCTAGTTTGCTAAGAACATTAGATATTTATATTTTTATTTAAGAAGGTAGTTTTCAGTTCCACCCCCAATAGCTCAACTAAATTCAATTATTGGGCAGGAAGAGAATGAAATAACTATGGGTGAGGAAAGGAATTTCCAAATAGAGGATGTACCTATTATGAATGAATATATTGATGTTTTTCCAGAGGATTTATCTGGACATCCTCCAGAATGAGAAATTGAGATTTCCATTGATTTAATTCTTAGATCATGGCCCATATTGAAGACCCCTTATAAAATGGAAACTGTAGAATTAGTGGAACTAAAGAAAGAACTAGAGAAATTGAGTAATAAGGGATTTATTCCCCCTAGTGTTTCTCCATGGGGAGCCCCTATCCTTTTTGTTATGAAGAAAGATTGATCTATGAGGTAATATATCGACTAAAGGGAGATCAATGATATAACAATAAAGAATAAGTATCCCCTACCTCGCATTGATGATTTATTTGACCAACTACATGGAGCTCAATACATTTCATAGATTGACCTTCGATCTGGAAATCATCATTTGTGTGTGAAGAAGGAAGAAATTCCGAATAGAGCATTTCGAACCAGGTACGGGCATTACTTGTTTACAGTAATGCATTTTGGGTTGACTAATGCACCATATAATTTCATGGATCTAATGAATAGAGTATTCAAGGAATATCTTGATGAATATTTAGTGGTATTTATTTATGATATCTTGGTATACTCAAAAAGCCATGAAGATCATGAAAATCACTTATGAGTTATCTTGAAGACTGTGAGAAGACATGAACTATATGGGATTTTATCAAGTGTGAATTCTAGCTTTATGAGATTTCTTTTCTTGGCCATATTGTCTCTAAGGATGGAATCATTGTTGATCCTTCTAGGACCAAGGATATCCAGGAATGGCCAGAACCGATGAGTATAACTGAGGTATGCACTTTTATTGGTTTAGCCAGTTATTATTGACGTTTCTTTCAGAATTTTTCCCGGTTGTATAACCTATTAACAAAGCTCACATGTAAAGGGGTCAAATGTTTTTGGACAAAAGATTATGAAGAATGTTTCGAAGAACTTTAGAGAAGATTAGTGAATTCTCCTATATTGACTCTACCATCGGGGAATGATGGGTTTGTTATAAATAGTGTTGCTTCAAAGAAAGGACTTGGTTGCGTCCTTATGCAGTTGGGTTATCGCCTATGCATCATGAAAGCTAAAAATTCATGAGCAGAACTATCCAACTCATGATCTTGAGTTATCAGCTGTAATCTTTGCTTTGAAGATTTGGAGACAAAATCTCTATGGTGAGAAATGTGACTTTTATACTGATCACAAGAGTTTGAAGTATATCTTCTCATAGAAATAACTAAACATGAGGAAAAGGAGATAGATTTAACTACTAAAGAATTATGATTTCATGATACACTACCACTTAGGGAACGAAAATAAGGTTGCAGAAGCTTTGAGTAGAAATGATAATGGAGTTTTGAACAAGATGAGAGTTGAGAGGGATCCTATTTTCAAGGATCTACTAAAGATGGGTATGGGAATAACCATGGAAGGTGAAACATCAATAATTTTTCAAACGGTTGCCAACCCATCTTGACTAGAAATGATTAAGAGTTCTCATACCAATGTTGATGAATTTCGAAATAACATTAATGTTTTGAATGATTGGAGATTGAGTCACATTGTGACTGAAGATGAAATTTTGAAATTTGGGAAGAGACTTTGTGTTTCCAATATACCTCATCTAAAAAGGGATTTGTTGGACAATGCTCATAGTTCTAATTTCACTATACACCCTGGGAGCACCAAAATTTGTTGGGATTTAAAGGAATATTTTTAGTGAGAGAACATGAAGAGGGAGATTGCTAATTTTATGTCAAGATGTATTGTTTGCCAACAAGTGAAAGCTGGAAGGCAACAGCCTGGAGGATTCATGCAACCTCTTCCCATACCTGAGTAGAAATGGGATAATATCATGATGGACTTTGTCATGGGACTACCAAATACTCCTAGAAAGAACGATGTAATATGGTTCATTGTTGATTGTCATACCAAGTCAGCACATGTTCTTGCTATAAGGTAAGATCTACCACTTGGATGTTTAGAAAAAATATATGTTAATTAAGTTGTAAGACTTCATGGTGTACCCCTATCGATTGTTTCTGATCATGATCCATGTTTTACATCAAGATTATGGAAGATTCTTCAGAAGGCCTTGGATACAGAACTTCGTTTGAGCACTAATTACCACCCTCAAACAGATAGAAAATCAGAACAGACTATTCAAACCTTAGAAGACATGTTGAGATCTTGTTCACTTGACATTCAGGGCATGTTGGATCAATATTTACCTCTGGAAGAATTTTCCGATAACAATAGCTTTCATTCAAGTATTTAGATCGCACCATATGAATCGTTATATGGAAAGAGATGTCACACACCAACCTGTTGGGATGACGTTGGTGAAAGAAAACTCACAGGCCCAGAACTGGTGGAGGAAACGATGAAAAAGGTGAAGGAAATCCAAAACCACATCAAAGAATCTTAAAGTAGGCAGAAGAGCTATGTCGATAATGTAACACCCGAGATTTTTATGAGTAATATTTTATTTTTATCATCAAAGGAATCTTTCACTACATTCTAGCTTGGCTTACTTTACACGCAATCGCGACCTTCCTCGATAGCTTGCGTTGTACGCAATACTGAGTTTCACTAAACGACGATATTCTATTAAGATATTATTTAAAATAACCGTTATGAATAGTAATAACCACTTTTTGAAATTTTATCTTTCAAAATGTACTTCATTTTTGGATTCGGAATACTGAAATTAGCCTAGGGTGAAATTTTGGTATTTTTCTGAAAACTATCAATTTTTGATGAATAGTGAAACCACTAAGTGGTAGGTTAAAAACTGAATTTTGCATAAAACTTAATTTTACTGCTTCTGTGAATGGAATTTCAAAAATCTGACAGACACGGTTGATTTCAGTAAGTAAAATGTGGTTCAATGAGATAAAAATAATTTTTTGGTGAATAGTAACTTTTTACTTTTCTTACCGCGGTTAATACTAAATAGGGTAACTAAGGGTAAATATGATATTAATATTACCCTAACACATGTCCTAATTCTATTGGATAAGTTTAATTCGACCGAAAACAAACTTAGGAATAAAATATGACCATTTAGGCCTACTTGGGTTAGATTAGGACATTTATTATTAATTTATTTAAAGAAGGTTAAAATAGTTAAAATCAAAGTTTAATAAGTAAATCATTTTTAATATGAGATTATACATAAGATAAATTCGACTATAAATATTTATTAGAAAGATAAAAAGATTTACTACATAATGGTATTTTATTTATAATTTTTTGACATTAAATAATTTAATTTATTTATGACACAATGATGATGCACTAATTATCTTATTAATGAAATATTGACATAATTGATGTTATAAACACCAAAATAAATGTAATTTGAGACTTTTTATGAATCACACTAATTTTCTAGGTTACTATGATATATTAGTGTTTATTTAATCAACTTGGTTCGAACATATAATTCTGTTATGACTTTCACAAAAATCATATATCAAATAGCGTCAAAATTGACACAAAATAGTTTTTAAATAAAATATTATATTATTAATTGTTATTTTATTCCTAAAAATATAAGGTTCTGCCAAATGACCTAGATAAGAATATATATATTAATAATAAACAATTTGGGGTTCGTTTGGCATGTTATAGTAAGTGTATTAACCATATAGTGTAAGAAAACAAAAAGACATTGTAAAACTTAAATTATTTAACTTAGAGTTAAATATAATTGATAAGGTTAAAATAATAACCTAAACTTGTCTAAATCCTATTGGTTGATAGGATTTCGACCCATCCCCACTTTAGATTAGAAATAAGACCCTTTGGAACCATTATAAACCGATTTTGACTTTAATATAAAATAATATTTTGAGATATTCCTAAGGTGCCCCTCTCCTCCGTTATAAAAGGGAACCTCCTCCCCCTCCTCCTCACACCAATTTGAGAAATCAAGCTCGGCCAACCCCTGCCAAAATCCCTTCTCCACTTACCTAGAATAATCCAAGAGGTCCTGGTATTCTTCAAAGACCAATCTCAGTTCCCTAAGTGGAGGATTTAAAGAGGCGTTCCAAAGAAGAGGAGGTTCGGACACTTACAAAGCAAGTCAGACCTAAGGTAAGGGAAATATCACAATCTCATTTTCATCCGAGATTGTTTATACTTTGGTATTTACTGGGGTGTATTTTATCATCCACATCCATGTTTCCTCAACATGTAATATTATTTCCATCCACCTACTATTGTTTAAATCCAATTTTACCCTTCGGTGAGTTTTTAGTAAAAGATATGAAAGGAATATTTTGTCGTTTTTCGTACGAGGTACTTTTTGAATTTTCCGACAAAAGTACGAAGAATGTTTTTTTTAACTTATACGGCATGAATGGATTTTTAAAACATTATTTCCATGAATCTTCCTTTATAAGTTTTCAAGTTTATTTTTAATCAACTTCTTTTAGTTTATAATTGTATGACATGTTAAGAAAAGAAAAGTGTTTTTGAAGTAGAAAGGATATTTTCCTCAAGAATGGAGTTCAAATGTTTTATCAAAATTATTTTCCATCTAGGATAATATGGGGTTCTGTTTTTATCCCTATTATTGCATTGATTTGATTATGTTTTGAGGGAATTATTTTTATTATGTCATTTACCATATATGATTTGTTTTATGATGTCATGATGTTTCAAGAATCCCATTTTTGTTACATGTGTTATACGATGATGTATGATTTATGATTATGTGGCACACATAAGAAAGGATTCATTATAAGATGGGTGGGACCTATATCTCCATCCAATGCATTGGGTAAAGATTTATATTTCATGAGATAGACATGGCTGGACCGGAAGGTTATTTCGGTTCAGTGATACAGGACTGAAATGAGGAGTGAACTCGGTTCAGAAATGGACTTTGTCCGCTAAGATAGTCTTGGCAACGAGTCATGACTAACAAGAAATGATTTTCCATGATTATGTTTACATGCCACAAAGTTTCAAGTTTTATGTTATGATTATGGGGATATCATTTTCACTTCTATGATTTATTCCATGTTAAGATATTATGATCACTTTTGCAGGTTATGATTTTCAAAAAGATATGATATGAATTTCATTTCCTTTATTTGCCCTTGCTGAGCATTTGAGCTCACCCTTTTATGTTTTCTTTTCCCCAGGTCAGGAAGATGGATATTAAGTAGAATATGCAGAAAGGGACCCTGGATATGATGAAATAAATGGGAGACACTGTATAATATTTATGAACCAGTTGTTTATGTTTCCTAGTTTCTAAAGACACTATACCTATACGGTCATTTGTGGCTTTGTCCTATGTTGTAATAAGTGTGCTTAAATTTTGAAGTATTAACAATGTATGTAAAGTATGGGTCGTTATAGTTGGTATCAGAGGAAAGTTATAGTCAACATGATGAAACTAGGATGTGAAAACCTTAGTAAGAACACTAAGGATAAGTCTAGGCATAGAACACAATCTTAGTGTTTTAGAAATGGCCATGAATAACCTAGGATAAGACCTTAAGCATGAAAATTTTATTCTTGAATTATGTGTTTTTCCTATTATAATTATTGTTGATCACACTATTCTTCTTGGTTTTATTCAATGGCTGGAACCTGAAGGAACCGTGTTAATGCGGAATGCGATGGGCAATGCAATGATTGTCCCCCTGAGCAACCAAACGATATGGGAGCTGGAATGAAAAATATTGTAGCCATGTTCACACAACTTTCTCAAGCTATGAATCATGAAGGACTTCCAAACGAGCAAAGGAAGGATCAAAATTCTGTTGAATCCTTCATGAGGCAGCGTCCACCTTCTTTCAGCGGGTCTACTGATCCATTAGTTGCTGAACAATGGATTAGTACTAATGAAAAGTTATTTTCAGTTCATCAATGTTCTGAACAAGATAAAGTCATCCTAGCAATGTATCGTTTGGAAGGAGATGCTGATCAATAGTGGAATCTTATTAAGAAAACGAGGAAAAGGGATGAAATTGAGTCCATGGAATGGGACGAGTTCAAGAACTTATTTTTCAATAAGTACTTCCCGCGTATTCTCCGAACAAAGATGGAGGAAGAGTTTCTCTAACTGAAGCAAAGGGATGATGAATCTGTTGGTACCTATGAAGCAAATTTTACAAGACATGAAAGGTACGCTTATGGTATTATTATCCAACCTGATAGTAAGATCGATCGATTCTTTAGTGGCTTAAAACCAAGCCTTCGAAGGGAGTTAGCCATAAGAGACTTCAATAGCTACGAGGAAATCGTTCGATGTGCTCTCAAAGTCGAGATGGAGATTGGAGTAACCCATCAGTCATATGGGTTTGATAGGAACTGGAAAATGGAATTCAAAGGAAAAACTAAAGAGCACACTGAAAAGAAGATGAGCTTTCCCTTATGCTCAATGTGTGGAAAGAAACATGGAGGGAGTTGTATTAAAGGGACAAGTAAATGTTTCAAATGTGGAATGGAAGGTCATCGGGCATTTGAATGTCGCGATAATAGGAAGAAGATGTCTAATGATGCAAACAAAGGAAGGGATACACAGAATGAACCTACTGCACTTCAATTTTTCAAGTGCAAGGAGATGGGGCATTATGCCAATCAATGCCCAAATCCAAGGGTTGATGATGATGGTCGACGTCAAGAAAATCTTAAGGCTAAAGACAAAGGAAAGTCACATGAAATTTCTATCAGCGATGTGGAGTACGATAACGATGTGGTGAAAGGTACACTTACCATCCACTCTAAAGTATCAAATGTTTTATTTGATTCTGGATCCACACACTCTTTTATTTCTGAAAATTTTTCTAAGGCTATCACCGTATTACCTCAACAATTAGATGTTGAGTTACATGTGACAACACCTAATGGCACAACAGTCGCATCAAAAGTTTATAATTCTTCTCCGATTGAAGATTGTGAGAAGGTTCTTCCTGCAAATCTTGTGATCCTTCCTATAGTGGAATTTGATGTGATTCATGGCATGGATTGGCTTTCTCTACATGGAGTTCATATCAATTGCCAAATAAGGGATGTCAAATTTCATATTCCAGATCAATCTACGATCATCTATCGATGCAAGGATGAATATAACCTTCTAGTGGAAATTCCTTCCATCTTATGGGTCTTGATTCCACTAAATGAAGGTTATATATCTCAAATGGTTGGTGAGAAACTAACGATTAAGAATATGCCCATCGTATGGGAGTTTGATGATGTCTTTCCGGAGGAATTACCGGGTCTTCCTCCAAATCGTGAAGTTGAGTTTTCAATAGAACTCGTATCGGGTGCTTTGCCTATTTCAAAGACACCTTATAGAATGGCCCCAATTGAGTTGCAGGAACTGAAGAAGCAACTCCAAGAGAATCTTGATAAGGGATTCATACCTCCTAGTGCGTCACCTTGGGGAGCACCTGTTCTGTTTGTTAAGAAGAAAGATTGATCAATGAGACTCTGCATTGATTATCGAGAACTTAACAAGATCACTATCAAGAACAAATATCATCTCCCACACATTGATTACTTATTTGACCAACTACGCGGAGCTCAATACTTTTCCAAGATTGATCTTCGTTCAGGGTATCATCAATTAAGTGTCAAAAGGGAGGATATACCAAAGACGGCTTTCCGTACAAGGTATGGACACTATGAATTTATAGTGATTCCATTTGGTCTTACTAATTCCCCTGCTATCTTCATGGATCTAATGAATAGAGTCTTTAGAGACTATCTTGATCAATTTGTGGTAGTCTTTATAGACGATATTCATGTCTATTCATAGAGCAAGGAAGAGCATGAAGATCACTTGAGAATTATATTGAAGACCCTAAGAAAGGAGAAGCTTTATGCCAAATTTACCAAGTGTGAATTTTGGCTTAAAAAAGTTGCATTTTTGGGGCACATAATCTCAAAAGAGGGTATATATGTGGATCCAGCAAAAACAGAGGTTATCGAAAGATGGTATAGACCAACAATAGTAACCGAGATCTGAGGTTTTCTTGGTTTGGCTGGATATTATCGACGTTTTGTAAAAGATTTTTCACGATTATCTAATCCACTCACCAAGTTGACTCGGAAAGGAGTTATATTTGTTTGGACAGAGGAATGTGAAGAGAATTTCAAGGAGTTGAAAAGAAGGTTATCCAGTGCACCTGTGCTCACACTGCCTTGTAGTGGAGAAAGGTTTGTGATCTACAGTGATGCATCCAAGAAGGGATTGGGGTGTGTTCTTATGCAATATGATATGGTGATGGCTTATGCCTCACGACAGTTGAAAATCCATGAGCAAAATTACCCAACACATTTTTTGGAGTTAGCTACGGTAATCTTTTCATTAATGATTTGGAAGAATTACCTTTATGGTGAAATTTGTGATATTTATACTGATCATAAAAGTTTAAAGTATATTTTCACACAAAAGGAGCTGAATATGCATAAAAGAAGATGGTTGGAGCAGATTAAGGATTATGACTGCTCAATCCATTACCACCCTGGGAAAGCAAACAAGGTGACAGATGCATTAAGTCGACAAGACCATGCTAGTTTATCCATGATGAGGATCACAAAAGATCCAATATTTATGGATTTACAAAGGATGGATCTTGGAATTATAATGGAAGGGGAAAAATCTTATCTTTCTCAAATGAATGTTCAACCATCTATACATGTGAAGATTAAAGAGGCACAGAAAGAAGATGTCGAGTTACAAAAGAAGGTGAGAAATGTTCCTGAATTCAACCTTGATTGTGATGGGATAATAAAGTTCAGGAATCGGGTTTGTGTTCCTCCCATCCCTGAATTAAAGAAGGAGCTGCTGGATGAGGCTCATAGTTCTTCATTCTCTATTCATCCTAGAAGCACGAAGATGTATAGGGACCTGAAAGAGTACTTCTGGTGGGATGGCATGAAAAGAGATGTTGCTGAATATGTCTCTCGATGCTTGGTTTGTCAATAAGATAAATCTGAGAGATAGAAGTCTAAGGGGATGTTACAACCATTACCATACCCGAATGGAAATGGGAAAACATCACTATGGACTTTGTCAAAAGACTTCCTAAAACATCCAAAGGCAATAATGCTATCTGGGTCATAGTTGATCGTCTTACAAAGTCTACACACTTCAATGCTATTAGAGAGGATTTCTCTCTAGATCAGCTTGCCAGGATATATGTAAAGGAAGTGGTAAGATTGCATGGAGTACCACATTCTATTTTATCTGATCGGGATCCGAGATTTACCTCGAAGTTCTGGCGAAGTCTTCAGCATACTCTGGATATAGAGTTGAGTTTCATCACTGCTTATCATCCTCAGACAGATGGTCAGTCTGAGAGAACAATTCAAACCCTAGAAGATATATTGAGAGCTTGTTCTATGGATTTCAAAGGAGGATGGGATCAACACATACCTTTGGTGTAATTTTCTTATAATAATTGCTTTCACTCCAGTATTCAGATGGCTGCTTATGAAGATCTCTATGGAAAGAAATGCAGGACTCCAACTTGCTGGGATGAAATTGGGGAAAGAAAGCTATTAGGACCTGATCTAGTTGATGAAATGGCAGAAAACGTCAGATCTATTCAACAACACATTAGAGCAGCTCAGAGTCGACAGAAAAGTTATGCCGACAACCGAAGAAAAGACCTAGAGTTTGAAGTGGGTGATAAAGTGTTCTTACGAATATCTCCCTGGAAGAGGGTTATGAGATTTGGAAAGAAGGGGAAGTTGAGCCCTAGATATATCGGTCCTTTCGAAATACAGGATCGTGTTGGAAAGGTAGCTTACCGATTGGCGCTTCCACCGAATCTCTCTCAAGTTCACGATGTGTTCAATGTATCTCTCCTGAGAAAGTACATACCTGATCCTTCACATGTACTCAGCTCAGAAGTTGTACCGCTGGAGCAAGATCTTTCTTATGAAGAACAACCGATAGAGATTCTGGATCGTAGCGAAAAAGTCCTACGAAACAAGACCACTCGATTGGTGAAAGTTTTATGGAGGAACCACCAACTTGAAGAAGCTACATGGGAGCTTGAGGATAAGATGAGGGAGAAGTATCCTCATCTTTTTGTTACAAAGTGACGAATTTCGAGGGAGAAATTCTTTTTAAGGGGGGTAGAATGTAACACCTGAGATTTTTATGAGTAATATTTTGTATTTATCATCAAAGGAATCTTTCACTACATACTAGCTTGTCTTACATTACACGCAATCATGACCTTCCTCGATAGCTTGCGTTGTACGCAATACCGAGTTTCACTAAACGATGATATGCTATTAAAATATTATTTAAAATAGCCGTTATGAATAGTAATAACCACTTTTTGAAATTTTATCTTTCAAAATGGACTTCATTTTTGGATTCGGAATACCAAAATTACCCTAGGGTGAAATTTTGGTATTTTTCTGAAAACTTTCAATTTTTGATGAATAGTGAAACCACTAAGTGGTAGGTGAAAAACTGAATTTTGCATAAAACTTAATTTTACCGCTTCTGTGAATGGAATTTTGAAAATCCGACAGACACGGTTGATATCAGTAATTAAAATGTGGTTCAATGAGATAAAAATAATTTTTTGGTGAATAGTAACTTTTTACTTTTTTTACCACGGTTAATAGTAAATAGGGTAACTAAGGGTAAATATGATTTTACTATTACCCTAACACATGTCCTAATTCTATTGGATAAGTTTAATTCGACCAAAAACAAACTTAGGAATAAAATATGACCATTTAGCCCTACTTGGGTTAGATTAGGACATTTATTATTAATTTATTTAAAGAAGGGTTAAAATATTTAAAATCAAAGTTTAATAAGTAAATTATTTTTAATAGGGGATTATACATAAGATAAATTCGACTATAAATATTCATTAGAAATCTAAAAAGATTTCCTACATAATGGTATTTTATTTATAATTTTTAGACTTTAAATAATTTAATTTATTTATGACACAATGATGATGCAGTAATTATCTTATTATTGAAATATTGACATAATTGATGTTATATACACCATAATAAATGTAATTTGAGACTTTTTATGAATCCCACTAATTTTCTAGGTTACTATAATATATTAGTGTTGATTTAATCAACTTGGTTCGAACATATAATTCTGTTATGACTTTCAAAAAAATCATATATCAAATTGTTTCACAATTAACACAAAATAGTTTTTAAATCAAATATTATATTATTAATTGTTATTTTATTCCTAAAAATCTAAGGTTCGGCCAAATAACTTAGATAAGGATATATATATTAATAATAAACAATTTGGGGTTCATTTGGCATGTTATAGTAAGTGTATTAACCATATAGTGTAAGAAAACAAAAAGACACAGTAAAAGTTAAATTATTTTACTTAGAGTTAAATCTAATTGATAAGGTTAAAACAATAACCTAAACTTTTCTAAATCCTATTGGTTGATAGGATTTAGACCCATCCCCAATTTAGCTTCGAAATAAGACCCTTTGGAACCATTATAAACCGATTTTGACTTTAATATAAAATAATATTTTGAGATATTCCTAAGGTGCCCCTCTCCTCGCTTATAAAAGGGCACCTCCTCCCCCTCCTCCTCACACCAATTTGAGCACTCAACCTCCGCCAACCCCGGCCAAAATCCCTTATCCACTTCCCTAGAATAATCCTAGAGGTCATGTTCTTCTTAAAAGACCAATCTTAGTTCCCTATGTGGAGGATTCAAAGAGGTGTTCCAAAGAAGAGGAGGTTCGGACACTTACAAAGCAAGTCGGACCTAAGGTAAGGGAAATACCACAATATTATTTTCATCCGAGATTGTTTATACTTTGATATTTACTGGGGTGTATTTTATCATCCACATCCATGTTTCCTCAATATGTAATATTATTTCCATCCACCTACTATTGTTTAAATCCAATTTTACCCTTCGGTGAGTTTTTAGTAAAAGATATGAAAGGAATCTTTTGTTGTTTTTCGTACGAGGTACTTTTTGAATTTTCCGACAAAATTATGAAGAATGTTTTTTTAACTAATAAGGCATGCATTGATTTTTAAAAAATTATTTACAAGAATCTTCCTTTATATGTTTTCAAGTTTATATTCAATCAACTTCTTTTAGTTTATAATTGTATGACATGTTAAGAAAAGAAAAGTGTTTTTGAAGTAGAAAGGATATTTTCCTCAAGAATGGAGTTCAAATGTTTTATCAAAATTATTTTCCATCTAAGATAATATGGGGTTCTGTTTTAATCCCTATTATTAAATTGATTTGATTATATTTTGATGGAATTATTTTTATGAAGTCATTTACCTTATATGATTTTTTTTATGATGTCATGATGTTTCAAGAATACCATTTTTGTTACATGTGTTATGTGATGTTGTATGATTTATGATTATGTGGCACACATAAGAAAGGATTCATTATAAGATGGGTGGGACCTATATCTCCCTCCAATGCATTTGGTAAAGATTTATATCTCATGAGATAGACATGGCTGGAACGGAAGGTTATTTCGGTTCAGTGATACAGGACTGAAATGAGGAGTGAACTCGGTTCAGAAATGGATATTGTCCGCTAAGATAGTCTTGGAAACGAGTCATGACTAACAAGAAATGATTTTCCATAATTATGTGTACATGCCACAAAGTTTCATGTTTTATGTTATGATTATGGGGATCTCATTTTCACTTCTATGATTTATTCCATGTTAAGATATTATGATCTCTTTTGCAGGTTATGATTTTCAAAAAGATATGATATGAATTTTATTTCCTTTATTTTCCCTTGCTGAGCATTTGAGCTCACCCTTTTATGTTTTCTTTTCCCCAGGTCAGGAAGATGGATATTAAGTAGAATATTCTAAAATGGACCCTAGATATGATGAAATAAATGGGAGACACTGTAGAAGATTTATGAACCAGTTGTTTATGTTTCCCAGTTTCTAAAGACACTATACCTATATGGTCCTTTGTGGTTTTGTCCTATGTTGTAATAAGTGTGCTTAAATTTTGAAGTATTAACAATGTATGTAAAGTATGGGTCGTTATAGATAATCGAAGGAAGGATTTGGTATTTCAAGTAGCAGATCATGTTTTCTTGAAGGTATCTCCATGGAAGGGAGGCATACGTTTCAGTAAAAAAGGTAAATTTAGTCCCAGGTACATCTGACCTTAGTAAAATCTAGAACGAATTGGGGTTCTAGCTTACCTTTTGGCAATGCCGCCAAATCTCTCCAAAGATCACGATGTGTTCCACGTATCACTGATTAGAAAATACATGCCTAACCAAACGCATGTACTCACCTATGAGGAATTATAACTGGAACCCGATCTGTATTATTGCGAAGAGCCCATCAGGATTCTTGACACCAGAGAACAAGTGTTGAGAAACCGGATGACTCATCTGGTAAAAGTTCTATGGAGAAACCATAAAATGGAAGAGGCAACATGGGAACTCGAGGAACTTATGATGAAGAATCGCCTGATTATCTTTATGTAGTAATATTATAGAAATTTTGAGGAAGAAATTATTTTAATGAGGGGAGAATGTAACACTCCAACCTTCTACGGTATGCTTCTCTTTGAAAAATACAATAGCGTGTGTTGTATGCAACTTCAAGTTCTAACACACACCACAACCAATAAAACTAGCCATTATGAATAGTAATACCCAAATTTTGAAATTTTATATATTTTATATTTCAAAATGGACATCATATTTGGATTCAGAATATTAAAATTATCTTAGGGTGATTTTTTGGTATTTTTCTGAAAACATTCAATTTTTGATTAATAGTGAAAAAACACAGAGTTATAGTTTAAAAACGTATTTTTATTTAAATAATTATTAATTTTATTTAAATTTAATTAAGGTCAAAATAGATACAAAATAACTATATAAGTTCAATTTATTTCATTCGAGTTAGTTTAGAATAGTCTTAGATATATAAAAATTTTATTGAACTTTTCACAATCATTTACCCACCTCCTAGGAGAATTTGGAAATTCACGTAAATCATAATTTTACCGCTTCTGTGAGTGGAATTTCAAAAATCTGAGAGACACGGTTAATATCAAGGAGTAAAATTTGGTTCAATAAGATAAATTTTTTTTGGTGAATGGTAACTTTGTACTTTTATTTACCATGGTTAAAAGTAAATAGGATAATTAAGGGTAAAAATGATCTTAATATTACCCTAACACATGTCCTAATTATATTGCAAAAGTTTATCTCGACCAAAAACAACCTTATGATTAAAATATTATCATTTAGGTCCACCTGGATTAGATTAGGACATTTATTATTATTTAATTCAAAGAAGAGTTAAAAGAGTTAAAATCAAAGTTTAATTACTAATACATTTTTAATGTAGGGTTATACATAAGATAAATTCTTTTATATATATTAATTAGAATTCTAAAAATATTTCCTACATATTGGAAACTTATTTATAATTTTTAGACATTATATAATTTAATTTATTTATGACACAATGGTGATGCAGTAATTACCTAAATAATGAAATAATAAAATAATTGATATTATAAATATAAAAATAAATGTAATTTGAGACTTTTTATGAATCCCACTAATTTTATATGTTATTATGACATGTTAGTATTGATTTAATTAAATGTTTTAGAAGTAATCATGCTGCTATAATTTTCACAAAAATCAAATACCAAATAGTGTCAAAATTGACAAAAAAAGAGTTTTTAAAACAAATATTATATTACTAATTGATATTCAATTCCTAAAAATCTAAGGTTCAGACAAGTGACTTATATAATTATAGTTTTATCATTAATGAACCACCTGGGGTTCTCTTGGATGTATATAGTATGTTTATTAACCATATAATATAAAAACACCAAGAGACCTGATAAATGTGAAAACAATTAACTATGAGTTCAAACTAAATGATAAGGTTAATATAGTGACCCAAAACAATCTAAAACCTATTGGTTGGGTGTTTTTCGACCCATCCCCAACTTATCCTCCAAATAAGTCACTTTGGAGCCATTATAAACCGAATTTTAATTTATTATAAAATAATATTTCTATCTTTTCCTATGGTGCCCCTCTCCCCTCTTATAAAAGGGCACTCACCCTTCTCTCTAATTCACAGATTCAATGCCTTTTGGCTCGTCCAACCCCTGCCCTAATATTCTCCCAACTTACCTCACTTCATCCTAGAGGCCTTAGTTTGATCAGAAAGCCAACCTATGGAGCCATTTTGATCAAATCAAAAGAAAGAACCTGAAGAAGAGGAAATGTTTTCACCACCCTCTTTCAAGTTCCTTTTTTCTTCAACTTCATATTCCATTGTTATTTCCATTCTAAAATATTAACTCCAGTATCTCCAATATAATTTCATGTTATTTAAATATGGTACAACCATATTCAGTATTATATCCATCCCTTGAATGACATGTCACCATACGTGCGTTCGTACGGCTTACCGTCTCGACGTCATGGTGTAATTGTTATTGAATACATTATTTTTTGGATGGGTATAATAATGAAATGAAATTCATTTAAATAATAAATATAACATGATAATTATTCTGTATATATTATACACCACCCAATTATATATTATTTTAATATCAAAAGAATGATATTGTCACTAGTACGTACGTACGGACTACCGTGTCCACGAACGTGATGAGATTCATTCCCCATCGTATCCATTCAATAATAATTTTCATTTGATGGTCAAAAAAAATGTTTAAAGACTTAATATCATTCTGGATTTGAATAAGATACAACCTATCCATAACAAACACGGCTTAAATAACAATGTATATAAAGGAAAACGAATCAGTTAACACCCGAAACAACGATAATACAAAGATATTACTAACAAAGAAATGTTAAAAGATCATATATGATATCATGTTAATGCATATGATTATTGAATAATTTAATAACAATTATTTAACCATTATACAGGAGGTTAACCTACCCTTAACCAAGGAAAAGTACAAGGTATGGGTTTATTTCACAATCTCTTCATTATCTGAGGTTGTTTATACGTAATTATCTACTGGGACCTCTTTATCATCCACGTCCATGTTTATTCAAAATGTATTTCAAAACATTCTTACTATTTTATTGAATATGGGTTAAATTCATTTATACCCTTGTTTGACTATTTATAATAGGTTTATAAAGGAATCTTTCGGTCATTTTCCAAACAAGGTCCTTTTTAACCTTTTCGACAAAATTAAGGTAAGAATGTCTTTTTTTAAAGTATATGGTGGGTGCTACTATTTTCCGCCATTATAAAATCGTTTAAGCATCCATTACATGCTTATAAGAATATTTTCAGTGTAAATGTTTTAATTATGTGTCTTTTAAATGATTTCAAAAAAATGATATTTCTCTCAAATAGTTTTGATTTCATCTATGTCAACATCCTTTGATGGATTTTAAGCTTATTTGAAGTTGACTTATTATGATACAAAACATCCAAATAGTATTGAAGGATTTGTGTTATGTTTGACTACAGATGTATTATTTGTATACCATTCATGGTTTATGGAGAAATTATTGACATTTCGTATTCTAGTTTTAATACGAATGTTTATGTTACGTTGAAACCTGGTCATATGAGGAATTCCTTGGACTTAATAAGTGACGGGTGGAGCCCGCTATAGCTCCTCGATGCATTGGTAGGTCTTATGAGACAAACTACTATCTTGGAACAAGTCCTTGACAAAATCTTATTTGTAGTCTTGGCATGAGGTCTTGACTATGTGGTTATGATAGTCTGGCGTTATGCATTTCATCTTTATGAAAGTGGTTATTGATATTGCATGTGATTATTCAATTAGTAGAATATCCATGTGAATAATTAAATGGAATTATTTCATTTTATTTCTTCCATATTATGCTGTAGATAAATTTTAAAAGGCTTTTGTTTTAGTTATACATTGCCTAAAATGATTATGCTTATTTGTGAATGTTTTGGCTATATTGTTATCCTTACATGGCATCTAAGTTCACCCCTTTCTATGTTTTATTTTTCCTAGGATGTGAAGAGGTATTTTATGAATGGCCTACAGGGATAGTTTGAGGGGGTATGAGTGTGGTCTATGGACACAAGATGTTGTTGTAGTTTTTCACTTTATGATTTAATGAAAACATTATGAATGTATCCATTGATTTCAAGGATACTAAACTAATCGGTCATTCAAGACATGATCTTTTGTGACCATTCCAATGTTATGTAATAATGAAATGACTCTAGGTAACTGGGGTCGGGGTGTTACAGTTAGTATCAGAGAAAGCTTAGTACAAACCTTGGATGTTAGATTTAGATAAACTCTAATTAGAGCACATAGCCCTAAGATAGACTTTGAGGATTAGTATAGAAGAACTTCCTAGAATTTTGGTATTGTAGAGATTTTGTGAGTTTTCCAAGAAATACATACCTATCTGGATATGATCTGGTAGAGTCGGCTCTGGCACAGATGTACCTAGGTGTAAAACCTAAAAACACCACTTTGAGCTAGACTCGAACGGGAACAGGTGCATGACAACGGGCCTTGCTGCACTCTTGGTTACGATACTCATCGGGGATATGCTTAGGATAATTCTCCTTTTCTTTAAAAACCATTATAATGTGTTTATGATTATATACTTACTCAAGGAAAACATTTTTAAGATTATGGATTATAACCATAAATTGTTCAATTTAGGTTCAGTGTTTTACAAGTTTGGAATTATGTATTGTGATTCATAAACTGATCTAGTTTATTCTATTGTTTAGAAATGTAACCTAGTGGAAGAAATGGAAATTGTTTCAATGAATCCACTCCATATAGGGATTTCCCTCCTTCTCAAGATAATTATAGTGGGTCGGGTGATGCAACTGCTGTTGATCAGCTTATCACTATATTGGGACAACTATCTCAGGTTATGAATAATAACCTTATCCATATGGGGCAAATTGATCCACAGTGTGGAGGATCAATGTTAGATCGCATTATGAGGAAACATCTACCAAAATTCAATGAGAGTAAAAATCCATTGGTAGCTGAGCAATGAATAATTTCCATATAGATAATATTTCAGGCCTTGGGGAGTAGTGCAAGGGAAAAAGTTGTCATGGCAGTTTACCGCCTCACTAGAGAATCTGATCAATAGTGGTCATTGATTCAAAATACAAAGGAAGATGATGAAGTATCAAATATGGAATAGAGGGAGTTTAATGATATTTTCATAGAAAAATGATTTCCTCATGACCATTGAGCTGATATGGAAAGAAAATTTCTGAGTATGAGACAAAAGGAGGATGAGAATGTCTCAAAGTATGAAACTATCTTTACAAGGTTATTGAGGCATGCAGCAGATTCTATACATAACCCGAGGAGTAATATTGATCTTTCAATTGATGGGTAACGACCATTTCTTCATCGAGAATTAGTCTCACAACCCTTATCATCATACGAAAACATTTTCTCATATTCTATCAAGACAGAAAAGGAATTCTCTATGTCTTAAAACATCAAAGAAAAGAAAGAGAAGAAGAGATCTGTTGATCACTCTGGGAATGGAAATAAGGGGAGGAATGGAAAAGTTGAATATCCATCATACAGTAAATGAGGGAAGAAACACCTTGGTACTTTCTTGAAGGGAATGGGAGTCTGTTACAAGTGTGGTGAAAAAGGCCACCATTCTCGTGATTGCAAGGGGAAGAAAGAAGCTAGAAACGTTCAATGCTACAATTTCAAGGAGATGGGACATTATGCAAATGAATGTCCTAAGCATCAGGGGAACTTATCTCAAAAAAGGACAAGGGATCAAGGAAACTCTTAAGCTATCACTACTGCTGAGGTAGAAGCTCTGAAAGACAAGGTGGCTGGTAATTTAATGGTTATCTCAAGTTTAGAAAATGCATTATTTGATTCTGGATCATTGCATTGTTTCATATCTTCCTAGTTTCCAAAGAAATTTATATATTTCCAATTTGATTTAACAAGGGATTTTTCAGTTAAAACTCCTAAGGGAAGTATCATTGCTACAACCTTCTGTGAATCAGTTTCTATTAGAGCACATAAATGTTCTTTATCTGCTGATCTCATTGTCATACCTATGATTATGTTTGATATAATCCTTAGTATGAATTGGCTTTCGGACTATGATGTAAAGATTTATTTTAAGAAGAAGATGTTTATGATTTTTGATGATGATGACAAGGAACAACTTATCTTTCGAGAAGAATCATCACAACCTAATTCTTATCTAGATCCACCCCTAGTAGCTCAACTAAATTCAATTATTGGGGAGGAAGGGAAAGAAATAATTGTCGGTGAGGAAAGGAATTTCCATATAGAGTATGTACCTATTGTGAAAGAATATGTTGATGTTTTTCTAGAGGATTTACAAGTACATCCTCCAGAATGAGAAATTGTGTTTTCCAATGATTTAATTCCTGGATCGGGGCACATATCGAAGACCCCTTATATAATGTAAAGTCTGGAATTAATGGAACTAAAAAACAACTAGAAGAATTGAGTAATAAGGGATTTATTCTCCCTAGTGTTTCTCTTTGGAAATCCCATATCCTTTTTGTTAAGAATAATGATGGATCTATGAGGTTATGTATCGACTATAGGGAGATCAATGCTATAAAAATAAAGAACAAGTATCCCCTACCACGCATTGATGATTTATTTGACCAACTGCATGGAGCTCAATGCATTTCAAAGATTGACCTTCGATGTGAATATCATCAGTTGTGAGTGAAGAATGAATACATTCTTGAAGACAACATTTCGAACCAGGTATGGGCATTATGAGTTTATAGTAATGCTTTTTGTGATGTCTAATGCACCCTCTGTTTTCATGGATCTGATGAATAGAGTTTTCAAGGAATGTCTTGACGACTTTGTAGTGGTACTTATTGATGATATATTGTTATACTAAACAATTCATGAAGATCATGAAAATCACTTACACAGAATCCTGAAGACTCTGAGAAAACTTGAATTATATGGGATGTTTAGCATGTGTGAATTCTGGCATCAGGAGACTTATTTTCTTGGCCATATTGTCTCTAAGGATGGAATCCTTGTTGATCCTTCTAAGACCAAGTCAATCCAAGAATGGCCTACACCGATAACTATAACGGAGGTACGCGGTTTTATTGGTTTAGCAGGTTATTATCGATGTTTTGTCCATAATTTTTCCCAGTTGGCTAACCCATTAACAAAGCTCACACGTAAAGGGGTTAAATTTGTTTGGACAAAATAGTGTGAAAAATGTTTCAGACAACTGAATTACAGATTATTCAATGCTTCTATATTGACTCTAACATTGGGGAATGATGGTTTTGTTATTTATAGTGATGCTTCAATGAAAGGACTAGGTTGTGTCCTTATACAGAATGATAGGTTTATTGCCTATACATCACGATAGCAAAAAATTCCTGAGCAGAACTATCCTACTCATTATCTTGAGTTAGCTATTGTAATCTTTGATTTGAATATTTGGAGACACAATCTCAATGGTGAGAAATGTGAGATTTATTCTGATCACAAGAGTTTGAAGTATATCTTCTCACAAAAAGAACTCAACATGAGGCAAAGGAGATGGCTTGAACTACTCAAGGATTATGATTGCACGATACACTACCACTAGAGGAAGGAAAATAAAGTTGCAGATGCTTTGAGTAGAAAAGACCATGGAGTTTTGAACAATATTAGAATTAAGAGGGATCCTATTTTCAGGGATCTAGTAAAGATGGATATGGTAATCACTATGGATGGTGAAACATCAATACTTTTTCAAATGGTTTCCAAACCATCATTACTAGAAAGGATTAAGAGTTCTCAGATCGATGATGAAGAATTTCAAAAGAAGATTAAATCTGTGAATGATGGGAAATTGAGTGACTTTGTGTATGAAGATGGAATTTTGAAATTTGGTAAGAGACTTTGTGTTCCTATATACCTGATCTAAAACGGAAATTGATGGACGATGCTCATACTTCCAATTTCTCAATACACCCTGGAAGCACCAAAATGTATAGGGATTTTAAGGAACATTTTTTGTGGGACAACATGAAGAGGGAGATTGCTGATTTTGTGTCAAGATGTATGGTTTGTCAACAAGTGAAAGCTAGAAGGCAACTGCTTGGTGGAGACATGAAACCAATTCCCATACATGAGTTGAAATGAGATAATATCACGATGGACTTTGTCATGGGACTACCAAAGACTCCTAAAAATAATGATGCAATATGGGTCATTGTTGATCGTCTACCCATGTTAGCACATTTTCTTCCTATAAGGGAAGATCTACCACTTGAATGACTAGGAAGAATATATATTAATGAAGTGGTAAGACTTCATGGAGTATCCCTATCGATTGTTTCTAATCATGATACATGTTTTAAATCATGATTCTGGAAGAGTCTTCAAAAGGCCTTGGATAGAGAACTTCGTTTGAGCACTGCCTACCACCCTCAAACAGATGGACAATCAAAACGGACTATTCAAACCTTAGAAGACATGTTGAGATCTTTCTCAGTTGACTTTTAGGGTATGTGGGATCAATATTTTCCTCTGTAAGAATTTTCCTATAACAATAGCTTTCATTCAAGTATTCAGATGGCACCATCTGAAGCGTTATACGGAAGGAGATGTCACACACCAACCTTTTGGGATAACATTGGTGAAAGAAAACTCATAGGCCTAGAACTGGTGGAGGAAATGATGAAAAAGGTGAAGGTAATCCAAAACCACATCAAAGCAGCTAAAAGTAGGCAGAAGATCTATGCCGATAACCGAATGAAGGATATGGGATTTGAGGTAGGAGATCATGTTATCTTGACTGTATCTCCATGGAAGAGAGTCATACGTTTCGGTAAGAAAGTTAAATTGAGTCCCAAGTACATCAAACCATTCGAAAGTCTAGAATGAATTGGGGTTGTAGCTTACCATTTGGTAATGCCGCCAAATCTCTCCAATGTTCATGATGTCTTCCATGTATCAATGTTGAGAAAATACGTGCATGACCCAACGCATGTACTCAGCAATGAGGAATTAGATCTAGAACCTGATCTTTCTTATTGCGAAGAGCCCTTCAGGATTCTTGATACTAGAGAACAAGTGTTGAAAATCAGATGACTCGTCTGGTAAAAGTTCTATGGAAGAACCATAAAATGGAAGAGGCAACGTGGGAACACACAGAACATATGATGAACAATCACCCGAGTCACTTTATGCATAAATATTCAAGAAATTTTGAGGATGAAATTATTTGAAGGAGGGGAGAATGTAACACCCCATGATTCTACATTACACTTCTCTTTGAATAATACAATAGTGTGTGTTGTACGCAACTTCGAGTTTAAGACACACCATAACAAATCAAACTAGCCGCTTTGAATAGTAATACCAACTTTGTGAAATTTTTTAAATTTTATCTTTCAAAATGGACTTCATATTTGGATTCGGAATATCAAAATTATCCTAGGGTTAATTTTTGTTATTTTTCTGAAAACTTTCATTTTATGATGAATAGTGAAAAAACACTGAGTTATAGTTTAAAAACAAAGTTTTTTTAAATAAATATTTATTTTATTTAAAATTAATTAAGGTCAAAATAGATAAATTATACCTATATAAATTCAATTTAATTCATTAGATTTAGATTAGAATAATCTTAGATATATAAAAATTTTATTGAACTTTTCACCGTATTTTACCCACCTCCTAGGATAATTTGGAAATTCACGTAAAACATAATTTTACCTCTTCTGTGAGTGAAATTTCGAAAATCCAAGAGACATGTTTAATATGAAGGAGTAAAATTCGGTTCAATAAGATAAAAATATTTTTGGTGAATAGTATCTTTTTACTTTTATTTATCACGGTTAAATGTAAATAGGGTAATTAAAGTTAAAAATGATCTTAATATTACCTTAACACATGTCATAATTATTTTGGACAAGTTTATATTGACCAAAAAAACCTTAGGAATAAAATATTATCATTTAGGTCCACTTGTATTCGATTAGGACATTTATTATTATTTAATTCAAAGAAGAGTTAAAAGAGTTAAAATCAATGTTTAATTACTAAAACATTTTTAATATAGGGTTATAGATAAGATAAATTCAATTATGAATATTCATTCGAAAGATAAAATTATTTTATCCATAATGGTATTTTATTTATAATTTTTAGACATTAAATAATTTAATTTATTTATGACACAATGGTGTAGCAGTAATTACTTAACTAATAAAATAATAAAATAATTGATATTATAAATATCAAAATAAATGTAATATGAGACTTTTAATGAATGACACTAATTTTATAGGTTAATATGACATGTTAGTATTGAGTTAATTTAGTTTTTTCTAAGTAATCATGTTTTTATGATTTTCAAAAAAAATTAAATACCAAATAGTGTCAAAATTGATATAAAATTGTTTTTAAAACAAATATTATATTATTAATTGATATTCAGTTCATAAAAACATAAGGTTAGAAAGAGATACTTATATAATGATATGATTATCATTAATGAACATCTTGGGGTTCTATTGGATGTATATAGTATGTTTATTACCCAGATAATATAAAAATAAAAAAGAGACATGGTAAATGTAAAATAAATTAACTAAGAGTTAAAACTAATAGATAAGGTTAATATACTTACCCAAAACTGTCTAAAACCTATTGGTTGGGTGTTTTTCAACCCACCTCCACCTTGTACTCGAAATAACTCACTTTGGAGCCAATAGCAACCGAATATAAATTTATTATAATATAATATTTCTTTCTTTTCCTAAGGTTCCCCTCACCCCTCTTATAAAAGGGCACTCCCGCTTCTCTCTAATTCACACACTCAAAGACTTTTGTCTCAGCCAAACCCTGCCCAAATATTCTCTAAACTTCCCCCAATTCAACCTAGAGGCATTATATTGATCAGAATGCCAACATAATGATCCCTTTTGATCAAATCAAAAGGAAGAACCCGAAGAATATGTAATGTTTTCACCACCCTCTTTCATGTTTTGTTCTTCTTCAACTTTTTATTTCTTTGTTTTTCGATTATAAAATAATAACTCTAGTATCTCCTATATAATGTGATGTTATTATAAATATGTTACAACCATATTCAGTATTCTATCTATCCCTTGAATGACATGTCACCATACGTGCGTTCGTACGGCTTACCGTCTCGACGTCGTGGTCTAATAGTTATTCAATACATTATTATTTGGATGGTTATAATAATGATGTGTAATTCATGTAAATAATAAGTATAACATGATAATTATTCTTTATATATGATACACCAAGAAATTATATATTATTTTAATATCAAAATAATGATATTGTCGCTCGTGCATACGTATGAACTATTGTCTCCACAAACACAATGAGATTCATCCCCCATCGTATCCATTCAAGAATAATTTTGATTTTATGGTAAAAAAAATGTTTAAAGACTTAATATCATTCTGTATATGAATAATATACAACCTATCTATAACAAACATTATTACAAAACAATGTATATAAAGGAAAATGAATCAGTTAACACCCGAAACAACGATAATACCAAGATATTACTAACAAAACCATGTTAAAAGATCATATATGATATAATATTAATGTATATGATTCTTGAATAATTTAATAACAATTATTTCACCATTATATAGGAGGCTAACCTACCCTCAACAAATGAAAAGTAAAAGGTATGGGTTTATTTCACAATCTCTTCGTTATCCGACGTTGTTTATACGTCATTATCCAATGGGAAATCTTTATCATCAACATCCATATTTCTTAAAAATGTATTTCAAAAAATTCTTACTATTTTATAGAATATGGTTTAAAGTCATTCATTCCATTTTTTGACTTTTTATTAGAGGTTTATAAAGGAATCTTTCCGTCTTTTTCCAAACAAGGTCCTTTTTAACCTTTTGGACAAAATTTAGGTAAGAATGTATTTTTTTAAATAATATGGTGGGTGCATCTACTTTCCACCGTTATAAAATTGTCAAAGCTTCCCTTACAAGATTATGAGAATTTTTTCAAAGTAAATGTTTTATTTATGTGTCTTTTAAATGATTTCAAAAAAAGAGATATTTCTCTCAAATAGTTTTTATTTCATCTATGTCAACATCATTTGATGGATTTTAAGGTTATTTGAAGTTGATTTA
Organism: Viscum album; assembly: GCA_963277665.1. Taxonomy (NCBI): domain Eukaryota; kingdom Viridiplantae; phylum Streptophyta; class Magnoliopsida; order Santalales; family Viscaceae; genus Viscum; species Viscum album. The sequence continues at coordinate 229,213,937 of OY728167.1, read as the reverse complement.
TGATGATAGAAAAATTCCATATAGTATTGGAGGTTCTGTGATATGTTTGAAAATGGATGTGTTATTTTTATACCATTCAGGGTTTATCGAGAAAGTATTGACATTTCGTATGCTTTTTTTATACGATTGTTTATGTAATGTGTAAACCTATTCATATGAGGAATGCATTGGACTTAATAAATGACAGGTGGAGTCTGCTATAGCTTCTCGATGCCTTAGTATGTCTCATGAGACAAACTAGTGATTTGGCACAAGGCCTTGACTAAATCATATTTGTAGTCTTGGCACAAGTCCTTGACTATGTGTTTATGATAGTCTGGCATTATGCATTCCATCATTATGAAAGTTGTTATTGATATTGCATGTGATTATTCGATTAGTAGAATATCCACGTTAATAATTAAATGGAATTATTTCATTTTATTTATTTCATATTCTGATGATGTTCATGTTTAAAAGGCTTTGGTTTTAGTTATACATTGCCTTAAATGTTTATGCTTATTTAAGAAAGTTTCCACTATATTGTTATCCTTACTGGGCATTTAAGCCCACCCCTTTCTATGTTTTATTTTTTCCAAGATGTGAAGAAATATTTTATGAATGGCCAGTAGGGATATTATTAGGGGATATGAATTTGGTCTATGGACATAAGATGTTTTTGTAGTTTTTCACTTTATGATGTAATGTGAAATTTATGAATGTATCTAGTGGTTCCAAGGCTACTAAACTAATCGGTATTTCGAGAACTGATCTTTTGTGATCATGCCAATGTTATGTAATAATGAACCAACTCTGGGTAACTGGGGTCGGGGTATTACAGTTGGTATCACAGGAAGTTTAGTACAAACCATGGATGCTAGATTTAGATAAACTCTGATTAGAGCACATATCCCTATGATAGACTATGAGGATTAGTATAGAAGAACATCCTATAATTTTGGTATTGTAGAGATTTTGTGAGTTTTTCGAGCAATACCTCCCTATCTGGATACGAGCAGGTAGAGGCGGCTCTGGCAGAGATGTACCTAGGGGTAAAACCTGAAAACACCGCTTTGAGCTAGACTCGGATGGGAACCGGTGCATTAAAACGGGCCTTGCTGCACTCCTGGTTACGACACTCCAAGGGGATATGCTTAGGATAATTCTCATTTTCATTACAAACCATTATGAAGGGTTTATGAGTATATACATACTCAATGAAAACATTTTTATGATTATGGATTATATCCATAAATTGTTAAATTTATGTTAAGTGTTTTACAAGTTTGGAATTATCTATTTTGATTCATAAACTGATCTAGTTTATGCCATTGTTTAGAAATGGAACCTAGTGGAAGAAATGGAAATCGTATCAATGCAGGCACTCCATGTAGGGATTTCCCTCCTGCTCAAGATAATTATAGTGGAGCTGGTGATGCAACTTGTATTGATCATCTTATCACTATATTTGGACAACTCACACAGGTTATGTATAATAACCTTACCTATTTGGAGTAAATAGATCCGTAGTGTGGAGGATCAATGATAGATCGCTAATGAGGAAACATCGACCAACATTCAATTTTAGTATAAATTCATTGGTAGGAGAGAAATGGATAAGTTCCATGGAGAAAATATTTCAGGCCATGGGGAGTAGTGCAAGGGAAAAAGTTGTCAAGGTAGTTTACCGTCTCACTAGAGATGTTGATCAATGGTGGTCATTGATTCAAAACATGAAGGAAGATGATGAAGTATCAAATATGGAATAGAGGGAGTTTAATTATATTCTCTTAGAAAAATACTTTCCTCATGACCATCGAGCAGATATCGAAAGGCGATTTCTGAGTCTGAGACAAAAGGAGTATGAGAATATCACAAAGTATGAAGCTAACATTACAAGGTTAGTGAGGCATGCAGCAGATTATATACGTAACACGAGGAGTGATATTGATCATTTCATTGATGGGTTAATACCATTTCTTCATCAAACATTATTCTCACAATCCTTCTCGTCGTATGAAGACATTGTCTCATGTGCTATCAAGAAACAAAAGGAATTCACTAAGTCTTATGACATCAAAGCAAATAAATAGAAGAAGAGATCTGATGATCACTCTAGGAATTAAAATAAGGGGAAGAAGGGAAAAGTTGAATATCAATACTGCAGTAAATGAGGAAAAAAACACCCTGGTACTTGCTTGAAGGGAATGGGAGTATGTTACAAGTGTGGTGAAAAAGGCCACCTTCCTCGTGAATTCAAGGGGAAGAAAGAAGCTACTCCAGAAAAGGCCAAGGGATCAAGGCCAAGATTATGCTTTCACTATAGTTGAGGTAGAATCTAAGAAAGATGTGGTGGTAGGTAATTTAATGGCTTCCTCAAGTTTAGAAAATGCATTATTTGATTCTGGATCATCCCATTGTTTCGTATGTTTCCAGTTTTCTAAGAAAAGTAGATATTTCCAATTTGATTTAACAAGGGAGTTGTCATTTAAAACTCCTAAGGTATGTATCATTGCTACGAACTTCTGTGAATCAGTTCCTATTAGAGCACATAAATGATCTTTATCTATTGATATCATCGTCATACTTATGATTGAGTTTGATATAATCCTTGGTATGGATTGTCTTTCAGACTATGATGCGAAGAGTTATTGTAAGAATAAGAAGGTTAAGATTTTTGATGATGACAACAAGTAACACCTTATCTTTAGAGAAGAATCATCACTACCTAATTTTTATCTAGATCCACCCCCAGTAGCTCAACTAAATTAAATTAATGCGGAGGAAGAGAATGAAATAACTGTGGGTGAAGAAATGAATTTCCAAATAGAGTATGTACCTATTGTGAATGAATATATTGATTTTTTTCCAAGGGATTTACCAAGACATACTCCAGAATGAGAAAATGAGTTTTCCATTGATTTAATTCATGGATTGAGGACCATATCGAAGACCCCTTATAGAATGGAAACTGTGGAATTAGTGGAACTAAAGAAACAACTAGAGGAATTGAGTAAAAAAGGATTTATTCACCGTAGTGTTTCCCCATGGGGAGACCATGTCCTTTTTGTTAAGAAGAATGATGGATCTAGGAGGTTATGTATCGACTACAGGGAGATCAATGCTATAACAATAAAGCACATGTATCCCCTACCTCGCATTGATGATTTATCTGTCCAATTGCATAGAGATCAATTCATTTCAAAGATTGACCTTTGATGTTGATATCATCAGTTGTGAGTGATGAAGGAAGACATTCCAAAGACATCATTTCAATCCAGGTATGGGCATTACGAGTTTACAGTAATTTCTTTTGGGCTGACTAATGCACCCTCTGTTTTCATAGATCTAATGAATATAGTATCAAGGAATATCGTGATGAAATTTTAGTGGTATTTATTGATGATATCATTTTATACTCAAAAAGCCATAAAGATCATGAAAATCACTTACGCATTATCCTAAAGACTCTGAGAAAACATGAATTATATGGGAAGTTTAGCAATTGTGAATTCTGGCTTCAGGAGATTTCTTTTCTTGGCCATATTTTCTCTAAGGATGGAATCTCTTTTGATCCATCTAAGACCAAGGCAATCCTAGAATGGCCAGCACCGATGAGTATAACTCAGGTATGCAGTTTTATTGGTTTAGGAGGTTATTATCAATGTTTCGTCCAAAATTTATCCTGGTTGGCTAACCCATTAACAAATCTTACATGTAAATGGGTTAAATTTTTTTTGAAAAAAGAGTGTGAAAAATGATTCTATAAACTGAAGAGAAGATTATTCAATGCTCCTATATTGACTCTAACATTGGGGAATGATGGGTTTGTTATTTATAGTAATACTTAAAAGAAAGGACTTGGTTGTGTCCTTATGTAGAATGATAGGGTTATTTCCAATGAATGATGACAACAAAAAATTCAGTAGTAGAACCATCCTACTCATGATCTTGAGTTAGCAGTTGTAATATTTTCATTGAAGATTTGGACACACTGTCTCTATAGTGAGAAATATGAGATTTATACTGGTTACAAGAGATGTAGTTGGGGTTTTTGTAACATCCCCAAATGATAAAGGGTTAAATGACTAAATGATATGACTCATGTCAACAAGGTGCACCTTCCTTTTCGGGAGCCTGTTTGATTAGAACTCCATAGTTAAGCGTGCTTGGCTTGGAGTAGTGATCAGGATGGGTGACCTCCTGGGAAGTTTCCCAGGGTGTGTGTGAGTGAGGACAAAAGCACATTGGAAAGGACATGTGTTGGCCTGTGGGGACTATCATATTAGTCATATGACCCGATCAGGCATGTGGGTGGACCCTGGGGTGGGCCCCACGTGTCTGCGGGGCAACTGGTGGTACCTGGTGGGTCAGGACCCGACAGCCATGTTAAGGCGGGGTGGTTGTGCTGTCACCGGGGCCCGGTTGTCACATTTTTGGTATCAAAGGAGGAACCCATCCTTAAGTGCGGTGCACTGCCTGGGTTGAGATGTAGGGCCCACAACGAGGGTGTTGTGCTCTAAAGGGGGGGTGATTGTAACATCCCCAAATGATAAACGGTTAAATGACTAAATGATATGACTCATGTCAACAAGGTGCACCTTCCTTTTCGGGAGCCTGTTTGATTAGAACTCCATAGTTATGCGTGCTTGGCTTGGAGTAGTGATCAGGATGGGTGACCTCCTGGGAAGTTTCCCAGGGTGTGTGTGAGTGAGGACAAAAGCACATTGGAAAGGACATGTGTTGGCCTGTGGGGACTATCATATTAGTCATATGACCCGATCAGGCATGTGGGTGGACCCTGTGGTGGGCCCCACGTGTCTGCGGGGCAACTGGTGGTACCTGGTGGGTCAGGACCCGACAGCCATGTTAAGGCGTGGTGGTTGTGCTGTCACCGGGGCCCGGTTGTCACAGTTTTGGTTAGTGGTAACCACCCCGTAATACTACATAAAAAATGGGGGTTCAAACCCCATTGGGCGCAGGTATTGTACCAGTACTGTAGAGGTACTGTAGAGGTACTGTAGTAGTGGCGGTACTGTTGGTCGACGGGTACTGTAGCAGCGGCAGGGCACTGTAGCGGTGTTGGTACTGTATGGGTACTGTAGCAGCCGGGTTACAATTCATTGAATGGGAATTGGGCTAAAAATATGGGCCAATGGGCTATGTAATGGGAAACAAGCACACTGGGCTTTCAGGATAAGTAATGGGTCTCCCTCTACCCAGTTAAATGATGGCTTTTCTTTGATTTATTAATAAAATTAAGGCTTCGGCCCCAACCTTTTAAAAAAAACTGATCACAAGAGTTTGAAGTATATCTTCTCATAGAAAGAACTCAACATGAGGCAAAGAATATGGCTCGAACTATTCAAGGATTATGATTTCACGATACACTACCACCCGAGAAAGGAAAATAAGGTTACATATTCTTTGAGTATAAATGATCATGATGTTTTGAACAAGATGAGAGTTGAGAGGGATTCTATTTTCTTGGATCTAGTAAATATGGATATGGGAATCACCATGGAAGGTGAAACATCAATACTTTTTCAAATGGATTCCAAACCATCTTTACTAGAAAAGATTATGAGTTCTCAGACTGATGATGAAGAATTTCAAAACAAGATTAAAGCTGTGAATGATGGAAGATTGAGTGACTTTGTGTTTGATGAGGGAATTTTGAAATATGGTAAGATACTTTGTGTTCCCAATATACCTGATCTAGGAAGGGAATTTTTGGACGATGCTCATACTTCCAATTTCTCTATACACCCTGGGAGCACCAAAATGAATAGGGATTTGAAGGAACATTTTTGGTGGGACAACATGAAGAGGGATATTACTGATTTTGTGTCAAGATGTATGGTTTGTCAATAGACTGGAGGAGTCATGAAACCTCTTCCCATACCTGTGTGGAAATGGGATAATATCACGATGGAATTTGTCAGGGTAATACCAAAGTCTCCTAGAAAGAACGATGCAATATAGTTCATTGATGATTCCCTTACCAAGTTAGCACATTTTCTTGTTGTAAGGGAAGATCTATAACTTGAACGTCTAGCAAGACTATATATTAATGATGTTGTAAGACTTCATGGAGTACCCCTATTAATTGTTTCTGATCGTGATCCACATTTTACATCAATATAATGGAAGAGTTTTCAGAAGTCCTTGGATACAGAACATCGTTTGAGCACTGCCTACCACCCTCAAACAGATGGAAAATAAGAACGGACTAGTCAAACCTTATAAGAAATGTTGAGATCTTGCTCACTTTACTTTTAGGGTATGTGGGATCAATATTTACCTCTGGAAGAATTTTCCTATAACAATAGCTTTCATTAAAGTATTCAGATGGCACTATATGAAGTGTTATACAGAAAGAGATGTCACACACCAATCTGTTGGGATAATGTTGGTGAAAGAAAAATCATAGGCCCAGAACTGGTGGAGGAAACAATGAAAAAGGTGAAGGTAATCCATAACCACATCAAAGAATCTCAAAGTAGGAAGATAAGATATGCCAATAACCGAAGGAAGGATTTTTAATTTCAGGTAGGAGAGCATGTTTTCTTGATGGTATCTCCATGGAAGAGAGTCATATGTTTCGGTAAGAAAGGTAAGTTGAGTCTCAGGCACATCGGACCATTCGAAATTCTAGAACAAATTGGGGTTTTAGCTTACCGTTTGGAAATACCGCCAAATCTCTCCAAATTTCACGATGTGTTCCATGTATCACTATTGAGAAAATACATGCCTGACCCAATGCATGTACTCACCTATGAGGAATTAGAACTGGAACTCAATCTGTCTTATTGAAAAGAGATCTTTAGGATTCTTGATACTATAGAACAAGTGTTGTGAAATTGGATGACTCGTCTGGTAAAAGTTCTATGGAAAAACCATAAAATGGAAGAGACAACTTGGGAACCCAAGGAACTTATGATGATGAATCACCCAAGTCACATTATGCAGAAAAATTCTAGAAATTTCAAGGATGAAATTATTTGAAGGTGGGGAGACTGTAACACCCCAATATTCTACGGTAATCTTCTTTTTGAATATTACAATAGCATGTGTTGTACTCAACTTCGAGTTCCAACACACACCACAACCAATAAAACTAGCCATTATGAATAGTAATACCCAATTTATGAAATTTTATAAATTTTATCTTTTAAAATGCACATCATATTTGGATTCGGAATATCAAAATTAGCCTAGGGTGAATTTTAGGTATTTTTCTGAAAACATTCATTTTTTGATGAATAGTGAAAAAACACTGATTTAGAGTTTAAAAATAGATTTTTATTTAAAAGATTATTTATTTTATTTAAATTTATTTAAGGTAAATATAGATAAATAATAAATATATAATTTCAATGTAATTCATTGGAGTATGTTTAGAATAATCTTAGATATATAAAAATTTTATTGAACTTTTCACCGTATTTCACCCACCTCCTAGGAGATTTTTCAAAATTCCTGTAAAACGTAATTTTACCGCTTCTGTGAGGGGAATTTCGAAAATCCAAGAGACATGGTTAATATAAAGGAGTAAAATTTGGTTCAATAAGATAAAAATAATTTTTTGTGAATAATAACTTTTTACTTTTATTTACCACGGTTAAAAGTAAATAGGGTAATTAATGTTAAAAATGATCCTAATATTACCCAAAAACATGTCCAAATTCTAATGGAAAAGTTTATCTCAGCCAAAATAAACCATAGGAAAAATCCATTATCATTTAGGGCCACTTTTATAAGATTAGGAAATTTATTATTAATTTATTCAAAGAAGAGTTAAAAGAGTTAAAATCAATGTTTAATTACTAAAACATTTTTAATATAGGTTATACAAAAGATAAATTCAATTATAAATATTAATTAGAAATATAAAAAGATTTCCTGCATAATGGTATTTTATTTATAAATTTTAGACGTTTTATAATTTAATTTTGGGACACAATGGTGATGCAGTAATTACTTAATTAATGAAATAATAAAATAATTGAAATTATAAATATCAAAATAAACGTAATTTGAGAATTTTAATGAATTAAACTAATTTTATAGTTTAATAATATATGTTAGTATTGATTTAATCATGTGTTTTCAACGTAATCATGCTGTTATGATTTTCACAAAAATCAAATTCCAAATAGTGTCAAAATTCGCATAAAAGGGTTTTTAAAAAAAATATTATATTATTAATTGATATTCAATTCCTAATAATATATGGGTTATCCAAGAGACTTATATAATGATATTTGTATTATTAATAAACCACTTGGGTTTGGTTTGGATGTATATAGTTAGTTTATTAACCATATAATATAAAAATACAAAGAGACATGGTGAATGTGAAACTAATTAACTAAGAGTTAAAACTAAAAATAAGGTTAATATAGTGACTCAAATTTGTCAAAAACCTATTGGTTGGGTGTTTTTCTACCCATACCCACCTTATACTCGAAATAAGTCACTCTTGATCCATTAGAAACCGAATATTAATTTATTATAATATAATATTTCTAGCTTTTCCTAAGGTTCCACTCACCCCTCTTATAAACGGGCACTCCCCCTTCCCTCTAATTCACACCTTTAAAGCCTTTTGGCTCGGCCAAACCGTGCCCAAATATTTTCCCAAATTTCCTCACTTCAATCAAGAGGCCTTAGTTTGATCATAAAGCCAACCTATGTAGCCCTTTTGATCAAATCAAAAGGAAGAACTTGATGAAGAGGTAATGTTTTCACCACCCTCTTTCAAGTACCTTTCTTCTTCAGCTTCTTCTTTATTTGTAATTTCCATTCTAACATAATAAATCCACTGTCTACTATATACTATGTTGTTATTATAAATATGGTACAACCATATTCATTATTCTATCCATCCCTTGAATGACATGTCACCATACGTGCGTACGTACGGCTTACCGTCTCCATGTCGTGGTGTAATTGTTTTTCAATACATTATTATTTGGATTGGTATAATAATGATGTGAAATACATGTAAATAATAAATATAACATGATAATTATTCTTTATATATGATACACCACCAAATTATATATTATTTAAATTTTAAAAGAATGATATTGTCACTCGTGCATACGTACGGACTACCATCTCCACGAATGTGAATAGATTCATTCCCCATTGTATCCATTCAAGATTAATTTTCATTTGATGGTTAAAAATAATGTTTAAAGACTTTATATTATTCTTTATATGAATAATATACAACCTATTCGTAACAAACACGGCATACATAACAAAGTATATAAAGTAAAATGAATCAGTTAACACAAGAAACAACAATAATACAAAGATATTACTAACAAAGAAATGTTAAAAGATCATATATGATATCATATTAATGTATATGATTCTTGAATAATTTAATAATTATTATTTCACCATTATAAAGTTGGTTAACCTACCCTTAACCAAGGAAAAGTATAAGTTAATGGTTTATTTCACAATCTCTTCATTATCCGAGGTTGTTTATACATAATTATCTACTGGGACCTCTTTATCATCCACATCCATGTTTCTTAAAAATGTATTTCAAAACATTCTTACTATTTTATAGAATATGGGTTATTTAATTTATACCCCTGTTTGACTTTTTATAAAAGGTTTATAAAGGAATCTTTCTATTGTTTTCTAAACAAGGTCCTTTTTAACCTTTTTGATAAAATTAAGGTAAGAATGTCTTTTTTAACTTATACAGCGGGTGCAGCTATTTACCGCCATTATAAAATCATCTAAGCTTCCCTTACAAGATTATAAGAATATTTTCAAAGTAAATGTTTTAGTTATGTGGCTTTTAAATTTTTTCAAAAAAAGAGATATTTCTCTCAAATCATTTTGATTTCATCTATGTCAACATCCTTTGATGGATTTTAAGCTTATTTGAACTTGATTTATTATGATACAAAACTCCCATATACTATTGAAGGTTTTGTGAAATGATTGAATGTGGATGTGTTGTTTTTATACCATTCATGGTTTATGGGGAAACTATTGACATTTTGTATGCTAGTTTTAATACGAATGTATTTGTTATGTTGAAACCTGTTCACATAAGGAATGCATTGGACTTAATAAGTGGCGGGTGGAGTCAGTTATAGCTCCTTGATGCATCGGTAGGTCTCATGGGACAAACTAGTGTCTTGGAGCAAGGCCTTGACAAAATCTTATTTGTAGCCTTGGAACAAGGCCTTGACTATGTGGTTATGATATTCTAGCATTATGCATTCTATCATTATGAATGTGATTATTGATATTTCATTTGATTATTTGATTAGTAGAATATTTATTTGAATAAGTAAATGGAATTATTTCATTTTATTTACGCCATATTATTTTGACTTTCAATTTTAAAAGTCTTTTGTTTAAGTTATACATTTCCATAAATGTTTATTCTTATTTAGGAAAGTTTCTGCTATATTGTTTTCCTTACTGGGCATCTGAGCTCAGCCCTTTCTGTGTTTTATTTTTCCCAGGATGTGAAGAATTATTTTTTGAATGACTTGTAGGGATAGAATGAGGGGATATCAGTGTGGTCTATGGACACAATATGTTGTTTTAGTTTCTCACTTTATGATGTAATTTAAACATTATGAATGTGATTCCAAGGCTACTAAACTAATAGTTCTTCCGAGACATCATATTTTGTGATCATGCCAATGTTATGTAATAATGCACCGACTCTAGGTAACTAGGGTTGGGGTGTTACAATTGGTATTAGAGGATGTTTAGTACAAACCATGGAAGCTAGATTTAGATAAACTCTCATTAGAGCACATAGTCCTAAGATAGACTATGAGGATTAATATAGAATAACTTCTTAGAATTTTGATATTGTAGAGATTTGGTGAGTTTTCTAAGAAATACATCCATGTCTGGATACGAGCAGGTAGAGGCAGCTCTGGCACAGATGTACTTAGGGGTTAATCCTGAAAACACCGCTTTGAGCTAGACTCGAACGGGAACTGGTGCACAACAATGGGCCTTGCTGCACTATTGGTTATGACACACCTAGTGGATATGCATAGGATAATTCTCATTTTCTTTACAAACCATTATAAAGGGTTTATGAGTATATAATTTCTCAAAGAAAACATTTTTCTGATTATGGATTATATCCATAAACTGTTCAATTTATGTTAAGTGTTTTACAAGTTTAAAATTATGTATTTTGATTCATAAACTGATCGAGTTTATTCCATTGTTCAGAAATGGTTCCTAGTGGATGAAATGGAAACTATATCAATGCATGCACTCCATGTAGGGATTTAAATACTTCTCAAGATACATATAGTAGAACTGGTGATGCAACTGGCACTGATCATCTTATCACTATATTGGGATAACTCACTGAGGTTATGAATAAGAACCTTGCCCGTATGGAGGACCCTGATCCGCAGCATGGAGGAAAAATGTTAGATCTCTTCATGAGGAAACATCCACCAACATTCAATGGGATTACAAATACATTGGTAGCTGAGAAATGGATAAGATCCCTAGATAAAATATTTCCAGCCTTGGGGAGTAGTGCAAGGGAAAAAGTTGTCATGGTAGTTTATCGCCTCACTAGTGATGCTGATCAATGGTGGTCATTGATTAAAAATATGAAGGATGATGATGAGCTATCAAATATGGAATGGAGGTAGTTTAATGATATTTTCTTAGAAAAATACTTTCCTCATGACCATCAAGTAGATATGGTAAGGCAATTTCTGAGTCCGAGACAAAAGGAGGATGAGAATGTCGCAAAGTATGAAGCTAACTTTACAATGTCAGCAAGGCCTGCCGAAGATAATATACATAACCTGGGGAGTAAGATTGATCGTTTCATTGATGGGTGAAAACCATTTCTTCGTCGAGCAATAGTCTCACAATCCTTCTCATCATACGAAGACATTGTCCCATGTGCTATCAAGAAAGAAAAGGAATTCTCTAAGTCATATGACTTTAAAGAAAAGCAAGAGAAGAAGAGATCTGCTGATCACTCTGGGAATGGAAATAATGAGAAGAAGGGAAATGTTGAATATCCATCCTACAGTAAATGTGGGAAGAAACACCCTGATACTTGCATTAAAGGAATGGGAGTTTGTTACAAGTGTGGTGAAAAAGGCCACCAAGCTCGTGATTACAAGGGGAAGAAAGAAGCTATCTATGTTCAATGCTACAATTATAGGGATATGAGACATTACACAAACGAATGTCCTAAGTGTCAGGGGAACTTACATTAGAAAAGGCCAAGGGATCAAGGCCAAGCTTAATCTATCACTACTACTTAGGAAGAAGCTCCGAATGATGTGGTGGCAGGTAAATTAATGGTTTCCATAAGTTTAGAAAATGCATTATTTGATTTTGAATCATTGTATTGTTTCATATCATCCCAATTTGATAAGAATGTTAGATATTTCCAATTTTCTTTAACAAGGGATTTGTCAGTTTAAACTCCTAAGGGAAGTATCATTGCTACAATGTTCTGTGAATCAATTCCCATTAGAGAACATAAATGTTCTTTATCTACTTATCTCATATTCATACCTATTATTGAGTTTGATATAATCCTTGGTATGGATTGGATTTTGAACTATGATGTGATGATTTATTCTAAGAAGAAGGAGGTTGCGATTTTTGATGATCATGATAAGGAGCACCCTATATTTAGAGCAGAATCATCACCACCTAATTCTTATCTAGATCCACCCCCAGTAGCTCAACTAAATTCAATTATTGGGGAGGAAGAGAATTAAATAACTGTGGGTGAGGAAAGGAATGTCCAAATTGAGGATGTACCTATTTTGAAAGAATATGTTGACGTTTTTTCAGAGGATTTACATGGACATCATCTAGAATGAGAAATTCAGTTTCACATTGATTTAATTCCTGGATCAAGGCCCATATCGAAGACCCCTTATAGAATGGTAAATGTGGAATTAGTGGAGCTAATGAAACAACTAGAGGAATTGGGTAATAGGTGATTTATTTTCCCTAGTGTTTATCCATGGGGATACCCTTTCCTTTTGGTTATGATGAATGATGGATATATGAGGTTATTTATCTACTACTTGGAGATCAATGCTATAACAATAAAGAACAAGTATCTCCTACCTCGCATTGATGATTTATTTGACCAATTGCATGGAGCTTAATACATTTAAAATAATGAACATCAATCTGGATATCATCAGTTTTGTGTGAAGAAGGAAAACATTCTGAAGACATCATTTCGAACTTGGTACTGGCATTACGAGTTTATAGCAATGCCTTTTGGGATGACGAATGCACCCTCTGTTTTTATGGATCTAATGAATAGAGTTTTTAAGAAATATCTTGATGACTTTGTAGTGTAATTTATTGATGATATCTTGGTATACTCATAAAGCCATGAATATCATGAAAATCAGTTATGCATTATCCGGAAGACTCTGAGAAGACATGATTTATATGGGATGTTTAGCTAGTGTGAATTCTAGTTTCAGAATATTTCTTTTCTTGGACATATTGTCTCTAAGGATGGAATATCTATTGATCCTTATAAGACCAAGGCAATCCAAGAATTGCCAGCACAGATGAGTATAACTCAAGTACGTAGTTTTATTGGTTTAGTAGGTTATTATCGACGTTTCGTCCATAATTTTTCCCAGTTGGCTAACCCATTAACAAATCTCAGACATAAAGGGGATAAATTTGTTTGGAAAAAAGAGTGTGAATAATGTTTTGAATATCTGAAGAGTTGATTAGTCAATGATCCTATATTGACTCTACCATCGGGTATGATGGGTTTGTTATTTGAAGTGATGCTTCAAAGAAAGGACTTGGTTGTGTCCTTATGTAGAATGATATGGTTATTTTCTATGCATCCCGACAGCTATAAATTCATGAGGAAAACTATACTACTCATGATCTTGAGTTAGCAGTTGTATACTTTTCTTTGAAGACTTGGAGAAACTATCTCTATGGTGATAAATGTGTGATTTATACTAATCACAAGAGTTTGAAGTATATCTTCTCACAGAAATAACTAAACATGAGGCAAAGGAGATGGATTGAACTACTCAAGGATTATGATTTCACGATACACTACCTCCCGGGGAAGGAAAATAAGGATGAAGATGCTTTGAGTAGAAAAGATCATGTAGTTTTGAACAAGATGAGAGTTGAGAGGGATCCTATTTTCATGGATCTAGTAAAGATGGATATGGGAATCACCATGGAAGGAGAAACATCAATAATTTTTCAAATGGTTGCGAAACAATCTTTACTAGAAAGGATTAAGAGTTCTCAGACTGATGTTGAAGAATTTCAAAAGAAGCTTAATGATGTGAATGATGGGAGATTGAGAGACATTGTGTATGAAGATGGAATTTTGAAATTTGGGAAGAGACATTGTGTTCCCAATATACCTAATCTAAAAAAGGAATTTTTGGATGATGCTCAATGTTCCAATTTCTCTATACACCCTGAGAGCACCATAATGTATATGGATTTGAAGGATCATTTTTGGTGGGACAACATGAGGAGAGAGATTTCTGATTTTGTGTCAAGATGTACGGTTTGTCAACAAGTGAAAGTTGGAAGGCAACATCCTGTAAGAGTCGTGCAATCTCTTCCCATACTTGAGTGGAAATGGGATAATATCATGATGGGCTTTGTCATGGGACTAACAAAGACTCCTAGAAAGAACGATGAAATATGGGTCATTGTTGATCGTCTTACCAAGTCAGCACATTTTCTTGCTATAAGGGAAGATATACCACTTGAATGTCTAGCAAGACTATATATTAATGAAGTTGTAAGACTTCATGAAGTACCCCTATCGATTGTTTCTGATCATGATGCACATTTAATATCAAGATTCTAGTTGAGTCTTTAGAAGGCCTTGGATACAAAACTTCGTTTGAGCACTGCCTACCACCCTCAAATAGATGGACAATCAGAACGGACTATTCATACCTTAAAATACATGTTGAGATCTTTATCACATGACTTTCAGGGTATGTGGGATCAATATTTACCTCTGGGAGAATTTTCCTATAATAATATCTTTCAATAAAGAATTCATATGGCACCATATGAAGTGTTATATGGAATGAGATGTTCCACACCAACCTGTTGGGATGACATTGGTGAAAGAAAACCCATAGCCCCAGAACTGGTGGAGGAAATGATAAAAAAGGTGAAGGTAATCCAAAAACACATCAAATTAGCTCAAAGTTGGCAGAAGAACTTTGCTGATAACCGAAGGAAGGGTTTGAAATTTTAGGTAGGAGATCATGTTTTTTTGAAGGAATCTCCATGGAAAAGAGTCATACGTTTCGGTAAGAAAGTTAAATTGTTTCTGAGTTACATCCGACCTTTCAAAATTCTAGAATGAATTGGGGTTGTAGCTTACCGTTGGGAAATGCCACCAAATCTCTCCAAAGTTCATGATGTGTCCCACGTATCACTGTTGAGAAATTACATGCCTGACCCAACACATGTACTCACCTATGAGGAATTAGAATTGGAACCCGATCTATCTTATAGCAAAGAGCCTGTCAGAATTCTTGATACCAGAGAACACTTGTTGAGAAATCGGACGACTCGTCTGGTAAAAGTTATATAGAGAAACTATAAAATGGAAGAGGCATCGTGGGAACCCGAGGAACTTATGATGAAGAATCACCCGAGTCACTTCAAGCAGTAATATTCTAGAAATTTCAAGTAAAAAATTATTTGAAGAAGGGGAGAATATAACACCTCAAGCTACTACGGAACGCTTCTCTTTGAATAATACAATAGCCTGTGTTGTACGCAACTTCAAGTTCTAACGCACACCACAACCAATCAAACTAGCCGTTATGAATAGTAATATCCACTTTTTTAAATTTAATAAATTTTATCATTCAAAATGGACATCATATTTGGATTTAGAATATCAAAATTTTCCTAGGGAGAATTTTTTGTATTTTTCTGGAAACCTTCATTTTTTGATGAATAGTGATAAAACACTGAGTTATAGTTTAAAAATGAATTTTTTATTAAATAATTTTTTATTTTATTTAAATTTAATTAACTTCAATATATATATATATAATAAGTATATATTTTCAATGTAATTCATTAGAGTTGGTTTAGAATAATTGTAGATATATTAAAATTTTATTGGACTTTTCACCCTCTTTTACCCACCTCCTAGGAGAATTTGGAAATTCACGTAAAACTTAATTTTAACGCTTCTGTGAGTGGAATTTCAAAAATTCGAGAGACAAGGTTAATATCAAGGAGTAAAATGTGGTTCAATAAGATAAAAACAATTTTTAGTGAATAGTAACTTTTTACTTTTATTTATCACGGTTAAAAGTAAATAGAGTAATTAAGGGTCAAAATGATATTAATATTGCCCTAACACATGTCCTAATTCTAATGTACAACAGTACCTCGACCAAAAAAAACCTTAGAAATAAAATATTATCATTTTGGTAAACTTGGATTAGATTTGGACATTTATAATTATTTAATTCAAAGAAGAGTTAAAAGAGTTAAAATCAATGTTTAATTACTAAAACATTTTTAATATAGGGTTATATAAACGAAAATTTCGATTATAAATATTCCTTAGAAATAAAAATATATTTCCTACCTAATGGTATTTTATTTATAATTTTTTGACATTAAATAATTTATTTTATTTTTGACACAGTAGTGATCCAGTAATTACCTAATTAACGAAATAATAAAATAATTGATATTATAAATATCAAAATAAATGTAATTGGAGAATTTTTAATAATTACACTAATTTTATTGGTTAATATGACAAGTTAGTATTGATTTAATTAAGTTTTTTCGAAGTAATCATGCTGTTATGATTTTCACAAAAATCAAATTCCAAATAGTGTCTAAATGACATAAAAGAGTTTTTAAAAAAATATTATATTATTAATTCGTATTCAATTACTAAAAATCTAAGGTTTGGCCAAGAGGCTTATATAATTATTGGGGTATCATTAATGAACCACTTGGGGTTCTTTTGGACGTATATAGTAAATTTATTAACCATATAATATAAAAATACAAAGAGACATGGTAAATGTGAAACTAATTAACTAAGAGTTAAAACTAAAAGATAAGGTTGATATAGTGACCCAAAACTGTCTAAAACCTATTGGATGGGTGTTTTTTGACCCATAACCACCTTAGACTCAATATAAGTCATTTTTGTGCCATTATAAACCGAATATGAATTTATTAGAAAATAACATTTCTAGATTTGCATAATGTTCCCATCACCCCTCTTATAAAAGGGCACTCCCCATTCCCTCCAATTCACACCTTCAAAGCCATTTTTCTAGGACAACCCCTACCCAAATATTCTCTCATCTTCCCTCACATAATCCTAGAGTCCTTATTTAGGTCATAAATCCATCCTAAGGAGCCCTTTTGATCAAATCAAATGAGAGAACCCGAAGAAGAGGTAATGTTTTCACCAACCTCTTTCCGGTTCCTTTCTTCTTCAACTTCTTCCTTCTTTGTTATTTCCATTATAAAATAATAAATCCAGTATCTCCTATATACTGTGATGTTATGACATATATGGTACAACCATATTCATTATTCTATCAATCCCTTGAATGACATGTCACCGTACATGCATACGTACGGCTTACCGTATCCACGTCGTGGTGTAATTGTTATTCAATACATTATTATTTGGATGAGTATAATAATGATGTGTAATATATTTAAATAATAAATATAACATCATAATTATTCTTTATATATGATACACCACCCAATTATATAATATTTAAATTTCAAAAGAATTATATTGTCACTCGTGCATACGTATGGACTACCGTTTCCACGAACACGATGAGATTCATTCCCCATCGTATCCATTAAAGAATAATTTTCATTTGATGGTTAAAAATAATGTTTAAATACTTAATATCATTCTGCAAATTAATAATATACAACCTATTCATAACAAACATGGCTTAAATAATAACGTATATAAAGGAAAATGAATCAGTTAACACCCGAAACAGTAATAATACAAAGATATTACTAACAAAGCAATGTAAAAAGATCATATATGATATCATATTAATGTATATGATTCTTTAATAATTTAATATCAATTATTTCACCATTATACATGAGGTTAACCTACCCTCAACCAAGTAATAGTATGGGGTAAGGGTTTATTTCACAATATCTTCATTATCTGAGGTTTTTTCTATATAATTATCTACTGGGATCTCTTTATCATCCACATCCATGTTTCTTAAAAATGTATTTCAAAACAATATTAAAAATTTAATAAATATGGGTTAATTTCATTTATACCCTTGTTTTACTTTTTATAAGAGGTTTATAAATAAATCTTTCTGTCGTTTTCCAAATAAGGTCCTTTTGAACCTTTTCGACAAAATTAAGGCAAGAATGTAATTTTTTAACTTCTACAGCGGGTGAAGCTATTTTACACCATTATGAAATCATCAAAACATCCCTTAAAAGCTTATAATAATATTTTCAAATTATATTTTTATTATGTGTCTTTTATATGATTTCAAAAAAAGATATATTTCTCCCAAATAGTTTTGATTTCTTCCATGTCAACATCCTTTGTTGGATTTTAAACTTATTTGGAGTTGATTTATAATGATACAAAGCTTCCATATAGTATTGACGGTTTTGTGATATATTTCACTGTTGATGTGTTATTTTTATACCATTCATGGTTTGTGGAGAAAGTATTGACACTTCGTAGGCTAGTTTTAATACGAATGTTTAGGTTATGTTTAAACCTGTTCATATGAGGAATGCAGTGGTCATAAAAAGTGACGGGTCGAGCCCTCTATAGCTCCTCGATTCATGTGTAGGTCTCATGAGACAAACTAGTGTCTTGGCACAAGGCCTTGACAAAATATTATTTATAGTCTTGGTGCAAGGTCTTGACTATGTGGTTATGATAGTCTGACATTATGCATTCCATCATTATGAAAGTGGTTATTGATATTGCATGTAATTATTTTATTAGTATAACATCCATGTGAATAATTAAATTTCATTATTTCATTTTATTTATACCATATTATGCAGGATTTCATGTTTAAAAAGCTTTTGTTTTAGTTATACATAGGCTTAAATGATTATGCATGTTTAAGAAAGTTTCTGCTATATTGTCATCCTTTCTGGGCATCTGAGCTCACCGCTTTCTATGTTTTTTTTTGTCCCAAGACGTGAAGAAGTGTTTTATGAATGGATTGCGGGGATAGTTTGTGGGGATATGAGTGTGGTCTATGGACACATGATATTTTTGTAATTTTTCAATTTATGAAGTAATGTAAACGTTATGAATGTATCTAGTGATTCCAAGGCTACTAAACTAATCGATCTTTTGAGACATGATATTTTGTGATAATGCCAATGTTATGTAATAATGCACCGACTCTGGGTAACTAGTGTCAGGTGGTTATAGTATTCTATCGTGGGGCCATCCTGGAAAGAAACAAGTTTTCCATGGTCAAAATAGGATCCCCAGTGAGATAACCCAAAGTAATCACAAGGAAATCTCTTTCAAAGGAAACACACACACAATAAGTATTTTCATGCATTGAGTTTGTAATTAGATGTCAGAGTCCTAGTGTAGGGATACATCGGCCGTCACACCATCACTGATTTCCCTAAACTAATAACCACACCCAAAACACATAACACGATTTTCATTAAATTAATTAGAGTCTATGTTCTACAGTAGAACCGACAACCTATAATACCAATCTGTCACGACCCGTCCTCGGGGCCTGTGCCCTGACTACCCCAAACCCACCTTCCATAGGCCAGGGGATGGCGGCTAGCACCAAATGCAAAAACCCTAAGAAGGGAAGTCATTACATTTATAAAAGAAAACAACACAACAGAGTACGCAACAAGAAGTAAACACTAAGTAAAATTGAATACAAAAGAGTGTGTTGGAAAGTAAATGGGCCAATATACAAAACCAAATGAACAACAAGTACAAGTAATAAAGGGGAAAATAGCTGATAAAAATAGAAGCTCTTTGATCGTCCTCTAAGGATTCATACATGAAGGGTAGGTATAGATGAACACCTCAGCACTCACGTCTATTAGTCTCCTCCATGTGCCGATTCGTCCCAAGTTACACCTCTGTGTATCGTCTAGTCATGGCGCTCTCGGCCTCCGTCAGCGATGTCCGTCGTCTGCATCCAACACAACGAGGTGCGGGCATATCCTGTGCAGGGGTGAGTCTAATGATACTCAGTAGGGACCTCGAGACCTGCAAGGTCTCACAATATTTAATGAGGATAAAAAAAGAATAAAGATACAATCATGAAGTATCAACCAACCCAAAATAGGTATATTCACATACATATACCTATGTTACCAATCTAAGTCCCGCTCCAACTCTTGAGCCCAAGTACAAAGCAATTCCAAAAATGAAGTAAAGTCAATCACCATGATGAAAATGGTTGAAAGTCATTAATCTGTTCACACAGGTATGCAACAATAGTAGAGAGATATAGATGATCATATATATCCATTGGATCATCTATGTTGTTGGACCCACACAAGATACATGACCAGTTAAGCTGTCAGACCCACACAGGATACAGGACTAGCTATCTCATCTAAGTTGTCGGACCCACACAGGATACAGGACCAGCTATAATTCATCTGAGTTGTCGGACCCACACAGGATACAGGACTAGTTATTCTGTCAGACCCACATAGGATACAGGAATCGAAGTCAAAACTGCCGAACCCACATAGGATCTTGTACTGTAGTCATCGTTGTTAAACCCACATAGGATTTCGGTACAGATGTCATCGTAGCAAGCTCTAGGGTTCCCTCACATAGCACGCTCGATTCTGAGAGGGTTTGCTTCTCTAGTAAAGTATTGATACATCAAAAAAGTCTTAAGTTGATGTATCCTGTATTTCCTTCTCATCACAAGGATCCCAACGCGATTGATGGAATGTCAATCAGCCTTCCGGTCTGAAAGTTATTAGGTTTTCCATTCAAGGGGCCCTGTTGGATTTACACTTGCTCCAAACCCAGACGTTTTTCAAAGTCTTCCAAAACTCACATAGAGTATCAAAAAAGGACCACCTCATCACGACGGTCCCAGTTCCGCAGACGGTATGTCGTTCGGACGCGCGGTCTTGGAGATATTCGTATTTAGGCGATGTTGGGCCCGGCCTGTCAAGACCAGTGGGCTAGTAGGGCTGCCCGACCTGACTCGGTGAGTCCAACCCAATTGGGGATCAGCCCAGCCAGGTTTGTTGGGTCAAACCCGGCTGGGGGTCGGCCCAGCCCGGTGGGGCATGGCCCACTTGCGGACCCGGCCTGCGGAGCGATCCGGTCCGATTCGCCCATCAGTGCCACCTCTCCCTGGCCGGTCTGCCAATGCCGGTTGGTTCTGTCTGGTGCTAGTGGCCCGCACAATGGGTTTTTGTTCCTCCTATGTGGTTCCATGTGGTGCCACGGTTCCTCAGCCTGACTGGCAGGCGGCTGGCCGGTTTTCCCGTCAAGTGGCATGCAGTTGCGGGCCTTGGTTCCTCCACCGCGCGACGCCTCCAGGCGCCACGTTTCTGCAGCCCGGCTGGCCGTATCCAGCTGATTCATCCAGTTCTTCCGGCATGAGGTCAGTTGTTTATTCCTCATCTGAGCAGCCCATAGTTGCGGGTCGTGGACCTCCTCTACGTGACACCTTTGGGTGTCGCGGTCTTCTAGCGAGCCGGTCAGTCGGCCGACCGGTCGTCCAGCTACCTGACTCCACGGTGGCCAGTTTGGCAAGTCACCTCCACACCTCCATCGCGGAACAACGACGCAACGGACCTCCTACTCTCCGCGTGGTGTGACGGTGTCGTGTCACCTTTTCCTCTGACGTCCCACAACATAAACCAACGGAGGGACGTCGGACCATGTTTGTTCAGCTCGTGCCCTCCGTGTAAAATGATAACACAAGGACACCATAGAACAAGGTATGCATCGAAGAGGGTGGAAATAATTTTATGTAATCAAATCCCCATACCATTATTTCAATGTTTCCGTAATGGTGACTCGGAAAAAGAATTCGAAGACGTCGTCGTACATTTCGCCCGTCACACGTCGTCGATTCTAGGCTCAAATGTCTTCCTCGTTCTTCGTCAGAGAGGATGTCATTCTTCGTTGGAGATGTTCTTCATGGAATAACACTTTCTTCCTAATTCTCCCAAAGCCTCCCAATAGAATATTTTCCTTGGAAAATAAAATAATAGGCTCACTAGAATTCTAATATTGCCATGTATTTCAAAAAAAATCTTATGTTTTCTTGACTGTACAAAATAATTAATTAGTAGTGTTGGCACATTAATGAGGGAAGGTGGATGGTTTAAAATTTAAAAGAAATGAGAGGTTTCTTCATTAATTCAATGGGAAGTCTAAGAGTTTCAAAGGGGGTTTTAATGGGATTTGAGGGGTTTGGTGTTTGTGTGGGCCCCACCACACAATATCCTCCCATGGGAGGTTATATGGGGTGTGGGACCCACCTCCAACATCCCTTTGGTGGATTTAACCACCACCATTTAATAAATTTATGTAATACATAAACGTTATTTAAATTATAAGTATCCCCAAAATTAACTTCCGCTCTCAACCAAACACAACCGCGGTAGAGGTCTTCTTAAGTGAATACCAGCGGTGCGAGTTCATTGGTGTCCTCGTATTTCAAATTAGAGCACCGATTCAAAAGATAGAAAAACCTAGATGTATGTTTACTTAATGTACATGAAAAAAACTTCAGAAATTGATTCTGGGGACACCGGGCTTCAGAATCAGGCACCATCAGAAACTGAGGACACGTAAAATTCCAAAGAATTTAAGAAAAAAAATTCCTTGAAATTTATGGGTCTTTAAATTGTCCCCACCTCATGGATTTACGTCCTCATAAAGCTACAACACACACTAGGGAATCATATGGGGGTACTGAGCACGCATCTGGGCCTCCCTCTCCCATGTGCTCTCTTGGAGGTTCCCGTGCTGCCAGTGAATGTGCCCCAGTGGAATCGACCATCCACATGGGACCTGCACCTGTCATTCCTTAATCTCTAATAGAACCTCCGTGAATTTCGCCCTGTTGTCGACGTCTAGCACCCCGTGGTCGATAATGTGGGGTGGGCCATGCACGTATCTCCTTAGCCGAGATACGTGGAAGACATCGTCCACACGGTGCAACTGAGGTGGATGGGCCTGGCGGTAAGCCACCTCGCCAACTCTATTGAGGACCTTGAATGGTCCAATATATCACAGAGATACCTTTTTTCCTCGGCCAAATCTCTGTATACCATATCGAGGTGAGACCCATATGAAGATGTGGTCGCCATCCCCGAACTCCAGTGGTATCCAACTCCTATCAGCATAGGACTTATGTCTGCTCTATACAGTCTTCATCCACTAGTGGATGTTATACACCTTCTATGTCATAGACCGAACCATCTCTAGTCCTAAATTTCAAACTCCCTTGGGTTAGTCCAACAAAAAGGCAATCTGCAAGGTCGTCTGTACAGTGCCTCGAAAGGGGTCATCCCGATGGTGGAGTGGTAGCTATTGTTATACTCAAACTCCACTAAGGGTAAGTGGTCCTCCCAATCGTGACCAAAGTCGAGGACACATACAAAAAGCATTTCCTTGAGAGTCTGAATGGTCCTCTTAGTTTGACCATCTATTTGAGGAAGGAAGGTGGTGCTCAAACGAAGCTATTCCCCAAAAGACTACTATATCCCCTTCCATAGATGGGATGTGAAACAAGCATCTCGATCAGAGACAATAGTCGATGGAACACCATGAAGCCGTATGATCCACTGAATATAGAGGTTTCCCAAGCCCTCTACTGAGCCCTGCTCTATGATCGGTATGAAGTGGGCCGACTTGGTGAGTCGGTCTACGATCACCCAGATAGAGTCATGTCCTCTGGATGTACATGGAATTCCCGTCATGAAATCCACAGATATACTGTCCCACATCCACTATGGAACCTCTAAGGGATGAACTATGCCTTCTAGAACCTGGTGTTCCGCCTTCACTTGCAGACAAGTGAGGCATCGAGAGAAAAACTCTTCTACTACTTTCTTCATTCCTGGAAACCAGTGTTGTTGTCAAAGGACTTGATACATAGTTACCACTCTTAGATATACCGCAAGAGGGGATGTGTGGAACTCCATAAACACCTACTCTTGTAGTGAAACTGGTACCATGGTACGTCCTCTGAAGAGGATGACGTGCTCCCCATATTGAGAAACCCCATCAGTTGCATGCCCTTATGATATCTGAGCATGTCACACCTCACATTCAATGTCCACATGTTGTGCCTCTCTAACTCCCTGATGATTTAGAGGAGTGACTGTGAGAGACTGCAGAAAGGCTGCTCCATCTTTATCCACAAGAGATATCTGCAATGCGGCCAGCTACTCTATCGCCTCTCCCAGCAGTTGAATGCCTGATCTCCTACTGAGATAATCTTTAATAATGTTTTACTTACCAAGAGTATAGAATATATAGAATTCATACTCCTAGAAGAACAAAAGCCATCTCCACTGTCTCAAGTTGAGGTCCTTCTGTGAGAAAGTATACATGAGACTCTGGTGGTCAGAGTAGACTGTAAAATTCTCACACAAAAGATAGTTATGTCACATCTTCAAATCAAAGACCACTGTTTCTAACACCAGTTCATGGGTAGCATAGTTCTTCTCGTGTTGTCTCAACTACTGTGAACCATCTGGGATAACTACTCACTCCTACATCAGGACACACCTGAGTCCAGTCCATGATGCATCGCTATAAACTATGTACCATATTCCCTCCTCTGGTGGCCTCAAGATGGGTGCACTGGTCAACCTCTGCCTTAGCTCCTGAAAGCTCTGCTGGCATCTCTCTGACCACATGAAGGGTTTCCCCTTCGTCTTCATTGCTAAAAGCGGTGCTGAAAATCTTGAGAATTTTGGCACAAATATCTGATAGTAACCAGCCAGTCCTAGAAAACTCTGCATCTTCGTCACACTCCTGGGTGGCTCCCAAGCAAGTACTGCCTAAATCTTTACTCGATCCACTACAAATCCATCCTCAGATATGACGTGTCCCAAGAAGTGAACCTCTCGAATCCAGAACTGGCACATCAAGAGTTTAACATAAAGGTGGTTCTCTTGGAGTGTATCAATTACCACCTGTAAATGGTAGGCATGCTACTCCTCGGTAGTAAAGTAAATCAGTATGTCTTCAATGAAGAATATGAAAAATAGATCAAGGTAAGGATGCAAGATCCTATTCAAAAGACACATGACCACATCTAGTGCGTTGGTTATGCAAAAGGGCATAACCAAGAACTCATACTGTTTATACCAACACCTGATGGCTTTCTTCTTCACATCCTCGTCTCGAACTCTGAGCTGGTGATAGCCTGACCTAAGATCTATCATTGAGAACCATCGGGCTCACTTGAGCTGATCAAAGAGGTCGTCATTCCTCGGGAGTGGGTATTTGTTCTTCACGGCCACCTGATTCAGGAAATTATAGTCAACACACAGTCACAAGCTCCCATCCGCCTTATTGGAAAACAAAATCAGTGATGCCCAGGGTGAAACATTGGGTCTGATAAATCCCTTCCCCTGTAAGTCCTCCATCTATGCTCGCATCCCAAGATGCTAGATGGGATCCTTCCGATATTATGGAATAGATAACGGTGAGGTCCTGGGGTACATGTCAATATAGAAGTCTACATCTCTATGAGGAGGTAGTCCTGGAACATCGTTAGGAAAAAAATCGGCATACTGATCCCCCACAATAGAAAAACTCGGACTTCGCACATCAACAGCTCCAAGGATGAGACTATCCAATTAATGTGTGATTGGCTACCCCCTCCTCTGTGTAAGTCCATCCTTCCTTGCAAAGGCTCCCTTCTCCCTGGTGAAGGTGTACATCGTCCCATCCATGTGGACACACCACACTTTGCGCCTAATATATAAGATCTTGCCATGGACTTTAGATAACCAGTCCATACCCATTATGACATCGTATTGCCTCGACGCAGCTACAAAAAGATCCTAGCCGAAGCTCTCGCCTCCTAGATTAAGGTCACACTACTTGCACCAGTGCGTAATCATTGATTTTTCTTCTGTAGGAGTCTCTAGACATAAGGATCGAGCCAACGGCTCCATTGGAATATCTGAGCTCTGAACAAGGGCAGCAACAACAAAAAAATGAATTGCACCTGTGTCCATAAGTACTGCAACAAGGATGGAGTAGACACAGATAGTACCTCGAATCATCTCAGGTGCACCGTGGTCATGGGCCTTGACTTCCTGGAGCTGAGCCCACCTCTGTCTGCCTGCTCCCTGTGGTCGAGGTGGACCTCTTGGTGGTGGTGGTGGTAGAGGCTCGAAACATCTTCCACCACCTGTTGCTCAGCCAACTCCTCTGCCACATCCGCCTCCTCCTGGTGGACCACCAATGTCAAACCTCTACCTCTTCCTGGGAGGTCCCTCTACTGTCTGCTGCTCATCTGCATGGTGGGTCGGGCAGTCACGAGCCATGTGGCCCTGACCGCCGCATGTATAGCACTACCTGCTCCCTGTATAACTGACTCTGTCTCGTGTGCCACGCAGAACCGAACCTTTATCCTAGAATCTCCCAACTGCTGACCTGGTCCGGTTGGACTTCTGTGACATTTGTCTACTACCGGCTGTGGAATACTCCGATACATGTCTCCCTGTGGTGGGTTTCTCTACTGGTGACTCCTCAGCGAGAAATACCTCCACTATAAGGGCTCGCTCCAGTACCCCCGCCTGCGTTGGAATGATGAGGGAAATCGTCAAGCCCCGATCTCATGCTTGAGTCCCTGCTTGAAGGTTCGAGCCCTGAAGAATGGGTCCTGCACCATATATGTGGAGTTGTGTGAGAGTTCGGTGAACCTCGCTGAGTACTTAGCTACTATCATGCTGCCCTGCTGCAGATGTAGTAACTCCTGAATCTGCATCGCATGAAGGGTGGCTGGAACAAAATATGCCCAGAACAGTCTCTCAAAGTCTGTCCAGAGTACTGTTGCCTCGTCATGAACATCGATCATCAGGATCCACCATCTACCTAATGCAGCCTGTAGGAGACTCGTGGAAAGGATCACCATAAGTTCGATTGGTGTCCCTACTAATCTAAAAACTCTCACGATAGCCTCCAGCCAATCCTCAGCTACCTGTGGGTCTGTCTCTCCTTGGAATAGGGGTGGCCTCTAGTGATGGAACTCATGCAGCGCACTCAGGTGGCGTGCACTCTCTGCAGCTAGAGCTGGGGGTATCGGTGGCCCTGCAGGTAGTGCTACCACTGGTGCCTCCACTGTGATGGGGCCCTGTACCGAGGCCTCGTCGCTTAGTGGGATACCATCTCTTACGTAACTCAGAACCCAAGTTGGTTGCCTTCGTGGGGCCATCCTGAATTGAAACAGGTCCTCCACAGTCAAAATAGTATACCTGGTGAGCTGATGCAAAGTAATCACAAAGAATACCTTTTCAAAGGAAACACACATGCAATCAACGTTTTTGTGCACTGTGTTAGTAATTAGAAGTCAGTTTCCTAGTGTATGGATATGTTAGCCACCTCACCATCACCGGTTTTCATAAACTGATAACCACACCCAAAACACTTAACACAATTTCTGTTAAAAGAATCAGAGTCTATGTTCTGTTGTAGAACCGACCACCTCTAATACCAATTTGTCATGACCCATCCTTAGGGCCCGTGTCCTGACTACCCCAAGCTCGCCTTCCAAAGGGCAGGGGCTGCAGACTAGCTTCAAAGGCATAAATCCCTATGCTGGGAAGGAATTGCCTTTATAAAAGTAAACAGCACAACATAGTATGAAATAAGAAATGAACACTAAGTAAAACTGAATATAATGGAATGTGCTGGAATGTAAATGGGCCAGTATACAAACCCAAATAAACAACAAGTACAAGTAAAAAATGAAAAATAACTAAAAATAAAGGGCAGCTCTTGGATCGTCTTCCGGGGATTCCTACCTGAAGGGTTGGTACAGATGGCCACCTCAACACTCACGTCTGTCAGTCTCCTCCATGTGTAGAATCGTCGCATGGTCCACCTCCAGGTACCGTGCAGTCATGGCGCTCTCAGCCTCCGTCATCCATGTCTATCTTCTATATCCAACACAAGGAGGAGCAGGCATAGCCTGTGCATGATTGAGTATAACGATACTCAGTAGGGACCCTGAGACACACAAGGTCTCAAAATATCTATTAAGGATAATCAAAATAAGAAAGATACAATCATGAAGTATCAAAAAACCCTACTTAGGTATATGCCCATAGATATACCTAAGTTACCAATCTCAGTCTGGCTCCAACTCTCGAGCCCAAGCACAAACCAATTCCATAAAGGAAGTAAAGTGAATCCCCATGGTGATAATGGTTGAAAGTCATGACTCATCTCACACAGGTATGCCACAATAGTATAGGGATATAGATGATCAAATATAGCCACTGGATAATCTAATCTGTCCGAGCCACACATGATACAGGACCATCTAAGCTGTTAGACCCACAGAGGATATAGGAACAGCTATCTCGTCTAAGCTGTCGGACCCACAAATGATATAGGACCAGTTATAATCCATCTGATCTGTATGTCCCACATAGGATACGAGACCAGATATTCTGTCAAACCCACACAAGATATAGGAACCGAAGATAGAACTGTCGAACCCACATAAGATTCTAGTATGGTAGTCATCGATGTCGAACCCACATAGGATTCCGGTACAGAAGTCGTCGCAGCCAGCTCTAGGGTTCCCACATAGAGCACGCTGGATTC
The DNA here is from genome assembly GCA_963277665.1 of Viscum album. Classification (NCBI taxonomy): domain Eukaryota; kingdom Viridiplantae; phylum Streptophyta; class Magnoliopsida; order Santalales; family Viscaceae; genus Viscum; species Viscum album. The sequence continues at coordinate 229,185,073 of OY728167.1, read as the reverse complement.
TAGGAGGTTATTCTCCTCGATTCAAGTATCTATATATCAAAAAAGTCCTTATTTTATGTATCTCGTAGTTCTGTATCATCATAAGGAGCCCAACGCGACAGACAACGCGTCAATTAGACGCCCGGTCTGAGAGTTATTAGCTTTTTCGTTGCAGGGGCCCGGTTGGATTTATTCTCGTTCCAAACCCGTCCATTATCCAAATTTGCCCAAAACTCACATAGAGTATCGCAAAATGACCTCCTAATCACGAGGGTCCTAGTTCCATTGACGGCACGTCGTTTGGACGAATGGTCTTGGAGATATTTTTATTAAGGCGATGTTGGGCCCGGCCAGTCAAGCCCAATGGGCTGGCGGGTCGACCCGACCCGATTCGGCCAGTCCGACCTGGATGGGGGTCGGCCCGACCCAGTTTTGTGGGTCCGACTCTGCTAGGGGGTTGGCCAAGCCTAGTGAGGCACGACCAACCTACGGAGCTGGCCCACGGAGCCGGCCGTTTCGGTTTTCCCGGCGGCCCCGACCGGCACTACCTCCCCCTACCCGGCCGTCCGATGTCGGCCAGTTCTATCCGGCACGAGTGGCCTTCATAGAGGGACAGTGTTCCTACTACGCAGCGCCAAGCGGCACCGTGGTTCCTCAGACCGGTCGGCAGGCAGCCTGCGGGTTCGCCCAGCAAGCGGCCCGCAGTTCCGGGTCGCAGTTCCTCCACTACGCGGCTCCTGCGGGCGCCGCGTTTCTCCAGCCCGGCCAGCCGTAGCTGGTCGGTTCTTCCAGCCCGGTCGGCATGAGGCCTATCAGTTATTCCCCAGCCGAGAGGCCCATGGTTACGGGCCATATCAATCCTCCACGCGGTGCCTTCGGGCATCGCGGTCTTCCAGCGGGACGGCAGGTCAACCGACTGGTCATCCTGCTACCCAGCTCCACGGCAGCTGGTTTGGCCGGTCTCATCCGCACCTCTATCGGGGCACGTGATGTCACGGACCTTCTACTCATGGTGTGGCATGACGATTCCGCACCACCTCTTCCTCTAATGTCAACCAACACAAACCAACTGATGGACATCAGGACGTGTTTGTTCGACCCACGACCTCCGCTTTAAATGATAACAAAAGGCCACCTTCGAACAAGATATGCGTCGAAGGGCGTGGAAATAATTTTATGTAATCCAATCCCCCTACCTTGATTTCAATGTTTTCTTGACGGTGACATGGGAAGATAATTCGAAGATGCCATCAGGCGTTGCGCCCGTCACACGCCACTGATTCCGGGCTCGAATGTCTTCCTCATTCTTCGACATATAGGATGTTGTTCTTCGTTGGAGATGTTCTTTGTGGAAGATAACTTTCTTCCCAATTCTCCCAAAGTCTCCCCACAGAATATTTGCCAAGGTAAATAAAATAATAGGGTCTCTTGTATTTTAATATTTCCATGTATTTCAAAAAAATTCAAATGTATTCATGACACTACAAAATATTTAATTAGTAGTGTAGGCACATTATTGAGGGAAGGTGGATGGTTTAAAATTAAAAAGAAAAGAGAGGTGGCTTCATTAATTCAAAGGGGAGTCCAAGAGATTCAAAGGGGATGTTTAAAGGGATTTGAGGGGTTTGGTGTTCGTGTGGGTCCCACTACACAATATCCTCCCATGGGAGGTTATGTGGGGTGTGGTCCCCACCTCCAACTTCCCTTTGGTGGATTTAACCACCACCTTTAAATAAAATTATTTAACACATAAATTTTATTTAATTTATAAGAATCCCCAAAATTAACTTCCACTCTCGACCAAACACAACTATGGTAGAGGTCTACATAAGCGAATACTGGCACTACGAGTTCATTGGTGTCGTCGAATTTAAATTTCGAGCACCGATTAAAAAGATAGAGAAATTGGCACGTACGTTTACTAAACGTACCCAAAAAAACTTCAGAAATTGATTCTAGGCACAACGGGCCTCGGAATCAGGCGCCGTCAGAAACTGAGGACTCGTAAAATTCCAAAGAATTTATGGAAAAAAATTCCATAAAATTTATGGGTCTTTACAAGCAAACAGTTTTATTCATGTGGTGGGTAGGGTCACATGGCTCGTAACTGTCTAACCCACCGTTCAAATGATCAGCAAACAGTTGAGGGACCTCCCAGGAGGAGGTAAAGGTTCAATCGAGGTGGTCCGCAGGGAGCAAGTGGACGTGGAAGAGGATCCGGTCGAGCAGTTGGCAGTGGATGACGTTTCGAGGTGATACCAACACCAACACCAGGAGGTCCACCCCGATCGTAGGGAGCAGGTGGACACGAGAGTGCTCAGCTTTAGGCAACTGAGGCCTACGACCATGGCACACCAGAGATGATTCAAAGAACGATCTGTGTCTAATACACCTTATCTTCAGTTCTTATAGACAAAGGTTCTAGTGACTCTTTCATTTCCACTGCCCTCTTTCGGATCTCGGAGATTCTGATGGAGCTGTTGGCTCGATAATTACAGATAGAGACTCCTACAGGAGAAGACTCGACGATAACGCACTGGTGATGGTAGTGTGACCTTACTCTAGGAGGCTAGAGCTTCGGCTAGGATCTCCTCGTAGTGGCATTGAGGCCTTATGACATCATCATGGGTATGGACTGGTTATCTACAGTCCATGCTCAGATTGACTGTATCTGGCACAAAGTGCGGTGTGTCCGCATGGATGGGACCAGGTTTACCTTCACCAGTTAGAAGGGAACCTTTGCAAAACAGGACATACTTACTCAGAGGAGGGTACATCCAATCACTCACCAGTTGTCTGGACTTACCCTTGGTGAAGTTGATGTGGAGATTCCTACTTAACTTATAGTGGTGTACCAGTACGCAGATGTTTTTCCTGATGATGTTCCAAAACTACCTCCCCACAGAGAGGTGGACTTCAACATTTATCTATACCTTGAGATGTCTCTTTTATCAACTCCATAATATTTGATGGCTCCCACTGAGCTTCATTAGTTGCGGGTACAGCTAGTGGACTTTCAAGCGAAGGGATTCATCTAGCCCAGTGTTTCTCCCTAGGTAGCCCTAATTCTGTTCTCTAAGAAGGAAGATGGGAACTTGAGGCTCTGTTTTGACTATCGTCTCCTGAACTAGGTTACTATGAAGAAAAAGTACCCACTCCTGAGGATTGAAGACCACAATGGTCAGCTCAAGGGATCACAATGGTTCTCGAAGATAGACCTTAGATCAGGTTATCACTAGCTCAGAGTTCGAGATGAGGATGTAAAGAAGATGGTCTTCAGATGTCGGTATGGGCACTATGAGTTCTTGGTTATGACCTTCAGTGTAACCAATGCTCCAGCAGTGTTTATGTGTCTCATGAACAAGATCTTCCAGCTATACCTTGATCGCTTTGTCATGGTCTTCATCGATTAAATTCAGATCTACTCGACCACTGAGGAGGATAATGCCTACCATTTGTAGGTAGTACTGGACACACTCCGAGAGAACCAGCTTTATGGTAAGCTCTCGAAGTGCCAGTTTTGGATTCGAGAGGTTCTCTTCTTTGGAAATGTCATCTCGGAGGCTGGAGTTGTAGTGGGACCAGTGAAGATTGACGTGGTACTTGCTTGGGAGCCACCCAGGAGTGTGACGAAGGTACAAAGTTTCCTGGGCTAGGTTGGACACTACCATAGATTCGTTCCGGACTTATCCAGAGTTACAGCACTACTATCAGCCTTGACAAAGAAGTGGAAACCCTTCATGTGGTCGGAGAGATGCCAGCAGAGCTTTCAGGTGGTGAGCCAGAGGCTGACTAGTGCCCCCATATTGAGGCTTCTATTGGAGGTCGTAGGGTACGTATTTTACTAAGATGCATTAGGTAAAAGACTGGGGTGTGTCCTGATGCGAGAGTGAGCAGTGATTGCATATGGTTTTCAACATCTGAGATAGTACGAGCAGAACTACGCTACCCATGACCTGGAGTTAGCTGCAGTGGTCATTGCCTTGAAGATGTGGAGACACTATCTAATGGGAGAGTGTTTAAAATTCTACTCTGATCATAAGAGTCTTAGGTATGTATTCTTTTAGAAGGACCTAAACCTTAGACAATGAAAATGGATTCAGTTCCTCCAGGACTATGACTTTGAGATAGTATATACTCTTGGGAAGGGGAACGTTGTTGCAGATGCGCTCAGTAAGAGATATGGTATACAGCTGCTAGGAGAGGTGACCAAGCAGCTGACTTCCTTGCAGATATCCTTTGTGGATATGGAAGGAGCAGCCTATCTATGGTCTCTTACAATCACTCATCTACTTCTTTAGTGAGTTAGGGAGGCACAGCGTGGAGAAGCGGACTGCGAGACACGACGTGTTCAGTTATCCACAGGATAGGCACCAGATGGATTTTCTGAAGGTGGGGAGCACGTCATCCTCTTTAGAGGACATACCATGGTACTAGTAGCACCTCAAGAGGATGTGTTGATGGAGTTCCACACTTCCCATCTAGTGGTACATCCAAGAGTGGCGAATATGTATCAAGACCTTCGACAATATCACTGGTGGACAGGTATGAAGAAGGAAGTAGCGTATTTTGTCTCACGATGCCTCACTTGTTAGCAAGTGAATGCGGAGAACCAGGTACGAACAGGATTGGTATAGCCCTTAGAGGTCTCAGAGTGGAAGTGGGATTGATATCTATGGACTTCATGACGGGTCTTCCACGTACATTCATGATTCATTATGGGTGATCATTGACCAACTCACCATGTCGGTCCACATTCTACCTATCAGAGAGTTAGGCTTAGTAGAGACCTTGGGACCCCTCTATGTGCATGAGATTGTGCATTTTCATGGGGTACATACCTATTTTGTCTCTGACCATGATGCACAGGTTACTTCCCAGTTATGGAAGGGGTTGCGGGAGGCTTTTGAGATGCAGCTACGTCTGATCACTGCCTTCCATCCTCAAACAGATGGTCATACTGAGCAGACCATTCAGACCCTCGAGGACATGCTCTCTGCATGTGTCCTCGACTCAGTCGTAGTTGGATGGATCACTTTCCTTTTTTGGAGTTTGCATACAACAACATCTACCACTCCACCATAGGTATTTCACCTTTTGAGTTCATGTATTTCCGGCCTTGCAAATCACCACTGTGCTGGACAGACCCATGTGAGTCAACACTAGTGGGACCAAATATGGTACAAGCTACCATAATGAAGGGGAAGATCATCCAAGAGAGGATGAAGACTGCACTGAGCAGTCATTGGTCGTATACCAACAGGAGACGGAGACCACTGGAGTTCGAGGATGGAGACAACATCTTTCTCTCGGTCTTACCTCGACGAGGTATACAGAGATTCTGTCGTGGCGGAAAGCTGTCCATGCCATTCATCGGACCTTTCTAGGTCGTCAACTGAGTAGGCGAGGTGGCCTACCACTTAGCTATTCCACCCCAGTTGCACCGGGTGCACTACGTCTTCCACGTATCTCAGTTGAGGAGATGCGTGCATGACCCATCCCACATCATCGACCAGGGAGAGCTGGACATCGATGAAAGGGTGACTTTAACGGAGGTTCCAGTAGAGATTGAGGATCTTAATGATCGGGTCCTACATGGATGATCGATACCTCTGGTGCACGTTCGCTAGAAGAAAAAGAACCACTAGGAGAGAACATGGGAGCTGGAGGCTTAGATGTGTGGTCAGTACCCCCATTTGTTCCCTCAGTTCGATTTGTATTTTATGAGGACGTAAAGCCCTAAGGTGGGGAGAATGTAATAACCCAAAAATTCCATGAAATTTTTTTCTTAAATTAATGGGATTTTTACATGTCCGTGAAAATATACAGCGCTTGATTCCAAGGCCCAGTGTGCTGGGAATCAATTTTTGATGTTTTTTTCAGCTGCGTTTAGTAAACATTCGAGAAGTATTTTATAAAATTTGAACCGATGCATGGAATTGAAATCTAAGGGCACCGTTGAACTCGCAGTGCCGATATTCGCTTAAGAAGACTTTCACCTCAATGGTAGTTGGTCGGGAATGGAAGTTTGTTTTGGGAAATTTTAAATAAATTAAAAAAAAGAGGATAACTTATTTTTATTTTATGGTGTTGGATCCCACCCGCACATAAACTCCCTTGGGAGGATATCCTTGGTGGGGCCCACACGGTCTTTAAACCCCCTTTAACCCCCATTTATATGGGAGAAAACTCTTCACCTTCCCCACAATTTAATTGATCCAACCCATCTCATTTATTTGGTTAAGTTACACAATTTTATTAATATCCTTATGAATCCATTTGAATTAATTACAACCATTCAAATAATAGTTAGTATATTATTTTTTGGGAATTAATTTTTTGGAGCTTGAGAGAGCTCATGGAGAACCCTTGGAGAAATATCTTTAAATGAAGAACAAAAGACATCTTCCTCGATCTTCGACTCATTCAAAAGTGAAGGAGCCGACCGTGAAGAATGATGACGATGCTTCTTCCTCGGTCTCCAACCCCAAAAGAAACCTAACGACAACGAATCGACATCAACCATTCATATCCTTCCACCATCAATGATTGACAAGCGAGGTAGGGGATTTGAGTAGAATTTATTCCCGTTCTTTTTCGTTCATTTTATGGTTTGAGAATTGTCGATTGATATCCCCATAACGAGGAGGGATCAGACCGTATGAACACGGACCAACCCTCGCCCTTCAATCTGTCTCATTTTTTGACAACAGCGGTGGCACAACGATGCTGACGGAAGGGAGGACTGCAGCCGGAGGAGTGGGTCGCGGCTGACGGGCCGTAGTGGTATATGCGGTGAGCGGCAACGAGCCAGCGGTGGAAGAATCCAGTAGCACAAGGGCCCTCGGGCCGTTGGAGGGCCGTGGTGCCTTCGCACTGCACAGAGAACCGTGTCGCGGCCAGGCGGGCAACGACGGTGCTGGAGGGGTGCGATACCTTTCCACCACGCAAGAAGAAGAACCGCAGCCACACAGGGCACCGTGGTGGGACGGGCTGGGCGTAGAACTGTCGCACCACGCCGGAAAAAGAACCACGACCATGCATGTCGTAATGGTCGGACGGGCTGGGCGCGGCACCGTCACACCGTTCCAAAGAAGAACTGTGTCCATAGGCTGCGGTAGAGAGTGTGGGGGAGGCCGGCTAAGCAGGCCACCGGTGCGCGATAAAGGCGAGACCCGAAGGGCCCCATGGTTACCGGGCCGGTGCCACGCACCGACCGTTGCGGTATAATGGGGGGTGTAACCCCCCCCCCCCCACATGCATGGCCATCAGGACCACACGGGCCGTCGGGCTGGACCACTCGGGTTGAGGCGCCCACTCGAGCCAGGCAGCCCATAGACCGGGGTGGACCCACAGACTGGGTCGGACTCTAGACTAGGCCCGGGTCAGGCCGGGGTAGTCCGACTGGGTTGTACCGGACCCGGACAAGCTTTGGCCTATTTTCACCTTTTCGCCCATATCTTGGGGTACGTGTGTCCGATCGACGAACCGTATGCAGTGACAGAACGAATAGAGAAAGACGGTTCTTTTGTAATACCCCAATTGTGTTTTGGACACATTCGGGATATGGTTGGGTTGGTTTGAACCTAATAATCTACTGGTCCCGTGGAACAGAAATGCCAATAACTCACAGACCTGGCGTCCGATTGACACGTCGTCTGTTGTGTTGGGATCCATATGACGAGGCCGACCATTGAGATAAATTTACATGGTACATAATGATAGTTGGAGTATTGACCAGTAGCTCGTGGATCAGATCATTCTGGAGACGAGGGAGTGGTGTAAGGAGACCTAGTAGCTGGCTGAGACCTGATGACTACTGACCTTTCAACTCTAAGTGCTTCGACTAACACAGTGGGAAGTGCCTATGTGTGACGCAGCAGACCCATAGTGGGGAGCGCCTCTGTGTGACATGGAAGAACCATCGTACTCAACAGGAGGATTACCTCAGCAGGCTACGAGGGGGATCACATTTGTGTGACACGGCAGACCCATAGTGGGGAGCACCTCTATGTGACGTGGAAGACCAACAGTACTCGACAGGAGGAGTACCACTACAGTCCTGGATAGTGGGAAGTGTCTCTATGTGACGTGGAAATCCCACATTACTCTATAGATAAAGAGTACACTAACAGCTGTGGTTTCGATAGTTTGACTTGGAGTGTTACATGTTACCACCCTAGAATAAAATTCTTGTTTTGAGTTGAGTCAATGACTTTGTGTTTTTCACATGATTGAGATGGGTTACTGGATAACTTCGGTATATATATGGTCAGATACCTAATTAATGGTTATACATTGAATTCATACTTTTTGGTTTATCCTTGTTAGATGTTGTGAGACCTTGAGGGTCTCGGTATCCCAACTGAGTATCGTTGAACTCACCCCTGCACGGGCTACGGCCACACCTTGTTGTGTTGGTTGTAGGCGACGGACAACGCTGACTGGGGTTGGGAGTAGCTAGACTGGATGGTACCCGGAGGTGGACCACTCGGTGTGAAGGTACATGGAGTGGACGGATGGACGAGGAGTGCTGAGGAGGCCATCATTATCTACCCTTTAGGTATGAATCCCAGAGGACGACCCAGTAGCTGTTTCACTTCTTTTCTTCAGTTATACTAGCATTTCAGTTGTATTGTACTTTACTGTTGGGATTGTATTTTTGGCCCCTTATGTCACATACAAGACATATTTTAAAGGTATTTTTTTCTTTTAATTTACATCTTTGCATTGTTTTGCGAGTTTACCTAGGTTTTAGGGGGGAATAGATGAGTATTCATGAATTGGGCCAAAACGTGAGCCCAATTTCAGATTAAAAAATAAATATTATATCTTCTATAACTTTTTCATTTTTCAACATTTTTCATCCATTAAAATTCTTACTTGACCTCCCAAAACATATTAACACCACCAAGGTAATTTGGAGATTTTAGAAATCCATAACCAGGGTTTATTTGGGTTTTTATCTAAGGGGTTGGGCTTGCTCGAAAGCCCAACTCCTGTTTTAAAAATATATTTTTATTATGTTATATCTTATTCCTTGTTTGGGATTTTTCGGTGATTCAAAGTGGAACCCAAGACCACTAAACCCAGACGCCCGACCCTTCTCTCTCCCCCCGCTTTGGAGGTATGGTCAATCACTATTTGGTGCCGATCTTCATAGTCTTCCTCTAATTGTCTATATTTGAAGAGGTAAGTTCATTCCTTCATATCTCTCTCAATTTTTACTCTTTTTCCCCATTCAAATTCCTAAATGATCTCCATATCCTTGTTCAAACCGCCCTTAAATGTTTGAGTATTTTTAAAATAAGATACTGGTATTTTGGGGGGAGATTTCTACAAGATATTTTAAGTAAGTTGTTCTCCTTCTTTCTTCTTTCAATTTGTTTAGGGTTACATCCAATTTACATAGGTTTTATTCCCTTATCATTGTGGTTCCTAATGTACATGGAATAGGGTCTAAAAATTAGGGTTTTATCTTGTGTTTCATAGTATGAAATTCTGGTTTTAGGCCTGTTTTACCTTCCTTGAGGTGCGGCGGTGGTGCATTTGAGTTTTCGCACAAAGGGTTCAAGGGTTTCCTTGGTATTGGTAGGTGATTCCATTTTGTGTGAAATTTTTGTGAAGTAACATGCTGTGATCATGGTACCTTAATGTTTAATTCCCTTGAATGTTTCTGTAAAAATTGGTTTTAGTTGCATTTATAACGAAAATGAATTTTAAGTTCCAATTTTTGGTGAAATTGGGGGTTTTTCATTCAAATCATTCATTGGCTCATTTTGGGCTGACCTATAATTACATAGTTGATATTATTGAACTGTATTATGACTTAAAATCATGTTTTTAATGTTTATACTTTTTTTTGTTGCTGTGAAAGTTTGCTTAAATGGTGTTTGGGAAGCAAATGGGCTTTAAGTGCCATGTTTGTGTGAAAATGGTGGTTTTTAAAAGATATAACTCCTTGGTTCAAATTGGGCTGCCACATAACTAAATTGTTGGTTTCATTAAAGGTTATTGAACTGAAATTTTATTTTAATGACTTAAAAGTGTTCACATAGTGTGCAAAGTGGATATATTAAAGAGCTTTGGGTGCAAAACAATGTGATGTTTTGAGAGGTTGTTTTATTGAAAATAAAATTATTTTATTGTGTGTTTTAAATGGTATAAAATGTGTGTAGCTATTGTACTATTTGTTTGTGACAAGTAGTGAAATTATATATGAAAAAGGATGTGTGTTGTTTTCTGAAATTGTTTGACCACAAAAGGGGAAGCCCGAGTACCTAGGTGGGGCAGATTTGTACTAGTACGACTAGTAGATCGGATGGGTTTTGTCCCTGTTCCACTTAGAATTTGTATAACGACAACTCTAACTAAAATATGTAGATGATGATTGGGGACCACTAGGTTATGGGTATGTTCCCTAATAGTGGATCGTGCATGAGAATGGATTTTTCTATGGTTACTCTACACTGAGGTATGAGTTACACAGGGCCTGAGACAACCTAGTGCTTAGGGGTGTTCCCGATTTTGATGCTCATTGGATTTTTGGTATTTACCCTTGTCGTGGGGTGTTTTGGAAGTACTTTATAGTTGCTCACATGTCTATTTAATGTGCTAACATACTGGAATTTTTTGATTGAAAACTGTTTTCATTTGAAAGTTGCATTTCTTTGAATTTTAACACTGTTTTACCTTGTGTATTAAAAATGCTTGTTTTGTTCACATTGTATTTCATTCTCATTGGAATCATTTGGTGGTATCCTATTGGGCTTATGCTCACACCCTACTTACACCCCTTGGGTGTAAGTAGACCTTATTATGCTTGACTCAGTTAAAGGGAAGGCTAAGGGTGATTGCGGTTCAGGGTGTTAGTCCCTATCGTTGGGGCGGAGTTACGGAGAAGGCTTGCAGGTGATGACCCCCTTGTCATGTGGAGTCCATGGGGATGTATTTATGTTGTAATTATTTGTTTTTACACCACTTGTAGTGTCTCTAAAAATATGTATTCAGTTCTGGTTTTTGATTAAACATATTTTGGTTTGCATTTTTCAGATTTAGTTTATTGATTGTTTTAAATGTTTTATGCCTTCATATTCGGTTAAATCGTTCCCAAACAAAAATAAATGATACCCGAGCACTTGTCCCTACTCGTGGGGATAGGGAACGACCTTCGGGTCATGTCACGGGCTAGGTTTGGTGCTAGTTTTGGTGGCGACCAGATTCGGTTTGTGACAAAATAGTATCAGAGCAGGTTCGCTCCTTGGGTCATGTTATTTGGGGAAGAGTCAGCATAGTCTGGAGCAAGGATTTTTGGGACATGAAATTTCAGTCATGGGTAGTATGCCTGGACAACACACCTCATTACGGGATTCATTTTACCATGGGTAGTATGGATTTATCTGAGTCCTTTGGTTTTCTTGGTTTAATGATGACTATGGGAAATGAAAAGAGAGTTGGGCGTATAATCTCAGTGAGCTCGCAGGGCCTGGAAAGCCATGTGGAGCTGTGGATATTTCCCTAGAATACGCTCTGTGACAGCAAAGTGATTTGAATATTCCTGCCAACCATATGTCCAAGTCACCCACCGAAACTAGTTTCCTCTCAAATTGTCTTGTGTGTCTTTGTTTTGGAATCTTGGAAACTTGGTTTTTTTAAGCAAAAAAAATTGACTTCACTTTAAGGAGTGTGAATTTTTGTGAAGTTATTTTCTAGTAAATTGAAAATGGTTTTATGTTTTTTTAATTCCTACAAATGAAATTTCAGAATTATTTCAAAACGGTAAATTATTTTTTTACACCTCTTTTGAAAGTATGAACTATGTTAATTGGGGTTTTGAAAATATGTTTCTAGTGGAAATTTTTTTAAACCGTGGAAATGTGTTTTGGATTGAATTAATTGTTCTAGAATTTTTGTGTGGGGGTTGAAGTTGGATTTTGGGTCTGGTGACTGCTGAACAAAAAAAATTATGAACGTTTAGAACCTTTTCTTGAAATGAGAAGAGTTGAGTTTTTAATTAAATGGAGATTTATGAAATGGTGTTTTTCATGAAATTAGATTTGTTTTGAAGTGGGTTGAAATGTTTTGAAAAGATTGTGAAAGGCATGAATATGTGCTTTTATTGAATAATGGATTCTTTTCTAAATTGGTTTGTGAGATGAAAAATTGGGTTTTGATATTATGGTTATTGTTTTTGAGAAAGGGAAAGTGTGGTTAAAAGTATGATTTTAAAAAGAGTAAATGATTGATTTTTGGTAATTGGTGCTCACAAGGGTGACCACATGCATAGGTTTATTTGGGAATATGGATGGATATAAGGTGGGTTCCCAGTGTGGCACATAAACATGCATGTGTGAGGCTCATGAGAAACCATTGGTAAATGCGCAACCCACCAACACCGTTTTTTAAATAATGTTTTGAAGGAAAGTGTTGTGTTTTGATAATGCATGGTTGGGAGGTATGGATTATGTGTTTTCAGGATTATTATTGTGGGATGTTTTGAGTTCAATAACCCATATTGTTTGAACGATGTTTTGGTTTGTTGTTTCATTGATAAGTTGGAATGAAGTGTTGGTCAGTGGTCTCTTTTGAGGACAAGTTCGGGAGGCAAATGTGGTGGCTCCCCTCATGTGTTCGGTTCAGGTTTCTGGTCTGTTGTGACCAAATGACCAGATCGGTTGGGTCATTCGGTTTTCCTGTAGGCTAGGGTATACCCCCATATTGTGTTAATGTATGATTCATGTCTGGCCTATGGTGATTCACTGTTGGATGATCCTCCAGTTGATCAACATAAGGACTTTATTCTTGAGGATTGGATATTGTGTTTACCCCTCTTCTTTTTCAATTATGTAGATTTCCCTATAGTGGGAGAGTGTTTGTGGGAGGTTGAAATAGACTTTAGTTTCTCATGTTTCCTATGTCGTCGAGCGTCAATGATGTTCAGGGTTGTCAATGTAGAATGATGTCTTAAAGGGCCTCTGGGCCTTTCGTCAGTCTCATTGAAGCAAGAGTTCATGTTAGGCCACTAGTGTGAAAGATCTGGCCAAGAGTGGCTATTATGGACACTTTCTGGAATCGTGTGCTATTTTGGACTCAGTACAAGGTCCCTATCCTTGTGTTTTCTTTTATCCACAATGGTCATGTTCGGAGATGCCATTCTATGTCATGTGTACATTTGACTCTAAGGGTGAAGATTGTGCAATCTTATGAGAGTCACTATTTTTTTTGTTGGATGTGTGTCTCCCTATAGGAAATTCTAAATCCAATGTTCTAGAGGAATGTGTTTCTATATGTCTTTTCATTACGCTATTTAGTATCCGAAGAAAAAAAGGGGTGATGTGTTTTCATCCTCTCTGTTCTTGTTTTGGTAAAATGATGGGTTGGGGAAAAGCTGGTTTGAAGTGTGTCATGTCTCAATGAGACCATCTGAGATTAAAATATATGTTTTTTTTGGAATTGGAAGAAGATGTTCAGTTTAGGGCTTTCCAAATCCTAACTTCGAGGCCGAAGATGCTTCGATCCATTGAGCTCCAGCCATAGGCCCCGCAGAGAAGCTGGCGTGTAGTTAGGGGAAATCCTAGAGTCATTTAAACTTTTGGTCAAGGTCATACCCTCAATTTGAAATATATTAATAGTTTAAACCTATGGTGCCGTATTCTTGTTCTAATTTCTCACATTTGGTGTATAGAGTTGTGAGTACCTTGTTCCCATGTCATACCCTGAGTTTATTTTTTTCCCCTCTGGGGTCCCTTGTGTTTTTTGAGAAAAGTTTAAAATTAGGGTTAGGCAGATTGATGTGCATAGTTTGTGCATGGTTAGCAGTAACCATGTGCCAAACCAGGGGACCGTGTGATAAGAGACAGTTGCTACCACATGGTCTCCGCACATCCATGATTCTTGGCCAAGGAAACTGTGTGAAGTTTCCTCTTTGGACAGAATGACCGCACTGTTAACTCACAGTTTCCCAAACCGTGTGAACCAACTGTGCGGCCATGCCAGCTCTTTAAAATTCTGTTGTTTTATTTATTGTTATCTCATACTATTTGTTAAGATGTTTGGGTTTTGTTTGGGGTATACCCACAATGGTACTCATGTATGTTTAATTGGAAGAATTCTAATATTAATCTTCCCATAATGCTGGGAAGTCTGTTCGAGGCCCCATGTTAGTGTCTTGATTTTGTCTTAAGGAAAGTTGTGTATGTTATTATGGATGGGAGACCCATAATGGGTATCATGTGTGTTCTCTTGGGAAAGTAATAATGTTAGTTTACCTCTTATGATGGGGAGACCATGCGTTCCTTCCCCAATTTTTATCCTTATTCTTTCTTAGAAATTGAGTTGTCCCTAGTGGTGGGATGTCCAGATTGGGTCACCCCATACTAGTGACTCAGTTTTCTCCTTGGTGTATTCTAGGTAGGAGTTAGTATCGTTCAAGTCTATCTATCTACAAATTTGTTACTTGGGTAAATTTGGGGTTGGAGAACACCCAATGGTTTTGTTTACGTAATGTTGTGGTAGCGTTATTCGAGTTCGTTGTTCGTTTCAAGTGGATTGCTTGAGCGTCGTCTTGTAGTGTTTGAGTTGTTTTTTTTGGATGTGTTTTGAATTTGTTTCATAATATTTATTAAGTGGGGTTATTTTTGGTTGGTGAGAGTATTATATTCCTTTCTTTTTTCAAATGGAGATGTTTGTCCTTTTTGAAGCAGGTGAAAACGTGGCAAGGAAGTATGTCTTGGTCTATCGTTTGGGGTTTGCTTTTGCATCTGGTCTTGTCGTGGCATTCCATGGGTGGAATGATTTATGGTGGGGAGAATTTTCACATACAAGAAATTTTTTAAAGAAATTTTTTTCATTTAATTTACATCCTTGCTTTGTTTTGGGGGTTTACCTAGGTTTTAGGGGGGAATAGATGAGTATTCATGAATTGGGCCAAACCGTGAGCCCAATTTCAGATTAACAAATAAATTTTGTATCTTCTATAAATTTTTCATTTTTTTTCAATTTACATCCATTAAAATTCCTACTTTACCTACCCTAACCTATTAACACCACCAAGGTAATTTGGAGCTTTTAGTAATCCATAACCAACGTTTATTTGGGTTTTTATCTAAGGGGTTGGGCCTGCCCGAATGCTCAATTCCTGTTTTAAAAATAAATTTTGATTATGTTATAACTTATTCATTGTTTGGGATTTTTCTGTGATTCTAAGAGGAACCCCAGACCACTGAACCCAGCCGCATGACCCTTCTCTCTCCACCCTCTTTGGAGCTCCGGTTAATCGCGGTTTGGTGCCGAACATCATAGGCTTCCTCAAATCGTCCATATTTGGAGAGGTAAGTTCATTCCTTAATATCTCTCTCAATTTTTGCTCTTCTTCCCCCATTGAAATTCCTAAATGATCTCCATATCCTTGTTCAATCCTCCCTTAATGGTTTTAGTATTTTTAAAATCAGATATCGGTATTTTTGGGGGAGATTTCTACAAGATATTTTATGTAAGTTGTTCTCCTTCTTTCTTCTTTCAATTTGTTTAGGGTTCCATCCAATTTACTTTGGGTTTATTCCCTTATCTTTGAGGTTACTAATGTCT
This sequence comes from Viscum album, assembly GCA_963277665.1. NCBI lineage: Eukaryota > Viridiplantae > Streptophyta > Magnoliopsida > Santalales > Viscaceae > Viscum > Viscum album. The sequence goes on along the minus strand of OY728167.1, from coordinate 229,169,509 downwards.
AGGGATTAGGGTTTTATCTTGTGTTCCATAGTCTGAAATTCTGGCTTTAGGTCTGGTTTACCTTCCTTGAGGACCATCGGTGGTGCGTTTGAGTTTTCGCACAAAGGGTTCAAGGGTTTCCTTGGTTTTGGTAGGTGATTCCATTTTGTGTGAAAATTTTGTGAATTAGATTAATTTTTTCATGGTACTTTAATGTTTATTTCCCTTGAATGTTTCTGTAAAAATTGGTTTTAGTTGAATTTATAATGAAAAAGAATTTTAAGTTCTAATTTTTGGTGAAATTGGGGGTTTTTCATTCAAATCATTCATTTGTTCATTTTGGGTTGACATATAATTACTTAGTTGATTTTATTGAACTTTATTATGACTTAAAATCATGTTTTTAATGTTTATTCTTTTTTGTTATTGCTGTGAAAGTTTTCTTAAATGGTGCATGGGAAGCAAATGGGCTTTAAGTGCCATGTTTGTGTCAAAATGGTGGTTTTTAAAATATATAACTTCTTGGTTCACATTGGGCTCCCCCATAATTGAATTTTTGGTTTCATTAAAGATTATTGAACTGAAATTTTGTTTTAATGACTTACAAGTGTTCACATTGTGTGCAAATTGGATATCTTAAAGAGCTTTGGGTGCAAAACAATGTGATGTTTTGAGAGGTTGTTTTATTGAAAATGACATTATTTTATTGTGTGTTTTTAATGGTATAAAATGTGTGTAGATACAATACTATTTTTTTGTGACCAGTAGTGAAGTTTTATATGCAAAAGGATGTGTGTTGTTTGCTGAAATTTGTTGGGCACAAAAGGGGATGCTCGGGTACATAGGTGGGGCAGATTTTTACTAGTACGGCTAGTGTATCAGATGGGTTTTGTCGCTGTTCCACATAGCATTTGGATAACGACAACTCTAACTAAAATATGTGTATGATGATTGGGGACCACAAGGTTATGGGTATTTTCCCTACTAGTGGCTCTTGCAAGAGAATGGATTTTTCTATGGTTACTCTACACTGAGGTATGAGGTACATAGGGCCCGAGACAACCTGGTGCTTAGGGGTGTTCCCAATTTTGATGCTCATTGGATTTGTGGTATTTACCCTTGTTGTGGGGTGTTTTGGAAGTACTTTAAATAATATCACATGTATATTTAATGTGTTAACATAATGGAATTATTTGATTGAAAACTATTTTCATTTGAAAGTTTCATTTCTTTGAATTTTAACAGTGTTTTATGTTGTGTATTAAAATTGCTTGTTTTGTTCACATTGTATTGCATGCTCTTTAGAATAATCTGATGTTTTACTATTGGGAATAGTCTCACACCCTACTTACACCCCTTGGGTGTAAGTAGACCTGCTTATTCTTGACTCAGGTAAAGGGAAGGCTAAGTGTGATGGCGGTTCAGGGTGTTAGTCCCCATCGTTGGGGCGGAGTTGCGGAGAAGGCTTGCGGGTGATGACCCCCTTGTCGTGTGGAGTCCATGGGGATGTCTTGATGTTGTAAATATTTGTTTTAGACCACTTTTAGTGTCTTTAAAAATATGTATTCAGTTCTGGTTTTTGTTTAAACATAGTTTGGTTTACATTTTTCAGATTCAGTTTATTGACTGTTTTTAATGTTTTATGCCTTCATATTTTGGTAAAACGTTCCCAAACAAAAATAAATGATATCCAGGAACATGTTCCAGCCCGTGGGGATAGGGAACGCCCTTCGGGTCATTTCATGGGCTACGTTTGGTGCCGGTTTTGGCAGCGACCAGATTTGGTTCGTCACACCTTACATTCAGCACTAACTTTTGTATACAGTTTTACATAGTATTTTACTTCCAGCTGTGTACTCTGTTGTGTGTTTTCAGTTTATAAAAGCAATGCCTTCCCATATTAGGGAGTTACTCCTTTGGTGCTAGTCTCCATAACCTGGCCTATGAATGGTGTGCTTGGGGATGTCACGATACGAGCCTCGTGGGATGGGTTGTGAAAGGAAAGGGAAAATCATGGATTAGACCACAACTATGAAGAACCCTAGCCTGAAATCTAGGAATATTCCTAGAGAATAATTTTTGACATTGTTTTTTACTATTAGAAAAATAGTTGTATTAGATAATGTTGGGATGGAGTCATGAAATGATTGGAATAAAGTTTTTGTGCCTTCATGTATAAGGGTACTCAAACATTAGGGTGTATTCCTCACGTGTTAGGTTACATAAATCATTCGAAAAAATTAGATGTTTTGATATAAAAGGATTAGAAAATAATGAAAAATTATTGGTAATGCAGGAATTTATACACAAGGTTTAGAATAATATGTAACTATTCGAAAATTGTAATGTATTTGATATATAAGGGTGGATCAATATAATATGTAAGGTTTTATTTGGATGACATGTAAGAGATAGTATGAAAGGGATGATTTGGATGATATGTAACTATATGATCTCAACATTACAGAAAAATTGAGTTTAGCATGTTAGAATGAGAATCATGATGTGATCCATGGGGTCACACAATAATTATATTCTGTCAAATTTTTAAAAAATTATTTAATTAATTGGATAAATTAAATATTTATAAAGTGTTTCTCAATTTTTTCCAATAGTGTAGTTAGATTTTCCTGACTATATCATATATATATCTCACTCACACTCATTATACCTTCCCTCTTGAGAGATCATGATAACTTTTTTTGTGCTCTGTATGATATTTATTATTGTGAATATTTGTGGGTAAGGATGGATGATTTTTGGTGTCTAATATTTTTTTCTCTCATTATTTTATTATTTTTGTTCTATGTTTCAACAAACTATTGGATTCTCTATATTACCTGATTTCTTTTGATTATATATGGATTGGACCACATTCTTCATTAATTAGAAACCTATAAACACTATGTAGGTGATAATGATATAATTCAGAAGATATATATATTTTTTGCATTATGTGATAATTGAGAGAGGGTTTGGTTTAGTGAGAAACTAATAATACAACCATATTCAGTTTTTTTTCCTATAAGTGATTCCTATGGGTAGTATCAGGTAGAAAATTATGGGTCTAACCTAGTAGGTTCTAGATTTATTGGTGGTGTGGTTGGTGGATTTGATGGGAAATGAATCATATATTCTGGATAAGTATTCTTATGATGAGATTATTTATATTATTTCATAGGAATGTGATGGTTGTAACCCATATTACTATGGATGATATTTATAACTAATAATGGTGATTCGTGGTAATATAGTGTGTTGTGGAGGGAATTGAACACTATTGTGGGTGTTAGTGGTGCTTCATGTGTTATTGTTATATATTGTGGTTATTTTTTCTCACCATGGATCTGAGGATGTTTAGACTATGTCTTAATATAACTAGGACCATGAGGTAGTTTTTAACACAAATTATACGTGGTATACTCCATAGATTGAGTGGCCTGGGGATAATGGTGTAGACAATCATTAAAGAAAACATATACACCATATGTGGTAATAGAATCTTATGTATGATTGATATCACTATATGAGAGAATGGTGTTTTCCTATATGAGATATATTTTGGTGTTAATGAGTCAATATGGGTACATGATGGGTTCTATAGTTCCATGGGTTTCATCTAGTTGTTGAGCTGGTAGTTGGTAAACTGTTTAGGTGACCATGAGACTTCAAATTATTACATATATATGTTTTTTGGGGGATCATAGTTGATTTATGATGGTTTCATTTTTTATGGGTTTCCATGTGAATCCATGTGACCCAAAATTAGTTCGATTCTTGAGGGAACTTCTGGTATGATATACTTTGGATGCTCTATCTCACTTTGTCACTAGCCAGAATACGAAAAGGAACACTGGGGTATAGTTGAGCATAAAAAAATAATGTCGAGTGGAAATTTTGGGTTATTGATTATTTCACATAGAATAAAACTATATATGTATGGATATTTTCTAGGGGCATAATTGGTAGTGTATTACTTAGTTCATTCTTTCAGTATGCATGGGCCCTTTGGGACAAGTGTAGAGTTTATGTCCCCAGACATTGGTCAGAGTAAAATGATATAATAAGTATTTTTTTAAAGATGTATGTATAGACAGTGGATGAGATATACATATTGGTTCTTCAAACGGGTTGGGGGATTTATCAATGTTGTATTTTTTTTAATTCATTTGTTCATGCCTTTATGTGATCAGACTATGGTCGATCATGTCAGTTTTTTATAAATTTTCTTACCTTATATATGTAGTTTGTCACCATTTTTTCATTTTATAGCTCATCATATCATATAATTTATATTTTTCTTCTGTTGAAATTTTTCATTGATGTTTTATTGTTAATATTTATATTTATACAATATAGTCAACCCTCTATCACCCATTTCACCATAGTTTTTTGTTAATGGACATTAGAATATGGGTTGGTGTGCTTGAGGTTACGTGGTGCTCTAACTGGATTTTTATATAGTGAAACATGTCAGGGTGTTATAAGAATAATGTGTGAAATCATACAATTAATAATAATAACTGGGAACTTTTCCTATTATATATAGATAAGAATGCTACAATAAAAAATTATTAAAAATAATATTAATAAACTTGTGATGTAGGGATAAATAAATAACAATTATTATTTAACTTTTATCGACATCATGAGGTTGTAGATTTTTCTATTTCATTTTCCTCAATTTTAAAATATAAATCAATTTGCATATGCTTTGAAATTTTTTTCTAAAAAATTTTAGAGGTTTTTCAAATGGATATAAAGAAATATGTTTTAATATAGAGCTAAATGAGGAGGAATATATTTTCCCATAGGTAGGGTTTAAGATAAATAGGGATTAAACTAGGTTCTATTATCAAAAAGGCATTTTATGTGCTAATTAAAGAGCATGAGTCCGGGTATTAATTTTTGTATCCATTTTTTAAAATGTTATAATTCTAAATAGATGGTACTTACCATAATTTATATTTGTATAATAAATATTTTGGATTGGTTGACTACATGAGTGTATTCTTATTAAATAGAAATTTCTAGAAATAATGTTGGTAATTCATCATAATTTATAGATTTAATGAAATCATAATTTTAAATTCCCCTCATTGGATGTATGAAATTATTTATTTAACTTCACGAGAAACAATAAATGTTAAAAATAAAATTTCCTAAAATTTTTTAAGTAATATTTAAATATGGTTGCAATGGAATGTTGTTAGGCTTCATAAACCATTATTGTTATTAGAAAAAAATTATCAAAATATGAGGTTTTTAGTACATTAATGAAATAAAAATAGGTAAACTATTGGAATATTATTATATTTGATAACTATTGTGACAAATAAAGGGAAGTTTACTTTATTGTAATTAAGGGTTCAAATATATCTAAAAGAAATCAGTTTTATATAAATGATGAAAATATTTTTAAATGTAAATCATATTGTTGAATTAACAATTATAGTCAAAAATTGTGATTATTTATTATCAATAATTGATATATATAGATTATGTTTATATTTATGATAAAAACCAACTTATGGTGGAATTTGTTTACATGGGATAAAATAGCATTCGAAATTTTTGCAATGAATAAGTTAGTATTTATTTTAAATATTCATTAATATAATTATATTCTTTTCACTCATACAACTATAGAAATTATTTGGATGATAAAAAATAAAGGGGATTTCGGTGAGTCAATTCATTTAACTATCTAAATATGTTGTAATAATAATAGTTTTATTAGTGTGTGTGATAATATTATCCAATATTCATGATCCATGTTTAGAAAACTAATGTATAATTTCATTAAGAAGAATATTAAAAATATAATTTTGATTTTTTTATTCCACGGGTTTCCTATGTGACTGAGCTTCTCTTTATGTCTCTCTTGAAGGATGAATTTGGGTTAAATGGGTTGAAAATAGAAGTTTAGTTATCTCCCTCTATTTGAGTATTTGTGTAATAATTCCTTCTACTTATGATGTAAAATAATATATCATTAATTTTTTATTTTAAGGAGTAATGATTATTAAAAAAGTTTATATTTTGATATTTTTTCTAGTGTATGTTTCTAGTGTCAAATATTAATGGGGTAATTTAACGTTCCTTCTTTATCAATGGTATATAAATTAGGTAATTAAATTAGGTATATCCTATAGAGGGGTAGGTTACATTTTTTATGGTAGAAGATCATTTCAAAATATTTTATTTGATTATTTAAAGGGGTGTTATGACAATTTTGGGATCTTATATACGAATTTTCACATGAAGAATTGTTGTTTTTTTAGATTTTTAATAAATAGAGGTGATAATATTATTTGTGTCATGTATTGATTTGAGAATATATTTAAGAGGATAATTTTTTTGTTCATTGATTTTTTTTATTACTTTTATCGAGTTTATGAAAAAGGTCATGTGATATTTATTTAGTGAAGTCTATCGAGTTGAATATGGAGGTATATGTTAAGATAATTTAAATTTTTTAAGTTGGATTGAACAGTGTTTTTATGCATTTCATTGAGTATTTAAAGGATTAAATCATTCAATAATGTAAACTATATAATTTATTAATCATGAAATAATTTTTCACCATGGTTATGCTGGACATCTAATAATGTGGAATTTATTAGGAAGTTATATCCATAGTTAATTCGATAAATAAATAATCAACAAAAAAAATAAACCCATATTATTCCATGAAGACCTATAAATCATGTAATTTAACAGTAATAATGATTCTAAATGTATCTAAATGAAATGTAAACATATACCCCATTAATATAAAAACTTGTGGATGATAAAATTTAATAATAACATGAATAAAAAAATAGATTATACCAATTTAATTTATTCATGAATCACTAACAATTTCAAATCCAAAAACCTAGATCCATTGGTTATTTATGGCAACAGTCTTTAATAGATAAGATAATATTTCAGATGATTCAATAGTTTAGTAGTCTTAAGAGAGTGTATATTTACATGAAAATTACATTACATTTGAATATTAAATTACAAAATATAAATACATGATACATTAATATTATACCATGATTATACAATGAAATTTTTTAGTATTCATCATTATTTACTAGGGATATGGGAAAATAATATATAAATTATTCTTAAAAATTCAATAATGGGTATTTTACAATAAAGGATAATATGGAACAAATAAGACATATATAATATAAAAAGAATAAATACTAAAAAGAAGCTATAAAACTAATAATATGATAATAATGTAATTATGGATGACATAAAAATAGAAATAAATAATCACACGCATAATAATAAATTAAATAATAATAAATAAGTGAATAATTTAAGACATCATAACCATACTATCTAGGAATTTTTATAATACATAATAAAAGATGGGTATGAAGATACCCAACACACAATTTAGTTTATCTCTTAATACCTATAGATGAATCATGGGGATATATAGTTTCATTCCTCCCCCATCACATAATATGTCTAATTCATCAACATATGAAAATAATGCCTAAAAAATAATATAAATATATATTGTTCCCTATGGAACGTCTTTTTTAGACGTGTATAATGATCCATAGTTATACATATATAAATTAATAATATATAGACTTTGAATGTTTTCCCAATCAATTAAATAATATTTCTATATTGACTAATATATATCAATCAAATTATATTATATATAATGATTACATTGTAATATAAAATACCCTTATCGAAGGAAATATTAATGGTTATATAGTAGGGTAATTTAATATTAATTGGATATAAATAATGATTAATCAATAGAAAAAATAGTTATTAGTGTTAGGTGACCAAATAAGGGATAAAAAACTCTTTAAAATTTAATAGTATGTGATACACTTATTTGAAATGCATTAGGGAGATAAAATTTCCTTAAATATAAATTCATAGTTTGAATACTTTAATTCTAAAGGTTCTGTCATTCCAAATTAATGTTTAATCCAAAAAAAGAATTGATAGAGGATAAAAACGTTATATATCCATAATATTCACTTATAATAATTTCCCCTCGTAGAAATAATATATCCATATTACCATAAATACAGGTAATATTAAAGGATTTGTTTAATGGATTTTATGCCTAAGAAAATGATATTGTTATTGATTGATTTTGAAGATGGTATATTAAGAGGTAATGGTATTCAAATAATTTAAATTACAATAATTTATTATAATAATGAATAATAAAACTTCTTAATATGAAAATTTAAAGGAATATAAAATTATTTCGAACTGATAATGAATAGAAAAGATTGTGAACACTTAAATTATAACAACAATGGCTTTGGAAAAGTTTATAATGAGAGTAAATGTGTAATATTTCATTTATAATATATCAAAAGGATAATAATAAGTTGAAAGTATGTTAAGTGGATTATATGAAATGACAGTTTAAAATAGAGAATGAAAATATAATCTCAAACAAGAAAAGAAAAATGCATAATTAAGAACCCTTACCATGATATATCACCTCCTAATGATCAAAGTGAACTCTTTATAATCTTAATATTTTTTAAGATATACTATTTAGAGAAAAATTGAATATTTAAACATGAAAAAATCCTTACAAATAAATAATAATGGGATGATGTGTGGGTGTTTATAGAATATTAAGGCGGAGTTATTTATACTTTTTGGAAATATGATTTAGAGAACATGGTTTTGAAAAATTTAACATCATTAGCATTCCCACATTTTTATATCATGTTATTTGACATTTGAACCATGTGATTTTATATTTTACTAGATAATGATCCAAAATCCGTTTTATTATATACTTTATTACAAATATGAAAATTTAATTCAGAATAAATTATTTTTAAATACATAAAATACATTTTAGTATTTGGAAAATTATTAATTGGTTTGGAAATTGATTATTATTTTTTATAAACATTATATTGATTAATAAACATAATTTTGGTTGATAAAAATTTAGTTTATATATTAAATATGTTTTACATAATAATGATATAATAATGTGTACCATATACATGGATTTTATTTCATTATTCACTCGAAAATTAAACTCATAAGAAAATTATAAAAAATAAATACTGAATAATTTCAATATATTACTTCTAATTTGAGATATTTTTTAGATATATAATTTTATATAAATGATAAACTTATTTATTTAATAAAAACTATTTTGGTTTTAAAATGATTCATTTAGTTCCAAATTTTTAATGAACGCTTTTTAATAAATATAATATTATTCTATGAAAAATATATAAAGTTACATTCATGTTTATTGACAAATATGTGGTATTTATATTCATTAGTTATACTATTTTTAAATGATGTTATTTATATAATGGGGAACTTGTAAGTTTCACATAATAGATTAATTAATATTACCATGGTCATATTTCTATGTTACATTCCAATAGAGAGCATTCCATTACCATGATCATATAACAAATTATAAATACACCTCATTATCACTTTAAAAAATGATAATTAGATTCTATTATTTTAATTATCTTGTCAATCAAATTTGTTTTAATTTTCTTCTTAATATTGATTTTATATTTTTTATTATTCTTTACAAAATATAATCCTCCTAGATTCAATATAATGGTGTAGACATATATTTTTATATTTTCAATAGAACTAGTTATAATTAATCAAATGAATATAATTCTATAGATTATTTCATAATGATATGATGAAATAAAAATACATTTTTATGTGATGGATATTGTAGTGAAATTATTATTTATTTTATTAGAATCGTGGTTCTGGCATTTTTCCCTAACCACCAGTAATTTTCTCCTTGAAATTTAGGGAATACACTAGTCCATGAATAAATATGTGTAATTCTAAATAATTACTACATCAGGATATCATGACACTTCTTATAACTTGTGATTCTTCCACTGTACCTAAAGAAGTTATTTTTTCTAATTCTAAAATAGTTTTTATTGATTTTTACTAATATTTCTAGGATCTTCATCATATGATAAGTCAAGCTCTAGCTCTATTTCATCAAGGGTGAATATGCATGTTTGGTCTCCCATGTACTTTTTCAATAATGATCCATGTAATACATAAAATCCTAAAATTACAATGAATATTTTTTTCATTCATTTTCTTTCATAAAATATCAATTTAAATTTTAAATGAATTTCCATTAAAATTCATTACAAAATTTGTTTCCTTTATATTTGTTCATTAAAATATTATTTCAAGTTGATGAAATTTTATTTTTTTAATAAAATATATTTTAATATATTATTGATTCATTATAACTAAATTACCTCTTATTTTCATGGTAATAAAATTATTATATGGTTATCAAAGTTTCATACATGTTTTCATAGTCAGAAAATTTTAATATATAACAATACTAATTAATTTCATATATCAATTTATGTTAAAAAGGATGAATGGCTAAATATAATTATTCCCTAGAGTAATAAATTATCATGAATTTTTAGCTAAAAATATAGTTCAGTTAATTTTTTAATTCTTTTTACCGTATTATATAAATAGTTTATAAGAAAAAAATTATTCTAGAATAAATGTAATGAGATATTATTTTTTATTTAAAAAACATATATAATATTTATTATTTTAAAATTTAATTACTTTTAAGTATACTGTCTTATTGTCATAAGTATTGGACAACATAATATTTTGTAAAGTAAAATAGCTATTAACACAGAATTTTGATCAGAGTGCATGTAGACAATTTGTCTAAAACAATTTTATCAATTATGTATTTTAAAACCAAATTCAATATAAATAGATGAATATTTTCATAAAATTTTAAACATTTCCTAGTATAAATAATTAATTATCAAATACATATTTATTAATAGAAGAAAAAAATAAAACTATAATCTCCCATAAAAAATAGTTTTATTCTGAATAAATTATTTTCCATGTATTATATAATTTATTTAAAAGATAAATTCTAATATTTATTTTTCTAATATTTTAAAAATTACTTCATTTTTTAAAATAATAAAACTTTAATTATCTAATACTCAATGTTTTATAGTTTTCTGATATAATCATATTTTTGGGTAAAAATTAAATATGGATTAAATATATGATAATTTTTGTGACATTATAATGGGAAAAACCATAGTAATAAATTATCTAAAGGGGATATTGAAAAAATAATTTTTTCACTAAAATAATGTATTTAAATATAATAAGATTATTTTTATAGTCCTATAATTCATCATTTAGAATATAAATTATATTTTTTGATTTTAAAAGTAATTCTTTATGAAAATTTTTCTTTTCCAGAATTGAAATAATATATACGGAAAGTGATTTAGTGTATAAACAATTAAAATAATAAAAACCACATCCCATTTATATAAACCATGTAAATAATCATTGGCATGGAAAATTATTTTTATTTTTTTTAACAGAGAGTCTAAAACCATTATGTATAATTTAATAAATAAATCCCTTTCTTTTTCAAAAAATGGTCACCCATTTTCTCATAACACTTTACTAAAAATTATTTATCAAAAAAATTCTTCTCATTCTCTCTCTTTAGTCCTCCTAGTTAGTTTATCATGTTATAATAAGTTGTTCTAATGCATCAAGAAGCTAACATTCAAATTAATTGTTCACAATCATCATCTTTACATTTCAATTACAATTTCTTTTTTATATTGTAATTTAAAATTCATTTAATATTCTACATTTTTTTTAATTATATGGTATTATCATCCATTTTATATATTTTTATTGAGGTTTTATTTATTCTCCCACATTATAGTATGTGTCTAAGTAATTATTTTGTCAAAATGAGGTTAATTTTCTATCTATTTACAAATTATTACTCACAATTGTTTTTTTTTTTGCATTTTAAATTTCCTAATTAATATTAAATTATTATATAAATTTTATTCTTATATAATTAAGTAATTACATCAATGTTAGTGTCTATCTCACTAACATCATGCCCCATTTAAGAACCATAATTATGAATAAATATTCTTGTATCCCAGAGATATCCTATAATTATGATAAATTTAATAGGGTATGTGGTTTTCCTAAAGTGAAATTTTTGTCTTTATACAAACAAGTGGATAGGGATATAATATATATGAACATATGGGTAATAACCCATATAAATGATTGTCAGGTACTAACTCGACTTTCACTCAAGGAATAATATGTGTTACATGCTATACTCATTGATTTGGCACTATCAAGGAATATTATTTGGATAATTCACAAACACTTTATGATCCATAATGAAGGATTATTTATTATTTATATCACTACACCATGAATTTATTCATCACTATTACCCTTTTACCATTACATTGATAAGGGTCTTATTTATTACATTAGGAATGACTTATTTTTTATTCTTGAATGTCAAATATTCACTTAGATACCCATAAATTTATTAACTACTGATATTAGTGACTAAAACATATAATAAAGTACATATATGGTGTAAATACCATTTACATTATCATTTTAATTATAGGGTATTTACCTAGATAGGTACATAATGTCATTATATACCCATTTAATTTCCACGACTGACCATGTAATGATTATCAATAGATTTATTTATTAGTTCCTTATATGAACCAAAAATTCATGTTCATATTATAATGTGATTGTTGTGACCGATGTTATATATCCCTCTAATTCAATGGTAATGGTTTATATCTCAGGGTATAAAATGCATGGGACTAGGGAATAACCCAATAAATTATGTGACTTTTTCCACTATGTGATAATGGACATAGTAGTTATCATTGAAAATGATTACAATATCATGTTTTATATTGTTCCCACATTCTTATAATTCAATTATCATATAGTATATGGTGCTTTATTATGAAGGCCTTGTGTTATATATCATGATATATGATCCATGTGTTATCAGGTGTGATTTACTTATGATTATCACTTGTTCGTGGATTATGGTCTCATGCCAACATGTTAATCATATTCACACATAAAATCATTTAATTTTATATCTTATGCCATAACCTTATCGAAAATTTTAGAACACCATAATTATATTTCCCCATGCCATAATAAATTTCTATGAAAGGTATTTTCATATGTAATTTGAATATCTGGAGAATACTTACAGATTAAATGTGTATTATAAAATATGTTTAATGAATATTAACATTGTTGCAAAATAAACCAAAATATTAACATTGAGAGTTTTTTTTCATCCATGTGATGTATTAAAAGTATAAATGTTTTGCACCAGATCTAGAAGTGTGATCTTGGGGCATCTTTATAAGGACCAGACCTTATTACATTACACAATCACCAATTTAGTCATATAATCACTTCTTTTCACATCGAGGATATTTTCATGTTTTTAGATTTAGAGAATTATGAAATAATAAATTCATAACATTCCACATTAATAAATAGAGGATACCATAAAATCAGTATTAATTTCTTCCAAAATATTAAAATATTAGAATAAAACATTATTTCATTGACATATCTTGATAAAATTTAACATGTATTCCTTATTTTTCTAACACATCCTTATAACCTGAGAAAATAATTTAAAAACATTGGATGAGCACAAAAATCTTAGTAAGGGATATAAAATGAAGGAAAGAACACATTATTCCTTGAATACTTGTAACGTATGAAATCATTTTAAATAAGGCATTCATGTCACCCATATAAACTTACTTTGTGAAACATGAGATTTCTATGAGATTTCCACAAAATATATAGAACATAAATAGAACCATAAATGGTTCTTGGGGAATTAATTACTTATATTGTAACCCTATCAGCTATTTTATTATTTGTAACCCTTACAGCTACATTACTAAGTAACCCTCTCCACTACATTATTGTGTAACCATCGCAGTTACAAATGGTGTAACCATACGGTAGACCTCCAACATACACATACCCAATTAATTTGAGGGATATATAGGTCCCACCCTTCATAATAAATAATTCCCAAGAACTAGAAAATAATCATGAAACATTTATAATTTCATAAAAACATTTCATTGGAATTTTGAGAAACATATTTTAAAAAGGGGATTTTAATAGAAAACCCCTTACAAATAACATATAATTGTAGTGATACTTAATAGAGTGGAGGGGATATGTATATATACTTTAAATAAACATAATTAAACATAATATAAAAAAATTCACCACACAAATAGTTTTAATACCATGTAAATAATGAAGTAGATGGTTAACACAAAGAATAGAAATTTGATCAAGAATTCCCTTACATTAGGTTTTTCTTAAATTAAACATGTTTAAAATTATGGGATAATGGTTAAAATGGTGTTATTAAAATCATATAAAAATATATTAATATTTATAAAACCATATATTATCATTTTATGACATCTTTTCACCCTTTAATTGTTTGTATTTTGTTCTTTCCATTGTTTTGGGTGCGTTCTTTACATGATTTACATTGTCGGTTTGTATTTTATTTTCTTGACAAATAGAAATGAAATTATAGAAGTGGATTTAAAATATAATAAATTGTTTCTAAAATATATAATCATACAATAAATCAATTGGTTATCATATATATTGATAAATCATTAGATGAAACATTAATGATATTGGTTTTGCGGTTCCACTATAATCATGAACTTGATTCATTGTATAATTTAATTTCCAGAATATAAGTTCATCTGAGAACAGAAAATCAGTTTCATAATAATCATTATATTAATTTTAAACCATTAAAATGGTTTTACAAATAGTTTTTAAGGAAGTAATAGAAATTGTAAACACATTGTCCATGATTTTGGTAAATGACAAATCATGAATGGGGTCTTTATAAAAGGGGGAGGAGATGAAGTATATTGAGAAATATTTTCCATAAACGTGATAAAATCCAGAATATATATGATTTTGGAGCTTTAATTATTTTTTTATTAGGGTAAGATAAGTGAGTATAAGAAAATAAATGGAATTTAAAAGAAAACACAAGAATAAGAATGAGGATTTTTACCTCTTGATCTATTCTCCTTGAGATCCTTCTTACGGACATTAGTTTTGGACTTTTTGTGAGACTAGATGGCATTGGAATTGGGGAAGAGAATTGGGTATAATATTCGGTAGATCTTAGATAATTTTCAAGGCCTTACAGGTGTGAGAGGCAGAGAGTAATGATGGTGGTATTTATAGTGGAGGAAGGGAGGGGTTTTAGATTATTTTAATCATTAGTTTAATATTATTTCTCAAGACAATCTCTAGTAATAATTAATGTGACCATAAATAGTAATAACTACAAGTAAGTTGAAACCATGTTTCCTTACATTAGTGATGATGTCATAAATATTGTAATTAATTGATAATAGGAATATACGGTACTTTACCGTATTTCACTATTAATCAAATAATCAATAATTTCAAAAAAATCCCAAAAAACCACCAAAACCATTTTGCAACATGTAGAATTAAAAAATGAACTCAATTTTTGGAAAATAATTTTCTAAATATTATTAATTTAATGATTAAATAAAATCATAATTTCTTAAAAAATAACAATTTTTAATCTATAACCCATTTTTAAACACCTTAAAAAATTAATCGACATCTCATTATTTTATAAACATATGAAAATAAAATTTTTATATAATTGAATATTAATTGGGTTCATATTTCTATTCATATGGGTATGATAAAATCACCAAAAATCATGCTGGTTCTATCTGACTTCAAATAACATACTGATCACAACTATAGATGACCACTTTTTTGAAATTAAAATCATTAATGCTGAAAAATTATGTTTAAATGCTATTTATAAGTATCAATATAAAATTATGTTTCATGAATTTTCAATTTTTTTTAAAACATGGGGTGTTACATTCATCCCACCTTATGGAAATTGGATCATCACAATTTTATTTACTTATTAAACAATTGAGGGTACCATTCCCCAATACCATTTTGAAATTCCCATTTTGCTTCTTCAACCATTTGGTTTCTCCAAAAAACCCATAACCTAGTGTATTGCCTTATTCTATAATATTTTTTCCCTTCGATCAAGAATCTGAACTGGTTTCACATTATAAGAAAGGTTTTCTTCCAGTTGAACTGCCTCTGAGCTAAAAACATGAGAGGAATCTAGAACATACATTTTCCACATCGAAATATGAAATACTTGGTGTACCTGAGATAATGTCTGAGGAAAAGCCACTCAGTAGGTGACCGGACTAACCCCTCCAGGATTTCATAAGGTCAAATGATTCATGGACTTAGCATTCCTTTCATACCAAAATTCATAGAAATTTTCCATGTTGAGATTCAATGAAAATCATGATGACTAAAATCAACGGAATTTTCTTTCCTATTATTGTTTGGATTAAATTTCAACCTACACTGAGTTTACTAAAATGTTGTTGGATCATATTCACTTTCTCAGACACTTCCCCTACTAATTCTTGTCTCATCAACTTCCTTTCCATGACTTTATCCCAAAAATCTTGAGTTCTAATTGGATTCCTATAAAATTCCATGAAAGGTTCCATATGTATACTAAAATTGAAACTGTTATTATAAGAAAACTCAACTAAATAAATATGTTTATACCATCTTCCCTGTTAGTCAATTGAAAAATCTCGAAATAAATCCTCCAAAGTTTGAATCGTTTAATCTGATTTCCCATCTGATTTACCATGAAAAATTGCAATGAAATTTAATTCTTTGCCCAGAAACAACTAAACTCCATTCCAAAAGTAATAAGTGGGCCTAGGATCCCTTACAACTAAAATAGAATAAGGAACTCCATGTAACCTAATAACCTTTTTTAGGTACAGTTGAGAATTCAGATCCAAAGAGATTGTATCTCGAATAAAAATAAAATGCTCATATTTAGTCAGTTGATAAAAAATAATGGAAACCATATTTTAATCTCAATAATTATTAGGTAGTACCACCATAATTTCCACAGATATATTATCCCATTTTCACTCTAGTACTGGCAGTTGATGAAGCATTCCTTTTGGAAACTTCCACTATGTTGTATGCTATTAACATGTCAAACATTTCATGGTAAGATCATCAATAACATTTTTCATTCCATCCCACCAGTAAAACTCTTGAAGGTATTTATACATCTTAGTACTGCTAGGATGAACTACAAATATAGAACTATGAGCTTCACACCATAATTATTTCTTAAAATGGGAATCACAAGGCACACACAATTTTTTTTAAATCTCATACCTTAATCTTTATCAAGGATAAATTCTAGTAACTTAGCCATTTTAACCAATTATACCTTTTTATGTAGCTGACGGTCTTCATTTTGCACTTCCATAATTCTTTCTGATAAGAATCACTTCACCAAAACCTAAAAAATAGATGTATTTCCTGCACCAACAAATTCTAAGGCAAAATTCATCAAATCATTAATCAAGGGATCATGTGCCAAACATATCATGGTTAATGATTCGTTATGTTTTTGACTCTAGGAATCCTCCACTATGTTTTCTTTTCCTATATGGTAATTGATCGATCAATCATAATATTTTTTCAATTAAATCCATCTTCTATTTCTCATGTTTAATTCCTTCTCAGTGAATATATACTTCAGACTTTTATGTTTAGTATATACATGACATTTGGCTCCATATAAATGATGCCTCTATATTTTCAAAGAAAAAACCACAATTGACAATTTCAAATCTTGTGTGGGATAATTTAAATCATGATGATTTACTTTCCTTCAAGAATATGCTATTACCTGATCACTTTTCCTCAAAACACAACCAATTACCTTCAATGAAGTATCATTTTAGATGAAAAACTCACCATTTCTAGAAGGTAAGGCCAAAACTAGAGCATTCACTAATATCCTTTTCATTTCCTCAAAAAAAACATTACATTCTTATGTGCAAATAAATTGAACCCCATTTCACGTTAGTTTTTTTAGGAGGATAGATAATCAAGAAAATATTTTAATAAATCATGGGTAATAACATACTAATACCATAAAACAATGAATATCTGTAAAATTTGGAGGTCTTGGCCATTCATAAAACACTTTTTTTGAAGGATCAACTATTATTCCATCCTTATTTTTAATTTACCCAAAAATAAAAATATGCTGAAACCAAAAATCACACATTCTGAATTTTCTACAGAGTTTTTTCCTTTATGGTTTTCAAAACATCCCATAGATTTTTTTTCATACTCCTCTTTACTCATAGAAAATAAAAGAATGATATCAATAAAAAACCAAAAATTTATTGAAGATATCATAAAATATTATATTGATAAGATTCAGGAACACAGTATGTGTATTACATAACCCAAACGATATAACAAAAAATTCATATTGCCCATATCTATTACAAAAAGCTACTTTCGTGATGTCATCCTTTATCAACATTAACTGATGGTATCTGGATCTCAATTCAATCTTTCCAAAGTACGAAGCTCCCAAGAGCTGATTAAACAAGTCATAAATGCGATGAAAATGATACATGTTTTTAATATTGATGTTATTCAAGGATATTTAATCAATAAAATGTCTCATGGAACCATATTTCTTCTTAAATAACCAAACCGGAGCACCTCAAGGTGAATTTATAGGATAAATGAATCCTTTATTAAGAAACTCATGTAAAGGATTTTTCAATTCAATGAGTTCGATTAGAGATATTAAATATAGGGGTTTCGAAATTGGATTAGAATCAGGAACTATTTCAATTGTGAATTAAACTTCTCGATTAGGTATGAAACTGGATAACTCAGCAGGAAAAACATCATTGTATTCATTTACCACTAGTACATCATTAATATGAATAGTTACCTAATTTTAGACAATTTGAGCAAGATAACTTTCATTTACATCATTAAATAGTTTCTCCACTTCTTGTTATGTTACCAATTGTATGAGTTTGTTCTTATATACAAACCAAAACTCATTCTAGAAAACAAATTCTTTAGCTATGCAGTCGGTCATATAAGGATAAGCAGAGAACCAATACATTTCTAGAATGACAAAAAACTCTACTAATGGAAAAATATCAAGGTTTGCTGATAAATTATTTCCACATACAACAATAGAAATATTATTTTAATTCCTCTTTTCTATAATATTTCCCCTGACATTTTAATAATACATTCTTGTCTCATTTGTTGAGGTGATGTTTCCAATTAACCAGAAAATTCCTCAAAAATAAAGGAATGTGTAGACACAATATCAAAGAAAACATTAACAAAATTTTAGTAAACTAAAAAGGTGCATAATAAAACACCATTGGATGACCTGAAGTCTAATGACGTAATAACAAAGGATATAAAAACACATTTTTCCATATAATATGGATTATTTTCATCAACTGGGTCTCTCTTTGGGAAATCATTTTCATAATAACTCATCTGACCACATTTAAAACACATTACAGTTTTCTTATCAGGATTAGTCATAGGATAATTTATTGTACAATCACTAACCATATGTCCAAACATAATGCATCAAAATCAATTCCCAGTTTTGGTAAGGTATTTCCCAAGGTGCTTTTTCGACACTTTTTGCAAACTGGAAACTAGAATTTATTACCATCAGATTTATTTCATTGATTCTTACCCATCACATACCATCTTGACCTTTTCTTATCCTTATTTTAAAAGTGAACATAATCATTATCAAACTCTATATCTACCGACTAATTGCATTAGAAATGTTTCTCATAACTTTTGGTTTAATGGGAGGCTAATGCCCTTTGATTCCTTGGCTTTAATCCTAAGTAAATATGGTTGATTTTTCTATCATGATCCAAAATAAGATTTGAAGCATAAATTGCCAGTCGGGTGAAACCTATTTCATAAAAAACCACTAAATCTTTCTCTTTTTTCTTTAATTAAAATAATTGATTCTCCATCTTATGTTGCACCATCTTTTGAAAATATTTTTCAAGGAAAGGACATTTAAATTCATCCCACTATAAGGCATCAATCACCTCTGTATCCATGATATTTTTGACCATTGACCACCACTGATCATATTCACCTTTAAAACAATAAATGTAAACAATTTCCTTTTTGTTATCTGAATATCCAATTATATTGAATATATTTTCAGGTTATTAAATTCATCCTTTTGCCTCTATCGGGTCTGAATATCCACTAAATGCAGTAGGGTGTTGTCTCAAAAAATGTTCAACTATCATCATGTTCTGTTGTGGTACCTCTAGTTGTTCACTTACATGGATGCCACCACCATTTATTTTCTGTGTTACCTAATCCATTACTGTCACAAACTTCCTAGTTCCAATCACTACTGTTTCAGGTAGCATATTTGGAACGATATCGTTCGTTTATTGCCTCTCCTATTTAGGTTTCCTGTTTCATCTACAGAAAACTATTATGAATAAACATATATTAGTCGAGTAAACTTGGTAATAATTAAATTATATTTCATTGAAAATTGAACATCGAGTAAAAAAAATATGGTATTCTATTATAATTATCCTACCCCCTAAATTTATCTATACCATACGCTAATACCAATTATAAGCACCCGACCTTATTATGTTACATAATCTTGAAAGTAGTAATGAACTCCCTTGATTTCACATTGAGGATATTTTCATGTTTATACATTTATATAATTGGTAAATAATACATTAAAAATATTCCCCATTTATACATAGTTGATACCACAAATCCAGTATTCATTTCATTCCAAATACAAAACTGTTCAAATAATACATGATTACTTTGTAAAATCATCAAAACATTTAACCTGGATTCCTTCTCTATATTAAAAATTCTTATAACCTTTGAAAATATTTTATAAACTTTGTATGAGCACAAAAATCTCATTAAGGGATATTAAAACAAGGATATCACAAATTATTCCATGAATACTTGTAATGTTTGAAATCATTTTCAAAAAGACATACTAGTCACCCATATAAACATGCTTTGTGAAACTTGATATTTACATGATATTACCACAAAACATATAGATCATAAATAGAACCATAAAGGTATATTGGGGTATTAATTAATTATAATGTAACCCTCTTGACTACCTTATGATTTTTAACCCTCTTGCATACATTCCAATTTAACCTTCACAACTGCCTTATTGTGTAACCATCGCAGTTACACTTGGAGTAAGAATTTGGTCAACCTCCAACATACACATACCCAATGAATTGGAGGGATATATTAGTCACACCATTCAACCTAAATAAATCCCATGATCTAGAAAAATATCATACAACATGAATGATTTCATTAAAAAATACTTTTGAATTTTGAAAAACAAAATTTTACAAGAGGATTTTAAAAGAAAAGCCCCTAACATATATCATATAATTATAGTGGGAACTAATATAGTGGATGGGATATTTATATACACTATAAAGACACATAATTAAAAATAATATCAATGAAATATATCACACAAATATTTTTAATACCACGTAAATAATGAAGTACGAGTTTAAACCAATGCATGGAAACAAGGTTAAGAATTCCCTTACCTCATGTTTTCATAATTAAAAAATATTTAAAACTCAAATATAATAGGTAAAATAGTTTTAATAATATCTTATTGAAACATATTGATGTTTATAAAACATTATATGATCATTTCATGATATTATTTCACCCATAAATAGTTAGTATTTTATTCCTTCTATTGTTTTAGGTGCATTCTTTAAATGATATTCATGCCCATTTTGTATGTGAATTTCTTGTCATAGGATTTGAGATTCCAGAAGTCGAATAAAGTGGTATTAATATGATTAAATATTATATAATTATATAATAAATTATTTTGTTATCATATATGAGGATGAATCATTAGATGAAACATTAATGATATTTGTTTCGATCATTTTTTTCTAGTTCCTCGACAATCATGAACTTGTTTCATTATATAATATATTTTAGTGCATATAAGTTCATTTCAAAACATAAATTATGTCAAAAAAAATACAATTCAAATTCAGTTTCAACCATTAAAATAGTTTTACAAACAGTTTTTAAGGAAGAAATAGAAACTGAAAACACATCGTCCACGATTTTGGTAAACGACACATCATGAATGGTGTCTTTAAAGGGGGAGGAGATAAAGTAAGTTGTGGAATTGTTTCAGTAATCATGATAAAATACAGAATATAAAAAATTATAGATATTTCATTACTCTTGTATATAATTAATAGAATATATTATAAGAAGTCAAAAATGATTTGAAATGAAAACACAAAAATAAGAGGGAGGATTTTTACCTCTTGTTCTCTTCTCCTTGAGACCCTTATTAAAAATTTTTTTTGTCCTTTTCGTGGTATCAGTATGTCTTGGCCGTGGGGAAGTGACATGTGGAGAGCATTTTACAGAACATAGATACTACTCAAGGCTTGAGACATGTGAGTGGAAGAGGGGAGTAAGGGTGGTATTTATAATGGTGGTGGGGAGGTGTTTTACATTATTTTAATCATTAGTTTAATATTTTTTTTCTAATAACTATGAATAATATTGATTCATATGACCCCGAATAGTAATAAGTTCATGTGAGTTTGAAAAAAGTGGGATTACATCAACAATAATGTCAACAATAGTGTATTCAACTGATAATTTGAATATATGGTATTTTACTATATATCACTATTCATCAAAAATTCAAGAATTTTAGAAATATACCCAAAATTAACCCTAACCATTTTTCAAAATGTAGATTTAAAAAGTTGAACTCCATTTTATAAAAAATAAGTTTCTAAATATTATTAAATTAATTTTTAAATAAAATCATAATTTATTTAAAAACTAACAATTTTAAATCGATAACTTATGCTCAAATACATTAAAAAATTAATCAACATCTCATTATATTATAAACATAAGAAAATAAAATAATAATAAACATTACTATTCATTTAGGTCATATTATTATTCAGAAGGGAACGTTACTATTCATCAATAATCAAGTTGGTTCTATTAGACTCTAAATAAATTACTGATCACAACCATAGAAGAAAAGTTTTTTAAATTATAATCATAGAAGGAAAAAATTTATGTTTAAGGGCTACTTATAACAATATACTTAAAAAAGATTCAAAAATTTTCCATTTATTTTAAATCCATGGAATGTTATAGTTTTATTTTGTATGATAGAAGAGTTTGGTTATATTTGGAATATACATTGTGAATATTTTGGGTTAGGAGCCTATTATTTATTACCAATAGTAATATATTACTATAATATTTATAATTAGTATGATCCCATAGGACTAAAATTTACGTTATATTTATAATTTTTCAATAAAATAGATATAATTTAATTTTAGTAAGTTTTTATCCATGAGAAAAATTGCAAGGAAACAATTTCTTTAAGTGGGGTGAATGTAACATCCCACATTTTATTTTTTGTGAAACATATGATAAATGATTAAATATAATTTTTTTCACTAAAATGATACTTTTCTATAATATTTTAAATAAATTGTAGTTTTTTAATATTTATATTATTTTAAACACATCATATGTATATGTTATTTTAAAATAGTTTTCTTTTGAAATACTATTATGTAATTTTTTTTATAAAATTAAATTATGTAAGATTTATTATTTAGATGTTTAATTCTTCTTTTGTATAGTGTGTTACTATAATAAAATATTTTTATAATGATTTTTTTTAAATAAAAAATTGTCATTGACATATAATTTGAATCACAATTCTTAAAGAACATTTCACTAAAAAATTGGTTTATTATGTAATTTCAAGAGAAATTAAACATAACTATAAGAAAAATTTCATAAAATAAATATTATTTACAAATATAAATAATTAATTATAAAATATATAATAAGAATGTTCTTAAAACAAATATAAATGTAATAACCCATAAAAGGGGAAATTTTATTATTCTAAAATTAATTTCTCCTTATATTATAAGGTTTTATGTAAAGGAGAAATTACAATTTTTTAAAAATTTTATTAGAATGTTTTAATCTTTAAAATAATTATGTTGAAGTTATCCAAGTGTTAATTTCTTATTATTTTTTCTATAAATCCAAAATTTTGGGAAAAAATAAATACATTTTAATTATACAAAATTTTTATGACATAATGACAATATCAAAGTGCTATAATAAATACTATATGGGGATTTTTCATAAAGGTGGATTTTATTAATAAAATAATTTAATTTTAAGTAATAATATTATTTTTCTAGTCCTATAATGAATCTTCAAAAACATAAACTATATTTTAATACATTTAAAAAAATAAATTTAATATATAATCTTTTTCACATTGAAATTAATATATATGGAAGGGGTTTTGGGTCATAAATTGTAGAGACCCGAAGCCTGACGTACATGGAAATTACATTACTTTTTCGGAATACTTAGTACATAACAAAAAACACACACACAAGGATCGTAATAGTTTAGTTTCTTTGGAAACTCGGAACGTAATCTTCTAATCGTGGTGAGAGATCTCCAATATCTCCCATAAAGATCTTCTCTTTTTTTTACCTAAAACCTTTCTTTATATCCTGGGGAAAAGAAAACTTAAAAGGGTGAGCTCAAATGCTCAGTAAGGGTAAACAAAAGAAAATAAATCACATCATATTCATAAGAACATAACTTTTGGAAATCTTAACCTACAAAAGAGAGCATAATTTCATAACATGGGATAAATCATAGTAGTGAAATGAAATCCCAATAATCATAACATAAAACATGAAACTTTGTGGCATACACACATAATCATAGAGAATCATTTCTTGTTAGTCAAGACTAATTGCCAAGACTATCTTAGTGGACAAAGTCCCTTTCTGAACCGAGTTACCCTCGTTTCAGTCCTGCTTCACTGAACCGGTATAACCTACCGTTCCAGCCATGTCTATCTCATGAGATATAAAATCATTACCCAATTCATTGGAGAGAGATATGGGTCCCACCCATCTTATAATGAATCCTTTCTTATGTGTTCCACATAATCATAAAACATACATCATCGCATAACACATGTAACAAAAATGGGATTCTTGAAACATCATGACATCATAAATCAATTCATATAAGATAAAGGAATTCATAAAAATAATTCCATCACAACATGATCAAATCAATGTAATAATAGGGATAAAAACAGAACCCTTTATTATCTTAGATGGAAAAAATAATTTTGATAAAACACTAGAACTCCATTCTTGAGGAAAATATCCTTTCTTCTTCAAAAACATTTTTCCTTTTATAACATGTCATACAAATTTAAAATAAAAGAAGTTGATTAAAAATAAACTTGAAAACTTATAAAGGAAGCTTCTTGGAAATAATGTTTTAAAAATCCATTCATTCCGTATAAGTTAAAAAAACATTCTTCTCGTACTTTTGTCGGTAATGTCAAAAAAGTGCCTCGTACGAAAAACGACAAAAGATTCCTTTCATATCTTTTACTAAAAACTCACCAAAGGGTAAAATTGGATTTAAACTATTGTACGTGGATGGAATCAATATTATATATTTAGGTAACATGGATGTGGATGATAAAATACACCCCAGTAAGTGCCAAAGTAAAAACAATCTCGGATTAAAATGAGATTGTGATATTTTCCCTTTTCATAGGTCCGATTTGCTTCGTATGTGTCCGAACCTCCTGTATAATGATTTAAATAATGTCATTGACTTATTATAGAATCATATTCACTGTTATGATATCATATATGGTTCACTTATGACTTTATATTACCCGTTCTTTTGTAAATTCCATGTTAAAGAAGCGTTTTGGGTAAAATCGTTTCATTTATCGTAGGTGTTTTGACTTGTTGTTATTGACATTATTAATACTTATATCATGATTTACATACTTCCAGAATATAAATATATGATTTATATATCATATATATTCAGTATATATATAATAGATAGATAAATGAAATGAAAAACACCGTTCATGGAGACGGTAGTCCGTACGTACGCATGAACGCTGTTTTCCTTTCCTTATTGTCTTGAATGGAAGTAAGTAGATGACATACATATATATATATACATGAATCAAGTAGCTTTATAATGTCATATATTTCATTATTATTTCTTATATTTAATTTATAATCATTCTTAAATGGTTAACATGGAGAATGAATCTCATCGCGTCGTGGAGACGGTAGTCCGTACGTACGCACGAACGATGATATCGTTCCCATGGTCGTGGAATTGTGTTGAAGTGTATGTATACTATTTCAGTATCAATATAACTTTATAATAATCATATATAGTTACTCATTACACCATTATACCCATCCAATTAATGTGGTGGAGGAAAATATATTACACCACAGCGTGGAGACGGTATTTCGTACGTATGCACGCGCAGTGATTTCATTTTTCCGTAGGATGGATAAAAGGTTAATTAGGGTTGTTTCATATTTATAATAACATATCAGTATGTAAGTAATACTGATGTTATTACTTTGTCATGAAACAACTAAAGAAGAAGAAGTTGAAGAAGAAAGAAATTGAAAAGATCGGTAATGGTTATTACCTCTTCTTTGAAACGCCTCTTTGAATAATCCACTTAGGGAACTAAGATAGGTCTTTGAAGAAGACCAGGACCTCTAGGATTCTTCTAGGGAAGTGGAGAAGGGATTTTGTCAGGGGTTGTCCGAGCTTGAGTGCTCAAATTGGTGTGGGGAGGAGGGGGAGGAGGTCTACTTTTATAAGGGAGGAGAGGGGCACCTTAGAAATATCTCAAAATATTATTTTATATTAAAGTCAAAATCGGTTCATAATGGTTCCAAAGGGTCTTATTTCGAAGCTAAAGTGGGGATGGGTCGAAATACTATCAAACAATAGGATTTAGACAAGTTTAGGTAATTATTTTAACCTTATCAATTAGATTTAACTCTAAGTTAAATAATTTAACTTTTACTGTGTCTTTTTGTTTTCTTACACTATATGGTTAATACACTTACTATAACATGCCAAACTAACCCCAAATTATTTATTATTAATATATATATCCTTATATAAGTCATTTGGCCGAACCTTAAATTTTTAGGAATAAAATAACAATTAATAATATAATATTAGATTTAAAAACTATTTTGGGTCAATTTTGACACTATTTGATATATGATTTTTGTGAAAGTCATAACAGAATTATATGTTCGAAAAAAGTTGATTAAATAAACACTAATATATCATAGTAACCTAGAAAATTAGTGGAATTCATAAAAAGTCTAAAATTACATTTATTTTGGTATTTATAATATCAATTATGTCAATATTTTCATTAATAAGATAGTTACTGCATCATCTTTGTGTCATAAATAAATTAAATTATTTGACGTCTAAAAATTACAAATAAAATACCATTATTTAGGAAATCTATTTATATTTCTAATCAATATTTACAATCGAATTTATCTTATGTACAACCCTATATTAAAAATGTTTTAGTAAATAAACTTTGATTTTAACTCTTTTAACTCTTCTTTGAATTAAATAATAATTAATGTCCTAATCTAATCCAAGTGGGCCTAAATGATAATATTTTACACTTAAGGTTGTTTTGGCCGAGATACACTTTTCCAATAGAATTTGGACATGTGTTAGGGTAATATTAATATCATTCTTACCCTTAATTACCCTATTTACTTTTAACCGTGGTAAATAAAAGTAAAAAAGTTACTATTCACCAAAAATTATTTTCATCTCATTTAACCACATTTTACTTACTTACATCAACCGTGTCTCTCAGATTTTTTAAATTCCATTCACAGAAGCGGTAAAAGTAAGTTTTATGAAAAATTCAGTTTTTTTAACTACCACTTAGTAGTTTCACTATTCATCAAAAATTGATGTTTTTCAGAACAATGCCAAAATTTCATCCTAAGCTATATTTCATATTCCGAATTCAAAAATAAAGTCTATTTTACCAAATTCATAACATAGAAATTGCATTAATTAATTTTATAATTAAATCCCGCTGTTAAAACAAATAGCGTGTTTTTAAGAAACATTATCTATCAAAAGATTGACACTTGATTATGTCTGGTATAAATGTGAAATTACATCCAATGAC
The DNA here is from genome assembly GCA_963277665.1 of Viscum album. NCBI lineage: Eukaryota > Viridiplantae > Streptophyta > Magnoliopsida > Santalales > Viscaceae > Viscum > Viscum album. The sequence continues at coordinate 229,141,494 of OY728167.1, read as the reverse complement.
CAACATTGTATTAAATTGTAAAAATATATTCTAAATATACTTTAAAACCACTCAAATTAATGATTTATCACTATTAATTATTTCGATTAAAAAAGTTGTTTTTAATTATAATTTAGTAATTTTCACTATTCATCAGAATATGAAAGTTATCCGAAAAGTACCAAAATTTCACCTTAGGCTAAATTCGATACTCCAAATCCAAAAATGAAGTCCATTTTGTCAGAGAAAGTTTCTAAAATTTAAAAAGTGGTTAATACTATTCATAACGGCTAGTTTTAATAATATTTTAATAGGATATAGTTGTTTCGTGAAACTCAGTATTGCGTACTACACACGCTATCGAGGAAGGTTGCGATTGCGTGTAATGCAAGGCAAGTCAAGGATGCATGTTGTGAAATCTCCTTTTGGTATAGCGTACAACACAAGACATTAGTGAAATTAAAAAGAATATTTTTCATAAAATTTTGGGATGTTACATTCTACCCCCCTTAAAATGAATTTCGCCCTCGAAATTCATCGGGATTATAAATGGTTTACTACTTGAATGTTTCTTTAATAGAATCCCACATCGTAAAAAGGAATACCAAAACTTGGCTTTAAAAACTAAAGTATGAAAGGTAATGATTACCCAAATAAACTAATCACTGGGTCTCCACATAGGTGAAAATATGGACATGGAAGAGAAATCTAACCATCATGTTCTGATGGAGAGTGGTAGAGAACATGGATATGGAAAATCTAGCAATAAAAAAAGCCATAAATTTGTGACGATCTATGGTACCATCTGATTAATCAGATATAAGAGCACTAGGACAACATTTTTGGTTTTCAAGATCGTTTCCCTAAAGTTGAAGAATTTGAATTAGAATAAATACTTACTTTATTTTGGTACAATCTCACTATTGTTCGTGCCTTGAAAAATTTCCACTTCATCTCTTAAATAAATGAAGTTGAATTTGTTATTCGTGAAGTGTTAGCAGATCATGTGATAGAATGACGGGTCATTCCATCTGTCTCAAACAAAAGGTTAGCAAAAATTATATACATAAGTCTATCTATAGTGAGATTAATCATATAAGGTTCCTAAAATGGACTTATACTTCATATATCGTACTGCTTAATAAAATAGAACTAGTTTCTACTAAACAGGGACTTCCTATAGTCCAGTGGTAGGCGATAAAGGCCAGTCGCACTTCAGTTGTGGGTTCGATTCCCATAGCCTTGTCCGGCGCGGTGGGCTGTCGCCCGTCCTGCAGGTTGTCCTTTTTCTAATACTACATTACTATAACATCCCATCAATAATATCGAAAAAAGAACTTCAATCCTTAAACAATACTATTTTATGTCCAACATAATCCATTCTAGTCTTTATGCTTATCCATAATACTGCAGTCGACTCTCATAACATAGTGAAAACGATTACCAGTGATTTAATACTATCGTTGAACCCCATATATCATAAGATATGTTTTGTTGGTCACATTCCAAACATTGAAAGTCCTTAATCATGTATTCTCTTGAATACCCATTGAACCTTTGTGAAAACTTGAATACAGTTAAAAGCTAAAACTTTCCACATACCAAAATCCTCAAAATTCTATATACTCAAACCATGATATCACTTAGTCCTTATATCAATCATGAGCTCATGAATACTGTTAAACATTTCATTTTCTCATTTTCCCTTCATTATGCGCATAATATCTCAATCACTTTGAATACCACATTAGACCAATACATAAATATTCCAATACTCCATGATACAACATTATTTTGGAATCCAATTACATAAACACTTAATCATTCCACCACATCGTTTTCATATTCAACATCACCAATAGTGATCGCATGTGACTTCCCTTTGTCTTTTTCCTTAAGCGGTTGCTCATATCGATCATCACTAACCCTTGGATTAGGGCATTTATTAGCATAATGCCCCATTTCCTTGCACTTGAAGCATTGAAGTGTTGGTTGCGCGTTCTCTGCAGTGTTTGCTTTATTCACATCATTAGAATCCTTTTTTCCATTACTTCGACACTCATCTTCTCGATGACCGTCTTTTCCACACTTAAAACATTTTCTAGTCCCTTTAAGACAATCTCCACCATGCTTCTTTCCACACTTTGTGCATAAGGAAACATTCATCTTCTTTTCACCATTATTATGAGATTTCTCCTTGAACTCCATCTTTCATTTCTTGTCAAAACCATGAGATGGATATGTAACACCAACTTCCATTTCTACCTTGATATCACAATGCACAATTTCTTCATAGCTACTGAAGTCTTTTATAGCTAATGCCCTTCAAAGACTTGGTTTTAAGCCACTAAAAAATTGATCAATTTTACTTTCAGGTTGGATGATAATACCAGAAGCGTACCTTGCAAGTCTTGTAAAATTTGTTTCATAGGTACCAACAGATTCATCATCCCTTTTCTTCAGTTCAAGAAACTCTTTCACCATCTTTGTTCGAAGAATACGAGTGAAGTACTTACTGAAAAACAAGTTCTTGAACTCGTCCCATTCCATGGACTCAATTTCATCTCTTTGCCTCATATTCTTGATAAGATTCCACCATTGATCAGCTTCACCTTCAAAATGATATACTGCTAAGCTGACATTATCATTCTCAGAACATTGAAGAACTGAAAATATCTTTTCAGTGGTACTGATCCATTGTTCAGCCACAAGTGCATCAGAAGACCCACTGAAAGAAGGTGGACGTTGCCTCATGAAGGACTCAATAGAATATTGTTCCCTTCTCTACTCATTTGGATGTCCAGAATGATTCATAGCTTGTGTAAGTATAGCAATAAGATTTTTCACTCCATATCCCATAACATTTGTTTGTTCAGGAGGACAATCATTGCATTGTCCATTGCATTGATCAACACGGTTCCTTCAGGTTCCAGCCATTGTCTAAAACCCAAAAAGAATTGTGTGAGAGGAAAAAATCATGCTAGGGAAAACAACATAATAAAGGGGGAGTACCTTCAATATCTAACATCTTAGGTTTAATTCTATGATCATTAGCTCAATTCTAGGACTATAACCTATACGTATACTTAACCTTAGAGACATCCCTAGACATACCTTAGAAATATCTCTAGGGATTTCCCTAACGTTTTTGCATCCTAGTTTCCAAAGGTTGACTAAACCTTTCCTCTGATACCAACTGTAGAGACCCGAATCCTGGCGTACATGGATATTACATTACTTTTGCAAAATACTTAGTACATAACCAAAAACACACACACAAGGATCGTAATAGTTTAGTGTCTTTGGAAACTCCGAACGTAATCTTCTAATCGTGGTGAAATATCTCCAATATCTCCCATAAAGATCTTCCCTTTTTTTACCTAAAACCTTTATTTATATCCTGGGGAAAAGAAAACATAAAAGGGTGAGCTCAAATGCTCAGTAAGGGAAAACAAAAGAAAATCAATCACATCATTGAAGTTCCCAGATCAGTGTGAATCACTGAGAGGGGGAGGGGGTGAATCAGTGATCCCTTAAAACTTTTTACTAATTGATTCTTAATCAATTAAACCTCTATGGCTTGTTAAGGCCTCGATCCACTCTTCTTGTATCTCTCACCTTTCCACGAATGATGCAGTAAATGTAAAGGCACTGGACACAAGGATTTACAAGGTTCGGCACCAAAGGCCTACATCCTTGCCATGCTCTCCCAGCATGGATTCTCCATTATAACCTGTTAAAATTACAATGGTCGATACAGAGTCCCACTGTATCTCTCCTGAGTCCCACAGGAGGGTCTTTATACTGCGTCCCGCAGTGTTACCAGAGTCCCACTGGCCTGCTCCAGAATCCCACTGAAGACTTCTTCTCCCTGAGTCCCACAGGGTCTTCTCATGGCTGCTCGAGTCACACGAGTAGCTCTTCTTCTTGTTCAGCTCTTCAAGTATCTTCAGCAGTCTGGGTTAAAGACTGCTGGCCTTGCTCTGTACCTCTGATCACTTGTGATGATCAGGGTCTTCTCAATCTACTGAAAACTCAGACAACCAATCTCTTTAACTTCAGTCTGGCTCAGTCTCAGTTCACTTCAACATCATGCACTGAGTGCATGGAAACTCTTCAAGATCTTCAAGTCTTGGACTCCTCAGATGCACACCACTGATTTAGCACTGTTCACGTGTGCATGTGCATGCATGCAAGCATACACTTCTCCTATCCTCTTCTTGGTGCAGTAGACCCACAAAGGGTGTAATCAATTATTGCACACACCTTCTCCCTTCTTCACACTTTGTTCTTTTTGTTTACACACTCACTAATGTGTTGTTCTTTAGTGTGGGTCTTATTCTTCTTCAAAGTGTGCACATTACTTTGTACACACTAAGGTTCGGCCACTTCTTGTCTAGCACACACAACTTGTTTCTTCCTCTTGCACACACACACAATATGTGTTCTTCTTTGTTGTGGTCTTCACTTGGTGCACACAAGGCACTATGGTTCGGCCTTTTTATTCCTTTCCACACACACCACTAAGGTAAGTCTTTAGCCTTCCTCCTTCACTTTGCACACACACAAAATGTTCTTTGTTCTTCAAAGTGTGCACCCCACAAGGGATACGGCCTACTTCACTTGCACACACAAAGTGTGTTCTTCAATTGTTCATTCACACAAAGTGTGCCCTCGGCCTTGCTCTCTCACTTCCACAAACAACCAAGCCTCGGGTTCTTCCTCACTTAGCACACAACCAGTAGGTATGTAATGCACTCCATCTTCATGTTGCACTAAGCACACACACTGCCTTCTTCTCTTTTTGCACACACAGCCCGAACTCCACCTTCAAAATAGGCGCGCAAGTGGTGCGGCCTTCTACTCACTTAAAACACCACGTTGGGTGTGGGTGTCACTGGCCGCGCAAGTGCACAAGGGGCACAAGGCAGCACACCTCACTGCCTTCTTCAAAAGCACAAGCACAAGGTGCAAGGGCCACTGCCGCGCAAACCCCTCCTGCCACGCAAGTCCGCGGACAGAGAGGGATGCAACCTCGGGCGCGCAAGAATGCGGCCTCGGGTTCTTCCTGTCGCGCAAGGGAGTAGGCGCGCAGGGAACTCCTCCTCCTCCTTCACCTCTTTCGCGCAAGAGATGCGCGAAAGGAACTCCTTCGGGCCTCGGGTGGCACCGAGAACAAAAGCCGCGCAAGTGCTTTGCGCGGCGGCTTCTTCTTCGCGAGGCAGAGGCACACGCGGGACACAAATCTTCAACAAGGTTTCAGCAAACATTTTGAGAGCTCAGCCTCTCTTTTTATAGGCAGTGGTGAGGCGGTGCATCCGCGTGAGAAACATTTAATCTCCCGAAGATTTCGGATCTTCAAAATCTTCAAAATCTTGATTTCTATCCTCGGTTCATGCGGGTTTCCTCTCCTTTGTTATTTTTCTTCACCTCTACATGCATGCGGCTTAGAAACTCATGCACGGCCTTCTTCAAGGGCAAACCAGGCAAAGCACGAACCTTTCAAAGCCTCGGCAACGTTGCATGCCTCGGCCGAACTCCAATTTCTCCATTCAACGTGTACATGCATATTTTATTGCATGATTGGGTTCGGTTTGGCCAGACGAGCACGAGGGAGCCTTCAGTTTCGAAAATGGTGGCCGGAATCTCAAAATCGGTCGTCGGGGAGGCGCCTGGTTCAGCGGGGACGTCGCGGGTGCCTCGGTCGAGCTCGAGGTAGGAGATGGATGCCGGGCTGTTGGATCAGATCTTCAATGGCGTGGATTAGATCGCGGCGCCGCGGATGGATCGTGCGGCGCAGATCAAGCGCGCGATGGCTCGGCCGGCCAGGATCTCTTCCGCGGGAAAATCCCGCGTCCCACATCGAAACGCCGGCCATTTTTCACGCGGTTTATTACCCAGCCGCTCTCCGCTACTCAGCAATTGAATCTCCTCCCTCCACGGTGCCGCCCCGCACCGTGTTCTCCCTGCGGGCGTGCTCTGCGCCCACTCATGCCTCCTGCGGGCGCGCCACTGGCGCCCACTATGCTCCTCGGGCGCGCGGGTTTCGCCACCGCGTGTCCTCGGGGGCTTATACACGGCCCCCTGCGCTCCTCCGGGCGTGCCCCAGCGCCTCTGTGGTGTCTGCGGGTGCGCCCCTGCTGCCCTGAGCTCGCCCCACGGGTTCCCCCTTGGGCATGGCGCCTTAGGCCCACATGAGCCTTGGGGTTGAACCAACAAGGTGCTCACGGGCTGGCCATATTTTTTTGGCAAAGTATAGAATAAGACTTTGTCAAAAACAAAGTCTTCCATGAGTATAAGCCATTCTTTCCATTTCTTCTTCATACTTCTTCCACAAACATCCTCAACTCCTTTCAATCATGTATTCTAGACTTATGAGACATTTGTAGAAGGTTTTTCATCAGCCGAATCACTTGATCAATTATTTCTTCTTCATTATAATTCCTTCATTCTTCTTCAATATTTATTCATCACATTGTAATGGAATTCACGAAGGGTCTTCATCTTCAACTGAGCTCCTAAATCACTTAAATTCTTCAATGTGCTTCATTGATCTAATCAGAGATCAATTGGATCAACTTCAAATTCACATGCACTAAGTGATAGTGCATGGACTTCATTAATGCACATCATCCACTTAGTAGTTGTGGATGGAACTCCTTTCAACTCCTCATGCATTGTGAAGACAATGCATGGTCTTCTATCATTGTTGTGACTTTGTATCATCAGGATACAAGTTCTTAAAACTTCAAGAGCAGCTCAACAATCGTCTGATGTTCTTAGAGAATGTTTCAACCATCATCTCCTATGTCACTTAGTGAATCTCCTAAGTGACATGCATCTTAGTACCATGACCATTCTCCTTCATCACCAACACCATCACAACCTTTGGCATTCACATCTTGACAATTCTTGACATCCATTCATTCTAAGACAACAACATGTCTCATTGACAACAAATGCAACACAGTGCACTTCAATCTCCCCCTTTGTATTTGTTGTCAATACACTCCTTCATCACATATGAATGGGTCAATATGTGTGCCAATATTTTCTCCCCCTTATTGGCAATCAAATGCAAAGGTGTGGTGTGGTTCACTCTCAAAAATCTCTTCCTCCCTTTGAAAAGTATTTTCTTGAAAAACACTGAGAGAGGGATGATGCCACATGTTCTTCTTTAGCAAAGAACCTTTAGTAAATCAACTCTAAGTCTACTTGGGCTAACCCGGTGTAGAAAACAAGAGTGATGTAATCAAGGAACTCAATGCTGTCCACAATTCTCTACACATGTGAGATCATGCTTAGGGGCTTGAAATTTTTCAGATATAACAATGAATTTGCTAAATCCTTCACTTTTCTCAAGAGGGAATTAAATATCAGAATCCCATCTTCTCCAGATTGGCTCCCCCTCAAGGGGTGCACTCCATTCTTTCCAAACCATCCTCCAGCTGAGAATGATCATCATCTTCAATTCCCTGCAATGTCAGCACATGTATATACCAAGAGTATAAGGGAATAAGATGGAACCTCCTTGGTTCATCAATGTGAACAACAAGGTTGAGAAGATTCTCTCAACCAAGATGTCCCATTTTCACCAGTCTTCACACTTGCACATTTGATCTTCAATGATGTTGGTGCTGGTGTGGATCTCAATACATCTTCATGTGAAATATTTTTCTTCCCTCTTGCCTTAGCAATTGCCAGAACTTCATCTTCAGCTCTTTTCAGATCTTTGGCAAGTTGCAACTGATTTGGCCATATGACTAGTAAGTCACTTGGAAGTGTGGCCTCAGTTCTGGATATTCCACATGGTTCTTTTGATGCTGTCAAGCTACCTTTCTTAGGCAACTTGTTTTCAATCAATCCCTTCTGCTTCTTCTGGATTGATTGTCTGTTTGAGTCCAGTCTGCCTCTATTGAATTTCATGGCTTCTTTACAAAGATCCATGATATGCCCTTTCTTTCCACAGTAGAAGCATTTCTTGGTGGTCCCTCTGGATGCATCACCCTTCTTGGACTCAGATTCCAATGACTTCTCTTCCTTTTTCAACATCTTCTTGGGAGATTTTTCAGCTTTCTTCTTCTTGCTTCCCAAGGATTCCTTTTTAGCCAGGTTCAGTGATCTTCTCTTCCTTTTAGCTCTGGATACAGTTGGAGATTGACATGTATATTTTTGACCACTTTTGCAATCATCCCAGATGTTGTCAAGTAATCCAAATCTATTTGCAGTAAACAGATGTCTCTAGACCTGTGGATGTTGCTTCTTTCCTTCTGGCTTGCTCCCCCTAGGCATGGGCTTCCTCTGTGCTTTGGCATTCAGTGGATTGTACCAACAATCCTTTGCACAATTCCCATACTTGTTACAACACCAACATTGACCCACAAATCTTGACCTCTTGATTCCTTCTGATTATAGGGTACCTGTCATGAATTGTTGTGCTGCTTCAGGAGAGCTTTCTTTCTTCATTGTCTTCATCCATACTTGTTTGGAATTATTTTTCCATCCTGCACTTTTTGTGGAAACACAATTAGAAGCATCAGTACAAGATGGTATGGATGGTACCTTCTTTCTAGAAGTTGTTGCACTTTCACTAGAGGATGTCTTGCTTTTAGAATCATCCTTCTCAAAGCTCACTTGAGTAGCAACATTTCTTCTTTCAGCTGACTGGGAGGCTTTAGCTTTGGGTGATTGCTGATTTTTCAATATCACCTCTAGTTCTATGCATTTCATGTTAAGGGAGTTCTTCTCATCCTCAACAGCTCTTAGCTTTCCTTACCAACTTTCTTTCAGCTGATTCATCTGGTCATCATGCACTGTCTTCAATTCAAGCAATGAATTGTCAAGCTCCTTTACCCTTTTTGCTTTGTCTTCAAGTTGAGCATCTTTGACAACCATTGACACTTTGTGCCTCTTTTCCAGTGCATGGAAAACTTCTTTGACCATTACTTTAAAGAATTCTTTCTCAGAAATACTTCTTTGCAATTCTTCATTAGTGTCTTCATATCTTTCATTGCAAAGAGATACTGTTTCATCTTTGGCATTTACCAGCTTTCTGAGAGTGTTGGTTATGCCAACCCTTTTAGCCAGCTGATCTTCCATAGCATTGGCTTCTTCTTCTAACTGTGATTTTTCTTCATGAAGATCATGGATGCCTGTAGCTATACACGTTTCCACTTCCATGGGAACTGTCTTCTGAAGATATTTGAGTGCACTCTGAAGATCATTCATTGTTTCAACTTCATCACAGCTAGGACAGGCTTTCTTCATCTTCTTGGCATGTTTCTTCTTTCTATTTTTCTGAGTCTTGGAAGATATCTCCATTTGAGGCTGGTCACTCATTTCCTCAAATCTGCACTTCATAAGGACTCCCTTGGATCTTTTAGAGGTAACCTCCCTCTGATACCAATTGAAGTGCCCAGATCAGTGTGAATCACTGAGAGGGGGAGGGGGTGAATCAGTGATCCCTTAAAACTTTTTACTAATTGATTCTTAATCAATTAAACCTCTATGGCTTGTTAAGGCCTCGATCCACTCTTCTTGTATCTCTCACCTTTCCACGAATGATGCAGTAAATGTAAAGGCACTGGACACAAGGATTTACAAGGTTCGGCACCAAAGGCCTACATCCTTGCCATGCTCTCCCAGCATGGATTCTCCATTATAACCTATTAAAATTACAATGGTCGATACAGAGTCCCACTGTATCTCTCCTGAGTCCCACAGGAGGGTCTTTATACTGCGTCCCGCAGTGTTACCAGAATCCCACTGGCCTGCTCCAGAATCCCACTGAAGACTTCTTCTCCCTGAGTCCCACAGGGTCTTCTCCTGGCTGCTCGAGTCACACGAGTAGCTCTTCTTCTTGTTCAGCTCTTCAAGTATCTTCAGCAGTCTGGGATAAAGACTGCTGGCCTTGCTCTGTACCTCTGATCACTTGTGATGATCAGGGTCTTCTCAATCTACTAAAAACTCAGACAACCAATCTCTTTAACTTCAGTCTGGCTCAGTCTCAGTTCACTTCAACATCATGCACTGAGTGCATGGAAACTCTTCAAGATCTTCAAGTCTTGGACTCCTCAGATGCACACCACTGATTTAGCACTGTTCACGTGTGCATGTGCATGCATGCAAGCATACACTTCTCCTATCCTCTTCTTGGTGCAGTAGACCTACAAAGGGTGTAATCAATTATAGCACACCCCTTCTCCCTTCTTCACACTTTGTTCTTTTTGTTTACACACTCACTAATGTGTTGTTCTTTAGTGTGGGTCTTATTCTTCTTCAAAGTGTGCACATTACTTTGTACACACTAAGGTTCGGCCACTTCTTGTCTAGCACACACAACTTGTTTCTTCCTCTTGCACACACACACAATATGTGTTCTTCTTTGTTGTGGTCTTCACTTGGTGCACAAAAGGCACTATGGTTCGGCCTTTTTATTCCATTCCACACACACCACTAAGGTAAGTCTTTAGCCTTCCTCCTTCACTTTGCACACACACAAAATGTTCTTTGTTCTTCAAAGTGTGCACCCCACAAGGGATACGGCCTACTTCACTTGCACACACAAAGTGTGTTCTTCAATTGTTCATTCACACAAAGTGTGCCCTCGGCCTTGCTATCTCACTTCCACAAACAACCAAGCCTCGGGTTCTTCCTCACTTAGCACACAACCAGTAGGTATGTAATGCACTCCATCTTCATGTTGCACTAAGCACACACACTGCATTCTTCTCTTTTTGCACACACAGCCCGAACTCCACCTTCAAAATAGGCGCGCAAGTGGTGCGGCCTTCTACTCACTTAAAACACCACGTTGGGTGTGGGTGTCACTGGCCGCGCAAGTGCACAAGGGGCACAAGGCAGCACACCTCACTGCCTTCTTCAAAAGCACAAGAACAAGGTGCAAGGGCCACTGCCGCGCAAACCCCTCCTGCCACGCAAGTCCGCGGACAGAGAGGGATGCAACCTCGGGCGCGCAAGAATGCGGCCTCGGGTTCTTCCTGTCGCGCAAGGGAGTAGGCGCGCAGGGAACTCCTCCTCCTCCTTCACCTCTTTCGCGCAAGAGATGCGCGAAAGGAACTCCTTCGGGCCTCGGGTGGCACCGAGAACAAAAGCCGCGCAAGTGCTTTGTGCGGCGGCTTCTTCTTCGCGAGGCAGAGGCACACGCGGGACACAAATCTTCAACAAGGTTTCAGCAAACATTTTGAGAGCTCAGCCTCTCTTTTTATAGGCAGTGGTGAGGCGGTGCATCCGCGTGAGAAACATTTAATCTCCCGAAGATTTCGGATCTTCAAAATCTTCAAAATCTTGATTTCTATCCTCGGTTCATGCGGGTTTCCTCTCCTTTGTTATTTTTCTTCACCTCTACATGCATGCAGCTTAGAAACGCATGCACGACCTTCTTCAAGGGAAAACCATGCAAAGAACGAACCCTTCAAAGCCTCGGCAACGTTGCATGCCTCGGCCGAACTCCAATTTCTCCATTCAACGTGTACATGCATATTTTATTGCATGATTGGGTTCGGTTTGGCCAGACGAGCACGAGGGGGCCTTCAGTTTCGAAAATGGTGGCCGGAATCTCAAAATCGGTCGTCGGGGAGGCGCCTGGTTCAGCGGGGACGTCGCGGGTGCCTCGGTCGAGCTCGAGGTAGGAGTTGGATGCCGGGCTGTTGGATCAGATCTTCAACGGCGTGGATTAGATCGCGGCGCCGCGGATGGATCGTGCGGCGCAGATCAAGCGCGCGATGGCTCGGACGGCCAGGATCTCTTCCGCGGGAAAATCCCGCGTCCCACATCGAAACGCCGGCCTTTTTTCACGCGGTTTATTACCCAGCCGCTCTCCGCTACTCAGCAATTGAATCTCCTCCCTCCACGGTGCCGCCCCGCACCGTGTTCTCCCTGCGGGCGCGCTCTACGCCCACTCATGCCTCCTGCGGGCGCGCCACTGGCGCCCACTATGCTCCTCGGGCGCGCGGGTTTCACCAGCGCGTGTCCTCGGGGGCTTATACACGGCCCCCTGCGCTCCTCCGGGCGTGCCCCAGCGCCTCTGTGGTGTCTGCGGGTGCGCCCCTGCCGCCCTGAGCTCGCCCCACGGGTTCCCCCTTGGGCGTGGCGCCTTAGGCCCACATGAGCCTTGGGGTTGAACCCACAAGGTGCTCATGTGCTGGCCATATTTTTTGGCAAAGTATAGAATAAGACTTTGTCAAAAACAAAGTCCTCCATGAGTATAAGCCATTCTTTCCATTTCTTCTTCATCCTTCTTCCACAAACATCCTCAACTCCTTTCAATCATGTATTCTAGACTTATGAGACATTTGTAGAAGGTTCTTCATCAGCCGAATCACTTGATCAATTATTTCTTCTTCATTAGAATTCCTTCATTCTTCTTCAATATTTATTCATCACTTTGTAATGGAATTCACGAAGGGTCTTCATCTTCAACTGAGCTCCTAAATCACTTAAATTCTTCAATGTGCTTCATTGATCTAATCAGAGATCAATTGGATCAACTTCAAATTCACATGCACTAAGTGATAGTGCATGGACTTCATTAATGCACATCATCCACTTAGTAGTTGTGGATGGAACTCCTTTCAACTCCTCATGCATTGTGAAGACAATGCATGGTCTTATATCATTGTTGTGACTTTGTATCATCAGGATACAAGTTCTTAGAACTTCAAGAGCAGCTCAACAATCGTCTGATGTTCTTAGAGAATGTTTCAACCATCATCTCCTATGTCACTTAGTGAATCTCCTAAGTGACATGCATCTTAGTACCATGACCATTCTCCTTCATCACCAACACCATCACAACCTTTGGAATTCACATCTTGACAATTCTTGACATCCATTCATTCTAAGACAACAACATGTCTCATTGACAACAAATGCAACACAGTGCACTTCAATCATATTCATAAGAACATAACTTTTGGAAATCTTAACCCGCAAAAGAGAGCATAATTTCATAACATGGGATAAATCATAGTAGTGAAATGTAATCCCAATAATCATAACTTAAAACATGAAACTTTGAGGCATACACACATAATCATAGAGAATCATTTCTTGTTAGTCAAGACTAATTTCCAAGACTATCTTAGTGGACAAAGTCCCTTTCTGAACCGAGTTACCCTCATTTCAGTCCTACTTCACTGAACCGGTATAACCTATTGTTCCATCCATGTCTATCTCATGAGATATAAAATCTATACCCAATGCATTGGAGGGAGATATAGGTCCCACCCATCTTATAATGAATCCTTTCTTATGTGTGCCACATAATCATAAAACATACATCATCGCATAACACATGTAACAAAAATGGGATTCTTGAAACATCATGACATCATAAATCAATTCATATAAGATAAAGGAATTCATAAAAATAATTCCATCACAACATGATCAAATAAATGTAATAATAGGGATAAAAACAGAACCCTTTATTATCTTAGATGGAAAATAATTTTGATAAAACACTTGAACTCCATTCTTGAGGAAAATATCCTTTCTTCTTCAAAAACATTTTTCCTTTTATAACATGTCATACAACTTTAAAATAAAAGAAGTTGATTAAAAATAAACTTGAAATCTTATAAAGGAAGCTTCTTGGAAATAATGTTTTAAAAATCCATTCATGCCGTATAAGTTAAAAAAAACATTCTTCTCGTACTTTTGTCGGTAAAGTCAAAAAAGTGCCTCGTACGAAAAACGACAAAAGATTCCTTTCATATCTTTTACTAAAAACTCACCAAAGGGTAAAATTGGATTTAAACTATTGTACGTGGATGGAAACAGTATTACATATTGAGGGAACATGGCTGTGGATGATAAAATACACCCCAGTAAGTGCCAAAGTAAAAACAATCTCGGATAAAAATGAGATTGTGATATTTTCCCTTACCTTAGGTCGGATTTGCTTCGTATGTTCCCGAACCTCCTGTATAATGATTTAAATAATGTCATTGACTTATTATAGAATCATATTCACTGTTATGATATCATATATGGTTCACTTATGACTTTATATTACCCGTTCTTTTGTAAATTCCATGTTAAAGAAGCGTTTTGGGTCAAATCGTTTCATTTGTCGTAGGTGTTTTGACTTGTTGTTCTTGACATTATTAATACTTATATCATGATTTAATTACTTCCAGAATATAAAATATGATTTATATATCATATATATTCATTATATATATATATAATAGATAGATAAATGAAATGAAAAACACAGTTCATGGAGACGGTAGTCCGTATGTACGCATGAACGCTGTTTTCCTTTCCTTATTGTCTTGAATGGAAGTAAGTAGATGACATAAATATATATATATACATGAATCCAGTAGCTTTATAATGTCATATATTTCATTATTATTTCTTATATATACTTTATAATCATTCTTAAATGGTTAACATGGAGAATGAATCTCATCGCGTCGTGGAGACGGTAGTCCGTACGTACGCACGAGCGATGATATCGTTCCCATGGTCGTGGAATTGTGTTGAAGGGTATGTATACTATTTCAGTATCAATATAACTTTAGAATAATCATATATAGTTACACATTACACCATTATACCCATCCAATTAATGTGGTGGAGGAAAATAGATTACACCACGGCGTGGAGACGGTATTCCGTACGTACGCACGCGCGGTGATTTCATTTTTCCGTAGGATGGGTAGAAGGTGAATTAGGTTTGTTTCATATTTATAATAACATATAATTATGTAAGTAATACTGATGTTATTACTTTTTCATGAATCTACTAATGAAGAAGAAGTTGAAGAAGAAAGAAATTGAAAAGATCGGTAATGGTTATTACCTCTTCTTTGAAACGCCTCTTTGAATCCTCCACTTTGGGAACTAAGATTGGTCTTTGACGAAGACCAGGACCTCTAGGATTATTCTAGGAAAGTGGAGAAGGGATTTTGGCAGGGGTTGGCCGATCTTGAGTGCTCAAATTGGTGTGAGGAGGAGGGGGAGGAGGTCTCCTTTTATAAGGGAGGAGAGGGGCACCTTAGGAATATCTCAAAATATTATTTTATATTAAAGTCAAAATCGGTATATAATGGTTCCAAAGGGTCTTATTTCGAAGCTAAAGTGGGGATGGGTCGAAATACTATCAACCAATAGGATTTAGACATGTTTAGGTAATTATTTTAACCTTATCAATTAGATTTAACTCTAAGTTAAATAATTTAACATTTACTGTGTCTTTTTGTTTTCTTACACTATATGGTTAATACACTTACTATAACATGCCAAACGAACCCCAAATTGTTTATTATTAATATATATATCCTTATCTATGTCATTTGGCCGAACTTGAGATATTTAGGAATAAAATTACAATTAATAATATAATATTAGATTTAAAAACTATTTTTTGTCAATTTTGACACTATTTGATATATGATTTTTGTGAAAGTCATAACAGAATTATATGTTCAAAAAAAGTTTATTAAATAAACACTAATATATCATAGTAACCTATAAAATTAGTGGAATTCATAAAAAGTCTAAAATTACATTTATTTTGGTATTTATAATATCAATTATGTCAATATTTCATTAATAAGATAGTTACTGCATCATCTTTGTGTCATAAATAAATTAAATTATTTGATGTCTAAAAATTACAAATAAAATACGATTATTTAGTAAATCTCTTTAGATTTCTAATCAATATTTACAATCAAATTTATCTTATGTACAACCCTATATAAAAAATGTTTTAGTTAATAAACTTTGATTTTAACTCTTTTAACTCTTCTTTGAATTAAATAATAATTAATGTCCTAATCTAATCCAAGTGGGCCTAAATGATAATATTTTACACTTAAGGTTGTTTTTGGTCGGGATACACTTGTCCAATAGAATTAGGACATGTGGTAGGGTAATATTAATATCATTCTTACCTTTAATTACCCTATTTACTTTTAACCGTGGTAAATAAAAGTAAAAAGTTACTATTCACCAAAAATTATTTTCATCTCATTGAACCACATTTTACATACTGACATCAACCGTGTCTCTCGGATTTTTGAAATTCCATTCACAGAAGCGGTAAAATTATGTTTTATGAAAAATTCAGTTTTTTTTAACTACCACTTAGTAGTTTCACTATTCATCAAAAATTGATGTTTTTCAGAACAATGCCAAAATTTCATCCTAAGATATATTTCATACTTCGAATTCAAAAATGAATTCAATTTTACCAAATTCATAACATAGAAATTGCATTAATTAATTTTATAATTAAATCCCGCTGTTAAAACAAATATCGTGTTTTTAAGAAACAATATCTATCAAAAGATTGACATTGATTATGTCTGGTTTAAATGTGAAATTACATCCAATGACCAAAATTGTATTAAATTGTAAAAATATATTCTAAATATTCTTTAAAACCACTAAAATTAATGATTTATCACTATTAATTATTTCGATTTAAAAAGTTGTTTTTAATTATAATTTAGTAATTTTCACTATTCATCAGAATATGAAAGATATCCGAAAGGTACCAAAATTTCACCTTAGGCTAAATTCAATACTCCAAATCCAAAAATGAAGTTCATTTTGTGAGATAAAATTTCAAAAATTTAAAAAGTGGTTATTACTATTCATAACGGCTAGTTTTAATAATATTTTAATATCATATCGTTATTTCGTGAAACTCAGTATTGCGTACTACACACGCTATCGATGAAGGTTGCGATTGCGTGTAATGAAAGGAAAGTCAAGGATGCGTGTTGTGAAAGCTCCTTTTGGTGTAGCGTACAACACAAGACATTAGTGAAATTAAAAAGAATATTTTTCATAAAATCTTGGGCTGTTACATAAATTATTCAAATAATAAAATACACTTCATATTTCTAGACACTATGGGGTAAAACCAGGGTAAGTCCAATGGTTTTGATTTTCTTGTAAATTTTTTTTGAAAACCAATGTAAATAAATTAATAAACAAATTACCCCCTTTTATTAAAAATACACACTAATTCTCCCATTCCTCTTCACTCGAATGAATTTGAGGAAATATTTCTTATCATTTTTTCTCTATAGTCCTCCTAGAAAATTTATAGCTTTAAAATTTTTATATCAAGCTTTATAAATCTACTTATCAAGGTAGGGGTTATCAATTGTACCCTTTACATTTCAATTACAATTCCATGTGTATAATGTCATTTAATATTATTCTCATAATCTTACATGATTTTGATTTCAATTTATTACCATACATTTGATGAAATATTAATGAGTGTTTATTTTTCCACTAATTGTAGCCTTTTACTAAGTCATTATCATATCGATGTAAGGGTTGTTTTCCCTCTATTTAAAAATTCTGATTCTCATTCCCTATGATGTTTCTTTTTTAATTTATATGTTATTATTCATGTATTTTCTTGAGTTCCATTTTTATGTAATTAAGTTAGTTCATCCTAATGAGTATCCATCTCACTCACAAAATTCACCTTTAATAAGTAATTATAATGATTAAACATTAATGCAACTTTAAATCATCTTTGAATTTTTTTTAAATTAATATTATCAAGGTGTTTTATATCAATGAAATCCATTTTTGGATACCGATGTAACAGATCTACCCTGTTTAACTTTGAATAGTTACTAGTCAATGTTGGAAAATAAACTCAAGTTATCTTCCTCGTATTCTAGAGGCTTTTAACTAGTAGCTTGGGTCTAAGGTGGTACGATGGGGATTCTATACATACATATTTTATTGAAATAAAAATTAAAATCATAAAGATTTTAGATACAAAATAAAAAAAATTATGAATAAGAAGATATTCATAAAATAGCAGGTAAGTAATCATAACGTCATATGATATAAAAATTATAATGGAAAATGCATGTCATGTAGTCATACATCAATCACACCTAATCTATATAAGAAAACAAAAGGAAAAATGATAACAAATACAAAACTACTTCATATTGATCCTGAGTCCTAGTAAGATCAGAACTGCCATAGTCCATCCTAGATGCCAAAATACACATCAACAATAGGTAAATTTCTTTTTAATATACATAAAACCATGAAGAATTCTTGTTTTACAACTACATGATTGTTCCAGGTGTAAGTAGGACTCAGTAGGAAACTGCCAACAACGTCCCTAAATATCTAGTCTAAAATAATAGTGCGTGAAGATGTTCTAGAAATAAGGTCATAAAGAAAAAATAAATATAAAACCTTGATTTCGGTGATTCATGGTGGTACTCGAGTTCGTCAGACCAACTTTGGCTTATGTATGATGTCTCTGAGAATATTGAGGGATCATAGATTCCATAAAATATCTCAAATTCTTATCAATTACTTCACTAGAATGAACACATGATATTATACATACTTCATCCAGTGTTTAATGTATCTTATCATATTTTCATATAAATATTCCTATAGAAAAATCCGAGGAGCTAATCGACAGTATCCTGAATCACTACTTATCATAACAATTCCAAGGTTCTCATAAATGGTATTCTCCGGCTTTAGTATTTTGTTATTCAATTTTTTAGATTCATTATCATAGTTGAATGAGAACTATTCCATGTAATCTTAAACCTCTATGACCATAGATAAATATGAGGAACTCATCCATGGAATTCTCATGAATTAGGTCTCACATTAAATATATGAAACATATCCATGTCATTCTAAATAATTTGGTCTTATATCTAATCTATAGTGATCATCCATGTAATTATCAATCTTAATTACTTATATGTAACCCACAACACTAATCCATAGAATTGTAATGAATTTTCATTTCATTATTAATTTAATTTAAATGAAATGGATATTTTTTCTCATTAAAATTTTACTCAATTTATTTCAATTAGATCATGGATAAATGTAATGAAATTATATAATTTATACCCATTTCCTTATTTTTTATTACAATTTTCAAAAAGGCACTTTAATTTACTATTTACATTTATTCATTTTAAAATTCCAATTCCAAAATAGATATGAAATTGGATTCTCCCTAATTATGATTCCTTTAGTGAAATAATAAGGAATGTTAAAATATGTTATATTCCATAAATATATAATTTAACTCTAAAAAAAATTCATTTCACTGACACTCATATACAATTTAAAAATTCTATGTCATTATTTCATAAGACATTAATCACTAACCTTCCCTCATAAATACGGTTTTCCAAATCATAACATAATAATTCAATAGCCTCATTTCTACTTCCCAACAAGCTATTACATTATTCCTTACCAAAAAAACTATTAAAAGACAACCCACCCCCCTCTATACCATAAGAAGCATCAAGATATTTACGTCCATTAAATTTCATTTATCAGATTTTGACGAGTGATTAACTAAGTAAATTTCATAAGGATCATATTTTGCTCAATTGTTATCAGACAAAAAAATCAATAAGAACAGACCTCACAGCACATGGAAAATAATATATATCTATGGGATTAGTTTAGATACCACCTCCATTAGCCTCATAAATTCCAATCCCCCAAAATCAACCATCATTGGGAGCTGAAATTGGAGAAATATAAGCAGTAAAAAATATCTCTAAAATTCAGACATATTAGATATAAATGGTGTTAGATTAGTTTGAAGTGAAATAAATAAATAATGGGTGGAAAATGATTCAAATTGTTACCTATTGATTCAAATTTCCACTAACGACACTCCAATTAACCAAAGATCACGGAGATACTCCGTAGAGAAGAAATAAGAGGGGGAGGTGTGAGGTGTTTCTATATGAAAGAATGGAGTTAAACCCCAATTTAGGGTTAAAATGGGTTAAACTAGTGACTTTATAGGGATTTCCCCATTTAAAATTATCCTAGGAGTCCAACAACTAAATTTTGGCCTCCCACTAGCTGACTAGTTTTATATCAACCAATTGTTGTAGCTTCTAAACTAGCTGGTGATGACAGAATGCATACATGGAAATTGGATATTCAACCAGTTAATTTTTGGTCCCTAACTAAATATTTGATGGACCTATTACAAACTAATTCATCTTTTGGTTTATCTCACTATTGAATCATTAAGTCTCATACCCCCCAAAACCACTCAAAACTATTGAAAAATACCCAAATAAGGGAACATTTGGATGTATAGAAAAATTTAAAATAGTTATAGTCCTCAAGGTATGGTATTAATATTATAAAAAACCCACACCCCCATATAATATCTCATCCCATATTTTTACTCATGATCACTTGTGAGCCATATTAATGAATAACCATGACTACTAGGCTAACATTTCATTTATTATCAAAGAGCCCCAAATACTTTGGATTCAGTTTCTTTATTCAATCGTGAAGGTGTAACAGACTTCGTGACTTCCACAAGAACACATTTTCACCCACCATATTCTCATGAGCTCAAGGAAAATGTTCTTTATATGGCCTTTTTCTACTCCAAGCTTTCGTCACATGTTCTCGAGATCAGCTGATCACACTACAATTTCTCATGCGTGAGACCCGATTCAAGAAACAATGATTTATCCACCCCACTTTGGTTAGGGTCATTCCAAAATTACTCCAAATATACTCCACTACTCAAATAAAAAATTTTTATTCATCGTAGTTCTTATTATTTAAACAAATTCATAAATTTTCCCTCACCTATATCAATATTCTGAATTTTCAAAACCATCAGAACTCACCATTTTACTCCAAAGAGTATTCATAATGTGATGTGTCATCCCATAATTTAATGCAAAATATCACCCTAAGTGTTTATGTATCTTAATCTCAGTGATATCATATTATCCTTACGTAATATGAAGTAATTATCTATCACAAAAAAATTCCTAGACTCATTAGCTGATTCCATAACATTCTTATGGAATTCTCATAAGAAGGAACCACATAAAAAAGATAAATCTACACTATAGTGGTCCCCACTTTAATAATTTCCTATAAAAACAAAAACACTATATTATAAGGATGTTTCTAATAGGGTTTCCACCTCATTGCACCCAATTACACAATATTCCACCATTTGAACCTCATCTTGATGACATTCCTCTAAAATTATAAACAAGATCCATCGATCCAATATAATACAACCAAGTCATGAATCCTTAGGTCCCTATGGTAAACCATACACATTACACATGAAAATTGTAGTTTGAACCAAAATCTTAGTGACATTACAAATTTACATCCTTAACTCACCCTAACTGTCATCATTATTTACTATGAGGACCATCATACCACTGATCTGACTCATACCTGGATCACTAAATTATACCTCATGTCTGATTACAATAGTAAGATACTAAAATTTTCTGACATCAGAATCCAAAATCTATTATATAACATGGAAGAAAATAAATCAAATCCGTCTACTCACTAGCATCTCAGTGTCACACTGACCATTCAATGTCTGACCTCCGACATTCATGGCCCCTTCCGACTTAAGGGTCACATGTTTTTCACAAATATAACAATAATTTTTATAGAAGTCAATACATCTTCACTAAATTAAATCATACTCATGGTTACCCTTGAGAACACATCATATATGTCAAAACATAATTACCTGACATTTCTATCTCAATCATACCAAAGTACCTATACAAAACATCACTCACGGGTAGTTCCTTGATCACAAGTACATTATACATCACAATGGGTACTACACCCCCTACTAGAAAATGGTTCATTACCCACCATATGGAGTCATCTATACCACTCTCAATCATAAATAAAATATGATCACTGAGACATGTGCGAAACTCCTCTCGAGCCACACTCATCCATCATATCAATGCTTTTACAGACATAGATGGGGTTGGCAGAACCATGGTATTCATTCCATTAAATTAATATTCACATATAAAAATGACACACCCATTATTCTCTCTAGATTTATAGGAAAACACTCCACACATGTATCATCACATACTGGTCGACAAAACTGGACTTGGTCTTATGCTCAACCCAAAAAACTTCTTGGGGACTATCAAATGACACATTCATTAGTTTTAAAATAAAAAACTATGACCAATTACCCATGTAATAATTCAATCTCATTTAAATAAATGGGTCTACACTCACATATGACCCAATATCATCACCCACCTCATGCTCCCATGAGTCATTAGCCATTGATTTTAGACCCACACACTATACCACTGGCCACGCTCCATAATAATACCAGTATCATCTAATTATAAAAACAAGTTCCATTCCTATTAAAAATTATTTATTTCATTAATTCCATGTTTTAACATTCAATCACCGAAAAAACTATGCATCATCACTTAATAATAATATTTTACCCATATCTTGTAACCACCCAAGATCCATCCATTTAGGATCATGATCCTTGACCATATTTGGAACCCTAAGTAAAACCACCAAGGTTATAAATAATCCCATTCACACCCTCAAAAACTAAACATGGTACCATGAAATAACAATCAAGTTGTTCCCCCAAATTAATTTTTTTATTATGCCATTTTAAGGAAAATGGAAAAACTAGAGTACACAACCAGGATACCACTATGTGCAGAAATATCTTACAAAATGGTTAAACCCAAGGGTAATATTACTTGACTCAGCTGCTCGGCATAGCTCCCAATGCTGCATACCAACCTGGATATCAGGATCCTCTCTGATAAGCTCTTCAAGGTGGGTAATAATCCTCTCCATAGTCTAAATAAATTACTTTGAATTTATTTTATCTTGATTGAACACTCAGTCTAGAATTCTATCTTGTTTATCTATCCACACTTCTTTCTCCTCTGTGGCATCAACTTGTAGCCTTCGTTCATAAATTCTGTTGAGCTCATCTTCTGAAACATTAGTACATATGGCTTTCTCGATTGTTTCTTCCTTGGAGTTTTGGATAAGTTTCAAGCACTATCCATTCTCTTCTTTTTTGTCACCTGTAAGCCTATTTGGTTCTTCTATTCCCCCTCCTGAAGGGATGTGCTTACTTTGTTATTTTCCTTCTTGGCCGACCTAGTTTCCATTGCTTTTGGCAGGTGAAAATAATCCGTTATACCCTAAGTCTTTTTCCCCTGGACCATAATACATTTCCCCAAATCTCTAGAAACTTTTTTCCCTTCTTCCTGCAAGGGCTATGAGGGCCTTTTCCTTTACATTGGTCCATGCTATCCATTGAAGGGATATTATAGTTGTCATCACCAGAAGAATCATCTTCCGGAGAAAATATAGGTTCATGAACATCCAAGCCAACAAAGTGATTCCCCGGCTTTAACTGCATTCTTTCATTGTGAGGATTCAGCTTGTAGTGTGGATTCTCCTGATCTGCCTTCTTCTTCAAGACATTTTCATTCCCCCCAGACCTAGCCTTCAGATGAGTATCCACGAGGGTGTTTGGATCTAATGGCCTCAAGATATTCACATTGGCCAACTTATCCTGTCCACTTGAAGATGTTAGAGCAGACACGAATGATTTCCCCTGAACCAAGGCTGATCTCGTGGATTGTTCATATCCATGACCCATGAATTGCAGTTGACTATTCATGTCCACTCAGCCTCTCCTAGGAGAACCACCAGGAAAATGAACCTCACTGCCCTCACCTTCCTCGACCATTGTGGGTGATACTGGAGGATTCCCCATAGCCACTACTAAGGACTTCTCCAGCCATCTACCTTAACACCCAAATCTTTCATCAACCTACCAAAAACATCAGCAACCCTCGATCATGCCTCCTTCTGTCGCCCAGACATCACAACCCTCACCGAACTCAGGGGAGGCCACTTCTTCTACTCCTCCTGGGAACTGGCCTCTGCAGCAGGAGAATTATGGATCACAATCAACGCCATCACCCCTGGAACCACCCTACGAGCCACCTCAAGCTCACCCAAAGCCACACTAGCGTGTGGCTGATCGTCCACCACAGGAACAACTATCACCTCCGAAGACCTGTCACGATTCACATGGCGACATCCTGAAGCAACATGGTCGAGTTTGCTGCATCCCGAACAAAACACGGGCCATGAATAAAACACCACCTTCTGCTTCCATCTTAGTTATTCTCTAACTGAAATCCATAGCCACTTTGTTGGGGGTTTTGAAACATCAACCTTAATACAAGTGCAGGGAAAAATGGGGTGACAAACCGAAGAGGTGCGATTATTAGAACATAGATACCGTCCAATCAAATTCCCATGAATACATACAATGGAGGGATCTGTAAATGAAGAGGCAAATTATGAAAACTAACCCAAACCACAACCGAAGGAGGATCGCGATTCGTGTTGAAATTGAACTACCATCGTTGGATGAAAAAACTGCACCCATCAAACACTCACGGAGCGCTAGACCCAAGCAACGACCAAATCCTCCTCTATTGCAAAGCGAATCATCAATTGATGCTGGTCGAGAAACCCCTCCACTGGTCGATTTTGAAGACCCCATGTTCCGAATATGAAATGGTTAAAGGCATCAACTGAGGGATGATGACCTCTGAAACGAGCCACCAGCGATGATCTGTGCAGATCCGAAGCAGCGTTGAACTCCTTAAGATAAATCACGAGCTAAAGAGATCCTTAACGGTGGTTGGGAACCTTAGGGCTAATAGAAATTGCTAGAAATGGAGGAAGGAAAGCCGGGTTGGTGAAGAGGATGAACGGTCGAGCCACCGGGGAAAGAGTCCCCCCTCCCCCCGCCAGGTAGGAGGGGTCCAGATCCTCAGGCATCATCGTTCTGGATCATTGTCGCAGGCGCGAGAGCGAGACCTCCATCAATCTTCGCTTTTCCACCTGCACACTCAAGGTGCTAATAATCAAAAAACCCCAAGGAAATCCCATACCCAAACCATATACCTATTAGCACCTCAAATTCATTGATTACATAACATGAAGAATTTTTTCATCTTTCTCATCTCAAAGGGAACTTATAAGACCAGGATTAACCCTACCATGGGTTACCCACACACATCACAACCAATTGAATGACCCATATCCTAAGTCTCACCTCAGAGTCCATTAGTATCTTTCTTATTTTCCTACAAATCAAGTATTACACATGTTACAAATCATATGTATAACTTATTCTCTTTTTTCAAGCACACGATAGCTAATGTGCTAATAAAACATCCTACAATAGGTTCTTTTTCATTTATCCACATAATAAGAATCATAAACCATATTATCATCCTACTTGGGGAATCTATCTTCTTTGGTCATATTCAAATGAGACTACCCCCATGAGGACCATGGTCTCATACAAACCGTCCCCAGGGTCATTTACCACTCCTAATCCCATATACGAGGGATATGTAGTTACAGACATCATACATTACACCACTTATACACCCTATAATGTGAGGGAATCACATACAACCGCAATTAAAGCCTCACCTAGCCACTCTCATGCTTTGAATAAAAGAACAACGTATATGAATAGACATAATATATCATAGGTCCCAAATCCATATTCAAATAAGGTTATAAGAGGTGTTACACTCCACTAATTTATATAACATACATGATATAGGCCTCACAAATTGGTTTCTCCCACTCTAGACCAATTTACATATTCTTAATATTAGGTAAGGAAAATTGTGACCCACACCAAAATTCATTTTTCTTTTAAAGTAAAAAAATTAATGCTCACGGGAAGTGATATCAATAACAATGATCTACTACTCTCTACATCTTATATCATATGGATCATATAACATGGATGATATAAACAACCCTAAATACCTCTATATAAGGTTAATATCCCATAATTGAAAGGAATACATCTCATATTAATAGTATTCACAAAGTTACAATTTAAAAAAATAATTTATCCGAATTTCTATAATCAGGGGTCACTTAGCTGAAATATCATTTAAAAGATACATAGTATGAAAATTTATAAATAGTAATTCGAATATTATTTAGTATATGCCTCATAATAGTTATGTTATGTGATCAAAATACCTATGTTTATCCTTTTAAAAGACCAGTTATGTTTGATTCCATCAAACAATTATTTAGAAAACATCGTATAATTGGATGTGGACAATATAAATTAGTGACCCATGTCATACTCTTGATAATAAATATTTGTAAATAATTCTTATAACATATTAATGTTCTTGGTATGATGCATGGAATCATGTGTAAATAGTTAAAACTACCATAAAACATAACCTCATAATCATGTGTGTCACTCAACGTGAGTTAAGTCAAAAATAAAATTGAAAATCAAGAACAACAATCCCATTCCTGGAATTGTGGAAATCACTCATACATGGGGTGGCCACTCCAATGAATATGTTCCATACCATGTTTTCACTACATCCAATATTCTTAATACCTTACGTAAATTGTCAGAAAAAATAATGAGCACTAACACCACATCATAATGTCCCTGATAGTATTTATTCTAAACTGTATCACGACTAGTTCACGACATGGGCTCTATCACACATACCTATAGGAATGAGGATGATAAAATGAAATGAAGGTTTAAATTGATATGGTTGGAAGATAATACACACATACTTGAGTGAAAAAATTGTGGAAATAATAAACTATTCAAACCCAAAATCTTGACAAATAATAAATATATATTCATCTTTGAAGGTGCTAATGAATAATCATAACATAAAATTATATTAAAAAATGAGACAATTGAATGAATTTTAGTCATTCATTCATTAATATCCTCTGAAATATATCATATACAAATTGGAAAAAATATATGAAGAAGAAAAATCCATCATTTTGGACCTCAGTGAAATCCTAGTCCCAACTCCCATTCTCCATACTAGACACCTAAATGTGCATAAATCACAATGATTTTTCTCCTACATCGACCTGTAAACATGAAGTCTATTTGGGTACCAATAGGTTTCCCGAGTAGAGTGTGAGAACAAATAATTAATCCTCCTCAAATGGAATCCCTAAATATCCATTCAAAAATATAAATTCATAGGAAAGTACTAGAAACATGGAAGGAAGTGTAAAATTATTAGACAACCCATCATACAAAGCTCCGTGGTGGAGCCTAGGTTAGGTATTACCTACATTAGGTAGTTCCAGTGGTCATTGAGAATGTATTGGTGTCATTAAAACCATGAAAATTGAAATAGGGGGAGAATGAACTACTATATAACCAATACCAAATGGTATCTTATTTGGCCACGTTCAGATTTCATTGACAAAAATACAACAAAAATAGGCCAATGATGATTTAAAATTGTGTATCCAAGGAATTTTGGTTGAATAATCATTTGTCAGGAGGCTGAATCCAAGGATCTCGTCAAATTTATTCTCAACCACTTTGAACCATATATAATTTATGATACTCTTATTTGAAATTATTATGCATTATTATTTTATTATTTTATTATTTTATTTATTTAATTAATAATAATGAATCCATGGGGAACATACCCATGGAATAGTACACCTCTATGCCCCTGGCCAAATCCAAGGATCTCATCCAATGAATTCAAAGGGACTGGGTTTCAAACTGAATCCATTGTGCTCATCTATTAGATTCTCTGGTACTAGGTATTCCAATGAATCTCTCTCCCTCATCCATAAAATTATAAATAT
Organism: Viscum album; assembly: GCA_963277665.1. Taxonomy (NCBI): domain Eukaryota; kingdom Viridiplantae; phylum Streptophyta; class Magnoliopsida; order Santalales; family Viscaceae; genus Viscum; species Viscum album. The sequence goes on along the minus strand of OY728167.1, from coordinate 229,113,960 downwards.
CTACATCTCATACTGAATCCATGGTGTTCATATATGGAATTGTTAAGAATTGTCATTTCATTATCCACTTATTTAAACTAAAGTGACCATTTGATATCATAACAATTTAACTCATTTGATTTTAGTAGGCCTATATTTGAATCCAAGGAAAAAATCCAAGGAATTCCCATTTAATTATTATTTCATATAAAAATTAATAAAAATACACTCCAAGTTAATAGTTTCAATTATATATTTTAAGGATCTAATTTTAAACAAGGAATTCATTTTCATTAACCCTTCAAATGAGATATTTAGTTTAAAAAAGTCACTTAAAAATAAATAATATTCCATGAATTTACTATTTCACTATAAAATATAATTTCAAAATAGAAAATGGTCATCTACCTTTAATCATTCTATGTATTTATTTCAAAATATATAATTCATTAAACTACCCTCATAAATATGATTTTTCTACTCAAAATAGTATACTTTTATAGCCTCATTTCTAATATCCTAAAAATACAAGTCATTTTGTTAACCCCATACAATATATTCATGGTCAACCCGCCACCCACCCAATTTAGTCATCCTTTCGTTATAACATTCCAAAAAATAATCATTAACACATTATGACGAATGATTTATAAAAGAAATTACATTGTTATGGTATTTAATTAAATTATGTCATGGAATGTGAAATCTATCACAACCTCACCATATAAAACATAGTAGATTAATTTAGTATATGTGAATAGTTTTTTACCACCTACTGTAGCCTCCAGGATATCCACTATCATGACATCAACCGTCTATCTGATATGGAATATAATTGATCGATTAATAAAAAATACATGAAAATTGATATTATTTTACATAAATGGTCGGAGATTTCTTTTTAGTGAAAGAAACAAAGAGGTGGAGGAAACATAGTCATGGACTTATAAATATCTTCCTGTCACAATAAAAGGAACTCAAAATGAATAATTATCCAAAGAGAAGTACCTTGTGGAATAAAAATAAGAGATAATCATTATGGGGTGCTACATGATATAAATGTGATTAAAATTGAAAGTGGAGGATTAAATGGGCTATGTGAAATTATGAGCCTTACCCCATTAATAAATCATATAGTAGTCCTTTTTCTAGCAGCTACTATCTCACTGGCTATCCAGTGAGACCAAAAACAATGTAATGATAATAATCAGCTATCCAGCTGAATGGTGGACCATTATAAACAAGAAAATGGACATGGTATAATAGGTTCAGCTAAATAATTAGTCCTACAATGAAACTCCTAGTTTTGTACCCCTGAAACCACACCGAGTATCCAAAAACACACCCATATATAGGTACTTCATATATTTTAGAAAAAAATTAAAGAAGTATATTCCTAAAAGATTAAGTAGTATCTTAAAAATTATGTGGATGTAGATTTGTCATAGATTAATCCACACATAAGAACCCTATGAATTTTTGTTATGTAAGGACTCAATCTGTAATTAGATCACATCAGGTGGACCTTACTGCACACATAGTTTAACACTTCTGAGGGATGTGGTTTGGATCATTCAAAAACAATTGACAAACTAAAATGGAAAATTGTTTCCTATTGATATCCCCTCATAAAGAATGTACTCTTAACTACTACATTATTAACATTCATTTGATATGTGTACATTAATTTAAATTATGATTTTCTTGTTTTTTATGTTTTTGTTGTATATTAACTTAGACACCCATAAAATGATTGACTAGGGTAATTATTGACTAAACTGTATACAAATTTTCTTATATGGTGTTAATTTTTTTGATATCATTATCTTAATTAATGGGTATTTACCTTTTCTATTAGATAATGTGATTGGATTCCTATTTAATTTCCAAATGATTAAATTATTATGATTAATGATGGATTGAATTATGGTTTAATAATAGATACAAATATTCATGTGAATATTATGATTATAGGGGTGGTGAAAAAAATTATATTTCCCAGGAATGAATTGGTTAATGTTTTACATCTCATTAAATAACATATATGGGAAAGGCGAGTAAACCCAATCAATTTTGAGTATTTTTAAAATATTTTATGAGATAATTTGTATTGATCCGTGACTTATTCTTGAAATTTCATGTGTTATGTTTTATCCACATTATTATTATGGAATGACATTATCATATTAACATATTAATTATAAAGGACTTATGTCATGATTCATGGACTATTATCTATGTTTTATCTGGTATGATTTCCTTATTATGTGTACCTGTACATTGATTATGTAATTATTCCCACATGTTTATGTTATTCTCACTTATGATATTTGCTTGCTATCTCTTATATTTTACATTTGATAAGAATATTATCTCGACCTTTCTTATGATTCCTATTTTCTATAATAATTACAATGAATGGGATTATAATAGGAATGTTTTAATATGGATAATATTTATGGAGTAATAGTATATCATACCATTTTTTAGATATATATATATATATAACTTATTCTAAAATAAATGAAACATTTGATCATGGAGTTTTTTATAATCCTCATGTTGTGTTAAAAGTAAGTACTTTTTGTACCAGATTCTAAAGTGTAGGCCTAGGAAACACAGAATACATTATGTACTTTAGAGAGGTTGGGTGGCATATCCAATTGATATGGTAAAACTACAATTCACTGAAAAAACAAAATTCCAAATATATCATGAAATTAAGATCCACTTCATAAAAAGCCTTATAAATCCCCAGCCTGGTGATTCATTTAAGAGGGTGTGATCCCTCACATGAATCTCAGGGTACTTCCTCTAATTAATATAATCTTTTTAATCTATTTTGTGCTATTTTGATAAGTATCTGGTTACCTCATTATTTTTTATTTTACCTTCAATGGGTTTTAAATCGATTATCCACTTTCCTCAACATCATCTCAATTGGTTATCAACATTTATTATATGAAATTATGGATACAATCATATAAAATTATTAAAGGTCCATTGATAAGTCCCCCAAATTCTTGAAAATATTTTTGATAATGTCTCTCAGGGGTAAATCCTAACTTATTTCAATGAAATGTGAAAAAAATCGGTTCATCCATAATAAACCATATTACACTATTCATCATGTTTATCTTAAGGATCCATGTAAAAAAGTATTTTTTTAATAGTGTTTCACTTCAAAATTGGTATAGGGATAGGTTGCATGATAATCTTTGTGAGTTATCTATTTTCTTTTTCTAATTATCCAACCAATCATCATAAATTAGAATCAAATAATTTCAAATTCATTATTTTTGCATCATAAGTGTTCTTATAAATCGCTATACATCTTGGTTATACTAGTTTGTATTGGCAAATTTGAGTTATATGATTCATCTAAATGATCATTCTTCATCTCATGTTCTGATGGTATACATAATCTCTCCCCAAACATCATGACTCCATTTTATCTATAATCTCCTCTAATTATATATATTATGGATTTTTGGTGATCCTTTTCATATTAATGTGAATTTTTATATTCTCTAGTAAATTTATTTGAGTAAATACTTATAAAATTAAAAAAAATCTCATTTCATAATAATTTCTATTTTAGAATTTTCCAAATCTATTAATATCTTATCATTGTATAGACTAATCATGGATAAAACATACTAGTACTTCCTACTAAATAAATTTGACACCATTTTTTCATAACATAGTCATAGTATTTATTTCATAGTAATAGTATTTGAGTAATTCTATATATCTCATTTTTCTCATGTTGAGATCATTTTATCTGAATTTATACTACAGACTTATTTATTGAGTATATATACTAGAAAATTAACCATTAACTTTTTGTCTTCATATATTCAAGGAAAATGTTACTTTATTTAACGTTAGATTTTTTTTTGGAAAATTATTTAAATGATCCATCAATTACATTGATGATTAAGAAACAACTCTATCATTTTTTATAAGAAACCCATAAAATCCTTTCTATGATACATAACTATATATATAAAATAAATACCATTGGTAAAGTAAATATTTTTTAATTGTCTAATATCTTCATTAGTTCATGTAATTTTTTTCAAATTCCTTTCACTATGAGAATTTGATCTCTTTACATATCAACTAGGTTAACCAGTTTTTTAATCGGAAATGTATTTCAAGAAATCAAAAATAGTAATCAGTCGAAACCGGAAGACTAATATATAATTTATATCCATTGTTGTAGACCATTTATTGAGAAACCTATCCTTTGAAGGGTAAACATATTTTCTATCATTGGAGAAAATATATCCCAAAAAATAAACTATTTGAATCCAAAATTTACAATAACATTATTTCATATATTTATCATTCAATAATGTATCATAAGATGATTCAATATTCTTATAATATATTAATGATTTTTATATCAGAAATTAAATAATTTAATAGTTAACATTAATTTTATGTTAAAATTTTCTTTCATCACATCATTTTTATCATTAAATTCCATCATTAAAATTTTACAAACATAGTGTGATCCCTTGGCATCTTATAGGGTATTTTTCTATAATTCCTAGGGCATTAATTAGAAAATTATCTCATATCCTTATAATTCAATAATTGGATATTATTATCATTTCAATTTTAATTTACACCCATGATCTAGGAGGCCCCTATCTCCATACTTGCATCAATACTTGTATCCCATCATGAAATCCTTCATATGTTTCTACCCATAATTAGTGCTTGTTGAAAATTATACCATTCCATTATTCTCATTTTCCAAGGTTCATTCCATTTGTTACCCATATTTAATATTCTTCTATTTTTTTAATTTGAAAATATATTTTTTAGTGAGATCCTTTTCAGTATTGATTTTAGTTTTCACTATTTCTACATATGCTGAAAATATTTAAGAGAATAATTCCCTTCAAAGGATTTGTTTTACCCAATTAAAGGAGAAGTCAATCATATAATATAGAATGAATAAATAATCCATGACATGTCTTTATAACCTTTAAATGTTATCCCCAAACTAAAAAATAGTTTCATCTTTCTCTTTATATAAATTCATGAATTTTATTTCCAGATCATCTCTTTTCTCATGAGGAAATTTTTTCTCATGGAATTTCACATTAAAAGAAACCATTTCCTTTCTTATTATCACGTCCTCCTTATATTCTTGAATTAGTGTACATTATAGATCAAAAAACTATCCATACATGATATATATGTATGATAACCTTCTCCCTTTAACTATATATCAATGAGGAATATATAATCTATAGTGGCATCATATATTTCTCTAGCACTAATGGGTTTGTTTTTCCACTAAAAGATAGAGGATTCAACCTCTTGGAATGATCCAAAATTATTACACCATACCGAGGGAAAATATATTTTTTGATAACAAAAATGATATAATCTATAACCCAATACTAATTCCATAATATATTTATCAATTTCTTTTCATCAACACTAGTTTTAATATTTTTTCTGTAGGGAAATCCCTATAGTAATTATGTGTCTTGACATGGTTTTTGTTCCATCCATTAAGTGATATTTATAAAAATTAACATATAACTAAATAGTTATTACATAAAACTATTATTTATAAATATTATTTTATAATTTTGATTCACTTTTTAAGGATGGATATAAAGTAATCAGTCCATTCTAGAAACAATTCTTAAATTTCTTAATTGTTTTTCAAAGGTTATTATTCACTAATTATGTTTTTCTAAATATATTTCATATAGTTTCAATTAAAATTTCACTATTACCAAATGTAACAACCCTAAATCCTACAACACATATCTAGTGGTTATTTAATTTAAAGGTATAGAATAAACAAAATCACATTATAAAATATTAAATAATATAATACTCTAGGGTAAATATATATATATACATGAACATTACATTACATTAGAAACTCAAAGTGAATCCTATAAATACATAAAACATTATTTTTACACTATGTTTATCCTTGGAATATATGTAGTATTCTACAAGGATTATAGGATAAATATAGAAACAATATATTAAGTGAGCTCAGATACTCCGTAAGGGATAAATTACAGTGAATGTTAACATTTAATAAATAATTAATATATAATGTGAAAAAAATAATATAATGAATCCATATACCTAATAAAATTATTATAATATTACTATGGATGATAAGGCATTGGAAATAAATAATCACATTGAAAATAATAAATTATATTATAATAGTGTATTGCATAATCTCAATCATCCTAACCATTCTATTGAATCCTTGTACCCTAAAATCATATATAAGGGGTGGTAAGTGGCTCCTTGCCGTTTCATTGATTTTTTTATAATTAAAATTCCAAATTTTAATTAGTTATAATTTTTTAATATATTATCCCATACAACATTAGTTATTAGAATAATTGAGGGATCTATATTTCATTATTTCACTATTTTTATACCATTATTTATTTACCTTTATTATTATTCTTACTATTGAATGAAGAATAATTTTTAGAATTTTTTTTAAAATCCTTGTTTTTTCTAATTTTATGAATTTTTATAAAGCATAACGTACTATGAAAAAAAAATTCACATGTGTGTTTGTAAGTCTTATGATAACTCAAACCCTACCATAGTCAAATTATATGCATAGTATAAAACATTTATTGAATGGGTGTGATTAAAATTCCTACACCAATAAATCAATTTGTAACATAAATAATTTTATTGCCTTGTTTTCATGGACTAATTATAACTAAATATAAAAAATTATGAGCTCCACCACCCTTAAAAGGAACCAACAGGTTATTATTTCCAGACCATAAGGTACTACCATAAGTTTTAATTTATCTAATTGACATCACATGGTTAGGGATGCTCATATAAAAACTATGGGTTATATCTTTTCCCTTTTAAAAAACAAGATTTGGGTTTAGGGATTCTACTTTTGAAAGTATTTTTCTAGTTTTATTCCCCACGAAAATATTTGGGTGGATGTATCCTTTGTAAAATTAAAGGATTTTATTGAATGTTTAAAATCCCATTATCTATAGTTTACATCCATATTCTTAATTTCGATTATGAAGGGTAGATGTAAGATCATTTAAAATCGAAATATTATAAAATACCTATTCTATGTCATTTATATTCTCTGTTCCTAATTTTCATTTATCCACTATTCTTAATTAACATGTTTTTAATTTTTAATAATATTAATCAACCAAATTACATAATTATTTTTATGAAATTCTTATTTTTATGATTGAAAATTCATCAACTGTCATATTGGGTGGGACCTAACAATTGATATAAGAGAATGATATTTTTAGGATAATTCGTTTGGTTTATTTTATTATATATATTTTTTATTACCATTTATCCTAATCCATAAAAATATTAATTGAAATATCTATTTTTTCAGGTAATGTCATGTGGTTCAAATTTTAAATCATTCTGGAGCTCATTATTTTAAAAGAATGTATTATTTTTATTCGAATTATGGAATAGAATAATTTTATTAATAATATAGTTATTCAATATTAGACCATCATGAGTAAAACATTAAAAATATAAGAAGTTCATATTAATACATTTTTGTTAATGATGCTATTAAATGAATTTTTAATTTTAATCTTATGAGTTTCATTTTTTTATTATAAATTTTTATAGTTATATTACCTCCAAAAAACCTCTTTTCATGTTATGATAACATTGAAAATTACTAGTAAATAAATTAATAAATTTAATGGAACCATTTATGGTGTTTTAGTGGATTAATTTCAATAATTTAAGATGTTTTTCCATGAAAATGAAAGTTGGTTGTAAAAATGATTTAAAAAAATATGCACAACATATTACTCTTAGGTAAACCAAAACAATTAATTTTTGATTGAAATAATCGTTTAATGATTACTAAAGAATCTATTTTCCAAGAAGTCTAACATTAACAAAATAAGTACTTTTTAGAACTAATCATGGATGAACTTATAGAATAATTACATCAATATGAGATAGAGTAAAATAATATTGATAATGAAGACAATTATGAAAAGGTAATTGATTTCATTTCTTAAAAAAATGTAAATTATAACTCTTCTGGTGATTTTATAGGTCCTTCTTGTTCTGATAAATTTGATTAATTGATTCATCTGGGAAAGATTTTTCCTGAATTTAGGAATACAATTCTAATTAAAAATAATCAATGTAATGAAAAGTTCAAAAATAAATTTAATTCAAATTATATTAGATTTTATGGATGTAAGAAGGTAGGAAACACTAAAATATTAATTCTCCATGATAAAAATATAAAATAAAATTAAACTAACAAGAAGAAAAAAAATTAAATCCTTGTTAGAGTTATACAAAAGATTCAGACACTAGTGAACGTTATATAAATGAAATTAAATCATATAAATGTGGATTTTATAGTAAAGTTTATTTTTTACCTTACCAATATTGTTTCTAAAGGTAATTAGGTATATATTTCATAAAACCATAAAATATATTAAATTGGTAATATGGATAATGAAATTAGTTCTAATTTTTATATTGATTACACCCATAATTCTGTAAATAAAAAATTACTATGGAAATCGATGCAATTTTAGATAAATATTATGAAAAAATAGAAACAATTTATATTAAATATAATAAGTGAAGTAAATATGACATGAAATCTACAAAATAAAAGGATATTTTTTTTATTTTTTTGACAGTTTTAAGAACTTTTATTCCAAAATGGATATGATTAAGGAAGATATATAATAAACTACAGGATTCGATTTCAAATAAAAATGAGAGAGAATAAATAGGATTTATTGTTTGGTTAGCTGATAAATCATAACTTCATAAAGAGAATAATAGTTTTAAAAAATATGATTAATATACAAAAGGTAAAATCTATAATGATCTTAAATTTTTTTAATGTAAAAAATATATCTTAATGATGAAACTAAATGTGTGAATGATATGTTCTCCAAATTAATTATTGGAAGTCAAACTCTATGTGAATTTATGAGACCAAAAAAATTTCTAAAACAAAAACAAATATAAATTATCATGCTAATTATGGGAGATTGAAAAAAATTATGTAAATTAGTATTTTAATGTAAAATCTAATGGTATTAAATATATTAATTGTCTTATATGTAAATTATTTTGTCATTATACCAGTTATTTATCCTAAAATTTAGTTCAATCATTTTGTTACAAAAATGAATTTATTTTTAAATCTATTTTAAAGTTATACAGTCTAATCATTTTACTTCATGGGTTCCAAAATGTTCATTCTTTAATCTAATTAAACCTAATTTGGTTTGGATAGCCACTTATGTAGATTTAATATATAAAATATTCAAAGCCATTATATTTTTAACAATTGGTATGCTATCATGAATTGAAATATGAATGTTATTTCTTAGGGCCAGTGATCATGAAAATCCAATTTTAATTTGCTTAATATGAATATATCTCATTTCTCGTTACTTTTAAGTCATTATAATTCATTTGGTAATTCAGTGAATGTCATAACATATTTATCCTCAAAATTATTGTTTTTAAAATTTTATACGGGTTGAAATCTCTCTATATTATGAAAATAGGAATTTAAAAATCTACATAAACTAATTTTCTTATTCAAGATATAAAAGATGAAATTAAGGGGATATTTACTAGTATATACATAAGCTTAGAAATGTTTTATTTCTATTTTTAGTTGGTATATATTTTCATATACATAAATGTTGGGCTAGTTATTATTTTCAAAATTAAATCATTTTGAAATTTGTTTTAAGCATGATAAAATCTACTAATTTAATCTTTTCGCGAACATGTCTGCATATGATGATAAATTACCTGAAGCATGTTTAAATCTTCTTGAATATAAATTCTAATATTTGTTGAGTATGTATTTTTTATTTTAATATTTATTTATAATGAATTGTATTATATTTTTAATGTCAAACATAAGGGATGTATATACATGTCTGTTAAATTTGTCTTTATAGTCATTTTTTTAAATGTACTATTTCTAAAAAAGGGGAGAGATGTGTCTTATGATTTTTAAAAGGGGTATAATTATTATATAATTTTTTAAAGTGGATAAATGTTTTAATCATTATTAATTGATATAATATTACAAAAATGGGAATAAATCATTGAATTTTTTAAATTTTTCAGGGATTATTTTAAAAAAAATTAAAAATTAAAAATATGCTGAAATTTTTTATATTTATATTCAGTTTTTAATGATGAAAACGGTGATAAAATTTTTTAACACCTTTATAATTTATTTTTTTAGTTTTCCTAATTAAAATTTCTAGCACCAATTATTTCTACTTGGATAAATATATTATTCCCCCTATCATGATTTATGAAAATAATTTAATATTCTACATTTTTATCTTTCACTAGTTATAGAACATTGTTTATTTCCGATTATTATTATTCATATTATTCTAATAAAAATTATTTTTTAGATAGGTTTAAAATTCTTATATTTTAAATATTATTAAATTTTCAAAATTGTCAAAATCCTAAACAAGTAAATGTATTACATGTGTTTGAATGTCTTTAAATAAATAAAAATCTACCTATGTAGAAATTATTATGATGTATAATTAGTGTCTTAATGAGAAGTTTCAAGAGATTTTGTAATTACTTGGAAAATCTAAAATTTTAAAAAAAGTATTAGTTCATATATAAATATTTCGGAAAAATATGAAGTCTTATGAAATTATGTGAAGTCTTGTGTGAACCTTAAATTTTATGAAATAAAATTTATTGCAATCTTAAGGTATTATAATATTGGATAAATTAATAAAATATAGATAAAGAATTACAAAAAGCAATGTTTAATGTGCTACAAAAATAAAATCTTAAGTTGTGTACATAGTATTGTATGGGGGATTGTTCTTATGATTATTATATATTAATATACTATTTATCTATAACTATATCTTTGAATTAAAAATTGTTTTATGTTTTCAAGGATTTTATGTTTTGATTATTATAGGAAAAATTTCAAATTATTACAGAAAAACTAAAATCATGATTGAGGAATTATTAATCTGTTTGTATTACTTAATTATTATATTTTTTACTTGTCTATTTTTTGTATGGGTTATATTATTTAAAATGGATTGTAAATAAATAAATCATCCTTTAGAAGAAATTATTTGTGGTAATTTATGAAAGTGGATCATGGATTTTGATGAAAAAATAGTCATTATTTATTCTCAATTTAAAGGCTGAAATATGTAGTGGTGAGATGTACATGCAATATATAAATTTAATTTTCAAAATGTTGCAACATTAACTTTTTTATGAGGCATAGATATAATTCCAACAATACATCATTAAATATTATTGAAGGTCTAAGAATAACCTTCCTATCCTTGAAAATCCATTCACAACTTCCAAGGGGTATTCCGATATATTTTTGTCTAGGAGTTAGGTATTGTAATGCAACATTTATGAGTATTACCTGTCATAAAAGGAATCAACCAGCTATGCCAACCTAACCAAAATGTAGTGATATAGATTTTAAATTATTCTATTAAAAAATCATTCGGTTATGAAATATTCTATAGAAAGAATATGTTTTTTTCTCTTATATAAATGGTTAGGTTAGGATAGGGGCCACACCTTTTAAAAATTATTGGGTTGTTATAATTTAGAAGAAACAATTAGGATTGGATTTATCCCTAAAAAATTTCTAGTTTTGATTTGATCCTAGTTAAGGTTTTTTCCAAAAGTGGTATCCATTATATTTGGGTGGATTTTGAAGAGTATATATAGGATCTCTTGGATCCATACTTATATAAAATATTTCTTCCATCTCTTTTACATTATTTTAATTCAGTTTTTATACATATACTTCACTTGATTATTTATGTTTGAATTATTACTAATATTAATCAACCATATTCCACATTTAATTTTTTGTAAATTTTATTTTTAAAATTGATAATTCACTTTCCCCTTTTTTTATCATCACTCGGGGTGATACCTAATAAAGGGTATGTATACACCTGATTCATAAGATATTTCTTCTAATTAGACCTTCTGATGTTTCAAGGTGTATATAATATTGACTATCACTCATCACAAAATATGTCCACTGTATAAATCATATAAATATGGATAAAAATTTAATAATTATCGTTCCTTCAAGGACCTCTTCATAATCATTTCTACGAAATCAATAATTTTCCATAAAAAAATAATTGATATATATATATTATTGTGGCTTCCTTTGTTAATATAATAATATGAAAATCTAGTTGAATATCTATCAATAAAATTTGACTCTATAGGATATTCAAAGTGTAATAGAACTTACCCTTATAAAAGGAATCGTTAGGGTGTAATATAGTAAGGAACATTCATTTTATAATAAAATAAATAAGGATTAATCAATTATGAAAATATTTTTAATTGTTTTAAATCCAATGAAATGATAGAAAAATGCTCGTCAAAAATTACGAGCTGCTACCAAACATATTTGATACAAATTAGGGATTTAAATAATTGATTTATTATAAAGATTTTATAATGAGAGGAAATGTCAATCCATCATTTATATTAGAATAATATATTTAATAAAATGAATCATAGTAAATTTTTTCATAGAAATATAAAAGAATTAACATGTAATATAAAATTGAAATGAACGAAAAAAATTAAAAACCATTACATTAGAATAATATTATATTAAGAAAATAGAAGGATAAAACATAATGATTAATCATTCATTTATAATATATTATAAGGAAGATAATATCCTGGTAGTATAATAAATATATAATATTAAATGATATGTTAAACAAGATTATAAAAAATAATTCTCAAATTGAAAATTAAAAGGGAGAATTTGGAAACCTTACCTTGTAATTTAGATTTTTAATAAATGATAAATAAATCCATAAAAACTTATATGTTTCCTGGAAAGAAACTTTAGAGAATAATTGAGAAGTTAATAAAACTGAATCATTTTTGAGTGAATAGTAATGGGAGTAATGTTGTGTACTTATAAGAAATTAGAGATAATTGATTAATAATTTGGGAACTAGGATCTCAATATCCTGGTTATTGAAAAATAAGAACTATTAAATTAATCATGGTTTTTAATCATGGTAATTTAAATTTGAAATCAAATTTTTTATATTTTTCATATAATTATCTAAACACACATTTTTTTATTTTTTTCTTATTAAAAAGTCTTTTATTAATCTAGAATTATATTAAAAATATTAAAATATAATTTTAGACTTTTGAAGCTTCTTTATAAGTTTATGATTTATTTTAATATTTTAAAAATGTTTTTTAATAACTAAATTGATTTTTTCATAGGATTATTTATATTTTTTATTACATTATTTTTGAATAATAATGAAGTCATAATACATGTTGTATTATAATATTATCCATAAAGTCATCACTCTTAGAAAAATTTTATTAAATCATTATTTTCTAATTTGAACATGTAGGTCCAAAATTTAAAATATTTTTTATGAAAATAATTTTCTATGCATGATAAATTTAATTATTAAATACATACTCTTTATGTACATTAAAATCGTGAATTTAGTGCCAAAAATTAAACACCTTACTTTTTAAAAAAAATTTATAATATTCAAAAACATATATATATGTATTTCAATTGTTATTAATTGATTAATATACATTAAATATATTTATTAATTATAATATTTCCAAATGATCTTATATATTTCATTAGACACTTTTATATAACACATAACTATCAAATTATTATTTCAATGGTCAAATTACTTTGTTATTATTCCAATTGTTACCTTGCCCTCTAAAAAGACATATAGACAATTATAAATAATCTATATTCTCAATTATTAAATCATTATGTTAATTATGTAATGTTAAATCTCATATTTTTTCTATTATTTATATTTTTCATCATAATAGCATTGCATATTTTATTTTTTTTATCCTTTTAAAAATATTATCCTCATAGTTAATGTTTATAGTTTTGTTACATTTTGTTATATGATCTATACCTCCAGCTTTATCCATTGTACTGAATAAAAATCTATGATTTTTTGTACAACGATGATGAAATAAATGGGATTTTTTTTATTGATATTATAATGAAATATTTATATATTATATTAGAATCTCAACTCATACGTAGCCAATTTAGTTGATAATAATAAATTATGAAAAAACAAATGGTTTTTCAAACCAAAAGTGAACCAATAGGAATTAAATCTCATTTTATTATGAGGATTTTAATATTTTATTTTTTTGTTTTAAGGATTTGATAGGATATTAAAATAACAAAATATTATATTTTAATTTTATATAACTGATTTGGGGAAGAAGAATGTTTTTCTTCTAGAATTATATAATAAATACCACCAGGACCTGGTAGATACCATTGGTCACCCATTAGAAGAAGAAAGGGCACATGTTTCCTTAGAATAGCCACCAAATATAGTGTTTTTATCCTTGGATGGATGATTTTAATTATATAGTTCATGGTTATCCACTATATACCAAAAACATTAATGGATCCATTTTAATGTGAGGAATTTTCATCATTTCAAGGTCATAAAATTTGATAATCTCAATTGTATTTCCCTTTCCAAAAAGGGTTAATTGGGAATTCTATTGGTTTGTTCTCCACTATTCCACACAAAACATCCTATGGATATTTATTTTTTTATTTATAAATCAAGGATTAATTTGATATATTTTAACTGGAATGGTAATTAGATCATAAGATATATCATTTTATTAAATGGTATTCAGGTATCATTTTTGGTTTAATTATAATTTAATCTCTCCATCTATTTTCTAAAAAAATATAGAATTCATTTAATTTAGGGAAATTTGGATTCTAATCCTTTTCTAGACTGTTGACATTACATGTGGTTTCTTGTGTTGAAATTTTATAGGATTATAATTCTATACATTAGTGTGTATTTTTAAGTAGATACTTGAATTTAATTATATCATGGTTTTTAGACATGGAATTAGCCACTAATTTAAGAATAATTTAATGAATGAATTATTATAGATTAATTTAGTATAATAAATTTCCTTTCTATAAAATTATTGCACAATTTATAATTAAATAATAATCATATTGTGATATTAAATGGAATTATTTGATGAATTAATAATGTTAATTTAATAAAAACATTTATTATTCAATTAATATACTAAAACTATCCAAATTATGATGAATTGGATTAATAAAAGGGTTATTTGAAACAAAATATTAATTAATGATATTATGGATGTGGAATTTTCAAATTATTGTATATATTTAAAGATGTTATTTAAACTGGTGAATTCTATTTTTGGGTTATATTTTCTTCTTGTATTAATAAATTTAAATGTAATTGAAATATTAAATTTTTTTAATTGATTAAATCATTTAAAGAATTAAATGATGAAATGTGAATTAATAATGGGATAAATTTGAAGGATATAAATTATTTTTATATTTGTTTTAATACTATAAATGTTTTCTAGATATATGGTATTAAAAATCATATATGTTCATTCATGATCATTAAATTAATTTTTGTGATACACATATGTTTCATAACTTCATATTAATATTTAATGAAAAAAAAGGTAGAGAAATTAACTAAAATAGTTTGAGTTTATGATATGATGTATGTAAGTTAAAATTATAAGGATGTATTTAATTAAAAAACACACAGGATGAGTTTTCAAGTAATATATTTGGGATATTTATATAAAAATGGGGATTTTTAAAAGAAAAAATATATTTATAACATCAAAAATTTGGGTTATGTTTGATGACAAAAAATTATAGTATAATTAAAATAATGTTTACATCAAATTATTTTTTGGTTTTTTATTGATAAGTTAAGATAACATATTATAATTTTAAAGATAATGATTAACAGATGAATTTTATTGGGAATATCATGTGATGAGAAGTATTTTATGAGGGTTAGAAATCAGGTTTATGGTTATAGAATTAGAATAAGCTAGTGGAATTGTGTTATACCATAGATTTAGTGAACGGAATGGGAAAATAATTTTTTGTGTAAATATTTTAATAAATGTTGACTTTTGAAATCATATAATTTATATATTTGATTTTTTGATTATGTTTATAATTAATATTATTTAATATTCATGAGTTAGAAAATTTATAGTTAGGTAAATAAAGGGGGGAATTTAAAATGGGTTTGATTTTTATAAATATATTAAATTGAAATTAATATATTTATCTATATCATGTTAGTCACAAGATCTTTCTTTATTGAGTTATTATATGGGGTAAATAATAAACGGATTTTTATATATTATATGTTATTGGAGTGATTAACTTAGGATTTACTGATGATTAAAAGATTATATTTGTATATTATGTAGGTAAAACTCCCAAATTTTCATTTATTTCCAATGTAATTTTTGTTGTGATTTTATAATAGCAGTGTAAGCTCACATTATTTTGTAGGGGAATGTAATGAACTAGGAATGCTTCATAAAGATTAGGATACCTTAATGGGGTGGTTATTCCTCTATAATCATTTAAATATACATTATAGTTTGGTTACTTCTTACATATATATATTGTTCCTATTTAGTCTTTTGGGTTGATCGGGAGTCATTAGAGGACATGTTTTGGGGAAAGTAGTTGACCCTACCAAAATCTACTACTATAGGTGGATGTTCATGGGGTGTCTTTTTATGTCACGCCATTAAATTTTATTTATGGTGATGCATAGGGAAAATCCTTAAGATTCAAAGAGCGACCCATAACGTCACACAATTAAGATGTTGTTTTTCCTTGAATAGACTCCAGATGGAGGAAGATAACATCTGATCGATGGGAATCATGTCATGAACACAATGATAATGCCATGAAAGGAATGGATATAGAAAAAAACCAGTAAATTAATTTGAAAATTCCCTTTGAAGCCATATTCGACTTTAACTTTCATTGCATTCAACCAAGTTGTGAATAACATGAGGGGAGAGGCTCCTTATTGGTAGTTTTGGCTTTCTACTTCAGATCTCTTGGGAGATTTAATGTCCATTCATTGAGTTCATTTTATTTTGTGGATTCTAAGAATATTTTATCCCCAATTTTGTTATTATCATTGATTTAATTTTTTATAATGATGGTGGGATGAATTTAGGGATTATCTTAGGTTTTTGGTTGATGGGGATAATCCTAGATGTCGATTTGTGGAAATTTTACTATGTTACACTCGAGGTAGCAATTTGTTTTCCATGTTACAAATTTTATATAAATACATATGACAATATTTTCATCTAGGTGTTGATGTGGAATTTTAAGTACTCTAATTTATGATTTTATTTTCATGTGAGTGGGTATTATTTCTTATGATAAACTAGGTATATGATTTGATTGGAATGTCAGTGTGTGTGTTTATCTTTGAGAAATTTGTATTATGATATGATTGTAATGTGGGTTCTTGTGTTCCCATATGAGAACTCTAATGTATGAATTAAATGTTATGGTTGAATTTTTTTTTGGTTATCCATCTTTATATGGTTGATTCATGGAATAATTGAAGTAAACCTTCCCATATTATATGGTGGATATCCATTAGTGAGATAATTTAGTGATTGGATGAGATATGTAACCTGGTTATGATATTATTATAGTAATACATATTTAGATGGTTGATTCATGGATAGAATTATCTAACTCTATTCAGATTATGTGATTAGAATGAAATGAAATACATTCTATCATGGTGTCAAATTAGGTATGTTCATGGTTCACGTTAACCATGTTTGTAAATGATGACCCTGCCAGTTGTGTGTTTATTTATGATTTTTATTCCTGTAATTTCTCAAAATTATTAATATATATATATATATGATTGACTTATGTATAGGTAAAATTGATGGTTCATTACTGTGGTTATACTCAAAGTATTCATAGGCAAGTCATTTCATATACAGAATTTATTTCAGGGGATCCAATAAAGTGTATGGGCGTTATATATAGTAATTTAGTGGTAGGAGTGGTGCTATGAAGATGTCGGGATAGACTTTCGGATATTTTTTATCCATGGGAAATATTTTTTTATCTTTTTTCACATTGGTAGATTGATCCAAAATATTTATAGATCTTTTGAATTTTATATATAGATCTTGTATTCCATATTGTTATAGAATTGATATTGTTTTCTTTTGTTGTTAGTATTGATATTAATTTATTGTATTTATGTGCTTATTTACTATTGATTATTCTATATTTATTACTATTGTTTTTATATAACTAAGTGAATTGTCTCCCCATGTTTTCACCTAGGCCCTCACTACTTGTCAATGGCCTCTATCGTACAAAGAGGGGTAAATTGTGTAATATGTCCCTTAATCCAGAGATGGGTGATTTGGGTAGGGATGAAAACATTTCTATCAATATTGTTTTCTTTATTATGATTTTGGAATTTGTAGAATAGATATTGGATGTCCAAAACTCTGGTAGCATAATTATTCTAGTATCTAGATATCACTCATTTAATAGACCGCCATGTTTTCTGGGAAGTGGGATTGATTTTATCAATAGTGTGATTTTAATTTCAGGATGTTATTTTTGAATTATTATGTTGTTATATTTAATAGAGTATTCTCTGGTGTTATGGGAAAGAGTGGGTGAGTACATGAATCATGAATAATAATATATAATTGTATTTAATGTCGTTACATTTTTTATTGACATAAACTGTTATATATGAGATTGTGAGAAATTTATATGTACCATGATAGACTTAGGCCTTAAGTAGTTAAGGATTTTTATTCTCGATAACCATTGGTATACTCTTAGGGTTTTTTCTGGTGTTATAATTCACCAATTTGGTACCTATATGTTGGTAGATTTACGATTTTAATGCTAATTTTGAGTTTCCTTGTAGCATTTTAGAGA
This sequence comes from Viscum album, assembly GCA_963277665.1. Classification (NCBI taxonomy): domain Eukaryota; kingdom Viridiplantae; phylum Streptophyta; class Magnoliopsida; order Santalales; family Viscaceae; genus Viscum; species Viscum album. The sequence continues at coordinate 229,095,068 of OY728167.1, read as the reverse complement.
GTTCTCATAGGAAAATTCCTATAATTCCACCTGGGGACCCATTTTGAGAGGTTCCTATGGTATGAGATAGTCATATAATACCACTAGATAAACATAATCTTGTATCTAGTAACAATCCTGTAATTTCCCCAGCAGTCTAGGTAGCGGAAATGATTCATCCTGGGGTCTTTCTGACTAAAAATTGACTTTTTTATCAAATTACTTTTGAAGAACAATTGAGAAACCATATGAACAACATTACAACCAAAAGACCGAACCAAAGAAAGCCCATACAAAACAATAGGATCTACCCCTCCCTAAAACTAAACCGAGAAGACCAACCTTTACCATTACATGACCACTCAGCAGACAATCTCGTGTAGGAATGCACCGGCATGGAACCGATGGCATAGCCATACACTCTCAAAATACCAATTTTGAATGTCATGCTCTAGTGAGGGATTAATGATCTAAACCTCATCTAGAACAGAACCAAATAGAATGCTGGATGTGTATCACAAGAGTCACATCAAATCCAAAGACAACCAAAAATGACCACAAACAAACTCAAACTGAATTACCATACCTCCCCAATCCATCAACAGGATCCACCATTTTAACATAATTTACGAAAAGTTTTAGATTCCCAAAAATAGATTCCCTACACAGTTTCCAGGAGATTGAAGAAACCTGAATACCGGGTACACTGAACACTAGACTTTCAAACTCGGAAGCCAGCTGATCCCAGAACTGAATGTACTCCTCAAGCCTGATTCTCCCTTTATTGAAGCCCCCTACCAGGATTAAGTCATTATTATCATCAACAAGTATTTATCCTCATTGAAGTCTAATCTTAAAGACCTCTCTATCATCATAGCTCCCTCCTCTTCGGTCTCATTATTAAAAAAACATGGTTGACCACTTCTTCATCAGGACATAGCACTACCTCCAAGAGCGGGTCCTCCACATTATCTAAATCTGCTTTCTTGGAGTTTAGCTTCATTTAGGGTAAATTCAGGGTTAAGAAGCACACACTATTGGGCCAAAGATGCTGTATTTTTCTTGGGACTTCTATTTTCATCCTTATAAATAATTCCAAGGAACAATAGGACATCATAATAAAGTGTATTGGATAGATATCATCGAATCAATGTATGATATAGTTTATATTTTTAAGGATATAAAGGTAATGATAGTCCCCTATTTGAATCAGGGGCTTGCTAAGAGGTGGTGGGGTATAATGTACTAGGAATAGGGGCACGAGGGTCTGACAATAGAGGGCTTCAAATAACTCTTCATCAATGAGTAATTTCTCAAGGTTCTAGTCCTATATTAAGCCTAGAGGGAAATTTAGTAGAAAATGATTTTAGTATCTAGTTATGTAATGTTTTGTGGATTTGGTTAATTTTGTTACATTTCAATGTATAAATGGAGTGCATAAGACCCAAAACATTGAAATTTTTTTATGAATGAAGGTGAGGAATCATGTGAAGAACATGGAACTAACATAATATCTTGATGTTCTTCAAAAGACTCTCATAATTGAGATGTTTCAAGATGAAGACAATAAAGTATGACATCTCCTGATTTTTAGTGTGGCAATTGGTGGTCCTTATAATGGCATCATGGTCCCTCTTACAGTTAATGTAAGATGAGAGTTGAGGAGGTTTTCTAAGGTAGTGATAGGAAGGTTGAGATTATTATGGGTTCTTCATGTTCTTCCATGGGAGGAGTTCTACCTCTATCATTCCAATGAGGACATATGGGGAATTACCAAATGCAATATAATGCAAAACATAGAGACATCCATCTATGAGGAAATATGGATCACATATAATGATTTTTTAAGGTATTAATAAGGATGTTTAGTTAAATAAATTTGGAAAACATAATCATTTGGGGATTGGTTGATAGGTCCTTAAACTGATAGACAAACCATTACAATATGGTCAAGTTGTCAAAGTTATGGATATCAAAAAATAGTAGGATAATACATAGGATTTTTTGGACCATGTGATCGAGGGAAAGTGGGGAAATTCCTTGGGTTTAATATATTTCAAATTTCTGTGTAATATCAAGATCCATATTGTAGTTATATACGTCAATGAGATTTCATGATTTTGGAGATATCATGTATTGACTTCATTTTTGGTATGGAGTAGATGACAACTTATTAATATCGAATTGAATGTTATCATAAACAGGTATCATATAACTCCCCTGAGGGAAAGGATTATGTTTTTCATAAAGAGTGGGACATAAAAGTAGAAAAAATTTGACTATATCTATGATAGATAGGCATTATTATGGTGCACATAGAATTCATATTTCTTTTATAAATCTATGTATCTATTCCATCCACTATTCCTTCTAGGGTGGATAGTTACCGAGATGCCTTACCATGAGATTTCTTAGGACTCCACTTGATATATGAATTGCTATTGATATTAAACTCATGATAGGTACAAAAAAATATTGACACAACCCTATTTGATAGAAAGATCCAATATGAATGGATTGAAAGACAAGTTTGATTTTCTAGAGGAAAAGGGTTTCGATTAGAGGATTACTTCTCCATTGGATACACCAATTCTTTTGTCTGAGAAGGAAAACATTAATCCATGGTAGTGTATGGAATACATGAAACTGAATTAGTTCATGGTGAAGAGCATGTAACCACTGTAAATGGTAGATAATGTTTTTGATTGATAAAGGGGATCCTGGTGGTTCTCTAAAATTGAACTGTTATCTGGATACAATCAGCTTCCTATTATTGTAGAGGATATTCCAAATAAAATTAATATAATTAGTATTGGATTTTATAGATATATATTGATTCTAATTGGTTTTATGAAATCCCAAATACTGTTCATGGCTCTCAAGAACCAAAATTTTCATCCTAACCGAGAAAATTTTATCATTCTATTTTTCAACAAAATATTAGTATACTCATTATCTTTAGAGTTACATGAAATGAATATAGATAACATGTTGACTAAATAGTGAGAACATAAACTCTCATCAATGTTCTATATATATGATTTCTAGTTTTAAGATTTATAAATTCTTGGACATGTTTTATACAATGTTGGGATATCAGTTGATACAAATAATGGAAAAGTATTAATGTCTTGGGAATGTCCTAAGAACATGTTTGAGATTCTTTTTTTTCTATGGTTAGATGGGTATTACAGTTGGGTCATTATAAATGTTTTTTTATTTTGAACTCATATGAGCATTCAGACCAATAAGAGGTCAATGATTTAATAGAAGGATCAATTTGAAGAAGCCTTCAAGGAACTATAGAAAATGTTATAAATCACTCATATTTGGATTTTTCTAAACCAATGGATTTGGTATACCGTCTACTAAAATTATCATAGATTTGTGTTGGGGACTGTCTTAATGCAGAAGGATTGTGTAGTTTCTTATTGGTCTCTTTATCTATAACCCCATTGATGTGACTACTATATTAATATCCTAGATATACTTGATGTGGTCCATTCCTTAAAGTATTATCATCATTCTTTCTTTATTAATAGATTTTTTGTTTATACGGACCCAAATATATTAAGATTTATTTTTTCCTAGTGAGATGCAAACCAATGGGAGAGGTTTTGGGTTGGGTATTTGAATATAGTTGACATTGAGATGGTTTATAACCCTAGAAATGGAATTGTTATTTTAGGTGAACTCAGAATAAAGAATAATGAACTTGAGACAATGGTATCATAAAAGAAGTGGAAGATCCTAAGATCATTATCATATTGTTATAAGGGTGTATTTGGGGATTAATGGGTAGTGACCTGCCATCTGCCATCACATCCTTATTAATGGATTGAGTAAAAGCCAACTAGGAATCTGATTCTCACTGTCTACTAATACAAGAATGGTTGATATGAGATGGGTTTATTATAATTTGTTCCATATATGGGAATAAATTGATTCATGTCTATGGTAAGTAGGAAGTTCCTACTTTTACGAGGTATGAATTGATGAGGAATTTCCAATACTTGCAACAGGTAGTTCATTAGGGATAAACCAATATATATCATGAAATTAGGCATTGCTTCAAGTGGCAAGGTAGGGAGTGGTAATTTTTGGGTTTCATCAGTCATTACTTTATCTATAAATGGATTGATATGGAGAATCAGTGACTAGTTTGGTTATATTATCCTCTTTCAATGATAATATGGATGTTGTATGAGTTAACTATGGATTTTTTACAGGGGGTCACCCAAGACCCTAGGGTTTCAATATTTACAGTTGGTTTTGGATTATCTATTGATGAAATTGCCACACTCTTTAAATATTTAGGAGACACAAATATTGGATTAATTTGTTAGAATTTATGTTTGAGATATCATTTTGTGTCTTTTTGAGACCATTAGTATTATATTAGGCAATACACACACTTTAGATTAAATTTTTTGGAAGTCCAAGTGATGGGAATCAAAACTCAACTGTCGAAAAGAATGGTGTATTATCTATAGACCAAAGGATACTATAACATCCCAGGGTGGAACCCTATGAATAGTATCATAACATGACTACCACCTAACAGTATGTTTATTGCCCAGAGTGCTAGAATTTTTCAAATAATAGAATGATTATAATGAGGTGTTGTTTGGAGGGTATACTCCTTTTGTTAGAGATTACAGAGATAAATTAAATTACTCAAAAATCAGTCTTAAAATAAAAAATACAGTGAAAGTAGTAATGTAAAAAAACTATATCATATCAAATGGAGTATACATGAATATAATAATAATAATCCACTAGGATGATCACATGTAACATTTGAAAATAAAATAATTAATTAATCCCAAAATAAAGGTATATTAGGATTCATTTCAGTCCACATGCCTCACCATATCCTAAACTCAAAATCCCAATTAAATATCTCCAAATCAATCTTTTAAACTATGGGCCTAATCCCTCCCTGAACCTACAACATAAAATTGAGTGTTTCTTAGGCACCCAGGTGTAATAGAAACCCAAGAAGGGTGTGGGTAAAAAGATCAGATAGGAACCAAAAAATAGGACTTCTGCATAATCTACAATGTGATGATATGTGCATGTGACATGCTAAACATGAAACAATATATAAATTGTATAACATATATAAAAAATTTACTATATAAATATATTTCTTGAAATGATTCTGTAACATCTCTAAGAATTTCAATGGAACTATTCCATCCATTATATCACATCTTCTCAAAGGTCATATATGAATAACTTGATTCAATCCCAAACCAACATCGATCCTCCAGTATGTGACCCCAATCAACCATTCCAACATCAACTTGTGTTGGGGTGTCTTAGATAATGAGTATTAGCTTTGGGGAACCATTATCCATTCATTAGGGATCCTGTGATCACACCTCCATCCCAATGAGTAGTGGATCCTAGGGAATCACTATAAAGTCCTCAACATCAATCCTACATGATGAACCCAATGGTTGTACTTTGGCATTATTTATGATCAAGATGGAATCTAATTCATTAAGATGGGTTTCCTCAGGAAATCTTATTTTTATGAGAATGAATGATTCCTAGGTAACCCATGTAGCGAAATAGAATACACTCCAAGATATAATAGTCACTCAACATGTATTTCATGTTTCTATTCTCCTCAACAAAGAATCATTGATGAATCCACCCAGTCCTAGGGGGTATTATAGGCATTAATTGAGGGGATCCAACTGTCTCACTTGAGATGTCCAACATCTATGAATAACGATATATTACAAGCTGAAACATCATAATGAAAATTGAATTTCATATCTTTTAGTAATTACCAATGGTATAAAGGTATCCCAATTCGAATCTTGGGAATATCAGGAATTCGTAATGGTCTTAAAATCATAAGGGAATCCCAAGAACTCTTAGAATGTCTACATGCACAAAAACACATATTCTATAATTTTTGTAACTATATACCACCTCTTGGAATCCACTTCTTTATCCACCATATATAATGTATGATTTTAAAACATTGAATCCACCGACAATAAATCACGAGTCCAGAAAAAAAATATCTTGCATTAAAGGGAGTCATCCCTATCAATAGTTTTTTCTAGGGAATCCTGAGAAATCACAATAGTGTCAGGCCTAGAAGATATTTCCTAGGATTTATGGGTTCTCACATATCAAAACCTTAAATAAATAAATAAAATAAACCATATCATGGGTTTTCTAAACTCCCATTCTCAAACATATCATCAGAAACCAATTATTCTTAACCATTTGTTCAGGTTATCATGTAAAACCAAAAATCATCTTTACACATATATTTATGTACCCGCTCAAGGTCCATATGTTCATCACCAATTTAGAAACATCCCACCAAGTATTCTCAGTCTCCTTATAATTTATGGGTCAACACTCGATGCACAGAGGATGTTTCAACCCTTGTAAACAACATAAATATAACACAGCATATCATGCCTCATAGGATATACAACAAATGAAAAATTATAGAGAGAAGGATCAATCCCTATATAAAAATGTAGGTTATTCCTAGGTCTACCCACTCATCCATCTCAGCTAATTGATCCTAATGGAATTAATGTATCTCAGGGAAATTCTTTAATCAATCCCCACTGATAGACTGTCATGGCATAACACTAATACCAAAGATCATCTATGTCTTTAACACCATATTCATCCCAAGTAATATTAATCTTAATTTATAAATTAATATAATTTAATACACAAGTTAAATAAAATGTTCCAAAAACCAATGTAGCATTACCACACATACCGTGAATCTTAATCAATTCACAAATTCTATAGTGTACGTATGTGGACCACCTGAATCATTTAGAATCTTTCCAATTATTTTCAAAAGGTAATCTATGGTTTCCAAGGCATGTCCATACCTCACGAAGACTGACACATCACAGGAGAACATTTCTCAAAACAAATATTCCAAGTTAATTTCGTAATATAAAATTAATAATTAACTAAAAATTAATATTTAAAACATAAATTTAAAAAAATTATTATATTTTTTCAATACCTCACCAACAGCCTCATCGCACCAGAACCACTACATAGAATCTAGGGGTGATTCATTCCTCACTCTTGGTATCAACCCAAATCAAATCCCTATATGTGATTTTAATATTTATAATTAAATTAATTATAATTTAATTGAAAAAATGGAAAATATCACGGAATTATATACCTATAGTGAAACAACTATCATATTTAGTTAGAAATCATTTGGACACACCCTCTATGCAATCCACATGAAACCCTGTTAGAAAATAATAATTTGGACCATTATTATGTGAAATTTAAAAAACCAAAGCTAAATAATTCCAAATCAATTGAAATAGAAGTTAAATAATAATAACAGGGGATGAAATTTATGACATACCTATGTTCCACCCTGAAAACTTCAAATAAAATGGTATATAACCATAGAGGTATAAGTGAAGGATGTGGAAATAGATGTTTAAGCACACGAAAGAAGAATATGGGAGAATAGGGGCTCTACCACATATCATTTTTGGGGGAAATAGTATTTTCCCACATTAAATGTACCGCTATCTAATTGGTGGTTCACTATGTTTTTTACTACAGAACCCACCCCTACCTCTATTGAATAACCTATGAGCATTGGGAACACCTATCATGCTCCATTACATGTCCAAAAACATAACATTAATGTTTTAATACTCTAAAAAATTGATTATAAATACTGGTTCAATAACTGATCCATCCATCAAATTCAAAATTTTAAATTCCTTCTAGAATTTTGATGCTCCTTCAAACATGAGGCATTATAATCATCCCACCATAGATCTTCCTTCCCCCTAAAAGCCTAATCAAGATATCTACAATTGGTCTTGACCTATTCAGGTCATCAATTCATGAAACAATTTCCTAATCAAGCACTCAAAATCCAAATCATTTCCCATTACTCAATTTCAAAAACTAAAGATATCTTTTTACTAGAACATGATCCACTACTCATAAACATCAATAAATCATTGAGATGGTTCATAATCACACCCATCCATCCTATAAAACCCATTGTGTCCCTATACAATCCATTATCCAAACTATAGTGCTCACCAACATAGGTTTTCTCTCACTAAAGCTATTTGAAATACCTAAGTGCTCCCCACCACTCAAATTATATATCAAAAAATATTGTAGTGACGCACTAACTCACTCAACATGACTCCTAACACATGTAACCTCATCACATGAGAGAGAAGTAGTAAAATTTGGATGTTTCATAATATTATCAATTCACAATAGAAACCTACGATCTTTTATAATCCAATCCATATGTATGACTACACTGAATCTTCCTCAAAGGACCAACCCATTCCCAAAACATACTAATTGTGTTCAAAATGATGTACCAGATATCGTTTCTATACCAAAACATTAAATTACACATAATAAGACCAATCGAATATCCTATGGGTAACCTGTATCGAAATACTCTACTAGACCTACTACATGTTCCCATGTTTTTTCAAAGTGATTCCTTAACACTTAGGGGTATCCTCCGATAATTTTGATACATACATTGAAGATTAAACCAAAGATTTGATGTGAATTTCATGGTAGAATCTAATTTTCCAAATTGATCTTTATTATCTATTATACCAAGAGAACAAACACACATCTAGTACAACACATCTAGTTCATCTCAATTTATCATGAGACTCATGTCAACACCTGAACTCATTCTTATATGACATTCATGTGTAAAACTAGATTTTATGAATGAATAAAAATGGACTAAGGTATATTTCCAGCTAGAATCCTAATTCAAAAACAATAATCTAACAAATAATTATATGAATCCATACCCATAGCTGAATTCTTGATCCCCACTAGAGGAGTATTGTTGTTTTCATGTTGATAAATCAAAAAAACTAAATAATATAAACAAAACTTTATCCATCCATGAACAAGATAAGCAAATGTTTTTGAACCCACTCATACCTAAACATCAACCCATAATTCCATTTTTCACCCATTACTAGTCCATGGTAATTTAATCCACAACTCTTGAAAAATCATCTATTGGTGCACCAATCATTATGTAGCCCCAATATTCTTGATCCTCATGAAAATCCTCAACAATATCCATCACCAAAGCACATGATTCACATTTATTGATCCACTCTCACTATTCATCAGGATATCCCCTGACACTTCTGTTGAGGTCTACTCAGATTGGTTGTATCACATCACCTAATTCAATCATGATGTCACATAACACTACAAAGACACATCAATCCTCCTCAAGATCTACGGGATACTAGGACCATGTTCCAATTATCAATACTAATTAGGCCTCATCCCACAGTATATTCTCACCAATGAAACCTCATTAGGAATTATGCATGAACAATTTTTCCTCCTCAATCTCATATAGAAATAATAGTCATTATCTCTTTTATCACTTGCTACTATGGCCTAACAACATGGAGTTCATGTCAATAATATAGCCCTCCAGAAACCGATGTCATTAAAATACCAAAATCAATTCCCTTGATATCACTACATCCTTAATGGAACATTTGAAATCTACAGGGTCATGGAATTCCTTAGTACACCCATGGATTCATAAACCAAAACACATGGTATCCAAGATTCCTTGTCTATAAGGGCCTACCATGTCACATGTGTCAAGGATCATAACCAAAAACTACATAAATTTCCCGTCCTCGAGTCAATTTTATCCATATATAGACCACATTTTCATGAACCCATAGAGTCTTCCCTTTGAATCCATTCTAAATACCAAAGCATTGGAACACAAGGTTCTTAACGTTTTTGAAACACAAATGCATAATCACCCCAAACCATAAACTCAATAGAAAATTTTGTGAATTGATACAAACCAATTTTATCTTCCCATTCCTTTCCTCATTTAAAGAAATAAAAATAATGGGTTATCTCCTCTCACAGGTTACCCTCATACATATCACGATGAATCGAATCTCTAAGGCACTAATTCATCTCACCAAAGTCACATGGTCTTCCAACCAATCCCAAATTCTATATATCAAAAGTTATAAAAACAATGGGAAGAATCATTATTCTCACATCAATAAACCCAATGAATCCATCATGTTAAAATTACCCTCAAGGGTCCCACATTCATAAGGGAATATAATGCCTACTCAACCACCTATAATGGAATTTATTCTCATCAATCATCCACCTACTGAACTGGTCCCTCAAGAACCAAGATCTTATCAATCATAAGCTATATATATGTATAAATTAATATATATATATACATATATATATCAACATCTCCCTAGATGAACTGTTTCTGATAACAATACTCATGAGTTTCTATTTTATCAACTGTTGTTAAATGGTATATCAGAAAAAACGATATAGGTTGTTAATAAGATGTTAACTAATTGAACCTAATGAGAAATTACCCATAAGGGGTTCCTTTCTAGTGAATAAAATTCAAATGCCTATATATAAGTGTGGTTTCAACTCCTACACATGGAACAACATCATCATCATTATCATCATGTATACCACCATATATCCAGATGGACTTTAATTAGATGAAAACATATATACATATTAGTCTGGCTGAGTAGAATGACACAAAAAACTTATATGGGAAAACACCAAAATATTTATTAATGACACTTAATATAGTTTTCCCTTAGTCATATGAGATACAAATCACCCACTATTAGACCTATATATCATGTTATTACTTATGTTTCAGATGTAATGATTGAGACACCTATTTCCTCTCTAAAATAATAGTCAAATTTTTAATCAATCATAAACCTAAAAATTCCATGTGAGTTATGTGAGGTGAAATCATATATAAAACCACAATATTGCATTCCAAAAATATTAATATTGGGCTTTGAAACAATGAAATATTACGAGAATCGGTGTTCCTGATACACTAGCCTCGTATCCACCACAAGCTATAACACATTACTATATCTTCTGTCAATCACTTCCAAAAATATAACTACAATAGAAAATAAAGTCTATCATATAACTTTATAAAACCCTATCTCATCTCACTCTAAATAGTATCTATAATGGACCTCAACATGACTTCAGGTGCACCTCCCCACTGGTAGAGGATTCCAGCTAGTAGCGAGGTTCTAAAAAGGTTTTTATGGAAGATATACCCACTACATTAGAGTGTGAAATAATAAAATAAATCATTAAACATCATATATTGAATAAATAGCAATGTGAAAGCTGTAAAATAAAACAACGAATATTGAAAGAAATATAGTATGCAGGAATATAAGATTGATCACCTAATAAATTGATCACATATACAATGTGATGAAAAATATTTAATAAATCCAAAATAATATATTAGTCTCCACTACAATCTCTATGACTCACCTCATCCCAAACTCCAAATCCCATTTGAGGTGCTCCAGCTCGATCATGCTAACATTGGGTATCATCCCACCCTAATCCTTTGATAGACATGTGAGAGCTTGTTAGGTACCCCAGTCCAATATCTACCCATGTAGGGTTCAAGTTAAAAAATAGTAGGGAACCGCAAAAATGGCACCAAACATAACCAATAATGCATTTATGTGTACACTTTACACGCTCTGCAAGAATAAATAAATAAAATATAAAACATAAAAAAAACAATAAAAAATACCTACTTTATCCCGATGTCAGAATATCACTGAGAATTTAATGGGGACCATGGTAAATACAATATCATTAACTCACTAATGGAAAATATGCATAACCTAGTAAAATTCCAATAACAATCATTGATCCTCTCGTTAGAGAGACCAATTGACTACACCTTCTTTGTCTCGTTTTAGGGTGTCTCTAAAAAATAGAATCACCTCAAGGTAAACATTATTCTATCATTGGGTATCCATTTATAATACCTATATAATGATGAGTAGCATACCTTGTAAAATCACTAATAATACCTCATCCTCAAGACCATAAGATAAACCCCATCGTAGTAGGTAGGTGTTCATCACTGTGAGACCGAAATCTTATTCAAAAGAAGTGGTGGTACTTGGAAATATTATATGTCTAATTGTGACTAATTTCTAGATGACCCATGAAATTGAATAAAATATCATTCTAGTTTGTATGGTCACTCACACATGTATCCACAACTCATGGATCCTTAGTAAAACCAGCACTGATGCATCCACCAAGATCCAGGTATATTCTGGGCATCTATTAAGAGGTTCCAATGGTCTCTCTTAGGATGTCCAGAATCTATTGATAGGAATATATTCCCTCCTAACACCATGTCCCACCATTAAAATCCTATAATCCCAAGTTATTCACAATTTTTATGGGTATTTAAATTGGTATCTTAGACACCTCATACCATCACAATTATCTCACAATAAAAAAATAACCCCTAGAACTTGTTTCTTGACTACACACACACAATAACATATTCTATTATTCTAGATCCTAAATACCACCTGTAGGAATACAATAATATATAAATAAAATATATTATATTCTAGTCAATCTAGGAATCATCCCATAGTAAATAATGAGATTGGATCCCAAAAATAATGGGTATCTTATGGTTATGTATATCTCAATAGGTGATTCTGAAGTGTCCTAAGAAATCATAGAATTCTGAGCACAGTGGAAAATTACCATGAAACCTAGGAAATCACATGTGTATCTCCCAAATCCAAGAAACCTGGAGCTGGTGCATTACATTATTACATTAACATAGATACATGCTTTAAATCCCAAGGTAATGAATAATTTAATAGTTTTGGAAAACCATATTATATACATGGTACCAATAATACATTAGGAAGGGAAAATAAAAACATGATACATAATAAAATGAAATAAAATGCATCCTTGAAATTTATTCAAATAAATCTTCTTCATAACCTAGGAAAATAAAATAATTTTAGGGTGATCTAAAATTATCATTAAGGGTAATTAAAGAGGAGGAAATAATGAATTGATGATAATAATAAACATAGAGAGGTAAATAATTGACAACACCTTCTATAGAAATAACTACATAAGGAAAAATCAATATGAATGGTAGAAAACCAAAACACATGTCATCTATATCAATAAACTAAGAATATAATGAATCCATAGATATGTCAACGAAAATTATCATGGATAAATAATAACTATGTGTAAATGCGGTCGATGATTAGTTATTGGACTTTTTGTTTCCTATGTACATGTAACATTTAACATTAGGACCTTCCACGTCATGTTTTAGCATATCGGGTAAAAACTCATCTATTTTGGCCAACTATTTTGTCTCAGGATACAATCGATGCATCAAGGGGCTATCTATAATTGGGCCGCACCTGTGTCATACCTTCCCAAATCATTCCTCACATCGAATAATCGATTCAATTAATAAAAAATATTGTTTATCAAATATACATATTGATTAAAGGATATAAATTGATCAATAATTTCCTATTGGAGGCTAGGTAATAGCTAGTGTTGTTGATGTTGATGAATGGAAATACTATTGAATGACCATTAAATCATTTTTGAGGAAAAAGTATTTAACCATTACAATGTGTTGCATACCCCTTTTAAACCATTGAATCATAATATCAATGAAGTAGTAACATTAAATGAACATATAATATCATGATAATAAAGCTATTTATGATATACTATTTCAAAGGGTTGTATATGAACCATTTAAAAATGAGTTGTTTCATAACCAAAAATAAGTCTCAACGGAATGTAAATTTAGATTAAATCATTTATATTGTGTATGAAGTTTCATTTGTGTCATTATATTACAGAATAATAAAATTATGTTAATTATTAACGTGATTAAGAATATTTTTTATTATTATCATTACTTTTATTTCATTAATTTTAATTTTTTTAAAATACTACATAAAAAATAAATTTACATCATGTGTTTGGAACATATTTGGATTATGTGTTAGAAATGACTTCGATATAAAAAAATTTCTAAAGGGGTATGTATATAAAAATATATAGAATAATAATCATGATATAATTATTATATTTATAAATAAATTTAACTTTCAAAACAAATCGTGAAATTTGGTTATGAAAAATAGACAAATGTTACAATCATGAAGATGGTAGGTCGTACGTACGCATAAGTAATATTCCCATTTTTCAATGATCGTTATGGAAACAAGGTATGTAATATTATATAATTCATGAAGGATAATTATAAAATAAATTCCATGTTATTTAATCATATGTTCTAATATATATATTTCTTTTGAATTAAATGAATCACATCATGTCGAGGAGGCGGTAGTCCACATGTCAATGACTGACGTTGTCACTTTTTAGTGAGTGATATGGGTAGTAAAGAAAATTATACGTTATATTCCTAGATATTTAATTATTAAAATAATATAATATATATTTCATATATTTAAAATATTTTTAATTAAATCCATCCTTTATACATTCCATGTATAGCATGAATGAATCACATCACTTTGGGGAAGCGGTAGTACACACTTCCACTAATGATGCGATCATATTAACACAAAATGACATGTATAAAGTTATGTGGTATGAAATACTATATATTAGTAAATAAATAATATGTATCAGTTATATCATATATAAATAGTTTTTTAATCATATTTCCCAACTCTTAAAGGTGGTAGAAAAAAAAGAACAATCATTGTTTCGTGAGACTGTAGTTCGTCGTACATGAACATAAGTTCGTTGACTATTTGATGGATGTGTCTATATGTTTTGGTTTAAATATTAACATTAAAATATGTAATTATACTCATAATATATGGTTTTTATATAATAAAATAATAAGAAGAGTTTTGGGTGGGTGTATAATGGAATTAAAACTAAAGAGAATGAATAAAGATCATACCTATTCGTTGGGTAACTCTTTTTGGTTTTCACCAAAGGGATTCCTTGGATGGATTTCTGCCCAATGTTTGGTTTCTAGATAGAAGAGATGGATTTTGGGGGTTGAATTTTTCAGATCATGTTTGAACCTATGTGGTTTTAGAGGTTTCAAAAAGTGGGAGGGTGGGGGCCTTTATAAGTAATGTAAATGAATCACTTGGTTTTTTTAAAAAAAATATTGTACCCACGTTTTTACCTAAAAATTGGTTTAAAAACCCAAAAAAAAATTGATCCAAGTGTTGAAAATGTCTAAATATTTCCATTCAGTGGATTTTTGAAAGAATTATATGTAATTTTGGCCCTTAAGTTTAAGGTTTAGTCAATTATTATGTTTAATTTCACCTTAATCGTTACAATTAATTTTAATTACTCTCACAAATATTTTTTTTGTAAAAAATATAACCAAAATTAATTCAACATTATAAATTATTCAAATTCGGATTATGGAATCCATTTTCCAAATTCTAGTCAGATTAGTGGAATAAATTAATTTAAATTTAATATAATGGAAGGGATGACGGTGATGGTTTTTAAATTAAAAATATCTATATGATTGCTTTGTTTTTATACCCAATTAAAAAGAAAATTTAATTACAATAACCTAAATTAGAATAATTGAAAACTAATTAATATAATTTTACTTTAAAAAAAATAAAAAAAATATTAACACTATAAATAAATTATACAAAAAGGTAGTTTTCAATTTAAATTAAGTATGTTTCACTATTAATTATAAAATTAAACATCACATAAAATACCAAACATTCACCCAAAATTAATTTTTATGTTTCTATTTCAATTATTAAGTTTTTATTTCCATATAGAGTCTAAAAAGTTACCAAAAATTTAATTTATAATTGGTTCTCCATTAAAAGATAGTAAAAGTGCCTAAATGGAAATATAGTTTTTCATTCATAAAATTGTATTTATTATTATCTTATGCCTATAAAATATATTTTATGATTTAATATATATTTTCATGAATATATAATATATACAGATATATATATATTACATTAATATCACTGATAAATAATAAGGACTCGACCTTAAAAATTACATAATAGAGTAAATTCAAACAGAATTCACATTATTAAATTCCCAAAGATATTTTTTTATTTGAGTTTTAGAGAATTAGGTCATAACACATACATGAAAAACTACTATCATACAATTTTTTTATTAATAAAACAATATCCATTATCACAATATAGATTTTTATAATAAAAGATGGGTTCTTTTAATGAAACTTTTTCCTGACGTTCATCTTGGCATCTTCTTTTATCCTCCCAATCCTAGAACCTTGTGAAAAACATTTAAAAACATGGGATAAGAACAAAAATACTATTAAGGGACCTAAAATTTAACACAAATATTTTTCCATTAATATATACCAACATTTGAAATCAATTTCACAAAACATACTTCTCACCCATAGAGTATCATATATATACATTGTGAAAACAATACATTCCCATAAAACATATAAAACATTAATAAACATTATAGGATACATGCGTAACTTATTTACTAATATTTTTACCATGATGGATACCATAATATTTTTAACCATCACGGATACCTTAGAATGTAACCCTCACGACTACATTATGTTGCAACCCTTGCGACTACCTTATGGTGTAACCATCACAGTTTCACATGGAATAACCATCACAGTCAACATACAACATAAATATACTCAACTCATTATAGGGAGATCTAGGTACCACCCTTATTAATAATCAATGCCCAATAACCAGAAAACAATAAAAAAATACAGACTTCCATCACAAAAACATTTCATGAGAGAAATTACTTATTTTAAATGGATATTAGGGAAATAAAATTAAAAAATTTTCCTTGAAAATAATAATGTAATATTTTAATGCATACATAAATAAAATAATTCATAATTAAATCTGGTAAATCCTCTCATCGAATAAATTTAAAAAAAATTCATTTTGAATTTCATAAAAAACATTAAAGGGATTTTATAAGAAAAATCTCCTACTTCAGGTTTGTATTATTTGAAACGTGTTAAAAAATAATATAAAATTGTATAAAGAGAAGAATTAATTTTTTAAATGAAAATATTCATTTCAAAAATACATTTCATGATCATTTTATAAAAACATTCCACCCATTTAATAATAATATTTTGTTATTTTCATTGTTTCGGGTGCGTTATTTTAAAGGTTTCCATGGTTGGTTTATTATGGAATTCCAAGTAAAAAAGAAATAATAATCCCAAAGTGAGAACATATATATATATATTTCATTTTAAAAAAATTATAAGTGAATTTTATAATTCCATTAATACGGTATTGGGTAATGAAAAATCATAATCCAAGATGGTGATGAATTGACACAACACAGAGAATAATTATATTTTTATGAAAAAACAAAAATATGAGATTTTATGTTTAATATACCATTAACAGAATAAAATAAAATTAAATATATATATATATATATATGATACTATTTTATGCAGGAAACATTTATTAGGGGGAATGGATAATGTGGAAGTGAGAAACAATTTAAAAGAGAAAATGAAGGAATTTACCTCTCGAAGTTTTTCTCCTTGAGATCCTCCTTAAGGCTCTTGGATTTAGAATTTTTGTGAGACCAATTACACTAGAATATGTAAATGGATGTGGATCAGATAATTTGGATGATATTAGTTGTGAAATATTCCTTATGGTGATGAAATCATGTGAATGAATGAGTTTATTTTTAAAATGTAGGAGAGGGGATATTTTGGAGTTACTTAAAATATTAAATTATAATAAATATAACATAGAGTTTTCGAATTAAACAAGGAATAAAATGATAAAGGGGTTTAAATTTTCATAGTAATATTTTTATTTTGTTTCCATTTTCCCATTTTCAATATTTTTGTGATTTTTAAATAATTTAATAAAACATTATATTCATGAAAAATATAATTTTTCAAATTAAACATTATTCATAACTATGACTATAAAAAATAAAAAAAATTCAAAATCAAACAAATTATTAATATCCTTGAAATATCATATTAATTTATATAAATCATTTATTACCTTAAAATTATCATCTTACATTTATTTTAATATTTTTTATATCATTTATTTAATTTTTCCATTTAATTATTAATTACTGCATCCTCACTGTAAGAGCTATTATTGTATTTCTCCCTTCCAAAAATTAAAATTAAAATTAAAAAATTAATGATAAATTTACTTCAATTAAATGAACTATTTATGTTCACAAACACTTCAAAAACTGTATATTGAAATATTATACTAATTAAGAACTATAGTGTAAAAAACATGAAGTAATATTAAAATAAATATTATAATGTTCAAGAATTGAATCATGTGGGGTAAAAGGTCTGAATTTATAATCCACAAATGATATTGGATGAAAAATAATCATCCAAAATTATTTATTAAAATGTTTTAGTCATTTATGGTTTTTAATAATTTCAATTTAAAATATTGTATTTGTTTTTCTTCTTCTTGAACAAGCACTTAATCAGCATTTTATAAGCATTAAAAATAATGAATTCATTTATATAAAATTATAATAAATTAAAATAAAAAAATTAAATAACTAAGGTTCAAAATAATAATTTATATTCATTCATTAACGATACTTACACAAATCTATATCCAAGAAACTTATTTAATTTTTAAATTTTCATTTTCTTGCCTTGCGGAGGCATTATAAGGAATATGGATAAGACTCTTGTTATATAACTCTATAATTAAAAATTAAAATAGAAAACCAATTATATATAATAATTATTAATGATCAATTTAGAATTATTTTTATCACTCAATTATTATCTAAGAGCCATCAATTTTTACTTTTTCAATGTTGGAGAGACACTGTCGATACTATGAATGAGTTTTATACATATCATGAAATAAATTATAACATACACGTAATAAATTATCATTTTTTAAATATTTATTAAATAATATCATAATTTATTAATTTAGTATGTTTAAAAAATTTAAAATCATAATTATTTCTTGATGATGTCACAAAAATATTCTATTTTTTAACAAACATATATTTTTTTAATATTCACCAAAAATATAACATTTTCAATAAATTCTAAAAATTTTGCACTAAGATAATTTCAACAATCTGATTTAAAAAATTAAATTAGTTTTGTCAAATTAAAAATATATACATTGAAATTTTTCATTTTAAATGTTATAATGTATGAAATTATTTTAATAAAATTATTTATTTTAAAAGGTTTTTAACATAGAGAATTTAACTATTTAATTCAAGAATATTAATAAATAAATAAACAAATTATTCTATGTATAATTGGGAGAATACGTCCCCCCACACTTTTTGAAATTTAATCCTCGCAATTTTATTCACTTATTAATCAAATGGGGATACCTTTACCTCATAGAATGTTCAAATACCCATGTTTCTTATTCTATAATGTGGTTTCTACACAAAACCATAACCTAGTGAATTTCCATATCTGAAAATACTTTATCTCTACAATCATGAATATGAATAGGTTCACTTTATAAGAAAGGTTATCTTCCAACTGAACTACTTTTGGGATCAAAACATGAGTTTGATCTGGGAAAAACCTTCATAAAATTGAAACATGAAAAACTTTATATACCTTGGATTAACTCAGAGTAATATTTACATGGTAGGAAAATAGTCCAACTTTCTCCTATAATTAATAATTTATAATGAACCCTGGAATTATATTTCATTTCTTACGAAAACATGTAACACATATCAACAGATATATTTAAGTAAAACATCATCACCTAACTCGAAATAATGTTTTTCCACCTATTATTTTCAAAACTATTCTGCCTTCTCTGAGTTGTCCTCAGGTGTTTCTAGATTATATTCACTTTCTAAGACTCTTCCTCTACAAATTTCCTATCCTATCAACTTCCTTTCTCAAAATTCATCCCTAGATTATTTAGTTTGACACCTCTTTCCATATAAAACCACCAATGGTTTTATCTATATACTATAATGAAAACTATTTTTATATGGAAACTCAACTAAAGAAATATGTGTATCCCAACTTCCCTGGTAATCCATTCAATATGAATGAAGAATGTCTTCCAAGGTAAGAATTTTTTGTTTTTTTTTCATTGTATTAGGTTTATCATGAAAAGTTGTAATTAAATTTATTTTAATTCCCAATGACACATGAAGGAATTTACAATAGTTATAAGTGAACCTGGGATCACGATTAGATAAAATAGAGAGAGTAACTCCTTATAGCCTAACTATGTATTTAAGATGCAATAGAGAAAGTCGATCTAATGACAAAGTATCTCTAATAGGAAAGAAATGTGAATATTTATCCATTAGATCAACAATAATCTAAGTCACATTCATACCTTGAGAAGTATTTTTTGTCTCTCCATAATATCCTTGGATATAATTTTCCATTTCCACCTTAGCATTGAGAATGGTTGAATCATCCCCCATAATAGTTTTTTTTCAACATTTACCTGTTGACAAGTAAAAAATTTTAAGGTAAAATGATAAATATCTCTTTTCATTCAATCTCACAACTAATAATCTCGATGGACTCTGTACATCTTAGTATTTCTTGGGTGAACTGAAGATGAAGTACTATGAGCTTCACATAATAATTTTTTCTTCAGAAAGGAATCACAAGGAATACATAATCACTTTCCAAATCACAGGACATAATATTTATCAACATTAAAATCAAGAAACATACCTTTCTTCTTCAATTATAACTTTTTTACTTAACTCACAATCATTCTTCTACACTTAATTAATTCAATCTAAGAGATACGACTTCAATAACAGCGATAGAATAATAGAGGAATACATGTACCAATAACATCCAATAAAAAAATCATCAAATTATTAACCAAATGGCCATGTTCCAAATTTAACATTTTTAAGGTACAATGATGTTTTCAACTCAAGGAATATTTTACATTGTTATATTCTTCCATATGGTAATTGATTGTATAATCAGAATTATTTATCAATTCATGTAATCATATCTACCTCATTTTCAATTACGTCTATGTAAATATATACTTTAATCTTTTATGATTAGTATATATTTCAATCTTTTATCTATAAAAATGGTGTGTCAAAATTATTATATCAAAAACAATAGAAGTTAATTACAAATCCGCGGTAGGAGAATTTAACTAAGAAAGTTTTATTTTTCGTGAAGCATAATAAATTACATAATCATTCTACATCAGAACACAACCCAGTCCATTCAATAAAGCATCATTGTAGATGAAAAAATAACTATTTTTTGATGGAATTTCCAATAATATTAAAGGTAGAAATATCGTCATCAATTATTGAAACCACTTAGTTGGATTGGAGAACATTTTCTAGGTATTTTTGAAGGATCTCACTATAACAATTTTCTTATAATCGTGCTTCTTCACATCATTCAGATCACTCATTGGGATTGTATTTTTGTAATTCTCAATCTCACCACATTTAAAACACATTATCGTTTTCTTATCAGAATTAAAATTTGGATCAATTTCATTTCAATCTGGGACTATATGTCTAAACATACAACATCAAAAACACTTCAAGGATTTTTTATGGAATTCACCAAGATTACTTTTACTACTACTCCAACAAACTTGATACTGGATTTTCATATCATCAGATTTTAATTTATTGATTCATACATATTTTGATCCATCTAGAAATTTTATTATACTTTTTTTCCAAATCTCACATGATCATAAGAAAACTTCATTTCTACCCACTTATCACATCAAAAAATCATAATTTTTTAAAATCATTGTAACCTAATTCCCATTGATATCTTAGCATAAATCTTGAGTAAAAATGATTTATTTTAATATCAACACCTTGAATAATATTTAAAGAATACATTTCTAAATGAGGGAATTTCTCTTCATAAACAACCAATAAATCATCCTCTATTTATTTCTATCTAATTAATTTAATGTCCATCATATTTTTAAAATCCTTAGGAAAATATTTTTCGATGAAAATATTCTGATTTTTATCACATTCGATGGAATCAATCCCCTCACTATCCCTTGTATTACTAATCATTGACCACCAATGGTCGGATTCACCTGTAAAATGTAAATATAATAACTAAAATTTCAATTATATGAACAACCCATGGCATTGAATAACTTTTTAAGGGATTTAATCAACCCTTCAATTACTACCAACAAAGAAGTTCCACTCAAATCAAGAGGTTGTTACTTCATAAAAGGTTACAATATTATCATGTTCCTTTATGGTATCTCTATGTATTCTCTTTAATGGATTCCACCACCATTTTAGCCTATTTCAACTGATCCTTTACTATCACAAAATTCTCAGCTAAAATTCCCACCATTCCATGTTGTGGAATCGTAATTATATCAGCCTCTCTATGCATTCCTACTTCACCTTCCCTTTTTCATCTAAGGAAAACTATATTGAATATAAATAATTTAGATTAATAGACTTTGTAATATTTAAATTATATATCATTTCAACATAACTATAAGGAAAATATAATTTATGGATATTCTTTTAACATCATCCTAACCCCTACAGTTATCTAAAATGTGTTATGATACAAACAATAAGGACCCAACATTAAAAATTTCATTACAGAGTAAATTTAAATAGACTTTATATAATTATATTCCCAAATATATTTTAAATTTAGATTTTTAAATAATTAAGTCATAACACAAACATGTAATCCCATAAGAATACAACGTGGATATTAGTAAAATAATATACATTTTTTCAAAATAAAAAATATTATAATAAAAACTGAGTTAATTATCATGAAAATGTTTCATGACTTTCATCTTGGAATCTTCTTTTCTTTTAGAAATCATTAAACACTATGAAAAACATTTAAAAACCTAGGATGAGCACACATATATTGTTTTGGGACATAAAAAATAAATCAAATATTATCCCATTATTACCTGTAAAAATATGAAATCAATTTCCTAAAAATATACTTCTCAACCATAATGTATCATATACTTACTTTTCAAAAACAAGATATTCCCAAAAAATATAGAAATAAAAAATAAACCATTTATGTAACTTGGGTAATTACTTATTATTGTTACTCTTGTGTCGGCAATATGATTTGTAACCCTCACAGCTAACATAGAATGTAACCCTCACGACTCCCATTGGATTTAAGCCTCACAGTTACCTTCTGGTGTAACCATTGTAGTTACACATGAAATAACCATTACATTAAACTTCCAATATAAAAATTCCCAATGCATTATAGGGAGATTATATCCCACCCTTCATCATAAAAAATTACCATTAACATAAACAAAGTCAAAAAACATGAACACTTGCATCCTAAAAACATTTCTTGAGGAAAATCACTTATTTTAAAAGAATAATGCACAAATAAAAATGAAATTCTTTTAATTGAAAATAAACACGTAATATTATAAATTATATATAAAAACATTAAGGATACATGAATTTGGGAAAATCCTTTCCATCATTATAAGTAAAAAAACATTATTTTTTAATTTCATAAAAAACATTAAAGAGGATTTTAAAATAAAGATAACTTTCCTCATGTTCCTCTTACATAAAAAATGTTCAAACATCATATATAATGTTTTAAATTATTTTATTAATATATTTTAGAACAATATTAATTTCATTAAAACCTTATATAGTATTTTTTATCAAATTCCCCACCATTTTTTAATAATATTATTTTATTTCAGTTGTTTTAGGTGTGTTCTTTTAATGGTTTCAATGGTAAGTTTATTATGGACATCCTTATAATAAATAAATAAAACAATTGATGAAATAATATATATATATATATATATATATATTAGGTCATTTTAAACAATTATAAGTTAATTTTACCTTTCCCATAATGTGTTATTAGGAAACAAAAAAATTATCGTCCGTGAAGGGGGTGAATTGACATTCCTCATACGATGATTACATTTTTAGGAAAAGAAAAAATAAGAAATTTGATATTAAATATACAGTTAACACAATAAAATTATAGTATACATATGATACTAGATTTATCATGAAACATTGGATAGGGCTCAAGATATGGTAGTTATTAGAAAGAATTTAAAAGAGAGGAAGAAGGAATCTACCTCTTGAATCTTTTCTCCTTGAGAATCTCTTTAAGCCTCTTGGAATTGAACAGTTTGTCAGAACAAGAACACTAAAATGTTTCAGTTGAGAAGTATAAATAAATATTTAAGATGTTACTATAGAAATATGGATTAAGGTGACTAAATTAGGTGAAGTAATGAGTTCCTTTTTATAACTGAGTTGAAGGGATATTCAGGAATTACTTATAATATTAAATTATAATCAGTCTAATGTATTGTATAAGACTAAAAAAATTTCAGATATTATATTGGGGTTAAATTATCTTTATAATATTATCATTCACATCCTTGTTCAATATTTATGTGATTTTTTAAAAATTTAATATAATATTTTATTCATGAAAAGTAATTTTTGAAAAATTAAACAATATTTTGAAATATGTCATTAAAACATCAATACATAGTTTAATATTCAAAAAAATTATTATATCCTAGAAATATCATAATCATTTATATAAATCGTGTATTACCATAAAAATAACAAATTATTTTTATTTTAATACTTTTAATATCAATCATTTTATCTGTCCATAAAATTTATAATTACCACATCATCGTTGTGAAAGTATTTATGATATTTTTTTTTGTAAAAATGAAAAATAAATTATTATGTATAAGATAATTTATTATATTTAAATGGAATATTTATGTTTGAAAAATATTTCTCGAACACCATATATTAAAATACTATACTAATTAATAACTATAGTGTGTACGACATTACTTACATTTCAAAAAAATATTTTGATGTTCTTAAAGTGAATCAAGTGGGTCCAAAAGAGTCCCAAATTAGAATAAATGTATTATATTGGTCGAAAAATAAACATGCAAAAATATTAGTTCCAATTTTTTGGTCATTTAAGGGTTTTTATAATTTTAATTAAAATAATTTTATTTATTTATCTTCTAATTGCACAAGCATTACATCAACATTCCATAAGTATTAAAAACAATTATTTCTTTTATAAAATTGAAAAATAAATTACTATAATAAAAATAAATAAATAATGATCAAAATAATCCTTTATATTCTTTTAATAGGTATATTTACTCATATCTATGTCCAGAAATATTTTTAAATTTTTAAATTTGTCTTTTCATGCATTGTGAAAGCATTGAACATGTATTTTGATAAGACTCATGTTATATGACTCTATAATTATAAATTAATGTAAAAAACCAAATTATACAATTTAATTAATTAACATTTCATGCAAGTAATTTTTAGCAGTCAAATATTATATATAAGTCAGCAATTGTGATATTGTCTATGCTGGGAAGACATTGTGTCGAAATTGACAATGATTTCTATATTTATCATGAAATATATTATGAATTAAATGTTCTAAAATATATTTTTTCAATATTTACAATATAATTTCATAATTTATTCCTTCCATATTTTTAATAAATTTTACATCATAATTAAGACGTGAAAATGTCATAAAAATAAAGCATTTTTTATTATTCCAAAAAATATTACATTTTTAAACAATTATAATAAATTCACAGTAAAATAATTTCAACAAAATGAATTCAAAAATAATTTTTTTTTCATATTAAAATTCTATAATTTGATAATTTACCATTAAATTGTAATAATGCGAGAAATTAGTTTAAAAAATTATTTATTTAAAAAATTATTTAACATAGCAGGTATAACTATTTAATTCAAGAGTATTAATAAATATTGAAACAAATTATTTTATCAATACATGGATCATTACACCCCCCCCATTCTGAATATTCATCCCCACAATTTTGTTCACTTATTAAACAAATGGTGAGACCTTTAACCCATAACATTTTCATATTCCCATGTTGTTTCTTCTACAATGTGGTTTCCCCAAAAAAAAAATTATCCTGGTGAATTATCTTATTATGGAATATTTTCTCTCTATGAACAAGAATATGAATAGAGTCCGCATCATAAGAATTTTTATCTTCCATCTTAACTACTTATGGGATCATAACATGATATGAATATGTTACATAATTTCTAAACATCTAAACAAGAAAATCATTTTGTACTTGGGATAAACCCATAGGAAAATCTAATCAGTATATAACTATTCAAAATTTATATAGGATTTCAAAAGGTCCAATGAACAGTGGAATTATCCTTTTTTATACCGAAATGCATAACACATTTCTAGTGAGATATTTTAAGGAAAACAAGATCACCTACATTTAATGAATTTTCTTTCCCCTTTTTATCTATTTAAAATTTATACCAGCTCTGAGATGTCCTCATGTTCTATATGATCATCATCACATTCTCACTTGATTCTTCAAAAAAATTCCCATAAACTTCTTTTCCCCGTCATCATCAAAAAATTATCGATTTCAGAACTGATTTCCTTATAACAACTCCAAATGTGCCATCTGTATACTGGAATGAAATCTGCTATTATATAAAAACTCAACTAAATAAATATCATGATCCCAACTTCCCTGGTAATCAATAGATTAAGCATGAAGAATGTATTCCAAATTATGAATTTTTCTCTTAGTCTGCCCATCATATTTAGGATGAAAATGTGGGATGAAATTTAATTCGATTGCCAATAACTTATAAATTCCCTTCCTAAAATTTTAAGATAACCTTGGATAGTGGTCAGATACAGTAGATAGTGTAATTACATGTATCCTGACTATTTCCTTGAGATAAAATTAATAAAGTTGATCTAAATTATTAGTATCTTTAAGAGGGAGGAAATCTACATATTTAGTCTTTCAATGAACAATAACCTAAATATCAAAAATTCCTCAAGAAGTATTTGGTAGTCCCACTAATAATTATATGGATATATTTTCCCATTTCAACTCTTGATCTAGAAAAAGTGGATGTATACCATTGGGTAGTTTTCACTCTCCTTTAACCTGTTGATGAGTCAAACATTTCATGGTAAAATCAGTGGTATCGATTTTCAATTTATCCCACTAGTAATACTCTCAATGTTCTCTGTACATATTAGTAATACAATAATGAACTTAATATAAGAACTGTGACCTTCACTTAACAATTCATTCTCTAGTTTTGAATCACAAAGCACACATAATCTCTTCCCAAATATAAAGAGATAATCATTCTCAATATTAAATTCAGGAAAAATACATTTCATTACTAATTCTAAATATCTCCATAAAACATAGTCTTCCTTCTGTTATGGAAAAATTTTGTTTGTGAGAGATGACTACACTGACACTTGAAACAAAACAGAGTAATTTCCTTTACAAAAAACATCACAACAAAATTATACAAATCATTAACCAAGGGATCATGTTCCAAACGTAACATGGTTAAGTCAACTACCCATGGGAGGTTATGAGAGTGGTGGGTCCCACACGAACCCCACCCCTCCATATTCCATATCGTTCCATAACACTCCATTTATTAAGTCAAGTTGAGTTAATTAATTGAGGGAATTAATTCAACTTTTGAAGTTCAAATGATTATGTTATGTTAATAAAATAAGTGATGAAATTATTTTATTTTGGTTTAAATCTTGTGGTGTGAGTCTTTGGAGAAAAGTTGAGGAGCTTGAATAACTTCTTCTTCTTCTTCAAAGGAGAACGTGAAGAACGCGAAGAACGCCGGATTCCTCAGAGATCGACGACGCGACACCGACGAATCATTTCTCTGTGAC
This sequence comes from Viscum album, assembly GCA_963277665.1. Lineage (NCBI taxonomy): Eukaryota > Viridiplantae > Streptophyta > Magnoliopsida > Santalales > Viscaceae > Viscum > Viscum album. The sequence goes on along the minus strand of OY728167.1, from coordinate 229,067,356 downwards.
AAGACTCTCTCCTTCCACGGTGGTTATTTCCACGATGAACCCTCACTCAATGAATTCGATGAGGTTGGGTTTGTATGTGTTTTTATTCGTGAATTCTTCCGTCAACTATCCTCGTTCAATTGGACCGCTTGCAATCGTTTAACGGAAGGGGGACGGACTGAACCAACATGGCCGACCCTCCTTCTTTATTATTTTTGTGTTGTTTTTGTTCGAAGGAAAATGATGTGGTGCCGTCACACCGCATGGGAATGAGTGACAAAGATGTGTGGCGCCGTCGCGCCGCGCATTTGAAAATCAAACCAAGCCGCTGTGCCATCACGCTGTGCCGGAAAAACCCAAAGACACCGCGGCCTAAGTGGGGCTGCGGTGGAGGGGCACGGCGCCGTCGCACCGCACCAGTCGGTCCAAGGCTGTGGATTAAGCTTCGGTGGAGCAGCTGAACCGGCGGCCTGTTCCGGGCCACCGACGTCAGAGCAGGGGAACCAACCCTTGATGGTCCCATGGCGGCAACAACCGGCCGGACGGAGTGGGCCGGCCGAACAGGGGAAGAGGCGGGGGTTAAGACCCCCAGCTGGCCAACTTGAGCGGCCCCCCGTCATGGGGGCCGCGGTTTTGAAACAGGGGGCAGGTGCCCCCCCCCCCATCCACTCGTCTGAAACGGCCAAGCCACTTGGCTGGCACCAACGTGCCAGCGCGCTGGGGCGGGCCCCACCCAAGCGGGCCGGACCCGGACCCGGGATGGGTCGACCCGGTTCGGGCCGACCCAGAGGGTATCAGGCCGGGTCGGACCGGGCCCGAACCCCCTAATACCGGAACCCTCATGGTCTTTAGCCCATAACATTGGCTGCGGACCTCTAATTGACACACCGTCATCTGAGATGCGATCTTTGGATCGAGGCAGTCGTTTCAGTATATCGCACTCAACATTTCAGAGTACTTTGGGTTCGGCCGGGTTGGTTCGTACACGAAACCAATCGGGCCCTCGGAGCAGAAACACTTATAACATGAGCTCCAGATGACCGATTGACATGTCGTCGACGTTTGTTGGATTCCTCTTAGTGATACGGAACTTTGGGAATACTCTAATCGAGGTTTGGACACAGTTGGAGTACGGTCGGGTTGGTTTTGACTTAAAAACCAACCAGGCCCCTAGAATGAAAAAGCCAATAACTCTCAGATCGGGCGTCTGATTGACGCGCCGTCTATGACGTTGAGTTTCTGTTGAGGATACGAAACTTTTGGAAACATCAACTCCGGACTATGTGTCAGTTGATGTATCAGCCCCTCGGCTCGTGGAGAGGACCCTCCCGAATGAGCTTGTTGTGTGCATGAACCCTAGAGGTATCTGTGACTGCGAAGACGACGACGACTATACCGAAATCCTCCGTGGATTAGACGGCAACGACTACAGCACTCAGCAATCCTACGTGGATCAGTGCTACAGATCCTTTGTGGGTCAGCGCTCAGTGGTCCTGTGTGGGCCAGCGCCTACAGATCCTGTGTGGGTCTGATCTTGTGTGGGTCGTTGCGGGGGGTAGTTACCTATCGATCCTTTGTGGGTCATTGTGGGGGTTAGTACCTATCGATCTTATGTGGGTCTGATGGCTTAGATGAATCAGTGGCAACATCTGATCATCTCTATCATCTTACAAAGAAATATACCTGTGTGAGCTGAATCTTAACTTTAAATCCTTATCTTCGATAAGATTTACTTGATATCCTGTGTGGATTACGTTATGATTTCCTATGTGGATTGGGTTGTGATTTCCTTTGTGGATTGGGTTGTGATTTCCTGTGTGGACTGGGTTGTACTTGAGCTCGGATGTTGGAGCCGAACAAGAATTTATGACTTAGGTATATGTATGGGCATATACCTAAGTAGAGTCAGATGTTACTTTGTGATTTTATCTTTCCTTTGTGGATTATCCTTCGAGAATTCTGGGAGACCTACAGCAGTCTCGGTGTCCCTATTGAGTAGCTTATACTCACCCCTGCATGGGCTATGCCTGCACTACGTTGTGATGGTTGCAGACGACGGACAATGCTGATCGTGGTTGAGGCACGAGGAGCAGGTCAGTACCTGGAGGTGGATCACTGGGCGGGGCGTACTCGGAGTGGACGGCTGGACCCGAGGAGCTATGGAGGCTATCTGTACCACCCTTCAGGTGGGACTTCCAGTGGACGGATCGAGGCTGTGGATTTACTTTCAGTTGTTTTCAATTTCTAGTTGTACTTTACTTTCAGTTTGGGTTTGTATACTATCCCAGTTACTTTTCCACACTTTCTAATGTACCCAGTTTTTACATAGTGTTTACTTCTGCTTTCTTTCTCTGTGGTGTCTGTTTACTTTACAAAGGCAATACCTTCCCTTTTTACCAGGAATTATGACTTTGTGCTAGTCGCCCGCCCCTGGCCTATGGAAGGCGGGCTTGGGGTAGTCACGGCACGGGCCCCGAGGATGGGTCATGACAAATTGGTATCAGAGGAGTTCGTTTCTACCACATAAATTAGGAATCTGATCTTTTTCTATGTGGAGCAATAATGTTAAGAGTATGGAGTGTGGTTATTAGTCCAGGGAGTCCAGTGCTGGTGCGGCGGCCGATGTATCCGTACACCAGGACCCTGACTTCTGATTTCTGACTTAATGCATGAAAACATTGATTGCATGTGCGTTTCAAGTTTTCTTTGTGATTACTATATTTCAGCTCACCAGGTATACTGTTTGACTGTGGTGCACCTGTTTCTTTTCAGGATGGCCCCACGACGGCAGTCAGCTAGGGTTCCGAGAGCTGTGCACGACGAAAACCCACCGAGCGATTAGGCCTCGATAGAGGGCCCTTTGACAGCAAAGGCATCGGCGGTACATCTACCCGCCGATCCACCGATGCTACCATCCCCAGCCGCTGATGATGCATGTCACCTTAGTGCACTGCACGAGTTTCAGTGTCAGCGACTGCCCAGGTTCTGTGGGGAGATGGACCCTCAGGCAGCCAAGGATTGGATGGAGGCAGTTGTACGGGTTTTTAGGATAGTGAGGCTACCAGCGGACCTCATGGTGATCCTCGCAGCGAGCATACTACATGCGGCAGTAGGAAGATGGTGGAGCATGATGCTCCAGGGGCACGACGAGGCATCTCTCCTTTGGACGGACTTTGAGAGCCTCTTCTTCTCGGAGTTCGTCCCAGCCACCCTTCGTGCGGTGCGCATCTAGGAGCTTCTACTGCTGCGGCAGTGCAGCTTGACGGTCACCACGTACTCAGTGAGATTTACTGATCTATCGCGCTATTCAACGGAAATGGTATGGGACCCATTCCTCCGGAACTGGACCTTTGAGTAGGGATTGAAGCATGAGATCAGGGCATTGCTGATCTCCCTCCGCATTCCGACATTGGCAGGGGTACTGGAGTGAGATCTTCTGATTGAGAGCTTCCTTGCGGAGCCTACATCAGCAGCGAGACCTACCGCCGGGTGACACGTAGCAGAGTCTTCTGCAGCAGGCAGTCGACAGATGACTCATGGGTCCAGGCAGACCAGACCCTCTGGCAGACGACCTCAGGACACTGGCTCAGTGGTGCGGGGCACACATCATGGATCCAGTCTTTCGAGAGGCAGACAGTGCGACGCATGCAGCGGGCAGGGCCACATGGCTCATGACTACCCGACCCGCCTTGCAGAGGAGAAACAGACTGTTGAGGGACCACCCACGCAGAGGCAGAGGGTCGACCGTGGCGATCCGCAGGGAGCAGCCGGACGAGGAAGAGGAGCTGGCCGAGCAGAAGGTGGTGGGCGATGCTTTAAGGCACTACCACCACCACCGCCAGGAGGTCCACCCCGACCACAGGGAGCTGGTGGGCAGAGACAGGCACAGCTTCAGGCAGCGGAGGCCTATGACCATGGCGCGCCTGAGATGATTCGAGGTACTATCTATGTCTATTCCACCCGGGCTGCAGTTCTTATTGACATAGGAGCGGGTCATTCTTTCATTACCACTGCCCTTGTTTGGAGCTCTGAGATTTCGACAGAGTCGTTGGCTCGATCTATATGACTAGAGACTCCTACGGGAGTAGACTCGACGATTACGCACTGGTGCCGGTAGTGTGAGTATACTCTAGGATGTGAGATCTTCGGCTGGGATATTCTTGTAGCAGCATTGAGGCCTTACGATGTCATCTAGGGCATGGATTAGTTATCTACAGTCCATGCTTCGATTGACTGTATTAGGCGCAAGGTGTGGTACGTACGCACCGACGGAAGCAGGTTCACCTTCACCGGCGAGAAGGGAGCCTTCGCAGCACATGATAGACTCTTGCAGAGGAGAGGACATCCCATCACTCATCAGTTGGCTAGCCTTATCCTAGGAGCAGTTGACGTTCGGAGTCCTGGTTTTCCTGCTGTGGTGGATCAGTATGAAGAAGTTTTCCCCGACGACATTCCAGGACTACCTCCTCGCAGATAGGTAGAATTTTATATTGACATGTACCCTGGGACAACCCCGATATCCACCCCAGCATATCGGATGGAACCCTCTAAGCTTCGAGAGCTACAGGTACAGTTGGAGGACTTGCAGGGCAAGGGATTCATCTGACCTAGTGTTTCACCTTGGGATTGTCCGATATTGTTCGCCAAGAAGGCGGACGGGAGCTTGAGACTTTGTGTTGACTATTGTCTCCTGAACTAGGTGACTGTGAGTAACTTGTATCCGCTACCAAGGATTGATGACCTCTTCGATCAGCTCTAGGGAGCACGGTGGTTTTCGAAGATAGACCTCAGGTCAGGCTATCACCAGCTCAGAGTTCGGGACGAGGACGTGCAGAAGATGGCCTTCAGGTGCCGGTATGGCCACTATGAGTTCTTGGTTATTCCATTCGGCATAACCAATGCTTCAGCAGTGTTCATGGCCCTCATGAACAGGATCTTTCAGCCATACCTTGTTCGATTTGTCGTGGTCTTCATCGTCGACATTTTGATATACTCGACGATTGAGGAGGAGCACGCCTACCACTTGCAGGTTGTACTAGACACACTCCGAGAGCACCATCTTTATGGAAAGCTCTCAAAGTGTCAGTTCTGGATATGTGAGGTCCGCTTCTTGGGACACGTCATCTCTGAGGCGGGGGTTGCGGTGGATCCTGTGAAAATCGAGGCAGTGCTAGCTTGGGAGCCACCCTGGAGCGTGACGGAGGTGCGTATTTTTATGGGACTAGCTGGAGACTACCGGAGATTTGTGCCAGACTTCTCAAGAGTTACGACACCACTCTCATCATTGATGAAGAAGGGGAAACTCATTGTGTGGTCAGACAGATGTCAGCAGATCTTCCAGGAGCTAAGACAGAGATTGACCAGCGCACCTATCTTGAGGCTACCTGAGGAGGGAGTTGGGTATGTAGTTTACTGCGATGCATCACGGACCGGACTCAGATGTGACCTGATGTAGGAGAGGGCAGTGATCGCCTACGGATCACGTCATTTGAGGTAGCATGAGAAGAACTTTTCTACCCATGTCTGGGAGTTAGCAGTAGTGGTCATTGCTCTGAAGATGTGGTGACACTATCTGATGGGAAAGCGCTTTACAGTCTATTATGACCACCAGAGTCTCAGGTACATCTTCTCGCAGAAGGACCTGAACCTAAGACAACGGCGATGGCTCGAGTTCCTCCAGGACTATGACTTTGAGATATTCTATACTCCTGGAAAGGGGAATGTGGTTGCCGATGCTCTCAGCAGGACGACGAGCAATCAGCTACATGGGGAGGCGACAGAGCATCTACCTGCTTTGCAGATATCCTTCATGGATATAGATGTAACAACCTTTCTTTAGTCACTCACAGTCACTCCTCCACTACTGCAACAGGTCATAGAGGCATAGTGTGGGGACACCAACTATGAGACGAGGCGTGCGCAGATATCCTCAGGACAGGCACCTGATGAATTCTCCATGGGAGGGGAGCATGATATCTTTTTCTGAGAACGTACCTTGGTACCGGTTTCTTTACATGAGGAGGTTCTGAGAGAGTTTTTCACTTCCCCTTTGTTGGTACATTCTGGAGTGGCGAAGATGTACCAGGATCTCAGACGACAGCACTGGTGGAAGGGCATGAAGAAGGCTATGGCAGAGTTCGTTTCTCGATGCCTCACCTGCCAGCAGGTGAAGGCAGAGTACCAGGTACCAGCAAGCTTGGTGCAGCCCTTGGAGGTCCAGGAGTGGAAGTGGGATGGGATATCTATGGACTTCGTGACTAGACTTCCACGCACTTCCAGAGTTCATGACTACATTTGGGTGATTGTCGACTGACTCACCAAGTCATCTCACTTCTTACCCATCAGAGAGCAGGGCTCAGTGGAGAGCTTGGGACGTCTATACATTCCGAAGATTGTGCGGCTTAATGGTGTGCCATCATCTATCGTCTCTGATTGAGACGCTCTCTTTACTTCACGGCTTTGGAAGGGGTTTCAGGAGGCGTTCAGGACACAGCAACGTCCGAGCACCGCCTTTCACCCTCGGACAGATGGTCAGACGGAGAGGACCATTCAGACTCTTGAGGACATGCCCCATGCATGTATCCTCAACTTTGGTCTCATCTGGGAGGACCACCTACCCTTGATTGAATTTGCGTAAAACAACAGCTACCACTCCACCATCGGGATGGCACCATACGAGGCATTGTACGACCAACCTTGCAGATCTCCTATGTGCTGGACAGACCCTGTGGAGTCAGCACTTGTGGGACCGGAGATGGTCCAGGCCACGACAGAGAAGGTCTAGATCATCCAGGAGTGGATGCGGACAGCTCAGAGTCGTCAGAAGTCTTATGCTGATAAGAGGTGGAGGCCACTAGAGGTCGAGGATGGCGACCACGTCTTCTTGCGGGTCTCACCTCGATGTGGATTACGGAGATTTGGTCGAGGCGGAAAGTTGTCTCCACACATCATCAGACCATTCTAGATCCTCATTAGGATTGGTGAGGAGGATTATCGCCTGGATCTACCACCTCAGTTGCACCGGGCGCACAACGTCTTCTACATTTCCTAGCTGAGGAGATACGTGCACGACCCGAAGCATATCATTGACCATGAGGAGCTGGACGTTGATGATGTGGAGACTTTTGCATAGGTCCCAGTGGAGATCAAGGATCGATAGGAGCGGGTCCTATGTGGATGGTCGATTCCTCAATTGCGCATCAGATGGCAACACGGGAACCTCCAGGAGAGCACTTGGGAGTGGGAGGCTTAGATTCATGCACAGTACCCACATTTGTTCCCCTAGTTTTTGATGTATCTTTATGGGTGAAGTGCACTGTGTTGCATTTGTTGTCAATGAGACATGTTGTTGTCTTAGAATGAATGGATGTCAAGAATTGTCAAGATGTGAATGCCAAAGGTTGTGACGGTGTTGGTGATGAAGGATAATGGTCATGGTACTAAGATGCATGTCACTTAGGAGATTCACTAAGTGACATAGGAGATGATGGTTGAAACATTCTCTAAGAAAATCTGACGATTGTTGAGCTTCTCTATAAGTTCATAGAACTTGTATCCTGATGATACAAAGTCACAAAATGATTAGAAGACCATGCATTGTAGTGACAACACATGAGGAGTTGAAAGGAGTTCCATCCACAACTACTAAGTGGATGATGTGCATTAATGAAGTCCATGCACTATCACTTAGTGCATGTGAATTTGAAGTTGATCCAATTGATCTCTGATTAGATCAATGAAGCACATTGAAGAATTTAAGTGATTCAGGAGTTCGGTTGAAGATGAAGATCCTTGAGAATTCTCTCCTAAGTAGAAAATGAGATGATGAAGAAGAATTATAAATTGAGGAGTTGTTTCTAATCAAGAGGATTAATGTTTGAATTCTTAAGAAGAAGAGAAGAGAAGAAATGAAGAAGGGAGAAGTGGCATTTGGCAATTGGCATATTTTATATGGAGGAGAAACTTGTTTTTATACAAAGTTTAGGTTCTGTCCTTTGCCAAAAAATTAGCCATCTCAAGCCAGCCCACGGGTTCAACCCCACGGCTCATATGGGCACTAGGCGCCACGCCCATGGGGGATCCCATGGTGCAAGCTCGAGAGGCAGGGGGGGCCGTGTGTAAGCCCCCGAGGGCACGCGGTGGTGAAATCTGCGCACCGGAGGAGCATAGTGGGCGCTAGGAGCGCGCCCGCAGGAGCAGAGATTGGGCGCAGAGCGCGCCCGCAGGGAGAACCCGGTGCGGGGCGGCACCGGGAGGGAGGAAGTTCAATTGGGGTGTTGCGGCAGCGGCATGTTAATAAACCGCGGAAATTCCGCGAGAGAATTCGATGTGGGACGCGGAAAATTTCCCGGGAGCGAATCTGAGCCGCTCGATTGATCGCGCGCTTGATCTGCGCCGCACGATCCATCCGCGGCGCCACGATCTAATCCAGGCCGCCCGATGTATCTCAAACGACTGATCCGACGGCCGAGAGCTCGTCTCCTTCCTCGAGCTCGAGCCGAAGCCACCCGCGAGCCCCGCTGAACCAGGCGCCTCCCGAGTGATGTTTTTGAGATTCCGGCCATCTCTCTCGAAGCCGAAGGCACCCTCGTGCTCGTCTGGACATACCGAATCCATCCATGCAATAAAGAGAGCATGCATGCAATGTTTGGAGGATTTCGAGTTCGGCCGAGGCAAGCAAAGCTGCCGAGGCCACGTGGTTCGTGTTTTGCATGGGATGAGCCTTAACCGAAGGCTGTGCATGCATTATGAGTCGCATGCACGTAGAGAAAAAAAAAATAAATGGGAACCCGCGTGGAAACAGAGGAAAGAAATTAAGATTTGGCGAATCTTGAAAACCCAAAAACTTCGGGAATTTGAGTTATTTGCATGCGGATAATCTAAGGCAGCCTCTGCCTATAAAAATGAGGCCGAGCCCTCTGTGAGGCTGGCTTATACGCTGAAGTGTTGAAGACCTGTCGTCCCGCGTGTGCCTCTGCCTCGCGAAGAAGAAGCCGCCGCGCAAAGTACTTGCGCGGCTGAAGATCTCGGTGCCACCCGAGGCCCGAAAGAGTTCCCTGCGCGCCTATCTTGCGCGACAGGAAGATCCTGAGCCGCTTGAATTTGCGCGCTAAAGGATTGGCACCCTCACTGCCCGCATACTTGTGCGGCAGGAGGAAGTGCCCGCGGGTGCAGCACTTGCGCGCCCCGCGGCAGGAGGGTCTTGCGCGCCCCTGTGCCTTGCACCTTGCGCGCCTGGTTGCACCAAGTGCACCTACTTGGCAGTGTTGGAGAAGAAGACCCGAGGCAGTATACCACACCCTTGGTTGTGGGTGCTTGGCAAGGAAGAAGGCCGAGGCCTTGCCTCGTGTGTGTGCCAAGTGTAGTGGAAGACCACTTGTGTGTGCAAAAAGAAAACAAGTGGCCGTAGCCCTTGTGTGTGTGCCCATATTGAAGAACACATCATGTGTGTGCTAAGTGCAAAGAAGGGCAGTAGGTGTTCGGGTGTGTGTGCAAGAAGGGAAGAGAAGGCCGAGCCTTAGTACCTTGTGTGCCAAGAGAAGTGGAAGGCCGTAGCCTCATGTGCATGCAACAAGTGAAGACCACACTATTTGTGTGTGTGCAAAGTTGACAAGAATACCTACGGGCCAAGTGTGTGTGCTAAGTGGAGAAGAAGTACCCGAGGCACTTTGTGTGCAATTTGAAGAAGAAGGCCGTAGCCCTTGTTGGGTATGCACACTTGAAGACTAAAAGAGAAAGAACAAATTGTGTGTGCATAGTAAAGAAGGAAGGCCACCACATCTCTTGTGTGTGTGCAACAAGTGAAGAGGCCGTAGCCATTTATGTGCAAGAAGAAGTGAAGGCCAAGTTTCAAGTGTGTGCAAAATGAAACAAGTGTGTGCAAAGAGAGAAGTTGGCCGAACCTAGTGTGTGCACTAAAAGTGTATACACATTAGAAGAAGAAGAAGGAGTGACCCACACTAAATTAGAACACACTCTAAGTGTGTAAACAAATTGGATAAAGTGTGTGAAGTTCAGTGAAGGTGTGTGCTTAAAGTGACTACACCCTTTGTGGGTCTACTGCACCAAGAGGAAGAAAAGGAGAGTGCATGCATGCATGCATGCACGTGCACACGTGAACAAGTCTGAATCAGCTTGTGTGCATTTGAGAAGTCCAAGACCAGGAGATCTTGAAGATATTGTGATGCCATGCATTCAGTGCATGAAGTTGAAGTGAAGTTGAGACTGGACCAGACTGAAGTTAAAGACATCATTTGTCTGAGTATTCAGTAATTAGAGAGAAGGCCAGGTCATCCTTAGAAGAAGGTGATAAAGCCTGAGCAAGACGAGAAGACCTGATCAAATCAAGTGATCAGAGGTACAGAGCAAGGCCAGCAGTCTTTATCCCAGACTGCTGAGGATACTTGAAGAAGCTTAAAGAGAAGAAGAGCTACTCGTGTGACTCGAGGAGCCAAGAGAAGACCCTGTGGGACTCAGGGAGAAGAAGTCTTCAGTGGGATTCTGGAGCAGGCCAGTGGGACTCTGGTAACACTGTGGGACGCAGTATAAAGACCCTCCTGTGGGACTCAGGAGAGATACAGTGGGACTCTGTATCGACCATTGTAATTTTAACAGGTTATAATGGAGAATCCATGCTGGGAAAGCATGGCAAGGATGTAGGCCTTTGGTGCCGAACCTTGTAAATCATTGTGTCTTGTGCCTTTTCATTACTGCATTATCCGGGAAAGGTTGAGAGATACAAGAAGAGTGGATCGAGGCTTTAACCAGCCATAGAGTTTTAATTGATAAGAATCAATTAGTAAAAAGTTTTAAGGGATCACTGATTCACCCCCTCCCCCTCTCAGTGATTCACACTGATCTGGGCACTTCAATTGGTATCAGAGGGAGGTTACCTCTAAAAGATCCAAGAGAGTCTATATGGAGTGCAGATTTGAGGAAATGAAAGAACAGCCTCAAATGGAGATATCTTCCAAGACTCTGAAAAACAGAATGAAGAAACAGGCAAAGAAGATGAAGAAGAAGGCTGGTGCAATCAGAGAAACTCCTTCTATAGAAAGAAATTTGAAAGTCACATCAGATGACAATTCCTTTTATCATTCTTCTGATGAAGCCTGCTCTAGCTGTGATGAAGATGGAAGGAGCAATGATCTTCTAAATGCAATCAAATATCTTCAGAAGAGAGTCCCCAAGGAAATTGCAATGTGTATAGCTACAGGCCTCCTTGATCTTCAAGAAGAAAAATTACAGCTAGAAGATGAAGCCAATTCTCTGGAAGTCCAATTGGCAAAAAGGGTTGGCATAACCAACACTCTCAGAAAGCTGGTAAATGCCAAAGATGAAACAGTATCTCTTTGCAATGAAAGATATGAAGACACTGCTGAAGAATTGTAGAGAATCCTTTCTGAGAAAGAATTCTTTAAGACTGTGGTCAAAGAAGTTTTCCATGCACTGGAAAAGAGGCACAAAGTTTCAATGGTTGTCAGAGATGCTCAACTTGAAGAAAAAGTCAAAAGGGTGAAGGAGCTTGACAATTCATTGCTTGAATTAAATAAGGTGCATGATGACCAGATGGAACAGCTAAAACAGAATTGGTAAGGAAGGCTAAGAACTATTGAGGATGAGAAGAACTCCCTCAATATGAAATGCTTAGAACTGGAGGTGATATTGAAAAATCAGCAATCACCCAAAGCCCAACCCTCCCAGACAGCTGAAAGAAGAAATGTTGCTACTCAAGTGAGCTTTGAGAAGGATGATTCTAAAATCAAGACATCCTCTAGTGAAAGTGCAACAACTTCTAGAAAGAAGGTACCATCCATACCATCTTGTACTGATGCTTCTAATTGTGTTTCCACAAAAAGTGCAGGATGGAAAAATAATTCCAAACAAGTATGGATAAAGAAAATGAAGAAGCAGAGCTCTCCTGAAACAACACAGCAAGTCAAGAAAAGTACCCAACAATCAAAAGGACAGAAGAGGTCTAGATTTTTGGGTCAGTGTTGGTGTTGTAACAAGTATGGGCATTGTGCAAAGGATTGTTGGTACAATCCACTGAATGCCAAAGCACAGAGGAAGCCCATGCCAAGGGGGGGCAAGCCAGAAGAAAGGAAGCAACATCCACCGGTCCAGAGGCATCTGTTTACTGCAAATATATTTGGATTACTTGACAACATCTGGGATGATTGCAAAAGTGGTCAAATAGATACATGTCAATCTCCAACTGTATCCAGAGCTCAAAAGAAGAAAAGATCACAGAACCTGGCTCAAAAAGATTCCTTGGGAAGCAAGAAGAAAATTGAAAATGCTCCCAAGAAGAAGTTGAATAATGAAAAGAAGTCCTTGGAATTCAAATCCAAGAAGGGTGATGCATCAACAAGAGCCACCAAGAAAACATGCTTCTACTGTGGAAAGAAAGGACACATCATGGACCATTGTAAAGAAGCCATGAAACTAAATAGAAGCAGACTGAACTCCAAAAGACAATCAATCCAGAAGAAGAAGGGATTGATTGAAAATAAGTTGCCTAAGAGAGGTAGCTTAGCAGCATCCAAAGAACCATGTGTAATTTCCAAAACTGAGGCCACTCTTCCAAGAGATTTACTAGTTATATGGCCAAATCAGTTGCAACTTGCCAAAGATCTACAAAGAGCTGAAGATGAAGTTCTGGCAATTGCTAAAGCAAAAGGGAAGAAGAAGATTTCACATGAATATGTTTTGAGAACCACACCAGCACAATCATCAATAAAGATCAACTGTGCAAGTGTGAAGACTGGTGAAAATGGGACATCTCGGTTGAGAGAATCTTCTCAACCTTGTTGTTCACATTGATGAACCAAGGAGGTTCCATCTTATTCCCATATACTATTGGTATTTACATGTGCTAACATTGCAGGGAATTGAAGATGATGATCATTCTCAACTGGAGGATGGTTTGGACAGAATGGAGTGCACCCCTTGAGGGGGAGCCAATCTGGAGAAGATGATGTTCTAAAATTAATATCATCTTGAGAAAGTGAAGGTATTCCAATCATACTTTCATCCCTTGTTTCTTAATTGAGTTTATCTTGTCAATTAAGGGGGAGTATGGATTGAAGACAAATGGATGAAAGGGGGAGCTTTATCTTTGCACTGAACTTTCTAATGAGTTTTGTGAAGTATGTGCAGGATTTAGCAATTCATTGGTATATCTGAAAAATTTCAAACCCCTAAGCATGATCTCACATGTGTAGAGAGTTATGGACAGCATTGAGTACCTTGGTTACATCACTCTTGTTTTCTACACCGGGTTAGCCCAAGTAGACTTAGAGTTGATCTACTAAAGGTTCTTTGCTAAAGAAGAACATGTGACATCATCCCTCTCTCAGTGTTTTTCAAGAGAATACTATTTATAAGGGAGGAAGAGATTTTTGAAAGTGAACCACACCACACCTTTGCATTTGATTTCCAATAAGGGGGAGAAAATATTGGCACACATATTGACCCATTCATATGTGCTGAAGGAGTGTATTGACAACAAATACAACGGGGGAGATTGAAGTGCACTGTGTTGCATTTGTTGTCAATGAGACATGTTGTTGTCTTAGAATGAATGGATGTCAAGAATTGTCAAGATGTGAATGCCAAAGGTTGTGATGGTGTTGGTGATGAAGGAGGATGGTCATGGTACTAAGATGCATGTCACTTAGGAGATTCACTAAGTGACATAGTAGATGATGGTTGAAACATTCTCTAAGAAAATCTGACGATTGTTGAGCTGCTCTATAAGTTCATAGAACTTGTATCCTGATGATACAAAGTCACAACATGATTAGAAGACCATGCATTGTAGTGACAATGCATGAGGAGTTGAAAGGAGTTCCATCCACAACTACTAAGTGGATGATGTGCATTAATGAAGTCCATGCACTATCACTTAGTGCATGTGAATTTGAAGTTGATCCAATTGATCTCTGATTAGATCAATGATGCACATTGAAGAATTTAAGTGATTCAGGAGTTTGGTTGAAGATGAAGATCCTTGAGAATTCTCTCCTAAGTAGAAAATGAGATGATGAAGAAGAATTATAAATTGAGGAGTTGTTTCTAATCAAGAGGATTAATGTTTGAATTCTTAAGAAGAAGAGAAGAGAAGAAATGAAGAAGGGAGAAGTGGCATTTGGCAATTGGCATATTTTATATGGAGGAGAAACTTGTTTTTATACAAAGTTTAGGTTCTGTCCTTTTCCAAAAAATTAGCCATCTCAAGCCAGCCCACGGGTTCAACCCCACGGCTCATATGGGCACTAGGCACCACGCCCATGGGGGATCCCATGGTGCAAGCTCGAGAGGCAGGGGGGGCCGTGTGTAAGCCCCCGAGGGCACGCGGTGGTGAAATCCACGCGCCGGAGGAGCATAGTGGGCGCTAGGAGCGCGCCCGCAGGAGCAGAGATTGGGCGCAGAGCACGCCCGCAGGGAGAACCCGGTGCGGGGCGGCACCGGGAGGGAGGAAGTTCAATTGGGGTGTTGCGGCAGCGGCATGTTAATAAACTGCGGAAATTCCGCGAGAGAATTCGATGTGGGACGCGGAAAATTTCCCGGGAGCGAATCTGAGCCGCTCGATTGATCGCGCGCTTGATCTGCGCCGCACGATCCATCCGCGGCGCCGTGATCTAATCCAGGCCGCCCGATGTATCTCAAACGACTGATCTGACGGCCGAGAGCTCGTCTCCTTCCTCGAGCTCGAGCCGAAGCCAACCGCGAGCCCCGCTGAACCAGGCGCCTCCCGAGTGATGTTTTTGAGATTCCGGCCATCTCTCTCGAAGCCGAAGGCACCCTCGTGCTCGTCTGGACATACCGAATCCATCTATGCAATAAAGAGAGCATGCATGCAATGTTTGGAGGATTTCGAGTTCGGCCGAGGCAAGCAAAGCTGCCGAGGCCACGTGGTTCGTGTTTTGCATGGGATGAGCCTTAACCGAAGGCTGTGCATGCGTTATGAGTCGCATGAACGTAGAGAAAAAAAAATAAATGGGAACCCGCGTGGAAACAGAGGAAAGAAATTAAGATTTGGCGAATCTTGAAAACCCGAAAACTTCGGGAATTTGAGTTATTTGCACGCGGATAATCTGAGGCAGCCTCTGTCTATAAAAATGAGGCCGAGCCCTCTGTGAGGCTGGCTTATACGCTGAAGTGTTGAAGACCTGTCGTCCCGCGTGTGCCTCTGCCTCGCGAAGAAGAAGCCGCCGCGCAAAGTACTTGCGCGGCTGAAGATCTCGGTGCCACCCGAGGCCCGAAAGAGTTCCCTGCGCGCCTATCTTGCGCGACAGGAAGATCCTAAGCCGCTTGAATTTGCGCACTCAAGGATTGGCACCCTCACTGCCCGCATACTTGTGCGGCAGGAGGAAGTGCCCGCGGGTGCAGCACTTGCGCGCCCCGCGGCAGGAGGGTCTTGCGCGCCCCTGTGCCTTGCACCTTGCGCGCCTGGTTGCACCAAGTGCACCTACTTGGCAGTGTTGGAGAAGAAGACCCGAGGCAGTATACCACACCCTTGGTTGTGGGTGCTTGGCAAGGAAGAAGGCCGAGGCCTTGCCTCTTGTGTGTGCCAAGTGTAGTGGAAGACCACTTGTGTGTGCAAAAAGAAAACAAGTGGCCGTAGCCCTTGTGTGTGTGCCCATATTGAAGAACACATCGTGTGTGTGCTAAGTGCAAAAAAGGGCAGTAGGTGTTCGGGTGTGTGTGCAAGAAGGGAAGAGAAGGCCGAGCCTTAGTACCTTGGGTGCCAAGAGAAGTGGAAGGCCGTAGCCTCATGTGCGTGCAACAAGTGAAGACCACACTATTTTTGTGTGTGCAAAGTTGACAAGAATACCTACGGGCCAAGTGTGTGTGCTAAGTGGAGAAGAAGTACCCGAGGCACTTTGTGTGCAATTTGAAGAAGAAGGCCGTAGCCCTTGTTGGGTATGCACACTTGAAGACTAAAAGAGAAAGAACAAATTGTGTGTGCATAGTAAAGAAGGAAGGCCACCACATCTCTTGTGTGTGTGCAACAAGTGAAGAGGCCGTAGCCATTTATGTGCAAGAAGAAGTGGAGGCCAAGTTTCAAGTGTGTGCAAAATGAAACAAGTGTGTGCAAAGAGAGAAGTTGGCCGATCCTAGTGTGTGCACTAAAAGTGTATACACATTAGAAGATGAAGAAGGAGTGACCCACACTAAAGTAGAACACACTCTAAGTGTGTAAACAAATTGGATAAAGTGTGTGAAGTTCAGTGAAGGTGTGTGCTTAAAGTGACTACACCCTTTGTGGGTCTACTGCACCAAGAGGAAGAAAAGGAGAGTGCATGCATGCATGCATGCACGTGCACACGTGAACAAGTCTGAATCAGCTTGTGTGCATTTGAGAATTCCAAGACCAGGAGATCTTGAAGATATTGTGATGCCATGCATTCAGTGCATGAAGTTGAAGTGAAGTTGAGACTGGACCAGACTGAAGTTAAAGACATCATTTGTCTGAGTATTCAGTAATTAGAGAGAAGGCCAGGTCATCCTTAGAAGAAGGTGATAAAGCCTGAGCAAGACGAGAAGACCTGATCAACTCAAGTGATCAGAGGTACAGAGCAAGGCCAGCAGTCTTTATCCCAGACTGCTGAGGATACTTGAAGAAGCTTAAAGAGAAGAAGAGCTACTCGTGTGACTCGAGGAGCCAAGAGAAGACCCTGTGGGACTCAAGGAGAAGAAGTCTTCAGTGGGATTCTGGAGAAGGCCAGTGGGACTCTGGTAACACTGTGGGACGCAGTATAAAGACCCTCCTGTGGGACTCAGGAGAGATACAGTGGGACTCTGTATCGACCATTGTAATTTTAACAGGTTATAATGGAGAATCCATGCTGGGAAAGCATGGCAAGGATGTAGGCCTTTGGTGCCGAACCTTGTAAATCATTGTGTCCTGTGACTTTTCATTACTGCATTATCCGGGAAAGGTTGAGAGATACAAGAAGAGTGGATCGAGGCTTTAACCAGCCATAGAGGTTTAATTGATAAGAATCAATTAGTAAAAAGTTTTAAGGGATCACTGATTCACCCCCTCCCCCTCTCAGTGATTCACACTGATCTGGGCACTTCAATGGGGAAGTAAAGCCCTATGGTGGGAGTAATGTAAAGACCCATAAATTCAAGGGAAATTTTTTCTTAAATTTCGTTGGGATTTTACAAGAACTCGGTTTCTTACAGCACTTGATTCTGAGGCCTGGTGTGCCCAGAATTTCTAACCAAAGATTAGCTCGGGTACGTTCAGTGAACGAACGAGTGGGTTTTTCTGACATTTTAAACGGTGCTCATAAATGAATTCTGAGTGCACTCATGAATTAGAAGCACTGGTATTTTCTTAGGAGCACCTTTTCTGGAGTTGCGTTTTCACAGAAGCTGTTGTTAAAAATTTCTGGAAGATGAAATAAAAATTGATTTACAATTTTTATTGTTTTTAAGTGGTTTATCCATTAAGTGGATGGTGGGGTAACCACCCAACTTCCCATGGGAGGTTATGATAGTGGTGGGGCCCACACAAACCCCACCCCTTCATCTTCCATATCCTTCCATATCCCTCCATTTATTAAGTCAAGTTGAGTAAATTAATTAAGGGAATTAATTCAACTTTTGAAGTTCAAATGCTTAAGTTATGTTAATAAAATAAGTGATGAAATTATTTTTTTTTGGTTGGAATCTTGTGGTGTGAGTCTTTGGAGAAAAGTTGAGGATATTGAAGAACTTATTTTTCTTCTTCGATGAAGAACGCGAAGAACGTGAAGAACGCCAGATTCCTTGGAGATCGATGAAGCGACACTGACGAATCATTTCTCCGCGACACAACTCTCTCCTTCCGCGACGGTTACTTCAGTGACAAACCCTCACTCAACAAATTCGATGAGTTAGGGGTTTTATGTGTTTTTATTCATGAATTCTTCCGTTAACTATCCTCATTCAATTGGACCACTTGCAATCGTTCAACAGAAGGGGGCTGGACCGCACAAACACGGCCGGCCCTCCTCCCTTATTATTTTTGTGTTGTTGTGGTTTGGAGGAAAATGATGTGGTACCGTCACACCGCGCGGGAATGAGCGTCAAGGATGCACAACCCCGTCACGCCGCGCATTTGAAAATCGAACCAACCCGTGGAGCCGTCACGCCGCGCCGGACGGTCTAAGGTCGAGGCTTAAGTCGCGGCAGAGCAGGGGAACCGGCTGCCGGTTCTTGGCCAATGGCATTGGAGCAGGGGGACTGCCCCTTGCCAGTCTCGTGGCGTCAATATCCAGCCGGCCGGAGCAGGCCAGCCGGTCAGGGGAAGAGCCAGGGGTCATGACCCCTAGCTGGCCAGCTTGAGCGGCCCCCATCATGCATGCCACAGTTTCGAAACAGGGGGCAGGCGCCCCCCCCCCCATCCGCTTGGCCGAAACGTCCGAGCCACCTGGTTGGCGCCAACGCCCTAGTGCACCGGGCAACGCCGCGCCGCACCAGCTGGGCTGGACCTAGACCCGGGATGGGTCTCCCCGGTTCAGTCTGACCTAGAGAGTATCGGGCCGGGTCGGACCGGGCCCGAACCCCCTAATACCGGACCCCTCACGGTCTTTTGCCCATAACATGGGCTGCAGACCTCCGACCGACGCACCATCAACTGTGATGTGATCCTTGGATCGAGACGGTAATTTCGGTATATCACACCCAAGGTTTCGAAGTACTTTGTGTTCATCCGGGTTGGTTTGTACACGAAACCATCTGGGCCCTCGGAGCGGAAACGCTTATAGGTTGAACTCCAGACGTCCCATTGACGTGCCTTCAACATTGTTAGATTACTCTAAGTGAGACGGACCATTGGGCTAACTCCACTCAAGGTTTGGACGTAGTTGGAGTACGGTCGGGTTGGTTTTGACTTAAAAACCAACTAGGCCCTTGGAACGAAAAAGCCAATAACTCTCAGACCGGGCGTCCGATTGACGCGCCATCTCTGACGTTGAGTTCCTATTGACGATACAGAACTTTTGGTTACCTCAACTTCGGACTTTGTGTCAGTTGATGTATCAGCCCCTCGGCTCGTGGAGCGGTCCCTCCCGAATGAGCATGCTGTGTGCAGGAACCCTAGAGCTGGCTGCGACTGCGACGACGACGACGACTGTACAGAAATCCTCCGAGGATTCGACAGCGACGACTACAACATTCAGCGATCCTACATGGATTAGTGCTACCGATCCTGTGTGGGTTCGATCCTATATGGGTCAGCGCTCAGTGGTCCTGTGTGGACCAACGCCTACAGATGATGTGTGGGACCGATCCGGTGTGGGTTATTGCGGGGTTTAGTTACCTATCGATCCTTTGTGGGTCATTGCGGAGGTTAGTACCTATCGATCCTGTGTGGGTCCGATGGCTTAGATGAATCAGTGGCTACATCTGATCATCTCTATCGTCTTATGAAGAAGTATACCTATGTGAGATGAATCTTTACTTTCAATACTTATCTTCGATAAGATTGACTTGATATCCTGTGTGGATTACGTTATGCTTTCCTATGTGGAATGGGATGTGATTTCCTGTGTGGATCAGGTTGTGATTTCCTGTGTGGACTGGGTTGTTCTTGAGCTCGGATGTTAGAGCCGAACAAGAATTGATGACTTAGGTATATGTATGGGCATTTACCTAAGTAGAGTCGGATGTTACTTCGTGATTGAATCTTTCCTTTGTGGATTATCCTTTGTTAATTCGGGGAGACCTACGAGAGTCTCTAGGTCCCTACTGAGTAGCTTATACTCACCCCTGCACGGGCTATGCCCGCACTACGTTGTGTTGGTTGCAGACGACGGACAACACTAATCATGGTTGAGGCACGAGGAGCAGGTCGGTACCAGGAGGTGTATCACTGGGCGGGGCGTACTCGGAGCGGACTGCTGGACCCAGGGAGGTGTGGGGGCTATTTGTACCACCCTTCAGGTTGGACTTCCAGTGGACTTCTCGAGGCTGCAACATTACTTTCAGTTTCTGTTTTACCTTTCCAGTTGTGCTTTACTTTTAGTTTGGGTTTGTATACAGGCCCACATACTTTTCCGCACTTTCTATTGTACCCAGTTTTTACTTAGTGTTTACTTCTTCTTGCTTGCTCTGTGGTGTTTGTTTACTTTACAAAGGAAATGCATTCCCTTTTTACCGGGAATTACGCCTTGGTGCTAGTCACCAGCCCCTGGCCTATGGAAGGAAGGCTTGGGGTTGTCCCGACACGGGCCCTGAGGATGGGTCGTGACAAATGAATTATTGTAGATAAAAAATCACCATTTCTGGAAGGAAAGTGAAAAAATGTATCGTTCACCAATCTCCTCTCCAGTTCCTGATACTACTGCATTGTATGAACAAATATCTACTAAAGTAGCCAAAATGAATTTCACAACACCTTTATTCTTATAATCTGTATGCTTAACATCATTCAGATATTTCATTGGGATGTTATTTTCACAATTCCCAGGCTCACAACATTAAAAACACATTATAGTTTTCTTATTATAATTAAACATAAGATAGTTTTTATTGAATAACTATGTGCATTCCCAAACATACCACATTCAAAACACTTACCATATTTGTTATGTAATTTCATTGGGTGATTTTTAGCAGGCATCCTACAAACTAGAAACTTAATTTTTAAAGATTTAGATTTCATTGGTTGATTCTTACACTTTTCTATCCATCTAGAAATTTTTTTACTTGTTTTCAAAGAAAATTTAATCATCATCAAACTCAATTTCTACCCTCTTACCACATAAAAAAAATTCTCATAACTTTTGAATTCACTAGAATCTAATGCCAATCAATATCATGGCTATAATTATGAGTAAGAATGATTTTTTTACTATCATGATATTACATAATAATTGGAGTTTCTAAATGAGTGGTGTTTTTTATACATGGCTACTGAATCTTCCTCCTTTTGTTTCAATTCATGGAATTTCTTTTCCATCCTAAGTCGAACCACCATAAAAAAATATTTTTCAATGAATATATTCTTAAAGTCATCCCATTCAATGGAATAAATCTCCTCGCAATCCCATATATTCTAGACCATTTACTATCAATAGTTATTTTCACCATCAAAACAAAAAATTGTTAGACAAACCTTATGATTATCTAAACACCCATTACATCAAATATATATTCAAGGTATTTAATTCACCATTCTACCACCACTAGGTCAGAAGGTCCCCTGAATGTAGGTGGGTGTTTCCTCATAAAATGTTCTACTATTTTCTTGTTCCTATGTGGAATATTTTTATGTTATCTTACGTGGATTCCACCACCATTTATAACCTCTATGAACCGATTAATTACTTTCAAAAACTGCTCGGTTCTAATTCTATCCATTCCAGGTTACAGATTCTGGAAGATATCATCCACCTGGTGCCTTCCTACGTTTTCTTACCTATCACATCTATAGAAAAGCATTAAATATAAAAATATATTAGAAGAAAAAATATGGTAATCTTAAAATCATATATCTTTTCAACTTAAACATAATGTAAAAATAATTTATAGTTATTTTAGTATCATCATACAAACCCCTAATGATATTTAAATTGTGTTATAATTCCCAATATAAGGGTCTGACATTAAACATTACATGAAAGAGTAAATAAAAACTAATTAGCATTCATTAATTACCAAAGATATTTTCTACTTAGAGTTTTTTAAATTTAGATCCTAACTCATACATGAAAACAAATAAGAATAAAAGGTGGATATTAGTAAAATAAAATCAATTGTTTGAAAATAAAAAAGTTAATTCAAAAAGTGAGTTCCTTTAAGGGAAATTTTTCATAACATTCATCTTGGATTCTTATTTTTCCTTTTCCAATTTTTAAACCATGTGAAATAACAATAAAAAAATTGGATGTGATAAAAAATATTTTTAAGGGGAAAAAATTAAAGGAACCATTTTCTATGAATAATTATAAACATATGAAATCAATTAAACAAAAAAATACTTCTCACCTATAATGTATCATATACATAAATTATTAAAACAAGTGATTATTTAAAACCATAAAAAAATAAACCACTTATGTAACGTGTGTAATTACATACGTAATATTGTAACCCTAATGGATACCATACGATTTGTAACCCTCAAAACTACCTTAGAATTTAACCCTCATGTTTACCTTATGATGTAACCATTATGGATACCTTATAGTGTAACCATCATAGTTACAATTGGAATAAACATTACGGTAAACATACAACAAAAACATACCCACTTAATTTTATTCATATATAGGTCCCACCTGTTATTATAAGAAATGCTGAAGAACCAAAACATAATCCCAAAACATGATCACTTTCATAATAAAAACATTTGTTGAGGAATATCATTTATTATAAATAATTAGTGTTCAAATAGAAATGAAATCATTTTCATTGAAAATAATTATGTAATAATGTATAAGTGATGTGAAAAACATTAAGGAGTCAGGAAATTAGAAAAACCCTCTAATGTGGTATAAGGAAAAAATTATTCTTTTTTAATTTGTAAAAAAATAATTAAAGGAGATTTTAAAAGGAAATACACCTACCTTTTGTTTTTATTTTATAAAACATGTTTAAAACTATTATATAATGGTTTAAATAGTGTTTTTACTATAATTTAGGAATATATTCATTTATATAATATCTTATATGATCTTTTTATAATATCTTTCCACAAATTTATTACTAATATTTTTTTATTTCCATTGTTTCTAGTGCATTATTTTAATGGTTTCCAAAGTCAGTTTATTAAATAATTCCTTGAAAAATATAAATAATACTCCTAAATTAAGAACATATAAATATTATAGTCATATAAAACAATTATAAGTGATTTTTATCGTTTCATGAATGTGGTATTGGAAATGAAAAATCATCTTCCATGAAGGTGGTGAATTAGCACACCATGAACAACGATTTCATTTTTAAGAAAAGAAATAAACAATAGATTTTATAATGAATATAACACTAAAAATAATATTCCAATATATTTATATGATATTTTAGTTATCTCGTAACATTGTATAGAGGATCCGAATAAGGTATAACTGAGAATGAATTTAAAATAGAAAAATAATGAATTTACCTCTTGAATCATTTATCCATGAGAACCTATTTAATAATATTGGAATTAGAATTTTTATGAGACCAATAACACTATTTTGCTTCAAGGGATGAGGATAAGGTGATTTGGTATAATTTAGTAGAGAAATATGGATTATGGTGATGAAATTATTTTATTGAATGAGTCTTGGATCAAAATGATTATCATGATACCCTTATTTATGAGGGGGTGAATGGTATGTTTACAAAAATTCATTCTTGACCTTAATAGAAACTTTGTTTAATAGAATCAAACAAATCTTATTCACAAAACCTCTTATTTATTAAAATAGTTATCACATTAGGACCATGGATATGATGATAAAAATATCATAATCAAGTATATTATGATATTTAATCCATAGTTTTAATTCTATTAGAATCATATTCTAAATATGGTAGTAGTGTATTAAATGTTTAATCATATTCATGGAAGAAAATTATTTATCAGAGTATTTAAAAATTATCGTAATCACAATGGTTATGATAAATTTGAATAATAAATAAATGAGATGATTCTATCTTAAAGAATAAAGAATCATATTCTGAATAAAGTTGTATTTTCAATGAAATAAATAGTAAAAAAATGAATCGTTATAAATGCTACTACAATACACAAAATAAAATATAAATATGAATATAAATGTATTCACTCTCTATTATAATTACACCAAAATTAAAATAACTTGTAATTATACAATTAAAAAATGAATAGAATTGTTCTAACCCAAAGAAAAGGGTATCCCATAATATTGTATAAAGGTATCATGATTTATAATTTCAAAAAAAATGTATTTCTCACCCCCACTATGGTAAGACATCAATATAATGATCAGTTTTTTGTCTTACTATCCTTGCAAGAACTCGATCAAGAAGGTGATTGGATCTTATATCTTTCTTGCCTCAAAATCCCTTTATTTGACGGATCAGATTCCATCATTCTATCCCTCAAATCCCTCGATCATGATGACCAGATTCTGTCTCCATGTCCTTTCAATTCCTCATTCATAATGAAAACTATCATAGTTGCACGAACCAAAACTAATTTTAATATTAACAGTATAGGGAACAAGTTCACCACACTTTTAAAAATTACATCTCTCACACATATTAGAAAAAAATTGTAGATCACTCCCACATTGTCTCATCATTCATTAAACCACTTCAAATCCTCAAATGGACGGGAATTTATAGGTGTTACTTACAACATTTATCTTGATCATCAATGGTCATATTTTCTGTGGAATTCTCATAGTGACCTGGACAGTTGGAAATTCAACGGTGATCTTATAACTAAAATCATGACATCATTTTGTCTCATATATATTTTAATGGAATAAATTAAATCATTTGGTAAATATTCTATAACAGATTTATGAGTAATGTGTTTTAAAAAGTTAAATTTTATCTCCATATTTATAAATAAAATATAAATAAATCTGATTGATTTACTAACAAAATTCCATTATGATTTTCATTATGAGTTTGGATCTGATGGTATCGATTATGATATCAAGTCCAATTAAAAAATTTTTCCATATGAATACAATATAGAAAGGAATTAAATTGATTTGATAAGTGAATTAGATCATAATAGGATTCATGCTCATTATGATAATTTTAATGTAAATTCATGAATACTTTAAATCTATTTTAAGTATGTTATAATTTTATAAAAACATTGTAAAAATTATTTGAACAAAAAATTCATAGATATTATTTATTTAAGAATTAGTGTGTGATTACTAAAACAAAAGTTCAAAATGAATGGTAAATTCATAATGAATATTTTGACTCCACAATATTCCCCCTTTTGGAAAAAAGAAACTAAAAAGGTTAAATAGAAATAACAATAAAAAACATATGTCAAAAATTCTTTTTATGAACTATCATATTCATTAATAAAAAAAATTATAATTAACTATACATGAGTTTATAAACATTTATGAATGTGAGATAATATACAAATAACTCCCCATTATGATATGAATTTTCCTAAGGATCATACTCTGTTATATTGTAAGTGATTCTCCTCCATTATATAGTATTCTCCCATTTATCTATAGAATTTTACCTTTTATCTAATGTATTATCCCCCTTTGTGATTTTCAAAAAAGAATGGGAATACTTTTTGATATACATGAAAGGGTTATAAGACTCAATATATATGAATCAATTTTAATGTACTAGATCATCAAAAAATAAATGAAAGAATAATCAACAAAGAAAAACTGGAAGACATTAAAATGAAAATGAATATGGATAAAAAATTGTTTCAATGAGATTAACAAAATACTGATAATGCAACATGAGTTTTAAAAAAGGATTAATTTTTACTTCACTGTGAGGGTTTTGAATATAGATCTTATTTTCATGCACTATTCTCTATCCTGTTCAACTATTTCTAAAATCTATAACTGAGAATTTTTTTTGTTTTCCATCTACTAGATCATTTCCTCCTAAATTCAAATCGTTTCCTTATATTCTTTATTCTATTCTTTTTAAGTCTGAATATTTTTTTTCCAAAATTTTAATGTGATCATTCCAGTATTATATGCATTATAAAAAAATATCGTGATGTCTCATCAAGTTATAAATTTCATATTTATAGTATTTGAGTATATAAATATCTTTGATCAAGAAGTTGATGTTTTCTGAAGGTTTGAGATATTTTTAGACATCGTCTCAGAGTCACCTATGAAAGTATCTAGATACATCACCCAATTGGTTATATCTCTTTTTAGACTATTGTAATAAATATCTGTTTCTTTCATGGATTTCTTGAAACTACCACGATTTTCATCTTGTATCTAAAATTCATATTCATCTCCTCAAGACCATTTCATAATTTTTTGGCTGCACATTCTATGGGCATAAAAAATTTCTTTGAAATCATTCAAGTCTTCTTCCAAAGTATATTCCTACCTATTAAATATTTTAGTAAATCCGGATCTTTGTATTTATTTTCCATGACCAAATAAAATATTTTTAAAATTCATGGAAAATATTGGATGGTTTCCCCAATATTCTTATGGTATGAAATATATAATCAATTCCTTTGGTATTGATAGTATTTTGGGATTCATAATTTGATTGAAATTTACTTCTACTTTTTCTTCTTTCTTCATTCATTGTCTTTCTTTTCTTTTTATTGATATCAATCTTATTAACTTTTTGATCACCATTCTTTTAATAATATTTTTTTTAAATTCACATCAAATACTTTATTACTTAATTCAGACATTGTATTGTAATTATCATCATCCTTATGGATGAAGATACAATCCCCTAAATAAAATGTGTTTTTTATCCCGGGTTATGGATTTCTCAATATGATATCCTGAAAAGGATAATATCTTTTATTAATATTCAGTGGTTTTTAATGAATTTTTATCATAAATGGTTCCCTCTTAATTATCTTCTTTTTCTTACCCTTACACGTTCACTTATTCTTCATTTTCCTCTTATTATTCCTCTTCTCCTACTCCTTCTTCTTTTTTTTTCTTATTCTTCTTTTCCATCTCTGTATTCATATTCCTCTATTTTATTAAACACATATTATTATTCTTTAATTTTGTTCCCTATCACTACACAAATATGAAGATATGACTTAAAATAAATCCTTCCATCTAGGATTGATTCTTGAGAAACAATAATTTTATTTATTTTTTTTGTTAGAGGAATAATTGTCATTAGTTACTGATGTTTCTTTAAAAAAATCCAGATCTAGATAAGGTAAGGTGATTTTTTCTAAAGTCGATTCTACCCCATTAAATATTTTTTCATATAATTGTGATTCTGAAAATATATTCTTATTCTTTTTCTCCCATGATATTTTTTCATGGAATTCATCACCATGAATTCTAATAGTAAATTATTATGCTGGGTTAAGACCGAATTGAGGGTTCCCCTATTTTCTTTGATATTTTCCCATATTCCTCATTTAATTCTTTTGAGTATTTCATTTGATTATTTTCATTCATTTTACAAAGGTATTAAGCCTTCGATTTATTTTATTCATTATCAACTTTCTTAATCAATGAAGTTTCCACCTCTGATGCATACACCTTGTTATATTTAAAAAATGACTCTGAATATAAAAACAATTTCATACTTCTGAGAGTGTCTTCCCTAATAAATGTACTCTTTTCCCTAATTGGTCCATATTTGATTTTTTATTAAAATGTATCATCAAATTTTCAATATTTTTTCTAATTATATACGGAAACATAATAATTTGGGACTTGAAGTATTTTGACTTTATGTTTTTCATAGTCAAAATAATGAATTTGGCTAGGTAGACCTTCCTCATGTTTAATAGATGATCTATAATAAATACATCAGATAATTTATGTTTATATTTATTTCCACTTTTGGAATTAGAAAAACATACAACCATTTTATTTAAACTCTATGATCTCGAATCAAATTAGTTATTTTCCTCAGATCTTAATCAGTTTTAATCAAATTCATTTCTGCTCTCTATTTCACAAACATTCATTTAGAATATAGTAAGTGATGAGAGAGATAGAATTTATCTCCCACATCCGATAAACCAAGTAAAACATCAACATATTTTGTATTCATGTCATATGTTTTTTCAGAAATACAAAAGGAAAACATATCTTTTCCATCTTGTTTTTAAAACATAATATAATCAAAAAAAATCATGAACTATATTCAAATAATTCAAATCATACTTTAGATATAATTGTCCAATCCATTAAAATTAACATCATGGAAATTGAATCCTTAATTTAAATGATGATTCATGCATCTCATATAAGGATCTTGAGAATATAATTTCTCTAAAGATGTACCACTTTTTATAATCTTGTGTAAGTTCCATCATATTTGGGATGGATATGGGGGAAGCATACAAGAAGGAATCATAGTTTGAGATTTATACTTGGAAGCACTTTGCGAAAAATTCCCAAGGATATGTTATGTGGGATAAGGTTGGTCCCCTTTATATAGGAAATGGAGTGCATTGGTTTATGTTCCAAACTTATCTGACAGTTGTGATTCGATCCCTTTCATCTAGTAGTTTAGATATTTCCTAATGAAATATTAATATAAAATGAAATAAAACTGATGAAGTTTTATAAAAACATTTATTGTATTATTATTATGTAAATAATAATGTGAAAGTAAAAGTAGTTTTGATAAAGAAACATCAAAAATAACAAAATTCGTGAACAAATACTAATTTGAATGGAATAGTGTTTAATGTATACAAGAAAAGAAAATTACATTTGGAGTGGAAATATTGATATGATAATTTTTTAATTTTTTTTAAATAGATTACGATAGTAAAAAATGAACATGATTAATTTTTAAAAACCTAACACATATTTTATATGAATATTTATAATTAAAAAACTAAAATCTGATTAGAATTCGAATAAGTTTTTTATAAATCTAATGATAAATTCACATCCAATTATTTTTCTATATCCGAAAAAATTTACAATCTGAAATAATGAAATCTATAAAATCATACATCTAATTCTAAAATAAACTCATCTCTAAAATACTATTATATATATATAACAAAATTATATATACCCCAATAATTAAGAGTAAATTATTTTAAAAATATTGATTAAACAAGATGTGGATATGAATGATTAATTTATAGTGATTATTCCCAGATTCTATTTAATGTATTCAAATCTAGTAGAATGAAATGTTTTTGTAAAGTTATAATAAATATGTTATTGTGTTTTAATGTGTTGTAACATGTTATCTCCTTTTTGTGTGTGATCCCTAAGGAGGTGATGGCTAATATCCATGTGTTATTCATTGGAGTGTTGTGGGGATTTTTTACTTAATGTAATGTCACTTTTTTAATGAAATGTATTTTATTTTTTGTAAAAATAATTCCATAGTAATTGAGTATGTGTTGCATCAAAAACACTTGATCAAAAAAAATTCTAGTTGCCGCATATTTCAGTATCAGTAGTGAAAAGTTATATAGAGTTTTGTTTCTTGAAAGGATAAGAAACTAATGATTCTATTACAATGTGAAATGTTACAGAAGTTATTTTCATATCTATTATACAACCACAAAATCAGAATCTGAAAATATTTTCAATTCAAAATCATTTCTATAAGAATTGAAATGTACTAAATCTATTGTTCCCTATAGATAAATAATTACACATTTAACTGACTTTAACTGGGATTTTGTTGGGTTTTCATGAAATATTTCACATAATCATACTAAAAAACAATTTTGGGTCACTTTATATTATGTATAGTAGGCTTCCTATCATACTTCTAAATTTTTTTTGTCCTATTGGTTTCCTAGTTTTGTCAAGATCAAGTGTATTTGAGGTACTGATTGGATTAGTTATACTTTTAGTATTTTCATATCCCTATATTCTAAGAATATATTTGATATACATATATTGATATATATAAGTTCATTTTTTTAGAAATATTAAAACCAATAAAGAATGTTAACTCACCCATCATACTCATTTCAAACTCAGATTTTATAATAAACGCAAATGAATCGGTTAAGGATTTTTGAGGTCATACAAATATAATATCATCAAAATATATTTAAAAAACAAAACATTTTTGTTATATATATTTATAAAAAAATTTGGATAATAGTTCCATTAACATAATTGTTTATTTAACAAAAATCATGTTAATATATCATACCAGGATCTAGGTGATTATTTAAGACAATATAAAGAATTGGTGAATTTATAAAATATATTCATGATGTTTTTAATCTCCCAAACCATGAGTTCCTTCAATAAAAATATTCTCCTAAACATTTCTATTATAGAAAGAACAATTCACATCCTTAGAAAAATATTTAAAATTAATGAATGCATCAAAGCAAAATAGAATATTAATAGATTCAAGTCTAGATACCATAGTATATGTATCTTCATAATATATTACCTCTTTTTTATTATATACTTTTGAAACATGACTATATTTAATTCTAATAATTATTTAATTTTCATCACATTTGTTTCAAAAAACCCATTTTACTTAAATGATGGATGTTTTTTTAGGAATTTCAACAACTGTACATAATTTGTTCTATCCAAATTAATTTAGTTCATCTTGCATAGCCTTAATCCAATATTCATCACATAAATCATTATCATGAAATTTATGTTCCATTTTAGAAACAAAATAAAAATGTTATACTTCATTTATTTAGGAATATATAGTCTCTACAGGTTGATTCACATCACTAATGATACTTTCACAAGGATAATTCCTATGAAACAACTTATTTTGGTTTTTTACAACCTTCTCACCAATATAAGGAATAAAATCTTCCTTTGTAAACACATTAGAATCAATTTCATGAGTATTTCACTTAATAGAGGACTATTCTATTAAAGGAATATAAAATGTTTTGGAAAACACAATAGAAGATGCAGGTTGGGTTTCTTTAAAAACCAAAGGATCAGTTTCATCTAATTTAACATTTACTTTTTCCCTAATAATATATGAATATTTATTTAAAACCCTATATAAATTATAAGTAGTGGAATATATTAATAATTTAACTTCATCTAATTAGGCTGATAATTTGTGTAAATTATGTTTTGTATTCAACATAAATATTATGCATCCAAATACTCTAAATTATAACACTCTTTGTTTTCATCTTGTCCGTAACTCCTAAGGTATTCTAATTACAATTTTTGGATTAAAATTTTATTTATATTATAGAGAACAATACTAACATATTCAGCCCAAAAAATTGCAATTGAGTATTCACTCAACATGGTTCTTGTTATTTCCTGAAGAATACGATTTCGTCTTTCATCAAAACCATTTTTCTAAATATTTCTATGACATTAATATTTATCAGTTATGTCATTATTATAGAAAGAAGTTTCAAAATATGAATTTACAAATTCTCCACCACAATCACTGTGAATAGTTATCATGGGAATGTTATAATCATTTTTAACATTGGATTCAAAAGTTATAAAATAAAAAAGGTGTCATATTTCATTTCAAGAAAATATACCCACGTGTATCTCATGAAATCATGAAAAAATACATAGTAATTACCTCTAATAATTCATGTTTTTGTAGGACTGAATAAATCAATGTTCACTAACTGTATGGAATCAGTAGCTAAGACATAAATAATAGATTTAAATCATTTCTTATATTTCTTGTCATATTTACAAGGGTTATAAAAATTTGAATAATTAAATCTAATTATAAATAGATAATTATAAATACTTTTCTTATTGAATTTACATATGATTATATGGTTTCAATTTCGTAACCTTTTATTCCATAACCAATACTGATCATCCATTTCACTAAGAAATGTATGCATTGGAGCCTATAGTCTTCTTTGTTTAGTATATATACATTCTCATACTGATGGGCAGAAATAATAAATTCATTATTGGAATTTTATACTAAATATTTATCATTAAAAAAATTCATAAGGTAAACTTCATTACATAATTGACTTATTCTTATAAGGTTCCTCTTAAGACCATTAACAAATTAAACATTTGAAATTAAAGCTTTACTAAGAAGAATAATGTTACATATACCAATAATATTTCCATATGAATTATGTATAAAAGAAAATCATTCAACTTTCATTTTGGTAATATTTTCAAATAAATATTTGTTACCAAGCATATATAAAGAAAAACCACTCTCCATGTTCCTAGTAGTCATTAATTGGTACGTTTTTTTCCTAAAATCAAAATAATTGGGTTTTTGGAATCCAAATATTCTTGGATCCAGAATAATTATAAAGAAAAATGTTAGTAAAGAAAGTTCATTTTGAAAATTGGCCTTTGTGAAACCCTAATGATTGAAATTTATTATGTGAACAATTTTTATTCATGTTTCCTTTACTTTGACACTTAGTACAAAAGGGATCATTTTTTGGAACAATATAATACCTACTAAAAATGTTTTTTCATGAGAGTTGCCCATTCCCGAACTATTATCATGAGGATGGAGTTGTTGATACATCATTTCAAAATTTTATTTTCCATAATTATAATTTTATAATAGTTTATTTAAGGAAAAAATTCATATTTTAGTTTGATAACTAAATTCTTATCCTCACAATCATTAGTTTAAGAGATGATTTTTCTTTCCAAAACATTTTTATGAGAAATAAAATTTTCAAAATACTTAGAAGACTTATCCTTCCCTGAATTAACATTATCATGGTTTTTAGAAATTAAATTATTTTAAAAAGATTTATTATCAAGATATATTGTGAGACCTGATAATTATTTTGTCAAAACATTTATTCTACACTTTCCCTTTTAAAGTTTCTTACTATATTTACAATTCTCATTTATATGTAATATTGTAAATCTAGAGACATTATCATAAAAAGGTAAAGTATCATTATCACTAGATGATGAGGATTCTTCATCTGAAGATATAGAATTCTTCTCATCAGGATAATTTTCATTCAAAGAAATATTTCATAATTAATCATAATTATGTAGCTTTTACATAAGATATTTGTTTTAAAAATGTATTATTTTATAAATAATAATATTCTTGTGACGTGTATTCTCATTATCTAAAGAATCATTAGAAGAATCCCCACCACTAGAAATCAATGTGTTATTAGATTTCAAGACATTAATTCCTTTTTTCATATAATTCATTTTACTCTTTATTTTATAACATATTTATTTTCTATCTTTCATTTTGACTTTTAAACAATTTGGTCTTATATGTACTGCTATATTGTATTCATAAAAAGTGAATTCAGATTAATTCTTATCTTTCTTATTATTGTTAATTTTATTATAAAAATATTTAAAATCCTTTTAACATAAATATTCTTCAGTATTCGATAGATATTAGATAAATCACTCTATGAATTTTCAAAATCGCTGGAATCTGATTGAGTAACAACATTTTTCTTTGTAGACTTGACAAACTTATCAGAAGACTGAGAATATTAGGATTTAAAGTAGAATTAAAATAATCTCCATAATTTTTATTTTTATTTTTAACATTATATTTTTTCAATATATTATATTATTGTAAAACTGTTCCAAAATTATCATCAATTGTTACATTGGTAATGTTTCTAGATTCTACTACATTATTTTTTTATTCTCACTCATTGGGCATGATGTCAATGATATTTTCAAATAAATTCATCATCAAATACTTTTTCAAAGATATCGTGTAAAATAATTACAATAGTAAAAGAGTTTCAACATTTAACAGACCAAAACTGAGCTTCAAAATGTGAAGCTTGAATGAATTCTCATATAAGAGAAATTCAATTTAGTAGAAATTACCTCTTCGGAGATGTTACCAAAGTAACCCCATGAATCTATCACCATCACACACCATTCCCTTTGGCCATAAATTAGATTTATAAAGGGTTAAATTTCATTAAAGTTATTACATAAATTTTAATTCCTTGGAATATATAAAAAAATCCATAATTTCCATTTTAAGAATAATTTTTCTTAAAAAATTAGGTTTAATTGCGATGAATTTGATAAGATAACTTTTCAGTCCAAAATGTTACTTTTTATATAATAAGTAAAATTTACAAAAAAAATGTTATTATGAATAACATTTATTTTAATAAAATATATTGATAAAAACACTTTTATTTAAATATAATTGATAAAATAATTTTCTTATTTTTTAGTGTAAGAATTTTTTCAGGGCACTTTCAACTGGTTATTCTTTTTATAACATAATAT
Organism: Viscum album; assembly: GCA_963277665.1. NCBI lineage: Eukaryota > Viridiplantae > Streptophyta > Magnoliopsida > Santalales > Viscaceae > Viscum > Viscum album. Next base: position 229,033,532 of record OY728167.1, on the reverse strand, counting down.
TTTTTTATTATTAAAAATTGAATTTATCATATTTATATAATTATTATGAAAAAATAAAAATCCATTTTTCAATTAGTACACTGAATTTAGGTTACTGTGAATTTATGTGAATTTTATAAAATGCTTTATTTCTTCTTCAATAGTAAAATACAGTTTGGGTTTTACAGTATTTTTAATGACATAATAATTATTTCATAATTATGTAATAATTAATTAAGCAAAGTCCACCACCAAAAATATGCTATTTTATTAATATAATTTATTTTAATATATTTAAATCAATTTCCAAACCTATATTTTACTTTCTGATGTTTCAAATGGAAATATTAACATTAAAAACATTATTTTTTTGAAGAATTTATTTTCTATTAAAAAATAATTAGTATAATATTATGATGAATTCATTATGGGTAAAATAACATAAAATATTTCCCAAATGTAAAAAATCCAGTGCAAAATCCAACGAAATCCCCATTGTTTTTCATTTTCCACAACCAAGATTTTCAAGGCCTATATTTGGAAATTATTTATCAAATCCCCCACATTTACTAAAAATACACACCCATTTATCACTTTTCATTCACACAAAATCCATATTTCATGATTCAATGGACGTCTTTCCTTCCGATGAGTCCTATCATGTTGTCCACAGGCCCCCAAAGATCCAATCCTCTAGATTTATGAGTAACTATTCAATGTAAGGTAATTTTTATTCTTTTATTTTTGATTCATGATCCTCTTTTCATTCATATCATAAAAAATTTATGGTTACTCTCTTATATTAACCTTTTTATTATACTATTTCCTAAAAATTATGTTATATCAATTAGTGACCTTGTCCTCTATCATTTTAACCCTTTTCAAACCCAAACTTTATATCTGTTATGCTACCACATTTACTTTTAAAAAATTCCCTCCTCTCATCATGAAATTATATTTTTTCATTTTGTTAATACCCAAACCTAATTATTTTTCCAGTGTATTAATATACATGTAATAATGAATTATTTTATTATAGGATTAACATACATGTAACCCGCATTCACTTTCCATGGGATGAAAATGACATAATGATCATGTTTCTAAGAACTTTTCAAATGTCTTGATTTTGATATGAAATACATATTCTGATTCTCCCATGGATCATTTTTTATATGTTTTATAATGATATATGTCTCACACATTAATTATTTCATACAATGGGTGTTCCCTAATAGCACTCCAATTCATTATGTAATGAATTATTCTCTAGATACAACATGTTTATCGAAACCTTGGTGAATATCCTTGAAAATGTTCATTTACAAAACCACGGTGATAAACCATGGTGATATTCTTATTAAGGTATAATATAAATGTTATATCCAAATTTATATGTTATGACTCATTTATTTTTTATTATGATATTCCACTTCTTCAATTTCTCATGCAACAATGACATTTCTGATTTTTTTTATTGATCATCTTTCCCATTTATCAGTTTCCCTTTACAAAAAATCAATACATCAGGAATATCTAGTATTTTTATCGCACAAATATTTGTCTAAAGGTTTCCTCAAGACCAAAAGGTTTCATTACTCATGATTTTGGAGTAACTCTTTAAGGTAATGGATTTATTCTTCTTTTCATTTCGATTCAAGAACCAATATTCATTTATGTCTTCTAAATGTTATATTTAATCTCTTCTATTTCCATTTTGATCATACCCTTACTACAAAATTATGTTTTATCAATGGTATACCATTGTTATCTAACATTTTTCCCTTTTTCAGTACCATGTTTCATATTCATTGTGTATAAGAATTTACTTTACAAAATTTCACTCTTCTCCTTAACAAATTTTATTTTATTTTCTTTTTGTGAATACCCAAACCTATTTATTTTCTAGAAATATTGACTATCATTAAATATTTATTTTTTTTTATTTTTTTAATATACATGAAACGAGTATTCCCTTTCAATGGGATGAAAAATACATAGTGATAATGTTTTTAATCACTTTCAACACACCATGATTTTGATACGAAACCCTCCTTTTTATTCTCCATGGGTTATTTGTGGGATTTTTTATAATGAAATATGTGGGGAATATTAATTAATTCATTTTAATTGTGTGATTTTATAGATAAACAATCCACTGGTTAAATCACCTTATCTATAGAGATAACATGTTTTACGATACCTTGGTGAAAATACTTGGTAATTTTCAATTACAACAGCTTTTTTTATTATCCTTGGTGATATTATTTTTAATATCTAGAATAAATGTTGTGGGCATTTTTCTATGTTTAGAATCGTGTTATGTCTTGTTATTATTGAATATTTTTCCTTTTCTCATGCCACAATGATATTTCTCATGTTCTTATTGATATTCCTCATGAATATACATACATTATTTCCCATACGAGGTCTTATGCTCAACCCTTTTCTTTGATGTATGTCACCAGGATATGAGATGAAGTAAATTTACATAGGATGAACTCTTGAATAATCATTTAATTTGGATTATAAATTTTTTTATGTTTTCAGAAATTATGTTCCTGATTTCCAAGACATTGAACATTAAAACATCTTCAATTTTGTACCATGTAATGAAAATTTTATAAAATAAAAAGGTGGGATTACATTGTTGGTATCAAGGGGGGGGGGTAAGATGTAGGGTCTACAATAAGGATTTTTTCTATTAAAGGGTGTGTGAATGAAACACCCCATAAATCAAAAAGGATAAAAGAATAATTGATTTGACTCATGTTAACAAGTTTCACCTTTATTTTCGATATCCATTCTAGTTAGATATCCATAATTAAGAATTCTTGGAATTAGTAGTGACCGTGAGAGGTGGCCTTCTTAGATGTTTCCCAGTGGGTGTGTGTGTGAGGAAAAAGAACACATTAAATATTATATTATGGCCTTCTTCAAAATCAAGAAAAATTATTCAAAAAATAAAACACTTTTCCAATCCACTTGAAAGGATTCTTCATGGGTTCATACAATGTAAATTTACAACATCTCATATACTAGGGACATAAATCTAAGGAAATGGGTGAGCATTAGGCCTAGTAAGGGAAAGAATGCACATATACTCATGAGGAATATCAATATGAACATGATAAATCACATTCTGTTATGAGAAATGGAAAATGTTTCATATCATCATAAAAATAACATGAGTAAAAACATTTAAATTTGGCCACAAAATTTATTTTTTACATTAATAATTATATCACAAAGGTTAGTCACAAATTTATTGTTAATAAAAATTACCAAGGTTATTCACCATGGTATTGTAAAACTTATCATCGCTCAAGATTAAATCCTTCACCTATTGCATTGGTGCACTATCAAGGTGCACCCTTCATAATTCATAATTAATATTATCTACATATATCATTATAAATCATATAGAAAATGACCCATGAAGAGTAAAAATACAAGTTTCATATCAAAATTAGGGAATTTAAAAAGTTCTTAAAAACATAATCAATAAGTCATTTTTAGTCAATAGGAATATTGACCAACATCCATATTTTACCAACGGTTATATAACTATCAAAACTCAATATTCAAATTTCACCTTATAATAGATTCATTAATAAATAGATAAGTTTTTTTTGATTGTAATTTAATATAGTGCACGGATTCTCATCAATAAAATATCATTAAACAATTTTGGTCTTTACACCACCTTCATGACATATTTGTTACAAGTTCACTTTATTTTTCTGCCTTTAATTCAATATTAATGTCATGTATATACTAAATTTTTGTTTATATTTCCCTTTCATATATAACTAGATAAATATACTGCCCATTGTTTTGGGTAATACATGATTTTGTTCCCTTTGAATTCCCACTTTTAATAGAACTCAGTTTAAGAAAACATTCCTTTTTATTGAATTATATTTAGAATTACACAAATAAAATGTTTTTAAACTATGAATATATTCTAAAACCCTTAATTATTTAATTGAAACTCATATTGGTTCAATGATTGTTTTATAGAAAATATCACAAGCATTCCTTAATTTACAAGATCATTTAATTATTTTATAAATATTTACCCAAGTGGTCTGTTTTTATTCATTCTTCTCCTAGATCATCCACATGAAATATATATATTTTAACTCAATGATCAGTACCTATGTTTCATTTTAAAATATAGATATCCAAATCATTTAATTTTTTCATCTCATAGGACTCCTTATGATATATCCTTTGGTTATTCCTTGAATCAAAATTTGGAAACCCATTTTATTCTCATGGGCTTGATCCTCCCAATGAATTATGTATGGATTATTTTCTTCATTTCCAATACATATTTTTTTTTATTTTTTTGGCACACAATTATATTTTAATCAAATGAATTGGGTAATGTATTATATCTCATGAGATATAATGTAAGGGATTGGGGTGTGAAGCTAATCTAACATGGTACTTTTTCCACTTTATGACAATGGTCTTTGGAGTGAATCTTGATTTATGATTATGATATCATGTTTTATTTTTTTCATTTTTATGATCTTATGATATCATTTTCTTATTTCATGTATCTACTCTAATGATCATACCCTTTATGATATAATGGTGTGTCTTTTGAATCCCATATTCTGCTATATTTCCATTTTTATTCCCTTATTGGGCTTTTAATATTTCACTTTTCCATATGTATTTTCCACAAGATATATTTTATAGTTTAATAAGATCTATAGGAGTTAGGATCACTGTGTTTTGTTTTAAATAAATATGATTTTTTTATATTTACGATTATTTATTTGTACATGTAATATTCCAATGACACTAATCATCTAGATCCTTCCATTGTATATTTTGAAAATGTATGTTAGTAATTATGAAATAATATGTGTTTATGCATGGGGTCACTATATCCGTGATAGATGATCATAAAAATGGAAACATGTCACTTTACTGAGATTGTAGTTCCTGTATATGTATGAATGACATTTTCATTTTTTTAATTAATATAATTGAAGGGAAATAGATAAATGGTTAATTTTAATGAATCATAATAATATTATAAATATCATATTTACTCATTAAATTCATCTTTATTACAATACATTTAAATAATAAATTAAAAATGAATCATATCACATCCCCGAAGTGGTAGTCAACATATACGTAAGAGAGATAATATAATTTTCATTCAAATGAAAGCGAATGAAAATAAATGTTATATAATCATTCCAAAATAATAGATATATCAAAAGAATATTATATATTTATTAATTTGGTCATTATTACAAACCATGTGAGATAGTGATAGGAAGCGAAATAAATCAACTCGTTGAGGTGGTTGACCACACATACACATGAGTGATGTTTTAATTTCTCATACGATGGAAAAGTAGATGAAAAATGATTTTAAATTAACATAATAATATTTAATTTTATTCAATGTTGTTATTTTAATATATCAACATTGTTATTATGGGTTAATATGAGTTATAATATTAAAAAAACACAAAAGAACTCTATTAAGTGTTATACAACTACTTTGGAAAACATCCTTTATCTTACACATTAAGACAATATAGGTTGGTAGTTTGACCAAACTATGACCTCTAGGACATGGGGAGGATAGTTGGTACATTGTTTAAGAATGTATTGATCAATTTAAGTGGCTCAAAATGTCTGAATAATTGTAGAGAGTGGTTTACAATTTATAAATGAGGTGGGTGGAAATCAAGTAAATACATGAAATATTATTATATTACATGTCTTACTCTAGTTAATTGAAATAAAATTGTTATGATTTTAAATATTACCATGATAAGGTTCATATATGATCATACAATATGATTCATAAATACTTTTAGGACATTTTAACTCTTGTCTTTCTATTTTAACCCCCATTAAACCAATTTTTACCTTTAAATTAGTAATGAATCGTTACCATAGTTATTATTAAATATGAATAATAATAAATTGAAATATATAACTTTTTTTGAAATTATCATATAAAATTTAGATATCATTTTTTCAATTTAAATTCCAATAATTGGTAGATATTAATTTAAAAATAAACTCATAAAATGAAATGAAATCAATTTTTGGGGAATATATTTTTCAAGCATAATATAAATTTATTTTAATTATTAATATATTAACCACTATTATATGAATTAAAAATTATTTATTTGAAAATATTTTATATAAATATCATTAAAATCAATCATTAATAGAGATTATTCTAATTCAGAAATACATTATGCACTTAAAACAGTTTTCAAAAAAATAACAAATTTTCACGGTCAAATGATTTTATCTTTTTAATAACCAATTTATATTCAGTGTATGATTAATTATATATTTGATAACACATTATTATAAATAAAATTAAATATGTTAAATATTATATTTTTAATTATTCATTAAAATCCATCTCCATTGAAAATATCAAAAACCTCATAATATTATTATTTCAACATAAAAAGTTCAAAACTGATATTCCACTAATCAAATTAGAAATTTCATGACAAGAAATAAAATAATCATTGTACTATATTTTTCATATAAATAAAATTTCATATACAATAATTGATGTTTGGCTTTTACATTATTCCCTCATCAAAAATTTCATCCTTGAAGTTTTCATGGATATCACTTCCTTAAAAAATGGGGCAGTTCTTCATCATCACTACCTATGTTTCTCGCATTTCCAGTTATATTTTATGATTTATTCAAATTATCTTCACCAATTTAGTCATATTATTTTACAACACTTGTTCTATTACTTAATAAAAATAGATAGGCTCTCCACAAAAAGATAAATCACATTCCAATTATATTTCCTTAGAGGTGTGCATATTTTTTGGGTCTGGAATATAATCCCATAATAATGTGATATGAATCCTCTCATTAAATTTAGAGAGGAAATGTGTAATTTCTTAAAGATAAAGGAAAAACAATTTCATTCTAGAATTTCAAATTGTCTGACGTACCTAGGACTTAGTTTCTCTTTTTTTGAATCATATAACACAATTCCATAGAAATACATTCAATTAAACATGATCTCTCATATTGAAATTCTAAATACTACCATATATTATCTCCATAACATTTTTTATATATATATAGACTCTTTAATTTTATTCTATATAGTATTCACTTTCACTATTTTATCTTCTATGAGATAGGTTCATACAAGATTACATTCATGAGATATATATATAAACTTCATATGACCCACTTCATCCCAATAAGTAGGAGTACAAAAACTCTTACCATACAATGCATCATATGGTCACCTAAGAATTCTTTAATGGAATATATTATCATATTAAAATATTATAAATGTAAGATACCAATCCCATATACCATGAAAGTCAATTGAGCATGAAATCCACATATCTTATAATTTATGAATAGCCCTTTCAGAATGCCCATTATTTTTATGATGATATGTGGTTCTTGAATTTATCTTGATGATAAGAATCATTTAAATACTCTTCCAATATTTTTTTAAAATGTGGTTCATGATTAGATACAGTCAATATAGTTTCACAAAAAATTCTAAAAAATTCATTAATAAAAAGTTATCTATGAAACTGAAGTTGTCGATATTCCATTATTGTGTGTAAATTTGTCCACATGGTAAGGTGATCAATAATTAACCAAATAATCTCATCCTTCTTGGATACTTTATCAATATAGTGAAAAAATAAAAAATATTATTTTCCAGTATCCACATAAGAATATGTTGAGGTCTCATGACTCAATTTAGATGTTGTCTGTCAACCATTCCCTTTGGGAAAACAAATCATCATACTTTGTAGTTTTCAATTTCTCATTTTATATTATCCAACTAAAAAATTTTCTTCATATCCCAATACATTATGGTGAAACCATTAATTTCACATAAATTTGAGTAATGTGATTCATCTAATAGTTATTATTCTATCTTAGATACTAATAGAACTTATAACCTCATTCCAAATTCTTTTATATAATCATCATAGATTATTTCTACCAACATCCTATCATAAAAGCCATTTATTTTCATCTGAATATTATTTTAATCAAACTTGAGAATTTTTATTTTCATCAATAATTATGGATTCAAATAATTTGGAAGTATGTGAGGTTCCCCCCTTTTTAGTTATTCCATATAAAACACTAATAAATATAGTAATATAGGAAACTTATTAATCTTTATTTTTTCCAAAACCCCATGATCATTCCTACTCCACATATTATTGACCTTATTTTCCATTTTATAGGGGTAGTTTATTGAGATATATTAATCCTTGGGTAGTTTTAGTCATTTATTTTTCCTGATGTTGATCTCTTTATATGACCATAAAATTAATGTATCTACTTCTTCAGTGAAAAGATTCAAGATCAAGGGTTGGGTAATTTTGATCATCGAAATTAATATATCACAATTCATAGGAAATAACTCTATCATATAATATAAGGGAATAACCAAGTCCATTATTTGAGGCATCACTATATATACAAAATCTATCCACTGCTGATGGTGAAGTAAATATTGATGCATTGATCATTATCCTCTTTAATTCTCCAAAATATTCTTTATATTCTTTTGACCATACGAATATAACCCGTTTATGTGTCAACTTGGCTATCATGTTAGCTAATCGAGAAAATAATGAAAGAATCATTATTACAAAACATTAATAAATGGAATATTTAGACTTATATTATATTAATTTTTATTTTCCATTCCATCTCTACATTTTTCTATAAAGGATCATCTTATATTTTTTCCATTAAGACAATATAGAATTGAAAAGAAACTTCCCAAAGTGTGAATTCATATTAAATAAATTTTCCATATAACTAATATTATATAATAGTAATATGAATGATTTTAAAGTAAATATCATGTTCATAATATCATTAAGATTATACCAATATATAATCAATAAATAACACAATGAAATTATCAAGATAATCCTTTGATAATATATTAATAAAATTAAAAAAATGTGTATTAGTAGATCCAAATAGAATTAATATATATTCATAATGTCTATAACTCATATAAAATTTTCTCTAAAAAATATCCTCCTTATTTACTCATAGTTTATGATAATAAATATTAAGACCAATCTCTAAAAAATATTGTTCTCTTAATGTTTATAGAATAATGCATCAATGTTGGGAATAAAATTCTAGTTTTTTATAGTAATAAAATTGATACCGCTATAATATATATACAACCACATAAATCCACCCCTATTATTAAAAAGGGAATAGGGTCCCCCCCAAAATGAAACACCAGGGACGATAAATTACTTATCACATAACTCAAATTATTGATTCTTCAGTAAAATTAATTACACAATGGATATCCTATCTGGAGTCTTAGAGATTGGTTTTTTATCAGGGTTGAGATTAATGGAATAAAATCCACATCATGCTTAGTTTGATATTCGTGTAGTTATTTTGAAAACAAATCAATTTATACCTACACAGTAGATATATACTCTCTTAAAAGGATATATTTTCTATTCATAAGTTCTATCCACTCTTCATCTCTAAGGAACATCATTATGGGGAGCTACTGGGGGTGGATATAGCCAAAACATTGATGATAATGTTTCCCCTCTAAGAATAAGGTATTCTATATATCCTTCACAAATCATAATCATCAACCCTGGGAAATAAATATTTCAATTATTATATGAAATTCAATCCATACCAATGATTGAATCAATAAAAACTAATGGAATAATAACCAATATAACATGTATGATATGTATATGCATCATAATGGGGACTAATTATCATATATTTTTTACAATAATATTTCCATTATAATTATTCAATGAAAAATCCATTATTAAGGTGATATGTAAATATTTAATTTTATTAGAAATTATAAAATATGTAAAATTATATTATGATTCTAAATCAAATAAATAATTAACTAAATTTCAGGTTATAATCACATTACATACCACTAAATCTGTAGGAACTTCTTCCTCAACTATAGTGATAGCATTAAAATTAACATTCCCTCTTGGAATTTATTCTCCAAAATTACCTTAATTCATTGGGAATTAATTCAAATAATACCCCCATCTCCATATAGTTGAAGCATTGTAAAATAATATCTCCTTTATTTCACTTGAAATCTTGATCATAATGGACATTATCTCAACACTTGAATCACACTCTAGTTCCCTTCAGGAATGTTCCATGGTGTTTCTTTCAACAATAAATAAATTTTTGAAATTTCTCCCTTCCATTATTCTCTTTTATGTTATTTCATTTTTCAGAGTGCTTAATGGCCCGCTTCATTTCATAGTTTACCTAGAAAACATAATACGTACATAATTATTTCTCTATCAAGATGAAAATTTATAATATATCATTGTATACTAAAAATGTTTGAGATACTAATTTCGATTGAAGGGTTGATTATATACTGACAAAGAAGCCATAAATATTAATTTATGGGTTACATAGATTATCTAAAACCTGACTTTCAATCCCTATAAAGTTAGCTTCATATTTATTAACATTTTCCTCTGACTATTTCCATAGATTGATTAATTTTATTTCTGTATCAAATCAATACTCAAAATGACTGTATTTTTCAAAGATTGTATCATTAAAAATATTTCATTCAATACATTATATTCCCTCTGGCACGTTATTGTTGTTTTATCAATGATCTCTATTCAACATCATCACTCTTTATAAGATAAACCTCCATGACAAATTTCTCTCTTTATTTACTTCCTAATGTTGTAAATATCATAATTACAAACTATATATCTCACTTAGATAATAAATTATTAAAATTATAATTGAATGATTGGGTTTTTTGTTACATGAAGTGGTATAACATTGTTTCATCTTGTTTATGAATAAAAGTTTTCACCATAAAGACAACATCATTTGTCATGATCTAAGTTAACTGACCCGATATAGTAATAATATTCCCATATCCATCACCATACTAATTGGTTTCATTAACATGAACATTATATAAATCTAAATATAGTATGTAAGAATTGATTTAGTTACTTTTCCATCCACTGGGAACCATTTATAAATAATTTCATATAACATATTATATCATAACATTGTGAAATTTGAATTATAAAATATGATATATATATATATATATATGTAACCTTTCTGAGAAGATTTTATCTAATATCTTAATCTCGTATCACAGGGTTCTCATTATTTTATACTATTTTCTTATAGATCGAGTTCTCGAGGTTCCTAATAAACATGATTTGATAATCTCTACAACAACCCCAACTCCAGTGTCTTAGTGTTTTTGGTTGATTTACTACATTGGTTTAAGATAAAATATAATTCATCACCTGAGATCAAATTGTTTTTATACTTGAGAGACTAGATTAAAAAATGATTCTTGTATTACATTCAAAAACAAGATCAATAACTTAAACTTCTAATGAGGATGTTATTATTTATTTTAATATAACATTGAATCCATACATAGTTCAATTATTTTTACCCTAGGGAGAGGATAATATAATAAATATTGATCTTATATGCTCAGTCAGGCAAAATAAATAGTTGAATCTATCATAGAATACATAAAACAAGAATAACATGGAAGAGATAAACAATAATTAAATAAGACACAAAAAGATTATCATGGAATGAGAATATATAAACAGAATAAATAACAACATAAATAATCCCATGGATTATAATAACTTATTTCATAATGATACAATTCATAATTATGGACATCATTAAATATTCATTAAGGCATTATGCGAAAACATAATACACAAATAAGTATGTAATATACCAAATAACCAAGATGGATTGTCTCAGGAGATCTACTGATGCATCTTGGGAGAATAATAGGCCCCTCATATCACTTACTAAGTCTTATTCAGTCATAATATGAGGGAAAATAAAAATTAAACTAAGAATTATCAACTTGAACATTCATATTGAAAAAATTCCTTATGAAATGTCAATATTGTCTTCAATAAAAAACGAAAATCACATGATAATAAGCAATATAGATAAATAATTTAGATAGTATCATTAGATCACATCCAAAGTGAACAATATTATTACATAAAGGTTTCAAATATATATTAAATATTCATTCTATAAAGACAATATAAATTCACTTTGTAAATAGAACAAATATCCTTTCCTTTTGAAAAAAATTTAAAAGTAAATTTTTTTAAAATATTGATAAGATTACATTATTTTAAATTAAAAACAGAAAAATGTAAAGGAATATTAAAATAATATTATAGTTATACAATAAAAAAAGAATTTATTTAGTAAATCTTAAAACAAATATTCCTTTTACACTTTTCGTAAAATTTCAAAAGTAACTCATTCTGAAAAAAAAATACTTATAATCATTGGTAAATAAAGTGAAATATATTTTAAATTTACTTTAAATGACCATTATATATTGTTAAAAACGTTCTTTAATACTTATTAGAGAGATTGGATTTGGATGAGTATGATTTTCATCCAAAATGAGAATCAAGGATGACATTCCTTAAAAAGATTTTCTCATCCGTTTAAAGTACCAAAGAGTTGTAAATGAACGGAAAACATGTAAAATCCATATATTTTCATAGGATTAGGAAAACAATATTGATAACTAACTAGTAAATATATTATAATTTAATTTAATGTATTTTTAAATATAAAAAATCCCAGATAATAAATGATATTATTGAATAAACACTTACCTTGGATTTTTTCTTGGTCAGGCATGTTACAAACTCCTATATAAAGAAAAGTATATTAAATATTTAATTAATAAATAAAATTTTATAAGTTTATTACCTTATAAAAATACCTTTTATTTTATTTATTACCTTTTACTATATAGTTACTAAATTTTATAGGTTCATGTTTGATGTTTTTAAGATGTTCAATTAATTTCCCGAAACAAATTCTGCAGGTTGACATGATCAAAGGGGTCATTTCCCCATTATACATAAAATATAATAAATGAAATATTTATAAAATTTAACAATTAGATATAATTTTATAACCAAACATAAAAGGCGTACATGAAAAATGAAACATGTCACTTTATGGAGGTGGTAATTCGTACGTACGCATGAATGACATTTAAATTTTCTCTAATAGATGAAATGGAATTGAAATTAAAAAGGATTTAATTTTATATAATCATAATAATAATATAAATGTCATATTTATTCACTAAATCCATCGTTGTTACTATAATATTATATTGGAACCTAAATATGTATCACATCACTTTGTGGATGTGTTAGTATACACGTATACACGAGTGGCATTATCATTTTTCAATGGAGTGAAGGGTAAGAAGGTATATGATATATAATCTTTATAAAATCATAATTATTACCTAAATAACTTATATATTAACAAATTATATCATTATAACATGTTTTGTGATGTGGTGATGGAAAACAAATTACACCGCTTTTTGTAGGTTGTAGTCCACAATTAAGCACGAGTTATGTTTTCATTTCCAATAGGATAGAAAAGGATATGAAATAGGGTCATAAAATAAATATAATAGGGTTTTTTATTTAATATACATATTTTATTATATAGTAATAGTTATGATAGGTTTGAAAAATGTTGAAGAAGAAATAAACATGAAAAGACTTGATTTAATGTTATACATCTTCTTTGGAAAATCATCATTGATTTACACCATAAGCATTCTAAAGTTGGTGTTTTGGTAATACCATGACCTCTGGGACATGGGGATGATATATTTAGATTTATTTTCATATATTTTTTTTTATATTTTTATTTCAATTTGTTTGAATATGTTTCAAGAGTAGGTACCATTTTGTAAGGGCAGTGGTTGGAAATTTCGTTAATACTTGAAATATTATTTTATATTATATTTCATACTCAATTAAAGTAGAAAAAAAATTCAATACATTGGTTAGTATACTAATATGGTCAAAATATGATTAACTAATAGATTTTTCATGTTATTAGGGACATTTTAACCCTTATCTTTTTAGTTTGACAACCCCTACCTATTTTAACATATATTATCAAAATGTGTTTTTACCTCAGTTACAATTCACAACGAAAAAAATACCTATTTATAAAATTTATAAACTATAATGTCAATTTTTTTTAAAATATTATCAAATTTAATTCCTAAAAGAAGAAAAAAATTATTTTCAAAACACATAAAAACCACCAAAAACAATTTCTACTAAAATGCATTTTTTAAGAAAAATGCAATTTTATTCTAACACATTGACTAGTAACCACTATTATATTAATTTAAATATATTTTATTTAATACATAATCAAAAAATTTCATTAATATTATTCATCAATAATGATTAATTAAATTTAGAAATTCATTTTCACTTGTTAGTAGTTTTTTACTTTCAAATGATTTTATCATTATTTATAACAAATTTTTAATCATTTTATTATTAGTTATATAGCATTAAACACATTATTATAAGTAAAAATAAGTTTATTAAACAATAAATTTTCAATTATTTATAAAAATTAATCTCCAAGTAAAATTTCATAAATTCATTTTTAGTCTCTTTTGACATAATAAGTTTAGAAGAAACATTCATCTTATAAAATTTGAAATTTTTTCTACGAAATATTAAGAAAATTCAACTGTAATATTGTTTCCTTATTTTGAAAATTTTAATTACCCTAATAGAATATCACGTGTGAAAACGGATATATATGTATATATACATATATATATTTATGGTATGTTGTGTTAAAAATTATAAACAACACATACACGTAGGCACTCTAGTAGATCAAGCCTCATGCCTCTTTACAAGGAATGAAAAACATAGACTAGTCCTATTATTAAAATCATTTATACCCTAAACATAAAAGTTAATGATGGTCGTACAGAGCATATTAATTTGGAACAAATTTCCCCTGAAGGATATGAATTGAAGGCCTGAGAGAGTAGCATAAATCAGGTTGTGTCACCAGTCTTATACAATACTAACACCTTTCAGTAATCATCACAACATGTGAGATTATAAATTTTGATTCACCTCCCCCACCCATTAATGATTAGTTGAATCATTTTTTTCTCTAACATTTCATTATATGGAAATTCTCCATCTGAATCTACAATCAATATGGGAATTGGGTTAGATTATAGGTTCTAACACAACCATCTCTTTTTTGATCCACCCACCCAACAATGCAGGATTGGTTCCATACCATGACTTAATCCATTTTTTATAAAATCACTATATTGGACCCACTGTATAGATAGTCAAATCTCATTGAATCCCTCCATCCCAAAATTGATACAAATAAGGCTTGAATAATTATTGATAGGAACCATCACAACCATCCACATTCGAGGCCACCAACTTGGTGGAACCTATGAGTCTCCATTATACACCACTGTCTTATTTCTAATAACTATGAACATAGTCCTATTGAGACACCTATGTCCAATTTTTTATTCATTTAATTCCATATTTCTTAAATATTTTGGGTGGACCAAAGGCCTTTTGGCCCAAAGTCCCAAATCTAGGGCCCAAATTCCCAAATCAAGTGACTAGTATGACTATTAGATTATTTTGATATAGGTGATTTAATACAATATTTATCGTATAACATATTCATATCATAACTCTATATATCAAATCATATATAGAGATATCTCATGGCACTACATGTGATAAATGTAATAAACTTTATAGTTTTTATCATAATGCTTTTGTTATTGGTCATTTTGGGTTTCAAGGATAAGAATATCCTTATATCACTTCCTGAGATAACCCAAAATCACTACGTATGAACTATATCACACCTAATGTTATCTATAACAGCTTGATATTTTATGATATAGTTCCTAATAAATAAATTGGATTTATTTGATAGCTTGACTTACACACAACATTGAGCCTAAACGAATTATGATGCACTATTTTTAATCCATTGGATTGGTAGGTATGGATATGACTGAATAAATTATGAAAAAATTTTTTTTACACATGTTTAAAATGAATTAACTTGTTATAAATTTACTGGGAATCAAAATAAAATCATTCAAAAGTAAATGACACATTTTTCTGAAAATTTATTTTTATGCACATAATGTATTTTTTTATTAAAAAATGTTCACTATTGTTGAATTGTTTTAACTAAATGGAAATATTATATATTGAATAATATTTTTTACATTCATATAGTATTTTACTAGTAATTACAAAAGGATAAATAATGTTTTATTCTAAAAAATTAATTTTTTTTAAAAAAAATTGTTTTTGTTGCAATTTGCGTAAATATTTTGAAATGGATTTCAAATACTTATATATTTGAATATTGAAAATTTGATTCCATTTTTGGAATCAAGAGGTTGAAATTTTTTAAAAAAAACTCTCCTTTTGTTTTTGTTCACTTTTTGTAGTAACCTTGGTAAATATTTGCCACCTCGGTAAGGGTAAAATGGGTAAAACAAGGTTATAACTATGCGATAAGGCATTACAATTTCTCTAAAACATACCTTAATGATTTAATATGAATTTTGTTCATAAATATTAATCTAAATTTTACAAATAAGGAAACATTATGTAAATTTTTTATTATGACCTTTATATTTGTTCAAGAGAATAAGAAATACAATATGTTACTATTTTGAATTTAATATCTATAATATCTTTTATAAGGATAAAAATGATTATGTCCCATTATAAACGTATTTTTTAAATATAATTTAATTTGTTTATCCTGGTAATTTATTTTTAATTTTTATTTTTTGAATAATTACATTGAATTCTTATGAAATGTCCACATAGTATTTATACAATTAAAGAAGATAAAATTAATGATTTGAAAAATATTAAATGTAATAAAATTTGGCAGAATTATTTTCCTAATGAATTTTGAAGATAAATATAAAATTATAGAATTTTTTAATCGTTTTTATTTAAATTCCTTTATTATCATGATTTCAGTTAATAGAAATTAATTAAATAGTTCAAAATTGATGTTAATAATGTTATATAATAAAAACTTATTTATTAAATTATTAAAAATTATTTAAAATAATATGTTCTTCAAATAGAAAAAGATATGGTTAATAATATCATCTATGGTCCATTTCTATTTCACTATTCCTTTTATGATATATTTCTTCACCCGTAAAGAGAAAAAAACATTGATATTTTGGTAGTTATCAAAAGGGTTTAGGGAAGGATAAAACTAAGTGATAATGGTTAAAAATCACTTAAACATATATAAATATTATTTAAGGTAACTATATAGACATATACTGATACATTATTATAAATATATCAATCTTGAGCCATATAATCCAGAAAATTAAATTATATTAATTTAATACAATAAGTAATTCCAAGAGTGTCCCTCCTATCACTTGTATATTGTAAAATCTTCTCTATCTACATCATAAAAATAAGCAATATAACTCAAAAAAATATGCAAAAATACATATCTATATTCCTTTACCACATCCAATAGCTTCTAGTCTTTCCAAAAGACCATGTCTTCTAGGGTTATTGTGCAATCCCTTAAGAGATTTCTGAGCTAAGAGGTATAACTATTAACTGGGTACTTTTAATCTAATTTCTTCTCTTACCTCTTCTAAATTTATGGAATCCATTTAATAAAAAAATAATTATCCTAAATAAGACTAATTTTTTTTATGATAATGGAAAAATTATTATTCACTTCAATTTCATCAAATGAAAAATGAAAGAATCACTAGTGAGTACATGTGGACTACCACCTCCACGAAGTGATATGTTTTGTTTTTCATTAGTTCTTCACAGTGATGATAAAAATTATGGAGTTAAAGAATATATATGATATATATGATGTTATTAATCTTCTTTAAGAGTTAATTATTATTTACATTTCTTTCCTTCCATCCATTGGAACGTGGAAACGCCACTCATCTGTATGTATGGATTGTCATCTCTAAGAAGTGATGTAATCCATTAATCATCACAATGGATGATTAGTTATAAAATTATGTATAATGATTATATATAATAATAATTAAATTATTTATATTCTATATTTTATTTACCCATACTTAATGTACAAATATTGGGACTTCCAAACCGAAACAAGATTGAAAAATGAAATAGTTATCACAAAGAATAGTGATTTTAATAAACAATTGATAACAAACGGGGGATAAGATGTTATAGATAAATCATATATATTGTGATATATATGAGTATTGATATTTAGTAGAGTAATAATAAAAATATATTTATTATATGTGAGTTTTGAATGCATATTAAGCAAGAAGAGACTTGAGGGAAGGGATTTATGTTTCAAACCCATTTTAATCGAGATTCTCTATGCTAGAATTTATATTGAAGATATTATATGATACTAATCTAATAATTCCCATTAAATTTACTTATCCAAGATTTAGTAATGTTTTTTTCGTGTAATAGTACCATTTCCCACAATTTGGTACTTAAAATGACCGGGAAACAATTTTTAAGAAAAAATAGACCTTACTTCCTCTTTGGTTTGGAATCAATGTCATCCTTGTACATGTGTTTTTTAATGTTCTAAATAATGTTTTAATATTATATTACTTTTTTTTCTTTTTAAATGATATATTATTTTTTAAAAAAATATTTAAAAGGAATATGCATATCATTTTCCAACTAAGGTTCTTTTTACATAATACTTTATCTTTATTTTAAATTCCTTAACATGTAAAAAAAAATATCGGCATCATGACCACTCAATGTATTTATTCTTCCATTACACGTTTTGTGGTTTATTTTATAATAAATTATTTTCCATAATATTTTTTAAATATTTGGATTTAAAATATGTTATTTAAAAAAAATACTTTCCCCATGAAATGTTTAAATCATCCTTTACATAAATGTTTCATCTGTGATAAAATCCTTTGAGGTTAATTAAGCCTTACGGGGGATATGATATAATGATAATATCTTTATTATTTCCCTATATATTTTAATATTATGATGATGATATTTTTCTGATACCCATTTATCATTGAATAGTTATGTTGTGGTATAATGATAAAGGGTTTATGAGTCTTTTTTCCTTTCCAAGGGTTAGGATATATTGATATGATGAATGTTTGTGATCTTATGAAAAAAATATTTGGCTTTCAATAATTAACCATTGTACCTAGAAATATATATCCCTCTAATTAATTGGTAAATCCTAATACATCATAATATAATTATGGGAAAAAATTTGGTGTGCTTGATGCACATTGGGAAACAAATAGGGATTCCTACTCCACTATGGGAAACAGTAAGAAATTCTTTATACACAATGGGAAATATAAGGTGATTAATTATTCATTATAATATAGTAAATAGGTTTTGATTCTTGATACACTGTTGTATTATTTTATTTATAGTTATCCTTGATAAATTAAATGGTTTTTTCACATGTTATGGAGACACACCTTTATGAAATTGTTACAGTATTATGATTTGGAGTCATGGTACATGATTAATTTATGATGATTTATCATTCTTATGATTATTTTATTTTTAAATGATAATTTTTTATTCCATTACTCATGTTTATGATCTATATAATATTGTGTATGAACATTATAAGTTGTGATAATTATCCCATACCCTTATTGTTTTTCTATTATTGCATATGATCATCAGTTGATATCACCATTTTTTACCCTTACTAATTATCTGATCTCACACTTTATTATATTTCCATTCCCCAGGTTATGAAGAAATATGTTATGTACTGTTTGTCGAATAGGGTAAAAAGTGAGAGGAACATTATAATTAATGAGGAAGAATATACCTAAATAAGATTTTTCTGTATATAGTCTCCAAAGACACTAAACCTTTATGGTTTTGGAATGGATTTTAATTTTATGTATTTATTATTCATTTAAAAGGATGTAATATCTATATTTGAAATGATTGGATCACCATAGTTTGTATGAGGAAAGGTTTTATTTAATATTGGTATATTTGGAATAGATAAATATCATGAAAACCTTATGGGATAATTCCTAGAAATGGATAATATTAAAATAAAAATTATGAAGTGCACATAGTTTCATTTTCATTGAAAATGAAAATATTTAAGGGTACTAGAATGTGGATTAAGATATGGTATAGATTCACCAAGGGATAACAACATTGATAGTTTTGGATTGATTTTTATTTCGATCAAAACTAGTTCACAAGGAGTGAGCCTAAGACTATACACCATGTTAGACACTCCCAGGGGATATGCATATATTAATTCGCATTTTCATTATTCACTATTATGAAGGAATTGAATAGATAATGATCAAGTAAGATCTAGTTTAGAACTAAAATTACATAGATGGAAAACAATGTTTAATGATTTAAACATCCTATAAATGATATTTCATGATTATATGTTATCTCACTCTTATTATTGTATCATGATTCATATATTTCACATTCCAGTTTTATTCAATGGAAGGAACCAAAATTCCTATTCATAACAACGATTTTGATGGAATATGGAATTATTTTACTTCTAATACACTAAATTCCATAGTCTATTAATTAAATATATTATTAATATTCTTATGAAAGAGTCACAATATATGAATCATGCAATGCTTCAAAATAAGATAAAAGAAAAAATAGAATATTGTTGAGTATTTCATGAGGCAACATATTAATTATTATTGTGGGACTTCTATCCCACTAGTGGCTAGGTCATGGATTAGTACCACTGAGAAATTATTTAATGTTATCCAATGACCAGAACATGAAACTGTTAACCTATTCATTTATCATTTGGAATGAGAATTAGATCAAAAGGGAAATGTTATTAAGAATATAAAGACAGAAGAATAAATTGAATGTATCAGATTGGTTGAGTTTTAGAGGATATTTATAAGTAAGTGTGTACCTTTTATTCTAGATAATAAAATCTTGTATGAATTCCTTGAACATATAAATAATGATAATGAAACCATCAGAACCTATAAAAAATATTTTCCAAGACATTCCAGATGTTCTTCTGGTTAAATTATTTACCCTAAAAAGTTGATTGATTCTTTGGGGAATAAAACATAATCAATAAATATACTAATTAATAAGAATATTTAGTATCAATTTAGACATTTTTTATGTCATATCATGATAGAAAAAGAAATTTTATATTTTCAACATTCCCATTAGTTTTATAATAAATATAATATGTAGTCTCAATAAAACTAAAATAAATTACATAGTGAAAGGAAATTATAGTCCTCTACATGCAAAAAATTTGGGCATAAAAATCAAGGAAATTACATTAATGGAATTGGGAGGTGATTTATCTATTGAAAGACTTGTATTAATGCTCATGTATTTTAAAAGGTGAGTAGTAGTCTGGTTAGTGGAATGGATAAAAATAAGATGAAAACCGATGCACCACCCATACTCTAATGATTCAAATGAAAGGAGTATTTTAATTACACCAACTCATGCATTAATCCAATGGTATATAATTATGATTAGTTAAAAAACCATTTAATACCATATAAAGATGGAAATACCATGTGATAATGACTACCAGAGTGGTTTACAAGAATGACATAGTGAAAGGCACATTTATCATTAACTCGAGAATAGATAATTTCTAATTTGATTATATTTCTAACAAATATTTTAAATCTATGGAAATATAAAAGGGTATCTAAATAACCCCTTAATGATTAGATGTTGAGTTATCCATCAGAAATCATAATGTAATGATAATCACATCTCAAGTTTATTGTTCCTCTCCATTAAACATTTGTGGGAACGTGCATCCTAAAAATCTTGTGATTCTTCTACTATTTTAATTTGTTGTCATTTTAGGCACGGATTATATATATTTATATATAGATCATACCAATTTCTATGGAATGTAAGTCATATTTCATATTATTAATGAACCTATGATCATATCTTAGTGCAAGGATGAATATGAACTTTCAATGTAAATTACATATATCTTATCAGTTTAATTTTCTATCCATAAAGGGTATCTTTCTCAGATGTTTTGGGAGAAAATAGACATTGTGGATGTCCCAATTGTATAATAGTTTTTTAATTTATTTCTACAAGGATTTTCTAGTCTTCATCTATATTTTAATGTTTATTTTTCATTAAACTCATAAATGGTTCTACACTTATTTAAAAGAATCGTTATAAAATGGATCCAATTGAGTTGTGGGAATTAAAGAAGAAATTCCACGAGAATCTTGATAAAGGAATAATACCACTATATATATTACCATGGGGTGTAACATTTTTTTTATTAAAAAGATAGATAGTTTAGTGTGTCCTTTTATTGATTATCGAGAACATAACATTATCACTATCAAGAACCAGTATCCTCTCCCCTCAATCGATGATTTTTTTTTCAATTTAAGTGATCACAATACATTTTGAAATTTGACCATTATTTATTATATCATAAATATAGGTTTAATAAGTAGGATATAACCACAAAAACCTTCTGTATGTGGTTTGACCATTTTAAATTTATATACATTCCATTTGGACTTACTAATTCCACTTCTATTTTTATTTATTTAATAAATATTGTATTTACATATTACATTTATCATTTTGGTAGTATTTATTGATGATATTCTTATATATTCAATTATTAAGGAATATCATGATGATAATTTGATAATTTTATTGAAGACCCTATGGAAGTTGATTTTTTATGATAAATTTACATAGTGTGAATATTGGATTCAGAATTTTTAATTCATTGGTCCTAAAATCTCAATTGAGGGAATTTTGGTGGATCCTTAAAATATTGGAGTTATTAAGAAATGGAATTAACCAACCATGGTTACTAAGATACAAAGTTTTATTTGGTTATAAGGATAGTACCGATTTTTTGTGAGAAATTTCTCCTGGATATCTAATAAAATAACAAATTTCACATGAAAGGGAGTTATGTAATGACTCATATTTTCCAGATTTTATTTTTAGAAATTATTATGGAAAAATCTGAGACAAGATGCAAAGACAGCGTGAAATCACGAGGCCCAATGTTCTGGAATTTGTTTTTGAAAAATGTTATGTTTTTAATAGAACACACCCACAAACATCCTTAAAAGGTGGAATGTATTTCAAATTAATTCCCTGATCAGAAATCTGAGGGCACTGTTGATCTCAAAATGGTATATTTAACCTTAGCGTGACCTAAATTTGGTTTTCATGGGTCATTTGAATAAAAATTCACCAATGATGTAATCGTAATAAAGTAATTAAATTATAATATTTTATATTAAAATCCTGATAACTCAAGAACAATAACTTGGATTGAAAATACTAGACCACTGTTGAGTTCATAAGGTGGAGTTTTCATTAAGCAGGACATAACATTAGTTGATGCGGGTCTTTTGCGGAAAATACAAAAAGGATATAATTAACATTAAATAATTTAAAGATAAAATATATTAATGACGTAATGAATATTTATACATTAAATGTAAAGTTCTATAATTTCTACAAGTAACCCCACTAAAACCATGTAGATATAGAAAATCATTAGATGCAATTTCGGGTGAATGATGAAGGATCGATGTTAAGATCTAGGATCATCTCACCGTAGGAGTTCGAGGATCTTTTCAGCAATGGAAGCACAATCATTCATTGTCAATTATCGATCAAAAAACCTGGTATAATGGTTTTTTCTTTGTGATTTCCCCATTATTTATTTTCATGATGAATGCATTTCAATCCACGAATAGATTTATCCACATATCGATCATTGAATGATGGTTAATAATTGTGGGTTTTATTAAAAAAATATTGTTTTAAATTCATCTTAGTTATTCATTCTAATGAGAAAGGATTGAGACTAACATAAAAAAAGAAAAGTTTCATTCCTCAAGGTGTTATTTGTGCTTTTATCTCCACTGTTCTTGGTGTTCTTATCCATTATACCCTCATGGTTGTGGCTTGACTTCCTGGGAGGCTCCGAACAGAATCAGAACCTGGGATTACAGGAAAACTAAAAAATATGTCGTATCTCTTTAGATCAGGACCCGGACAACATGGATATGACTTCTTTTCAAAAATACTAGAATCATAGGTGGCTTGGTGGTCCATGGAAGGGACAACTAGAATAAGTCTGATGATGAAGTCTGGAAAGGTGACACATAGAGGCACGACAAATGGAGGTGGCATACGCAAAAGGAGATGGTGGACTACATTGGATGTGACACAAAACCACATGTGGAGATGGTTTC
This sequence comes from Viscum album, assembly GCA_963277665.1. NCBI lineage: Eukaryota > Viridiplantae > Streptophyta > Magnoliopsida > Santalales > Viscaceae > Viscum > Viscum album. The sequence goes on along the minus strand of OY728167.1, from coordinate 229,009,318 downwards.
CCACAGACACGGTGGTCATCCACATGCAGAGGTGATGTTCGTGGAATGAAAAAAGGTCGTGAGAGGAAGCAGTAATTGCGCCCGTGTGGGATGAAGTAGGAGACAGCGTTGACCGGGCTAGATGGACTGTACATGAGAGGGTATGGACAAAGGAGGCAGACCTTCCTAGGCAGATAATGTCAGGCCTAACTGAAATGGGTCAGGCCCATCGGAGATGGATCAGGTCAGGTCGGTCTCATAGAGTTGGGTCAGAACAGGTTCAGCTAGATCGGTCCATGATTGACCATGGCGATCGACCGTGATCCACGGTCGAGTGAGGTAAAACATGGCCACAAATTCTAGAGGAAGGTCGACTGGTATGGAATCTTGAGCATCTATTGTGCAGTCACTATGGGGGGGGGGCTGGACTGGATGGTCGGCCAGGGCGGTCGACCGCCATGGTCAGTCGACAACATAGTGAACCCCCTTATAAAATTTTGAAATGTCAATAGCATTCAAGCCATATGTTTGTCTGAAAATATTTCTATAGAATTTTAACCCTTATGACAAGATAGTCATTTAGAAATATCCTATGTCGGTTTTTGTGGGATTTTGAATTTGACCTAATTCCTTGAGATGTGAGTTCTCCCAGAACAAGCACACTTCGATAAATAATTTTTGTGGTTGTCTATGACTTAGAGACTGTGTGTCTTATTTAGACTTTGTGTTTTATAGAGAATTTGAGTCTTATGGATACTATGTTTCTTATGGATATTTTGTGTCTTATGGAGACTATGTGTCTTCTTGAAAGAATTTGTCTTATTCAAATGATTATATCTAAATGTTCTTGAAATATATTCTATAGAAATATATCTATGTGGAGAGGATTATGAATTCCTTTATTGTATTACTTTGTGGTATTACTGGGTGATATTCCATCTTGGTATTCCTTCACAGTATTTCCTTCATGGTATTCCCTTTGTGGTATTTATATTGTGCTATTTTCATTGTGTATTTGGGGTGTCTTACTTAGTATTGTTTTACTCACACATTAATGGGGTTTTCCAGAACATTTCATGTCTTATACTAATGATCAATCCTTTGGTGGAGTCCTAAGTGGACGAGGAGTAGGTAGTGCTAGGTGAGGCCAGATAGACGAGGTGTCCCTATAGTTTATACTACAATACTATTACCTCTTCTCATATAGGTTTTACTCGGGGTTAGAGACTCTATTATTTGGCTTATATTCTGACATTTTTTACTTTCCAACTCATTCATTGTTTTTACTCTATATGTATGATATATTTTTTTTCATTCATTGTTTGTTTATTGTTTTCACATTTCAGAATTTCGGTATTGGAGATGTGTGTTTGCATGAATGTACTTAGGAAAATGCCTCCCATTTAGGGGATATGCCTACTCAGTGCTAGTCACTATCCCCTGGTATATTGGAGGTATCTATGAGGTTGTAACAGCACAGGACCCTCTGGAACAGGCCATGGAAGAGTGGTATCAGAAGAGGTTGGTTTTTCATTAGGAACGAGTGTCTATGAGGTTGGTTTGGGTAAATAGTTTTAAGGGTTTCGAGTTTGTATTTCAGACCCAGGGTTCCAGTACAGGTGCAACGGATGACATGTCCACACCCCAGGACTCTGGGCACTAGCTTTTTGACACGGTACATGAAAACACTAGTTGCATTGAAAATAACCATACATGAATCATATAGGAATGGGTTGTGTCTTCCATGTCCTTGAGTAAACTATCCAAATATACTCTATTGACTGTGGTGTATATTTTTTTATTATAGGAATCCCCCATGCAGAAATCCATCTAGGATTCTGTTGAATAATCATTTGGATGGTCCTTCTATAGTTGAGGAATCGGTAATGGGCGTGTATTGGAAATAATACCACCAGATGGTTTGCTAGCTATACAACCACCCATCATGCAACAGCTACTACCAGCACAACCAAGTAAGAATTCACACAAACTTATCGTGATGCATGATATTTAGAGGCAGTGACCTCCCAGGTTTTTGGGGGATCCAAACCCCCATGTAGGTAAGGATTGTATGGAGGTTGTTACCCATTCCTTCCATCTTGTGAGGATGCCTTCTGATGAGATGGAAATCATTTCTAAGAGTCATTTTCAAGGCTCTGTGGGGAGATGATGGAGCATAGTGACCTAGACACGGGATGAGATGAATCACTCTTACGAATAATTAAAGATTATTTTAATAGAGTATTTATTTCATTCAACATTGTGGTTGGTGTGCATACAAGAGTTTATGTATCTACAGTTCAGTATTTAGACTATGGCGGAGAATTAGGAGATATTTACCTATCTTTTTTACTATTACAAGGATATGGTATAAGACCCATTCTTCAGGGCTCGAACCTTCAAGTAGGTCGTATGCCAATAGATCGGGGAAACTATGATATACCATAGCATTACTACTTATGTTTGGGTACTTTAGTTATCCTTGTTAATCGAGACCTTTCTATGAGGGATGGAATAGGTAGTGGGATTTACTAATAGGCACCAGGTAGTTGAGACGTAGGTTGTAGGTAGTCAATAGTATTCACAAGGACACAATTGGGTCAATTACTTTGGTAGATGATCCCATGACACAAGATTAGTGATGCGAGGGTCCAATGGTATCTCGAGTCAGCTGAGGGATAGATTTTGTTACTCAGGTGGCTGTTAGGGACATTTATCTTGATATTTCCCATCTCGTTGTATGACTGATCAGGTGACAGTTGATGGGCCACTGAGGCATGGGTGGAGGCATGAGAAGGGTGGTCTATTGGGTGGAGGATGTGCATAGGGATCAGGCAGGGAGGTAGTATTTTTTCATAGGTTAATTACCACCACTACACCTATGTAGTCCACGACAGGATCATGGAACTGGTGGAAAGGGTTGAGGCCTGCTATAAGCGATGGAGGCTTATGACCCCTAGGATACAGGGATTATTAGAGGTATTATCTATGTCATTTACATCATATATGATGTTTTTATAGAAATAGGTTTCATTCATTTATTCCATTCCATGATCTTTTTTCGAGACATAGATATTTCTGTTGAATCATTGGCTCAACCCTTATGCTTAAAGACTCATATGGGGGATTTTTGATTATCAAAAATTGGTGTCGATTGGGTGAACAAAATCTTGTATGAAAGAGTTTTGGGGTACGGAATGGTTATAAAAATTTCATGCTCAGATTGAATGTTTTAAGAGCAGATTGACATGTGTCCACATTTATTTGAATACAATTTCCTTTGTTGGTAGAAACGAAATGAAGGCAGTACAGGATGGACTCACACATAAGAGGGTGCATCCAACCACTCATCATTTGGATACCATGAACCTTAGTGTAGTTTATGATTTGATTCGAATGTTTCCTATAGAGGTGTAAAAGTATGAGGACATCAATCCTGATGATGTTCCAGGATTACCTCCTCACTGGGATGTAGAGATCTACATTGATCTACACACGTGTGTGAATTAGATATCTATATATGAATATCAGAAAGATATCATAGAGCTTTGTGAGTTGAAGGTGCAGTTGGAGGACTTGTAGAGGAAGGGCTTCGTGAGACCCAGTGTTTCACACTCGGCATACCCAATTTTTTTTCCAAGAAAGAAGATGAGAGATCGAGGTTATGTGTGGACATAAAATTTATGATCTAGGTAACCATGGGGAATAAGTTTCCACTAATAAGGATCTATGACCTCTTCAGTCATTTTAATTGGGTGCAGTGGTCCGCAAAGATTGTCCTCAGACCTAGCTATCACTAGCTACATATACGGAATGCGTATATACCAAAGACAACCTTCAAATGTCATTAAAGTAAATATGAGTAATTTTTAATGTGTATTGGATTGATGAGCTCCCCAAAAGTGTTAATGAGACTCATGAATTGGATCAAGAAGCCTTAATTGGACCTGATCATAGTGGTCCTCATTTATGACATCCTTGTGCACTCAGTGTTTGAAGAGGAGCACACAAGAAAATTGAAGATGGCCATGGACACTCTCTGAGAGAACCAATTCTATGGGAAGATCTCGAAGTGTTAGTTTTGGATTCACAATTTCCATTTTTTGGGACATGTCATTTTAGTGGCATGAGTTACACTGGATCGAGTGAAGATTAAGGCAATACTTGCTTGGGAGCCACTCGAGATTGATACTGAGATATGGATTTTCCTTGGTTCGGTTGGGTACTCTCAGAGTTTTTTACCCAACTTCTCCGGAGTGGAAACACCCTTGAAATCATTGACATGAAAGGGATTTCCTTTCATGTAGACAAAAAGTTTCTAGGATAGTTTTCAATAGTTGAGGTAGAGATTGATGAGTACTCTCATCTTATGATTTTCCGAGTTGGGTACTAAGTACATAGTGTTATGGGATGCATCAGGACTTGGTCTTGGTTATGTTATAATGTGGGGTAAAATTATTAATTGAATATAGTTCATTCTAGTTGATACCAAATGAGTAGAACTATGCGAACCATGGTCTTGAGATAGTAGTGGTAGTCTTCATTTTGATGATGTGGAGACACAACCGAATTGGTGAGTACTTTATCATCTACTCTGACTACCAGAGTCTCAATTATATAATATCTCAGAAGTATTTGTTCTTGAGATAGAGGATATGGCAAGAGTTCCTCCCAGACTATGACATTGATATTGTCTATACTCCTGTGGAAAGGAATTTGGTGGATGATGCTTTCTAAAGGATAACCAGTTAACAGTTGTTGAACGAGGCATCAGAGCAGTTGGCCTCATTGCGTACATACTTTGTGGATGGGTATGGATTAGATTACCTCTATCCAATGGTTGTTACCCCTAAACTCTTATAATGTGTAAGGGGGCATAGATTGGGGATACAGACTACGAGACATTATGTGATCATATGTCTATATGCCATGCCCCTGATAGATATTTAATAGGTGGGGACCAGATACATATTTATAAATGATTCATAGTATTACCAGTGGAATTATGTGAGGAGGATATGGTGGAATTTCATACATCCCCTTTTTCAATACATCTTTCTTATGGAGAATATGTACCAGGACCTCTGACATTGGTTTTACTGGCCATGCATGATAAAGGAAATTGCAGAGTTTGTTTCTCAGTGCCTCACATGTACGAAAGAGATGGCTGATCACCAGGTTCCACTGAGTTTTAAATAACCTATTGAAGAGTTGGAATGGATTTGGGATGGGATATTGATACACTTCATGACAGGTTTACCACGTACGTCCATGGGACATGATACCATCGAGGTGATCATTGATTGACTCACCAAATTGTCCCACTTCTTATCTATTCAGGATAATAGTTCAGAAGATAGCTTGGGATGCCTCTACATGTAGGATATAGTTTTACACCATAGAGTTCCATATATGATAGTCTAAAGTATTGATTCTCTCTTTAAATCCCAATTGGGGAAGGGATTATAGGAGGTGTTTGGGAATCGGTTATTCTGGAGCATAGAGTTTCAACTACTATCGATATGGCACCATTCACGGCCTCGTACGAGCAACCCTACAGGTCACCAAATTGAAAGATGGACCTAGGAGATTCATCACTCATGAAATTGGAGTTGGTTTAGGTTACTACAGATATGGTGAAATTCACACAGGATTTTATGAATACTACACAGATCCATTAGATGCCTTATGGTGACAGATGAGGGAGGCCTTCAGAGTTTGAGGAAGGAGACCACATGTTCCTTTGGGTTTCACCTCAATGTGGATTATGGAGATTTCGATAGGGTGGAGAGATATATTTGAGGTTCATCATAAATTTCCAGATACTACGTAGAGTTGGAGAGGTGTGGTATCACTTGTATCTTCCTCCGCATTTAGAGTGGGTACACGATGTCTTCCACGTGTCACATTTGAGGTGGTACGTGCATGACACATCATGTGTCATTGACTGGGGTGAGTTGGGAATTGATAATGGGATGTATTTTGAGGAGTAATATATGGATATCGAAAATCTACATGAGAGGATCCTTTGTGGGCATTTGATTCTTCTGGTGCATGTTTGTTGGCAACACAAGAATCTCTAGTTGAGCACATGGGAGGGGGAGGCTCAGATTCATGCTTAGTTATGTGATTTTTTAAGTATCCCTTTTTTCATTCATGGGGGTAAATCCCTAATGTGGGGAGAATTTAATGACTTTTATTTTCTAGATTTTATTTTCTTAATTTTTTTGGAAAATTCCGAGACCAGGCACTATGACGGTGTGCAATTTCGAGACCCGGTGTGCCCAGAAATATTTATTGAAAATTATTATGTTTTTAATAACACATGGGCGTGACATTCATTAAAAAATGGAATATATTTACAATAACATCGATATTTGAAAAATATTAGGGAATGGTTGAGCTTAGAATGGAGGATTTAACCTAGATACCAATATACTTTGGTTAGCATGGGTCATCTAAAATATCACCAATAACGTAACCATATATAAAATTATTTTGTTTTAAAACCAAAATAGATCATGAATGGTAACTCTAATTGGAAATTTGAGACCACCATTGAGTTTGTAATGTGGTGTTATCCCTAGGAAATACTTAACTTTATTCTGTTTGATTCTTATGTAGAAAAACATGAAAATGACGTAATAATAATTTAATAATTTAAAAAAAATTATTTTATAAGCGGAGAGACTATTTCTCCATTTAATGAATGGTTATAGAATTTCTTTATGGTTGGCCAATAAACCACTGTGGATTCAGAAATATGTGGGAGGGCTTTTTCATTGAACGATGATGGTTCGATGTTCAGATTCTGGATCTTTGAGCCAATGGAGTTGGAGGATTTCATCAATGATGACAACACAATCGTTCTTCATAAATGAACTATCCAAACCCCAGATAGGGTTGTTTTTCTATTGTGATTTCCCAATTATTTATTTTCACAATGAATGCATGTTAATCCATATTGATGGATAGTTGATAATTGTAGGGTTTATTAATAGAAGACTATTTTAAATGTTTCTTGATTTTCATTCTGACAATAAAGGATTGTGGCAGACAAACAAAATGTTGAGGTTCATTACTTAGGGTGTTCATCATTATTTTACCACCCCATTTCTTTGCATTCTTCGATGTTGGACCCTCGAGGTCATGACTCAACTTTTTGAAATTCTCCAAATGCAATCGAACACCATGATTTGAGGAAAACTAAAAAAGAGGCCAGATCGGTATAGATAGAGCCCCAATATTCACTGATATTCCTTTCTTTCAGAAATGTCAGCCACAAATTTAGGTCGGTGGACCAATAAATGGACCACCATAGAGGGTTACCCATGCCGGTCCGACTAGGCAGCGCAAGGTGAGGCGGATATAGGAGGTGGAGGATGTGGCGGCCACCATAGAATGTGATACTAGTCCATATATTGTGATGGAGTTCCAGGGACGTAGTAGGAATCTGTGGAATTTGGTTGGGCCATGGGATGTTTTGTAGGTGGTATCTACGTGGGAAACAGATGGCGACTGCATTGACTGGGCCCGACAGCCCGCATGTGAGAAGGTCTAGCCAGAGGAGGTGGAACAACCCATGTTGATCAGGCTGGTCCTAGGGAAAACGGGGCAAGATCAGTATAGTTGGGCTAGGCCCAGTAGTGATGGAATAGGTTGATTTGGACCCATCAAGTCAAGGTGGACTCGGGGTGGTCGGACTAGGAGATATTGGACCATGTATCATGGTTGACTAAGCTACCACGTAGCCACAGCAGCTGGAGAACGGTCAACTTCTACACTATCTTGAGATTTCGTTGCACGATAAGTCATGGGGTGGCTAGATCGGGTAGTTGATTGTGGTGTTCTGCCACCACGGTCGGTCCATGAACTAGTGAACCCCCTTTTTAAATTTTCAAATAGGCGTAACATTCAAACCGAACATCCGTTTGATGATGCGTCTACAGTGTTGGGACCCTTAAAAAGAGGTGATCATTTATAAATATCAAAAGTGGGTTTTTATGGGAGTTTCCATACCTAGTAATTGATTGAGGTGTGACTTCTCCCCAAATGAGTAAACATACAACAAACATTTTTATTGCTAGATGTGACCTAGAGACAGTGTGTCCTATTGAGACTCTGTGTCTAATAAAGACTGAGTGTCTTATGGAGACTGTGTGTCTTATAGAGAATGTGTGACATATAGAGACTATTTGTCTTGTTGAGACTATGTGTTTTATTGGATTGAGTATATCTGGATGTTATTGATATATTTTATATATATATATATATCAATGTGGGGATGACTATTCATTCAATTCAGGTATTTATTTGTATTATTCCTTGGTGGTATTCCTTCATGGTATTCCTTTGTGGTATTTTCTTCGTTGTATTTCCTTCATAGTATTTCGTTTGGGGTATTTCCATTGTGGTTTGGGTCTATCCTACAGAGAATTGTTTCACTCACCATTGAATATGATTTTCCCACACATTTGGTGTCTTTTTCATATGATCAACCCTTTGATGGCATCCATGGTGGACTAAGACCAGGTGGTACTTAGTGACGCCAGACAGATGGGGTGTTTCTGTGGTTCAGACAACAGTCCCCGTACCACTTTTCTTATAATTTTGACTCTTAGTTACAGACTCTTTTGGTGGGATTGTATTATGGACATGTTTAATTTCTAGTACTTTCACTATTGTACTATGGTTGTGGGAAATAGTGTTTTTCATGCATTTTTTTCTTAGTCTTTTTACATTTTAGCAATTGGGGATTGGGGATGTGTGTGTGCATACAGGTTCTTAGGCAAATCCATCCCATTGCTGGTGTATTCCTACTCGGTGCTAGTCACCAGCCCCAGGACTATTGGACATGGGCATGGGGTAGTCACCAGAGAGGCCCCTCTAGGATAGGTTATGACATGTTTTGTTTTTATGGATAAATGAATGTGAAGTGAATTTCACAGATCTAAAGAAAAAGTTGTTTAATGTTCCTATGTTACCACAACCCTACAGTGGAGAAGGATTTCTGATTTATAATCATGTATCAAATAAGTGACAATGATTTTTCCCAATACATAATGATACGATGATGGAATATGACTAACACTAATTGAAAGTACATAATAAAAAGTACCCATATATTGTTTTAGAGCAGGAAATGGTAAACTTTTAATTGATGATATGGAGGAATTATCTTTATGCTGAAATGTGTGACGTATATATATCATAAAATCATGATGTATATATTCACAAAAAAATAGTTAAATATACACCAGATAATGGTGTTGGAATTGAATATACATTATGTCTATTCAATACATTTCCACAATGGGAATGAGAATAAGGAATCTAATGCTCTGATTAGGGAGGACCATACTAGTTTGGTTGTGATCAGGATTTAAATAGATCCAATACGTATGATTTTAATAAAGACGGATCTTGAAATCCTAAAGAAGCCGGAGAAATCCAATTTATCTTGGATGAATATTATACCATATATACATGTGAGGATTAAAGAGCCATGGAGGGGGTGTGTAACTATACATGAATATGATAAATGTTCTTGACTTCATCCTTGATTGTGATGATAATATTCATAAACCAATTATGTGTCCCTATGTTACCGTATTTGAATATACAGATGTTGGATAAAGATCATTGTTTATCATTCCATATTCATCCTAAGAGCATGAATATGTATATATATATCAAAGGATATTACTTGTGGTAAAACATAAAAAAGTATATTATAAATAATGTAACACGATGATTGGTATCTTATCAATTTAAATCTGAGAGACAAAAGTATAAGGGGATGTTAAAAATATTACCCATAACAGAATAGAAATGTGAAAATTCTTGCAGGGATTTTGTTTGTAAACTGCCCAAGAAATGTAATGGAATAAATTCTATTTAGGGTTTATTCAACCACCTTATGAAGTGAGAATAATTCATTTCCATCAGATAATATTTCCAACTTTAGAAGCTTTCAAGGTTATATATTAATCTATTAGATTTCATAGAATACAACTCTCAATTGTATTTGATAGAGATACAAGGTTTACCATGATCATCTAGAGTAGTCCTTATCAAGATATAGATACAGAGCCGATTATTATTATTTCATATAATCCTCATACAAATAGTTAGTCTAAAATAAAATTTCAACATCTTGAATACGTATTAAAATATTTATCTATATATTTAAAAATATAGTAAGGATCAACAACTTCAATTGGTGATATATTCGTAAAAATGTCTTTCAATCAGGCCTCCCTTTATATAGCTCATACATGTTCGAAAGAAGATGTAAAAAAAGTATATTGAGACATGACCTAGGTGAAGAAATAGTATAAAATGTTACATCCACCCAGCAGCACATAAGAGCATCATAATGTTAATAGAATATTTATGTTGAGATTAATTGGTGACATATGGAGTTCAAAGTTGGTGGTAGGTATTCCAATAAATATCTTCATGGGATAATGTTATGATATTTGGAAATAATTGAATGTTGGGACCGATATATATTGGACCATATAAAATTATTGATCCCATCAGGATGGTATCTTATCACATAGAGCTTCCACTGAATCTCTCTCATGTTCATGATTTTCTATGTATATATTAGAAGGAAGTAAATGCTAGATACTTCACAAGTACTAAACTCAAATTTAATACTACTAGGAAAAAATAATAAAATAAGGAATAAACAATGGAGATTTGGTTTCGTAAAGATAAGTTTCTAAGAAACACGAGCACTCACCAAGTCAAACCTTTGTAGCGAAACCACAAATTAGAGATAGTTGTGTGGGAACCCAAGGATGTCATGAGGAATAAGTATATATTTTATTTCATATTGATCATGTTTTTAGGGTTAAATAATTATAAGGTGGTATAAGGTAACACCTAGATATTTAAAGATATAATTATCAATGAATAAATTTGATTTGATGATAGCATTATTTACACACAAAAGCAAGTTTAAACAACAAGTGATATGATATTATATAGAAATCATATTGGGGGTATTAATAATAATAACTAAATACAGAAAATGTTATGTTTTAAACATTAATTAAATGAATTACTTGGTTATCACATGATTATTAATGAAAAAAATTATTTAAATATAAAAAATATGTTTTTCTATAAAACTATTTTCTGTGTAAGATGTGGTATTATTTTTATAATTTAATTTTAAAAATATTAGTGATTTATTTAATTTAATTATATATATATTAAATATTCAATAAAATTCTTTAACATTCATCTAATGTTTTTCTTAGGCATGAGATAAGGGTAAATCCAGTTTTTTGCTTTAAATGTATTTTTTCAAAAAATAGTTTTTGTTTCCTTTTCCATAAATATTTTAAAAAAAATTATAATAATTATTGAAGTTGAATCATTAAAAATGGATTCCATATTTTAAATAATGGCCATCAAATTTTCCAAAGAAGATATTTTTATTGTCAATTGTTATGAATAGTAACCTAGGTAAACATTTTTCACCTCGGCAAGGGTAAAACTTTGTTAAAACATCGGGATAAGGCTTTATAATTTCACTAAAACTTTTCTGTGTCATATTGGATGAGTTTTGTTCAGACATACGTATCCATGTTTTGAAAATATTGAATCTTGGTACCATTTATCTTTGATTATTCCCATTATATTATTTTAAGAAAATGATAAATACAAAATGTAACTCTCTTTACTTTAATATCTCTAGTATTTTCAATGGAAAAAATAGGTAATTTATGTTTATAAATGTTTGTTTGAAATATGAATTAATTTTTTCTCATGGTAAGTGATTTTTAGTTTTTTGGTATTGAATTGTTACCTTAAATTATTATGCAACACTGACATGGTATTTATTAAATTAATACAAAAATAAAATAAATGATTTTAAATTGTGTAAAAGTAATATAATTTTTGTGAATTATTGTTTTTTAGAACTTTTTATAAAAATATCACAAAATAGTGATGTTTTAAAATATTTTTTTTGAATTAAATTTCTATATAGTGAAATTAAAATAATAGTTCCGAAATTGATGTTAATGATTTTTTATAAAAAAAATATTTTATTAAGTTATTTAAAATTCATAATAGTTATATATCTAGAGAAATTAATGGTATATGGTTTAAAATATAAAATATTCTCCATTTATGGGTCTCTTTTCCTATTATATTAACATTCATGACCCTTAAAGAGTAAAAAACATTTTTATTGAGGTAGTTTCCAAAAGAGTTAACATGGGTTAAAACTAAGAGATATTTGTCAAATATAACATAAAAAGGTATTAAAATAATTATATTATATTATTTATACATTTTATAATCATATATTTAAAATATATCAATTTTTAACCACTTGATCATAAATATTAATTTTTATTAATTTAATACTTTAAGTAATTCCATGTGTGTCCCACCCTAACTTATAAAATGGAACCACTTATCCTCTATTCCTCACACATTTTGTGAACTATACAATTGTAAATACATTCCAATATACCATAATAACATCCTTCCCCACTTTAAATATCTTTTTTATTTCCAATATATCATCCTTTCAAGTCATCAAGTGGAAGGCATAATAGGTTTATCAACAATGAGGCATAACACATAATCGAGAAATTAGAATTTTATTTCTTATTTTACCTCCTATAAATATAATGTATCCATTAAAAAATAATTTTATCACTATATTGAATATAAAAAATATTTATTATGATGATGTAATAACTATAATTAATTTTCATTCCATCAAATGGAAATGAAAGTATCAATAGTTCATATGTATGGACTACAACGTCCATGAAGAAATGCATTTATTTTTTGATCACCGCTTCACAATGAAGGTAATGGTGATGTAATTATTGAATATAGATTATTTATATTATATAATTACGGTTTTAGAAAATTTTATTTATTATTTATCATTATTTAATTCCATCCATAGAAAAGTGGAAACATCACTTGTGTGTGCATACAGATTACTGTCTCTATGAAGTGATGTAATTAATTTGTCATAAATGATTTATATGAATAATTATAAAAGTAAATACAATTATTAAATCTGATAATAATTACATGTTTCATATTTTGGAGATGATATAACCATAATCAAAGTACAAGGAATGGGACAATTGAACAGAAACATGCATGAAAAAGAGGTTCTTATCACTCAAAATAGTGATTTTAATAAATAATTATTAATAAACATGTGATAAGATGTTATAATAAAATAAAACATTGTGTGATATATATGAGTATGATTATCCAATACAAGTAGAAAAATATATATTTACTACATAGGATGTTCAAATGTGATTAAATAAATATGATACAAGATGTAATGGATTTGTGTTTCAATCCCATTCTAATCATGATTGTCAATGAATAATTTACCTTTTAGAAATTATATGATATTTATCTGATAAATCCCATTTATATTTCATTAAATCAAATTATTAATGTAATTTTAATGTAATGGAACAATTTTCATCTCATTTTTTCTTAAAATCATCTGGAAAATGATATTAATAAAAACAGACTTCATTTCCTCTTTGGTAGAGAATTGTTTTCCTGAATATCCATGTTTTCATTAATATATTCCCAAGATTATTATTATTATCATATTATTTTTTAAGTTCTTCTTTATCCTTATTTTAATTTTTATAATTAAATTAAAAACATTATCTTATTGATATTTTATTAATGTGGTACTTTTCACATTTAACCAAAAATGTGAAAGATTTAATTGTTTTACCATCCTCCACATAAGTATAATCTCTTTTTATCATAACCCCTCAGACTATTGAAGCATTATTTACCAGTTTTTATGGTTATTTTCAGAGAAATTTTTTTCCATTATATTTTTTGAATATTTCAATTTTAAATAAGTTATTTCAAAATGAACAATATATTTTCCTCCATCAATATGATAATGATATTTTTAAAGAAATATTCTATGCTAATTTCCTTTTATGTTAATTATATCTTACACTGGATATGATCAAATGATATAACCCTTATTCTTTCTTTTTATATTTTATGATTATGATGATTAGATATTTAGGAAACCCGTTTACTTTCCATGGATTATGATATAATTAAATGATGAAGAATTTATGAATCTCATTTATTTTTCATGGGTTATGATATGTTGATATGATGAAGGTTTCCCAATCTTGTGGCTTGAATATATATGATTTTCATTATGTGATGTGTGGACATAGAATTATGTAGCCCTCTAATGCATTGGGTTAATCCGTATATCTCATGAGATAGTTATGGGAAATGAGTTTATGTGCTTGATCCACTATGGAAACATTTAGGGATGCTTGATTTACTATAGGAAATAGTTAGGGATTCCTGATCCACTAAAGGAAATTAGTGGTCATTTCTAATCCATTATAATATTGGAAATAAGTGTTGATCCCTGATCTATAGTGATTTTATGGTCTCAGTGGTTAACAATGATATATGAAATAGTTTCTATGCCTATGATTGTGCCACAATTTTATGAAATGTTTATATACTTATGATATATAATATTGTTTTTGATTTATTTATGATGATTTATCACACATATGACTCTTGTATCGTTAATTTCATAGGTTTTATTCTACGAATCTTTTTTAAGATCTATGATATATTACGCATGAAATTATTTAGTTATGATCATGATATAACACCTTTATTTTTATCTAATGCTTATATATGATCATCGGTTGATATATCCCATGTTTACGCTTACAAATAATACAACCTCACCCTTTATTATGTTTTTTTTCCACATGTTATGAAGAAACATTTAAAAATGGTAATGTTTATAATCATATAAAATGAGAATAATTTTATGATATATTATGAATTATGTTCCTAAATAAAATTTTTATGTATCTAATCATCAATGATACTAAACATTTATGGTTATGGAATGGATCATAATGTAATGTATTGAATATTCACCAATATGATCTAATATTATTGTATGAATAGCTTGGGTCATCTCAATAGCTTTATACAATTGAAGTTTAAAAAAAATAAAATTCATGACTCAATATGGTCATGGGTGGTGATATCATATATCATTTTAAACATTATCATATTGAATTACTAGGATTAAACCATGATATACCACAATGAGTGAAATAAACTATTTTTTACTATTATCATATCATAGATATCATTATTATCCTATTTTTCCTATAATATCTAATGGTCATCTATTTTTTCATAATGTTTAGAATTCATGAATTATACAATCCTATACAAAAGTTATATAAAACTAATAATGGGTTTTAAAGACATTAGGAATTTATGAATATATTATAAACATTAAACCAAAAAATCTAGTTCTATTTGAGTGAAAATATCAAATATTAAAAAAATATAGATAGAACATATCAAGGGTCCATCATATCTAACCCACGTAATTGATGATAAAAATTCATCCAAAACCAATTAGTTCTTTCAACCTATTTTGATCAATCGATTATAAAATCACCAAATAATTTTTGGAAAGACATTAATTGTATTTCAAATATATACTTGTATTATATTTTTTAAGTAATGAAGAAGAAAGAGTATAATTTTGATCATTATTTTATACATGTTTACTCGTATATCATTAAAATGAAGCATGAACTCTTTTTATAGTCTTTATTAATCAAAAAAGAAGCCTATTAGGTTTGGGTAATTTCTTAAATTATTATCTACACCTTACCAATTAATGTTATACATTAAAATTTATACTTTATATATATAAAGTGATTTTATTAACTCTCTAACAATTATATCCCAATAAATGAATCATCACATGATGTAGTAGATAAATAAATTAGTCTATATTTCAGATAAAAGTAAATTTAGTACATGCGATGTCCTATATAAAAAGTTATGATAAATTATATAATTTACCACACCATTTATATCAATATAGATCATATCACTACCCATGATATGATATTTTAATACTTATAACTTTTAGTAAAATTGTGTTCCATCTATGAAATATTGACTTTATAGCTTTGTAATGTAATTTTTATCATTTAGTTTGACTATGAAATTATTTTTCATCAAATATGTATTTATTACTCATCAATTTTACATTTATCTGTTATTTTTCATTAATTTTTGATTATACACTTACAATAAAAATTTAAAATACAAAAAAATGGATGCATTGAGGTATTAGATTGGAGAAAATATATTAAATATGATGAATTTGGATGTAAGAGAGTGTCTGTTTGAAATTAATTTTACATGCACAATTGATATATTATAAATTATTTTATTTTCCATGTGTTAGAAATGTTGAGTATACGTTTTTTCTTATAAATAATTAAATAAATCAAAAAAATAAGATGAATAGAATTGTGAGTTTAAATTTATATCTAACAGTAGATACATGGACATTAATTAGGATAGGAGATAGATGAAAACAATATTATGTGATATTGTTTTGATTTTCGTTATTTTTAGATGAATCAAAGAATGATATTTTCTATTTCACATAAATAAGAAGAGTATGATTTTCATATTTTAAAAAAATTATTACATTGTGAAAGGTGTATTGGAATATTATCTCTAATATTTTATTCTGTATGTATTCTCTAATTGATTTTTTTCAGATACTGATCCTTTGAAATAACATCATTCCATTCTTAATAATTATAAATACTAAAAAGTAATTACTTTTATACGATGATGTTACTAAAAACCTATTAATTATTTTTTGGATATGTTTGTTGAAAAATATAGAAAAATTCCATTTAAATGACTCGTATTTAAATTTGGAAATATTTAGGTGGGGATTCATGAATTTTAGAGAGGTGTTTTTATATAGGAACCAAATATTGCATCATATAGTGCTTATCTAAGTCATGGATAGTGAATTTATTTTTGGGAAAATAGGTAGATTAGAGAACAAGAATAAGTAGAATAAAGAGAATAAATGGTATAAATATAAGATTGACTTTGTTATAAAAACATGATGTGAAATCATATAATACATTATTAACATGGTTATAAAATCAAGTTGATAAATTCATAGTTTAATTATAATACTACAAGTGGGTATGGTTTAATCAACACATGGTGTCTGTTATTTTTGGTTTGGTAATATGAAAATTACCATGGAATGTATAATTTATTACCCAACACATGATAATAAATACATCATGGAATACTATCCATGATATTTACGGATGTAGGAAAACATGTTGCAATGAATGTTAATCCATCATCAAGAATATATTTTTGGAATTCCCAATATATTTAAATGATTTTATTTTCAAGATATATCGTAATGAAACATATATTTTTAAAGAGGTATGGATTTTTGATCAACACATCATAGAGATTTGAAACACACTAATGTTCTGGTGATATCATAATGATTTATAGACTTAATTTTCCCAAAAATGTTGAAATATGGATATTAATAAGGCATATATGGATCAAAAAAATAAATGAACATGAATACACATTAATAGGTAAAACACATGATCTGGCTAGGAGTTTGATCTAATAAAGCTAAAGACATCAAAAACATTGATCATAGATCATAGAGCATAGATTCAAATGATGTATCTATAAAATAATGAATATGGTATAATTTTTTCCAAATGAAATTTTTTTAAAGAGATATAATTATTGGAGTCCATTTATTCACTTTTCTAATGTAAAAAAGTGGATAAGGAAGAGTTATATATATAAAATTTTGCATCTATTTCTATATTAAGGATCCACATGTTACACAAATATAAATAGAGTAATTCCTATTTGTTAATTTGATAAGTTTTATGAAATAATTTATTTTTAATTTTAAATTTTCTATAACTTGTTTGAGATAAATGTGATTATAATAGTGGGAGTTGTAAACATTGAGATAAATTGGATTAACTCAAAATTAAAAAGTAATACACTAGTGATTTTGATATATTGTAACATCACTAAGTGTATGCTCCTTGAAATATCCCACATTAGTTGAACCATGAAAAAAATATTTTTATTTTATTATTTTATTCTTATTTTTTTTAAAAAGTAAATAAAAAAATATTCTAACTAATTATAGCGATAATATTATTGAATCTTATGAGTTTCAATTAATATATTCGGTTTATTACCCATAGGATGTAATCATTACACCAAATGAAACTCTTTGCTTCTATTTAGTTAAATAAAATTAAATAATATACTCACAGTAGTGTTACGTAAAATCTAATCACATGGAACCTAAGTAAATTAAGAATAATCAAACACGGGAGATTATTCTATCTTTAGAACATGAAAATACATTTAGAACCAAATACTAAGTCCAATGAAATTTAAATATATAAAACTAGGTGATTTAAATCAATTCATGACATGTGCGAAAAGAAGACGGTCAAATTAATTGATCCAGTGTTATTGTGAAATTTTATGTCACAAGAAATTTAAATATTATTAAAATGGTTTTTTCAATAATAGTCCAAAAGATGATCAACGTTTTCTAAATTGATATGAAATAAAATTTTCTGAATAGAGTAATTGAAAAGGAAGTATGTGTCAAACAAAAACTCTACTTAAAAATTAATAAATATTTGAAATGGGATTTTATTTAATATAAGATTCTATATGAATTGAAATAGGAATTAAGATCATGATATTCATGTCAAAATCAATTATTAGAAAAACATGAATTCAAAATATGTGTATGGATTCAAATTATTTTGGTGAAAAATTATTTTAATGAAATATTGATGGAACACATTTATGAGGATGAAATAATATTTTATGTCTGATGGGATGCTTAATTTAAAGGATTTTTTGGATTCATGAGGTAGGATTTCAAGATATTTATGATTAATAAGTTAATATTTTTAATAGGATTAAATATTAATCACGTAAGGCATGAAAATTTTACTTATTAATTCATATTTCTGAAGGAGGTGATAAATATATTTACTATGGATGATAAAAAATCAATTTTAATATAAATTTCTATGAGGATGAAATTATTGAATGATATGGGTGTGAATACAATAAACATCATTGAGTATAGAAAAATATTTTGAAAGTGGTATAGTTAACAGTGACATGGACGAAGAAATTGGTTACCCAATTTCATGAGGACATGAATTGAAGGGATCCCACTGAACTAAACTTGGTAGAGGTTAAAGAAATATTATATTATATCAAATGCATGATATGAATTTTATTATTCTATAGTTAAAAAATGAGTGACAATTATTGGGAATTTTGGATACTGATTATGTAGGTTTTCTAGATTATTAGAATTCTACTTCCAAGGGTGAATACCATTTTAGTGGTTTATATATTTGCTAGATCAGAAATAAGAATTATTTCATATAATTCATCAATATGAAATTTTAATATAATACCACTACTGAAGGTTTTACATTACTTATATTAATGAATCAATATATTTATGAATCTCCAAGAAGGTAGTTCCTCCTATTTCTATTATGTGTGATTACTTAAGTGATATAAATTTGAGAAATTTTTTTTATCATTTTAGGATAAATTATATTGGGAACAATTATAAATTTATTAAGGATAATTTGAGAAAGAGGGGGTGAAATTAAAGTTTGTGTGTATAAAATATCATGTTATTGATGTATGGATAAAGTCACTCTTAATGGATAGATTTAAGATGATCATTTAAATCCTTGTAATATCCAGACCATTATAGAGATTCCACATAATTTTTTAGGTAATTTTTATCCTTATTTATCTTATTTTGGTTAGTAATTCTCATTTGTGAGTTTGGGTGAGTTTTGAAAACATTTTTAGGGGTTTTGGGCAATGCACGGTTGGCACAATGTATTCCCAAACCTTGCACCTACCCATTACTAACTGTTCATCCCAAAGAGAGGGGAATTTCATGCTATGGGATTTGTTTTCAATATTTTTTTCAAATTAAGATAAATTTTACATTCTAAAAAGTAGGGGTTCATGGTTAATGCACATGGTTTGAACAACAATGTGGCCCTTCCATGAAAAGCGTGCATGTAGAAATTAAACCCCATAGATTTTAAGGATCAAATATTAAACCCCAATTTTTTTACACTTTCCCTCGCTCAACCTACACCAATTTACGATGATTTTGGATGCTCAATAGAGGATTCCAAGGCCCCTTGAACACCCCTGTTAATGAATCAACGTCTCGGTTGAAGGAATCAGCAGATCTCAGGTATGCAATCTATTCCACATTTAGGTTCATATACCTTACATCATTATTTAACATTAGAAATGAATTATTTTTTCCTTCCTTATATAAGTTTTCAATATAGGATTTGATGAATCTAGTTTATTTGGAACCTGGTCCTAGGTTTTTATCATATATTTCCTCCACCATTGTGAATTTAATAATTACACATCAAATTTAGGGTTAAGATTCATTGAGTGTTAACCAATGATCATGAAGTAGTAGATCAAATTGTAAATTACCATTATTTTGACTATAATTGGGTTTATGGAATTGTGATGTTTAAATTTACTCATTAGGATATTATATTTTAAATTTAATTAATTAATTTATTTTATTGATATTGTGGAACCCTTCACGGATCCCATCAAACCCGTTGGAGATTATGAGATAGACTTGAATTGCAACCCATGTGGTGTGAAAATTCACATTAAACGGTGATTTTTGAATTTTAAAATGGGTAATAATGGGTTAATTGGATTTAAATAATTGATTTATGATTGATTTGTAATTATATTGTTTGGATTAACCTTTAATGGTTAATGAGTTGTGAAATAATTGATCAGAAAGGTTGTTAAATGAGTTATGAATATGGAACCATCATATGTAATATTTATAAATGATTAATCAATGAGTTGTGGGTTAGGGAATACTTTTCAAAATACCCATGTGAATCCATAATTCTTCTTTATTACCTCTATATATTTATACATATTTATTTTCATGTTATCACGTATTTGTGAGATAGGGACTGCTGCTCCAAATACCCATGGGGTGTCATACTGTTTCTCTAGCCCCCCAATGAATTATTGTGAAATTAGGATTAACTTAATAATTAAAATCAAATTAAGAATGAGTTTTCAAATTCCTTGGTGTATGTTTCAGACACTGGCATGGTACAAAAAATGTATGATTGGTTATGTTGTAACCATGAACCGGGGGGCATATGTGGTTAATTAAATAATAATTAAATGTTTAGCCTTTTAACTTTTTCATTTATTCATATTTATTTATCAAATTTCATACAATAATATAGCATAGATATTTATTTAGATTCTTTTGGTGGTAGGATACTATGTTTTCTTCACACCCTAATTGTGTTTCCTGATCGGTACCTGAATAGACTTCATGATTGCAGGAAAGGATAGGGAAAGTGCCATGTACTAAATGGATGAGTTGGGATTCAGGATGGAACATGGATGAGTGAGCCTAGAATTATGTTGGTACACTCTTGGGAGATGTTACTTTGTTCTTATTTAGGGTTTTATTTAGACACATGACACATGTATTTCATGTCTTATCAACTATTTTTATTTAAGTTCATTTTTATTATTTTGGATTTATTCATGTGAGATTGGACATTATTTATTATGGTATCAACTTGGATATTTTTTATTATTGTTTGGATATTGTTTATTGATTTCTTATATTGATCCACTTTGATAAAGGGTGTATAGTCTCCCCACACTACATATTAGACCATCTCTACTATTTAGAAGCCACTGATGTACGGGGAGGTGCGCCTATGTTCATGTGATGGACGAGCTCTAGGAACAAGCTTATGGCCCCCGAGCTGAGATGTTACAAAGATGTATCAAAGGAGTTTTATTTTTTTTAGTTGACATACTATTTGTGAAATATTGAAATTATACTAGGATGTGTCAAGATTTGGTCGTAAGCTCATGCACGAGAGTTTCTAACCCATGTGTGGGGGGAAACCAAGTACCCAGGGTGGGATTATCATTCATTTTTTTGTTATTATTGTTGATTTTTATTTCACCTTGGGTGATGACCTTTTTTAAATGTTATCTTTTTTATGATATATTACTCATGGCCCACTATGGAACTTGAGTTGAGTATACATGAATCATTCTAAGACCACGTTATATTATGTTTCATGCATTGTTTTTATAAATGTCTAGAAAAGAATGTTATGAGTGGGATTTTGAAAAGGAAGATTATTTATTTATTTGATTAATATAAAATGAAATGGTTCCTAATATGTAGATTTTTAACTGTAAAATATTCTAAATGGGGTAAATTGAAATTTATTAAATGTGTTTCTAGAGTTGAAATATGAAATATGAATGTTACCTACCATATTTTACAATGACCTAACTGAGAGAGGGTTGAGGGTAGTGGCAGTGCTTCAGTTTTTACTATATGGTAGAGTACGGGGAATATTTGTTAAAGCCTTTTTTGAAAACCTCTAATATAAATGTGATAATGATGTGTTATTTATCATTTGATGTGTGTTTGAAATTATAGAGACATGCCTCTGTGATGACATTTTGATAATAGGTTAATAGGAGGATATAACTGAAAATGATCCTCGAATTGTGGAATAATAAGCTCTGATAGTTCCAAATGAAGGAGTGGAAGTGAAGTTCCAAGAGAATATTTCTCACTTTATATAGTTCCTGGAAAGAGACCCAGGGTTGTCTGTTCAGAATATATATAACCTGAAATGGGTGTTTTGGCTATATCACCATTTGAATTTCATCGGAGAGGGTGGAATTGAAGAAGATTAGTTCTTGATTGAGTCCATAGAGAATATTATTGACCATTTAGTGACTCATATAGATATGGAGTTAAAATTGGATACTTCTGTGTTGTGCATATCAATGAAGTTCTAGTGGGATATTTTGAACTGGTATCAAAAGGTAGAGAACATGGTATGGAAAGACATTCAGAAGAAGTTTTTGGAGCACATTTATCCCAATATGCTCTGATAGGATAGAACAACATAGTTTATACAATTGAAACATGGGGATATATCTATGGTGTAATATTATGGTAGCATAACTAATTTGTAGTTTCTTTTCGTAGTATTGGAAGGAGATGAGGAAATTATAGGGAATCATTTTCAGGATGGGATTAAATGTGATATTATATACATGGTTAATATCATTCCACAAATGAAGTTTTCTGGTGTAGTGAATCGAACTCACATTTGTGAGGGAAACCTAAAAGAGGATTCCAATATAGGAAATATGGTTTCTTCAAGATGATCAAGAGGTTTTTCTTCTAGGGTAGGATTAATCATTAAGAAAACATCAACCAGATTAGTGGGAAGTAAATTATATAGGGAGAAGTATTAGTTACCCAGGGTAGTAATCGTGTGAACTACCATCAGTGTGGAAGGTTGTGTAACTTTTGTAAAAAATTTATCAGACCACTAACTGAGTTTCATGCTTGTGGAATGATGGTGCATTTAAAGGGGTTCTAGGGGAACCCTTGAAATATGGGTAGTGATGGGGAATCTAGGTTGAATCAGAGTACAAGGAGGTATTCTACCCCACATTAGTTGGTTGATTAGAGTTATTCTGACCATTTAAGTTGAGCTAGTGGACATGGTACATTGAGGAAAGAGTGCATGTATTAGTATAGTATTCCAATATAGAGTATACAAAATACATTACAGGGAAGAGGTAAATTATAGTTCATGAAGTTCCGCATGCAATTTTGGATATTGAGGATTGACCATTGACAACCAGAATTACTAATCATCTATATTCAATGGTTTCTAGTGATTTATTTGATATAGAGAAACTCACATTCTTTAATATCTACTCAACTTATGAATGGATTGAGTATTATGGTGGAGTTTTTGAGTAGGGACATGATGATTGACACATCGTTGGGAGTACAGTCGAGGGGCATCTGTTTTTATGAGGAGTGTTATCTAGGATATAGAGAGTATCATATTCTTTTCGATGTCTAAATACATGATATATCAGGTTTTTAATTGATTTATTTTATGGACTGGTTGGTATCATACCATGGAAAAATCGATTATTATCAAAGGATAATATCCTTTACACCTCCTAAGGGTAACAGTTATACTCATTGTGTAGAGTGGCATATCTATGAAGGCCATAAAGGCCTTGTTCATCTACAATTGGGGTAAATCACTACCCAAGATTCATTTATATTATTAGATGATAGGAGTGTGATTAATGATGTCTTTCAACTATTAGTGAAGCTATTTCAAAAAGAGTTTCCTATGGAATTCATTGGGATTCCACCTAAGAGATATAATGAGTTTATAGTTGAGCTCATGTTGGGAGCTACGATAGTTTCCATTCCACTGTAAATATTGGAACAAACATATATTTAATATCTCAAGACTCATATAGAAAATTTTATGGACAATTTATTTATCCATCTTTGAATGCCAACTTTGGGTTCTCTGGTTTTATTTTCGATGAAGGATGAGGGGACATTTTTGTGTGTGTTAATTACCATACGTTTAACTAGATTAAATTTAAGAACATATATCTTCTTCCATGTATTGATGATATTTTTAACAAGTTGAGTGGAGATTGTGTATTCTCCAAGATTGACTTGAGGTTGGGGTATCATTAGTTGATATTTAGTCATTTTATAATCTATGGACTACCTTTAGAATAAGGTATGTTCTATATGAGTTCATTGGGATTATTTTTGGGAGGATGAATTCTCTAAGTGTGTTTATTCTCTTGATGATCTAAATCGTTTACCCATACCTAAATCATTTGTTGGTAGTTTTGTGGATTGAATCTAGGTTTACTCCATGAATCATGATGATCATTCCCAATATATTGACATCTTCTAGAGCACAGGGAGAAAGAATGAGCTATAATAAAATTTTGTATGTGTGAATTCTAGGTTGACATATTACATTTATTAGGTCACATCATCTTTGAAGAAAGTGTGTTAGTGGACCCAGAGAAGGTGCAGATACTGGATTCTTGGGAGAATACCATTAATGTTTTTTATTTTGAAATATTTCTATGTATGGAGGGTTATTATTAGTGATTTATCTAGGATTATTCCCATTTGGAAGAACCACTATTGGGGTTTACCAAGAAGGAGTTAAAGGGTGTATTTCTTGGATAATATTACAATAATTTCTAGGAGTTAAAAAATCATTTGACTACTATGACATTCTTGATCCTACCTGAGTCAGGTTTGAACTATACCATGTTTTGTGAAGCATCTGGGATTGGACATTGAGAAGTGATGATGCTTTGGGATCATGTTATAGTGTATGGATCACAGTAGATGTGGAAATATGAACAGAATTACTATACACATAATATTGAGTTGGACGTGGTGTTATAAACCTTAATTTTTTGGCAATATTACCAATTAGAAGAAACTTTTATGATGTAAATCAATCAAAAGATCTTAAAGTAGATATTATCACCCTGATATGTAAACATCTAATAGTGGATGTTGGTTGAGTATATGAATGTGTTTTATATTTAACAATCATATACATCTGGGAAGATAAATATTGTTTTTGATGATTTCAATAAGAATACATAGACTCATGATGTTCTGAAGTCCAGATTTGAGTGGAATATGATGAACTTACTGGTAGAGATGTATATTGAGGTTCATGATGTCTAGAAGAAGACGAATCTTACATCCTTATCAGTAGATCCCCCAATTCTAATATTGATCAGGGAGAGGTAGTAAGATCATCGGGAGTATTTTTCCTTGAGTGAAATCCTGACAGATGGGGGGTCACGTTCTGATTAGACTATAGATAAGGATGAGTTAATATATGTCTGTAACCATGTTATAGTACCTACATATATGTGTAAAGTGAAAATTCATCTGATTCATTCCCTGAAGTGGTTGGTGAATCATAGATTAACCAAAATGTACTATGACCAACATCATAAATATTAGTGGTAGAGATTTTAAATAGACATTTTAGGTTTCATGACATGTTGCTACACCTTTTAGAAGGTGAAGGTTGAGAATAAATGACTCGGTGGTTTGTTATAGTCTTTTCCAATTCCATAATAGAAGTGGGATGATGTTTCCATGGAAGTTTTGGTGGGTCTTCCATGGAACCCTCCGAAGAATGATGTGATATGAGTTCTTGTAGATTTCTTCACAAAGTTATCCCATTTCATGACTATCCAAGGGAATTTTAATGTAATATAGTTGGGTAAGATATATATTTGGGAGATAGTTCATTTAAATTGAATGTCAAAGATTATATTTTCTAACCATTACCCACATTTTAAATCATGCTTCTAGAAAGGCTACCAAAAATCAGTAGGTAGAAAGGTTTTTATGATTATGGTTTTCACCAACTGACATATGGGAAATAAGAGTGCACTTTCCTTGCATGAGAGGGAATACTGAAAACATGTCTTCTTCACTTTATAGGGTATTGGGAGAGTCACATTGTTCTACTTGAGTTTTCATATAATAGCATTTATTTTGTAACTATTCAGATTGCACCATTTGAGGATATTTAGGATATGACATAAAGATCACCTATATGTTGGATGGAGGCGAGGAAGTTAGAGTTTTTGGGATGAAGTCTCATGGAGGATACATTAGAAAAGATATGGTTGATTCAATACCTATGGCTATATCTCATAATAGATAGAATTATTTTGTTGATTGACTTCATTGAGACCTGGAGTCTATAGGTGGTTAATGTGCATTCCTTAGGGTATCACCGAGATTAGTTCATTATAGGATTAAAAGGCAGGGAATATAGGAACCTGGGTTTGTTGGACCTTTTGAAAATATTAGGAGAATTATATGAAATTCACACCGATTGGAACTTCCATAGTGGTGTGGTGCTATGAGCGATGATTTTGATATGTCTTATCTTCAATGGTATCACCATGTCTCATATCATGATATCTATATTGATGATGTTGATCTTGTGGTTAAAGTGACCTTTGAGGTGCATCTATTTCATGTTGGGGAGCATATTGACAAGGTTTGGTAGGGAGTACTATGTCATTGGACATAGTGTTGTCGTAACATGTCTGTATTTAGGAGGAAGCATGGGAGAGGAAACCTGTTGTGTAGTCTTAGTAGCTCAACATTTTTACCAAAAAATATTAGACCATCATGGGAGTATAGCTTGAGAATAAGTTGTCATATGGTTTAAAGATTATAATATCTTGACCCTTCTGGATATGCCTTGTACTATTTTTCTGGTAGCTTTAACATTTTTTATCATATTTTAGTTATATCAAGTATTGGGTTAGTTCAGGTGAGTTTTGGAATATTTTGGAGGTATTTTGGGTAGTGAATGATTAGATCACATTTTTTTAAACCATGCACCTTCTACCAACAAACCATGTACCTCAGAAAGAGTGTAATTCGATAGTAGGCATAGGGTTTTTCGTACCATTTTCCCTTAGGATAATGTGTGCACCCTATACAATAGGGGTGCATAGTTAGGTGACATAGTTTTCAAAATCATGTACCCCTCCCAAGAAATCATGCGCAAGGAGATTAATCACCCAAAGTATTTACAAAATATTCCCAAACCCCTCGGGTATTATTCCAATATTCCCCCACATGACCCCTTACCCAATTTTACAGGATCTTGGGGGATACATAAAGGAATTATTGTCTCCCAAAACACATATATTAACTAATAAAACATAAAGTGGAATGAATTAGAACCTCTTGGGTATGTGATCTCTTCCACATTTGGTTTCCTATATCCCCTGAAATTATTTCTCTTTGGAAAGTAATTTTATATCCATTTACAGTGGATTAGATATACATTTTCATTAATCAAGATTCATTGGATCATGGTCATAGGTTTTTAACATAGATGTCCTTTACTATTTGAATTAGATATTTCCTCACTAAATTGATGGTTACAATTCATCAAGTGTTCGTCAAGGATCATGTGGTGTGTGTTCTAATTGAAAATTCCCAGAGTATTGATTGTAACTGTGTCTATGTAATTGGGAAATTTAAATTACCACATTGGGAAATTTAATTTTAAATTGATTTAATTAATTCATTTCCTTGATATTTTGGAACCCTTCATGGATACCATTAGACCCATTGGAGATTATGAGATAGACATAAATGGAACCCCATGGGATGTGCTAATGTACATTAAATGGGGATTTATTAATTGTAAAAGGTTACTAATGGATTAATGGAATTGAACTAAATTCTTGAAGCATGTTTGTCAACGGGATTTAAAGGATCATTGGCTTAACCTTAAAGGGTTAATGAGTTGGGAAATAACTGATGATAAAGATTGATAAATGAGTTATGAATGTTGAAACGTTATATATGATGTTTTTAAATTATTGTTTAATGAGTTTTAGGTTAGGGACTACTACTCCAAATACACATGGGTGCAAGACTACTACTATAGGACGTTGAGATATATTCATATACATGGTATCACTGATTTTTGGGACCTCTAATCCTCTAAATACCCATTGTGTGCGAGACTAAGGATCTAGGGAATCAATGTATGAATGTGAAATTGGATGTTAATGAATAATGAAATCCCATGAAAGAATGATCTGTGAAATTAATGGGGGTATGGTACAATCTCTAGAATAGGATGAATCAGGTTTGATTGCTTCATGTGTCACCAGGAACCAGGTGGCCTTTGGGGTTAATTAAAAAACCATTAAATTTGAATCTTGTTTACTTTTTAATTTATTCCTTATTATTTATGAAACTATATATACTATTATAGAATATATATATTTCTATAGATTTCATTATTGGGGCCTACTAATTTGTACTCACACAATACTTGGGCTTCCTGATCGGTGCCCAAATAGACTTCATGTTTACTGGATAGGTTAAGGTCAAGTGCCTTATTTTAGATGGATGAGTTGGGATTTAGGAAGGAGCACAGATGAGTGAACCAAAAATGATATTGGGACCCACATTTGATATGTCACTGCTGGAAAAAGGGCCTATACCCACGGTTTTGCGAACCGTGGGATGGAACAGCGTCGGTATAGGGGTCTTGACCTATACGCATGGTTTGGTAGAACCGTGGTTATAGGTGTGTCACACAGAAACACCACAGTGTACACCGTGGCAGGCACTTTCCCCACGGTTTTCAAACTGTGGGGAATATATTCATTTTTAAAAAAACGCATCCAGCAAGGTTTGAACGCTGCACCTGATACCTTAGAGAGAGACACATAACCAACCAAGCTAGGAATTTTATATGTTAAATATACATATATAAGCTAATATATATTAATCCGCTCCACATCGTGTATTAAAAAAATGCAACCACGGGGATTCGAACCCGCGCCTCCAGCAACACGTCCCGCCAGCTCCCCACGTCGGACCCAGCTCCCCACGTCGGACCAAACAAGCTATTAATTTAATCTGATATTTATTCATATATCAGCCTATATATATTAATATAAAAGTTAATTAAATTAAAAAAAGCTGCTATGGGGACTCGAACCGATGTCCCACAATGGGACTCAACGCCGCATTTCAGTAAAGCACCAACCGAGTTGACATTGATAGTTATTATATACACATTCATCTGCTTATATATATTAATATGATTCATGAAAAAATGTCTCTCTGTTAAATTTTTTTCATGTCCCGCCTAATGTTTTCTCCCGCCATAAAGTGGAAAAGCTATACCCACAGTTCTAGAGAACCATGGGTAAAGGTCTTCAAAAAAAACGCAATACCTACGGTTTTGAAGAACCATCGGTTTATGTCCTCAGAAAATACCCTATACCCACGGTTTTCTCCAAAACCGTGGGTATAGGTCTTAAAAGAAAACAATACCGACGGTGTCTGGCACAACCATAGTTATAGGTGACCTATACCCACGGTTTTGGAAAACCGTGGGTATAGGTTCACATACTATCCATATACCCACGATTTTGGAAAACTGTGGGCATAGGGGTACTCTACAACCACGGTTTTTTGCAAAACTGTGGGTATAGACCTATTTTCCAGTAGTGTGTCTTTGTTTCTTTATTTTGGGGTTTTTATAAAATTGGAACATATACAGCATGATATATCTACTCATTTGGTTTACGGTGATTTCCACTATTTTTGATTTATTCATGTGATATTGGCCTTATTGATTATGTTATCATCTCAGTAATTTATTATTACAGTTTTCCTATTATTTATTTATTTCCAATATTGTTCCACTCTGATAATGGGGGTATAGTCTCCCTACTTTATATGTAAACCCTCGCTACTAATTGGCTGCCTCTAGAATACAGGGAGGTAAGCCTGAGGACACATAAAGAACCTTCTTATGGCACTGGCTTGTGAAACCTAGGTCTGTATGTTAAACTCTTGGAATTTAGTTAGCTCAAAATTATATAGTTTTTATTAATTAAAGAAAAAGGCGTGAGAACAAACCAAAAAAATCAGGGGGGCTGATGTGGTAAACCCCAAGGGAACCCCTACCCACAATAGACATGAATTTTAATAGTATAGAACTACTAATTTAGTAAAAAATAATGTTATAATAATCCCATACTATTAAAGAAAAAGTTCCCTCCATCATATTCCCCTCATACCACATGGGTAGGATTTTTACATTTTGATCTTTCTGTCCCATGAACATTATGATATAATAAATAATGGACTCGTTAATGGAAAGGATTCATTTCGTAAATATGTCCACTAATGTAGAATATATTTCAATGTTAGAGAATATGATATTGAGGCACTTAAAAATAGTGAGCCATAAAGCATAGATTTATCCTCATCTATGATAGATTTTCCTTTCCCATAATATTCACTAAAATCTATAACCACAAATCCCCTCATGCCCTGAATAACACCTCGTCCATGAGCCCAGAACGCTATCCTATTGTTATTATGTTTGACCATATACCTAGGATTCTTCAGTACACCCAAATCCCCTAGGGTATAATAATAAAACACTTCATTGTTAGATATCCTAGAGTTTATATCTTTTATAGTCATGAAAAATTCCCACTTTTTGGTTAATGATGTGAGATCAATTATTAGGGATTTTTCATTCACATTAAAGATAAGAATATGTCATTTCATATTATGATTTGTAGCTTCATTCTGATCATTAATGATTATTTTAAAAACATCCCACTTATCTAATTTTATTTGTAGGATTAGAAGATAGAAATAATTTTTTTATCACTTGATAAAATGAATTATTTGGTTTGGTTAATATTTGGGATTGTTTTTTCCTAAATAGACTTAATGAATGGATATTTTTTGTTTCTTTTAAAAAATGAAGAGATATCATAATCCCTTCAATGGGGTGTAAAACGATTATATATGCAAATGGGTGAATAAATACCAAGATAGTATTTAAATGAGAGGAATGAAACAAAGGGGGGAATTTTTAACTTAGGTAGGGATAGTGATAAGATATTGGAGTGATGAGGTCGTGGGATTCCTCATAAAATGGTATTACATTAAAATTATTCATGGGGTAAGGTAGTAAATAGAAACTAAAAATATGAAAATATTTGTCATATTTTATGAAAGACTTTCTTTTTAGTCATTTTTCATACAAAGATCATGAATTTTTATGGGATTAGACAGAATAGATATCTATTAATTTGAATCGTTTTGAAAAAAATAATCCTGATATTTGAATTTTTGAATAAAATATTTTAAGAGTTATTAAATATGTTATAGGAGTTTTTCACAAACCTAAATGGTAAGATCATTGGAAAAAATAAATTAACTCATTTGTAGATTTTATTTTGGAAAAGGGTATAAAAATATATTGTAAATGTCTCTTATTAATGATAATATATTTCATTTTGTATTTAAATATGTTTATAGGAAATTATATATTTTTTTGTAAAGGATCTAAAATACATATTGTGGAGTACTTAACCATGCCCTAGTGAGTCTCATTATTTTAGTAAAATAACTAGAATATAAAATATCAAGAAATGGTGAAACTTTTAGAAACAACGGGTAATAAAAATATGTCATGGAATTATATAAAACGTACTAGAGGATGTTAACACTTAATGGATATGAATCCCTGGTTTACATCTATAACTTATAGTCAATATAATTTATACAACATGATGTGTGTGTAGGTCATAGTTTTGGGAGTAACAGATATCCAAATATAGACGAAGCTACTGTACATGACCAGATGATCAAAACAACATGCAATGGTAGTAATGATTTATAATGGTGTATGGAAATTCATCAGGGTGAATATCAATATTTCATTGTGTATATATCTGATGAATTTATACGATATGAAAATGAATTCTTTTTTGGTATATGTATAGTTGATAAATTTTTTAATGAATTATTGACTAAATATCAACTAATCTTGGAAATTGGAATCATGTAATTATTATATTAATATATTTACAATTTTAAAAATATATTATAATTAAAATATAAAACATTATATATAATTTAAGGATATGTGGATAGAATTAAATATAATACTTTCAATACACGTTATTAGTTATCACACATGGCCTAATCAGGTGGAGAATCTAATCAATATGAAGAGACACTGACCATTGATTGTGCGAACAATATGATGAATGAATTCTAATTATATATTCATGACATATAGAATAAGATTTTTATTTTTAAAAATTGTAATTCTAAATGAGAGAGATACATATAGATTAGAAGTCATTATTAGACATTTCCAAATGAATAAGGGTGGGGAGATGTTTGTATGCCAGATGAATATTTTGTTTAATTTAATCATGAAGTATCACTAACATCAATGGTATAATTATTATTTTTTATTTTGATATATATTATCAAATTATTCACTTATAATTGGAATTGTACCATAAAATGTGGTCAAACTATGATTTTTATGATTTAAGTATTATAAACCTTAAAATATAGTGATTATACAAAAAAATTAAAAATGAATTTTCTAGTGATTTTGGTGTGTCAACACATCAACAAGTGTATTTACCTTAGATGTATCTCATATCAGGTGATACAAGATAAAATTTTATTTCTCTAATTATTTATTACATAGTTTCAAAAAGAGGAAGAGATAATTCTTCCAAATAGTTAAAAGTAAAATATAATAGAAAAGGAAAGAGTTTTAATTGAAATATCCCAATTTCCCCCTCCCTATCACGTTATCACTCATAGTTATTCCAGGAGGAAAATTTTTTATAGTTTTTATATTGAATATAAATTAAGTAAATATTATTTTTTGATGTCCATGTGTTACATTTATAACATTAAAAACAAAATAATATATTTTTTAAGAAGTTATCATATTCTAGTTAAATGAAACAATAAGATAATGTAAGTAAATCTTGAAAATTTTAATTGGATTAAAAGATTTTTGTTATGATTAAGCCACCTCATAAGATAATATTCATTTTGGATACCTAATTATACCAGCATAAATAAATATGGAATACCATATTTGAATAAATTCATAAGTATGTTACTATGGAAAAACTAACTAATATATGAAACGCCTTGAGAACTATATGTACTTGCTACATTACTTATTAGAAATGTGACCACTAAAAATAAAATCTTTGAGGTTCTCCTATAAGTATATTTTAAAATATTTTTAATTTCATTTTAAATGTTTTTTATGTATCATGTGAAAGATATTTTTTCATATTAAAAGTGTTTTATGTATCATATGAAAGATATTTTTAATATATAATACCTTAATAACTTCGGGCCTAGTCGCTCCCTCCCTTTGGGCCGCCCACTCAGGTTGGGCCGACCACTCGGGTCGGGCTGCCCCCATGGACTGGGTCAGACCCATGGACTGGGTCAGACCCTAGTTCGGATCGGGTCGGGACGGGTGGGTCCGACTGGTTCAGACCGGACCCGGGCCCGCTATGGCCCGATTACACCTTTTAGCACATATTTTGGGCTACGGGTGTCTGAACGATGAACTATATGTGGATACGGAAGGCATAAAGCAAGATAGTTCTTTTGGAATACCCAACATAAGGTTTGGACGCAGTTGTGGTACAACCGAGTAGTTTTGAACCTAAAAACCAGTCGGGCCCCTAGAACAGAATTGCCATTAAATCACAGACTGGGCGTCCGATTGACGCCCCGTCCGTGACGTTGGGTTCTTTATGATAAGAAGAAACTACAGGATACATCAAATCAAGACTACGTGGTAGTTGATATATCAAAACATGGCTCGAGGAGTGGACCCTCCTGGAATCTAGTGTGTTGTGTACGAGAACCCTATGGCCGACAGTAATGAGATTGGACCTGGATCCTCCGTGGGTTCGACAGTAACAAGACTAGACCTAGATCCTCTGTAGGTTCGATAGTGACGAGACTGGACCTAGATCCTCCATGGGTTAGATAGTGAAGAGACAGGACCTGGATCCTCTGTGGGTTCGACAGTGATGAGACTGGACCTGGATCCTCCGTGGGTTCGACAGTGACAAGACAAGACATGGATCCTCCGCGGGATCAATAGTGACGAGGCCGGACCTAGATCCTTTGTGGGTTCGACAGTGATGACTTTTGTACCAAGATCCGATGTAGGATTTTCATCTTTGACTGATTGTTGTTTTATGTTTCTACAGATATCTGTCGTTCGACAGTGAAATATGATTCAGTGGATACAACTAATCATCTCTTACTCTCTTTTAAGTTGTGTATACCTAGTGTGTGTTGAGTCATTACCTTCATGTTTACCTCATGTATGAGATGTGTACTACTGATGACTTAGGTATATGTATGGGAATATACCAAAGTAAGGGTGGATGTTTCTTCATGGATGTTTTTCTGTGAATGTTTGGTGGTGAAGCCCACATGGATTTCTTCTGTAAGATGTGCGTATGGGATACACCTTGTGTTGTAATTTATTTGTGATGTGTTTTTACACTTGTGGAATGGAATGTTTTTGGGCTCATGATTTGGAGCTAGTTTGTGATTGGTAACTTAGGTATATGTATGGGCATATTCCGAGGTAAGGTTTGTTGATACATTTTGAATGTATCTTACTACTGTTGTTTATCCTTAGTGAATTTTGGGAGACTGTCGGGAGGTCTCGGGGTCCCCTACTGAGTATTATTATACTCACCCCTGCACGGGCATCACCCGCAGCTTGTTGTGTTTTGTGCAGACAACTGTCAACATTGATCGAGGCTGAGGGAGATGGACGGGAGGATGATCAGAGCTGGACTAGACGGGACGTAACTCAGGGAAGAGTTTTTCTAGTTCTGAACCTACCCATCAGGTAGGATTCCCAGGTGGATGATGCAGGAGTTGTTTTCCCTTTTTGCTTGTACTAGTACTTGTTGTTCAGTTTGGTTTGTATGCTGGCGCACTTACGTTCAGCACAACTTTATTTTCTATATTAGTACTTGTTGCATCTACTACTTGTGTTCAGACTGTGTCTGTTATAGTTTTAAAGGAAACACCTTCCCTTTTTATTAAGGATTTTCCTTTGATACTAGTCTCCATCCCTAGTCCTATGGAAGGCGTGCTTGGGGTAGTCACGGAACGGGCCCCAAGGACAGGTCGTGAAAAATTGGTGTTAGAGGAGTCGGTTCCACCACAGAACATAGAATATTATTCTTTTAATGGAAATAGTGAAAAGTGTTTTGGGTGTGGTTATCAGTTTAGGGAAACCTGTGTTGGTGCGGCGACCGATATATCAATACACAAGGACTCTGAATTCTGATTTTCGACTCAGTGCATGAAAACACTAATTTCATGTGTGTTTCCTATAAAAAGGTTTCATTGTAATTACTCTGAATCTTCTCACCAGGTATACTTTTGATCTTTGAACACATGTTCCTTTTCAGGATGTCTTCACATAGTCAATCAGCGTGGGTTCCGAGTAGAGAGCATGATGGTAGCCCACCGAGCGATGAGAACTCGGTGCAGGGCCCCATCACAGCGAAGGCACCAGTGGTACAACTATCTGATTGGCTACCGTTGCTACCATCCCCAGCAAAAGAGGGTGACCGCCTCTTGAGAGAATTTCATGGGTTCTTGAGACAGAGGCCTTAGAGGTTTCAAGGTGAGATAGATTTTCAGAAGGTTGGGTACTAGCTAGAGTTTGTAGCATGAGTTTTCCACAAAGTTGGGACACCCGTTGACTTGACGGTTCACCTAGCGGTTAGTCACTTTCAAGGAATAGCTGAGAGGTGGTGGAGCCTAATGCTCCAGTTTTACAAAGAGGTAATCCTCACCTGGGGGAAATTCAAGGGTATTTTCAGGGAGGATTTTGTACCAGTGACTCTTTACTCTGTTCATACTCAGGAGATGCAGCACTTGACGTAGGGCATTCCGAAAGTAGCCGTGTCATCTATAGCAGGCAGTAGGTAGATTACATGGGGGCAGAAGCAGGTTAGATCTACTATTAGACAACCCCAATATGTGGCATCGGGGGTGTAGGGCACCAGAGGCCGAGGGAGCTTTGAATGGATAATGGTATGTTTTTTCTATAGGAAACGGGGTCACAGAGTGAGTGACTATCCGACTCCCCACACAGTTGATTAGCAGGCATTATAGGAGCTATCGAGACAGAGGTAGTGGTAGGAGCTTGAGCATCAGCCGAGTGGTGGATGAGGTGGTGGAGTATGTTCATCAGCAGATGGTGGTCAGAGTCATCGAGCACTACTACCAACACCCCTAGACAATTCACCTCGAGCTTCGGGATTAGGTGGACAGGAGTGGGACTAGCTCCAGGCATAGAGACCGTTATTCATGATGCTTCTAGCTTCATTGATGTTGTTTTTTGTGGTTTTTTTTCTTTTTTACTTTGAGCTACAGTAATAAAAGACACTTTTCCTTATGAAATTTCCTTTCCTACCTTTTTGTGTGGTTGATACTGAGAGGTTCCTGTTAACTCTGTTTACATGACCCTCACATTTGAGATTCATACTGGAGGAGACCCAGTGACCACACACTGATGCAGACAGTGTTACCCAAACCTTGTAGGCGAGATTAACAGTTGGATATCTTGGTAGTAGCATCGAAGCATTACTACATCTTCTATGGCATGAATTAGAACCATTCATGTCAGGATTGACTATATTATGAAAAGGACATGGTTCATCCGGGGGATGAGACCAGATTTTTTCTTTCATCAAAGGAGAAATCATAGTAGATCTTATAAGACATAGGCGAAGAAGGTTGTACTCGAGTTATTTACAATTGGCTAGTCTCACCCATAGTTCATTTAGCGAACAGTTTAAGGTTTACTCTAATCTTAATAGTCTCCAGTTTGTCTTCACGTAGAAGTACATGAACCTGAGATAGTGACGTTGGCTATAGTTTCTTCAGGGCTATTACTTTGATATAGTCTATACTCCTAGAAAGAGGAATGTTGTAGCAGATACTCTCAGTAGAATATTTGGCATTCAGCTGCTAGGAGAGGTGACAGAGCAGCTGGCCGCTTTGCAGATATCCATTTTCGATAGAGATGGAGCAGCCTTTCTACAGTCTCTCATAGTCTCTACTCCACTTCGTCAGCAATTTAGGGAGGTATAGTGTGGGGACGTTGAGTATGAGATGTGACGTGCTTAGATATCCATAGGGTAGGCTCCTGATGGATTCTCGGAAGGTGGGGAGCGCGTCATTCTCCTTAGAGGATGTACCATGGTACTAGTTTCACTTCAGGAGGAAGTGTTGAGGGAGTTACACTCATCTCCATTAGAGGTAAATCCAATAGTGTAAAATATGTATCAGTACCTCCAACGATAGTACTGGTGGCCAGATATGAAGAAGGCAGTAGTAGAGTTTTTCTCACAATGCCTCACTTGTCTGCAGGTTAAGGTGGAGCACAAGGTTCCAGCAAGATTATTTCACCCATTAGAGGTCCTAGAGTGGTTGTGGGACAATATATACATGGATTTCATGATGGGACTTCCACATTCATCTAGAGGACATGAATCTATATGGGTGATTGTTGACCGACTCACCATGTCGGTCCACTTCCTACCGATTAGAGAGCATGGTTCAGTATAGATCCTGGGACACCTCTACATATGGAAGATCATATGGCTTCAAGGTGTTCCATCGATGATCGTCTCTGATCGAGATGCTCGTTTAACTTTCGGGCTATCAAAGGGGATGCATGAGGCTTTCGGGACGCAGCTTCGCTTGAGTACCGCCTTCTATCATCAGACGGATGGTCAAAATGAGAGGACTATTCAGACTCTCAAGGAAATTATTCGTGCATGCATCCTCACCTTTGGTCATAACTGGGAGGATCACTGACCCTTGGTAGAGTTTGCGTATAACAATATGTACCACTCCACATCGGGATGGATCCATTCAAAGAGCCTTATAGCTGACCTTCCAGATCACCTCTTTGTTGGACTGACCCTGGAAGAGTTAGCACTTATGGGACCAGAGATGGTGTAGGCGACCACCGAGAAGGTGCAGATCATCCAGGAGAGGATGAAGACTGCACAGAGCAGGCAGAAGTCCTATGATGATTAGAGATGGAGACCACTAGAGTTCGACGATGGTGACCATGACTTTCTATGGGTCTCACCTCGATGAGGTCTACGAAGATTTGTCCAAGGATGAAAGTAATCTCTTCGATTCATCAGACCTTTCAAAGTCCTCAAAATATTAGTCTAGAAGGATTACCGCTTGGCTCTTCCACCTCTGTTTCTCTGGGTGCCAGACGTCTTCCACATATCTCAGCTGAGGAGATACGTGCATGACCCTTCTCAAATAATCGACCATGGGGATATGGAAAACAATGATGGGGAGAATTTCATAGAGGATATAGTGGATTTTGAGGATCGACATGATTGGGTCTTATGTGGATGGTCAATACCTCTGGAGCACATACGCCGATATCACGGGAACCTCCATGAGAGCACATGGGAGCAGGAGGCTCAGATGCGTACTCAGTACCCCCATTTTTTCCCTCAGTGTGAGTTTTGGCTTATGGAGATGTAAATCCTTGAGGTGGGGAGAATGTAATGACCTAGAAATTACATGGAAATTATTAGTCTTAAATTCATGGGAATTTTACGATCTGACAGTGCGCGATTCTGAGGCCCGGTGTGCCCAAAATGATCTATCGAAATTTTTTTAAGCATTAATTAATGTGCATATGTAGTTTTCATGAAAACGTGTAATAACTATTAAATGGATACTCTGATCAGAAATATGAGGCCATTTTTGCGATTAGTATGGTGGTTTTACCCTAGGAATTACTTAAGTTTAGTCGGCGCGGGCCTCCTGTGAGAAAACTCCAAAATGGAAAAACTATAAATAAAATAATCAAATAATGTTTTTTTATTTTTCAATTTCTTATAACATAAAAACGGTAACTCGGATTAAAAATCTGAGACCACCGATGAACGTGCGAGGGTAAAAAAAATTTTATGTAGATACTAACTTGGTTCAGCGAGGGCCACCATAGAAAGATAGATTTTGGCCACAAATAAAATAATTAAGTGAAAATTATTTTATTGTAAAATTCATAACTATTAAACGGTAACCCGGATTGGAAATCCAAGAGTACCATTGGGTTCATTGTGGCGTGATTCACCGAGGAAGAGCCTAACCTCAATCAGCGCGGGTCAAGGTTGGCTGATATAAATTTTCCAAACATTTTTTTGGTACGTTCAGTAAATGTGCGAGTGGAGTTTTATATCTTTTGAACCGATGGTCGGAATTGAAATCTGAGGGCACCGTTGAACTCATAGCATCAGTGATTTCTTAGCGAGACCTTCATCGCAGTTTTTTTCTAACGAGATTGGAAGCTAGTTTTGTGGTTTTTGAAAAAATTAAATAAAAATAAGAGTGAAACTTATTTTTATTGTGGCTGTTAAAACCTCTAAGTGGAGGTTGGGGGTGGGGGCCACCACACCCTAACCTCCCATGTGAGGTTATGGTGGTAGGGCCCACCCAAGAATAACCTCCCTTGGGAGGATGTTATTAGGTGGGGCCCACTCAAGCTCTTTAACTCCTCTAACCCCCTTTAACCCCTTGGAACCCCCAATGAAGTGGGGGAGCCTCTTCACCTCCCCCCTCCATTTAATGAGACAACTCTGCCCATTTAATTAAGTGATGTAACATAATTAATTTGAATTCTTTTGAACTCCTTACAACAATAAAATAATAGACAAGTCTATTATTTTTCTTTGGTTGGCATAATCTTTGGGTGGGGCATTTTGTGGAACATTGGACAACCTTTGAGATAAATTCATCCTCCCAACAAAGAATGCCCATCAACACTGAAGAAAGACAAACACCGTCTTCTCCCTCTTCAAATAGGGTAAGAATAGAAAACACCACCGCCCATGAAGAACTTTGATGATGTCATCTCGACTTGACTTCTTTGAACTCCTCCTCCTCCAACTTTTAAGAAACGATGTCGCCTTTCCGTGACTCTGTCAACAATCACTGAACACGGGATAGGGGTTTTGAGTTATTTTATTTATGGGTTATAACCTCCATCGTTCAATTTATGGATTAAGAAATGCCAATTGTTATCACCATGATGAGGAGGGATCGGACCGCCTGAACACGGCCCGACCCTCCCCTTTGGTTGTTCTAGTTTGTTGACGACAGAGGCGGATCATGAAGAAATTGGCGGCGCAAGGCCACTGGGTCAACACAAGGGTGTGTCTCCATTGTGCCACATGGAGAGGGAGAGTCGTGACTAGGGAAGGCCACAACGGAAGGAGTGTGACGCTGTCACCCCATGCGGGAAAGCATCGGGCCATAGCAAGGTCGGGCCGCGGTGGAGGAGGCGCGACGTCGTCGTGCCATGCGAAGCAGCAGGGGGCCGCCACCAGGGTGGGCCGCGACCATGGAGGGACGTGGCAGTGAAGTAGAACTACGGAGCCAGTGCACTGCGGTCAAGTGACCAGGAGCGGCCGGTATTTGGTCGGCCATTGGTGACGTGAAACCGGCTAGCCGCTCGACCATCCGGACAAAGCGGGACCACTCTTGTCTCGTGGCTCACCAAAACCGGCACCTAGAGCCAGTCCCTTCGGTTTAGAAATAGGGGGTGAGGCATCCCCCTCCCATGCGTGGCCAGCCGAGCCGCCATGGGCCGGCCGTGCATTCGGGTCGGGCCATGCGTGGCTAGCTGGGCCGCCATGTTCTTGGTCGCGCCTTCAGGCAGGGTCGCTCCTTCGGGTCGGGCCGCTCCCTCGCTTAGAGCCGCCCACTTGGTCCGGGCCGACCACTTAGGTCTGGCCGCACCCTTGGACCGGTTCAGACCAATGGACCGGGTCAGACCTTGGATTGGACTGGGTCAGGCCTGGTCGGCCCGACTAGGTCGGACCGGACCCGGACCCACTATGGCCCGATTACACCTTTTAGCCAGAATGTTTGGCTATGGGTGTCCGAATGACGAAATTTCTGTGGCTACAGAAGGCTTAGATCATGAAGGTTCTTTTGGAATACCCCACATGAGGTTGGGACGTAGTTGGGGTATGGTTGGGATGATTTTAACCTAAAAACCAACCGGGCCCCTAGAACGGAAATGTCAATAACTCACAGATCGGGCGTCTGATTGACGCGCCGTCTATCGCGTTGGGTTCCTTATGATGAGAAGAGACTATGGGATACATAAAATAAAGGATACATGGTAGTTGATGTATCGAAACTTGTCTCTAGGAGAGGACTCTGTCGGAATTGAGCGTGCTGTGTACGGGAACCCTATGGCCGACAGTGACGAGACTGGACCTGGATCCTCCGTGGGTTCGATAGTGACAAGACTGGACCTGGATCCCCCGTGGGTTCGACAATGATGAGACTAGACCTGGACCCTCCGTGGGGTCGATAGTGATGATACTGGACCTAGATCCTCCATGGGTTCGACAGTGACGAGACTGGACCTGGATCCTCTGTGGGTTCGATAGTAAGGAGACTGGACCTGGATCCTCAATGGGTTCGATATTGACCAGACTGGACCTGGATCCACCGTGGGTTCGATAGTGATGAGGCTGGACCTGGATCCTCCATGGGTTCGATAGTGATGAATTATGTACCGAGATCCCAGGTAGGATCAACATCTTCGACAGAATGTTGTTTTAGGTTTCTACGGATATCTGTTGTTCGACAGTGAAAGATGATTCATTGGCTACAACTAATCATCTCTTACTCTCTTTTATGTTGTGTATACCTGGTGTGAGTTGGGTCATTACCTTCTTGTTTACCTCATGTGTGAGATCTGTACTCTTGAGGACTTAGGTATATATATGGGCATATACCTAAGTAAGGGTGGATATTTCTTCGGGGATGTTTCTTCGTGAATGTGTTGTGGTGAAGCCCATGTGGCTTTCTTATGTAAGTTATACCTATGGGATACACCTTATGTTGTACATTCATTGTGGAGTGTTTCTAAACTTGTTGAATGGAGTGTGGTTGGTCTCAAGAGTTGGAGCTAGTTTGTGATTGGTAACTTAGGTATATGTATGGGCATATACCTAAGTAAGGATGGTAGATACTTTGTGATTGTATCTTCCTAATTTTTTATTATCCTTAGTGAATTCTGAGATATCTTTGGGAGGTCTCAGGGTCCCCTACTGAGTATTGTTACACTCACCCCTGCACGGGCTTCGCCTGCACCTTGTTGTGTTCTATGCAGATGACGGTCAGCAGTGATTGAGGCTATGGGAGATGGACAGGAGGCTGCTCAGAGCTAGACTAGATGGGACGTACCTCAGGGATGAGTTGTTTCAGTTTTGTACCTACACTTCAGGTAGGATTCCCCGGTGCACGATCCAAGAGCTGTTTTACCTTTTTGCATGTACTAGTAATTATTGTTTAGATGGGTTTGTATACTGGCCCACTTACTTTCAGCACACCTTTCTTATCTATATTAGTACATGTTTCTTATACTTCTTGTGTTCAAACTGTTTGTGTTATAGGTTTAAAGGCAATGCCTTCCCTTTTTATCAGGGATTCTCCTTTGGTTCTAGTCTCCAGCCCCTGGCCTATAGACGGTGGGCTTGGGGATGTCACGTTATGGGCCCTGAGGACGGGTCATTACATTATATCCCTATAATTCAATTATTATAGTTTATACTGTTTCGATAAAGTATGATAGATGTGTTTTATGGATGTTTTAATAAGTTTCTACTACTTTTTCTACTTTTCTTTCATTATGAAAAATAATTTC
Source organism: Viscum album (assembly GCA_963277665.1). Taxonomy (NCBI): domain Eukaryota; kingdom Viridiplantae; phylum Streptophyta; class Magnoliopsida; order Santalales; family Viscaceae; genus Viscum; species Viscum album. The sequence goes on along the minus strand of OY728167.1, from coordinate 228,966,293 downwards.
ATGATGTAAGTATTGATTATTTGGAGAAAGGTGTATCATAATCATAAGATCAAGTGTATTATTGATAAGAAATTCCTTCAGTTTTGGTTTTTGGATATGGAGATGTTTCATGGATGAAGTTGTTTTCTAGAATCGAAATGTGTCCAAAAAGATGTTTTTTATCAGAGTGAGGAGTTTTATTAGTGTCTAAATGTCATTAAAAATATTGGATAACAAATATTAAAATTCTTTTATTTTTTATATTTTCTAAATATCAAATGTTAATAAAAACATGGGATCTATTATTTATGAAAGAATGGACGAGGAAATGTTGTGTTAGTTATATGATGCTATGCAGATCACAATATTCTTAATGTTAGGAAGAAATCCTGATACAAGTAAAATTTTTTGCAAGAAAAGAGTATGTGAATTCAAATTATTCTAGTCGCAGATTTCAATGTGAGACTCATCATATGTATTGTTTTCTAAATGTTGGTATATTTGATGTTGATGAGGTCATATTTTAGTTGAAGTACTAATTGATCGATGTACTATACTATCAAATTAATCAAACAATTTGATCCCCAAAAAACCAATAAATATCATTATTCACTAGTTATATGTTGTCTAGAAGAAAAATTACCTACTAAAATTATTCAAATAGATATGGAGTTCCACTGATGCATTTGGGTAGTTCTGACACCGATCCGATAGACACATTTTTTTTATAAAAAGAGCATTAGATGTAGATTACTATCAAAGGATGATCAAAAAAATTATAATAATAATATATGTTTTTTGACACCGATATATATTTTGGATTTATTCAGACCAATTAACTTGAATATATTCATAGACTGATTAATAAGATGGTATCAAAGACAAATTAATCAGAAGAAGCACAAAAATATAGCAACCATTTCCAAAAAAGACTGAACTTTTCCAATTGGGTCATGATTCAGAGAACAGACATGATGTTGATATGATGGAAGGAATCAAAGACTGATCTAACTAATGTTGATGACACTATTAATTCATTGGACATTAGACTTCATCGAATTCAAAACATTATGTATGAGGATTTTTTGAACAAATGAAGAAAAATTTGAAATGTTTTGAATCTAAATGTGAAGTGTTGTGAAGGGTTTTTGACATCTACTGAAGATTCAAAAAAATAATAGATTTTTTTTTTCAGTTTTTATAGATAATCAGTATGAGAAAATGTATCATAATGGAAAATATTATCTAGATGACATTTTTTTCATTAGACTAAAGATGTTTTTCTATGATTATAGTGGGATATAGCTATGAAAATATATTGTAAGTCTCTTGAATAACCTATAAGAGCTGAGAAGAGATGAAATGGTCCAAGATGATGTCAAAATGAATGTGAAATTCAGGTTTCTATAAATTTGGTTAATCAAGAATAGAAAATTGTTTTCCCACCCAGTCCATTTCTTGCACACCTATAAATAGAGTTCAACGTACAACGTACACTGACACTGTTAACTTGCAGGAGAGAGAGATAGAGAGTTCTAAATTGTTTCTAGTCGAGAAGGGATAAGAAATGTTTCAAGACATATTTTTCATGAGGGTGTTTTCTAGATATAATAATAACATGAAGATGTTGTAATTAGGGTTACCATATTATATAAAGAAATTATGTTGACATATTTGGGGGAAGGAAATAAGCAATATAGAATTTTTTCAGGATAATCATTTCTTATTTATTTTCTGGACCGAATAATGTAACCATGTTTTCATTCAAAGTGTTAAGTGTTTTTTTCTACCTATTATTATGTTGGAAAGGGAAGAATAATATGTTGAATATTTTCAAAAGGTGAACATTTTGAAGAAACATAGTGGAATTTTTTGAACTAATGTGTTAAGGTTTCATAACATGTTATAGAATCTTATTTACCACATTTATTCTAGAATAATCACATACATTGATGTATTGGTCATTATTCTACATAATTGGAAGGGTATTTCCTACATATTATATCCACACATAAGGATTTTTTTCAAGTGGATTCGGTAGTATTATATTATTTCACAACAATTCTATGTACTAGATACTCTTATTGAGAAGCTAACATTGTAAATATTTGTTTTTTTTGTGGTTGTTTGAATGTTTTATTTTCAAAAATGTGATAATTACATAATAAGACTATAATGTTGTTATAAAAAATATATAACGTATAATAAAAAATATCATTTACTAAACATCTCCCCCTCTCAACAATACATTTATCATATTTTGGCCTTTTCAATTTTTATTAGATAGATGGTTCACATTGTATACTTTTTACAAAGTTTTTGAAGACAATTTGTTATGGTGAATTCACATTTTTTTGAATACTAAGGGGATTCCAGTCTTCAATGGAAAAAATTGATCATATTTGAAAATATCTAATGTTTTCATATCATATGACTCTTGGTAATACGTTTTGGAAGCTTATGTAGATGTATTTATTCCTCTTGAATAGAATTTTCCTCTTACATTTGTTCATAAAATGAATCTAGGGAATTATGGAAGAGACAAAAATACACTACTCTCATCAATTTCAGAAATTTAATTGCATATAGTGAAGATATTTTTTAATACTAATGTTATCGATGTGAAGATAAAAAAAATTATGATGCTAATATGATGGTGAAGAAATCTATGATACAAATCTAGATGCTAAAGTATGAATATCTCAAAAAGTAAGAGTATGAATCTTTTAGTGACTTTTATACAAGGGTGAATGATATTGATAGGTCCATTAGATTACTTGGTGATAAGATGTAATATTAAAATATTATTGAAAAGATATTGATAATTCTTTATATAAATTTAGATTCCATAATTTCAAATTTGTAAGATAGAGATCCTGAAAATCTATCATTGGATGACCTTCACAATAATCTTGATTCTTATTAAATTAGAATGGAGAATGTTTTTAGAAGAAAATAAAACATTTATTGAGAAATTTATTTCAAAAATTCCATGTCTATAAAGTCTAATAAAATTAAGGAAGAAGAAAAAGTTGGTGATTCTAAATATTAAAATGATGATAGTAACAATCTTGATATCATTTATCATTATTTTCTAAAAATAAGAAAAGATGTGAAAGAAAGTATAAAGGTATGCTACCACTAAAATTTTATGACTGTTGAGTTTTGGGAAACATTTCTACAAATTTCACTTGAAAAATAAAGGAATAAAATAATAATGAATATGATATAAGGTCAAGAAGATCTTGGAAGAAACATGGTGATAGAACAAAACCCATTTCTAAGCGAAAAGATAAAAAATTCTCAAAATTTACAACAACATTTTTGTGTTTAAGTATTATGAAGATGAAGTTAGTGGAGATGACAATAAAATGTTTGTTGAATATGATAGAGGAAATAATCTAATAGAAATTATTAATGATAGAGAGTCTGGAAGAAGCCTTTTTGAACAAAGAATATATTGAGATGGAGATTTACCGAAAGAGATAATTGAATGAGTTTCTTAGAAATATTTTAATACTTAAAAGAAAAATCAAGAAGTTAAAGAAAAAAATTCCTATAAAAATAGTGAAGAATATCTTCCTAAATAGAAATATATGTATCTATGAGAGTTTTATTTTTTGAATAAGTATCATGTAAAATAAATTATTTTGAATGAACATCTTTATGTAATGTTGAAAGAAAAGGTGTGTCATTTAGAACTTGATAAAAAAATATTTCTAAACATGATCAGTGTGTTATATATTTCAAGATATCTATATCTAATGTTGGTGATAGTTCTAGATATAGAGGAGCTAATAAGGATATACAAAATATACCTTCAAAAGTAGGAAAAAACTAATATTTTCGTATAGATAAAAAGGTTGATAAAATCATGTATGTTCTAAAAATCAAAAAAGTTTTATTTCTAAGAGTTTCTAAATATTACGATTCTAAAAAAATATTCCACATTTGATTATAATAATTTTTTGAATAAATATGACTTGAAGTAGAATATTACTGGTGATAACATAAAATTTTGGGCACAAAAATTTTCTAATGTCAAATATAAGAAAGTTTATGACAATAATGTTCGCAACTCTGGAATGTATAGATGTTATAGAGGTAAATATTCATTCTATGGTTATATCTAGTATTGTGGTGGATTTGGGATGGATTAACATACAATATTATAATTTTCCCATGAGTTATATAATGAAATGTTTGAGTAAGATTCAATACAATCAAATAAATAACACTGAGAATGATATTTTTAATATTGATACAAGGATTCAACATTTGTAAAATATTTTAAAAATATTTGAACAAATTGTACATATTGTTAATGGGTGTCTTGTTTTTCTATAGAAACAACAACATTTTTTTAATAATTCTCAAAATCTAGATGGGAATACCTATAAAGTGAAAGAATTTTTTTTGTTGAAACTGCTCTCAAAGAAAAAAAGAAGGCTAATGACCTTGGATTTTGGATAGTTGGTATTGTTATAAATTGGTATGATATTTTAATATTTTATATAATTTGAAATATTTCAAAGAATGAAGGGTTATGTTTTTCAATGATGAATATCTTATAATCAAATTAGTTGGATCCACTATTATTGGGGAAGAAATTTTAAAATCCATGAAAGACTTGTTTATTTATTGGTTGAACACAACATGTTGTGTGTTTCAAAACATTTTTATGAAGGAAATTATTTTGATTTTAGTAAATATTGTTTTTTCATGAAAATAGTTTAATTCTATACAGTTGTTACCAAATTCCAATGCAAAAAAGGAAAATCGTTCCAAGTTTGTGAAGTACATAATTCATTTTACTTAAGCATGATGGAAAAAATAAGTTATGGAATAAAATTTTGTGAAATATGTGTCCGAGAAAGATAAAAAAAGTTGTAAAATATAGAGTGTCTTTGATGTTTATAATTTTTTAATTATAAGAGATTTGTAAATTTCAATTTTCTAGAAATTTAATATTACAAAATCCATGCACAATAAAGTTGATATTATTTCATTTTTTCCCTAGAATTAATTCATTATGATATTTTTTGGTTAATGAGAAAAAAAATCATTCATCGTTATGTTCTTCATTTATATCATTGATGATTTTACTCTCATTACATGTGTTCTGTATTTAACACATAAATCAATATCTCTAAATATGTTTAAGAGTTTCAGGAGAAGAGCTGAGAAGGAATGTGGGTATTCAATAATGATTTTATGAACGGATAATAGTGGTGAATAAAATAATAAAGATTTCATAAGTTACCTTGAATAACATGTAATTCAGCATGTGTTTAGTACACAATACACAAAAAAATTGTTCTTTGTGAATGGAATAAGTGTTGTTTAGTTGTGGTGGGGCGTACAATGTTGATTTAGCATGTTCTTTATCAATTTTTATAGAGGTAAGTAATAAGAATAGCTATTTATATATAGAATTGGTTCTTTTATAGTACCTATTCTGATATGACTTTGAATGAAATTTTTTATTATAAAACTCCATGTTTAAGACACCTAATTTTTTTCAGATTCCCCGCATAATAATGAAAAAATAAGAAAGTTGTAATGTTTGATCTGAGAGGTGAATATGGAATTTTTTGGAAATACTCTGGATTAAAGATGATATAGATGTTTCAACAAAGATACATAAATAATTGTTGATTATATTTATGTAAAAGTTTTTGAGAAATATGAGAAAGATGTTTCACAAACACAAGAATATGGGAAAGATGAATAGTTGGACATGATTTTTGTTAAGAATCATGAAAATAATTATAACAATGGTGATTCCACATAGGCATAATAATCAGACTCATGTGTTTTTAGTGATTAATAATAATTTCGTACATCTCATCATAAGATGAGGAAATAGGTGGATGATAGAAACACTAATGGTGATCAACTAAAAAAGGTTCAAACAAGAAGAACATCATTTTTTGTTAGACACACTTCTCTATATTCAAAATATGTGCCAAAAAATATCAATGAATATATTGAGAATCCGAAATGGATTCATGCACTAAATGAAGAGTTAAATAAAATTGGTAATAGTGATACTTGGGAACTTGTACCCAAACCAAATAAAAAAAATTGGTATAATGTGGGTTTTATGGAATAAAATGAATAATGATGGTTATGTGATAATAAATAAAGAGATATTTTCTATAAAGGTTACTCACAAATTGAAGGTACTGATTCTAATGAGAATTTTTTCTCCAGTGGAAAGGTTAGAAAAAATTATAATCATTTTTGTAATTCATGCACAATAATGTTATAGAATTTTTCAAATATCTATGAAGTCCAGTTTATTGATTGGAGAACTTGATGAATAATTTATTATTAATAAATTGTGTGGTTTTTTATTAGTAAGGATGAAATTTGTGTGTAATGGTTATAGAAATCCTTTTATTGGTTGAATAATGCTCTAAGATAATGGTATTCTAAATTGGATGCCTTCTTAAGAAAGTTGATCTTTAATAAATTAAGAGTTTATAATAATATTTACATCAAATAAATTCATGAGATTTCCCTTCATATCATTTTTTATGATGATGAATTTATATTTGTGGGTAATGAAGAGAAAACATGTGAAAGGTTTTCTTAATAAATGAAGATGTTTTTTTAAGAATTCCTTGCTTCGTGAAGTGAAAAACATTCTTTGGTTACAAATTTCACAAAATAAGAAATGTTTTTTTTTCATTTTGAATAAAATAATTCTAAGGAAAATTTTAATAGGTTCGTTAAAAAAATTCACAACCTATTTCCAGACCAATTTCAGTGGAAACCAATTTTACTAAAGATGGAGAGGGTATGAAATTCAAATCTAAAGAGTTTTTTAAGATGATTTGTATTTTTTATATCCAAAGAGCTCAATATTAGAAATTTTTAATGATGTCACCATAAGTGGAAGATTCAAAATTCATCCCATGAAATCTAATATCCTGGCTGTAAAAATAGTCCTTAGTTATATAGAAGTTGTAATAGATTTAAGAATCAGCTATGATAGCTCAAAAAATTAATTTTTTTGTCTATAAAGATGCCAATATGTTAGGAATTGTAGATGACAGAAGATCCAACTCTGGTGGAGTTTTATTTATAGGGGAAATTTATGTATATTTGAATACTAAGAAATAGAATTCAACAACTAATATAATTGATGATGGTGAGTATCTTACCAACCCTTAATTATTTACACAACATTATGGATAAAGATTTGGTTGTAATAATTACATGTTGTAGTGAAGTTACCTCTCCTCTTGGGTTTTGATAATATGTGTATTATAAAACAAAAAATAAATATAGTATAAAATTATAATTAATAACATATTGATATCAAATATAGCTTAATCAAATAACATGTTGAGAAGAATAAAATTAAGATTAAATGTGTTCCTTCAAAACAACAAGTTGCTGAAATCATCACAAAACCATTACCAAAGGAATAATTTGTCATATTGAGGTTGAACATGGGCCTCAAACCTATTAATATTAATGTTTTAGGTATGTGTTATTATCCCCTCTCACATATATTATTTGGATACTATTTTCAAGGGGGTGATGTTTCATAAATCTATCCCTTTGAATGTGTTAAACCTTTTAAGTAATCATGAATTTTGGGGGAGTTATGGGTATATTGTGAACTTTTCATGTAAGTGTTCTAACTATATTATCATTTTATTAAAGGGTTTGTCGAAAACGTGTCACAGGAAGGATAATGGTTTTCTAAGTGTTATGAAAATTATTTTGTTTATGAATGTTTTTCTTATTTCATTACTTATGGATAGTAAGAATTTTTTTAAATGGTTTTTTTCCTATTATGAATTCACTCAAGTATTATTGGATTTATTTTATTTTTGATCAAATTATTGAGATTAAAAAATTTAGTTATTTATGAACCTTGGTTGAAAAAATAATCATATAGGGGAGAATGATGGGTCCGAGATGGGTAGATTTGTTTTTAGATGTTGGAAGAAGTTGTAGCTATATTTTTATTTAGGTTCCATTATGAAAAAACAATTCAATCTGTATATATTGATGATCAGAAAAAAGTAGCATCATAATAAATATTCTAAATGAATTCTTGATAATAAATTACACCAATTTTAGTAGTCTTTTCCAGATATGATTATTAGGAGAAGTTGTTTTTCAAACTCACATTGTTTCTAGAATGATGTTTTTTATCAGATTGAGGAGTTGTAGAAGAGTATGATATTCATTCAAGAAATTTGATACTAAATATGATGAATATTTTATATTTTCATGGATTTCAATATCATAAGTTAATAAATACATGTGATCCACGATTTTTGAAATAACGGAGGAGAAAATGATTTGTAATTCATAAAATTTTATGTCAATATCAATGTTCCTAATTTCATGACGAAATTATGATATAATAATGATTTTTTGAAAAAAAAATTTTATAAATTAAAACTATTTCATTCACGGATCATCATTGTGAGAATCAACAAACACAATTTTTTTCCAATATATAGGATGTTTCAAGTTGTAAAAGTCTAAGTTCAAATGAAGTGTTAATTAATCGATCCATTAGACTAGCTAATTAATCAAACTCTTTAATTCATCGCACTATCCAATCCACCGAAAAAACCTATTATTTGACTGACAATGTTTTTGTATAAATTATTGATGTTTGAATTCCCTATTTATAGCAGTCCATCAAACAAGGTTTTCAACCGATAAATCAGAGGAGTTTTGACATAGATCCATTGGACACATTATTTGTATCAATAGAGGATCAGATGAAGAGTTCCTTATAGGGTGGATAATATTTATTTTTTGAGTATTATAAGATAATTGTTTTATCCATATCAATAAGTTGTAATTTTTTGGGAGTGATGAAAGATAAGAGCTTCACAGAATAATCTATCAAATGGGATTAAAGGATGGTAAATCAAATGAATCACAATAATATAGTCAAAAACTATCAAAAATATCTACATATTGTTCATTGGGTGAAGATTTATCAGACCAGAAAAGTTGATGATACACCAGAACAAATCAGATATTGATCCATCAAATGTTGTTGATACTGGTTAGTCATCAAATACTAGACTTTGTCGAATTTAGTATTATCTGTCTGATTATTTGTTAATCAAATAATCATAATGGTTAAATGTTTTGAAGCATCTGATGATGTGTTATTGAGGGGTTTCAAATTCTAAAGATGTTAAAAAAAATATGGAATATTTTTTTTCATTTCGTAAGGAGCATCACCATGATAAAGTGGGATCATAATGGAAAATAGTATCAAAAATACATTTTTTCATTGGATAGAATTTGTGTTTGTAAGATTTTATAGATATGAAGTTGTGATAAGATTAAAAAGGATTCTATAAGAACCTACATGAGTTAATACTCCCTAGAATTTTCAAAAAAGAAGTTTAAATTAAAGTTAAATTCTAGTTTCAATATATACTTTTCTATCAGTAAAATAAAGTTGGTTTCCCTCCAATTCAATTAATAAAACACCTTTAAAAAGAGCCCAAAGTACAATGTACAGTCTCATTGTTCACATTTGGGAGATAATGAGAGTGATGAAATTTATATGGTAGAGTTTCTAGAAAAATGTTTCCATAAATTTGTTTCTAGATGAAAATTTTCACACATATGAAGAAGAAGTATAAGTTGTGATCTGGTGGCTCTATTGGACCATGCAATCTTACTAAGTTGTATAAGGGAAAGAAAGAATTGATTCAAATTTTTTTCCAGAGTATATTTTCATATTTATTATATATAATGAAGATATATAATATGTTTTCATAAAAATACAATATATGTTTCTTATTCTTTCTTTTGGGTATTAATGTGTTGATGATTTATAAAATTTGATGTTGATGAAGAAGCACAATGACATGTTTTGAACCAACTAGTGGTGGTTTCTTAAATTGTTAAAAAATATAATTTATATCATTCATTATAGAAGATTCACATGACCTTTTTTAATGATCATGGTGCTACATAAGTCTAATGGTATTTCCTTCAGGTTATAACAACACAGAAAGATTTTTTTCTAGTGTATTGTGTGGTATTGGATAATTTCCAAACCATGCCAAGGACTATCTACTCTTATTTAGGAGTGACCCTTTTAAATACCTTTATTCATGTGGATGTTTGAATGTTTTGTTTTTAGAAAGGTGATAATTAATTAACATGAGTTGATGGTTGTGATACAAGAATGATAACATATTAGAAAATGATATCACTCATTCACCCAGTCCCCATCTCAGGGATACATTGATCCTAGTTGGTGATTTTCATTTATATCATCAGATGATTGGGAATGGGAATTGAATCCTATTCATTAAGGACCTATAAAAACTATATTGTGGATGATCCTTTTGTATCCCTCCAATGCATTGGGTAAATCCTTATAACTCATGAGATAACATGCGACAGACTTGGGAGTAAATATACCCAATTAAGGGTCTCTATCAACTATGTGATGACAGACATGGAAGTGATCATTGGCTTTAAGGGATTATTTTATATTCTAATGTATATGCCACATTATTATGCCGATATTATTTTTTCATGGAACATGATTATTCACTAATTTTTTTACTTTTATACATCTCATTTTTTATATTTGTCCAAAATCCTTATTCCATGACTCATGTTTTATGATCTATGTTTTATTTGGGTATGATTCTGTTATGTTATGACCATGATCCTTGGTTATATTCTCATTAACATATTATAATCTTACACTTACTAATGGTATTTGATTAATATTTCCCATGTTTTCCCTTATTGAGCATCTGATCACAACCATTCTTATGTTTAAATTTCTCTAGATATAAAAATTCTATTATGATTGATGTTTCTAAAAGTTTATAATGTCAGAAAACAGTTTCTGGGAGATGTTTAAAATGTTGTAAAAATAATTTTACTATGTATCTAATATCTAATTAAACAAAACATATAGGTTCTGGAGGGTGTTTTATTATGAATTGTAAGGAATATCATATAATATCATATAATATGTTTGTTTGTTTCAATATTGTTGCCTTAGTAGGAATCAATTTCAGGTTTAGTTATTCATGGGGAATAAATTATGAATAATAAGGGGATAAATATGAAAACTACCTACATTGAACCACTAGTTATATAGGAAGAACCTGAAATTTATTAGGATTAAATGAAAGAGTGGTAATTTGGGTAATATTAGGAATAATTTTCTAAAAATTGTTATATAACACATTAACTATTAATGAATACACTGACCTTTTTGGTTTTTAGTCAATTTAAATTACCAGGATAAATTTAGTTAACAATGAATGTAATGGGAAATGATATTATTATCCCAATGAGAAACCAAACAGGATGGTAGTTGGAGTGAAAAATCTATTGGTTAGGCTCATCCAACTATCTCAAGATACAAGAAATAAAAAATATATTTCCAAAATTACTAATATTCCATGGAGGTAACAACAGTTCACTTATTCCTACATGTGGCAATTTCTATCCTCCATTATTGGGTATTCTGAAAAAATAATTTCAAACTAATGGATCTACATAATATAAAAGATATTTTTTGTTCACTAACACTCATAGAATAAAAAAGATTTGTAATCTACTAATTATTTGGAAGGTGAAGATAATGAATTGTGGACCTCATTTATGAATAAAAGGAATGAGAAATAAATCAAATTCGTTGAATCTGAGGAGTTTTAGAATATATTTTCAAAAATTATTCTCCCAAAAATATTCATGCTAAAATAGAGAGATTATTTTTAAAGATAAAAAAGGGGGATGAATCTTTTGTCACCTATGAATCAAACATCAAAATAATCTCAATGTATGATCCTTGTTTTATCATTGACCATGAAATGAAAATTTAATGTTTATTCAGTGGATTAAAACAAATATCTGAAAATCATCTACATAAAAAGAATTTTGTAGTTATGTACAAGATTTTTCAATCTTATTTAAAGGTGGATGTTTTAAAAAGAGACTCCCATTATAACACCCTAAATCTATAATGTATGATTAACTATAAATAAGTCAATGTGTTTAATAGATTTCACTACATGAAACACTGAATAAAAAAACCATGATATTTTTATACCATTTAAATCCTAGTTCATAAATATTTAATAATTAATAAGAGTATCCACATTATGAATTATTTATATTTATAGAATAAATTATAAATTTAATATGAATGAAAATCAATTAATTTACATAAATTGGCTAATAACATAACTTATTGATTTGAAATGTATTTTTTCTAAAATATTTCATTAATGTTGTGTGGATTTTTATTTAGATAAAAATATGATTAATGTTATATTATGAATTATATTTATAATTTAGTCACACTAATTTATTTTTTCATTGAAATGAAATAAAAAAGTAACTATCATTATTTTAAATTTTTTTCCAATAAAAGGGGTTTTCATTATATTTTATGATTTTATCCAAAAAATGATTTTAAAAATTTTTGGATTTAAAATTAATACAAATTAGTTTTATTTTTTAATTACTCATATCAAAATTTATTTATTATGAATATTTTATATTTTTTTAAAAGCTGTAATTTTATCCAAATAAATATAGTTTTTTCTCGCGGGGCTAGGGTTTCTCCTTCAGAGTTTCTTCTCCCCCATCCTCCAGCATCTAGGCCGGTATGGCATTAGCTTCCTCTGTCACTACATCGTCTTCCTCTATATCAGCTTCAGAGTCCTTTGGCTCAGCATTGGAATCCTTTGTCTCGGCATTGTGTGGCCCATTGTGGAGGATTCTATCTTTTCCGACTCAATAGAGGTGTTGTCTTCTCAGCGAGTGAAGGCCTCATCCAAGGAACTCCTTGGATTTGTTGTAATGTTCCGAACCGGAGCCACTAAACCAGTGCTCTGAGTTGGTTCAACACAAGGCCTCAAGCGCACCTCTCTATATGCCAGAGGTAGAGGGCCTAGGATGTGATAGTGGGGAGACTATGCCCTCATACAAATTAAGCAAACAACGGAAATAACTAAGTATCATACAAAGTGGAAAGTAAAATGATTGCAGAAACAATAAACAACTGAAATATAACAAGAAGTAATTGTAAAATGCTATATAAGCCCGAACAGCTATGAAATACAATATAACATTGGTCATCCGTCAGGCCGACCATACAGATACATTCACAAAAGAAACATAATGTAAAAGTACAGGGCTCTTATACTAACTTCGATCCAATCATGTACCCGATCTCCAAACACTGTCGAACTTCAGCAGCCCGATCATTAGAACCACTCGAGCAGCTCCACTCTATCATGCAACTCATTCTCAACCTGAAAATCAGACATAATGTATACACGTACACTGAGATGCACATGCAGGGGTGAGAAATAATCTCAGCAGGGAACCCCAACATTCAACCTATAACTGTGTTGCTAAAAGTCTATGCAACAACAATGTACTCAACCTAGCTGGAACACAACAAAAGGAAGTAAACCAAACATGCAACCACAGTTGAACTCAGTGTATGTAATCCCTGTCAACTGGGAAAGTTCCACCATGGATGTCCATATCTATATATGTACGCATGTATAGTCCCATACCTATACACATATACATAAATATGAATATTCATGTTTAAGTGATGCAAATAACAAGGGCAACATCTAAAGTCGATCCTTCAGACCATAATCCCGATCTCCTGGACATCCTAATCAAGGCCATTGAGTTGTACGTCGTTCCACTCAAGTTGTGTATCAAATAAGTCAATCTTGGGGTCTGTAATCCCACCGACATGTACTTGCTTCATCCAACGCCATAGATATGCCTATGAACAAGCTAAACAAAACAAGCTACCCTCTAGTTCAACAAATCAAAAATAGTCAAGTATATAACACAACAGGTAACCCGTTGGGAAGTAATCACAACCATCCCCTATGGTCCTACCTAACATGTACCATCAACCATCTGGGCAGTACACTCAGCCAAACCCCTCTGGTTTGATGATAAGAATTTATAAAGACTCTCTGAGGAAGAACTCATAGTCAATTACCCTCATAGTCTATGGTAGTCAAGGACTGTTTGAGGAAGCACACAAGGTCAATTCCCCTTATAGCCCCAAGGTCACGAGACTCTCTGAGGAATCTCACCTAGTCAATTCCTCTTATAGCCCCAATGCGTTCACAAACTATCTGAGGAAGCTCACCGACTCAATTTTTCTTATATCCTAAAGTGGTTCAAGGTAATTCATGTAAAAAAAGACTATCTGAGGAAGCTCAATCGGTCTATCCCCATATAGTCTATAAAGCTCAAAGACTATATGTGGAAACTCACTCATTCTATCCCCTTATAGTCTATAATGTCCAAAGACTCTCTGAGGAAGCTCACTCGGTCTATCCCCGTATAGTCTATAATGCCCAAAGACTCTCTGAGGAAGCTCACTCAGTCTATCCCCTTATAGTCCACTACACCAGGTTCTCACGGCCCTGTGTAATTAAACACATAGTAATGCTATATGGACAATGTAAACCTATAGAATTACTTGGATAATCATTATATAATATATCTACCATTTTAGGTAAAACCACTCCATCCTAACAATACTATGCATGGAAACAAGGTAGCCTAACAGGAAAGCTAGACCCAGTGGTCAAAATCAAGTAACATGGGAAAACACATCCACAAAAAAAATAACCCCATTTACAATCAAAACACCTCTACTCAGGAACCAATGGAATAGTAGGCATCCCAACAAACAAGAAAGATGCCTCGCATCAGGCTCAGCAGCCACCAACTAGGAAGCACCTCTGGTAAACACTACAACATCAGCAAACCAAGTGAGATATAAACAAACAGTTAGGGTGGCCCGAATGCCCAACCCAACAATACATCCAAATCCCAAAAGGGATTACCAGTTTTTCACGTGTTCTAAATGACACCTGATCACCATCTCTACCCAAAACTGACATAACAAATCAGGGTCAGTCAAACAACGGGCACCCACTGGGTCCCTCAGGTCAAACATTGAGGAGGCATCATACTTGGGATCCTCCAGGTAAACACGAGCGAAGGCATCCTAAATGGGATCCATATCAATGAGTAAGGGAGGAATAATACAAGAAATCCTAAAAGGAAAGACAATATAGGAAATCCATAACATGGGTCCTATCAAAGGAAAAACACATAGAGGGATCCTACAAGGAACTCCCAAGGTCAGTCCACAAGTAAAGGCATCTCTCAGGGGATCCTTAGATGTATCCGATCTCACAGACTCATAGGATAGAAGTGAACATATCACAAGGATAACGTCCTCTAAATCATGGTTTATGGGAGATAGCTCATAGATCATCTCCTATTAAAGGTCTCAATTAAGTTGGTCCGAAAATCCAACCTATCATCCACGCCACGTCTCACATAACAACTAGAGGAAGAACCCCTCTATTTAGATAAACCCCCCCTAAAACCCCACTTATATGAACTCTAAATGTCAAAATGTTTCCACCATTGTAATCTTTGTAGAAAAACTCTCAGAATCAACTACTCACATGCCCAATTCTGACTTTTAGAGCATAAGATATCCCTAAATTACTAAGTTGAAGTAGTACATGGCCAGAACACATGGCCAAACCCATGGGGTCTGCCTGTGTAATAGTACACAGCATGTACCATTCACAAAAAGTTACATTGTGGGCATTTTTACTAAAACACATGCACAAGTACCACTGCACTGCGTGTAATTTACTGTACACAGCGTGTACTCCAAAAAACCACTATTCTGTTTTCTACTCCACACAACCAGCCACAAGGCCACCCACTATACGACATGTACTCAAAGTACATAGTGTGTACTTAATAAAACTTCATCTTCCATGAACATAATGAACACACGGTGTGTACCCCTGGAATAGACGCCATGTATTCTGGGTTTTCCGACGGGAAATCCCTGAAAAAACTTGAAACACCCATTTTCGCCCCCGAAACATTAGATCCGGCCTTAAGAGGCCACAAGCAAGAAATATGAGGCTTAAAAGACTTAAAAAACATTATTATGGAGTATCTATGGCAAAAAACATAGGTGTCCCTACATTTGGACAGAAACCGCCAAAGCTTCAGTTGATTTCACAGCTCACGGTTTCCGTACGCCGACTCAGCGCATCGAGAGCTTCGAATCGGTACCCCTCTTGGCTTCCAACGTCCCCGCTTTCTCAATATCCATATCTCTCTTAGGTCATGGACAAAGGGGCAGAGAAGATGATGTGCACAATGAGGAGGAGGAATGTAGAGAAGGAAGAAAAGAAAAGAAAAGGAAAAGAAGAAAAAGGGGCTCAGGCCGGCCCCGACACCCGACATGAGTTTATGCCTTCCCTAGGCTAAACTCCCCATTTCGGACTCAACAACGCAGATGAAATCTCAATCCAACACAATATTTAGAAGTTATTTCCAAACAAACCTACGCAAATAAATTTATATTTAATTTAATAATATTAAATATTAAATATTCCACCAAAATTCGAACAGCTCAGATTTCCCGCAACCTCCTATCCTACGGTAAACTCCCTATTCATGGACGAACGGAGTTGTCAAAAAAATTATTCGAGATCAGATATTTGGGTAAAATGACCATTTTACCCCTTAAAAGCATCCAATAGCAAAAATTCAAATTTCTTCTCAAAACTGTAGTCCGGAAAAACACGGGTTCTTACAAACTCCCCACCATAAACCTTATCATTCCCAAGAATCCCAGTGAAGGATCCAGCAACCACGCTCATAACCCAAGCATCTACACAATGAAACTATCTAGACTATCCAATGACCAACCTTATAGCATTAACCACCACCTTCTACATAGAAGATATTCAACTACGGCCAAACTGGTACACCCCACCATAGGAATACCCTTGTCAGTATTTTAAAAGAAAACTCTGATCTCAAAAGCTCCTGGAAAATATTGATGTTTAACTAGAAAAAGGAAAACCACACTCAAAAGAACAATGGCGTACACCCTACCATATGGTTTTTCTTGCACTGATCCCAGAGAAAAACTAGAATAGGTTCCATCCTCAATAGCGATTAACATTAAGAAAGAGAAAAAAGAGCTCGATGTAGGGTCGATTCTCTCTCATCATACTCAACATGAATCAAGATATCACATGATCATCTCTTACATGAGTACACTAAGATTTCACAGAAGGCGTGTCTAGCTCCATATGAGCCCTGCTATCATCCTACAAAAACCTGACCAGGATTCAAGCATGGGTCAACCAATTCACAGTTACCTGAATTTTCACAAAGTCACCACTACAACATAAGGACATTTCAACACAACTTCTGGGATCCGATTCCACAAAAGTTCTTGAAAGATCGGTCCTCGGCTCGAACCTGGACACTAACCGATCAAGATTCAAACTATTCCACCTCCAATAGTAACATCAGAATCATTGGTCCACCAGGCCAGGAAACCGAATAGGCATTCTCATCAAAACCAGTCAAAAAAATAAACACTGCCAAAAGGAATTGGAAAATGATGGCCAACCTTCTCACACAGGTTTACCTAGAAAGAAAAAGACATCGATCTATAATTGTTCGAGTCAAAACCAAGGGTCTCTAGGTCTTTCACCTAGACCTACAGAAATAGTCTCACAACTGGGTCACATGGTCTAACCACCTAGCCCAAAAGATCCAAAACCTCTCAGAAGACGGTAAAGATCACAACGACCAAAGAAATTCAAAACCAAAACACAACCTACAAGGGCCCTGATCCTCTCTGAACATTCTTAGATGGAATGACTCCATGGAGGTCAGAAAAAAAATAGAAGAGATAAGATAAACTAACACTGATTGGGTATCTGTATACTGAAATACCACATGGAGATCCAGTTCCCAAGAAAATCCTTGGTATCTATTGACATCGTTCTCAACGATCTGACTAGATAACTACAGACCCAGGAAACAACACCCAATAAGGGGTTAAACAAAAAGGAATCATGTGCCACATAGACCAACTAGGGTCACTACACCACATATGCAAGAGGATTGATTCATCAGCGTCAACAAAAACACCTCAACGTAGATCCATCTAACCTGAAATCAGAGTAAAAGTATGTCTAAGTTGACAAAAAGGTCTCAACCGTCAGTAAAAACACACAATAGATGGCCTATATGATGTGAATCCTACGTGTCTAGTATGATGCATGAGACGCCTCTTGCATTTTCCATCCAAGAGTCAAAATCCATCCCTGGAATCTTACCAATGGCCAAGATCCAGACACCCATAGTAAATCAAAACACCACACAACAAGTGCGTCGCTCAAGTAGAAAATCATATACAACTATAACATCATAAAATAAGAACAGCAATCCCAACCCTAGAAACCAGGACTTCTTACCGGAACACATCTTCTCGTTGCACTAGCCTAATATCCATCATAGGTTCTGAGACATTCCTAATAATTCTGTCTACCATATCCAAAATAGTAAAGACCTAGAAGGAACACTCCTATGATACCACATTGTAACATCCCTACCCATAGCAATTAAACTGGGGCTCTGAACTGATTCACCACAAGGCCTCAAGCGCACCTCCCCATACGCCAAAGGCCGCCAACTAGCAGTGAGGACCTATGTTGTGATAGTGGAGAGACTATGACCTCATAACAGAGTAAGAAAACAAGATAAATAACTAAGTATCATACACAATATAAAGTAAACTGAGTGAAGAAGCAATAAACAACTGAAAAAGAACATGGATTAATAGTAAAATGTTGTAAAATCTTGAACAACTATGCAATACAATACATCATCTGTCACCCGCCATCCCAACCATACAGATACAAGTACAAAAGAAATTGAAAGTAAAAGTATAGGGCTCTACTACTAACTCTAAGCCAATCCAAGTGACTGATCTCCAGACACTGTCAAAATGCAGCAGCTCGATCAGTAGAACCACTCGAGAAACACCACTCAATCATGAAACACATGGCCTCAGCCCTACCACCATGCAACTCATGCTTGACCTGAAAAGCAGACATAAGTTCTACACATACACCGAGGTGCACATGCAGGGGTGAGAAATAATCTCAGTAGGGCACCCTAGAAAGCATCCTATAATTGTGCTGCTAAAAGTGTATGCAACAGCAATGTGCTCAGCCTAGCTGGAACACAACAAAAGGAAGTAAACCAAACATGCAACCACAGTTGAACTTAGGGTATGTAATCCCTGTCAATAGGGAAAGTTCCACTATGGATTTCCATATCTATATACGTATGCATGTATAGTCCCATACCTATACACATATACATAAATATGAATATTCATGATTATGTGATTCAAATAACAAGAACAACATCATCAGTCGATCCTTGGGACCTTAAGCCTGATCTTCGGGACGTCCAAATCAAGGGCATTGAGCTGGACATCATGCCACTCCAGCCATGTATCAAATCAGTCGATCTCAGAATCTGTAATCCCATGGACTTGTACCTACTTCATCCAAAGCCATAGATATGCCTCTGAATAAGCTAAACAAAACAATAAACCCTCTAGTTCAACAAATCAAACACAAGAAAGCAGATAACAAAAAAGGTAACCCTTTGGGAAGTACTCACATCCATCCCCTCTGGTTCTACCTAACAAGTACAAGTAACCCACTGGGCAATACACTCAGCCTAACACATTGGTTTTGTTATAAGAATTCATAAAGACTCTCTAAAGAAGCACTCACATTCAATTCTTCTTATAGTATAAGGTAGTCAAGGACTCTCTGAGGAAGCACACAAGGTCAATTCCCCTTATAGCCCCAAGGTCACGAGACTCCTTAAGGAAGCTCACCTAATTTATTCCTCTTATAGCCTAGGGTCGTTTAGAAATTATCTGAGTAAGCTCACCCAGTCAATTCCTCTTATTTCCTGAAGTGGTTCAAGGTAATTCAAGTAAAAAAAAGACTCTCAAAGGAAGCTCAATCGGTCTATCCCTTTATGGTCTATAAAGCACAAAGACTCTCTAAGGAAGCTCACTCGGTCTATTCCCCTATATTCTATAATGTCCAAATACTCTCTGAGGATGCTCACTCGGTCTATCCCCATAAAGTCAATAATTCCCAAAGACTCTCTAAGGAAGCTCAATTGATTTATCCCCTTATAGTCCACTACACCAGGTTTTCATGGCCCAGTGTAAGTCCATGCATAGTTATGCTATATGGCCAAAGTAAACCTATAGAATTACTTGGCTAATCAGTCTATAGTATATCAAGCATTTTAGAAAAAACCTCTCCATCTTAACAATACTAGGCATGGAAACAAGACAGCCTAACAGGAAAGCTAGACCCAATGACCAAAATCAAGTAACATCGGAAAACACATCCACAAAAAGGTAAATAACCCCATTTACAATCAAACCACTTCTACTTAGGAACACAAAGAATAATAGGCATCCCAACAAATAAGAAAGACACCATGCCTCGGGCTAAGTAGCCACCAACTAGGAAGCACCTCTGGTAAACACTACAGCGTCAGTAAACCATGTTAGATATAAACAAACAGTGAGGGTGGCCCGAACACCCAACCCCACGATACATCCAAAGCCCAAAGAGATTACAAGTTTGGAATGGGTTATAGGTGACACCTGACTACCATCTCTACCCAAACCCAACATAACAACTCCAGGTCGGTCAAAAAATGGGCTCCCACTGGGTCCCTTAGGTAAAACAATAAGGAGGCATCATACTTGGGATCCTCCAGGTAAACACGAGTGAAGGCATCCTACAATAGATCCTTAGAAATGAGTAAGGGACAAATGTTATACAAAATCCACAAAGGAAGGACAACATATACATTCCATAACATGGGTCCTATCAAAGAAAAATCGGAGAGGGATCCTACAAGTAACTCCCAAGGTCTGTCCACAAGTAAAGGAATCCCTCTGGGGATACATAGAAGTATCCAGCCTCACAGACTCATAGGCCATAAGGGAACGTCTCACAAGGGCTTTTACTGTTCACAAAAAGTTACACCATGTGCATGTTCACTGAAACACATTCCCAAGTACCACTACACGGCGTGTACATTACTGTACACGACTTGTACTCCAAAAACACCACTATTCTATGTTCTACTCCACACGGCCACTAACTACACGGAGTGTACTCAAAGAACACTCCTGGTACTTAAGAAATCTTAATCTTCCCCGAACAGAAAGAACACACGGTGTGTACCCCT
This sequence comes from Viscum album, assembly GCA_963277665.1. Taxonomy (NCBI): domain Eukaryota; kingdom Viridiplantae; phylum Streptophyta; class Magnoliopsida; order Santalales; family Viscaceae; genus Viscum; species Viscum album. The sequence continues at coordinate 228,945,137 of OY728167.1, read as the reverse complement.
AGAATACACACCCTGTATTCTGGGTTTTCCGACGGGAGATCCCTGAAAACACCCAAAACACTTGTTTTCACCCCAAAAACATTAGATCCTGCCTTAAGAGGACACAAGCAAGAAATATAAGGATTTAAATACTTAAAACATCATGATTAAAGATGATCTACGGAGAAAACATAAACAACACTACCTTTGGGTGGAAACATCTGAAGCTTTGGTTGATTTCACGACTCATGGTTGTCGCACACCGAATCAGCGTGTTGAGAGTTTCGAATCGGTACCCCTCTTGGCTTCCAAATCTCCCTCTTTCTCAATCTAAATATCTCTCCTAGGTCATGGTCAAAGGGGAAGAGTAGGAGATGTTCACAAGGAGGTGGAGGAAAGAAGATATGGAAGAAAAGAAAAGAAAAGGAAAAGAAGAAAAAGGGGCTTGGGCTGGCCCCGACGCCCGACATGAGTTTATGCCTTCCCTAGGCTAAAATCCTCATTCCAGACTCAATAGTGTAGATGGAATCTCAATCAAATACTCTGTTTAGAAGTTATTTCCAAACGAACCTACGCGAGTAAATTAATATTTAATTTAATATTATTAAATATTAAATATTCTTCCCAAATTCGAACAGCTCAGATTTCCTCCAAACATATGTGCTAGGGTAAACACTATATTTGGGGACCAACGGAGTATTCAGAAAAATTATCCAAGATTATCTAGTAGGGGAAAATTACCATTTTATCCCTCATGATCATCCAACAGCAAAAATTCAAATTTCAGCTCAAAACTGAAGTCAGAAAAAACATGGGTTCTTAATTTGTCGTGGATGATTCTGACATTTTCATGTCATGAAAGGTGTCGTCTCCATCATGAATACTTCAATATTAAATTCCATAGTGACTACTTCAATATTAAATTCTTTAATTTCAAAGACACCCATCCATTTTCATAAATCACTAAACACGTTTTTCATCGATTTCCTCTTCAATGATAAAGAATAAAATTCTCATGAATGGAATTTTAAATAAAATAAATAATTATAAATAATCTATAAAAATAGATTTAATTAACTATTAATAATGAATTTTTTAAGTAGAATTATATTAAGAAACAACTGGAAATGATCAAAACTACAAAAAACCGATCTCGAAATATGAAGATTACATTTAGGGAATGACTATTTATTCTGATTATAATTAAAAATGGATATAAGAATTGTTTTCAATTATGTATTTAATATAACTATGTTTAGGATACATGATGTTAAGTTATCTTTATGGGACTCTAGAGAAGAGGTACGTTTTTTCATTTTAAATTATTCTCTTGGGGATATGTTTAGTATTATGAAACTAATTTCATTTATATGGTTTATATAATAACTACATGATATATCATATCATAAGTTATCTTTAATTCATCTTATTTTATGTTAAATTTCATTCCCGCTATTTCAAGGTGTTTTGATTCCAATGTGTCAAAAAAATAAGGTTTTTCTTGGCATCAATTCTAATCATTTGAAACATAATACATTTTCGTCAACATGATTCTTTTATATGGTGTATCTGACAGAAATAGATATATTTTTACCATACTCCTTGTATTTAATGGGATTTACTAGAAAAAAACATGATCCCTCATTCAAGTGGATAATAATTCAATTGTTTCTCCAGTAAGGAGGATTTTTGGTAACTCAATTTTCAGTCAAAAAATTATGATCATCCTTCACACTTATTTCATATAATTTAGGTACATTATTCTATTTGATTATATTATTATGTTTTATAAAAAAATAGGCATATACATTCCAAAAACATAAATACTTTGATGAATATTTATCACTTCATGGATAATATTCATTAAAACTACCCACCTTCATTCTATGGATGGATTATGATCATGTTTTTAACATATCCACTTGACCATATACTAATTTCTCTATATGGTGTGAACATAAAATTTCTAAAAAATTAATATTGCATTATTTTATCTAAGAAATAATGTTAATCAACTGACATGGGGAAAAGTATTTTTTTTTTAAATTCAAATTATTATCCAAAGATGGATACATAATGTTTAACGATCCACCTTCTTACTCCATATGGGTAATAATCACGTTATCCCATTTATTAACATAGGAAAATGTGTTCTCATTCCAATATGGGTGATTATTGTAAATTTAAATATTTATTTTTTACAATAAACCTTCTTTATGTGGATATGTTATGATCATGTTATCCATTTTAATTTCATGTGGAAAATAATGAATACTCTGTAATTTTCATTATTATGATGACCATATTTTTATTCTATATTAGGATACTCAAATAATTGTATGAATGGTCTTGATGACTATAATAGTGAATGCATTGGATTGAATTAAATGATGGATGTGGTGGGAATTATATAGCCTCTTGATCCATGGGCAAGGCTCATGGGAAAAAAATGTTTGAAAATTTGATGTATGACTGCCCAATTTCCAAAGGTGTCTTAATTATATTTTTGAAGAAAAAGTAATTGTCTTACCATAAGGCCTTGATATAGTGTTTTTTATGTTAGTCATTATTATTTCCATTAGTATGACATCGTTATTATTGATGTCCATTATTTTATTTATTTTAGGGATACATCATGATCTTGGTTTTAGTTCAATATGGAATTATTTTGATTATTTATTCACATCATATTATGTACACCATTATTATGTTTTTGAAATATTTTGTTATAAGTTACCCTTATATAGTTTTTGATCTCATAGATTCTTATGTTTACATTTACATTGGTTATGGGGAAAATTAGTATATATAACATTTTCATAATGATAGAATCTGTGAAGGAAGGTATTGGTGATACTGAGGATTCATTATGGAATATGTAGTTTTATATATAGGGTGACAAAAAATTAAACTTCATAAAATGGGAATGGGTGTTGTTTTTTGTTGTTTTGTAATTATTATTTGAATATATAAACGTAAAAACATCCTTGAAATGTAATATATGAAATAAAAAATTTGATTTTGTAACTAAGGATGGTTATATCTAGGATTTTATAGTTAGTATCATTTTGAGTATGTAACTTGTGTGTTTATGGAATCAAATATAGGAGTGTGGGTATGGGGTGCCACAATTGGTATTAAATGAATTTTTTAGACAACTTTAGAGGATAAGCTATTTGTTGATGATAATTTTGGGGTTGAAAAGTTACGCACGACAAAAATTTTAGAGGAAGAGATAACACTTTTAAAAAGGTACATGATTTAATATTAATGTAATAAAGAGATTTTTATTTGGTGATTAGGATTATAGAACCTTATTTAAACCCCTAGGAATTATTTTAGTAATAGGATGACACCATGATGTTTTGGTAATGTCATGAGTATGTTTTGTTCCTATAAATTATATCCTTTTATGTATTTTGTAAATACCTAAATATATGGAATAAAATTTTCTATGGTTAATCACCTCAAAAATTGCTAGTTTATTATTGACTGGTACTTCACTATTGTGCATATTGAATGGGTATAAGACTTCACACCCTACAAGACACTCCTGGGGATATAATTTGATAAATCACATTCCCATTACGATCTATTATATAATATATAAGAATGATGTTAACTAATGAGGTTAGAAAAATTAATAAAAAATGCCAATGGATAACTAAGGATTCATCTATGGGGGTCAACGGTTGATCTGAAAGAATCATATGTTAAAAAAAGGTGTTATAAGGGAATAAAAATTTGGATTTATGTTTTCATATTCATATTTTTGGATATTATTATAATCGTTTTTTGTATTATTATTAGGTAGAAATTGGATCATGGAAATGAATATGAGATAGGTATATTCCTAGAATCAACCATGTTTTTACTAAATAAGGAAACATACTTAAACGGTTGCAATCCTTAATATTTTCCTGCTACAATGAAAAAGGTGACATTCATAGTCATTCCCATGGTAGTTATATTTATAATATAATTCTCCAAAACTCTTACATATTCTCAATTATGAGTGATGTTTGTCCTTTTTATTTTCGTATATTCAAAAAGTTATTAGGATTATATGAAACATATAATGCTTATTCTTAAATAGTTCTTCTTTGAAGTAATGGAAACATATATTGAATATTACTAATAACCTTGAAATGTAATATTATTATATATTTATATTTTTGGGATAACCATTGGATAACACCTTAATGTGGTATGGATAACTCTTAAATCTGATATACACTTGATGTTGATATAATAAAAGGGGTTTGATTTTAAAGAAGTAAATTAGATAAAAAAATTATCCCGATGATTTATAGTTGATTCATTATATTTCTTGATAATTACCTTTAATTTTTTGTGTTATGATAAATAGTGACTAGTTTGTTACTGTATGAAGATTTAGTTAATACCATATTAATATTAAAGATGTTGTAAAATTTTGGAGGAATATATAACCTTTTTTGGTTTAATATATTGAAAATTCAAATACGTTTTGGGAAAGGTGTGTTATTGAGATTTTATGATTAGTGTATACACATAGTTGTGTATATGATTATAGGAATGACTAATTTTTTTAAGGAAGGATAAGATGGATTTTGATATAATAGATTTCAAGGATTATTAGGATTAGAATATTTTAGAAAAAAATCAATTATGTTTGGGATCTATATTTGAAAATTTAGGTTAATAGGTATGAGAGAACACAAATCAATGTATCCTTGGATAAAAATATATTGATATATGTTGAAATGAGTGTGATATAGGTTGAACCAGGAATAATAAAAGTTGAGTTATAAAAACTATTGGCTAACATGATAGTCTTATTAAGCGAGACATGTTGGGATTGAATTTACTTATTATTATTTAGGATAATTATCTTATAATAATCATTACTCATGTTATCTTCCTTGGTCTAATTAACGGATGGAACTAGAAGAAACCATGACTATGACGGATAATGCAGAGACTGCCTCGATGAAAAACCAATCAGAATGACTGTTGTAATTAGAAACCTTGTGATTATAAAAAACCACCTATCCCAAAATATAATTAAAAATTTGAACATATTAAAAGTCCAAAACACACCAAGGAAGATAAAGATGGAGTTTCGTGAAAGTTATAATGATGAAGATTAAGATGGAAAGAATATTTAATTCTATATATGTCAAAAATGAAGGATGTTATTCCTTATGGATATAGATTTACATCCCCTAGTATAATTCTACAAGAAATTGGAAATGGTTTGGATCTCATTATAGAGTGATTATAATAATTTTTCATACAGTTAAACTATATTCCATATCCAAAATAAACCCATGATCATCTAGCCGTGTATGGAAAATTATGAGTTCCCTTTAGAAATTATTCAGATATTCTGTGTCAAATTAAATGGAAGAAATTTATTTATGGGTGCGAATGTAACACCCTAAAATTATAATAAATTATTACCTAACAACTCCTGCTACATTACCGAACTGGTGGCCTGAAGGCCCGGATTGATGAATAGTTCTGAGTGCTACAGTACCGAACAGTGCCTGCTACAATGCTACTACAGTAACCCGAAAATATGCCTCCACCCAGATTTGATCTCAGGACTCTTGGATGCACCTAGTGAGTCCTCACCAACTGGGCTGAAGCTCATGTGATTGGAACAAGTAATTACAAGTGAGGGTATATATATATATCCGTCAAAGGTATAGGAAATTAAAGAATATCCCAGAACCACCACTATCACCAATATCTATAGTTTTCATATATTGGAGTCACTTTGTTTGAAATTTCTAATGGATTTCAAAACCACTAACCATGTATAATCAAAATGTTCTGTAGCTTATTTAGATTGAGTAATGTGAAGATACTTTCAAGGAGATTAAGATATGGTTATACACTAAAATTGTAATAATATTACCCCATAGAGGAGAAGAATTTATGATATACAGTTTTTAATCAAAGAATGGATTTGTATGAGTTATCATGAACAAGACATGGTGGTAACTTGTGCATCACATCAATTGAGATTCCATTATAAAAAAAACCTAACACATGATTTAGAACTCCATGTGATGATATTTAAATTTAATATATGGATACATTATCTATATCGTGAAGACTGTGAAATATATATTTATCATAAGAGTTTAAAAAATATTTTTACATAGAAAAGGTTCAGCATTTTTTAAAGTATAATTTTGTAATTGATCAGGGACTATAACCACTCAATACATTACCAATTTGGGAATGCAAACAAGGTGGTTGTTTCCCTGATAAAGAAAGATTTTTCCAACATATCCATGTTGATGATTAATAAGGACCCAATACTCATGGATTTATAGAGGGTATACTGTGAAATCATAATGTATGGGGAGAAACCCTCTAATTATGAAATTATTGTTCATCTATCCATCCATATAATGATAAAGGTGGCATATAAGGAGGATATAGAGTTACTTATGTTGGAAAATAATATTCTAGGGTTCAAATTTGATAATGATGGAATTATAAGATTCTTTAAATGAATATGTGTTTCTTTAACAAGATAATTGAATAATAATATATTATATGATACACATATCTCATAATTATCTATCAATATTAGAACCATAATGATTTATATAGATAATAGGGAGAATTCATGGTGGAAAAATAAAAATAATGTTATACTAAAGTGTATATTTTGATTCTTGGTATGCTATAAAGATTAGATTAAATGATAGCAGTCTAAGTGGATAATGAAACCATTACCCATGACTATATAAAAATTTGAGAAATTCACCACGTATATCATAGTAGTTAATCCAGAGACTTATAATTATTATAATTCTATTTGGGTTATAGTTGATCACCTTATGAAGTCATCACATTTAATTTATATTCAAGAATAATTACCACTAGGTAAACTTTATATAATGTATATAAAGGACATGGTGAGGCTATATGTAATACCTTTTCAATTATATCTGAATGACATATAAGGTTTGCCTCATTGTTTTGGAAGAGTATATAGTAGTTGTTGCATATAATTAAAATATACAATGCTTCTTATCATCCTTATACTGTTAGAAAATCTAAATATATGAATAAAACACTATAGTGTATTATTATATATTACTCAATGAATTTCAAAGAATGTTGGGAGTAACACATTTCCCTAGTAGAGTTCTCATATAATAATAGTTTCTATAATATCTTTAAAATTAAATATATGTCGCTTTATGATGGATAATGATTACAAATAAAACATTTTGGGATAAATATAGAGATATTAAACTACCATGAAAAACTTTTACTCAATAAATTTCAGTAAAAATCCAAACCATTCATAATTACACAAGAACATCAAAAAGAAAAATAGGATCTATATTGATAATCATCAATAATATTTTGTGATTGATGTTAAATATAATGTATTCTTTTGAATATCACCATTAAATAGGGTTATGATATTCATGGAGAATATAAATTTTATTCATCGATACATTGGCCATTTAAAATCGTTGATACTGTGGGAATGGTATTTTATCCTCTTCTAATTCCCCCAAAACATTCCTTAGTGAATGATATTTTTCACATATCACTTCTAAGGAACTATATACCAAACTTCTCATATGTTCTAAACTTCAAGGTCAGACCACTGGATCTTGAGTTCTCTTATGAGAAAAAACAAGTAAAAAACTTGGATCATGGTGATAATATACTAAAAAACACAACCATTTACTTGGTTCAAGATCATTCAAGAAATAACAATTTTGAGAATGAGATGTGGGAACCCAAAAATATAATAATGTATAAGTGCCCTCATCTTTTTCATGAGAGTAATTAATTTTTGAGGTATAAATACTTATAATGGGTAGAATGTAACACCCCATGTGTTTACTATGTATTTCTGTTTAAATAAACACATTATTGAATAGAATATTTCACATAAAACACCAAACTAAAAAAACCATGACATATTTTATTTAAATAACATATTAAAATACAAGATGAACATAAATGAATTATGATAATATAATATGAAACAATACTAAGAAAACTATTAGAGGAATAAAATAATAAGTGTATAGAAATTCTAAGAACAAAAAATCATTATCCTTATGGTTTTCATGGAAGATCATAACCTATATTAATATAATTGGAATAAAGTATAAAATTAAAAATATAGAATACATGTTGAGAGTTAATTAATTGACTAGGATGATGATTTTTGTAATGTATGGAAGGATGTATATATAGGAATAAAATGTTCTTGTTATATATATGGTAATTAGAAATATGATAATTGAATATATGTTCATTTGTAAGGAATTTATAATACATGTAAATTGATTTTTATTATTTTTAATAACCAATTAAAAATAATATAATTCAAAAATAAAAGATTACGAAATAAAATAGATAATATTTATTTAAAATTTTTTATTAAATATTTTTATATTTTACTTATTAAAGATATTATTATTAAAAACTGATTTGATGTACTTATAAAATGAAAATAATGATATTAATATCATGTATCGAAGAAATTACATGGTAAAAAGATAAATAATTAATTCTAATGGGATATGGTTAAAATCATTTAATGTTAAAAGGGAAATATTTTCAAAGAGTTTTTTTTTATATTTTTTGTGTAATGTTAATAAATAAAATTCATCACTTTTAAATGATGAATTTAGTGAATTTTTCATTGTATAAACAAATATATTAACACTCATTTTATTATTTATACATATGAGATAAAATTAATAAAACTTAATATTTAAAAAGACATTTATCTATTAGAATATTGTTTATATATATTTTATGTTTTTATTTAAAATATAAATTTATCGTATTTAAAAATTTAATAAATTTAAAACAATTCCATAAATTTATTAAATTCAATAAAATTAGGTAAGATGGTTAATTTCATTTTTTGTTATAAATAGACGTTAGTGAGTAAAATATTTTGTTTTCACGGTAAAGTCAGAATGAGGGAAAAACTTTTAGTTAAGTGGTAAATAATTAAAATAACTACAACATTATAAAAAAAATAGTGTGGATAATGGTATTAATAACCCATATAAATTATTATACACTTTTTATCCACTTTACATGATAAAATTAACGACATACACCTTATGGAATGATTATTGATGGAAATTACACTCAAAACTCACCTATAAAAGGAACTCACCTGAACCCCTTCAAAACACTATTTTTTATGGAAAATCTCTTAAATCATTAACAATGTTTCCTTTCATAAATCCTTCATTTATGATTTTGAGCCTCTAGTTCAATGAAGGAATCGTAAATCATTCATTCTATAGGAATTCATATTGAGATGGATAGAATTCATCAAAGTGGTTAGAGCACTTTAATGGGAGTTTAGTGTAAATATTTGGGTTTCTATACCAATATCACTTTGATGTTGGGATTTTTTATTAATATATTTCCATTGTGGGAAATTTTATTTCCACTACCTCTAGTACTACATGTATTTTTTCTCCCATTGTTATTATTGGGGTTTTCATGTATTATTACAATTTTACATTCATTTTCTTCACATTTTAACGAAAATAAAGCTCCAAAATTCAATTTCCCTTATCTCTTATTTTAATTAAATTCTCTTTATCATCCACGTCCATATTCATTATATTGTTTTATATATGTCCTTATTTATTCTTATATGATTTTATAAGTATATTTTATATTAACTTTGAATTTCATTATAATTGATTAAAAAATTTAAAAAATCAATAAGTGTCATTTTCTATTGGATTAATTTTCTTTACAAAGGAAACAAAACAATATAATTTTAAAAAATTTCAAAAGTAACTAATTTTCCCATAATTATATAAAATTTTCTCTATATTGTTTCCTCCCCATGTTTTCATGGTTTTCCAAAATGTAGTTTGATTCCCTTTGTTTTACAAAATATTTTATTTAAAAATAAAATCTATCAATAGTGTAGGATATTTCTTCTGGTTTTCAAAAAAAAAATTCTAATTATCTTATCAAATTATTTTCTATATATGTCATCATAATTTCATGATTATTATGATTCACTAAGAATATTCTCTAAATACACCAACCACCTTCTTATTTCAGATGGATTATGATAATGAATTATAGATATTTTCATGGAACCTATTTCATTCACATGGGTTAATTATGATAGGATGATATTATAAATATTTTAAACTTGATGTTTCACACATATGAATATCATTAAAATATATGATGGGTGGGTCCATTTTTGTCCCTTAAATTAATTGGGTAATGTTTATATCTCATTAAATGATTAGGAATGTGTACTAAAACGAAACCCATAAGGGACTCTTCCCACTAAGTGATGGGTGGATCTATAATATCCCTCCAATTAATTTGGTAATCCGTTATATCTTATGATATGAAATGATAGGTATTGGGAAGTAATCCTAATCCACTAAGGGTAGTTATATATTATATGATGATGGTCTTTCCAGTGATCCTTAAAATAATGGATGATTGTATATTTTTATATGTATACTATATTATTATTATTATATTATATTTTTATAGATTGTGATTATTGGCCCATTTTTTCATTTTAATATAGATAATTATTGATGTTCTTAAAAACTAATTCTTCCTTGACTCATGATTTATGATCTATGTTTTATTTGGTATGATTATCTTTTTTATGACTACATATCCTGGTTATTTTCTCATACCCATATTCTCATATTATTCTCACTTATTATTTTAGATTGATATCTATTATGTTCACCCTTAATATCTATTTAATATTTCTATTTCATATGTCTCCATTCCCCATGTTATAATGAATATTCTTATGTATGATGTGTATAAAATGGTATCATGTGAGAAGACTATTTGGGAAAGATATTTAAACTATTATAAGGTATGTTAGTTTTTCATCTTACCTCTAATGACACAAAACCTATAGGGTATACATTTTTTTATTATGATCTACATTGAAAAATCATGTAAAAAGACGTAATATGTATGATTTTATTCTTGTGTCTCATTTTCTTTTACCATGGACACCATATCTCTAAATATTCCTCTAAATCAAATAACATTCCCAATAAACATGATCCCCCTCCCATATACTCAAGAATCTAAGATATAATGCAAACTACAGCCTTGAAAATTCAATTCATACATCTAATGATTCCCCCATAATAAAAATACATTGATTCTCTTCAATCTATATAAAATTACCCTAAAATTTAAAATCCTTTTCTTCATAATTAATTAACATCATTACTAATTAAAATGATCATTATAATTATTCTATCAATAAAAAATAATAAAGGATTTTAAATCGTTCAATTCCTACTACGATATAATTTTCTATCAAAACTAATAATTATTCTGTTTTACAATATAAATATTAATTACAAGAAGTTATCAACCATAAAACATATGATGTATCATATGAAACTAATTTTGATGATATTACTTAGGTTTCATCACATCATTTCATCTATTATTTTCATTAATAAGTTTGAAATGATATTAATTATTTCTCAATCACCCCCAAACCGTCCAACATTTCATGTAATACATAAGTTTGGAACTCTTAAAGAATAGAAAATAAACTTCCACATGACCCTTAATATAAAAATTATATGTATGAAGATTCAAATAAAAATGATCTTGATAAAAAAATATAAAGTATTTTATCATATTTTCTACTAAGGTTAAATACAATAAATATTCTAATAATGTTTCTTAATGTTAAAAATATTTTAATTAGAATTTTATAATCATTGTTTACTCTAAAATATTACTTAATGGATCCTTAAACACATATACATCCTTTTTTTCTATTATTGAATCCTTTTTTAATATAGATAGCTTTCAACTACTAGAATTTTGACTCTCTTACATTAATTTATTGATAAAATTACTAATAAAATTTAGTTTTTATAGGACTACAATATTTACATTAATTTAAAAAATGATCTTCAATTCCTCAATATTGATGTAATTAATAAATATTTTAATTTCATATTTTTTATGGAGTTTTAGTTATGAAAATTAAAAGGTTTTTTCATCAGTTTTACCATTAAAACATTAATTCCAACATTAAATAGAATCATATAATTGGAGTAGAAATCAAAAAATTTCAATATATATATGATATCCTAGACATAGTTTTACCTCAATGAAAAAAATCAACAGTTTCATTAATCAAAAATAAAACTTTAAACCCCTTTATAGGAGAAAAATATACTTGTAGTGATTTTTTTTCTAAATGAAAAAAATGGAAGAAATATTATCTCACAATACTTATGGGATCAACTTGAATAACATAAAACCCTCCTTGTATGGTTAACTACCTCTGATCATATGCATATTCTTCTAAAATTATACACCCATATTGATTTTAAACCTAAGAAATTGAAGTTCCAAAACACATGGGACAATAATCTTTATTTTATTTTATTTTATCTTCATGATAGGATCATGCTCCATAGGGTGTTATTAAATGAAGTTTTGATAAACCTATTATGGTCTAATAGTAACTTAAAAATTAGAATCATAAAAAATTGGATAATATTTTTGACTCCATCAATTATCCAAATGATGAAACATAAATTCATGTGGAAAATTTTGAACATGAACCCTCTAATTCCAAAAAATAAAAACATCAACCACAATATTTCCTTCATAATGATTTTAGGATCATGGAGATATCATTGAAACAATGATTTTTAATTAAATAGTTTAAATATGGTGGCGTAAACACTAAATTAATTCAATATCATATATAAAAACCAACATTATTTCACTTCCATTATAAAGGAAAAATATATTATTTAAATTTTAACTAATTATTTAAAACAAATGAAATTAATTTTTCTTATTTAGTACACTAAAATATATAAAAAATTAAAGGGTTACCCCTCGTAATGATATCATTAACAATGATCTCACACTTGTCCCATGGATCACAACACTAATCATTCATATATTATAATGAAACAACGATTTAAAAATGATATTTGATATATTAACTCTAACACCCAAATATTTTTTAATTTATAATTAATATATTTGATATCAAGTGGTATAATCCGCACCGATCATTAATGAATTGTGATATACTATTGAAATATTATTATTTAAACATGACCTCTATAACCTAGAAATGGGTATTAATTAGAATAATTGTATTATTAAATACATGTTGAAATTATTTCATTAATAAAATTAATAATCAATCATACCTTCATATTTAATAGGTTTTAAATGTAGATAAGATCTCTTTTAACATAAATATTTTTTTTCTTAAAACTATTTTTATGTATGTAGTGTTTGTTTATCTTAATTGATTAAATTAATAACTATAGATAAATGATTCCAATAAAATATGTTTATTATCTATCAATTAAAATTAATTAATTTTTTTTTAATTATCGATATTGGGAAAGTAATGAGGATGAATTCATTTTATTATTTGAAAATAAATTTTCCTAAAAAATGGATTATATTGCATTTTGTGAATAGATATTATTTTTAATTTCATAAAATTTTATAAATTATATATCATAAGTTAAAAATAATTTTTGAAATTGTAATTTTAATATAATTTTAGATCGAATTTGATTAATCCCTTCTTAGAAGATTTATTTTTTAGTCAATAGTGACATATGTCAAATTTCTCAAAACTATCATTTCTTTTCTTTATATCATGTAATTTAAAAGTACCATTATATTTTAAATTTTCCTTTAAAATAGAAAAAAATATCAATTTAATTAAAAAAATAATATAATTATTTCCTTATGAATCAGTATTATAATTTATTTTGTTTTAAGTTCATTTTTATACTTAAAACATCATTTTTCAAAAGAATGTTTTTTGTTGTGTTTTTCAAACTAATAATAAATGAAATTTTTTAAAATTATAAAAATTTATTATTAAATAATATATATAATATTTTTAATCATGATTTTTTTATTTATTAATGAGGTCAATTTGATTTTTGTTCATTATGAATAATAACAGTGGTAAAATTTTATCTCCACAGGAAAAGGTAAAATTGGTTAAATGGGATTAAAAACATTTGGATATGATCTCAAAGTAAATATAATACTTTAATTTATTTAATTGGATGATTTTATAAAGATTATTCTCATCCATGACTGAAAATGGTTGAAATTTGGTATCATTTTTCATTGATTGTGGCCTTTATATTAATTTATGTTTCGAATAAAATATAAAATGGTACCCTATTTTTTTTAATATGTCTAAAATTTTCATTTCTGGATTAAAAAAAGATATGAATTTTTCTAAAAGTTTATTGATAATATTAATATTTTTTTAATGATTTATTTTTAATTATTATAAGTAGTATTATTAGCTTGAACTCTTATGTAATGCTGACGTGGTGATTGTACATGTAGTAGAAAAATAAAATAAGTGATTCTTAAAAAATCAACTATAATAAAACATGGATTAATTATTGTTATCCATGAATTTATTTTATAATAATAATGTATAATTTATTTTAAAATATTATATATTCTAATTTCATTTTTTTCTTAATTCCATTAATGTAAAATATTGTGAATAGACCCGAAATTGACCTTAAATGGTATTTAATGATCAGTATGTCTAAGGAAATAAACTAATTTGGGTGTTTGGAATACACCTTAACTATTGTTTTATTATTTCATTGATAAAACCCATGATGGTAATATTATGAGGAATGGAATTTTGAATTCAATCATTATGAAACTAGTTTTTTTCATACATGTGATTATTTATGATTTTATTTCTTCCATAGATATATTCCCTTTTATGATATTATTTAAATATAATATTGGTTTATTTTTTAACACTTCTATATTATTCATGAATTATTAATTGAATAATGGATTCTATTTTATGTTTTCCATTACTCATTACCTGATATCACCCTTTATTAAATATTTCTTTACCTAAGATATAAAGAAGTGATTTATGAATAATTTTAGCTATATACTAGATGAAATAAAAAAATTATCACCAAACATTTAAGTTGTATTACACGTTTTAAAATATAATGTGAGATTCATGTATGTATTTTGTATCATAATATTACTAAACTATTTTATACTCCAAGATTGAGTAAATTTAAAATTGTGTTTAGTTTATTAGAGTCATGATGTCACATTAACCCAATAAGTACCAGAAAACTTAATGTTTATTGGGGGAATTGTTTAAAATTTATTTTCCAAGGATATTCTGGGTATAATAAATGATTTTATTATAAAAAACTATATTTATCCTCCAATTGGAAGTTCCCAGTTTATAATTATAACAAAAAGGGTAGCCCTTATAAATTTGATGTTTTTTTTCTATTTATTGGTGTACATTCACTAAAAACGTTTATACATTTAGTATAGAATTGATATTTGATAAGTACATTATCATGATGTTTATTATTTAAAAAATCTCTATAATTACTAACTATTTATTAATATAGAAATAATTAATTATTCTATCCAGAAATTCTCTATATGTTTTTATTGAAATGGATTGAAGTAATAATTTTTATAATAATGTTGTTGTAATTATATCTTCATCTTATTAATATAATCTCATTAAAAAATACCCTGTAAAATTCTATAATTCTATGAGTGGGTAAAATAAGGTGATTAATTATCTCCCCTCCTATATATCATAACTTGTAAAGAAATCAGTTGGGGTCATAATAACATATATCAAAAAAGTAAGATAGATACTTTTACTACTTCAAGAAATTTTAATTCAATCATATACATATTTTATAACACCAATATCATCATTTTCAAAATAATATATGAAAATAATTTAAAAATTTAATGTTTACAAAAATATAACTAAAAATTTTATAATTTTAATGACTTATACTAACATATAGTTCCATAATATCATACAATATTTTCTCAACTGAATAAAATTTATTCAATATTTAAATAACATAACCATAAAAAAGAACTATGATCACCAATATGGATTTTCATATTCATACAAATATACCAAATTCTTCTTATTTTTTGTATTGGAATCAGTATTTTTTAAATTCAAAAACACTATTATTCAACATAAATAAAGTAATTATTGAGAAAGCATCAGCATTTCCTAGATAAATATTACATAATTTTGGAGTAATTTCAATCCATCTCAAAATAATACATACCCAATAATAATAGAGGTTTAGTGTCTTTAGATACTATATACATATTTAACCTTTTACAAGATAGATATTCAAAATCTCCCAAAAATATATTCTCATATATTACCTTTATTAGACATATCCATCTCAGTACCCTTATCATAACCTAGGTAAATAGAAACATAACACCAAGGGTGAGCTTAGATACTCAGTAATGGTAAATATGGGAGATATAAATTTAATATCATATGTGACAATAAGATAAGAATAATGGTATTAAATCTTTATTGTAACCTATGAAATTCATACCAAGTAAAACATATATCATAAATCATGAGTCCTTACATACAGTTTTCCTTAGAAAAAGAAACTATTTGTATGATCGTGGAATTATCAATAATAAATAATGTTCCATTGGAGAATATCATAACAATAAGAATATGTAAAAAGACTGTGTCATAATAATATGCATATAGAATCTTTAAATTCTTCAAGGTTGCTATTAAGACCATTATAATATAGTGTAAATAGTCGTATTGTGGATTAGGTTCACTCACCATTCCCTATTCATTCAAAGTGGTCAAAGTACCTTATTAGATTGGTTTCACGCAAAATTACCTTTCATTTTATATCAATATATGTAAATATTTCCCCAAGGAATTATTAGGATATATAATTTCATCCCCACCCAGCACATAATGAAAACCAAACATATGTGTTCAAAAAGATCATAATAATATTCCTCATTTCATCATAGATAAATTAATCGAGGGAAAAGAAATGTGTCTCATGAAAGTATCCATAAAACATGATAAAAATAATCCATATATAGAAATAAAAAAGATAATATCATTAGAGAATATTTTTTGTTATTCAAAATATTCCATAATTAATTTTTACAAATGATAAAAGTAATTTTGTAAATAAATTGAAATATTCATAAAAAATAAGAGAAACGCCATTTTAGTTTGATAAATTTTTAATACTAAAAATTATGTAAAACTGGAAAATATTATTTTATTTTTAAAACCATTGAAACATGTAAACTAATCTTATGAAAAATTAATTTTCATGGTAGTGGGAAAATCCTTTCATTTGGTAAACATTTAAAAAAATATTTCTTTCATTATTATGTAAAAATTAAAATATAACCAGCGTAAAAAAATATAATAAAAATTTATTTTTGAGCCTTTGTATGGAATTTATGATATTTTTGAAAAAAATTAAAAAATAATTTTATAATATAAAATAATATTAAATAAATAGTTTAAAGAATATTTTTGTATAATGAAAATATTATCTAACTAAAAGAATGCTTAAGGGAAGCTATTTAAAAAATAATTTTTTGGTAATTTTGAGTAGATATGAGGCGGGATGTAAGAATATATGAGAAAAAAATATAGAAGAATTTAACTTATTAGGTATAAGAGATAAGGGTTATATAATTTCATGTATTGATATTTAAACATGAAAAAATCCGGATTAAAAATGACATCGCAACATAAACCCTTACCTCACGTCCTGAATTTATCTCTACATGATCTAAACATTATTATAATAAATTTAGATTTATTATAAATACATATCTGAATCATATTAATAATTATGTGCCCATATTTTTCGATTTATAATTTCCAGTCACCTATTTATTAATAATTATCCACAAAATTTAATGTTCTGGTGTAAACTGTTTCATTTTTCATGCATGTATCTTGTTGGAAATTATAGTCCTTGAACTTTGTTCATGGTTTCATCATCTATATAATTATAATAACTTCATAAATGTTATATTCTATTTTTATATACACTCTTATAAAAATCAATGTAAATGGTGGATGAAAAATTAATTACATAACTTTGTGGAGGTGGTAGTTTTCATGTATGCATGGTTGATGTTTTCCTTTTTAAATTAATTGAAAAAATGTAAGATAAATAATAATTTAATATTTTATAATGATTATAATATCATAAATATCATATATATATATATATATATATATATTCATTAAATCATTCAATATAACCATCAATGTGAAGTGATAACGAAAAATAAAACATGTTGCTTTATGGAGACTATAGTTCGTACATATGCATGAGTAATGCCTTAATTTTTCATTGTATAGAAAGGAGATAGAGAATTGTTGTACCAAAAGAAATTAAAACATTTTAATATATTAAATATACTTATTGAATTTTATTAATTTCTGTATCGAATATTTTGTGGAGTTTTATTAATTAATAGACGTGACAATTCTTGGTAAGAACATATATATCTTCTTTGAGTATATTACATTGGATTAAACCATAATGATTCTTAGGATGGTATTTTATTAATATGAAGACCTCTTAGATTTAGGGAGTAAATTTAAGATGGTTTTTTAATTACTATTTTCTATTATATAGTTCTCAAAGTTTGTGAAGAAGTGAGAAGAATATATTCCCCTTTATAAGTGATGGGAGTGGTACCCTTGTACATATTCAATGTTTAAAAATAATGTAAAGAAATTTTCATGGAATAATGGAACCAAATTTATAAATATTCAATTATAGGTTATTTTAAAATCTAAATACACTCAAAAAAAATCCTATTTATATAATATTTAAAGATAATTAAATCCTTATAGCTTAGTTTAGCCCCCCTTTTTGACCTTTTTAACCCTTTCCATGGTAAAAATATTTTTACCATGGTAACAATTCATTATTGGAAAAAATTATGTTGAAATTATTACCTAATATTAATTATTAAAATTCTATATATGGAATCTATTTTTCAAGATTCTACATTGATATTAATTCAAAAAATATATCCAATATTCCATCATAGAATGAGTAAAAAACAATTTTAGAAAAAAACATTCTTCAGGTATAATTTTTTTTGTTATCATTCATTTAAAATTAAGTACCATTAAGTTAGTTATAATTTATATTATTGAATATTTTTTCTCAATATTTTATTAAAATCATTCATCAAAAGAAACAAATTTAATTTACTATCATTTAAGAAAATTTGGTTTATAAAAACATTTTTCTGAAGAATATCTCTTTTACCTTCAAATTGTTTTATGTTCATTTCTAACCATATTATAATCAATATATTAATGATCACTCTTATTTAAATATTCTTAAAGAATAATTTACTAAATATTAAATATTAAAACTAAAATAAATTTACCATTAAATAAAAAATATAATAAAAAATAATGTTTGTAAAGAAAAAAAAATATTCAAGAATTACTAGACTGACATTCCTTATAAATTTTAAACTATTTCATGAATGTTATTATGTTATTTTATTAATTTAATTTTAAAATGTTCATTTAACAATCTATTAAATTAATTCATTTTATATATTTAATAATATAATATTCATCTAAATTTGGTGTTTCATGCATCACAAGATATCAAACACATCAATTTTATTAAATATAAATATATTCTAAAATTTTATGGTGTTACCTTCTTCCTCCCTTATAATGATTTTACCCCAATAATTATGTTACTCCGATAAAAAATTATGAATATGTCTTACTCATCACATATTCTGTATCCCACATAACTTCCTCATATTTATAATTAATACATAAAACCATATCAACGGGAGTGGTCTTTCTCCAAAAAATATTATCTATACAATATAATATTTACAATTGTTTTTAGACATTAAAAAGTCATTTATCCTTGAGTACAACCTTCATTATAAGTACATGTGAAGTATCAGGTATGTAATTATTCAATAGAGACACAAGGAAGAAATCATGAAATTTCTAGAGGTTATATGGAAAATCCAAGACATAATATACTCTCCTGATATGATCAAAAATATCATAGGGACTAATATATTTTGGGTTGAGGTTCTTATATTTCCAAATACCATAACCTTCATTCAATGATATATCCATACTATTTCCTTATCTATAATCTCAAACTCCCGATATCATTGTAAATTATTGGTATAACTCTTATGCTAAATCTGAACTACTGTAATTAACTATTTAATGAATCTAGAATTCTCTACCATTTCTTCAGCTTGCTCAAGACCTAATATATTTCTCACTCCAACGTTATCACAACATGATATATTTATTCACCTCTTAAAATATATATCATTATAATTATCCATCTGAATAATCATGATAATGATATTATTGTAATAAAATTAAACTAGGGGATGTTTTTGATCCCAACCTCATTTTAAATCAGTAAATCAATCACTCAACATATATTTTATGGTTTAAATAGTTCTATCTTAAATACCATCTATTTGTTATGAAATTTAGTGCTAAAGTTCAAATCTATATTCAATTATTTTTTAATACTTCTCCAAAACAAAGTGGTAAATGTCAGATCTCGATATGATATGATTGATAGTGTTACATCACTAAATAATACAACTTCATTAATGTATATCATGGTGAGTTGGTCAAGCATGAAATATTCTAGGATAATAATGAAATGATATCATTTCATATGGTGGTAAACTATATCCCAAAATAGATTTATTTCTATTAGATTACTTAGGTAGTTATATGGTTAAATCCATGGTGATGTTTTCACATTTTTACATAGGTATTTGTAATGGTTTCATCATCCATTCAATGTTTTGATATTCATCCTTATTATAATATCCTACCTAGAATTTAAATACATACTCATGAATATATGTCTTTAGTTTTTCCCAAAAAAAATCTATTTGAGATCATTATACAACATTGTACTCCCAATATGGGTAGATAATGATTAATTATGTTATTTATCCAATTAAACATTCATAAATTAAGGAATTTATAGGACACATACTCTATTCCTAAACTTAATCATTTTTTATAATCATATTTAAATTAAGAATGATTACTTACCTACTTATACTACTCCACATCATCCACTTGCACCTATTAAATCATTACATAAATGGAAGATTAAAAATTCATCTAATCAAGATATGATTTATCCCTTTCAGTAGTGATTTGAAGGAAAATCCCCTATAAGTCCAAAAATATTGGATCACTTTCAATAATTGTCATAAACAAGAAACATTGGTCTATGCAACTCAAAGCATTATCCACCTTGTTCACCTAACCAGGTGTATAAAGTATTAGAAGTCATAATATTTAATCAAAATTAACGATATTATTTGGTTTATATTTAACTCTTTTTATATAAATTTATACTTTTTTCTTTTATTATTTATATATATATAACCCCTTTCACCAAAAATATTTTACAACCATATATTTAATAAAAAAAAATTTATTCCATCTTTAACTCATTTTGTGGATAATTTTTCTCATGAAACATCAATTGAAAATATGTGTGCATTGTTTCCATATAATTATATATGAGATCACATATCAATACCATATTTAATGCATTAATATGGATCACAGACCCCTCTCTAGTATAGGTTAGTGTGGGAACCTATGAACTGGCCAACCTTCTCTTCGGTTCCTTGAAATTCAATTCACATTCATCGATCTAAATGAACTTGAATCCCTTCCTTGTCTACATTGTTAATGGATTTGATATCCAAGGGAATGTTCTAACATATCATTGATATTATCTATATGGTCCCATAAAACTAAGTATATCAGTCACTATAGTTGGTCTAGGATAATGTTTAATAACTTCCATATTTGAATGACTGGGAAATATTCCCTTGAATATAATTACATGACCAAGGAATTATAATTTTTATATCTAAAATTCACAATTGATAAATTTTTCATATAGCTTGTTCTTTTACAATAACATCAAAACAATACTCTAATAATCTTCATGATATTCTTTGATATTGGAATATATAATACTATTGTCTACAAAGACTACCACAAATTGTTCATGGTAATCTCGAACCAATAAATTCATTAGATCTATGAATACAGTAGGGGAATTGGTATGTCCAAATTGAATCACTATAAATTCATAGTGTTCATACCTATATGGGAGGATTTCATATGTATTTTATCCCTTTTGACCTTTAACAAATGATATCGTGATCGAAGTTAAACCATTGAAAATTATTTATATCATCAGAGTTGAAAAAATCATTAATATGGTGTGGATGATATTTTTTATTGATGGTTATATTCTTAATTTCATTATAATTGTAGAAAATATTCATTGACCCATCTCTCTTGTTTATAAAAAATAAGTACTTCCCATGTTGAAAGACTTGGATAAATGAATCCATTATCTAGATGCTCATGGAGTTAATTCTCCAATTCCTATAACAAAATTGGGCTCTTTTTTTATGGAGTATTTGAAATATTTATACAACAAGGTTTGAGTTATATTTACAAGTTATTCTTACAATTTGAGATAATTCTTGGAAACTCTTTATGAAATACATTATCATATTTCTAAAAAATAATAATAACTTCAAAGTTGATTTTCAATGTAACGACTCAAATTATTATGAATAAAATTCCCTATTTTTTATTTAAGGTCTTATGGATATAGAAAACAGATGAATTTATTTTGTGTTGTTATATCCAATTGGATATAAATAAATATTAATTATCTTTATCATTTATAATATAGTCTTTGAACAATGTCTTCATGACAAGAATAAATATAGGGTTTAAAAAACCATTTTTTATAGAAGAAGGTAGTGATGGCATAAAGTAGTAGGATCGTACCCTATTAAGACCATTTATCATAAATTCCAAGGGATGTAGAATTTATACAATTTTACCTAGACCAATCAAGATATGAGATCCAAAAACTTAATCATGATTGAAACCATTTAGGAGAGAATTTCCGGCTCATGGAAAAAACCATGTTCACCAAACAGCCCCATAAGACACCCACCATCGTGAAACTTACTATTATGGATTACGATGGTTTATTAAAAGGATATTTATAAAGACCATAGAAATAGGAATATGTAGATTATATTTTATTAATTAATGAATATATTTTCATCTTATTATTGTTACTTTGTAAATTATTTTTAATGCACAAATTGTATTTTTCATGAATATTAAAATTCAATAAATGAATTTATGAATTAATTGATTTTTGAAATAAATAATATTTTAATGTAATGTTATTATTAGATAAAATTTATAAAATATAAATGATGATATAATTTTTATGATGTCAAATGTAATTTTTATTAGGGTTTGAAAACTGTTATTTGTCAAAAACTGTCATTTTCAATAAATGAGAGTTTTCATTTTGAAATTTAAAATTAACATATTTAAAAAATTATTTATATAAAATGAATATTATTTTTTAAATCATTATGTTGAAATTATCCGATGGTTATTTTTTTATAATTTTCTAACAAAGTCAAATATTTTGGTAAAAATTAAATAATGTGTGAATATTTGGTGTGTTTCATAACATTATAATGGACCAATAGGGATGTAATAAATACTAAAAAAGGTATAATCGTCAAAATATATGTTTTATCATTAATATAATGTCCTTTTAAGTTTATTTTATTTAATTTATAAATCCTAAATTAATCCTCCAAGACTTATAATATATTTTAGGATTTTAAAATCATTTTTTTGACAGTGTGACTCACCTCTACATTAGCAAGGACATTATTTTATTATCATCAGGCCATTGAATTATAAAATAATTTAAACCACTAATCATTGGTTGAAACCATCTAAAAACCCCTGGTGTTTTTTAAATATTTTATTATGTAGAGTCCAAAACCTAAATAATAAATAAATCTCTCTCATTTCCTATATAAACCCACCCAAGCTCTCATTTCTATTCACTAGAACTCCTATAAGAACATCCACAATTAGACTCTACTACCAATAGTCCTACTGAGATTCCCCCAAGATTTCAATAGGAATCTCCCATTCCTTTTGATTCACACACCCATGTTAGGGATCCTCTCTTTTTTACTGTTATTCAAGAATCTACTCTATGTTATGTCATTATATTTTTTATTCCTAATAATGGGGTATGTATTTTAAACTCTACTATACTACCATTATAATTTATAAAAGATGGGATACCATAATATCTCTAATGAAACCCTCCCTAGTACACTAGTTACCATGTTGAAATTTCCTAAGGGTTCTTTCCTTTATCCTCTTTCATCAAATTTATTTATTATCTTATGACTTATATGTCCAATTACCTAAATTTGGGAATGTCTTTAAATGTATATATTACATTCCATTTCCATTATAAATGATTACATACTGCTTTATCTCTCATCAACCCTTTTTATGAATTTATATATATGATTTTATGTGGTCGAAATTACACAACCATTATCCAAAAAAAAATTGTGTAGTTAATACCATACACATTTCTCTTTCAAGTATTTTTACCTTTTAGCACATATACTTACTTATTGTTGAATTACATGTTTTTATTCTACATTCCATGATTGTGGGATAATTTTTTAGGTTTAATGAATAAATGTTATATGATATATGTGGAACACTTAAGCATGATAATGAAATGATTTTGAAGGGTGTGCCCTAATAGCTCTCCAATGCAATGAGTAATGTTTAGTATCATGATATGTCGTATTGGGATAGGGGTGTATCTGATTAATTTATGGGGAATTTTTCCATCATGAATTCTTGGAGGGTTTATCCTTGACATATGCTTATGGTGCAGTGATTTAAGTTTTTTCCACATTTCATGTGTTATAATTATCATGATATATCATGTATTGTTATTCATGTTCCATTTATGATCCACTGATATGCCTATTTTCTAACATGTATTACATTCATCATCTTATGTATTTTTTATTCCTTTATTGGGATTTATATCTCACCTGTTTTATGTATGACCCCAAGATATTGATGCAGTTTTATGTTCAGTGGATTATTCTGATCATTTCAAGGAAGTTTTAAATAATTTTATTGTATCCCATATTATAATATTTCATGTAATATACCTAATTCAAAAAGAATCTAAACTTAATGATATTTTTGGGTTTTATTAAGAGTGATATCATGTAATAAATCATTTATTCATGTGTAATAAAGAGAAGGTCGTTATAGTTGGTATCGGATCCAGTTATATTTATTTTAGGTATTATGATTAGAAAACACTACTAAAAACCCTTATGGATAAGACTGTGTAAATGAAAATGTACCGAAATTTTGGTAATTATATAGTGTGTGGTTTATCAAGAAAATATATCCATGTCTGGATAATATATGTTGACATAGTTTTGGAACAGATGTACCTAGGAGTAACAACTCTAATAAGGTGTTTTTTTTCTGACTTGGGGTAACCCGATACACAAAAATGGGGCATACTCCACATATGGTTTGAAACTCATAGGTGATATGATTTAGTAAATTCATAATCTCATTATGAATCATAATTAAAGTAATGAGATAAAATTCCATTAGAATTTAAATTAAGAGATAAATCATGAATAACATATATTAACGTCTAGAAATTCATATGTTAGTGAAATAAATGTAATATATAAGTTATCCCTTTATTTTAATTGGATTCCCCTTTATGTGTTTAATATTTTAATACAACCATCCATAATATTTAATTTATTCTAGTTAATGTCTTTTGATAAGAGGAATTGAGTTAACAACATATGTGAAGGGCAATGTGATGACTTCCCCTATGAGATGCCCAACCAGATGGGAGTAGGAATCAAAAACACTGTCAGGAAAGGCTCTTTGTTAATAGAAGTTATAAATAGAATCATAGTTCAAGTAGATCTCCCAAACCACCTTAATGGAGAAAAACCCACAATCGAGGGCTTCATGTGACAGAATCCTCCATCTTTCAATGTATCATTTGATCCCTTAATCAGGAAATAATGGATCATCTCCATTGAAAAGATCTTCTCAATCCTTCAATGTACTAACAAAGAGAATTTTAATATGGATATTTATCATATGCAGGGTGAAACTGATCGGTGGTGGACAATGATCAAGAATACTAATTTAGAGGAAGTGATTGATGTAATGGAGTTGAAGGAATTCTAAAAAATGGTTCTTGATAAATATTTTCCCAACACCCTCTGTCAAAAAATAGAAAGATATTTTCTTACACTCAAGAAAAATGATGACGAATATGTTATCGTATACGTGGATAAATTCAAAATACTGGTATGATACACCTCTAGTTTTTTCATTACCCTTAATGCAAGGTTTCCCTCTTATTTTTTGGGTTAAACCCGAGTCTACAAAAAGCCATTGAAATCATTGACTTTGATAGCTAAGAGAAATTTTTATGATGTTCCATCAAAGTAGAAATGTAGATTGGTGAATTTTATTGGTATCATAGGGATATGAATCAGAAAGTGGAATTTATTTCTGGAAGACTAAGGTATAAATCAAATGTTGTTAAAAATTTTAGTATCCTGCTTTTCAATGATGCGGAAAGAATCACTCCAAAAATTTCCTAAGGGGAATAATGAAATGAATCTCGTGTGAAATATAATTTCACCTAACCAATAATTTCCAATTGGAGAAGCCCACCAATGTGATAGAAGAAAGGAACACTCTGGTCAACCATCAATTCATTTTTCACTCGTATTAAAAGGAACCAGGGGATTCTTCGAATCAATTTCCTATGCCAAGGGTTTATTGAGGCAACCAAAAAACTCTAAGTTAGCAAGGGAAATATTTTAAAATCATTACCGCTGAAGTGAATAACAATACCAAAGTGGTGATAGGTAAGCTAGTTTTTAATTCATGAATAGTGGACATGTGTTTTGATTATGGCTATATGAATTCCTTTATAGCACCAAAGATTATAAGAACATTCCAAACACCAGCACAGGGCCAGGAAATGGAAAATTCAGTGAAAACAGAAAATGGGAAAATTGTTGAATCCCATGTATATAACTCATCCCCTACAAATTTTTGGGGGATAATCATCCCACAAAATCACATCATACTCCCTTTGTTAGAATTTTATGCAATTATGGGCATGGATTGGTTTTATCTATACAGAGCCAATATATATTTCTATGAAAAGCAAATCATCCTCTATATGGAAAATCGACCTTTGATTCTATAAAAGTATGTGGATGAGGATGAATCATCTTCAGCACTATCATCCCAAGAATTAATATTACTGCTATATGATAATGTGTATCATGATCATATGATTGAGTATAAGGAAATGATTATCCTTGAATACATGCCTATCGTGAGGGAATTCATTGATTTGTTTCCTAAGGAATTTATTGGTCTTCCTCTTAGAAGGGAGGATGAATTTCCATCGATGTTTTACCCTAAGTGTTTCCAATATCCAAGACTCCATATAGGATGATAGTTTATCAACATTATAAGATAAATAAAAAATTACAAGGGAATCTAGTTAAAGAGTTTATATGCCCAAATGCTTCATTGTAGGGTGAACCAACCCTCTTTGTTGAGAAGAAGTATGGGTCAATGCGTCTTTTCATTAATTATCACAAGCTCAAAAAGATCAAGATAAAGAAAATGTATCCTTTTAAATGAGCTGATGACTTGTTTGATCAGCTATGTGGAGTCAAATACTACTACAAAGTGGATATATAGTATAGATATTACCATGTTAGGGAGAATAAGGAGGATATACCCAAGGATAATTTTTATAAAAGGTACAGACACTATGATTTCATTCTGATTCCATTCAAACTCACTAATACTCCATAAATATTCATGGATTTGAGGAATAGATTATTTAAATATTACCTTGACAAATTGGTGGTAGTATTTATTGATTATATTATAATATAGTCCCAAACCAATGAGGAGCATGAGGATCATCAGACCACTATTCTAATGTTCTTGTGAAAGGCTAATATCTATATAAATTTAAGAAAGTGTGAGTTATGGTTGAAGGAAGTCTCATTATTTGGAAATATCATCACATTTAATGAGATTTATATGGATCCTTTAAAGGAAAATGATAATGGGTGATAGTTGAGGCCAAACTATATGATAGATATATGTAACTTCTCTGGTTTTGCTAGATATTATCGCCGATTTGGGAGAAATTTCTCATAATTAAAAACCCTCTTATTAAGATAACATAGAAGGAAGTAAATTTTTCTTGTAATGGTTTATGTGAAGAAAGATTCATGGAGTTGTAAAGGAGGCTTATCCCTTCCCTTGTGAACACAATACCCAGAAGGTGGGAACAATTTATCATTTTCATTATTGTTTCAAAGAAAGGATTGGGATGTGTATTAATGAAAAATGAAAAATTCATTTCCTGCACCTTAAGGAAGTTGAAAATCCATGAGAAAAACTATCCCACACATGATCAGGAGTTGGAATATATAATATTTTCATTGAAAATATAACGAAATTATCTCTATGGGGAGAATTGTGAGATATATACTGATCACAAGTGCCTCAAATATATATTCAAAAATAAAGATATTAATATTCAACAGTGAAGATGTTGAGAGCTCATCCAGGATTAAAACATCTCAATGCACTACAATCCTGGTAGAGAAAATAAGGTGGTGGATTCTCTAAGTAGAATGGTCCCAGCAACTATATCATTGATAAAAATTGAAAAGGATCCAATCTTTTTGGATTTGAAGAGGATGGACATGGGAATCATAAATAAAGTAACATTATCAATCCTTTCACAAATTATTTCCCAACAATATCTTTTGGAAAGGATAATGGATGCTCAGAAATATGATGTGGAAATTCAAAAGAGAGTGGAAACTATATGAAAAGGGAAATACTCGACGTTCAATGTTAATGATGATGGAATTGGGATATTTTGGTAAAGACTATGTGTTTTTTAAAATCATGTGTTAAACAATGAACTATTGATTGATGCAAATAGATTGATGTTCTCTATTCACACATGATACACAATGATGTATCGAGATATCTGAGAGTACTATTGGTTGGAAAAAAATGATGAATGAGATCGATGAATATACATCAATGTTCCTTGTATATCTGCATGTGAAGGATGAAAGGGATAAGTTTAAGGGGATGATGAAACCATTACCCATACAAACATGGAAATGGGAAAACATCACCCTGTAAATTTTAATCAGAATTCTGAAGACATCCAAAGGAAATAATGTTATTTGGGTTGTTTTGGACAATATTACAATGATTGAACACTTCATTGTGAATCGAGGGGAATTCTTAATGGATCAACTAGCACATATTACATCAGAGAAGTTGTAAGGATTCATGGTGTAACACTATCAATTGTATATGATTGAGACCCAAGATTCACATCCATGTTATGGAAAATAATTTAGCATGATCTAAACATTTTTCTAAATATTATTACAGCCTATCATCATCAAAATATTGTAAATTCTGAGAAAATTATTCATCACTAGAAGACATGTTGTGAGCATGTTCTATGGACTTCAAATGAATATACGACTAATATATTAATTTGAGTTCCCTTACAACAATCGCTTCCAACCGAGCATAAAAATGGATTTGTATGAAGCCTTTTATTCAAAGAGGAGAAAAACATACGCATGCTGGGATGATCTTGGGGAATGAAAAAATCTAGTTCATGAAATGTTAAAGGAAATTGTACAGAAGGTTAAGACCATTCAGAAATACATCAAACCAACATAGATTTGACGTAAGTTCTATGATTACAATGACCAATGTGACCTCATGTTTTATGTTTGATATATGGTATTCCTACACATATCTCCATGTAATAGAGTGATGAGATTTGGGATGAAGGGAATTCTTAGTACAAGGTGCATTATACCTTTTGATATCTGTGATTACATCAGAGAAGTGGCCTATCGACTATAACTCCCACCAATCCTCTCTCAAGTACATGATTTATTCCCTATGTCCCTCTTGAGGAAGTACATAATAGGCCCCTCACATGTAATAAATCAAGAGATAGTATTATTTGAGAATGATATTTCCTATGAATATCATCTGGTTAAGATATTAAATCATAGAGAAAATTTTCATCAGAATAAGACTATGCCCTCATTAAAGTGTTATGGAGAGACAACATGTTTTAATAAGAAATTTGTGAACTTGTGAAGGTGATGATGAAGAGTTTCCCTCATCTATTTTAGTATGAGAAAATGAAATTTTGAGGGTGATATTTCTAAAGGGGGGGAATATTGTAATGTCCCAAACTATTTTGAATAAAATTCCATCCTTTTGATTTAATGTATTATTGAGATAGAAAACCAATGCACTTATTTTTTTTATATCCAATTGTATTTAAATGACTATTAATTAAATTTATATTTGATAATATATTTTTCGAATAGGGATAACCTGACTTGTATAAATATAGGGTTTTAACAAATCCATTTGTCACAAATGAAGGAAGTGATGGCCCCAACTAGTATGATCATACCCTATAAATCCCATTTATTGGAGCTTTTGAGGGAGATATAATTTCTGGTATTTACCCTAGAAAAATCCATATATGTGATCCACTAACATAAGTATTATTAAAACTGTTTATGGGAGAAGTTCAAGCTCGTCAAGATCGTGGCCTAAACCATGTTAACCGAAAAACCCCATAAAAGCCCCACCAATGCGCACCTTACTCATATGGATTATTCATGTTTATTAAAAGGATATGAATCAATACCATTTAAATATGGATATGTATATTATTTTGTATTATGTAATTAATATATTGTAAACCTATTATTATTACTTTGTAAATGATTTTTAATGAACAAATTGTAGTTTTTATTAATAATCATATTTAATTAATGAATTTATAAATTGATATATTTTTCAAATAAATAATATTTTATTTGAATATTATTATTAAATAAAATTTATCTAATATAACTTTTCATATATGTTTTATTATTTCAAATGTAATTTTTATTATGGTTTGAAAATAGTTATTTATCAAAAACACTCCATTTTCAATAAATGTATATATTTATTTTAAAAGTGAAAATTCATGTATTTAGAAAATTATAGATATATAATGAATATTATTTTTGGAATCATGGCTTAAAAATTATCAAATAGTTTATTTTTCATAGTTTTTTGAGATAGTCGGTTTATTGGATAAAAATTAAATATTGTATACATATATAGTGTGTTTTATGACAACATAGTTTCACAATAGTGATGTAATAAATACTATAAAAGGTATCCTCAGACAACTATATTTTTTCCCATTAAATTTATTTGATTTTATATTCATTTTATTTATTTCATAAAGCCTAAATGAATCCTACAACACTTATAATATATCTTATGTTTTTAAAATCATTTCTTTGTGAGTGTGACTCCCCTCCACATAAGAAAGGGAATTATTTTATTATATAAATCCCTAGGACTTGTAAAATAATTTAAACCAATTCCCATTACAATAAACAATTAAAAAAACCATGAAATGGTTTGTGGTTTGGAATATTTTATAATGTTGAGTCTAAAACCTAAATAATAAATAAATCCCCATCCATTCCAATATAAACCAACAGAAGATCCCATTTATCATAACTAAATCAACATTAGTAACATAAAAACTCTACTATATACTCCCTATAGTCCTCCCAAGGCACCCCCAAGCTCTCAAGATGCATCTCCCAAGCCTCTGGAGTCACACATCCAAGTAAGAGATCCTCTCTTTCTCACATTTTTTCAAGAATCTACTCTATTTTATGCCCTTTCATTTTTTATTCCTAATGATGGGGTATGTTTCCAAACCTCTCCTATACTGACCTTATGATATAATATGATGAGATACACCTTTCGATATTAAAAATCCCTCCCCATTACACCTGTTACGATGTCGATGTTTCATAATGGTTCTTCCATTTCTCATATTTCATCATGTTTCTTTATTATGTTACCCTTTGTATTTCTAATTCCTTAAATTGTGGAATGAATTTATATATATATAATACATTACATATCATGTCTAAAATATTAGAGACCCATTTATCTCTCATTAACCCATTCTATGAATTTCTATATAACATCGTTATGCTAAATAAATTACACCATAATTTTCCATGCCAAAATAATTGTATAGTGAATACCATACCCATTTCTCTATCAAGAGATTTCACCTTTATGAACATATAATTATTGATTGGAGAATTTCATGTATGTATTCCACATTCCTTGATAATGGAATAAATTATTATTTTGCACGAATCTACGTTATATTATCTATATAGACGACTTAAGAATGAGAATGAAATGGTTATGAAGGGTCCACCCTGATAGTGCTCCAATGAATAGGGTAATGTTTAGTATCATCATTTTTCATGCTGGGAAATGGGTGTACCTAATTACTTTATGGAAAAAATTTCCACCATTAAGTATTGGTGGGTTTTTCCTAGACTTATGATTCTGATGCAGTGTTTTATGTTTTTTTCCCATTTACCATGTTATGATTATTAAGCAATATCAGGTCTTATTATTCATACTCCTTTTATGCTCTGTTTATATGCCTATTGTCTAAAATTTATTGTCTTCTTCATGTTATGAAATTGTTATTCCCTTATTTTGATTTATAGGTCACCCTTTTTTATTTTTGTCCCTAGGATGTCCCATGCAGTTTTATGTTCGATGGATTATTATGATCGTGCCAAAGATTTTTTCAATAATTTTGATGTATCCCATGTTATAATTTGTTATGTAATGTACCTAAATACAAAATACATTATACTTATGAATATTTTTGGGTTGTATTAAGAGTAATGACATGTAATAAATTGTTTATTAATGTGTAATAAAGAGTATGGTTGTAATATTCATGTCAAACATTTTGAGTAAATATCCCTCTATAACATGTACTATGATGTGTATAATAGACATAATTTCCATTTGAAGTTAATTTTCATCCTAGAACTAATTGATGATCAGATGTTTTTTCATAATACCAAACAAGACTTACATTCATCATAAATTGATATGGTTTCTATTTAGAGGCATCTAATTCAGGCCCAAAATAACATCAAATTCAACTAAAGGTAGAATACCAATATTTTCATGAAGCACATTCCCACAAACTTCTATTAGAGAGGATTTACATACATGAGATGTGATCATAATACTATTACAATTTTTCATTGATAATTATACATCTATTCATTAAGGTGGTGATGTGATACTCTTAGAAAAATTTTTATATAAAAAAAATTTATTAGATCATAAATTAAATAAGACATTTTAAGTTATAGAGTGGATGATAAGTTAACATTTCACCAATTAATTCTCAAGACTACTTATCTGATTTTCATCACAGGATATTTCATTTTATTGATTTTATTAAGAGGTTATTGATTTCGATTTCCATTATTAATTCTCATATTCATAAAATGGTTGGAATAATTCCCATAACCTTTTTTAATTTAAGCATTATAGTGTGGGTGGTGTATTCAGTTGAGAATTCTCTCCATTTATTTCATTGACTAGCCTCTTCATGTCCCTTCACTATTAATTTTATTTATGATCATTTTTTGAGACATAATAAATTTTACAGTACCCATAATGTAATTCCCCCTTTCTTATTTCTACACTTTTTACATGAAGGACAATTACTTTTATTTCCCCCATTAGTTTTATTAATATAATTTTCTAAAAATTCATTCTTTCTCTTCTTATCCCCAAAACCATGAGATTCATTTGATTATCTAGAATCTATTTATACTTTTAGAGAACATCAAAAGTTTTTTTTGTAGCAACTAAATCCTCTTATGGATAACTCCTTTCAAAGAATTGGTTTTTATCCAATAACAGTTTAATAAATATTTATTTCAAGGTCTATGATAAAAAAATAATCAGACCTCAAAACTTTTGTAAAATTTTAATCATAAATATCAATGGATTCATCATACTTATATTTTAACTCTAAATAATTCCATTTCTATTTTCATATGATGATTTCTCAGAATGTTCTTATAGAAAAGTAACTTTTCAAGGTCTTCTCATTCTAAGGATTCTATTTAATAAAATTTCATTGTATTCATAATAATGGAATATCATTGATCTATTTCCCCATATTAATGATAAATGACAAAGAAAAAATTTGCAGGCTCTGAGTACTATAGAACAAACTTATCTTTTTATTATTATTGATCCATTTATCAAAAAATGGGTGATTATAGGGCCTAATAAAATAATTTTTATGTTTCTTAATAATGAATCAATTATATATTTATATTTCCTTTTATTATTTAGAATATCAACATGATTCATTGCATTATAGAGTTGTATAATCATGACAATATGACTTTTAATTCAAACCCCCATTTCATTCAGTTTCTCATTAGGATAATCACTACATTATCAAACACATTTTTTTTAATTTAATTACTACAAGTTCAATCCATTTAAAAAATCCAAAAACATATTGTAAGAATAAAGTATAATTCCCTAGCTTTAAAAATTACATAATATTTATTTTTGATCAAGAATTTTATTTCTTTCACATTTAGGATCTTTTTAGGTTTACAGTTTTAGAGAATTAGGCCATAATTATTACATCTCAAATATTGAAAAGTATACTCTTCTAATCTATCCGATTTTATCACAACAATAAAACTCCTTAAATAAAACAAGAATTATTTTGTTGATATAAATATTCTTGAATTCTTCCTTTCTTTTATCCTTCCTTATACCCTATGAAAAACATTTCAAAAACATCGGATGAGCATAAAAAACTCAATAAATGATATAAAATAAGGATGGAAAACCTTAGTCCATGAATACATAAAAATCAATGATATCAAACTTTTCACCCATAGAACATAAACTCTTTAACATTACTTAGGATATAATAAGATTCATGAATAAATAATATAAATCATAAATCATAAAGGTAATGTGTGGCATCAATAATATACTTATATTTTAGTTTTCACAGGTACATAGGGAGTAACTTTCATTGTTAGGTTTGGAAAACCCACCACAGTATATTCCCTAAATATAATAGGAGAAACGTTGAATTTTACCTCTATCACAATAACCAATGCATTAGAGACCTATCACGGGCTCACCCTCCCTCATTTTATCATGGGACCACCAATATAATTAAACAATTCCCAAGAACTCTAACATAATCAAAACACATAAAACAAGAATAAAGAAAGATGACACTTAAATACTAAAATCAAAATGTATAATTTCAAGATATTTACATAATACATGATTTCTCAAAACCATTTTCAATACCAAAATACATAAAAAGGGTGTGTGGTATTTGTTTTCCTTTTAAAAACATTATGGCTTGTTAAGGCAGCCAATATCCAAAAATGCTTGCGGTGGTGGAAATGTCGTTGTCGCCGCGTACGTTAAAAAGAAAAATTACTTCTGTAATTTAGTAAGGATATTCATAGAAAAAGATTTATTTTGAAAAATATTAAATTAAGTTGAAAGAAAAATGGAATAATAATACACTATATAGAATAAGGTCGTGTATAAACCAAAATATGCCTCAATGAAGGAAATTAAGACAAAGTCCCTTACCATGAGTCGGACATATCTTATTCATTATTTACCTTTATAAAAAATAAAATTAAGATAATTTATACTTTATTAAAACCCCTTTTTAGGTGTATTATTACAATTACATCACTTATGAAAATGTTATAGTAATTATTTAATTATTTGATTTCATGTCGAATGTTTTGTCATTATTCGGTACGTGAGTTGAAAAATGAACTTGTTTTGATGTAAATTGTCCATGTAGTCAACATTAAATTGTCTCTATAATTATATTAATGATTTATATTTAATATATATCCATTATATAATTATTTTTAATAGTCCATAACATTTGGAGATAATAAATGAAATGTATTGTTCATGGAGAAGGTGAGTCATACGTACGCATGAATGATACTTTCATTTCATTTTAAAATTTAAAGGATTGAAAAGTAAATGTTATATAGGTATGTTATAATTAAATTATAATATCTAAGTTATATATGTTACATAATTTAATTAATTAAATCATTTATATGTTCCATGTATGGAATGAATGAGTCATATCACTTTGAGGGGGCGATAGTCTCCACTTCCTCAAATTAAATTATCTTATTATATAGATTATGGAAAGCATAAATGTATGATGTAAATAAAAAATAAAAAATAATAGAGACAATATGAATATAATATATATTATATTTAAATAATTTTCCTTCATAATTCCCACCATGATAAATGGTTGGAGAAATTTGAACAATCTTCATTTCATGAGTCAGTAGTTCATCATACATAAAAACTGCATATTTGTATCCATTAGATAGAGGTGTGAATAATTGTAGATAGAATAATTATCATAAAAATTCATATTATTTTGAGGATACTAGTTTTTTTATGTAATCAAATATTAATAAGAGAATATGGAGAGGATAATGTAAACTGATGGAATGAAACTTCAGAGAAGATGTTACCTCTAAATCGGTAAACTTCTTTTGATTTGAGGCAAAAGGATTTCTTGATTTCCCATCTGCCTAAGGTAAGACTTATAGAAGGAAGGTAGATATGTTGGGAGATTATTTTATCATAATTTGGAAGAGACAATGTGCTTTAGAGTTGTGATTAAATGGGTAGATGTGGGGGAATTTTATAACTTTAGGAATGTTTTGAAATATTAATTTATTATAAAATTATTTTAGAAACATAATAGTTCCAAAGATTTATATTTAAAGGATTAGATGATAATAGATCTAAATACACTCAACCAATAGGTTTTATACATGTTTAAAACACAAAATTAACATTATCTTTTAGCTTTAACCATTAGTTAAAAACATTAACTCTTACCATGTCTTCTTTTATTTTCATAATATATGTTTACTATAGTTACTATAAAATGCATGGATATTCAATAGTGGATCATTAATGACATTTTTAACATTATATAAGTAATTTGGCCTAATTTTATATTTTTATGACTATTATATCATTTAATAAAATATTTTTTGTATTAAAAACTCATTATATCAATTTTGACACTATTTAGTTATTGATTTTTGTTGAAGTCATAAAAACATTATTCCACTGAAACAAAGGAATTAAATTAAATATAATATATCAATATCATCTATAAAATTAAGGTATGGAATAAATATATTCAAATTACATATTTTTAATATTTATAATATAATTTATTTTAATATTTTATTAATGAAGCAATCATAGCATCATCATTGTGTCAAAATTAAATTTATTTGTTTAATATCTAAAAATTATAAAACTAATATCATGATGTAGGAAATCTTTTTAATTTCCTAATAACTATTTATAGTCAAATATATCATTTATATAACCTAATATTAAATTTTTTTGGTATAAGATACCTTTTTATGTTATATTTCTCTTTAAATTAACGTAATTCTGCTAACATGTCATTATCACAACCAATTGGCTCCATGGGGTCCTAAAATTGTCCTAAGGATTTAAATTGTCATAAATATCTCATCCAATATTATTAGGACATATATTATTGTAGTTTTATAGAATTACAATATTTTTTTCCCTTATTTACAAGATTTACCCTTTACCCATGGTAAATAAAAATAATTACTTATGTTACTATTCATAACATCCAAAAATATAAGGTAATTATTTTAAAAAAGTGGACCTTCAGATTTAAAATTAGGAAGCCATTTTTTTAAATTCATAATGAAAATTTTTATGAAACTAATTTAAAATTAATTCTCGTTGTCAAAACCAAAAACCTTGTTTTTAAGAATTGAAAACTACCAAAAGATCGACATGTGTTTACGTCCAATTTAAAAGTAAAATTACTTCCAATGACCAAAATTGAATTAAATTTTAAAAACATAATCCAATTAAACATTAGAACAAATTAAAATCACAATCTAAATATATTAATAAATTATATGAAAAGGAAGTTTTGAATTAAAATGCATTATTTTTCACTATTCATTAAAAATGATCTTTCTGAGAAAATTACCAAAAAATTATCCAAAGTGAATTTTCATTTCATGATTCTATAGATGTAGTTTATTTTTTCAGATAGAACATATAAAAGTGACAAAAACTATAATTAAAATTGTTTCTCCATCAAAAGGTTCTAAAACAACATTTTAAAAATATTAGAGTATTTTTTTTCTTAAAATTGGATTCATTCTCATTTTAAGCCTCTAAATTTTTTTATATAAATGTAAAAAAATTTAACAAATAATTATAATAATATTATAGTTAGTTTTATTTATTATCTCTAATACAATGGCTAGGAGATAACTACCATTTAAAATAATATTATTATTATATTACTTTTTGGTATAACTCAATGTTGTGTGCAAGGTAATATTTCGGAGAAACCCGTTGTTTCATGTCAAGTATGCTATCACAAAAATCATCTAATTTACTGTAAAATTTACATATTATTCATAAATATTAATAGATATGAAAAGGTATAATTCTATAAATACTTGGGATCCTACATCATTCCACCCTTTTGGAAATTGCATCCCCGCAATTTTGTTTACTTATCAATTAAGTGGGGGTATTTACCCCTCGTAGCTTTTTTAGATTCCCACATTGCTTCTTAAACGATATGGTTTTTCCAAAATACCTTTACCTGA
Source organism: Viscum album (assembly GCA_963277665.1). Classification (NCBI taxonomy): domain Eukaryota; kingdom Viridiplantae; phylum Streptophyta; class Magnoliopsida; order Santalales; family Viscaceae; genus Viscum; species Viscum album. The sequence continues at coordinate 228,906,560 of OY728167.1, read as the reverse complement.
TTAATTAACTTATTCCACAACAATTTCTCTCTATGGTCACGAATTTGGACTAGTTGTACCACATAAGAAAGATTCTATAACATCCCCAAATGATAATGGGTTAAATGACTAAATGATATGACTCATGTCAATGAGGTGCACCTTCTTTTTCGGGAGCCTTCTTGATTATAACTCCATAGTTAAGCATGTTTGTCCTCGAGTAGTGATCAGGATGGGTGACCTTCTGGGAAATTTCCTAGGGTGTGTGTGAGTGAGGACAAAGCACACTAAAAAGTACACGTGTTGTCCTGTGGGGACAATCATTAGTCAGATGACCCGTTCAGGCATGTGGGTGGACTCTAGGGTGGGCCCCACACATTTCTGGGGCAACTGGGAGTACCTGGTGGGCCAAGACCCGACGGCCATGATAAGGCGGGGTGTTTGTGCTGTCACCGGGACCCGGTTGTCACAGTTGGTATCAGAGGAGGAACCCAGCCTTAAGTGCGGTGCACTGCCTGGGTTGAGATATAGGGCCCACAACGTGGGCGTTGTGCTCTAAAGGGGGGTGATTGTAAAATCCCCAAATGATAATGGGTTAAATGACTAAATGATATGACTCATGTCAACAAGGTGTACCTTCCTATTTGGGAGCCTTCCTAATTAGAACTCCACAGTTAAGCATGCTTGGCCTGGAGTAGTGATCAGGATGGGTGACCTTCTGGAAAGTTTCCCAGGGTGTGTGTGAGTAAGGAAAAAGCACACTAGGAAAGAACAATTGTTGGCCTATGGGGACAATCATTAGTCAGATGAACCGTTCAGGCATGTGGGTGGAACCTATGGTGGGCCCCACGTGTCTGTGCGGCAACTGGGGGTACCTGGTGGGCCAGGACCTGACGGCCATGTTAAGGCGGGGTGTCAGTTCTATCACTGGGACCCTGATAATGGGTTAAATGAATAAATGATATGACTCATGTCAACAAGGGGCACCTTCATTTTCGGGAGCCTGCCTGATTAGAACTCCACGGTTAAGCATTCTTGGCCTGGAGTAGTGATCAGGATGGGTGACCTTCTGGGATGTTTCCCAGGGTGTGTGTGAGTGAGGACAAAGCACACTGGAAAGGACAACTGTTGGCCTGTGGGGACAATCATCAATCAGATGACCCATTCAGGCATGTGGGTGGACACTAGGGTGGGCTCCACGTGTCTGTGGGGAAACTGGTGGTACCTGGTGGGCCATGACCTGACGTCCATGTAAAGGCTGGGTGTCTATGCTGTCATCGGGACCCGGTTGTCACATTTGGTATCAAAGGAGGAACCCAGCCTTAAGTGCGGTGCACTACCTGGGTTGAGATATAGGGCCCACAACGAGGGTGTTGTGCTCTAAAGGGGGGCAGATTGTAACATCCCCAAATGATAATGGGTTAAATGGATAAATGATATGACTCATGTCAACAAGGTGCACCTTCCTTTTCAGGCGCCTGCCTGATTAGAACTCCACAGTTAAGCATGCTTGGCCTAGAGTATTGATTAGGATGGGTGACGTTCTAGGAAGTTTCCCAAGGTGTGTGTGAGTGAGGACAAAGCACAATGGAAAGGACAAGTGTTGGCCTGTGGGGACAATCATTAGTCAGATGACCCATTCAGGCATGTGGGTGGACCCTAGGGTGGGCTCCACGTGTCTGCAGGGCAACTGGTGGTACCTGGTGGGCCAAGACCCGACGACCATGTTAAGGTTGGGTGTCTATGCTGTCATCAGGACCTGGTTGTCACATTTGGTATCAAAGGAGGAACCCAGCCTTAAGTGCGGCACACTGCCTGGGTTGATATATAGGGCCCACAACGAGGGTGTTGTGCTCTAAAGGTGGGGTGATTGTAACATCCCCAAATGATAATGGGTTAAATTGCTAAATTATATGACTCATGTCAACAAGGTGCACCTTCCTTTTCAGGAGCCTGCCTGATTAGAACTCCACAGTTAAGCATGCTTGGCCTAGAGTAATGATTAGGATGGGTGACCTTCTTGGAAGTTTCCCAAGGTGTGTGTGAGTGAGGAAAATGCACATTGGAAAGGACAAGTGTTGGCATGTGGGGACAATAATTAGTCACATGAACCATTCAGACATGTGGGAGGACCCTTGGGTAGGCCCCACGTGTCTGCGGGGCAACTGGTGGTACCTGGTGGGCCAGGACCCGACGGCCATGTTAAGGCGGGGTGTTTGTGCTGTCATCGGGACCTGGTTGTCACAGATTCTCTTCTAACTAAACTACCATTGGACACAAAATAGGATATGGATCCAACATATACTTTGTCAATAGTATAACAATAAAACATTGTGTATCTGGGATAAAAATGGAGGTAAAGGAACTATGTTGGAAACTAATCCAACTTTCCCCATGACTTCATAGGGTCTAATGAACCTCTGAATCAGCTTTCCCTTCTTACCAAAATGCATCATAATTTTCCAGGGAGTTACATTGAGAATGAAATGATCACCTACCTTAAGAGAAATATCCTTCCTCTGGTTATCCCCATAACTTTTCTACCTTCTCTGAGTTGTTATAATGTTCTTCTAAATCAATAGAACGATTTCTACTATCTCTTCTACTAATTTGGGTCCCATCAACTTCGTTTCACCTAATTCATCCCAAAAATCTGGAGTTCGACACCTCTTTCCATATAATTCCTCAAATGGTTCCATCAATATACTGGAATGAAAACTATTATTATATGAAAACTCAACCAATGAATAATGATGGTCTTAAATTCTATGGTAATCCATTAAACAAGAACGTAGCATATCTTCTAAAGTCTGATTTTTTCATTCTGACTGCCCATCTGATTGAGGATGACAAGTTGTACTGAAATTTAATTCAGTCTCTAATGACATCTAAAGGTCTTTCCAAAATTTATAAGTAAACCTAGGATCACGATTAGATACAGCAGAGAGGTGAAAACCATGTAACCTAACTATCTATTTTATATACAATCGAGAATGTAGATTTATTGATATAGTATCTCAAATTGAAATAAAATGAGCATATTTAGTTAATCTATCAAATAATAACCCAAATTTCATTGTTACCTTCCAATGTCTTTGGTAATCCCACTACGAAATCCATGAACACATTTTCCCATTTCTACACTGGAATTAGAAATGGATGAAGCATCCCATTTAGTAAAATCAACTCATCTTTAACCTATTATGAAATCAAACATCTCATGGTAAGGTTACCAATATCTCTTTTCATTCCATCCCACTAGTAATACTCCCTTTCATCTCTGAGCATCTTAGTACATCTAGGATGAACTGAAAAACAGAGAACTATGAGCTTCACATAATAATTCCTTCTTCAACTGTGAATCACAAGGCACACATATTCATTTACAATCCTCAAAACATCATCTTTATCAATGTTAAATTCAGGAAATCTAACCTCATGAACCAATAATACCTTTTTCTTCAACTCATTGTCTTATTTATGTGCATTCATAATTCTTTTTGATAGAGATGATTTCACTACCACCTGAAACAGAATAGATTAATTCCATGCACCAACAACTTCGAAACAAAAATTCATCAAATCAAAAACCAGAGGATCTTATTCCTAATGTTTCATGGTTAATATTGCATTACTCTTCCAAATAAAATCATCATCTACTTTATTTTACTTTCCTAGATAGTAATTAATTGTGAAATAGTAATCATTTGATTAATTCTAGCGAAATTCTATGTATCATTTTCAATCCTTTATGGGTGAATATATACTTCAAACTTTTGGGATCCATATATATTTCACACTTTACGCCATACAAATGACGCCTCCAAATTTTTTAATGAAAAAACAATAGAAGCTAATTCCAAATCATGTGTAGGGTAATTTAACTCATGAGTTTTCAATGGATTTGAAGCCTAAGGAATTACTTTATCATTATGCATTAGGAAACATCCAATTACATTCAATAAATAATATTTATATATAAAAAATTCACCATTTCCAGAAGGCAATTTCAATACCAGATCATTCACCAATCTTCTTTTCAATTCCTGAAAACAATCATCACATTGTTTTATCCATATTAACATAACACCTTTTTGAGTTATCTTAGTTAGTGAGATATATAACCACGAAAAATTTTTAACAGACCTCTGGTAATAACAAACTAAACAAAGAAAACTACAATTCTCGGTTATATTTGTGGGTTTTGGACATTATACAACAACTTTTTTTGCAGGATCAATAGTTATTCCATCTTTAGAAACAATGTGACCAAGTAATGAAATTTTTTGTAACCAAAATTCAGACTTTCTGAATTTCCCATACAATTTATTTTATTTTATGGTCTAAAAGACAACCCTTAAATGACCGACATTATTTTATTTACTTTTAGAATATAACAAAATAACATCAATAAACACAACCAAAAACGTTTCCATGAAATCATTGAAAATTTAATTCCTAAGATCTATGAATATAGAAGGTGCATTGGTTAACCCAAAAGGCATAACTACAAATTCATAATGTATATATCTAGTATGAAACATAGTCTTTGAAATTTATTTATCCTTTACTTTCATCCTATGGTAACCCAACCTCATGTCAATATTTGAAAAATATTGACCTCCCTAGAGCTGATCAAACAAATCATCGATATGAGGGAAAGGGGACTTGTTCTTAACAGTGATGTTATTCAAGGCTCTATAATCAGTGAAAATTCTCAACGAACCACCGTTTTTAATAAAAAAACACGATAGGGGAACCCCATAGTGATGTTCTAGGTTGAATGAAAACTTTATTTAATATCTCATCCAATTGATTCTTTAACTCTAAAAGTTAAATTTCAGCCTTTCGATAAGGGGGTTTTGAAATTGGCTAATCATTAAGAACTAAGTCAATAGAAAATTCAACTTCCCAATTAGGTATTATACACAGAAAGTCCTCAGGAAAATTATTATTATACTCATCAACCACAGGCCCATAATTAATCTGAAAAAATCATTTTTTTCAACAATATGTGCACGGTAACATTCATTTCAATATTTTAATAGTTTCTCAGCTTACTGATTTGTAATCAAAAGCAAGGGTTCATTCCTGCACACAAACTAAAATTCATTCTAAAAATAAATCTCTTTAGCTTGACAGTTAATCTTAGAATGATAAACAGAAATCCAATCCATACCCAAAATAACATCAAACTCTAATATAGGCAAAACAATATGGTTTGTTAGTATATTCTATCCACACATAAGGACATGAAGGTTATTATAATTTATTTTTGTCTCAATATTTCCCCCATATGTTTTTACCACATGTTCAGGATTCATATATTGAGATGGAATTACCAATTTAATAAAAATTTTCTCGTAAATAAATGAATTTGTAGACCCAAAGTCAAAAAACAACTGTCTTAATCTAAATAAACAAACACTATACTTGATAATACTTCATTTTATGGCCCAACATCTTCTAAAGTAGTTGCAAAGGATTTTACCACCCCATTCTCCTTGTAGTCCAGCTACTTTCCATCATTTTAGTTCTTCATCGGACACTAATTTGAATAATGACCCATTTCATTAAACTATATTTTTACTAACTGCAAATCAGATTTTATAATACCACTAACCTATTCTTTTTTAGTGCAATTACAAGCATTATATCCCATTTTTCCATAGCGGAAGCACTTACCATAATTCTAAAGGCATTCCCCAATGTAATATTTACCACAATTTTCACAAACTACAAACTTATGTTTCTTACCATCAGACTTTTTTGATGATTTATTCCATTTTATCTACCAATACTCCCTCTTATTCAATTGTTTTTCAAAGAACACACAATCATCAGAAAACTCCATTTCCACCTTCTCCACACATCGAACAAGTTTTTCTTAACTTTTGAACTCAGAAGAATCTAATTACCTATGATAATTTGACTTTAATCCTAAGTAAAAACAATCAATTTTACTATCAAGATCACATATGAAATATGGATCATACCTTACTAGTCGAGTGAAGTTTTATTTATAAATATCCACTGAGTAATCCTCATATATCATTACAATAATTGTTTTTCCATCCTAAGTCGAACTGCCTTAGGAAAATATTTCTCAAGAACCATACCTTTGAATGCATCCCAGTCAAAATCATCAATCTACTCACTGTCACTGTTATTTTTTACCATAGACCACAACTGATCAGATTCACCTTCAAAATGGAAAATGGAGAGAGTAACGTTTTCATTTTCTGAACCCCTCATGAAATCAAAAAACATTTCCAATTCTTTAATCCACCCTTCATCTAGAATAGGGTCAAATAATCCTCTGAAATATGGGGGATGTTTCCTCCTGAAATGCTCCACTACTAACATGTTCTTTTGTTATTGATCTAGCTGATACCATCCATGGATACCACCACCATGTACAACCCGATTCAATTGTGCCATCACAACATCAAATTGTTCTGTTCTGATTCCAACCTTTTCTGGTTACGGATTTGGTAGGTTTTTTTTTGTGATATTGTCCCATTATAGCTTCCAGGTTTCCTCTATGAAAAAACATTCTAAACATATACTTATCTAATAAGAAGAAACATGGAAATCTTCAAATTATATACCATTTCAATCGAACCATAAAGTAAAAATAATTTATGGGTATTCAATTATCAATATCCTAACATCTCAAGTTATCTAAACTAAACTATGATACCAACTATAAGTCCCTTGCCTTAATTATTTCATAATCTTGTTTTTTGAGCAATATTTTTCTTTCTTTCAAATTGATGAACTTTTTAGGATTAGTGTTTTAGATAATTAGAAAATAACTATTACATCTCAAATATTAAAATGTAGACACATCTACTCAATCAAATTTTCTCACAATAATAAAACTCCTTAAGTAATATAAGAATTATATTCTTGATATAAATCTTCTTGAATTATTAATTTCTCTTACCCAACCTTATACAATGTGAAAAACATTTCAAAAACATGGGATGAGCATAAAAAATCTCAGTAAGGGATATAAAATAATGAATGAAAACATTAGTCCATGAATACATACAAATCAATTAAATAAATCTTTTCACTCATTAAACATATGCTCTTTAAAATACCTCATGAAATCATAATATTTATCTATAAATCATATAAATCATATAACCAAAAGGTCACTTGTGTCATCCATAAAAAACTAACATTATAGTTTTCACAGCTATAGAGGGAGTGACCTTCATGGTTACTTTTGAAATACCCATCATAGTATATTCCCAAAATCTCTAAGTAGAAACATTAATGTTTACCTCTGTCACATTACCCAATGAATTGAATAGCTATCATAGGTTCACCCACCCTTGGTTTATCATGGATCCATCCATATACGTAAACAATTCCCAAGAACTATAACATAATCCTAACACATAAAACAAGCATAATGGAAAGATAACATTTCCCCATTACAATCATAATATATCAATCCAAAAGCCCAAACTCCGTCAAATTATTTATTATAATAAAACCCCCTTTTAAAGTATTAATGGGTGAACCTAAACACACTTCATAACTCAAGGAATTACATGTCCCAAAGGTTATAGAGATTAAAACTAGACTGATATCCAAGAATTTGTCCCTCCCAAGCATTTGATCTTGAAAATTCTCTCCAATGTTGCATGGATGTTCGGCCTGCAAGTTTCATGTTTCAAAGAATAGGCCCAGTCCAATGGATTATGACATAACCTATCAAATAACCAAATCCTCAAATCTAGGAAAAGATGGATGGAAAGATCTAGAACCACCTATGTGTCATATTTCCTGGGGTCATCTCTGGGAGCATACCATTCCAACAGACCACTCAAAAACCATTCCACCAATCCACAAAATCCCCACAAACTAAATATCAACTAGAGGAATTGATCCCTTCACAACAGAATGATTTTGGATTATTTTCAAAGCATTACAAGATCTTGAGATTGCACTATTTGTGAGAACAACCTTAATGGGTGAAGGTGTGAAGCCGGACTCTCCCACTGCACAACATTGCATGAACCAAGACCTGAGGAACCCCACCACGACCATGAGGCACCCTTCATCCATGTCCACATCAACCCAAAGGGGAGGACTAACCAAGGAGCATGGATCCGATTATTCAAAACCTAGGACTGGAATATCAACAACATGTCAATGGAGCATCACCATTGAGGGGAACCGAGTAGATCTTGGATAGAAACACCACTCTGGGATTTAGCCGATCAGAATAAAGATTCATAACAACCCTCCCCAGCATCTGAATAAGTCAAGCCACGGGAACCATATGGGACCAGAGAGGAAGGAGAGGTCCACTCCAGCAACGACACCACCGTAAGAACACCAACATCGCACAATAGAAAAACATTCAAAATGAAACTAAAACCACAAACCTCTAATACATAAAACCACCTTCCACATCCAAAAACCAGTAAATCCCCCCCCCCTTTCGATCCACTTCGGAGCTGACACAGAACCACACTTGAAAGAACCCAAATCTGAGATACATCCAATACAAGATCCCAAATCTAGAAGCCATCGTGAAGCCACATTGATGATGCGCTGATTCCATGCCGCACTATAATCCAACATCGAGATCCAGACAACTGATGCCCCAAGCTGAGATTTTGAAGCATCTATCCTCACCAACTCCATCCGCAAATATAAATCATCAGCTGGCCACGTCGACACCGAGTTGGGATCATGTCTGTTGATGCCAAGACACACTGATGCACCGGAGGGGGGGATGATAAGATAATGTAGATGAAACCATATGCACTCGGGAGGGGGAGAAAGACGTTGCTCAAAGGCAGGAAATCACAATATATCATTTCAAGATATTGAAATAATCAATACTTTCTCAAAACTATTTTCAATACCAATATATTTGAAAATGGTATATTGGAATTATTTTCCTTTTAAAAACAGTACTTCTTATTTAAGGAATCCAAATATCAAATAATGCTCACAGTGGCGGAAAGGTCGTTGTTACTGCATAAGTTTAAAATAAACATTACTTTTGTCATTTAGTAAAACAATTCATAGGAAAATATTACTTTTGAAAACCATTGAATTAAATTAAAAGAAAACTGGTTTAATTATACACCGTATAAAATAAGGACATGTATAAACAAAAATATTCCTCAATGATAGGATATTGAGAAGAAGTCCCTTACCTTGAGTCTGACTTGTCTTGTTCATTATTTATCTCCCTGAATAATAAAAATAAGTTAAATTATACTTGATTCAGAACATTTTTTATTTTTATTATTCTCATTATATCACTTATTACGACGATATACTAATTATTTAATTACTTGAGTTCATGTTGGACATTTTGTCAATATTCGGTACTTGAGTCGAAAAATGAACTTGTTTATATATAAATTGTACATGTAGTCAAAAGTCTATTGTCTCTATAATGATATTCATGATTTAAATATCATATCTTTTCATTATATATGTAATTTTATCATTCCATTACAAATGGAGATAAAAATGAAATTCATCGTTAACAGTGAAGGTAAGCCTTACGTACGCATGAACGCTACTTTCATTTATTTTTCATATTTAAAAGAATAAAAATTAAATGATAAATAGGTTTGTCATAATTCCATTATAATATATATGTTATATATTTTACATAATATAATTAATTTCAACTCTGATATGTTCTATGAATTGAATGAAAGAGTCATATCAATTTGAGTGGGCGATAGACCACACTTCCTCAAATGAAATTATAGTATTTTACACATTTGGGAAAGCATAAAGTTATGTTGTAAATAAAAAATAAATAGTAATATATTAAATATAAATATAACATATATCATATATAAATATAGTTCCATCATAATGGCCTCCATGATTTTGGTATGATAATATTGAATAATCATTATTTCGTGAGGCAGTAGTCCGCCGTACACAGAAATAGCATATTTGTATCCATTAGATGGAGTTGTGTGTATGTTTACTTATAATTATTATCATAAAAACATCCTAGTATATTGGGGAAACTTTTTTGTTATGTAATAATATAATAGGAATATCATAGGTAGTGGATATAGAAAATTATGGAAATGAAATTGAGAGAAGACGTTTTCTCAAAATCGGGTAACTTCTTTTGAATTGTGCCAAAAGGCTTTCTTGAATTTCCTTATTCCCAATGTAAGGATTATAAGAGGAGGGAGGGATATTGGATGATTATTTTATTATAAATTTTATGCTACAATTGTCTTTACTGGTGTGAATATGTGGGTAGAGGTGGTTTCCTTTTATAAGAGGGATGAGGGGCACTTTCGGAAAGTTTTGAAATATTATTTTATTATAAATATATTTTTTATTTATAATAGTTCCAATGTTATATATTTCGAGGCTAATATGATAATATATTTTAATCCTCTAAATAAATAGGTCTTAGACACATTTAGGTTACAAAATTAACCTTATCGTTTAGCTTTAACCCTTAGTTAAAAACATTAATTATTACCATGTATTTGTGTATTTTCAAAATATATGGTTACTATAGTTATTATAAAATGAAAAGAGAATAAAAACTGGATATTTAATGATATTTTTAACAATATATAAGTTATTTATACGAATCTTATATTATTAAGACAATTATATCATTTAATAAAATATTATTTGTTTTCAAAAAACATTTATGTCATTGTTGACACTATTTAGTAGTTGATTTTTGTTAAAACCATAAAAACATCATTTCTTCGAACAAAAGGAATTAAATAAAATATAATATTTAAATATCATCCATAAATTTTTTTTATGGAATCAAAATATTCAAATTAAATTTATTATAATATTTAAAATATCATTTATTTGAATCTTTTATTAATGAAGCAATCACTCCATCGCCATTGTGGTATAATTAAATTTATTTTTTTATTCTATAAAATTTATAAATAATATAAAATAATTTATGAAATATATTTATCTTACTAATTATTATTTATAGTCAAAGATATCATTTATATAACCCTATATTAAAATTGTTTTAGTAAAATATACATGTTTATGTTATATTTCTCTTTACTTTAACTTAATTCTTATAACATGTCATTATCACACCCAATTATCTCTATGGGGTCCTAAAATCAACCCAAGGATACCCATGGTTGTAAATATCTCATAAAATAGGATTAAAACATTTTTTACGGTAGATTTATATTTTTATAATATTATTTTTTACTGTTATATAATAGATTTAACCTTTAACCATGGTAAATAAAAATAATTAGTAAAATTGGAATTCATAATTTACAAAAATAAAAGATAATTATTTAAATAATTTGGAACTTATGATTCCAAATATGGAATCCATTTTTCCAAATTCAAAACACATGATTTTCAGAAATTAATTGAAAATTAATTCCCGTTGCCAAAACCAATTAGAGTGTTTTTCAGAAGGAAAAACTAACAATAGATCGACATTTGTTTATATCCAATTTAAAATTTATATTACATATAATGACTAAAATTGTATTAAATTTAAAAAACATAATCCAATTATTCTTTAAAACCAATGAAAATTGCAATCTAACTTTATAATAAATTAGATGAAATTGCGGTTTCGAATTAAAATGCAGTATTTTTCACTATTTATTAAAAATGTATTTTACTAGAAATTTGCCAAAAATTTATCCAAATTAAATTTAGATTTTTTGATTCTATATAAGAAGTATATTTTTCCAAATATAACATCTAAAAGTGGAAGAAAACTATATTTAAAATGGGTTCTCTATCTAATGGCGGTAAATCGACTATTTAAAAATATTAGAGTATTTTTTGCTAAAAAATGGATTCATTATCATTTTACACCTCAAAAAATTATTGGATAAATTTAAAAATACTTAAAAAAACATGTATAATCATATTCTAGTTAACTTTATTCATTCCCAAGAATACAAAATCTAGGCGTTAATTACCATTTAATATAATAATTTTATTATATTATTTTTTGGTATAACTCAAAATTGTGTGCAACGTCGGATTTTGAAGAAACCAATTGTTGCACGTTGAGTATGTTATCCGAAAAAGAATATTATTTAATGTAAAACTAATATCATATTCCAAAATATTAATTGATATAAAAAAATATATTTTATAAATACATAGGATCATACAAAAAAATCATTTATTAGAGTGATAAATAATATAATCATGTAAATAATTCCTAATATATCTAGAATTATTACACATTCTTATCAAAATGTGACACTATTGGTTTATCCTATATCGCTTTCAGTTCCATGTTGGTTATTTAAATTATTTTCTTATATTATTCATAAAATATTGTAAAAAAATAAATGAACCATATATTGACACCATCTAATTTAATCCTAGAATAACATAAATAAATATTACTTCATATTACATGAATATTCAATATATATCACAACAATAAACACCCAAGAATCAATAATGTTTTAGATTATTTGGAGAGAAGATGAATAATTAACTAATTTCCTGAAATATCATCAACATATCACATAAATTTCTGCTCTCATAATACCCATCCTAGAAATATCCTACATAATATCGTTATTCATAACCCAGGGAAATGGAAACATAATAAATGGTGATCTTAGATGCTCATTAAGCATAAATATGGGGAAATATTGAATATCATAAGTTAGAATAATATAATCATAAGGGTATATGTAATTGATAAAAACTTACATAATTTAGACTGAATCAGTCATAACACATAAATTATGATTCATGGTATAAAACTCTTCCATAATAAAATACAAGATTCATAAGAGTACATAATTACTAATAATAAATAGCGAGTTATAAGAGAATATCATAATCATAATAACATTCAATAGGATTATGAAACAATGATGAAAATATAAAATCATTTATTTAGTCATGTATAGCTTCCAAGACAATCATAACATGATCGAAATAGTCCCATAGTGTATTGGTTTCACTCCTCATTCGGTTTTCATTCATGGTGCATAGAGTTCCATATTGGACTAGGTTCAATTATCATTCAATTTCATTTTATATCATCAGATATCAATATTTAATCAATACATTAGAATTACATAAAATTCTGGTCTGATGAATAATATAATGACAACCATACACATGTGTTCCACAATATCATGGAAATATTCCTCATTTAATCATAGAATAATTAACCCTGAAGAACGAATTGGGTTTCATGAAAACATCCTTAAAACAGCATCATCATAAGACATAATGGGATGGAAATAGTACGATATCATTCAATCATATCCGTATTGAATCATAATATTCTATAAATAATGTTTACAAAGATGAAATATAATTTCATAAAATCATATGAAATATGACTTAAAAAATAAGAGAATAAATTATTTTCTTTTAGTGACTTTTAAAAACTAAACATTAATATAAAATTGGTAAATAAGGATTTATTTATAAAATCATGGAAACATATAATAGAATATTATAATAAAATAAATTTCATGGTATTTGGAAAATCTTTTTAATCAATAAACATTAAAAAGATTCTTTTCAAACATATATAAAAAGTAAAACATAATCAGTATAGAACACATTATAAAAATCATTTTTAAGCATTTTTAAATTTATTTTAATATTGTTGGAAGTTTATTTAAACAATAATTTTATAATATAAAATATTATTATTGAATATATTTAAAATAATATGGGCATGGAAAAAAAGTATTCTCGACTAAAAGGAATAAATAAAGGAGAATTTTCTCAAAAACAATATTTTTTGTATTTTTAAATAAAAAAGAGGGATAATGGAAAGAATATTTTAGAAAAAAAATTAAAGAGAGTATAATAAAAGTTATGGGGTTTAATAGGGACATATTATACCATTTCTCCAAAGTAGAATCAAAAATAAATAATCTTAGTTTAAAATGAGAATCCAACATAAACCCTTACCTTAGGTTCTGACTTGCTTCGTACATGATGTAACCTCCTATATAATAAATTTATATTTATTATAAATATATATATATATATATATATATCATAACCATATTCAAACCTATATTAATTAATTTAATTGATTTATATCTTTTAATCACCCATTTATTTATAATTTTGTACTAAAATAAATATACATGTGTAAACTGTAAAATTTTCCATGCATATTTTATGTTGGATATTTCAGTCCATACACCATGGTTATGGTTTAATTATCTCGATAATATTAATAATTTAATAAATATTATATTTATTCAATATTTAAATTTTAATATAAATTAAATTAATGAGGGTATGAAAAATTAATTACATTACTTCGTGGAGGCGGTAGTTTTCATGTACGCACAAGTGATGTTTTAATATTTGAATAGATGGAAATAATGGAAGATAAATGTAATTTATATTTAAATATTATCAATTATATAATAAATATAACATGATTCAATAAATTTATCAACATTCCAGCACTGTGAGTCAGTGATGAAAAAATAAACACATCGCTTCATGGAGATGGTAGTATGTATGTACGCATAAACAAATCATTAATTTTATATTGAGTAGAAAGGAGATATAAAATGGTTGAATAATTAATATAAAAACATTATGTTATAGTACATATTATTATTTAATTATATTAAAATGGTTATATAATGTTTGGAAAAGTTTTTAGAAGAAATAATCATGAAAAGGGTTGGTAAGAACATATACCTCTTCCTTGAGTATCATCCTTTTGATTACACCTTATGTAGTATTAGGGTTTTATTTTGGGAATATAGAGACCTATATGATGTGTTATGTAAATTTCAAAAGATATTTTAGTAGGTATTTTTATAGATATAGTACACAAAGTGTGTGAAAAAGTTATAAGAGGAGGAGCACTTTTATAATTGATAGGAGTGGCACCCTTATAAATATTCAAAATTTAAAAATAAAAAAAAATATTTATCATTGGAAAGTGGAACCAAATAGTTAAATTTTATAATAAATTATAATATATTTTAAAAATAAACACAAAAATTCAAATTTACTCATGTTTTAGTGATAATTAAAATCTTATATCTTAGTTTAATTCCTTCATCCAACCTTATAAACCTTATAGTGATAACGAAACATAGATCATAGTACTAGTAATTATGGGAAAAAATTAAGTTTAACATTTTACCTAATATTAATGGTACTAATTTAAAATATTTATTATATTTTTCAATATTTAATTAGTATACGTGGCATAAATTTAATCAAATATTTTTACATAAAACACAAAAAAATAATTTTTAGAAAAAAAGTATTTCTAAACAAAAAATGATTTTATTCTTATTTCATGAGTATTAAATACCATTAGATAAATGTTATTTTTTTATATTATTATCTACACATTTCATTATTATACTTCTTCAATAGTTATCAATTTAATCTAATAATATGAAAACTCATTTTTTTCATAAAAACAATTTTTGAAAATTATCTCTTTTACCTTCATATGATTTTACCTTATTTCTAATAAATTTATAATTTATGTATGAATAATAGATCATGTTTTTATATATGTACAAAAAAAATTACATGATTTTGTTACTCAAAATAAAATAAATTATATTTTAAAATATATATATAATAAACAACAATTGTAAACAAAACACTTATGTTTATCCAATACTTACTCGAATAGAAATCCTTATCATTTATAAAATATTTATTGAATGATATTAGTTTAATTATTACATTAATTTTTTCAATTTAATTTAAATATATATTAATTTATTTCATTTATATTGTTATAATTTTATTTATCACTTAATCCTAGTGTTTCATCCATCAAAATATGTCAAACACGTCAATTTTGTTAAAGATAAATATATTCTAAAATATTGGGGTACTAAAATCATTAGTTCCACCATTTTCCCAATTATATACCCATTCATTTTTAATTTCTACTAATATTTTATCATTTATTATATGATACAATATTTCCATCACCTAACAAATATATAATAATTTATGTATCATTTTTTCATTTTTCGATTTTTTTATTTATTGATTTTCAATTTTATTAATTCATGGATAATCTAGATTTTTTTCAAAAAAAATAACAAGTAAAATTGGAATATTAAATCAAAAAATCAATCCATTATCATCTTACTATATAGAAATTAACATATATAAAAAAATTTAAAATCAAATGAAAATATATTATCAAGACCTGTGTTCTCTGGACTGTGAAATTGAGAAAAAAATTGAAATTTTGATTTCAGTTCCTCATGAAGGGTAAATAATATTATTTTCAGAGTATATGATACTATTTTTTTACCAATATATTTTTCTATTAATAGTGTTTTTACCCGAGGATAAGAGTTTTGTGGAATCCCATGTCATTCAAGTTTTCTAAGAATAATTAATATTTAATATTTAAAAATTAAATATTAATTTATTTGTTTGTATTCATTCAATGATATATTTTAAACAATGTGTTGGATAGAGATTTATTCTCTTAATTTGAGTCCATAACAGGGGTTTCCATATTAAATTTATAAACTCATGTTATGTTTCGGGGTTAGGCATGTTCGTATTTTTCTTTTTTATTTTCTTTTTCTTCCATTTCTTTTTTACTCTTTTCTTTCTTCTCCTCCCCCTAGCATCTCACATACTCCGCCAATGGGATCTCCTTCAACATGAACTAGATATAAATGGTAGAGTAAGACAAATAGATAGATAGATATATAGGTAGTTATTTATATAGATAAATAGATAAGGAGAGAGATAGAGCTAGATGATGTGTGGTGCCTCTACGGAGCTCGGGATCCAGATTGTGAAGAGATAGTTATGGACCCTGGATATGAGAAAAGATCTAGAAAATTATTCCTAAAGGTAGGATATTTTAACTTTTCGGACATTAATCATTATAGATTTAATTTTTTTATGTTACTATTATGATTGTTATGGACCCCCATGGGATCGATCCATTCTTAATCCGGAGAAAAATGGGGTTTTGGGCCATTCACAAGGATTTCCCATTCAAAAAACATGATAACACAGCTTGTAATTCCCTAACACATGTTGTGTGTCATGAATATTTATGGAAGAGATATTTTTGTAATTATACACCTTTTATTAGGATTACATTATATGTTGAATAACTTGGATAGAAAGCTGAGTAAATGATCATATAGAGTTATCTGAACTACATGTCACGCCCCCGGGGTATATACCTTGTAGTCATACTCATCTATATTATTGATTACATTTCTAGACAACCCATATGGGGGAACATGTCTATGTAGAGTACATGGCCTTACTCTCTGTGGGATACACAACGTGTATATGTACACAGCTAGGTATAACACATGGTCAGGACATGTTTAGTACATGGAAAGTATCCCCATGTAGGGTACACACTATGTACCTGAGTTTTATATTCTAGGTTTAGATGAAGTAAATGGACATGTGAATCTATCAGAGTATATATTGTGGACTCAGATATAAAATCTGGGTATTTATCCCTTACTACACTTTTGATGTTCTATCACGTTTTTATTCCTCAATGATTTTTTTGGAAGTATGAGTAGTCCGATTTGTATTTTTTGCAAGTAGATAATGATAATTCAGCCTATGGGATGATTCAAGGAATGTTTGAGTTGTTTTGGGTGGGAGGGATATGATAGATAGGTTCTTACTCTAGTAAATGAGTACAGTTTTTTCCTTTAAGTGACACATAGTATGAGAACCACATAAGGGGTCGTATGAAATGGTTAGTGGATATGGAATGGGTTTTCCAAGGTCATCATCTAGTGTATCATTGGAAAATTCATGTTTACCCAGACTGATACCTCACTTCATTTAATATATTTCTTTAATCATTTAGACTAACCTTGAGTGAGACATGAGATAGGCCACGATCCATCTCCCTAGATTGATGATTTGTGGATTTCCCCTTGAGGAAATCTCCCATTAGAGGTGTTTTTATTTAGGAATGTTAGTTAATGGGATATTATAGAATACTGTTTCATTAAAGATCCCCTATATGGTTCCTCCAAATATTTTTTAACCTATAGGATCCCATATATGATTCATCCTCATATGTTTCAACCTATAAGATACTATGTAAAATTTATCAACATTATTTATGATTATTTATTATTTCAAAAGTGAGGCCTTCTCTTATGTTTTGATTCAGAGGATATCAATAGGGATGCCTTCTCTTATGTGTTGACCTCGTGGATCCCATGTAAGATGCATCTCCATTGTTTTTGACATGAGCGACCCAATGGGTGCCCAATTGATTGACCAACACCAAGCTAGGGTGTTATGCATTTGGGAGGAGATAGAAGTGGGTGACATATTAAAACCCATTCCAAAATTGTGAGCCTGAGTTGTTTTATAATTAGTGATATGTTTATGAATTCAGACACCCTCACACTTTACTTATGCATTTACTTGGTTACTTTGGATGTAGCTTTGATTACTTGAGGTACATACATGTATTAGGATGATGAACCTGATGTGATGATCCATATAATAGGGATGACCAAACATATTTCCTTGACTTTGTATATTGATAATTTCTATTATTGAATCTTTATTGGGGTACCTCTATGTATTTACAAGGAACAATCTTCTATGCATGTTTGACTAGAGGTTACCTAATTGGGATTCTCATAAGTAATTCATGGGAACCATATTATGATCCTATTATGATCTAATGTTGGACACATAACTCCACATCATTATTTGTGAATTGTTGGACATAGAGATCCATATTTTTTATTATTATATAAGGTACGTGGAGCTCCCCTCCATTTATTGACAGTTCTGGGACATGATACGTCATTCCCTTTTTTTGTATGTCGTACATGTTTCTACACATCATTGATTATGATATTAGATATGAAACTCCTCCACACATAATGGATAATGATGGACATTGAAATTTGGAGAGAATTACTTATATATATTTCCTAAGGGTCATCCCCCTTAGGGGTAATAAAATCTAGAATTTTGACATTTCCTACAAATTGGGACCCTGGACTCAAACTTTGGACTATATTTACATTTCTTGAGTGCTATGAGATACATCTTAATGACATATTCACATGATTTTCAATCAATCAGAATCTTGAATTAAAGTATGAATTTTTAATTGGTTGTATATTATTCATGTTTTTTTCGTTATTCATTCTTGATTTTTCTCACAAGGAATAGTATATTTCATTGTCATTATTTTATGACTAGACAATATAGGTTCACCATTGGGGGTGTCCTATTGAGATTTATTTCTCACCCAATGTATGTGTGCCTTAATGTTCTTGTAGACCATATGCCTACTTTTAGGTTAAACACAAATTCATAATGGATAGAGTTGAGGACTAGGGTTGCATGATCAACTAGATATGCTCATGTGCATTTTTTATATCGGAGTGAGAGCATCTCAAAAGTGTCCTAGATACTGGGTATCTAGTTCATATCAAAGTTATAATTAGATTCATGTACTTTTATTTTTATTTCTTTTATTCCACTATACGAGGTCAGACCAGTGGGTGGTCTGTGTTGTATTTTATATTGTTATTTGGTACTATATATAATTTCATTTATTATATCTTATTTATATTAATTTCATCTAAACTCTAAGTATTTACTATTATGAATGATGTTTAGTTATTTTTGTTATTTCACTTACTCGGATATGAGGGCATTGTCTCCCCACCAACACATCCTTGTCCCTACATAGTAGTTGGATTCCTCTAGGAGATGTAGAGGTATGTATTAATCATTTTTTCCAACTATTTTTTTTACTATATATATAGAGAGTTGGGTCGGGATGTTACATATATTCTCTATAAGGGGAAAACTATATCTTTTTAATCACAACCTTTCTACTAAGTTCCTTATTATTTATTTTTTTTCAAAAAACAAAAGTATTATAGTTTCTTTAAAAAAATGATGGGATAATTTTCTAATAAGTTACTCTAGTTATGAGTCAAAACGTCATTTTATTTCCTAAAATGGTATATTATTCCTATAAATGACATGTGTTATAAATTAGAAATATAAATGAAATTTAAAAATAATACACGATTATGATTTATTATAGACATATTGGTATTTCTAATCCATGATTTGAATTCACAATGGAAAGTTAAATTTTATAAATATCAAAACCTCCATCCCCTTATAGAAAACCCATTATTAGACCTTCTAATAACATTAAATTAAATCACACTGTTCCCACTTATGATTTTTTCTCACAATAACATTAATTACATTTTATCTGTATTTATAATAGAAACAACATTTATACTCCCTTATCTATCATATTGAATTGGTATATACTTATTAACGTCATTATTACTATTTGGTGAGCTATAAATAATGTGTTTCGAACAAATAATATTTTTTGAAAAATTTATTTAAAAATTCCCTCAATGAATTCCATCTTTCATTATCAGAAATATTCTATTAAACATATTTTTCTCCATTATATTTTAAATCATAAAATCTATGATCACTTCTCAAAAAATATTGGATTACTATTGGATTGACATAGATTATTAACCTTAATATAGTATTGTTTCCAATGGAGGATAAACTATAGAAAAATTTTAGTGGAATGTCCTATATGATTTTGTTTATTTTCATTAATTAGGGGGTTTGTTTTTTTCAGTAATTACCTCTTATATATATGTGGTAATTTCAATTAAAATAATATTTTTCTTTAGATTTACAAAAATTTGGGTATTTATTCGACATTAAACCTTACAACAAATAATAAACATGTATAAATACAAAACTAAACTACATTAAATATATATTATATATCATTGATTAATAATTATATTAATGAAATGTCATTGAGAACCCCAACTAATGGGATTTTATATAATTAATATTGATATCTCATGAATATATCGTATGGTTCGAGTGAATTTGGGTACAATAAAAATTCAATGATATATCCTTGAAACCAATACTAAAATATTATATGTATAGGATGTTATTCATGTGGAGACACTCACATTCTTCCTTGAATTCTTTTATGGAAAGAATAATGTTCTTTGTAATTTGGTCATCAAAACTAATATCCGTTAATTTTTATCTCCCATTTAGAATAATATTTCTTCCCTAATGTATTCTAAATATATTTTTTTAAAAATAAGTTATTTATTAATTATTTAAAAGATTATAATGTTATTTCAATCCCATGAAAAGTGAATACAATTATAGGAACATTAGATAAAATTTTTAAATACTCGATTATTTCAGGTTAACTTAACAATAAATGTGATATTCCTTAACAAACTGAATGATTTATATGAATAAATAAATTAAAAGTTCACTATTATGTAAAAAATGAATTATATACCATATAATTTGCTAAAATATAGTCTATACCACTCTATGTTATATGAATGATTTTTATGTTATGTGTTATATCACTAGTCTTGATATGCATGTGGTATAATATTATAAATAATTACTATATAAACATTATTCCATGATGTTTTTCATCAATTCATCAAATGAATCAAGACGTGTTATTGGAGTTATAAACCTATTACATTAATTATTTAAATTATTAATAAATTAATATATTCTTGCGAATTATATCTTACAATATTACAGTAAATAAATAATTACATAATACCTTGACATCAATTTTCTTTAAAATAATTCTTTGTATTTTTTATCATATGTAATTTATTAAATAATTGATTTAAATTAAGATACATTACCTTTTGAATGGTAATGAGACATGATAGAAATATGCTTGGTCAAAACACTATCGTTTATCTTTCTCTTTTACCAATAGAGGTACTAACATGCCATGAAAATAACATTTAGTCATATGGATGTGATTATTGATTTATAAAATCAATGGATTGCCCGTATATACAAGAATATAATGAATATTATTGATTGAAACTTATCAAGCATCACAATATTGACGTTTTGGATCGACAAAGTAAAGGTACATGTATAATTTATGTTTATTACTTATTTTCTAAAACATCTCTTAAAAGATCTTGATTTTTTTGTTTTAGTTTTTTCACTACATCTAGATTTTTATTAAGTATTAAAAAAAATTACTGTTATCAAAGGCGTATAAATTTATGTTTGGAATAAAAACATATTTTTTTTGAAAATTATTTTTTTCATAAAGAGATACTATATCACATCATAAAATATAACGATGTAATATTGTAGGATATGATTTTGTCTGATTATAGAAAATGGATGGGATTTTTTTATAATATGATGTGGGAAGAGTGATATGTGTTGATACTAATAGTGATCAAAGTGAATGGATTGACAAACAAGACCTTATCTTGATCAGAGGCTTCAATGAAGGGAAGATCAATATTAATGAGTACCTGCAGGATTGGGATCATCTAGCAACACACATTGAAGATCTAATTACATAGGATCTAGGCTTATAGGTACCCCTTTCTTGGAAATTATTTAGGTAGAATGCCTCTGATAGGATCAAGTTAGTTTTCAATAAGTATGTGGATTACTTTAGTGTTGTACCCAGTTGAACTTGGGGTTTCTCACTTTTCCATAAAGTGTTTTGTTAATAAAAAATTTAATTTTCATGTCATATAGTGAGATTGCAACACACATATTGACAATTTATATTGTAAGGTGTGATTTAGGTATCATATGTGTAATAATTTTGTTGTTATGGGTTAATGTCTCCACATGGAATTTTAATTTTTTGGATATATGGGTGGGGAAGTTAGAATTTGGTGTATTGAACTTATTTTTTATCTATATAGTATTAATTAGAGGATATTTATATTTAGTATCAGGATTATTGGATATTATCTAAGGTTGGGGTCAATATCAGTGGATTTTATTAATATCTATGTAAAATACTAAAATTATAAATTAAATTTATTTATTTAAATTTAAAAAAATATATACATGAAAAATAATGATCATGAAGATAGATTAGTGTTACACCAATATTGTCATCAACAGTGTCAACCCAATTTTTTTTAC
Organism: Viscum album; assembly: GCA_963277665.1. Lineage (NCBI taxonomy): Eukaryota > Viridiplantae > Streptophyta > Magnoliopsida > Santalales > Viscaceae > Viscum > Viscum album. The sequence continues at coordinate 228,883,601 of OY728167.1, read as the reverse complement.
AATACATCCAAAAATCACCATCATGATTTGTCAACATATGCATATAAATCTAGATTGACAGATAGCCTCGTCCTAAATGAGAAGTGTCATGATGTATTCCCACATATAGACCCCTCACCTGAAACTCAGAGTAAATTCACCATTTATATCCCATCAATGAATTGCTCATGTCTAGTATCTATGATATTTCATATCATGGGAATAATTAATGATAAAATAACTCATAAATAATTTACATCCGAAAATCCATCACACATTCACTTGGTTACTCATATCATAGTGATCTAGCAATAACTAAACCACCCACAGGTGGATGTTTAATGGTGAAAATTGGACGATATATCTCTCAACATCATGAAAAATTATAGAGTCTTAAATATCACACAAGTATAAATTTAAAATTTTAACTAAATAATAAATAAACAAATATAAATTTATAAAACATTGATGAAAATATCTATCATCTAACAGGGAATCAAGAACCCTACATAGTAAGACTACAATATGAGTCATCTCATGTTCTCATAAATATGTCGTCTAGACCCATTACATAGTATACAATATATTGTCTATATATCATCTCATAATTTTAACCACCGATGCATAATTAAATTTTTTTAATATCTGCAATAATTTTCCATTATCTCTTACATAAATTATGGAACCCAAACTCATACAAAATGATAATGATGTCAATTGATCTCCCGAAATTCTAACTCATATAGACTACCCATGGTTGAAATCAAAGAAATTATGAACTATATTTAAATGATTCATGATCCCCATCAAAATATTATTAATTTATAATCTATGGTGTTAGAAATTCTTCATTAAAAAAATTCATGCATAGGAATATGGTAGTCACTACATCAATTACAACATACCCTATTGTGACTACATGTACTATAGTTCCTTAGTAATACTTATTCTAATATATCCTAACCAATCCTCACATTTTTCTAGCGTCATAATCCATCACATCACTCTGATTTTAATATAACTCATCCCATCTCACTGGTAATTGAAATACCCAAACCATCATCGACTAATCCATTGGCTAGAGATTAGGTTTTTGGTATCCACACAATCATGTGAGGCATTACCTGTAAATGTACCTATCACATTCTATTAAACACCAACATCCACCAGGATTTCATAATATTTAAAATTGATAGAAATAAATATATATATATAAATAAACTAAGATATAATGGGACTAATATAATAAAAACAACCAAAGTAGTGGGTAAACTGATATAAAATAGTTCATAGGTACAACCCACAAATTGGATACATATGACATATCCTAACTAGTAACATCCAAGATTTTTATGGTCTACGAGTGGTTTCTATAATGGCATCCCCTACACTAGTTATCTACATCCACTGTCATATCGAAGCTCCATGAAAATCCATCTCCTACATTAGTTAGTCTATATAAACACAAGTAAATCAACACACAGGTGTTCATGTAGAGGTGAGTATAAAATTTTTTAGTATGGTTCACTCAAGTGGTGGACTGGCCCAAATAAAGAATTTACTATTTATGTGTGTAAGTGGTAAAAATAGTGTTCACAATAGACATTTTTCAATGTTATCATCCACATATACAGAATTATAATGAAACCATATCAAGCTACCCATGTCTAACTTTTATAGTTTAGCACCCACTGTGTTTCTTTGAGATATAGATTTTAGTGTTTAATAATTTTTTTTCATTTATTCCATTATTTTTTGTTTTTTCAGATATTATATAATTTTTGTTAAGCTGATGTTATGGACTCTAATAGGAAACACCATAAAAAATAGAGTTCATGTTTTGAGGCCTTACCCATGGGGTGTGTTGTGCTACAACAAGGGGAGATCATGTCACAATATGACCCAAGCAGAGGAGACATTTTTTTGGAGTACATTGCACCACGATAAGGGGAGGTCAAATATATTCTTGTCCAAATAAGAGAGGTGGTTTTATAAGATGTTTCATCATCCCTTGATTAGAGGATTTCACACTATGACCTAGAACTCCCAGATAATAAAATGGTGAATTTCCCCTTATATCTATATCGATTCCTAACCCTATTGTCCCTTATTCTATCCCATTCGCATGACCTAGATTCTCTCAGTCGTGAATCTATCCTCATTATTATTTATTAGTGGTCTTATATTTATTTTTGTTGTAATCTTTAAGGTTTCTCTCAATTTAATAATGATTCATTCTCCTCGCTTCCTATATTCACTTATTCATAGACTTTATTCAAGTTCCCTTTCCCTAGTGGCCATAATGATCAATATTATAACATGGGATGAGTTCATAAAATGGATTCATAACATTTTTAGGATTTTTAGGAGCCCTCTTTCTATAATCTAGTGGTGTTAAACAAAGATGATGAGTTTACATCTATTATGATGTATGTGTCTCTATATAACTGATCTTTACTTTGACATGCATGGGGAACTTGAGTTTTTATGTCTTTTCGTACCACAATATGATTTAAATATATTATTGAGGGATACTTCAAAATATTTCCTTATGATTCTTGGCTTTGATATAACACACAAATATTTTTTGATATGTATCTTCTTAAATAAATTAAATTTATCTGATAGTTTACGTTTCATACGGCACTGAGATTTAACAAACCATTATATACTTTTACATTTTAACATGATTGTGAGAATTGTAATATGAAAATTAGAAATAGTAATTTGGATCTTATATTATTAACCTCACCTATAAAATTATAAATAAAATTTATGTTTCTCATAAATGAAAATTTGATACATCTGATCATGAAATAAGTAAATAAATTTTTTCAAAAATGACAAATTATGTGTCGGTATTTTTGGGAAAGGTAAATGTGAATTTACAATTTTTAATTAATATAATGATTTAATGTAATATTTTTTGCATAAAATTCATTCATAATTTATTATTTTAATTATTATAATTATAGGAAAATTTTATGAGACTACAATTAATTTTTCAGAATATCGTAAAATTGGTTATAATAATAATATTTTTCAAAAAAATGATTATTTATTTAAAAAATAAATTTCTCATATATTGAAAATTAATTTCCTAAAATGGAGTCTATTTTTTAAATCTACACATCCAAAACCTATTACGATAAATTTTATTGATTTTTCTGAAATAGTTTATTTTTTATGAATAGTGAAATATAGTAATTTAAGGTATTTTACATTATATGATAAATATAAAAAGTATTTAGTCATTTATGATGTAAGGAACCATTAGTTAGAACTCACATTTAGTATTTAACTCCCTTATTCACAAGAATAATAATTGTTGATTGTCTTTATTGATAATAATAAATAAATAAAATAATTAATCAAAAAACACACCCTCTACTCCCCTATAAATACCACCACATATCCTCACACGTTATAAGACTTTAATATTCACTAAATTATAAAACATTAACATTTTAATCCACTTACAAACATAAAATACCTTCTGGTCTTACCAATGATTGCATCTATGTGTCTTAAGGAGGTTCCCAAGGAGATGATATTCCATAGGTAAAATCCTCTGTCTTTCTTTTTTAATTTATATTATTTTTTATCCTTTCCTCACCTCCCCTATCCAAATTGGAATGGTAACTCCATTTTAATATATATACCATACTTTTATTTTGATAATTTATTTTCCATCATCAAATCCCTTATCATGGCCTCTTATTTTAAAAATGAAAACATCATCTTTATTGTGTCCATTCACCATCTTTGTGGATGTTGAGTTTTCATTTTCAATTAAATCTTCCAATTCTGGTCATAAAACCATTATTATGGTTGAATAAGATTTTAATTTACACTTTACAGGTTATATAATGTTATGGAACCAATATATAAACATAATATAAAATAAAATGACCCATGTTTGGGATGGTCTTAAAACCCATCAAAATAAATTAAGACATTTTCATCGACATTTTATTCTAATGAATCATCCTCATACAATATAACCAAAAGATACATGATAAAATTTAAAATTTTGGATGCTCATTAATAATAAATTATTTTATATCTGTAAAATTTATTCTCATATAAAATGAACTCCCATATTTATACGCATGGGAACCATCTATAAGACCATGAAATCAATGCTCTTAGAAAAATGAAATTAACCATTAAAAAGAATCAAAATAACCATAAATGGAATTAATAAAATTATAATAAATAAAATATATGATTAATATGTTCTGATTTAAGTAATTAATGAATCTAATTTGATTATTTCATACATTAATTACAAGTACATAGTGCTTTTGGATATAAGGTTAGGGATTATAGTCTCACTTTTACTTCTTTGAGATATATTCTTTATTCAACAGATATTTCTTATGTGTGGTGTACATAATTCCCATTAATATATCATATCATAAAAATATTTATATTTATTGTATTAAATGTTTAATTTGATGATCATTAATTTTGTTCGGCATATAGTTTGACTCTTTATAATTTCATTATGGAATTATTATCCCAATTTTTTTTCTTTGGGTTAAACCACTACAACATTGATTATTTCATGATACGAATATGTGTGAAATCAATTTTTATTATATTATGTTATATTACCAATTTTTTATGTTTATTTACATCTGTAACATATAATCGATTCATTTGTTTATTGCTCAGACATTATTTTAAAAATACTATGATAAATGTTCCTTTTTCGGAATCTAAAAGGATTTTTTTAATTTATACGACATTAGTTGGTTTTATCACTTTCATGATTCCTTAATTTATCAAGGAATTTATTTCCTTTTTAAAAGGATATTTCAATGAAAATATTTTCTTTTATATTTTTTCATCTTTCTAAATAAATTGATTCAAAGTAAAGTAGTATTTCTTATAAGAATTTTCCAATGATTTTATTTGAGTATTTTTATCTATGTCAATACCCTTTTTTATATCTTATTTTTAATTGAGTTTGATCTCTTATGATACCATATACCATATTTTATTTACTTATTATGATCATTTTAACTATGGATGTGCTATTTTTATTGCATTCATCATATTAAACTTGATGGTTTATGATAATGTTTATTTTTTTGGGAAAGGTATTAAAATTTGATATTATAGTTTCAATATGGATGTATTTGCTGAGTACATATCACCCCTTTCATATGCGGAATTAAATGGACTTATTATGTGATGGTAGTGGATATCTATAGCTCCTTGATGCATCGATATGTCTCAAGAGATAGACTAGTTGGATATTACATGATATCTTGCCCGATTATGTATGTTTTCTTCGTTGAAGACTTGATGGTATGATTATGATGTCCTATATTTTTCATTACCTCATTATGAGATTAGTTCTTAATAATCAATATGATTATATAACTATTATAATACCCATTTTTATGATTCATTATCATGTGATTATTTATATGGAATTATTTGATTATATTTTATTTATAATATATTATGATCAATATTTTGTTACAATTCAATGTGTTTTTTTATTAACTATTCCTTATAGTTTATTTTTTATTTTTGATAGCTTTTATTGAATTCTAACCATTACTAATAATATGATCTCTCCACTTTCTTATGTTTAATTTTCCCTTAGGATTCCAAGATGTATATTATGATTGATATGCATAGATAATCTAGGAGAATTGGGGTGTTTCAAATAGAGTTACTATGTTTTATTTTATAAAATGTTATAATGTAATACTTATTCTTTTACCTAGATTTATAAAGTTTCTAAAAAATTTATCATTTAGGATGTTATATCTTGTTCTTTTTAACAATGTAATATTGTAAGGCACCAACTCTGGGATACAGGGGTAGGGGTAATTATAGTTGGTATCATAGTACATTTAGTAGAAACATTGGAATATAGATTTAGGAAAACATAGATTGGGGAAATATAACCCTAAAACTAATATTGAAACTATTTCTAAGGTTACCAAGATTATGATTTTGATATTAGTTAAAAATAATTTTTTAAGAGTTTTAGTTGTTTTAAAATTTCATAATCTAATCTAGTGTATTTCATTTGTTTAGAAATGGTGCATAGTGGATGTAATGGAAAATTGATCAATGCATGAATTTCAAGAAGGTATTTCTCTCCTAAGAAATATAATGATGTTGGACTTAGAGATTCAACTAGAGATGAACTTCATATAACTATCTTGGGAGAACTGACTCAGGTTATATGCAATAGCCTTACTCACATGGAGTATCCTGATCCACAACACAGTGTAACAATGCTTGACCGCTTCATATGACGACACCATCCATCATTAAATGGGACTACAAACCCATTTGTAGTTGAGAAATGGATAAGTTTCATAGATAATATATTTATATCTATTGCAATTAATGAATTGCATAAGGTTTTCATGGCCATTTATCATCTTTGGGGAGATGCAAATCAATTTTGGTTAGTAATTCAAGACACAGTGGAGGAGGAATATAATTAAAATATGGACTGGAGTGATTTTAATGAAATTTTCTATGAAAAATATTTCCCTCATGAACAAAATGTTAATATGGAGAGATAATTGTTGAGTCTGAGACAGAAAGAGTATGAAAACATTACTATGTCTAAATACAACTCTACAAGGTTAGTAAGGTATGTTGCAGACTATATAAAAAATCCAATGAGAAATATTGACCATCACATTGATGGTATTAAGAAAATTTTACAAAGTGTACAAGTCTCTGAAATATTATCATCATGAAATGATATTGTATCATGTTCCATCATCATAGAGAAATATTTTTTTTCAATCCATATGTCTTTCGAAGGGAAAAAATAAAATATTAGTGATGTTGTGTAATCAGGAAAAGGAAATAAGGTAAAAGATAATATGGGAATATTAGAATTTATAACTTGTAATATACGTGGACAGAAACATCATAGAACATGTCTATTAGGAATGGGAGTTTGTTATAATTGTGGTGAAAAAGTCCACATGGCCCATGATTGAAATGGTAAGAAATAATTTCTCAATGTGAAATGATTTAGCAGTTAGGTGATGGGACATTGTGTACTTTCTTTTCCTAGATGTCAGGGAAAATTTCCCCCCAAAAGGAAAAAGGTACTAGATCATGATTATGTAGTCACAACTACTAAGGTTGATGTTCCTAATGATGTGGTAGTGTGTACATTAATCGTCTACTCAAATTTATATAATGATCAATTTTATTTTATATCATATCATTATTTTATATCTTCCCAGTATTATATAAAACTTAGATAATTCTAATTCACCATAACAAGGTATATTTTAACAAAAAATCCTAGGGGAATCCTTATAGTAAAAAATATATTACATGAAACTTCTGATTATGAGACATATAAATTCTATAATTTCATATTTTATTATCATACCTATGGTTGATTATGATATAATCCTTTGTATGGGATAGCTTTAAAAATATAATGAAAAAATTTATTATAAAGAGAAGTAAATAATGATTCTTGGTGAAGATATAAAACTTATCATATTTAGAGAGGAGACTTCATCATCTAATTCATATCTATATCCACCTCCAATAGTCCTTCTAAATGATATTCATGGATAGGAAGAGCATATAAAACCTAATCAGGAAAAAGGTGATCTTAAAATTGAAGAAGTACCTAATGTATAGAAAAAAATTGATTTATTTCAAGAGGAATTACCTGAAAATCCTCCAGATAGGGAAGATGAGTTTTCAATTGATTTAATCTCTGATGCAAGAACTATATCAAAAAATCTCTATAGAATTTATGTATTCGAGTTAACAGATTTAATGAAGAAACTCAATATATTTATTAGTAATAGAGTTATATTCCCTAATGTTTCACTTTGGGGATCTCCAATTATTTTCAATAAGAAGAAACATTGATATATTAGGCACTACATTAACTATATAGAGATCATTTTTATTAATATAGTGAAGAAGTTTCATCTTCTTTACATTGATGAGTTATTTTACCAACATCATATAGATAATTATTGTGAAAATATTGATCTTCATTTTGGATTTCATCAATTTCATGCAAAGAAGGAAGATATTTTATAGACTGCATTTCGAACAAGGTATAGAAATTATAAGATTAAAAAAATTCTATTTGGAATGACTAATGAACCCTCCTTTTTTATAGATCTAATGAAAAGTGTATTCAAGTAATATCTTGTTAAATTTTGTTGGTATTTATTAATGATATCATGATGTACTCCAGAAGCAATGGGCACCATAAGAAAAACATGATTATTGTTCTAGAGACTCTTAAAAGAAAATAGTTATATGGGAATATTAGAAAGAGTGAATTTGGGATTCAAAAAATTTCGTTCTGATCCATATTGTCTCTAAGGATATAATCTTAGTTGATCATGTGAAGAAAAATGCAGTCCTTGAATGTCCTGCATTATCAAAGAAAGATTAGGTACGTAGTTTCATTTTATTTATAGGTTACTATTAGTGTTTCGTTCAGAATTTTTCCCAATTATCTAACATCTTAAACATCTATACATGTAAAGGGGAAATGATTATTTGGGTAAATAAATGTGAATAATTATTAGAGTAATTGAATATTATATTATTGAATTAAAAGATAATAAATCTACCATTAGGAAATGGTGGATTTTTATTTATAGTGATTCATCGAAGAAAGGACTTGGTTTTGTCCTAATCTAAAATGATATATTTATTGCCTATGCATTTTGGAAGTTAATAAATAATGAACAGAACTATCCAACTCATGATATTGAGTTAGTAGGTATAATATTTTCCTTAAAGATATAGAGATATTATCACTATGGGGAATGATGTGAGATATATATAGATTAAAAGCGTTTTAAATATATATTCTCATATAAAGAACTCAACATTAGTCAAAAAGGAGATGGAATGAGATACACGTGGATTGTGATTTTTAAATACACTACCACCCAAGGATTAAAATAAGGTATCATGTGAATTGACTTGTAAGGATCATGGAGTTCTAAAAAAATGAGGATTGCTAGGTATCCTACGTACACGGATCTAGTAATGATGGATATAATAATTATTAAGGAAGTTAAAACATCGCTACTTTTAAAAATAGTTTCAAAACCCTCATTATTGGAAAATTTATAATGTTCTTAGTATGAAGTTAGGAATTTTTAAAATAAAATTAAATCCATCAATGATGGGAAATTGGTATTCTTCCAATATGAAGGTGGAATATTGAAATTTGAGAAGTGTCTTTGTGTTCCCTCTAGACCCATGAAAAAAATGTAATTATTGGATGATTCTCCTAGCTAAAATTTATCTAAATAGCTTGGTATCACTAATATTTATAGATATTTTATGGAACATTTTTGGTGACATAAGATGAATTGGTAAATTTCTATTTATGAGCCAATATGATTAGTTCCTTAGTAAGTGAAGGCTGGAAGACAAAATCCGTTAAGAGTCATGAAACTATTACCTGTTCAAACATGGAAATGGGATGAAATTACTATGGATTTTGTCACGGGACTACCAAAGACTCCAAGAATGAATGATGTAATATGGGTAATTGCTGATTGACTTACCAAATCTACATATTTCTTCACTATAAGGGGGGATTTTCTATATGAGTAATTTGTTCAACTCTATATTAATGAAGTTTTAAGACTTCATGGTGAACATATATCGATGATGTATGATTAATATCCCTATTTAATTTCAATATTCAGGAAGAGTCTTCAGAAGGATATGGATAATGGCCTTCATTTGACTACCTCTTATCACACTCAAACTAATGGATGGTCTGAAAGGACAATTCAAACATTAGAGGAAATGTTAAGATCATGTTCACTAAACTTTCAAGGTATGTGGCTGCAATATTTACATTTGAGAGGGTTTTCAAACAATAATAGTTTCAATTATAGTATTAAAATGGTGCCATATGAAGCATTACATGGCAAGAGATTCCAAACTATAACTTGTTTCGATAAAGTGTGTGAGAGAAAACATATAGGGCCAAAATTTATTTAAGAGACAACGATGAAGGTAAAGACTGTTCAGGATCATATTAAAGCATATCAATGTAGGAAAAAGAGTTATACTTACAATTGGAGAAATATTTTTAGTTTCAAGTGGGAGAACATGTCTTTCATAAATTATCTCTAGGGAAAGTTGTCGTAGGGTTTGGATAAAAATGGGAACAGATCCCTAGGTACATTAGAATATTTGATATTTTAGAAATAATTGGTTCCATGTATTATCATGTGGTGATTCCACCTAGCCTTTATAAAGTACACATTGTGTTTTACCTCTCCTTTTTAAGGATATACAACACTTCTACTCACCAATGAAGAAATGGAAATCAAACATGATTTTTCATACTGAGAATAGCCTATCAATATTTTTGACACTATAGAGAAAGTATTGCAAAGTCAGATGACTTTACTAGTAAAACATATTTGGAGAAACCATAAAATAGAAGGATCAATGTTGGAACCTGAGGATGTTATGAACAAGAAACCCCCTCATTTTTTATAAGGTAATGCCCCTAAAAAAATTTAGGAAGAAATTTTTCAGATATGGGGAATAATATAACACCCCCATATTTAATGGTATATATCTTCTAATATAAATTAAATTTTTTCAATAGCTTATGTTTCATTCAACACTATGTTTAAATGGATTGTGATATATTATTAAATATTAACATGATTGTTGGAACAGGAATGTGACTGTTGAGAATAGTAATTTGGCCATTAAAACATTAACCACACCTATGATTGTATAAATAAAATTTAGGTATCTTCTAAATGAAAATATGAGATATTTATATCATTTAAGAAGTAAATAATTGTTTTAAAAATGATTATTTATGAATTGGTATTTTTTTGAAATGAAAATGTTTATTTTCAATTTTATTAATAAAATAATTATTTAAAAAAATATTTTCCTAAAAAATATTCATAAAATATTATTATTTTTAATTATAATTATTGTATTATTTAATGAGACGATAATTAATTTTACAATGTGTCATAAAATTTGTTATAATATTGGTATTTTTAAAAAAATAATGATTTTATTTAAAAATAAAATTTATCATATTTAAAAAATTATTTTATATAATGGATTCCATTTTTTAAATCTACACATCATAAAATGGTTAGGGTGAATTTTTCATATTTTTCTAAAATATATGAATTTTTTATAAATAGTGAAATACAGTATTTTACAGCATTTGACATTGTAAATTAAATACATGAATTTTAATTCATTCATAATTTAATAAAACATTAGTTAGAACTCACATGCATGGTTTGGTATAGTTAGTCATAATAATGGAAACTGTTGATACTCTGGTGCCAAAATAATAAGTAAATTATTAAGATATTAAAAAAATATACATATCTTCCCTAAAAATACCAACCCTAACCAACACTTATCCTAACAACTTATAATCCTTGATGATTGCCTAAATTATACTCAATTAACTTTACAAGCCTATTCATCACAAAAAATACCTTCTCCTATTACTAGAAGTCCAAATCTAAGTGTCTTAATGAAGTTCTCAAGGAGATGATATTCAAGATGTAAAATCCTCATTCATTCCCTTTAAATTTATTTTATTTTCTTTTCTTATCCTATCCTCAACTCGCAGATATAAAGTAGAATGGTAACTCCAGTATCATATATTTACTTTGATTTTATTATGCTATTTTATTATCCATAATCAAATCCCTTCTCCTCTTATTTTATTTTAAAAATGAAAATATCATTCGTGATATGTCGATTCACTGCCTTTAGGGAAGACAAGTATTCGTCTTCCATTATCGCATTCAATTATGGTCATTAAAACATTATTATGGTTAAATAATATTTTAATATACATATTATAAGATATATAAATTTCTATAACTAGTATATATAAAAAATATTAAATAATATCACACAAGATCATGATGGTCGTAAAACGAGTAAAAATAAATAAAGAGATATTCATCAACATTTTATCTAATGAAACATAATAGTACCATATAAAAATGATATATGTGAAAATTAAAACATATTTAAGTTCATTAATACTATGTAATTTCACTTCATCAGAATTTATTCATAGTTTACATGAACTCCCATATTTATACTCAAGGGAACTGGCTCGGAAACCACAAAATAAACACTCCCAAAACGAAAAAAATAAACATTATAACTCATCTAAATGGGAATAAATTAACATAATAAAATTATAAAAATTCATATATATGAATAATAGGTTATGAATTAATTAATTAATTAATCTAATTTCATTATCTAGGTCATTAAGTAATAGTGTAAAACACTTTCAGACATATACTAAGGGTTTCTCATCTAACATTTACTCATGTGAGATATATTCCCCATTCAGCCCTTATTTCACGTTTGTGATGTACATACATACCTTTAATATATCATATAATAAATCCCTTTATCTTCATGTAATTAAATATTTCATTTTGTTATCATTTTGTATATAGGGTATTCGGTTCCATTATTTACAAAGTGGAGAGAGAATTTTTGACCCATTATTCATTAGTAGGGTTAAACTTACACTCCATTGATTATGTCATGATATCATTATGTGTGAAATGAATTTTGTTTATATTATGTTGTATTCCAACTTGTTTTATGGGGATTTATATTTTATACACATAATTGATTCATCTTTTAACACTGACACATTCCTTTTAAAATAATCTTTTAAATGATTCATTTTTGAAATATAAATGGGATATTTTTATAACATATATGAAATGAAATTTTTTTCCCAATTTCATGATGCCTTAATGTACTAAGAATACCTTACATGTTTACGATGTTATTTTAAAATTAAAAATTCCTTTATAATTGATGATATTTTTAAATAAATGATTTAAAAGTGATGTGGTATTACTATGAAGAATTTCACAATGATTTTATTATAGTATTTTCATCTACGTCAATTCCCTTTATTGGATTTTATGCTTAATTTAGGTTGATATCTTATAATATCTTCTACAATATTTTATTTAATTTTTTATAATCAGTTTGACTGTGGATGTTCTATTTCGATATCATTTATTATATTACATTGGATGATTTGTGATTATTTTTATTGTTTGGGAAATGTTATTGGAATTTCATACGATAGTTTCAATATAAATTTATATGTTTATTATGATTCATTCCTTTTATATCAAGAATTAATTGGACACAGTAACTGATTGTAAGGGCCTGTTATAGCCCCTCAATGCATCAGTCAGTTTTTTGAAATAAACTACATTAAGTATTGGCTGATGCCTTACCTGATTATGTATTTTATCTTGGATGATGCCATGATGGTATGTTTATGATGTCCTGTATTATTAATTCCCTTCTTATGATATTAGTTATTGATAATCCATATGATTATGAAAATAGTAGAATATCCATGGTCAATCATTGTTCTTAATTGAAAATTTATATTGAATTATTTGATCACCTTTTATTCCTTCTGTATTATGATAAAGATTATGTTTTAATGGAACATGTTTTTTAGTTAGTAAAATTTCGTTATTTTTATATTTATTTGTGATATATTCCTTTATATTCTTAACATTATTGATTATTTTAGATCACCCCTTTCTTTTGTTTTATTTTTCACTAGGATTCCAAGATGTATTTTATGATTGACATGCAGGGATACTCGAGAATAATATGGGTGTTTCCAATGTATTAATTATGTTATATTTCATTTCATTTTGTAATTAAATAATTATTTTTTATCTCGTTTTCCAAATATATTAAACTATTCAGTCTATTGGGATGTGATCTCTTGTACTTATAACTGATGCAATAATGTAAGTCATTAGCTCTAAATACTAGGGTCAATGATTTTACATTTGATCTGGAAAATTTTTGTTATTTTCTTGGATTTCATTTTAAAAATTGTTGTTTTCGCGTGAGGTGGTTGATAAAATTCTTCAAATATTTTTCTGATTCCATAAAGATGTTTAAACAGATTTTCAGAAATAGGATGTTTATGATATATGAAGCTTTGATTTTTTAGACTTTAATTTCATCTAAGGTCTATGTTATTATGTTATTATTAATGTTGGATTTTTGTGAGACTCGATTGTTGATGTGTTTCACATGGGATCCATGGGTATATTTTTGGTTGAGTGGATGAGTTCTCTACTAGTATAGATTCTACTCTAGATAGTTCTCTGGGAATGATTTTTCTATAATAGGGAATACCTCTTATAGGGATCTAGAGGGTATGTCATGATTGTGATGTAGTTAGGTTCAAAAAGGCCCCTGTTGTATCCTGAGTGAGGATCTAGTTACCCACATTATTTATTGTTTATTTTACCCAATAGTAAGATCCAATGTGTATGTATGTGATATCATGTGTGTATATATATAAATGTATTAGTGTGAAAATTATTTTCTAGTATAATTTCTTTATGTTTATTTGATTTTTCTCTATGTTATATTTAACATGCCTTGTTTTTTTATATCTATTGTTTGGTTTTTAAAATAAAAACCAAATAGATATCAAATGGATTCTTATTTTTTTAGTATACCAAAATTAATTTTCCATGAAATTTTGTTTTCTAAATCATTCATTAAAAATAACACTAATTTTTTCATTGTAAAATATATTATATATATTCATTGTGGAATCTTAATCAGTTTTTCCTCAAACTGCATACATCCATTGGTTGTATGAATACTTGATTATGTATGATTCAGGTAATGGTAAGGGAGAAATTTCTTGTGGAAATTATTTTTCATGCTTTCATCATCCTTTATGGTATGGTATTGGTTAGTGGTGACTATGGGTCCCATGGTGTTGGCTTATGTAGAGCTTTTTGGGGATACCATAATGGACATTTTTGGATATTGATGCATCAACCATTTCATCCTATACATTATTTGGTTGTTTTATTAATGAATTGTTGTGACTCACATTAGTTTTAGTTTATAAAGTGATGTCAGTTATTTAGTTATTATTTTCATTGAATTATAATCTATTTATATGTTGTTGTTATTTGTATTTATTTATTTATGATCATGTATATCCAAAGTATGGATACATCATATTTCATTTCTAGGTGGATTCAGTTGTCCCAGATAATGACTGACTGAATTACTCTCAAGGGGGGTGAATTGAGTTCGTAAATTTTCATGAATATTAGACAAACAACTTAGAAAAAAGATTGTTCAATTATTTCATTAATAATATATATAGAGGGAATTGAAAAAAATGAGGAATGTAAATTGAACACAAATATTTATTGTTCTTTAGGGGAAAATCCCCTAGTACATTCCATGAACACACTTCTCCAAAAGATCGGTGATATTCACAACAACATCACTTTTACCGGGGCCTCCTAGTAGATTACAATAAATCATCACATAATACAAAGGATCATGAGCAATAAATTAGTCTCCCAATTTACAATACCTATCAGTGTTTTTAAACATACTCTTATATTGATTACAAATATTATGCAATGAATATAAACGTTGAGAGTAACATTTGAAGCAAATAGTTGCAAGAAATAACTAACCATATATGAAGATTCATGCTAAGGTAATGACAGAATTCAAGGAGTATATTAGGATTATCTTTATTGCAACTGATATAATGGATAAGTATAACATGAACAATTTTTTTATTCTATGTATAGATCTATAGTGTTTTTATTATTATTATTAAATAAATTGTTATTCCGTACACATACTCATCCATGTATTTCTATATTCTCCTATATTTCTAAGACTAACTGATCCTTTTATAAATTTTATTTGAACATGAGATAGAGATGATTTTAACAGTTGAGTGATCTTGAACAATTATCTTTATGAGATATGATATAAAGGATACATATCCTGACATTCCAAATATGGATATTTCTTTTGCAACAGTAGTGAAAAAGATCTTATCAATCTTCAAATTTTTCTATTCATGGAATATATTGTGAATACTAATATTTCCTTAAATGGATAATCAATTTTTGATTTCTGTTAATGGTATTATGTGGCTTATCAAGAGATTATAAAATTAATCATTTTGTTCTATAATACTATATCTTCATAATATATCATCTAAGATAATTTTTCACTGTAAGATAACTTTCATAAGATTAAGAAGCTCTTCCTCATAATATAAACCTACTTCAGCATAGCGTAATATAATTTGTCAATGTATGACAATTCACCCACATAAGATAATGTGTTACTGTGATGTAACATTCAGATACATTAATATATTTTTAGATATGAAAATTGCTTTTATAATCAAATTCTAATTATAGAATCTATCATCAAAATCTTATTCAAACATCATAAGATAAGAACTTTTGTTGATATTATTGATTATGAGAAACTGAAGAAATTCTTCAATTATCATAAGATAAAAATATTTTATATCATAATATAATTACATGGACACACAACATAAGATAAACATTATCTGAAACACTTGTGATAAACTTTTTATAATATAATTAGAGATTTTGTGAGTCATAAGAACACATAACATAAAGATATGTTGGAACAAAATAATTTTTAAAAATCTCCGCCTGTTAGATGATAAAAAAATCCATAAGATGGAATTAGAAAATTTTCATATGGAAAATTTTAAATTTTTATAAATAGAGAAGTTTTATTTTATCTGTCTCTTTTTCTTTTTCTTATCGAAAAGTTTCATTTAATTCATCCATGATCTTATATTCCTTCATCAAATATTTTCGAAATATGAAGGAATTTTAGTTTTTTATTTTCATTTCATTCTACCTCTTCTTTTTGAAATCTAATTGAAGTACAATAAGGAATAAATTATATATTTCACACTACATAGTGATCATCTAATGCTACTAATGATGAATATAACATGGAATTAAATAGAATTCTTAATGAAATATTAAAAAAATAAATCATAAAAATAATACAAATAAATAATTTAGAAATAAATAATAAAATAATATAATTTAATATCTATGAAAAGTATAAGAGCCTAGTAAATGTAAACTTGTTAGAAAGAATAGTAAAGGTATTGAAATTATTCAATGAAATGGATATACCAAAATGATACGTTAGAAAATGTAATGAATTACCAAAAAATTAAAATTATATGTTAAAGTAAATAGATTCAAATGTTTTAATCAAATAAATAAGGAAAATATAAAATTTTTCTAGAGTAATCCTTTATAGAGCAACCATTTCCTGAACTAAAGGAGTGTTTTTCAACTGCTTTTCAGAAAATGATTTTTTGAGAGAATCTTCTTGAATCATAGAGGTTAATCATGAGATTACGAGGATGGAGGCTGATGAGAATCAACTTTCATACCATCAATATCACCCATCATTATTAGGGATTCTCTAATAGTGTCAGGATATTCATGAGAAACCCATACAAGTGTGGATTGTATGTTGATAGTATCATGCTTCAACCTTTCCATGTTAAATTTATCTTCATGAGTAATGGATAATTTAGTGGTTGGTTCAGGTAAATATAAATGTATTTCTTTATTAAACCTCAAATTAATCCCCTTGATAAATCTTAGATGGATCAAATATTTCCTTATGACGCTAAGAGGTTGACAAGCTACAAACATGACTCTACAATCTAGGTTGTTGTCTACCACTAATTTGAATGATTTCATTATTATAATCATCAATTCGATTCACCATAAATTTCTTGTAGTATTCTATAAGACTTTAAAAGCCTTCCACATACGGTCCTATAAATTTAAATAATGTTTTTTTTAAATTACCTTTCATTGGACAATTTTATATCAAACCTTTTAACAAATCGAACCAATTTCCTATCAAACCGATGATAGAAACAGGTTATTTTTCTTTTCAGGGTGTGAGTTTTTTGAAGGTTCCATGAAGGAACCTGTCTCTAATTCATCTTTATCTAAAACATTTATATTAAAACTATTAAAATAAAACTGATACAATAATTTTATTTTCTTTTCCACTACATCAATTTTATTTTATAACTATCAAAAAATTATATGAAGTCGAATGATGATGAAACTAAAATACTTCTTCTCTTTTGAATTTTTTTCTCCAAAATAGATACATTTCCATTATTTATCTGACAACTAATTTAACAATCCCTTTTTAAGAAACCTATATCCTTTTCACATTATTGAAATTATTTTTTCCAATTATATAAGAGAATATACTTTTATATGAGTTTGAAATTTTAGATATCCAATAGCTTCTAGAATTTCATCAATATCTTCTGATAGTTCTAGTAACATTAGCTAAACATAATAATTATGAGAATTTTTTGAAAAGTAAAGGTTCATGAACATTTCTATGAAATATTGAACTACTAATTTTACATCTTGAATATAAGATTTTGGAACCATCTCTTAACAAATAACTTTTACTACATGATTGGAATAATAAATTTTTTCTTTTGGAAATTCATATTCAAACATTATCTTTGTGTAACTCATTTTAGTTCTTTCAAAAAAACATTTATAAACATCTAGAATTTCTTAATTTATAGTTTCTTAATGAATAGGGGAACGCTTTTCCAAATAAACTTGACCATATTTTTCTTAAACTAAATTTTTCTCTATAATATCTGGTACTTCATATACGTGAAGATATTCTTGGTATTATGTTCTACCAATTACTCTTTTGACCATTCTATCAAAATATTGTGAATGATATTTTATGAAGACAGGTGACAATCTTATTCTTATGGAGATTAAATTGTCTTTCATAACTAAAAATATTCAAGAGATGGTTTAGGTATTCCATTCCTTTTGATATTTTACATGTAAAAAATTTGGAGCCAGAGGGGTTCTCTCCTGATAGATAATATGTTGCTCTGATGGAATGCCAATTCATATTCTTATCCTACATATTTCAGGAGGTTCTTCATCCACATTAATTCCCCTAGTAATAGTTTTATTAGATGATTCATCTTCTGTCACCGATATATATTTTAAATGAGATGATTCCATGTGATTCAAGGAAGGGTCTACTTCAGGCATCGATGAAATGGGAATAAACATTCTTAACAAAAAAATCCCAATGAAAACCAATTTTCCTAAGTAAATTTTCATTCATGATTTTCAAACCATGACAAAGAGTTGGGTTATTCATATTCATGCAAACATCGATACTTTGAAAAACAAGGGTTAAGATTCATCGAAACTTATATGAATTCAATGAGTTGTTTAGAACATGATACATATATTTTAGCATATATCCTGTCAATTTCACAATCATTTCATTCATAAAAAAATAAACCAAAGTGATATCCTGAAAAATCATCTTCTCAAACTCACTATTTCATTGATCTATTACTGAATGGATTAATTTGTTCAAAAAATTACTTTCTAGATCCAAATTCATTACTTTATTCTTCTTATCAATAAAAGATTCGAACAACGGCTTCATGATCTCTAGAGGGGTGACTCAATCCATCATAGATAAAGATTTGTTCAATATTTAATAACCATCATGATTATATTTTAGGGATTCCACTAACATGAATGATGTTATCAACAGATCTTCCTGGTTAATAGTTAGAGAAATCAAGTATTCATTATCACAAAAATGAAAGACTTTGGACATATATGACTCATGGAATTCATTTTTTAAGATATACATTATTCTCCAATAATCCTAATCATATTCCCAACAATGGTTATTTTTGTATTTATTAAACAGTATATTCATCTTGTCAGACCAATGAAAATCAGTAGCTCTTCCACATAGCACTTTCCTTGAGATCCTATTACATCTCATTGTACATGACAAGGCACCATCAGTTCTTTTCATTTTATCCATTTTCAAAGGGTATGATATATTTTAGGGTTGGATGGATATGGTAATGTGATATTTGATTAGGTAGAAAGAGAGTTCCATGATTTTCTTGATGTTTTCATGTGTAGATTTGATACACAATATTTTTCATTCAAGGGAATCGATGGGTTGTACAGTGATTTTTAAGGTAATTATTACTAAGAATATGTGATGCAACCTATTTTATATGACTACTACTAAAAACAAAATCACAAAAAAAAAATAATTCATTTACTTTAAATAAGAGAAATTTATTATGAAATACAATTTAGTAAAATTAATCTTATCTAATTCTAATTGAATAAAATAAAATCATTCAATGGGAAAAGGTTTTGTAAAATCTTCTAGATATTGTATTTCAATATATAAAAATTCAAAAGATATATCATTTTTCTATATATGATCTCTCAAGAAAAGTTATCGTAAATAAATTTTACTCATACATCAATGGTTTATTGGATTCATAGAGATTTTTATAGAACTAGTTTTATCACGTATGATTGGAACAAAATTAAAATGAAATCCAAAATCTATTAAGGTGTGTTTCATCTATAGAAGTTGTGCACAACAACTTCCTGCGGTAATATATTCGGATTTGGTAGTTGATAGTGAAACAGAGTGTTGTTTCTTACTTGACCAAGACACAAGGGATTTACTATGAAATTGAAAGATTCATGTGGGGATTTTCCAAGCTAATATACATCCATAAAAATTAGCATCTGAGTATGAAATTTTGTTAAAATTTGTGGTTTTTAGAAAAATAAGAGAAAGAGACACAATACCTTTTAAATGTGTTAAAATTCTTTTTCCAGGATTCAAATTCAGTTATTTTAGATTAGATTTAAATCATGAAAAAAGATATATTGAAAACATAATATAGGGTCTTCTTATAGTAAGGTACAACAAACATCCAATGATTCCTCCATAAATGTTATTGTCAACTGGTTTACCGGTTTCATCTGAGAAGGTTTTGATATTGTAACTCATGGGATTTGGGTAAGTATGACGACCCAAAAAACCTGAAATATTTTATTTATTATTTTTATCAAATGTATTTTTTACACAATCTGATATCATAAAGGTTTATATTTTTAGAGATTATGGAAACATTAGAGAATTATGATTTCACAACCTATAAAACAAAATATCAAAACAATTTTTTTTTCTTTACAAGGGTTAAAAACCGAAAAGGGACCTTGACCACTACCTCGCTTCAACAAGTCTTTAACCCGTATAAAAAAGAGAGGATTTGAAAACATAGTGTGAGTGAAAAAAGATTAAAAAGGGGTTTCAAAATTTATGGAAACCAAAATAGAGTTTTTTAATTCAAAATAAAAAGTAAAATATGTTATAATGTTCATTAATGAAACCTTGAGAAATCATTAATACATTTCAAAATAAAATTTCTTTCAAAAAGTATTTTAATAGATATATCATTAAGAAAATATACATCATTTAGTAATAAAATAATAGTAATTTCACTTGAAATGATTATAAGAATTTATAATTATTCCTCAAAGGAAACTTGGATCATTGCATGGATTCTTAGTTCACTCCCAAGACATGGTGGAACCCAACCCTGTGATGGATTATGTTCACTCTCTAATCCCATAATGTGCTTAGGATATACCTCATGCACATCATACATGACATATCCTCAGATTAACAAATTACCCAATGCATTCGAGCACTGTATAATTCTGGGTGCACCCATCACATGATTAGAAAAAAGACCCATAAGGGTTTTGGGTTCACTCCCTATACCTTACCTTTATAATATTTAAGTGTGATGCTTTAGAAATAAAAACGTTATAACCTAAATTTTTTCATCATTTGGACTATGAATATTCCTTAAAACATTGAGTAAAGATGTCCATTTATTAAAAAAAAAGTTACATGGTTTTAATTGTGTCAGGATAAAAATTATTTCACATGAAATCATACCTATAAATGTATATAATAGTTTTAAATACAAGATGCATACATATATGTATATATATTTGAATAAATATTGATATCTGAATAAAACATGATTTCATACTCACATAAATATACATATCGATACTAAAAATAATTACACTTTTACATAAAATGACATATACGCATTCATACATATATTTATATATATAAACCTCCAGAATAAAATAGTTTTACCTAAATCCAAATATTTATACATACGTTTATAAAAATATATTTACTTTCTTTATATTAAAAATATGTTTCATCAAAATAATATGTATATAGATACATATATGTATATATATATATACTTATAAACCATGAATTTAAATTCTATAAAAATAACATGATGTTTCCCACAGTAATTAGATAAAAATATATGACATGGAATTCATAATACACATAATCGTAGAATAATTTTATATTTGAACAAAAATTAGATAAATAAAATTAATTCTTGTAGCAGAATCATGAATTCAAATTAGGAAATAAATTTGATAAGTACATATCCCTTATAAAACTATATCTTATAAATAGAATAATAAAATTGTACTTTGCTGTAGATTTATCGGGAATTCTAAAATAAAACATACTTTTTATAAATAAAAATATCTTGAGAGATATAATTTCAAAAATAAAATCATTATAATAAAATCATTAAAAACAAATTCACATAATCCTTAATGAAAATAAATATAATTCCTTCCTAATTTGGAAATTTGGAAACTTAAAATAAATAAATATAAAATCATCCTAAAAAACATTTTCTTGAAACATAAATTGCTAAATAAACCTAAAAAATTCCCCTTACATCATATACTTTAAAACAAATGGATACATACTTACATATATATATTAAGATATACATATATATGTATGTGTGTGTGTAAATCAAACATAGTTTGATAAATTTAAATTAAATTCAAACCCTCACATTCAGGAATTCTTAAAATAGACTGATAAAAGGTTACATATATACAAATACAAATATATTTATATATATTTATATGTATGTATTTTTATATCATGTAAATTAAAAAAAGTAAACAAATTAAACCATTACATAATTTTATTTAGATGAAAATATACTTAGATAAATTATAAAATAGATATAACTCATACATGATTTTATAATGATTAAGAGTATGAATAAACTATATATAAATTTATAAAACTCAAATTATGATTACAAACTATAGGTTTTAGAAGAAAAAATTAAGTCAAAACACTTATCTTTTAATTTATTAAAATAGTTGAGTATAATTATGTAATCATATAAGCATATAACATTGTAAATTGGACACAAAATAAAAATAACCCTTACAAACCATAAATTGATAGGTTTAGGAATAAAATTTAAATCAAATCTCTTCTATTATAAATTCTAAAATAGTAAGATACTTATATCATAACAACCCAAGGATTTAAAAATAAATTGAAAACACATTAAAATTTGTTTTAAGTAGATAGTTATAGCTAGCCTTTAAACATAATTTTGTTACTTCTATGATTTTAATTAAAAAAAACGGCCATTTATGGTTGTGATCAGTATGTTATTTAGAGTCTGATAGAACCAACATAATTTCCGGTGAATAGTAACATACCCATATGAACATTAATATGAATAGTAATATGACCTTAATGAATATTAAATTGTATTATTATTTTATTTTGTTATGTTTATAAGATAATGAGATGTTGATTAATTTTTCAAGGTGTTTAAAAATGAGTTATATATTTGAGATTGTTATTTATTAATAAATTAAGATTTTATTTAAATATTAAATTAATAATATCTAGAAAATTATTTTCAAAAAACGGAGTTCATTTTTGAATTCTTCATTTTTAAAAATAATTAGGGAAAATTTGTGGGATTTTTCTAAAATTCATGAATTTTTTATGAATAGTGAAATACAGTAAAATACAATATATTCAAATTATTAGATAAATACACTATTTTTCAAATAATCGATGAAGTAAGACAACTTGGTTCAAATTCACATTTCATTATTACTGTTCGGGGTCACATTAATTATGACTATTCATAGACTTGAGTGAAAATATTAAACTAATGATTAAAATAATGTAAAACCCCTCCCCTCCTCCCCTATAAATACAACCCTCATTCCCCTCTTCCTCTCACATCTCTCAATCCTTGAAAATTATCTACATTATACCAAAAAAAATCTACAAGTATCTTCCCCACATCCAAGACCTTCTCATCTAACAAAATGGCATAATACAAAGGCCTTATGAATGATCTCAAAGAGAAGAGATCAAGAGCTGAAAGTCCTCTTTCATATTATTGTGTTTTCTATTCAATTCCTTTTAATTTCTTATACTCTACTCTATTCCCCTTACCCAAGTGGCAGGAAATCACCTGTATCATATATATTTTTCATTATATCATGTTTATGGAAAAAAATCCTCAACTTTCTTCATCTCTTTCCCCTTTTATAAAGACACTATTCGTGATGTGTTGTTTACCAAAATAATTGATGATTTGTTTAGAATTTCCATTACATCCTTAAAAACTATTTGTAAAACCATTTTAATAGTTGAAACAGAATTTAAATTTTATGATTTAACCTATTTTAGGTTCTATAATTAACTTATATGCATAAAATTAAATTATAAAATGAAACAAATTCATTATTATCGTTGAACAACCAAAAATGATCGAAACAAATATCATTAATGTTTCATCTATTGATTCGTCATCATATATTACAACAAAATGATTTATTTTATCATTATATATTATGGGAAAACATTAATAAAATTTCATTCTACTTATGGAATTTCATTTCCATATGACAAGAAAATCAAATTCAACCCGGTCATGGAAATCTTTTAAAGAACGCACCCAAAACAATGGAAGGAAAAAAAATACTAATACATAAAGGGTGAAATAATTTTATGAAATGATAATATAAAGTTCTATGAAAATGAATATGTTTCAATAATATATTAATAACACTATTTAAACCATTATACTGGAAGGTTAAACAAGTTTAAATTAAGACAAACCCAAGGTAAGGGAATTCTTGACCCCATTTCCATTCTTTGGGTTAACATTCTACATCATTATTTACATGGTATTAAAACTGTTTGTGTGATGAATTGTTTTTTTATTATTCTGAATTATGTTTATTTAATTTTTATATACATATCCCATCCACTATATTAAGTCTCACTACAATTATAAGATATTTATCATGGGATTTTCTTTTAAAATCCTCTTTAAAATTCTGTTTTACAAAATTCAAAAGTAATGTTTTTATGATATTATTCATGGTGTATAATTATATTCTGGTTCTTGGGAAATATTTATGATGATTTCGGGGACCTATATCTCCCCCAATTTCATTGGGTATTTTTAAGTTGGAGTTTCACCATATGGTTACTCCAAGTGTAACTGTGATGGTTACACAATAAGTTAGTCATGAGGGTAACATTGTAAGGTATCCATGAGGTTTAAAAATCACAAGGTAGATGTTAGGGTCAGAATATAATTATTTAATTCCCCAAGATACATTTATGGTTATATTTATGTTCTATATTTGTTTTTTAAATCTAATAGAAATCTCAAGTTTAACAAAGTAAGTTTATATGGGTGACATGTATGTCTTTTTTAAAATGATTTCATACATTAAAAGTATTCATGGACTAATGTGTTCTTAACTTGTTTTTATATCCCTTTCTGAGATTTTTGTGATCATCCCATGTTATTTAATTATTTTAATAGGTTATAAGGACGTGTAAGACAAAGAGTGAATCCATGTCAAATGTTATGACGATTTTTCAATGAAATCGTGTTTTATTTGAAATGCTTTATATTTTGGAAGAAATTAATACAGTTTTAATGGTATACACTATGTATTAATGTATAATGTAATAAATTTATTATTCCCCAATTATTGAAATCTAGAAACATGAAAATATCCTCAATGTGAAAGGACGTGATTTCTGGACTAAATTCACAATTATGTAATGTAATAAGATCAGGTCCTTATAGTTGGTATTAGTGGATGGTTTAGATAACATTATGGGTTATAATGATGATAATATAATACCATAAATGATTTGTACATTATGTATAATTTTAAATAAAATTTAATTTAAAGATTAACATGTTTCTTTGACTAAGATATGTTTGTTAAAATGGTTTTCCATTGAAGAAACATGGAATCTGAAGTGGAGAGGAATCGACAGAATGATATCCTTCAGAATCTGTAGTTTGGAATGGTAGGGATTATAACTAAGCAGTTTGTGACAGTAATGGATCACCTAAAATAAGAAATAATTGGTGGTGGCATCAATGCAAGAGAAAAACCAGAGTTTCCACAATGGAACATGATAATAGAGGAACATTTTATGAGACAAATCCCTCCTAAATTTAGTGGATCTTCGGACTCGATAGTGGATGAATGATGGATTAAATCCCTTAAAAAGATATTAAATGTTATGGGATATTCATATAATCAAAATTTATTCCTTTCCAATTATCATTTTAATGTTGAAGATGATTAGTGGTGTTTAATGGTGAAAAATATCAGGGATAGAGATGAGATTGATTCCTTAGAGTGGGATGAATTTAAAAGTATTTTCCTTGAAAAAGATTTTCCAAAGGTATTGTGACATATGGTTTAGAAGAAATTCCCTAAATTGAAGAATTATATGTAATATTTAGTGGCTGTGTATGAGTAAAACATCACTCGACTGATGAGGTATACTGCAAATCTTATTTTGCATCTTGATAGAAAAATCAACCGCTTTTACTTCGGATTAAAGACAATTTAGCGAAGGGAATTGCACATTGGTGAAATCAAAAGTAATGAGAAACATGTATGATGTTCTAAGAGGGTAGATATATTGCTTTATGATGATCACCTGAACTTTTACAAAAATGATAAGAAGTGGTTCAGATTGAAATCGATGGGTAAGAATCAACCAAATAAATCTAATGCTAATAAATTGTAGTTTCTATTTTGTGAAAATTGGGGCCAAAAACACCCTGGGGGATGCTTCCAAAACTAGGAAGTGTTCTCAATGTGGTAATTTTGGACATATGGCTTGATATTGTAATTAAAATTATCCTAATACTAATCATGATAGGAAAACTGAAAAGCGTTTTAAATGTGGGTAGATGGTTCATTATTAAAATTCAATCCCAAAGAGATATTTGAATGATGCAAAGAAGAAATATTATAAGAAAAAAAGTGTAATGAGATCTTTGTGACTACGTCAATACACATCAATCCATCCGATGAAATTTTATTAGGAAACTTGATTGTTTAATCAGATTTTTCTAAAGTTTTGATTGATATTAGGTATACAAATTGCTTTATTTCTGAGGAATTTTCTTGTAAATTGTAAACATCACCTCAAAAAATGAGACCATAACTTATTGTTAAAACACCAGGGCGAAATACTATCGAAAAGATTAATTATAAGAATCATTATATTGTGGTATGTGTGAAGGAGTTACATACAAACCTTTTTTTCATTAGTAAAGTTTTATGTCATTATGGGAATGGATTTGATTAGTTTTTATCATGCTAAGATTGACTGTAGCGAAAAATAATTTTTTTTATAAAGAGTTTCAGTTTTTATATATGAATGAACACATACAATTTCTAACATATTAGGAATATAATAAAAGGTTGAATGATTCAAATTAAATTTATCTTTCTCAAATTTTCTATAACAAGGGAACTATTCATATTAATGATGTGCCATTGGTAAATGAATAACTTGATGTTTTGACCTAATGAGTTACCCAGTGTCATACCTGATCAGGAAGCCAAATTTACAATTTACTTAGTTAGTGATGCTAAGCCAATTTCAAAACCCCCATATCGAATGGAACAAATTGAACTTTTTGAATTGAAAAATCAGTTGTAAGAGTTTTTTTAGAGGATTAATTCATCCTAGCACTTCACCATGGGGTGAGCCTATTTTTTTGTTAAAAATAAACATGGTTCCATGAGACTTTTCATTGATTATAGATCCTTTAATAACATTAATATTAAATAAAATTATCATTCAGCTCACATCATTGACTTGTTTGATCATCTACAGGGTGCTTAGTACTATTCCAAGATTGACTTGAGATCCAGATACCATTAACTGACGGTTAAGGGGGATGACATCCCAAAACATCCTTCCATACTAGATATGGGCATTATGAATTTTTTGTTATGTCATTTGGGTTAACTAATGCAATTTTTGTATTAATGAATCTTATGAATAGAATATTTCATGAGTCTTGGATAAATTTTTTGTTGTGTTTATTGATGACATTATGGTATTTTCTAATAGTAAATAAGAGCATGACAAACATTTATGGGTTGTTTTGAAAACATTAAAGGAAAAGAAACATTATGGAAAATTCAGAAAGTGTGATTTTTGGTTGCAACAGATTTCATTTCATGTGAACATTGTAAATAAGGATGGAATAACAATTGATCCTACAAAAAAAATTGATGAATGTAAAAGACCTAAAAGTGTTATAGATATTCATATTTTTATTGGATAAGAGGGTTATTAAAAACAGTTAGTTAAAAAAAATTCATGGTTATCTAGGCCACTAACTAAGTTAATGTGAAAATGTGTTAAATATATTTGAATAGAAGAACATGATGTTTGTTTTTTGTAACTGAAGAAGAGATTGGTGAATTCTCTAGTTTTGGACATGCATTCCCAAAATGGTGAGTTTTTCATCTACAGTGATGCTTTATTGAAGGGTGATGGATGTGTTTTGATTCAGAATTATCAGGTAATTGTGTATGTTTTAAGACAACTAAAATCTCATGAGTTAAATTATCCCACACATGATTTGGAATTGGAAGCTGTGGTTTTTTGTTTTGAAAATTCAGAGGCAGCATTTATATGGATCCAAATGTCAAATATATACAGACTATAAAATTCTAAAGTATATTTTCACTCAAAAGGAATTAATCATGAGCCAGAGAAGATATCTTGAATTCATAAAATATTATTGGGTATAGAATTAAATTTCAATACATCATTTCATCCTCAATCAGATGGGCAGCCAAAATGAACGATTTAGACTTTGTAGGATGTTCTTTGAGATTGTTCAATAGACTACCAACGAAGTTAGGATAAACATCTTTCTTTAGTTGAGTTTTCTTATCATAACTATATTTTTTCCAGTATACAGATGACACCTTTTAACGAATTTTATGCGAATTGGTGTAGAACTCCATCTTTTTGGAATGATGTCATGGAAGGACAGTTTATTGGAACAAAATAAGTAGAGGAAGTGGATAAGAAAGTGAAAATGATCCATCAACACATGAGGATAGCTCATATTTGGAGGAAAACATCTATAGACAACAAGAGGATGGAATTTTCTTTTGGTTTAGGTGATCATGTTTTTCTTAGAATCTTACCATGGAAAAGTATTGTGTGTTTTGCTAAGAAAGGAAAGCTAAGTCCATTATTCATTGGACCTTATGAAATCCTACAGAGAGGTAGAATGGTCACCTACCAAGTATCTTTTCCTCTAATTTTATCTCAGGTAAATAATGTTAATCACGTTTTGATGTTGAGAAAGTATGTTCCAGATTCATCTCATATTTTCATCCCAGTCGCAGTTTATCTAGAAGAGAACAATTCATATGAAATTAATCCTATTCGGATTCATGATCGATGGTAACAAGTATTCCAGAATAAGGTAACCACTAGGTAATGGATTTTTTGGGAAACCACATGGTTAAATAAGCAACATGGGAATCTGAAAATGTTATGAAGGAAAGGTAACCTCACTTGTTTAATAAGTAAATAAAATTGTGCGAATACAATTTCCAGAAGGTGTAGATAATGTAACACCCCAAGGTTTTTAAAATAAATTGAAAATTAATGAAACATTGTTTTAAGTAGATATTTATAATTTTCCATTAAACATAATTTTTTCACTTCAATGATTTGAATTTCAAAAAAATTGTCATCTACTGTTGTGATTAGTAAGATATTTAGAGTCCGATAGAACTAACTTGATATTTGGGGAATAGTAAAATAACCTTATAAATAGTAAAATGAATAGTAATATATCCCTAATGAATATTAAATTTTATTATTATTTTATTTTATTATGTTTATAAGATAATGAGTTGTTGATTGATTTTTCAAGGTGTTTAAAATGAGTTAGAGATTTAAAATTGATTGTTTTGATTAAATTATGATTTTTTTTAAAATTAAACTAATTATATTTAGAAAATTATTTTCAAAAAATAGAGCACAATTTTTATTGCTACATGTCAAAAAATGGTTATGGTGAAATTTTAGGATTTTTTTTGAAATTCGTGACATTTTCATGAATAATGTAATGTGGTAAAATACCATATATTCAAATTTTCAGATAAATGCACTATTTTTTACATCATAACTGATTCAATACCACTTGGTTCTAACTAAAATGTACTTTTTAAAATTTTAGATCACATTAATCAAGACTATTGATAGTTTTGTGAAAAAATATTAAACTAATGGTTAAAATAATGTAAAACCCCTCCCCTCCTCCGCTATAAATACTACCCTCATTCCCCTCTTCCTATCACACCTCTCAAGCTATGATAATTGTCTATGTTCTTCCAAATACTCTCCCCAAGGCTCTTCCCCATGCTCATGACCTACTTGTCTCACCAAAATTCCAAAACCAAAGTCCTTAAGAAGGATCTCAATAAGAAGAGATTAAGTGGTAAAAATCCTCTTTATTATTCCGATGTTTTCTTTTCAATTCCTTTTCATTTCATATACTCTCTTCCCTTCACCTTATAAAATTGGAATTAATTCTCCATAGTCATATATATTCTGGATTTTATCATTTTTTGGGAATAAATTCCTCAACTTACTTCATCTCTTCCCCTTTTATAAAGACAACATTTGTGATGTGTCGTTTATCAAAATCATAGAAGATGTGTTTGAATTTTACGTTGAATCCTTAAAAAAATATTTGAAAACACATTTAAATGGATGAAATAGAATTTAAATTGTATTATGTAACCTATTTTATTTTTTAGAATTAACTTTTATGCATGATATTACATTATATAATGAAACAAGTTCATGATTATCAAGGAACCACAAAAATTGATAAAAAAATATCATTAATGTTTCATCTAATTATTCATCTTCATATATGATAAAAAAATGGATTAATGTATCATTATATATTCGGGAAACACATGAATACCATTTCATTCCACTTCTGTAAATTCATTTCCACATGACAAGAAAATTAAATACAAATCCTTCATGGAAATCTTGTAAAGAACGCACCCAAAACAATGGATGGAACAAAATACAAATTCTTAATTGGTGAAATGATGTTATGAAATGATCATATAAGGTTTTATAAACATGAATACGTTTCTATAAGATATTAATAACACTATTTTAACCATTAAACATGAGGTTTAAACAAGTTTTAAGTAAGAAAAACTTGAGGTATGGTAATTCTTGACCCAATTTCTATTCTATGGGTTAACCATCAACTTCATTATTTACGTGGTATTAAAATAATTTTTGGTTTTTAATTTTGTTTCTATTATCTTAAATTATGTGTATTTACATTTTATATACATATCAAATCCACTCTATTAAGTCTCTCTACTATTATATGATATTTGTAAGGGGCTTTTCTTTTTAAAATCCTCTTTTAAAATTCTATTTTACAAAATTCAAATGAAAATTTTTTATGAAATTATACATGTTGTATGATTATATTCAGGTTCATAGGAATAGTTTATGATGAAGTGTGGGGCCTATATTTCCCTCCAATTAATTGGGTATATGTAAGTTGGTGGTTGACGGTATGGTTACTCCTAGTGTAACTATGATGGTTACACAATAATCTAGTAGTGAGGGTTACATTGTAAGGTAGTCATGAGGGTTAAAAATAATAAGGTAGGTGAGAGGGTAAAAATATAAGTAATTAATGCACCAAGATATCCTTATGGGTCTATTTATGTTATGTATGTTTTTTGGAAATATCATGGAAATGTCAAGTTTCACAAAGCATGTTTATATGGGTGTTAAGTATGTCTATTTGAAAATGATTTCATACATTACAAGTATTCATGGAATAATGCGGTCTTTCTTTATTTTTATATCCCTTAATAAGCATTTTTGTGATAATACAAGTTTATAAGTGATTTTCACTAGTTATAGGGATGTTTAAGACAAATAAGGAAGCCAAGTTATATGTTATAAAGATTTTTCAATGAAATCCTGTTTTATTTGAAACGTTTTATACTCTGGAAAAAATCAATATTGTTTTTATGGTATCCACTATGTATTAATGTGGAATGTTATGAATTTATTATGTCTTAATTCAATAAATCTCTAATCCTGGAGACATCCTCAATGTGAATGGAAATCAGTTCATGAAAAAATTCAATATTATGTAATTTAATATGGTAGGGCTTATATATATATATAAATCTTTTTAAATAACATATAAATTAATTAAAATGAAATCTAACCCTTACCATGATTGAGGATGGAACAAAATCTTGATGGCCACTCGGAACCAGGAGGAATAAACATAATGAACTTGGGGATTAGACCGTGTCTCTTTTGGGTGTGCAACAAGAGGGTTATACATATATATATTATTTTAAAAGCTTGCAAGGAAATCAAAAATTGGAGTAGTCAGAAATTAGGGGTGGGTTCATACAACTTTTTGGTTTGAAAAGATCCAAAATGTTTAGTTTCTTTTTTTATTCAATCATGTCAAAAACCATTTTATTTTTTTTATTTGTTTTTTTCCATTTTTTCTATTTATATGGTTACTCAATTTTTTATATTTTTTATATTTTTTTCTTTTTTAATCATGAATTTTATTGTTTTTTTAACAATTATAATTCTTTTTTTCTTTTCATTAATGTTTTTTCTTATTTCATCTCATTTTATCTCTTTTGTTTCTTCGCATGTCTTTCACTTATTTTTCATGTCAACAGAATTAAAATATATTATCTCTAATTATAATAATGAATTATTATATTATCATTTGTGTTCATGTCATCATAATACATTATTATATTATTATTTCATTTAACCAAAATAAATTACATTTTTCATAAACCTTTAGGATTTTATTTTTTTAAAACAAGAGAATCATTTTTAAATAAATAATTAAACTCACTTTTTCAAACATATGCCTGAAATTAATTTTTTGAAATATTAATATAATTATATATATTTATAATTTCAAAATTTTATAAACAAAAATATAATTATATTTCAGGTATTTATAAAATTAACAATATTAAAAATAATAATAGTATTCTTAAAAAAATGTTTTCGGCTTTATTATTATTATTATTATTATTATTATTATTATATTAACCCTTAAAATATTAAAAAAAATTATAATTGTTAGATTTTATTTATGTCCATGTAATGGTAAGACTATAATTAGTATCATAAATATTCAATTAGATATATATATATATATATCGTTATATATGTGTAAAATGTAATCATTTTAGGTTTCAAACAAATATAATTTTTCGAAACTTATATTTTCAGCAAAATGACACAGTAAATATATTTATATTAAAAGTCACTTTTAAATTAACTATTACCATATTAAAATATAACATAATATGTATAATAATAATATATTCATAAAATTAAATAATAAACCAAACTTTTAAATAAATAATATATTTTATCTTATTAAAAATTATATCAATTTAAATTAAATAATTTTTCTTGAAATGTAATATTTTATAATTTTAAATAAAAAATATTTTTATTACAAAAAATAATTTAGTTTCATAAAAGTATTAATTAAATATATTTCCATTAAAATATTTAATGAAATTAAGTATTATTTAAAGTAAAAGTACTATTTGAATTTCATGGGGTGTTAAATCCTTCTCCCTTAAAATAATTGTACACTAAAACTGTGTTCTTAAAACATATAAAAATCCTAAATTTCACTATTAAGAATTATCAAAAATAGGATTGCAAGATCTTCCGTTAATGTAAAACCGTTGAAAATTAAGAGAAGGCCTCTTAAGGTTCAAAAGGATTCTCTGTATCCTGACCTCTAATGTTATCTAAATCTGGGATCTAATACCAACTATAACGACCCTAAAACATGAACTTTTTATTATTTTTATTATTTATATATAATTTATTTATTACATAACCTGAGAGATAAAATTTTTATAGTTTTAGAGTGTCCATATACATCGATGAAATCTCATTAAACAACCTATAAAACAAAAGAACAAAACTATTCTCTTTCATTACAAGGTTTAACAACTTCAAAGGGACCTTGACCACTATCGAACATATATACATCCTTAAGCCCTGTAAAAAAGAGATATTTTCAAAACATTGGGTGGGAAACAAAAATCTCTGTAAGGGGTTTCAAAATGTGAGGAAACTAAAA
The DNA here is from genome assembly GCA_963277665.1 of Viscum album. Lineage (NCBI taxonomy): Eukaryota > Viridiplantae > Streptophyta > Magnoliopsida > Santalales > Viscaceae > Viscum > Viscum album. Next base: position 228,849,412 of record OY728167.1, on the reverse strand, counting down.
CAATTTTTTTCAATTCAAAATAAAAATTAAAACATGTTATAATGTTTTTTATTGAAAGCATAAAAAACCAACGATTATTTTAAAAATAAACATTTTAGCTAAAAGGATGTTAATACATATACCATTTGAAAAATCTGATACATTCATTAATAAAATAATAATAATTTCACTTGAAAACCTTATATGATTTCATATTGAATTCTGAAAGGAATCTTGGATCATAACATGGATTCCCAGTTAACTCCCAATACATAGTGGACATAGTCCCATGATGGATTAGGTTCACTACCTGATCGTATAATGTGCTTAGGATACACAACTTTTACTGTATACATTACATCTCATGAGATTAACATATTACCAAATACATTAGAGTGCTATCTAATTTTGGGTGCACCCCTCACATGATTGGACAAAAGTCCCTTAAGGGTTTTAGGATCACTCCTCATACCATTCCTTCATAATATCCCAGTGTGACACATTCGAATTAAAAACATTATAACATGCATTTTTTCATCATAAGGACTATGAAGATTATTTAAATCTTTGAGAGACGATTTCCATTTTGTAAAAAAAATTACATGGTTAAACATGTGTCATGATAAATATAGTTTTTCATGAGATCATACCTATATATGTATCTAATAGTTTTACAGAAAAGATTAACATATATATTTGTTTTCATAAATGTTGATATTTTAATAAAATGTGATTTCATACTCACATGAATATACATATCGAAATTAAAAATAACAAAACTTTTACATAAAAAGACATATACACATGCATACATATATTTAAATATATAAAAATCAAGAATAAAATAGTTTAACATAAATTGAAATATTTATACACACATTTATATGCATAGATTTTCTATCATAATACTACAATTATGTTTCATAAAAATAATACACATGTAGATACATTTATGTATATATATATAAACTGTGAATTTAAATTCTAAACAAAATAACTTCATGTTTCCCTAAATAATAACACACACACATATATATATAATATTCAATTAATAACACTCATAATCAGAAAATAAATTTATGTTAAAAAAACATTGATAATTAAAAATATCCCTTGCAACAGAATCAAGAATCCAAATTAAGAAATAAATTTGATAAGTACATATTCATCATAAAACCATATGTTATAAATTTAATAATAATAATAATATACATTACAATATATTTAGCATGAATTCTAAAATAAAACATATATTTTATAAATGAAAATATATTAAAAGATATAATTTCAAACTTAAAGTCATTAGATTAAAATCTTGCAATATAGATTCACATAATCTTTGTTGAAAATAAATATAATTCCGTCCAAATTTGGAACTAGGGAACCATAAAATAAATTATCATAAAATAAACCTTACAAAATAATAGCTTAAAAATTAAATTCGAAAATAAAGCTAAACAATTCCCCTAACATCATATATATTTAAAATAAATGGATATATACACACACACAGAGATATATATATTCAAATATGTATATATCTTTGTATATACAACATTTTATGATAAATTGAAATTAAAAAAAACCATTACATTCATAAATTCTTTAAATAGTCTAATATGAAGTTATATATATATATGTATATATATCTTATGATTTTTAAAAATATATTAACCCTTATATCATATTATTTAGAAGAAAGTATACTTATATAAATTGTAAAATACATATAACCCATTAATTATTTTATAAAATTTCTGAGTATGAATACACTATATATAAATTTATAAAACGTAAATGATCCTTACAAGCCAAAAGTTTTAGAATGAAAAATTTAAATCAAAACCATTGTCTTTTAATTAATGAAAATACTTGGATATAAATATATAATTTCATATACATATAACTTTTTAAATCACACACCAAATAAAACTAACCCTTACAAACCGTAAATTGATAGGTTTAGGAATAAAAATTTAAACAAATATATTCCCTTATAAATTCTAAAAATATGTAGATATGTATAAATATAAATATATATATCTTTTTAAATTACATATAAATTAATAATAAATAAATATATCCCTTAACTTAATTAGGGATGTAAAAAAGGTCGTTTGGCCTCTTGACACCAAGAGGAATAAATAGAATGAACTTGGTGATGAGATCATGTCTTTTTTTGTTATGAAATAAGTGGGTTATGCATATATATATATATTATTTTTAAATCTTATGGATCAAGCTATAATAGGAATAGTTAGATTTTAGGGTTAAGGTCATACAACTCATTGGTTTCAATAGATCCTAAAGACTGAGTTACTTTTTAGTCAATCGTGTGAAAAAAACCTTATCTTTTTTTTTATTTATTTAGTTTTTTTCTAGATTGATAGTTTCTTATTTTTTATATTTTTTTACATTTTTATTCTTCAATCATGAATTGTATCATTTTTTCTCAAAATTATAATCCCATTTTTTTCTTTTCTTTCAATTTTCTTCTTCTTTCCTCAAATTTTACCTCTTTATTTTCTTCTCACGTATTTCACTTTTTTTCAAGTCAACACAATTATAACATATTGTCTTTTATTACGATAATGCATTATTATATTATCATTTGTTATCAAGTGATCATAATAGGTAATTACATTATGATTTAATTTTACCAAAAAAATTATTTTCATTTTTTAAATGTTTAGCATTTTATGTTTTTACAAGTAATTAATTTTTATAATAAATAATTAAAATCATTTTTTTAAAACATATGAATGAAATTGATTTTTTATATTAATATAATTATATATATTTAAAATTTTAAAATTTTATAAAAATTTATAATATATTTTTATATATTTATAAAATAAATTATCTTAAAAATAATAATAATATTCATAAAACAATTTTTTACCATTAATTATTATTACTATTATTATTGTTATTATCCTTAAAATATTAAACATATTATAATATTTGGATTTTTATTTATATCAAAATAATTGTAAGATGATTATTATTATCATAAGTATTAAATTAGATATATATATATATATCATTATATATGTGTAAATTGAAATAATTTTACATTTCAAACTAATTTAATTATTCAAATATTATATTCTTACAAAATGACCATGTAAATAAATTTAAATTAAAATGTTAGTTTTAAAAAAATCATACCACATAAGAAATAGATACATTATGAATAATAATAATATATTCAAAAAATTAAATATTAAAACATACTTTTAAATAAAGAGTATATTTTAACTTATTAAAAAAATACCTTAATTTAAATCAAATAATATTTCCTGAAATGTAATATTTTATAATTATGAATAAAAATGTATTTTGATTACACAAAATAATTTAGTTTCATAAAAGTATTAATTAATAATCTTTATTTTAAAATATAAAAATTAAATATATATTTAATTAAAATAAAAATATTATTTGAATTTCTTGGGGTGTGACGATAAACCATAATTTTTTCATGTACAAACTTGTTGAGTATGTATTTTCTAGAAAATATGATCTATTATTCCTACTTTAAAACAACTTGATAAAATAAAATAACCTAATATTTCATTCCATTCCAATGGATCATGTTTAAGTCCATATAGCTATTTGGAATGTTTAATCATAGAATTTTGAGAATGGGGATCATCAAAACTTATAGGTTGTTCTATATAAACTTCCTCCTTTAAACCCCATATAAAAAGACAGATAAAACATCCATCTAATATAATTTAATATTCATTTATGATGCATATTAGAGAAGGATTATAATATCATATAATCGAGATATTGGAGAAAAACTTTCTTCATAGTCTATTACTTCTTCTTGATTATGTCCTTTGGAAACTAATCTAGGTTTATTTCAAGTTATTACACAATGGTCATTTTTTCTATTTCTGAAAATACATTTGGTTCTAATTATAGGATAGTTCGAGGGTCCTTCAAAGAGTTCCCACATTTTATTTCTTTTAACTAATTTAGATCCTCTTTCATATCTATGAACCAAATTTCATCTCATAATCCATATTTTATAGATTTAGGTTCTAATTGGGATAGAAAGGAAAATAATCCTACTACATTTGCAAAGTTTCTTATAGTTCTTACTCAATTATCTAGATTTTCTTATAACACATTCTAAAGGGTGATCATTGATGTTTTTAGGTATTCTAGGAAACACACTTTATGGTTCACAATTTTTTACCCTTATTAATTGATTTAAAGTTAGCAAGTTCAAAAACATCGTCCTTATTGTCATTGAAGAGAGTTTTGGGTCTCCTAATTTTTACTGAACCATTTTGATCATTAATCTGACTAATTTTATGTCTGAAAGGATCACTTTTAATAGACATCAAATGAGATAATTATTTTTCAATCCTTTATCTTTTATTAAAAACTCTCTATGCTTTGGAATTAGTTGAATAACATAGGAAGATTCCTTCATTAGAATTTGGATTAACTTCCAAAAATTATCCTTGGTGTTCAAGATGTACACCTTTCATCCAAATACATTAAAATATCCTACCATGGGTTTTCTATTGTTACTTAATTCATATGGGTGTTTGCTTTCAGAAATGACTTTTTAGTACTCTGTTAATGAAATAACACGCACTGTTAATAGATTCATCCCAAAAATAAGTTGGCACGTTATATTCACATAACATAGTCCTAGAAATTTCTTACAAAATCTTATTCCTCCTTTCAACAACATCATTTTGTTGATCTTTCCTGGGGTAGAGATTGTATGTATAATATCATACATAAATAAATAAGAATTAAATTCATATTATCATATTCACCTCCATGATTATTTTTCAAAGACATGATTTTTACATCCTTTTCATTTTGAAAAAGTTTACAAAAAATCAATCAAAATAGAAAATTCATAACATCTAAGGATTAAAATGTAAAACGAGGAAATGCTCAAAAAATAATTAACTTACACATAAAAAAATGACTGACCACATAGACTTACAATTTTATTATTCTCGAAAAAATCCATATGGATGAGCTCAGGAGGTCTATATGTAGAAACTTGTTAAATTGGTTTGATAGATGACTTTTGTTGCTTTCCCATTTGGCATGCATCACATAAATTTAATCTATCTAATTAAATATTTGGAAAGTCAGAAAACAATTTTCTTTTAGATAGAGTTATTAATGAGTAAGCCTTTTAATGTAAATTTCATCTATTCCAAATCCATGATTCATCAATTTCAGCATTTAAATAGTTCAAATTCTATCTACAAAATTAATTAATATCTAGTGTGTACACATTTTTTGTTCTAGGATATTTAAACTTACTAATTTTATCTTAAAGAATAAATACACATTATTTGAAAAATCAACAGAATATCCATCATCATATATTTTATAGATACATTTCAGGTTGTTCTTATAGCCTTTATTTTAATTTAGTTTTTTGATTATGATCTATTGTGGATTTCAAACTAGTCCAATGCCAACTATCATTCCTTTTTTTATCACCAAATGTGATGTATCCTCTATTTAGCTTACATATAGAATGAGAGATGATGTAATATCTACTCATATACCTTGAAAATACACTATCCATAATCCATATTGTATTTCTATTCGTACAGACCACTACTGGAATTCTTGGTATATGCGACGGCTTATTTGCGACCGGATCCTGTTGCAGAAAACGCTGTCGTAAATACAATTATTTGTGAGGGGCCTTTCGCAAATAATGGTATTTTTTTATGGGAAACATCATTGTCTCAAATAAGTCTTCGATTATATTTATTATATATACATAAACGTTTTTGCGATGGGCCCATCGTAAATAGTTTTTGTGATGGGCTCGTCATCCCGTCACAAATATATATATATATATATAATGTTCTACGACTGGCCTGTCGTAATAAAGTATTTGCAACGAGTAAGTAGTCTCGTCGCAAATATGTTTTTTAAAAATATTTTGTAAGACTATTTTCGATGGGGTCCCGTCGCAAAATGTCACATCGCAAATAATAAATTAATTTAAAAAAAAATAACTTTAATAAAATTTCTATAAATGTAAATTAATATTACTATTATTAAAATATACATATTAAAATTATCAATATTCATAAAAAAATATTAAAATTATAAAGATTCACAAAAAAATATAAAAAAATAATAAAATTTTAAAATTTTAATTATATAATATTTACACCGATATAAAAGACAGAAATTGTAAATAATTCATATTACAATGATAAATTCAAATGTTTTTAACATAAAAATATACTGGGGGGTCGTATTCTGGAGGAGGTGGAGGAGTTGAAGGAGCGTGTGGAGAAACTCCATCCCTAAACTATGAGTCAGATGACGCATGTACTCCATCTACTCGTGATGCTGCTGCTGTCATTGATGCATCTCCTCCTCATGCTGCGGCTGCCATCGACGCATCTGCTCCTCGTGATGCTGCTCCTGCTGCTGATGCCGCTGACACATCTCTTCTTGCTGCTTCTGCAAAGTCTCTATAAGCTCAGCATGAGCTCACAACTGCTCCTGATAATGTGAGCTAGAAGATGATGCCTCTCCATGAGCTCCTCTCGATCTGGACGCCGACATCGCACTAGTACCATAATAAGTACCCCGAGTCAAATGAGAGCTGAAACCAACTACTCTAACCTTCTCAAATCCATACTGAGTCGCGTGCATTCATGCCGCCTCATTGAAATGGTGCGCATGGGTCTGCTTAGTTGTCTCATCCTGACCCTCATCCTGTATCTAAGAGGTCACAGCCTCATATTACTCCTTCAATTACAATTTAAAATTATAATGGGGAAAATATTATATGCAGTTAATTTTAAAAATGAAAAAATAATACTAACCACAATCTGACGTTGGCGATCACCTCTAATCTCTCATGTGGCTGGATCATTGTACATCCTCTGATAAATGTCAAACACCATAATATCGGGATGCTCAACTGCCTACAGAAATATAAAATAAACTTTTTATATTTAAATTTATATAAAATATTTAAAAAATATACTTATGAGATGATCTCTATGCAAACTGAATGTACAGCTACCAGCTGGATGCGTCACCTCCTGTCTCCCCCAGTTCTTTCGTCCCACTGAATATCTCCTCTGAAATCCACCACCCAACCAGTGTAAACATAATCCATCCCAAACGTGAGATGAAATTTACTCTGGTCAGTGGGCTTTACACGACTCATGAAATTCGGTCACTCCTGCTTTCTTAATGGTTGTCCTTCTCAAATTGTGCAAAAAACTGACGAAAACAGTCACACATAGAAACCTGCCATGCCGTGTGGATAGCGTCACACATGCTATCATCGATAGGATACCATAAACCATACAAATAATTTATAATATCAAGTCGTTAATAATAAAAATTTCAAAATAAATATTATTTATTTATGTACCAGCCAATAATGGAATATGTCGTGTCGAACATCAATGGGAATCTATTCCCATTGGATCCATTGCTGAGAAAAATAATTGTGCAATATATCACTCCCCTGTACAATAGATGAATGTGTAAAACAATGAAAATTGAATAAATAATCAAACAATGTGTATATATATAAATAAATTATTATAATCTATCTAAAATATACAGTTTATCATACCTCTGGGTTCGTGGATCAAAACCAATATGTAGAGGTCACTCGGGAATAGGGCCTGGTATCATCAGTCGCGCAAGACTGCACCCCCTCTGCATAACTCCTAAACCACCAGTAGGCTGTGGGTCAGATGATCCAAAATCCCCATCATCCAAAGGTAGCTCAGCCTCCTCTAACTCACACAATATATCAGAGTCCATCTGAAACACGAAATGATAATAGTTAGCAGATATTTGAAAATAACTATTATATATAGATATATATTAGTTATGATTATAACCAGACTTTAACTATGTCAATTTTCATCTTTATCCTATTCCCCATAGCTATCAATGTCAATGTCTTCATCTTCCACCTCAGCATCATCAATATCCAAATGAGTTTCAGTTTCATCATCTCTTGTCATTTCAAAATCATTTTTAACATCATTAACATCTTCATCACCATCGATCCTTAATTGCAGGGTGTCATCATCGATATTCACGTCTCTTTGTGAATCAGATGGATTTTGAGCAGTCTCTTGAAAAATTTCAATTCCTTCCACTACAGTGGAACCACATTTAGTTTTAGTAAACTGATTTTCCCGAGAATTCATTTTTATTATGCTCCACCAACAACTCAAGTCTCATGAAGTAGCACAGTACTTTTCAAAATAAATTTTATGTGGCAGTTGATCCAGTAAAAATGGTTCATTTAATGCAAGAAGAATTTTATATTTAATATCAATGATTCCATTAGTCGGATGAACATTCAATCCTATCTCAGTATCCAACCACCGACATTTAATCAATATTATGTAATTCTTTCCTAGATAACACAACTCAATAATTTCATCCAAAATGCCATAAAAGTCAACTTCAGTTTCTCTATGACTTTATCCTCTCAAGAAAAATCCACTATTCGTCATTGGTTTTGATTCCCCATATTCTTGTGTATGAAATCGAAAACCATTCACTACATATGCATTATAAGATTTAACCATTTTGGATGGTGAGTTACTCAATATACATAGTCGCTTATCAATTTTATCAGCATATTGAGACACCAGAAAATTTGTAAAAAAATTATCAATACAATAAATAATAAACAAAATTGATATTAAACCATCATTAATTTATGTTTCCTGTTTTTGAAACCATTGAGAAAATTCTTTTTTTCTGCGTTCTTCAAGAGAAACTGCTGTAATTTTTGGAAGTTGCTTCTTGATATGATTTTCATATAACCTACAAATAAAATAAGTTTAAATACTACAAAATAAATTATTTTATAGGTGATTAAAGCACTCAAAGGAAAAATGATGTCATTTCTTCACAGTTGAGCAGAACATATATATGAGCTCTATGATGTTAATCTTCTGAAATCCATTGTTCATGAGCTCCACCCAAACCAAGATTTTTCTGAATAAAAACTATTAATTTATTTTCCATTTCATCATTAACATTCCCCTCGTTTCATCCCATGTGATTGTGTTTTTAGGGATATTGAGATTCATAATACTGAGAGCAGAAAAAAGCAATTTATTCTTGCAAATAAGCTTCAGAAATTGAGCCTTCAATTGATGATTTGTTACATACTTTTTTCTTCAATTTCTATATACATCTATCAAATGGATACATCCATCGAAACTGTACTGGACCTCCACATTTAGCTTCCTGTGGAAAATGTAATATCAGATGTTCCATTGAGTCAAAGAAAGCCGGCGGAAAGATTTTTTCCAGTTTATATATAATTACAGCAATATCTTCTTCCAGTTTTCTCAGCGCATCGTAGTCTTTTGTTGCTGCACAAATGTCTCGGAAAAAAATATGATATGTTTGTTATCGAATCCCAAATCATAGAATTCAACAAACCCTTGAATCCAATCGTCATAAGTCTTTCCATTATAACATGACAATCATGACTTTTTAAACCAGTAATATAATCATTCTTAACACATCTACCCAAATTGGAAGAATAGCCATCTGGAAGTCTCAAATCTGTAATCCACTAAAAAAATAATAAGAGACTTTCTTTGGACAGTGTATAAGGTGCTTTTGGCTTCATTGACCTCTGTGATCTGACATTTTCAAATAGTTCAAGTTCTGGTCGCCTGTAAATTTGTACAAGATCTAATAGTGCCTTTACAGTATCTTTGTTCATACCTAGTGTATCCAAACCTGTATGAAATAAATTATCAAAATATTTCTTCTCAATATTCATATCATCCAACCTGTGGCTGACCAACAAATTAGACCAATACGGAAGATCCCAAAAAATGATCTGTTTTATCCAATTATGTTCTTTCCCAAAGCCATGAATTTTCTATTGGTTTACTATTGATCCAAATGTGTTGGGGGTAATAAAAATACAACTTATTTTAAATCTATACCTAAGATCACCGTTGATGGTTCATCCCTTTCAATTTTACCTATTCTGAAATGAGATTTTTCCACCGAAAAGGATGATCGGTTGGAATAAATCTACAGTGACAATAAAAATTGCAAGGATTTTTTCCTTTGATGAGCATAAAGGCTTTGTTTTCTTTCATACAGTAAGGACATGATTTCGGACCATGTGTACTCCAACCCGATAACATGCCATATGCTGGAAAGTCACTAATAATCCACATCAATGCAGCTTTTAATATGAAATTTTTTTTTGCGACAACATCATATGTATTAACACCATCACTCCACAATCCATTTAACCCATCAGTCAATGGTTTCAAATAAACATCAATATTCTTTTTCGGATGTCCTGGGATTAATAGACTCAAAAAAAAATATAAGGCTTCTTCATCATCATACATGGATGAGAATTGTACGGAGTTATAAAGACAAGCCAACATTTATACTGACTACCATAAGAACCAAACAGACAAAAACTGTCACTAAAAAGACCCAATTGCATGTTTTGGGATTTTATAGCAAAAGGCGGATGCAGACGGTCAAAATGATTCCATGAATCCCCATCATATGGATGATTCAAGATTTATCAGTTGAAATCTTGGTTTTGTTCCATGACATCATGGATGTTGTGTTCTGAGACATAAATAAATGCTTCAACCTGGGTGTAAGTGGGAAATATCTTAACTGTTTTACTTGAATCAATCTAGACATCCATGGTTGATTTTCATTATACCTCGATTTCCTACATGTGGGAAAACTATCCAATGACCCATTTTCACCAGCATATAAGATGCAATCAATTGTACATGAATGAATCATCTGATAACTAAGGCCCAGATTACAAATTAGCCTCTTTCTCTCATAGTAATTTGTAGGAAACACATTTCCTTTAGGTAATAGTTTTTTAACCAAAGAAACTATCTGATCAAAATAGTTGTTTGACATTGCATTATCTGATTTAATAGCCATAAATTTTGCAATTGCTTCTAATTTTCTTATCTTTTAACTAGGATATAATGCATCCTCAACATACCTAAACAACTCATAAAGTTCAGAACGATATCAACTCCGGAGTTAAATCAATAACATTGTGAGTTTAAATTTGTTGCACAGATGGACCTGCAACATCATGTACTAAATATTGAAACTGTGATGGATCTGGAATCAAGTTATTAGGATCTTATCTGGAACTGCGTTCACGGTGTTGATACAAAAAAACATAATCTGGTTGAAAACCAAACTACAAGAGATGTCCCCCAACCTTGTCAAATGTGTCAACCATTCTCAGAGCACATTTTTTACAAGGACACTTAATTGTGCCTTTTGAATCATATTTGGCTTTGATGATGAAAATTCTAAGAAAGATTCAACACCCTCTATATATACAAGATTTAAACTAGAACCATTTGTATTTTTGCGTTGATTTATCCAAGCACGATCATCTAAAAATGACTGATGTTTACTTCCTTGTTCCATATTTTTCTACATAAAATATTAAATGATCACTATTTTTGATTAATTTGAAATTATAAAAACACTATCTTAAAAAAATAAGAAAAATAATTACAACTACATTATAATTACCATTAATTAAGGGCGACACAATTTCTAGTGTATTGATGACTACTCTTTTGTCTGATGGCTCATTTAATAATTATCATCCCTGTGGAGATGATTACAAATTTTCCCTTCATTATCCAATCAGTTTTAATTTACTAATTATTACTAATAAAAAAAATTATATTATCTATTTATTACTAATTATTACTAATTATATCTATTTATTACAAATTATTAATAATTATTACGAATTATCACAAATTATATCTAATTATTACGAATTATAACTAATTATTACTAATTATATCTAATTATTACTAATTATGTCTAATTATTACTAATTATGTCTAATTATTACTAATTATTTCTAATTATTTCTAATTATATCTAACTATTACTAATTATATCTAATTATATATAATTATTACTAATTATTACTAATTATTACTAATTATTACTAATTATTACTAATCATTACGAATTTTTACTAATTATTACTAATTATTACTAATTATATATAATTATTACTAATTATATATAATTATTACTAATTATATCTATTTATTACTAATTATATCTAATTATTACTAATTATATCTATGTATTTCTAATAATTACTTATTATATCAAATTATATCAAATTATGTCTAATTATTACTAATTATATCTAATTATATCTAATTATTACTAATTATTACTAATTATTACTAATTATATATATTTATTACTAATTAGCAAGGAAGGTGCAGGACTAGGCTGAATGCCCAGTCCCGTAGAAATTTATTAATAAAAAGAAAGTGCAAAGATCAGAGGAGAGAAAAAATAAAAATACAGCGTACCACAAAACCTTACAGCCTCATACCTTAGAAAGCATCAAACACATCATCACCACCACCTTCTGAGAACTCATCTGGATCTGCCGACTCCCATTCAGATTGTGGAGCGTATTGATTTAATTATTACTAATTATATCTAATTATTACTAATTATTGCAAATTATATCTATTTATTACTAATTATTACTAATTATAACTAATTATATCTATTTATATCCAATTATTACTAATTATATCTAATTATATCTAATTATTACTAATTATTACTAATTATTCCAAATTATTACTAATTATTGCAAATTATTGCTAATTATTGCTAATTATTACAAATCATTGCTAATTATTGCTATTTATTCCTAATTATTAATAATTATTACTAACTATTACTCATTATATCTGATTATTACTAGTTATTACTAATTATTACTAATTATTACTAATTATTACAATTTATTACTAATTATTACAATTTATTACTAATTATTACAATTTATTACTAATTATTAGTAATTATTACTAATTATTACAATTTATTACAGTTTATTACTAATTTAGCAATACTTAGAAATACATAGAAAAATGAAAATTGCTTGAATAATGATAGGATATTTGGTAATAATCATTGTAGTGATTATTACAAATTTTCCCTTCTCTATCCAAGCAGTTTTTGTTTACTAATTATTACTAATAAAAAATTATATTATCAATATTTATGAAAAACCAATATTAATATTATTTAAATAATAAAAAAATTATAAAATATTAAAATTATCAGTATTCGCAACAGACTTTGCTCTATTCTTAATATGTTCAAATCTCAAAGGGTCGCAAATTATCCGGTCATGCGTAATAAAAAGTTTGTGTCAGCCATGTCCAATGTAAACTCTATAATTGTACTTGCATGGTTGATCACCTCCCAAGTAGTGTTGCAATAGGACGACCAAAGTAATGTCGTTCTCGTCTCTAAGAATCATCTCACATGACCTTTACAAAGATCATTCTTCATTAAAAATTTGAGGGGATATCAGTATCTTTCCCTTCAATTTTCTAGAAAGAATGGTCTATGTAAAGGGTCATGTGAGATAATTCTTATAAATGAGAAAGGTAGGACTTGGGTTGTCCTATTCCAACACTACGTGCAAGGTGATCAACCATGCAAGGACAATTATAGAGTTTACATTGGACATGGCTGACACAAAATTTTTATTGCGCATGACCTGACAATTGGCGACCCCTTGAGATTTGAACATTTTAAGAATAGAGCAAATCCTGTTGCGAATATTGATAATTTTAATATTTTATAAATTTTTTATTATTTTAATAATATTAATATTTTTTTTTCATAAGTATTGATAATATTATTATTTTTTTACTAATTATTACTCATTATTACTAATTATATTTAATTATTAATAATTATTACTTATTACAACAAATTATATCTAATTATTACTAATTATTACTAATTATTTCTAATTATATCTAATTATTATTAATTATATCTAATTATTACTAATTAAATCTCATTATTACTAATTATTACTAATTGTTACTAATTATATCAAATTTTTGCTAATTATTACTAATTATTACTAATTATATCTAATTATTAATAATTATATCTAATTATTACTAATTATTACTAATTATTATTAATTATTACTAATTATTACTAATTATATCTAATTATTACTAATTATATATGATTATTACTAATTATATCTAATTATTACTAATTATATCTAATTATTACTAATTAAATCTAATTATTACTAATTATATCTAATTATTACTAGTAATTACTAATTAAATATAATTATTCCGATTATATCTAATTATTCCAAATTATATCTAATTATTCCTAATTGTATCTAATTACTCCTAATTATATCTAATTATTCCTAATTATATCCTATTATTCCTAATTATATCTAATTATTCACAATTATTGCTAATTATTCTTAATTATTGCTAATTATTACTAATTATTGCTAATTATTGCTAATTATTGTTAATTATTCCTAATTATTCTTATTTATTCCAAATTATTGCTAATTATTCCAAATTATTGCTATTTATTTCTATTTATTGCTAATTATTCCTATTTATAGCTAATTATATCTATTTATTGCTAATTATATCTACTTATTCATAATTATATCTATTTATTCCTATTTAAATCTATTTATTCCTAATTATTCCTAATTATATCTATTTATTACTAATTATTCCTAATTATATCTATTTATTACTAATTATATCTATTTATTACTAATTATATCTATTTATTACTAATTATATCTATTTGTTACTAATTATATCTATTTATTACTAATTATATCTATTTTTTACTAATTATATATATTTATTACTAAATATATCTATTTATTACTAATTATATCTATTTATTACTAATTATATCTATTTATTTCTAATTATATCTATTTATTACTAATTATATCTAATTATTACTAATTATTACTAAATATATCTAATTATTACTAATTATATATAATTATATCTAATTATTGCAAATTAACACTAGTTATTTATAATTATCACTAACAATATCAATTTCTTACTAAAAAAAATATAAATAAAAATCAATTGAAGTCTTATTTAATTACAACTAATAAACAACAATTAAAATTAACATAAAAATATATAAAAAATATATAAAAAATATATAAATACCTTAAACTTTGATATTATGAAGATATTGGCGCCCTCCAATTGCTCTCGTATGAAAAATTTTAACTCAAAGAAATTTTTTCCTTGAAATTGAAGAATGAAAAGAGAGAAAGAGGAAGATCTGGGTGATTTGGGAAAAAACATATGAGGGTAAATATAGGTTAGATTAGTTGTGACAGGGTTATTTGCGACAGGGCCCATCACAAATACTCTCTCACGCATTAATTACAGTCGGCGGTTAAAAGGGTATTTGCGACGGGCCCCGTCGCAAATAGTTCATAGCGACACTCTTTTGGCGACGGGACGACATCCCGTCGCAAAAATCTATTAACCGTTGTCGGGTATTTGCGACAGGTACCGTCACAAATACTCTTGCACAGTTTGGCGCGCAAGCCGCGCAGTTTGGCGCGCAAGTTGCGCCAAACTATCTGCGATGGGAGACGCAAACCCGTCGCAAATACTATTGGTGCGGTTTTGCGCCCAAGTCACGTCAAACTCTTGGAAACAGGAGATGAAAACTCGCCGCAAATAACTTCTTGGACAGGTTATTTGCGATGATAATAAATCTCGTCACAAATATTGATTTTTCTTGTAGTGGACATTAGCCATCAATGAAAAATTAAACAATAGAGTTCTTTGGATCTCAAATTCTTTTGGGTCAATAAATGTTAGGTATAAGAGATCTAGGCATCTAGACTTGCTTCTATTTTCCAGAAAAATTTATAGCATGTTTTGAAAAATATTTTAAAGTAATTCTTTTTGATTCCACAAAGTTTAGTATTTTTTAAACTACAAATATTGGAAAATTTTCCTATTTGACCACAATGAAAACAAGTAACTTTCAAAAGGTGTTTATATTAAGAGCAAGGAACAAATGATTTTCTTTAATGTTTTGTCCCTTCACCCTGGCTTCCAATTACAATTTTTTATTTTATAAGTTCATTTTGACCAAGAATCATGATCAAATAATATTCACCTTTTGTAAGAAACATTCATCGTATTTGAAATTTTTAACCTCCTTATATAGCCTCTCAATTATTTTGATTTGTTTAGTATTCAAGACTGTATATTTTTTTAGCTGATGTTTTATGTCTAAAATATAATTGTTCATATTATCTTCTATACCAACAATATTATTATAATAATTTTGATAGTATTTCTTTTTCTTTTTCAAACTTCTATACATTATTTCCAACATGGTTAATTGCACATTTAATTACTTGTATGAGAAATTATCATTTTCTAATTCACATTTTTTCACATAAGAGTTGTAATATGTCGGCCTTTTGATTTGTTTCTTCATCTTCTGATTCTCATTATGTACATTTTCTAGAATAT
Organism: Viscum album; assembly: GCA_963277665.1. NCBI lineage: Eukaryota > Viridiplantae > Streptophyta > Magnoliopsida > Santalales > Viscaceae > Viscum > Viscum album. Next base: position 228,833,012 of record OY728167.1, on the reverse strand, counting down.
TCAGAAGCACTCCAGGTGGCCTTCAGAGCTTTTATATATTTCTTATACCCAGTATTCTTGAGATATTTCTATTCTATCATCCTTTTATCTTTGATTTATAGATTGTCAGGATTGATTCCTCCCAGCCTTTTGCATTCATAGCATCTCAACTCTTTAAATTTGTCACCATACATCATGTTCTCGATGAATGATCTTCTAAAACCACACCTCCTATTATAGTATTTTTCTAACATCTATGGAAATTGGGCGAGATCATCATTTGATTCTTATTTTCATTAGAAATATTATTCTATAGACTCTTTAGGGATTTTTATGATTTTTCCCTTTCTAAGATTCTTATAATTAGAATCATTTTAGGCATCATTTTCCTTCTTGATCATACTTCTATTTTCTATTTCAGCATCATACATCATGAGAGTCCTGACGATATCATTTATCTTGAAATTTTTTAATTTTTTGATTTTCTATTGGTTGTTGAGATTCCACTCCACTTAGGTGGTAATACTCTAAGGAATTATAATGACTGATCAGGCTTAGGGATAAGCTTTCCTAGACCATCAATGTAGTTCACAATATCTGTGAATCGTTCATTCAATTGAGTGATACTTTATCCATAACCCATTTTGAATATATAGAAATTATGATTCGATGTATCATATCTAAGAGATCTCGCATTTCATGTGCCTTCATATGAAATGACCATAGTGGTTAACATTCATGTGTTTTATGAAATTTAGATATCCTATTTAACTCATTTTCTCCTACCTCGTAAATAATAGTATTCATAACTTTGGAATTCAAATCATAACTTTCATCAGCTGTATAATCCCACATTTCAGGTTCTATCTTAGGAATTTCATAGGTCTTAAATTCCTTAAGATATACTTTCATGTCAATATTTTTTAAATAGATGATCATATGGTCTTTACAAGAACCATTTTTTTCACCAATGAAGCAAATATCTCTAACCATTGACATAACTTCTATGTTATCAGTGATAGCATCCATTTGAATATGGATCTATAGACTACAACATTTGAATGTTTTGAACTTTAGATTCACTTGCTTCATTAAAAATTATTGGCCCAAATAATGACTGGATGAATAATTCTAGGGGGTGAATTGATTTCATAAAACTTTCTTGAATATTAGACCACCATCTTCGATTTATGAAAGTTTAATTATAAACATAAGAGTATTTAAGGTGGAATGAAATGAAATTGAACATGATGATTTATAATGTTTCAGGGAAGAGAAAACCCCTAGTGCACTCCACTAACACTCTTCTCCATGATTTTAGTGATTTTTACTATAACATATCTTTTACCAAGGTCTCCCAGGTGAGGAAAATATAATTTCACTTAATAAAATTTTCCATGACCATTCAACCATGCTCTCCCTTTACAAGAAATATCCTCAGTAATAACCACACTCTTACACCGAATTAAAAATGAATACAATTAATAAAAATATTTAGAAGAATTTTTGTAGCACATAGTTAAAAGTAGAAACTAACAGTAGATGAAGATCCATACTGAGAGAATGATGTACATTGTTGTGTAGCTTGGTATGATCTTTAGTTCAACTTATAGAATGATTAATCATGCAATGACCACTTTTTTTCTAGGTGTTGGTCTCAAATTCTTTTATTATTGGGATTCAATCGGTTGATATTACACACACATACTCATCCATGTCTTCCACTTTTCATCAATATTGATGAGACTAGATGACCCTTTCATATATCTGGTTTTAACTTGAGGAAGACATACTTCTAACTATCAAGAGATATTGTTTTGTGATCTTAATGAGATAGGATATAAAGGATAAACAACCACACATTCCAAATATTGAGGTTTTGTTTTGTGGAATTGATGACAGATATCTTCTTGATCTTTAGATTATCATATTCATGGAAAGCCTTGTTGAAATTGTTCATTCTGTAAATGTATAATCTCATTTTTTTATCCCCTAAAGGTATGAGGTGTCTTACCTAGAGATTGAAAAATTAATCTTGATGTTCTATACTATAATATCTTCATATGATATAGAAAAAAATCATTTTTTATCATAAGAAAACATTCATAAGATAAAGCATCTTGTACTCACAAGATAAACTTCCTTCTGCACAATAGAAGATATTTTTCTAGCCTGAGATAATTCTCCAGCATAAGACAAATTTTTACTATGATGTAAAATTCATCTTTTTTAAAATATTTGAGCTATTTAATTTCCATTTATAAACTTATTATGGAAATAGAATCCTTCCTGAGAAACTTAGTCGATCATCATAAGATAACATATTACGTATGAATTTTTAATTCTGAAAAACTGAATATATTCTTCAATTCTTGTAAGATAAAATACATTCATATCATAATATAAATACATGGATAGATAGTGTATGATAAACATGATTTTAAATACTTGAGACAAACTTCTTAGAATAAGAATAGGGATTTTAGGATTCATCTATACACATAACACGGTGATATCTTGGAACAAAATACTTTCTAATATAGTCTCTATTATGGATTACTATATTTAGATGGTTAAATAATTGACATTAACTTGTTTTGAAACCTATATTCTTATTACCATACTATGATGATTGTGAATGTGTTTTAGGCCTTGCGGTGAGTTGGCTTGTGTAATCGGTCAGGTAGACATGGGATGATTTGTTACAAAACGATATCAGACCCTTCTAGTTATTGCAGAATTGAAGTATTTATGATTATATGATCATCATAACACAAGAGGTTGGTGGAATTGAGTGCTTATCCAACTATTCATTGTTCCAAATCTCAATTTACCATGGTTGTTCAAGAATTTTGTCTTTATTTGTGCTTTGTTAGAGGGTATTTTGATAAAGATTGATCTGATTTGTGATTTTTATCAGTAATTGGGTATAATTTTATATATTATTCATGTTTAATTATTTATTGATTTAATTTCATGATTCATGGTTTATTAATAATTTCTTACATAAGGTAATCACTGAATTGCAGAGATGGAGTTGTTGAACATACACTAAATACTAACACTCACATAGACCTGAATCTCATTGATTTATTCATCATAACCATCCTATTTCTAGGGTAGGGAGGTGAGTGGAGTCAAGATTGAGTGGTATATTATTCTCATGAGTTTAAAAAATCATAATCCACATGTGTTTCAGAGTGACTAGGGATCCTATCTACTTAATGAATGGATAGAAAATATTAAATATATCATTTGAAATCATAAGACTCCCACAACTTTAAAATTCATATTTTCTACCTATATAATGGGGTTTACAAGAATGAAAATGTTGGAATCCATCATGAAGGACCTGATTACTAAGGACCACCTCAGTACCATTTTTGTAATTTCAAATGACACTTTAAAAGGTTATTTCTATACCCAAAAAAATTCATCCAAATAAATCCATAATAGAAGTCATCCCAGATCAAGACTATAAAGAACAACCCCTACCTAGAGCCTATATCATTGTGTCAAGCCTCCACCTTCACATAGCCACTTGGAAATTTTTCTCATGTATTCATTCACCGTCCTAGTATCGATAGAAAAATTCATACCCTCTCATTCTTCCAAATTCAAAAGGTTGTGATCTAGTGAGTGTCACCGACTCTAAATCCTCGTATGGAGCTTCTCGTGGTTGTGAATTTGGAATATTCCACTTAAAAACTTCAAAAAAAAATTAAAAACATCCAACATACTATCTAGATCCAAGTATTCATAACATATCCCAATTCAGCAAAACAAAAAGAATCAAAACAGACTGACTTTCGTGCTGCACCACATTAAAATTATAAAACACCAACCCATCGCATCGAGAAACCTAACCATAAAACTACCTCAAACATCACCACCATTATGACTGTCATGGGTTATGAACCATCACACGGATGCACATACTTCCCAAACCGAACACATCACATACATGTTGTAGAACTACTTCAAACCATCATAGAAATTACCTCACTGTCACCGACCAAACTCATCGCTGTCATCGTCATATTTAACAACTGCCACAACACTTCCAACGCTGCAAAAATGCCATGAACAGGATACATCGGGCTCATCTTCCCCTTCCAAACTCTACCCCAGATCAAAACAATGACAAAGGTCATCCACAAGAACCACATCAACAATGAAATGTAACCATCGATAACTAATGACTACTAACACAACCAATCAAGAACGGAGCCCAAAAACTGAGGGATAAAGGAAGAAAACCCAAAAACACAAAAATAACTGAACCACATAGGGATCTCCAATGGCTACCAAACCCCACCTCTGAAAGCCTCTGAAGAACCAGTGCTCGAGGTCCAACTTGGAGAGGAGTTGGATATTTGAAGGTTCCTAGTGTAGAAGAAATTTCTATTGGTAAGTTTCTAACTCGAATTTATTTCATAATCGATGAAATTTTACAATGACCTAGACAAAGAACATCATCATTAACAGAATTAAATTAAATACTGATTAACTGTTATATTGTGACCAAAATATTGGATCATAGCATATAATTTTTAATTAAATTATTTGAAAAATGATATAACATACATTTAATTTCATTCTTTATTAATTAATAACTACAACACTTTTTTCTATACATAATTACAGTGATAGAATTCAAGAGTAAAATACATGTAGTAGTTAAACGCATGTGAATCTCAAACCTCTAATCATCATCACCGAATGCCTCCAGTTCTAGCATGGATAGTTCTGATCCTTAAATGATTTGTTGAAAAGTTTGTTATAAATCCCATCTGTTGGAAATACTCTTCATGATCTCTTAGTCATGAGACGATAGTGGATTAAGATCACTATTTTTTCATGAGATGGTTCTAGGAGAAAATAACTTTAAGGCTTGAGATAATTCTTAGAATAATTTCATTGTACATAGTGATGATTAGGTTTAAAAATGACAAAATTCATTTTATATTGAGCTGGGGTTAGAAAATTAATAATTAAATATGGTCCTTTATTATTTTATTAATCCTTGGTGAACCCTATGTCTAAATAATAATAATATTATGATTATTATTATTTTGAAATGCACTAAAATCAACTATAAATAAATATAATTTCCATGAATAAATAAAAAATAATTTATTCAAATAATACTCAACATGAAAATTCTCTCGGGGTCATTAAACATGATATGTCATCCTCCTCAATATTTACCAAGACTTTAATAATGTAACTTTATTTAATAAATAAATTTAACTTCGTTATTCTCTAATAAAGAAATAAATATTACATTAAAAAACCAATGAATAAATATTTTTTAAATATTCAAGAAACCATAAAAATAAATATTTGTTATAATGAGAATGAACTAGAATTAATAAATATTATATATTTGCATAATTAATAATTACTATAATAATTGAATATTACATTAACATTCATCTCATAATATTTTAAAAAAATTAACCAATGAATGAATATATGTGATCAACTAAATGTGAATAATTATTAAACTACATATGGGGTAACATTTATTCAATATCTTCAGTTCAAATCGAATTTAACTGAAGTTATGAATACACTTATTGTGTGACCCTCTAGGATCATTTGTCAATGGAACTATGTTTTTACACCTAATGTTTGAGGTTTTCATCTGAAAACATGATAAAGTGGTCATAGAGAAAGTGGTTATATTTATTAATGAAAATAAAATAATTTTAATTTAAACCATTTAATATGGCCCATTAATCAAAATATCTCTAATCGAGCAGGTTGTGTTCTAGTATTATCAACATATTTCTTGATATATCTTTTTTTGACATTCCATAAATAATCATGCGAAAAATCCTTGTATATGGACATAATAATGTAATTTTTCTTCCACAAAAGGTTATGAGATATCAACATCCACTAAAAATAGAAGGGGAATGTTTGTTCTGATAGAATTTCATTAATGAAATATTATAAATGACACACCAAACATATACTACCTCATCGCAAGCATATGTTATCACAGATCTCATCAATATATAAAATTACATGACTCATAATATTCACTGCTAATAAATTTAAAATTTATTGATTATTACTCCTGTTTATAGATAGGAGCATCCAATGAAACATATAATGTGGATTTCTTATTTTCAGGACATGGCCTCATAATCTCATACTCTAATGATTAAAAAGTGAATAAGGCATGAGAAATTGTCTCAATTTCTTATGAGTACCCACATTTGTGATTCTATATAATTTATATATCATAAAAATAATACTTGTATCTATAGGACATATATTTAAGAATATTTTCCTATAAATATAATGTTTTCATAATAATGGCGAACTATTATAACCATTCAGTGTAATATTTAATCCAAGGTCATTATCACATAGATTTTATATATAATAATGATCAAAATGTTATATGTAATTAAAGAATTTTCAATACTATTAATATTATTGTTATATAATATTTGAATTAGTTTGTTATAGACAATCATAATTTTTTTACTATAACCCTATCCATCTGAGAAAATCCATCAAAAGAAAATATGATTGGGTAAATAAATTTTTCTATGTCATCCTTGAAAATAAAAATAATATCATCTATACAAGTTCTTTATTATATGATTAAACATTACAACATTAGTAAAAATCCAAAATCTTGCACTAAATGTTACTAAAAAAAGTTCTTAAGCATCATCAATATTCACATCATACTCGATATAATGATGATATTGAAATAATTATTTGTAACATTATTAAACGATTAAAAAAATTAATAATTAATAAGATAATAAATTAAAGGATCTAAAAAATACTTGTTCCCTAAAAAACAGGCATTCTCGTTTCTCAGATTTCAAAGAACTCATCAGGTTTTTCTTTTTCAAGCTCTGTAATATTGTTATGACTTCCAGCTTGTGTAGTTCTCCTTATCTTGTTTGATTATTAATTTTATGCATTATTCATATTAAAGTTCAATAAAATTTACATGTCATGTAATTTTTGATATATTTCCCCATTACACACGAGAATATATAGTATATTAATTATAAAAATCCAATGTGAAACTGAAACAATTCAGTTAAATTATTCTTTATTTATTTTTGAATACCATGTCAAATATTTAATATAACATGGATTATGAAACCCATTGATCTAAACTATTAGGTAGTGATACCTTAGACATAGTTTACTACATAAGTCATCTTTATGTAAATTCATTTGTCATATATAACCATAATCTAATCACTTTTATCCATATGTTGTCAAGCATGCATGTCTTAGAAAACTATAGCGCTCCCACTATCGTTTTGTAGACACCTAGGAAATAATTTATTTAAAATTAATAAAATATGATAATTATTATTTTTTCTACCAATAAATGCATCTGTGAAATTTTTATTATATATTATCTTTCATTGATATCAATAACATTTTTTCATGTCATATAGATATTGTAACACACTAATATTTTTATGAGATATATTTTTGTAAAATTTCATTGATGTATTGTGTTGTATGCTACACCACGATAATATTGAACTACATGCAACACCAAATTAGTTCTCAGTATACACAACACTATTCTTGGCTTTTGTTACATTTAATTTTTGAGTTCCTTTGATAGATTTCATTCCACACAAGATTGAGTTTAATGGAACAACTAAATGTAATTATGTTACATTATTACCAAGCCATTATAATCGCAATTATGAAAAATATTATCTAAATTATGAAAATATACTTACGCATGTATATATAATTAATTTTTGTTTATAAATTAATTATAAATGAAAATAAATCCCTTTTTAAATAAAAGAAACAAAATTTCTGAAAAAATATTAAAATGAAAATAAGTGAGTTTTTAAAATAAAAGAAAATCACTCTTGATGAATTTTATAAATGAAATATATATGTAATATACTCAATATAATGTTTTTAATTAATTTTATATGTTTTATAAACATGATATAAGAAAAAATGATATTATTCTGATAAAAGAATAATTTTTCAAAAAATGCAGTTTTCCCGCCTTTTGACGGAACAACCATTTTAAATTTAGTTGTTGACACTTTTTTAAATTAAATTTGAAAAAATATAATTCTTATTTGAAATATTATTATAAAAATTTACTTTGGTAATTTTTTTGGTATTTTTCTGATAAGTTTAAAATTTTGATGAATAGTTAAAAAATAAAGCATGTTAATTGAAAACTACTTTTTTGTAAAATTTATTAATAGTGTTAAAATATATATTTCAATGGTTTTAAAGTATAAATAGATTATATTTTTATAATTTAATATAATCTAGGTCATTTTAATTAATATTTAATTGAATTTAGATGTAAAAACATTTCAACCTTTTGCATGTTTTGTCTTTTAAAACTCTTTCTAATTCCGACGACAGGATTCATTTTAAATTAATCCATACAACATATATGTTTAAAATTTTGAAAAATGGATTCCGTATTTTAAATCATTGGGTATAAATTAATTAAATATCATTCTTTTATTTTTTTGAATCATGAATAGTATCTTTAATTATTTTTTAATAATACGATAAAAAGGTAAATCGTGTAATTAAAGGGAAAAATAACATTAGAAAATTACCCTAACACTTTTCCTAATATCATTTTATTAGTATTTTTTCAACCTAAATCATACTTGGCTCAAAGTGGTATCATTTTAAGCCACTTGGATGATATTAGGAAATTTAATTTTTTTAATTTAAAGAAAAGATAAATATGTCATACTCAAATTTTATTAAATATATCATTTTTTAATATAAGGTTACACAGAAGCAATGTTCGACTATAAATACTCATTTTAAATATATTTTTATTTAGTTATTAGGGAAATTTATTTATAATTTTAAGGATATAAATAATTACCTAAAAGGCTTATACAATGATGATCCAAAAATTATTTAATTGATGAAAAATAAATAAAATAATTACATTAAATTGTTAATAATAAATAAAAGACCAAAAAACTAAACCAAATATTATTTTTCAAGTGTATCACGACCATAAAAATCCATGGGTGTAATTATTGACCATTTTTAGCCACATGGAAATTATTATGACACTTATAATTTTTAATCTAAAGTAATGTTAAAGTTGTCACATTCATTTATTAATAAATATAACATTTTAATGTGTAATTTTACTGAAGATATATTATACTATAAGTAAACTTATGAAATAATTAAAATTTATATTATTCATATTATTTTATTTTTAATTTATACCAAATAGACAAGTATATTAAAAATTTACACAAAAGTGATGTAGTAATTATTTTATAAATGCAGATGTCTAATTGGTTTTATTAAAAAGAGGAAAATTAATATAATATGGAATAATTAATATATCTAAAGATTTTTAAATATGACCTTGTCCCCTTAGTGATGTAATGAAATATTTTTTCTAGGTTAATATCTTATCATTATATTTTTAAAAATCTATTAAATGAATAGTATCAAAATTGACACTATTGGTACTTTGTCAAAATAATGTTATATTAAATTATTTAAAAATAATTATTTAATTGTTTAAAATATAAATTAATTATTATATGATATAAAATATTATAAATTTAAATTTATAGTCTAATTGAAATAAAATTATTAATAATTAAATTCTTTTTATGTTGAAACATTTGTTACCTTAGTTAAAATTAAAATAGAATAACTAATTGTTAATTAAAATGATAATGTATAAATTTACAGAAAAAATTTTCTAAATTTTTCTTTTGATATTAAAACCCTAATTCTTCTCAAATTAAAAATATGACAATTTTTTGTTTTTTGGATGGACATTGATTTTATTATAAATTTATATTTTTGGAGATTCCAAAAATGCCTACCACCTCAATGATAAAAGTGTACCTCTTCCCTCACTTATTCACTTGTCATTAAGCCATAATACTCTGATATTCCCAACCCATTTATTCTATAAACTTCCCAAATTATAGTATATTGGTTCTGGTCTTCTCAAAAAGACAACTCTATTGTCTCTAATAGGATATCTAGATGGAGCTCTCCGAAAAAGAGGGAATCTCTTTTACCGACTATCAATCAAGATAATTTATTCTTCTACTTCCCTTCGTATGTTGTTTCCTTTGTAAATTAATAACTACAGTATGAATTATATTATGGGATGTCATAACAATTATAGAACCACCATATTACACCTTGAATTCTTCCTATTAAAAATGCAATCACCATGTCAGCGTACGTACAGCTTACCGTCTCTACATCGTGATGTATTCTATTTTTCATCAAAATTATACATGGATTGGTATAATTATGGAAATAATAAATATATGTGATTATTATAAGATAATATTAATTCTGGATCAATATATATACCATCCACTTCAATGCCATTTCATAAATAAAAGAATGGTTTCATTGTTCGTGTGTATGTATGACCTACAGTCTCCACAACACGCTATGATTCATTTTCCGTGATATCATTTAAATAATGATTATATAAATTTACATAATGAATAAATGTTATATATATAAATTATTATCATTCTGTAAAATATATAATGGTTACCCATGATGAATAACTAGGATTTATATGACAAAACACGCAACAAATAAATCTGGAAAGAAGAGTAATAATGAAATATTTTTAAATGGGTGATAATATGAACTTATATGATATTATTAATATAAACATAGTTATGGAATAATTATATTACACTATATAATCCATTATACAAGATTTTGTGATACATATGAAGGAACTCATAACTATGGTAATGCATTTTTGTCTCAACTTTACTTCTCAATGACACATGCCTCATACACTACATGATTATTCTATGCGGTGTATATACTACCCATTAGTGTATTTTAGGAGTCATTACCATAATATTATTGTATTTTAATATCTATATAATTTATTTATTTCACTGGTCATAGGATTCTACTTTTTATAAAGCTAAAATGGTAATTTTAAAATCTCATTATTATCAAGGATTGTTTATATGTATGTATCTACTAGGGTATAATTTTAATCCATGTCCATGTATATTAAAAAAATTCCAATATATCTTTACTATATTAATACAAATTTTTATGGTATTTATACCCATTTTTTTCTTTTTATTAAATGGTTTGAATTGAATATTTTTTTCATTTTCCGAATGAGCTACTTTGGACATTTCCGGAAAAAGTACAAAAATAATGTTTTTTAACTTATATGGAAGAAATATATTCATACGCTTTAATAAAGAATTATTTCCTTGAAAGTTACCCTACATTCTTATGAGGTTATTTTAAAATAAAATTTTTTCCTTTAAATTTGTGTGCCATTTCAAATAATGAAATTTTTTTCAAAGTAGAAAAGATATTTTCCTCGAGAAATGTTTTTAAAGGATCCTTCCAAATTATTTTCCTTTTAAGATGAAATCTATTGGTGTTACTCATGCCTTTTAAAGAATTTTATCCAAAGGACTGATTCGTATTCTTTATCTGAATGGTTTATGTTTTATGTCTTTGTGTTTATGAATTTTTTTCTCTTTCACCTGTTATATTATTATGAAACCTGCTTTTTTCACGTGTTATGCTTTGATGAAATGATTTTGAAACCTATCTCTTTTCCACATGCTATTGTATGATTACATGTTTATGATACGTATTTCATTTCATGGGTTATGATATGATTTTTTTCAATCATGTGGACCATGTATGTATGATTTAATTATGAGATGGGTGGGAACAATAACTCCATACAATGCATTGGGTAAAGATTTACATTTTAAGAGATATACATAAGAGTCTTTGTCCACAAAGATGGATGAGGGAGTCAACCATGACTACCATGATGGTATGGTAGGTGAACCCATACTACCAATATTTCCTTGGAAATTATTCCCTGACTTCCATATAAATCATTATTATATGATTATGTGTCTGCCTTAGTTTTGTGTATTATTCCTATGTTATTCCTTCATGGATCATTTTCATTATTTATGTATGATTCATGTATTTTGATCTGTAAATAATTATTCCATTATCATGTTTTTGATCTTTAATATATAGAGTATGATCTTCTATGTTCATGATCATGTTATCATACCCTTATTCTCATCATTATGTTAATATATATCCCCGTTTTACCCTTACTAAGAATTTGATATCACCCCACATTATCTTTAATTTCACCCATGTTATGAAGATATGTATTATCTTTAATGTGTCTATGAAGGGTGTTATTCAAGAACAACATTGTGGGAGATAATTTTTCTCTCTTATGTATCAGTGTCTATGTTTTCTTGTTTCTGAAGGTACTAGACTGCTAAGGTATTTGGGTGTTTTTTGTGAAATGTATTAAGTTTTCTCCAAACGTTAAGTAATGTTTTTTTACATCATGATTTGGTAGTTAGAGTTGGTATCATCGAAACATTTTAGTTAACCTTTGGAAACTGGGATGCACAATATTTAGTGAGATCCCTAGAGTTATTTCTTAGGATATTTTTAGGGATGTATATATGTATAATTCTATGTATAGGTTATGATCCTAGAGTTTCTGTGGAAATAATGAATAACCTAGGATTAAACCTAACATATCATATATTGAAATATAATAATTAACTTTCCTTAATAATGTGTTTTTCATCTATGATAATTACTTCTCAGACATTGCTTTTTGGTCTTATTCAATAGTCGGAACTATATATTACAAATTTATCACTGAATGTTTCAGATGTGGAAAGCATGAGAATTATATTTCCTAATATGAAACCTTGTAAAGAGAATCAGGAATCTGATATGAGTACTTGTTTTAAAACTGAGGATAAAGAGACTATAAATGACATGTGAATGGAATGGGATGTTCTAATAGTGTTGTTTACATTAAATGTATGAAGCATGACAAGATTGAGATTGAGGTACCTTAAGATATAATTCATATTATAGGAAATGGGTATTATGGAATAAGATGATGTGGCACGAGTAATGGTTTTAGAATAAAGTTATATAAATGAATTATAAGTTTTTAATTATGGATATGAAAGGATATGCTGAAAAAGAAACCTGATTTGATGGAAATTTGATATTTTTATTAAGGGAAGGATAACCCTTAGTATGTACATAATTCTGGGATAAGGAAATAAATATATGTTAGATCGTATTAATGAATTTTTGGAAAAATATAATGACAAAGTTGTTTTAATTAATTTTTTGATTTATTCTATGAGGAAATTCATAATTTTGTAAAGGATTCATGTTTTCACTACATCTTTATGGTAATTCAAGTTATTACCTTGTTTCAAGAAAATAAATGATGAAAGCATTAGCATGTCTGAAATGTATCCAACAAGAAATTATTTATGATATATGAGAGATAAATGTTAAGCCGAGTTAGTTATCCTATCACTATAGTTTTGGACTTTCTGCATTCTGAGGGATTGTAAGGTTATCAATTTATATAAAGTTTAAGTTAAAATTTGGAATAAGTTCATTAGAATAAATTATTATCTCACTATAGGTATAATTATACATATTTTATATTTTACACTAACATTGTTTTGTGATTTATATATATATATGAAATGAATTATCATTTTATTTACGCATCTCATGATCTGTTAACTCATCCAAAATGACAAATTTAAATTCATCTATTTAAATAAGTGATGGAGTGGAAATTGTTCAAGGCTTGACCAACGGTGATAATATACTGAAGTAAAGTAATTATTTCTTCTGATTTTCTTAAACTTTATAGAATGAATCATGAACCCATAAATGGTATCCTAGTAACTTCTTATCTGATGAATCAAATGGTCCCTTTGATAATTGTGGATTTACGACTTTTTTATTGTAAAATTTCTCATAAAAATATTCTCTATCACTCTCCATTAGAACATTATGGTTAGATTTCTTTTCCATGTCCATGTTTCCACTTCCCACCTATGTTCTCCTATGTGTAAACCCAATAATCAGTTACTTTTTGTAACCATTGTGTTTATAAATTTACTTTTATAAAATAGATTTAGTATTAAATTTTAAAATTTGGGTTTCTATGAAATAAACTTCCAAGTATTAATATTTTTATAAAAAAGACAAATTTTGAGGGTGAAATTCGTTTTAAGTAGGTTATAATGTTACACCCTGATAATTTTCTGAGATATATGTTTTTAAATTTTCATTAATGTCCTGTGTTGTACACTAAACCCACAACACCAGATTAGCTTATGGTATATGGAACACTATGATTTGATTGTGTTACACATAATTTCGAGACCTTTTCATAGATTTCATTTCACACAAGACTGAATTAACGAATAACTAAATGTTATTATGTTACCCTATAACCTGGATATAATAATGACATGTATAAACTGTATTAACTGAATTATGAAAATAATAATTACACGTGTATTTATAATTAAATATTTGGTGAGAAATTAATTATAAATGACAATAAAACCCTTTTTAAATAAACTAGAATGTGTACGGTCCTAGTTATTACTTTAATTTATGGGTTTCCTTTTCTTTCTATTTTTAAGTTGTTTATGAGAAATCTAGTAGAACTAGCTATGTTCTAGACAAAAACTGAACACATGGAATGATTTTGGGGCTACGCACCAAGTACACTTAATTACACATCATGTACTATTCACCATGTGAGCTGGCCATACATGGAGTGTTGGAATTTCGATGATAATGAGAGGAAAAACCAAGTACATGTCTTGTACTACCAAGTACACACCGTGTAGTCATATCGGCAGGTCCTGGAAAGTAAGCCAGTGGAAAAAAACTGCCAAATGAATAATTAAACAGTATAAACATAGTGTATTCCTATATGAATGAATTTCACTTTCTTCTTTCCACATAAAATGGTTAGTATCCTCATTTTACCAATCCTGGATAGAACCCTCGCAAAACCGCCACATAAAATTCATTTTGATCCTAGTTCTTCTTCTGATGTCGAATTCTAATACCGTCTGATCCATTGGACCCCCTCGGTACGTTCTTGATTCCTCTTGAGACTTTCACCTTGATTTCTCCACTCATTCGAGTTATAAGAGGTTGATGATTTTTTATCATTTTTTTAGATCTACCTAGTTCTTGATAGAATTAGAGGTTGTTACCAGATGAGGATCATTATACAAGTATGAGGTAGCTCGTTCATACCCTATTTTGTGTTTTTGTGGTCATTTAGGTGTTTCATCTTTTTAGAACAATGTTAGGTATTGAGTGTTACCCATGTTTATTTATAGTGAATTGACTGTATTCCTTATAGGATGCCATTAGGCATACCCTTACCTTGTCATGCTTGAGCGAGGCTAGGATAGAGGTCACTGCTCATTTGGGGCATTTTGGATGGGGGTGCCAAAATGGTTATAATTTATTAGTTTTGACTAAACTATTGATGTAAAACTGTTTAAGCATGATTAAGTTTATTAGAGGCTTTTAAGACATCAGTGTGGGTATGGGACGTCACATAGCTAGTGAAATTCAACTGTTTAAATTATTTTCCTATTTAAATTGATTATTTTGATTATATATATGTGATGCTTGATATAACATATACTATAACCTTTGGGTTGTTTTGTTCATGGAACAGATATTACTGAGTCATGATGATCATATTTTGGGCTTGGCCTGGATTATTTGGGTGGTTTGACCATGTGATTGGGCATTGTGAACATTGGATTGAGGTAGTGTGACTGTCAGGTTGGGCATGGCTCGGGATACTTGGATGGTAAGTCCATCGGATTCTGATCGACATAGTCACAAGGGAATGAGGTGGTAGAGAGGTTGCGGCTTGGGTTTTAGATTTGGTGATTACTGCTAACCCATTATTTGGGTCGGTAGAGGCCACTATAGTTGTGGTTAGGTGATTATGGTTTGGGGGTGCTTTCTGTGGAAGACAGTGGTAGTTGAGGAGCCTTCAGATTGTTTGGGTGTGCCTACAGGAGGTATGTACATGAGACACAAGGTGTTCTGAGGCACATGGTGCCAAGTTACTATTTTTTGGGCATGCCTACGTGACATCGGTACTTGAGACATGAGGTGTCAGGTGGCACATGGTGTTGGGTTACAATTGATTGGGCGTGCCTAAGGGATGTTTGTACTTGACATGCTAGGTGTCAAGAGGGAAATGGTGGTAGGTTACTATTAACTAGGCATGCCTTCATGATGTAGGCACTTGAGATATGCGAAGTTAGCAAGCACATGGTGTTGGATTACATGATTGAGATTCCGGCGTTGGCTGAAGAAGGTGACAGTCAATGGTGGATACTGAGCACCCGTGGAAGTTGTGTTTACATTTTTCATTATACTGTTTAGTTTCCATATATATTTTTTCCTGCTTAAACACTTATACTAGGTACCCACTATTTCATGGTATCCTACTGAGATTTGTCTCACACCCTACACAGGCCCTTCAGGATGCGTGTATCCTTTATGGTTTTATGTACTAGTAAGGGATTAGCCTTAGGTGATGGATTATAGTGTTTTTTGGCATGGATACTGGTATATACATTGAGGTCATTGCATGGTGGATTTTACTTTTATTTTAGATTTCATTATGTATTAGCATGCTTACATAATTATTGTATCTACTATTGGTTATCCATTGGCGCCCTTTTTATGTTGACATGTCTGACCTACTATGGATGCATGCTTGGTTTGTTTAGTAGTTACTATTGATGTTCTACATGATGTTCCATTTACATTCTGATGCACTTGTTTTTATATTACTCCCACTATATATTTATATTGCATGGTCTTTCTCTATGTGGGTCCAGTTTGAGTCTTCTATGTCATTTATTTATGATGAATGTTTTGTAGTTATACTCAGAACAATACCTTTAATTTCCTCCTTCCAAAACGGTATAACCTCCCCACTATGCCTATTACACCCTCTATATAGTTTCGAAACCTTTGGTGTTTGGGGAGGTGCGCCTAAGGACAGTACCACCCAACTCATCTAGCATTTTTCGGGTGGTTGTTCGGGCCAGGACGTTACAGAATTTTTTTCCGAAAATATATTTAAATGAAAATAAGAGTTTATATCCTAATAAAATCACTCTTGATGAATTTTATTGATGATATATATATATATATAATATTCAATATAATTTTTATAATTCGTATTATATGTTTTCTAGACATGATATAAGAACAAGTACAATTTTCTCACATAAAATTATATTTCTAAAAATGGTGTTTTGTCGTCTTTTGATGGTGCACCAATTTTAAATATAGTTGTTGAAATTTTTTTATATTTGATTTGAAAAAAAAATTATTATATGAAATTCGAGTATCAAAATTTACTTTGATTTAATTTATGGTATTTTTCTGGTAAGTTTCACGTTTTGATGAATAGTAAATATGATACATTTTAATTGGAATGTACTTTTTCATAAAATTTATTTATAGCGTTAAAATATATATTTTATTGGTTATAAAGTATAAATATTTTATATTTTTAAAATTTAATATAACTTATGCCATTTTATTTATTTTAACATTTAATGTAAATGTAAAAACATTTCAATATTTTCCATGTTTTAACTTTTAAAACTTATTTTCTCATTCCACTAAGGGGATTAATTTTAAATTAATTAGTGTAACTTCTATGTTTTGAATTTTGACAAATGGGTTCGTTATTTGGAATCATTGGGTCCAAATTAGCTATTATCTTTCTTTTATTTTTGTACATTATGAATAGTAACTTTAGTAATTTTTTATTAATATGGGAAAAAGGTAAATCGGGTAATTAAAAGAAAATATAATATTATAAAATTAACATAACACTTTTTATAATATAATCGGATGAGTGTGTTTTGACCTAAATCATCATTTGGTCAAAATGGTATCCTTTGGAATCTAGTTGGATGAGATTATGACATTTAATATATTTTATTTAAAAAAATTTAAATGTGTTTTAATAAACTTTTAATAACTTTATAATTTTTTAAAATAACGTTATACAAAAGATAATTTCGACTATAAATACTCATTTTAATGATAATTTTTTTTATTTATCATGGTAATTTATTTTTAAATTTTAGGATTTAAATAATTACCTTCATGGCTTATACAATTATGATGTAGAAATTATTTAATTAATGAAAACTCAAAAAAAATAATTAAAATGATAATAATCATTAAAAGAACAAAAAAATTGACTAAATATTATTGGTTGATTATGTGAAGACCAAATTTAAACATGGGATGAATTATTTACTATTTTTATTCACTAGAACAATATTATGACAATTGTAATATTTTATCTAAAGTATTGTTAAAATTGTTGTATTCATGTTTTAATAAATATTTCATCTTTAATGTGGGATTTTCCAGAAGATGCATTCAATTATAAGTATTCTTATTAAATATATATAAATTATCATCATCAAAGTATTTTATTTTTAATTTTTAACTAAAAAATATGTTTATTATATAATTACACAAAACTCATGTAGTAATTATTTTATTAATGGAAATATCAAATTAATGTTATTAAAAAAATTAAAATAAATATAATTTGAGATAATTAACATATCTAATGAATTTAATATATTACCTTGACCCATTAGGTATATAATAAAAAAACATTCTGGGTTAAAATCATATCTTGATATTTTTAACATTCCATTAAATGAATAGTGTCAAAATGTATAGAATTGATATTTTGTCAAAATATGGTTTTATTAAATTATTTAAAATCATAAATAATTTTTAAAAATATAAAATAATTATTATATGGTTTAAAATATTATAAATATTACATTTATTGTCTAGATGAATCAAAATAAGTAAAAAAAATACACTCTTTAAATATTGAAACATTTGTTACCTTAGTTAAAACTAAAATAAAATAAATAAGGGTTAATTGAAATGATAACGTTAAAATTGACAAAAAACAGGTATAAAAATTATTGGTTGATTATATAACAACCCTATCTCATATAATATTCTAAAATATGACATTTTGGAGGTTTTTATAGGGTTTTATTATATTATCAATTAATATTTTTTGAGATTCCAAAAGTGCCACTCACCGCAATTATAAAAGAAAACCTCCTCCCTCACTTCATCGCTTCAAATTGAGCCTTAAATATAAGATATACCCAACCAATTTCCCTTATAAACTTCTCTATTTACTTTATAGAGTTGTTTTCTTCTCAAAATACTATCTCTTATATCTGTAAGATGAGATCTAGAGGGATCTCGTTGAAGAAGAAGTAATCTCCTTTACCGACTCTCTCAAGATCATTTCTTATTCTTCATCCTCTTATTATGATGTTTACATTATAAAGTAATAACTCCTATTTCAATTATATTATCATATTTTATTAAAATTATATAACAACCATATTTCACGTTTTATCCATCGTACGAAAGGGAAATCAATGCGCATTCGTACGTACAGCTTACCGTCTACACGCTATGGTGTATTTTGTTTTTCATCGCCACCTTACTTGGATAGGTAAAACGATGTAAATAATAACTATATATTTTTATTTATAATATTATATTGATTCAAGAAAAATATATATACGATCCACTTCTATATCATCTCATAATTAAATGATTGATATCATCGCTTGTGCGTATGTACATTCTAACATCTCCATGAAACGTTATAACTCATTCTCCATGATATCATTTAAATCATGACATTATATGTGTATATAATAAATAAATATGATATATATTACCTTTTTATCATTATTTGAATTATATAATGGAAACCCATCAAGAAAAATTGGGAATAATTAGACAAAACATGCAGCAAAAAACACCCGATAGAATAGTAATAATGAAATATTATTAAACGGGTGATATTATGCTCATATATGACATCCTAAATATTAATATGGTTCAGAAATATGTTTATAATTTTCTTTAATCAATTATAAAAGAGTTTATTATACATACGAAGGAACCCATACCTAATGTAAGGAATATTTGTCACACCTTTACTTCTATGAGACACATGCCTCATACACTACTTGATTATTCTACATGGTGTATATACTACCCATGGATATATTTTAAGTGTTTTGACCATAATATTATAATATTTTCATATCCATATAATTTTATTTCTTTCATGTTTGATACTATTCTAATCATTATTATGTTTTAAGGGTCAGTTTACAATGTCATTATAATTCTGGATTGTTTATAAGTTTTGTATCTACCAGGGAATATTTATCATCCATGTCCATATTTCATAAAAACTGTTTTCCAAAATATTTTTAATATATTCCAACCAAAATTTATGGTATTTGTTCCCATTTTTTGACTTTTTATAAAATTGTTTGAAAATATTTTTTTTGTCTTTTTCCAAATGATGTACTTTTTGAATTTTCTTGTAAAAAGTAAGAGAAGAATGTTTTTTTAACTTATACAACATGAATGGATTTTTATGCTTTCATGAATCCTTTTAGACATTAATATTCCCTTAAAATATTAAAAGGTTTTTTTCAAACAAAATTTTTCCTTTTAAAAATTTTCAGTATTTCATGTAAATAAAATGTTTTCAAAGTAGAAAGGATATTTTCCTCAAGAAATGTTTTTAAAATATCTTTCCAAATTATTTCCCATATAAGATGACCTAATTATTTTTACTAATATATTTTTGGGAAATGATCTATGGGGTTAATTAATATTCTTTCATTGAATAGTTTAAATTTAATGGAATGATGTTTATGAAATTCCTTTCTCTTTCACGAGTTATATGCTTATGATACACGCTTCATTTCACAGGATACGATTTCATGAAATGATTATGAAACCTGTGTCTTTTACACCTGTTATGATATTATTACATGTTTATTATTCCCATTTAATTTTATGGGTTATGATATTATTTTTATGATTTGGTAGCAGAAGTATCTTTGATTTCATAATGAGATAGGTGGGACCTATATCTCAATCCAATGCATTGAGAAAAGATTTATATCTCATGAGATAGACATAAGGGACCTTTTCCACTAATATGGTCATAGGAGTGAACCATGACTCGAATATGGTATTGGAAGTGAACCCATACTACCAAGATGGCCTTGGTAGTGATGACTTTACTACCATGGAAATCATTATTATATGCTTATGTGTCTACCGCAATTCCATGTTTTATTTCAATGTTATGCCTTCATGGATCATATTCGTTATTTTATTATGATTAATGTCTTATGAACTATCACTATTTATTCCATTATCCAATTTTTTATCTTTAATATATAGGGTATGATCTTTATAGTTAATGATCTTGTTCTCATACCCTTATGCTCATCATTATGTTTACATTTCTCTCTTGTTTACCCTAACTGGGTATTTGAGCTCACCCCCTTTTAGTTTTCCATTCATTGATGTAATAAATATATTTATTGCGTTTGATGTTTCTAAGAATAGTTATATCCAATAAAAACATAGTGGGAGATAATATAGCTCACTTATGTATCAGTGTTTATGTTTCCATGTGTCTAAAGTCACTATACAACTATAGTCCTTGATAGTTTGTTTGTAAAATGTATTTATATTCCTATAAAAGTAATGTAATGTCTGTGTACATAAATCTTGGTTCATTATAGACATGACACATAATGTTACCTCTATGGTAGGTGTCTCTTATCGTCTAATTCCTAATATAATTATTATAATTATTGTGAAAAGATGAATTCATTTGGATTTATGAATGATGGTTTTCTATAACCAGTTGATCCTTATTGTTATCTCAAATGGACCATACTTTTATTATTTCTTTTTAATACCCACCAATCGATTTATGGAAACCACTAAAAAACATTGGTACATGTAATCCATTTTGTATTCTATATGATAATTCCAATCATAGATAGTTGTATCTTACTACTCCCTAGAAGAATTATTATTCTTATATAAAAATATATATCACCCGCTATAGTGAATATAACACCACTATAATTATTTTTAAATTTCCTATGAATTATTTTTCTTTGTAATAATTACTCATTCTAATACTTGTGGAGTTCATTATTCTTATGAAAACATGTATATCTGTAGATAATATTTAATTGAATCCTTTCGTGCTCCCATTATATCAAGAGATATATCCTTCCCATGTACAAAGTATTTGGTATGATTTATAACCTTCTATATTAGGGATGTTAATATCCTCGTTATTTATAGAAAAATAAACTGTGATATACCTTATGTTACCATTGAAATACATTTGAAGATAATGTTAATTAAAAAAATGAATCAAATAATAACATATTATTTTGTGACATTAATGGACTCCCATCATATCATAACTTATATGAAATAAATTATTCAATTTATTTTTCTTATGGTTAGTTGTAATGTTTTTATTTATAGAAACATGTCTGTAAAGAAATCATGAAATACATGTGTAATGTTTCCAATTTATTTAGGTAGTATAAACTTTAATCTAGACACTTATTTATGTTTTTTGATTTATTGTTTTCTTGGATGAATAATTAGGAAGTTTCATGTTTCTCTGGAATATTTTTATGGGCCTTTGCGAGTTTTCAAGGTTGGTTCCTAGTAAGAGGAAACTATGTGGTTTCTATGAAAACCATGCAGCGGATTTAGAGAAGGAATGTGGGTGGCACCTAGTTAGATCAAATTTTGTGAAATTTCCACGAAACTATGTATCATAGGATGTAGGATAAAAACAATATTGGTACATGTTTTACCAAACTATGAGACCAAACCATGTGGGTTCCCAGAATACGCCGTGAACATTGCCTGGTTGGTGCATGAGTTATCTAACTATGATACCAAACTATGTGCATATTAATTAATGATATAAAACTCCACTTAAATGGAAATAACTCCTCAAAATTGACCCATTATTCTTCCTCAATCCATCCCTATAAAACCAAGAGACTCCATATGTAGTCCTAAACAATTTCCTTCACTAATGAGCTTAGTTTTGGTCGATCCAATAATTTTAGTGATCGAGGAATTAAGGCATATGATCCAAAAACCACTTTTCTTCAGGTTTATTCTTGAAATATCCTTATTAACTTGAGAATAATCATACATTTTGAATTTTTTGTCTATATTGATGTATTTCAATACAAATTAATGATTAATTCTTGGATTGTGTCTAGAACAATATAGAATCAAGTGCACCAGTGGAACCTCCTTCAACAAATATCTTATCAAGAAAACATTGGTGGATCCCATTATGTATATTGGTGTGGACCTAATCCTTATGGATTATATCCTTCTCTTATCTCTATTTTAAACCACATTACTAATGAATTTTTATTTTTATAGTGTCTCTTGGTGAGTGGATAGATCTCGTTGGTGTGGAATGTGGTACGAGTTACAATTCCTTATCAAATTGTAGAATTGGTCATCAATTAGTTTGAGGTAGGAATTACATAACATTTAGTCCTTATATATGATTATCAATATGATACGATATATATTACATTCTTATGGAGACCAATGCATGAGTTGATCTCATGTATATAAGTGTGTAGCCCATGTGACCAATGTTTGATGTTGATCACATTAATATGTTTGTGTGGCCTATTAGACCCATATTTTATTGTTGATCACATGTTTGTGTGTGTGTGTGTGTCTAACGATATTCATTCGTTATATGATATGTTGTTATTATATGTGTTATACCATATTGTGCATGGATGTATGTCTTTTGGAGGATTTCCTTCTGGTAGAAAATGAAATTTGTACTATCATGTATTGGTTAACACTTATAGGTAGAGAATGAGTAACCTACAATGATTGAAATGATAGACAAAGTCACATGGAATGGCTATGATATCCTTTTGTACTGACCTGAGACACAATGTTAGGATGTGAATTCCATGTGGCATCATCTATGGTACATCCAAGATATTATGGCCTTGTGGAATGAACCATGACAGTTATGGGGTTTGAGAGCCTTGTATCTTGACTTGTGGATTGTTAACCTTGTGGATGCTAAAAGATATGCAATGTTTACTTGTGTTCAACCAATGATCATGACTTATGTTATGACTAATCTTCTAGTATGGAGCAAAAGATAGTACGATATGGTGTTGTGGTGGCATGGTTAGAGTATGATTACTCAGCACATAATTGGTTGTCACTTGATTGCATTTATCCATATTAAAATGGTATAAAAATCATATTCAGGTGAAATTATGTTAATAATTCATTGGTGGTGATCTACTAGGATTATAAACACACCATGAATGGGAATGTTTTTGTGTGGGGAAATGTCATTACTATGGATCCGAAAAAGGTAAAGGGCATTGCAATAGATTTCTGAGGAGAATGGATATGGAAGATAGATGTGGTACTAGAATATACATTGGATAGTTTCCCTAACATATATTTTTATTTATTATATCTATCAGTTATACCTCATGAACTGCCACATTGGGGGTCTATTGGTTTATACTTGTGTGACTTGACATGATATCAATTATAGTTTTTATTCATATCATCTCTACTATGTTGTTCATTGACTTATATTTATGTTGTATTACCTTATTTGGGATAAAAGTACAATAGGAATAGTCTTTCCACATCACTTTAGAATCTCACTTCTAGTAGGTGTCCTCTTTCATATGGAGATGTGTGCATGAGGTTATGGGTCACCTTGAATTGGGAATAATGCTTTGGGTTGGGTCATTTCAAAATAGTATCTGAGGCATGAGGTTCTTTTCTTTATTTTCTTCTATTTTTATGGAAGAAATTAGATAGGCTGTGTGAAAATAATGTAGGGAAGTTTCTATGTTCCTATAAATATCATTTGTAATGGACCTCCAAGTTTCTATGATTCTATTTTTATTATATTTTAATGGGACTTGTGTGTGTTCATGCATTGTGACTATGAATATAGGAACACAAGGAATATATTTACATGCTAAGTGTTTTAGGACATTTCTTTAAATAAATGTTTTTTTTGTGATAACTATTGAGTGATATAAATGTATTCTCTTATGATGTGATGTATTTTTTTGGAATTAGATATATGAACATAAGAATTTTGATGTGTTATATATATTATTTTGACTAACATGTAGGTATAGAGGACTAGGCATGTCTATTGAGTAGAACAATAAGGGTTATACCTTATGTGTGGGTATCTCATAGTATAGGTATTCTGATATATATCCCATATGTTTTCCTTATTAGTATTTTAGTTGTTCTCATAAGAAATTATTTATAGGAATCTTAAAAATATATTTGGAATTTAAAAAAATCCACGATAGAGTTGCCAGATTTCTCTTACTTAAGATGATGGGACTATTCAATCATAGGTAGTGTAGAAGAATACACCAGATCATACTCCCAGACCTACTATGGTGTTTTAAGTGTTAAATCAACTCTATCCTAGATTCATAAAAACAGCTCATTCTCAAGGAATAGGGGTATAGAAGAGTAAAGTTGATTATACCCAAGATTTTCAACTCCTTCATCTGCCATCATTTTTGGGTATTAGGGGTCCTCTCAATAATGAGTACTAGATTGGAATCATTGAGAGAATCACTATATTACAGGAGACTCCAATGCATAGAAGGGTGATCCTGGAAACTTATATGCTTCAGGGGACCTACAGGAGGTGGTGGGCCTTATGGGACCGATAGACAGGCATGATGGTAGTACTTGGGAGGCCTTCAAGAACATATTATTCGAGTAATTATTTCTAAACATACTAAATATAGATTGAAGTTAATTTTTTATAGAGAATCAATAGGGAATGTTGTCAATTTCTTCATACTCATCTCATTTCCTATAATTTTTTTGATTTTATACTCTTTAGGATTAGAATGATGCACTGAGGGAGGGGAATTTCAAGATTGACCTTCATCTAGAGAATAGATTTTTGGTTAGGGGATTTAATTTTATGATATATACATATGTTATTTTCATGGTTTGATATCTAAGAATTGGTTATAGGAGAATAGGCTTGCGGGATTTCTTCCATATTGGAGTGAACATATAAACCGTTTTTTTAGTTCAATAGTGAGTTCCACTTCATGATAGTACGAAGAGGAAGGATGAGGAGGTACAGTTTGGTGGAAATATGGTGTAGTAGATTATAGATGTTTCTACTACATTCAATGGAGGAGTTTATACCATTTGTTATAACTATGTATGGAAAGGGAATTTTAGTGCATCATATGTGGAGACACTAAAGATATGTCTTTGATGTAGTGAGATGGGTCATCTCTACACTTTTTTAATAAGGACTGACATCTAGATTCAAGGAGCACATGTCAGGGTGTAGGAAGGGGTCCTCGATAATAGACTCGAACACCAAAGATATGGTGGATTAGATGACTCGTGCACCACAAATGTATGGTCATACATCGGATACAGATATGGTTTATGCGATGGATGAGGATCTAGCAACTAGTGGAGAGGGGGCTTCTAAAGTTATAAGTTCTTGATTACCAATACACTATCTAATACTTTATTTGGACAAGAATCTTCTAATTCATTTATATATTATCAAGAAGTTGATTTCATAGATTTATCAGTCAAGTTATATCTCAATTTTCTCTCTATTGACATGCCTTGAGGAATGAAAGTGAATCATCTTTAATGATTTCATGAATATACTATAGTATTTTCTTGCTACTAACACTTGTGGGACTTCATGATCATTGAGATGAATAGTTTTTTATGTGATATATGGAATGGAATTTTGGACCAGTTATCATGATCATATTAATTATTATCAAATATGTGTATCTTTTTTCATTTTTAGAGGACAGAGGTTTGTGTTGATCTGTGTGTGGGATATCAAAGTAGGATGCATCAAACCATACATGAGCCATATTAAATATTTTAATATTCAAGTAGAAGGATTGGATCCTATAGGAAAGGCAATAATATACCCCTTTATTTTTCCTCTTGTAGTGGATCATTATCATCATGTCATTCTACATGAATTCTTAGGTCTTCCACCAAAGAGTAGAATTTGGTTTGATATTGAGATTAAACACATGGCACAACCAATATCAATTATTATGTATTTTATTGAACTAGACGAGTTAAGAGAACTAAAGATGAAATTAGATGATTTGGAGGTGAATGGATATTTCCAATCGAGCGCATCTCATTGGGGTGATTTAGTGTTGTTTAGAAAGAAGTAATATGGTAACCAATGATTTTGTGTGGACTATAATAAGATAAATGTGGTAATGGTTAATAATTGACCCACATTACCAAGGACTGATTATAAGTGTGATAATTTATGGAGATCTGGATGGTTTCTAAGATATATCATTGTTTAGGAAACAATCAAATAAGGTTCAGAGAAAATGATACACCCTAGATAATGTTTAGGAGTATGTATGTAATGTATTAGTATCTTTTAATTTGTTTTGGGAAGAAAAATGTTCTATTAGTGTTCATGTATCTAATGAATAGGATTTCCCATCCATATATTTATTCATTGATAATTGTTTTCGTGGAATATATCCTTATATATTTTAGTATATCATATATGCCTTCTAGGAACAATGAGATTCACTTGACAAAAATTAAATCAGATTGTCTTTATAGAAAAATTTTGATTTCCACCTCGGGATTCATGAGCTGAGATTCCATGAAAATTTAATTTCTAAATTAGGGATTTCCGTGGACCTAGAAAAGGAAGAGGTTTTGATGTATTGGTCACATCCTAATAATCTGTTTTAGATCAATATCTTCATTGGGATTTTGGGGTACTATTAAAGAATCATATAGGGATTCTCCATTTTGGAAACATAAATGATAGGAAATTCCAATATGGTGGATGTTTGAGTTGTCTAATCAATGTGAGGATGTATTCCTAGAGAAGAGGAGTAGATTAACGAAAACCCCAGTTTTGATCCTTCATGATACTTGGAATGGATATGTAGTGTATTGTAATTCATCATTTGATGGGTTGGGATCTAGGTTGATGTGGATATATCTGGTGGTTTCCTATGGGTCGCATCATTTGTGACCTCATGAGTTGAACTAATCAATACATGACTTAGAGTTAGCAGTTGTAGTCTATAGCCTAATGTTTTGGTGTTTCTGTCTATTTATTATGAATTTTATCATATACATGGACCATAATAGACTTTAATGTATCTTATCTCAATGAGATCTCAATCTAATATAGAAAATTTGGGTTTAGTTTCTTCATACATTCGACATTGATATTACCTATACTGTGTGAAAAGGTAATGTAATTTTAGTTGTTCTTAGCAAGAAAACACTAGAGATACAATATTGTAGAGACAAGCCTACATAGGCATAATATTTTCTGATAAGTTGGATGGTTGAGTGGTTATTTGAGTAATCTGATGATCATGTAGTTATGACATGTGTACTTTTAGTTCTTATGTATTCTTTAGTGGGATGGATAAAGGCCATCCATGAGTCATATTCAGAGTGTGAAGTGATTTGGGAATGCATAGTTGGTGTTGATTCTATTCTAAGATGGTCATTAGATAATGATGACATGATATATGTTCATAGAAGTTTTGTAGTTACAGATTACTTGAGTAAGGAGAATATAAAATATTATCATGCTTCAAAATGGGTAGTGCATCTGGGACCCACCATGATGTATCATGACATTTGTTGATATTTTTTGTGACTATGTATAAATAAGGACATCATCAGTTTTGTTTCATGATCCCATACCAAGCATATGATAAATTTTGACCATTATAATCCTTGTGATTCACTTCATCCACTTATGGTGCCTATGTGGAAGAGGGGTTATATGATGATGGACTTAGTGATAGGGTCATCCAAGACTTGGAAGGTACTGGATGTTGTTTGTTTAATAATCAATCAGATGAAGAAAGTGTCACATTTCTTGTCGATTTGAGAGACCATTTCAGTAGATGAGTTGGAAAGGATATATGTATGGGATATTTTACGCCTTAATGGAGATCCTTTGAGCATCATATCAGAGAGAGAAATGTGTTTCACATCCTTATTTTTCTATGTATTACATAATTCTTTAGGTAATAAAAAGAAACTGAGTATTGTGTATCATCATAAGAAATGTTGAATAGTCAAAGAGGAAAATCCAAGTTTTAGAATATACACTAGGACCATATGTTTTGGTCGTTGATGGATCTGAAAATTATTACCTATCCTTGGTTAGGGGTGGAAATAAAAATAGAATCCACGAATAATTTTGAATAGAACCCTTTAATGATATTTATAGTCGGTCATGTAGCTTACTACTATGTTGAAATGAGGTATGTGATATAGAGACCCATTTATTGCCCTGTTAGACTTTGGAATATTTCTAAATATCTTTCCAGAGCTAGGAGCAGAGACGGCGTGCGATTCCGAGGCCCGGTGTACCCTGAATAAAGTTTATAAAAATATTACGTGTTTTTATGCTATGAACATAGAGGGGTTGTGTTTTCTCTTAAATGATAACTCGGATCAGAAATCTGTGGGCACAGTTGGGTCTAGAGCGTGCCGTTTACCTTAGGCGGGGTGTAAAAGTTGCGGGTGGGGGCCTACTGTGAGAGATGTCACCTAGGGACAAAATCATCATTTTAAATAATGACTTAGTGAATTTTATCACTGACGTTCTTTTCAAATAACATTCGAATGAAGTCTCAAAATGAAAATGCGAATCATCTGTTGAATTCAAAATGTGGGGTTTTGCCTAGGTGTAATTTTAAATAATTGGGTGTGGAGGTTTCGGAATCCGCACCCGTCGGTAGAGTGTCAGAGAGTATAAATTCACTTAAGTAGTGGATTTAAGGGAAAGCCATAAATTTTCCCTTCTCTCTCTCTCTCTATCTCTCTTGTTCTTTAGTGTTCTTCATCGTTCTTCACCGAATCGAGGAGGAACCTCCGCCAGAACCTTGGAGGATCAAAGTAAGAGCATCGTAGACATGCCGCCAACGACGCAGGACTGATTCGAGGTAGTGTTTTGGTTAATTTTCACACCTTCATCGATTTCTGGACTTTTCATCAAATTAGTCTTTTACATTCTCAAATTTTAGATTTAGGATGATGGCCAAATGAACAAGGCCGTCATCTGATCCCTATTATAAATCTTGTTCTTAAGCGTTCATCATCCAAAATTTTGGACGCGCCAAAACCGTGATGAATCGATGAGCGAGGAGCAGCGCTGTGAAGATCTGGCCCTGAGGATTTCGAAACCGATTTCGGATAAATTTTCCAGCCACCAGAGAGTTCGGGGGGACTGGATGAAGTTCCAGCTATGGTGAGGGATGGTGGCCGGAGGTCGAGCCAGAGGCGCGGTGGAGCACAGCGGCCACATTTTGGAGTGCGACGGAGGCTTCAGACTCAGTGGAGGAGGGCCGACATGTGACGGATGGCGGACGAGCAGAGGTTGGGGGTGTTTGGGCGTCCAGTAGAGGAGCCGAGTAGGGTGGCTACGGTGTGGCGTAGCGGGGACCGGAGGATCTGGCTATCCCAGCAGCGGAGTAGCGAGCTCTGGCGGCATAGTAGGGAGCCTGGTCGGCAGCGACTTCAGGTGGAGGTGTCGCAGCTGCGTCGGGCAGGGCAGCACGGTAGGTGGCGTCGGCGAGTCTGGGATGAGGCGGAGCTGTAGGCTCTGGTGGGCGTCGGTCGAGTAGGGTCCTAGCGGCGGACCTGTCATGCTCAGCCGGCAGGAGGAGGCCCTGAGGCGCAGACCTTGGGGTGTAGAAGAAACAGGACCCGCCTCCTGCGTGTCCTTGGCGCACGCGGAAAGACCGGCCACCCTGGCCGGTCTCTTCAAAAAAACCGGGCCACGTGGAATGATGGAGATGGTGTGGGCCATGGCCAGTGGGCCTCGGAAAGATGTGCCAGACCCGTGGCTGGGCCACGGGCTGGCGGTCTGGACCAGCCTAGTGGGGCCCCCTTGTGTTCAAGGGGCCGTATCTTTTAAACGTCGCGTCTGTTTGACACGCTGTCTGCGTCTATAGGTCAGTGTCAACAATACGGACTTGTTAAAGCGGGTTTCATGGTTTTTGAGTTCTGAACCCAAGGGTGGGTGACCCGAGATGCTTTAATTTAATAATAATAAATTATTATTAAATCCTTCGATGGACGTGCTTCGTGGACCAGACATCCGTCTGACATGCCGGCAGAGGGGTTGTGGCCCTAGAGTTGAGATGGTCCTTCCAAAGTTGGTTTGAACCCCTTGAAGTTTGGTTTCATTGCTCGGTGGCACAAAATGATTAATGCGAATAATTAATTAATTAATTGATTAATTAATTATTCTTTCTTCAGACCTAACTCCTTCGTGGGATGTCCGATTGACGCATCGTAAGTGGCATCCTGACCCCAGTCCTCGTGCAGACTTTTTGAGATTCTTTCCAAAGCATTCATGTAACACCCCAAGATTTTATGAAAAATATTCTTTTAATTTCATTAATTTCTTGTGTTGTATGCTACACCAAGATTACCTTGTACTATACTCAACACTGTATTAGCTTGCAGTATACGCAACACTATTCTTGGATCATGTTACACACAATTTTCATAATAGTTATTCTACGCAACATTGAGTATATATATATATAAATATTCAATTTATAGATGAAATATGGTTGTGTTATGTTATACAAAACAATGAAGGATTCTTGCACAACACGCAACCCTAACTTGGCATGCATTAGACGCAATCACGACCTTTCTCGATAGCGTCTGTTGTACGCAATACCGGGTTTTACTAAACAACGATATATTATTATAATATTATTATGAACTAGCCATTATGAATAGAAATAACTAAATTTTTAATTTTATAACATTATTATTCATCTTACACATTTTCTATAACATGGTATAAGAACAAAATAAATTTTTCGGGTAAAATAAATATTTTTCAAAAAATGCAGTTTTGCCGCCTTTTGATGGCGCACCCACATTAAATCTAGTTTTTGACATTTTTATAAGTTCAATTTGACAAAATAAAATTATTCTTTGGAATCATGAAATAAAAATTTACTTTGGATAAAATTTTCATATTATTCTGGTAACTTTCATATTTTGATGAATAGTAAAAACACGCTATATTTTAATTAAAAACATCTTTTTTGCAATAATTTATATGGTTAAATTATAATATTTAATGGTTTTAAAGTATAAATAGAATATATTTTTACCATTTAATATAATTTATGTCATTATCATTGATTCTACCTTGAATTCGTAGGAAAATCAATTCAATCTTTTGCAATGTTTTAAAGAAAAACTCGTTTTCTTTCGACAACGGGATTAATTTTAATTTAATTTCTGCAACTTTTGTGTATTGAATTTTGAAAAATTGATTCCATATTTGGAATCAGTGGATCCAAATTATGTTAATAATCTACTTTTTATTTTTGGGAATTATGAATAGTAACTACGGTAAATTTTATTTACCGTAGTTAAAGGTAAATCGGGTAATTAAGGGTAAATATAATATTATAAAATTACCCTACCACATGTCAAAATCCTATTGGATGACTAAAAGTCGAACCATATCACCTAAGGGTTGGATTAGATTCATTTAATGGACTCTTGTTCCTGAAAATAATTTAATTATTATTAAAACCAAAGAATGTGACAACATGTCACTTTCTTAAATCCTATAAGTATAATAATTTTAATTTAGTGATAAACTTCATGAAACTTCAAACATGAATAGTCTACAGAAATCTAATACAATTATATACATCATATGAATTTATTTAGAATTTTTAGGGATTAAATAATTATCATTTATTATGACACAAAGATGATACAGTAATTATCTTATTAATGAAATATTGACATAATTGATGTTATAAATACCCAAATAAATGTAATTTAAGACTTTTTATGAATTAAACTAATATTATAGGTTAATATGACATATTATTATTGATTTAATTAATGTTTTTCTAACTAATCATTCTGTGATGATTTTCACAAAAATCAATTACTAAATAGTGTCAAAATTGACAAAAAATAGTTTTTAAAACAAATATTATATTATTAATTGTTATCTTATTCCTAAAAATCCAAGGTTCTGCAAAATGACTTAGATAAGGTTATATATATTAATATTAAACAACTTGGGGGTTCTTTTGGCTTCTTATAGTAAGTTTATTAACCTTATAGTATAAGAACAAAAGAAGATACGGTAAAAGTAAAATTATTTAACTTAATGTTAAATCTAAATGATAAGGTTAAAATAGGAACCTAAACTTGTCTAAATTCTATTTTATGAGAGTATTTCTACCCATACCCACCTTAGCTTCTAAATAAAACAATTTGGAGCTATTTAAAACCGAATTTGGATTTATAATAAAATAATAGTTTTAGTTATTCCAAAGGTACCCCTCTCCTCCCTTATAAAAGGGAACCTCCTCCCTCTCTTCCTCACACCACTTTGAGCCTTCAAGCTCGGCCAACACCTGCCACATTCCCTTCTCCAATTACCTAGAAACATCCTAGAGGTTCTGGTCTACCTCAAAGACCAATTTTAGTGCCCTAAAAGGAGATCTCAAAGAGGCGCTTCAAAGAAGAGGTAATGTCTGTTATCGATTCTTTCATCTTTATTTCTTCTTCCACTTCTTATTCTTAGTTTGTTTCATTATGAAGTAATAACATCAGTATCACTTATATACTGATATGTTATTATAATTATGAAACAACCTTATTTCACCATCTATCCATCCTACGGAAAATGAAATCACCGCACGTGCGTACGTACGGAATATCGTCTCCACGCCGTGGTGTAATCTATTTTCCACCACCACCTTACTTGGATGGGTATAATGGTGTACATAATAACTATATATGATTATTGTAAAGTGATATTGATTCTGAAATAGTATACATACACTCCAATACAATTCCACAATCATGAGAATGATATCATCGCTCGTGCGTACGTACGGACTACCATCTCCACGATGCGATGAGATTCATTCTCCACGTTAACCATTCATGAATGATTATAAAGTATATATAATAATTAATAATGAAATATATGACATAATAATGATTCTGGATTTATGTTTATATATATTTATGTCATCTACTTAATTCCATTCATCTCAATAAGGAAAAGAAAACTGTGTTCATGCGTACGTACAGTCTACCGTCTCCATGAACGGTGTATTTCTTTCCATTTACTGATTTATTATATATATGTATATTATGAATATATATTAAATATAAATCATGTTTTATATTCTGTAATTAAGTAATCATGATCTAAGTAATCATATGAATAATTACAAGTCAAAACACGGACGACAAATGAAACGATTTTACCCAAAAGGCTCTTTAAAATGGAATTTAAAAAAGAACGGGTAATATAAAGCCATAAGTGAACCATATATGATATCATAACAATGAGTATGATTCTGGAATAAGTCAATGCCATTATTTAAATCATTATACAGTAGGTTCGGACACGTACAAAGCAAATCAGACCTAAGGTAAGGGAAATATCACAATCTCATTTTTATCCGAGATAATTTATACTTTAATATTTACTGGGGTGTATTTTATCATCTACATCCATGTTTCCTCAATATGTAATATTATTTCCATCCACCTATAATTTTTTAAATTCAATGTTACCCTTCGGTGAGTTTTTAGTAAAGGATATGAAAGGAATCTTTTGTTGTTTTTCGTACGAGGTACTTTTGACTTTTCCAACAAAAGTACCAAGAATGTCTTTCTTAACCTATACGCCATGAATGGATTTTTAAAACATTATTTCCAAGAAGCTTCCTTTACACGTTTTCAAGTTTATTTTTAATCAACTTCTTTTAGTTTATAATTGTATGAAATTTTAAGAAATGAAAAGTTTTTTAAGTAGAAAGGATATTTTCCTCTAGAATGGAGTTCAAGTGTTTTATCAAAATTATTTTACATCTAAGATAATATAGGGTTTTGTTTCTATCCCTATTATTACACTTATTTGATTATGTTGTGATGAAATTATTTTTATGAATTCCTTTATCTTATATGAATTGTTTTATGATATCATGATGTTTAAGAATCCCATTTTTATTACATGGGTTATGCTATGATGTATGGTTTATGATTTTGTGGCACACATAAGAATGGTATCATTATCAGATGGGTGGGACCTATATCTCCCTCCAATGCATTGGGTAAAGATTTTATATCTCATGAGATAGACATGGCTGGAATGGTAGGTTATACCAGTTCAGTGAAACAGGACTGAAACGAGGAGTGAACTCGGTTCAGAAAGGGACTTTGTCCACTAAAATAGTCTTGGCAATGAGTCTTAACTAATAAGAAATGATTCTCTATGATTATGTGTGTATTCCAAAAAGTTTCATGTTTTATGTTATGATTATTGGGATTACATTTCACTACTATGATTTATCCCATGTTATGAAATTACAATCTCTTTTACAGGTTAAGATTTCCAAAATGTTATGTTCTTATGAATATGATGTGATTGATTTTTCTTTTGTTTACCCTTATTGAGAAATTGAGCTCACCCTTTTATGTTTTCTTTTCCCCATGATATAAATAAAGGTTTTAGGTAAAAAAAAGGAGAATATCTTTATGGGAGATGTTGAAGATCTTTCACCACGATTAGAAGATTATATTACGAGTTTCCAAAGACACTAAACTATTACGGTCCTTGTGTGTCTGTTTTTGTTATGTATTAAGTATTCCGTAAAAGTAATGTAATTTCCTTGTACGTCAAGCTTCGGGTCTCTACAGTTGGTATCAGAGGAAAGGTTTAGTCAACCTTTGGAAACTAGGATGTGATAAAGTTAGTGAGATCCCTAGAGATATTTCTAAGGTATGTCTTGGGATGTCCCTAAGGATAAGTATACGTATAGGATATAGTCCTAGAACTACGGTAATGATCATAGAATTTAACCTAAGATGTTAGATATTGAGGGTACTCCCCCTTTACTATGTTGTTTTCCCTAGCATGATTCTTGCCTCTCACACTATTCATTTTGGGTTTTAGAAAATGGCTGGAAACTGGAAGATTCACTATAATGGAGGATATAACGGACAAATGGAATGATATTCTTCATGAGAAACCAAATGAAACTGGATTTGGAAGTCCAAACATCATTATTATGCCGAATCAGAAACCTCATAATATGATCAATAAACTCAAATTTTGTAAGATTCCTGACTCAGATAATAAGAGAAAGATGGAGTTTCATGATGATCATAGAGGAAAGAAAGTTCAATTTCCCCTATGTAAGTCATGTGGGAAGAGGTATCAAGGAGAATGTTTCAAAGGAACTGGAAGATGCATTGGGTGTGGAAAAGAAGGACATAAAGCCAATAAGTGCAAAGGAAAAGTTTCAGTTAACACCATGGATAAGGATAATGGTATTGCTACGACATCAACAATGGTTAAATGTATTAAATGTGGAATGTACGGGCATTATGTAAACCAATGACCTAAGGGAAAGTCTCATGAAGCGAATCAGTATGGTCTTATGGGTAGAATTTATGTTGATGATGATGAAGAGACTATAAATGATATGTGAGATGAAAGAATTATTGAAGCTCGGTCAATGGTTTAAAAAGGTAGTGGATTGATAACATGTTTATCAAGTGTAATGTTGTATAAGTAATCTCATGGTACAATGGAATAAAGAGACATCTATGGATCGTTACATTGTTTTCTTTCCTTGATTTTTGAAAGTATATGATTAATGCTACCAGTATCCATGAAAGGTTATTCAGATATTTTTGTAATATAGAGGATATGCGCATAATGAAGGGATAAGGAGAAAATTAAATCTTTGATAGTATTCATGAGCTCATGACTGATATAAGGAGAAGGTTATATCATGGTTTGAGTATATAGATTTTTTGGATTTTGGTATGCGGAAAGAGTTAACTTTTGACAGCATTCATGTTTTCACTAAGGGTTAATGGGTATTCATTTTTCAAGAGAATACATGATTAAGGCATTCACATGATTGGAATTTGACCAACAATATATATGGGGTATAAATGATGGTATTCACATGCTTGGTTGGTGACATTTAAAGTAATCGTTTTCTTTATACTATGAGCTTGGACCGAAGTATTTTAGATAAGACTAAAGATTGGAATGGATTATGTTGGACATATGTTAGTATTGTTTAAGGATGAAATTTTTTTATGATATTATTGATGGGATGTTATAGTAATGTAGTTTTAGAAAAAGGACAACCTGCAGGACGGGCGACATCCCATCGCGTCGGACAAGGCTGTGGGAATCGAACCCACAACCGAAGTGTGACAGGCCTTTATCGCCTACCACTGGCCTACAGGAAGTCCCTGTTTAGTAGAAACTAGTATGATATATGAAGTATAAGTCCATTTTAGGAACCATATATTATTAATCTCACTATAGATGGACTTATGTCTTTTTTGATAACTTTTCTAACCTTTTGTTTGAGACAGATGGAATGACTCATCATTCTATCACATGATCTATTAACACTTCATGAATAACAAATTCAACATCATTTCATTAAGAGATTAAGTGGAAATTGTTCAAAGAACGAACAATAGTGAGATTGTACCAAAATAAAGTAAGTATTTATTCTAATTAAAAATCTTCAACTTTAGGGAAATGATCTTGAAAACCAGAAAAATGTTGTCCTAGTGCCCTTATATCCGATGAATCATATGGTACCCTTGATAATCACAAATTTATGGCTTTGTGATTGCTGGCTTTTTTATAGCCATGTTCTCTACCACTCTCCATTAGAACTTGATGGTTAGATTTTTCTTCCATATTTATATTTTCACCTATGTTCTCGTACGTGGAAACCCAATGATGAGTTAATTTGGGTAACTGTTACATTTCATACTTTTGTTTTTAAATCCATTATTTGGTATTCATTTTTACGATGTGGGTTTCTATTAAACAAACTTTCGAGTAGTAAACCATTTATAACCCCGACGAATTTTGAGGGAAAAATTCATTTTAAGGGGGGTAGAATGTAACACGCTGAGATTTTATGAAAAAATATTCTTTTAATTTCATTGATGTCTTGTGTTTTATGCTATGCCACGATTACCTTGCACTATACGCAACACTGTATTAGCTTGCAGTATACGCAACACTATTCTTGAATCATGTTACACACAATTTTGATAATAGTTATTCTACGCAACATTAAGTATATATATATATATATATTCAATGTATAGATGAAATATGTTTGGATTATGTTATACGAAACAATGAAGGATTCTTTCACAACACGCAACCCTGACTTGGCTTGCATTACACACAAACACGACCTTCCTCGATAGTGTGTGTTGTACGCAATACCGGATTTTACTAAACAATGATATATTATTATAATATTATTATGAATTATCTGTTATGAATATTATTAACTAAATTTTGAATTTTATAACATTATTATTCATCTTACACATTTTCTAGAACATGGTATAAGAACAAAATAAATTTTTCGGGTAAAATAAGTATTTTTCAAAAAATGCAGTTTTTCTGCCTTTTGATGGCGCACCCACTTTAAATCTAGTTTTTGACATGTTTATAAGTTCAATTTGAAAAAATAAAATTATTCTTTGGAATCATGAAATAAAAATTTACTTTGGATAAATTTTTCATATTATTCTGGTAACTTTCATATTTTGATGAATAGTAAAAACACGCTATATTTTAATTAAAAACAACTTTGTTTATCGCAATAATTTATATGGTTAAATTATAAATATAATATCTTTTTACCATTTAATATAATGTATTCCATTATCATTTATTCTACCTTGAATTCGTAGGATAAATCCATTCAATCTTTTGCAATGTTTTAAAGAAAAACCCATTTTCTTTCGACAACGGGATTAATTTTAATTTAATTTCTGCAACTTTTATGTATTGAATTTGGAAAAATGGATTCCATATTTGGAATCAGTGGATCCAAATTATGTTAATAATCTACTTTTTATTTTTGGGAATTATGAATAGTAACTACGGTAAATTTTATTTACCATAGTTAAAGGTAAATCGGGTAATTAAGGGTAAATATAATATTATAAAATTACCCTAACACATGTAAAAATCCTATTGGATGACTAAAAGGAGACCCATATCACCTAAGGGTCGGATTAGATTCATTTAATGGACTTTTGTTCGTGAAAATAATTTAATTATTATTAAAACCAATGAATGTGACAACGTGTCACTTTCTTAAATCTTATAAGTATAATAATTTTAATTTAGTGATAAACTTCATAAAACTTCGAACATGAATATTCTAAAGAAACTAATACAATTATCTACATCATAGAAATTTATTTATAATTTCTAGGGATTAAATAAGTATCATTTATTATGACACAAAGATGATGCAGTAATTATCTATTTAATGAAATATTGACATAATTGATGTTATAAGTACCCAAATAAATGTAATTTAAGACTTTTTATGAATCAACTAATTTTATTGATTAATATGACATGTTATTATTGATTTAATTAATTTTTTTTGAACTAATCATTCTGTGATGATTTTCACAAAAAATCAATTACAAAATAGTGTCAAAATTGACAAAAAAAAGTTTTTAAAAAAAATAGTATATTATTAATTGTTATATTATTATTAAAAATATAAGGTTCGGCCTATGAACTTAGATAAGGTTATATATATTAATATTAAAAAACCTTGGGGGTTTGTTTGGCTTCTTATAGTATGTTTATTAACCTTATAGTATATGAACACAAGAAGACATGGTAAAGGTAAAATTATTTAACTTAATGTTAAATCTAAATGATAAGTTTAAAATAGGAACCTAACCCTGTCTAAATTCTATTGGAAGAGAGTATTTAGACCCATCCCCACCTTATCTTCTAAATAAATAAATTTGGAGCTATTTAAAACCGAATTTTGATTTATAATAAAATAATAGTTTTAGTTATTTCAAAGGTACCCCTCTCCTCCCTTATAAAAGGGAACCTCCTCCCTCTCTTCCTCACACAACTTTGAGCCTTCAAGCTCGGCCAACCCCTGAAAAATTCCCTTCTCATCTTACCTAGAAACATCCTAGAGGTTCTGGTATTCCTCAAAGACCAATTATGGTGCCCTAAAAGGAGATCTCAAAGAGGCGCTTCAAAGAAGAGGTAATGTCCATTACCGATTCTTTCATCTTTATTTCTTCTTCCACTTCTTCTTCTTAGGTTGTTTCATTATGAAGTAATAACATAAATATCACTTATATACTGATATGTTATTATAATTATGAAACAACCTTATTTCACGATCTATCCATCCTACGGAAAACGAAATAATCGTGCGTGCGTACGTACGGAATACCGTCTCCACGCCGTGGTGTAATCTATTTTCCACCACCACCTTACTTGGATGGGTATAATGTTGTACATAATAACTATATATTATTATTGTAAATTGATATTGATTCTGAAATATTATACATACACTCCAATACAATTCCCCGATCATGAGAATGATATCATCACTCGTGCGTACGTACGGACTACCGTCTCCACGACGCGATGGGATTCATTCTCCACGTTAACCATTCATGAATGATTACAAAGTATATATAATAATTAATAATGAAATATATGACCTAACAATTATTCTGGATTTATGTCTATATATATGTATGTCATCTACTTAATTCCATTCAACTCAATAAGGAAAAGCAAACAGCGTTCATGCGTACGTACGGTCTACCGTCTCCATGAACGGTGTATTAATTTCCATTTTCTGATTTATTATATATATATATATATATTATGAATATATATTATATATAAATCATGTTTTATATTCTGGAATTAAGTAATCATGATCTAAGTAATCATATGAATAATTACAAGTCAAAACACGGACGACAAATGAAACGATTTTACCCAAAACGCTCTTTAACATTGAATTTACACAAGAACGGGTAATATAAAGCCATAAGTGAACCATATATGATATCATAACAATGATTATGATTCTGGAATAAGTAAATGACATTATTTAAATCATTATACAGGAGTTTCGGACACATACTAAGCAAATCAGACCTAAGGTAAGGGAAATATCACAATCTCATTTTTATCCGAGATTGTTTATACTTTAGTAATTACTGGGGTGTATTTTATCATCCACATCCATGATTCCTCAATATATAATATTATTTCCATCCACCTACAATTGTTTAAATCCAATTTTACCCTTCGGTGAGTTTTTAGTAAGGTATATGAAAGGAATATTTTGTTGTTTTTCGTACGAGGTACTTTTGACTTTTCCGAAAAAAGTACAAAGAATGTCTTTTTTAACTTATACGCCATGAATGGATTTTAAAACATTATTTCCAAGAAGTGTCCATTACAAGTTTTGAATTTTATTTTTAATCAACTTATTTTAGTTTATAATTGTATGACATGTTAAGAAATGAAAAGTTTTTTTTAAGTAGAAAGGATATTTTCCTCAAGAATGGAGTTCATGTGTTTTATCAAAAAAAATTCCCATATAAGATAATATAGGGTTCTGTTTCTATCCCTATTATTACATTTATTTGATTATTTTGTGATGGAATTATTTTTATGAATTCCTTTATCTTATATGAATTGTTTTATGATGTCATTATGTTTAATAATCCCATTTTTATTACATGGGTTATGCTATGATGTATGGTTTATGATTTTGTGGCACACATAAGAATGGTATCATTATAAGATGGGTGGGACCTGTATCTCCCTCCAATGCATTGGGTAAAGATTTTATATCTCATGATATAGACATGGCTGGAACAG
Organism: Viscum album; assembly: GCA_963277665.1. Lineage (NCBI taxonomy): Eukaryota > Viridiplantae > Streptophyta > Magnoliopsida > Santalales > Viscaceae > Viscum > Viscum album. Next base: position 228,791,326 of record OY728167.1, on the reverse strand, counting down.
TAGGTTATACAGGTTCAGTGAAATAGGACAGAAACAAGGAGTGAACTCAGTTCAGAAAGGGACTTTGTCCACTAAGATAGTCTTGGCAATGAGTCTTGACTAATAAGAAATGATTCTCTATGATTATGTGTGTATGCCACAATGTTTCATGTTTTATGTTATGATTATTGGGATTACATTTCACTACTATGATTTATCCGATGTTATGAAATTATGATCTCTTTTGCTGGTTAAGATTTCCAAAATGTTATGTTCTTATGAATATGATGTGATTGATTTTTCTTTTGTTTACCCTTATTGAGCAATTGATCTCACCCTTTTATGTTTTCTTTTCCCCAGGATATAAAGAAAGTTTTTAGGTAAAAAAAGGGCAATATCTTTATGGGAGATGATGAAGATCTTTCACCACGATTAGAAGATTATATTCCGAGTTTCCAAAGACACTAAACTATTATGGTCCTTCTGTGTCTATTTTTGTTATGTATTAAGTATTCTGCAAAAGTAAAGTAATTTCCTTGTACGTCAAGCTTCGGGTCTCTACAATTCGGGTTAGAGACAAGGTGCGGGCCCCACAGTTCCGGGTTCACTTGTTTTACGGTGAAACACCACTTTTTTACCCGACATTTGTTTTGGGGGTTTGATCACTTGTTTCTGAGTGTTCTTCCAAGGGGATTATGACGACGCATTCTACCTGCCTATATTCAGGCCGGAGTAATGGGTCGTACGAGGCGGCTTTCAGACATATGCTACATTTTTACGACTTATGCTTCATAAGTCCATTCAGGGAAAATGGATAGCGTATGCCTCATGGTTGTCTTCAAGAAACGCAATGGTACGATCTGCATGATGTGTTTCGTGGTCGAGGTGTGGGCCCCATAGGATCTCGTTTGCATAACGCGGGGAGTTGCAACTTCTTTATCCAGAGTCCATTTTAGGCACCGTCAGTGACGTTGTGACCCTAGCATTGAAGAAAAGTTGACCAGGGTGGTTTTAGGCATTGAATCCAGAGTAGAGGCGTGGGCCCCACGGGCCGTCTTTTATGTTGTGTGCAGCATACTATGACTTTCATCAGGCGTCTATTTGGGGTGTATGAATAGTCGATTTGGCATGTTTTTCCGAGAGAATCACGATGGAGCAGTTCACTCGACCTTTTTCAAGACAGATGTGCGGTCCCTACGAGATGTCGTATGAGCATAAAGCGGTGATGAATAAATTTTTCTTCAGGAGTCCGTTTCCAGAAATTCAGTTTTCTATTTCGCGTGTTTTTTTGCAAGGATTACAACGGTGTAATCTGTTTGGGTTAGTGGAGAATCTTTCGAGATTTCATTAAATGTGGAAACATGAAATGACGTTGGTCGGAGGTTCCTTTGATGCACTCGATCCTATGAAGGGTAGCGGTGTTAGTGACACCTAGTGATGGAATGGGCAATGCAGAGTTATCAAACCAGTTTCAGGTTTACCCTCCAGCGGGGTTAGGTAGTGGGTTACCTATTGACCTTAGTGTTTACACTCTAGCGGGGCTGGGTAGTGGGTTACCTGTTGACCTTAGGTTTTACCCTCCAGGGGGGCTGGGCAGTGGTTTACCCGTTGACCTTAGGGTTTACCCTCCCATGGGGCTGGGTAGTGGGTTATTCATTGACTTTAGGGTTTACCCTCCAGTGGGGTCGGGCAGTGGGTTACCTGACGACCTCTTGGGGTTTACCCTCCAGCTGGGCTGGGCAGTGGGTTACTCGATGACTCCTTTCAGACTCAACCCTTCCTATGAGGATAGTCAGTGACTTTTCTCCGTGATTACCAGATTGGGACCATTGGTTGTATGGTTCGATGATGATACAGCTTTGTCGTATGGGACTATTGGGCATTAATGGTGGATATCCTTTGAACTGTTGGTGACGTATCTTGGGCTGAGCTTCAATACGGAGATCCCCTTACACACTCATTCGAGATTCTTGTTGAGAATATATATATATATATATATATACACCCTACTTTTGTTCTGAGTCCTTGGGTTTAGTTACTCTCCTTCTAAGAGTGGTGAAGACACGTGGGGAATGCCATGTGATTTTTGTCTCTAGATCCTCTTGGATTGGATGAGTCTAGTTCCTTTATTTCATTGTGTTGAGTTGCACTCTCTCTATTGTACTCTTATAGTATTCTTTGTTCTGTCTACTGCTCACCATTTTTGTAACTTCTTTGTTTCTCCCTTGTGCTTTCAGGGCATCTTACTGAGTATCTTTTATACTCACCCATACATGGGATTTCTCGCACTTGGTGTGCCCTTTAAGGCGACATACAATTCGATCGAGACAATGAAGGATCGTAGAGAACATAGGAGCTTGGGCTGCGTTTAGTGATCGTAGTAGGGTTTTCAAGTGTCAGGCTCACCAGCTGTTTACTTTCATTTACCTGTTGCCTGGTTGTGGCACATTTCTAGTTGGGAACGTGCTTTTCCCCTTTTTCTGTTTAGTTATCTTATCAGTAATTTTCAGCACTTTACTTGTACTATTTAGAAGTTGATGCATGACTGTGGTTGGGATATAGTAGTTTGTCCTTTGGTTTTATTTTTTACTCTGCACTTATGCATCGAGTGGGCTATGTGTGTGTGTGTGTATAGGTACTTATTTGAAGGCCTACCTGATATTGTTACGCCTTTGGTGCTTGTTGCCAGCCCCTGGCCTATGGAGGTGGGCTTGGGGTAGTTGCGGCTCGATACTGGTAGCGTCGGGTCGTGAAAAGGTTGTATCAAAGGTGGTTCGTTCGTTGGGGCATTTTTTGGACATCCCTAAAAAGGAACTGGTTGAGTTTTGGGGAAATAGTGTCAATGTGTATCGAGAGAGGATCTCAGGCCAGGGAGTCCAGTGATGGTGTGGCGGTCGACATATCCATTCACTAGGACCCTGATAACCCGAATGTCGACTCAGCACACTAAGACACTTGTTGAAGGGAATTTTGTTCGCGCATCATATCGGATTGAGTCTTTGACTGTCCTTCTTGAGTCGGCTCCCCATTGTTGTTGGTGTATATATTCTCATTTGACCACGGTACTCCTTGATCGGATTCAGGGTGTCTCCGCGATGATAGCCAGCCATGATACTAGCTCCGGTTCATAACAATGACTTCGTGAGAGAAGAGGCCTTAGTTAAAGATCCATCATACGATTACCCTTTCTCCAGGATGATAGGCAGTAGCACCTCCACCTGTGGAGGAGGAGATAGTACTGGTAGTGAAGGCCGATGAGGAGCGCAGAATGGGAATGCTACATGAGTTCCATCGTCAGAGACCGGTGAGGTTCTGCAGTGAAACAAACCCTCAGATAGTGAAGGGTTGTCTAGAGTCGGAGTTCCGCCTCTTCAGGCTTGTTCAGACACTGACAGGTTTGATGGTGGCTTTGACAGCCGGTTTTTCAACCATACAGTTTGGCGTTAGTAGAGACAGGGTTACTCAAATGCACGATGAGTCGGTACTCTGGTGGGATGACTTCTAGCAGTTGTTTCATGAGGAGTACTACCCCTCCTACATACGCTTTTGATGGTTTCAGGAGCTGCTGGAGCTTCAGCGGGGAGTGAAGGTAGTGGCTGAGAATGCGACTAGGTTCACAAACCTTACTCGGTACTCTTTGAACGTGGACCATGACAGAAACCTCTGAGCACGGAAGATTGAGTGAAGTCTCTTTAGAGGAGATTCGTGCCATCGTAGTTCCCTGGTAAATCCTCAACCATCTCAGTGTGCTGGAGCAGTCCCTAGTGACAAAGAAATATATGTTAGAGGGACGTCAATTGGCAGGGCCTTGATGTTGCAAGTCACCCATTGATGAGACTCAGGCACTTGGTCAGGGACAATGTAGAACAATGAGATAGCCCAGGGAGGACTAGTGCTATGTTTGTGATGTGTGAGGTCATGTGGCGTGAGACTACTTGACCAAATGTTCTGATTTTTCTAAATAGTTGGTAGATACACCACCATGACAGAGGTAGTGTCGCGATCAGGGAACACCCAGGTGAGGACAGGGTGGTCCACAAGAAGGTAGTTTTGGAAGAATAACAGGAAGAACTATGGTTGTCGGACAATTTTTCTAGGTCCTTCTACCACCACTAGGTGGCCCATGACAGGCTCAGGGAGCTGACGAATGGGGCCGCGGGTGGCTGTGTGCTATGGATGTCTACAATCCTGCATCACATGAGATTATAAGAGGTACGCTCTGTGCCTTTTTCTACTTTTCTCAGTAGAACTTGTCAGACACAGCGTGAGTTACTCTTTTCACTTAACTCCTTGTTCAAGGTGTTATCGGGGGTGACGCAGGGCGTCGGTGTAACCATGTGTGGTGTTGTCTGATGTAGCATTGAATGCACGGGAAAGAGGGGTTCTTCCCCCTCTAAGACGTGTTTTATTATGTGATAAAACCCATGAGGGAGAGTCAATACCACTGAAAGCAGATAGTATTGAGTTTCGGTGGATGAGTCCCTCTGACATGTGCATTCATGGCACGGTTGTGCAACGGAGTGTCAGAACAGGTTCTGGATTTTCTAGTGGAGATTTTTTTCTTGACCCCCTTTGCTTGAGGTTCCACTAGTGGGATTGTAATAGTGCCTATTTTGGGGATTACTCTACTTCTAAGATGAGAAAATACACGTGGGGTATGCCACGTTATTTTTGTGTCTAGCCTCTGGTGGTTGGATGAGTTTGCTCGTCTTCCCTATTCGTTGGTACCTTGTGTGCTCAATGTCAATCTTGATACCATTATCAAGTAAAGGTGGAGGTGATAGAAACCCCCTAAACAGAACTATGCATTTCACTATGTTGTGATGGTAGTGGTAGTCTTTTCCCTGAGAATGTGGAGACACTATCTTCTGGGAGTGCGCTTTGTGGTTTGCTCAGACCACCAGTTTCTCAGGTGCAAGAAGTTTTATAGTAGTTAGCTTCCCTGTAGTTCACCGTGTTGGACTAGGAGGTGAAAATTTTCTCCAGTTGAGGGTGTTGACTCATCAACCTTTTGAGTGTGTAAGAGATTCTCGGTTGTGATGCACAGACTATGAAAACTTTTGTGACCGGATATCCTTGGGTTTTTCACCAGATGGATATTCTGAAGGAGGGAATCATGAGACCATATTCCAGGAACAAATAGTGATTTTGGTCACAACATGGAAAGTATAGGTTCTGCCAGGGAAGTTCCCCAAGTTTCTTTGGGCCGTCTAGGAATCATGTAAGAGCTGTAGAGGTTTCCTTCGTCTTGCCCTACCCTCCCAATAGTAAGAGTGGGAACACGATGTCTTCCATGTGTCACAGTTGATGAGGTACATCCGTGTTCTTATGCATTTCGTCGAATGTAGCAGACCTTATAAGTTCGAACCATTCCATTGGTTCTCGTGTTGTGCCATCATGGTATTGTGCAAGTTTTCTTCGGAGTGGGAGATCTCGGTGTGAGCTCTGTATCCCGAGTTGTTTTTCCTGGTTTTTCTTTTTGGGGAAAAAAATCATGAAGGAGAGAATGATGTAGAGACCTGGTTTTTTCCTGTAAGATATTGGAATATTTCTACATATATTTCTAGAGCTAGGAGCTGAGACAGTGTGCAATTCTGAGGCCCGGTGTGCCTGGAATAAATTTTATAAAAATATTACATGTTTTTGTACTATTTACATGGATGGGTTGTTTTTTCTCCTAAAAGGGAGCTTGGATTAGAAATCTGATGGAACTGTTACATATGGAGTGTTCCGTTTACCCTACGCTGGGTGTAAAAGTTGCGGGCGCGAGGCTGCAGTGAGAGATGTCACCCAGGGGAAAATCATCTTTTTAAAATAATGACATAGTGATTTTTATCACTGGTGTTCTTTTCAAATAACATTCTAATGAAGTCTCGTAATGGAAATCTGATACTTTAATTAGATTCAAAATGAGGTGTTTTGCCTATGTGTAATATAAAATAATTGGGCACGGAGGTTTCAGAATCTGTGCTCATTGGCAGAGTGTCACAGATTATAAATTCACTTAATTAGTCGATTTAAGGGAAAGCCATAAATTTTCCCTTCTCTCTCTCTCTCTCTCCCTCTCTCTCTCTTGTTATTTGGAATTCTTCTCCAGTATTCACCGAATCATGGAGCGACCTCTGCTGGAACTTTGGCGGATCAAATCAGGAGAATCGGGGACATGCCGCCAATGACACATGACAGATTTGAGGTCGGGTTTTTGGTTAATTTTCTCACCTTCATCGATTTCTAGACTTTTTTTCAAATTTTTCTTTTACATTCTCAAATTTTAGAATTAGGATGATGGCCAAATGAACACGGCCATCATCCGAGCCCTGTTCTAAATCCTGTTCTTGAGCGTTCTTCATCCAAAATTTCAGACGCACCATAACGGTGATGGATTGACGAGCAAGGGGTGGCGCTATGAAGATCCAGCCCTGAGGATTCAGAAACCAGTTTCAGATAATATTATCAACCACTGAAGTGGTTGGGGGGACCGGCTGAAGTTCCGGCTCTGGTGAGAGATGACGGCAGGAGGTCGATCTGGAGGTGTGGCGGCTGCGTTTTGGAGTGCGGCAGAGGCTTGGGACCCGACGGAGGAGGGTCGGCGTGCGACGGTCAGTTAAAAACCGGAGGCCAGGGGTGTTTAGGCATCCGACGGAGGAGCTAAGAAGGGTGGCTGTGGAATGATGTAGCATGGACCGGAGGAGCCGACTGTCCTGGCGGTTGAGCGGCCAGCCCTGTTGGCAAAGTAGGGAGCCCAGGCGGTCGCGGCTTCAGGTTGAGGTGTCGCGGCGACATCGGGTGGGGTAGTGCCAGTAGGTGGTGTCATCAAGTCTGAGAGGAGGCAGAGCGGTGGGCTCCGGTGGGCGTCGATTCAGCAGGGTCTGAGCGGCGGACCTGTCACACTCAGCTGGCAGGAGGAGGCCCTGAGTCACTGACCTCGGGGGGGGGGGGGGGGGGGGGAGAGAGAGAAACAGGACACGCCTCTTGTGGGTCCTTGGCGCACACAGAAAGACCGGCCACCATGTCTGGCCAGTTCAAAGAAACCAGGCCATGTGGACCAGTGGAGGTGGTGTGGGCCATGGCCAGTGGGCCACGACAAGCTGGTCCGGACCTACGGTTGGGTCGCGGGTCGACGGTATGGATCGGCCCAGTTGGGCCCCTTGTGTTCAAGGGGTCCTATCTTTTAAATGGCATGTCTGTTTGACGTGTCGTCGGCAGATACATGTCTATGTTAGCGGGACAGACTTTTGGAAGCATTTTACGAGGTTTTTGAGTTCTGCACCTGAGGTCAGGTGACACGAGATGCTTTAATTAAATAATAATAAATTATTGTTAAATCCTGCGACGGACGTCCTTCGTGAGTCGGACGTTCATTTGACGTACCGTCAGAGGTGCTGTGGCCCTAGAGTTGAGAAGGTCCTTCCAAAGTTGGTTCGGAACCGTTATGGTTTGGTTTCGTTGCTCAGTGGCATGAAATGATTAATGCGAATAATTAATTAATTATTTATTTATTTATTCTTGCATCGGATATAACTCCTTTTTGGGATGTCCAAATGACGCTCCGTCAGCGGTAGCATGACCCTAGTCCTCGTGCGGACTTTTTCAGATGCTTTCCGAAGTTTTCGGGTTGGAGTCCAGGTGCGGGCCCCACCAGGCTTTGTTCACACGTTTTATGGTGAAACACGACTTTTTCACCCGACATCCGTTTGGGGTGTTTGAACACTTGATTCTGAGTGTTCTTCCGAGGGGATTGTGACAGGACAATCCGCCCCCTAAATTCAGGCTCGAGGCATGGGCCCCACGAGGCGGCTTTCGGACATATGATGTGTTTTTATGATTTATGATTCATAAGTCCATTCTGGGAAAATTAATAGCCTACGCCTCATGGTTATCTGTGAGGAACACAATGGTACGATCTGCATGACGTGTTTCGGGGTCGGGGTGTGGGCCCCACAGGGACCCGTTTTCATAACGCGGGGTGTTGCGGCTTCTGCATCCGGAGTGCATTTTAGGTTCTATCAGCGACGTTGTGACCTTGGCATCGAGGCGAAGTTGACCCGGGTGGTTTTAGGCATTGAATCTGGAGTTGATGTGTGGGCCCCATGGGCAATCTTTTAAGCTATGTGGAGCATACTATGACTTTCATCAGGTGTCTGTTTGGGGCGTATGAATAGTCAATTTTTTGTGTTTTTCCGAGAGCATCATGATGGAACAGTTTGCTTGACCTTTTTCGGGACCGAGGTGTGGGCCCCATGAGATTTCATATGAGCATAAAGTGGTGTTGAATAACATTTTCGTCAAGAGTTCGTTTCCAAAGATGAATTATTCTATCTCGCATGTTTTTCTGTGAGGTTTACAATGACGTAATCTGTTTGTGTGAGTATAGCCTCTTTCGAGATCTCATTATATGTGGAAACATGAAATGTAATTGGTCGTAGGTTCCTTTTATGCCCTCCAAACCTATGCCCGATAGTAGTGTTAGTGACACCCCGTGATGGCATGGTCAGTGTAGAGTAATCAGACCAGTTCCAGGTTTACCCTCCAGCGGGGCTAGGTAGTGGGTTACCCATTCACCTTAGGGTTTACCCTCTTGAAGGCTTGGGTAGTGGGTTTCACTTTGACTATAGGGTTTACCCTCTAGTGGGGATGGGTAGTGGGCTACTCGTTGACCTTAGGGTTTACCCTCTAGCGGGGCTAGGTATTGGGTTACCCGTTGACCTTAAAGTTTACTCTCCAACGGGGCTGGGCAGTGGGTTACCTGAGGACCTCTTGGGGTTTACCCTCCTGCCGGGCTGGGCAGTGGGTTAACCAATGACTCCTTTCAGACTCATCCCATCCTATGAGGCTATTCAGTGACTTTTCTCCGTGATTAATGGAGTGGGACTCTTGGTTGTACGGTTCTGCAATGTGGCAGCTTTGTCGTTCATGACTTTTTGGCATTAGTGGAGGATATCCTTTGAACTATTGGCGACTTTTCCTGGGATGACCTTGGAGATGGAGATCCCCTTACACACTCGTTTAGGTTTCTTGTTCATCATATATATATATATATATCCTACTTTTGTTCCCACTCCTTGGGTTCGGTTACTCTCCTTCTAGGAGGGGCGAAGACGCGTGGGGTATACCACGTTATTTTTGTGTGTAGATCCTCTTGGATAAGATGAGTCTACTTCCTTTCTTTCACTGGGTTGAACTATACTCTCTCTATTGTAATCTTACATTGTTCTTTGTTCTGTCTGTTACTCACCGTTTTAGTGCCTCCTTTGTTGCTTCCTTCAGCTTTCGGGGCATCCTACTGAATATCTTTATACTCACCCATGCTTGGGCTTTTCCCGCACTTGTTGTTCCCCTGCAGACGATGGACAGGTCAATCGATACTATGGAGGAGCGTAGAGGACATAGGATCTTGGGCTTTGTTCAGTGGTCATAGTGTGGTTTTCAGGTGTGAGACACACCAGCTGTTTACTTTCGTTTACTTGTTGGAAGTTTGTGGCACCTTTCTAGTTGGGCGCGTGTTTTTCCCTTTTCTGTCAAGTTCTCTTGTCAAAACTTTTCAGCACTTTACTTTTACTATTTAGAAGATGATGCATGATTGTGGTTGGGTTATTGTTGTTTGTCCTTTGGTTTTCTTTTTTACTCTGCACACTTACATCGAGTGGTCTGTGTGTGTTTGTAAAGGTACTTAGGTGAAGGCCTCCCCGAGATTATTATGCCTTCAGCACTTGTCACCAGTCCCTGGCCTATGGAGGTGGGCTTGGGGTATTTGCATCTCGAGACTGGCAGGGTCGGTTCGTGATAGGTGAGGCAACCGTTATAGGGTCAAGTAAAGTAAACGAGATTTCCAAAATATTATACATAGTCTAGAAGTGGTTAATCAGCACATAGATGAAATAGTGATCATATACAACCAAGAGGTGGTGACCCTTGATGTTAGTTGTGGGTGAACCAGTTTTCTTGTTGGTGAATCCTTGATAAGGTCATCAATGATTATGAAAGTAATGGAATCTAGAGTTGATATTTATACGACCACATGGGAATACTAAGAATATTGAGATAGTGGCCAACTATTTAGATCTTCCTCTACAATATTGATATATGAATTATTATTTTCACGTATCTTAGTTTCAAATGTACATGACCAATCCTACATATGTGATTGACTGTGAGGATATTGATTTGGAGTCTAAAACATCATTTGTGGAGTGTATGATGTGGATCATAGACAAAATAAAGAAAGTGTATCAAGGAAAGATTGTATGAATTTTCAGATTCCTATGGAAGCATGGAAATAACCACAAATAGACTTAGGAGTGAGAATATAATGTACATTCACAATGGCCTGAGTTTTTTATCAATAACTATATATCCACTTATCGGGAATTATAAGTCCCTAGAGAGGGATATTTTAACAACAAAGAGTTATACAATCAGATTACACCTTACTTGAAACATTAATTATGTGATTTTTAGTTATATTTTTCATTGTTGAATACTGAATAAGTTTTTTGTTGGTTTGGAAGAGTCTTATTGTGATTTAAGGGATTTTCAGTAGGATTTTTATTAGGGGAAACCATAGGGTTCTCCTTAATAAACCTTAAAGATTATTTAGAGAATGATAATGGGTGGTGCACATTTTCTTCCAATATTGTGACATTAATAATAAACTATGTGTATTCAGATAGAGAATAAAATAATGATTGGAATTCAGTTTAGAAAACAATTTTTCCAAACTGTTTGGGTTCCCTGAATAAGTAGTGAATCTCACAGGATTGGTCGGGGGTTTTTGTAAATGTGCGGCCAAACCTTGTGAATTTCAATAAATGATCCAAAATCCATTTAAATGGACATAAATCATCTAAATTGACTCATTATTATTCCAAATTCCATATTTATTGAATCATGATACTCCACATGACCTCGTTATAAATTTCCTTCCCTTCCGAGATTGATTCTAATGAGTCTGTGTGTGTTGGTGGTTAGGGAGTTAAGTTGTGTGATCCATTAACCTCAGTTTATCAGGTTTATTCTTCACCCACCCTTCTTCCCTTAATATTAATCATAAATCTGGAATTTTCTTTCTAGTTCTACTGATTCTGAGTCCTTATAAAAATGAATGTTTAGATCGTTTCTAGAACATTGAAAAATATAGTGTAGTGGAAGAACCTCCATTAATCAATCATATATTTAGAAACATAGGTGAATACCATGAGTTATATTGGTTTTTACCTATTCCATTTTACATAGAACCATATTTTAACTCAATTGACAACCTCTTTATCAATGAATATAGATTTGTTATAGGATATATTGAGGTGTGGTCATATAAGGTTGGTGTGTAATGTGGTATGGATTATGATTCCTAAGTGAATATTAGAATTGGACATCACTGGGTCTGAGGTAGGAATTATTTATAATATTAGGCCTTGTATATGATTTTTTGAATGATATGTTGGATATGATTGTGTCATTGAGACTCATTCTTCATTTGATCCCATTTGTGGATGTGTGCGTGGCCTTTGTAGCCCATGTTTGATGTTGATCACATGTGCATGCATGTGTAACCCATGAGACCCCTTTTTTACTGTGGATCACACATATACATATACACAAACACATGTGTGTGTGTTTGGATATTGATACTCATATGTTATATGATATTTTTTCCTATAGGTGTTATGCCTTGTTCTGTATGGTTGTATGACCTTTGGAGGATTTTCTTCTTTTAGAAAATGGTAGGTGGACTATCATGGATTGGTTAGCCCTTAGAGGGGGATCATGTGTGACATGTGATGATGAAAATGATACAAAATACATAGGTTAGGGTTATAAAGGATTTATGGCCTGACCTAATAAACAATGTCATGATATGGTGGCCACATACATTGACCAAAGGTTGAGTTGAGATACAACAACCTTATAGACCAACCCAAGATAGTTATGGGGATTTGATGACCATGTAGCCTAATACATTTTCATTTTAATTGTTGATTCATATATATATATGAGGTTTCTATGTGGTTGAACTGTGATCATGACTTTTTTATGGCCATCTTCTATCACGGTGTTGAAGCAAGTATGGTCCAGGTTCATGGAGGCTTTGTTAATGTACGAATGCTCGGCACATGATTGGTTTTTTGTGGCTTATATTTTTTAAATTAACCTATAATGCACCTATTTTTCATGTTAACTTATGTTAAGGACACATAGGTGGTGTTTTACGGGGTTTATACTATCACCCTGCATGAAAATCGTTTTGGAGACCAAGACTTTTCATACATAAATAATACATCTTTTTATACGGGTATTAATTATATATAAATATGATCAATGCTGGAACCATAAATGTTCTGGGAATTTGGAAAATTGGATACATAAACAACTGGTTCATAAAATATCTATATAATTTCCCATTAATTTCCTCATAATTATCCACCTTCCTAAAAATATCATACTTAAAACGTATCTTCATAACCTGGAGAAGGGAAATATAATAAAGGGTAAGCTCAGATGCGCAGTATGGGTAAATATAAGATATCTCAATCTATGGTCACATGTAATCATGAGATAATCATAATTTTATTATAAGATTTTCAAAACATACAATAATCATACACAATAAGTCAAAGATCATTAAAAATTAATCATGGCATAAGGTATTTTCAATAAAAATACCCAAGAGTATAGAATCATCAATAATCAATCATGAGAAATGAAAAAATATCAAAATAATAAGACATAAGTTTGCGGAATATATATAATCATATAAAATCATTTCCTTAGTAAAGTCTCACTTCCAATACTATCATAGTGGATTGGGTTCACTCCCAATTCCATCATTTCGATAGTCGATGTTCACTCGGATGACTATCTTATTAGACAAAGTTACTTCTTGAACTGGGTTCACACCCCATTATAGGCATATAATGTCATGTGATATATAACATTATTTAATTATTTAGTGGGGTATATAATTCTAGTCCCTCCCATCATATAATGAAAATCATACATATGTTTGTCACAAGATAATAAAACATTAATCACATCATCATATCATAACTCATGGAAAGGAAATTGGTGTCATAAACATTTAAACTTCATAATCATAATCCATAAAAAGAAATAATATTGACGGTAACTTTGGATCATAACCCTATTAAATAAAAATATTCATCACATGATGTTGTTATATATGAAAATACCTATAAAAGATTCTGATGACATTTCATGAAGAAAATACCTTTTTCATTTTGAAAACACTTATTTAGAATCAAAAAAATTCCAAAAGAGAAATATAACGTTATATTTTAATTCAAACAAGTAAACCTAAAAAATTAGTCATCACATAAATGATTTGTGTTTCATTCGTTTATGCGGTGTATGTTAAAATAAAAATAATTTTCATATTTTTTGTAAAACTCAAATTACCTTGTTCAAAAAATCACAAGAATATTAATTTTAAAAATTTTTATAGAATGTAAAACGTGGTTAAAAGTGAAATTAATAAATAATTGGAATATGGTAAATAATTTCTTTAAAAAATTTTAAATAAAAATATGGAAATGGATGAAATGATTCCTGACTGAAGCGAAAAACACGGTCAGTTTTCCTTAAAACAATATTTTAATATCTCAAGTACTTAAAGAGATGAAAATGAATGGAAATTTTTATTATCTATAAATAAACATATGAGAATAGAAATCCTAATATTTTGGTAAGATATATCATACAATTTCTTCCTCGTATATTTAATCATAAACAATCCCGTAAATAATGAGATTAAAACATATAACCCATACCAATTTAGTAACTATTTGATTCATGAAACCCATGAAAGATATAAATTAAAATGAAATGTTAAATATCATATGCACAATGATATTAATGATATAAAATATCAAGGTGTTGTTAGATACACATCAAAATGTAAGATAGGGGTACGATATAACATATGTCCCAAATAAGAAAATTTCAGATGGTACACTGTTACCACTTTAGTAACATTTGAATAGTATCCCCTTTGAGGATATAATTTGAATTATACCATTTAATAACATTAATTTAGAAATATAAATGATATGAAAAGTACAAATATCAATATAAAAAAATAAACATAAATATATGCATAACATCCAACATGTCTTAACAAAACACAATTGAGATGAAGAACCCATGAAATTTTGATAATTTCCCAATAGAAATGAATTTGATGATTGAAAATCATATGGTTATATAAATAAAATTAATTATATCATATACTGTAAAAAATAAATTCTTTTTATGTATATACACCATATAAATAATAAATTTATGCATAACATTAAAATAGGTCTCAATGAAGAGAATTTTAGATGCATTCCTTGCCCTAAGTATGCATTGCTTCGTATATTCTCTAACATCCTATATAATAAATTTTAATTTTTTAAAATTATATAAAAACTCCATATTAATAAATATAAAATCATATGTGGTATAATTATATCATTTTAAAATATTTTTATTAATAATTCTCTCTTAAATTTGACATTTTAGGTGTTTACTACTTCGTTTTTCATGTATGTTTTAGTTTGGAAATTATCGTACTTGTAATTTGACCATGGTTCCTCAATATCCATAATGATAATAATAATATAAATATAATATATTAATTGCATAAATGTATATATATTTATTTAAAACCATTCATATTAAGTGGTAATGAAAAATTAATTGCATCACTTTGTGGAGATAGTAATTTGTACGTATGCATGAGCGATGTTTCCACTTTTTGATAGATGGAATAAAATAAATTTAAATGGTAATTAAAATTTCCAAAATCATTATTATATAAAAATATTGTAATTATAATTAAATATAAGGTTGTTACCATCCACGTAAATATTAAATGATAAACTAATCGCATCACTTCATGGAGGTGGTAGTCCACGCGTATGAAAAAGTGAAATCATCGTTTACCAATGGATTTTAATGTAAGAATTTAGATATGATATTATAATACCAAAATAATAATTGCTTCATAAATATAATATATAATCATTAAACCAATCATAAGAACCATCCATAAAATATATTGATGGAAAATTAATTGTATCATTACGTGGAGGTGGTATTTTAGACGTACTCATGAGTGATAATTTTATCTTGGTAATAAGTGGTTAGATATTAGAAAATTTCATTATTAAAAACCCAAATAGAAAAAATAAATAATAAAACATTTTTTTGAAAAAGGGAAGTGAGAAACATAAAGTATACCGTAAACAACACATAAACGGGTTCTCTTATAAGAATAAAAATAGTGGGAAGTGAAAATATGGAAATGGAGGAGAAATATAATGTCAAAATAATAATATATAGTGATATAGAACATGGTCATGATAAATTTAATGAACACAAAACCATAAATCCATGAGGGTTGAAAATGAACATCAAATCCTCAGAAATTGATAAAAAAGGGAAAACTTTCTCATTTTAAATATCCTTTTTCCAAGAGTTGGGGAATCATATTACCATGAAATGTAAGAAATTAGAAATAATTGGTTTATTTTCATTTTATATTAATAATTCCATATTTTTTTGTTCTATAATCAATTTACACTTCTATCCCATCTCTTACTCTAATAAATGAACGTTCAAGGTGAAATTTTCATGCATGAAACACTAAAATTAACATCAAATAGATCATAACATCTATAAAAAAATTAAAATTCATTCCTTTAATCATTATACATTTACTAAACCCTAAATGGTTAGAACCATTCATTCAGTACCAAAATTTCTAAATAATTCATTACCCCAATAGTTAAATTCCAAAACTCCTTAAATCATGCCTAATTTGTATTAAAAACCCCTGAATTTAGAAAAATTGCCACAAATGTTTCAAAATAAAGTTATCATTAATCCAAGAACTACATAAAGTCGCTTTTAATGTCACATACCAAACATGTGAATACCTTCATTATATATTCTCATAAAACAAACTAATAATCTATATCACCATAAAACCTTATTTAAAGAACATATACATCCAGAAAATACTATATATTTATTCCTCAAATAAAATCATAGAATAAAAAATATATTCCATAAATCCAAAAATGAAATAAACTTTATCTAAGATAATATAAATCACATTTCTATCAAATCACTAATCCATTTCAAGGTCACCAATACAATCCAATTTAATTAATCAAAATAAATAATCTCTATACCCAACTAAATTTAATTATCTCAACATCAGGAACATATTAATGATTATATTTACCTCAATCATGTGTTCTAAAAAAATATCACCTTAACAAAAAATCACTTTTCTCGGTTATCAAAACCATTCAACATGTGGTCAAAAATAATAAATGAACAACAACTGAAGAATAATACATAGATATTTTATGATTATTATAATTAAAATACCATTGATAAAACACTTTTTCATTGTAATTATTTGATCCCAATGCATAAATACCTTAATTATTTTACTTCATTCTTAAAACATAAAGTAGGATTCATAATATTATTCCTTAATAATTCATTACTTCAGTATGAAATATGAATCATGTCTTAAGATTCGTCAATATCAATTAAATAATTCATCATACTTTTAAAATAAGAAATACTATTAAAATAAATCATACCTTTCATATGTCATTTGTAATCTCTTTATCACCAACATTAAAACCATTACTTATAGAACCTTTAGGAACTTTTTCTAAATCATTCCCCCTAGGATTTCAATTTTAATAATGCTTGTACATTCCATATTTAAAACATACATTCATCAATGATACCTTATAGAAACCATTATTCCCATCCATTATGTTAACCAAACTTTTCACTTTTCCTCAACTATAAATTAATTTATGATCTTATTTTCCACAACCAAAACATATTCTCATTCCATTGAGACATTTCCTTGGGTGATTCATCCCACATTATTGACATGTAGGAACATGAATCTTGGTCCATCGATTATTTTCATGAAAATCCATTTTTATCATTTCTGGTTCATTTAAAAATTCATCTATGTTTACGTCATTAATCATATAATGAGATAGTTGGTTAGGCATAATCACAAGATTTTCCTATTTATCTTTTATATAATTTGGTTTCTCGTGAGGAAAATCATTTCATTATCTATCAAATTTAGTGTTATCATGATTCCTCCTAGTTCCATCCATTATGTAAAACCAAAAGTATAGTTTTGGAAATAGTTATGAGTAATTATCTAATCATTAAAACCATCTATAGGATCTCTAAACCATTGCACATTATTTTCAAACTATGAAACATTAGGTTTAACCTAGTTCATCCATGGTAAATATCTAATCACATGTTCATTACAACTCATAAATAAAGTTTGAAATAACCTATGAATATCCTCCAATAGTGTAGAGACCCGAAGCCTGACGTACATGGACATTACATTACTTTTGCGGAATACTTAGTACATAACAAAAACACACACTAAAGGATCGTAATAGTTTAGTGTCTTTGGAAACTCGGAACGTAATCTTCTAATCGTGGTGAAAGATCTTCAATATCTCCCATAAAGATCTTCCCTTTTTTTACCTAAAACCATTCTTTATATCCTAGGGAAAAGAAAACATAAAAGGGTGAGCTCAAATGCTCAGTAAGGGTAAAGAAAAGAAAATCAATCACATCATATTCATAAGAACATAACTTTTGGAAATCTTAACCTGCAAAAGAGAGCATAATTTCATAACATGGGATAAATCATAGTAGTGAAATGAAATCCCAATAAGCATAACTTAAAACATGAAACATTGTGGCATACACACATAATCATAGAGAATCATTTCTTGTTAGTCAAGACTCATTGCCAAGACTATATTAGTGGACAAAGTCCCTTTCTGAATCGAGTGACCCTCATTTTAGTCCTGTTTCACTGAACCGGTATAACCTACCATTCCAGCCATGTCTATCTCATGAGATATAAAATCTTTACCCAATGCATTGGAGGGAGATATAGGTCCCACCCATCTTATAATGAATCCTTTCTTATGTGTGCCACATAATCATAAAACATACATCATCGCATAACACATGTAACAAAAATGGGATTCTTGAAACATCATGACATCATAAATCAATTCATATAAGATAAAGGAATTCATAAAAATAATTCCATCACAACATGATCAAATCAATGTAATAATAGGGATAAAAACAGAACCCTTTATTATCTTAGATGGAAAATAATTTTGATAAAACACTTGAACTCCATTCTTGAGGAAAATATCCTTTCTTCTTAAAAAACATTTTTCCTTTCATAACATGTCATATAACTTTAAAATATAAGAATTTGATTAAAAATAAACTTGAGAACTTGTAAAGGAAGCTTCTTGGAAATAATGTTTTAAAAATCTATTCATGCCGTATAAGTTAAAAAAAACATTCTTCGTACTTTTGTCGGAAAAGTCAAAAAGTACCTCGTACGAAAAAAGATTCCTTTCATACATATTACTAAAAACTCACCAAAGGGTAAAAATGGATTCAAAAAATTGTAGGTGGATGGAAATAATATTACATTTTGATGAAACATGGATGTGGATGATAAAATACACCCCAGTAAATACTTACGAATAAACAATCTCGGATAAAAATGAGATTGTGATATTTCCCTTACCTTAGGTCCGATTTGCTTCGTATGTGTCCGAACCTCCTGTATAATGATTTAAATAATGTCATTGACTTATTACAGAATCATATTCATTGTTATGATATCATATATGGTTCACTTATGACTTTATATTACCCGTTCTTTTGTAAATTCCATGTTAAAGAAGCGTTTTGGGTAAAATCGTTTCATTTATCGTAGGTGATTTTACTTGTTGTTCTTGACATTATTAATACTTATATCATGATTTACTTACTTCCAGAATATAAAATATGATTTATATATCATATATATTCAGTATATATATACATATAATAGATAGATAAATGAAATGAAAAACACCGTTCATGGAGACGGTAGTCCGTACGTACGCATGAACGCTGTTTTCCTTTCCTTATTGTCTTGAATGGAAGTAAGTAGATGACATACATATATATATACATAAATCCAGTAGCTTTATAATGTCATATATTTCATTATTATTTCTTATATATACTTTATAATCATTCTTAAATGGTTAACATTGAGAATGAATCTCATCGCGTCGTGGAGACGGTAGTCCGTACATACGCACGAGCGATGATATCATTTCCATAAATATTGAATTGAATTGGAGTGGATTATACAATATATCAGAATAAATATGATCTTGTAATAACTATGTATAGTTATTCTTTACACCATTATACCCATCCATGTAAGGTGGTGGTGGAAAATAGATTACACCACGGCGTGGAGACGGTATTCCGTACGTACGCACGCGCGGTGATTTCTTTTTCCGTAGGATGGATAGATGGTGAAATAGGGTTGTTTCATACATATAATAACATATCAGTATATGAGTGATACTGATGTTATTACTTCATAATGAAACAACTAAAGAAGAAGAAGTTGAAGAAGAAAGAAATTGAAAAGATCGGTAATGGATATTACCTCTTCTTTGGAACGCCTCTTTGAATCCTCCAATTAGGGAACTAAGATTGGACTTTGAAGAAGACCAGGACCTCTAGGATTATTCTAGGGAAGTGGAGAGGAGAAAATGGCAGGGGTTGGCCGAGCTTGAGTGCTCAAATTGGTGTGAGGAGGAGGGGGAGGAGGTGTCCTTTTATAAGGGAGGAGAGGGGCACCTTAGGAATATCTCAAAATATTATTTTATATTAAAGTAAAAATCGGTTTATAATGGTTCCAAAGGGTCTTATTTCGAAGGTAAAGTGGGGATGGGTCGAAATCCTATCAACCAATAGGATTTAGACAAGTTTAGGTTCTTATTTTAACCTTATCAATTAGATTTAACTCTAAGTTAAATAATTTAACTTTTACCGTGTCTTTTTGTTTTCTTTCACTATATGGTTAATACACTTACTATAACATTCCAAACGAACCCCAAATTGTTTATTATTAATATATATATCCTTATCTAAGTCATTTGGCCGAACCTTAGATTTTTAGGAATAAAATAACAATTAATAATATAATATTTGATTTAAAAACTATTTTGTGTCAATTTTGAAACTATTTGATATATGATTTTTGTGAAAGTCATAACAGAATTATATGTTCGAACCAAGTTGATTAAATCAACACTAATATATCATAGTAACCTAGAAAATTAGTGGAATTCATAAAAAGTCTCAAATTACATTCATTTGAGTATTTATAACATCAATTATGTTAATATTTCCTTAAAAGGGTAATTACTGCATCATCGTTGTGTCATAAATAAATTAATTTATTTAAAGTCTAAAAATTATAAATAAAATATTATTATATAGGAAATCGTTTTATCTTTCTAATGAATATTTATAGTTGAATTTATCTTATGTATAACCCCATATTAAAAATGTTTTAGTGAATAAACTTTGATTTTAACTCTTTTAACTCTTCTTTGAATTAAATAATAATAAATTTCCTAATCTAATCCAAGTGGTCCTAAATGATGATATTTTACACTTAAGGTTGTTTTTGGTCGAGATACACTTGTCCAATAGAATTAGGACATGTTTTAGGGTAATATTAATATCATTCTTACCCTTAATTACCCTATTTACTTTTAACCGTGGTAAATAAAAGTAAAAACTTACTATTCACCAAAAATCATTTTCATCTCATTGAACCACATTTTACTTACTGACATAAATCGTGTCTCTCAGATTTTTTGAAATTCCATTCACAGAAGCGGTAAAATTAAGTTTTATGAAAAATTCAGTTTTTTAACTACCACTTAGTAGTTTCACTATTCATCAAAAATTGAAGGTTTTCAGAAAAATGCCAAAATTTCATCCTAAGCTATATTTCATATTCCGAATTCAAAAATGAAGTCTATTTTAACAAATTCATAACATAGATGTTGCATTAATTAATTTTATAATTAAATCCCGCTGTTAAAACAAATAGCGTGTTTTTAAGAAACAATATATATCAAAAGATTGACATTTGTTTATGTCTGGTTTAAATCTGAAATTACAACCAATGACCAACATTGTATTAAATTGTAAAAATATATTCTAAATATACTTTAAAACCACTCAAATTAATAATTTATCACTATTAATTATTTTGATTAAAAAAGTTGTTTTTAATTATAATTTAGTAATTTTCACTATTCATCAGAATGTGAAAGTTATCCGAAAAGTACAAGAATTTCACCTTAGGCTAAATTCGATACTCTGAATCTAAAAATGAATTCCATTTTGAAAAATAAAATTTACAAAATTTCAAAAAGTGGTTATTACTATTCATAACGGCTAGTTTTAATAATATTTTAAAAGCATATCGTTGTTTCGTGAAACTCAGTATTGCGTACTACACACGCTATCGAGGAAGGTTGCGATTGCGTGTAATGCAAGGCAAGTCAAGGATGTGTGTTGTGAAAGCTCCTTTTGGTGTAGCGTACAACACAAGACATTAATAAAATTAAAAAGAATATTTTTTATAAAATCTTGGGCTGTTACATTCTACCCCCCTTAAAATGAATTTCGCCCTCGAAATTCATCGGGGTTATAAATGGTTTACTATTCGAAAGTTTCTTTAATAGAAACCCACATCGTAAAAAGGAATACCAAAACCAATCTTTAAAAACAAAAGTATGAAACGTAACGGTTACCCAAATAAACTAATCACTGGGTTTCCACATAGGTGAAAATATGGATATGGAAGAGAAATCTAACCATCATGTTCTAATGGAGAGTGGTAGAGAACATGGATATGGAAAAGCCAATAATCACAAATCCATAGATTTGTGATGATAAAAGGTACCATCTGATTCATCAGGTATAAGATCACTAGGACAACATTTTTGGTTTTCAAGATCATTTCCCTAAAGTTGAAAATTTGAATTAGAATAAATACTTACTTTATTTTGGTACAATCTCACTGTTGTTCATGCCTTGAACAATTTCCACTTCATCTCTTAAATAAATGAAGTTGAATTTGTTATTCGTGAAGTGTTAGCAGATCATGTGATAGAATGACGGGTCATTCCATCTGTCTCAAACAAAAGGTTAGCAAAAAATATACATAAGTCGATCTATAGTGAGATTAATCACATATGGTTCCTAAAATGGACTTATACTTCATATATCATACTTCTTAATATAATAAAACTAGTTTCTACTAAACAGGGACTTCCTGTAGGCCAGTGGTAGGCGATAAAGGCCAGTCGCACTTCGGTTGTGGGTTCGATTCCCACAGCCTTGTCCGAAGCGATGGGCTGTCGCCCGTCCTGCAGGTTGTCCTTTTTCTAAAACTACATTACTATAACATCCCATCAATAATATCGAAAAAAGAACTTCTATCCTTAAACAATACTATTTTATGTCCAACATAATCCATTCTAGTCTTTAGGCTTATCCATAATACTGCAGTCCACTTTCATAACATAGTGAAAACAATTACCAGAGATTTAATACCATCGTTGAACCCCATATAAGATATGTTTTGTTGGTCACATTCCAAACATTCAAAGTCCTTAATCATGTATTCTCTTGAATACCCATTGAACGTTAGTGAAAACTTGAATGCAGTTAAAAGTTAACACTTTCCACATACCAAAATCCTCAAAATTCTATATACTCAAACCATGATATCACTTAGTCCTTATATCAATCATGAGCTCATGAATATAATCAAACATCTCATTATCTTCTTATCCTTTCAATATGCACTTATCATCTACTTTCCAAAAGTATCTGAATAACCTTTCATGTTTACTGGTACCATTCATCATACACTTTCAAAACTTAAGGAAAGACAACAGTGTAACAATCCTTAGATGTCTCCTTATTCCATGAGATTACTTATACAATATTACACATGATAAACATATAATCATTCCACTACATTCTTAAACCATTGACCGAGCTTCAACAATTCTTTCATCTCACATATCATTTGTAGTCTCTTCATCATCATCCACATAAATACTTCCCATACGACCATACTGATTATCTTCACGAGACTTTCCCTTAGGGCATTGGTTTGCATAATGCCCATACATTCCACATTTAAAGCATTTAACTATTGTTGATGTCGTAGCAATACCATTATCCTCATCCATGTTGTTAACTGAACATTTTCCTTTTCATTTACTTGCTTTATGTCCTTCTTTTCCACACCCAAAGCATCTTCCAGTTCCTTTGAAACATTCTCCTTGATGCCTCTTCCCACATGATTTACATAGGGGAAATTGAACTTTCTTTCCTCTATGATCATCATGAAACTTCATCTTTCTCTTATTAACCGAGTCAGGAAACTTACCAAATTTTACTTTATTGATCATATTATGAGATTACTGATTCGTCATAATAATGATGTTTGGACTTCCAAATCCTATTTCATTATGAAGAATATCATTCCATTGTCCATCATATCCTCCATTATCACGAATCATCTTGTTTCCAGCCATTTTCTAAAACCCAAAAGAATAGTGTGAGAGGCAAAAATCATAATAAAGGGGGAGTAACTTCAATATCTAACATCTTAGGTTTAATTCTATGATCGTTAGCGTAATTCTAGTACTATAACCTATACGCATACTTAACCTTAGAGACATCCCTAGACATACCTTAGAAATATCTCTAGGGATCTCACTAAAGTTCTCGCATCCTAGTTTCCAAAGGTTGACTAAACCTTTCCTCTGATACCAACTGTAGAGACCGGAAGCATGACGTACATGGACATTACATTACTTTTGCGGAATACTTAGTACATAACAAAAACACACACTAAAGGATCTTAATAGTTTAGTGTCTTTGGAAACTCGGAACGTAATCTTCTAATCGTGGTGAATGATCTTCAATATCTCCCATAAAGATCTTCCCTTTTTTTTACCTAAAACCATTCTTTATATCCTGGGGAAAAGAAAACATAAAAGGGTGAGCTCAAATGCTCAGTAAGGGTAAAGAAAAGAAAATCAATCACATCATATTCATAAGAACATAACTTTTGGAAATCTTAACCTGCAAAAGAGAGCATAATTTCATAACATGGGATAAATCATAGTAGTGAAATGAAATCCCAATAAGCATAACATAAAACATGAAACATTGTGGCATACACACATAATCATAGAGAATCATTTCTTGTTAGTCAAGACTCATTGCCAATACTATCTTAGTGGACAAAGTCCCTTTCTGAATCGAGTAACCCTCGTTTCAGTCCTGTTTCACTGAACCGGTATAACCTACCATTCCAGCCATGTCTATCTCATGAGATATAAAATCTTTACCCAATGTATTGGAGGGAGATATAGGTCCCACCCATCTTATAATGAATCCTTTCTTATGTGTGCCACATAATCATAAAACATACATCATCGCATAACACATGTAACAAAAATGGGATTCTTGAAACATCATGACATCATAAATCAATTCATATAAGATAAAGGAATTCATAAAAATAATTCCATCACAACATGATCAAATCAATGTAATAATAGGGATAAAAACAGAACCCTTTATTATCTTAGATGGAAAATAATTTTGATAAAACACTTTAACTCCATTCTTGAGGAAAATATCCTTTCTTCTTAAAAAACATTTTTCCTTTCATAACATGTCATATAAAATTAAAATAAAAGAAGTTGATTAAAAATAAACTTGAGAACTTGTAAAGGAAGCTTCTTGGAAATAATGTTTTAAAAATCTATTCATGCCGTATAAGTTAAAAAAAACATTCTTCGTACTTTTGTCGGAAAAGTCAAAAAGTACCTCGTACGAAAAAAGATTCCTTTCATACATATTACTAAAAACTCACCAAAGGGTAAAAATGGATTTAAACAATTGTAGGTGGATGGAAATAATATTACATTTTGATGAAACATGGATGTGGATGATAAAATACACCCCAGTAAATACTTACGAATAAACAATCTCGGATAAAAATGAGATTGTGATATTTCCCTTACCTTAGGTCCGATTTGCTTCGTATGTGTCCGAACCTCCTGTATAATGATTTAAATAATGTCATTGACTTATTACAGAATAATATTCATTGTTATGATATCATATATGGTTCACTTATGACTTTATATTACCCGTTCTTTTGTAAATTCCATGTTAAAGAAGCGTTTTGGGTAAAATCGTTTCATTTATCGTAGGTGATTTTACTTGTTGTTCTTGACATTATTAATACTTATATCATGATTTACTTACTTCCAGAATATAAAATATGATTTATATATCATATATATTCAGTATATATATACATATAATAGATAGATAAATGAAATGAAAAACATCGTTCATGGAGACGGTAGTCCGTACGTACGCATGAACGCTGTTTTCCTTTCCTTATTGTCTTGAATGGAAGTAAGTAGATGACATACATATATATATATACATAAATCCAGTAGCTTTATAATGTCATATATTTCATTATTATTTCTTATATATACTTTATAGTCATTCTTAAATGGTTAACATGGAGAATGAATCTCATCGCGTCGTGGAGACGGTAGTCCGTACGTACGCACGAGCGATGATATCATTTCCATAAATATTGAATTGAATTGGAGTGGATTATACAATATATCAGAATCAATATGATGTTGTAATAACTATGTATAGTTATTATTTACACCATTATACCCATCCATGTAAGGTGGTGGTGGAAAATAGATTACACCACGGCGTGGAGACGGTATTCCGTACGTACGCACGCGCGGTGATTTCTTTTTCCGTAGGATGGATAGATGGTGAAATAGGGTTGTTTCATACTTATAATAACATATCAGTATATGAGTGATACTGATGTTATTACTTCATAATGAAACAACTAAAGAAGAAGAAGTTGAAGAAGAAAGAAATTGAAAAGATCGGTAATGGATATTACCTCTTCTTTGGAACGCCTCTTTGAATCCTCCACTTAGGGAACTAAGATTGGTCTTTGAAGAAGACCAGGACCTCTAGGATTATTCTAGGGAAGTGGAGAGGAGACAATGGCAGGGGTTGGCCGAGCTTGAGTGCTCAAATTGGTGTGAGGAGGAGGGGGAGGAGGTGTCCTTTTATAAGGGAGGAGAGGGGCACCTTAGGAATATCTCAAAATATTATTTTATATTAAAGTAAAAATCGGTTTATAATGGTTCCAAAGGGTCTTATTTCGAAGATAAAGTGGGGATGGATCGAAATCCTATCAACCAATAGGATTTAGACAAGTTTAGGTTCTTATTTTAACCTTATCAATTAGATTTAACTCTAAGTTAAATAATTTAACTTTTACCGTGTCTTTTTGTTTTCTTTCACTATATGGTTAATACACTTACTATAACATTCCAAACGAACCCCAAATTGTTTATTATTAATATATATATCCTTATCTAAGTCATTTGGCCGAACCTTAGATTTTTAGGAATAAAATAACAATTAATAATATAATATTTGATTTAAAAACTATTTTGTGTCAATTTTGACACTATTTGATATATGATTTTTGTGAAAGTCATAACAGAATTATATGTTCGAACCAAGTTGATTAAATCAACACTAATATATAATAGTAACCTATAAAATTAGTGGAATTCATAAAAAGTCTCAAATTACATTCATTTGAGTATTTATAACATCAATTATGTTAATATTTCCTTAAAATGGTAATTATTGCATCATCGTTGTGTCATAAATAAATTAATTTATTTAAAGTCTAAAAATTATAAATAAAATATTATTATATAGGAAATCTTTTTATCTTTCTAATGAATATTTATAGTCGAATTTATCTTATGTATAACCCCATATTAAAAATGTTTTAGTGAATAAACTTTGATTTTAACTCTTTTAACTCTTCTTTGAATTAAATAATAATAAATGTCCTAATCTAATCCAAGTGGGCCTAAATGATAATATTTTACACTTAAGGTTGTTTTTGGTCGAGATACACTTTTCCAATAGAATTAGGACATGTGTTAGGCTAATATTAATATCATTTTTACCCTTAATTACCCTATTTACTTTTAACCGTGGTAAATAAAAGTAAAAAGTTACTATTCACCAAAAATTATTTTCATCTCATTGAACCACATTTTACTTACTGACATCAATCGTGTCTCTCGGATTTTTTGAAATTCCATTCACAGAAGCGGTAAAATTAAGTTTTATGAAAAATTCAGTTTTTTAACTACCACTTAGTAGTTTCACTATTCATCAAAAATTGAAGGTTTTCAGAAAAATGCCAAAATTTCATCCTAAGCTATATTTCATATTCTGAATTCAAAAATGAAGTCTATTTTACCAAATTCATAACATAGAAGTTGCATTAATTAATTTTATAATTAAATCCCGCTGTTAAAACAAATAGCGTGTTTTTAAGAAACAATATCTATCAAAAGATTGCCATTTGTTTATGTCTGGTTTAAATCTGAAATTACAACCAATGACCAACATTGTATTAAATTGTAAAAATATATTCTAAATATACTTTAAAACCACTAAAATTAATAATTTATCACTATTAATTATTTTGATTAAAAAAGTTGTTTTTAATTATAATTTAGTAATTTTCACTATTCATCAGAATGTGAAAGTTATCCGAAAAGTACTAGAATTTCACCTTAGGCTAAATTCGATACTCTGAATCTAAAAATGAATTCCATTTTGAAAAATAAAATTTACAAAATTTCAAAAAGTGGTTATTACTATTCATAACGGCTAGTTTTAATAATATTTTAATAGCATATCGTTGTTTCGTGAAACTCAGTATTGCGTACTACACACGCTATCGAGGAAGGTTGCGATTGCGTGTAATGCAAGGCAAGTCAAGGATGCGTGTTGTGAAAGCTCCTTTTGGTGTAGCGTACAACACAAGACATTAATAAAATTAAAAAGAATATTTTTTATAAAATCTTGGGCTGTTACAAATAGTTTCTAACAGGATGCACAATAGGTGCCCATTCACCATGCACTAGAAATATGATTGAGATATTCTTGCCAAATATTTTCAGAGTTATTACCCCAAGATGCATCAGTACCAAAACCATATCCACTTACAGTTTCCAGATAGGGATACTTTTTTAAAAAAACTACACTTATTTCTTTACTGTATCATATGATTTTCTCAAATACTTTGGCTTATCCAAATGGTTCTCACAAAATTTTTATCATCGTATATAAAATAAATTATTCCCTATCTTTGATACAAGTTATAGAGAACAAAAATTTCATACATTGATAATACTTATTATCATTAAAATATTCATTACATATCAATTGAATCCATGCAAAAACTATAAGTATTTAGTGAATTTGGAAATATTGATACACATAAAATTAGAACCAAAATGATTTGAATCAGTTCATATTATGTTTTCCACAACTATCATCCTTCTTAGTCATATCATACATAAAACATTTCATCATAACCTAGTTAAGGGAAACATAAGAAAAGGTGGCTTCAGATGATCAATATGGTTAAACATAAGATATATCAATCAATGATTATAAGTATGAATAAGATAAACATAAGGGTGTGAGAAAATTATAAAAACATACAATAATCATACCCAATCTGTCAAATATATTTACTCATGAATCATAGAATAAGTATTGCCGATAAAAAGTAATAAGTCATAAGAGTATAGAATCATCAATAATCAATCATGATCCATTAGAACATATGAAAACCATAAGTCATAATTTTTTTTATACAGATA
The DNA here is from genome assembly GCA_963277665.1 of Viscum album. Classification (NCBI taxonomy): domain Eukaryota; kingdom Viridiplantae; phylum Streptophyta; class Magnoliopsida; order Santalales; family Viscaceae; genus Viscum; species Viscum album. The sequence continues at coordinate 228,762,584 of OY728167.1, read as the reverse complement.
AGAATAAAAATTCATTTATTTAGTCAAGGTTCACTTCCATGACTATCATAGTTTACTGGGTTAAATTTTCATTCCACGATTTCCTTAGACGAGGTTCACTCCCTGGATAATCTTAAGGAAAACTACTATTACTAAAATATGTTTACTCACTATTAAATTCATTATTATATTTTGAGATATCTATATATACCTAATTCATTAGTGGGATATATAATTTTAATCCCAACTATCACATAATTAAATCCATAAATATGTATTCCATAAGACCATAAAACATTCATCATATCTGTAATGACTCGGAATTTCTATGTAATTTTTTTTAAACAAATGGAAATTTTACGAGTTCGCCAAAATTGACGGTGCGTGATTACGAGGCCCAGGGTGCCCGGAATATTTTTATAAAGTTTTTTTAGGTACATTCAGTAAATGTACGAGTAGGATTTTCTAACTTTTGAACTAGTGCTCGGAATTAAAATTCGAGGGCACTGTTGAAATCGATGTTCCGATATTCGTTTAAGGATACTCTCACCTCGATGGCAGTTGGTCGATGGTGAAAGTTAGTATTTGGGTTTTACGTTGAAATAATAAAATAAAATAAACACATGTTTTATTTTACTTTATCTGTTTTAACAACCCATGTGGGAGTTGAAGTGTGGGGACCACCTGACCTTAACCTCCCAGGAGAGGTTATGGTGGTGGGGCCCACCCAAACCCAACCTCCCATGAGATGTTTTGGTTATGGGGACCACTCGGGACTATAACCCCCCCATTTAATTGAGAGAAACTCTCAACTCCCCTCATTAATGAGGGAGAGCCTCTTGACCTCCTCTTCCATTAATGGTTCCACCACCTCCCTTAATATATATATGCCACCCACCTTAATCAATTTTATTTTTGAATTCTTCCCCACAAAATAATATATGGCTTAGTCTATTATTTTGGTGGAATTTGGGGAGAGAATGACTTATCTAGAAAGCTCTCCAACGATGAACTTCCTCCATGAAGAACACCGGTGAGGAGAATATTCGAATTCTTCCTCAAAAGCACCTTGTGGAGGCAACCGATGTGGGATATCTTTGATGACCGACCTTCCCTCCTCATCATTGTCAACGAACTGATGCACGAGCTCGGGATTGGAGGTGTGTGGCGGACGCGACGAACGACAACAACTTCGTCTTCTTCCTCGCGACTCCATCGACGAACAACGAACAAGGTAGGGGATTTTTGTGATTGACTTTATATACTTGGGATTCTTTCCTTCAAATAAAAATAACGTGCATCAACTTCTAACAATTTTTTCCACATATTTTTTCCTTTTTCGGGTTTTGGGACTAATCATTGTTGGAGGGTTTGTTGTGCTTCGTTCTTGTGAGACAAATGCTAGCACCCTAAATGTGGAGGGTGTGGACCAAACCAACATGGCCCAACCCCTCCATCATTCTCTTTTGTGGTGTTCTTTGAAATGGAGGAAGGAGACAACGGCGAAGATGGCAACAGTCATGCCACTCGGGGCCTCCGCGACCCACGCCGCCCATGCAGCATTCCGCACCGCTGTTGGCCGAACTGGCCATTCCCCCTTGCAGCACCCTGGCCTCGTGGTGTTTTCCCAATCTGCCCTATCGGCTTCATTTGCTAGCCAAACCAGCCCTGGCCCTCTGGCCTCCCGGCCACCCACGCCCTCCCGGTTGAACTGGCCTCGTGGCCAAATCGGCCTATCGGCCTCCCGAGCCCCTGGACGAACCCGCGCCCTCGCGACTCCCCGACTGAACCAGCCCGCACCCACACAGTGCCCCGACCGAACCAGCCCGTGCCCTCGCGGTGCCCCTGCCAAACTGGCCCTTGTGGCACCCTCCAGGCCGATCCGCCCACACAGCGCCATCCGGAACGAGCTGCCCTCACGCAGACCCTTGGCCGGTGCGCGCCCTCACTGCCGGTCCGCGCCCTCTCGGCCCTCCGCAGCCCCTCGCAGCCTGTTGGGTTGGGCCCAACAGGTCGGGCCGCACATAACGGGATGGCCTGCCCAATGGGTCAGGCTGGGTTGACCCAAACCAAGTCTGCCCATGCTGGGTCGGGCCGGGTCGGTCCAACTATATCAGACTGGACTCGGGTCCACTACGACCCTTTACTTTCTTTTGGCCATATCTTTGGTAACAGACATTCGTTTGATGAAACATTCGCGGTGCTGGTAACCATGGAGCATGATGGTCCATTGAGCTTACCCCACTGGAGTTTTGGGTATAGTTGATATACGGCCAGGTTGGATCGTGCATGAAACCAACCAGGCCCCTAAAACTAAAAGACTAATAACTCGCACACCAAGCGTCCAATTGATGTTCCGTCTATTGCGTTGATACCCCAATGACATGGAGGACCATTGCGATACTTCTTCTGGGACATCGTCCAAGTTGGAGTATCGACTAGTAACTTGTGGACTGAATCCTTCTAGTGACGAGCGAGCAGAGTGTGGAGACCTTGTTGCTGGCTGAGACCTGATGGCTGTTAACCGTTTGACTCAGAGTGACCCTACTAGCCCAGTGCGGAATGCCTAGTTATGGCGAAGACCCACAGTGGAGTAGCACGCTTGGAGACACGGTAGACCCATGATAATCAACTGTAAAAGTATCTCAGTAGGCTACGAGGGGGAGCGCCTGGGTGTGGCGGCATACCCATGGTGGGGAGAGCCTTTGTGTGACACAGCAGACCCAAGATACTCAATAGGTGGAGTACCTCAGAAGTCTAAGGTTAGTGGGAAGTGTGCTTTGTGTTGTTGCAGGCCCACTATACTTGATAGAGGTGGTGTTTTCCAGCAGACGAGGTTTCGATAATGTGTTGGGGATGTTACTTGATACTACCCCTAGAATAAAATCATGGTTGAGCAGAGTCTGTACTTTTGTGTTTTCCATATGATTGAGATGGATTACATAATTACATAGTTATATGTATAGCATATACCTATGTAGGGTTATCTTTTGATTTCCTTACCTTTTGGTTTATCCTTGGTGGATTTGTGAGACATTGAGGGTCTCGAGGTCCCTATTGAGTATCGTTATTCTCAACCCTGCATGGGATATGCACACACCTTGTTGTGTTGGATGCAGACGATGGACAACACTGAATGAGGCTGAGAGTACCAGGACTGGATGGTAGCCAGAGGTGGACCTTACGATGAGTCGGTACACGGAGGAGACTGATGGGTGTTGATTGATGAGGAGGCTATTTGTACCTACACTTCAGGTATAAATCCAAGAGGATGACCCAGAAGCAATTTTTCCTTTCTTCAGTTGAACTTGTACTTCCATTTCCTTGTACTTTACAGTTGGGCCCGTATTTCCAACCCCTTTTACTTTTCAGCACCGTTTTATTATACAAATTACTTAGTGTTTCGTATCCATCGGTGTGCTCTATTGTGTGCATTTACAGGTCATAAATGCAATGTCTTCCCTGTTTTAGGGAATTATGCCTTTGGTGCTAGTCGCCATCCCATATCCTATCGAAGGCGGGCTTGGGGTAGTCACGGCATGGGCCCTAGGAGATGGGTCGTGGAAATTTTGTATCAGAGGAGTTGGTTCTACCGCAAAACTTAGGACTCTGATCTTTTCTATGAAGCAATAGTGCTAAGGGTAGTTAGTGTGGTTCTCAGTTCAAGGAGTCCAGTGTTGGTGTGGCAGCTGACGTATCCATACACCAGGACCCTGACTTCTTATTTCTTACCCAATGCATGAAACCACTGATTGCATGTGTGTTTTCAAAATTTTTCTTTATGTCAGCTCAACCAGGTCATCTCACTAGGTATATCCTTTTAACCGCAGTGCACCTGTTTCATTTCATGATGCCTCCACGTAGACATCCGGCTAGAGTTCTGAGAGTTGTATGCACAGATAGCCCACCGACCGACAAGGCCTCGGTGTAGGGCCCTATTCTAGTAGAGGCACCAGCGGTACCTTAGCCCGTTGGGCCACCGATGCAACCAGCCTGAGCAGAAGACGTTGCACGCCGCTTGAGTGTGTTTCACGAGTTCCAGTGCTAGAGGCCACCAAGGTTCTAGTGAGATACGGACCCACAAGCAGTTGACGATCTGCTAGAGGCTATGGTGAAAGTCTTCTGACTATTAGGAACACCAACAACCTCATGGTGATACTTGCTTCTAGCCTTCTATAGGTAGCAGCAGGCAGATTTTGGATCTTGATAATCCATGTCCACGAGGAGGTGATGATTCTCTGGGCAGACTTCGAGAGCCTATTTTTGGAAGAGTTTGTCCCAGTGACTCTTCACGCGGTGCGCATACAGGATCTAATTCAACATCAGCAGGGCTGCATGACTGTAGATCAGTACTCAGCGAGGATCACAAACCACTCACACTACTCCACTGATATGGTGCGGGACCCATTATTTAGGGCCCAGATTTTCAAGCAAGGACTCAGGCAGGTGATCAGGGCTTCGGTGATCTCACTCAACATCCCGACGTATGCAGGGGTGTTAGAGATAGCCCTCCTATTGGAGAGTTTCCTTTCTGAGTAGTCTCCAGCATCAAGATCCACCACAGGTTGACACATAGTGGATTCTTCTGCATCTGGCAGTAGATAGATGTTGCAGAAGTCAAAGAGGAATAGACCTATAGGTGGACGACTGCATGACTCAGGATCGGTTGTGTGTGGCCCCCGAAGTCGAGACAGACAAGCCAGGAGTGGGTAGTGTTACTCCTACGAATAGCATGGTCACATGGATCATGATTGTCCGACCCACCATACGGATGATCAGCAGATGGTCTAAGGACTTCCCAGGAAGAGACAGAGATTCGATTGAAGCGGTCCACAGAGCACAGGCCGATGTAGAAGAGAAGCAGGTCGAGCAGCTGGCGGTGGGTGACGTTTCGATGTGTTACTGCCACCATCGCCAAGAGGTCCACCTCGACTTTTGGGAGCAAGTGGACAGGGGATATCTCATCTCCAGGCAGCTGAGGCCAATGATCACGGCGCTCCGGAGATGATTTGAGGTATGATCTGTGTCTACTCCACCTAGTTGCAGTACTTATAGACATAGGATCCAGTCACTCCTTCATTGCCACTGCCCTCGTTCAGAGATCATAGATTCCGAAAGAGCTGTTGGATCGATCCTTATGGATACAGACTCCAACGGGAGATAATTCAATGATTACGCACTGGTGCAGGTAGTGTGAGATTACTCTAGGAGGAGAGATCTTCGGCTGGGATATCCTAGTAGCGTCGTCGAGGCCTTACGATTTCATCTTGGGTATGGACTGGTTATCTACATTCCATGCTCAAATTGACTGTATTATCCACAAAATGTGATGTGTCCATACGTATGGGACTAGGTTCGCCTTCACCAGTGAGAAGGGAGCCTTTGTAGCACAGGATGTACTTACTTGGAGTAGAGTGCAGCCGATCACTCATCAGTTGGCTAGCCTTACCCTCGGGGCAATCGATGTAGAGATTCTAAGATATCCTCTATTGGTGTACCAGTACTCGGATGTTTTCCCTAATGATGTCTGAGGTCTACCTCCTTTAAGATAGGTTCAATTTTACATTTACGTGTACCCCATGAGGACACTGATATCTACACTAGTGTATCGCATGGCTCCCGCAGAACTTCATGAGCTTTGATTATAGCTAGAGGACTTCCAGGGGAAGGGATTCATCTGAACCAATGTTTCTCCCTATGCATCCCTGATTCTGTTCACCAAGAAGGTGTATGGGAGCTTGAGGCTTTGTGTTGGCTATCGGCGCCTGAACCAGGTGATTTTGAAGAAAACTTACCCAATCCCGAGGATTGAAGACCTCTTTGATTAGTTTAAGGGAGCACGGTGGTTCTCGAAGATAGACCTAATATCAGGCTATCACCAGCTCAGAGTTCGAGATGTGGATGTTCAGAAGATGGCCTTTAGATGTCGGTACAGCCACTACGAGTTCTTGGTTATGCCATTCGTCATAACCAACACTCCTATAGTGTTCATGGTAATCATGAATATGATCTTTCAGCCATACCTAAATCGCCTTGTTGTAGTCTTCATCGACGACATTCTGATCTACTCAACTACTAAGGAGACGCATGCCTATCATTTGCGGGTAGTACTGGACACACTCCGAGAGCACCGACTTTATGGTAAGATCTCGAGGTTCTAGTTCTGGATCCAAGAGGTTCACTTCCTGGGGCATGTCATCTCAGAGGCTGGAGTTGCAGTGGATCTTGCAATGATTGATGTAGTACTTTCTTGGGAGCCACCCAGGAGTGTACGGATGTACAGAGTTTCCTAGGTTTGGCTGGAAACTACTGGAGATTTGTGCCAGATTTCTCCAGAGCTGCAGCACCACCTTCATCCTTGACAAAGAAGGGGAAACCCTTTGTCTGGTTGGAGAGATGCCAGTAGATCTTTTAGGAGTTGAGGATGTGGGTGACTAGTGCCCCCATCTTAAGGCTTCTAGAAGAAGGTGTAGGTTACGTTGTCTACTGCGACACACTAGGAATCGGACTCGGATGTGTCCTGATGCATGAGCGAGCACTGATCATTTATGGATCTCGACAGCTAAGAGATCATGAGCAGAACTACGCTACCCATGGACTAGAGTTAACAGCGGTGGTCTTCCCCTTGAAGATGTGGTGAAACTATCAGATTTGAGAGTGTTTTACCATGTACTCTGATCACAAGAGTCTCAGGTATACCTTTTCTCAGAAGGACCTGAACCTAAGACAGCGACATTGTCTTGAGTTCCTCCAAGACTATGACTTCGAGATAGTCTATACTCTTAGGAATGGGAACATTGTTGCAGATGCACTAAGCAGGAGATCTGGTATACAGCTGCTAGGAGAAGCAACAGAGTAGCTAGCTACTTTGTAGATTTTATTTGTGGACAGAGACGGAGCAGATTTTCTACAGTATCTTATAGTCACTCCCCCACTTCTTCACCGAGTCAGGGAGGCGCATCATGGGGACACTGACTGCGAGACACAACATGCTCATATATCCATAGGACAGGCACCTGGTGGATTTTTTAAAGGTGGGGGGCATGTCATGCTCTTCAGAGGATGTACCATGGTACCAGTGTCACTTCAGGAGGAAGTGTTGAGAGAGTTCCACGCATCCCTTATAGCGGTACATCTAGGTGTGGAGAAGATTTATGAGGATCTCCGACAATAGCACGGGTGGCCGGGAATGGAGAAATCAGTTTTAGAGTTTGTCTCTTGATGCCTCACTTGTTAGCAAGTTAAGGCAGAGCATCAGGTATGAGCAGGCTTGGTTCTGCCTTTAGTGGTCCCAAAGTGTAAGTGGGATGTGATATCCATGGACTTTGTGACAGGACTTCCACATACATCCAGGGGACATGACGTGATTTGGGTGATCATTGACCGACTCACAAAGTCGGCCCACTTCCTACCGGTCAAAGAGAAGGGTTCAGTAGAGAGCATGGGATGCCTCTATGAGTAAAATATTGTGCGGGTACATAGAGTGCCTACGACTATTGTCTCCGATCAGGATACATGTTTTACTTATCAGCTATGGAAGGGGTTGTAGGAGGCTTTTGGGACACAGCTTCGTTTGATCACCACCTTCCATTCTCAGATGGATGATCAGACTGAGCGGACCATTCAGACCCTCGAGGACATGTTCCGCACTTGTGTTCTTGACTTCGATCACTGCTGGGAGGATCACTTTCTTTTGGTGGAGTTTGTGTACAGAAATATATATCAATCCACCATTGGTATGGAACCTTTTGAGGCATTATATGGGCAACCTCGCAGATCACCCTTATGCTGGACTGACCCAGGGGAGTCAGCAATAGTGGGACCAAAGATGGTACAGGCTACCACAGAGAAGGTGCAGATCATCCAGGAGTGGATAAAGACTACACAGAGCAAGCAGATGTCATATGCCGAGAGGAGATGGAGACCTATAGAATTCAAGGATGGTGACCATGTATTTTTACGGGTCTCACCCTGATGAGGTCTATGGAGATTTGGCCAAGGCAGAAATTTATTTTCGAGGTTCATCGGACCTTTTCAGGTCCTCAGCAGAGTTGGCGAGGTTTCATACCGCTTATCTCTTCCACCTCAGTTGCACCGGGTGCACGATGTCTTCCACGTAACCTAGCTGAGGAGATACGTGCATGACCCTTCTCACATCATCGACCATGGCGAGATGGACATCGATGATGAGGAGACTTTTAGAGAGGTTCCAGTAGAGATAGAGGATCTACAAGATTGGGTCCCTCTTGGACAGTCGATACCTCTGGTGCACGTTCCCTAGCAGCACAAGATCCCCTAGGAGAGCACATGGGAGCAGGAGGCTGAGATATGTGCTCAGTCCCCCCACTTAATCCCTTAGTATGAGTTGTTTATTATAGGGACATAGAGCCCTGAGGTGGGGAGAATTCAAACACCCATAATTTACATGTAAATATTTTTTAATTCAATGGGATTTTTATGAGTCCACGAAAATTGACGGTGCATGATTTCGAGGCCCGGAATGCCCAGAATCAGTTTATGATGTTTTTTTGTGTACGTTCAGTAAACATATGAGTGGGTTTTTCTAACTTTTGAACCAGTGCTCAGAATTGAAATCCGAGGGCACCGTTGAACTCGCAGTGCCGATATTCGTTTAAGGATACTCTCACCTCGATGGTAGTTGGTCGAGGGTGAAAGTAATTTTTTGGGTTTTACAAGGAAATAATAAAATAAAATAAACACATGTTTTATTTTATTTTATCTGTTGTAACCACCAATGTGGGAGTTGAAGTGTAGGGACCACCCGACCTTAACCTCCCTTGAGAGGTTATGGTGGTGGGGCCCACCTGAACCTAACCTCCCATGAGAGGTTATGGTGGTGGGGACCACCAAGGACTAAAACCCCCCCATTTAATTGAGAGAAACTCTCAACTCCCATCATTAATGAGGGAGAGCCTCTTGACCTCCTCTACCATTAATGGGGCCACCACCTCCCCTAATTTATTATGCCCCCCACCATAATCAATTGGCTTTTCGAATTATTCCCAACAAAATAATAAATGGCTTAATATATTATTTTGGTGGAATTTGGGGAGAGAAGAACTTAGGGAGAAAGCTCTCTAATGAAGAACTTCCTCCACGATGAACACTGGTGAGGAGCATCTTCGACTTCTTCATCGGAAGCTGCTTGCGGAGGCAACTAACATGGGAAGTATTCGACAACCGACATTCCCTCATCATCGACCTCAACAAAATGATGCATGAGCTCAGGATTGGAGGTGTGTGGCAGAGGTGACGAACGACGACAACTCTGTCTTCTTCCCTGCAACTCCGTCGACGAACAACGAACAAGGTAGGGGATTTTTGTGATTGATTTTATATTCACATGATTCTTTCCTTATAAAACAAATAACGCAGATCAACATCTAAATAGTTGATCCGTATATTTTTTCCTTTTGTGGGTTTTGGGATTAATCATTGTGGGAGGGTTTGTTGTGCTTCGTTCTTGTGAGCCAAATTTCTACCACCCTAAACGTGGAGGGTGTGGACCAAACCAACATGATTCGACCCCTAATTCTTTCTCTTTTGCGGTGATCTTTGAAATGGAGGAAGGAGACAATGGTGACGGAGGTGATGAAGGCAACGGCTGCACCACCCACAGCCTACGGGGCCCGCGCCACCCCCGCAGCGTTCCGCTATTCCACCAGCCGAACCGGTCGCGGTCCCTCGCGGTTCTCCAACCTCACGACTGTAACGCCCCGACCCCAGCTACCCAGAGTCGGTGCATTACTTCGTAACATTGGCATGATCACAAGAAAGATCAAATCTCGAAAGACCGATTGGTTTAGTAGCCTTGGAAACACTAGATATATTCATAAGTTTTACATTACATCATAAAATGAAAAACTAATACAACAACATAATGTTTCCACAATCCACACTATTATCCCCTCATAATATCCCTGAAGGTCACTCATAACTTACATCTTCACATCCTGGGAAAAATAAAACATAGAAAAGGGGTGAGCTCAAATGCCCAGTAAGGATGACAATATAGCGGAACATTCAAAATAAGCATAAACATTTAAGGCAATGCATTACTAAAACAAAAGCCTTTTAAACTTGAGCTTCAACATAGTATGGAAAAAGTAAAATGAAATAATTCCATTTACTTATTCACATGGATATTCTACTAATCAAATAATCACATGCAAAAATCAAAAACCACTTTCATAATGTTAGAATGCATAATGCCAGACTATCATAACCACATAGTCAAGGCCTCGTGCCAAGACTACAAATAAGATTTTGCCAAGGCCTTGTGCCAAGACACTAGTTTGTCTCATGAGACCTACCGATGCATCGAGGAGCTATAGCGGGCTCCACCCGTCACATATTAAGTCCAATTCATTCCCATATGAAAAGGTTTAAACATAACATAAACATTCGTATTAAAACTAGCATACGAAATGTCAATAATTTCACCATAAACTATGAATGGTATAAAAATAACACATCCACAGTCAAACATATCACAAAACCTTCAATACAATATAGAAGTTTTGTATCACAATAAATCAACTTCAAATAAGCGTAAAATCCATCAAAGGATGTTGACATAGATGAAATCAAAATTCTTTTTAATGAAATATCTCTTTTTATTTTGAAATCATTTAAGATCCATATAAAATAAAACATTTTCTTTGAAAATATTCTCATAAGCTTGTAAGGGAATCTTTGAAGATTTTATAACGGCGGAAAATAACCGCACCCGCCGTATAAGTTTAAAAAAAACATTCTTACCTTAATTCTGTCGAAAAGGTTAAAAAGGACCTTGTTTTGAAAACGACCGAAATATTCCTTTATAAACCACTTATAAAAGTCAGAAAGGGTATAAATGACTTTAACTCATATTCTAGTAAATAGTAAAAATGTTTTGAAATACATTTTTAAGAAACATGGATGTGGATGATAAAGAGATCCCAGTAGATTATTACGTATAAACAACCTCGGATAATGAAGAGATTGTGAAATAACCCTTACCTTGTACTTTTCCTTTGTTGGGGTAGGTTAACCTCCTGTATAATGGTGAAATAATTGTTATTAAATTATACAAGAATCATATACATTAATATGATATCATATATGATCTTTTAACATTGCTTTATTAATAATATCTTAGTATTATCGTCGTTTCGGGTGATAATCGATTCGTTCTTCTTAAATGTTTGGTTACGTAAGACATGTTTGTAATGGATAGATTATATCTTATTTATAATAATAATGATATTAACATTATTTTTAACCCTAAAATGAGAATAAGACTTGAATGGATACGATGGAGAATGAATCTCATCGCGTTTGTGGAGACGGTAGTCCGTACGTACGCACGAACGCTACTTCCATTTAATTTTTATTTTAAAAGAATCGAATCCAAATGATACATAGGTATATTACTATTCCAGTATAATATAATATTTTATATATGTTACTTAAGTTCATTAACACCATCCTTTATACGTTCCATGTGTGGTATGAACGAGTCATATCATTTTAAGGGGGCGGTAGTCCGCACTTCCTCAAATGAAATTATCGTATGTATATACAACATGAAACGAATAATGATATGAAATAAAATGGAATTACAGAAGCTTATATGTAAAATATATATCATTAATATCATATTTAATTATATTGCCATCATAATGGCCACCATGAGAGGCGGTAAGATGTATTTGAACAATCATCGTTTCGTGAGGCGTTAGTTTTCCATCCACAGAAACATTATGTTCATCATCCATTAGATGGAGTTGTATGTATGTTTAGTTTGAATCCTTTTTATAACAACATCCTAGTATATTTTGGATACTTGTTTTGTTACAAAATAAAGGAAATAAAAAGAGTTTGGGGGTTGGAGAAGCAAAATAAATGATAATAATTTAAGAGAAATCGTTACCTTTAATTTAGGTAACTCACTTTGGTTGGAACCAAAGGACTTCTTGAAATGATTTCTGCCTAAGGGGAAGCTTCAAGGAGGAGGAGAGGGATGTGGGGAGCTTATTTGGGCAGGGTTTGGACGAGCCAAGTGGCTTGAGAGGTGTGAGGAATGAGTAGAAGTGGTCTCCTTTTATAAGGGAGAGGAGGGGCTCTTTAGGAAAGAGTGAAAGTATTACTTTATAATATAATTATATTCGGTTTATAATGGTCCAAAAATCATTGAGGTCGAATATAAGATGACTAATATTATAAATAACATCAACCAATATGAATTGGACAGGTTTTAGATAATATTTTAATCATTATAATCTTATTTATTTAAATGATTTATTAATGAGGTAAACATTGCATCATTATTGTGTCATTAATAATTTAAATTATTTGATGTCTAAAAATTATAAATAAAATATAATTATGTAGGAAATCTTTTTATCTTTCTAATGAATATTTATAATTGAAAATCCAACATTTATAACCCTATGTAAAAATTGTTTTTCTAAAAGATATATGCTTGTGTCATTTCTGTATTCATTTTAACATAATTAAAATAAAGTGTCATTATCACTTACAAGTGGATCCATGGGGTCCCAAAATCGACCCAAAGATGCCCATGGTCGACCATGTATCAACCAATAGGGTTAAGACACGTTTTAGGGTAATTTAGTATTATTATAATATTATTTTTTAACCCTTATTTACTGGATTTACCCTTAACCATGGTAAATAAAATATTTACCGCAGTAATTATTCAAAATGTCTAAAAATAAAAGTTACCTATTTACACAATTTGGACATCCTGATTCCAAATATGGAATCCATTTTTCTAAATTCAAAACACAGTAGTGGCAGAAATTAATTTAAAATTAATTCCCGCTGTCAAAACAAAAAGCGTGTTTTTAAGAGGTAATAACTATCAAAAGATTGACATTTGTTTATGTTCGGTTTAATTGTAAAATTATGTCCAATTACCAACATTATATTAAATGGTAAAAATATATTCTAAATATACTTTAAAACTACTAAAATTTATAATTTATCACTATTAATTATTTTGATTAAAAAATTTGTTTTTAATTAAAATTTAGTAATTTTCACTGTTCATCAAAATATGAAAGTTATCCGAAAAGTACCAAAATTTCACCCTAGGATAATTTCAATATTCCGAATCCAAAAATGAAGTCCATTTTGAAATATAAAATATATATGATTTCAAAAAGTAGGTATCACTATTCACAACGGCTAGTTTAATTAGTTGTTGTGTGTGTTAGAACTCGAGGTTGCGTACAACACACGCTATCGCATTATTCGAAGGGAAACGTACCGTGGAAGCTTGGGGTGTTACATTCTCCCCTCCTTCAAATAATTGCGTCCTCGCAATTTCTAGGGTATTACTACATAAAAAAACTCGGGTGGTTCTTCATCATAAGTTCCTCGGGTTCCCACGTTGCCTCTTCCATCTTATGGTTTCTCCACAGAACTTTTACCAGACGCGTCGTCCGGTTTCTCAGCACTTGTTCTCTCGTATCAAGAATCATGACGGGCTCTTCGCAATAAGACAGATCGGGTTCGAGTTCTAATTCTTCATAAGTGAGTACATGCGTTGGGTCAGGCATGTATTTTCTCAACAGAGATACGTGGAACACATCGTGAACTTTAGAGAGACTTGGCGGCATTTCCAATCGGTAAGCTACAACCCCAATTCGTTCTAGAATTTCGAAAGGTCCGATGTACCTGGGACTCAATTTACCTTTCTTACCAAAATGTATGACTCCCTTCCATGGAGATACCTTCAGGAAAACATGATCACCGACTTGAAATTCCAAATCCTTCCTTCGATTATCAGCATAGCTCTTCTGCCTACTTTGAGCTGCTTTGATGTGATTTTGGATTACTTTCACCTTTTCCACCGTTTCCTCCACCAGTTCTGGGCCTACAAGTTTTCTTTCACCAACGTCATCCCAACAGGTTGGTGTACGACATCTCTTTCCGTATAATGCTTCATATGGTGCCATCTGAATACTCGAATGGAAGCTATTGTTATAGGAAAATTATACCAGAGGTAAATATTGATCCCACATACCCTGAAAATCAAGTGAGCAAGATCTCAACATGTCTTCTAAGGTCTGAATAGTCCGTTCTGATTGTCCATCTGTCTGAGGGTGGTAAGCAGTGCTCAAATGAAGTTCAATATCTAGGGATTTCTGAATACTTTTCCAAAATCTTGAAGTAAAACGGGGATCACGATCAGAAACAATTGATAGGGGTACTCCATGAAGTCTCACAACTTCATTAATGTATAGTCTTGCTAGACGTTCCAGGGGTAGATCTTCTCTTATAGCAAGAAAATGTGCTGACTTGGTAAGACGATCAAAAATAATCCATATTGCATCGTTCCTTCTAGGAGTCTTTGGTAGCCCCATGACAAAGTCCATCGAAATATTGTCCCATTTCCACTCCGGTATGGGAAGAGGTTGCATGACTCCTCCAGGCTGTTGCCTTCCAGCTTTCACTTGTTGACAAACCATACATCTTGACACAAAATCAGCAATCTCTCTCTTCATGTTGTCCCACCAAAAATGTTCCTTCAAATCTCTATACATTTTGGTGCTCCCAGGGTGTATAGAGAAATTGGAACTATGAGCATCATCCAACAATTCCCTTTTCAGATCAGGTAAATCGGGAACACAAAGTCTCTTCCCGAATTTCAAAATTCCATCTTCATACACAAAGTCTCTCAATCTCCCATCATTCACTGCTTTAATCTTCTTCTGAAATTCTTCATCATCGGTCTGAGAACTCATAATCCTTTCTATTAAAGATGGTTTGGCAACCATTTGAAAAAGCATTGATGTTTCACCTTCCCTGGTTATTCCCATGTCCATCTTCACTAGATTCATGAAAATTGGATCCCTTTCAATTCTCATCATGTTCAAAACACCATGGTCTTTTCTGCTCAAAGCATCTCCCACCTTGTTTGCTTTCCCCGGGTGGTAGTGTATCGTACAATCATAATCCTTGAGTAATTCAAGCCATCTCCTTTGCCTCAAGTTGAGTTCTTTTTGTGAGAAAATATACTTCAAACTCTTGTGATCAGTATAAATCTCACATTTTTCACCATAGAGGTAGTGCCTCCATATCTTCAAAGCAAAGATCACAGCTGCTAACTCAAGATCATGAGTATGATAGTTTTGTTCATGAATTTTCAACTGTCGTGATGCATAGGCAATAACTCTATCATTCTGCATAAGGACACAACCAAGTCCTTTCTTTGATGCATCACTATAAATAACGAACCCATCATTCCCCGATGGTAGAGTCAATATAGGAGCATTGACTAATCTTCTCTTCAGTTCTTCGAAACATTCTTCACACTCTTTTGTCCAAACAAATTTACCCCCTTTACGTGTGAGCTTCGTTAATGGGTTAGCCAATCGGGCAAAATTCTGGACGAAACGTCGATAATAACCTGCCAAACCAATAAAACTGCGTACCTCAGTTATACTCGTAGGTGCTGGCCATTCTTGGATTTCCTTGGTCTTAGAAGGATCAACAGAGATTCCATCTTTAGAGACAATATGGCCAAGAAAAGAAATCTCCTGAAGCCAGAATTCACACTTGCTAAACTTCCCATATAATGCATGCCTCCTCAGAGTCTTCAAGATAATGCGCAAGTGATTTTCATGATCTTCGTAGGTTTTGGAGTATACCAAGATATCATCAATAAATACCACCACAAATTCATCGAGATACTCCTTGAAAACTCTATTCATCAGATCCATGAATACAGAGGGTGCAGTAGTCAATCCAAACAGCATTACGGTAAACTCGTAATGCCCGTACATGGTTCGAAATGCTGTCTTCGGAATGTCTTCCTTCTTCACACACAACAGATGGTATCCAGATCGAAGGTCAATCTTTGAAAATTATTGAGCTCCATGCAGTTGGTCAAATAAATCATCAATACGAGGTAGGGGATACTTGTTCTTTATCGTTATAGCATTGATCTCCCTATAGTCGATACATAACCTCATAGATCCATCTTTCTTTTTAACAAAAAGAACAGGGGCTCCCCATGGAGAAACACTAGGGCGAATAAATCCGTTATTACTCAATTCCTCTAGTTGTTTCTTTAGTTCGACTAACTCTACAGTGGCCATTCTATAAGGGGTCTTCGATATAGGACTTGATCCAGGAATCAAATTAATGGAAAACTCAACTTCTCGTTCTGGAGGATGTCCAGGTAAATCTTCCGGAAATATATCTACAAATTCTTTCACAACAGGTACATCCTCTATTTGAACATTCCTTTCCTCACCGACAGTTATTTCATTCTCTTCCTCCCCAATAATTGAATTAAGTTGAGCTACTGGGGGTGGATCTAAATAAGAATTAGGTGGTGACGATTCTGCTCTAAAAATAAGGTGTTCCTTATCATTATCATCAAGAATCGTAACCTCTTTCTTCTTACAATAAATCTTCGCATCATAGTCCGAAAGCCAATCCATACCGTGGATTATATCAAACTCAATCATAGGTATGACGATGAGATCAGCAGATAAAGAAAATTTATGTGCTCTAATGGGGACTGATTCACAAAACATTGTTGCAATGATACTTCCCTTAGGAGTTTTAACTGACAACTCCCTTATTAAATCAAGTTGGAAATATCTAATTTTATTAGCAAACTGGGAAGATATGAAACAATGCGATGATCCAGAATCAAATAATGCATTTTCTAAACTTGAGAAAACCATTAAATTACCTGCCACCACGTCTTTCGGAGCTTCTACCTCAGCAGTAGTGATAGCATAAGCCTGGCCTTGATCCCTTGGCCTTTTCTGAGGTAAGTTCTCCTGACGCTTAGGACATTCATTTGCATAATGCCCCATCTCCCTGCAATTGTAGCACTGAACGTTGGTAGCTTCCTTCTTCCCCTTGCAATCACGAGCTTGGTGGCCTTTTTCACCACACTTGTAACAGACTCCCATTCCCTTCAAGCAAGTACCAGGGTGTTTCTTCCAGCATTTACCACAGGATGGATATTCAACCTTTCCCTTCTTCCCCTTATTTCCATTCCCAGATTGATCAGCAGGTCTCTTCTTCTCTTGCTTTGCTTTAAAGTCATAAGACTTAGAGAATTCCTTTTCGGTCTTGATAGCACATGAGAAAATGTCTTCGTACGATGAAAAGGATTGTGAGACTAATGCTCGACGAAGAAATGGTTTTAACCCATCAAAGAAAAGATCAATCTTACTTCTTGGGTTGCGAATATAATCTCCAGCATACCTCGCTAACCTTGTAAAGTAAGCCTCATACTTTGTGACATTCTCATCCTCCTTTTGTCTCAGACTCAGAAATTGCCTTTCCATATCCGCTCGATGGTCACGAGGAAAGTATTTTTCTAAAAACAGATCTTTGAACTCCCTCCATTCCATATTTGATACTTCATCATCTTCCTTCATGTTTTGAATCAATGACCACCATTGATCAGCATCTCCAGTGAGGCGGTAAACTGCCATGATAACTTTTTCCCTTTCACTGCTCCCCAAAGCCTGAAATATTTTCTCTAGGGAATTTATCCATTGCTCAGCTACTAAGGGATTTATACTCCCATTGAACGTTGGTGGTTGTTGCCTCATGAATCGATCTAACATTGATCCTCCACTCTGTGGATCAGGGTGCTCCATACGGGTAAGGTTATTATTCATAACCTGAGTAAGTTGTCCCAGTATGGTGATTAGCTGATCGGCACCAATTGCATCACCAGCCCCACTATAATTATCTTGAGCAGGAGGGAAATCCCTACATGGAGTGTGTGCATTGATACTGTTTCCATTTCTTCCACTAGGCGCCATTTCTAAACAATGGCATAAACTAGATCAGTTTATGAATCAAAATACATAATCCCCTACTTATAAAACTCTTAACATAAATTGAACTATTTATGGATATAATCCATAATAAAAATGTTTTCTTTGAGGAAGTATATACTCATAAACCCTTCATAATGATTTGTAAAGAAAATGAGAGTTATCCTTAGCATATCCCCCGGGAGTGTCGTAACCAAGAGTGCAGCAAGGCCCGTTGTCGTCCACCAGTTCCCGTTCGAGTCTAGCTCAAAGCGGTGTTTTCGGGTTTTACACCTAGGTACATCTGTGCCAGAGCCGCCTCTACCTGCTCGTATCCAGACAGGGATGTATTGCTCGGAAAACTCACAAAATCTCTACAATACCAAAATTCTAGGAAGTTCTTCTATACTAATCCTCAAAGTTCATCTTAGGATTACGTGCTCAAATCAGAGTTTATCTAAATCTAGCTTCCAAGGATTGTACTAAACATCCTCTGATACCAACTGTAACGCCCCGACCCCAGCTACCCAGAGTCGGTGCATTACTTCGTAACATTGGCATGATCACAAGAAAGATCAAATCTCGAAAGACCGATTGGTTTAGTAGCCTTGGAAACACTAGATATATTCATAAGTTTTACATTACATCATAAAATGAAAAACTAATACAACAACATAATGTTTCCACAATCCACACTATTATCCCCTCATAATATCCCTGAAGGTCATTCATAACTTACATCTTCACATCCTGGGAAAAATAAAACATAGAAAAGGGGTGAGCTCAAATGCCCAGTAAGGATGACAATATAGCGGAACATTCAAAATAAGCATAAACATTTAAGGCAATGCATTACTAAAACAAAAGCCTTTTAAACTTGAGCTTCAACATAGTATGGAAAAAGTAAAATGAAATAATGCCATTTACTTATTCACATGGATATTCTATTAATCGAATAATCACATGAAAAAATCAAAATCCACTTTCATAATGTTGGAATGCATATTGCCAGACTATCAAAACCACATAGTCAAGGCCTCGTGCCAAGACTACAAATAAGATTTTGCCAAGGCCTTGTGCCAAGACACTAGTTTGTCTCATGAGACCTACCGATGCATCGAGGAGCTATAGCGGGCTCCACCCGTCACATATTAAGTCCAATGCATTCCCATATGAAAAGGTTTAAACATAACATAAACATTCGTATTAAAACTAGCATATGAAATGTCAATAATTTCACCATAAACTATGAATGGTATAAAAATAACACATCCACAGTCAAAAATATCACAAAACCTTCAATACAATATAGAAGTTTTGTATCACAATAAATCAACTTCAAATAAGCGTAAAATCCATCAAAGGATGTTGACATAGATGAAATCAAAATTCTTTTTAAAGAAATATCTCTTTTTATTTTGAAATCATTTAAGATCCATATAAAATAAAACATTTTCTTTGAAAATATTCTCATAAGCATGTAAGGGAAGCTTTGAAGATTTTATAACGGCTGAAAATAACCGCACCCGCCGTATAAGTTAAAAAAAACATTCTTACCTTAATTCTGTCGAAAAGGTTAAAAAGGACCTTGTTTTGAAAACAACCGAAAGATTCCTTTATAAACCACTTATAAAAGTCAGAAAGGGTATAAATGACTTTAACTCATATTCTAGTAAATAGTAAAACTGTTTTGAAATACATTTTTAAGAAACATGGATGTGGATGATAAAGAGATCCCAGTAGATTATTACATATAAACAACCTCGGATAATGAAGAGATTGTGAAATAACCCTTACCTTGTACTTTTCCTTTGATGGGGTAGGTTAACCTCCTGTATAATGGTGAAATAATTGTTATTAAATTATACAATAATCATATACATTAATATGATATCATATATGATCTTTTAACATTGCTTTATTAATAATATCTTAGTATTATCGTCATTTCGGGTGATAATCGATTCGTTCTTCTTAAATGTTTGGTTACGTAAGACATGTTTGTAATGGATAGATTATATCTTATTTATAATCAGAATGATATTAACATTATTTTTAACCCTAAAATGATAATAAGACTTGAATGGATACGATGGAGAATGAATCTCATCGCGTTCATGGAGACGGTAGTCCGTACATACGCACGAACGCTACTTCCATTTAATTTTTATTTTAAAAGAATCGAATCCAAATGATACATAGGTATATTACTATTCCAGTATAATATAATATTTTATATATGTTACTTAAGTTCATTAACACCATCCTTTATACGTTCCATGTGTGGTATGAACGAGTCATATCATTTTAAGGGGGCGGTAGTCCGCACTTCCTCAAATTAAATTATCGTGTGTATATACAACATGAAACGAATAATGATATGAAATAAAATGGAATTACAGAAGCTTATATATAAAATATATATCATTAATATCATATTTAATTACAGTTCCATCATAATGGCCACCATGAGAGGCGGTAAGATGTATTTGAACAATCATCGTTTCGTGAGGCGTTAGTTTTCCATCCACATAAACATTATGTTCATCATCCATTAGATGGATTTGTGTGTATGTGTAGTTTGAATCCTTTTTATAACAACATCATAGTATATTTTGGATACTGGTGTTGTTACAAAAGAATGGAAATAAAAAGAGTTTGGGGGTTGGAGAAGCAAAATAAATGAAAATAATTTAAGAGAAATCGTTACCTTTAATTTAGGTAACTCACTTTGGTTGGAACCAAAGGACTTCTTGAAATGCTTTCTGACTAAAGGGAAGATTCAAGGAGGGGTAGAGGGATTTGGGGAGCTTATTTGGGCAGGGTTTGGACGAGCCAAGTGGCTTGAGAGGTGTGAGGAATGAGTAGAAGTGGTCTCCTTTTATAAGGGAGAGGAGGGGCTCTTTAGGAAAGAGTGAAAGTATTACTTTATAATATAATTCTATTCGGTTTATAATGGTCCAAAAATCATTTAGGTCGAAGATAAGATGACTCATATTCTAAATAACATCAAACAATAAGATTTGGACAGGTTTTAGATAATATTTTAATCATTATAATCTTATTTATTTAAATGATTTATTAATGAGGTAAACATTGCATCATTATTGTGTCATTAATAATTTAAATTATTTGATGTCTAAAAATTATAAATAAAACATCATTATGTAGGAAATCTTTTTATCTTTCTAATGAATATTTATAATTGAAAATCCAACATGTATAACCCTATGTAAAAATTGTTTTTCTAAAAGATATATGCTTGTGTCATTTTTGTATTCATTTTAACTTAATTAAAATAAAGTGTCATTATCACTTACAAGTGGATCCATGGGGTCCCAAAATCGACCCAAAGATGCCCATGGTCGACCATGTATCAACCAATAGTGTTAAGACACGTTTTAGGGTAATTTAGTATTATTATAATATTATTTTTTAACCCTTATTTACCGGATTTACCCTTAACCATGGTAAATAAAATATTTACCGCAGTAATTATTCAAAATGTCTAAAAATAAAAGTTACCTATTTACACAATTTGGACATCCTGATTCCAAATATGGAATCCATTTTTCTAAATTCAAAACATAGTAGTGGCAGAAATTAATTTAAAATTAATTCCCGCTATCAAAACAAAAAGCGTGTTTTTAAGAGGTAATAACTATCAAAAGATTGACATTTGTTTGTGTTCGGTTTAATTGTAAAATTATGTCCAATGACCAACATTATATTAAATGGTAAAAATATATTCTAAATATACTTTAAAACTACTAAAATTCATAATTTATCACTATTAATTATTTTGATTAAAAAAGTTGTTTTTAATTAAAATTTAGTAATTTTCACTATTCATCAAAATATGAAAGTTATCCGAAAAGTACCAAAATTTCACCCTAGGCTAATTTGAATATTCCGAATCCAAAAATGTAGTCCATTTTGAAATATAAAATATATATTATTTCAAAAAGTAGGTATTACTATTCACAACGGCTAGTTTAATTAGTTGTAGTGTGTGTTAGAACTCGAGGTTGCGTACAACACACGCTATCGCATTATTCGAAGGGAAACGTACCGTGGAAGCTTGGGGTGTTACAACGACGCCCTCCCGAGCCACCCTGGTCACGTCACCCACTGGCCAAACTGGCCCTGGCCACCCTGGCCTCCCGGCCACCCCAGCCTCCCGGCCGCCTGCACCCTCCCGACTGAACCGGCCTCACGGCGCCCTCCCGAGCCGCCCCTGCCATGCCTGCCCACCGGCCTCCTAAGCCCTCGGCTGAACCAGTGCCCACGCAGTGCCCCGTCGAAACTGGCCCCTTGTGGCGCCCTCTGGGAAGAGCCTCCCACGCGGCACCCTCCAAGCCGAGCCACCCTCGCATCAACCTGCAATTGGTCTACGCCCTCGTGGCCGGTCCATGCCCTCTTGGCCCTCCGCGGGCCCTCTCAGCCTGCTGGGTTGGGCCCAGTGGGCCGGGCCAAACCCAACGGGCTGGACCACCAAACGGGCCAGGTCGATCTGAACTGGGTGGTCCCATGTTATGTTGAGCTGGGTCGGTCTGACTTTCTCGGGCCGGGTCGGTCCGACTAGGTCGGTCTGGACCCAGGCTCACTACGTCACATTACTTTCTTTTGGCCATATCTTTGGCACTGGACGTCTGTTGGATGAACTGTCAATGACGCTGGTAACCATGGAGCATGATGGTCCCTTAAAGCTTACCCCAGTATAGTTGGGGTATATTTGAGATACATTCAGGTTAGATCAGGCACAAAACCAACTAGGCCCCCAAAACTAAAAGGCTAATAACTCACAAACCGATTTTCTGATTGACGTGTCGTAGGTTTTGTTGAGACCCCTTTGACATTGCGGACCTTTGAGAAACTTCTTCGTAGGATTTTGTGACATTTGGATTATATACCAGTAGTTCGTGGATTGGATCCTTCCATTGACAAGTGAGCATAGTGAAGAGACCTAGTAGTTGGCCGAGACCTGACAACTACTGACCGTTTGACTCGGAGTGACTCTACTAGCCCAGTGGGGAGCGCTTGGGTATGGCAGTAGACCCACGGTGAAGGAGCACTCTTGGTGACATGGAAGACCCATGTTACTTGACAAGATGAGTATCTTAGAAGCTATTTTTCCTTTCTTCAGTTGTACTTTTACTTTTAGTTCCTTGTAATTTACAGTTGGGCATGTATTTCCTGCCCCTTTTACTTTTCATAACACTTTTGTTATACAGTTTACTTAGTGTTTTGTATCCAGATGTGTGCCCTGTTGTGTACGTTTACAAGTTATAAAGGCAATTCCTTACCAGTTTTAGGGAATTACGCCCTTGGTTCTAGTCGCCAGCCCCTGGCCTATCGAAGGCGGGCGTGAGGTATTCACGGAACGGGCCCTTCTTATAAGTGGCGGGGGGGAGATACACACATAGAATTTCATAAATGATTTCAATTTTATAAGGTCACCATTGTATGAAAGTAGATCCAAATGGGTATGGATTTGATGATATGATAACATAATGATGAAATACCTTAAAAAATATTAATTATATCATTTTTCTTGGTAATCATACCCTTACTTATGGGATTCCCCCCCAGTAAACTCATTTTAAACTTAATCGTTGTAATAAAATTTAACTATTTTTACTATTCACTCTAATTAAAAATCTTGTATAATTTATTATATTATAATTATTATGATAATTAAACATATATAATTATATTTATAAGATTATATTTAAATAAGTTACATAATATAATTTAAATAAGCGTGCAACACAGAAGAAAAAATAATTTAGAACAATGAATTTTTAAGCATTAAACATAATTTACTTAAATTTCATTCCTTGTAAAGATAGTAAAATGAAAGTTAAAATATATTATTATATATATAATCTATATATTTCATTAAATCCAAAAATAAATGTACCATCCCAGGTAAATAAATGTTATAATATTTTCATATTTATTAATATTTGTGAATTAAATATGAATGTAACTTTAAAGGGGAAGATTTTTTCGATGGAATACCAGACATGAAATAGTGGGTTTCTTTAAAATCTTATGTTGCACACAATGTTGAGTTACATTGAAAAAATAATAATATAATATTATTATTTTTAATGGTAGTTAAGGCATAACTGTTGTATTGGCGAGAATGAACAAAACTAACTACAATGTGATTATACATGTTTGTTAAATGTATTTACATTTATCCAATATAATATAGAGGCATAAAATGTTAAAGAATCCAATTTTATGCAAAAATACTCTAATATTCTTTAAAAGGTCAATTTACCACCTTTTGATGGAGAACCCCTTTTAAATACAGTTTTTTTTACTTTTATATGTTACATTCGAAAAAATAAAAAACATCCATAGAATTGGGACATCAAAATTTACATTGGATGAAATTTTGTTAATTTTCTAATAATGTTCATTTTTTAATGAATAGTTAAAAATACTATATTTTAATTAAAATCTGCCTTTTAATATAATATATTTATATGGTTATATTCTCTTTTTAATTGTTTTTAATGTATAATAAGATTATATTTTTACCATTTAATCCAATTATGGTCATTTTATGTAATTTCACATTGAAATTGGACATAAACAAGTGTCAATATTTTGATAGTTATTATTTTTTAAAAATACATTTTTTGGTTTTGACAACGGAAATTAATTTTAAATTAATTTCTTCAACTTTTATGTTTTGATTTTGGAAATTTTGATTCCATATTTAAAATCATGAGTTCCAAATTGTGTAAATTGGTAACAATTATTTTTAGACATAATGAATAGTAACTTCAGTAAATATTTTATTTACCATCATTAAAAGGTAAATATGGTAAATAAGGGTAAAAGATTAATATTATATTAAACTGACCTAACACATGTCTTAACCCTATTGTATGATACATGTACAACCATGGTCATCCTTGGGTTGATTATGGGACCCAATGGAGCCACTTGTAAGTGAAAATGTCACTTTATAAAAATTATTTTAAAGTTAAGGAAAATGTAACATAGTCATCTATCTTTTAGT
Organism: Viscum album; assembly: GCA_963277665.1. Taxonomy (NCBI): domain Eukaryota; kingdom Viridiplantae; phylum Streptophyta; class Magnoliopsida; order Santalales; family Viscaceae; genus Viscum; species Viscum album. Next base: position 228,737,738 of record OY728167.1, on the reverse strand, counting down.
AAAATTATTTTTATATGGGGTTATATAAGTGATCTTTTCTACTATAAAAATTATTTAGAAATATAAAAATATTTACTACATCATGGTATTTTATTTATAATTTTTAGATATCAAATAAATAAATTTATTTATGACATAATGATGATGTAATGATTGCCTAATTATTGGATATTTTAAATAAATGAGATTATAAATATTAAAATAAATTTATTTTGAAACTTTTTATTCCATCCACAAATTTTATAGATTAGGATTAATTTTTATCATTTAATTAATGGTGTTTTTTCAAATGAATCAAGTTGTTTTCGATTTTTTAAAAAGTCATGATATGAATAGTATTTAAAGTCACATTAATGAGTTTTTAAAAAAATATTATTTAATTAAATTATATTTTAATAAGAATAATAATATAATATTAAACCAAATGACTTATATAATGTTGATAATTTAATTAATTAACCACTTTTTGTCCGATTGGAATTGTATGGTAACTATATTAACTATATAGTATGAATATATAAGATAAATGGTAAAAGTTAAATAAGTTAACAAAGGGTTAAATAAAAAAGATAAGGATTGAAAAAAAATAAAAAAATTGTCCCATTATTATTGGATTATTTTATTTCAACTTATATTTACCATATCTTCTAATTAATTGACATTTGGACTTTTGAAACAGACATTTTTTTATAATAAAATAATTCTTTCAAACTTCCATAAAGTGACACCCCTCCCCCTTATAAAAGGTCACCACCTCTAACCTATTACTTAAACTTCTCAAGAACATCGGCTCATACAACCTATACTCAAATAAGATCCAAAAATCCATGTATTACTCCTAGAAGCATTATTTTAGGCATAAGGCACTTCAAGAATGCCTTTTGGTTCAAACCAAAGGGATTTTCCCGATTTAATGGTACCATATTCCCCCAAGTTCTCTTCATTTATTTTACTTCTTCACTCCATATGTTCTTATTATACTTTTTTATACAAAAACACCAGTATCCTCAATATACTAGTCTTTTTGATTATAAGGATTCGAACTACACTTACACACACCTCCATCTAATGGATATATAACAAAATGTTTATGTGGACGGTGAACTACGGCATCACAAAATGATGATTGTTCAATCTTCTCCTACAACCTCTTATGGTGTCCATTATGATGGTATGACAATTATATATGATATATATGATATTTATTTTATCTGTATTCTTTTTTAAATCTCTTTTAGAACATTCCTTTATGATTTTCATTTTGTATATATATATATGATAACTTCATTTGAGGAAGTGCGGACTACTGTCCCCACAAAGTGATATGACTCGTTCATACCACACATGGAATTTATAAAGGATGGAGTTAATTAAATTATATAATGTATATAAAATATGATATTATACAAGAATAATAATATAACTATGTATCATTTGGTTTTCATTCCTCTAAAAAGGAAAAAAATGAAATGAAAGTAGTGTACATACATGCGTACGACTTACCGTATCCATGAATGGTGCATTTCATTTTCATATATCCATGTGATATTGACTATTCAAAATACATATATACAGGATATACATGATATATATGATATCTAAATCATGAATATCATTTTGGAGATAATTGAATTTTGACTACATGGACAACTCGTAATTATAAGAAGATCATTTTTGACTCAAGTTCCAAACATCGACAAAATGTACAATATGAACTCATATAATTAACTAATTTTAATATCAAGGTAATAAGTGACATAAACAAATAATAAAATGGAAAAGGGTTCTTAAAAAATTATAAATTAACATAATTTTATTATTTCAGAAATTAAGGAATGAACGAGTCCAGTCAAACACGAGGTGAGGGACTTTGTCTCAATCTCCTTTCATTGAGGCATATTTTGATTTATACATGAATTTCTTTTATAATGGTACTTGGTCATTTTATGGGTGGTTACATGATAAAAATGTGATGGGAGGTGTTGTGATAAACCAGGATGGGTGGTTGCGTTATAACCTCCAATTCATTGAGTATAGAATTCGGCCGTATGGGTATTCAATTTAGTGATATGTGTGGAAGTCAACCATATGGTTATTCCATTTAAGTATGTTTATGTCCTGAGTTTCCTTTATATGATATGTGTGCTTTATATGGGTTTTATTGTAATATTTTGGTTAAAAAGGGTACACAATGATATTTTATTCAGTGTAGAGTATTTACTACTTCATAAAGGTGGAAAGTATTACTTATGATAAAGTATAGATGGTTTATTTGTAGTTTTGAAATACTAATTGTTTTCTTTCATTGTGTACCCCTTACTGAGATTTTAATGCACATCCCATGTTTTTGAAATGTTTTTCATAGTACTTAAAGTGAAATATAGCCATGGATTGGATGAAGGAAAATTAATGATTATTAAAACATGGAACTAAACATGTTTCTTTTCCTTTACGATTTTTTATTTATGAAAAAATGGATACTGAGTAGAAGTTTCTACATGTAATATTTAAATTGTTATGTATATGTTATGAACTAATTATCTAAAGCTCTAGACATGAAAAGAACCTCAATGTGAATTATTAACACAATTCAATATTATGTAATGTTTATGGATGGGTCCTTATAGATGGTATCAAAGGTTGGTTTAGACAACATTTGGAGTTAGGGTATTTTTAAATTAAAATACGAAAATTAATTTATGTTAATATTGAAATGATATTGCATTTACATATTACCATATTGCTTCTCCTAAGACATTCTTGTGTTCAGAATGGTTTTTCGTAGAGGAAATAGGGAAGCTACGATGGGAAGGAATACCTGTAACACCCCAACCTTCCACATTATATTTCCCTTTGAATAATGTAGTAGCTTGTGTTGTATGCTAAATGGAGTTGTAACACACCACGACAAATAAAACTAGCTATTGTGAATAGTAATACCCACTTTTTTGAAATTTTATAAATTTTATTTTTCAAAATGGTCTTAATTTTTGGATTCGTAGTATTATAATTAGCTTAGGGTGAATTTTTGGTATTTTTCTGAAAACTTTCAATTTTTTATGAATAGTAAAAATCAATGCGTTATTGTTTAAAACCGACATTTTATTTAAATAATTAGTTATTTAATTTTAATTTATTTTAGGTCCATATAGATACATAATACCTATATATGTTCAATGTAATTTATTGGATTCAATTTAGAATAAGTTTAGATATATAAACTTTTATTGAACTTTTTTACCGTCTTTTACCCACCTTCTAAGAGCATTTGAAATTTTGCATAAAAGATAATTTTACCACTTCTGTGGGTTGAATTTCAAAAATCTGAGAGATATGGTTGACATTGGTAAGACAAATATGGTCTAATAAGATGAAAATAATTATTGGTGAATAGTAACATTTGACTTTTATTTACCACGGTTAAAAGTAAATGGGATTATAAAAGTTAAAAATGATATTACAATTATCATAACATATGTCATAATTCTATTTGATAAGTTTATATCGACCAGAAAAACCATAGGAATAAAATATGACCCTTTAGGTCCACTTGGATTAGATTATGACATTTAATATTATTTTATTTAAAGAAAAGTTAAAAGTGTTAAATTCAAAGTTTATTAACTATATCATTTTTAATATAGGGTTACATATAAGATATATTTGATTATAAATATTAATTAGAATGATAAAACTATTTCATACATAATTTTATTTTACTAATATTTTTTAGACATTAAATAATTTAATTTATTTATCTCACAATGATGATAAAGTAATTATCTTATTAATGAAACATTAAAATAATTAATATTATAGATATCCAAATAAATTTAATTTGATAATTTGGATGAATTATATTAATTTTATAGGTTAATATGGCATTTTAGGGTTGATTCAATGAATTTTTTTTGAATTAATCATGATGTTATGACTGTGATAAAGACAAAATACCAAATTGTGTCAAAATTGACATAAATTAGATTTTAAAACAAATAATATATTATTAATTGATATAATATTCCTAAAAATCTATGATTAGGCCAAACGACTTATATAATCATATATATTTCATTAATGAACCACTTGGGGTTCGATTGGAATTTTATTGTAAGTTTATTAACCATTTATTATAGTAATACAAGAAGACATTGTAAAAGTTAAACTTCATAACTTAGACTTATATCTAAAAGATAGGGTTAATATGGTGAACTAAAAATTTCTAAATTCTATTAGTTGAGAGGATTTAGACCCATCCCCACCATATCCTAGAAATAAATCATTTTGGAGCCAATAGAAACCGAAAATGATTTTATTATAAAATAATTTTCAATCTTTTCCTAAGGTGCTCTTCACCTCTCTTATTAAAGGGCACTTCCCCTTCTCTCAATTTCACACCTCTAAATCCATTTGGCTTGGATAAACCCTACCCAAATATCCTCCCAACTATCCTAACATGGACTTAGTGGCCTTACTTTGATCAGAAATCCAACCTATGGAGCCCTTTTGATCAATTAATAAGGAAGCACCTGAAGAAGTGGTAATAATTTCACCACCCTCTTTCAAGTTCTTTTCTTTTACAACTTCCTATTTCTTTGTTGTTTCCTTAAAAAAATTATAAATCTATAACCTTCTATATACTTTGATGTTATTATAAATATGTTACAACAATATTCATTATTCTATCTATCCTATAAATGAAAAAGTCACCACAAGTGTATACGTACGACTTTCTGTCACCACGTTGTGGTGTAGTTTGTTATTCAAACACTTCATTATTTGTATGGGTATAATAATGAGTATAAATGATCTAAATAATAAATTTAACTTTTCAATGACTCTGTATATATGATATACCATCCAATTACATACTATTTCACCATCAATATAACAATATTTTCACTCGTACGTATGCACGGATTAATGTCTCCACAAACGCAATGTCATTCATTCCCCATCATAATCATTAAAGAATAATTTTCATTTTATAATTAAAGCTAATGTTTATGAACGTAATATAATTCTGGATATGAATAAATCTCATCCTGTCCATAACAAATATGGCTTACATATCCAATCATATAAAGGAAAACAAATCAGTTAACAACTGAAACGATGAAACTACTGAAATATTATTAACAATGCAATGTTAGAGGATCATATATGATATCATATTTATGTATATAGTTCTTGTATAATTTAATAACAATGTTTTAACTATTATACATGAATATAACATACCATTAACTAAGGAAAACTACAACTTAAGTGTTAATTATACAATCTCTTTACTTATCTGAGGTTGTAAATATGTAAGTATCTACTGAGCCCTCTTTATCATCCACATCTTTGTTTTATTAAACATGCATTTAAAATAATTTTTATTATTTACTAGACTATGATTTAAATTAATTTATACCCTTATTTGAAATTATATGTTTTGAAAATAATCTTTCCATCATTTTCCAAACAAAGTAATTTTTAAACTTTCGACCAAATTAAGGTAAGAAAGTCTTTTTAAACTTATACGGTAGGTGCGGCTCTTCTCCACTGTTATAACATCGCTGAAGCTTCCCTTACAAGATTATAAGAATATTTTCAAAATAAATGTTTTCTTTTATAATTATGTGACTTCTAAATGATTTCAAAATATAAAGAGATATTTCTGTCAAATGGTTTTGATTTCATATATGTCAACATCCTTCAATGGATTTTAAACTTGTTTGAAGTGGATTTATTATGATATAATCTTCCATATTGTATTGAAGTTTTTGTGATATTTTTTACAGTGGATGTGTAATTTTTATACCATTCATGGTTTATAGTAAAAATAATAACATTTCATATGTTAGTTTTAATACGAATGGTTATGTTATGTTTCAAACATTTCATATGAGGAATGCATTGGACATACTATGTGATGGGTGGAGCCCTCTATAGCTTCTCGATGCATCGGTAGGTATCATGAGACAAACAATTTTCATGGCATAATTCCTTAACGAAATCATATCTGTAGTCTTGGAACAAGGCCTTGACTATGTGGTTATGATGTCTGTCATTATGCATTCAACATTTTGAAATTTGTTATTGATATTACATGTGATTATTCAACTAGTAGAATATCCATGTGAATATGTAAATGGAATTATTTGATTTATATTTTCCATATTATTTTGATTTTTAGGTATAAAAGGCTCTTGTTTTAGTCTTACACATTTCCCTAAAATGTTTGTGCATATTTATGAATGTTTCCTCTATATTGTTATCCTTATTGGGCATCTCAGATCACCCATTTCTTATGTTTTATTTTTACCAGGATGCGAAGAAGTATTTTACGATTAACTTGCATGAATAGGTTAAGGGATAAGAGTTTGCTCAAAAGGGACACAATGACGTTGTTTTTCTTTATTTGAATTTTTAATGTAAAACATATTTATATATCTAGTACATCTAAGAATACAAAACTGATCGGTCTTTCGGGACAAGATTCCTGGGATCATGCCAATGTTATGTAATAATGCACCGTCTCTAGGTAACTGGGGTCAGGGCGTTACAGTTGGTATTAGAGTATGTTTATTAAAAATCTTGGAAACTAGATTTAGAAAAAATCTGATTATAGAAACTTACCCTAAGATAGATTTTAAGGATTAATATTGAAGAACATCCTATAATTTTGGTAAAGTAGATATTTTGTGTATTTTACAAGAAATACATCCCTATATGAATACAAGAAGGTAGAGGTGGCTCTGGTACAAATGTACCTAGGAGTGAAAACTCTGACAAGGAGTTTTAGGCTTCACCTGGGGTATCCTTGTACATGACAACGGGCCTTACTGCACTCTTGGTTATGACACTCCAGGGTGATATGGTTAGGATAATTCACATTTTCTTTACAACCCATTATGAAGGATTTATGAGTATATAGTTATTTAAAGAACACATTTTTATGATTATGGATTATATCCATAAACTGTTCAATTTTTGTTAAGTGTTTTACAAGTTTGGAATTATGTATTGTGATTCATAAATGAATCTAGTGTATTCCATTTTTTAGAAACGGCTCCTAGTGGAAGGAATAGAAACTGTATCAACAAATGTAGTACATTTAGGGATTTCACTCCAACACAAGATAATTATAACGAAGCTAGTGATGCAACTAGTTCTGATCATCTTATCACCATACTAGGACAAACTCACTCAGGTTATGAATAATAACCTTACCCATATGGAGCACCCTAATCCACAACGTGGAGGATCAATGGTAGACCTCTTCTTGAGGAAACAACCACCAGCATTCAGTGGGGATATAAATCAATTTGTAGCTGAAAAATGTATAAGTTCCTTAGAGAAAATATTTAATGATTTGGGGAGTAACGAAAGGGAAAATGTTTTCATTGAAGTTTATAGCCTCATGGGAGATGCAGATCAATGGTGGTAATTAATTCAAAACATAAAGGAAGATGAAGAAGTATCAAATATGGAATAGAGGTAGTTTAAAGATATTTTCTTAGAAAAACACAATCATTATGACCATCGAGGAGACATGGAAAGACAATTTCTAATTCTGAGGAAAAAGGAGGATGAGAATGTTGCAAAGTATGAGGATAACTTTACAAGGTTAGAAAGGCATGTAGCAGATTAATACGCAAACCAATGAGTATGATTGATCGATTATTTGATGGGTTAAAACCATTTCTCTATTGAGAATTCATCTCATAATCCTTCTAATCATACGAAGATATTTTCTCATGTGCTATCAAGATAGAAATGGAATTCTATATGTCTTATGACTTAAAAGAAAATCAAGAGAAGAAAATATCAAATGAACACTCTAGAAATTGAAATAAGGGGAAGAAGGGAAAAATTGAATATCCATACTTCAATAAATGTGTGATGAAACACCTTGGTACTTTCATAAAGGGAATGTGAGTCTATTATAACTGTGGTAAAAAAGGCCACCCAGGTCTTGATTGCAAGGGGAAGAAAGAGGGTGCCAATGTTGATTTCTATAGTTGTATGAAATGGGAAATTATGAAAGTTAATGTCTTAAGAGTCAAGGAAACATAACTCAGAAAAGGCCAAGGAATCAAGGCCAAGCTTATATGATCACTACTGCTGAGGTTGAAACTCTGAAAGACATGGTGGCAGGTAATTTAATGGTTTCCTAAACTTTAGACAATGCTTTATTTGATTCTGGATCATCTCATTGTTTCAAATATACCCAGTTTTCAAAGAAAATTATATATTTCCAATTTGGTTTAACAAGGGAGATGTCAGTCAAAACTCATAAGGGAAGTATCATTGCAACAAAGTTTTATGAATCAGTTACCATTAGGGCATATAAATGTTATTTATCTTCTGATCTCATCATTATACACGTGATTGAGTTTTATATAATCCTTAGTATGGATTGGATTTTGGACCAGGATGTGAAATTTTTTTGTAAGAAGAAGGAGTTACAATTTTCTATAATGATATGTAGTACCTCATTTTTAGAGAGGAAACATCACCATCTGATTCTAATCTAGATCCCCCTCAGTTTTTCTACTAAATTCAATTATTGGGGAGGAAGATAATGAAATGAATATGGTTGAGGAAAGGACTGTTAAAATAGAGGACATACCTATTGTGTAAGAATATGTTGATGTATTTCCTGAGGATTTACCTGGACATCCTCTAGAATGAGAAATTCAATTTTCCATTGATTTAATTCCTGGTCCGAAGCCCATATCGCAGACCCCATATAGAATGGCCACTGTGGAATTAGTGGAACTTAAGAAATAACTAGAGGAATTAAGTAATAATGGATTTATTCACCCAAGTGTTTCTCCATGGGGTGCCCCTATTCTTTTTGTTAATAAGAAAGATGGATCTATGAGGTTGTGCATTGACTATAGGGAGATCAATGTCATAACAATAAAGAACAAGTATACCCTACCTCTCATTGAGGATTTATTTGATCAACTTAATAGGGCTCAATATTTTTCATAGATTGATCTTCGAACTGGATGTCATCAATTGTGCGTGAAGAGGGATGACATTCCAAAGACAGCCTTTTGAACTAGGTTTGAGTAGTACGATTTTATAGTAATGCCTTTTGAACTGACTAATTCACCCTCTTTTTTCATTGATCTAAGGAATAGAGTTTTCAAGGAATATCATGATGACTTTGTAGTGGTATTTATTGATGACATCTTGGTATAATCCAAAATCTATGTAGATCATGAAAATCACATGCGTGTTATTCTAAAGACTCTTAGAAGAAATGAATTATATGGGATGTTTAGAAAATGTGAATTCTAGCTTCAGGAGATTTCTTTTCTTGGCCATATTATCTCTATGGATGTAATCTCTGTTGATCCTTCAAATACCAAGCCTATCCATGAATGGACAACACCAACACGTATAACTGAGGTTTTCAGTTTTATTGGTTTAGCATGTTATTATCGGAATTTCATCTATAATTTTGCCTGGTTGGCTACCCATTAACCAAGATCACGCGTAAAGGGGTTAAATTGTTTTGGACAAGAGAGTGTGAAGAATGTTTTGAATAATTGAAAAGAAGACTATTCAATGCTCCTATATTAAATCTACCATCAGGGAATGATGGGTTAGTTATTTAGAGTGATGCTTAAAATAAAGGAATTGTTTGTGTCCTTATATATAATGATAGATTTAGTGCCTATACATCATGACAGCTAAAAATTAATGAACAAAACTATCCCACTCATGATCTTGAGTTAGCAGTTGAAATTTTGTTTTGAAGATTTGGAGAAAGTATCTATATAGGGAAAATGTGAGATATATAGTGATCACAAGAGTTTGAAGTATATTTTCTCACAGAAATAAATCAACAAGAGGTAAATAAGATGTCTTGAACTACTAAAATATTATGATTTCACTATACACTACAATCCGGGGAAGGTGGATAAGGTGTAAGATGCTTTGAGGAGAAAGGATCATTGAGTTTTGAAAAACATGAGTGTTGAAAGGTATCATATCTTCATGGATCTATTAAATATGGATATGGGAATAACAATGGAAGGTAACACATCAAAACATTTTGAAATGGTTTCCAAACCATATTTACTAGAAAGGATAAATAGTTCTAATAGTGTTGATGTGGAGTTTCAAAAGAAGATTACAGATGTGAATGATGGGAGATTGAGTGACTTTATATATGACGATGGAATTTTGAAATTTGGGAAGAGGATTTATGATCACAATATACAAGATCTAAAAGGGGAATTGTTTGACGATGATCATAGCTCCAATTTCTCGACACACCAAGGGATCACAAATATGTATAAAGATTTGAAGGAACATTTTTTGTGGGACATCATGAAGAGGGAGATTACTGATTTTGTGTCAAGATGTATGGTTTTTCAACAAGTGAAAGTTATAAGGAAACATCCTAGAGGTGTCATGAAACCTATTCCCATACCTAAGTAGAAAAGGGATAATATTACAATGGACTTTTTCATGGGGCTACCAAAGACTCCTAGAAGAAACGATGCAATATGGGTCATTGTTGATCGTTTTACCAAGTCAGCACATTTTCTTGCTATAAGAGAACATTTACCACTTGAGTGTTTAACAAGACTATATATTAATGAAGTTGTAAGACTTCAAGGTTTACCCCTATTGATTGTTTTTTATCATGATCCCCATTTTACATCAAGTTTATGGAAAATTATTCAGAAGTCCCTGGATTCTGAACATCGCTTGAGCACTGCCTACCACACTCAAACTGATGGAAAATCTGAAAAGACTATTCATACATTAGAATACATGCTGAGATCTTTATAACATGACTTTCAAGGTATGTGGGATCAATATTTACCTCTGGTATAATTTACCTATAATAATATCTTCCATTCAATTATTTAGATGGCACCATATGAAGCGTTATATGGAATGATATGTCGCACACCAACTTGTTGGGATGATGTTAGTGAAAGAAAACTCGTAGGCCCAGAACTTATTGAGGAAGCAATGACAAAGGTTAAGATTATCTATACCCACATAAAAGAAGCCCAAAATTAGGAAAAATATCTATGATGATAACTTAAGTAAGGATTTTGAATTTCAAGTAGGATACCATGTTTTTTGGAAAGAATCTTTGTGGAAGGGTGTTATACATTTCGGTATGAAGGGTAAATTGAGTCCCAGGAACATCGGACCCTTCGAAATTCTAGAACTAATTGGATTTTTAGCTTATCATTTGGCAATGCCTCCAAATCTATCCAAAGATCATGATGTGTTCCACATATCACTTTTGAGAAAATACATACATGACACAACGCATGTACTCATGTATAAAGAAATCGAACTATAACCTGACCTGTCTTATTGCGATGATCCTATCAGAATTCTTGATACCAAAGAACAAGTACTAAGAAACTGGATGACTCATCTGGTAAAAATTTTATGGAGAAACCATATGATGGAAGAGAAAATGTGGGAACCCGAGGAACTTATGATGAAGAACCACCAAAATATTTTTATGAAGTAATATTATATAAATTTCGAGGAAAAAATTATTTGGAGGGTAGAATGTAACAAACCAAGCTTCCCTGATACACTTCCCTTTGAATAATGCAGTATCTTGCATTTTACACAATAAAGAGTTTTAACACACCATGATTAATTAAACTATCCGTTATGAATAGTAATACCCACCTTTTGAAATTTTATAAATTTTATTTTTCAAAATGGATTTTATTTTTGGATTTGGAGAATCAGAATTAGATTAAGGTTAATTTTTGGTATTTTTCAAAACACACACAATTATGGATGAATGGTATAAAAACACTACATTGTTGTTTAAAACCAACTTTTTATTTAAATAATTATTTATTTTAATTTATATTATTTTATGTCAAAATGTAACGCCCTGACCCCAGAAGCCCAGAGTCAGCGCATTATTTTAATACATTGGCATGATTACAAGGAATCATGTTCCGAAATATAGATCATTTTAGCAGTCTTGGAAAATAGATTACTTACATAAACGTTACATTACACATTTGAAAATAAAACATAACATAAATTATCCTTTGAAAACTCCATTAATCCCCTATCATAACCCTTCTTATCAATCATAAAATAATTCTTGGTATCATAGGGAAATAAAACATAATAAAGGGGGGAGCTCAGATGCTCAGTAAGAATAACAATTTAACGAAAACTTTCATAAATAAGCATAAACATTTAAAGCAATGTATAAGACTAAAACAAAAGCCTTTTAAACATAAACTTCATCATAATATGGAAAATATAAATTAAAATAATTCTATTTACTTATTCACATAGATATTCTACTAGTTAAATAATCACATTCAATATCAATATCCAAATTCATAATGATGTAATGCATAATTCCAAACTTCATAACCACATAGTCAAGGTATTGTGCCAAGACTATAATTAAGATTTTTTCAAGGCCTTGTGAAAAGACACGAGTTTATCTCATGAGACCTACTGAGGCATCGAAGATCTATAGTGGGATCCACCTATCACTTACTATGTCCAATGCATTCATCATATTAAAAGAATTAACCATAACATAAACATTTGTATTAAAACTAGCATAAAAAATGTCAATACTTTATCCATATACCATGAATGGTATAAAAATACCACATCCACAGTCAAGCATATCATAACTCATTCAATATAATAATGAAGATTGTATTTATAATAAATCAACCTCAATCAGGGATATTATTCAAAAAGGATGTTGGTATAGTTGAAAATGATTTGTAAAACTCTTTGAGGGAAATATCCCTTTTTCATGAAAACATTTAAAAGTCGCAAAATTTTGAAAAGAATAAATTTAAGGAAATTTTCTAATCAAATTATCCCATATAAATTGTAATCTTTTGAAAGGAATAAACATTTTAAAACCATTCATATCCATATAAATAAATCCTTAAAACCCATTTTGAAAACATGGACATTAAGTGAATGATTTAGAAGAATAAATATTTAAACCATTTAAAATTATGATCTAGTTAAAGATTCCCTTCCATAAAACCTTAAAATATTCCGTTTGAAAATATTTTTATAAAATGCGGATGTGTATGGTAAATAAGTCCCAGTAGATACTTACACATAAACAATCTCAGATAATAATGAGATTGAATAAATAACCCTTAACTAGCACTTTACTTTGGTCGAGGGTAAGTTTAACATCTTTTATAATGACCATAGTATGTTATTAAATTATAAAAGAACCATATTAATAATTATTATATCATACATGATTCATTTATGAATTTATACTACCCATTTAATAATTATATCCATGTTAAATTAACATTTCATGAAATAATCGCATTCTTTATCATACAAGTTTTAACTTGTTATTCTAGATCATATAATTTAGATCATGATTTAAATAATTCCAGAATATAAAACTTGATTTATATATCATATATATTATGAATAAAAATATTTATAAAAGTTATATATATGAAATGGAAGGCATCGTTTATGGATATGGTAGTTCATATGTACGCATAAACGCTGTTTCTGTTTTCATATCGTATTGAACGGAAGTAAGTGAATAATATATATGTAAGTACACACACACACACACACACATATATATATATATCTCCAATGTCATTATATTGTCATATATTGCATACTTATTAATAATATATATTTTTATAATCATCATTGAATGGTGAATGTGGAAATGAATCTCATCACGGCGTGGGGACGGTAACTCGTACGTACGTACGAGTGAAAATATATTTATATTTATGGTGAAATAGTATTTATTTGGGTGGTATATCATATATAAAGAATCATTAAAATGTTATATTTATTATTTACATCATTTATACTCATTATTATACCCATCCAAATAATGAAGTCTTTGAATAATAAACTACACCACGACGTGGAGATGGTAAGCCATACGTACACACGTATGGTGACTTTGTGATTTATAGGATGGATAGAATAACAAATATGGTTGTACCATATAATTAAATCACATTATATAGGAGGTACTAGAGTTATTATTTTTTTATGTAAATAATAAATAAAGAGGAAGTGGAAGAAGAAATGAACTTTTCAAAAGGGTGGTGAAATTATTACATCTTCTTCGGGTTCTTCCTTTTTATTTGATCAAAAGGGATCCTTAGGATGGATTTATGACCAAATAAAGGTCTGTTGGATGAATTTAGGATAGTTGAGAGGATATTTGGGCAGGGTTTATCTTATCTAGAAGGCTTTGGAGATGTGAATTTGAGAGAAGGGGAAGTTCACTTTTATAAGAGTGGTGAGGGTCACTTTAGGAAATGCTTGAAATATTATTTTATAATAAAATCATTTTCCGTACTTAATGGCTACCAAAATATTTATTTTGAGACTAAGGTTGGTATGGGTCCAAAACCTCACAACCAAAAGGTTTTAGATAGGTTTGGGTTACCATATTAACCTTATCTTTTAGATTTAACTCATTGTTAAAACGTTTGACATTTACCATGTCTCTTTGTATTTTTATATTATATGGAAAATAAACTTACAATAAAAAAGTCAACTGAACCCCTAGTTCTTAATTATTAATATATATAACCTTATCTATGTATTTTGGCCTAACCTTATATTTTTAGGAATATTATATCAATTAATAATATAATATTTGTTTTAAAAACTTTTTTTTGTCAATTTTGAAACACTTTGGTATTTGGTTTTTGTTAAAGTCATAACAACATGATTACTTCGAAAATAATTAATTTAATAAACCCTAACATGTCATATTAACCTATAAAATTAGTGGAATTAATCTAAAGTCTCAAATTAGAATTATTTGGATATTTATAATATTAAATATTTTAATCTTTCATTAATAAGGTAATTACGGCATCATCATTGTGTCATAAATAAATTTAATTACTTAATGTATAAAAATTATAAATAAGATATCATTACATAGGAAATACATTTAACTTTCTAATGAATATTTATAGTCGAAATTATCTTATGTAAAATCCTATATTAAAAATTTTTTAGTTATGAAAACTAGAATTTAACACTGTTAACTCTACTTTGAATTAAATAATAATAAATGTCCTAATCTAATCCAAGTGGACCTAAGTGATCATATTTTATTCCTAAGGTTGTTTTTGGTCAAATAACACTTATCCAATAAAATTAGGAAATGTGTTAGGGTAATTATAATATCATTTTACCCTTAATTACCTTATTTACTTTTAACCGAGATAAATAAAAGTCAAAAGTTACTATTCACCAAAAATTATTTTCATCTTATTGAACTACATTTTACTTACTGATGTTAACCATTTCTCTCAGATTTTTTAAATTCAACTCACATAAGCGGTAAAATTATGTTTTATGCAAATTTTCAAATACTTCTAGAAGGTGGGTAAAAGAAGGTAAAAAGTTCAATAAAATTTTATATATCAAACCATATTATAAAATGACTCTAATGAATTAAATTGAACTTATATAGGTATTATGTATCTATTTTGACCTTAAATAAATTAAAATAAATTAAAAAATTATTCAAATAAATAGTTGGTTTTAAATAATAACGTAGTGTTTTTCACTATTCATCAAAAATTTAATGTTTTTAGAAAAATACAAAAAATTCACCCTAAGATAATTTTGATATTTTAAATTCAAAAATCAAGTCCATTTTACCAAATTAAAAACATAGAAGTTGAATTTATTAATTTAAAATTAATTTCTATTGTCAAACCAAAAATCGTGTTTTTAAAAAAATAAAAACTATTAAAAGATTGGCATGTGTTTATGTCAAATTTAAATGTGAAATTACATATAATGACATAAATTATATTAAATCATAAAAATATAATCTAATTATATTTTAAAACCAGTCAAATGCATAATTTAACAATATAAATTATTTCGATTAAAAAATTTGTTTTCAATTAAAACATAGTATTTTTCACTATTCATCAAAATATGAACGTTATCAGAAAAGTACCAAAAATTTTTCCTTACTAATTTTTCATGTCCTGCTTCTAAAGAAGATTTTAATTTTACTCAATTTTAAATATAAAAGTTTCAAATATTTGATTTAAAAACGGCTCGCCATTAAAAGGCGGTAAAATTGGGTTTTTAAAAAAATACTTCTTTTATCTGAAAAATGAATTTTTTATTATATTACATCGAAGAAAGACATAATATGGATTCTAAAATTTTATGGAATATATAAAATTCAAAAATTCAGTTAATACTATTCATAACCTCTTTTGAATGGCTAGTTTGGTATGTCGTGGTGTGCTTGAACTTGGTGTTGCGTGTAGTGAAAGTTATTGAATTAATTTGAAGAAATAATGTACTATGAAATCTTGCGGTGTTACATTCTCCCATCCTTAAATAAATTTCATCCTCATAATTTGAAATTTTTCTTCGAAAATAAAAGTTTAAAAATAGAAAAATACCTTTATCGAAAACCCACATTGGAAATTGGGTTAAAAGAATTTATTCTTAATAAGAGGGAAAGTGAAATGAAAAGGTCACCACCAAATTATGATCTCGATTAGGAGAACATTGGTGGAAATTAGAGACACATAATTGGAGGAAAAACATAAATATTTAAATGGAGTGATTGAGGTCATTAATCACAAACAAATGTAAAATTGAGGGCTTCAAATCCATCAATCTATGGTGATTTAAAATACCATCGGTTCAAGAAGACATTAGGTATTAGGATAATACATTTTGGGTTTTAAGATCCCTTCCCAAAAGTTTAAGGATTAATTTATTCATAGAATAAGAGGAAAAATATACCTGACAAGTAGAGTTCCATCCTTTAACTAATTTCAACCACAAACTCATCTTTCACTCTAATTGATAATAGAACACAAAAATATTATATTTATCCTATTCATATAGGGTTCCAAAAATATGAATTAATAATCCATCTATCAGATATTTTAAAAAAACTACATTATATAATCCAAGACATCACATGGGCCAGTGGTAGGTGATGCACCCTTGTCACCCTTCGGTTGTGGGTTCAAGTCTCGCGGCCTTGCTGGAGGCGATGGGTTGTCACTCGACCTCCGATTTTTATTTTTTATGATAATCCAAAAATAATCTCAAGAAATTATTTAACATTAAAAATAGTATCCAATGTCAGACTTAACTGATTCCAACCTTTAGACTTATCCAAAATACCTTTGTCTGAACTCACATACCAAAATTTATTTAGTAAGTAAACACAATAAATATCATTTTTTCCATGTAATAACATGTGAACACCTTCATCATGTATTCTTTTAAAAAACTGTAACACCATGAATTATCATAAAACCTTGTTGATTACATTCATTCTCCCTTATTCCTTATAGAATACTGGATATACTCCTTCTATCCAAAAGTTTTTAAAGCTCCAACAATGATAGAATATACAAATCATTAATCAGTTTCAAGGTAGTCACGAATTTCCAATATAATTTATCCAAATCAATCATATATTATTCCAAAATCACTAACTCATTATTAGATTCATATTATGGTTTATCATTCTCTCAACCATATATTTTCCAAAAAAAATTAACATGTTATTGAGTCACTTTTCTTGGTTCTACACAATCTCAAGTCCTTAATGAAATAGTACTACAGTACAATCCTTATATACTCTATAATTCTTATAACATATACATCATTAATACAATACTCAAATGACACAATAATTTAATAACAACATAAGAAATCTAATAATTCCTCTTCATCTTCTGTAGTATCATAACTTTATTTTTATCTAATAACAACATTTGGGGTATACTCTGATGATTTGAACATTGATTCTCATAGTGTCCCAACTCCCTACACATAAAGCATTGTAAATTTGAAATCTTTTTCTTACCCTTAAAATCATGTAATTAGTGTCCTTTTTCTCCATACTTATAACAAACTCTCATTCTCTTCAATAAGATACCAAGTAGATTCTTTCCACAATTATCACATATACGAAAATACTCATTTCCCCTCTTTTCATTATCTACCTTTCTCTCTTTCATCCTTTTCTTCTCTTGCTTCCCTTGAAAGTAATAGGACTCAAATAATTCCCTACTTATCTTATAAACACATGATATTATTCGTTCATATGATGAGAATACATGGGAGACTATTTCCCTTCTAAATGTTTGCTTAATACCATGAAAGATTTGATACTTCTTAATCTTTCAATCATTCGTATCACTGAAATTCGCATTCCTTCAACTAGGTGACATTTACAAACAATGGCATACACTAGGTTAGTTTATGAATCGCAATGCATAATTCCTAACTTGTAAAATACCTGACGTAAATTGAAAATATAATTCATATAATCTACAATCATAAAATGTTTCCTTTAAGGAAGAATTTACTCTTAAATCCTTCA
Organism: Viscum album; assembly: GCA_963277665.1. Taxonomy (NCBI): domain Eukaryota; kingdom Viridiplantae; phylum Streptophyta; class Magnoliopsida; order Santalales; family Viscaceae; genus Viscum; species Viscum album. The sequence continues at coordinate 228,719,341 of OY728167.1, read as the reverse complement.
AAATGTCTTGTAATGAAAATGTGAATTATCTTAAGCATATCCCCCAGGATTGTCATAACCAAGAATTCAGCAAGGCCCTTTTTCATGTACCAGGATACCCCAGGTCAAGCCCCAAACTCCTTGTTAGAGTTTTTACTCCTAGGTACATTTGTGCTAGAGACACCTCTACCTGATCGTATCCAAAAATGGATGTATTTCTTGTAAAATACCCAAAATCTCTACATTACCAAAATTATAAGAAGTTCTTCTTTATTAATACTCAAATTCTATCTTACGATAATGTTCTCTAGTCATTGTTTATCTAAATATATTTCCATGGTTATTGTTAAACTTCATCTGACACCAACTGTAACACCCCGACCCCAGAAGCCCAGAGTCGGTGCATTATTTTAATACATTGGAATGATTAGAAGGAATCCAGTCTTGAAAGACTGATCAGTTTAGCAATTTTTTAAAATTGGTTACATACATGAACATTACATTACACATTAGAAAATAAAACATAACAAAAATGATCCTTTGAGAACACCAGTAATCTCCTAGAATAACCCTTCTTATCAATCATAAAATACTTCTTGAAATCATGGTAAAATAAAACATAAGAAAGGGGTGAGGTCAGATGCTTAGTAAGGATAACAATATAACAAAAACATTCATAAATAAGAATAAACATTTAAGGCAATGTATAAGATTAAAACAGAATCCATTTAAACTTAAACTTCATCATAATATGGAAATGATAAATCAAAATAATGACATTTAATAATTCACATGGATATTCTACTAGTCAAATAATCACAAGCAATATCAATATCCAAATTCATATTGATAGAATGCATAATTCCATATATCATAACCACATAGTCAAGGCCTTGTGTCAAGACCAAAAATAAGATTTTGTCAAGGCCTTGTTCCAACACACTAGTTTTTCTCATGAGACCTACCGATGCATCGAGGAGTTATAGAGGGCTCCACCCGTAATGTACTAAATCCAATGCATTCATCATATAAAAAGGTTTAAACGTAACATAAACATTCGTATTAAAACTAGCATACGAAATGTCAATACTTTATACATAAACCATGAATGGTATAAAAATAAAACATCCACATTCAAGAATATCATAACCCATTCAATACAATATTGAATATTGTATTTATAATAAATAAACCTCAATCAAGAATAATATTCAAAGAGGATATTGACATAGTTGAAAATGATTTGTAAAACTCATTGAGAGAAATATCCCTTTTTCATGAAAATATTTAAAATTCAAAAAAATATAAAAAGAGTACATTTAAAGATATTTTTGAATCAAAGTGTCCCATACCACATTTAAACTTTTGAAAGGATTAAAATTTTAAAAACATTCATGTCCATATAAATATATCCTTAAAAACAATTTTGAAAACATGGAAATATTTAAGAATGATTTAGAAGAATAAATATTTAAACCATTTAAAATGATGATCTAGTTAAATATACCCTTCCAAAAAAACTTAAAATATTCCTTTTGAAAATATTTTTATGAATCCTAGATGTGGATGATAAAGATGTCCCAGTAGATACTTACACAGAAACAATCTTGGATAATAATGAGATTGCGGAAATAACTCTTACCTTTCACTTTCCTTTGGTTGAGGGTACGTTTAACCTCATGTATAATGACATTTTTAAGTTATTAAATTATAACAGAACCATATTCATATTTATTATATCATAAATGATTCATTTATGACTTTATACAACCCATTTAATAATGATTTCCATGTTAAATTAACATTTCGTGTAATAATCCCTTTCTTTATCATAAGTGTTTTAACTCGTTATTCATGATCGTATCATTTTGATCATGATTTAAATACTTCCAGAATATAAACCTTGATTTATATATCATATATATTTTGAATAAAAATATTTATAGTAGATAGAATTATGAAATGGAAGGCACTGTTTAGGGAGACGGTAGGCCATACGTACGCATAAACGTTGTTTCCGTTTTCATATCTTATTGAACGAAAGTTAGTGAATAAGATATATATATGTATATATATATATATATATATATATATCCTGTATCATTATTATTTAATATATTACATACTAATAAATAATATATATTTTTATAATCATCTTTTAATGGTGAACATGGAAATGAATCTCATCGCGTCGTGGGGTCGGTAACTCGTACGTACACATGAGAAAAAATATCATTATATTGATGGAGAAATAGTGTGTAATTGGGTGTTATAACATATATAAATAATAATTAACATGTTATATTTGTTATTTATAACAAATATACTCATTATTATACCCATCCAAATAATTAAGTGTTTGAATAACAAACTACACCATGATGTGGAGACGGTAAGTTGTACTTATGTACGTATGGTGACTTTGTCATTTATAGGATTGATAGAATAATGAATATGGTTGTACCATATAATAACATCACAATATTTAGGAGGTACTAAAGTTATTATTTCGGTGTGGAAACAACAACAAAAAGGAGTTGTAAGAAGAAAAGAACTTGATAAAGGGTGGTGAAATTATTACCTCTTCTCTGGGTTCTTCCTTTTGATTTGATAAAAAGTTATCCTTAGGATGAATTTATGACCAAAGTAAGGACTCTAGGATGAAGGGAAGATAGTTTTGAGGATATTTGGGCCAGTTTTGACCGATCCAAAAGGTTTTTGAGGTGTGAATTTGAGAGAAGGCGAAGTGCCCTTTTATAAGAGAGGTGAGGGTCACTTTTGGAAAAGCTTGAAATATTATTTTATAATAAAATAATTTTTTTGTTTCTAATGGCTCCAAAATGATTTATTTATAGCCTAATGTTGGTATGGGTCTAAAACCTATCAACCAATAGATTTTAGACCTGTTTGGGTCACCATATTAAACTTATCATTTAGATTTAACTCTTAGTTAAAAAGTTTGACATTTACCTTGGCTCTTTGTAGTTTTATATTATATGGTTTAAAAACATACTATAACTAGCCAAGAGAACCCCAAATGGTTCATTATTAATATATATAACCTTATCTAAATAATTTTGACAAACCATATATTTTTAGTAATATTATATCAATTAATAATAAAATATTTTTTTATAAACTCATTTATGTCAATTTTGACACTATTTGGTATTTTTTTTCTAAAGTCATAAAAGCATGATTACTTCGGAAAAAATTTATTTAATCAACCCTAACATGTAATATTATCATAAATATTTATTGTAATTCAGCAAAAATCTCAAATTAAATTTATTTGGATATTTATAATATTAATTATTTTAATCTTTCATTAATAAGGTAATTACTACATAATCATTGTGTCAAAAAGAAATACAATATATATATTCCATTATAAATATCCATTACTCCAAGATTATCCCTAAAAGTCATTAATAATTTAGTTCTTAATATATTAGTAAAATAAAACATAAGAAATGTGTGATCTCAGATACTCAGTAAGGGTAAGTAATACAGTGGAAGATATCATAACCATAAACATTAGGCATGGTGAATAACGAAAAACACATGCCCTTAAAAAATAAACCTGAACACAATATGGAAGGAATAAGTAATGAATATATAATTATATAATAAAATATAATCATGGGTATTATAATAGTCCAATAACCAAATAAAATTTCAATTACTCTCTTCATAATGAGTGAATTCATAATGTCATACATCATAACCATACAATCAAGGCCTCATGCTAAGACCATGAATAACCATACTATCAAGGCCTTGTGCCAAGGCTCTAGTTTGTGTCATGAGACCTACTGATGAATCGAGGGGATATCGAGGGACCCACCAATCACATAATAAGTCCAATTAATTCCTCATATGAATGGGGAAAAACATAAACAATATATATATTCTTATTGAAACTAGCATATTACATGTAAATAACTTTCCCCAAAAATTAAACATATTCACTAACTAGTCAGAGTAATATGGAGAATGGTATCGAGGTAGCACATACATATTAAAAATAATAATAAATTACTCAATAAAATATGGTGGACTATATTGTAACACATTAACCCCATTAAAACATTATAATCAATAAAACTATTGAAATTGGTGAAAATACTCCTATAAAGTCATCGAGTAAATCATGAGATAAATGATTTTTTACGTTAAAAAGAAGAGTAATTATGAAAGTATATTTATATAAAAATATAAGTGAATTAAGTTAGTTTTCCATAATAAAATTAATGATTTTATAAAAATAAATTTCTATAAAAACAGATTATATAGTTTCCCTGAAAATAGGCAAGAATTCGAGAAATTTCCATGAATCGAGCTTGTATTTCGGGAATAATTTTTTGAAATAACCTTTTTTAATTATGTAACACCCCATAGAGTAAATAATGATAATGATTGGTACACATATATAGAAAATTCACACCAGATTTATGATTATTAAATAAGTATAAATAATAATTTTATTGAGGTAAGTAGAGAATAAGAGTAACCCGAAAAAAATAGAAGCTTTGGTAGAAAACTCTTACCTTATGGCCGAATATATTCTGCTTTTCAACACAAGGTCCTAGAATATGAAATTATAATTGTTAATAACTTAATTTATAACCTATTATACATGTATTTAATTTATCATATTTTTATTAAGTTCATTTTTTCTTTATTTAAAGGTTATAACATTGAATTTGGTCATTTCAGAGTGTTTGTTTCCTTTGTTTTCACGATCGATATACTTTTATATGAGTATGGATGTTCATGTGGAATGGATATAATTATCCAGAATTGAATTTATTTATTATCTATGAACATAAATATGTGGTAATAGTTACATATATCATTTGTTTATATGTTATGAGTATGAATCATTATATGAAATATTAATGACAATCACTTAGATTATTTTGGCGGTATTTTGATTATTACGAACTAGTTTTGTCGTATGAATTAATATTAAGTACATATATTGGTTCACAAATATTAAATCAGTTATAATAAATATTTTATAGTATTTTTCAACCATAAAAATGTTTTAATGACCATTATTGATGGATAAATTGATGAACTGGACTTCATCATCCACGAAGGTAGTAAATTGGCACCTCGTGAACGATGATTTCGTTTATAAAATAAAAGAGAGAGAGACTAAGAAGATTGATAATGGTTATTACATTAACATGATATAATTATAGTATATAGATTATAATAGCATTATAAATATAATTTGGATATAAGAGGTGAGTATAGGATAACAAAATAAAGGAACATGAAATGAAATTAAAAGAAAGAAGATGTGGATTAACCTCTTGAATACACCTCCTTCGGAACCTCCATAAGGGAACTGGTTTTGGTCTTTTAGAAATACAAAGGGCTCTTAGACATGGGGAGGTACTAGGGAAGAATATTTGGGTATATATTCAAGGATGGTCAAGGCTTACAGGATTGAAGAGAAGAGGTAGTTATGGGCGGCTTTTGTAATGGAGGAGAGGAGTGATTTTTGAAAATCTGATTCATTATTTTATTATTTTGGCTCAATACTATGAATAGTATTCATTATTGTGAATAAAAACATAAATAAGTCTATGTGAGTTTAAAAATGGAAATTTTCATCATCCATGACTCAATAATGATGCAAAAATTTATTTATTTATCATATTTCTTAAATTATCAAATTTCACTATTCACCAAAAATTCATGTATTCAGAAAAATCCCAAAAGTTCACCACAACCAGTTTTCGACATGTAGAATTAAAAAATGAACTCCATTTTATAAAAATAATTTTATAAATAAAAGAAATTTAATTTTTAAATAAAATCATTATTTACTTGAAAAATACATATTTTAAATTTAAAACTAATTTTATAATACATTAAAAAATTAACCGAGGTATTATAAAATTTTCCTCAATTCAGAGGAAAACAATATTTATTTAGGAATAAATTTTTTGAAAATAAATATTATTAGTTTATTAATTTAAAATTTTAATTAAATATTTATCACTCAGAAAAAATACCAACAATTAATTATTAATTTTTAAAATATTCTATTTCATTTATAAGGTGTATAAATTTAAATTGTATGTTCATGGGTGAGGTTACTATTCATAAGTATCGTACTACTATTTATAAGTGTACATTAATATTCATAAAGTTCATGTTTCTATTCACAAAAATGTATGTTGATCATATCAGACTCTAAATATCTTACTGAACGCAGACATGTATGTCAGTTTTTTGAAATTGAAATCATATAGGCGGAAAATTTATGTTTACTAGATGTTTTATAACAAAGTGGTATTTTTAAAGACTTAGTATTTCATGCATTAAATATTAAATTTATTTATAAATCCTTGGGGTGTTGCAAAAAATAAGTGGAAATTATTAGACATTATTAATTATTATTATTATGAATATGGTATCCATTTTTCAAAATTATAAATATATAAGTGTTAGAAATTAATTTAAAATTAATCATTTATGCATGTCACAACAACATGATTTCTTAAGCAAAAATTTCCAAAATGTTTGAATTATTTTTATATACAATTTCAATGTAAAATTAGATAAAATTTACTAAATTGGATTAACTTATGTATGATTGATCTAATTTTATATTAAAATAAATTTAAAATATAATTTATCTATATAAATATTCCAGATGAAAAACTGGTTTTCAATTAAAATTCAGTATTTTTCACTATTGATTATAAAATAAAATTTGTCATAAAAATACCAAAAATTTTACCTAAACTCATTTTGATGTTTATATTTCAAAAAAGAAGTTTATTGTTTTCATAATAAATTTATAAATGATTCAAAAATATTATTTAAAATGGGATCTCCATTAAAATGAGGAAAAATTTCCTTTTAGAAAAATACATCATTTTATTCGTAAAATTGAATTTATTTTTATCTTATGCCTATAAAAACAATTGGATGAGTGTCAAAAATTTTATTGAATATATAATATATATATTTTCATAAAAAATTTCATTAGTGGTTTGTTTAATTTATTCCGATAAAATGGTGTTTGAATATAATTTTCATAGAAAAGGAATTTCATTATATTAAATTAGTCCATACTTTCATTTCTAATTAATTGATTACCAATGGGTTCATTTTATATACACGTGTGAACCCTATTTTAATAATTATATTAACATTATTCATAACTCCCATTCCAATAGCTAGGTGGTAACTATTATGATATTTTAATAATAGTATTGATTGTATATTATAGTTTGGTAAAACTCAGTCTTTCATGTAACACAAGATATTGATGGAACTATACATTATGTGTAACACAACACAAACATTATGTTATGTGTACCAAAATATAATTTATGTGTTGTGTGTAGTGGTTTCTTAAATTACTTTTTCATGAAATTTAATCCAAATGAATTGCATCCATATAACACAAACTATATTTTTCATTGCATGAAATGAAAAATATAAAAAATATTAAATTAATTAAAAATATATATTTCAAAATATCTCAGTGTGTTACATTCTACCCCACTAAAAATGAATTTATCCCTCAAAATTCGTATGTGTTATCCAATTTTTATTACTTTAATGTACCTTTATTAGAAACCCATATCATAAACATGAATACTTAAACTTATTTAAAAAAGAGAATGTTGGGGTCACAATGGTTTCCCAAGGTAAATGAAATCTTGGTTTCCATGTAGGAGAAAATAGGTTGGGAGTGAAGATTTGACAATGAGGAAAAGCATAAATAATTATAGATCTTGAAAAAACCATTGATCACTAGTATTTTAATGATCAATGGAATGCTAAGGGCCTATGAAAATAAATCTATGATTATTTATACGACCATTGGTACAATAGAAGAAATGTTATTAGGATAAATATTTTTCAATATCCTTTTCCAATAGTTGAGGAATTATTGTACTGTATAAGAACATAAAGAAATAAATTTACTTAATTAATTTCCTTTTCATATCAATAATCTCACTCTTTGGTTGTGCCTTTCATTATTTCCAATTCATCTCTTACTTCAAGTTATAATGGTGATTTTTTAATTCCTAGGGTACTAAAAATTCATGAGATCCATATATATAATGATAAGTGAATCCATTTGTATTTATTTATCACAACAAATAATTTATTACATGTTATCCAATATGCATAAAACCCCTTATGGTGAGACCATACATTAATCTCTAAATGATCATATGACGTTTTAACCGAAACCATTCCATTAAAGGTTAACCTTATAACCATTAGAAAATATAATTCACCCTTTATTCCTTAAAAAAATTCTTACATTACACCGAAAAAAATTTATTGGATACCTGAGTTCATGATTTCACCAATAGGATATTAAATGTGATTGTATTCTTTTAGAATCCATGTAAAGGGACATAATCACATGAAACATTACAATAATATTTTCATAGGGATAAATCATAAAAAATTCAAACACAAAATTTTGAACTAAGGGAGGATAAGTGTGCCTTAATTATCATGTCTCACTTCATCCATGATAAATACATAATATTTCCTTTTTTCCATTGACTTTAGTGGTTTTTGTGGCCTATCATCTATATTAGTCCTCTGATTGGGGTACTTGTTATCATAATTTCCAAACTCCATGCAATTGAAACACTAAAATGTGGGAGTTAAATTCCTTGGGGCTTTCTCATTATTCGCATAATTATCAATATTTATCCCATTACATGGACATTTAGTCACTTGATGACCTTCCCACCCACACTTAAAACATTTATTAGTCCCCTTAACATAATTTCCATCATGTTTCATTGCACACTTTTTACATAATGGAAGGCTTGTGTTCTTTTCTCCATGGTTGTAATATTTTTATTTTAACTTGGTATTCACTTTCTTATCAAAAAAATAAGATTGATACGCAACTCCGACCTCCATTTACACCAAAAAATCACATAGACCAACTTTTTCATAAATGAGAAATTCTCTTATAGACAAGGTCTTTCAAAGACTATGTTTTAGGACACTAAATAATTGATCAATTTTTCTTTTAGTTTGGATGAAAATATCTAAATATTTCCACACAACCCTTGTCAAATTCTCCTTATAGGCACCCATTTACTCATCATTCGTCCACATAAGATCTAGGAAATATTTTACCATATTACTACAAATAATATGAGGAATGTACATATTTAAAATTAAGTTCACCAACTCATCCCAATCTATGGATTTAATTTCATTTTATCTCTTTGTATTTGTCATAAGATTCCACCCTTGATATGCCACACCTTCCATATAGTTGACTGCCCAAGTGAATTTTTCTTGCTCTAAACAATGGAGAACGGAACATATCATTTTTGTGGTACTAATCCATTTTTAAGAAACTAATGGGTTATCATAACCAATTAAATATAGTTGGTGTTTCCTCATGAAGGATTCAAGAGATCGTTGTTCCCTCCATTACATGTTTTGATGTTCACAATGATTCATAGATTTATAAATTTGTGTGAGAATATAAATGAGGTTTTTCATTCCATCTCCCTTAATATTTGTTTTCTCAAGAGTAAAATCATTTAATTTTCCATTTCGTTCATAATTTACATGGTTCTTTCAGTTTACATCCATTGACTAAAACCAAAAAACATAGAGTAAGAAACATAATCATAGTGGGAAACAATGTAATCATGAAAAAATAATTATAGAATTTCTAAATAATTAAAACGTCATTCATAATCGAAGACACCTCAGTTTTATCATTGGTCATTCATAGTAATCATCTATTTAAACTTTTCATGGTATTTATTAATGATTTTAGGAATTCCCATAGAATAACCCTCAGGAGTGTCATAATAGGTGTCTAGCAAGGCCCATTTTCGTGAACAAATTACTAATTGATTCAATCTCAATATAGTGTTTTTGGGGTTGTTACCCCTATGTAAAACTATTCCCGAACCTCATAGGATTTTAGTATCCATACAAAGATGTATTTATATGAATCAAATAACTCTATTCTTTTCGAATATTTGAGTAAATATTTATATACTTTAAATTATCCTTAGAATTATCCTTAGATACATCACTATAAATATCCATGGAAATATTTCTAGGGATATCACTAAATTTATTTAATCCTAGTTTCAAAAGGTTGACAAAACCATTCCTTTGATGCCAACTATAGCGACCCAAGGTTAACATAGATGAATGTTATATCATTTTAGATGAATATTTATAATATTATAAAAATAAATTTCTACGGACCGTAATAGTATAGGGTCTTTGAAAATGTGGAAACATGATCTCTAACTTAGTGAAAGATCTTCAACATCTCCCATAAAGATATTTCCCTTTTGTTACTCTTACATAAAAAATTTATTCATAAACTGAGTAAAGGAAACATAAGAAAGGGGTGATATCAGATGCTCGGTAAGGGTAAATAATGATATATGTAAGCATAAGATGATAATAATAGTATGAGATCATGATCATTACATTAGAATATCATACCTTGCATAACAAAGATCATAATCAAGATTCATGCATAATGATTGGAATTTTTAAGACATGAGTCAAAAGGTAATCAAGATCATATTCCATTAGAGTATAATAGTGGAATAATAAATGGAATTGTGGCATACACCTACGAATATAAAATCATTTTTCTTGGAAACCTACCAAGACCTTCATAACCTCTTAGGCTTGGGCTAATAACATCATTACCTACATTGGGCTCAGGATGACCTCATGTGTACCCTCTTGTATTGGGCATGGGATTCCCTCCCATGTACCCTCATGTTTCGGGATAGGGATTCCCTCCTATATACCCTCTTGTCTTAGTCTTGGTATTCCCTCCTATGTACCCTCTTATTTAGGTCATGGGATTTTATCCCAAGAACCCTCTAATTTTTGGTCTTTGGATTCCCTCCCGTGTACCATCTTATTTCAGTCTTGGTATTTCATCCCATGTACCCTCTAACTTCAGGCTTGGGATTCTCTCACGTGTACCCTCTTGTTTTGGGATTGGGATTCACTCTCTTGTACCCTATTTTTTGGGATTGGGATTCCCTCTCGTGTACCCTTTGAGTTCATAAAACATTTTTCATTAAACAAATCATTGAAGGGAGATATAGGTCCCACCCATCACATAATAAAATCATATATTCATGTGATAGAATATAATAAAAACATTAACCATATCATGACCCATTAAAATATATGGGTTTCATAAACATCATAACATAGCCCACGAATTTAATTGGGCATCATAAAAATTTCATCATATCATTACCTATTGAAAAGGGATAGGTCCCACAATCATTTAATCAAATAATAACCAAAGAAAAGAAGCATTTTTCAAAAGTAAATAAACCATACAAGAAAAACAGGTTTCATAAACCTCATTCTATATAAACCATTAATGAAATAATATTAATGGTATCATTGGACCATATCCCTACTGAAACATAAACTAGAAAAAAAATTCATCTTAGATATAGAATAATTTTGAAGGATAAAATGGATAATTTTTAAATGGAAATAGTATTTATTTGAAAATAACATTCATAAAATCATTTCAAAAATACTTATTAAATAATGAAAACTATAAAAATTTATTTAAAACATTTTATAAGGGAAATAAGTTTTCCTCTTTGAAAAACACTTTTTAAAACATCAAGCATTTTTAATCCTTTTTCTTCTAATGAGGATTTGAAAACATATAATGGAAGATTGAAGGTATTTTGAAAAGCAGTTTCTTTGAAAATGCATTTAAAACATATAAATATTTCTTTATATCAGTTTTAAAAATATTTTCTAGAAAACTTATAAAATAATATAGAAAAAAATTTGAAAACATTTTACCTTAAAAACTTATAAAATAATATTAAAAACATTTTGAAAACCTGTTTTCCTGAAAAAAAAATGATTCTTGAAAAAATTTAAAATAATGTTTTTTAAAAATATTATTTTTGAATTTTTTTTAGAAAATATGGTTTTTAATGAACACAAATTTATGATCGAAAAGAGATATAATGTCATATTTTATTAAATAAATATTAATTATGTTAAGTACTAAAGAGGGGTAAAATGTCACTAATAATTGAATATATCATGTGTAACTATAAGTGAAAAAAAATTCCTAAGTGATCATGAGATATGGATCATAACATTTCATCAATGTAAGAATAATCGTAATCAAACCCAAAAAACGATGATATTGTAGAAATAAACTATTATCAAATTGGTAACATTAAATCATAATCCACATGAGATAATAATAATAAATGAAACTAAAAATATCATTAAAGAATAAAAATCATTATAGAAAATTTAAAAGGTATAATATATGTACCATAGAAAAATATAGGTGTATTACATGGAATGTATCTCAAAGAAGGAAAATTGAGACAAATATTACTTTATAGTTATTTTACCTTTTGATCCATAAAGCCCATGCAATAGAGATATTAAAATGTATATTTAAATAAACATTAATTTAATTATAGAAATCATAGAATAATTTCATGGTTAGTATATACCCTACACAAAAGAAATGAGTGGTGAATAAGGAATAAGTCTTGTAGAAATAAAAGTGAGATGACATAAATATAACATTAAGTCATGCCATTTTCATAAATGTTAGAACATAATTTATAATAAATATAATTTTTTTATACATCAATCATAGAACCATATTATTATATCAAATACTATATTTTTTTATGACTTTATATTACCCATTTATTAAAAAAATCCAAGATAATGTTATGTTTTAGGTAATATCCACTTTGTTTTTCGTATATGTTTTGGCTAGTTATTATTGATCCACTTAAATAAATCATTATTTATTAATTTAAATAATTTAAAACAATATATAAATATCATATATACTTAGTATATATGTATTTATAATAATATAAAAAAATAGACATATGAAATGGAATACACCGTTAATGGATATGGTAGGTCGTATGTAAGCATGAACGGTGTTTCAGTTTTATTTTTGTATTAAAAGAAAGAAATTAAATGATATATATATATATATGTATATATCATACCAGTATCATTTTTATTTCATATATATAATATAATTTCACTAATAACATCCTTAATACATTCTATTTAAATTTTCAATTAATCACATCGCATTGAGGAGGCAGTAGTCCACAAGTCCACAAATGAAATTATTGTATTTACACAAGATGGAAAAAATGGAGGTACTTTTTATATAATAATTCCATAAGAATAAAAACAATATATATATAATTTATGTCATATAAAAAATTATTTTACATAATAATTCCCACCCATTAGAGTTGGTCAAGGGAAAACAAACAACATCGTTTCACGAGGTGGTAGTCCGCCGTACACACGAACGGTATGTTACATACCCATTAGATAGAAGTGTGTTTATGTTTAGGTATAAATATTGCACTAAAAACATATGTGTATATTTTTTATATTTATTTTATCATATAATAATGGAATAATAATAATTCAGGTGGTGGAGAATGAAAATAAAACAAAATAGCTTATGGGAGGATGTTACCTCTTCTTTGGGTAACTCCTATTGGTTAGAACCAAAGGGCTTTTTTGGTTGGATTTATTCCAAAATTTGGGATTATATCTTGAAGGTAGGGATATTTTTAGGATTTTTTTCAGTGTTTGGTCGAGCCAAAGGTATTTATAAGTGTGAATAAGTGGTAGGGTTAGTGCCTTTTATAGTGGAGGAGTGAAATTCTTGTAAATTTTTTAAAAGGAAATTCCACCCACATGTTTCCCCTATAAAGTGGATAAAATAATGAACCATATTATATAAAAGGGGGTATAGGGTCGAAATATAACATTAAAATGGATTTTGGACATGTTTCTAGGTCATTTGTTCTCTTAAGTTTATGATTTACTCCCTTATTAAGATAATTTCTCTCTTAGTTGCTGTAATTAATTTTAACTTCATTCACTAATAATTTTATTCATAAACAAAGTTGAAATTATTATACATTATATATTATTATAATTAAAAATATCTAATTTTTTTTTTCAAGTTCTTATCAAATAATTGGCATAAATTAATTTTAAATTAATCCTGCAGACCTGTAGCAACATCAGACATTTTTAAGTGAAAAGGTCAAAATGATTTAATTGTTTTTATATATAATTCAATGTGAAATTGGATACAATGAAATAAATTGTATTAATTGATGTATAATTGATATAATTTTACCTTAAAATAAAATTAAATTATAATTTTCCTTATAAATAAATTAGACAAAAATATTTTTTTCAATTACAATTTAATATTTTTCAATATTAATTATAAAATGGAAATTCTTAGAAAAATTACAAAATATCATAAAAACCTAATTTCTATGTTTAAAATTAAAAAATAAATTTTATTTTTTCATATTAAATTTATAAATGTTTCAAAAATTAGATTTAAACTCGGTTCTCCTATAAAAGGTGGTAAAATTACCTTTTAGAAAAAAAATATATATTTTTATTCATTAAATATTATTTATTCTTGTCTTATACTATAAATTATATTGGATTAGTCTAAAAAATTATTAAATACTTAATATAAGAATTTTATTAAAAACATTCATCAATAGTGCTTTATTAAATTTATTAAGATAAAATTGTGTTTGAACATAGTTTTCTTATAAAAGGAATTTTTATTATTTTTAAATAGTTCTTAATTTCATTTTTAACTAATAGATAATAAATGGATTAATTTTATATACATATATAAACTATATTTTCATAAATAAATTAAACCTATTCTTAAATCCCATTCAAAAAATCTACGTGGTAACTATAATGATATTTTAATAACAAAATCAATAGTATATTATATTGTGGTAAAACTCTACCTTGAGTGTAATGAAAGATATCGAAGGAACTAATAATTATGTCTAACACAAGTCAAATATATCATTGTGTGTACCAAAAGCTACTCTAAGAGTTGTGTGTAGTGAAATATTAACATGGTGTTTCATGAAACGATAGCCAATATTAGTTCATTCATATAACAGAAGCTATATTTAGAGTTCCATGAAATGCCAAATATCAATACGACTAAATTATCTTGAAAAACTAATTTTCAATATCCTAGGGTATTACAACTATGGATTCACCTTATAAGTTTTCATGCTATATAGGTGAATATATTTGAAAATTTAAGTTAAATATATTTATTACTAATGTTTTATTTGTCTGAAACTCAATAAGTATGTTGAAAATACAAAAATGTTTTGTAGCTGTAAAGAGACTAAATACTCCTTTGGGTAGAAATTTGAAAAAAATGTTTTTTTTCATGACAAATAATTATCTTGAAAAAAATGGGTATGAATCTTATAGTTTATATTCCTCGCATATTCCCGACATCTAATATCAAATATTATTGTTTTTATGAAATTTTAATTAAGTGTAGAATACCTTAAAAATATTAATTTAAAAATAAATAATTTCTTACTATGTTTAATTCAAAAATGAGATAAATTTATAGTTAAAAATTAATTTAAACAATAGCTCAACTAGAATCTATCTATTAGGAAATTAGAAGCTGTGAAATTCTCCCTACTAAAATAGGTATTACACTTTCTAGGGTGTTTGTTCCTTTAAGAGTTTTAAGTATTTTTGAAGTTGATTCAAAACATATTTATATCTAGTCATCGTAAAATTTTCAATGATCTTTCAAACACACACTTTCTATGATAAATATAAACATCCAGTATTTTAATCTCACTCAATTTTCATTCCCTAAATTATTATCACTTCCTTGAGATATTTAATTTAAAACATCCTCAACATTTATTTTTTTATCTCCTGGATCTGTTTAATTGACCACCCCACTAAATGAATTTCATCTGTGTATAATATTATTATAATGAAATTTCCAACACCAAACAACTTCTGATACAAACAGTGATTTGAGTTGCTCCGCATGAAACTATTCTCCTCCATGAACGAGTCAAACTTCTAAATCCACAATCATAGAATTTTTTTCAACCCATAGAAACTTTTCCTAAGATTACATATCATTTACTAAATATATTCAAATATAAAACCAAAAATTAGTTTCATTTAGATTTATTCATCTATATATATTTGAATAAAAGTCATATTTATGTATATTTTATCTAGATACAATCCTCTAAAAGTCACTATGTATGGAACATTTAAATTGGAAGTATTCTTAATTTCTACAAAGATGATTTTTGGGAAGTCAATGGCCTCATTCTACAAAAAAAGTCATACCATACTCATCACCTTACTCCTCCTATTTCCATTAACTTCATTCATTTAACCAAAAAACCAATTGATTTTCACGTTCCCAATTTCCAATGGGTAAATCCATTAGCTCCTAGGTGATATTAATGTGAATAATATTCAGATCCTCCTACATGGAAAACTCCCATTAATCTCAATCACCAAGGGTATATAATAATTTTGGACTTTTTGGTTCTCCTCCATCAATTAAAATTTTTACATTTTGGTTAACACCATAACTTTGTATAGGTCATGTGACCCTCATAAACCTCCAAAATTATACTTAAGGCTCTAATATTTTTTGAAATAAAACCTTTAAAATTTCATCCTTGGAATCATTGGATAGATCCTCACTTATTATTCAGATTTTCGGTATATTCTCCAATATTCTCATCCTCAAACCTTCTCTTCTTCCCCATAAATCTTCCTCTAGAATTTTTGTACTATTTTTATATTCTGATACATCTATACTTTTTGAAATTTCTAATATTCTAGTACATCCATTTAGATAAACTTGAATTGAAATTCATTAATTGATCATATCTTCCTTCACCTTCAAATTTTTTCCTTCCGTAGTCTCTTCTTATTAAAGATCACATTTTTACTTATGGTGATCTTTCTTTTCTCATCATCCAAAAGATGAAATCCTTATTCTTCATCACAATAGCCTTTGAAGACACGTGAATGAGATTTCAGTTCATGATTATCTATATATTTGGAATAAAAATGAGTGTAGGATAATCTATCATGACCTTAAGGTGTGAATTATATGGTGACTTTCTTATCTGTAGAGCATCTAGTACATTTTTTCCCATTGGTGTTGAGGGTATTTTACTAATTTAATATGATTTGGTACCAACTCAATCAATATAAAAGGTATTGGGAACCCTTGAATTTTGCTTTATGATCTCCACACTTTCCATAAAAGTTTGATTCATCCATTGAACTATGCCTTCACTACTGGAAATCCAGCCTTTCCCAACGGTTCCAAACCGTTGGGAAAGGCTGCAGAACCGTTGGTATAAGTTATACCAACGGTTCAGCAAACCGTGGGGAAGTAAGCCGTTGGGAAAGGCTTCTCCCAATGGTTTACACAGAACCATTGGGATATCTGAGAAAAAATCAGCCTTTCCCAACGGTTCTGCCAAACCGTTGGGAAATCAGCTTAAATTATCTTTCCCAACGGTTTACAAACCGTTGGGAAAGGTTTTTACCAATGGTTCATAGAACCGTTGGTAAAAACAACTATTATATGGGTATTCCCAACAGTTTTAAACAGTTGGTAAAAACAGCTCAATAGAGCCTATACCAACGGTTTCCAAACCGTTGGCATAGGCTTTGCTGTGAAAATTGCACAGTAGCCTGCAATTTGCACAGCAGGTCTTGTTTTTGGCCATTCACCCTCGGTTTCAATTCAATTTTCAATCCAATTATTCCATCATTTTCAATTCATTTTTCAATCCAATTATTGTACCTGTAACACATATAATGCATACATAACAAACCAACACATACAAATAATGAAAACCAACCAACCAACACATATAATGCATCCTGAAAATATACTCATCCATAATTAAATTAGAATTCATAACATAATTATAAACATACATAATTCATTTAGAATTCATTTTAAAATTTAGATGACAATCATATGTGGAATCCGGAATTCATTTCATAATTTGATTGGTTTTTTATATACCATATATTTTTAATAGAAATGATATCCATTTTAAACAAAATACATACATCTGGAATGATACCGGTCACACCGTGCCTCGGATTGAGGCGAGGTTAACTTGTACATGTCACAAATGAATCATTGATCGTTGTCCTAAAGTATCAACATATTCCGAAATCGTTTGGTCGGTTTTGCGTATGTCAGTTGTTGTTTTCACTTAAAATGAAGTGTTTTTTAAATAAAAGAGAGACACTTTGAATGGTGTCGGCCACACCGAGTCTCGTATTGAGGTGGGGTTAACTCGTACACATCACAAATGACCCATGGATTGTTGTGCTAAAATATAAACACAATCAGAATGCGTTTGGTTGGTTTTCCGTATGAATTTAAAATGTAGTCCATTTTAACGAAAAGAGATACACTTAGAGTGGTCTCGGCCAAACCGCGACTCGGATTGAGGCGTGGTTGACTCGTACACGTAACATATGACCCATGAATCGTTGTCCTAAATTTTCAACAGATTCCGAATGCGTTGGGTCAGTTTTTCATATGTCAGTTGTTTATTTCACTTATAATCTTGTCCATTTTAAACAAAAGAGACACAGTAAGAGTGGTACCGGCCACACCACATCTCGGATTTAGACGGGGTTGACTCTTACACGTCTCAAATGACCCATGGATCATTTTCCTAACGTATCGACACAATCCGAATACGTTTGGTCGGTTTTCCGTATGCCAGTTGATTTTTTTCACGTAAAATGACGTCCTTTTGAAACAAAAGACGGACACTATGAGTGGTGCCGACCACACCGTGTCTCTAATTGAGGCGGGGTTGATTCTTACACGTCACATATGACCCATGGATCGTTCTCCTAAAGTTTAAATGGAAACCGAATGTGTTTGGTCGGGTTTCCGTATGTACTTAAAATGTTGTCCATATTAAACAAAAGAGTGACACTTAGACTAATCATGACCACACAGCGACTCAGATTCATCCCAGGTTGGCTCGTACATGTCACATATGACCCATGGATCATTGTGATAAATTATCAAAAGATTATGAATGCGTTTGGTCGGTTTTGCATATGCCAGTTGTTCTTTTCATTTATAATCATGTCCATTTTAAACAAAAGAGACAGAGTTAGAGCGGTGTCGGCCACACCGCGTCTCAGATTAAGACGGGGTTGACTTGTACACGTCACATATGACTCATGGATCGTTGTGCTAAAGTATCGATAGAATCCGAATGCATTTGGTCGTTCTTCCGTATGTCAGTTGATGCCTTTCACTTAAAATGACTTCCTTTTGAAACAAAAGACGGACAATTTGAGTGGTGTCAGCTGCACCGCATGTCGTATTGAAGCGGGGATGATTCGTACTCGTCACATATGACCCATGGATCGTTCTCCTAAAGTTTCAATCGAAACCGAATCCGTTTGGTCGTTTTTCCGTATGTACTTAAAATGGTGTCCATTTTAAACAAAAGAGAGTCACTTAGACTTATCCTGGACACACCGTGACTTAGATTCATCCCGGGTTGGCTCGTACGCGTCACATATGACCCATGGATTGTTGGGATAAATTATCAACAGATTCGGAATGTGTTTGGTCGGTTTTCCGTATGTCAGTTGATGCTTTTCACCTTAAATGACGTCCTTTTGAAACAAAAGACGGACACTTTGAGTGGTGCCGGCCACACCACGTCTCCGGATTGAGCTGAAACCATCGTGCGACATTCTAATTATTATTCGTGATGTGTACGCACAGACGGCACGTCAATCGGACGTGCGGTTTGCGCGGTACGACTCAATATTCATGTTTTAAGTGATGCGCGCGCTTCGTAAACGCGCGTAAGGGGGGTCCAAACGTGCGGAACGAAGTCTGAATGGCCTGAAATCAGACGAAAAATACGGGAGAGTGATTTATGAAGTGGTCGAGCAGACGGCACGTCAATCGGACGTGCCGTGTGCCCGCGGTGACCGACAACGGAGTTCTGGTGTCAGAAACGGCCAAAACGGGCGTCCAACGGTCAAATTCATAGCGGACGACCTCAGATTGAGCTGAAACCACCGAGCAACATTCTAATTATTATTCGTGACGTGTACGCACAGACGACACGTCAATCGGACGTGCGGTTTGCGCGATACGACTCAATATTCGTATTTTAAGTGATGCACGCGCTTCGTAAACGCGCGTGAGGGGGGTCCAAACGGGCCGAACGAAGTCGGAATGGCCTGAAATCAGACGACAAATACGGGTGAGTGATTTCTGAAGTGGTCGAGCAGACGGCACATCAATCGGATGTGCCGTGTGCTCGCGGTGACCGACAACGCAGTCCTAGTGTCATAAACGGCCAAAACGGGCGTCCAACTGTCAAATTCATAGAGGACGACCTCAGATTGAGCTGAAACCACCGTGAAACATTCTAATTATTATTCGTGATGTGTACATGCAGACGGAATGTCAATCGGACGTGAGTTGTGCGCAGTACGGCTCAATATTCGTATTTTATGTGATGCACGCGCTTCGTAAACGCGCGTGAGGGGGGTCCAAGGGGGAGGGGGGGTTGTCCAGGGTCCAAGAATGAGGGGGGTTGTTCAGGGAGTTCACAAACACACAACCACTAAAAGACAACAACATCCATAAAAACAGAAAATATATAAAAATAACTCAACTCCAATACTATACTACGAGTCTAGATAAAACCAACAACTAGAATAGATTAAATATCAAATCTCAAGTCAAAAATGTAACGGATCAATATGTCCCACATCAGCATCACCATCACCATCATCATCATCATCATCATCGCCCTCGTCATAGTCCTCCTCATCGTCCTCACCCTCCACAGCGCCTTCCTCCTCGCCTTCGCCCTCCTCCTCGCCCTCCTCATCTCCCTCCTCTTCCGCATCAGACTGCTCGCCATCATCATCTTCAAGCTGGACATCGGCCTGACCACCACTGGAACTGCCACCTGGTGCACCATATATAGAATGTATCGACGACATGTATTCATCAATCGCTGGGCGGGCCTCTGCTGGAAGTGTTGGACGTAGAACTTCAATAAATTTCATAAATGCACTGTTTGCCCTAGCAGATTGTTCTGCCGTCTCTGTGGCCCTTTTCTCAGCCTGTTCTACCTGTACCCTAACATGCTGCAGCTCGGTGGCACTACAACTCGTACCTGAGGCAGGCCAATACCTCGTCGGGGCTATCCTAGGTTGGCAGCGTACTCTGCCAGAATGATCCGCTCCCAACACCTGATGTAAGTGATCAGATGGCCCAAAATTGTCTGCTTCTTGGGCATCGAGGGCCTCTAAAGCATCCTGTTAAAAATATAAATATATTATTAAGTTACAAAATAGATATTAAAATATAAAATCAACAGATTAAAACTTACAATCTGCTGTTGAGTCGCTTCGTTGACAGCACTTCCTTCCTTTTTTCGTCTACTCGAGCAAAACAGTTTTCCTCGAGGCACACGTCCTTCAATATTTTGTACTTGCCTCTACAATGACATTAAAAACCAAATTTATATAAAGACTTCAGAAAATAATTAAATAATTGAGGAATCAAAAGAAAATGTAAGTCGTAAAGAAAACTTATAAACAATTGTCATACCTGCTGCCTCTCATGATCCGGCATCGTCGTGCGTCCTAGTGTATGGAGGTATTTTTTTACATCAATGTTTTTTTTTATTTTTTCCAGATGATTCCTAAATAAAATTCGATAATGCAAAGGATAATATTAATGAAAAACTTGAAATTTATTATTTAAATACCTCAAATGTAATTCATACCTTAAACTGGGTACTCGTCCAATGAGTAATCATATGACGATACTGCTCTATAGGACAATCATCCACAACTGGTACCGCCTCTAACTCAGTGCCAACTCTAGCACGCCAGCCAATATACAGATCATGCTTGTAGGCTCTCTAAAGCTCACCTAAATCCTTTAGACGTTCCAATTGTGCACCCTCACCATCAGGAAAATTAAATCGAAGCTGAAATGAAAATATTAATTTATATCAATATAAAAAAAAATTCATGGCATTAAATACAACAGATTTTTTTTACCCATATCTCTGCCCAAGCTCTATCTTTGACCTCATGTGGCAAATGTCTCCACGACAGTGGGCTGACGGGAATGATGTCGGAGTATTTGGCAAGCGTCGCCATAAAACTCCGACATTGCTGCCCTGTTTTCTCAACCATCTGATTGTCTTCATTATATTCCACCATAACCTGTGTGCGAAGGTTCCACACCGAACACATGCGTGTACGGCCCCGCCCCCGCCTCCTATCAGTAGACGTATCTGTCATGAAAGAAAAACAAATATTTTATCAAAACATGTTATAATGAAAATAAATATTGCTATAAAAATTTGTTAGGGTTTTATAAATATACCTGCGCTAGTCTGATCAATGAGTGGCGCCGGATCCACAGAACCTGATGGAACACCCTCTGGTGGAACAGGAGTCGAAGACGATGGAATATAAAAGCTCGGAGAGACAGAAGTAGAAGGAAAAGAAGATGGAACAGCTGTATGACCTGATGCTGACTGGGGAGTGGGAATCATCATGGGATGTGAAAATGATGGGGCCGAAGATGCAGAAGGTAGCAAAAACATCGGAGGTCTAAATATCCCGTGTGTCCCTAACGACACACCGGGATCAGAATGTGGGAAGTCTGAAATGTCAGTGAGAGGGGCAGGGTCTAGTCGGGCACGCGCATCTCTACGTCCACCTCTGGTACGAAGCCTCCTCGTACCACCGGCCTGAGTACTAGGACCAGTACTAGGCTCCTCGTCGAATAACTGTCGACGTAATGGTGGATCCTACAAAAAAGTTTACAAAAAAAATTAATCACATGACATTATATATTCTGTAAATATATATATATATATATTTGAAATAAAGTACTCACTGTAGGCACTAATGGTGGAATGCCCATCTCCTCCATCCGACGATTGTTCTCCGCCATTTTTTTTCTTCGTCACTCTTCAATTGGCTTCATTTCCTGCATTGGAAAACAAATATGTAATTAATTAGAAAAAGAAAATTAATGTGTAAACCAAAAAACTAAATATATGAGGGAATGAGGGGATTCATTGGTAATTTAGCTATCAATTGTTTTAGAAGAGCTTGAATAAATTTAATAATACATACAAGTTGTAATGTTCACCATGTTAGAAAATTCACATAACGGTCAAGTCAGCTAAAACATATTTGTGATCAATACTAAATAAATATGAATATTACCAACCTTAACAACCCAACTCGAGGTAAACCAAAAGAATTGAGAACATGGATGAATGATTCTATATATTTCCAACCACAACTTCAGGTTCACAATCAACTCTGACAATTGAGCTATTGGAGTCATCAAAAGAAATAAATGGATTGGTTCCAATGGCAATAGGGACAGTGTCAATTCCATCATCAGCATCATCAAAAATATGTCTTGGAATTACTTCAACTATGACACCAAATTCAGGTTGAAGTTGATCTTTGACATAAAAAAAACTTGTTTAGCCATTGATGCCAACACATATGGTTCTTCAGTTGCAAGAGTGCGGGTCATATTAATGACTCGAAATCCACAATCATCAATAAATGTGCCATGTCTCGTCATCGAATAAAACCAATGGCATTTCATCATTGTGACTCGTCCATGAGATTAATAATCCAATATTATTATTTTCTCAACGACTCCATAATAACCCACATTTTCAAGTCGCGGTCTACTATCTGATGCACTGGCATAACAATCTGTTGTGGCAGTAACCATAATACCATCATGTTGTGTTCTCATGTTTTTGGCTCGTTCAGTGACAATAAATCTGTACCCATTGATAACAATTGATTTACAGTCACGAACCACGGTATTAGGACCAAAATCCAAAGCTCTTATTTCCTCAGAGACAGAGTCAGCAGACAAACTCAATACCTGCAATATAAATGACAGTTAAACTTAAGTCAATATTGAAATAATTAATTTAAATAGTAATATTTTTACCTTCAATTTTAACCAAGTAGAAAACTCTTTGCTATTCATAGTCACTCTCCTTCTCAAAGATAAAGAACGATGCTTCCTATTTATCATTGTTTTATGTTCCCCGTAGATAAAAAAATATGAATAGTTTAACAGATATATATGTAAGATATACATATTCAATTTTGTTACCTGATATAGTCATCGAACAAATCACAGTTGAACAAAACTGTGCGATGTGCCATCTCCCGCTCTTCATGGCTTAATGTCTTCAATGTATATGATCCAGGAATTCCTCCTGTTTGAGGAAGTGATGGAAAACTGGGTTCAATTTTCTCATATTGTTCTTCTTCATTTCTCATTGGTCTGTTCATTCTTGTAATAAGATCAGACAAATACATTGAACAGAAATCCATACATTCTTGAGCTAAGTAACCGTTCACGATAGAACCTTCGGGATGATTCTTGTTTCGAACATAAGACTTTAATGTGAACATATTTCTTTCAGTTGGATACATCCAACGAAAAGAAACAGGTCCTCCGAGAAGTATTTCAGTTGGAATATGGACAGTCAGATGCAGCATGCATATGAAAAATGATGGGGGAAATATTTTCTCCAACTCACACAAAATTAATGCGGCATCTGTCAACATTTTTTGCAAGACAGACTTGGACAACTTCTTAGCACAAAGATCTCTAAACAAATGGCACAACCGAATAACACCCACCCTTACATTATTGGACAAAAGATGACGGATTGCTATTGGAAGCAACTCATGGAGTAGAACATGATAATAATGAGTCTTCAAAGATTTTAGCTTCAACTCTCTTCTGTTGACCCGTTTAGATATGTTTCTTGAATAGCCATCAGGAACTCTAATAGTCTCTAATACTTCCAAAAATTGTTTTTTTCAGTCGGTGTCATCACATAAGAAGCACATGGAAGTTGCCATTTATTTTCACTGATACGCACAAGATGCAATTCTGGTCTGATGCCCCCAATCCACCAAGTCACGTCGAGATCGTAAATCATCTTTTGTCTTCCCCTTGACATTTAGAAGAACTGAAAGCTACATTTCACATATATTATTTTCAATATGCATTACGTCTAAGCAATGATGTAGCAAATTGGTTGACCAATAAGGCAAATCAAAAAATATACTCCTCTTCCTCCAATTGTAACAGGTTTCTGTGGAAACATTCTTTCTCTTTCCAGATTTCATTTGACCCTTCCCGAATGAAAAACTGAAATCATTCAATTCATTATGAACATTAGTTCCAGACATACGCTGAGGTGGATCATCGGTCTCTATAGTATTATCAAATCTTCGACGATTCATTCTATATGGATGATCCTTTGGAAAAAATCGTCGATGTCCCATAAAACTGAAACTACAACGATGTTTCAGTCTTCTAGATCGTGTATTCTTCATACAAACTGGACATGACAGTTTTCCCTTCGTGCTCCATCCAGACATCGTTGCATAAGCCGGAAAATCATTGATCGTCCACATAAGCGCAGCATGCATCTGAAATATGTCTTTCGAACATGCATCGTATGTGCGCACACCCACATCCCAAAGAAGTTTCAACTCTTTTATTAAAGGTTGCATGTATACATCAATATAAATGCCGGGATCAGAAGGACCAGATATGAGTATACTCATGAAAGTGAAAGATTTTTTCATACACAACCATGGGGGAAGATTATAAATGTGTATAAAAACTGGCCATGTGCTGTGCGAAGTAAGCATCTGCCCAAACGGATTAAAACCGTCGCATGAAAGACCCAGCCTCACATTACGCACGGCAGCTGCAAAATTAGGATGTCGAGCATCAAATCTCTGCCATGCAAATCCATCTGCAGGATGAACCAACTCATCATTAGTCTTCTTTCTCTCGGTATCATGCCATCTCATTTTTATTGATATGTCATCAGACATAAAAAGATTCTGGAGTCTGGGGATCAATGGAAAGTGCCACATTACTTTCTGTGGAACGCGGTATGGTGTTCCATCAGATTTTGACTTCCAGTGGGATGTGCCACATTTTATACATTCATTTCGTTCAGCGGTTTCATCCCAGAATAAACTGCACTCTTTCGGGCAAGCATGAATTTTGTTTCTGGAAAATCCAAGTTCTTCAACTAACTTCCATGCCATATAGTGGATTGAGGGAATATCTGCATCATCTGGAAGTAAATCCTTCAAGAGGGTAAGAATGTAATCGATTGCTGTATTAGAAATCCCATACATAGTTTTTCCATGAAACCATCGGATTAAAAATTCCAGCATTTTCATTTTATCGCATTGTCGGTATACTGGAGTCGTGGCAGCATCATTCAATTTTTTCACCCTATCAATATCATCATTTTCACTAGATGCATCAGTTGTCCTCATATCGACGTCTTCTTGAGTCGAAATCCTTTCTTTTTCATGATGAAGAATAAACGGAAACCGATCATCTAACAAATTCTCCATTCCAGTCCGTTCATTTCGATCATCACCAATTTGAGATTTCATTTTCTCCCCATTGTGATACCACACAAAGTAGTTTGCTTGAAAACCATTTTTGGTTATGTGGTAGCTGACTTCTTCACGACTCAACCAAGGTCTACCAACAAAATTGAAAAATGGGCATTGTATGCGACCACTATCTGAAGCATTGTGAAATGAAAAATCTATAAATCTCTCCAAATTGTTTTGAAAATCGCTTGAGATACGATCGGTTTCATACATCCAACATCTGTCCATTCTGTAAAAAAAATTCATATAAGTCATTTTGTTATGAACAATTCAATAGGATTGAACTTTAAAAGAAAATACATTTAAGTAAATGATAAAGGAAGAAAATAATCATGGTATCAACTAGACATGTGAAAAAAACATACTAATGTGTTATTGAAAAAAATGAAAAACCAACAAGAACTTAATGTGTTATCACATCAGAGCATGCCTCATCCCATAACCATATTAGTAGGGTACCCTCGTGGACAGCCCCGCCCACCCCCGTGGACAACCCACCCACCCCCGTGGACACCCCCTACCCACTAGACAGCCCAACCACCCCCGTGGACAGCCCACCCACCCCCCTCGACACCCCTTCTCTCTATGGACAGCCCCCCACCCCCTTGGATAGCACGCCCACAACCCTGGACACCCCTACCCCCTGTGGTCAGTGTTGTACCCCTCTCTCTTGGATTTTAATGATCACAATCACTCTCATAGTGTTCTAACTTGTTTTCATGTTTTTTTGATGATAGGAAAATGGTTTCCAAAGAGTTGGCCCAAGAAGACTGGAAAAGGACTCTCTGAGTCCACCGGCCAACCGGTGGGTTTCCACCGGCCAGCCGGTGGTCTCTGGCAGAAGCAATGCTCTCTGCCAGGTTCCACCGGTCAGCCGGTACCTGACCACCGGCCGGCCGGTGGAACCAGACAGTAGGCCTTGCCCACTGCCAGGTGCAACCGGCCGCCCGGTGTCTGAATCACCAGCCAGGCGGTGGAACCAGATAGAGAGCTTGCTCTCTGTATGGACCACCGGCCAGCCGGTGTCCCAGCACCGGTCGGCCGGTGGAACCCAGACAGAATGCTCTGCCTTCTGTCTGGAGCACCATCCAGCCGGTGGCCAAGCACCGGTCATCCGGTAAGTCCAGTCAAACTAGCCCTTGGGCTTTGACCAGGCTTGCCCACTTGACCCCCAACGGCTTCGAAAGCCCTCCAACGGCCATATTGAAGTATTTGGGGATATTTCTCCTATAAATAGACGAGGATGGATGCCGGGAACAAACCCCCGATACATTGGAATGATATTTTGATCCCTTGAAGCTCTAACGACAAATCTCTAAGGCTACTTGTGATCCATTTCCATCCTTGAAGCTTGGGCTGCCTCTACATCAACTACTCTCACACTCTTGGCGCTCAAGGCTTCCACTAGTTTGTTATAATTTATTTATTTCAATTGTTTAGTTCTTCATTGGGTTTGTATTAAAACAAACCATCCTTTTCTTCCTCACTTTCATTTTGGGTTTCGTGCTACAACCTATGGACAGCCCCCCACCCCCTTGGATAGCCCGCCCACCCCCCTAGACACCCCTACCCCCCGTGGCCAGCCCACCCACCCCCCCTGGACAGCCCGCCCACCCCTCCTTGACAGCCTGGCCACCCCCGTGGACAGCCCGTCCACTCTTGTGGACAACCCGCCCACCCCCGTACCCCCCTAGACACCCCTTACCCCCCAAGATAGCCCCGCGCACCCTCCCAAACAGCCCACACCCCCTCCCCTGCAACCCCACCACCACCACCTAGACATACCACCCCCCCTGGACACCCGACACACCCCTCCCCCACCAGGACACCCCACCCAGACCCCCAGGACAGCCCACACCCACTAGACAGCACCACCCACCCCGTGGACAGCCTTTCCCACCCCCGTGGACACCCTCGCCCACCCCCGTGGACAACCCCTACCCCCACAATCCATTATCCAAAACATATCAAATTGGTTTGAACACAATGCATAATTCCCACAATCCATTATCCAAAACATGTAAACGTCCCAACTCTGATTTACATGTTTTGAACACTCTCCTTCCAAACATAGAATACAAAAACATTAAAGAAGTCTTCACAAACACAAACAATATCCTATTTAGATATTAATTTCAATAATCAATTCAACCACCAACACCTAGAAAAATCTATTCATTAAAACAACAACAACAATATGGTTGACATCAAATTTTACCTATTCGTATGGGGTGTACCTCTTGGGATGGGGGTGCTGGTGTTCGGATTCGCGAGAGCACCTGAGCGAATAGATTAGGGCTCTGTCCGAATGGGGAGAGGAGATATCGATCTGCAATTTGGGGGAAACCTTTGCCAACGGTTTATAAAAACCGTTGGCAAAGGCACACATTTCCCAATGGTTCACTGGAACCGTTGGGAAATGTGTGCTTTCAGAACCCTTTCCCAACGGTTCTAGTGAACCGTTGGGAAAGGGTCCACCGAAATTCTCTTTGCCAACGGTTTTCTTAAACCATTGGCAAAGTCTCACTATACCAACGGTTTAAGCAAACCGTTGGTATACTGCCGTTTGGAAAAGACTAAATTCTAGTAGTGCTTTTTTCTCTAACATTCTAGGTACAGTTTTGTCATGCCATATGCCTTTGTGTCTATAGAATTTCTAGAATCTTCTTATAGTCTACTCACCTCCATTGTCCGGTCATAATCATTTCAACATACAACATTTTTCTCTTTCAACCATATCCTTCCAATTAAATAACACTCTAAACACTTTATATTTATGTTTCAAGAATTATATCTATACTTTTCTAATAGAATAATAAATTAATATCCAAAATTAATTTAGTTCACTGAGTGATTTCACTAGGGGTGCTAAAACATCTTAATATACATGTTCCATCTTTTTTATCTTTGATTTTCATCTGGTAAAACTAGAACTCACCTTATACCAATTAATAACTATACAACTCTCACAACTACAAATGTTTAAATTCTCTAATTCCAGTATTCCTTTCTATGATAGAGTCTTCATATCATTGTCACTATGTTTCCCAAGATGACCTTTCCATAGATCTAAATTTTTGATTATTTGTGTTATATCAACTATCGCTCCAACTACCATTCCAGTTAGATAAAATGTTCCATCCTTTACACCTCTATATATAGAAATACATCCTTGGGTGATTTCAAACACTCAATCAGTAATGTTTGTTCAATATCCATCTTTTTCAAGCATACCAACATAAAAAATGTTCTTATAAATTTCATGAATATGGTGAACTTAAATTTTCACAATAATACTTCCATTATTTAACATTATTATAACATCTCCCTTCCCCATGATATTAGAGCTTCATCATCCACTACAAGAACACATCAAAATCATCAATAAACATATATTTTAATATATAATTGGCCACTGGTGGAATAATAAGATACTCCAAAATACATAATTCATGAATCCATTAGAGAGTTCCCAATCAAAATTATATTTTCACAACTTTATTTTTTTGATCGAATTGAAATTAAACCACCATAATTTAGTCTTAAACAATTTCCCATGCACTCCACCATCCTTCATTAGGTGACCCCTTTTTCCATAGTGACAATGCAATGGGCTAGGACTAGTTTATTTACCACTACATCATTCCCTTGTCTTATATTATGATTGATTTTGACTTATTTGATAAGGTGAGATTTGTAACATCCCTTCACATTATTTAATGTATTCACCTTCTCATGATTTGTTTTCCACTCTTTTTGGGTGCAACTTGGGAATCCTAAGGATGTAGATATTTTGTTAGGAGAAATAAACTAATGTTCAGGGATGTATGAATGTTTTAATTAATGTATTCTAGGTATAAATGTGTTAATTTATTTGTTGGGTTATCTCCAATTTCGGAGAACATCTAGGGTGTTTTGGAGTTTTATGCTAAAAACTGGAGTTATCATTGTATATAGGGTAAATTCATGATGTGTAATTAGATTACACATTGTGTAATAGACTTTGGGAATATGACCTGAAATGTTATGAGGTGTGAATTTTTTACACTCTCTGTATTTTGATTTCACAACCTATAATTGTTAAATTTGGGTTTTTAATAAAAAGGGAATGGTTTTTAAGGTGTATGTGAAATTCATGGATTACATGACATATAATGGGATTATAGGCCAAGTAATTCAGATGGATATTGATTTTATGGAACTGTATGAGTGATTTGTTATTTTATTCATCTGCATGATCTTTTTCTATCAACCAAGGATCTCCCCTATGTGATTTTGGAAACCTTTTATCCATCCATACCATTTAGTTGAGTGAATGATCATTGTTGTTGTTATGATGGTCTCTTTGGGTATGAAATCCTTTCAACATTTTCATTACCTTTGATCACAGTAGCACTATTTTGTTGAATTTATGATCCTATTTGTCTGTGGTATTGTTTCATATAGATTTATTCTTGATCATATATGTCGTCATCCTTTAGAGGCTAACCCTTATGTTGGTTTTGGTTCAGTTAGAGCATTTATTGAGGTATGTTGTGATAGGTTATTTCTGGAAAACATTTTTCTAAATTGAATCAGTTTTAAGAAGTGCAGACTGATTATAGGGACTCTTCTATTATTGTTATGTTAATTATTATTGGTGGATACTGTTTTGGTCATGTTCTACCTATGTTTTGGGTAGGTGGTTCCATCTCTAGCCTAAGTAGGATGAACTGTATTTCTCTAGCTTTCATAAATGGTTTTCATAAAATTATGTTGAATTATTTATTGAATGATTTATGTGGGTGAAGTGGGTTTTTATTAGAAAGGGTGGGTTTCCCCTTATTTTTGAAAAATAAAATGTATTTTCAAAGCATTTTGAAGGATTTGTTAAGTGGTTTTCAAATTATGGTTTCAATGAAATGGTTTGAATAAATGGTTTGAAACATATAGCATAAGGGAAGCGTTGGGGACTTAGATGAAAGGTTTAGTAATAGGCTGCATCCATTGATATTTTCAGAGGGTTTACTGTTGGGGTGTTCCTATAAATCTTAGTCCTATTATTCTTGGTACTTGAAAGATGAAATTAGGAGGTTCACTTTATGGTTTGTTACCCTACTATCTAGATTTGATGCATGTGTATAGAGAATTTATGTGTTCATGATTATCTACTAGGGGTGTATGAGTATCCTAGGTATCATAACCTTTTGTGATCCTTGCCATGATGTTACCTATTCTTTGACTTCATCTGGATTATATTGTTTAGTTTGAACAGACATGGATTTATATGATAAGTGATACATTATATTCAATGATATATCTAAAATGAATTGACATTTTTTTTATCAACATTATATGGAAATGTGGAAAATCATGAAAAATTAAATTTTTACCACTAATTTTATTTAAAAATTGTGAAACTATTTACCATGCCTTGTGTTATTTAATGTTGACCATTTTTCAGATTGTTTTGAAGAGAATTCATATGGAACTCCTTGGTGTGATCCTTCTAAGCCTATTAGTTCACACCATGTGCACCCCTTTAGGGGTTCATAGACCATTGTATGTATTTTTATGTAGGTAAAGGATGGGTGTAACATCTAGAGTTTTTAAAAATAAATATTTTGTTTGATAGTGTATATGATACATCATATCGATCTTAAATAGACAACTAAATATTATTATTTAAATGTTACAGTTATATCCTAGCCGTTAGAATAACGGGAATGAAAAATATAAACTAAATAATTTAAATTGGGTTTAAACTTGTTTATATAATTATTCATTGGTAATACAATTAATCAGAAATGAAAATAAAAACCAATTAAATATAAAGAATGTTTTTTAGGAAAAACTATTTAAGTGTGAATAATTATGTACCTAAAACAATAAAACTAATATTTTTTTATTATATTAATGAAACATAAATTCAATATGATGTTTAAAATTCATATTATACATTTTATAGACATTATGTAAGAAAAAATTCAATTTTATGCATAAAAGGAAGTTTTCTAAAAAAATCTATTTCTATCCATTTGATGGTGCACCTATTTTAAGAATATTTTTCTGAAACATTAATGTAATATATTTTTCAAAATAAATTTCAATTTTTATTCTCAAAAATAAAATTTTACTTCGGATGAGTTTCTTGTATTTTTATGAATGGACTCATTTTTTTGATGCCTAAGAGGGTATGGATTCACCATCATTTCTATGCTTGTGCTGCTGCAAGAGACTACTTACTGAAGGGTCCTGCTTAGTGAAGTCTTTTGTCATGGAGTAGCTGCTGGAAGGGAAAAATCTTGTAGTTTGTTCTTCTTTGTGAAGTCTTTTATTTTATTCACTGTGTGGGTTTTTTTCTTGCCTGCTTTCGGGACGTCACAGTTTCTCACTTTTCCCTTAAAAGTTTTTTTATAATAAATAATTAATTTTCACTCAGTCCCGACACATTTATAGGATTAGTTTTAAACTTAATTTAGCCACTTCATTGAATTGGATTTTCAAAAAAGTACACACATGGTTGTAATAAGTATAAAAATTTTAATCTAATAGTATCAGCATAATTTTTGGTAAATAGTAACTTTAGTATATTTTTACCACGGTAAAAGGGTACATGAGGTAAATAATGGTAAAATTAATATTATAATATTAAATAATTACCCTAACATGTCCTGATTTAATTATATGAGGGGTTATAGAAAAACTATACCATTTTATGAAATTATAACATTTTTAAACCACTTGGGTATGATTATGACATTAATTACATTTTATTTAATGATATGTAAAAAATGTCATCCTCGTATTTTTAATAAGTTAATAATTTTTTATATAGGGATATAAAGAATATAAATTATAATATAAATATTAATTTAAAAGTTAAAATGTTTATATAAATAATTATAATTTATTTATAATTTTTATACATTGAATAATTAAATTTAATTCTGAAACAATGATGATACAGTAATAGATTTACTAAATGAAGAATAAAATAAATGATATTAATAATATAAAACTAAATATAATTTGAAATATTTGATGCCATACATGAATTTTATGTATGACATTGAAATGATATATATTAGAAAAATTATTTTATTATATAGAATAAATTTGTTGTGATTTTGTTTAAAAATTAATGTAATGAATGATGTCAAATTTTACATAATTTATATCTTAAAATATAAGAAGTTAAAATAAATTATATAAAATTTAAAAAAATATTAGATTCATCAAAATAGTTTATATAGGTCTATAAATTTCGGTAATGACTCATTAATTGATATTTTTTCATGTTGTAACAATTATTTTAACCATCAAAGTGTAAAATACTTGATAAAATGGTAAGAGTTAAAATGGGTTGAAACCAAAAGATAAGGGTTAAAAAAATTTAAAATTTGTTGAATAGTAATTGGATGAAAGGAATTCAACACAAATTCATCATATATTATAAATAAATCTATTTTGGAAAATTTTTAATTTAAAATGAATTTATATTAATATAATACTTTTAATAATTCAAAGACTTCCCCTCTCATCGCCTATAAATGGGAACCAATTCCT
The DNA here is from genome assembly GCA_963277665.1 of Viscum album. Classification (NCBI taxonomy): domain Eukaryota; kingdom Viridiplantae; phylum Streptophyta; class Magnoliopsida; order Santalales; family Viscaceae; genus Viscum; species Viscum album. The sequence goes on along the minus strand of OY728167.1, from coordinate 228,685,354 downwards.
CTCTATTACTCACACTTCAGAAACCATTTATCTTGGATAATATCTACCCAAAAACCATTACTATAATCCCTCCCCATGTACTTTATTTATTATTTTATGCATAACACCCTTCTTATAGGTGTTAAGGTGTTAAGAATGGTAATTATACGATGGAAAGGTAATGTTTTTATTTAAGTGTTTCTATTTTATTTTGTCTTCCACATACTTACAATATTCTTCATCCATGATGAAATTATAACTCCAGTATACTCAATAAATTAATATTCTATTATGATAATATCATCACCTAAATAAATCTCTATTTCTATTAAATGGGAAAATAATTAATCATCTGTGTGTACGTGTGAACTATCACCTCTACGAACCGATATAATTTTTTCCATAAATGTATCTCAATAATGGTTATAATGATGGAATTAATATTAATATGTGATATTCATGACATATTTAACATTATAATATTATAATATATAAATTATGGTCTTACTTTTCATTCACATAAAAATGATAACATCGTTCGTGTGTACGTGTGAACTATCACATCCACAAAGTGATGTGATTCGTTTTTAATCGCCACGTCCCTTGGATAATATATAAGTACATTATAATTATTAATATGATATTAATTACAATATTTGAATTCTATAAAGATAAAATAATATTTACTTTCTATCCATAATTATCATTGAAAATGAAATTGTTACTCATGCGTACATATGACTTACCATCTCCATAATTGTATCGTTGTTCATTTTTCATATTCATAATCAATGAATATATTTAAAGGTACAATTTATATATAAAAGTTATTGTTATTTAATTAATATTATTATATATATGATATAATATTGACCCTATGGACTATTTACATCATACCAAAGTTATCTTGAACTCAAGTACCAAATATTGAAAAACATTTAATTGTGAGTTTAAATACTAATGTAATTGTCATAATGCGGTAATAAGTGATTTAAAATGAAAAATAAACATGAAAAAAGTTCTATATAAATTAAATAAGTAACATAAGTTTATTATTTAGAAAAATATATATTGTACGTGGTGAGTCAAACTCAAGGTAAGGGACTCTTAAACTAAAACACAGATTTAAAAGTTTTAAGGATTTATTCTTCAAAAGTTTTCTCATTAATGTACAGGTATAAGAAAATGTTTTAAGGATTTATTCATATAGAAATGAATGTTTTCAAATTTTAATTACTTTAAAAAAATTCAGACTGGTATAGGACATTGTGATTCAAAAATATTCTTTATAAATGTTTTAATTTTGTTTTAAAAATGGATTGATTATTTCAATAACATGGAATTTTTTTTAACATATAAATCTTGAACCGAATTTCATGAATTTATATTGCTTAAATTTTTTTATGTTTACTTTAAATGTTTAAACTTTTATTTTAAAATAAATTGTTTTCATTTATGTATAAGGCCCCGACCTTAAACCTTACTTAATATTGAATTAAATGAATAATTCATATTGGGGATCTTTTCAGGTTTAGATTTTTAGAGAATTATATCATAAATCATGAATTATATTACACATTTAAACAATGTGGTTACATAAAAGATAGTATTCGTTTTTTTTCCATCAACGGAAATATATTTAAAATAAAACATGGAATCTTTCTTGACACTTCCTTGACAATATCAACATATCATGCACTTTTCCCATGACCTGTGAAATTTTTTTTACAAACATTGGATGAGAATAAAAAGCTCAGTAAGGAATATAAAAGTATGAAAAGAATACATTAGTCCATGTATGAAATCATACATTACTCATAAAACATAAGCATTTTAACATACCTCATCAAATCATGAATAAATCATAGAAATTATAATGCATAAAGGTAACTTGAGGCATTCATAACATTCTTACGTAGGGTGTAACCCTCTTGGTTACGTTTTGAATACCCATCACAGTATATTCCCTATATCTCTTTGGAGAATCCTTAACGTTTAACTCCTTCGCGTTACCCAATGCATTGGAGAGCTATATCGGGCTCACCCGCCCTTAGTTTATCACAGAACCACCCGTCTTCATAACAATGCCCAAGAACCATAACATAATCATAGCACATAACTTAAGCATAAAGGAAAGATAACATTCCCACATTGCAATAATAATATAACGTTTTAAGATATTGAAATAATTAATCCATTCTAAAAACCATTTTTCAAAACCATTTAAATCATTTAATAAAGAGATTTTTAAATCAAAGTGTCCCATACCACATTGAAGCTTTTAACATTTTAAACCATTAATATCCATATAAATTAATCCTTAAACCCATTTTAAAAACATGTATATTAATGTGAAATATTTATAAGATTAAATAATAAAAAAAATTAAAATTATATTTTAGTTAAAGTTTTTTTAACAAAATGAGAGACACTTGAATACAATAATTGAGGAATAACATTTAATAAAAAATTTATAATATCATGATAATAAAGGGGATTCATGATATAATATTCCAAAGGACAGTATATACACCATATAAGAGTGAATTGGTGCATAATAACAATTAAGTCTCAATGGAAATGTAAATTGAGATGAAATCCATTATAAAGATGGTATCCTTAAATTAAGGATAAATTAATCTCATAATTATTTGCGACAAATATAAATACACCCAATATAAGTGGATATTATGTGTAAAATAATCAAAGGTCATTCACACATATTAAAAGGATAACATATTCAATAACTACATGTTGAACCCAAAGAAATCGAAATTGGGTTAAGAAGTTTCCTTAACAGCCTAACGACATCACATCAAATTTTAGAAAAAGAGTGAATGAGAGAGATAAAGGGTATCTCATCTCTTGGACATAAAATTTATGGCAATAATGATATATAACAACATATCCCTACATAATAAGATGAAAAATAAAAGACATAACAAAATAGGTCTCTTAAAAAGAGGATGGTGAAAGGTTCCCTTACCGATTTGGGTAACTTTCGAAACGTACACCCCATGAAAGAATGACTATAAAAAATTGATGTAAATACTCATAAAAGAAAGTATGTTACCCAAAGAGTAGAATAATTTATAGTAAATACACAACTCAAAAGGACATATTGGAAAATGTAGCATGAATCTCACAAAAACACAAAGTGAGATAAAAAGCCCCTTACGAAATATCGGCAGCCTAACGTCGCCAATTAAAACATACAAAATGGATTGATGAGATAAAATAGGGTATCTCATCATATTTAAATATAAAAGTACAGTAAGAGTAATATAAAATAACATCCCAATCATAAGAAACATGAGCTTAAAAGGAATTACATAAAAGAGTGTACTTAAAAAGAAAGAGAGGGGTAGGATCCCTTACCTCGTGTCCGACATGACTTGATCGTTCTTTAATCTCCGGAATAATAAAATTTGGTCAATTTATAATTTCTTAAGGACTTACTTTAATGATTATTATTCATTTAATTTCACATATTATAATGTTATAATAATTGGTTAATAAAGTGAGTTCATATCAGACGTTTCTGTCGATGTTCGGTACATGAGTAAAAATCGAACTTGTTGGAAAAGAATTTTACATGTAGTTATAGGTACATCATATCAAGAATAGTATTTATGTTTTAAATATCATATATATCCAGTATATATTCATTTTATACTATTCCATATCATTTGGAGATAAAAAATTAAAAGCACCATTCATGGAGACGGTAGGCCGTACGTACGCATGAACAGTACTTTCATTTTTTTTGTCATATTAATGGAATTAAAACAAAATTAGAGATATATATATTATAATTCCAGAATTATATCCTTCATTTAGATGTAATATATTACATATATATCCATTATATATATTTACTTATAATATTACATAACATTTGGAGATAAGAAATGAAATGTACCGTTCATGGAGACAGTAAGTCGTACGTACGCATGAACGCTACTTTTATTTCTTTTTTTTTTGTATTCAATGGAATTAAATAATAATGATATAAAGTTATATTATAATTCCAGTAGGATATAATATGTAATACCATTAATTCCATCCTTTATACATCCCACATATGGCATTAACGAATCAAATCACTTTGAGGGGGCGGTAGTCCGCACTTCCTAAAATGAAGATATCACGTTTACCCATAATGGAAACCATAAAGCTATGCCATAAATGACAAATAAAAAATCTTAATGAAAACAAAAACATATTATATATCATATATAGATATAGTGACATTTTAATGGCCACCTTTGAAGGTGTTAAAATAATATTGAATAATCATCGTTTCATGAGGCAGTAATTCGTCATCCACAGAAACAGTGTGTTCATTAACCATTAGACGGAGGTGTGTGAAAGTTTAGCTCTAATACTTCTTATAAAAACATCATAGTATATTTAATATACTGGTGTTGTTACAAAAAAATGTAATAAAAATATTTTAGGGGTTTGGAGAAGAAAAATAAAACAAAAGAACACAAGGGAAAACATTACCTTTAAATCGGGTAACTCTCTTTGATTTGAGCTCAAAGGCTTCCTTGGAAATGATTCTTCCCAACGTGAGGCTTAAATGATGAAAAGAGGTATGTGGAGAGATAAAATGGGAAGGTTTTGTCAGAGAAAAAGGCTTGAGAGGTGTGTGTAAGGTGGTAGAGGTGGGGGCCTTTTATAGGAGGAGAGATGGGGCACTCTTGGAAAGTTATAAAATATTACATTATTATAAAATTATATTCGGATTTAAAAGGTCCCGAAAAGATATAAATTTCTAGGATAAGGTGATAAGGTTTCTAAATTCACCCATCCAATAGGTTTTTGACAAGTCTAAGAATTAGATTTCACCCTATCTTCTCATTTTATTTAAATCGTTCATTTATGAGGTAATCATTGCATCATCACGTGGTCATAAATAAATTAATTTATTTAATATCTAAAAATTATAAAAATAATATCATGATGTATGAAATCTTTATATATTTATAATGAATATTTAGAGTCAAAAATATGACTTGTATAACTCCATCTAAAAATTGTTTTAGTAAAACAACACATGTTTGCGACATTTTAATTTTAACTTTAAATAAAAAGGTATTAATGTCATTTTCCAAGAAAAGTGGCTCCATGGGGTCCCCAAGTTGACCCATGGATTTTATTGGTCATCCATGACTCATCCAATGAGGGTAGGACATGTGTCTAGGTCATTTCATATTATTAAAACATTATTTTTACCTTAAACTACACTAATTACCTCTAATCACGATTAAAACTTAAAGTTACTATTCACCAAAAAAAATTATTTTAATCCCATTGAATCACATTTTACTTCTTAATGACAACCATGTATGTTGGATTTTTGAAATTCAAAAAACAGAGGTGGTAAAATTTCATTTAAACGCAAAATCAGTTTTTTACGTACCATTTAGTGGTTTCACTATTAATCAAAAACTGAAGTTTTCCAGAAAAATACCAAAAATTTACCATAAGATATATTTGAAATTCCGAATTAAAAAAAGATTCCTATCTTAAAAATTTAAAAACAAATAAGTTATATTAATTAATTTAATAATTAATTTCCGCTGTCAGAGAAAATAGCGTGTTTTTATGAAACAATAAGTATCAAAAGATTGACACTAGTTTAAGTCCAATTTCAAGATGAAATTAATTCCAACGACCACTATTGGATTAAATGATAAAAATATATTCTTATTTTACTTTAAAACTAATTCAAAAAATAATCTAATCTTATAAATAAATTAGATTAAAAAGAGGTTTTGAATTAAAATACAACATTTTTCACTATTCATTAAAAAATGATCTTTATCAGAAAAATACCAAAACTTTACACAAAGTAAATTTTGATGTCCCGATTCTAAATAAGAATATTATTTTTTCAAATATAACACATAAAATTTTCAAAAAGTGGATTTAAAAGTGGTTCATCATCAAAAGGCGGTTAATCGACCTTTTAAAGAATATTAGAATGTTTACGCTTAAAATAGGATTCATTCGCATTTTTACTCCTCTATCATTTATTTTAAAAAGTAAAAATATTTGGAAAACATATATAATCATTTTGTAGTTAGTTCTGTTCATTCCCGCCAATACAACGGCTAGGTGTTAACTAAAATTTAAAATAATATTATTTTATTATTAGAGTCCAACGTAAGATTTCCAAGAAACTCGTTGTTGCATATTGGGTACGTCATCGAGTATGGCGTCCCCATTAAAGTTATATTAATATTTTACTCACAAATATGGATAAATGTGAAAATGTCATATTCTTTATTTACCTGTGGTGTTACATCCTTCCCCCCTTTTGGGAATTGCATCCTTGCAATTTTAAAATTGGGCTTGGAAAATTCATTGAAAATCCCACATCGGAACAAGAGTTAGTAAAACAATAACTTTAAAATAAAGAAAGAGACATAAAAAGGTCACCCTAGTTAACCCATACTAGGATTCCATGTAGGAAAACATGGATATGGATGAAAAAACAAAGGGTCGTGTTCTGAGGGAGAGTGATAGTAAACATGTCTAGGAAAAGTTAACCATAAGAAAATCACAAACTTGTGATGGGTTAAACGGTATTCGATTCCCCAGTAGGAAAAGTTAATAGACAACATTTTTTTAAAGTTAATCTTCATTGAGGAATATATTTTTTTAGCTTAACTAAATCATAATGAATCATACTTACTTGTCACGTAGACATTCAACTTTTACTAGATTCCTTAATCAAACTCATATTTTCTCTAAAAGACGAGTTTTTAGGAAGACTTGTTCGCATTAAGAGTACTATAATCAACTCCATGAGAATCACCTAATCCAAAAAAGAGAACTATATATTTCCCATGTCTTTAGACAAATCCAAAAACAAAATTGTTAGTATGAGATTAGATAATCCATAAAAGTATAATCCTTTATAAAAAGAAAATATATTCTTAATCTCCAAAATTTTTCCAAAAAAAACCAAAGTTCAACGTAGACCATTCGATAAACAATTGTCAATAAAATTCTTCATAGTAAACCAAACTAAGATTGAAACCCAAATATTTGAAGGATTTAATCACATAGTCTTCCAAGATACAAATTAACTTTTATCTCTAAATAACATTAGTTTCTCTTAAATTCTCAAATTGAAAAGTAATTAACCTAATCACATATCCTTGATGATAGGTTAATCATTTACATAGATAACCCAAAATAAACTTACTATTGATTCCTAAAATCATTTAACTAAAAAGAATTAGTCAAATTGACCAGGGACTTCATTTAGTCCAGTGGTAGGCGATAAATACCAGTCGCACTTTGGTTGTGGGTTCGATTCCCGCAGCTTTGTCCGACGCGACGGGTTGTCACATGGTCTACGTGTGGTCATTTTTCCAAAACTATATAATTCTTAAAACATCCCCCAAAACGAGATAAAATCTTCAAAAAAATCATAACATATTTTAATATCAAGTTTATCTCATGCCTTTCATTTTCCATCATAATATATAATAACCCATAATTACCTCAAAAGTAAGGATCATATAAACCAAAATGGTTACCTTTATAATTATTACCTGAACTTCCACATCGATTGGTCATCTCGTTCGTGATACATTACAGAACATACCAAGGTACAAGTGGTTGATCATGACTCCTTGATAGTTGGTTTAGAACAACCACGAGTTTCCTCATTGAATCCCCCATTTCATCCAGTCTATTAATCAGAGAACCACCACAGTTTCCTTCAAACCTATTGTCACTTTGGTGCCTACTAGATCCGCCCATTCACTAAAAATATAAATGTCATTGTGAGTATATCAAGAAAACCATCATGTACTAATGAGGAAGATAAACACTAGGATATACTTACACATTCACTTATTCTAAAACTATGACTCTTTCTGAAATCCTAACCATTATGGTAATGTCACTTATGCCTAGAGAATACCCTAACCTCTAAAGTTATCCAAACCGACCTCTGATACCAACAATAAGGCCCCGACCTTAAACCTTACTTAATATTGAATTAAATGAATAATTCACATTGAGGATATTTTTAGGTTTAGAGTTTTAGAGAATTAGATAATAAATCATGAATTATATTCCACATTTAAACAAAGTGGTTACATAAAATATAGTATTCATTTTTTTCCCATCAACGGAAACATATTTAAAAGAAAACATGGATTCTTTCTTGACACTTCCTTGACACTATCAACATATCATGCACCTTTACCTTGACCTGTGAAAAACATTTCAAAAACATGGGATGAGCATTAAAATATCAGTAAGGGATATAAAAATATGAAAAGAAAACATTAGTCCATGTATGAAATCATACTTCACTAATAAAACATAAGCATTTTAACGTACATCATCAAATCATGAATAAATCATAGAAATCATAATGCATAAAGGTAACTTGAGGCATTCATGACATTCTTACGTAGGTTGTAACCCTCTTGGTAACATTTGGAATACGCATCACAGTATATTCCCTAAATCTCTTCGGAGAAACCTTAACGTTTAACTCCTTCGTGTTACCCAATGCATTGGAGAGCTATATCGGTCTCTCCCGCCCTTAGTTTATCCCGGAACCACCCGTCTTCATAACAATGCCCAAGAACCATAACATAATAATATAATATAACTTAATCATAAAGGAAAGATAACATTCCCACATTGCAATAACAATATAACATTTTAAGATATTGAAATAATGAATCCATTCTAAAAACCATTTTTCAAAACCATTTAAAACATTTAATAAAGAGATTTTTATATCAAAGTGTCCCATACCACTTTGAAAATTTTAACATTATAAACCATTAATATCCATATAAATAAATCCTTAAACCCATTTTTAAAACATGGATATTAATGGGAAATATTTATAAGAATAAATAATTATAACATTTAAAATGATATTTTAGTTAAAGGGTTTTTAACAAAATGAGAGACACTTGAATACAATAATTGAGGAATAAAATTTAATAAAAACTTTATAATATCATGAGAATAAAGTGGATTCATGATATAATATTCCAAAGTACAGTATATACACCATATAAGAGTGAATTGGTTTATAACAACAATGAAGTCTCAATGGAAATGTAAATTGAGATGAAATCCATTATAAAGATGGTATCCTTAAATTAAGGATAAATCAATCTCATAATTATGTGCGAAAAATATAAATACACCCAATATAAGTGGATATTAAGTGTAAAATAATCAAATTACATTCACACATATTCAAAGGATGACATATTCAATAACTACATGTTGAACCCAAAGAAATCGAAATTGGGTTAAGAAGTTCCTTTGACAGCCTAACGGCGTCACATCAAATTTTTGAAAAAGAGTTTATGAGAGAGATAAAGGGTATCTCATCTCTTGGACATACAATTTACAGCAATATGGATATATTAGAACATATCCCCACATTAAAAAATGAAAAATAAAAGACATAACAAAAGAAGTCTTTTAAAAAGAGGAGGGTGAAAGGTTCCCTTACCGATTTGGGTAAATTTTGAAACGTACACCCCATAAAAGAAGGAATATACAACATTGTTGTAAAGACTCATAAAAGAAATTATGTTACACAAAGTGTAGAATAATTTACAGTACATACACAACTCAATAGTAAATATTTTCAAATGTAGCATGAATCACATGAAGACACAAAGTGAGATAAAAAGCCCCTTACGAAATTTCGGCAGCCTAACGACACCAATTAAAACTTCCAAAACGGATTGATGAGACAAAATAGGGTATCTCATCATATGAAAATAAAAATTACAGTAAGATTAATATAAAATAACATCCCAATCATAATAAAGATGAGCTTAAAAGAAATGACGTAAAAGAGTGTACTTAAAATGAAAGAGAGGGGTAGGATCCCTTACCTCGTGTCCGACATGACTCGATCGTTCATTAATCTCCTGAATAATAAAATTTGGCCAATTTAAAATTTCATAAGAACCTAATTTAAATATTATTATTCAGTTAATATCACATATTATAATTTTATAATAATTGGTTAATAAAGTGAGTTCATATCAGACGTTTTTGTCGATGTTGGGTACATGAGTAAAAATCGAACTTGTTGGAAAAGCATTTTCCATGTAGTTATAGTTAAATCATATAAAGAATAGTATTTATGTTTTAAATATCATATATATACAGTATATATTCATTTTATACTATTCCATAGCATTTGGAGATAAAAAATTAAAAGCACCGTTCCTGGAGACGGTAGGCCGTACGTACGCATGAACGCTACATTAATTTTTTTTGCCATATAAATGGAATTAAACAAATTAAAGATATATATATTATAATTCCATAATGATATCCTTAATTTAGATGTAATATATTACAGATATATCCATTATATATATATGTATTTATAATAGTACGTAACATTTGGAGATAAGAAATGAAATGTACCGTTTATGGAGACGGTAAGCCGTATGTACGCATGAACGCTACTTTCATTTCTTTTTTTTGTATTAAATGGAATTAAATAATAATTATATAAAGGTATATATTAATTCCAGTAGTATATCATATGTATTACCATTAATTACATCCTTTATACGTCCCACATATGGCATTAACGAATCAAATCACTTTGAGGGGGCAGTAGTCCGCACTTCCTAAACTGAAGATATCGCGTTTACCCATAATGGAAACCATAAAAGTATGACATAAATGAAAAATACATAAGTTTAAGGAAAACATAAACACATTATATATCATATATAAATATAGTTACATCTTAATGGCCACTTTTGAAGGTGTTAAAATAATATTGAACAATCATCGTTTCGTGAGGCAGTAATCCGCCATCCACAGAAACAGTATGTTCTTTAACCATTATACAGAGGTGTGTGAAAGTGTAGCTCAAATACTTCTTATAAAAACATCCTAGTATATTTAATATACTGGTTTTTTTACAAACAAAGGTAATAAAAAGAGTTTAGGGGTTTGGAGAAGAAAAATAAAACAAAAGAACACAAGGGAAGACATTACCTTTAAATCGGGTAACTCTCTTTGATTTGAGCTCAAAGGCATCCATGGAAGTGATTCTGCCCAAAGTGAGGCTTCAATGATGAATAGAGGGATGTGGAGAGATTAAATGGGCAGGTTTTGTCCGAGCCAAAGGCTTGAGAGGTGTGTTTAGGGTGGTAGAGGTGGGGGCCTTTTATAAGAGGAGAGGAGGGGCACTTTTGGAAAGTTATAAAATATTACTTTATTATAAAATGATTTTCGGATTTAAAAGGTCCAAAAAGGATATATTTCTAGGATAAGGTGATAAGGTTTCTAAATCCACCCATAAAATAGGTTTGTGACAAGTTTAAGACTTATATTTCACCCTATCTTCTCATTTTATTTAAATCATTCATTTATGATGTAATCACTGCATCATCACGGTGTCATAAATAAATTAATTTATTTAATATCTAAAAATTATAAAACAAATATAATGATGTATTAAATCCTTTTATCTTTATAATGAATATTTATAGTCAAAAATATGACTTGTAGAACCCCATCTAAAAATTGTTTTAGAAAAACAACACATGTTTCTGACATTTTAATTTTAACTTTAAATAAAAAGGTATTAATGTCATTTACCAAGAAAAGTGGCTCCATGGGGTCCCCAAGTTGACCCTTGGATTTTCTTGGTAGTCCATGACTCATCAAATGATGTTAGTATATGTGTCTAGGTCATTTCATATTATTAAAACATTATTTTTACCTTAAACTACACTAATTACCTCTAATCACGATTAAAACTTAAAAGTTACTATTCACCAAAAAAAGTATTTTAATCCCATTGAACCACATTTTACTTCTTAATGAAAACCATGTATGTAGGATTTTTGAAATTCAAAACACAGAGGTGGTAAAATTTCATTTAAATGAAAAATCAGTTTTTTAAGTACCACTTAGTGGTTTCACTATTCATCAAAAACTGAAGTTTTCCAGAAAAATACCAAAAATTCACCCTAATCTATATTTGAAATTGTGAATTCAAAAATTATGTATATATTACAAAATTCAAAACATATAAGTTACATTAATTAATTTAATAATTAATTCCCGCTGTTAGAGCAAATAGCGTGTTTTTATGAAACAATAAGTATCAAAAGATTGACACAAGTTTAAGTCCAAATTCAAGATGAAATTAATTCCAACGACCACTATTGGATTAAATGGTAAAAATATATTCTAATTTAACTTTAAAACCAACTCAAAAGATAATCTAATCGTATAAATAAATTAGATTAAAAAGAGTTTTTGAATTAAAATACAACATTTTTCACTATTCATTAAAAATGAACTTTATCGGAAAATTACCAAAAATTTACACAAAGTAAATTTTGATGTCCCGATTCTAAAGAATAATTTTATTTTGTCAAATATAACACATAAAATTGTCAAAAAGTGGATTTAAAAGAGGTTCATCATCAAAAGGCGATTAATCGACCTTTTAAAGAATATTAGAATGTTTACGCTTAAAATTGGAATCATTCGCATTTTTAATCCTCTTAAATTTATTGTAAAAAGTAAAAATATTTGACAAACATATATAATAATTTTGTAGTTAGTTCTGTTCATTCCCGTCATTACAATGCCTGGGAAATAACTACAATTTAAAATAATATTATTTTATTATTAGAGTGCAACGTAAGATTCCCACAAAACGCGTTGTTGCGTATTGGGTACGCCATCGAGCATAGTGTCCCCTTTAAATTTATATTAATATTTTATTCACAAATATGGATAAATGTGAAAATGTTATATTATTTATTTACCTGGGGTGTTACATCATGAGTGTAGGTCTTCGTAAAAATGAAATGTGATTTCAAAGTTGAAATTTTATTTTCCATTTATTCTTGTTTTATGTGATACGATTGTGTTTTGGTTATTGGGGATTATTTATTTATATGGGTGGTTACATGATATAATAAGGTTAATTGAGCTTCTGATATATCTCCAATGAATTGGGTTATAAGATGAAGTTAAATGATTGGTTTTCTCCTAATATATTTAGGGAATATACCGTGACGGGAATTCTAAATGTAACCATGAAGGCTACTCCCTATGTAGTCGTGGAAGATACAACGTAAGAATGATATGGATACCAAAATTTACCATTATGATTTAAAATTTCTGTTGATTTTTACTGAAATATTATTATTTCATGAGTAATGATAAAGGGTTTATGTTTTATGGGTGAAAAGTATGATTTTGAGAAAATGATTTCATGAGTTTAAAATATTCATGGGCTAAAATTTTCATTTCTTATTTTATATCCATTATAGATCTTTTTGTGTTAATCCCAAGTTTTAAAATGTTTTTCACATGGTATAAGGATGGTTAATAGATTCTAGGAATTCAATATGAATGTTATGAAGATTTTTATCAATACAAAAAATCATGTTTTATTTTGTGAAAATAATCATTAGTGAGTAGAAGTGTCTACTTTTTAATATTGGAGTTATTATGTAATAGTTATAACCTTATTCTCTATAAGCATAAACCTAAAAATATCCTCAATGTAAATGAATGTAAATTATTTAATTAACTTAATATTATGTTACATTTAAGGTTGGTTCCTTATAGTTGGTATCAAAGGATGGTTTAAAAAACATTGGAGATTAGAATGTTTTCTTAAGAGTTATTGATATCACAGTTGGTTTATAATTTTCTATTTCATCATAATCTCAATGTCTTAGAAATCCCTTCTTAGGATTTATGTTCTGAAATTTTAAAGTGATTAATGGTATATTTGGAGACATTTATTTTTTATGTAATTATAGGTTATTAAATTTTATGGTGAAAAATGAAAGGTATTAAATAAACATTGAGGTTAAAACATGTTATGGTTATTTTTTATTATTTTATCTCATTTTGGGAAGGTTATAAGAATCATATAGTTTTATAAAAATGACAACACACTGGATGGGTGAAAACCCATCATGTCCAGAAAGGTCGTGAGAATCAAACACGCAACCAATGGGCGATCGGGATTTATTTCCTACCACTGTCCTACATGAAGTCATGTTTAGTATTACTTTTTATTTTTAGTTAAACAATGTTATGGCATAAGAATAAGTTTATTTTTGTAACTTATGTTTTGTCAGATGGATATCCATTATATTGTAAAATTAATTAGGGATTAAGTGATTACTGTTATTATGGAAGATGTTCACTATTTTGGGAACCCTATATGAATAAGGTAAATAGAATACTATGAGATTTTATTTGAGGATTAATTTTAAAATTTTATTTTGGAATATTATTTGATTTTATTGTGGACTTATGGATATTAAGGTTATTTATGGGAATAATTAACATATCTTGGAGAAGATATTATTTTGGAAATTACATTTTTTTTATGAGACATTAATAGTGGTCGCTGTTATTTGGAGATAAATGTTAAAATTTATCTTGGAAGAATATGTAGTCAAATTCTCCTATGTTTTGGGTTTCAAACATAGTTTGTTTTATTTTGAGGGTTTTTAAGGAAAGTTATTTGTTGAATGTTCTATATTAGACTTTTGGTATTGTAGGTTATTTTTGGAGATTAAAAGTATTTTTTCATCATACAATGGTTTTTTTGGAGAATTATTTTATCTTATCGCATAAATATTGGTTTTGGTTAATGTTTCAAGATATGATAAATATATTGTTAATCGTTTTTTGATTATGTGATTCTATAGAAGTTGATTAATATTGAATAATAGTCATTTGGAGAAAAATATGAGTTTGTGGTGGAAATTGATTAATGGATGAAACTATACTTATCAAGTAAGTGTATTTACTTATGTTCATAGTCTAGCATGTAAATGAATTCCCAAAAATTATCTTAAAACAAAAATATTATCCATTTACTTTTCTCAATAGATTTGTGACCCATCGTATAATTATGGTTTTCTCATGTATAACTTTACAATTATTATGTTCTCTATAACTCTAAATTAGTCTTTGAGAGCTTTTTTTATCATTCATGTCCATTTATTCCTACAAGGATAACTAGTATGAATTATCTAATGTGACCATCATATTTCCCAATCTTTCTTTTAAAATTGAAGTTTAATTGATCATTATTCTGATATGGAATTTCAATAAAGGTATTTTGAAAAGTTAAATCTTAGTTACCAATACCGAATTTAAAATTGTGATTGTTAATTTTTTAAAAGGGGGTATAATGTAACATCTCGTGTTTTTTAAAATAAATAATGTGTTTGATAGTATACATGATACACAATATCCTGCATAAATAGAAAACTGAATATTATTATTTAAATTTTATCATTATATCTTAGCCATTAGAATAAAGATAAGGAATAGTATAAATAAATAATAAAAATAGGTTTTACACGTGTTTATATAATGATTCATTGGTTATCAAATTAATTATAAATGAAAATAAAAACCAATTGAAAATAAAGGATGCGCTTTTATGAAAAACTATTTAAGCATGAATAATTGTGTTTATAAGATAATAAAATCCCTATTTTTCGATTATATTAATGTCATATAAATTAAATATGATTTTTCAAATTTATTTTATATGCTTTCTAGACATGATATAACAAAAAATTCAATTTTATGAATTAAAGGAGTTTTTTTTAAAAACAACATTTTTACCACCTTTTGACGGCGCACCTATTTTATATCTAGTTTTTTATACTTTAATATATTATACTTTTTAAAATGAACTTAATTTTTTAATTTTTAATTTCAAATTTTACTTTGGATGAATTTTTGTTATTTTTCTGAAAAGTATCATTTTTTGATGAATAGTGAAAAATACAGCATTGTAGTTAAAAAAAATTCATTTAAATAATTATTATAATTTAAAATGATTTTTAAATTCATGATACATAAATAATACACGTATTAATCCAATGATTGTTATAATTTTTTATATTGAAATCAGATATAAAGACTTGTTGAAATTTTGAACGTATCTTTTACCCACCTTCTCACCACATCGGTATGATTAGTGTTAAACTTAATTTAACCACATTTGTGAATTTAATATTTTAAAATGGATATAAATTTTTGTAATTTTTATGAAAATTTTTATCACATAGGATTAACATAATTTTTTATGAATAGTAACTTTAGTATTTTTAACCACAATAAAAGTTTAAATAAGATAAATAAGGGTAAATTTAATATTATAAAATTATAAAATTACCCTAAAAATTGTACTAATTTAAATGGATGATTTGATTTAGACCAAAAAAATACCTTATACTGAAATTCCAACCCTTTTAAGCCACTTTGGTAAGATTATGAAATTTATTATATTTTATTTAAAGATACGTAAAAAAATGTCATCTTCACTTTTTTAATAAGTAAATAAATTTTAATAAAGAGTTATAAAGAAGAAAAATTTGAATATAAATACAAATTTTAAAAATAAAATTTTTATATATATAATCATAATTTATTTATAATTTTTATATATTAAATAATTAAATTTAATTGTGACGTAATGGTGATGCAGTAATAGATTTATTAAAGGAACATAAAATAAATGAAATTAATAATATTAAAATAAATATAATTTGAAATATATTATGCCATCCCCAAATTTTATGGATGAATTTTACATTTTATAGATGATTTAAAGTTGTTTTTTTAAGTAATCATGTTTTATGATTTTTTTTAAAAAAGACAAGTATTGAATAGTGTCAAAATTGACATAATTCAAATCATAAAATATAATAAATTTAATTAAATGTTATAAAATTTATAAAAATATAATATTAAAAAATTATGATATAGGTCTATAAATTTCATTAATGACTCATTCATTGGTCGTTTTCCATGTTATGGTAATTATTTAGACCCTCAAAGTGTAAATTACAAGATAAAACGTTAAGACTTAAATTGGTTAAAACAAAAAGATAAGGATTAAAAAATATTTCAAACATGTATAATTTTAATTTTATGATTTTAATTGACCCAAATTAATAATATATTATAAATAAATCATTTTTGGAGCATTTGGAATTGAAAATGAATTTATATTAATTTAATAATTTTAATAATTCCAAGAGTGGCCCTTCCCTCTCCTATAAAAGGGCACCCATTCCTCTCAATTACCCACACTCCATGTTCATCCTGAAACCCTTCCTATAATTCCTACACATATTATTGAAGCCTTATTTAAGGTATAACACCCTCCTTAGCGATGTTAAGGTGTTAAAAATGGTGATCATATAATGGAAAGGTAGTGTTTTTATTTAGGTGTTTCTATTTTATTTCTTCTTCCACTTCCTTCAAATCATCTTCATACAATATTAAATAATAACTATAGTATCCTAAATATACTAATATTTTATTATTTTAATTTCATCACCAAAATCTATATCCATTCCCATTAAATGGACAATGAATTAATTTTTTCTGCGTACGTGTGGACCATCACCTCTACAAACCGATATAATTCATTTCCTATAACCATCTGTAAATAATGATTATAATGATAAAATTAATGTTAATATGTGATATTACTGAAATATTTATCATTATAAAATAATAATATATCAATTACATTCTTAATTTCCAGGATCATAAAAATGATAACATTGTTCATGCGTACGTGTGAATTATCACCTCTATAAAGCGATGTGATTAATTGTTAATCACTACATCCCTTGGATTATACATATAATTATATTTAAATTATTAATATGATTTTAATGAATTTATTATCATTATATAAATATAAAATAATATTTACCTTTATTCCATAATGATCATTAAAAAATGAAATTGTTACTCATGCGTACATATGGCTTTCTGTCTCTATGATTGTAACATTGTTCGTTATTCATATACATATTTAATGAATTGATTTAAAGGTGTAGTTGATATATAAATTATATTATTATGTCATGAATACTATTCTGGTGATTATGGACAAAATACCACATGAACTATTGACATCATACCAAATTCTTCTCGAACTCAAGTACTGAATATTGACAAAATGTCTTACGTGAGCCTAAATACTATATTAATTGTTACAACATTGTAATAAGTTATATAAAATGAATAATAAAAATGAAAAAGGTTATATAGAAATTAAATAATTATCCTAATTTTATTATTTAGGAAAATAATGATTTTACGTGATGACTCGGACTCTAGGTAAGGGACTCTTTAACTAAAACATCGTTTTAAGAGTTTTAATGATTTATTCTTAAAATTATTTTTCATTACTGTCAATGTTTAAAAAATAGTTTTAAAGATTTATTTATATTAGAATTAATGTTATTAAATTTTAATTCATTTAAAATATTTCAAATTGTTATGTGACACTTTGAACCAAAAATATTTTTTAAATTTTTTTTAATTTGTTTTAAAATGGATGGGTTATTTCAATACATGGAATGTTTTTTAACATATATGCCATGAACCGAATATCATAATTTTATGCCACTTTAATTTTTTTGATGTTTACATTTGAATTTTACACTTTTAGTCTAAGATAAAGTGTTTTCATTTGTGATTATGTGGCTTTGTAAAAATGAAATATGATTTCAAAGTGGAAATTTTATTTGCCCTTTATTCTTATTTTATGTGTTATGGTTATGTTTTGATTCTTGGGAATTGTTTATTAATATAGGTATTTCCATGTTTAATAGAAGTTATGTGATCTTGTGATATCCCTATAATGCATTGGGTATTGAGACATAGTTAAATGATAGGGTTTCTCCTATGAGATTATGGAATATACTGTAATGGGTATTACAAATGTCACCTTGAAGGTTACTCCCAACATAGACATGAAATATACAATATAATAATGATATGGATTCCATGAGTAACCTATATGATTTGTTATTTCTATGTAGTTTTACAGGAATCTTTTTATTTAATGAGGTAGTATAAAGGGGTTATGTTTTATTGGTGAAAAGTATGATTTTTTTTATAAATTTTTCTTAAGTTTAAAATATTAATGGGATAATGATTTCATTCCGAATTTTATATAACTTACTTATATTTTTGTGATCATCCAATGTTTTAAAAAAATCACAGGATATATAGATGGGTAAGATAAACATGGAAGTCAAGATGAATGTTTTGAACATTCTTATCAAGAATACAAAATCATGTTTTTTTAAAAAGTTTTCTTTTGTGAAAAAATGGATATTGAGTAGAAGTGTCTAATTTGTAATATTTGAGTTATGGAATTGTTATGGAATAATTATCTAAAACTCTAAACCTAAAAATATCCTCAATTTGAGTGAATCTAAATTCTTGACTTAACTCATGATTATGAATCATTTATGATCAGGACCTTACAAAAGGTTGTTAAATGAGGAAGTGAGGTTCTCAATCAACTAGATCTAGGTAGCTAATGGTGAGATGGTGTGAGTTTCTCACTATATAACATAGAGATTATTGGAGTAGTTGTTCTAGTTTTTTTGTCCTTTGTTTTTTCAATTATCATTTGGAGATTTTTTATTTTAACTTTTTGTTTTATTTTTTCTGTTATTTTCATTCAGTTGTTACATATGTTTATTTCATCCACTATTTCATGGTTATATATATATACAATGTTTTCTTATTAATTTTGGGAGAAAATGTTCCCACTGGTTCATGATGATTCTCAGGGGCAAGTTTTTAACCTGTGGGGATTGGGAATTCCATTCATGTATGTGGAAATTCAGGCTGGGAACCAGTTTGAGAGTGTATCCAAGTCAAGTTTATCACAGTATGGTATCTACAAAGTTTAGTCCACAAAATTCATTATCTTTGGATGTTTGTTAGAGTAGAGGTAAGATCTTAAGGACTTGAGTGGTAGTTTCTTGTGAGTGCCTGGCTAGCTCTTGACATTATGGGACTCAAGATACCCTGGGATGTTGGCTTTCTATCTCTTGTTCAGAGTTTTTTATCATAGTATCAATTATTTATTTATTTTATTTTTTTGGTTTGAACTGAGATTATCTTGTTGTTTGATCATTTCTTCTATATTTTTTGTATTAGTATGGCTCTAGGATGTGTTCTTGTTGGTTCCATAAGAGGGTGCAGTGAATACCCCTCAAGAAAATCTTCATCTAGATCATAATTTTATCAAGGTTATTATACGAGGAGTTAATGTTATATACTAGGATATAACACAAGTCTAAAACAATATTTTTGAGGTTTATCTAGGACTTTCTAGTGATATAGATCAATCATGGGAGTTTCTTTTTGATAATTCACTATCCATTAAAGTTATAAATGAAACTATAGAGGAGTTTTATGGGAAAGATAAGATTGATAATGTCATTGAATTCAAGGATATACCTAAGAGTATCAAGTCAAAGTGTTCATGATTCTTACTTGAGGGTCCAAACAAGTGATGGTGGAATTCTTTGGTATAAGTAGATTTACATGTGATCATGGACTGGACGGGTTTCAAGACCCTCTTTTTTCAGTGGTTTTTACATATTCTCTAATAATGGAGAAGTATATAGATTTCCTCTCTTTGTAATAGGGAGATCATTCATTGTCTATGTACACTATTTGGTTTGTTGAGATGGTTCGTTTTTCTCCATAGGTAGTAAAGAATGACCAGATGAAGGCTTAGAAGTTACTACAGGGTTTGTGACTGTATATCAAATCTTGTATATTTATGGTAAATATTTTTACCTATGTATAGATTATAGACAGGGAGACTATGGCCGAGATAAACATGTCAATAAATTTTAGTTTTTATTCCCCTTGTACTCCACTAAATATAGGCTTCAGTGGTGTGAATGGGAAAATAGAAAGTATAAATATCATCGCAAGAGTGTTGGTGGTGGTTCCTAGTGGTACGCCTCCTCTACACCCTTAGTTATTGTTAGTAGTCTTCCTATGACGTTAGATCAATGTGTAAGCTTTATAAAAATTAGTTTTCTAGTCCTATACTAGTAAATATTTGTAATATTTATGGATTTTATGGTTCTCTATAGGTTTTCTATAGGACTGTGTCTATACTTTGATATGGTAAGGGATCGTTAGCTCCAAAGCCTGTTGTAGCATAGTTAGATTCTTCAAAGACTAGAGGGATCTAGCCACCAACCTAATGAGTGAAACACCTTTACATAGTAAATGATTTTCTTGGGGAGGTATACATAGGTCCAGAGATAGTGAGAGGTACCATCTTTATTTCATCTTAAGTAGATATTTATTTATTTGATACTGATGCTTCCCACTCATTTATATTTGGTTATTTTGTTTATTTTCATAAACATTGAACAGAGATCATGTACTTTTTCATATAGTTAGAGACACCTCATGGGAAGAGAAATGAGTAGGGGTTTTAGTGTCCATATCGTTCACTATCGATATCTAATGTAGAGTTAGTATTGGATTTTCAAATTCTCCACATGGATATTTTTTTACATCATCCTTATGATGGATTGGCTTGTTTCTCATCATGCTAAGGTTGATTGATATCATTGTTGTGTCTCATTTATTATGGCCAATGGGAACTCATGGATGTTTTAGATTCAGTGGGATCCAAGATATGGTCATGAAGGACATTTCTTCCCATATCTTAAGAGTTTATTTTCTATTGTAGCAGTTGATCCTAATGACGTGTCTTTTGATGTTGATCATCCCATTGTTGTTCAGTATTTTATAAGACGTTTACTAGATGATTTATTTGGGCTTCCTCTAGAGAGGGATGTATACTTTATAAATAACCTTGTCTTAGGTACACATACTATTTCATTATCTTCTTATCATATGGGACCAATGGGTCTGAATGAGATAAATATTCCATTATATGAACTAATATCAAATGGTTTTATTCACCATAGTGTTTCACCTTAGGAAGCCCCTGTGTTCTTTTCTAAGAAGGAAGGTGGTTCACTACGATTTTGTTTGGACTATATAAAGCTGAACCAGATGATAGTTAAGAATATGTGTCCTTTTATTTGTGTATATGATTTTATTGATCGTTTAAATTGGGAAATTTGGTTTTCAAATATTTATCTTCAATTAGGTTATCATCATCTCAGAGCTTGGGAGTCTGATATACCGAATATAGCATTCAATAGTTGGTATGGTTATTATAAATATATTTTGATGTCATTTTCTCTAACTAAATATCATATAGTTTTCATGTATTTAATGTATAAAATATTCCATGAGTACCTCGACACTTTTGTGGTAGTTTTTGTGGATGATGTTTTGGTTTATTTGAGATTTGATTTTGAGCACATAAATCATTTGATTTAGTTCTAAAAATCATGAGGACTCACTATTTGTATAGATATCTTTCAAAATGTATATTATAGATCTGAGAAGTGATGTTCTTATGGAACATTATTTCTATGCTTGGATTATTAGTTTACCCAAAAAATATGAGTGTCGTCTTATCATGGGAATATCCATAGAATAGTATTTGAGATTCCTAACTTCCTTGGTCATTCTAGATTTATCAATGTTGGTCATTTTGAATGTTGCTAAGGATATTATCTATGGGTTTTAATGAATTTTGACATCATCTCCTCACCTGATCTTACCTGAGCCTGGTAGGGTGTATGTGGTTTTCTGTGATGCTTCTAGTGCTGGTTTGGGTTGTGTGCTTATGCAGGATGAGTATAAAGTGGCTAATAGATATCAATGGATTCGATTTTATGATAATAATTACCCCACTCATGATTTATTTCTTTCCCTAGTTATGATTTCACTAATGTTTTAGAGGAATTATCTTTTTGGAGAGTATTTCATGGTATTTTCTGACTATAAGAGTCGGATCTATATTTTTTCATACAAATAATTGAATCTCAATCAAATGAGGTGGGTAGAACACCATAATATGTTTTACTTTGACATCGTCAACACCCTGTGGAAGGGTAATTTCATTATAGATTATATCAATATGAATGTACCATCACAATCCATTTTTGACTAGAAGGAGAAGTGGAACCATATGGGGATATTCACTCAGTTGCACATGTATGCTTAGGAGGAGGTTTAAGGTATGGATATGGCCAGTGTTCAAACACAACAATATCTCCATGATACTATTATACAGAATCAGTAGTAGGATTGAATGTTCAAGAGAATTTTAAAAACCGTTTATGGTGGGGATATTGTTTCTGGTTGGTCTCTCTCTTCAAGAGGTATTCCTAGGTTTGGGGATCATTTTTCCATTCTAGAATCAGTGAGGATATCAGTTTTATTTAACTATTATAGTTATTTTTGGGATATTAATAAAGGAACTAGGAAGATGTATTATTACATTATACAATGATTTTGGTGGCCCAGTATAAAGTGTGAAATTGCAGATTATGTGTCCTGTTCTTACACCTGCCAACAGATAAAGGAATGCATCTGAAACCTTATGGATTACTCCATCTTTTTCAAATTATAGTTTGGAAATGGGATGAGGTATCAGTGGACTTAGTTTTTGGATTACAATGGACTCTCAACGAGAGGAATGGAATATGGGATGATTGATCAATTGAAAATGTCATCCCATTTCATTTCGATCAAGGATAACTCTAATGTTGAAGATCTAGGTATGTTGAATATGAAGGAGATCTTGAGGTTATATGAGGTTCCTTTAGCCATTATTTCAAAAAGGGATTCTAGGTTTACTTCAAGGTTTTATAGGAGTCTCAAAGAGGCTATGGAGACTTAGTTCTGGTTGATAATAACTATCATCCACAAACATACGGTCAGGTGGAGCCTGCTTTTCAAATCCTATAGGATATGCTCTATGATTGTGTCTTGGACATCAATGGATCTTTCTAAAGCCATCTAAGACTGATTGGGCTTTCTTATAACAATAGTTATCAGTCATTTATTAGAAATGATCCCTTTGAGGCTTTGTATGGTCACCAATGAAGGTTACCTAATTGTTGGGTTGAGGTGGGTGAATCATCTTTGATGGGACTGTGTCTTATTCAGGAGATATCAATGAAGATTTATAATATACATCAGTATCTTGTTACAGCTCAGAGTGAACAAAAATCATATGCGGATCGATGGCATTTTTCTTTTTGATTTTTCAGTAGGTGACCAGGTTTTCTTAAAAGTGTCTCCTCTGTTGGGTCAGCAACGACTTATATAATAGTGAAAGTTGGCTCTGAGATATGTTAGACCATTTGAGGTCACTAAGAGACATGGGAAGGTTTCTTATCAGTTATCATTTCTGGTTCAGTTAATAACAAGTCATTATATTTTACACATATCACATCTCAGGATATATTATCTTGATACCTATCATGTTTTGAGTTGGGAAGAGATTGAGTTGAATCCAGACGTTTCAGTTGTAGAGCATAAAGTAGGGATCATTGATGATATATTGATATTCTTACATGGGAATTTTATTCTGTTAGTCTACGTGTTGTGGCATCACATATTAGATTTTCATGAGACTTGGGAGTCACAATCATTGATGGTGGAGTAGTGCCCTCGCTACTTTACTAGACAAAATTCTTCTATATGATATCACGGGAATAGAAAGTCTTATAGTGGGGAATTTGTAACATCCCATTACCATCTTTCAAATGTTTCACTTCCCTTGATTTTTTCGTATATTTTTGTGTTCATCTTGGGACCCCATATGTTTTAGATCTTTTACTAGGGGAACTGACATAAATTTCAAGGATGTCAGTTTTTTTTTTGAATTAATATAATCCATGTATAAATGTGTTAATCGATTTGTGGGGTTCTACCCAAGTTCATAGAATGTCTAGGGTGGTTTACAGTTTTCTATTGAAAAATTAGTTATCACTATCTTCAAGATGTATGTTTGTTTTAATTAATAGAGTTTAGTTATAAATGTGTCTTTGTATTTTTGGTGTTCTCCCCATGTTCGAAGAACATCTAGGGTGGTTTGGAGTTTTCTGCTAAAAACTGGAGTAATCACTATCTTAAGTTTAAATACACAACGTGTAATATTATTACACACTATGTAATTATTTCAAGATATATGTCATGAAATCTTAAAGAGAGTGAAAGGTTTACATATTATTCATTTAGAATCCTTGTCATATAATGATTAATTTCAGGTATTTAATATAGAAAATGAAATGGGGTTATCAGTTTATGTGTGATTTGTGGATTAAATAAAATGTAATGGGATTAAAAAACATTTAATTATCATGGTAAGGTATTTAAGGGTGACATAAAATTGATTTCTTATTTTATTCTTCCACATTCTATTTTTATCTTGACCTAGGTTCTCTCCTAGGTGATTTTTCTAAACTACTCTCTTCCAAATTGATTCGTTCAGCGATTGATAATTGTTGTAGTTGTGGTGAATTTATCTAGGTAATAAATAATTTATACTTATTCATTTTATTTAATCATAGTATCTTCTTTCCATTGTGATTTTGAATCCTTCACTCTATGGTGTTGATTCATCTTGATAACTTCAATATCTACTATGTGATCTTCCTCTAGAGGCTAACCCTTATTTTGGTTGTGGGGCGGTGGGAGAATCCATCAAGGTATGTTGTGATTTTTTATTTTTTCATTCTTTTTAAAAATTTAATTGATTATAAGATTTGTGGATTTATTCTTGGGCCTCTGATGTTGTATTTGTATTCCTTGTTGTTGATAGATCTCATTGAGAGCATGTGTGACCTGAGTTTGAGGTAGGTGGTTCCATGTCTATCATGTGTTAGATGATTAGTATATCTCTAGTTTTTAAACATGTTTTGTTATAAAATAAAATGGAATGATTTAATTATTGATTTTTGTGGGTGAAATGATTTTTTGATAAAATATGGTTTTCCCAGTATTTTGGTAAAATAAAAAGTATTTTCAAATCATATTTAATGATTTATAAAATGGTTTTTAAATCATGGTTTCAATGAAATGGGTTGAAAAAATTGTTTGTAAAATAGATAACATGGGAAGCCTTGGGTACATAGGTGGAAAGATTTGTAATAATCATCCTGCATTGATACTGTCAAGTGGTTTACTCATTGGGTGTTCCTATGCTTCTTAGGCATATTGTTTTAGGGACTTGATAGACACTATTAGGATGTTCCCTTTTTAGGGTGTTCCTATACTACCTAGATTCAATGCATTTTTATAGGTTCTTGATGTTTGTGTGATTGTCTATGTTGGGGGAATGAGTGTCCTAGATATCCAAACGTAGTGTGATCCCTGGCATGATGTTATCTATGCTTTGAATTATTTTGTCTTGTAATGTATAATTTGTACTTCCATGGATTTGATATGATGTGTGAAACATGATTTACATCTATATAATTAAAATTTGTTGAAATTTGTTTACCTTCATTATTTGGAGATATATAAAAATTGTAAAAGAAATGTTTTCCCATGAATTTTATATAAATATTGTTCAACTATTTATCATGCCTTGTTTTCTTATAGTTGTGCATTGTTCAAATTGTTGTACATAGACTTGGTATGGAACTCTTGGGTGGAATTCTACTGAGCCTGATAGCTCACACGGTGCATGCCCCTTTTGTGGTTCATAGACTGTTGTATGTCTTTCGATGCACCGAAAGTGAAGGTGGAATAATGAGGTAGCAAGTTCTATGTCACCTGGGTCTGGGTAGCAGGTGGTGAGATGGTGGGAGTTAACCATGTTATCACATGTAGATTATTGAAGTAGTTGTTCTAGTTTTGTTCTCCTTTGCAATTGGACTTATCACAAGGAGATTGTTTAGCAACTTCTAAGTTGTATTGTTTCTATTATCTTATTTTAGTAATGGAATAAATTTATCTCTTCTAATGTTTCTCTTATATATATATATATCAAGTTATCTTCTTAAGGATGGGAGAAATAATTCTCTATATTTCTTATTAATTCTTGGGTGCTAGTCACCAGCCCGTGGGGATCGAGAATGTCTTTTGGGTATGTGGAAATTGAGGTTGGGTACTGGTTTGAGAGGGTACATGGGTTAGGTTCATCATAATATACATGTTCCTTTTGTATTAAATACATTTCTATAAGTTTCTTGTGTATCCCACCTTTAAAACACTACATTTAGAATCAAATTTCAGAAATCATAAAATATCAAGTTGCCTTTTCTTTTGTAGTTACTAATTATTGTTACAATTGATTATCAAAATTCCAAAAATGATAACAGCAATAATATTTCCCAAAAATAATTAGTGAATGTTTCCTTCAAAAACTCAAACTAAATCTGGATCAAGTTGTAATCATTTACATGATCCAATATTGATATTCCTTATAATTGAATCATATTTAACATTCAATGTATTAAACATGATTTTTTGAGTTTTTTAGACTTCTTTTATATATCTACCAGTGGTGACATTATGTTTTTGTTCTTATTCTTCTCATGAATTCATAGAGTCACATTTTGGTCTAAGTTCATCATCACAACACCTAAATCCTTTCGATCCAACATTTCCCATTCATCTTTCTCCAATTTCTATAGCCTCTCACCTTTCAATATAATTTCAAGATCTTTCAAGATAAGATAGTTCCCTATCAACATCCTCCAGTAAATGATATATTTTCCATAAAATATTTTATCCAAATCTTCCTCACATCATCTCATTTTAATAGAATAATCCCTAGTAAATCATAAAACATTTGAGAATTATAATAATGGTACCTAAGTTGTTACTGAGAAAACCACCAAGCCTATGATAAATCCTATTGATCCTTTGATTATAATTGATAATAATCCTACATTAATTACAAACACTTAAGGTTCATCATCATATGACAACACTAGTAGAAATAGGTCACTGAATGTGGATCCTTTCAATATTAATAAACAATAACTATGAATAAGTGTCTTTACCTTAATCATCACACTAACTTTCACTTACCCATGTATGTTTACTCTATCTGACCAATAATTCAATAGAAAAAATTAAATAGAAATTAAATCATGTAAAATGAAATAACATGGTTTTTTATGTGGTCCAGACATTCGTCTTACATCCATGTGGAGAATCATCCCAATTATTCATTTCATCATAAGTAGAATAGTTACAATATCTAATTACTTTTCATCCATGTAGATCACTAAATTTTATCAAAGAGCTAGACCTCACTAGTGTTCCCACCCTCCTTTTATAGAGGGACATGCTGGGTCATCGGGTTGCTCCAACTTTTTACATTTGAGAGAAACTATTTGTTGCACTATGTAACTATAATGACATGTCCTTAAACATTACATAATATTGAATTAAGTTAATAATTCAAATTTAGGATACTTTCATGTTTAGATCATTAAAGAATTAGGTCATAACATATACATAACAACTTGAATATTACATGTAGACAATTCTACTTAGAATCCAGTTATTTCATAAAATAAAAACTCTTGAAAAAAGAGTCATGTCTAGTTCAATGTTTTAGACAGCATTACTTTTCCTTGATCCTATCATTGACCCTATTCATCATTAATTCATGTGAATAAAATTTCAAAATCTTTGGATGAGTATAAAAAGTTATGTAAGGATTATAAAATAAAGAAAGAAAACATTATTACGTCTATACATTCCAAGAATAATATCTTTACCATACCTCACCAAATCATAATATTTATGAATAACACATAGAAATCATAAATCATAAATGTAACTTGTGGCATCCATAACATACTTACATTGCATATTTCACAACTACGTAGGGAGTTACGTTGGAATACCCATAGTAGTATATTCCCTAAAATATCTTTGGAGAAACATTAACGTTTACCTCCTTCATGTTACCCAATTCATTAGAGATCTATCTCAGGCTCACCCACCCTAGGTTTATCACAGAACCACCCATATACATAAACAATTCCCAAGAACCATATCATATTAATAAGAATCATAGAGGAATGATAAAATTTCCACCTTTTAATCCAAATATATAATTTAATTCTATTGAAATAATCAATGATTTCTCATACCATTTTCAATACCAAAATATTTAAAAAGGTTATATGGTATTTATTTTCCTTTTAAAAAATCACTACGGCTTGTTAAGGATGTCAAATATCAAATGATACTCACGGTGGCGGAAAGGTCGTTGTTATTGCATAAGTTAAAAAGAAACATTCCTTTTTTTGTTTAGTAAAACTATTCATAGAAAAATATTACCTTTTAATGAAATGAAAAGTCAATGGGGTTTATACACTGTATAAAATAAAGTCGTGTATAAATGAAAATATTCCTCCATTGAAATGAGATTGAGATGAAGTCCCTTACATTGTGTCTGACTTGAATCGTTCGTTCTTTAATCTCTTGAATAATATACTAATGTTAATTTATAATTTCATTCAGAAACATTTTCATGTTCATTATTCATTTAATATCATGTATTACCATGTTATAAACATTAAATAATCATTTGAGTTAATAACAATTATTTTGTCGATATTTGGTACTTAACTCAAAAATGAACTTCTTATAATTAAAAGTTGTCCATGTGGTCAAAAGTCCATTATATAAAGAATTATATTCATGATTTAGATATCATATATATCATATATATCCAGTATATATATGTATTTATAATAGTACATATCATTTGGAGATAAGAAATGAAATGCACTGTTCATGGAGACGGTAAGCCGTACGTATGCATTAACACTACTTTCATTTCAATTTCATATTTAATGGAATGAAAATGTAATGATAAATAGGTATATTATAATTACAATATAATATAAAATATAATTTCATTAACTCCATCTTTATACATTCCACATATGGAATGAACGAGTCATATCACATTGAGGTGGCGGCAGTCTGCACTTTCTCAAATTAAATTATCGCGTTTACCCATTATGGAAACCATAAAGGTATAATATAAATGAAAAATGAATAAGTATAGAGACAATATAAATATAATATATATCACATATTAATTCATTTACATAATAATTTCCACTATAATAGGAGGTAGATGAATATTTAACAATCATCGTTTCGTGAGGCAGTAGTTCGCCATCCACCAAAACAGTATGTTCGTATCCATTAGATGGTGGTGTTTAGATGTTTTAGTTATAATAATTCTCATAACAACATACTATTATATTTAGTATACTTTTTTATAAATTAATGGAATAAATAGAGTTTAGGGGGTTTGAGAAGTAAAATAATAGAACAGAATTTGAGGGAAGATGTTACCTTTAAATCGGGTAACTCCCATTGGATTGAACCAAAAGTATCGCTTGAAGTGTCTTATTCCTAAGGTAATGTATCTATGTTAAATAAAGTCATTTTGGGAGCTTATTTTACTAGATGTGGGATGATCCAGTGGGCTTGAGAGGTGTGTGTAATGGGTTAGATGTGGTAGACATTTATAAGGGGGGAGGGTCTCTTTAGGAATGTTTGAAAGTATTATTTTATTATAAACTTATTTTCGTCTTTAAAATGTCCAAAACTAATTAATATATAATATAATACTTATCTTGTTCGAAATAGAATCATACAATAATAATTTTTAAGGTTTTGGAAACTTTTTTAATTTTTATAATCTCATTTATTTAAATTGTCAATTAATAAGGTAACCACTACATCATCATTGTATCATAAAGAATTTTATTTATTTGATGTCTAAAAATTATAGATAAAATACCATGATGTAGAAAATATTTTTAGCTTTCAATTTAATATTTATAGTCGAAACGATAACTTATATAACCCCATATAAAAATTGTTGTACTAAATGATATATGTTTATGCCATTTTTGTAATTACTTTAATTTAATTAATATAAAGTGTTATTATCATACCTAAGTGGCTCCATGGAGTCCCAAAATAGACCCAAGGATGCCATTTCTTGGAAATATCTCATCAAATAGGGTTAGGGAATGTTTAAGGGTAATTTAATATTACTATAGTATTAATTTTTTACCCTTATTTACCATATTTACCCTTTAACCATAGTAAATAAAATATTTATTGAAGTAAATATCCATAATGTATAAAAATAAAAGTTAACTATTTACAAAATTTGGACTTCTTGATTGAAAATATGTAATCCATTTTTCCAAATTCAAAACACATAAGTGGAAGAAATTAATTTAAAAATAATTCTTGTTGCCAAAACAAAAAAGAGTGTTTTTATGAAATAATAACTATGAAAAGATTTACACTTGTTTATATCCAATTTCAAAATGAAATTAATTACAATGAACAACATTGTGTTAAATTTTAAATATATAATATAATTCAACTTTTAATCAGTTAAAAATATAATCGGATTATATAGATAAATTATATTGAAAGAAGGTTTTGAATTAAAATACAGTATTTTTCACAATTCATTAAAAAATGAACATAATCAGGAAAATACCAAAATATCATCCAAAATAAATATTTATGTCCCAATCATAAATAATAAATTTATTTTTTAAAATATAATATATAAAAGTTAAAATAAATATATTTAAAAAGGCGTTGCCATCAAAAGGTGATAAAATGACCTTTTAAATAATATTATAGTATATATGATTAAAATGAAATTCATTCTTATTTTAAGCCTCTAAAATTTATTCTATAAATGTAAAAACATTTAAAAAACTTTTTTAATCATATTGTAGGTAGTTCTGTTCAATCCCTCTAATACAACAGTTAGGGGTTAACTACTATTTAAAATAATATTATTATTATATTATTTTTTGGTATAACTCAATGTTCTATGCAACGTAAAATTTTAGAGAAATACATTGTTTCATGTTGAATAAGCTATTAGACATAGAATCCCCTTAAAATTAAAATTAATATTTAATTCAAAAATATTAATAAATATGAAAATTTCATATTCTTTATTCACCTGGGATGTTACATCCTTCCCCCCATTTTGAAATTTTGTCCTCAAAATTTTATTTACATATCAAATAAATTGGGGTATCTATCCATCATAGAATTTTTAGATTCTCACATTTCCTCTTCAACCATATGGTTTTTTCACAAAAACATTTACCTAATTAATTACCTTATTTCGCAACAATTTCTCTCTTCGGTCTAGAATTTGGACTGGTAGTTCCTCCTAAGATATATTCTCTTCCAAATGAACTATATCTGGGCTCAAAACATGAGATGGATCTGGTTTATACTTTCTCAACATTGAATCATGAAAAACTATTATGTACCTAGGATAAACATGGGGGTAAATAAAATTTGTAGGCAACTGATCCAACTTATCTAGGATTTCATACGGTTCAATGAATATCAGAATCTGCTTTCCCTTCATACCAAAATGCATCACGCTTTTCCATGGAGAACCTTTGAGAAAGACATGATCACCTACCTCAAAAGAAAGATCCTTCCTCTAGTTATCCACAAAACGTTTCATCGTGCTCTGAGTTGTTATCATGTTCTTTTGAATCAATAGAACTTTTTCTTCCATCTCTTCAACCAATTTTGGTCCCATCAATTTTCTTTCACCTACTTCATCTCAAAAAGATGGAGTATGACATCACGTCTCATATAATGCCTCAAATGGAGCCATATGTATAATAGATTGAAAACTATTATTATAAGAAAACATAACCAAAGAAATATTTTGGTCCCAACTTCCCTGGTAATCCATTGAACAAGCACATATCATATCCTCCAAGGTCTGAATTGTTCATTCTGACTGCCCATCTGATTGAGGATGAAAAGTTGTAAAAAAAATTAATTCCGCAACCAACAACTTCTGAAGGCCTTTCCAAATGGTAGAAGTAAACCTGGGATCACGATCAGATACAATGGAGAGGGGAACTCCATGAAACCAGACTATATATTTAACATACAATCAATAAGGTTGATCTAGATATAGAGTATCTCGGATAGGAAAGAAGTGATCAGATTTAGTCCATTTATTAACAATAACCAAGATTGAATTATTACCTCGAGATGTCTTCGGTAATCCCACAACAAAGTCCATGGATATTTTTTCCCATTTCCATTCTGGCAGAGGTAAAGACTGAAGCATCCCTTTCAATAACTCCCACTTTTATATAACCCGTTGATAGTTCAAACACATCATAGTAATGTCAGCTATATCTCTTTTCAGTTCATCCCACCAGTAATACTACTGATGATCTATGTTCATCTTAGTACTTCCATAATGAAATGAAAACTAAGAACTATGAGGATCACATTATAATTCATTCTTAAATTTTGAATCCTAAGGAACACATAATCACTTCCCAAATATCAAAATACATTCATTATCAATGTTAAATTTAGGCAACTTACCCATCTAAACCAACTCTACATTTTTCTGTGACTCACTGTCTTCCTTTGGCGCTTTCTTAATTCTATCTGAGAGAGATGATTTCACTGACACCTCAAACAAAATAGAGGAATTTTTTTCACCAAAAAATTTTATGAAAAAGTTCTTCAAATCATTAATCAATGGATCTTATTCCAAATGTAATAAGGTTAATGTAGCATTTCATTTTTGACTCAAAGAATCAGCCACTTTATTTTCCTTTCCTAGATGTAATTGAATCATGAAATCATAATCCTTGATTAATTCCGACATCTCCTCCATCTCATGTTCAATTATTTCTGAGTGAATGCATACTTAAAACTTTTTTTATCGGTATATATTTCACACTTTAATCCATAAAAATTATTCCTCCAAATTTTTAATGAAAAAACAACAACAGATAATTCCAAATCAAGTGTAGGTTAATTTAACTCACGAGGTTTCAACTGATGTGAACAATAAGAAATTACCTGATCATTATGCATAAGGACATATCCATGTCCTTTCAATATTGTACATAAAAAATTCACCATCTCTTGAAGGTAAAGACAAAACTATATCATTCACCAATCTTCTTTTCAATTCCTAAAAACAATCGTCACATTATTTTTTCCAAATGAACTTAACATCTTTTTGAGTTAACTTAGTCAGTGGGCTAGATAACCGTGAAAAGTTTTCAAAAAACCTCCCATAATAAACTAATAAACCAAGAAAACTACGGATCATAGTTATATTTGTGGGTCTTGGCCATTCTTTAACAACTTTTGTTTTAGAGGGATCAACAGTTATGACATTTTTTGAAACAATGTGACCAAGGAATGACATTTTTTGTAACCAAATCCCACACTTGATGAATTTCCCATCCATTTTCTTTTTGTTTAAGGTTTTAATGTAAACCCTTAAATGAATTTCATGTTCCTCATTAATTTTGGAATAAACCGAAATATCATCAATAAACACAACAAAAAACTTATCCAAGAACTCGTAGAAAATTCTATTCATAAGCTCCATGAATACTACAGGTGCATAGGTTAACCCAAAAGGAATAACTACAAATTAATAATGGCCAAATCTAGTATGAAACACGATCTTTGGAATTTATGCTACATTTACATTCAACTGATGTTACCCTGACCTCTAATCAATCTTCAAAAAAACTGATCTCCCCAAAGCTAATAAAATAATCAATGATATGAGGGAAATGATTCCTATTCTTAATAGTGATGTTATTCAATTCTCTATAATCAATGAAAAGTCCCATTGAACCTTCTTTATTTTTAACAAGAAAGACAAGAGCACCCCATGGTGATGTTCTAGGTCGAATGAAACCTTAATCTAATAACTCCTTCTATTTTTTCTTTAACTATAAAAGTTCAATTTGAGCCATTCGATAAGGGGGTTTTGAAGTTGTCTTAGAATCATGACTAAGTTAACAGTAAATTCAACTTCCTGATCAGGTATTATAAAAGAAAAATCATCAAGAAAAACATCAAGGTAATCATTTACTATTGGAACATCATTAATCTAAATAGTTCCTTTGTTTTCAAAAATATGTACAAGGTAACATTCATTTCCATATTTTACTAGTTTCTTATATTCCTGATATGTTATCAAAAGTAAGGGTTTATGCTTGTACACAGTCTGAAATTAGTTATGAATAGAAATATCATTATCTATGCATTCAATCTTACCAGGATAAAAAGAATTCCAATCCATACCCAAAATAACATCAAACTCTACTTGTGTAAAATAAATAAGGTTTGCAGGTAGATTCTTTCTTCACACAAGTACATAACAGTTATTATAATTTATTTTTGTCTTCAAATTTCCTCTTAGTGTTTTTACCATATTCCATGGATTCATATCTTGAGATGGAATTCCAAATTCACTAGAAACTTTCTCAAAAATTAATGAATGTGTAGACCTTGAATCAAACAAAAAGTTTTAATAATCTAAATAAACAAATAGTGTACCTGACACTACTTCATTCAATCGCCCATAATCTACTGAAGTATTTTCAAAGGATTTCACCACCCCTTTCTACTTGTTATTTGACTTATTTCCCTCAGTTGAGTTCTTCGTTGGACACTCATTTGTATAATGACCCATTTCATTGCACTTAAAACATTTTAATGACTAGAAATTAGATTTTTTTCTTACCATTACCCTTATCTTTTTCAGAGAAATTATGAGCCTGATGTCCCATTTTACCACATCGGTAGAACTTAACAGAATTCAAAATACATTCCCCAGTGTGCTTTTGACCACAATTTTCACAAACAATAATCTTAAGTTTACTACCATCAGACCTTTATGAAGAGTTCTTCACTTTCTTCTTCCACATCCACCTCTTATTCTGTTGTTTTTCAAATAACACCTTATCATTGGAAAACTCCATTTACATATTCTGTGCACATCGAACATGTTTTTCATAACTTTTTAACTCATGATAATCTGAATCCTTTCGATACATTGGATTTAATGTTGAGTAAAAAAAATTAGTTTACTATCAAGATCTCATATGAAATTGGAGCATACCTTGCCATTTGGGTGAATTTTTCTTCATAAGAAGCCACTGAGTTATCCTCCAGCCTCAATTCAATGAATTTTTTTCCATTATAAGATGAACCTCCTTAAGAAAATATTTCTCAAGAAACATACCTTTGAATTTATACAAATAAAGAGAATCAGTCTCCTCACTATCCCTGACATTTTTAACCATGGACCACCACTGATCGGATTGACCTTAAAAATGGTAAATAGTGATACTATCCTTTTGATGTTCTGGACACCCCATGACATCAAAAATCTTCTCTAGTGATTTGATCCACACATCATCTTGCACAGGGTTAGATGACCCTTTGAATGATGGAGGACATTGCCTCATGAAATTCTCCACTACTGACATGTTCCTCTGTGACTGATATAGCTAATCTTGTGAATGGATACAACCACCATTTATAGCCTGATTTGAATATTCTATAACTATAAAAAACTACTCAGTTCCAATTTTTACCATCGCAAGTTGCTGATTTGGAAGGTTGTCTTCCTTCTGATGTCATCCCATCATATCTTCCTTGTTTCCTCTGCGGAAAACCATTATGAACCTAGAAATATCATTGGAAAAGTAAC
This sequence comes from Viscum album, assembly GCA_963277665.1. Taxonomy (NCBI): domain Eukaryota; kingdom Viridiplantae; phylum Streptophyta; class Magnoliopsida; order Santalales; family Viscaceae; genus Viscum; species Viscum album. The sequence goes on along the minus strand of OY728167.1, from coordinate 228,649,050 downwards.
ATGGTAATCTATAAATGCTATATCATTTCAATATTAATATAAATTAATTTATTGATATTAATATAACAATATCATAACTCTTAATGTTGTCTTAACCTTCCTCTAATACCAACTATAAGGACCCATCCTTAAACATTACATAATTTTGAATTAAGTTACTAATTTACATTGGGGATATTTTCAAGTTTAGAACATTAGAGAATTATGTCATAACATATAAATAAGAACTTGAATATTAAATGTAGAAACTTCTACTTATTATCAATTTTTTCATAAAATAAAAACTTTTGAATAAAAGAGTCATGTCTAGTTCAATGTTTTAGACAGCATGACTTTTCCGTGATCTCATCCTTAACCCTATTCAACTTTAAGTCATGTGAAAAATATTTCAAACACATGGTATGAGCATAAAATTATTAGTAAGGGTTATAAAATAAATAAATAAAACATTATTCCATCAATAAAAATTAAGCATAAGATCTTTAACATAACTCGTGAAATCATAATATTTATTAATAATATATAGATATCAAAAATCATAAATGTAACTTGTGGGATCCATAACAAAAATACATCTTAGCTTGCACAACTACATAGGTATTTATGTGGGAATACCCATCATAGTATATTCCCTAAAATCTATTAGGAGAAACATTAATGTTTACCTCTGTCACGTTACATAATGCATTGGAGAGCTATCTCGGGCTCACCCGACCTTGGTTTATCATGAAACCACGCATATTGGTAAAAAATTACCAACTGTTTAGAGGTGAAATATATATATGTGACGCCCTGCCCAAGGCCATTCATTAGTGCTTGGAGTTGGGGTAGATACATTGCATGAATTGTGCCTCTCAATATACTATAGTATGTTGACTAGTAGGAGGACCAAATCCATATATTGGGGAGTCTATTCCATTGAATTAGAGTAAGCAACAATGAAATATAAAAAACAGCATACACCACTATCATAATAGTACACACAAATAAATAAACACAATGATATAATAAATTCCATGTATAAGAGCATTTGGGGTTTTTTCTAGTGGAATAGGCAGCCCAGTAATAATGCATCACCCTGAGAATAATTCCAGGAAGCCCAAAACATTTAGGTATTTTAATGAGGTATTGTGGCAGGTTGAGTGTGGGGGGAGGGTGGTGGGCTGTGGGGGACTATTGGGATGAACTTCTGAAGACATGGGCATGAATAAGGAACAATATTGGTCGAAAATGGATAATGGCATGGTTATGATGTTGGAAACGAGGGTCTTGGCTGGGCGGTGCAGGTCTGATTGACAAGAAGTGTTGGGCTTCAGCATTCAGTGATGGCTGGGGTGTGTGATACTAGTTGATATCAAGAAGGATGTGGTGGGTCAGTGGGACAACGCTACGACAAAATAGTCTCGTTGGAGGGCTATGATGCGCAGATTGAATTTAGCAAAAACAATTGGGTTAGATATAAAGGTGTGGTCCCAGATAAGGTTAGAGAAAGGAGAAATCACCAGAAATTCTCTTTGATTTGATTTAATGAGAGGTTATGTATTTTACGTTGGTACCAGGCCCATGCATTCATGCATTTTTATAAGCTTACTAAGGATCTTTTCAGGTCGGTTGCTGTGGAAAAAAATATAGCATCATCTTGGGTGGCTATTTTTGTTTGGAATTTGGTCCTTGGGCTTGAAATGGCCATGTATAAAGTCATTGTGACTCTGGGTCTACAGACTATGTAATGGTTACCCCTCATCCTTTAAAATAGTATTATAAAAATTAATAAAAATATAAAGCCTTCGGGCATTCAGTAAATTCGATGTGGAATTCATACAATTATAAAAACCTTCATCACCCACTGGATTGATCCCAAATACAAAATAAAACAAAAATACAATGCACACATACTAGTCATACTACTATCGTCGGGCCTCAATAACCCTATCTCCAAATACTCATCGAGTTGTACCAACCCAATCATCAGAATGTCTAGTGCTCATTCTCATAGTTGGCAGAAGGTCTGCATACGCCCTGTGGTGCCCATATAGGGTGTGATAAATATATCTCAATGGGGTCTCACCAAGTTCCCCTAATGTACGCCATCATATACGTGAATGTGTGAAATAATTTAGACATGTCACAGAATCACCTTAGACATTATGTGCTAACCAGAGAACTATAAATCCATTTACATCATGTCATCATGTGTTAGCTAGGCCACCATGACAACCAATCATACCTACTTCAATGCCATGTCTGAATCCACCTCTTCACCTCAAAGTCTCGTGTCTTCCCATTGATTCCCATCACGTACTTGAAAACTCAGGCTTGAGCGATGTAGAAAACCACAACCGACTACTCGTAGACACTAGAAACAATCATAAATCCATAATCATTGACCCATCCCTTCTCACTCAATAGAGTTCTATTGGTCTTGTATAGCATCAGCCACAACCCAACCATAAGGGAATTCTTCGACCCAGCCTATCCAGGAAACTTCCATCATGTACACTAACCCAAGACAGGTATGGAAAGACCCTTGAATCGAAACACAAGCATTAGGTCACAATCTTCACAATGACCCAATCCATACATGGCAAGGTCCTCAACCAAATACATAATGAAATAAGGCATAATCATCACACCGACCCAACTTTTTAGACTCTGGGGTGGTCACATCACAATGACTCATCCCTACAGAATCTAGGGAAGTCCAACATACACATGACAAACACCCATGTCCACAACCCCCCACACAACACATCAACATATCTCAGGGCACTGGTCATTTGAGGCCAAACCCCTTACTGAAGCACATCTCACCTCACCCATTAGTGCATCCACTAGATCCTACAGACCCACTATAATCTTTGACCTTTGATACTAGCTCCCACTAATCACCCATCTATGATGTCACTTCCCAATGAATACTTCAAAATATACCCAAAGGTCCACTATAACCTCTCCAAGAACTTGAAAAACTTCTAGACCTCCTCCCAGGGGACTGTCATAAGTTTCCATGCTATATTCAGCTTGGCACCCCAATGGATGGTCATGAACACCACTCATGACCCACACCTGGGTCCCAAATCACATCTTATAAGATAGATCTCTTATCCCATCACCCAATGGTAACCCTCTTCATGACACATGTATACTTCGAAATGAATATTCCCAATAAAAATGTCCACTGAGTTCTCACACCACCCTCAAGAGTGTGTCACTGATCATGTGTGAGAAGAGAAATCATCCCACCTATCACTACTAAGACTAATCCTCACTCAACCTACCAAATAGACCCATATAAAACCTTCATAGGCTTCCCACATCATTTATCGAACCCCATGGCCTCCCAATGGTATCTTGTTATCTTATTCAACACCATATCCCCTTTGATACATAGCCTTCAGGCGATCCAAAACTGCTACAATGATAAGGAGCACTCATCCAAAGCATAGGAGACCCAATCTCATCGTGTATATTTATCCAGGTCATATCCACCCCTTTATATTCTACCTGATCCCATGAAGCATGCATGAAATGGGAAAATATTACATAAAAATTCATATGATATTTCATTAAAGGGACCACCTAATTCTATCCAGGAGTTACCATCTGATCCAAGCTCCGCTGAACCTCACCCTAGCCCATCCATGCCTTGTTCGAGATCACACTACCATGAATGATCCTACCTCTCATCCTACATCATAAAAAATTAATTATAAACCTTTATAAATAATTACATAAATTAAAACAATCATGGTATAACAACCAAACAACTCACTGAGCATAACTGTGCTACCAGAACCTTGACTGACTGTACTCGAAGGGTTCACATCACCCCCATCAACCTTGATAAAATCCATAACCATCAGTGAGCCCAGTTAGTGGGATGGGCCATTGGTTGTCCCACCGGATGGCTGGTGGTGGATCACTAGCTAACCGGTGGTGGTGTTGATAATATTCAATAGCCTTGGACTTCTGTCCTTTATATAATGTTTCTTAAACCCATGGATAACCACCAATCCATTGAATATTATTCAGAAAAACCCATTTCAGGATGTCTGAATGCTCAGAAGTCCTACAAAGATTCCATTTATCAAAGAAAACCACCCACCAAATAGAAAATTCAAATTCCCTTGTGAATTTTCTACCCTTAGTGAAGAGGGTCATTACTATTTAAGTTTAGAATTTTGTGTAAGCATCATATCAAAGACAAAGGACATAAAAAACCATTAATATTGTGTATTGCAAACACCATTTGATCCATTTTGAGATATCCATAAGTATTATATTCAATTTGTGTAAACATACATTGGTGTTTGTGTAGCCATCATATCAGTCTGTATAAACATCATCTACACAACGTTAGAATCATTTTCTAAAGGATGATCTGTGTAGAAATGATTTTTCCCTATATAACCATCACCTATGTCTATCTAGGCCTGATTCCACTCGTGTATATACATGAGATTTATAAGCATCATCTGAAGAATCCAATCACTTAAACATTAGTACATAGTGAAAATTCATTTTTTTTCTCGATGAATAATGGGAATTCCTTATTTTATATTTGATAAAGAAGATGAGTGGGAAGATTCTTTGACTACTTTTTGAAGATGAAAACATCAGAAAATTAATGTGATACAAGCTGTGAATTGATGAGAAAATGATCTTCATGTTTTAGAGAATAAGATCAATCTTGAGGAATTGTTGAGATTCTTTCTAGGTTTAAAAAATGGATATTCGAAATTTTTTATATTTTGATGAAATTCAATTAGACAGTGCATGTGTTATTCCTCATTATTTAAAATATTACAAAATGTTGTGATTTAAGATAGTTTTATAAGAAATAAGTGATCAAAGGAATACGAAAATCACTTATATATATATATATATATATATATATTTCAGATGATAATATTAGAAAATCCCCATTTGTGATCAGAATAGAGATTTAAATGTGAATATGCATAATTTGATCAAAAATGTATTAAATATAAAAGTGAATTTTTATTCAATATGAGTCTTTTGAATCCAAGTATTTATGAAGCTATATTCTTCGGTGTTTGAAATAACTGTTTAGTTATGTATGATGTGAAATTGGGTAATTCTAACTGATGTAAATTTAAGGGAACTCCTATAAAATTAAATTATGCCACAGTTAAGGAGAAAAAAAAGAAAATAACGATCATAGATAATTTTCACATATAAAAAAAGAAAAAAAAATGTGAATGGGAATCATGGATAATGATTTTAAGTATTTTTAATATTATAAATATGGATAATGATATTATATGTTAAATTATAAATAAAAATTAAAAGAAAGAGAGATAGTGTGTGTTCATAAAGTCCAAGAGCTATATTTGAGATAAGAACTAGATATCTATCTTAAAGAAGAATGTGGAGGATCTGATACCAAACTAATGAAGAAGATGTATTGGGTTTCATATAATAAGAAATAGGTAACATCTAACCATGATTTTGAGATCAGATCGAGTGAGTCGATGTTACAAGAAGAATAAAAGAATAATCGACTAACTGTGCCTATTTTTTACTCATAGTGTTGAGAATATTAGATGATATGGAAATTTTGGATTTTTTTAAGATCATAGGATCTTCAGTTGATTTGAGAAATCCGATTAACTTGTTTTATATAAGATCAGTGAATTGATCTTTGAGTAGAAATCGAGTTTTAGGGTATTCTTGAAGACTTATTGACATTCAATGTATCTAAAACATAGTGGAAATAGATCATACTATGGATGTAGATTCATCCATGTGTTGATCAATGGTATATTTCTTAAAGGATTTGAAATAAACACTTGTATATACATAGTGAAAATCCATAGATTTCGTGGGACTCTGGGTTTTTAATAATATCACAGTGCGACTCTGTGATAACAGTGAGTAGTTTTTTTTGGAATTCCTATGAGAAGTAGGCAGTTGTATTCCTACAGAGAATCTATAAAGGTGTTTGAAGCACCAACCATTGTATTTGTTGATTTATTTTAGTGTAGAAACCATGATTGGGGGAAATGAACAATCATGATAAGCAGTGGGACTTTAAGCCACCCCTTATAAAAATACCATAACATCTCTTTATTTTATTTATGTTCATTTCATGTAGAATGATTTCTTGTTTTTGTTTAGAATAGATCCAACATTGATTTCTAGAATAAAGGTTTATAATCAAAGGGGGTTAAATATTATAAGAAGATTTGATGATTTTTAGACAATAGACAACACCTGATTCACCCCCAACCCTCTAAGGTGTCTGCACAGATCCTATGTGTAACTTCAATTGAAATCAAATAATAGGTTCCCCTATGGTTGGATTTTAATTTTAAATGCATAGGTATTTTTATCTACCTTGATAATGTTCATATTTTTAGAATTTTTTTGAAGAATTTCGTTTCATAGAAGAAATAAATTTTATTTTTTTTTCTTACACATGTGTAATTCACTCCAATTATTATTAAAAACAAAGAAAAAAAATCCCATGAAATTAATAAAAATCTCAATATAGAATGAAGAACCACTACATGAAGAAGGTAGTCAAAGTGGTGATATTTGTTCAAGAAGTGATGATACTGTAGGAATTAAATATGATGATAATATATATTGTGATATTTGGGGTTACATGAAGAATGTTATTTATGATGTTGATTCTTATATATTTGGGTTTATTCAGGATCTAGATGATGAAAAATCATAGCAGATAGAAGATGTGAATGCAATTCCTAATGAATTGGTCATACATGTGTAAAAATTTAACTCTCTCATCAAAGAACTGAAAAGCATGGAGACATACATAAATATTTGTTGATATAAATTCTCAATAAATTACATAAACATGAAATATTTTATTTTGGGGGGAGATAAGATTATAAAATTCAGTTAAGAGTGGTTCTATGATTTGGAAGAATATTAAAAGGCTAATCTTTGAGTCATGGAATGTAACACCCCAAGATTTTATAAAAAATATTCATTTTTATTTCATTAATGTCTTGTGTTGTATGCTACACCAAAAGGAGCTTGCACAACACGCATCCCTGACTTGGCTTGCATTACACGCAAGCACGACCTTCCACAATAGCGTGTGTTGTACGCAATACCGAGTTTTTCTAAACAACCATATGCTATTAAAATATTATTAAAACAAGCCGTCATGAATAGTAATAACCACTTTTTGAAATTTTGTAAATTTTTCTTTTCAAAATGGACTTCATTTTTATCGAAATTATCTTAGGGTGAAATGTTGGTACTTTTCAGATAACTTTCATATTCTGATGAATAGTGAAAATTACTTAATTTTAATTAAAAACAACTTTTTTAATAGAAATAATTAATAGTGATAAATTATTAATTTTAGTGGTTTTGAAGTATATTTAGAATATATTTTTACAATTTAATACAATTTTGGTCATTGGATGTAATTTCACATTTAAACCAGAGATAAACAAGTGTCAATCTTTTGATAGTTATTATCTCTTAAGAACACGCTATTTGTGTTGACGATGGGAATTAATTTTTAAATTAATTAATGCAACCAATATGTTTTGAATTTGGTAAAATAGACATCATTTTTGAGTTCATAATATCAAATATATCTTAGGCCTAATTTTTTGTATTTTTCTGGAAACTTTCTTTTTTTGATGAATAGTGAAACCACTAAGTGGTAGTTAAAAAAATTAATTTTTCATAAAAATCTAAGGTTCGGCCAACAGACATAGATAAGGTTATATATATTAATAATAAAAAACTTGGGGTTTTTTTGGCTTGTTATAGTAAGTTTATTAACCTTATAGTATAAGAACACAAGAAGACACGGTAAAAGAAAAATTATTTAACTTAATGTTAAATCTAAATGATAAGGTTACAATAGGAACCTAAACTTGTATAAATTCTATTTGATGAGAGGATTTCGACCCATCCCCACCTAAGCTTCTAAATAAATCAATTTGGATCTATTTAAAACCGAATTTGGCTTTATAATAAAATAATATTTTTAGTTTTTCCAAAGGAGCCCATCTCCTCCCTTATAAAAGGGCACCTCCTCCCTCTCTTCATCACACCACTTTGAGCCTTCAATGTCGTCCAAACTCTACCAAATTATCTTATCCACTTTTCTAGAAACATCCTAGAGGTTCTGGTCTTCCTCAAAGACCAATTTTTGTGCCCTAAAAGGAGATCTCAAAGAGGCACTTCAAAGGAGAGGTAATGTCCGTTACCGATTCTTTCAACTTTATTTCTTCTTCCACTTCTTCTTCTTAAGTTGTTACATTATGAATTAATAACATCAGTATCACTAATATACTAATATGTTATTATAAGTATGATACAACCCTATTTCACCATCTATCCATCCTACGGAAAATGAAATCACCGCGCGTGCGTACGTACGGACTACCGTCTCCATGCCGTGGTGTAATCTATTTTCCACCACCATCTTACTTGGATGGTTATAATGGTGTAAATAATAACTATATATGATTATTGTAAAGTGATAATGATTCTGAAATAGTATACATACACTCCAATAAAATTCCACGATCCTGAGAACGATATCATCGCTCGTGCGTACGTACGGACTACCGTCTCCACGACGCGATGAGATTCATTATCCATGTTAACCATTCATGAATGATTATAAAGTATATATAATAAGTAATCATGAAATATATCACATAATAATGATAGTTTATTTATGTGTATATATATTTATGTCATCTACTTAATTCCATTCAACTCAAGAAAGAAACAATAACAGCGTTCATGTGTACGTACGGCCTACCGTCTCCATGAACGGTGTATTTCTTTCCATTTACTGATTTATTATATATATGTATATTATGAATATATATTATATATAAATAATGTATTATATTCTGTAATTAATTAATCATGATCTAAGTAATCATATGAATAATTACAAGTCAAAACACGGACGACAAATGAAACAATTTTACCCAAAACGCTCTTTAACATGGAATTTAAAAAAGAATAGGTAATATAAAGTCATAAGTGAACCATATATGATATCATAACAATGAGTATGATTTTTTAATAAGTAAATGGCATTATTTAAATCATTATATAGGAGGTTCGGACACTTACGAATCAAATCAAGCCTATGGTAAGGGAAATATCACAATCTCATTTTTATCCGAGATTGTTTATACTTTGAAATTTACTGGGGTGAATTTTATCATCCACATCCATGTTTCCTCAATATGTAATATTTACATCATTCTAAAATAGTTTATATCCAATTTTACCCTTCGGTGAGTTTCTAGTAAAATATATGAAAGGAATCTTTTGTCGTTTTTCGTACGAGGTACTTTTTGACTTTTCTGACAAAAGTACGAGAAGAATGTTTTCTTTTAACTTATATCACATGAATGGATTTTAAAACATTATTTACAAGAAGCTTCCTTTACAAGTTTTCAAGTTTATTTGTAATCAACTTCTTTTAGTTTAAAATTGTATGAAATGTTAAGAAAGGAAAATGTTTTTGAAGTAGAAATGATATTTTCCTCAAAAATGGAGTTCAAGTGTTTTATCAAAATTATATTCCATTTATGATAATAAAGGATTATGTTTCTATCCCTATTATTACATTGATTTGATTATGTTGTGATGGAATTATTTTTATGAATTCCTTTATCATATATGAATTGTTTTATGATGTCACGATGTTTAATATTCCCATTTTTATTACATGGGTTATGCTATGATGTATGGTTTATGATTTTGTGGCACACATAAGAATGGTATCATTATGAGATGGTTGGGACCTATATCTCCATCTAATTCATTAGGTAAAGATTTTATATCTCATGAGATTGACATGGCTGGAACGGCAGGTTAAACCGGTTCAGTAAAACAGGACTGAAACGAGGAGTGAACTCAGTTCAGAAATGGACTTTGTCCACTAAGATAGTCTTGGAAATGAGTCTTGACTAATAAGAAATGATTCTCTATGATTATGTGTGCATGCCACAATGATTCATGTATTATGTTATGATTATTGGGATTACATTTCACTACCATGATTTATCCCATGTTACGAAATTATGATCTCTTTTGCAGGGTAAGATTTCCAAATTGTTATGTTCTTATGAATATGATGTGATTGATATTTCTTTTGTTTACCCTTACCGAGCATTTGAGCTCACCCATTTATGTTTTATTATCCCTAGGATATAAATAAAGGTTTTAGGTAAGGAAACAAAAAGTGGAAGATCTTTATGGGAGATTTTGAAGATCTTTCACCATGATTAGAAGATTACGTTCCAAGTTTGCAAAGACACTAAACTATTACGGTCCTTCTGTGTCTGTTTTTGTTATGTACTAAGTATTCCGCAAAAGTAATGTAATGACAATGTACGTCAAGCTTCGGGTCTCTACAGTTGGTATCAGAGGAAAGTTTTATTCAACCTTTGGAAACTAGGATGTGAGAACAATAGTGAGATCCCTAGAGATATTTATAAGGTATGTCTAGGGATGTCCCTAAGGTTAAGTATTAGTATAGGTTATAGTCCTAGAATTTCGCTAAGTATATTAGAATTAAACCTAAGATGTTAGATATTGAAGCTACTCCCCCTTTATTATGTTGTTTTCCCTAGCATGATTTTTGCCTCTCACACTATTCCTTTTTGGGTTTTAGACGATGGCTAGAACCCGAAGGAACCATGTTGATCAATGCAATGGACAATGCAATGATTGTCCTCTTGAACAAATAAACGTTATGGGAGATGGAGTGCAAAATTTTATTGCTATACTTACACAAGCTATGAATCATTCTGGACTTCCAAATGAGCAGAGAAGGGAACAATATTCTATTGAGTCCTTCATGAGGCAACGTCCACCTTCTTTCAGTGGGTCTTCTGATCCACTTGTTGCTGAACAATGGATCAGTACCATGGAAAAGATATTTTCTGTTCTTCAATTTTCTGAACATGATAAAGTCATCTTAGCAGTATATCGTTTGGAAGGTGAAGCTGATCAATGGTGGAATCTTATCAAGAATATGAGGCAAAGAGATGAAATTGAGTCCATGGAATGGGATGAGTTCAAGAACTTATTTTCCAATAAGTACTTCCATCATATTCTTCGAACAAAGATGGAGAAGGAGTTTCTTGAACTAAAGCAAAAGGATAATGAATCTGTTGGTATATACGAAGCGAATTTTACAAAGCTTGCAAGGTATGCATCTGGATTTATCATCCAACCTGAAAGTAAAGTTGATCGATTTTAAAGTGGCTTAAAACCAAATCTTCAAAGGGCATTAGCTATAAGAGACTTCTGTAGCTATGAAGAAATTGTGCGTTGTGCTATCATGGTAGAAATGGATGTTGGTGTTACATATCCATCTCATAGTTTTGAAAAGAAACGAAAGATGGAGTTCAAGGAGAAATCTCAGAATAATGGTGAAAATAATATGAATGTTTTCTTATGCACAAAGTGTGGAAATAAGCATGGTGGAGATTGTCTTAAAGGGACAAGTAAATGTTTCAAATGTGGCAAGGAAGGTCATCAGGCATTTGAATGCCGCAATGATGGGAAGAAGATGTCTAATGATGCAAACAAAGGAAGGGATACACAGAATGAACCTACTACACTTCAATGCTTCAAGTGCAAGTAAATGGGGTATTATGCTAATAAATTCCCTAATCCAAGGGTTAGTGATGATCAACATGAGCAACCACTTAAGGCAAAGTACAAAGGGAAGTCACATGCGATCACCATTGGCGATGTTGAATATGAAAACGATGTGGTGGAATGATTAAGTGTTTATGTAATGGGATTCCAAATTAATGTTGTATATAGTATCGTGGAATATTGGAATATTTATGTATTGGTCTATTGTGGTTTTCAATAATTTTATGGTACCGGTAACCATGGGAAGTGATTGAGATATTTTTGGTAAGCAGATGATATGCGCATAATGAAGGGATAAGGAAAAAATGAAATGTTTGACAGTATTCATGAGCTCATGATTGATATAAGGACTAAGTGATATCATGGTTTGAGTATAATGAATTTTGAGGATTTTGGTTTGTGGAAAGTGTTAACTTTTACCTGCATTCATGTTTTCACTAAGGATCAATGGGTATTCATTCTTCAAGAGAATACATGATTTAGGTATTCACATGTTTTTAATTTGACTAACAAGATATATCTTATGATATATGGGGGATAAATGATGGCATTCACGTGATTGTTATGTGACATTTCAAGTAATCATTTTCTTTATACTATGATCTTGGACCGAAATATTTTAGATAAGCCTAAAGATTGGAATGGATTATGTTGGACATAAGTTATTATTGTTTAAGGATAGAAATTTTTTCGATATTATTGATGGGATGTTATAGTAATATAGCTTTAGAAAAAGGACAACCTACAGGACGGGCGACAGCCCATCGCGTCGGACAAGGCTATGGGAATCGAACCTACAACTGATGTGCGACTGGCCTTTATCGCCTACCACTGGCCTACAAGAAGTCCCTGGTTAGTAGAAACTAATTTTATTTTATTACACATTATGATATATGAAGTATAGGTTCATTCTTGGAATCGTATATGATTAACCTCACCATAGATGGACTTATGTATATTTGACATCTTTTGCTAACCTTTTGTTTGAAACAGATGGAATGACCCATCATTCTATCACATGATCTATTAACACTTCATGAATAACAAATTCAACTTCATTTATTTAAGAGATGAAGTGGAAATTGTTCAAAGCACGAACAACAGTGAGATTGTACCAAAATAAAGTAATTATTTATTCTAATTAAAATTCATCAACTTTAGGGAAATGATTTTGAAAACCAAAAATGTTGTCCTAGTGCTCTTATATCTGATGAATCAAATGGTACCATAGATCATCACAAATTTATGGCTTTGTGATTGCTGGATTTTATATAGCCATGTTCTCTACCACTCTCCATCAGAACATGATGGTTAGATTTCTCTTCCATATCCATATTTTCACCTATGTGGAAACCCAGTGATTAGTTTGTTTGGGTAACCGTTACATTTCATAATTTAGTTTTTAAAGCCATGTTTTGGTATTCCTTTTTATGATGTGGGTTTCTATTAAAGAAACTTTCGAGTAGTAAACCATTTATAACCCCGACGAATTTCGAGGGCGAAATTCATTTTAAGGGGGGTAGAATGTAACACCCCAAGATTTTACGAAAAATATTTTTTTTAATTTCATTAATGTCTTGTGTTGTACGCTATACCAAACGGAGCTTGAACAACACGCATCCCTGACTTGGCTTGCATTACACTCAAGCGCGACATTCCACGATACCGTGTGTTGTACGCAATACCGAGTTTCGCTAAACAACGATATACTATTAAAATATTACTAAAACTAGCCATTATGAATAGTAAGAACCACCATTTGAAATTTTTTAATTTTTTTTTTAAATGGACTTCATTTTTATCTAAATTAGATTAGGGTGAAATTTTGGTACTTTTCGGATAACTTTCATATTCTGATGAATAGTGAAAATTACTAAATTTTAATTAAAAGCAAATTTTTTAATCGAAATAATTAATAGTGATAAATTATTAAATCTAGTGGTTTTAAAGTATATTTAGAATATATTTTTACAATTTAATACAATTTTGGTCATTGGATGTAATTTCACATTTAAACTAGAGATAAACAAGTGTCTATCTTTTGATAGTTATTATCTCTTAAGAACACGCTATTTGTGTTGACGACGGGAATTAATTTTTAAATTAATTAATGCAACTGGTATGTTTTGAATTTGGTAAAATTGTAATCATTTTTGAGTTCATAATATCAAATATAGCTTAGGCCTAATTTTTTGTATTTTTCTGGAAACTTTCATTTTTTGATGAATAGTGAAACCACTAAGTGGTAGTTAAAAAAATGAATTTTTCATAAAACTTAATTTTACCGCTTCTGTGAATGGAATTTCAAAAATCTGAGAGACACGGTTGGTTTCAGTATGTAAAATTTGGTTCAATGAGATGAAAATAATTTTTGGTGAATAGTAACTTTTTACTTTTTTCTACCACGGTTAAAAGTAAATACGGTAATTAAGGGTAAAAATGTTATTATTATTACCCTAACACATGTCCTAATTCTATTGGATAAGTGTAATTCGACCAAAAACAACCTTAGGAATAAAATATGGCCATTTAGGCCCACTTGGATTAGATTAGGACATTTATTATTATTTAATTCAAAGAAGAGTTAAAAGAGTTAAAATTAAAGTTTATTTACTACAACATTTTTAATATAAGGTTATAAATAAGATAAATTAGATTGTAAATATTCATTAGAAAGATAATAAGATTTTTTACATAATGTTATTTTATATATAATTTTTAGACATTAAATAAATTAATTTATTTATGACACAAGGATGATTGTGTAATTACCATAATAGTGAAAAATTAGAATAATTGATATTATAAATACCCAAATAAATATAATTTGAGACTTTTTATGAATTACACTAATTTTATAGGTTAACATTACATGTTAGTATTGAGTTAAATAACTTTTTTCGAACTAATCATTCTGTTATGATTTTCACAAAAATCAATTACTAAATAGTGTCAAAATTGACATAAAATAGTTTTTAAAACCAATATTATATTATTAATTGTTATTTTACTCTTAAAAATATAAGGTTTGGCCAACTGACTTAGATAAGGTTATATATATTAATAATAAACAACTTGGGGTTTGTTTGACTTGTTATAGTAAGTTTATTAACCTTATAGTATAAGAACATAAGAAGACACGGTAAAAGTAAAATTATTTAACATAATATTAAATCTAAATGATAAGGTTACAATAGGAACCTAAACTTATTTAAATTCTATTGTATGAGAGGATTTCGAACCCTCCCCACCTAAGCTTCTAAATAAATCAATTTGGAGATATTTAAAACTGATATTTCCTTTATAATAAAATAATATTTTTAGTTTTTCCAAAGGAGCCCCTCTCCTCCCTTATAAATGGGCACCTCCTCCCTCTCTTCCTCACACCACTTTGAGCCTTCAATCTCGGACAACCCCTGCCAAATTCTATTCTCCACTTCCCTAGAAACATCCTATAGGTTCTGGTATTCCTCAAAGTCCAATTTTAGTGCCCTAAAAGGAGTTCTCAAAGAGGCGCTTCAAAGAAGAGGTAATGTCCGTTACCGATTCTTTCAACTTAATTTATTCTTCCACTTTTTCTTCTTAGGTTTTTTCATTATGAAGTAATAACATAAGTATCAATCATATACTTATATGTTATTATAATTATGAAACAACCCTATTTCACCATCTATCCATCCTACGGAAAATGAAATCACCGTGCGTGCGTACGTACGGACTACCGTCTCCACACTGTGGTGTAATCTATTTTCCACCACCACCTTACTTGGATGGGTATAATGGTGTACATAATAACTATATATGATTATTGTAAAGTGATATAGATTCTGAAATAGTATACATACACTCCAATACAATTCCACGATCATGAGAACGATATCATCGCTCGTGCGTACGTACGAACTACCGTCTCCACGACGCGATGAGATTCATTCTCCACGTTAACCATTCATGAATGATTATAAAGTATATATAATAAGTAATCATGAAATATATGACATAATAATGATACTGTATTTATGTGTATATATATGTATTCCATCTACTTAATTCCATTCAACTCAATAAGGAAACGAAAACTGCGTTCATGCGTACGTACGGCCTACCGTCTCCATGAACGGTGTATTTCTTTCCATTTACTGATTTATTATATATATGTATATTATGAATATATATTATATATAAATAATGTTTTATATTCTGTAATTAAGTAATCATGATCTAAGTAATCATATGAATAATTACAAGTCCAAACATGGACGACAAATGAAACAATTTTACCCAAAACGCTCTTAAACATGGAATTTACAAAAGAACGGGTAATATAATGTCATAAGTGAACCATATATGATATCATAACAATGATCATGATTCTGGAATAAGTCAATGACATTATTTAAATCATTATACAGGAGGTTCAGATACTTACGAAGAAAATCAGACCTATGGTAAGGGAAATATCACAATCTCATTTTTATCGGAGATTGTTTATACTTTGAAATTTACTGGGGTGCATTTTATCATACACATCCATGTTTCCTCAATATGTAATATTTACATCATTCTAAAATAGTTTATATCCAATTTTACCCTTCGGTGAGTTTCTAGTAAAATATATGAAAGGAATCTTTTGTCATTTTTCGTACGAGGTACTTTTTAACTTTTCCGACAAAAGTACGAGAAAAATGTTTTCTTTTAACTTATACGGCATGAATGGATTTTTAAAACATTATTTCCAAGAATCTTCCTTTACAAGTTTTCAAGTTTATTTTTAATCAACTTCTTTTATTTTAAAATTGTATGACATGTTAAGAAAGGAAAATGTTTTTGATGTAGAAAGGATATTTTCCTCAAGATTGGAGTTCAAGTGTTTTATCAAAATTATTTTCCATCTAAGATAATAAAGGATCCTATTTCTATCCCGATTATTAGATTGATTTGATTATGTTGTGATGGAATTATTTTTATGAATTTATTTATCTTATATGAATTTTTTTATGATGTCACGATGTTTAATATTCCCATTTTTATTACATGGGTTATGCTATGATGTATGGTTTATGATTTTGTGGCACACATAAGAATGGTATAATTATGAGATGGGTGGGACCTATATCTCCCTCCAATGCATTAGGTAAATATTTTAAATCTCATGAGATAGACATGGCTGGAACGACAGGTTAAACCGGTTCAGTAAAACAGGACTGAAACGAGGAGTGAACTCGGTTCAGAAATGGACTTTGTCTACTAAGATAGTCTTGGCAATGAGTCTTGACTAATAAGAAATGATTCTCTATGACTATGTGTGAATTCCACAAAATTTATTGTTTTATTTTAGGATAATTGGGATTACAGTTCACTACCATGATTTATCCCATGTTACGAAATTATAATCACTTTTATAGGGTAAGATTTCCAAATTGTTATGTTCTTATGAATATGATGTGATTGTTATTTCTTTTGTTTACCCTTACTGAGCATTTGAGCTCACCCTTTTATGTTTTCTTTTCCCCAGGATATAAATAAATGTTTTAGGTAAGGAAACAAAAATTGGAAGAACTTTATGGGAGATTTTGAAGATCTTTCACCACGATTAGAAGATTACGTTCCAAGTTTCCAAAGACACTAAACTATTACGGTCATTGTGTGTCTGTTTTTTTTATGTACTAAGTATTCCGAAAAAGTAATGTAATGACAATGTATGTCAAGCTTCGGGTCTCTACATTGAAGATTAGTTGGATATAAAATCTAATAGAATTTAAGACCTTGGTAAGTATATAAATGATCATAGTAAATTTAATGAGTATCATGTTAAAAATTTGAAGAGTTATTTTGAAGAGACATTGAAATCAGTTGAGGTCAAAAAAATATCCTTCAACTTGAAGTTCTTATTATTTGGTGCAAAATTGAATAATCTGGAATCACCCCAAGTTAGAACTTCTTAAAGAAGAGATAAGAGATGTGTTTCCAATCATGATTTTAAAATGTTTTTTTAATCAAAAGGAAATCATAATGGTTGTAAATAATGTCGGAGAATACGTAGAGAATCATCCACCTCCTGATCATGGATAAAGGAATACCACTATATTGTTAATGTTGTGAGTGCTAAATCTATTTTGTGAATAAGTTGTAGATAAAAGTCAAATTATGTATAAATGTGGGTATCCAAAAATTCATATAAATACACAACAATATCAAGGTTATATGATAGAATGTCTAATAAGATTTTCCCCAAAAATGGAGCCCGAAATATTGATGCTTCAACCTTAAAACAACATCGCACACAATAAGAAAAAAATATACAACAACACCTAAAGTTAATAGAATAAAAAAATTTGGCCACTTTTGGGGTTTTTAGAGGTTTGAGAATATGATGATTGATTTTTGGAATAATATTTCAGCTCATACAAGTGGAAGAAGTTCAGAACCAAAGGGTATAAAAGCTAAAGCTGAGAATAAACCCTCTCGACATAATTCACATAACACAAACAATTTGGTAAACAAAAATAGATTTGATTTATTAGAATATTGATGTAATAAATATAATAAGTTTATGCAAACATATTATGATTTTTTTATATTCCAACCAGCCACAACATTTATACTTATGTGAATAGTATTCCAAAACAATAGATACAGAAGAAAAAAATTATAAACAATACTACCTTGAGGTGTAATCATGTGAAGAAAGTTGTTGAAACATTTCCTAAGAAAGAAACCTAAACTGATGATAAAATAGTCCATGGAAGGTGATATCTATTTTGAAACTAGCCTAATATTTTCATGACTATTTTACCATACCATATATAGTAATTAAGAATAAATGGAAAATACCAATGGTTTTAAAATCTATTGCAACAAAGAAGATGTCGAAACTGAGAAGGAAGGAAGATCATGTTCCTCAAGATATATTAATAAAATGGCCATATCAGTTTAAAGAAGCTATGAAATTAGAGTAAGATGAAAAGTGTTTAGGTTCCTTTCTTTAATGAGAAAATAATGTTGTTCCTTCTAAGAAGTAATCTAAAAACATAAAGTCCAAGTGATCTGATGAGGTTCCGATATGGAGACCTAAAGAGAAGGCTATCATGAAGAGGCCTAGACATTTCAGGCCTTCAAAAAAGGTATTCTTTATTTTTCATAAAATTTCCTCATCCCCAGTTCTATAAAAAAGTGATGAGATACCACCTTATCAACCATAAATGTCTATTTTTTCTTTGAATTGGGTATTAAAGGTGAAGTTAGAGCAAAGTGAAACCACAATGGTATTTTGAAATTTTAATTGGTATTCATTTTCTATTAATATCACACATCAGGATGGTATCAAGATTTATTGGATATTATTTTTGTAAGTATACTACCATGGTGAAGATATGTGGGAGTAATCCTTTAACTTGGATCTAAAAAAGGAGTGGAACT
This sequence comes from Viscum album, assembly GCA_963277665.1. NCBI lineage: Eukaryota > Viridiplantae > Streptophyta > Magnoliopsida > Santalales > Viscaceae > Viscum > Viscum album. The sequence goes on along the minus strand of OY728167.1, from coordinate 228,629,976 downwards.
TCCAATGATTTATTGATTTCACATAAATATGGAAAGCAGGGATACCCAAAAAAGCTAAGGCTTGAGGTATGATTCTCATTTTACCAACCCTTTTATGGTTAATGATTATTATAATAATCAAGGGGGAGTGATTGTATAATGAAATGGGAAGGTGAAATAACATGCACTTGAATTTTTATATGTGTTTGTTTAGATGAGTGCTCGTTTATGAAATATCATGTTTTTTTGGTAAATCCCAAAACAGATGTGTTATGAGTTGGTACCACATTGAGAATTGTGATTGGAATGTTTTGATTCTTTCGAAAAATCTGTCTTTTTTTACAATATTTTATCCTACATAGACTTATATATGACTTACTTAAGGGTCACTTCTATAAAACACGTGTTTCCATCCTTCTCTCAAAAAAGGAAGAGAATATCAATGGGAGAAGATGTTTTTCAAGTTAAGGATGTTGAATGGTGGTGATAACCTTCCCTTACATCTATGGAATGATTAATGTGGAGAGAAAAATATTTTCCCACTTATTATTTATTATCATTATTTGGTATAAGAAAAGTGAAATTTTATTGGAATATTGAATCCCAATTAATTGTATTTTGAATTTCAATGTATTGAAAAAAATGGGGTAGATTGAGTCCCTTTGGTGTGTGATTTTTTTTTGTTTCCAATAGAGGTTTTCAATATTTATTCTTCCATTGAGTATGGTGGAATGGGTGATGGATTAGAGTATCCAACCAATAAATACTAAGAGGAAGATTCCTATGTATAATGGGAAATGGAGAAGATCATACTTCTATTAGTGTATCAAATGATGTTTCATATGTTGGAAAGGGGGATTGGAAACATGAATCTATGTGTGTCACCCCTATTCATCTATAAATTGAAACATATGATCCTCATGTTAAATACATGTGATCAAGCTTAGAGTGATGTCTACTACGGTTTGGAGAAGTGAGCTTATAGCTTACTACATAGGTACTTTGAGAATCTGTGTTTGAATTCGGATGAGCTATCTATTTAGTTCAAATAATATATCCTAGTATTCTACTGTTGTTTACTATGGATATCAGTGCTACAAAACACTTGGATGATGATTTATAAAGTTTAAAGGGGAGTTGAAATTTTAATAACTAGTGATGATTTATAGAATACTCAAAGAAGAGTTTATATGTTTAAGAGTTATTGGGAATGGATTTGAAGAGTTTAAGAAGGGTTAATAAATTCCAAAAGCGTTTTAAGGTTTTTTTATAGAGGGTGAAGAGATCTTGAGTTTATTTAATGTATAACTAAGATTAATTAAACAATTGTGGATTTTTGTGTTTAGAGGTGAAATTTTTCTACTTCTAGAATTCTTCATAACCATCATTTCAGAGACAAAAGTCCTTTGTAAACAAAAATATAGAGGTTAATTAATATCATTTGAGCAATTTTGAGCAAGTTGTATGCTTCGTATTCACACTTCATAAACAAGATTTGGTGTTTGTGTAACCATAATGTGCTTATGTGAATACAGCATCTGCACTAGGTAAGCATCATCTGCTGAATAATAATCTATGTAACCATGGATTAACCCTGCATAAGAATCATTTATATCTATGTAGACATGAGCCTACTCCTACATAAACGTGAGCTATATAAGCATCATCTAAAAAATCCAAATACACAAACATCAGTACTTAGTGGAAATTATTTTTTTCTATTTGTTGAAAAATGATAATATAATATTTTATATTTGATGAAGAAATTGAATGGGAAGATCCTTAGATTCTTTTTCAAAGATCAAAACATTATAAAAAATGTGATACAAGAAGTGAATTATTACTATGTTGAACTACAAGTTGTATTGAATAATATAAATGTAGAGGTAGGTTTACGATACTTTTTAAGTCTAGAAAATGGAGTTTCTAGAATTGTTTAATTCTGAGGAAATTTAATTAGATGGTGCATGTGATTTTCAATATTGATTAAAATATCACAAGATGTTGTGATTGAAGCTATTTCTCAAATAAAAAGGTGATCAAAGGAACCTGGATATCACAGTTATATATATATATATATTATTTTCAAATTAGAATATTTTAAAATCATCATTTGTGATCAAAATTAAGAATTAAATATAAAAATTCATAAGATGTTCTGAAATGTATTAGATCTCATAGTGAATTGTGATTTAATCTGAGTCTTTTGAATCTAATTATTCATACATTTATGTTATTGAGTGTATGAAATTAAAACCACTATGTTTTGTGTGAATTGTAGCTATGTAGTTCTAATAGATGAGGAAGATGAACCTGAGCCACTTCATTGAGTTGATGAAGGTAATTCATGAAACAATTTTATTTTCAATGTTATTTATTATAAAACCATGATAAATTTTTATGTCGTGGTTTTTAGGAGAATCATTTTTAGTAGAAGATAAGGAAGTCTTGATCGTTCTTGATGAACCTAGAAGATATGTCTAGCCGATTGAAATGAGTAAGAAGGTAAAAAAAGTTACTCCTATAAAATTATAGGAGACCAGAATTGAAGAGACAATAATAAAATAAGGATCATTGAGAATTTTCACATACAGAAAAAGTAAGAAAAATGGGACTGATAATCATCAATGTTTATTTTAAGTATTTTATATATTCTAAATATAGAGAATAATATTTATTTTCAACCAACATATAAAAATGAAAATAATGAGAGAGAATGTTTTTCATGAAGATCGAGAGTTCTAGTCTAGTGTAGAACTAGATATATCCATCAAGAACATGAAGGATCTGAATTAAACTACTGAAGATGTTATCTTGGGTATCTAGGTAGAAGTAATAGGTAGGATTTAACCATCATTATGAGATTAGATTGAGGGAGCCAAAGTTCTGAGATGGATAAAGAATAAGAATATAATAAACACTAGCATGTTATGTATTATTTTTATTCACGATGTTTAGCCTTTTTGGTAATGGGGATATGATGGATTTTTTATGATCACAAGATATCATGTTTATTTGATAAATCCACTGATCAAGTTCAATATATGATCTATGAACTGAGCTACGAGCAGAAACTAATTCGTAGAGTATTCTTGAAGACAATATGATATTTGAAGTATTTTTTGATGATTGAAAGAAGATTATAATATGGATGTAGAGACATATCTATGATTATTAGGGGTCAACTTCAAAAGGTGTTTAAAAGATACACTGTCATATACATTATAGAAATCCATAGAACCAGTGGGATGTTAGGGATATAGTTAGATGCTACTTGTGGAAGTCCAGTGGGAAGTAGAATATTTTATGTATTGTGGGATTTTGTATAGGTGTGTGAAGAACCAATAATTTTAGTTAGTGATTTATTATAGTGGAGAAACCTTGATTGAGGTGAATATCCAATCATGAAAAGAAGTATGGCTTCGAGATGAACCTTGTAAAAACTCCAAAATCCCTCTATTTTCATTACATTCATTTCATGTGGCATGATTACTTGGTTAAGATAAAAATAGATTCAACTATCATAATAGACAAAAAAGGATCATATTTAAAGGGGGTTAAAGATTCTAAGAAGATTTCGTAATTAGAAAAAATTAAAGAATACTTGATTCACCCCCACTCTCAGGTGTTTTCACTAATCTTAAGGGGAATTAAAATGAAGTAATAAACCACCAAAAATTCCAAGTAAACAACTCTTGTAAAAAATTTGAGATATAAAATAATATTCTCATTGAAGGAAACAAATATATTGACAATAATAAAGATTCCAAGTTATCTACCGCCATCTACCTCACTAGTCTCCTGCATCCAAGGACATATCCCCTTTCATTTTATAGTTTACATAAACAAAAGAGTGGGGTCAAACAAGTTCATATATTGGGGGGTGTGTAATAACACTCCGTATAATTGTCCTATATAGTGAGCCAACTCCCATGAATTTCTAGTGTCTATGTCAAACATCAATTTTTAAACAAAACCAAACATCTTAAACACATATCATAAATGTTCCCAACTATAATAGTGTTAATACTAAGGTAGTTAAATATAAATGATATCACATTAATATCTATAATTCATCTCATATCAAGGTTGTACATAACCTACTATAATGACATTAACAATATATCTATATAAATTTATAAATCACACCTCATAATATCACAATAAGAATGTTCTTTGCAAACTATGTCTTGCGAGAGGCCACTAGGAACCTTGTATCATATCACATGCCTCAATATGACCCTTGGTTAATCATAAATGCATTCTAGTCATAACTCTCTATCCATCAAATGATACACCACAGCACCACCTCTGATGAACCTAATTTTTTTATACATATTCACAAACTGTATGGAAAATAAGAATAGTATTTCAGAAAATATCTATTATTTTTGTGGGAAAATACTCTGATTTTGGTGATCTTGTTCATTTTTAGGTGATTTATGGCCAAACACACTAACTGGGGGAAAACTGAGCAAAATATATGACTACACGGCATGAACATATATACAAGTCGTGAACATTCATACTCAGACACGGGTTCGCTTGGACAAGTACATTCCCAAGTTACCAGAACACATACACGTCGTGTACTAAAACTACATGTCGTGTATAGACTTATAGCAGTGGTTGGTGGTTGAGAAGAAGCCTACACACCCATGTGGTCAGCTGACAGTTACACACCGTGTACCCAATCTGCACGTTGAGTATAGTGTTCTAGAAGCGGTTTGTGGCTGATTAGAAAGAGTACACACCATGTGTAGCGGCGATACATGCTGTGTACATCCACCTACTGGGTGACGCCATGTTCCAAGATAAATACGGTGTGTTAGGCCACCCACCGGCAGAGAAAAATGTGGAAAAAGAGCATTGACAATAAAACACGGTGTGTACTATTGATACACGCCGTGCACTTTTATTTTCTATAAATAGTGGTCTTGGCCTCTGGTTCAAGGGAGTGGATAAAAGGGGTAAAGGTCCAAAGGAATGAATCTCTGCTGTTGTGCTACCACCATTCAACTACTTCACTACTCTATGGTTCTACCAAAGTGTCATGATCTCCTAGATTTTTTTGCAATGATCACATCCGATATTGAGGGTTTTTTATCTTTCCTTCTATGTGTAACTAAAAACCCAGTTTTCTGGTGTTGTGGGTGATGAAGAGTTGTGATTTAGATTAGTTGTTAGGAATCTAATTGCTTTGTAAATCTCTTATTATTCTTCTTAAATCACTTCATCTTATCGCTTAAAATTCTGAACCAGAACAAGGGAAGAATATTCAGGGATTCAAAAGAAGAATAATGATAAATACTTTCATGATCATTGGACGCATTCATCGACTCAAAAAAGACTAAGACAAATAAAGAACTGTGAAACACTGACTACCAAACCAAGGAGTTAGTTTCCTCATCTCTGAACATAAGTTTACTAGACCATGGAAACATTGTTACAAATTGAAACCCAGAGTGTTGGGTTATTATGAACAACACAAATTCATAAGAAATTTGACTGAATAAACAACCTCTTAATGATCCACACCCCCAACAAATTTCCATCCTTATTTGCACCAAAATCAATTTTCTCATATTTTCCTTTATTCTGTTGATTAATTTGTTAAAATAAACATAAAACCAATCACTCTTTGTATCCAAACATTAAAAATTGACTCTAAATTCAGAAAACTTCTCTAAGACAATAATACCAACTAGATAAGAAAGACAAAAATAACTTCTCTTTCCCTATGGATAGACAACTTAATGGTACTATACTCATTAGGGTAAAAACAATTTGGGACATCAATAACATACCTTAAGTAAAAAGACCTACCAAATTTTGGTGTTGTTGCCAGGGAATAATGAACAGTTATTTTTGTCTATGTTTTCATTTAGTTTGTATCAAATTTTATTGGAAATAAAAATTATAAATTCCAAAAAATTCATTTTCTAATCTCATTTTTTTATCTTTCTTATTCCTCATTTATGCTCAGTGTGTTTCTTATTATGCAGGTCTATAGGTGTATGAGCGGCTACCTCACACGTTCCAAGAACACTGTGTCATTGGGGTTTTTCCCAATTGTCCCAGAGATCGAACAGACGCACTTGAGGTGACAACGAGCAATATTGACCGAGCACAACCAAAAAAATCCCATGGCATAGAAAGAAGAATGATATCCAGCTGCTATCCAAGGATCTGGACAATAGTTTGGTTCGAAGAGAAACTAGAACTCGCAAGCTCCACTTGCCCCAGGGTATGGCCTGTAGCAGCTCCAATTGTTTCATCCGAAGCGGATGCAATTTTTACACCCAGGTCAGGGGCCATACTTCTCCCCTTAGGAATAACTATACATGACACCTCCACACCGTCAACAGCCACCTCCACACCGTTATCTCATGGAGTACGACCTTCCATCTATTCATGGAGCTGACACAGGCATTGTCCATCCACCGGTTCAGGCCCAAGATTTCGAGATCAAACCTGCAATCATGTAGCTAATCCAAAACATTGTTCAGTTTGGTGGCCTTCCCAGCAAGGACCCCAATGCCCATCTCTCCAATTTTCTAGAGGTCTGTGTCACGTTATGCTACCATGGAGTGTCTACACACTCCATTTTTCTTCTCCTCTTCCCCTTCTCTCTAAGGGATAAGGTGAAAGACTGGATTAAAGGCTTTCCAAAATGTTCTATTCTCACCTGGGGGGAGCTAGGCCAGGTGTTGTTGTCTAAATACTTTCCACCCTCGAGGATGAAGACTCTGCAGAATGAAATACAAAACTTCTAGAAGCACGACTTGGAATCCTTATATGAGTCATGGGAGTGCTTCAAGGAGATGTTGCGAAAATTCCCACACCATAGAATCCAACATTGGATGTAGGTATAATCCTTTTACGGGGGCTAATGATGAATAAAAATTTCACGGTAGATGCTGATTCTAGGGGTATAGTTATGAGTAAGTCCCCTGAAGAAATTTTTGAACTACTGGAAGACATTTCTGCCAACAGCTTCCCATGGAATTTAGAGCGGGGCACACAAAAATGAGGCATGCATAATATTGATGCCACTACTATTGTAGGTGCCTAGTGGGACATTGTGTACAAAAATATGGACGTGCTCAATCTAAAGGGAGAGTCCCAAGTACATGTGGAAAATCATCTGGTGTGCAGTGGATTTGGTGATAACCATATGATGGGAAAATGCCCAGGTTCTGATGACTGCCCTTCAAGGAGCGAGGTGAGCTATGTTGCCAAAAACCATGGTCTAAACCAGTACCAGTAGTACCAGAACCTGGCATGGCGTGATCAAAAGAACAAGGGCTAGGGCCATCCATAGTAGAATCCTCTTCCCCAGCAATCGCCAATCCATCATATTTATCAGAACCATTACCTCAGACAGAAACACCCCAACTTGTCTCTTATCAGTAGCAAGGGTATCAAAACCCTCGCCCACAGCAGCCGCAGCATCCACCACGTCCACCAGCTGCACAGCCACCTCAACAAGAGAACACCTCAAGGTTAGAGGACCACATGAACAAATTTATATCTACTGCTGTGACCAGATTCCAAAACCAAGAGGCTTCCATTCGAGGCCTGGAAAACCAAATTGGCCAGATGGAAAACTAACTATGGGGGAGGAAACCCGGTACACCACCGGGTAACACCAAAAAGAACCTGATAGAGGAGGCACATGCCGTCAAACTATGGATTGGAAGGGAGCTACAACTAAACCAATCAGAACAACTAGGTGCACCTACTCCCTCCATCGATGAAAAAGTTACAGTTACAGACCCCTCCTCATCCAAAATCCCACTAGAGGAGGCTTCACCAAGTAAAGTAAATGAGGTTTTCAAACCCATCAGGCATGCCTTACCCTTCCTAGAGAGAATGAAGCCGAGAAATATGGACCACCAGTTTGTAAAATTCATGGATGTGTTCAAGAATATGCACATCAATATTTCATTGGTAGAGGCACTGACACAGATGCCCACTTATGTGAAATTCATGAAAGAGATACTCTCTAAAAAAATAAATATGGAGGATCCAGGCACCATTGCACTGACTAAAGAATGCTTAGGGGTCGTCCAACATTCAATTCCTCCCAAACTCCAGGATCTAGGTAGCTTCACTATTCCATGCACTATTGGACCATGTGAATTTTGGAATGCCCTCTGCGAATTAGGGGCCAGTGTCAACCTCATGCCCCTCGGAGTTTTTAAGAATCTAGGACTCAACAACCTGAAGCCTACCTGAGTAGACCTTCATCTTGATGACTGATACATCAAATATCTGATGGGGCTACTGGAAGATGTGATGGTCAAAGTGGGTAGGCTAATCCTCCCTACATATTTCATCATCCTTGACAAGGAGGATGACTAGGAGGCACCTCTCATATTGGGAAGTCCATTCCAGGACATTGGAAAGGTACTGATCAATGATCACTAGGGAGAGATTATTTTCCAGGTAGGAGATTAAAGAGTCTTACAATGTCCTCAAATCCATCAAGCATGCATCATTGACAGAGCATGAGGACTGTTATGCAGTGACCACCATGGATGATCACTTGAGTAAAGAGGGGGGTGATATGGTAAATTATTTTACCTCAAATAACTTTATTATTCTAGACATTCTAGTTGACGAATCACTTGCAGATCTGTTATTCCTATAAGGCCAGGGTGGATACTATTGGAAAAGTGCAGTTATACCTGATATTCTGGAGTGGGAAAAGGAGAAGGAGGATGAACTTCTACAAGTTTTGAAATAGCTTAAGCACACTATTGGGTGGACAATTTCCTATTTGAAGGTAATCAACCCTACCATTTTCACCCACAAGGTTCTACATGAAGAAGGTGCAAAGCAATATCGGCAACCACAGTGACGCTTGAATCCCCCCATGCAGGAAGTTGTAAAGAATGAGTTAATTAAGTTTTTGAATGTAGGCATCATCTATCCCATATCAGATAGTCTGTGGGTGAGTCCCCTACAAGTGGTACCCAAAAAGGGGGGTCTCACTATGATTTCAAATGATAAGAGTGATCTCATAACCACACGCACTATAGCGGGCTGTAGAGTCTCTGTTGACTACAGGAAGCTAAAAGATGCCATGAGGAAAGACCATTTCCCCCTTCCATTCATGGATCAGATGCTAGAGAGACTAGTGGGGCACAACTTTTACTGCTTCCTCAATGGATATTCTGGCTACAATTAGATTTTCATTCCTCTAGAGGATCAAGAGAAGAGTATATTTACTTGTCCCTATGGAACATTTTCTTACCGATGTATGTCCTTTGGCATGTGCAACGCCCCCGCCACTTTCCAGCATTGTATGCTGGCTATTTTCCATGATATGGCGGAACAAATCCTGAAGGTATTCCTCGATGACTTTTCCGTTTACAGAAAATAATTCACTACTTGTTTGTGACACCTAGAGCTAGTTCTGGAAAGATTCGAGAACACTAACCTGGTTTTGAACTCGGAAAAGTGTCATTTCATGTTGAAAATTAGCATTGTCCTTGGCCACAGAATCTCAACCAAGGGGATAGAGGTGGACCTGAAAAAGATAGAAGTCATTTCATGACTACCTATTCCGACTTCCATCAGAGCCATCCGCATCTTCCTAGGGCATGCTTGATTTTGCAGGCAGATTTTCCCCGAGTTCTCAAAAATAGCCCAACCCCTCACCAATCCTATGACTAAAGATTCCATATTTGAGTTTTATGAGCCATGAACCACTAATTTTGAGCACTTGAGGTAGTGCCTGGTGAAATCTCCATTAATTATTGCTCTCAACTGGGAGGAACAATTTGAAGTGATGTGTGATGCCAATGACTATGCAGTAGGAACAGTCATGGGCCATCGGCTTGACCAGATTTTCTAACCTATGTATTATTCTAGAAGGATGCTCAAGGAGGCATAGATAAACTACACCGCCATAGAAAAGGAGATGATGGCAGTGGTATTTGTGTTTGACAGGTTCTGTTCTTACATAGTATTATCTAAAGTTATTGTTTATACTGACCATGTAGCACTAAAGTACCTACTGAACAAGAAATATGTGAGGCCATGAATGATCTAATGGGTACTCCTCTTACATGAATTTTATCAAGAGATCTAAGATAGGAAAGGTAGAAAAAACATTGTTGTTGATCATCTTTCCCACCTAGAGCTGCCTCATTTGGAGAAAGAGGAAGATCGAGAGGTCAGGGAGGATTTCCCTGATGACTACATCTTTTCAGTCAATGAAACTTCTAGACCTTGGTATGCTGATATTGCTAATTTTTTGGATAGAGGTGTCATTCACCCCAACCTCCCCTTCCAGCAAAGGAATAAATTTCTCTTTGATGTGAAGAGGTACTTCTGGGAAGATCCTATTCTCTTACGATCCTATAGAGATGGGTTGATCCGTCGTTTCATCCCTGAAACTAAAGTTCATAGCGTCCTAGAATTCTATCACGCCTCACCAGTTGGGGGACATCATGGGCCTAACCGTACGATAGAAAAGATCATGTTGTATGGGTTTTTCTAGGCCACCATGAATAGAGATGCTCGAGCCTTTATTTTAAATTGTGATCGGTTCCAGAGAACAGGTAATGTGGGGTGTAGAGCTGAGATGACCTAGGACCCCATCCTAGAGGTCAATATCTTTGATGTTTGGGGAATAGATTTCATGGGACCATTCCCTCCTTCTTTCGGGAACACTAACATCCTGGTCTGCGTCGACTATGTCTCCAAATGCGTAGAAGATGATACTACAGTACACAACACGGCCAAGGTAGTCGTAGACTGTTTAAAAAAACATATTTTTAGCAGGTTCGGTGTTCCCCACATACTAATCATTGATAGAGGTAACCACATCAACAAGACATTGATGAAATGAATACTGTCGAAGTATGGCATGAAACATCATATAAGGACACCATATCATCCGCAGTCAAGTAGAAAAGTGGAGCTCTCCATCTGTGAGCTCAAGAAGATTCTGAAGAAAACTCTAAACACTTCGAGGAAAGACTTTTCCAAGAAGCTAGACAATTCTTTGTGGGCATATCAAACTTCTTACAAAACACCACTGGGGATGTCCCCATTCTGCCTCATATATGGAAATCCATGCCATCTGCCAGTAGAGTTAGAGCACAAAGCCTACTAGGCCTTCAAGTCCGTGAATTTTGATCTGAAGGTGTCTGAAGAGAAGCCTATTTTCCAACTGTAGGAACTTGATGAAATAAAATTAGAGGCATATGAGAATGCCAAGCTTTATAAGGAGAAGATGAGAGCAATTCATGACCGGATGATTTCATGAAAATCTTTCCAACCCGGTGATCAGTTACTCCTTTCTAACTCTCCTCTTCGATTATTCCCAAGGAAGTTAAAGTCACAATGGTAAGGATCATTCCATGTTATATGATTATACCATCATGGGGTGGTGTATATTTCTGGAGAGGATGGCCAACCATTCAAGGTGAACGTACAGTGGCTGAAGATTTACCATCACATGGAGGACACGGTGGGAATGTTGTCCACCATACATCTTAGGTAAAGTAGAGTTATGTCGGTCAAGCCAATGACCTAAAAACAAAGGTGCTTTATATGAGGCACCCCAGAGGATACACACCGTGTTCCACCAGTCTACATGGTGTGTAATTTTTCATTTTTTTAATATTCTAACTATTATAAATATATAGATTAACTTATTAATAAATATGGATGATGATGGTGCTAATGGTAAGGTCATTGGAGTTTATCCGAGCCGTCACCAGTTCAAATCCCTACCGAACTACCTTCGACATGGGGTTCCTCCTTTTTATCTTCATGTTTTATTACATAGCATGTGTGGTATTTTTCATTATATATATATATTCTTATAATCAATCCCATGATGGGAATGGATTAGTGGGCCTGGGTCATAACCTAGTTCCAAAAAACATGAGTTGAAATCCTAACAACCGCCCTATTTCCATCATTTGCCATTTTTATAAAACCACATAGTGTGTCTTTCAATATACTTCATGTGCACCATGTTTTCATTACTAAACTGAAAATATTTTCAACATTAAGAAATTATTACAGGTTAAGTTGGCAGATTGGCAGAGTCTCAGCCCTGGATCCAAAAGACCCGGGTTCGAACTCAGTTAATCTCCCTGCTTCATCCCTTTTTGTATAATTAAAAACCACACGTCGTGCATTTCCATCTTCTAGTGTAGTATAGGCCTTATAAATTAAATATATATAAATAAAAAATAGGATCATTAGTACAACCTTTGCTCCAGTGGTTCAGGGCTTCCATTCAGAATGGCTGATTGCTGGTTCGAACCTCACACCAAGCACTGGACCCAAGGTTGTACTTCTCTTTTTCCAAATTTAGAACACAGGACGTGTATTTCTTGATACATTACATGTATAGTTTTATTTTTAAAAAATGATGTATATATATATATATATTTATTATAATTAATATTAATTATTATATAGTTTAATATAATAATTATATATCTATATCTGTATATATATATATATATATATAATTGTGGTACACAACGTGTATCATTAGACTACATGCCATGTATCTCATCAATAATAGTCTTGCCCCACCCGGATTCAGCCCGTGTCGCACGGAACCCGCCCTCTCCCTGTTTCTTCTCCCACCTACCTGCTCAGCCTCCCCTTCCCAAATCCACAAATTTTGGGTTTTTTAGCTTCTGATTTTTGTTGCATTGTGATTCTCGATCCAGGTACGCCCTTCTACACCCTTTATTTCAAGTTTTTATAAGGGTTTAGTGTCATTTGCAGATCATCCAACAGTTCAGCATCCGCGATACATGGGAACGATTTGAAGAACACAGGCCATGTACTTTTGTACATAGCCACACACTGAATTCTTTGTGATTTGAAAATACGTAGTGTGTATGTTCGGTACAAACCGTGTACCATCCACCGTTGTGCCCGAGTACATTTTTCACACGGCCTTGCACACTATGTTTACAGACACGACGTGTCTGTTTGGTACATGCCGTGTATACCAATTCCTTCATCCAGCCCATTTCTATCACTTCAAATGAATATTTACCCTTTTTTATTGCACATGACATGTAGTACTTTCACACAGCATGTATTGTGTTCTTAGCATCGCTTAGACAGTGGTCATGCCTTTGAAAAAACATGACCAGGACCACTTTTCATGAACACAATGTGTATGTTTGGTATACATTGTGTACCCTTCCCTAGCCCATCCCTTGTTCACTCTCTGTGACTATCCAGAGAACACGGGATGTAAACTTTCATTCACTACACGCCGTGTACTCTGGATCTACATGTCGTGTACTTTTTATTTTTCAGTTTTCTCAAATTTTCTTCTATTCCTTTTTCTTTTTTTTCTTTTTCTTTTTTGGGTTTTTCTTTCTTTTTCAGGATATGGCAGACAGATACCCTTCACATTGGAAGTGGCCCGCCTCCGCCAATGAGGGCGAGAGGCCTACCTTTCACCAGATACGACTCCAGCCCACGATGACACTAGCTCCGTACTATCCGGTGTACCAGCCTCCTCTGATGGCCATTCTTCCACCACCCACCACCTTAGAAGAGGTTGGTCCTAGTACCTATGCACCTCTACCATCTAGCATAGAGCCTTCGAGCACCTCCCTTTCTTCCCCACTAGCTACCACTCCACCTGAGCTCTCCTCATTCGCAACTGGTCCATCATCAACAACCCCATTCAGTGAGCCTCTGACTACTACAGCAACTCCACCCTCAGAGCCAGCTCCAGCTGCTACACCTCCACTTGGCTCGATCCCTGCAGGTGTTCCCTACCCTTGCATGGTGTTCCCAGTCACTGACTTGGAGCATGACAGAGTCCAGTGTTTCTCTCACCTCCTGATCCCATTGAGCATCCACTATCTTGATAGAAGTGTCCCTTAGTTGCTGGGCATCTGGAGAGAGTTGGAGGATCTCCTTGGGCAAACTCCACTACTCACGATCTTCCTTGTCATAACTCCTATTTTCTGATATTTATTTTTGGTGTTTGCTGCTTCCTTTAAGTTCAACGGAGCTGAGTACCGGGAGATTCCTGGAGATGCAGTCCCAGTGGTCTGATTTCGGCTAGGTGGTTGGCCTTTCTCCCTTACTATGACAGAGTTTGGCCGAGGTTGCAGTTTCTATCCTAGTCCTATCACCCCACCCCATGTCTCAACCTTGACCCACCATGATCACTCTGTTCTCATTTCCATGTGGTGGGAGATCACAAGGCCTAACCATCGATATACCCCCACTTCTCAAAAGAGTACCCTCATTACTGACCATATCCTCTGCCTCACCCACCAGTGATTTAATGTCATCCTTTTCCCCCAACATGAGGATATGGGTTCATGACCGGCCGTGACATGGATCTCCTCACCTGTGTCTTCTGGTAGGACTACCCGGACCTCCCTTACCTTGTATGCTCCTATTTCCACACCATGTTTACCGACCATCAGAGAAACCTGAACTGTGGGTTTTACAGCACCCTCTTTGCCCACCACCTTAGGGTTTTTTGAGCCATACCTTCCCCATGACTGGATAGGTTCCCCCCAGCGGATGGACTTTCTCATGCTTATTCGCATGGGATTAGTCTGGAAGCAGAGGGTGCTTATGTTTTTTCCCATGGACCACCCCGACCACCTGTTGACCATCCTGCCCCTGACGATGCACCTGCTCCTCCTTCCCTACCCCTTCAAGCTTCAACACCCCACCCCCATCCTTCTGACCTTCCTTCTTTTATTCCCTATACTACCCCACCCCCCTGACCTTCACACCCTTAGTCGATCTCTCCTTTTCCCACCACTTATCCATAGTGGAGTAGCACTAGGTTTGTCTCAATCGACGTCAGGACCGAATCGAGTAGATGTTGGGGCTTCTTCTTTAGTATCATGGTATTCCACTACCCCTACCTCAGCTCTTGGACCTTCTTCTACCAATCCACTACCGTTTACTGCACTGTCCATGGATTCTGTTCTCATCTCCACTGCGGGTCCAGCTGCTGCCACTACTGTTGCTCGTCTAGGGATCGATGCCAAGCCTCTTATTTCGAGTTCAACTCCTACGGATACAACTCTAATGAAATCCCTTTTCAGTGCATATTATGAGCCTCTAGTTTCCACAGCTCCTTATCATTCACTCTCGATTGTTTCTGTACAGGATGATGCCTCTTCCGAGGCGACCCCCCAACTAGTGTTTGGACACATGTTTTTTATTATATATATTTCTGATATCATGTGACTCTGTATGTTGTGAATTCTTGTAGTTTTCTCACTCCATGACCATCATAGGTACCCTGGCATGCATAGGGTAGCACTAATTCACCTCTTCCCATCTTTCTTCTCCTAGACACGATGGGAGTATTGTTTTTCACTTTTTGCGTTATTTTCTTTTTCTTTCATGATTTACTTCTTTCCTTACTTCCCCATGTTCTGGTCCACTATTGTGTCCCCGGATTTCCTTCATTTCCTTTATATGTCACTTGGTGGACCACGTGAGATATTAAGTATGGAGGAGCATATCTCGACCACCTTAGTGTATTCCATTAACGTCATTCTAGGAGACATCATTATTGGAAGATATATTTTAAAACATGAAGAAATTTTGGTTAATCATATTTCTAAATAATAATGTTAAATATGGTAACTTTTTAAAAGTTTAATGATTATTTTGGTTCTTAAGTGTTTTAAAATGATTGCTAATACTGTTTAAATTGCAACTTGTAAACCTTGGATAATTACATTGTTTAGGATAATCAATTATATGCATGTCACGACCTGATTGTCTCTTTATTTTTTTCCACTCTTGAGAGGTATTCTAAACCCATCGTTTTATTCTTACTAATACCCTCTTTCTTGAGATATTCTTAGGATATACATCACTACCAAAATTTTTATTTTTTCTTTTTGAAACATGAATAATTTTTTAAATGCATTAATATGATTGAGGCATTAGATTGTTTTAAACACTTTATATTGACAACTAACCTACATCTAATCCTTGTGAATCCCCTAGAAACCATGAACATCCTTTATTGAATCCATATTACATTCCTCTTTCCCTTCCTACCCTAATTATTTTATGATTTTTCATGATTATTCACTTGATATTGAGAGAAGGAATTGGAAGTACATGGCATATTTTTGTGAATTGTCATGAAATTAAGTATGAGGGATAGCCTCATAGTCATTTGGGGCCAAAAAGAGTTCCAACCCCCTATTTTCAGAATTTAAAAAAGTTTCACTTTGTTCTATTAAAAAAACTATGATACAGACAAAGGAACCTTTCACTCACTTATTGGTTTGTAGATCCTACTTAAATAAAGAAGATGGTGGTGAGGATATCATTTGACATAGCTTGTTGAGGGTGTTTTTACACTACAAGTAATTTTGAATATCATGCACCATTATTTAAAGAATATATCATCCTTTTTCAGTACTTAGAGTTATTTTTCATATCTTTACCTACCAAACCCTTAGCCATAGAGACATTTGATCCTTATTGAAAATCCATCATGATTTTTATAACCAATTTTCTGAAGTAGAGAACTATATTTCTGGAAAACCTATAGATATAGTTTATATATATTTGATTGAGAATAACTTTGATTCAAAATATCTTAAGTGTTTAGTATATTATTGGTGAGGTAGATCATCAAGAGGCTTGATTATTTTTGAAAGGTTGAAACTTGTGTTTAAAGGAGGATGAAAGTAGTTAATTGAATTATATATGAGGCATGATTAGAATATCTCATGAATTGAAATTGTTTTGTATCCTTTTTAAAAGATTCCCCCATTACTGTATTATATAAATTTATGATCAACTGAATCCTATCCTTTTAAAATATATAGTTTTTAATTAGATGTTGAGATTTTCTCAAGGTCAAGAAAATGACTAAGTATGGGGGAGTTTTATGCACCTGATTTGTGTATACATTTTCACAAACTGTATTTAAAATAATAGTAGGATTTCTACAAATATCTACTTTTAGTGGACAAATACTCTAATTTTGGAGATCTTTTTCATTTTCATGTGATTTATGTCCAAACACACAAACTAGAGGAAAACTGAGCAAAATTTATGACTACACAATTTGTGCATATATACCTGCCGTGTACATTCAAACTCAGACACAGATTTTATTGGACAAGTACATTCCCATGTTACTAGAAGCACATAAAATCCGTGTACTAAAAATAAACACCGTGTATAGTCTTCTAGCAGCGGTTGGTGGTTGAGAAGAAGTCTACACGCCCATTTGGCCAGCTGATGGTTACACACCGTGTACCCAATCCGCAAGTCGTGTATAGTGTTCTAGAAGTGGTTGGTGGCCAATTAAAAAATAGTACACACCGTGTGTGGTGGAAATACATGTCGTGTACATCAACCTACCAAGCGACGCCATGTTCAAAGTCAAAGACGACATGTTAGGCCACCCACCGGCGGAGAAAAATATGGAAAAGCGCATTGACAATACTACATGGTGTGTACTTTTGATACACATCATGTACTTGTATTTTTTATAAATAGAGGCTTTGGCCTCCGGTTCAAGGGAGTGGAGAAAAGTGGTGATGGTCTGAAGGAAATAATCATTGCTACTGCGCTACCACCATTCAACTACTTCACCATTCTACCATTCTACTGAAAAGCCGTGCTCTCATTGAAGTTTTTGAGATAATCACATCAGGTATCAAGGGTTTTGTTTTTATCATTCACTATATGTGTAAGTAAAAACCCAGTGAGTTCGGGTTGTGGGTGATGAAGAGTTGTAATTTAGATTAGTTATTATGAATGTGATTGTTCTGTTAATCTCTTCTTATTCTTCTTAAATCACTTCGTCTTATCCCTGAAAATTCTGAGCCAGACCAAGGGTAGAATTTTCAGGGTTCAAAAGAAGAATAATGATAAATATTGTCATGATCATTGGACGTATTCATCGAATCAAAATCGACTAATCCAAATAATGAAATGTGAAACACTAACTACCGGACCAAGGAGTGTGTTTCCTCAGCTCTGAACAAAAGTTTACCAGACCAAGGAAACTTTGTTACAAATTGAATCCTAGAGTTTTGGGTTATTATGAACAACAAAACTTCATAAGAAATTTCATCTCATAAACAACCTCTTAAGGATCAACAGCCCCAACGTATTTCCTTCTTTATTTGCATCAAAACAAATTTTCTCCTATTTTCATTATTTAATTATGTAATTTGTTAAAAGAAACATAAAACTAATCACTCTTTGTATCCAAACATCAAAAATACACTCTAAATTCAGAAAACTTTTCTAAGACAAAAATAAAAACTAGATAAGTAAGACAAAAATAACTTCTTTTTCCCTACGGATCAACCACTTACTAGTACTATACTCATTGGGCTAAAAAAAATTTGGGACACCGATAACATACCTTCGGTAAAACGACCTACCAACCTCTTCAAGGGATATTGGAATTAAAATACCCTGTATGAGGTTAGTTTTCATGTAATGTAACCATCCCCTTATGGAATTCCTTGACAATGCCAACATGAAGAGTAGTGGAATTAAAAAACAAATTTGAAATAGAATAAAATAATTATATCATATCAGAGATCATGACATAAATCCCACATTCAATTAATTACCCAAGATGCACATGATCTCACACCGGATTATTACCAATATGATTAGTCTACCATTAATTAGATTTATGGGTGAGAACTGGGCACATAATCATCCACCTCAATTCTAGAACCATGGGAGAGAAAGAGTATAAAAACATCGGGGATTCATTATCTACCTCATACCCAAAATAGTGTTCAAGAATGATAATAAATAATTTGGTGTATCGTCAACTATCTATAACCCCGGAAAATGTGACAGAAATTTAACAGTTATATAGATGTGTCCAATATCAAAATCAACCTCACTGAAAAATATCACACATAGAAAGTATAAAGAGTAAACATAATAAGTCACACTACCTATCCAATGATCATTCCACTAATTAGATGTAAATTCCATAAAATAACCACAAGATTTCATAATGTCCATTAGGATTTCTATGCCTTTTAGCATATTGAAGACCAATTACTAGTCGGTTTCATTTATAAACTTATCCTAAAAAACATGTTCATAATAATAATAATATAAATATCCATATCATATGATCATACCAACATTATCATAGATTTTCCATAGCATCACCAAGGGAATCCCATTCCATTATCAAAACATATTTTTATCTTCATTGATAGCAATATAAATATTAATATAATAAACTTCATGTCATCATTATTTGTTTTAATCAAGAAGTATGAATCATTCACAAGTATACTGCATCATCCATGATAAATGAAGACCACCCTTAGAAGATCCTAAAATCCATAATTATTGCACATCATCAAAATTAATCCATGAAATTAAGAATAGTTAAAATAATAATCATACGATGTCAATAATTATTTTTTATGTAATTCTATCATTTTACATAAATAAACAATCATGTTGTCATGAATAGTCAGTTTCATCACTATGAGAAGTCAATGTTAACACAATGACAAGTCTATATCACCGATAGATTCATTTCCTGTATGATTAATTTGATAATAGGTTAACATGAGCTCACAAGTTCACTTAGATATAGATTAGTCAAATTATATTTAAACACATTCCACAAAGGGCCGAAATAGTGTTCCATTAGGTTTAGAAGGTCAAAAAGAGTAATAAGTAATTTTTACTGCCGAATTTGGGATTCCCATTTCCCCACACAATACCATTATGTTTTTTCCAATATTGGTTTTTACACGACACCCCCATGTGCCTTTATACATTCCATCATGGTGTGTGGTTCACACAAACATCGCATGGAACACAAACCTCACATGTGGACCATCCAATATTTCACATCTGTGTGATTATATAGTCAATCATTGTGGGTCTTTTCTCACCAAGTTGCAAATCTTTTGGCTGATCTCATGAGATCAATGGAACACATTGACACATAAGGGATAAAACTAGTGTCTTCCTGTGACATTCACTCGATTTTTTGATCAATTGATCAAAAGAACCAAAATATTCCTACATTATCATGTGGCAGGGGGGATGTAACCCATTGTGCACCGTAAAATCATGGATAAAATGACTTTAAATTACCTATTAGATTTTAACCACTATGTCGTTGCTCAATTATCTCCATCACATTCATATTATAACCTATAGAGAGAGGGTTGATTTAATGGCCTCTAAAATTTACCATGAAGTTTTTGTTTGCTCCAAGATTCCAAAAAATATATGTCTTATCCCATGAATCAAATAATAAATCCATGAAAGTCTAGAGAGATGTGTAATTTCATGAAAAATATTTCTTTCATATCTCTCAGTTCATAACTCAAATCCTCACTTTCTTGGTCTCATTGGATTCATTTCTTTATTATCTAAATAGTGAAACATTATTTAAAATACGAATAAACATGGATTAAAGTAATTAAAACTTCTATAAAAATTGATGTAAAATCATCTCTCCACAATATCTCTAAAATAGTAATTCAAATTTTAAATAATTTTATATCAACATAATCAAATCAAGATAAGGATTCCAGAAATACATCTCATACCATGGGATTTTTTTCATATCCTTAAAATATTAGAGGTATGTTTGAGATAATTTTATTTATCTATAATAATAAATTCAATGTTGATATTTAATTGAATTTATTTTAATTTTATAATGTTAATAACCATTTAAACATCATTTTACAAGAATTTCATGTCATTATTTGATTTATAAAATTGGATAAAATATTTGGAGATGAAGGCCATGGAAAATTACATAAATAACATTGGACTAAAGCAACATACTTCAAATTACAATCTTGGAGAAATTTTATTCAATCGTCAATGACTTATTATTCTTTTATGGTTGCCTACATAAGAGAAAATTAGAATATACTTGGTCATTCAACAACAATCTATAACAATATATTTATAGAGATTTATTCAGTTTTTAATAATTTAATTTATTTTATTTTAAAATATCTAATTAAAAAATATAATTTATCTCAATTTAATGAAAAATTCTTTTCCATATGGACACTCCCCATACCCTACCCAATGAAAAACTCGGTTTCTTAATGCGATGATTTTTTAAATAGAAATATTATATTTTACCTTTTTTATTCCAAATCCAATACTTTCTTTCTCAACATCCCATGTTACTCAATGGAATAATTAATAAAGATGAGTGTTAATGATTCTAATAAAATCTAAATGGTGCCAAATAATGAGTATAATATAGGTTATTATTAAATTAAAATTTGATATACCGTTATTAGTAACCCTTGTTTTCCTAGTCATATATTATATTTAAAACAAATTTTTATACTTATTTCTACTGTAAAATGAACAATTTAATAAACGAGGACACCAAACATTTGAATAAAATTTAAACTGGTTCTAAATTTAGAGGTTTGGAAAATTCCTTATTATAATAAACCTGAAATACTAGACTTTCCCCATATTTAAAACTATTTATAATTAAAATGAAAACAAATTGCAAATAACCTAGTCACTGAATCTTCTTATCGCTCCAAAATGATAATTTCGGAAAAGAAAACTAACTTTATCCATTTATTTGTCAATGAATTCAAAACAATATCTAAGAAAATAACTGTACTCAATTCCATTGAAAATATTTCCACATCCTCATGGGAAAGTATACAACATGACCCAACACCAATATAATTGATAAATCATTAATGCATAACCCCAGACCCGCACTCCCAGATCTGATGCTAAAGACAAATTCTTTAAATACTATCCTTGATAACAACTAAAGTGACCCAAATTTGAACATACATAATTACAACATCAAAATATATTATTGAGTCACTTATATACCCAAGAAAATTTTAGATTTATATCTTTAAAGAATTAGTAACACGCTTACATTAAAAACCCATATCTTTCTCAAACAATAGAAATTTTCTTCTAATACACCCACATTTTTTTATTCCATAATAAGTCATCAAAATCAACCACAATATTCTGGACACATAAAAATATTCTATAAATATCATTAATATTAATCTTCTTCGTAACCCATGAAATGATAACAAAAGAAGGGTGATCTCCAATGCTCAGTCAGGGTAACGTATAATGTAAGCTATAATAGAGAAACAAAACATGTGTAATACATTAGAGTAAATAATCAATAAATATACAAACTAATTAATATCATGAGGATGGAATATATCAATGGATAACATAACAATGAAAATAATCATATAAACATCAATAATTGTCTTCATAGTAGTGAAGTGCATAATGTTAGAAATATTTCCATCAAGGTCGTGGCCATGGACATTATCAATAATCTAATCCATATCATTAAGGAATTGACTAAGAAATTATCAAAAAATAACCCATAATGTAAAGGCCTCATCTAAGATATTATAAATATATGGATAGGAATACACCAAATAATACCAATTCTAGTTTATCTCATGAGACCCGCCTCATGCATTGAGGGAATATATTATACTGGGCCCCAAAAGACACTTGAATAATTCCAAGGAATTCATGATATGAAAAGGAATGAAACATTTTACAATACATAATCATTTATCAGCATTATTGAGATAAAATATTGTCAATGGTTCCTAGTATATAATCAATATGCCATTAGAAATAAATAATCATCCATATGTAATTAATTAGTATATGGATTATCAATATTTTCCTAGTCAATAACTAAACTATCTTTATCGATGAACACCCACCAATTTAATTTATGCGTGATAGGGTATTCACACTATATAGAGTAATGAGTATAAAAATAATTCATTATTATAAATAATTTACAATACATACGTGGTAATAAATAATATGGACATAAAGGATGAGAATAAATTCAAATGGGAGATGGAGAGAGATAAAGAACATAATCATAAGGAAGTGAGTAAACTGAGAATAATATTTGCACAAAAATTAATGTATCAAACATAAATTAGTAGGGAATGAAATGAGACAATAAATTCATAAAAAATGATGGTTTTTTATTAAATTCATTTCTGTTGCAAAATATATATGAAAATAAAAGTGAAACATTAAAAAGAATTTTCCTTAAATATTTTGTAACATTATAGCAAAACAATATACATCACTATGAAAACTATATTCATTAGTTGATCAAAAAAATTAAAACATTCTTTTTAAAGTAATTTATAATAGTGGAATCATGAAACGAATCTATCCTTAAATAATAAAATTTTGAGTGGAAGATAAAAGTATAGATAAGTAAAACAAAATATCTTTTCAAAACTTTTATGAAAATAATATCCTTTTATTTCTATATAAAAATGAAATATTCACAAAATAATTAGAATAGATGTTAAAATGGAAAATAATTTAAACATTTAAATTAATCTAAATAATAAAGAATGGTCGTGATGGTGGAAAAATCTGTTCATGCGGGAAATGTTTTAAAGAGATTAGTTTAACACTTTTGTAAGGAAAGTAAAAAAACAATTGTATGGAAAATGTTAAAAATATTCCTATCAAACTTTTGATTGGAAAGTAAAAAATTAAATTAAATTGTTATTAATAAATAATTGAACTATATAAATGAACATTCTTGAAGAAAATTAAAGAATATTTATATTAAAGGAAGATATTTTAAACTAAAAATTGGGAATAAGGTTGACTTTTCCTATAAACATTCCTTCGGTTGATTTGAGTACCAAATAGAATAAAAATAGAAAGGATACATACAAAATTAATAAATAATTATAGGATAAGGAAATATATAGTGTTTGAGAGATAAATTACAAATAATTTCCCCAATAGAACTCAAAATGTAAACATTCCCAATATAAAGTGAGACTGTAAAATAAACCCATATGGATTGTGTAACTTTTGAATAAAAAGCAATAAAATGTTTTAACATGATATGGTTCTATAAATCACATTAATTATATGAATTAATTTGTCATTATATATTCATGGGGTAGTACGTACACCATATAATATAAGGATGACAGACAACATCAAACAAGTCTCAAGAAATTGAAATTGCGACAAAGAAACCCTTAAGACTTTTGTTATATTTGGATCAAAACTATTTGAAAGGTAAAAAATGAAATGAAAGATTAATTACCATGAAAAAAAGAGATACATTATATATAAATTCAAGGAGGAAGTATATATCCTCTATACAATAAAATAGGTGCCTAATACAAAACTTGCCTCAAAGAAGGAAATTTTGAGACGATAGACCCATACCATTTACACCTGGCATTCAAAAAATATATTTAAACTCCTGTATAATAAACATAACCATATTACTAAATTATTTAAGAACCTTATTCACATATATTACCTTTTATACTCTTCAATTATAAAATTCCCTACACATATATAAGTTAGTTAATGTTTATTCTCATCATGAAATGTTAGTAATTTAAATTGTTTTGTATGTATTTTGTAAAGGTGATGTCAGGCCCCATTTTTTATAAAAGTTAATAATTAATAGTTTATATAATTTTTTTAAATAATTTTATTTTAGTGATTTATGATTCCCCATATTAATTTTCGGGAAATTATGGGTACGATTTGCGGGAATTGAATCCATCATGAGCTTGTTTTAGTTAATTTACATATAACAATAGATTACATTATAATGATCATCAATTATTGTTTTATATTCTTACAATCATAGTAATGAAATATATTAGTCCTAAATATCATATATATTCTTCAAATATATTCTTAGAACCATCCATGTAAAGTAGTGATTATAAAAATATGTGGTTCATTGAGGTGATAGTTCACACAAAGCACAGAAGACATTTTCATTTTCTGAATGGTTGGGAGGAAGGTATAAAATGATTATTCCATCAACATAATTTTTTTATTATATTAATGATACCGATGTAATTATTTTTGTGTAGGTATAATATATTTGATGTAGGGAGAAGAGTAATGAAAATAAAATAAATGAAAAATGGAGTGACTTTGAGTCTTTACCTTAATCCTCAGGACAACTCCTTGAGTCATTAAAGAATGATATTTTGGAGAGACCAGATCCTCGAGAATGTGGAAAATATAGTTTTTAAGTGATTTTTGTAGAGTTTGGTAGGGAAAATAATTTTTATATGGGTAGATAAATGTAGTGGTAAATGGGTCTTTCTGTAAGTGAAAGTGGTGATATTTTTGTAAATTCTCCTTATATTATATTAAAGGAATGTCACTATCAATAGAAAGTGGATAAAATAGTGAAAAATAATGGATTGGGGGTATGATTTAGTCGATTCACCTCTCATAAAAACAAATAATGGATATGTTTTGAGATATTTTAAGACTTTTCTCCATAATTTAACATTTTATCACAATTTACTTTTACCACCGTAACTCATTTTTTTACCTTGACGACATATTTTTATGAAAAACAATTAAATGGAACTTACTAAATAATTTTATTATTCTCATGTAATATTTAAAATCAATTTTACAATATTTGACTTCTAGTGGTGGTAAAAATTAATTTTAATAAAAGTACACTTAACATAACAAAAACATTTTTTAGAAAAAATCCTTTTTAAACATAAAAATGAATTCACACTAAAATCATGTGCAATATTGATTCCCATTATATTTATTGGTATATATATAAAAAAGTATAGTTAAGTGGATTTTAAAGTAATCTAATAACGAATTGATCATTGTGAATACTTAATAAAAGGAAAAAGACCAAAATAGTTTTTTATGAGAATAAAAAATAATGTAGGTTCCAAAAGGTCATGTATGAGTTTCCAAATTTTACATAATGCATTTAAATGGTTTATTTACTCCTTAAATACATATTTGGTAGAGAAAATATTTTATAAATTTTCAATTCATTCCTATATCATGATAATGTCACAAAAGTAATCATATTTGTAAAAATAATATTATTCATGGTTTACCTATAAATAAATTATTTTATATAATCCCAAAAAACTCACCCTGAGATATTTTTACATGGTAAACTCAAAAAATGAAATTCATTTAATAAAATTTGAAATATTTAATTTTAGAATTTAACTTTTAAATAAAAACATAAAATATAATAAAAAATAGTTTTTAGAAGAAATTAACTTTTCAAACTTTATGCGTTGGGTAGGAGGATGGAAGAGTGTGCAGGAACCTGCTTGATTTGAATCTTCCGCATTGATGAAGCTTAAATCTTGCATAACATTTCTTCCGAATGGATTCGTTTAATCAGGAATGGGAAAGACTGTTTCCTTCTCTTCATAATGATCCTTCAGATGGCACTGGCTCGAATGTTCTTCCCCGCAAGGGGATTTCTTGTGCGGAAGCCCTTACAGGTTCTTCCTCCTTTGTGGGTAGCCAAAACAAAACACCTATCATAAAGAGGTCTAGAGAATGTGCCACTACCGTCGTCTCGGACCCTGATGCGATTAAACATAGAATGGGGGTTTTCAAATACTCGACACATGTTTGTATCTCCTATGAAAGAGGTGCGAAGCCCTGGTCATTCTCAGATCTTAAACAACACATCTCGAATTGCTGGAATTTCATCAAATGGATCTGATTCCTCTCAGAAAGGGAAACTTTGATGTCGTCCTACCGAAACAGGAGGAGTTGAATGCAATTTGGTGCCTCAGAACCCTCAATCTGAAATCGGGTTTTCTCATCTCTCAGAATGGGATGAAAATTTCAACCCGTTCACACAGAAGCAATACATTGCTCATGTTTGGGCAAGAATCCATGGACTCCCATGGATATACGAGCATCCTAAAATCCTAAATGATCTAGGCTCTAGAATTGGAACACCTATGAGTATTGATCAGTGCACAATTAATGGTTACCTTTGACTCTATCCCAGAGTTCTGATAGAGATTGACATGGAGAATTCGCCTCCTGGACGTGTATCCCTTGATGTCAAAGAACATATCATTGAAGTCATGTTTGAATTTGAGAATGTACCTAAATACTATGAGAATTATAGGATGGTTGTCCATGTAATTGACTTGTGCCGTATTGTTCAATATATTGTCCAACCAACAAAAAATAATACCACATGGAATGAGGTCCCATGAAGAAAAGCTGCTGCCACAAAGAAGTATGTTAGAATGAATGACATTGGGACTTCAAAACAGGTAGTGTAACAGCCCAAGATTTTATGAAAAATATTATTTTTAATTTCACTAATGTCTTGTGTTGTACGCTACACCAAAAGGAGCTTGCACAACACGCATCCTTGACTTGCCTTGCATTACATGCAATCGCAACTTTCCTCGATAGCGTGTGTAGTACGCAATACTGAGTTTCACGAAACAACGATATGCTATTAAAATATTATTAAAACTAGCCGTTATGAATAGTAATAACCACTTTTTAAATTTTAGAAATTTTATCTCACAAAATGGACTTCATTTTTGGATTTGGAGTATCGAATTTAGCCTAAGGTGAAATTTTGGTACTTTTCGGATAACTTTCATATTCTGATGAATAGTGAAAATTACTAAATTATAATTAAAAACAACTTTTTTAATCGAAATAATTAATAGTGATAAATCATTAATTTGAGTGGTTTTAAAGTATATTTAGAATATATTTTTACAATTCAATACAATGTTGGTCATTGGATGTAATTTCACATCTAAACCAGACATAATCAAGTGTCAATCTTTTGATAGATATTGTTTCTTAAAAACACGCTATTTGTTTTAACAGCGGGATTTAATTATAAAATTAATTAATGCAATTTCTATGTTATGAATTTGGTAAAATAGACTTCATTTTTGAATTCAGAATATGAAATATAGCTTAGGATGAAATTTTGGCATTGTTCTGAAAAACATCAATTTTTGATGAATAGTGAAACTACTAAGTGGTAGTTAAAAAAAACTGAATTTTTCATAAAACTTAATTTTACCGCTTCTATGAATGGAATTTCAAAAATCCGAGAGACACAGTTGATGTCAGTAAGTAAAATGTAGTTCAATGAGATGAAAATAATTTTTGGTGAATAGTAACTTTTTACTTTTATTTACCACGGTTAAAAGTAAATAGGGTAATTAAGGGTAAGAATGATATTAATATTACCCTAACACATGTCCTAATTCTATTGGACAAGTGTATCTCGACCAAAAACAACCTTAAGTGTAAAATATTATCATTTAGGTCCACTTGGATTAGATTAGGACATTAATTATTATTTAATTCAAAGAAGAGTTAAAAGAGTTAAAATGAAAGTTTATTTACTAAAACATTTTTAATATAGGGTTGTACATAAGATAAATTCGATTGTAAATATTTATTAGAAATCTAAATAGATTTCCTAAATAATGGTATTTTATTTGTAATTTTTAGACATCAAATAATTTAATTTATTTATGACACAAAGATGATGCAGTAACTATCTTATTAATGAAATATTGACATAATTGATATTATAAATACCAAAATAAATGTAATTTTAGACTTCTAATGAATTCAACTAATTTTCTAGGTTACTATGATATATTAGTGTTTATTTAATCAACTTTTTTCGAACATATAATTCTGTTATGACATTCACAAAAATCATATATCAAATAGTGTCAAATTGACACAAAATAGTTTTTAAATCCAATATTATATTGTTAATTGTTATTTTATTCCTAAAAATCTAAGGTTCGGCCAAATCACTTAGATAAGGATATATATATTAATAATAAACAATTTGGGATTCGTTTGGCATGTTATATTAAGTGTATTAACCATATAGTGTAAGAAAACAAAAAGACACAGTAAAAGTTAAATTATTTAACTTAGAGTTAAATCTAATTGATAAGGTTAAAATAATTACCTAAACTTGTCTAAATCCTATTGGTTGATAGTATTTCGACCCATACCCACTTTATCTTCGAAATAAGACCCTTTGGAACCATTATAAACCGATTTTGACTTTAATATAAAATAATATTTTGAGATATTCCTAAGGTTCCCATCTCCTCCCTTATAAAAGGAGACCTCCTCCCCCTCCTCCTCACACCAATTTGAGCACTCAAGCTCGCCCAACCCCTGCCAAAATCCCTTCTCCACTTCCCTAGAATAAACCTAGAGGTCCTGGTCTTCTTCAAAGACCAATCTTAATTCCCTAACTGGAGGATTCAAAGAGGCGTTTCAAAGAAGAGGAGGTTCGGACACATACGAAGCAAATCAGACCTAAGGTAAGGGAAAATATCACAATCTCATTTTTATCCGAGATTGTTTTTTAATTTGGCACTTACTGGGGTGTATTTTATCATCCACATCCATGTTCCCTCAATATGTAATACTGTTTCCATCCACGTACAATAGTTTAAATCCAATTTTACCCTTTGGTGAGTTTTTAGTAAAAGTTATGAAAGGAATCTTTTGTCGTTTTTCGTACGAGGCACTTTTTTGACTTTACCGACAAAAGTATGAGAAGAATGTTTTTTTTAACTTATACGGCATGAATGGATTTTTAAAACATTATTTCCAAGAAGCTTCCTTTATAAGTTTTCAAGTTTATTTTTAATCAACTTCTTTTATTTTAAAGTTGTATGACATGTTATAAAAGGAAAAATGTTTTTGAAGAAGAAAGGATATTTTCCTCAAGAATGGAGTTCAAGTGTTTTATCAAAATTATTTTCCATCTAAGATAATAAAGGATTCTGTTTTTATCCCTTTTATTACATTGATTTGATCATGTTGTGATGGAATTATTTTTATGAATTCCTTTATCTTATATGAATTGATTTATGATGTCATGATGTTTCAAGAATCCCATTTTTGTTACATGTGTTATGCGATGATGTATGTTTTATGATTATGTGGAACACATAAGAAAGTATTCATTATAAGATGGGTGGGACCTATATCTCCCTGCAATTCATTGGGTAAAGATTTTATATCTCATGATATAGACATGGCTGGAACGGTAGGTTATACCGGTTCAGTGAAGCAGGACTGAAACGAGGGTAACTTGGTTCAGAAAGGGACGTTGTCCACTAAGATAGTCTTGGAAATTAGTCTTGACTAACAAGAAATGATTCTCTATGATTATGTGTGTATGCCACAAAGTTTCATGTTTTATGTTATGATTATTGGTGTCACGAACCGAATCTGGTCACCGCCAAAACCGGCACCAAACCCAGCCCATGACATGACCCGAAGGGCGTTCCCTATCCCCACGGGCTGGCACAAGTGCCCGGGTATCATTAATTTAGGTTTGGGAACGATTTACCTGAGTATGAAAGCATAAAACATTAAAAACAATCCATAATATAAATCTGAAATTTTTTAGCCAAACAAGACTTAAGTAAAAAAAACCAGAACTGAGTACATTGGTTTAAAGACAATATAAGTGGTCCAAATAAAAATAATTATATCATTAAGACAGCCCCAAGGACTCCACACGACTAGGGGTCATTGCCCCCAAGCTATCTAACACAGTAAAATAGAAATGTTAGATACTGTAATTTACTTCCAAACACACCCTTAGACATGGGTAGATACTACAAATCCAATGAGCAACAACATTGGGAACACCCCTAGGCACTAGGTTGTCTTGGGCCCTATGTACCTCGTACCTCGGTGTAGAGTAACCATAGAAAAAACCTTTCTCGTGCACGAGCCACTAGTAGGGAACACACCCATAACCTAGTGGTCCCCAATAATCATCCTCATAGTTTAGTTAGAGTTGTCGTTATCCAAATGCTAAGTGAAACAGGGACAAAACTCATCCGGTCCAGTAGTCGTACTAGTACAAATCCGCCCCACCTAGGTACCCGGGCTTCCCCTTTTGTGCTCAATCAATTTCAGCTTGAAACATAAATAAATTTTCATATAAAACACCATTACTGGTCAATCACAACCAATACAGTAGCTATCACATTTTATACCACTTAAAACACGCAACAAAACACTTAGATTTTTCATAAAACAATTCCTCTAAATCTCGTAGTGTTTCGGACACAAAACACCTTATAAACCTCACTTGCATACTATGTGACATATTTAAGTTTCCAAAACATAAAGGAGATCCCACTACATTTCAGTTAAAACACAAAATCATTTTTAGGGAAACCCTATATAGTTCAAGAAATGACATCATTGCAAAGTCTCCATTTTTAAACAACACAACTCTTAGAATTTCATGTGGTTCACAAACACCATTAAAAACAGATTTTTCAGCAACAAACACAAGGGAAAATCATTAAAAACAGTATTTTTATCCCTATTATACTTCAATAAAATCAACTAGTTACTTATAGGGTAGCCCCAATTAAACTAATAATACATTTCTATGAAAAACCCCCAATTTCACATGAAATTGGCCTTTAGGATTCATTTTAAATAAAAACACCACTACAACTATATTTTTTAGAAATAATAAAATTTAATAAGCATGAAGATACCATAAAAACAGTAGCCAATTCACAAAGATTTCATACACAATGGAATCACCTACCAAAACCAAGGAAACCCTTGAATCCTTTGTGCGAAAACTCAAACGCACCGCCGCCGCAACTCAAGAAAGCTAAACCAGACCTAAAACCAGAATTTCAGACCATAAAACACAATATAAAACCTTAAATTTTAAACCCTACTTCCTGGACATTAGGAACCGCATTTATAATGGAAGAAACCCTAACTAAATTGGATGTAACCCTAAACAAATTGAAAGAAGAAAGGAGGAGAACAACTTACTTAAAATATATTGTATAAATCGCCCCCCAAAATACCAGTAGCTGATTTCACAAATACTAAAACCTTCAAGGTCGGTTCGAACAAGAATAGGAAGATCATTTAGGAATTTGAATGGGGGAAAAAGAGTAAGAATTGAAGGAGTTATGAAGGAAACAAATTACCTTTATAAATCTGCCCGAAATTTGAGTTCTCCAGAAATTTCGACCTATGCCGCGATGCAAATGAGATGAAAAGAGGGTGGGAGGATATGGGTCGCTCGGCTGGGTTCAAGGGGCGTGTTTGGGGCTTGGAATCACCGAAAAATCCTTAAAAATGTATAAGTTATTAGTTAATCAAATTTTATTTTTAAAACTAGAATTTGGCTTTCGGGCAGGCCCAATCCCTTAAATAAAAACCCATATACACCTTGGTTATGGATTTCCAAAGACTCCAAATTTTAATTGTGGTGTTAATATATCAGGGGAGGACATTTAGGAGTTGTAATGAGTAAAAAAATATTAAAAAATGAATAAGTTATAAAAGAAAAAAAATTTATTTTTAAATCTGGAATTGGGCTCACGGTTTGGCCCAATTCATGAAAACTCACCTATTCTCTATAAAAACTTTGGAAACCCCCCAAAACAAAGAATTAATGGAAAGTAAAATAAAAATACATTTAAAATAAGCTATGTATGTGACAATTCTCCCCACCATGAAAACTTTCTGCCCCGGAAAGTCACAGTAAGGCCAAGCAACAACCAAACTCAACTGAGAAACCAAGAGGTACTCTTTTGCCAAGTTTCTCCCCCAAAGGCCATAACACCTCCAGTGATCAATGAAGGAAGGAATACTCTCAAAAACATGACTTACACCACATTCCAGAAAGAATCAAGCACAATCAGGCTTTATCCCAAATTAAAACTCCTCAAACACAATCTGAACAACACTCAATCAATTTACCCAAATAAACGACAACATCGAACATGGTTACATTTTCCCTACTATAACTAAACCATTTGTCACTCTCCAATATCAATGTTTACCAAAGTAAGATGTAGGTAGTTAGATATCTCCAAATGATAATACCTACTTCCCATACAAAATAAAGGAAAAATATGAGTTACTCGTATGAAGAGACACAAATGGGCGCCCCACCATAAGAGACAACTTAATTTTTTTTCCCGAGACAGAATCAAGACACTAATAGGGGGAGGCCCAAACAGACTCCCTAGTACAAGGGGTATACATAAATTAGAAATATACAAAATAATATACATGATACCCACAGTAGGTCTTCCCACCACAAGAACCACCATCTTAACTGACCAGCATGGGCTGACACAAAAAGACTCAATTTTTTTTAAGATTTGGGAAGGGTGCAGGGTCAGTCCGCACGGTTTGGGAAACCATGCACAAACTATGATGATCATTATTTGAACGTGGCTTCCTAGCACACTGACACTACTAATCATGCACAAAATGTGTGCTCAAACTTTCTAGCCAAATTTCCAACCATCCTTCAATGACTCAATGGAAACCAACGTGGGAGGGAAAGACATTAGGCGATGACATGGGTACAAGGCCCTCTACTTATTTCCACTGAACGAGAACAACAGAAGGAAGATGATGAAACCATAGGTTTAAACTATTCTTATATATCATACTGAGGATAGGACTTTGTATAAGTGTTTAAACGACACTGGTGTTTCCCCTGACTACGCGCCAGCTTCTCTCCGGGACCTATGGCTGGAGCTCAAAATATTGAAGCATCTTTGGCCACGCAGTTAGGCTGTTGAAACCCCTATGTGGAACTTCTTCTTTCGGTGCCACAAACAACTACACTGCATACCCTGATGGGTTTATCAAGACATAACACACTCCATAACCCACTTTACCAAAACCAGACATTTCATTGAAACAAGGGATCAGAATATGCACACACATCGCACCTTGTTTCTTTGGGTGAGAAACAATAGAAGGGAAAGGCACGTATAAACACCTTCCTCTAAGATAGAGGATTTTATGTTTTTCCCAAGGGAGACATAATCCCAACATAACATAGAACCTTAGGGGATTGTGTGACCTTCACCTTTATGGTCAAAAGAGCACACAACATCACAATGCGTCACCGAACATGACCCTGACGATTGATAGAAACAATACACGGAACGAGACCATATTCAAAGTCCCTAAACAACAGATAAGTCCAAAAAGTGGACACAATATCATATCATGACCTAAATCTCAAAATTGGTTGTTTAATAATAACTCTTTCTTCAAAGAAACTATAAAGAACCCAGAGGCCCTCTTAGACACCATCAAGACACTAATCCCTACTAAAAACGAAAGAACACTCCCACCTTTGATGAATCAGGAAACTTAAGAAACTAAGGTCCCTTTCAACCTTCCACAAGCACTATCCCACTACAAGAGGATCCAAAAATCAGCGAAATGAATGGTTGTAGACTCAATAAAAGAAATGATCGATAAAATATTCTTTATATAGATCAACTGGAGGATTTTACAATGGCGAAACAAAACGGGTTGCACTTCAGTTGTGCATTAACCCTTAATGGGGGCGTACCTTATCCAATGAGAGAACCCAAGGACCCAACCAAGCTGGTCCATTGGTCAAAACATGCCACAAACCAGATCCAAACACATTGAGGGAACCACCGTAAAGGCATCCCAATTTTTT
Organism: Viscum album; assembly: GCA_963277665.1. NCBI lineage: Eukaryota > Viridiplantae > Streptophyta > Magnoliopsida > Santalales > Viscaceae > Viscum > Viscum album. The sequence continues at coordinate 228,595,631 of OY728167.1, read as the reverse complement.
TTTTCAAAAGAGACCACTAACTGTCCCTACAACACAGCTTACCGACCAAACACAAACCCAAAACACAGTTCAAACAGAAGGGGTTCATGAACTCAAAACCTCCCAAGACATTAACATTTTCAAAAACCCATAATACATACCATACCAAACTATTCATCAAGACATCATGTTTTTCTTTAAAACCAATTCATTGAAAACAAACGGTTTAGCAGTAAGCGTATCCACCAATGGTACCCCATGGGCCTCACACATGCATGTTTTTGTGCCACACCGGGCACCCTCCTCATATCCATCCCAGAACTCATCCAGTCGTGCCATCAACCATCCATCATCCAATATAACCCCATGCATGTGTTCACTCATGGAAATACCAAAGGGTACAACAAAACTTCCTTCCACTTTTCAAAAACAAAATGGTCAACCAACCCAACCTTTTTCTCAAAACTGCTAACAATGAGATCAAAATCCGAATTCACATCTTACAAAACATTTCATAAGGACACAACCATTTAGAAAAGAACTCACTTTCAAGTTATTCACATCAATTTCGAAACATATCATCCCATTAAAACACACTCTAATTGTTTAGAAAACTCTATTGGAAACGCTTTTCAAAACCAAATTCAATACAGTTCCTGCATTCAAAGAGGTGTAAGCACACCATTTTACATTTCAAAACAATTCTGAAAATTCAGTTCCGCCATTTCATAAACCAAACCATTCCCTCTTTATTTGGAAATCATTTCATAAAAACTTTACGCTTCTTAAAACCAAGTCACCTTAAAACCAAAGTGCTAAGATTTCAAAACTAAAGCACAAAACAATGCAAGAGGAAACTAGTTTCAGTGGGTGACTTGGACATATGGTTGGCAGCCATATTCCAATCACTTCGCCGTCACAGAGAGTATTCTATGGAAATATCCATGGCTCCACATGGCTTGCCAGGCCCTGCGAGCTCACTGAGATTATTCTCCCAACTCTCTTTTCATTTCCCATAGTCATAATTAAACCAAGAAAACCAAAGCACTCAGATAAATCCATACTTACCATGGTGACTTGAATCCCTTCATGAGGTGTGCTGCCAGGCACACTACCCATGACTGAAATTTCAAGTCCCAAAAATCCTAGCTCCAGACTATGCTGACTCTTCCCCAAATAACATGACCCATGGAGCGAACCTCCTCTGATACCATTTTGTCACGAACCGAATCTGGTCACCACCAAAACCGGCACCAAACCCAGCCCATGACATGACCCGAAGGGCGTTCCCTATCCCCACGGGCTGGCACAAGTTCCCGGGTATCATTAATTTTGGTTTGGGAACGCTTTACCAGAGTATGAAAGCATAAAACATTAAAAACAATCCATAATATAAATCTGAAATTTTTGAGCCAAACAAGACTTAAGTAAAAAAAACCAGAAGTGAGTACATTGGTTTAAAGACAATATAAGTGGTCCAAATAAAAATAATTATAGCATTAAGACATCCCCAAGGACTCCACACGACTATGGGTCATTGCCCCCAAGCTATCTAACACATTAAAATAGAAATGTTAGAAACTGTAATTTACTTCCAAACACACCCTTAGACATGGGTAGATACTAAAAATCCAATGAGCAACAACATTGGGAACACCCCTAGGCACTAGGTTGTCTTGGGCCCTATGTACCTCGTACCTCGGTGTAGAGTAACCATAGCAAAATCCTTTCTCGTGCACGAGCCACTAGTAGGGAACACACCCATAACCTAGTGGTCCCCAATAATAATCCACATAGTTTAGTTAGAGTTTTCGTTATCCAAATGCTAAGTGAAACAGGGACAAAACCCATCCCGTCCACTAGCCGTACTAGTACAAATCCGCCCCACCTAGGTACCTGGGCTTCCCCTTTTGTGCTCAATCAATTTCAGCATGAAACATAAATAAATTTTCATATAAAACATCATTACTGGTCAATCACAACCAATACAGTAGCAATCACATTTTATACCACTTAAAACACGCAACAAAACACTTAGATTTTTCATAAAACAATTCCTCAAAATCTCGTAGTGTTTCGGACACAAAACACCTTATAAACCTCAGTTGCATACTATGTGACATATTTAAGTTTCCAAAACATAAAGGAGATCCCACTACATTTCAGTTAAAACACAAAATCATTTTTAGGGCAACCCTATATAGTTCAAGAAACGACATCATTGCAAAGTCTCCATTTTTACACAACACAACTCTTAGAATTTCATGTGGTTCACAAACACCATTAAAACCAGATTTTTCAGCAACAAACACAAAGGAAAATCAATAAAAACAGTATTTTTATCCCTATTATACTTCAATAAAGTCAAATAGTTACTTATAGGGTAGCCCCAATTAAACTAATAATACATTTCTATGAAAAACCCCCAATTTCACATGAAATTGGCCTTTAGGATTCATTTTAAATACAAACACCACTAAAACTATATTTTTCAGAAATAATAAAATTTAATAAGCATGAAGATACCATAAAAACAGTAGCCAATTCACAAAGATTTCATACACAATGGAATCACCTACCAAAACCAAGGAAACCCTGGAATCCGTTGTGCGAAAACTCAAACGCACCACCGCCGCACCTCAAGAAAGCTAAACCAGACCTAAAACCAGAATTTCAGACCATAAAACACAATATAAAACCTTAAATTTTAAACCCTACTTCCTGGACATTAGGAACCGCAATTATAATGGAAGAAACCCTAACTAAATTGGATGTAACCCTAAACAAATTGAAAGAAGAAAGGAGGAGAACAACTTATTTAAAATATCTTGTAGAAATCGCCCCCCAAAATACCAGTAGCTGATTTCACAAATAATCAAACCTTCAAGGTCGGTTCGAACAGGAATAGTTAGATCATTTAGGAATTTTAATGGGGGAAAAGAGTAAGAATTGAAGGAGTTATGAAGGAAACAAATTACCTTTATAAATCTGCCCGAAATTTGAGTTCTCCAGAAATTTCGACCTAAACCGCAATGCAAATGAGATGAAAAGAGGGTGGGAGGATATGGGACGCGCGGCTGGGTTCAAGGGGCGTGTTTTGGGCTTGGAATCACCGAAAAATCCTTAAAAATGAATAAGTTATTAGTTCATCAAATTTTATTTTTAAAACTAGAATTGGGCTTTCGGGCAGGCCCAATCCCTTAAATAAAAACCCATATACACCTTGGTTATGGATTTCCAAAGACTGCAAATTTTAATTGTGGTGTTAATATATCAAGGGAGGACATTTAGGAGTTGGAATGAGTAAAAAAATATTAAAAAATTAATAAGTTATAAAAGAAACAAATTTTATTTTTAAATCTGGAATTGGGCTCACGGTTTGGCCCAATTCATGAAAACTCACATATTCTCTATAAAAACTTTGGAAACCCCCCAAAACAAAGCATTAATGGAAAGTAACATAAAAATACATTTAAAATAATCTATTTATGTGACAATTGGGATTTCATTTCACTACTATGATTTATCCCATGTTATGAAATTATGCTCTCTTTTGCAGGTTAAGATTTCCAAAAGTTATGTTCTTATGAATATGATGTGATTGATTTTCTTTTGTTTACCTTTACTGAGCATTTGAGCTCACCCTTTTATGTTTTCTTTTCCCCAGGATATAAAGAAAGGTTTTAGGTATAAAAAAAAGGAAGATCTGTATGGGAGATATTGGAGATCTTTCACCACGATTAGAAGATTACGTTCCGAGTTTCCAAATACACTAAACTATTACGATCTTTGTGGGTGTGTTTTTTGTTATGTACTAAGTATTCCGAAAAATTAATGTAATGTCCATGTACGTCAGGCTTCGGGTCTCTACAGGTAGCATGTGAGCACCTGGATGAAACTAGCAGGACCTGGGATGAAATTTTTTAGGAAGAAGGCCAAAATCGCCTCATGGAAATCAACCGGACATGGGGATTAACTGATGACGAACATGAGGTGCTCACTGACCAGCAGGTGATTTCAGACGACATTTTTCATTTGGTTCATAACACGCAATATGAAGACTTAATCTTGGACCTAATAAGTGAAAATATTATTGAGATCCTTGACAAGGATACTGCAGCCATAGATGACATTATACTTTTGTTCCAAATAGATGATGGACAATACAATGACCCACCACAGAATTCCTCAACCGGCTGCAGATACACCCTCAAAAATAGGAACTAGAGATAAAATTTAACTTTCTGCTCAACACTACACTGATGCTACCCCAAGGCAGGCACTGTCTCTTGAAGCATCCAAGAAGATAGATCTGAGGAAGTCTAGAAGACACAAGGTAGTAGAAACAACAGAAAAAGGGGGATTTACCCCCAAACAGAAATCATAATGAGGATATTATTTTGGAACTGCCAGTGGCTAGCCAACCCCGGCACATAATGTTTCCTTAGGCTACTCTTGGTTAAATATGAACCTGATATTATTGGTGTTTCGGAACCAATAAACAAAGGCACTAGCAATGGTTCCCCTCATGTAGGAAATGGATACTCACTTTTTAGCTATGTGTAGGATGATGATCGAGGCCAATTATGGATTCTTTTGAACAATAGTGTGGTCTGTCCTGCTCTAATTTCTGTGTATAAATAGTTCATCACGTGCAGGTTCAACAAATCTGGTCAGAACAATTTCAGCTCGAGGGTCTATGCCTCCAAAAACTATTCTATCAGAATATCTCTCAAGACACAGATTATAAATCTGTCTATTTCCATCTCTGAATCATGGGTGATAATGGGGGACTTCAAAGATATCCACCATGTAGATGAAAGGCTGGGTAATGCTTCTAGTTTAATTTCCATGAAATATTTCAGATCCTGTGTTGATGAGTCAAATCATACTAAGATTAATCTGATAGGTGCCAAGTACACCTAGTACAGGAAATACCTGAACAACATGAGGTCAAGTATAATTGACCAAGCCATTGTAAATGAACACATGCTTGATATCTGGAAAACCATCTCATGTTTAACTCCTGTGAGGAACAATTTAGACCATCATTCAATTAGGAAAAACATTATTGAGAAAAGTGAGAGGCAACCTCTCCCCTTTAGGTTCAATAATGCTTAGACTGCCCTTCCAGAATGATCTCAACTTTTCAAGGACACTTGGGCCATTGAAGATTATAATTTCAATATGTTAGCTTGTGCTCTCAAGATTTGATCTCTCAAGATGAAAATGAAGCGATGGAGTAAGTACAGGTTCATCCCTCTTGATCAGGAAATTGATTATCTTGAAAACACATTACATGAGATCCAAGAATCATTGACCACTAGTAAGTTCTCTTGTAATGATGTGCAAGAGGGAAAAGTCTCCTTAGAGATTAAGAATCTTATTGTTCTTTGAGATAGCCTCCGTAAAGAGCAGTTTAAAGTTAAGTGGCTTACAGATAGAGACAGAAATACCAAATTCTTCAAAGCGCTTCAAAGGTCCGAAAAAGATAACAGAACACTATCTCTTTTAAAGGAAGGGGATGTCATCCTTGATGATAGAAAAAGCCTCTCAAATCATATTGCCTCCTTCTACAATGACCTCTTCAATGGTCCTAGAAGAAATGAGGAATTTATGGAAGGCATTATTCTGAAACTTGCCACTAAAGCTGATAACACTCTTCTCACACAAGTACATATGGATATAGATATCAAGGATGTGGTACATGGGCTTAAGAAAGGAAGCTCAGCCGAATTAGATGGATTCACCAACCATTTCATTAAATTTTATTGGGATGTCATACTTAATAATGTTTAAAAATTGGTGAAGCATTTTTTCACTGATGGATCTCACATTCAAGGCCTTAATGCTCAATTTATTGTTTTAATACCTTAGGTGGAGAATTCAAGTGACATTGGCCAATTCAGTCCAGTGGCGCAGATCAATACTATACATATGATCATTACCAATATACTGGCCAATCGTCTTGCACACATCTCTGACAAAATCATTTCTTGGAATCAGTTTGGATATGTCAAAGGAAAAAGGATTTAAGATTGTCTTCGTACTGCCTATGAATGAATCAATATTTTTCATAATATCATAAGAGAAGGAAACATTACACTCAAGCTGGACATCGGGAAAGCATTTGACACCATCAATTGGCGTTTTATTGGTCGATTTTTGTATGATTTTTTCTTCCACATGAGATTTATATAGTGGACTTATATGCTGATCAGCTCTGCTCACATCTCCATCCTTATTAATGGTTCACTAGGAGGCTATTTTAAGTGTTTAATAGGAATGAGGCAAGGAGACCCCCTCTCTACCATTATTTTTTCAATTACCAAGGACTATCTCAGTAGACTAATTATTCACAATGTCGACAAAGGGGAAATCAAAACAATTCGAGCAGCTATAGGCATCTCTGCCCCCTCTAAGCTTCTTTTTGTTTATGACATTATTCTCTTCACCCAGGGGGATAAGAATAACATTAAGAACATTTAGAGAACCCTTCTTCATTATGAAAGGGTCTCTGGACAGGATGTCAAATGGAGCAAGTCATTTATCTTCTTTGGGAAAAATATTTCTGCACCAAGGAAACATTGTATGATACAAGATCTTGGAATAAGGCAGGGGTCCCTACCTTTCAATTACCTTGGGGTCCCTATGATCTAGGGAAGACCTCACTCCTCCTATTTTGTTGAAGTGGTGAGTCAAGTTTGAAAAACCATCTCTACTTGGAATGCAAAATCCTTATCAATGGCAGGAAGGATTTGTTTAGTCACGCATGTGATTGTCTCAAAATTTGTTTACTCCTTCATGGTGTACTCCTGGCCAGCCTACACCATTTATACTATCAATTATCTCATGAGAATGTTTTTGTCGAGCGGTAGTATTCTGGAACGGAGTGTTATTACAGCTCCTTAGAAGAAATGTTTCTTACCGCATGCAATGGGAGGACTTGGCATTAAAAACATTGAGCTCTTCAATCAATATCTTTTGTCCCAATTTATTTGGATGCTTATCAATGAAAAATCTCATTCCCTTGACTTTCTTAGATCCATATTTCTTAGTAGACTGATTGAAGGGAAGATGATGTACATGCAATCCTCAGTGTGTCCAGGCATTAAAAATATCTTCTAGAAGATTAAAATGCACTCTCAGTGGTTGGTCACTGATCATTCTTCTATGAAATTCTGGAAGGATAACTGGATAGGTTCTCCATTGATTGACAACGTTAACATCCAAAACCTGGAAATAGACTACAATGCCTCCATCCAAGAACAGATAGACCAGGTCAACACCCTTACATCTCAAATTTCACTTAAATTATCTTCATATGACATTCTTAACACTGAAGATATTCTTATATGGGAACTGATTCCAAATGGAATTCTTGACTCCAAACACTTTTATAATCATCTACTATAAAGAATGAATTTTGGATTTCTGAATTTTCATAAAAAGTGGCTTCAACCATTCAAATTCACACTGCTCTAGCGCTTGTAGCTGAAAAATTTCCAGTTAATAGTAACCTGCAAAAAGATGGAATATCCTTATACTCCAGGTGTGCATTGTGTCACCAAAACCGTGATGATATAAATCATATTTTTCTTTCCTGAAAGACTGCTTCCTACCTCATGAACTAAGTCTTTAGTTTTTTTGAAGTCCATCCACCATAAGTCTATAGTATAGTGGACCTTCTTCTCTACATCTCAGTCATGAAACTCTCACAACAGGTCAACATCCTCTTCCTGGTGGCATGTGCGGACACCATCTATACTATTTGGATATGCAGGAACAATAGATGACATGATAATACCCCCTTCAATCACAGCGCTGCTCTCTCAAATATTCTATCAGTGAATAAACTGGAAAACAGCATGTAACGACCCAAACTTTCATTAATGGAAATCCCTCTTGATCTAATTAAATATCTCTTTATGTAAAATGTTTATATAAAATGTAATATTCTTTGGTCTTATGTTAATAGTTGTGACTATTGCTAATATAGCCGCTGAACAGTGATCACATGATTATTATAAATATAATGCTTTAACAAATCCAATATACTCAAACAAAGGAAGTTATGACCTCATCCAGTAGACGTGCGCCATACGAAGCCCATTTGTCAGAGCTTGGAAAGGAGGTGGCGTCATGGGGATTTGCTCTTGACCAAGCCCAATCTGAGCTTGAATATGTTATGCTCGAGCGGGACCGCCAACGAGAGAGTGATATTTGATAGAGATTACCACCCGAGCAATGTTATCCGAGCCACCCCAAGAGTCTGTCACCATTGCACACCTTACTCTTCGGTCTTATGCGGGTGTTATAAGGGGTTATGTAATAAAACATTAGCACTATGTTTATTTACATTATTTTTGTATATAATAATGAATATACTTTCATCTTATTATTGTTACCTTGTAAATAGTTTTTTTAAATCACAAATAGTATTTTTAGTAAATGTTCAACTAAGAAATATATTTTGATGAATTAATGTATTTTTGAATTAAATAATATTTTAATAAAATATTATTATTTTTAATAAATTAATTTTTATTAAATATAAACAATCGTATAATTTCATGAATGCAATCGTAATTTTTATTAATGTTTGAAATCTGTTTCTGTCAAAACCCGTGAATTTTTTATAAATGTCGGTTTTTATTTTAAAAGTGATAATTAACATATTTAGAAAATTATTTAGATAAAATAAATATTATTTCTGGAATCAGGATGTCGAAATTATCCAATGGTGAATTTTTCATAATTTTCTGAGACTGTCAAATTTTTGGGTAAAAATTAAATATCGTTTAAATATGTAATGTGTTTTATGAAATCATAATGACCCAATAATGATGTATTAAAATACTATAAGCCTTATGTTCGGCCAATATATGTTTTCCCATTAAAATAATTTGATTTTGGGTTTGTTTGACTTATTTTACAAAGAATTAATGGACCCTTTAAGACTTATTAAACATCGTGTCTTTTTAAATTGTTTTCCTTTCGGAGTGTGACTCACCTCCACATAAGCAACCCCATTATTTTAAGATGTTAGGACTTTTCCCATATAAAATATTGTTTTCCAATTCCCTTTTCCAAAAACCTAGGGCAAAAACCATGAGATGGTTTGTGTTTTGGATTAGATTCATGTGAGGTGTCCCAAACATAAATAATAAATAATTCCCTCACCATTCCTATATAAACTCATCCAATCTCCCACTTCCTCCACACTAAAAGCCTTTGGAGTTCGTCCAACCACTTCCCTCTTCTCTCTAGAATTCTCCCAAGGTGCCCCAAGCTCCCAAGAAGCCTCTCTCAAGCCTCTATCAAGCCTTTGGAAGCACACTTCCAAGTAAGGGTTTTTTCTTCCTTTCTCATTTTTGTCCAATATTCATTAAATTATTATGCTCTTTTAATTTCAATTATAAATGTTGGGGTATGGTTTCACACCTTCCCCATACTGACCTCTTTATGTTTTAATGATTGGATACCCCTTTCTCTCTCATTAAATGACTCCCATGTACACCTGTTATTATACCGAAATTCGAAAAGGAATTTCTCTCTCCTCTTTTACATTCAAGAAATTCTTTTGTATCATGACCCTAAATTCCATTACAATTGTTGGGACATGAATATATATGACTGTCGTACTGTCCATTTCATGTACATATTATGAGACACCCACTTCTCTCCCATCAACCATTTTTATGAATAATTATGTCACACCGTTACACTGTCAAAATTCCACCGATTTTCCAAGCCAATGTCATTGTGTAGTGAATACCATGCCCATTTCTCTATCAAGTGTATTCACCTTTATGAACATATACTTATTTATTATAAAGTTACATGTATTAATTCCACATTCCTTTATCATGGAATAAATTATTATGTTTTATGAATCCGTGTTATTTGATCCATATGGCACACTTACGCATGAAATGAAACTTTTAAGAAGGGTGCACCCTTGTAGCTCTCAAATGCATTGGGTAAAGTACATTATCATGATACGCCATGTAAAATGTGTGTTTACTGGTGATAATTCAATTGCAATGAGGTTTTACTCATGCTTCACGTGCAATGAGGATTTACTCATTCTCCATGTGCAATGAGCCTTGACTCATGCTAATTCCATGTCAAGTCTTGTTGCCACATTTCCATGTTATGATTATCATGATTTATCATGCCTTTGTGTTTATGCTTCTCTTGTGCTCTATTGATATGCCTATTTTATAACATGTATTGTATTTCTCATTTTATTCCATGATTATTCCCTTACTGGGCTTTATAGCTCACCCTTTTCTTTTGTATGTCCTCAGGTTATCCCATGCAATGCTAAGTACGGGGGAATGCAGTGGTCATGTAAAGGAAGTTTTCAATAAAGATGTTGTTTTTCATGTTTTAAGTTTTAATGTTCTGATCCTAAGCCCCAAAGACACTATACCTCTTGATCTTCTGTGTTGTATCAAATGATATTTATGTAATAAATTATGTTTAATTGTGTAATAAAAGATCTGGGTTGTCATAGTTAGTATCAGATGGAGGTTTAGTTATTTTTGGTATTAGGATTAGAAATCCCTAGTGAAGCCTTAGATACAATATTATGTATAATAAAAACATCCATAAGTTTTTGTGAGTATTGAGTAAGTGGTTTATCAAGAAAATTCATCCCTGCCTGGATACAAGTAGTTAGAGGCAGCTCTGGCACAGATGTATCATAGGGGTAAAACCCCGAAAACACTGCATTCAGCTATACTCGAATGGGAACTGGTGAACGACAATGGGCATTGCTGCACTCTGGGTTACGACACTCCCAGGGGATATACTTTGGTAAATTTACAAGCTTAGTATGAACCATTATTAAGGGACATAAAAATTCCATAAGAATATATGTTAGAAAGTAATCATGGATAACATAGGCTGAAGCCAATAGATTCATATTTTAAAGAAATAAAAGTTATTTATAAGTCATCAGTTTTTTCCTTGGATTACCCTTTATGTGTTACCCCTAACTTTCTTCTTATTCTAGCCAATGGACAGTAATAAGTGGACTCGGGCTAATAACTGATGTGCAGATCAATGTGATGATTGTACTAATGAGATGTCTAATCTAATGGGAGAGGGAATTACAAACTTTGTCACGCTTATCTCTTAGCTAACTAAAACATTGAATAGAAACATGGGTCAAGAGGAATGTTCAAACCCCCTAATAAAGAACAATTTTCTGTTGAGAGATTCATGAGACAAAGGCCTCCTACTTTTAATGGATCATCTGATCCCTCAATCAATGAACAATGGATAAACTCCATTGAAAAGATCTTCTCCATCCTTTAATATTATAAACAAGAGAAGGTTCTCCTGGATACTTATCGTATGGAGTGTAAAGCTGATCAATGGTGGACATTGATCAAAAATATGAAGCCTGAGGAGGAGATCGAGTTGTTGGAATGGAAGGATTTCCAGAAGATGTTTTTCGATAAATATTTTCCATGCACCCTCCGACTTAATATGGAAAGGGACATCCTTGTCCTCATGAAAAAAAGATGACGAATCTGTTGGAGCATACAAGGAAAACTTCACAAGGCTTGCACGATATGCTTCTGGCTTTGTTGTTACCCCTGAATACAAGGTTGAATGCTTCTTTGGTGGGCTAAAACCTAGCCTGTAGAAAGCACTGGAAATCCACGACTTCGACAGCTAGGAGGAAATTGTCTGATGTGCCCTCAATGTCGAAATGGAGATCAGAGAATCTTAGGGGTATCATGGGGATAAGAAGCATAAGGTGGAATTCAATGTTGGCGGTCTGATGGATAAATCCAACGGTGCTAAGAAGATCCAGCACCCCACTTGCCAAAGGTGCGGAAATAAGCACCCTGAAAATTGCCTAAATGGGACAAGGAAATGCTATTTGTGTGGAAGATAAGGGCAGATGGATGTTAACTACCAACAAGAAAAACCTGCAGCTCCAAAATATGATAGGAATGATCCATTTGAACCTAAACACGTTGTTCATTGCTACAAATGCAAATAACTAAGGCATCTTGAAAACCAGTGCCCTAAGCCAAGAGTTTTCAGAGGCAACCAACAACCTCTAAGGTAGCAAGGGCGATCTTTTTCCATCACTACTACCGTAGTGAACCCCGAAAACGAAGTGGTGATAGGTACGCTAGTTATTCATTCAAGAATAGTGGATGTACTTTTTGATTTAGGTTCTACGCATTCTTTTATATCTTTAAAGTTTAGTAGACCAATCCTAGAACCACCACAAATCATGGAAGTGAAGATGTCGGTGAGTACGACAAATGGGTCAATCATTGCATCCCATGAATATAACTGACCCCTATCATAATCTATGGATTAAACATACCGGTGGACCTCTTCATAATCCCTCTGGTGTAATTTGATTCATTTCCTGGCATGGATTGGCATTCCTTATATAGATCCAACATAAATTTTCATGAGAGGGAAATCACTCTCTATATGGAAAATTAACCCCTGATTCGTTACAAGTACAAGGAAGAGGATGAATCTCCATTAGCTCCATCATCTCAAGCGTTGATATTAATGCCCTATGAGTATGCGTATCTAGATCAGATGATTGAGTCTAAGGAGGAAACTATCCTAGAAGACATGCCTATTGTGAGGGAATTCGCTGAAGTGTTTCCCGAGGAATTTCCTGGTCTTCCTCCTAGAAGAGATATTGAATTATCAATTGATCTTATACATGGGGCATTGCCAATATCCAAGACTCTGTATAGAATGGATTTTGTGGAGATTGAGGATCTGAAGAAACTACTACAGGAGAATCTAGATACATGGTTTACACGCCCAAGTGCATCACCATGGGGTGCACCAGTCCTTTTCGTCAAGAAAAAAGATGGGTCAATGCGCCATTGCATCAATTATCATGAGCTTAACAAAATCACAATAAAGAACAAGTATCCTCTCCCAAGAATAGATTAATTGATCAATCAGCTGCGTAGAGCACAAAAATTATCCAAGGTGGATTTGTGGTCGGGATATTATCATGTAATGGTGAAGAAGGAAGATATCACCATGACTGCTTTTCGTTCAAGATGTAGGCACTAGGAATTCATATTAATGCCTTTCAGACTCACTAATTTTCCTGAAATCTTCATGGAGTTGATTAATAGAGTATTTAGAGATTACCATGACAAATTTTTGGTAGTATTTATAGATGATATTATGATATACGCCAAAAACAAAGAGGATCATGAGGAGCATCTGAGAACTGTACTAGAGACCTTGCAGAAGGATAAGCTCTATGAAAAGTGCGGAAAGCATGAGTTCTGGTTGAAGGAGGTCTCATTATTGTGCCATATCATCGTAAGAAATGGGATATTTGTGGATCCTTCCAAAGTAGATGCAATTGAGGGGTGGCCAAGGCCAACATTAGTAACGAATATCCATAGCTTCTTGGGGTTAGCTGGATATTATCGACGATTTGGGAGAAATTTCTCACGATTTTCCAACCCTCTTACCAAGCTAACATTGAAGGGAGTAATGTTTTCTTGGAGTGATGAATGCGAAGAAAGCTTTAAAGAGTTGAAAAGGAGGCTTATCACTGCGCCTGTGCTCACTTTACCCACAATTGGTGAACTTTTTGTGGTATTCTGTGATGCTTTGAAGAAGGTACTGATATGTGTGTTGATGCAAAATGACAAATTCATTGCCTAGGATTCAAGGAAATTTAAAGGTCATGAATAGAACTATCCAACACATGACCTTTAGTTAGATGTAGTGATCTTTTCTTGGAAAATTTGGCGGCATTATCTCTTTGGGGAGAAGTGTGAAATATATACAGACCACAAAAGCCTCAAGTATATATTCACACATAAAGAGTTGAACATGCACCAAGGAAGATGGTTAGAGCTGATCAAAGACTATGACTGCTCAATCCATTACCACCCTGGGAAAGCGAACAAGGCGGCAGATTTCCTAAGTAGAAAGGACCCATCTATTCTATCATTAATGATAATTGAAATGGATATAATATTCTTAGATTTGATGAATATGGACATTGTAATCATAAAATAAGGGAACATCATCAATCCTTTCATAAATGATTGCTCAAACATCACTTTTTGAAAGGTTAATGGATGCTCAAAAGTATGATGTGGGAATTCAGGAAAAAGAGGAAGCTATTGAAAAAGGGAAATCCTCGGAGTTTAATGTTAATGAAGAAAGAATTGCGAGATTTGGGAAAAGTCTTTGTGTTCCATCAAGTCCGGAGCTGAAGAAGGAACTTTGGGATGATGCACATAATTCAAATTTCTCTATTCACCCAGGAAACACAAAGATGTATCGAGATCTCCGAGAGAATTATTGGTGGGATAATATGAAGAAGGATATCGCTGAATATACATCAAGGTTCTTGGTGTCACTACAACAAAATCACCGTTTAGCGGTGGTTCCTAGAACCGCCACTAAACCTTTTTAAAAAAAGGTTTCATGACAGTTTATAATAAACTGCCGCGAAACATTTTTTTTAACAGCCCCGACCCTTCCCCCCCACCCCGACCATCCTCTTTCTCACCCAGAAATTGTGATTACCCCAGCCCCTCGCTTCCCCAACAACCCCAGCCCCCCGCGACCCCAGCGACCCCGTGACCCTGGCGACCCGCGACCCCGGCAACCCCATGACCTTGGAAACCCCGGCCCCCCGCGACCCCGGCGACCCCGCGACCCCGAAGACCCTGCTTCCTCGATGACCTATACGAACCGTAGGGTTTGATTTGTAATATTTTTTTTGTTTTGATATTAGTCATTTCTTTATTATTATTGTTTCTTATAATAAATTGTAATGTTGTATTTATTGTATTGTATGCAGATGTTTTCATTTATGATTATTTTTTTTCTACTTATTGCATGTGATTCTTTATATGTGTTTGTTACTTTTTATTCTTAAGTGATTGTTTTTCTATCTACTTGATTGTTTGTGGTTTTTTGATACTATACTCATGGGTTATGATGCCTCAAGGTTACAATACATGCTTATATTATGGGTTATACTGGATTAAGGTATAACATGTACACATTTCCCTAGGTTGTGATGGCTTTAAGGCTATGTCATGTTTTTGGTTGTGATGGCTCGAGGTTATAACATGTGTCATTGAGGTAATGATGTGGAAATTTAGTGGATGTTGGGATGGTTAACACTGGTTGAGAGTTGAACTTTCTTGTTATGCTGATTTGATGATGATGAGATGATTGACATAGGTTGATAGTTGGGATTACAAATTTTCTAGCTAATATGATGATGTGACAGTGATGATTGACACATGTTAAGAGTTGGGTTTTCTGTTTTGTCAAAAATATTGATGGTTTCCATATTATGGAAATTTTTGTAAAGTGGAATAATTATTCGATGAAGATGTTATAAATAAAGAATCTATACATTATTGTTATAATTACATGTAAATCAAAATCCCCATTGCTTACTTTCTTTTGATAATCCATTGGTTTAATATGATAATACCTTTACAGGTGATATGGTTAAAGATAAAAAATATATAATGTGTTACATTTCTTTTTATCATAACCCATATTCTAGTAAGGATTATTTGTTTTGAATATGTCTATTCTAGAACATGTATCTTGCATGGATATAGAACTACTTAGAAATATATTCCTACTGAGTACTCCCAAGTGTTCACCCCCTTTATAGTATTCTTGAGTTGTTTTTATGGACAAATCGATAGAGATTTTAGATGCTATGATTTGGGAATCTAGATTAGATATTATGAGATCTTTGTTCATTGTTCTTGATGCATTATATTCATTATTAAATAGATTTTAAGTTGTATGAAATTTTTTATTTATTTTATTTTATATATATAAATATATATATTTTAAGTTGATTGGAGGTTCTATTTTTATACCTAGGAAATTAAGAAGGTGATTCCTCTCATACGTGTCACCCCCTCTAATAATTTTCTTGTTTTGATGTTATATAATGTTCATTGGTATTTATTGATTAAATATTTCATCATGCATTTCCATGAACACCACCACTTATCATGCCTCAAGACTATCCCTCACGTGGTTCTTGCTACTCCAAATTAACAATGTGTTGAGTTTTGTAATCATCATAAGGTCTTCCCTAAACATTATTTATAATAGATTTATTCGATATCAGTGTTTTATATGAAGAATCGATAGATAAATTAGGTGGGGTTTATTCCAAATTAACAACATTCATTGGTTTTCATGGTAAAGTAGCTACCACTTTGTTAGCACACTATTTCTCATTACCAAAGAAACTTCCCCTATCCCAAACACTAGAGGGTTCATATCTAACTCAGGGGATCATCTTTATTATATTATGTTTCAGTAATGTTACACTATCATATATATGAATCTCTTTCTTTATTTAGTAGTAACTATGTGTTTTTATTATTTTTATTATTGTGTAGGCACATTGTGATATACATGGATAAAATCTGGATCACATTATCGAGGAACACACCTCAGTATGTTAAGGGTTTGAATGAGTTTTTAGATTTTGCTATTTCTAATCGATCCGTTGAAGGGAGAATAAAATTTCGATATCCTAAATGTAAATGTAAAAAATGGTTGAAGAGAGATAATGTTTATGAACATTTAATACTGAAGAAATTCCCTGGTCAATATTTGTGTTGGATTTGGCATGGAGAATCGAATGTTACAGAAATATTGAGCACTGATATTAATCCACAGAATGAGGTCCCATGTTCATCGAAAATGGAAAATGAAATGCAAAACCTCATAAATGTAGCATTCGGCACTACAAGACACCACTATCAGCATCAAAACATATCATTACAACCAGAAGATGGTGCTATAGATTGCAACGTGACAAGTGAGGTTTTTAAGACTGTAACACCGGCAGATCAAGATTGTAACATATCATTGGATCCTCCTCTTGATTCTTTGGTACCAAATGTAAGAGAAAACATCACTGAGGAAAATGCATTTCATGATTTAATTGACGATGGAAATCAAGAGTTGTATAGTGTGTGTTTGAAATATTCAAAGCTTTCATTTCTGCTATAGTTGTACCATATAAAATGTCTATGTGGAATTTCAAATAAGGAAATATCCATGATATTGGAATTGATTTTGTGATGCATTTCCTAAAGAAAAAATCCCAGAATATTTTTATGATATGAAAAAAGTTGTTAACAAGCTTGGTCTGAATGATACAAAAATACATGCGTGTCCCAATGATTGTATGCTTTATTGGGGAGAGGATTCAAGTAGGAAGAATTTCAAGAAATGTTCTTCTTCTAGATGGTAGGCAAAGGGTGATGTTGGAAGTTTGAATGAACATAATTTCATGGAGAAGAAGAAAAGGAACACACCTGCAAAGATTTTGCTTTACTTTCCTTTGAAGCCTCGATTGCAAAGATTATTCATGTCATCGAAACTGCTGAATACATGAAATGGAATTATGTAGGTAATAACAATGATGGGTTAATGAGACATCGATGAGATTCTCAATCATGGAAGACATTTGATTCATTATATCTTTATTTCTCAGCTGATCCTAGGAATGTTCGATTGGGATTGACTTCCGATGGATTCAACCCATTTGGGACTTTGAGTACCAATTATAGCAGTTTCCCAGTTGTTTTGATACCTTATAATCTGCCTGCTTGGATGTGTATTCAACAAACATATTTTATCCTTTCGATGATTATTCTTGGGAAAAAATTCCTAGAAATGATATTGATGTATACTTGCAGCCTTTTATTGACGAATTGCAGGAGTTATGGAGCAATGGTGTTGAGAAATTTGATGCTTCTTCTAAAACAATGTTCAAAATGCATGCTGCATTAATGTGGACCATTAATGACTTCCCTGGGCTTGGGAATTTATCTGGTTGGAACACTTACATGGTTTTGGATTTTTCCCGTTTGTAACTTTGAATTTGAGCCCAAACGGATACCTCACAGTAGAAAATGGTGCTTCTTGTATCATCGAAGATTTCTCAATGCATCTCATAGATTTCGGCTGAACAAATCAAAATTTAATGTTTCCATTGATCATAGTCCACATGAAAAGTTGTTAACTGGTTCTGAAATATTAACATAGCTTGAAAATGTTGAAACAAAATTTTGGAAGGTTCATCATTTGAATGAGAGTGGAAAACGGGTCCGAAGTGCATCGTCAAGCAAAACCGGAAGGCAACAATGGAAGAAAAAAAGTATATTCTTCAAACATCCGTATTGGGAATTTAATTTATTACGGCATAACCTTGATGTGATGCATATTGAAAAGAATGTATGTGAAAATTTGATATTCACATTGCTTAATGAGCATGGAAAGTCGAAGGATCATCTCAATGGTCACAAATACTTACAAGCAATGAACATAAAACGCGATCTCTGGCCAGATGAGAATGAAAAGAATCCTCCGAAAATTTTTGCAATGAATTATAGGGATAAAGATACATTCCTTTGAATGTTAAATAATGTTAAGGTATCTGAGGGGTATTCAAGTAACATCTTGAGGTGTCTTGACTTTAAGAATCGTATGTTACATGGATTGAAAAGTCACAATTCACATATTTTGTTACAGCAGTTACTACTATTGGCATAACGTACATTATTACCTAAAAAATTACTGCGGTTGTACTCTAGTTCTGCACAGTTTTTAGACCACTATGTGAGAAATATCTACATCCATTTCAGCTTGAAAACTTCCAGGAGAGGTTTTTATTGACCCTTTTTGCAATGGAGATGATCTTTCCTCAGTCATTTTTTACTATAATGATGCATTTAACTGCGCATTTGGTTGAGGAAGCTAAATTTGGAGGCCCCGTTCATTATCGATGGATGTATCCAATTGAGAGGTAATTTATTTATATGTTTTCCAGTTATGTAAAAAAAAATTGTTACTTAATTAAATGTATAATTATGTTTATTTTATTTCACAAATATCTTGGGAATTTGAAATCATACGTGAGAAATAAAGCTCAACCAGAAGGCTCTATTGCTGAAGGCTATTTGGCTGAGGAGTGTCTGAACTTTTGTTCTCGATACTTGGATGATATTGAGACAAGATTTAATCGAGTTGGACATGTTGATGACACATCGACTCAATCTCAAATACATCAAAAATCAAAAATACTTCCTACTATTGGCCGATCAGTTGGGAGGAACTCAAATGTGACATTGACTGAATTGGAATTATTACAGGCACATAGATATGTGCTGAAAATTAGTGAAATTGCATATCCATTTATTGAAGAGTTTATGATACAAACAAAGAGACGAATGAGAATCCAAACACGAAATGCGAATGATATAACGAAATCTGTTAATAAAGAGCTTATAGAATGGTTTGCACGACGTGTAAGTTCATAAATATTACAATAAATACGAATATTAGTTCGACGCATACATTTTGTAAATATAATAAACTATATTTCTTTTTTCAGGTCATGAAAACTGATACTCGAGAAGAGGTGTTAGAAGATTTGATGTTTATTGCTAGAGGTCCTCTAAAACAAGTTAGAAATTTTGACGCTTATAATGTGAATGGCATTAGATTTTGTACAGTCGATCGAGAAGTGGGTTGGAAAACACAGAAAAGTTGTATATTTACATTTGCTGAAGTGGAATACTTTGGAAAGATGCATGATATTATTTAGTTACACTACCATGGACATTTTTCGGTTGCATTATGAAAATGTAAATGGGTCGATTTTATCAGAGGTGTTAAAAGAGATTCCTTGCAATTTACTTCTGTGAACTTCTCTCGCTTGATGGAAGTTGGTGATTGGAACTGCATGATCCATATATCATAGCATTGCAAGAAAAATGGTATATTATGTGAATGATGTTTCCGATGAAGGGTGGAGTGTAGTTTCTCACCTAATACAAAGATATTTATATGATATGGGTGATGAAGTGGAAAATTTGACCTCTGAAATTGAAGTTAATCAGCAACAGGAAGCTGGATTATTTGTTCATCATGATATTGAAAATATTATTCTAGAAAGGATGAATGATGTGGATGAATAAATGGAGCAGGAAACCGAAATTATTGAAGGGGAAAATGATTGTATGTACAAATATTTATTTATTCAGCAACCACTTGTTTCATTTCAGCAGTCATTCATTATCATTGTTATATATATTTGTCTGTTAGAACTGGGCATCTATTATCATTTTTATTTTTATTTTTCTGCATAATTTTTTTTGAAATATATATTCTTAACATAATTTTATTTGATTAAATGAAAGGAATTCTATGGAGGAAGCGATACACTATTTTATCTAGTTCTGCGACAAATGGTGATCCATCTGGCTCCCTCCCCACGACATCTGAGGCATCAGCTGCTGACACCCCTTCACCATCTCCCCCTGAACCATCTCTCACACCATCTATGGATGTCCCATTAGATGGTGAGTCATCGACTCCCCCTTCAAGAGCCTCAACAGTGGGTTAGTGACACGCCCCTTCCAGTTCATCCCGGGCATGCTGGAGTGTCACTGTCATAGGTACAAATTTTAATTAAATAAATTTATTACATTTTGATTATACTAATTGTTTGATCATTGAAGATGACAAAAATGCAACCATGGAGAAACACATTAAAAGTTCAGATGTTTGGAATATGACTTGTGAGAAGATAGTCATTCCATTTTATTCTTATGGGGTCTCTATGGCTGACACCGTGGGGTTACTTGGCCAGATTTTAGGCCAGCTGGCAGTAGAGCATGTTTCCCTTCCCATTTCATATGACGATTGGAGCCATATGCCTCCAATCTGGAAAAATGAATTTTATGATTCTCAAATAAAGGTAAATTTATTACATTATGGTTTAATTGAATTTGATGTTACTAATATGTTCAAAATAAATTTCTGTATATAGATGTTCTTCCACTTTACCGTTACTGATGTGATAGCATGGAAGTGGAAGTTGAAAAATCTAGGTAAGAAGTGGAAAGATTTCAAATGGAGATTGTGGGTTGAGGTCAACGATACTTCATTGATTGCACAACAAATGTATGAGAAGCTACCCAGTGGGGTACCGAAAGAACAATGTAAAGTGTTTGTTGACAAACATCGTGGTCAGAAGCGGATGGTATTGAAATATATATTATTATATTATCCTCATTTTACATTTATACTTGTATATGAAAAGGACATGACATTAAATACATTAGTATTAAATTTTATTTTATTTTATTTAGGATCTCTCAAGACGGAATGCATCAAACCGGGCAAAGCAAGTCATCCCGCACACTTGGGGCTCAAAAAGTTTTTCTAGAAGCCAAACGACATTGGTAATCTTTTAATTAGTATAAATATTTATAAGACAATTTTATATGTTTAATATATTGAATTGTTGATTTATATTTTCTTAATTAAGTCCTAGAGTTTAGGGCATGAAGCATCCAGAACTGAACTGTGGATGGATGTTCACAAGAAATCAGATGGAAGCTTTGTTAATGAGCCGGCTAAAGAAGTTGGGTTATGAAGTCAATTCTGTATCATAATAAATTATTATAAGTTTTTACTGTTTTAATATATTTTGATATTTGATTTATAGGTAAAAATTAAAGAACTATGGGATGCCAATCCAGTGTAGTCCTACTCAATCTCCCAGGACGACCTGATTGCTAAAGTCTTTGGGAAGGAGCATCCTGGGAGAGTGCGTGGGATGGGTTTGGGACCCGTACCATATGATGTTTTTAGCAGGCCACTGGAGATGGTAGCTGCATCTACTCCTGACTTTACTCAGCCCATACCTGAAGTTGCTAAGAAGGAGATTGTTTCTTTATGAAACACAGTTCACCAGTAGGGGGATCAGATATCTGCTTTGTAGAAAGAGTTGACTGAAATACGTCAGCAGATGAGAAGATATGCCCCCGGTGGTAGTTCATTGACTGGTGGTATGTAGGTAAATCACAAAAATCAAATTCATTTAGTTTTATAATTTTTATTGGTTTTATGTTTTAATATTAATATGAAACAGTATTTAATTTTCCATATAATGTTCTTACAGGTGACAACAGAAAGTGGAGATGATAGTGGAGAGGGTGACGATGCATCATCGGACCCTGAGTAGTTGTATTGTTGATTTGTTGAACAAATATGGGAATAGTTGGTTTGTATATGTAACATTTGTGGCACATAGTTTCCACCACACATTTTCATGTACTAAAATTTCCTTGATTTCTCATGTTTATTTTTATGAATTTTATTTTTTTCTGATGTTTCTTTTTATGTATTGATTTCTCGAGTGTGGTATACATCATTCCATATAGGCATGTGTTTGAATTGGTAGTTTCCACCACACATTTTCATGTCCTAACTTTCACCCATACTATCACACATCAATCACTTCTACATCCTCCCTCAATAGTATAAGTAATAATGGACTCATTAAACAATATAAATACTTTGTTATTCAAGAGGGTTACTGGCTGCAATGAATGATCTATTTCTCAATGTGCATTGTGTGCATCAACTGAGAGGGTTGCCAACTATATGAATGGAGGACCCATGTCCTATCACTATGATAGTGTTACGTAATCCAAAAAATAAATAGAGGACTCATTCCTTGGATCCATTATTCTACTAGGAGGGTTATCGACCCAATGGATGCTCCAATTTTCCACCCACACCTATCATAATCCCTACAAAGCTATAAAGCACCATCTACTTGTGTGTTATCAATATAAACCTCAGATTATGAATGCTTGTGTAGCATCATGTTCTATATAGAAAAATTATTATAATAGACTACTCATATGTCCTAAACTAACACTCTAGTGAGAAGATATATAAATTACTAGAATATATCTAGCACATAGGACCCGATGGATTTTTTTTGCAAAAAAGGTACCACCATTAGTTATACATCTATCATATATGATTGATGCTAGTTACACTAAGTTTCCACCCCAAATATGTCATGATAATAGACTATAAACACAATAAGAATCAAAGGGTCTCATCCTTCCTAACAAGTGATTCACAGGTGTCCTAAGTAATGAAAATTGTGTCATGCCCAATTAGAGATTCTAATGAATCTTGTTAAATATCACGAATCAAGACTAAATATAAATATAAACAAAAAATTATCAACCGAACACCCATTCCCATTATTATCATCTTAGCTCTATCAGGCATCCACATTGGTTCAGGTTCAATAGTGACAACTGTAACCATCTCTAAAGAAACAAATGCACCTATTCAGGGTTGGTCTATCTACTGGGAACCCACATGGGTCCTCTAGGTTTGTATGTATGTAGATAAATCTCTCTTGATATCCTTGTTCAAGGAACACTATCTAAATCTAGTACTTTTCATTCGATAAAATCACAATTTCTAACAGTGTCAATATATAAAATAACACCTCGGCCTCAATGCGGAAACCAAATAATGGGTTTTCCAGGAATATGGATCATGGACCATCTTAGTTTGAAGGTTCCACTTAGATGGTCCACTCAGCAAACCCAATCCTAGTCCATCCTTTGTTCGTCCACCTAGAGTAAATCACAACTAATGGAAAAGGGTTTGGTCAATACAAATAATTACTATGATTGCATAACTTGATGGTATACCCAAGACACATTCCAGACCAGATGGGCCATGGTTTCTAATTCAAACATTACTTAATTATTGGAGGTGTCTCAAGGGTCATAGCTATCCCACATTGGATACTCATATTATGTCACAAAACACCTCCATGAAAAGGTATACAAGGATCATCCTCTAGGGAAAATACATCTCAAAAGCCCCCCCACCCAACGAAGGGGTCAGGAAGTCACTTGAGATCTCTATGTTCAATGCCTCATCCTTTAGAGACCAAGGAATCAGGCTAGTACACAATCTTCTATTTGTTCCCTAGCACATAGTTTAGTTTTCTCAAGGTCTTCAATCACCTTAACATTTTAATTTCAATTAACCATTTAATTAAAGAATAATAATTGGGTTTATAAAAGGAGAATGGAATCAAATGGAAATGTTACACACCTCAAACCACAAAAAATAATAATAAAAACAATAGGTCTATAACATTAGAGAGCATAACTCATTTTGAAGCCCCTTTCCATTGACACACCACTTAACAGCTCATGGACAGACCTCACCCCCAAGCTTTCCATGGACCAATCTTTCACCACCCATTTTGTTAGGTCCTATAACATACAAAGGAATCATACATAATCAATTATAATATTTTATCATCAGTTATAATTAATTAATCCATTTTAACCATATATGAATAATATATATTTCCTTACCAAATAATTTTTTGTGGAAAGTGATGTTTTAGTGTCTGATTGTCATGTTGTGATTTTTGATATTGAGGAAGTGATTGTGGGAATGTGATGTAGTGAAGGAGGAGGGATAGTGATGATGATAAATGATGTGGGTTATGCATGGTAAGAGGGCTATAATGTATCACAATTGGTTTCTATTTCTGGATTGATTTGTTTTTAAAAGTAGTGGTGCAGTAAAAGAAGAATTTTTTTTTCTGGGAAGCTTTTAGTAGTGGTTTTAACCGCCGCGAAATTTATATTGGAGGCAATTTAAACCACCACTAAACTATGAAAACCGCCGCAAAATGTACATTTTTATTATGTTTAGAGGCAGTTTTAACCACCGCGACATAGCCAAATCGTTGCTGCTTCATTCTGCGGCGGTTCCTGTGACTTAGGCGGTGGTTTTAGGGCCGCTAAATTTGAGTTTATTCATGGCGGTTATAACCGCCGTGAATAAATTGATATCCAGGGACCGTAAAAACTGCCGCAAAATTCAGGAAACCCCCCACAAAATGAGGCAGCTATGACGCTTTCCTTAAACCGCTGTGAAACAGAAAGAACCTCCACAAATAGATTGGTGATTCCATATTAGGAGGCAGTTTCTGTAAACTGCCGCAAAACCATGCCGCGGCGGTTTAAACCGCTGTAAAACGCAAAAAAACCCACCTCTAAATGGTGATTCTGTTGTAGTTTGTGTCATCAAGTGATGGAAGAGTGGTAGAAGTCTAAGGTGATGATGCAACCATTTCCCATACCAGAATGGAAATGGGAGAACATCACCATGGAAATTGTCAAATGACTTCCGAAGACATCCAAAGGCAACAATGCAATCTGGGTTGTTGTGGATCATCATACAATGGCTACACACTTCATTGCTATTCGGGAGGATTTCTAGTTAAATCAACCGACACAAATATATATCAGGTAAGTGGTAAGGATGCATGGAGAACCACTATCTATTGTGTCTGATCGAGATCCAAGATTCACCTTATGTTTTGGAAGAGTCTTCAACATGATCTGAATACTGAACTGAAATTCAGTAAGGCCTACCATCCTCAAAATGATGGCCAATCTGAGCAGACTATCCAAACACTTGAGGACATGTTCAGAGCATGCTCAATGGACTTTATAGGAGGATGGGATCAATATCTTCTTATGGTTGAGTTCTCTTATAATAATAGATTCCACACAAGCATCAAAATGGCACCATATGAATCCCTTTATGGGAAAAGGTATAGAACACCGGCGTTTTGGGATGAGGTCGATGAGCGTAAGCTTCTTGGACTAGAAATGGTCGATGAAATGGTGGAGAAGGTGAAAACCATTCACCAGCATATCCAGACAGCCTAGAGATGACAAAATAGTTATGTAGATAACCGCCAATGAGACCTTGAGTTTAAAGTTGGATACATGGTATTTCTACGCATATCTCTATGGAAGAAGGTCATGAGATTTGGAAAGAAAGGGAAGTTAAGTCTAAGGTACATCGGCCCCTTTGAGATTCTTGATCATGTCAGAGCTGTGGTGTATCATCTAGAACTTCCACCTACCATGGCCTGAATGGCCCGAAGGCCATCATTTTTATTGATTTTTGATAACCCACCTTTCAAGGGATGAGGGGGAACCCATACAAGGCCCGTAGGCTCAGAGATTACGTGGCCCATAGTTTTAAGAGATTACATGACCCGAAGGTCTTAGGAAATTCAACCAGACTATCTACAAGGAACTACCCCTCCCCTGTATCTGCATCTTGATAGTAGCTCTCCACCTTTGCTAGACCTTCTGGCTAGGCTTTCTGTGCATGCACAGGCTGGTACTGATGGCATAGCCATACCATCTCATTCTGACAATCCATTTGGCTCTGCTCTGGTGAGTGCACTTGCTCTGAATCCTTTTTTAGGGCTGCTCCTTTTTTGTAGTGTGTTTGGGGCCTTCATTCATGTGTCCCGAAGGCCTTGGGGTGGCCCTAAGGCCTTAATGTGGCCTGAAGGTCCTGAGAAACAACTGGACCAAAGGCCTTGGGTGGCCTGAAAGTCTTGCAGGACCCGAGGACCAAAACGATGGCCCGGAGGCCCAGATGGATGAATAGTTCCAGCTGCTACAATACCGAACAGTGCCTTCTACAGTACTACACAGTTCCTTCTATAGTGATGCTACAGTACTGATACAGTAACTTAGAAATTTTCCTCCATCCGGATTTGATCTCGGGTCTCTCAGATGCACCTAGCGAGTCCTTACCAACTGGGCCGAGCCTCTTGTGCTCCACTTAACGTGGCCAAAGTACATCATGTCTTTCATTTATCCCTCTTACGGAAGTATATACCAGACACTTCACATGTACTCTCTTCATATGTGGTACAATTAGAGGATAATCTTTCTTTTGAGGAGAAACCCATGAAGATCTTAGGTCATAGAGAAAAAGTTCTACGAAATAATAGAATTCCCCTTGTCAAGGTGTTGTGGAGAAACCACAAGTATGAATAAGAATCAGGGGAATTAAAGGAAATGATCATGCAGAGTTACCCAAATCTCTTTTAGTGTGGGAAAAGAATCTTTCGATGGAAATTTTTTTATGGGGGGATGATTGTAACGGCCCAAAATTTCATTAATGGAAATCCCTCTAGATATAATTAAATATATCTTTATATAAAATGTTTATATAAAATTTCAACTTCTTTTATTTTATGTTAAGAATTGTGACCATTTCAAATATATTCTTTGAATAGTGATCACATGATTAGTATAAATATAAGGCTTTAACAAATCCAATTTACACAGACAAAGGAAGCGATTGACTCATCTAGTAGATGTGCCCCACATGAAGCCCATTTGTCAGAGCTTGGCAGGAGGTTGAGTCATTGGGCTTCGCTCTTGACCAATCCCAAGAAGTGCATGAATATGTTATGCTTGAGTGGGACTGCCTACAAGAGAAGTGAAAGTTCATAGAGATTACCACCTGGGCAATGTTATCTGAGCCACCCCAAGAGTCTGTCACGATCGCACACCTTACTCTTCGGCCTTATGTGGGTGTTATAAGGGGTAATGTAACATAACCTTATCAGTATGGTTATGTACATTATTTTTTTATATAATAATCAATATAATTTTATCTTATTATTGTTACCTTGTAAATAGTTTTTTTAAAGCACAAAGAGTATTTTTAGTTAATGTTCAACTAAGAAATATATTTTGAGGAATTAATGGATTTTTTAATTAAATAATATTTTAATAATATTTTATTATTGTTATTAAATTAATTTTTATTAAATATAAATGATCATATTATTTTATGAATGCAATCGTAATTTTTATTAATGTTTGAAAACCATTTTTGTTAAAACCTATGAATTTTTGATAAATGTCAGATTTTATTTTAAAAGTGGAAATTAACATATTTATAAATTTTTTTTGATAAAATAAATATTATTTCTTGAATCAGGATGTCAAAATTATCCAATGGAGAATTTTTCATAATTTTCTGAGATAGTCAAATTTTTGGGTAAAAATTAAATACCGTTTAAATATATAATGTGTTTTATGACATTATAATGACCCAATAGTGACGTAATAAACTACTATAAGCCTTATGTTCGGCCAATATATGATTTAACATTAAAATAATGTGATTATGGGTTTGTTTTACATATTTTACAAAGCATTAATGGACCCTTCAAGACTTATTAAACATCTAGTATTTTTAAATTGTTTTCCTTGGGAGTGTGACTCACATCCACATAAGCATCCACATTATTTTAAAAAGGTCAGAATTTGGCCTTATAAAATATTTTTTCTACTTCCCATTTTCAGAAACCATGGGCATAAACCATGGGATGGTTTGTGGTTTGGATTATTTTAATGTAAGGTGTCCCAAACCTAAATAATAAAGAATTCTCTCACCTTTCCTATATAAACCCACCTAAGCTCCCATTTCCTACTCACTAAAAGCATTTGGAGTTCATTTAAAATATTCCCTACTATCTCTATAATCCTCCCAAGGTGCCCCAATATCCCAAGAATCCTCTCTCAAGCCTCTATCAATCCTTTGAAAGCACACTTCCATGTAAGGGTTTTTTCCTCCTTTCTCATTTTTGTCCAATATTCTTTAAATTGTTATTCCCTTTTAATTTCAATTATAAATGTTGGGGTATGGTTTATCACCTCCCCCATACTTCCCTATTTATGTTTTAATGATGGGATACCCATTTTTCTCTCATTAAATTCTTCTCATGTACACCCGTTACTATGCAGAAATTCTAATAGGAATTTCTCTCTCCCCTTTTACATTCAAGAAATTATTTTGTATCATGACTCTAAATTCCATTAAAATTGTTGGGAAATGTATATATATGACCCCATTACTTTTCATTTCATTTACATATGATGATACACCCCTTTCCCTCTCATCAACCATTTTTATGAATTCTTATGTCACGCCGTTACGCTGGCGAAATTGCACCGATTTTTCAAGCCAATGTCATTGTGTAGTTAATACCATGCCCATTTCTCTATCAAGGATATTCAAATTTATTCACATTTACAAGTTGATTATAAAGTTTCATGTATGAATTCCACATTCCTTTATCATGGAATAAATGACTATGTTTTATGAATCCATGTTATATGATACATGTGGCACACTTAGGCATGAAATGAAATGTTTAAGAAGGGTGCGCCCTTCTAGCGCTCCAATGCATAGGGTAAAGTATAGTATCATGATACGTCATGTGAAATGGGGTTTTAATTATTCTAATTCAAGTGCAACTAGGTTTTACTCCTAATTTATGTGGAATGAGGATTTACTCATTCTCCATGTGCAATGAGAAATGGCTCATGTTAATTCCATTTTAAGTGTTGTTAACACATTTCCATGTTATGATTATCATGATTTATCATGAAATTATGTTTATGCTTCCCTTGTGCACTATTGATATGTCTATTGTCTAAAATTTATTGTATTACTCATGTTATTCCATGATTATTCCCTTACTGGGCTTTATACCTCACTCTTTTCTTATGCATGTCCTCAGGTTATCCCATGCAATGCTAAGTACAATGGAATGTAGTGGTCATGTAAAGGAAGTTTTCAATGATGATGTTGTTTTTCATGTTTTAAGTTGTTAGGTAATGATCCTAATCCCCAATGACACTAAACCTCCCAATCTTCTATGTTGTATGAAATGAAGTTTATGTAATAAATTATGTTTAATTGTGTAATAAAAGATCAGGGTTATCATACAACCTCCATGATGAACACTGAAATAACTCAATCAGAGAATTTTCTGTATTGTGGAAACTACCCATATAAGGTAATTATCCAAAACCACTATGCACCATTGAAGTCATCTGGATATCTCCTTTTGCAGTATGGATCAAATGCAACTCGGATGGGGCTTTGAGAGGCAGCCCAAGAAACTGCTGGATATGGAATAGCCTTGAAGGATCAAAATGGTTATTTCTTAAAAGTGATTTATGGATCTTGTGGACAAGACACATCTCTTCAAGAAGAAATGATGGATCTCACCATGGCATTTTAATTTTCTCAACAATGAAATTGTAATAAAATATTATTTGAATGAGACTCATCCACAATTGATAAAATAGTTAGAATGGGTCAGATTTATCTTTCTTGTAAACTCACATCGAAATTGATTAACTGCCTTGACATTCTTGCTTTAATTCATTATATCATAACACATGTCTATCGTGAAGCCAACCAAATTGCTGATGGACTTGCAAACATGGGAACCTCTAAATATTCTAGAACTCATATTTCCATCATCACAGGGGATATGATCACTATTCTCCAAAGATAAAAATGTAATTTCCTTCTATTTGACTTTTGTAACACTGTTTTTTCATTTATGAAGCTTTTCTGCTTTCTTGTTTTTAAAAAAAAACACTATGTGTTATTAAAAATATTTCATATCAATTACTAACAAGTGTCAATTTTTTTTCCATTGATACATTTCATTAGAATAATCATTTAAAAAATTTTAGATTAATTTATTAATATAAAAATATATAATATATATATAATATTTTTCTTCAAAAAATATGCCTTTTAAACACTAAATGATTTTAATCTCATCCCATTGAATTTTATTATTTATTTTTAACCATTAAATTAATTCAATTAATTGGTATTATAATACATAAAATTATTCTTTAAAATAATAATAATATGTAATGAATAAAACAAATCATTTTACCCATATTTTTATTTACTCAAGGGTTTACTCATTTCGTAGTTTTTTTAATAATATTTCACATTTTATTCTAATTATTTATTAATGTTTATATTACATTTTTAAATATGACATATCTCATTTTAGTTCGTTGTTGCATGTGATTTACTATACTAAAAAAAATACTTATGTAAAGGTAAATACATGCTAAAATCTTAGGGTTTTACAATTAAAATTTACCACTTACATAAAAATAAATTTTCAAATTAACTGGAAATAAATTATCTTGTTTCCATTAATGTTGAATGTAACAAAACACATTCATACTAAAATACTCTCACATGGTGGTACTCTTACACTGTTGACTGTTAGAGGAAATACACATCTAATTTCTCCCCTAACCAATGACCCTCCTTGATGTATAACCAATCACATATAACCCTTCAAAACTAAGTCTCAAAATAGTGTAATCATTTAACTTTAAGATACATATTCAAAATATTTTAAAATACCACTACCCAAAAGTGTGAAAAATTCCAAAAAAATCCTAATGTAGATTATTAATCTTCTCCATTCATCTATGGGGAAGATAATTAATGTCCACATATTTTATAGGATCCCTAAACACACCTTACCAAATAATATATGATCTTATATAATATCATCTTAAAATTCTTATCAATATATTAGAACTGACTGCTTGTGAGTGTAGTTACTTCATAGGGAAGAAGTTTTTTTTGAATTTCCTATTTCTTAAACCAACAGTAACTAAAAAAAATTATATTATAGTGTAAGTACATCATTGATCTCCAAAAGAAAAAAGAACCCTAGTTATAACTATCAAACGAATTTTTTGATCATCAAAATTCTAAGAGAAATTTGAATTAGAATATAAATTTAACTAATCTATTGAATTCACTAAACATAATGAAAATAGATAGAGAAGAATGAATATCCAAGGATGGTTTTTATTTAATGAAAACAATTCAACAAAACTCAAAAAATCAATAAAATTCATAATTTTCTAATAATTACTATAATTAAAATTCTTATATCTACTTTATTCAATTCTACTTCAACATCTAAATTCAAAATCATAAAAGTAATAAAAAAAATTAATGTGTATTAAGTTTTAATCACATATGAAAAGGTATGATCTAGTTTACTCTCTTGAATTAATTACCTTTACCATGCTAGTTGTTTTTGATTAAGAAATAAATATCTCATTGATTTAATAATGAATGGGATAAACAATGTTTCATTAACACATGAAACTTTTGAATATGATAAACTTGTAAGTGAATAAGAATTGAAATCAAATTGTTTGTTTGTAATTCCCCGACCATAGTTACCTAGAGTCAGTGCATTATTACATAAAATTGGCATGATCACAAAAGATCAAGTCTCGAAAGACCAAATAGAGTAATAGCTTTGGAAGTACGACATACATACATAAGTTTTACATTACATCATGAAATAAATAAAAATGATATCATTTTTTCCCCTTTGAATACACTCTTATCCCCTAACCTATTCCTACAAGTTAATCATTAAATACTTCTTCATTTCCTAGGGAAAATAAAACATAGATATGGCTGAGCTTAGATACTTAGTAAGGATAAAAAAATAGCAGAAACTTTCATAAATAAGAATAAACATTTAAGGAAATGTATAAGACTAAAACATAAGCCTTTTAAACATAAAATCTATAATAATATGGAAAATATAAATCAAATAATTACATTTACTTATTATCATGGATATTCTTCTAGTGGAATAATCAATGAAATATCAATATCCAATTTCATAATGATGGAATGCATAATGCCAGACATCATAACCACATAGTCAAGTCCTAGTGCCAAGACTATAAATAAGATTTTGTCAAGGCCTTGTGACAAGTCACTAGTTTGTCTCATGAGACCCACTGATGTATCTAGGATCTATAGTGAGATCAAATTATCACTTATTATGTCCAATTCATTCCTCATATGAAATGGTTGAAACATAACATAAAAAATCATATTAAAAATAGCTTACGAAATGATAATATTGTAACCATAATCCATGAATTATATAAAAATTAAATGTCCACATTCAAAACATATCAAAAAACCATCAATAAAATATGGAAGATTTGTATCGAAATAAATAAACTTCAAACAAATGTAAAATCCATCCAAGGATCTTGACATAGATGAAATCAAAACAATTTGAGTGAAATATATCTTTCTATTTTTAAATCATTTAAAACTCACGTAATTATAAAAGATAACATTTATTTAGAAAATATTCTTATAACATTTTAAGGGAAGCTTTGAATATGTTATAATGGTAGAAAATAGCCGCACCCATCTTATAACTTAAAAAATACAATCTTACCTTAATTTTTCAAAAAGGTCATAAACTACCTTATTTGGAAAATGACAGAAATATTCCTTTCTAAAAATTTTATAAAAAATCATACAAGGGTATAAATGACTTTAAAACATATTCTAGGAAATAGTAAAAATGTTTTGGAATACATATTTAAGAAACAAAAATGTGGATGATAAAGATGTCCATGTAGATACTCACATATAAACAACCTCAGATAATGAAGAGATTGTAGAATTAACCCATACATTGAACTATTCCTTGATATAGGGTACGTTAACCTCCTGTATAATAGTTAAATCATTGTTATTAAATTATAAAAGAACCATATGCATAAATATAATATCATATATTATCTTTTAATATTTCTTTGTTAATAATATTTTAGTAGTATCATTGTTTCAGGTGTTAACTAATTCGTTTTTCTTCATATGATTTTGTACGTAAACCAGGATTGTTATGGATAGGATGTATTTGATTCATATACAAAATGATATTAATTTCTTAAAAATTATTTTTAAATATAAAATGAATTTTTTTCGTGAATGGTTACGATGGGGAATAAATCTCATCGTGTTCGTGTAGACGGTAATCCGTACGTACGCATGAGCGACAATATCATTATATTTATGGTGAATTATTATTTAATTTGATGGAATATCATATAAAAAGAATCCTAAATATTTTATATTTATTATTTACATCAATTATACTCATTATTATACCCATTCAAATAATGATGTGTTGAATAACAAACTACACCACGAAGTGAAGACGATAAGCTGTACGTACGAACATATGGTGACATTGTCATTCATAGGATGGAAATAATAATGAATATGGTTGTACCATATTTCTAATAACATCACATTATGTAGAAGGTACTGGAGTTATTATTATGGTATGAAAAAAAAATAAAAGAGGATTTGGAAGAAGAAAGCAACTTTGAATGTGGTGATGAAATAATTACCTCTTCTTCAGGGGCTTCCTTTTGATTTGATCAAAATGGCTCAATAGGTAGACTTTATGATCAAATTAAGGCCTCTAAGATTACATGAGGGTATTTGGGAGGATATTTGGGAAGGTTTTGGCTGAGAAAAATGGATTTGGAGGTGTGATTTTCAGAGAAGGAGGAATACCCTTTTATAAGAGAGGTGAGGGTCACTTTAGGAAAAACTTGAAATATTATTTTATTATACAATAATATTCAGTTTATAATGGGTCGAAAAGGATTTATTTCTAGGATAAGGCGGGGATGGGTCGAAAACCTTTCAAAAAAAAAGGTTTTATATATGTTTAGGTCATCATATTAACCTTATCTTTTAGATTCAACTTTTAGTTAAATAGTTTAAGTTTTACCATGTATTCTTGTATTATTATAATAAATGGTTAATAAACTTACCATAAAAATACAAGATAATCCCATGTTGTTCATTATTGATATATATAACCTTATTTAATTTATTTTGTCGATCCTTATAATTTTAAGAATATTATATCAATTAATAATATAGTATTTGTTTTAAAAACTCATTTATGTCAATTTTGACACTATTTGGTATTTTGTTTTTGTAAAAGTCATAAAAACATTATCACTTAAAAAAATTATTTAATAAACCCTAACATGTAATATTAACCTATAAAATTAGTGGAATTCATAAAAAGTTTCATTTTACATTTATTTAAATATTTATAATATTAATTATTTTAATCATTCATTAATTATGTAATTATTACATCATCATTATGTCATAGATAAATTTAATTATATAATGTCTAAAAATTATAAATAAAATACAATTATGTTTAAAATACTCTTATCATTATAATGAATATTTATAGTTGAATTTATATTATGTATATCCCTATAAAAAATGTATTAGTTATTAAAATTTGAATTTAACACTTTTAACTCTTCTTTAAATAAAATAATAATAAATGTTCTAATCTAATCTATGTAAACCAAAAGTATCATATTTTATTAATAAGTCTATTTTTGGTCTAAATAAACTTATCCAATAAAATTATTACATGTTTTATGGAAATTATAATATAATTTTTACCTTTAATCACCATATTTACATTTAATCGTGGTAAATAAAAGTCAAACATTACTATTCACCAAAAAAATTCATCTTATTGAACCATATTTTACTTACACATGTCAACCGTGTATCTTTGATTTTTGAAATTCAATTCACAAAAGTGGTAAAATTACGTTTTATGCAAATTTTCAAATTAGCCTAGAAGGTGGGTAAAAGACTGTAAAAAGTTCGATAAAATTTTATATATCTAATATTATTATAAAATGACTCCAATGAATTACATTGAACATATATAGGTATTATGTATCAATTTTTACCTAAAATAAATTTAAATAAAAATTTAATTTTAAACAAAAATGCAGTGGTTTTCTCTATTCATCAAAAATTGAAACTTTTCAGAAAAAATCCAAAAATTCACCCTAAGAAAATTTTGATATTTCGAATCAAAAAATGAATTCCATTTCTAAATATAAAATTTAAAAAATTTAAAAAAGTGGGTATTACAATTCCTAATGACTAGTTTTATTTGTTTTGGTGTGTTAGCACTCGAAGATGAGTACAACATAAGCTATTGTATTATTCAAAGAGAAGCGTACCGTGGCAGCATGGGGTGTTATATTCATCCCTCATTCAAAAAATTTCAACCTCAAAATTTCTAGAATATTTCTTCATAAAAATCTTTCGGTGGTTCTTCATCATAAGTTCCTCAGGTTCCCGCTTTGTCTTTTCCATATTATGGTTTATCCATATAACTTTTACCAGACGAGTTGTCCGGTTTCTCAG
Organism: Viscum album; assembly: GCA_963277665.1. NCBI lineage: Eukaryota > Viridiplantae > Streptophyta > Magnoliopsida > Santalales > Viscaceae > Viscum > Viscum album. The sequence continues at coordinate 228,559,982 of OY728167.1, read as the reverse complement.
CACTTGTTCTCTAGTATCAAGAATCATAATGGTCTCTCCACAATAATATAGATTGGTTTCCGGTTCTACTTCATCATAGGTGAGTACATGTGTTGGGTCAGACATTTATTTTCATAATAGTGATACGTGGAACACATCATGAACTTTGGAGAGACTTGGCGGCATTGCAAAATGGTAAGCTACAACTCCAATTTGTTCTATAATTTTGAAAGGTCTAATGTACATGGGACTTAATTTACCCTTCTTACTAAGTAGTATAGTACCCATCAATGGAGATTGTTTCAAGAAAACATCATATACTACTTGAAATTCCCAATCCTTCCTTCGGTTATTGACATAGCTCTTTTTCCTACATTAACCTTCTTTGATGTGGGTTTGGACAATCTTTACATTTTCCATTGTTTCCTCAACAAGTTCTGGGCCTATGATTTTTCATTCAATAACATCATCCCAACATGTTGGTGTGTGACATATCTTTCCATATAACAATTTATATGGTGTCATCTGAATAGCTGAATGAAAGCTATTGTTGTATGAAAATTATACCATAGGTAATTATTGATCCCACATACATTGAATGTCAAGTAAGAATGATCTCAACATGTATTCTAAGGTTTGAATAGTCTGTTCTGATTGTCCATGAGTTTGATGGTGGTAGGTAGGGCTCAAATGAAGTTTAGTACCAGGGCCTTCTAAAGACTCTTCCAGAATCTTGATGTAAAACAGGGATCAAGATCAGAAAAAATCAACGTGGGTACTCCATGAAGTCTTAAAACTTCATTAATATATAGTCTTAATAAACATTCAAGTGGTAAATCTTCTCTTATAATAAGAAAATGTGCTGACTTGGTAATATGATCAACAATGAACCACATTGAATCGTTCCTTCTAGGAGTCTTTGGTAGTCCCATGACAAAGTCAATCATAATATCATCCCATTTTCACTCAGGTATGGGAAGAGGTTGCATGAATCCTCTAGGATGATGTCTTCTAGCCATCACATGATGAAAAACCATACAACTTAACACACAATCAGAAATATACTTCTTTATGTTGTCACACCAAAAATATTCCTTCAGATCTCGATAAATCTGAGTGCTACCATGGTGTATAGAGAAATTGGAGCTATGGGTATCATCCAACAATTCCCTTTTTAGATCAGGTGTGTCAGGTACATAAAGTCTCTTCCCAAATTTCAAAATTCTATCTTCATATATGAAGTCAATCAATCTCCCATCATTCACAACATTAATTTTCATTTGAAGCTCCTCATCATCAGTCTTATAACGTTATATACATTCTAGTAAAGATGGATTGGAAACCATTTCAAAAAGTATCTATGTTTCACCTTCCCTGATTATTCCCATATCCATTTTTTCTAGATCCATGTATATAGGATCCCTTTCAACTCTCATATTGTTTAGAACTCCATGATCCTTTATAGTCAAAGAATATTCCACCTTATTTTCCTTCCCTGGTTGGTAGTGTATAGTCCAATCATAATGGTTGAGTAGTTCAAGCCATCTTATTAACCTCATGTTGAGTTCTTTCCATGAGAATATATACTTCAAAATATTGTGATCGGTATATGTCACACATTTTTTACCATAGATATACTGTCTCCGTATCTTCAAAGAAAATATTACAGTCGATAACTCAAGATCATGAGTGGTACAATTTTTTTCATGAATTTTTAGCTTCCATGATGCATGGGCAATAAATCTATTATTCTGCATGAAGACACAACCAATTCCTTTCTTTGAAGCATCTCTACAAATAAAAACCCATAATTCCATGATGGTAGAGTCAATATAGGAGCATTGACTAATCTTCTCTTTAGTTTGTCAAAAAAATTATTCACACTCTTTTTTACAAAAAAATTTAACCCCTTTATGTGTGAGCTTGGTTAATGGTTAAGCCAATCATGCGAAATTCTGGAAAATGTGTCGATAATAACCTGCCAAACCAATAAAACTTTGTACTTCAATTATACTCATTTGTGCTGGCCATTTTTGTATTTATTTGTAATTTTAAGGATCAATAATGATTCCATACTTAGAGACAATTTGGCAAAGAAAATAAATCTCTTGAATCAATAATTCACACTTTCTAAACTTCGCATATAATTCATTTCATCTAAGTGTCTTCAGAATAATGCGCAAGTGATTTTCATGATCTTCATAGATTTTGAAGTATACAAAGATATCACCAATAAATACCACTAAAAAATCATCAGTATATTCCTTGAAAACTCTATTCATTAGATCCATGAAAATAGAGGTTGCATTATTCAGTACAAAAGGCCTTAATGTAAATTCATAATGCTCGTACCTTGTTCAAAATGATATCTTTGGAATGTCTTTATTCTTCACACATAACTAATGATATCCATATCGATGGTAAATATTTGAAAAATATTGTTCTCCATGAATTTGATCAAATAATTCATCAATAAGAGGTAGGGGATACTTTTTCTTTAGATTTATAGGATTGATCTCCTTGTAGTCAATGCACAACCTCACAGGTCCATCTTTCTTCTTAACAAAAAGAACAGGGGAACCCCATAGAGAAACACTAGGGTGAATAAATCCTTTATTACTCAATTATCTTGTTGTCTATTTAGTTCAAATAATTCTACAATGTCCATTATATAAGGGGTCTTCGATATGGGCCTTGAAAAAAGAATTAAATCAATGGAAAACTCAATTTCTCGTTCCAAAGGATGTCTAGGTAAATCCTACGGAAACACATCAACATATTCTTGTACAATAGGTACGTCCTCTATTTGAACATTCCATTCCCCACTCATAGTTATTTCACTCTTTTCCTCCCCCATAATTGAATTTAGTAGACATACTTGGGGTAGATCTAGATAAGAATCATGTGGTGATGTTTATGGTCTAAAGGTAATGCACTCCTTATCATCATCGAAATTTTATACCCCTTCTTCTTACAATAAATTTTTTGCATCATGGTATGAAAGCCAATCTATATCGAGGATTATATCAAATCCAATCCTCGGTATGATGATGCGATTAGTAGATAAATAATGTTTACATGCCCTAATGGAAACTGATTCACAAAACTTTGCTGCAATGATACTTCCCTTAGGAGTTTTGACTGACAACTCCCTTATTAAATAAAATTTTAAATATCTAATTTTCATAGAAAAATATGAACATATGAAACAATGTGATGATCCATAATCAAATAATGCATGGGATAAATTTGAGGAAACCATTAAATTACCTTCCACCACGTCATTCGAAGCTTCAACTTCAGTAGTAGGGATCACATAATCTTGGCCTTGCTCCCTTGTCCTTTTCTGAGGTAAGTTTCCTTGGTGCTTAGGAAATTAATTTTCATAATTCCCCATTTATCTAAAATTATAGAATTCAACATTGATAGCCTATTTCTTTCCCTTGTAATCATGAGCTTGGTGCCCTATTTCCCCACACTTGTAACTGTATCGCATTCCCTTCAGGTACATACGGGGGTTTTTCTTCCTATGTTTATTGCAAGATGGAAATTCAACTTTTCATTTCCTCCCCTTATTTCCATTTTCTAAGTGTTTAAAATATATCTTTCTTCTCTTGCTTTGCATTAATTTTTTAAAACATAGACAATTACTTTTCTTTCTTGATATCACATGAGACAATATCTTCGTATGATGGGAAGGATTGTGATACTATTGCTCGAAAGAGAAATGGTTTTAAACCTTCAGTGAATCGATCAATCTTACTACTTGTGTTACGTATATAATCTGATGCATGCCTTGCTAACCCTGTAATGTTATCCTCATACTTTGTGACATTCTCCTCCTCCTTTTGTCTCAGACTCAGAAATTGTCTTTCCATATCTGCTCTATGGTCATGAAGAAAGTACTTTTCTAAAAAATATATTTAAACTACCTCCATTCCATATTTGATACTTCTAAATCCTCTTTTGTATTTTGAATTAAGGTCCACCATTATTTTAATCACCCATGAGGTGATAAACTACCATGATTTTTTTTTCCACTACACTAATCCCCAATGAATGAAATATTTTCTCTAAGGAAATTATCCATTTCCCAGCTACAAATGTATTTATAGTCCCATCGAATTTTGGTGGTTGTGTCCTCATGAAGTGGTCTGACATTGATCCTCCACATTGTGGATCAGGGTGCTCCATATGGGTAAGGTTATTATTCATAACCTTAGTGAGTTATCCCAGTAGGGTGATAAGCTAATCTGTAACGCCCCGACCCCAGCTACCCAGAGTCGGTGCATTACTTCGTAACATTGGCATGATCACAAGAAAGATCAAATCTCGAAAGACCGATTGGTTTAGTAGCCTTGGAAACACTAGATATATTCATAAGTTTTACATTACATCATAAAATGAAAAACTAATACAACAACATAATGTTTCCACAATCCACACTATTATCCCCTCATAATATCCCTGAAGGTCATTCAGAACTTACATCTTCACATCCTGGGAAAAATAAAACATAGAAAAGGGGTGAGCTCAAATGCCCAGTAAGGATGACAATATAGCGGAACATTCAAAATAAGCATAATCATTTAAGGCAATGCATTACTAAAACAAAAGCCTTTTAAACTTGAGCTTCAACATAGTATGACAAAAGTAAAATGAAATAATGCCATTTACTTATTCACATGGATATTCTACTAATCGAATAATCACATGCAAAAATCAAAAACCACTTTCATAATGTTGGAATGCATAATTCCAGACTATCATAACCACATAGTCAAGGCCTCATGCCAAGACTACAAATAAGATTTTGCCAAGGCCTTGTGCCAAGACACTAGTTTGTCTCATGAGACCTACCGATGCATCGAGGAGCTATAGCGGGCTCCACCCGTCACATATTAAGTCCAATGCATTCCCATATGAAAAGGTTTAAACATAACATAAACATTCGTATTAAAACTAGCATACGAAATGTCAATAATTTCACCATAAACTAGAATGGTATAAAAATAACACATCCACAGTCAAACATATCACAACACCTTCAATACAATATTGAAGTTTTGTATCACAATAAATCAACTTCAAATAAGCGTAAAATCCATCAACGGATGTTGACATAGATGAAATCAAAATTCTTTTTAAAGAAATATCTATTTTTATTTTGAAATCATTTAAGATCCATATAAAATAAAACATTTTCTTTGAAAATATTCTCATAAGCTTGTAAGGGAAGCTTTGAAGATTTTATAACGGCGGAAAATAACCGCACCCGTCGTATAAGTTAAAAAAAAACATTCTTACCTTAATTCTGTCGAAAAGGTTAAAAAGGACCTTGTTTTGAAAACGACCAAAAGATTCCTTTATAAACCACTTATAAAAGTCATAAAGGGTATAAATGACTTTAACTCATATTCTAGTAAATAGTAAAAATGTTTTGAAATACATTTTTAAGAAACATGGATGTGGATGATAAAGAGATCCCAGTAGATTATTACGTATAAACAACCTCGGATAATGAAGAGATTGTGAAATAACCCTTACCTTGTACTTTTCCTTTGTTGGGGTAGGTTAACCTCCTGTATAATGGTGAAATAATTGTTATTAAATTATACAAGAATCATATACATTAATATGATATCATATATGATCTTTTAACATTGATTTATTAATAATATCTTAGTATTATCGTCGTTTCGGGTGATAATCGATTCGTTCTTCTTAAATGTTTGGTTACGTAAGACATGTTTGTAATGGATAGATTATATATTATTTATAATCAGAATGATATTAACATTATTTTTAACCCTAAAATGAGAATAAGACTTGAATGGATACGATGGAGAATGAATCTCATTGCGTTCGTGGAGACGGTAGTCCGTACGTACGCACGAACGCTACTTCCATTCAATTTTTATTTTAAAAGAATCGAATCCAAATGATACATAGGTATATTACTATTCCAGTATAATATAATATTTTATATATGTTACTTAAGTTCATTAACACCATCCTTTATACGTTCCATGTGTGGTATGAACAAGTCATATCATTTTAAGGGGGCGGTAGTCCGCACTTCCTCAAATGAAATTATCATATGTATATACAACATGAAACGAATAATGATATGAAATAAAATGGAATTACAGAAGCTTATATATAAAATATATATCATTAATATCATATTTAATTACAGTGCCATCATAATGGCCACCATGAGAGGCGGTAAGATGTATTTGAACAATCATCGTTTCGTGAGGCGTTAGTTTGCCATCCACATAAACATTATGTTCATCATCCATTAGATGGAGTTGTGTGTATGTGTAGTTTGAATCCTTTTTATAACAACATCCTAGTATATTGTGGATACTGATGTTGTTACAAAAGAAAGGAAATAAAAAGCGTTTGGGGGTTGGAGAAGAAAAATAAATGAAAATAATTTAAGAGAAATCGTTACCTTTAATTTAGGTAACTCACTTTGGTTGGAACCAAAGGACTTCTTGAAATGCTTTCTGCCTAAGGGGAAGCTTCAAGGAGGAGGAGAGGGATGTGGGGAGCGTATTTGGGCAGGGTTTGGACGAGCCAAGTGGCTTGATAGGTGTGAGGAATGAGTATAAGTGGACTCCTTTTATAAGGGAGAGGAGGGGCTCTTTAGGAAAGAGTGAAAGTATTACTTTATAATATAATTATATTCGGTTTATAATGGTCCAAAAATCATTGAGGTCGAAGATAAGATGACTCATATTCTAAATAAGATCAACCAATAAGAATTGGACAGGTTTTAGATAATATTTTAATCATTATAATCTTATTTATTTAAATGATTTATTAATGGGGTAAACATTGCATCATTATTGTGTCATTATTAATTTAAATTATTTGATGTCTAAAAATTATAAATAAAATATCATTATGTAGGAAATCTTTTTAGATTTCTAATGAATATTTATAATTGAAAATCCAACATGTATAACCCTATGTAAAAATTGTTTTTCTAAAAGATATATGCTTGTGTCATTTTTGTATTCATTTTAACTTAATTAAAATAAAGTGTCATTATCACTTACAAGTGGATCCATGGGGTCCCAAAATCGACCCAAAGATGCCCATGGTCGACCATGTATCAACCAATAGGGTTAAGACACGTTTTAGGGTAATTTAGTATTATTATAATATTATTTTTTAACCCTTATTTACCGGATTTACCCATAACCATGGTAAATAAAATATTTACCGCAGTAATTATTCAAAATGTCTAAAAATAAAGGTTACCTATTTACACAATTTAGACATCCTGATTCCAAATATGGAATCCATTTTTATAAATTCAAAACACAGTAGTGTCAGAAATTAATTTAAAATTAATTCCCGCTGTCAAAACAAAAAGCGTGTTTTTAAGAGGTAATAACTATCAAAAGATTGACATTTGTTTATGTTCGGTTTAATTGTAAAATTATGTCCAATGACCAACATTATATTAAATGGTAAAAATATATTCTAAATATACTTTAAAACTACTAAAATTCATAATTTATCACTATTAATTATTTTGATTAAAAAAGTTGTTTTTAATTAAAATTTAGTAATTTTCACTATTCATCAAAATATGAAAGTTATCCGAAAAGTACCAAAATTTCACCCTAGGCTAATTTCAATATTCCGAATCCAAAAATGAAGTCCATTTTGAAATATAAAATATATATGATTTCAAAAAGTAGGTATTACTATTCACAACGGCTAGTTTAATTAGTTGTAATGTGTGTTAGAACTCGAGGTTGCGTACAACACACGCTATCGCATTATTCGAAGGGAAACGTACCGTGGAAGCTTGGGGTGTTACATTCTCCCCTCCTTCAAATAATTGCGTCCTCGCAATTTCTAGGGTATTACTGCATAAAAAAACTCGGGTGGTTCTTCATCATATGTTCCTCGGGTTCACACGTTGCCTCTTCCATCTTATGGTTTCTCCACAGAACTTTTACCAGACGCGTCGTCCGGTTTCTCAGCACTTGTTCTCTCGTATCAAGAATCTTGACGGGCTCTTCGCAATAAGACAGATCGGGTTCTAGTTCTAATTCTTCATAAGTGAGTACATGCGTTGGGTCAGGCATGTATTTTCTCAACAGAGATACGTGGAACACATCGTGAACTTTAGAGAGACTTGGCGGCATTGCCAATCGGTAAGCTACAACCCCAATTCGTTCTAGAATTTCAAAAGGTCCGATGTACCTGGGACTCAATTTACCTTTCTTACCAAAACGTATGACTCCCTTCCATGGAGATACCTTCAGGAAAACATGATCACCGACTTGAAATTCCAAATCCTTCCTTCGATTATCGACATAGCTCTTCTGCCTACTTTGAGCTGCTTTGATGTGATTTTGGATTACTTTCACCTTTTCCACCGTTTCCTCCACCAGTTCTGGGCCTACAAGTTTTCTTTCACCAACGTCATCCCAACAGGTTGGTGTACGACATCTCTTTCCGTATAATGCTTCATATGGTGCCATCTGAATACTTGAATGGAAGCTATTGTTATAGGAAAATTCTACCAGAGGTAAATATTGATCCCACATACCCTGAAAATCAAGTGAGCAAGATCTCAACATGTCTTCTAAGGTCTGAATAGTCCGTTCTGATTGTCCATCTGTCTGAGGGTGGTAAGCAGTGCTCAAATGAAGTTCAGTATCTAGGGATTTCGGAAGACTTTTCCAAAATCTTGAAGTAAAACGGGGATCACGATCAGAAACAATCAATAGGGGTACTCCATGAAGTCTCACAACTTCATTAATGTATAGTCTTTCTAGATGTTCCAGGGGGTAGATCTTCTCTTATAGCAAGAAAATGTGCTGACTTGGTAAGACGATCAACAATAACCCATATTGCATCGTTCCTTCTAGGAGTCTTTGGTAGCCCCATGACAAAGTCCATCGTAATATTTTCCCATTTCCACTCCGGTATGGGAAGAGGTTGCATGACTCCTCCAGGCTGTTGCCTTCCAGCTTTCACTTGTTGACAAACCATACATCTTGACACAAAATCAGCAATCTCTCTCTTCATGTTGTCCCACCAAAAATGTTCCTTCAAATCTCTATACATTTTGGTGCTCCCAGGGTGTATAGAGAAATTGGAACTATGAGCATCATCCAGCAATTCCCTTTTCAGATCAGGTAAATCGGGAACACAAAGTCTCTTCCCGAATTTCAAAATTCCATCTTCATACACAAAGTCTCTCAATCTCCCATCATTCAAAGCTTTAATCTTCATCTGAAATTCTTCATCATCGGTCTGAGAACTCTTAATCCTTTCTAGTAAAGATGGTTTGGCAACCATTTGAAAAAGCATTGATGTTTCACCTTCCCTGGTTATTCCCATGTCCATCTTCACTAGATTCATGAAAATTGGATCCCTTTCAATTCTCATCATGTTCAAAACACCATGGTCTTTTCTGCTCAAAGCATCTTCCACCTTGTTTGCTTTCCCCGGGTGGTAGTGTATCGTACAATCATAATCCTTGAGTAATTCAAGCCATCTCCTTTGCCTCATGTTGAGTTCTTTTTGTGAGAAAATATACTTCAAACTCTTGTGATCAGTATAAATCTCACATTTTTCACCATAGAGGTAGTGCCTGCATATCTTCAAAGCAAAGATCACAGCTGCTAACTCAAGATCATGAGTAGGATAGTTTTGTTCATGAATTTTCAACTGTCGTGATGTATAGGCAATAACTCTATCATTCTGCATAAGGACACAACCAAGTCCTTTCTTTGATGCATCACTATAAATAACGAACCCATCATTCCCCGATGGTAGAGTCAATATAGGAGCATTGACTAATCTTCTCTTCAGTTCTTCGAAACATTCTTCACACTCTTTTGTCCAAAAAAATTTAACCCCTTTACGTGTGAGCTTCGTTAATGGGTTAGCCAATCGGGCAAAATTCTGGACGAAACGTCGATAATAACCTGCCAAACCAATAAAACTGCGTACCTCAGTTATACTCGTAGGTGCTGGCCATTCTTGGATTTCCTTTGTCTTATAAGGATCAAAAGAGATTCCATCTTTAGAGACAATATGGCCAAGAAAAGAAATCTCCTAAAGCCAGAATTCACACTTGCTAAACTTCCCATATAATTCATGCCTCCTCAGAGTCTTCAAGATAATGCGCAAGTGATTTTCATGATCTTAGTAGGTTTTGGAGTATACCAAGATATCATCAATAAATACCACCACAAATTCATCGAGATACTCCTTGAAAACTCTATTCATCAGATCCATGAATACAGAGGTTGCATTAGTCAATCCAAACGGAATTACGGTAAACTCGTAATGCCCGTACCTGGTTCGAAATGTTGTCTTCGGAATGTCTTCCTTCTTCACACACAACTGATGGTATCCAGATCGAAGGTCAATCTTTGAAAAGTATTGAGCTCCATGCAGTTGGTCAAATAAATCATCAATACGAGGTAGGGGATACTTTTTCTTTATCGTTATAGCATTGATCTCCCTATAGTCGATACATAACATCATAGATTCATCTTTCTTTTTAACAAAAAGAACAGGGGCTCCCCATGGAGAAACACTAGGGTGAATAAATCCCTTATTACTCAATTCCTCTAGTTGTTTCTTTAGTTCGACTAACTCTACAGTGGCCATTCTATAAGGGGTCTTCGATATAGGCCTTGATCCAGGAATCAAATCAATTAAAAACTCAACTTCTCGTTCTGGAGGATGTCCAGGTAAATCTTCCGGAAATACATCTACAAATTCTTTCACAACAGGTACATCCTCTATTTGAACATTCCTTTCCTCACCGACAGTTATTTCATTCTCTTCCTCCCCAATAATTGAATTAAGTTGAGCTACTGGGGGTGGATCTAAATAAAAATTAGGTGGTGACGATTCTGCTCTAAAAATAAGGTGTTCCTTATCATTATCATCAAGAATCATAACCTCTTTCTTCTTAAAATAAATTTTTGCGTCATAGTCCGAAAGCCAATCCATACCGGGGATTATATCAAACTCAATAATAGGTATGACGATGAGATCAGCAGATAAAGAAAATTTATGTGCTCTAATGGGGACTGATTCACAAAACTTTGTTGCAATGATACTTCCCTTAGGAGTTTTAACTGACAACTCCCTTATTAAATCAAATTGGAAATATCTCATTTTCTTAGCAAACTGGGAAGATATGAAACAATGCGATGATCCAGAATCAAATAATGCATTTGCTAAACTTGAGGAAACCATTAAATTACCTGCCACCACGTCTTTCGGAGCTTCTACCTCAGCAGTAGTGATAGCATAAGCCTGGCCTTGATCCCTTGGCCTTTTCTGAGGTAAGTTCTCCTAACGCTTAGGACATTCATTTGCATAATGCCCCATCTCCCTGCAATTATAGCACTGAACGTTGGTAGCTTCCTTCTTCCCCTTGCAATCACGAGCTTGGTGGCCTTTTTCACCACACTTGTAACAGACTCCCATTCCCTTCAAGCAAGTACCAGGGTGTTTCTTCCCGCATTTACCACAGGATGGATATTCAACCTTTCCCTTCTTCCCCTTATTTCCATTCCCAGATTGATCAGCAAGTCTCTTCTTCTCTTTCTTTGCTTTAAAGTCATAAGACTTAGAGAATTCCTTTTCGGTCTTGATAGCACATGAGACAATGTCTTCGTATGATGAAAAGGATTGTGAGACTAATGCTCGATGAAGAAATGGTTTTAACCCATCAAAGAAACGATCAATCTTACTTCTTGGGTTGCGAATATAATCTCCAGCATACCTCGCTAACCTTGTAAAGTTAGCCTCATACTTTGTGACATTCTCATCCTCCTTTTGTCTCAGACTCAGAAATTGCCTTTCCATATCCGCTCGATGGTCACGAGGAAAGTATTTTTCTAAAAACAGATCTTTGAACTCCCTCCATTCCATATTTGACACTTCATCATCTTCCTTCATGTTTTGAATCAATGACCACCATTGATCAGCATCTCCAGTGAGGCGGTAAACTGCCATGATAACTTTTTCCCTTTCACTGCTCCCCAAAGCCTGAAATATTTTCTCTAGGGAATTTATCCATTGCTCAGCTACTAAGGGATTTGTACTCCCATTGAACGTTGGTGGTTGTTGCCACATGAATCGATCTAACATTGATCCTCCACGCTGCGGATCAGGGTGCTCTATACGGGTAAGGTTATTATTCATAACCTGAGTAAGTTGTCCCATAATGGTGATTAGCTGATCGGCACCAGTTGCATCACCAGCCCCACTATAATTATCTTGAGCAGGAGGGAAATCCCTACATGGAGTGCATGCATTGATACGGTTTCCATTTCTTCCACTAGGCGCCATTTCTAAACAATGGCATAAACTGGATCAGTTTATGAATCAAAATACATAATCCCATACATATAAATCTCTTAACATAAATTGAACTATTTATGGATATAATCCATAATAAAAATGTTTTCTTTGAGGAAGTATATACTCATAAACCCTTCATAATGATTTGTAAAGAAAATGAGAGTTATCCTTAGCATATCCCCCGGGAGTGTCGTAACCAAGAGTGCAGCAATGCCCGTTGTCGTGCACCAGTTCCCGTTCGAGTCTAGCTCAAAGCGGTGTTTTTGGGTTTTACCCCTAGGTACATCTGTGCCAGAGCCGCCTCTACCTGCTCGTATCCAGACAGGGATGTATTGCTCGGAAAACTCACAAAATCTCTACAATACCAAAATTCTAGGAAGTTCTCTTATACTAATCCTCAAAGTTCATCTTAGGATTACGTTCTCTAATCAGAGTTTATCTAAATCTAGCTTCCAAGGTTTGTACTAAACTTCCTCTGATACCAACTGTAACGCCCCGACCCCAGCTACCCAGAGTCGGTGCATTACTTCGTAACATTGGCATGATCACAATAAAGATCAAATCTCGAAAGACCGATTGGTTTAGTAGCCTTGGAAACACTAGATATATTCATAAGTTTTACATTACATCATAAAATGAAAAACTAATACAACAACATAATGTTTCCACAATCCACACTATTATCCCCTCATAATATCCCTGAAGGTCATTCATAACTTACATCTTCACATCCTGGGAAAAATAAAACATAGAAAAGGGGTGAGCTCAAATGCCCAGTAAGGATGACAATATAGCGGAACATTCAAAATAAGCATAAACATTTAAGGCAATGCATTATTAAAACAAAAGCCTTTTAAACCTGAGCTTCAACATAGTATGGCAAAAGTAAAATGAAATAATGCCATTTACTTATTCACATGGATATTCTACTAATCGAATAATCACATGCAAAAATCAAAAACCACTTTCATAATGTTGGAATGCATAATGCCAGACTATCATAACCACATAGTCAAGGCCTCGTGCCAAGACTACAAATAAGATTTTGCCAAGGCCTTGTGCCAAGACACTAGTTTGTCTCATGAGACCTACCGATGCATCGAGGAGCTATAGCGGGCTCCACCCATCACATATTAAGTCCAATGCATTCCCATATGAAAAGGTTTAAACATAACATAAACATTCGTATTAAAACTAGCATACGAAATGTCAATAATTTCACCATAAACTATGAATGGTATAAAAATAACACATCCACAGTCAAACATATCACAAAACCTTCAATACAATATAGAAGTTTTGTATCACAATAAATCAACTTCAAATAAGCGTAAAATCCATCAAAGGATGTTGACATAGATGAAATCAAAATTCTTTTTAAAGAAATATCTCTTTTTATTTTGAAATCATTTAAGATCCATATAAAATAAAACATTTTCTTTGAAAATATTCTCATAAGCTTGTAAGGGAAGCTTTGAAGATTTTATAACGGCGGAAAATAACCGCACCCTCCGTATAAGTTAAAAAAAACATTCTTACCTTAATTCTGTCGAAAAGGTTAAAAAGGACCTTGTTTTGAAAACGACCGAAAGATTCCTTTATAAACCACTTATAAAAGTCAGAAAGGGTATAAATGACTTTAACTCATATTCTAGTAAATAGTAAAAATGTTTTTAAATACATTTTTAAGAAACATGGATGTGGATGATAAAGAGATCCCAGTAGATTATTACGTATAAACAACCTCAGATAATGAAGAGATTGTGAAATAACCCTTACCTTGTACTTTTCCTTTGTTGGGGTAGGTTAACCTCCTGTATAATGGTGAAATAATTGTTATTAAATTATACAAGAATCATATACATTAATATGATATCATATATGATCTTTTAACATTGCTTTATTAATAATATCTTAGTATTATCGTCGTTTCGGGTGATAATCGATTCGTTCTTCTTAAATGTTTGGTTACGTAAGACATGTTTGTAATGGATAGATTATATCTTATTTATAATCATAATGATATTAACATTATTTTTAACCCTAAAATGAGAATAAGACTCGAATGGATACGATGGAGAATGAATCTCATCGCGTTCGTGGAGACGGTAGTCCGTACGTACGCACGAACGCTACTTCCATTTAATTTTTATTTTAAAAGAATCGAATCCAAATGATACATAGGTATATTACTATTCCAGTATAATATAATATTTTATATATGTTACTTAAGTTCATTAACACCATCCTTTATACGTTCCATGTGTGGTATGAACGAGTCGTATCATTTTAAGGGGGCGGTAGTCCGCACTTCCTCAAATGAAGTTATCGTATGTATATACAACATGAAACGAATAATGATATGAAATAAAATTGAATTACAGATGCTTATATATAAAATATATATCATTAATATCATATTTAATTATAGTGCCATCATAATGGCCACCATGAGAGGAGGTAAGATGTATTTGAACAATCATCGTTTCGTGAGGCGTTAGTTTGCCATCCACAGAAACATTATGTTCATCATCCATTAGATGGAGTTGTGTGTATGTGTAGTTTTAATCATTTTTATAACAAAATCCTAGTATATTGTGGATACAGGTGTTGTTACAAAAGAAAGGAAATAAAAAGACTTTGGGGGTTGGAGAAGAAAAATAAATGAAAATAATTTAAGAGAAATCGTTACCTTTAATTTAGGTAACTCACTTTGGTTGGAACCAAAGGACTTCTTGAAATGGTTTATTCCCAAGGGGAAGCTTCAAGGAGGAGGAGAGGGATGTGGGGAGCTTATTTGGGCTGGGTTTGGACGAGCCAAGTGGCTTTAGAGGTGTGATGAATGGGTAGAAGTGGTCTCCTTTTATAAGGGGGAGGAGGGGCTCTTTAGGAAAGAGTGAAAGTATTACTTTATAATATAATTATATTCGGTTTATAATGGTCCAAAAATCATTGAGGTCGAAGATAAGTTGACTCATATTCTAAATAACATCAACCAATAAGAATTGGACAGGTTTTAGATAATATTTTAATCATTATAATCTTATTTATTTAAATGATTTATTAATGAGGTAAACATTGAATCATTATTGTGTCATTAATAATTTAAATTATTTGATGTCTAAAAATTATAAATAAAATATAATTATGTAGGAAATCTCTTTAGCTTTCTAATGAATATTTATAATTGAAAATCCAACATGTATAATCCTATGTAAAAATTGTTTTTCTAAAAGATATATGCTTGTGTCATTTTTGTATTCATTTTAACTTAATTAAAATAAAGTGTCATTATCACTTACAAGTGGATCCATGGGGTCCCAAAATCGACCCAAAGATGCCCATGGTCGACCATGTATCAACCAATAGGGTTAAGACACGTTTTAGGGTAATTTAGTATTATTATAATAATATTTTTTAACCCTTATTTACCGGATTTACCCTTAACCATGGTAAATAAAATATTTACCGCAGTAATTATTCAAAATGTCTAAAAATAAAAGTTACCTATTTACACAATTTGGAAATCCTGATTCAAAATATGGAATCAATTTTTATAAATTCAAAACACAGTAGTGGCAGAAATTAATTTAAAATTAATTCCCGCTGTCAAAACAAAAAGCGTGTTTTTAAGAGGTAATAACTATCAAAAGATTGACATTTGTTTATGTTCGATTTAATTGTAAAATTATGTCCAATGACCAACATTATATTAAATGGTAAAAATATATTCTAAATATACTTTAAAACTACTAAAATTCATAATTTATCACTATTAATTATTTTGATTAAAAAAGTTGTTTTTAATTAAAATTTAGTAATTTTCACTATTCATCAAAATATGAAAGTTATCCGAAAAGTACCAAAATTTCACCCTAGGCTAATTTCAATATTCCGAATCCAAAAATGAAGTCCATTTTGAAATATAAAATATATATGATTTCAAAAAGTATGTATTACTATTCACAACGGCTAGTTTAATTAGTTGTAGTGTGTGTTAGAACTCGAGGTTGCGTACAACACACGCTATCGCATTATTCGAAGGGAAACGTACCGTGGAAGCTTGGGGTGTTACATAATCAGCACCAGTTGCATCACCAGCCCCACTATAATTATCTTTAGTAGGAGGAAAATCCCTACATGGATTACATGAATTGATACAGTTTCCATTCCTTTCACTAGGCACCATTTCTAAATAATGGCATAAACTAGATATTTTTATGAATCACAATACATAATTACAAACTAGTAAAACACCTTACATAAATTGAACAGTTTATGAATATAATCCCTTATCATAAAATTTTTTTCCTTGATGATGTATATACTTATAAATTCTTCATAATGGTTTGTAAATAAAATTTGAATTATCCTATTCATATCACCTAAGAGTGTCATAACCAAGAGTGCAGTGAGGCCCATTGTTGTGTACCAGGATACCCTGGGTCAAGCCCGAATCTCATAGTCAGAGTTTTCAATCCTAGGTACATCTGGGCCAGAGCTACCTCAACCTGATCATATCCAGAAAGGGATGTATTACTAGGAACAATCACAAAATCTCTACATTAACAAAATTATATGAAGTTCTTCTATACTAATCTTCAAAGTCTATCTTAGGGTAATGTTCTCTAATCGTAGTTTTTCTAAATCTAACTACCAAGGTTTGTACTAAAATTTTCTGATACCAACTCTAATGCCCCAACCCTAGTTACCCAGATTCGGTGCATTATTACATAACATTTTCAGGATCTCAAAATATCAAGTCTCGAAAGACCGAATAGTTTAGTATCCTTGGAAGTACTAGATACATAAATAAGTTTTACATTACATACTAAAATAAAGAAAAACAACATCACTCAGTCCCCTTTGAACACACTCTTAACTCTTAGCCTATTCTTACAGGTTAATCATAAAATACCTCTTCATATCCTGTGAAAAATAAAACATAGAAAGGGGTGAGCTCATATGCTTAGTAAGGATAACAATATAGCCGAAACTTTAATAAATAAGCATAAATATTTAAGGTAATTTATAAGACTAAAACATATGAATTTTAAACATAAACATCAGTATAACATGGAAAATACCAATCAAATAATTCAATTTACTTATTGACATGGATATTCTACAAGTCTAATAATCACATTTAATATAAATAGATAATTTCATAATGATGGAATGCATAATGTCGGACATCATAATCACATAGTATTGACCTCGTGCCAAGACTACAAATAAGATTTTCTCAAATCCTTGTTCCAAGACACAAGTTGTCTAATGAGACCTAACGATGCATCGTGGAGAAATATCATGCTCCACCTGTCACTTAATAAGTCCAATGGATTCTTTATACGAAGAGGATGACACATCACAAATACATTCGTATTAAAACTAGCATACAAAATGTTAATACATTAACCATAAACCATGAATTGTATAAAAATATCACATACATAGTCAAATATATCTCCAAACCATCAATATAATATGGAAGATTTGTATCATAACAAATCAACTTCAAACAAGTATAAAATCCATCAAAGGATACTGACATAGATGAAATCAAAACTATTTGAGAGAATTATCTATTTCTATTTTGAAATCATTTAAAAGATGCATAATTATAAAAGAAAACATTTTTTTTAAATATTCTTATAATATTTTATGGTAAGCTTCAAAAATTTTATAATGGAGGAAAATATACGCACCCGTCGAGTAAGTTAAAAAGACATTCTTACCGTAATTTGTCGAAAAGTCAATAAAGTACCTTGTTTGGAAAATGAAGAAATGATTCCTTTATAAAATTTTTATAAAAAGTCAAAAAAGGGTATAAATGAATTTAACCCATAGTCTAGGAAACAATATTTTTTTTTGAAATATATTTTTATGAAACATAGATGTGGAAGATAAAGAGGTACCAATAGATACTCATGTATAAACAACCTCAGACAATAAAGAGATGGTAGAATTAACTGTTTCCTTGTACTTTTCCTTGATCAAGGGTATGTTGACCTCCTGTACAATAGTTAAATCATTGTTATTAAATTTTACAAGAACCACATACATAAATATTATATCATATATGATCCTTTAATATTTCTTTGTTAATAATATTTTAGTAGTATCATTGTTTCAAGGGTAAACTAATTCATTTTCCTTTATATGATTTGTTACGTAAGCCATATTTTTTATGGATTGGATGTATTTGATTCATATATAATATTATATTATGTTTTTAAACATTATTTGTAGTCATAAATTTAAATCTATTCTTGAATGGTTACGATTGGGAATGAATCTTGTCACCTTTGTGGAGACGGTAATCCGTACATACACATGAGAGACAATATCATTCTATTAATGGTGAAATTGTATGTAATTGGATGATATATAATATATAAATAATCTGTAACATTTTATATTAAATATTTATATCAATTATACTCATTATTATACCCATCCAAATAATGATGTGTTGAATAACAAACTATAGTACGATGTGGAGATGGTAAACCATACTTACACAGGTATGGTGGATTTTTCATTCATGTGATGGATAGAATAAAGAGTATGGTTGTATGATATTTATAATAAAATAAAATTATGTATAAGGTACTGGAGTTATTATATTTGTATGGAAAGAACATATAAAGAGGAAGTGGAAGAAGAAAACAACATTGATAGAGGTGATGAAATTATTACCTCTTCTTCGGGTTCTTCCTTTTGATTTGATCAAAAGGGATACATAGGTTGGCTTTATCATCAATTTAAGGACTCTAGGTTGAATTTAAGGTAGTTGGGAGGAAATTTGGGCAGGGGTTGGAAAATAAAAATGGATTTGGAGGTGTGATTTTGAGAGAATCTATTTTATAAGAGAGGCCAAGGTAAATTTAAGAAAAGATTGAAATATTAACTTATTATACGGTCATATTCCATTTATAATGTCTTCAAAAGAAGTTATTATGAGGGTAAGGTGGAGAGGGGTCTAGAAAATATCAACCAATAGGTTTTATACAGGTTTAGGTCACCATATTAAACTTATCTTTTAGATTTAACTCTTAGTTAAATTGGTTAACTTTTACCATGTATTCTGGTATTATTATAAAAAATGGTTAAAAAACTTACTATAAAAAGTCAAGAGAAACCCATGTTGTTCAGTATTGATATATCTAACCTTATGTATATCCTTTTTCCAATCCTTATATTTTTAGGAAAATCATATCGATTAATAATATAATATTTGTTTTAAAAACGCATTTATATAAATTTTGACACTATTTGGAATTTTGTTTTCGTGAAAGTCATAACAACTTTATCACTTCAAAAAAAAAATTTAATAAACCATATCATGTAATATTTACATATAAAATTAGTGGAATTAATCAAAATTCTGAATTTACATTTATTTTAAAATTTATAATATCAATTATTATAATCTTTCATTAATAAGTTAATTACTGCATAATCATTGTATCATAATTAAATTTAATTATTTAATGTTTAAAAATTATAAATAAAATACCATTAGGGAGGAAATATTATAATATTTTAATGAATATTTATATTTGATATTTTATTATGTATAACCCTATATTAAAAATTATTTAGTTATTAAACTTTGAATTTTACACTTTTAACTCTTCTTTAAATCAAATAATAATAAATGTCCTAATCTAATCCAAGTGGACCAAAAGGATCATATTTTATTCCTAAGTTTGGTTTTGTTAAAAATACACTTATGCAATAAAATTAGGACATGTTTAAGGGTAATTATAATATCATTTTTACCTTTAATTACCATATTTACTTTTAACTATGTTAATAAAAAGTCAAAAGTTACTAGTCACCAAAAATTATACTCATATTATTGAACCAAAATTTACTAAATAATGTCAACCGTGTCACTCATATTTTTGAAATTCAATTTACAGAAGCGCTAAAATTATATTTTATGCAAATTTGAAAATGCGTCTAGAAGGTGGGTAAAAGATGGTAAAATGTTCGATAAAATTTTATATATCTGACATTACTCTAAAATGAATCCAATGAATTAAAATGAAAATATATAAGAATTATGTATCTATTTTTACCTAAATTTAATTCATATAAAATAACTAATTATTTAAATAAAAATTCAGTTTTGAACAATAATGCAATGTTTTTCACTATTCATCAAAAATTGAAAGTTTTTAGAAAAATACCAAAAATTCACCCTATGATAATTTTGATATTATGAATCCAAAAACAAAGTCTATTTTGATTTTTTTTATAAAATTCAAAAAATAGGTATTACTATTCATAACAGCTAGTTTGATTGGTCGTGGTGTGTTAGAACTCGATGTTGTGAACAATGAAAGCAGTTGTATTATTAAAAGAGAAGCGTACCGTGGAAGCTTGGGGTGTTACATTTTTGGTCCCAATAAAATAAAAAAATAATCTGCTAATGTTATTTTAAATTTAGGAAGTCCAAAAATAATCAAATGGCTAAGGAATTTATGGAGTTTAAATTTGGTAATGTAACTATAACTGCAAAGCATCCCGTCCCTCCGGTATAATGCACATGCTATATGGGATCACCGCTCTGCACGGGGCTACCGGAATTGAAAGGAAATAGTTTGGGGGGAAATACAGTAACGATAAAGGCCACTGCAAATGAATTTTCATTTAATAGGAGTAGGTAATGAAATAACTCCCCCACAAAATAATTTCCATTTTATCGGAGGAGGTGGTGAAATAACTCCCCCCTCAAACAAATTTCCATTTTATAGGTGGAGGTGGTGAAATAATGCTCCCTGCAAATGAATGTCTATTTTGTGGGGGGAGGCAGTGAAATATTGCCATGTAAAAAAATTCCATTTTTGGGAGGCGGAAATGAAATAACTCCCCTACAAATGAATATCCATTTTTCACGATGAGGTAGTGAAATAATTCCCACCACAAATGAATTTCCATTTTCGGGTGGAGGTGGTGCAAAAATACCCCCCACAAATAATTTCAATTCATATTCAGTTAGAGGAATCCTTTTCACAACCCCAAAAAACACAAAATCTATCATGGATAATGGTTTTATAACTCAACAGAATTTCTCCAGGTATGATACCCGACCAATCGTCCATCATGGGAAAACAATTATTTATCATTCCTATAAATACAATGTCTTTTAAAAAAGAAAAAGAGTTTAATAATTACATACAAATTGAAAAGAATACTAGAGAATACTCTTACTGTTAATTCACCTAGAACATACCATGAAGGAGATCCGCAATGGGATCCATCATGAGAGGACCTATCTAGCCACTTGTAAAGGGTTCCCTTACACCTTCAAGAAAATATCACTGGGAAGTATCCCTCTACACGGAGCCCTTTGATATTACCTACCTTACAAAGAAAATTAAAGTATACCAAATGGGGTATCCTTAGATTATTTTTCACTTATATCCTTGATTCCCTATCTCTGTGTAGAATTCGGCCCCATATTGACCCCTTCCAACTGTCCAAATGTCTTCCCATCTCTCATTACATAACCAATGAATTCTTCCATTAATACCTCCACCATGTCCACCTAACTCATTCAGCCTAGGGATAGGACACATCAGTATGTCCCCCATCTAGTCTTGAATTTTACTAGTAGTCAAAGCCACACATTTACCCTCCCTGGTAGGTGAGGTCCTCAAAATTTTCATGATCCTTAATTCTCATGATCATTAATTCTCATGGTAATGTGGATCCTGAACATAGGTATGGTTACAGATGGTTCCTCGAGCCAGGTAGTGAAAACTATTTCCCATAACCCCTCCCTCTTCCTCTATTACACATATAGAAATGGGAGGGTAGTGGAATATTTATAAGTTAATCCCTACTAGAGTAAGATCTTATTCATTCTTGTGGGACATTATCCCACATTTTGTATCCTCTCCCTCATTCACTACCAGATGAAGGATATTATACGGAATGCACGATCTTTTGGTTCCTCTTTTTTCTCACACTGAGCAAGATATACATGGTTTTAGAGGTTAGTGGAGATCATTTCATCAGCATGATCAAATATCCACTTGGGAAGACTATTCTATATATCTTCAACCATGTTATCACCAACTCAAAGTACTATATTCCCAATGAGGAAACCCATTGGGCCTCTTCCATTGGTGTAGGTGTAACGCCCCAACCCCAGTTACCCAGAGTCGGTGCATTATTATGTATCATTGGAATGATAAAAAAAGAAAAAGTCTCAAAAGACTGATTAGTTTAGTAGCCTTGGAATTACTAGACACATTCATATGGTTTATATTACATCATAAAATGGAAAACTGCAACAACATTGTTTCCATAGAAAACACTAAGATCCCATAGACTATCCATGCTGGTCAGTCATAATATACTACTTCGCATCATGCAAAAAAACATAGAAGGGGGTGATCTCAGATGCTCAGAAAGGATAAAAATATAGCGGAAACTTTCGTAAATAAGCATGAACATTTAAGGAAATGTATAAATCTAAAAGGAAAGCCTTTAAAACTTTAACTTCAGCATAATATTGAAAAGGTAAAATCAAATAATTCCATTTACTTATTCACACAGATATTCTACTAATCGAATAACCACTTGCAATATCAATAACCAATTTCATAATGCTGGAATTCATAATGCCAAACTTCATAACCACATAGTCAAGGCCTTGTGCCAAGACTACAAATAAGATTTTGTCAAGGCCTTGTGCCAATACACTTGTTTGTATCATGAGACCTGCTGATGCATCGAGGAGCTATAGTAGGCTCCACCCGTCACATACTAAGTCCAATGCATTCCTCATATGAAAAGGTTTAAACATAACATAACCATTCATATTAAAACTAGCATACAAAATGTCAGTATTTAATCCATAAACCATGAATGGTATGAAATAACACATCCACAGTAAAACATATCACCAAACCTTCAATACAATATGGAAGATTTGTATCATAGTAATTCAACTTCAAAAAAGCTTAAAATCCATCGAAGGATATTGACATTGATGAAGTCGAAACTATTTGGGAGAAATATATCTTTTTTTAAATCATTTAAAAGACACATAATTATAAAAGAAAGCATTTATTTCGAAAGTATTCTTATAACCTTGGAATGGGAAGATTCGAAAATGTTATAATTATAAGGACACGACCTTAAACATTACATAATCATGAATTAAATCAATAATTCACATTGGGAATCTTTTTAGGTTTAGAGTTTTATAGAATTAGGCCATAACTATTACATAACAACTTTAATATTACATGTAGACACACATTTCTAGTTCCATGTTTTAGATAGCATGAATTTTCCTTGATCCCATCCTTGAACCTATTCATATTTAAGTCCTGTGGAAAACATTTCAAAAACATGGGATGAGCATAAAAATAGCAGTAAGGGTTATAAAATAAGGAAGGAAAACATTAGCCCAAAAATAAATACAAATCCATGAAACCATACTTTTCAATGATAACATACCTTATGAAATCATAATATTTATGAGTAACACACACAAATCATAAATCATAAAGGTTACTTATGGAATCCATATCAAACTTACATTGTAGATATCACAACTACATAGGGAGTTACACTTGCAATACCCATCATAGTATATTCCCTAAATCTCTTATGAGAAACGTCACGTTTACCTCCATCAAGTTACCCAATGCATTGGAGAGCTATCTCGGGCTCACCCGCCCTAGGTTTATCACGGAACCACCCGTATACGTAAACAATGCCCAATAACCATAACATAATAATAACATATAAAAAATGTATAAAAGAAAGAAAACAATTCCACATTCCAAAATATCAAATCAAGATATTGAAATAAACAATGTTTTGTCAAATCATTTTCAAAACCATTTAAAAAGAGATTTTTGAATCAAAGTGTCCCATAACACTTTGAAGCTTTAAAATGAATTATCATTTGAAAACATTAATGTCCATATAAATAAATCCTAAAACCCATTTTGAAAACTGGACATTAATGAGAAATATTTAGAAGAATAAATCTTTAAAACATTTAAAACGATATTTTATTGAAAGAGTTTTTTAACAAAAAGAGAGACACTTCAATACAAATAATAGGGGAATAACATTTAATAATAACTTTATAATATCATGAGAATAAAGGGATTCATTATATAATATTATAAAGTTCAATATATACACCATATAAGAGTGAATTGGTGCATAACAACAATGAAGTCTCAATGGAAATGTAAATTGAGATTAAATCCCTTATAAAGATAGTATCATTAAATTAAGGGTAAATCAATCACATAATTATGTGTGACCAAAATAAATACACCCAATATAAGTGGATATTAAGTTTAAAACCATCAGAGGTCATTCAGAAATATTCATTGGATGAAATATTCAATAAGTACAAGTTGAACCCAAAGAATCAGAATTGGGTTAAGAAGTTCCCTTGTAAAAATTCGACAGCCTAACGACATCACATTAAAATTTAGAAAATGAGTTGATGAGACAATAAGGGTATCTCATAACTTGGAAATAAAGTTTAAATCAATATGAATATATAAGAACATATCCCATCATAATAAGATGTAAATTAAAAGACATAACAAAAATAAGTCTTTTAAAAAGAGGAGGGTGAATGGTTCTCTTACCGATTTGGTAACTTACAAAACATATGTCACATGAAAGAAGGATCATAAAATGAAGATATAAATACTCATAAATGAAAGTATATTACAATAATGGGCAGTACATACACAACACAAAAGTAAATAGTGAAAATATAGCATGAATCTCATGAGAATAAAAAGTGAGATGAAACCCTTTACCATGTTGTAATCAATTGAGTCGTATGACCAAAAGTTAATATCCACCAATTTAATCATAGAATACCATGAATATAATGAGAATAATGATAATATATATCAAATGGAAATACACAATACACCACATGAAATGAATAAGTGAAGAATAATGGAAATCTCTTGGAATTAAAAGTGTGATAAGAAAATCCCTTACCTCGTGTCTGATTTGACTCGATCGTTCTTTAATCTCCTTTAATTTGGTTAACACCCTTTGGTTTGAACCAAAGAACTTCTTGAAGTGCCTTCTACCTAAGGTAAGGATTATAGGAGGAGAGAGATGTAGGTAGCTTAATTGGGCAGAGTTTGGACGAGCCAAAAGGCTTGAGAGGTGTGTTGAATTGGTTAGAAGTGGCCTCCTTTTATAAGGGAGGGGGGGCTCTTTAGGAAAGTGTGAAAACATTATTTTATTATATACTGATATTCAGTTTCTAATGGTCCATAAATCATTATAGTCAAAGATAAGATGACTCAAGGTCGAAATAAAATCATCCAATAGGAATTGGATAGGTTTTGGATAATATTTTAATCATTATAATCTTATTTATTTAAATGATTTTATAATGAGGTAAAAACTGCCTCATTATTGTATCATGAATAATATAAATTATTTGAAATCTAAAAATTATAAAAAAAAATACTATCACGTATGAAATATTTTTATCATTATAAAGAATATTTATAGTAAAAAATATGACTTATATAACACCATATAAAAATTAATTTACTAAAATTTATTTGCTTTTTTCATTTTTGCCTTTACTTTAAGTTAATTAATCTAAATTGTCATTATCACTCCCAAGTGGCTCAATGGGGTCTCAAAATCAACCCAAAGATGACCATGGTCGTTAATGACTAAACCAATAAGGTTTGGACAATTGTTAAGGTAATTTTGAATTATTATAATATTCTTTTTACCTTGATTTACCTTATTTTCCTTTAACCGCGGAAAATAAAAGTCAAAAGTTACTATTCAAAAAAATTATTTTCATCTTATTGAACCACATTTTACTTCTTGATAACAACCATGTATGCCTAATTTTCAAAATTTAATTCTAAGAAGTGGTAAATTTTCATTTAAATGAAAAAGTCAGTTTTTTTAACTACCACTAAGTGGTTTCACTATTCATCATAAATTGAAGATTTTTAGAAAAATACAAAAAATTCAGCCTAAGCTGTATTTGATATTCCAAATTAAAAAATGATGTCTATTTTTTCAAATTCAAAACATATAAGTGACAATAATTAATTTTAAAATTAATTCCCGTTAACAAAACAAATAACGTGTTTTTAAGAAACAATAACTATCAAAAGATTGATACTTGTTTATGTCCAATTTCAAAGTGAATGTAATTCCAATGACCAAAATTGGATTAAATGATAAAAATATATTATAATTTCACTTTAAAACCAATTAAAAAGATAATCTAACCATATAAATAAATTAGATTAAAAGGCACTTTTGAATTAAAAAACAATATTTTTCACTATTCATTAAAAAATGAACTTTATCGGAAAAATTTCAAAAATTTACACAAAGTAAATTTTTATGTTCCCATTCTAAAGAAGGATTTTATTTGGTCATATAGAATGTATTAATGTGACCAAAACTATAATTAAAAAGGGTTCTCCATTAAAAGGTGATAAATTGGCCTTTTAATGTAAATTATGCTTAAAATTAGATTCATTCATATGTTAATACTCTAAATTTTATTGGATAAATGTAAATAAATTTTACATATATGCATAATCATATAGTAGTTAGTTTCATTCCATCTCTCCAATAAAAAGGCTAGGAGTTAACTACCGTTTAAAATAATAATATATTATTAGTGTGCAACGTACGATTTCAAAGAATCTCGTTGCTGCGTATCGGGTATGCTATCGAACATAGCAACCCATTTAAAGTAAAATTAATATTTAATTAAAAAATTAATAAATATGAAAAATTCATATTCTTTATTTATATGGGATGTTACATCCTTCCCCCCTTTTGGGAATTGTTTCCTCGCAATTTTAAAATTTGGGCTCAGAAACTTTTTTGAAAGTCCAATATCGGAAAAAAAGAGTCAGTAAAACTATCAAATTAAAATAAATAAATGGAACTATCTATTTCCCTTGTATTTAGACATCTACTAAAACCAAAATTGTTAGTACAAGATCAGATAATCACCCAAAGGATAATCCTTTATAAAAAGAAATACTACTCTTAATCTCCAAAATTCAACGAAAAGAATCCAAGGTTCATGAAAGACCATTAAATATACCGGTATCCTTAAAATTCTTCAAAGTAATCCAAAATAAGATTGAAAACCAAATCTCCGAATTATTTAATCACATATTCTTATAAGGTAAATCTTAACATTTATCTCCAAATAACATCAGTTACTCTTAAAGTCTTATACTAAAAATTAATTAACCTAATCACATATCCTCCATGATAGGTTAATAATTTCCATAGATAACCCAAAATCAACTTATTTCTGATTCATAAGATTGTATAACTAAAAATAATTAGTCATACTAACCATGGACTACACGTAGTCCAGTGGTAGGTGATAAATTACAGTCGCACTTTGGATGTGGGTTCGATTCCCACAGCTTCGTCCGACGCGACGGGTTGTCACATGGTTTGCATGTTGTCCCTTTTCAAAAACTACATAATTTTATAACATTCCAAAAAATAGATAAATTCATCAAAATAAACAAAACATATTTTAACCACAAATGTTATCTAATAACTTTCGTTTTGCATCCCAAAATGTATTTACCGGTAATCGCCTCAAATTCAAGGATCATATAAACCCATATGGTTCTTTATAACTATATCCACAAAAGAGAAGATAATTATTCCTTGAATAAAATTTTCATATATCAAACATCAGGGTTACACATACTATAAAAAGTCTTCTAATGTAATCCCATCATCAGAAGAGCCTTAATACTTTTAATCATTTCACCATCCTAAATTCTACCATAACTCTTGAATCCCTTATATGTTGACTTCTTACTCATTCAATATTCTTCATGATCCATTAACCATTCCTTTCCAACTTATTCTGAAATACTTATTTCCTACAAACAAAATCATGAATCATATCCTAGGATTTCAATAATAGATAAACATATGTTAAGAAATAATCCATACCTTTCATTGGTCATTGTCAGTTTCTTCATCCTCAATAGGAATGGAATTAGGTATTGGTAAATGAATATTCGTATGATCATGGTGATCCCATTCCCAAAACATCTTTGTAGGACATGTGTTTGCATAATGACCATGCACACCACATTTAAAACATTCAATTGATCCCTTGGAAAGGACTTCTTTCCCTTTCATAGAGTCAACTAGATGCTTCCTTTTTCCATAGTAGGTTCCTGATTTATGACCTTTATTTCTACATCTATAGCATCTTTCTGTCCCTTTGAAACATTTTCCTAGGTGTTTATTTCCACATCTTTGACACATAGGTTTTTGAACACACTTACCTTTATGATTATTACCTGAACATTCATAGGGATTTATTTTTCACATATATGATGCCTTATAAAGATCACTAAGGTTTAGGTGGTAAATCATGACTCCAGATAGTTGGTTAAGAATAACCACACGTGTTCTCATTGTAGCTCCCATATCATTCAGTTGCTCGTTCAGAAAACCATCACAGTTTTCTTCACATCCACTATTACTTTGGTGCCTGCTAGATCCATCCATTTACTAAAACCAAAAAGGTCAGTGTGAGTATATCTGAAAAATCATCATATAATATCTTATGAGGAGGGTAAAAACTAAGATATAATTAATCATGTTATCTTAAACTCAATCACTTTGTCAAAAAAAATGATGAATCTTTCTAAAATCCTAACCATTATGGTAATGTCACTTATTCTTAAAGAATTCCCTAACCTCAAAAGTTATCTAAACCGACCTCTGATACCAACTATAAGGAATTGGCCTTAAGCATTAAATAATCTTGAATTAAATGAATAATTCACATTGGGGATCATTTCAGGTTTAAAGTTTTAGATAATTAGGCCATAACTATTTTATAACAACTTGAATATTATAAGTAGACAGCACTACTCAGTATCCATTTTTTTCATAAAATAAAAAATCTTAAAAAGACACATGTCTAGTTCCATGTTTTAGACAACATGACTTTTCCTTGATCCCATCCTTGAAACAATTCATCTTTAAGACAGATGGAAAATATTTCAAAAACATGGGATGAGCATAAAAAGCTCAGTAAGGGTTATAAAATATGGAAGGAAAACATTAGCCTAATAATAAATAAGAATCCATGAAACCATACATTTCAATCAAAACATACCTTATGAAATCATAATATTTATGAATAACACACACAAATCATAAATAATAAAGGTTACATATGGCATCCATATCAAACTTACATTGTAGCTATCACAGCTACATAGGGAGTTACACTTAGAATACCCATCATAGTATATTCCCTAAATCTCTTAGGAGAAACATCACGTTTACCTCTGTCACATTACCCAATGCATTGGAGAGCTATCTCAGGCTCTCCCGCCATAGGTTTATCACGGAACCACCCATATACGTAAACAATGCCTAATAACCATAACATAATCATAACATATAACTCATGTATAAAGGAAAGATAAAATTTCCACATTCCAAAATATCAAATCAAGATATTGAAATAAAAAATGTTTTATCAAATCATTTTCAAAATCTTTTAAAATGATATTTTTGAATAAAAGTTCCCCACAGCACTTTGAAGCTTTTAAATGAATTATCATTTGAAAAAATTAATGTCCATATAAATATATCCTAAAACCCATTTTTTAAAAATGGACATTAATGAGAAATATTTATAAGAATAAATATTTAAAACATTTAAAACGATATTTTAGTTAAAGAGTTTTTTAAACAAAAAGAGAGACACTTGAATATAAATAATTGAGGAATAAAAATTTATCATAACTTTATAATATCATGATAATAAATGTATTCATGATATAATATATCAATGTACAGTATATACACCATATAAGAGTGAATTTGTGCATAACAACAATGAAGTCTCAATGGAAATGTAAATTGGGATGAAATACCTTATAAAAATGGTATCCTTAAATTAAGGATAAATCAATCACATAATTATGTGTGAAAAATATAAATACACCCAATATAAGTGGATATTATGTTTAAAGCAATCAGAGTTCATTCACACATATTCACTGGATGAAATATTAAATAAGCACAAGTTGAACACAAAGAATCGAAATTGGGTTAAGAAGTTCCCTTGTAAAAATTCCACAGCCTAACGACGTCACTTTAAAATTTAGAAAATGAGTTGATGAGACAAAAAGGGTATCTCATCACTTGGAAATAATTTTTACATAAATATGGATATATAAGAACATATCCCAACATAATAATATGTAAATTAAAAGACAAAACAAAAATAAGCCTTTTAAAAAGAGGAGGGTGAAAGGTTCCCTTACCGATTTGGTAACTTACAAAACATACACCATATGAAAGAAGGATCGTACAATGAATATGTAAATACTCATAAATGAAATTATATTACAAAAATAGTACAATAATTGGCATTACATACACTACAAAAAAGGAAATAGTGGCAAATATAGCATGAATCTCATAGGAATAAAAAAGTGAGATTAAACCCTTTACCACGTTGTAATCAACTGAGTCGTAAGAACAAAAGTTAATAACCACCAAATTAATCACAGAATACCATGAATATAATGAGAATCATGATAATATATATCAAACTATAGTAAAAAATACACCACATGCAATGAAAAAGTGGTGAACAATGGAAATATCATGGAATTAAAAGTGAGAAAAGAAAATCCATTACCTCGTGTCCAATTTGACTTGATCGTTCTTTAATCTACTTTAATTTGGGTAACTCCCTTTGGTTTGAACCAAAGGACTTATTAAAGTACCTTCTGCCTAAGGTAAGGCTTCTAGGAGGAGGAGAGAGATATAGAGAGATTAATTGGGTAGAGTTTGAACGAGCAAAAAGGCTTGAGAGATGTGTGGAATTGGTTATAAGTGGTCTCCTTTTATAAGGGATATGAGGGGTTCTTTAGGAAAGTGTGAGAACATTATTTTATTATATATTGATATCCAGTTTCTAATGGTCCATAATTATAGTCGAAGATAAGATGACTCAAGTTCGAAGTAAAATCATCCAATAGGAATTGGACAGGTTTTGGATAATATTTAAATCATTATAATATAATTTATTTAAATTATTTATTAATGAGGTAAACACTGCATCATTATTGTATCATAAATAATTTTATTTATTTGATGTCTAAAAATTATAAAAAAATACTAACATGTAGGAAATATTTTTAGCTTTTTAAATAATATTTATAGTAAAAAATATGACTTATATAACACCATATAAAAATTAATTTACTAAAAGATATTTTCTTTTGTCATTTTTGCCATTACTTTAAGTTAATTAATCTAAATTGACATCATCTCCCCCAAGTGGCTCAATGGGGTCCCAAAATCTAGCCAAAGATTCCCATGGTCGTCAATGACTCAACCAATAATGTTTTTACAAGTGTTAAGGTAATTCTGAATTATTATAATATTCTTTTTACATTGAATTACCTTATTTACCTTTAACCACGGTAAATAAAAGTCAAAAGTTACTATTCACCAAATTGTTTTTTCATCTTATTAAACCAAATTTTACTTCTTGATAACAACCATGTATGCCGGATCTTCAAAATACAATTCACAGAAGTGGTAAAATTTCATTTAAATGTAAAAGTTAGTTTTTTAAACTACCACTAAGTGGTTTGACTATTCATCAAAAATTGATGTTTTTCAGAAAAATACCAAAAATTCAACATAAGATATATTTGATATTCCGAATTCCAAAATGATGTCTATTTTTTCAAATTTAAAACATATAATAGGCATTAATTAATTTTAAAATTAATTTCGGTTATCAAAACATATAGAGTGTTTTTAAGAAACAATAACTATCAAAAGATTTATACTTGTTTATGTAAAATTTCAAAGTGAAACCAAAATTGGATTAAATGGAAAAAAAATATTTTAATTTCACCTTAAAACCAATTAAAAAGATAATCTAACAATTTAAATAAATTATATTAAAAGGAACTTTTGAATTAAAATAAAATATTTTTCACTATTCATTAAAAAATGAACTTTAACGCAGAAATTCCAAATATTTACACAAAGTAAATTTTTATGTCCCCATTCAAAAGAAGGATTTTATTTGGTTATATATAATGTATTAAAGTGACCAAAACTATATTTAAAAAAGGTTCTCCATTAAAAGGTGATAAATCGTCCTTTTAATGTAAATTATGCTTAAAATTAGATTCATTAACATTTAAGCCTCTAACTTTTATTGGATAAATGTAAATACATTTAACAAACATGTATAATCATATTTTAGTTAGTTTCATTTATTCCCACCAATTAAATGGCTAGGAGTTGACTATCGTTTAATATAATAATATATTATTAGTGTGCAACGTAGGATTTCAAAGAAACCCGTTGTTGTGTATCAGGTACGCTATCAAACATAGAAACCCGTTTAAAGTAAAATTAACATTTAATTAAAAAATTAATAAATATGAAAAATTAATATTCTATATTTACCTAGGATGTTACAATAATGTCGGAAAATAGCCGCACCCACTGTATAAGTTAAAATAAAGACATTGTTACCTTAATTTTGTCGAAAAGGTTACAAAGGACCTTGTTTGGAAAATGACAGAAAGAATAATTTATAAACATATTATTAAAAGTAAAACAAGTGTATAAATGAATTTAACCCATAGTTTATAAATTAGTAATAATGTTTTGAAATACACTTTTAACATATACAGATGTGGATGATAAAGAGGTCCCAGAAGATACTCATGTATAAAACAACCTCAGATGATAAAGAGATTGTAAAATTAACCCTTAACTTGTACATTTCCATGGTTGAGGGTAAGTTAAACTATTGTATAATTGTGAGATAATTGTTATTATATTACACAAGAATCATATACATTAATATGATATCATATATGATCTTTTAATATTTTTTTATTAACAATATTTTAGTATTATCATCGTTTCGGGTGTTAACTGATTCATTTTCCTTTATATGAATTGTTACGTAAGTAATGTTTGTTATGGATAGGATGTATCTTATTCATATTCAGATTTATATTAAGTCTTTAGACACTATTTTTAATCATCTAATGAAAATTCGTTTTGAATGGATACGATGGGGAATGAATCTCAACGTGTTCGTGGAGACGGTAATCCGTACGTACGCACGAGCGACAATATCTTTTTTTTGATATTAAAATCATATATAATTGGATTGTATATCATATATAAAGAATAATTATTATGTTATATTTATTATTTACAGCATTTATACATCATTATTATATCCATCCAAATAATAATGTATTGAATAACTACCACACCACGTCGTGGAGACGGTAAGCCATACGTACACATATATGGTGACATGTCATTCAAAGAATGGATAGAATAATGAATATGGATTTACCATATTTATAATAACATCACAGTATTTATAAGATACTCGAGTTATTAGTTTAGAATGGAAACAACAAGGAAAGAAGAAGTGGAAGAAGAAAAAAACATGAAAGGGGTTGTGAGATATTTATCTCTTCCTCGGGTTCTTCCTTTTGATATGATCAAAAGAGATCTTAAGGATGGATTTATGACTAAATTAAGGCCTCTAGTATTAAGGAAGGACATTTGAGAGGTTATTTGGGCAGGGGTTGGCTGACTCAAATGGATTTGAAGGTGTGAATTAGAGGGAAGGGGAAGTTCCCTTTTATAAGAGGGGTGAGGGGTACCTTAGGAAAAGATAGAAATATTATTTTATAATAAAATAATTTTTGGTTTCTAGTGGATAAAAATTGAATTATATAAAGTATAAGGTGGGGATGGGTCTAAAAACTCTCAACCAATAGGATTTACACAGGTTTGGGTCACTATATTAACCTTATCTTTTAGATTTATCACTTAGTTAAATTGTTTGACATTTACCATGTCTCTTTGTATTTTTATATTATATTGTTAATAAACTTACTATAAACATCCATGCGAACTCCAAGTGGTTCATTAATGATGCAAATATCATTATATAAGTCTTTTGGACTAACCTTAGATTTTCAGGATTATTATATGAACCAATAATATTGTATTTGTTTTAAAAACTCATTTATGTCAATTTTGACATTATTTAATAATTGATTTTTTAGAGTCTTAAAAACGTTATTACATAAAAATAAATACATTTAATAAAAAAAATTCATATTCACCTACAAATGTTTTGGATGGAATCAAATCATTCAAATTATATTTATTTTAATATTTATTATATCATTTATTTGAATGTTTCATTAATAAGAAAAATACTGCATCATTATTGTGTCATAAATAAATTTAATTATTTAATGTCTAAAAATTATAAATAAAATAAAATTATGTAGGAAATATTTTTATCTTTCTAATGAATATTTATAGCCTAATTTATATTGTGTGTAACCCTATATGAAAAAGGGGTTAGTTATTAAACATTGAATTTAACTCTTTTAACTCTTTTTTAAATAAAATAATAATAAATGCCCTAATCTAATCCAAGTGGACCAAATAGGTTAATATCTTATTCCTAAGGTTTTTTTTGGTCTAATTATACTTATCTAATAGAATTAGCACATGTTTTAGGGTAATAATAAAATCATTTTTACCCCTAATTACACTATTTACTTTTAACTATGGTAAATAAAAGTAAAAAGTTACTATTCACCAAATATTATATCCAACTTATTGAACAACATTTTACTTACTAATATCATCTGTGTCTCTCATGTTTTTGAAATTCAACTCACAGAAGCGGTAAAATTATGTTTTATGTAAATTTAAAAATGCTTCTAGGAGGTGGGTAAAAGACGATAAAAAGATCAATAAAAATTTTATATATCTAAAATTATTATAAACCGAATCCAATGAATTAAATTGAAATTATATAAGTATTATGTATTTATTTTAACCTAAAATAAATTTAAATAAATAAAATAATTATTTAAATAAAAATTCAGTTTTAATCTATAACTCAGTGTTTTTCACTATTCATAAAAAATTGAATGTTTTCAGAAAAATACCAAAAATTCAATCTAAGCTAACTTCAATATTCCGAATCCAAAAATAAAGTCCATTTTGAATGATAAAATTTATAAAATTTCAAAAAGTGGGTATTACTATTCATAACGGCTAATTTGATTGGTTGTGGTGTGTTAGAACTCGAAGTTGCATACAACACATGCTATTTTATTATTCAAAGAGAAGCATACCGTGGAAGCTTGGGGTGTTACATTTTCCCCTACTTCAAATTATTTTGTCCTCAAAATTTTTAGAATATAACAGCATAAAATGACTCGGGTGGTTCTTCATCATAAGTTTCTCGGGTTCCCATGATGCCTCTTTTATCTTATGGTTTCTCCATAGAACTTTTACCAGACAAGTCGTCTGGTTTCTCAGCACTTGTTCTCTTGTATCGAGAATCTTGATATTATATTCGCAATAAGACAAATCGTGTTCCAGTTCTAATTCATCATATTTGAGTACATGCGTTGGGTCAGACATGTATTTTCTCAATAGTGATACGTTGAACACATCTTGAACTTTGGAGAGACTTGGTGTCATTGCCAAACGGTAAGCTGTAGACCCAATTCGTTCAAGAATTTCGAATGGTCCGATGTTCCTGGGGCTTAATTTTCCATTATTACCAAAACATATAACTCCCTTCCATGGACATACCTTCAAGAAAACATGATCTCCTACCTGAAATTCCAAATCCTTCTTTCGGTTATCAGCATAGCTCTTCTGCCTACTTTGAGCTGCATTGATGTGGGTGTGAATTACCTTCACCTTTTCCATAATTTCTTCAACATGTTCTAGGCCTATGAGTTTTCTTTCACCAACATCATCCCAACATGTTGTTGTGCGACATCTCTTTCCGTATAATGCTTCCTATGGTGCCATATGAATACTTGAATAAAAGCTATTATTATAGGAAAATTCTACCAGAGGTAAATATTGATCCCACATACCTTTAATGTCACGTGAACATGATCTCTACATGTCTTCTAAAGTTTTAATAGTCTATTCGGATTGTCCATCAGTTTGGGGGTGATAGGCAGTGATCAATCGATGTTCAGTATCCAGGGCTTTCTGAAGACTTTTCTAGAATCTTGATGTAAAACGTGGATCACAATCAGAAACTGTAATGCCCCGACCCCAGTTACCCAGAGTCGGTGCATTATTATATAACATTGGCATGATCACCAAAGATCAAGTCTCGAAAGACCGATTAGTTTAGTAGCCTTGGAAACACTAGATATATTCATAAAGTTTACATTACATCATAAAATGAAAACTACAACATCAAAGTCTCCATAGTCTGCACTCTTATCCCCTCATACTATCCTTGAAGGTCATTCATAATTTACTTCTTCACATCCTGGAAAAAATAAAACATAGAAAAGAAGTGATCTCAAATTCCCTGTAAGTATAACAATATAGCGGAAACATTTATAAATAAGAATAAACATTTAAGGAAATGTATAATAAAACAAAAGCCTTTTAAACATGAACTTCAACATAGTAGGGAAAAAATAAAATAAAATAATTCCATTTACTTATTCACATGGATATTTTACTAATCGAATAATCACATGAAATATCAATAACCACTTTCATAATGATGGAATGCATAATGCCAGAATATCATAACCACATAGCCAAGGCCTCGTGCCAAGAATAAAAATAATATTTTGTCAAGGCCTTGTTCCAAGTCACTAGTTTGTCTCATGAGAGCTACGGATGCATCGAGGAGATATAGCAGGCTCCACCCGTCACTTACTATGTCCAATGCATTCCTCATATTAAAAGTTTTAAACATAACATAAACATTCGTATTAAAACTAGCATACGAAATGTCAATACTTTATCCACAAACCATGAATGGTATAAAAATAGAACATCCATAGTCAAACATAACTCATTCAATACAATATGAAAGATTGTATTGTATCATATTAACCTCAATCGATAATAATGAAGGATATTGACATAGATGAAAATAATCATCAAAATAATAATAATGAAATGTCTCCCTTTTTCTTGAAATCATTTAAAAGTCTCACTATTTGTTAAGAAGCCATTTAAAAACAGATTTTGAATCAAAGTGTCCCATACCACATTGAAACTTTTAAAAGGAGTTTTAATTTTAAAACTTTAATGTCCATATAAATAAATTTTTAAAACCATTTTTAAAACATGGACATTAATGAGAAAGATTTA
Source organism: Viscum album (assembly GCA_963277665.1). Taxonomy (NCBI): domain Eukaryota; kingdom Viridiplantae; phylum Streptophyta; class Magnoliopsida; order Santalales; family Viscaceae; genus Viscum; species Viscum album. Next base: position 228,522,368 of record OY728167.1, on the reverse strand, counting down.
GAAGAATAAGTCTTTAAAACATTTAAAAATGGTATTTTAGTTAGAGTTTATCACCAAAAGAGAGACACCTAAATTCAAATAATGGAGGTAATAAATTTTTTTAATATCATAAGAATAAACGGATTCATGATATACTATGTCAAAGTACATTATATACACCACATTAAAGTTATTTGGTGTATAACAACAAAGAAGTCTCAATGGAATGTAAATTGAGATGAAATCTCTCATAAAGGTTGTATCCTTAGGTTAAGGATAAATCAACGACATAATTATGTGTGAAAAATATAAATACACTAAATATGATTGGATATTTAGTGTAAAACTATCAAATGACATTCACACATATTCTTGTAAAAACAACACCAATGAATTGGATGTTTATCTCAATAAATTGAGATTGAGTAAAAATTACTCTTATCAAGTTCATACTGATGACTTGAGAATTTATCAATGGAGTGATTATTTGTATAAAAAGTATATCCACAAAAAGGGGAGTGGAAATTATGACATAATCAAAAGAATAGTGACTCCACAAATAATCTTGGATTAAAATAATCAATGAAGTCCACGTAAAGCTGGATGAGTGGAAATTGAAATTACAAATTCCCTTAATGATTTGGTAACATAAAAAACATACACCCATGAAAGAAGGATCATAAAATGATGATGTAAATATACATGAATAAAACTATATTACACAATGAATACAAAAATGGGTAGTACACACAACACATGTAATAAATTAGTGGTGAACAATGGAATTCTCACAGAATTAAAAGTGAGATAAGAAACCCCTTACCTTGTACTTTGCCTTGGATGGGGGTAGGTTATCCTCTTTTATAATGGTGAAATAAGTTTTATTAAATTATACAAGAATCATATACATTAATATGATATCATATGTGATATTTTAACATTCCTTTGTTAATAATATCTTAATATTATTGTCGTTTCGGGTGTTAACTTACTCATTTTCTTTTATATGTTTTGTTATGTAAGCCATGTTTGTTTTCGATAGGTTGTATCTTATTCATATCCAGAATTATATTAAGTCCTCAAACATTATTATTAATCTTTAAATGAGAATTATATTTTAATGGATACGATGGAGAATGAATCTCATCGCGTTCGTGGAGACGGTACTCCGTACATACGCACGAGCGACAATATCATTATTTTGAAGTTAAAATAATATATAATTGGATGGTATATCATATAGAACGAATAATTATCATGTTGTATTTATTATTTACATGAATTACACATCATTTTTATACCCATCCAAATAATAATTTATTGAATGACAATTACACCATGACGTGGAGACGGTAAGCCGTACGTACGCATGTATGGTGACATGCCATTAGAAGGATGGATAGAATAATGAATATGGTTGTACCATATTTATAATAACATCACAGTATATAGAAGATACTGGAGTTATTATTTTAGAATTTAAATAAAAAATAAAGAAGAATTTGAAGAAGAAAGGAACTTAAAAGGGGGTGGTGAAAACATTACCTCTTCTTCAGGTTCTTCCTTTTGATTTGATCAAAAGGGCTCATTAGGTTGTCTTTCTGATCAAACTATGGCCTCTAGGTTGTAGTGAGGGAAGTTTATAGAGTATTTGGGTAGGGTTTGTCTGAGACAAAAGGCTTTGAATGTGTGAATTAGTGAGAAGGTGGAGTGCCCTTTTATAAGAGGGGTGAGGGGCACCTTTGGAAAAGCTAAAAATAATATTTTATAATAAATTCATATTCAGTTTCTAATGGATCCAATGTGTATTATTTAAATTTTAAGGTGTGGATGGGTCTAAAACCACTCAAAAAATAGAATTTAGATAGGTTTGGGATATTACATTAACCATATCATTAAGTATTAACTCTTAGTTAATTAGTTTCACTTTTACAACGTATCTTTGTATTTTTATATTATATGGTTAATAAACTTACTATATACATCCAAACAACCCCCAAGTGGTCCATTAATGATACACCTATCATGAAATAAGTCTCTTGGAGGATACGTAGATTTTTAGGAATTGTATATAAATTAATAATATAATATTTGTTTTAAAAACTCCTTTATGTCAATTTTGACACTATTGGGTATTTTGTTTTTGATAAATTCATAACAGAATTATTACTTCGAAAAAAATTTATATCATCAATCCTAATATGTCATATTAACCTAAAAAATTAGTGGAATTCATAAAAAGTCTCAAATTACATTTATTTTGATATTTATAATATCAATTATTTTAATATTTCATTAATTAGGTAATTACTGCATCACCATTGTATCATAAATAAATTAAATTTTTTAATATCTAAAAATTATAAATAAAGTACCATTATGTAGGAAATCGTTTTATATTTCTAATTAATATTTACAATCGATTTTATCTTATGTATAACCCTATATTAAAAATGTTTTAGTAAATAAACATAGATTTTAACTCTTTTAACTCTTCTTTGAATTAAATAATAATAAATGTCCTAATCAAATACAAGTGGTCCTAAATGATAATAGTTTACTCCTAAGGTTTTTTTTGGTCGAGATACACTTTTCAAATAGAATTAGGACATGTGTTATGGTAATATTAATATCATTTTTACCTTTAATTACCCTATTTACTTTTAACCGTGGTAAATAAAAGTAAAGAGTTACTATTCACCAAAAATTATTTTCATCTCATTGAACCAAATTTTACTCCTTGATATTAATCGTGTCTCTCGGATTTTCGAAATTTCACTCACAGAAGCGGTGAAATTAAGTTTTATGAAAAAATCAGTTTTTAACTACCATTTAGTGGTTTCACTATTCATCAAAAAATAAAAGTTTCCAGAAAAATACCGAAAATTAGGCCTAAGCTATATTTGATATTATGAATTCAAAAATGATTTCTATTTTACCAAATTAAAAACATATTAGTAGCATTAATTAATTTAAAAATTAATTCCCATCGTCCAAACAAATAGCATGTTTTTAAGAGATAATAACTATCAAAAGATTGACACTTGTTTATGTCTGGTTTAAATGTGAAATTACATCCAATGACCAAAATTGTATTAAATGGTAAAAATATATTCTAAATATACTTTAAAAACACTCAAATAAATAATTTATCACTATTAATTATTTCAATTTAAAAAGTTGTTTTTAATTAAAATTTAGTAATTTTCACTATTCCTCAAAATATGAAATTTATCCGAAAAGTACCAAAATTTCACCCTAAGCTAATTTCGATATTAAAAATCCAAAAATGAATTCCATTTCGAAAGATAAATTTTATTAAATTTCTAAAAGTATGTATTATTATATCGGCTAGTTTGATTGGTTGTGGTGTGTTAGAATCTCGAAGTTGCATACAATGCACGCCATTGCATTATTCAAAGGGAAATGTATAGTGGACTCTTGGGGTATTACATTCTCCCCTCCTTCAATAAATTGCATCCTCGAAATTTTTAAAATTGGTCTTGGGAATGTAATGGAAAGTCTCACATCGGAAAAAGTGTCAATAAAACTATCACTTTAAAAGAAATGAAGAGAGGTATAAAGGTCACCCAAGATAACCCATACTAGGATTCCATGTAGGAAAACATAGATATGGACGATAAACTACATTTTATGTTCTAATGGGGAGGGATAGACAACATGAGTAAGAGATAGTTAACAATAAGAAAATCACAAACTTGTGTTGGAAAAAACGGTCCATAGTCTCCCAGTAGGAAAAGTAAACAGAAAACATTTTTTGTTTTAAATTACATTACATAAGGACGAGGAATTAATTTATGATATTGACTGAGAACTTAAAGCGATATACTTACTTTTTTAGTAGAGTTTCATTCTTTAATAAATTTTTAGCACTAACTCATTTTTTTTGAACAATGAGTATTCAAGAAGACATGGTCACAATGGAAGAGCTAGAATAAACTTCTATAGAAATACATGACCCACATAGGATAAACTATATATTTACCTTGTCTTTAGAGATTAATCCAAACCAAAACCGTTAGTATAAGATCTGATGATCCCCCAAATGGATATTCTATTAGAGAAAAAAAGTAATCTTAATTTCTAAAATTAAACCATCAATACCCCAAAGTTAAATAAATACCATTCAATAATCAATTGTCCTTAAAATCCTTCAATATAATCCAAAATAATATTGAAACCCAAAACTTATAAGAATGTAGTCTTCAATGTTAAATTGTATCTCCAAATGAGATTAATTACTCTTAATGTCAAATACTTAAAAGTAATTAACCTAATCATTTCCATAAATAACCCAAATCACTATAAATCCACAATAAAAACATAGATAAAAATCCCCCATTACTCCTCAAATGAAATCCCATACTATTCTATTTTCCTTGGGCATATAGTGTTCACAAAAAAGCGTACAAATTCCAAAATAACATTTATCAATTAATCACGAAATCATTTTCCTATATTAAAGGGTATTCATTTGATAAGACATAAGATCCCAAATCAAATTATTATTGATAAATAAAATCATTTATCTAAAAACAATAGTCACACTAACCAGGGACTTCACGTAGTCCAGTGGTAGGTGATAAATCCCAATCGCACTTTGGTTGTGGGTTCAATTCCCACAGCTTTGTCCAATGCGACGGGTTGTCACACAGTCTGCGTGTTGTCCTTTTTCAAAAACTATATTTTATAACATTAACAAAATGAGATAAATTCCTCAAAATAACCATAACAAAATTTAACAACAAATCTTATCTCATACCTTGCATTTTCACCCCAAATTATAATAACTTATAATTGCCTCAAACCCAACGATCATATAAAACCAAATGGTTATTTATAACTATATCTATAAAAGAAAATATAATTCTTCCTCAAATATAATTATCACATGGAAAATTGCAGGGTTAAAAATACAAGAGAAAATTATTCCAAAGTAAACCCATAAACAAGGAGCACTAATACTTTTTAAACATTTATCCAACCATTTACTTCCACATAGCTTCTTCTTTGACCAAGAACATATCCTATAGAATTGGGCATTCACTCTGGTAATGGCCAGGTCCTCTACATTTACGGCAAATGACTGTAAATGAATTCTTTTGACCATTTTTCTCTTCTTCCATATTACTCTTCATTTTTCTTAAGAAATTCTTCACTTTATGTCCTTCCATCCCGCACGTAAAGAATTTCTTTGTCCAATTGAGACACATTCCTGGGTTTCTCCTTCCACATTTATTGCATGATGGAAATTGAGGATTTCTTTCTCCATGGTCTCCACTGCTGGAGATCTTATCATTCATCACCTTTCTCTTCTTTGTTGAGTCCGAGAATTGGTTAATATATATATTGTTGATCATATTTTTGGAAAATTTATTTGGAATAAAGACAATATCTGTTACGCCTATCAACATTCCATTTTGTTTATTATTTCCACCACCGTTCCCACCTTGTACATCATTTTCACAGTCACAATGACTTCCTTGGAATCCAGCCATTGACTAAAACTATAAAGAATTGTGTGAGTAACAGTAGTCATAAAATCATTTAGAAAATATCATGTCACCATATTCTTAATTTGAAACACATTAGGATTAACCAATTTCATTTAATCTCATCATATATATATAATACTTCAAATCAGTTTGTAATGAAAATGTAATTTATCCTAAGCATATCCCACGGGAGTGTCGTAACCAAGAGTGCAGTAAGGCCCGTTGTCGTGCACTAGTTCCCGTTCGAGTCTAGCTCAAAGCGCTGTTTTCAGGTTTTACTCCTAGGTACATCTGTGCCATAGCTTCCTCTACCTGCTCGTATCCAGACAGGGATGTATTGCTCTGAAAACTCATAAAATCTCTACAATACAAAAATTATAGGATGTTCTTCTATACTAATCCTCAAAGTTCATCTTAGGTCTACGTTCTCTAATCAGAGTTTATCTAAATCTAGCTTCCAATGTTTGTACTAAACTTCCTCTGATACCAACTGTAACGCCCCGACCCCAGTTACCCAGAGTCGGTGCATTATTACATAACATTGGCATGATCAAAAAAGATCAAGTCTCGAAAGACCGATTAGTTTAGTATCATTGGAAACACTAGATATATTCATAAAGTTTACATTACATCATAAAATGAAAACTACAACAACATAGTCTCCATATTCTACACTCTTATCCCCTCTTACTGTCCTTGCAGGTCATTCATAATTTACTTCTTCACATCATGGGAAAAATAAAACATATAAAAGGGGTGAGATCAAATGCCCAGTAAGGATAACAATATAGCAGAAACATTCATAAATAAGATTAAACATTTAAGGCAATGTATAACAAAAACAAAATCCTTTTAAACTTGAAATTCAAAATAGTATGGAAAAAATAAAATGAAATAATTCCATTTACATATTCACATGGATATTCTACTAATCAAATAATAAAATTCAATATCAATAACCACTTTCATAATGATGGAATGTATAATGACATACTATCATAACCACATAGCCAAGGCCTCGTGCCAAGACTACAAATAAAATTTTGTCAAGTACTTGTGCCAAGACACTAGTTTATCTCATGAGACCTACCGATGCATCGAGGATCTATAGCGGGCTCCACCCGTCACATACTAAGTCCAATGCATTCCTCTTATGAAAAGTTTTAATCAAAAAATAAACATTCGTATTAAAACTAGCATACGAAATGTCAATACTTTATCCACAAACCATGAATGGTTTAAAAATATCACATCCACAGTCAAACATAACTCATTCAAAACAATATGAAATATTGTATGGTATCATATTAACCTCAATCGATAATGATGAAGGATATTAACATAGATGAAAATAATCATCAAAACAATTATAATGAAATGTCTCCCTTTTTCTTGAAATCATTTAAAAGTCACACTATTTGTCAAGAAGCAATTTAAAAATAGATTTTTGAATCAAAGTGTCCTATACCACATTGAAACTTTTAAAAGCATTTTGAATTTTAAAACTTTAATGTCCATATAAATAAATCCTTAAAACCATTTTTAAAACATGGACATTAATGAGCAAGATTTAGAAGAATAAGTCTTTAAAACATTTAAAAATTGTATTTTAGTTATAGTTTATAACCAAAAGAGAGACACTTTAATACAAATAATGGAGGTAATAAAAACTGTGTAATATCATGAGAATAAAGGGAGTGATGATATACTATGTCAAAGTACATTATATACACCACATAAAAGTGATTTGGTGTATAACAACAAAGAATTCTCAATGGAATGTAAATTGAGATGAAATCTCTCATAAAGGCCATATCCTTAGGTTAAGGATAAATCAACAACATAATTATGTGTGAAAAATATAAATACACTAAATATTACTGGATATTTAGTGTAAAACTATCAAACGACATTCACACATATTCTTGTAAAAACAAAACCAATGAATTGGATGTTTATCTCAATAAATCGATATTGAGTAAAAATTACTCTTATCAAGTTCATACCGATGACTTAAGAATTTATCAATGGAGTGATTATGTGTATAAAAAGTATATCCACAGAAAGGGGAGTGGAAATTATGACATAATCAAATAAATAGTGATTCCACACATAATCTTGGAGTAAAATAATCAATGAAGTATGAGTAAAGACGAATGAGTGGAAATTGAAATTCCAAATCCCCTTATTGATTTGGTAACATACAAAACATAAAACCATGAAAGAAGGATCATAAAAAGATGATGTAAATATACATGAATTAATGTTTATTAGACAATGAATACAAACATGGGCAGTTCACACACCACATGTAATAAATTAGTGTTGAACAATGGAATTCTCACGGAATTAAAAGTGAGATAAGAAACCCCTTACCTTGTACATTGCCTTCATTGGGGGTAGGTTAACATCCTGTATAATGGTGAAATAATTGTTATTAAATTATACATGAATCATATACATTAATATGAATCATATATGATCTTTTATCATTTCTTTGTTAATAATATCTTAATATTATTGTCGTTTCGGGTGTTAACTTACTCATTTTATTTTATACGTTTTGTTATGTAAGCCATGTTTGTTATGGATAGGTAGTATGTTATTCATATAAAGAATGATATTAAGTCCTTAAACATTATTATTAATCTTTAAATGATAATTAGACTTGAATGGATATGATGGAGAATGAATCTCATCGCGTTCGTGGAGACGGTAGTCTGTACATACGCACGAGCAAAAATATCATTCTTTTGATGTTAAAATAATATATAATTGGATGGTATATCATATATACAGAATAATTATCATGTTATATTTATTATTTACATGAATTACACATCATTATTATATACATCCAAATAATAATTTATTGAATGACAATTACACGACGACGTGGAGACGGTAAACCGTACGTACGCACGTATGGTGACATGCCATTCAAAGAATGGATAGAATACTGAATATGGTAGTACCATATTTATCATAACATCATTGTATATAGAAGATAATGGTGTTATTATTTTAGAATAGAAATAACAAAGAAGGAAGATGTTGAAGAATAAAGGAACTTGAAAGAGGGTGGTGAAACAATTACCTCTTCTTTGGGTTCTTCCTTTTGATTTGATCAAAAGGGCTCAGTAGGTTGTCTTTTTTATCAAAATAAGGCCTCTAGGTTGTAGTGAGCGAAGTTTAGAGAGTATTTGGGCAGGGTTTGGCTAAGGCAAAAGGCTTTGAATGTGTGAATTAGTGATAAGGGGAGTGCCTTTTTATAAGAGGGGTGAGGGGCACCTTTGGAAAAGCTAAAAATATTATTTTATAACAAATTAATATTCGGTTTATAATGGATCCAAAGAGGATTATTTAAAAGTTTAGGTGAGTATGGGTCGAAAACCACTCAACGAATATAATTTAGATAGGTTTGGGTTATTATATTAACCTTATCTTTAAGTATTAACTCTTAGTTAATTAGTTTCACTTTTACAATGTCTCTTTGTATTTTTATATTATCTGGTTAATAATCTTACTATATACATCCAAGCGACCCCCAAGTGGTCCATTATTGATACACCTATCATGAAATAAGTCCCTTGGACAAACCTTAGATTTTTATCAATTGAATATTAATTAATAATATAATATTTATTTTAAAAACTCCTTTATGTCTATTTTGACACTATTGGGTATTTTGTTTTTGATAAATTCCTAACAGCATTATTACTTCGAAAACAATTTATATAATTAATCCTAATAAGTAATATTAACCTATAAAATTAGTGGAATTCATAAAAAGTCTCTAATTATATTTATTTTGATATTTATAATATCAATTATTTTAATATTTCATTAATTAGGTAATTACTGCATCACCATTATATCATAAATAAATTAAATTATTTAATGTCTAAAAATTATAAATAAAATACCATTGTGTAGGAAATCGTATTATATTTCTAATGAATATTTACAATCGAATTTATCTTATGTGTAACCCTATATTAAAAATGTTTTAATAAATAAACATTGATTTTAACTCTTTTTACTCCTCTTTGAATTAAATAATAATAAATTTCCTAATCTAATACAAGTGGACCTAAATGATAATATTTTACTCCTAAGGTTGTTTTTGGTCGAGATACACTTTTCCAATAGAATTAGGACACGTGTTAGGGTAATATTAATATCATTTTTACCCTTAATTACCCTATTTACTTTTAACCGTGGTAAATAAAAGTAAAAAGTTACTATTCACCAAAAATTATTTAATCTCATTGAACCACATTTTACTTGTTTATATTAACCGTGTCTATCGGATTTTTGAACTTCCACTCACAGAAGCGGTAAATTTATGTTTTATAAAAAAATCAGTTTTTTATCTACCAGTTAGTGGTTTCACTATTCATGAAGAATGAAAGTTTCCAAAAAAATACAAAAAAATTAGGCCTAAGATATATTTGATATTATGAATTCAAAAATGATGTATATTTTACCAAATTCAAGACATATTAGTTGCATTAATTAATTTAAAAATTATTTCCCGTTGTCAAAACAAATAGCGTGTTTTTAAGAGATAATAAATATCAAAATATTGACACTAGTTTATGTCTGGTTTAAATGTGAAATTACATCCAATGACCAACATTGTATTAAATGGTAAAAATTTATTCTGCATATAATTTAAAACCACTCAAATTAATAATTTATCACTGTTAATTATTTCGATTAAAAAAAAAATTAATTAAAATTTTGTAATTTTCACTATTCATCAAAATATGAAAGTTATCCGAAAAGTACCAAAATTTCACCCTAATCTAATTTCGATATTACAAATCCAAAAATGAAGTCAGTTCGAAAGATAAAATTTATAAAATTTCAAAAATTAGGTATTACTATAACAGCTAGTTTGATTGGTTGTGGTGTGTTAGAATCTCGAAGTTGCGAACAATGCACGTCATTGCATTATTCAAAGGGAAACCTATAGTGGAAGCTTGGGGTGTTACAGAAACAATCGATAGGGGTAATCCATGAAGTCTCACAAATTCATTAATATATAGTCTTTCTAGATGTTCATGTGGTAAATCTTCTCTTATAGCAAGAAAATGTGATGACATGGTAAAACGATCAACAATAACCCATATTGCATCATTCCTTCTAGGAGTTTTTTGTATTCCCATGACAAAGTCCATCGTAATATTATCCCATTTCCACTTAGGTATGGTAATAGGTTTCATGACTCCTCCAGGATATTATTTCCAGCTTTCACTTATTGACAAACCATACATCATGACACCAAATCAGCAATTTCCCTCTTCATGTTCTCCCACCAAAAACGATCCTTCAAATCTCTAAACATCTTCGTGCTACCAAGGTGTATAGAGAAATTGGTACTATGAGAATCATCCAATAATTCCCTTTTTAGATCAGTTATATCAGGAACACAAAGTGTAACACCCCAAGCTTCCACTTTAGGTTTCCCTTTGAATAATGCTATGGCATGCATTGTACGCAACTTCAAGATTCTAACACACCACAACCAATCAAACTAGCCGTTATAGAAATACCTACTTTTTGAAATTTTATAAATTTTCTATTTCAAAATGGACTTCATTTTTAGATTTTTTATATCGAAATTATCTTAGGGTAAAATTTTGGTACTTTTTGGATATCTTTCATATTTTGATGAATAGTGAAAATTACTAAATTTTAATTAAAAACAACTTTTTTAATCGAAATAATTAATAGTGATAAATTATTAATTTTATTGGTTTTAAAGTATATTTAGAATATATTTTTACCATTTAATACAATGTTGGTCATTGGATGTTATTTCACATTTAAACCAGACATAAACAAGTGTCAATCTTTTGATAGTTATTATCTCTTAAAAACATGCTATTTGTTTTGACGACGAGAATTAATTTTAAAATTAATTAATGAAACTGATATGTTTTGAATTTGGTAAAATTGAAATAATTTATGAATTTATAATATCAAATATAGCTTAGGCCTAATTTTTGGTATTTTTTGGAAACTTTCATTTTTTGATGAATAGTGAAACCACTAAGTGGTAGTTAAAAAACTGATTTTTTCATAAAACATAATTTTACTGCTTCTGTGAGTGGAATTTAGAAAATACGAGAGACACGGTTTACATAAAGGAGTAAAATTTGGTTCAATGAGATGAAAATAATATTTGGTGAATAGTAACTTTTTTCTTTTATTTACCACGGTTAAAAGTAAATAGCGTAATTAAGGGTAAAAATGATATTAATATTACCCTAACACATGTCATAATTCTATTGGAAAAAATCTATCTCGACCACAAACAACGTTAGGAGTAAGATATTATCATTTTGGTCCATTTGTATTAGATTAGAACATTTATTATTATTTAATTCAAAGAAGAGTTAAAAGATTTAAAATCAATGTTTATTTACTAAAACATTTTTAATATAGGGTTATACATAAGATAAATTCGATTTTATATATTCATTAGAAATATAAAAAGATTTCCTACATAATGGTATTTTATTTATAATTTTTAGACATAAAATAATTAAATTTATTTATGATACAATAGTGATGCAGTAATTACCTAATTAATGAAATATTAAAATAATTGATATTATAAATAACAAAATAAATGTAATTTGAGACTTTTTATGAATTACACTAATTTTATAGGTTAATATGACATATTATTATTGATTATATAAATTGTTTTCGAATTAATAATGCTGTTATGAATTTATCAAAAACAAAATACCCAATAGTGTCAGAATTGACATAAAGGAGTTTTTAAAAAAATATTATATTATTAATTTATATTCAATTCATAAAAATATAAGGTTCATCCAAGAGACTTATTTAATGATATTTGTGTCATTAAATGACCACTGGGGGTCGCTTAGATGTATATAGTATGTTTAATAACCATATAATATAAAAATACAAAGAGACATTGTAAAAGTGAAACTAATTAACTAAGAGTTAATACTTAAATATAAGGTTAATATAATCACCCAAACCTATCTAAATTCTATTGGTTGGGTGTTTTTAGACCCATCCCCACCTTAAACGTTAAATAATACACTTTGGAGCCATTATAAACCGAATATGAATTTATTATAAAATAATATTTTTAGCTTTTCCAAAGGTGCCCCTCATCCCTCTTATAAAAGGGCACTCCCGCTTCTCAATAATTAACACATTCAAAACCTTTTTGATCGGCCAAAAACTACCCAAATACTCTCTAAACTACCCTAACTACAACCTAGAGGCCTTAGTTTGATCAAAAAGACAACCTGATTAGCCCTTTTGATCAAATCAAAAGGAAGAACCCAAAGAAGAGGTAATGTTTTCACCACCCTCTTTCAAGTTCTTTTCTTCTTCGACTTCTTCTTTCTTTGTTATTTATATTATAAAATAACAACTCCAGTATCTTCTATATACTGTGATGTTATTATAAATATGGTACAACCATATTCAGTATTCTATCCATCCTTTGAATGGCATGTCACCATACGTGCGTACGTACGGCTTACCGTCTCCACGTCGTGGTGTAATTGTCATTCAATAAATTATTATTTGGATGGGTATTATAATGATGTGTAATTAATTTAAATAATAAATATAACATGATAATTATTCTGTCTATATGATATACCATCCAATTATATATTATTTTAACATCAAAAGAATGATATTGTCACTCGTGCGTATGTACGGACTACCGTCTCCACAAACACGATGAGATTCATTCTCTATCGTATCCATTCAAGTATAATTCTAATTTAAAGAATAATAATAATGTTTATGTACTTAATATAATTATGGATATGAATAAGATACAACCTATCCATAAAAAACGTGTCTTACATAACAAAACATATAAAAGAAAATGAGTAAGTTAACACCCGAAATGAAAATAATATTAAGATATTATTAACAAAGCAATGTTAAAAGATCATATATGATATAATATTAATGTATATCATTCCTGTATAATTTAATAACAATTATTTCATCATTATAAATGAGGTTAACCTACCCCCAACCAAGGTAATGTACAAGGTAAGGGGTTTCTTATCTCACTTTTAATTCCGTGAGAATTCCATTGTTTACCACTAATTTATTACATGTGGTGTGTGTGCTGCCCATGTTTGTATTCATTGTGTAATATACTTTAATTCATGTATATTTACATCATAATTTTATGATCCTTCTTTCATGGGTGTATTTTTTATATGTTACCAAGTCAATAAGAGAATTTGGAATTTCAATTTCCACTCATTCGGCTTTACGCATACTTCATTGATTATTTTACTCCAAGATTAGGTGTGGAATAACTATTCATTTGATTATGTCATAATTTACACTCCCCTTTCTGTGCATATACTTTTTATACACATAATAACTCCATTGATAAATTCTCAAGTCATCAATATGAACTTCATAAGAGTAATTTTTACTCAATCTCTATTTATTGAGATAAACATCCAATTCATTGGTGTTGTTTTTAGAAGAAAATGTGTGAATGTACATTGATAGTTTTACACTAAATATCCAATCATATTTAGTGTATTTATATTTGTTACACATAATTATTTCGTTGATTTATCCTTAACCTACGGATACGACCTTTATGAGAGATTTCATCTTAATTTACATTCCATTGAGACTTCTTTGTTGTTATACACCAAATCACTTTTTTGTGGTGTATATAATGTACTTTGACATAGTATATCATGAATCCCTTTATTCTCATGATATTACAAAGTTTTGATTGCCTCCATTATTTGTATTCAAGTGTCTCTATTTTAGTTATAAACTCTAACTAAAATAACATTTTTAAATGTTTTAAAGACTTATTCTTCTAAATCATGCTCATTAATGTCCATGTTTTAAAAATGGTTTTAAGGATTTATTTATATGGACATTATTGTTTTAAAATAAAAACTCCTTTTAAAAGTTTCAAAGTGGTATGGGACACTTTGATTCGAAAATCTGTTTTTAAATGGCTTCTTAACAAATAGTGTGACTTTTAAATGATTTCAAGAAAAAGGGAGACATTTCATTCTAATTTTTTTGATGATTATTTTAATCTATGTCAATAGCCTTCATCATTCTTGATTGAGGTTAATATGATACAATAAAATCTTTCATATTGTATTTAATGAGTTATGTTTGACTGTGGATGTGATATTTTTATACCATTCATGGTTTGTGGATAAAGTATTGAAATTTCATATTCTAGTTTTAATATGAATGTTTATGTTATGTTTATAACTTTTCATATGAGGAATGTATTGGACTTAGTATGTGATGGGTGGAGCCCGCTCTAGCTCTTCGATTCATCAGTAGGTCTCATGAGACAAACTAGTGTCTTGGAACAAGGCCTTGACAAAATCTTATTTGTAGTCTTGGCACGAGGCCTTGGCTATGTGGTTATGATAGTATGGAATTATGCATTCCATCATTATGAAAGTGGTTATTGATATTGCATGTGATTATTCGATTAGTAGAATATCCTTGTGAATAAGTAAATGGAATTATTTCATTTTATTTTTTCCATACTATGTTGAAGTTTAAGTTTAAAAGGCTTTTGTTTTAGTTATACATTTCCTTAACTGTTTATTCTTATTTATTAATGTTTCCGCTATATTGTTATCCTTACTGGGCATTTGAGCTCACCCCTTTTCTATGTTTTATTTTTCCCAGGATGTGAAGATGTAAATTATGAATGACCTACAAGGATAGAATGAGGGGATAAGGGTGTATACTATGGAGACTATGTTGTTGTAGTTATAATTTTATGATGTAATGTAAACTTTATGAATATATCTAGTGTTTCCAAGGCTACTAAACTAATCGGTATTTCGAGACTTAATCTTTTGTGATCATGGAAATGTTATGTAATAATGCACCGACTCTGGGTAACTAGGGTTGGGGAGTTATAGTTGGTATCAGAGGAAGTTTAGTACAAACCCTGGAATCTAGAGTCAGATAAACTCTGATTAGAGCACGTATACCTAAGATGAACTGTGAGGATTAGTATAGAAGAACTTTCTATAATTTTGGTATTGTTGAGATTTTTTGAGTTTTCCGAGCAATAGATCCCTGTCTGGATATGAGCATGTAGAGGCGGCTCTGGTACAGATGTACCTACCACTTTGAGATTGACTCGAACGGGAACTGGTGCACGAAAACAGGCCTTGCTGCACTCTTGGTTACGACACTCCCGGGGGATATGCTTAGGATAATTTACATTTTCATTACAAACCGATTTGAAGTATTATATATATATATGATGTCAGTAAATGACCTTGGTTAATCCTAATGTGTTTCAAATTAAGAATATGGTGACATGATATTCTCTAAATGATTTTATGACTACTGTTACTCACACAATGGTTTTTGGTTTTAGTTAATAGCTGGATTCCAAGGAAGTCATAGTGACTTTGAGAATGATGTACCAGGTGGGAATGACGGTGGAAATAAGAAACAAAATGGAATGTTGATAGGCATAACAGATATCGTCTTTATTCCAAATAAATTTTCCAAAAATATGATCAACAATATATATATTAACCAATTCCCGGACTCAACAAAGAAGAGAAAGGTGATGAATGATAAGAGCTCTAGCAGTGGAGACCATGGAGAAAGGAATCCTCAATGTTCATCATGCAGGAAATGTGGAAGGAGACACCCAGGAATATCTCTAAATGGGACAAAGAAATGCTTTACGTGAGGGAAGGAAGGGCATAAAGTGATGAATTGCCGAAGAAAAATGAAGAGTAATATGGATAAATATAAAAATGGTCCTAAGAATCCATATACAGTCATTTTCCGTAAATGTAGGGGACCTGGCCATTACCCGAGTGAATGCCCTACTCTATAAGATATTTTCTTGGTAAAAGAAGAAGCTATGTGGAAATAAATGGTTGGAGAAATGGTTAAAAAATATTAGTTCTCCTTGTTGATGGGTTTACTTTGTGATAATTTTCTCTTTTAATTTTACCCCTGCAGTTTTCCACATGAGAATGATATTTTAGGAAGAATTATCTTTTCTCTTATGGATATAGTTTAAAATAACCATTTTGTTTTATATGATCGTTGGGTTTGAGGCAATTATAAGTTATTATAATTTGGGATGAAAATTAAAGGTATGAGATAAGATTTGTGGTTAAATTATGTTATGGTTATTTTGAGGAATTTATCTCATTTTGGTAATGTTATAAAATATAGTTTTTGAAAAAGGACAACACTCAGACCGTGTGACAACCCGTCCTGTCAGACAAAGCCATGGGAATCGAACCCACAACCAAAGTGCGATTGGGATTTATCGCCAACCACTGGGCTACGTGAAGTCCCTGGTTAGTGTGACTATTATTTTTAGTGAAATGATTTTATTGATCAATAATAATTTGATTTGGGATCTTATGTCTTATAAAATGAATACGATTAGTATTGGAAAATGATTTGGTGATTAAGTGATAAATGTTATTTTGGAAGTTGTTCGATTTGTTGTGAACACTATATGCCCAAGAAAAATAGAATAGTATGAGATTTCGTTTGAGGAGTAATTGTGGATTTTTATATATATTTTTATTGTGGATTTATAGTGATTTGGGTTATTTATGGAAATGATTAGGTTAATTACTTTTAAGTATGTGACTTTAAGAGTAATTAATCTCATTTGGAGATACAATTTAACGTTGAATACTACATTCTTATAAGTTTTGGGTTTAAATATTAGTTAGGATTATATTGAAGGATTTTAAGGACAATTGATTATTGAATGGTATTTATTTAACTTTGGCGTATTGATGGTTTAATTTTAGAAATTAAGATTATTTTTTTTCTCTAATGGAATATCCATTTGGGGGATCATCAGATCTTATACTAACGGTTTTGGTTTTGATTAATCTCTAAAGAAAAAGGTAAATATATTGTTTATCCTACGTGGATCATGTATTTCTATAGAAGTTTATTCTAGCTCTTCCATTGTGATCAAGTCTTCTTGTATACTCATTGTTCAAAAAAATGAGTTAGTGGTAAAAATTTATTAAAGAATGAAACTGTACTTAAAAAGTAAGTATATCTCTTTATGTTTTTAGTCAATATCATAAATGAATTCCTCGTCCTTATGTAATGTAACTTAAAACAAAAAAAATTATGATTACTTTTCCTATTGGGAGACTAAGGACCGTTTGTCCCAACACAAGTTTGTGATTTTCTTATTGTTAACTTTCTCCTGATCATGTTTTCTATCCCTCTCCATCAGAACATAACACTTAGTTTATCGTACATATCCATGTTTTCCTACATGGAATCCTAGTACGGGTAATCTTGAGTGACCTTTATACCTCTCTTCATTTCTTTTAAAGTGATTGTTTTATTGACTCTTTTTCCGATGTGGGACTTTCTATTACATTCCCAAGACCAATTTTAAAAATTGCGAGGATGCAATTTATTGAAGGAGGGGAGAATATAACACCCCAAGCTTCCACTGTATGTTTCCCTTTGAATAATGTAATGGCATGCATTGTACGCAACTTCGAGATTCAATCACACCATAACCAATCAAACTAGCCGTTATAGTAATACCTACTTTTTGAAATTTTATAAATTTTATCTTTTGAAATGGACTTCATTTTTCGATTTTTAATATCGAAATTAGATTAGGGTGAAATTTTGGTACTTTTCGGATAACTTTCATATTTTGATGAATAGTGAAAATTACTAAATTTTAATTAAAAACAACTTTTTTAATCGAAATAATTAATAGTGATAAATTATTAATTTGAGTGGTTTTAAAGTATATTTAGGATATATTTTTACCGTTTAATACAATGTTGTTCATTGGATGTAATTTCACATCTAAACCAGACATAAACAATGTCAATGTTTTGATAGTTATTATCTCTTAAAAACACGCTATTTGTTTTGACGACGGGAATTAATTTTTAAATTAATTAATGAAATAGATATGTTTTAAATTTGGTAAAATAGACATCATTTTTGAATTCATAATATTAAATATATCTTTGGCCTAATTTTTGGTATTTTTATGGAAACTTTCATTTTTTGATGAATAGTGAAACCCCTAAGTGGTAGTTAAAAAACTAATTTTTTCAAAAAACATAATTTTACCGCTTCTGTGAGTGGAATTTAGAAAATCTAAGAGACATTGTTAATATCAAGGAGTAAAATGTGGTTCAATGAGATGAAAATAATTTTTTTTGTGAATAGTAACTTTTTACTTTTATTTACCATGGTTAAAAGTAAATAGGGTAATTAAGGGTAAACATTAGTTTAATATTACTCTAACACATGTCCTAATTCTATTGGACAAGTGTATCTCGACTAAAAACAACCTTAGGAGTAAAATATTATCATTTAGGTCCACCTGTATTAGATTAGGACATTTATTATTATTTAATTCAAAGATGAGTTAAAAGAGTTATAATCAATGTTTATTTACTAAAACATTTTAATATAGGGTTATATATAAGATAAATTCAATTTTAAATATTCATTAGAAATATAAAATGATTTCCTACATAATGGTATTTTATTTATAATTTTTAGACATTAGATAATTTAATTTATTTATGATAAAATGGTGATGCATTAATTACCTAATTAATGAAATATTAAAATAATTGATATTATAAATATGAAAATAAATGTAATTTGAGACTTTTTAAGAATTCCACTAATTTTATAGGTTAATATGACATATTAGGATTTAGTATATAAATTGTGTTAGAAGTAATAATGCTGTTATGAATTTATCAAAAACAAAATACCCAATACTGTCAAAATTGACATAAAGGAGTTTTTAAAACAAATATTATATTATTAATTTATATTCAATTACTAAAAATCTAAAGCTCAGCCAAGAGACTTATTTCGTGATAGGTGTATCATTACTAGACCACTTGGGGGTATTTTTGATGTATATATTAAGTTTATTAACCATATAATATAAAAATAAAAAGAGACATTGTAAAAGTGAAACTAATTAACTAAGAGTTAATACTAAAAGATAAGGTTAATATAATAACCGAAAATTGTATAAATTCTATTGGTTGAGTGTTTTTCGACCCATATCCACCTTAACCTTTAAATAATCCACTTTGGAGCCATTAGAAATGGAATACGAATTTATAATAAAATAATATTTTTAGCTTTTCCAAAGGTGCCCCTCACCCCTCTTATAAAAGGGCACTCCCCCTTATCACTAATTTACACATTAAAAGCCTTTTGGCTTGGCCAAACCCTGAAAACATACTCTCTAAACTTCTCTCACTACAACCTAGAGGCCTTAGTTTGGTCAGAAAGACAACCTAATGAGACCTTTTGATCAAATCAAAAGGAAGAACCCGAAGAAGAGGTAATGTTTTCATCACCCTCTTTCAAGATCATTTCTTCTTCAAATTATTATTTCATTGTTATTTCTATTCTAAAATAATAACTATAGTATCTTCTATATACTGTGATGTTATTATAAATATGGTACAACCATATTCAGTATTCTATCCATCCTTTTAATGGCATGTCACCATACGTGCGTACGTACGGCTTACCGTCTCCACGTCGTGGTGTAATTGTCATTCAACAAATTATTATTTGTATGCGTATAATAATGATGTGTAATTCATATAAATTATAAATATAACATTATAATTATTCTCTCTATATGATATACCATCCAATTATATATTATTTTAACATCAAAAGAATGATATTGCCGCTCGTGCGTATGTACGGACTACCGTTTCCACGAACGCGATGAGATTCATTATCCATCGTATCCATTAAAGTCTAATTCTCATTTAACGATTACTAATAATGTTTAAGGACATAAAATCATTCTGTATATGAAAAAGATACAACCTATCCATAACAAACATGGCTTACATAACAAAACATATAAAAGAAAATGAGTAAGTTAACACCCGAAACGACAATAATATTACGATATTATTAACAAAGAAATGTTAAAAGATCATATATGATATCATATTAATGTATATGATTATTGTATAATTTAATAAAAATTATTTCACCATTATACAGGAGGTTAACCAACCCCTAACCAAGGAAAAGTACAAGGTAAGGGGTTTCTTATCTCACTTTTAATTCCGTGAGAATTCCATTGTTCACCACTAATTTATTACTTGTGGTGTGTGTACTACCCATGTTTGTATTAATTATGTAATATACATTAATTCTCGTATATTTACATCATCATTTTATGATCCTTATATCATGGGTGTATGTTTTCTATGTTACCAAATCAATAAGGGAATTTGGAATTTCAATTTCCACTCATTCGGCTTTACGCATACTTCATTTATTATTTTACTCAAAGATTATGTGTGGAATCACTATTCATTTGATTATGTCATAATTTCCACTCCCCTTTCTATGGATATACATTTTATACACATAATCACTCCATTGATAAATTCTCATGTCATCGGTATGAACTTGATAAGAGTAATTTTTACTCAATCTCGATTTATTGAGATAAACATCCAATTCATTGGTGTTGTTTTTACAAGAATATGTGTGAATGTCCTTTGATAGTTTTACACTAAATATCCAATCATATTTAGTGTATTTATATTTTTCACACATAATTGTGTCGTTGATCTATCCTTAACCTAATTATACGGCCTTTATGAGAGATTTCATCTCAATTTACATTCCATTGAGACTTCTTTGTTGTTATACACCAAATCACTTTTATGTTGTGTATATAATGTACTTTGACATATTATATCATGAATACCTTTATTCTCATTATATTACAAAGTTTTGATTGCCTCCATTATTTTCATTCAAGTGTATCTCTTTTGGTTAGAAACTCTAACTAAAATACCATTTTTAAATGTTTTAAAGACTTATTATTCTAAATATTGCTCAATAATGTCCATGTTTTAAAAATGGTTTTAAGGATTTATTTATATAGACATTAATGTTTTAAAATTAAAACTCCTTTTAAAAGTTTCAAAGTGGTATGGGACACATTGATTCAAAAATCTGTTTTTAAATCGCTTCTTGACAAATAGAGTGACTTTTAAATGATCTCAAGAAAAAGGGAGACATTTCATTATAATTGTTTTGATCATTATTTTCATCTATGTCAATATCATTCATCATTCTCAATTGAGGTTAATATGATACAATACAATCTTTCATATTGTATTTAATGAGTTATGTTTGACTGTGGATGTTTTATTTTTATACCATTCATGGTTGGGGATAAAGTATTGACATTTCGTGTGCTATTTTTAATACGAATGTTTATGTTATGTTTAAAACATTTCATATGAGGAATGAATTGGACTTAGTAAGTGATGGGTGGAGCCCACTATAGCTCCTCTCTGCATCGGTAGGTCTCATGAGACAAACTAGTGTCTTTGCACAAGGCCTTGACAAAATCTTATTTGTAGTCTTGGCACGAGGCCTTGGCTATGTAGTTATGATAGTTTGGCATTTTTCATTCCATCATTATGAAAGTGGTTATTGATATTGCATGTGATTATTCGATTAGTATAATATCCATGTGAATAAGTAAATGGAATTATTTCATTTTATATTTTCAATACTATGTTGAAGTTCAGGTTTAAAAGGTTTTTGTTTTATTTATACATTGCCCTAAATGTTTATTCTTATTTATGAATGTTTCCGCTATATTGTTATCATTACTGGGCATTTGATCTCACCCCTTTTCTATGTTTTATTTTTACCAGGATGTGATGAAGTAAATTATGAATGACCTACAAGGATAGTATGAGGAGATAAGAGTGTAGGCTATAGAGACTATGTTGTTGTAGTTTTCATTTTATGATGTAATGTAAACTTTATGAATATATCTAGTGTTTCCAAGGCTGCTAAAATAATCGGCCTTTTGAGACTTGATCTTTTGTGATCATGCCAATGTTAGCTGATCATAGGTGCCCCACCAAATGTTCATATCAGAGGATGTAGAAAACATTAGGTGTTTAATTTCACCTCAACCCCCAATCAGTAAATCCTGCCCAAGGTGACATCATGAAACATCACTTCCTCAGGCCAATTTTGATAAACAGGATCTGGTCGTAACATATGTTATTATCAACAAAAATTCGAACTCAATGACTCCAAAAGACTTCAGGATAGAAGTGTGCAAGCCATTGAAAGACTATTGCCTCAAGTATTTGAAAATATTTAGCATGAATCCCACTTAAGGGAACCTAATTGTCAAGAAACACCAATATCATTGGAAGAAGATGAATTAGGTGAAAATCATACAATGCACCCAGACCATTTTCAAACAAATCTACATAAAATCAAGAGAGTATCAATAACAGCTGCAGCCATAGCCATACAAGAGAAACCCTAGCCTGTAGGGCTATGGGAATTTTTAACACAACCTTCAAGCCTTAAAAAACAAGCCTCAAATATTGTGAAAATGCAATAGAGAGAGCTCCATCCCACTAGGATTGGGGAATTTATACTTCAACATCCTCATCAACATAAGACTTTCTTTTCCCATTTTGGGGGAGAACTGTAAAGTGAGTCCTCCTAGTTCATCCTATCTCATGACCCAAATTCCTCACTAGGAGAACACACAATAAAATTTTCCAAAGGTTCCCTTCAAATCACCCTTCATCAAAAAATTCCATGAGAAACATCGAATGAGAGGATGTCTCCCTCTTGAAGGAACAAACAAAAAAAATTCCCTCAGTGGTATGACCATTATTGGAAATCAAGGTTATTTTAGTTGATATCTCTAAGATAATCGATCCTCTTATCATTCTGGTATTATTTTGACACTTTCAATGTGTTATGAAATGGTGAAATTTGTTAGCACCACCACTACAAACGTTATAAAACATGAGTATGATATAGATGAATAGTATGCAGATATTTATATTCAAGATAAATTTCACACAAAAATTATTGAAGAAGGAATGTGCACCTAAAACAAGAGGCATGATATGAATTTTTGGATTCCCTAAACTTCTCCACCATGACCTTCTTGATGAGAATCTACTACGATAAAGGGTAATGGTGTAGTTGTATATCACCCACCTCCTGAAGAGGTTGAACCTCTCTCACATGAAGAAAGATAATATCAGTATGAGAAATAGATTAAAGAGTTTATACAAATCAATGAGGAACTACATTGAGGAAACATCTCTTCTATATAACTGTTCTATATGTAGATCCTTGCATCTTAATCCCATTTTATGTACCTCAATAAAGAGGGATTGTTGCAACAACTGAAATTGTGTTATAACATCCACTCAAAATAGGGTACCGATAACCAATATATCTGGACCCCCCAGCAATAAGATATT
Source organism: Viscum album (assembly GCA_963277665.1). Lineage (NCBI taxonomy): Eukaryota > Viridiplantae > Streptophyta > Magnoliopsida > Santalales > Viscaceae > Viscum > Viscum album. The sequence goes on along the minus strand of OY728167.1, from coordinate 228,498,511 downwards.
AAGAGTTCTATAAATTAGGTACACAACCAGATCTAGTTCAAACACATCCTTATAGGCTAGCTCCTATAGGTTACCCACCGTATGTACAAGAAGAGCCACCACAACTGTCCCAAACCATTGCTCCCATTGTTCAGGATCTTGCTCAGGTGGCCATTCCTCCTGATCTCATCCACACCATTATTTCATGGGTTCATTGATTAGAATACATGGAAGGATAATGTATAGTAGTACAACAAGAGAGGAATACAAAAACTTAATGGGTTGATGTAAATATTTCCCTTCAAATAATTAGGAATCATACATTCCCAACATTCAATGGATTTGGGGATCTGGAATAGCATTTGAAAACATATATATATCTGTGTGCCCCCATGATGGGTAACTTCAAGAAAAAATAGGTACCTATGTTCATATGTTTTATAAAAACATTAGAGGGACTGCCATTCAACTGGTATTCCACTCTACCATCCAGATCAATCAAGGGGTGGGAAAATATTAATAGAAAATTCCTCTGTAAATTCAAATCTACATTGAAGAAGATAATATTATTTGATCTCTGAATTATTTTGGAACTCATAAAATTATAGGGATTCAAATTTCATTTCCAGGTGGAAGATTTTGACTTTTTCCTTGAACATGAAACTTCCTCAAGAAGATTTTTTGGGTCATTTAATTGTGAATCTTTATGATGAACTACAAACACCACTTATCCCAGTGAAGTATCTAGTTTGTTTTCGTGGTCTTTTCGAAGTAGGATAAATTCTTGAAGATTCTATTTTGTGAACTAAAGCTAACTCCCATCTATTTTTGGTGTATCATGGTAATATGATGGGTAGTATGGAAACTGCAACGATTACTTTAAAACCACCCTCTACACTTGATCCAACTCCAAAGACCGAACCTCCTCATGTGAAACTTTATCTTTAACCGTAGTGTTAGTAGCAGTATCCAAGTCACGATGAGAGAAAGGATCCTAAACAATCATATTTTTAAATCTGGAGGAATAAAGTTTATTCCTTATTAGATGAGACAGTTCTCAGTTACTTTTTAGTGTCCATGTAAAATAACATGCTAATGTTTCCATATCCTAAGAGACCTGAGAATGTTTCCTTGAAGACCACCCAGGTTACTACTCCTATCATCAAACATTGGGACACAAAATCTGATATTGTTTTGTATTTAAATAAATCATTCAAAATCTGGTTGTTTTTGGGTAGGTAATTATGGAAAAAACATCGGTACAAGTGGAATTCATTTTCACTACAACTCTATATGAAAAGTTTAATGGCAAGAAGTTATGAGAAAGGGAGTCAAAAAGGTAAGTGTTTTTAGGACAATAAAACAACTAATAAAACTCATAATATCCTTAGGGAACAATTAAATCAACCAATCATTCCCCCTAATTACTTCTTCCATGGAAATACTAGCTTCTTCTACTCATCTATCATCTATGTTATAGTCATTAAAGAAGCGACATAACTAGAATAATAGAAAGAAAAATTTAGAGGATGAAGCCACATTAATGATAATGATAGCCTTAACTCTCTTATAAATCCATTATTAAATCTATAATGTACTAGTTCTATCACAACAAATGATATAGTGGGAATCATCCCATTAGTTAGAATGATCTACAGATGAAGAATTAATGTTTTTTCCATTAATATCATTCACTAAATGGATCTATTATTTAATGATGAGTAGGCTTATAAGATAACATTCCATAGGACAAGCTGGGAAACCAAAGGTAGAGGTATCAGAATCTAGGGAGGTTGTGGATGATGCAGTCATGTTTGAAACCAATATCCCGACCACATCTCTGTTAGGGTAATTTATGCTCCAAATACTTCCAGAATATCCATTTTGTAAGCACTAGAAGAGAAGGTAACTAAGGCTGCAACCACTCAAAATCTTTTAAGGCTGATCATTCTAGATGATCGACTGCCTGGGAAAAAAAGTCTCATCAACTTTGAAAATGGGGAAGGTGAAGCCAAATAAATCAAAAAATAGAAAAAATACCATTAATGTCTGCTCAACTACCAGATTTTTCTACCCTAGGCACCTTAGCCTCCAAATCACCTTTTAGAGAATAAATGTCCCCATGAAAATGCATACATTCTACATAAAAATATAACACCCTGACGCAATTGGCAGAATTTCTATTGAAACTATCAATTTTCGATGTGCTTAACATGACAAAGGATCACTAAGAAGCCCTTGTGGAGGCCCTGATAGGTCCTAGGATGTTTTAATCTGAGGTCACTACTATAGAGTTATATAATGAATAGATCAACTTTTTAGAATGCCATGCAATTATCTCATTCACCAAGAATGACCTAGATAGAATTATACTGGGACACATCAATCCCCTATATGTATTTGGAAGATTAGATGATATTTACATCCTTAGAGAATTAATTTACAATGGATTAGGATTCAAACTCATTCCAATTAGAACACTTCTTCAATTGGGATACATTGAAGCTGATCTATCCTCTTCTGATCTAACACTTCAATGGTATGATAAAATATAATCAAAACCCCTGGAACACATTAAACTAATAGATTAGTTTAGAGATCTAGTTTCTGAATATGATTTTATGGTTTCCCTACAAGATATATATTTCAATGACTTTCTAGGATGGCCTTCGCAGCACGAGAATTTGGTGATCCCTTTATCATATCATTGATACCTCAAATACTATAGAAATGGGCAGATCAGGATGTTACATGGTGATAAATCTCTATTTGAATCTTGTAAATCTTGATATATTATTGTAGGATTCTATCATACTGAGGATAAACAATGAATAATTGATGGTATAGATAGGGTTAACACATCAAATAGTCTAGAAATAACCCCAGTTAAACCATTCTAGGACCTTATGATGAATATGTGCCACCCATCAATTATGTTGAAGACATAATATAAGATTTAGAGATTTGAACACAAATATTTATGATATTGTCTACATTAACATAATCCCTGGGTGTTTAAGAAGTTTTCTATTTTCTCATCATTGGTGATACCTCAAATGAAAATACCCCAACATCATCCTTAGAACTTCTTTTGATTTCCATTCCATTAAAAAAATATGATGAAGTTATTATATCTCTATTGGTAGAATGTTCTCAAAACACAGACCACAAACCATAATAATTCTCCTATGTATCAAATCCATACTAACATGGACACAGAGGAATCGGAGGAGGAAGATAAAGAGGAAGAAGAGGAATAAGATGACCAGAAAGACATTGCTCCATCATTCTTGGAAGTAGTCTACACCATTGTTGATTAACACCGACAAATAAATCTGGGTATAGAGGAGGATCTATGAACAATGTTGATCATAGAAACTATTCCCATAAATTAGAAGGGAATTTAATCCTATTTTCTAATGCCGTATCAAGATGCGTTTTCCTAGAATGAAAATGAAATGAAAGTCCTCGATCCAAATGTTGCTACCCATCACTTAGGATTTCCAGGATATCACTTTGTTTATAAGATAGAATCCCAAAGTCATATCTGACTCATGTAACCAATGATGAATACTAAATTGATAATATTATCATAGAAAACTACATCCAGGAAGTATAATACCAAAAATGGCTGACCAACATTTTCCCTATCAAGAAAAAGAATGGGATGATCATGTTTTTTTATCAATTTTAGAGACCTAAACCAGCACTGTCGAAAAGATGACTTCACATTTATGATTACATAACCTCTAATTCATGAAAAAACTAGATATAAAACACTTTAGTTCATTAATGGATATTTTGGATACAACCAAATCAGAATGGCCCCATAAAATTAATAAGACACTACCTTCACCCCCGAAGGATAATTATGCTACTGGATTATTACCTTTGGTTTAATGAAAGATGGTGTTACATACTAGCATGACATGCACTGAATCTTTAAAACAATTCTAAGAATGTTTTTCAGGTGCTATGTCAATGGCCTGGTAGTAAAAACTCAGCAATTTTCTTACTATCTTGCCGACATCAAGACCATTTTCAACAAGCTTCGATAACACAACTTAAAAATTAACCACTTAGAGTGTGCTTCTGGTGTTACCTCAATAATTTTTATAGGCTTTATAGTATGCCATCATGAAATCAAAGTCTATTCTATGATGGGAAAGTATATTCTTGAAATGTTACCTTATATAAAATTAAAAGCGTTGAGAGGAATACAAGGATGCCTTTACTAAATTTGGATCATGATAGAAAATATTACTGGAAAGTGATTTACCTTCAACATGTTCATGTGAAAGGGTTTATGAATCAATGGACTCATGATTGTAAATAATAATTCGTTAGTCTAAATAAGTATCCATTCAGTTCACTAGTTCTAATACCAACTATTGAAGTAAAGTCAATCATCTTATACGTAATATCCTTAAAACGCACACGAGTTTCATTCTATGCACAAAAGAATGATGGCATAAATTAAAATAGTCTCTATTATTTCAGCAGATTCATGATCTAGATTGTGACTCATTATTCGAATATCATGAATAAATATATGAAATTAATCTTTTTTATTCAGAAATTGAGGAACCACTTACAGCATCATGAGGTCCATTTGTTCTCTTGAATTGACCACTCAAGTACATTCTCTAACTTCCTATATTGATGGTACATTTTTCATGGTGGATAGCCATCTTGTAGTATATTGACTTATGATTCAAAATATAGAATGTGATAAAGGGGAATGATTGGGAAACATTCCTCATAGAGAACCCTTATACAGAAGAAATTCCTATGAATTTCAAACCACTAGATAAAGAAATCTTCACTCTCTATGACACCCTCAGAACATGGGAGATGTATTTTGATAGAGTGTCCATAATTTCTATAGGAAAAAGGGTAGAAGACCCAAATCTCAAAAAATTCATCTTGGGAGTCATTCTTGCTTCTCCAAAAAATGATTTCATGTATCATTCCTTCCTTTTTTCAGAAGGGTGTACCAACAATGAGGCAGAATACGAGGCCCTCACTACAAGCTTAGAACTCTCACTAAAAACATTAGTGACCCATAAAAACATTATAGGTGACATATAGATGGTAATTAAGTTGGAAAACAGTGATTTTGAAATCAGAAACAAAGATCTAATTCCCCTTATTGATTATATTTTCAGGTTGATGTAAAAATTCCAAATGGATCTAACAATATATCACATCCTACTTTCATAGAATCATCAGGTATAAGCATTGGAAAATGTGGCTACATACTTGGTAGATTAGGATAGATATTAAATAGTCATTATAATTGCACATTGTAGAATGGTATCACAATTTTTATGAGTATCATAGAAGAGACCAACATGGTAAATTCTACCCATGAACTAGATAATCCTAAAAATTTCTATGTGACCCCCTCTAAGAATACATACAAAGATGAATTATTCAAAAAGACAGTGCTAATAAAGTGAGAATCTAATGAAAGTCAGTTAACTTCATCACCTATGACAAACCTGGTTATCACAAGACCCTTTATAAATAAGTATTTGATGGAATTTTCTTCAAATAAATTTATAAATAAGTGACCATAAACCTTATGTGATAATTCCATGGTGGTTCTTATGTTTCCTAGTAGTTAGGAACCAATATTTATTACCAAATTATGAGGATGGGATATTTATGTCCTTTGATAATACATAATTTCACACAATTCACCAAAAACCCGCATCCCTATCGTGTTATTGCCATTTTTATTCATCAAACCCTAGATTTATTACACATAACTAAATACCATTGGCTATTCACCATATGAAGAATGGATATTGTGGGACCATACCCTCCCACTACAACCTAGTAGTTTTTGTATATCATTACTGAAACTGACTTCTTTTCCAAATGGGTTGATGTAATACCCTTAAACGAAGTTAGGGAAAAAAGAACTATCAATTGCATGAAGTCCAACATCATCATTAGGTTTTTTGTCCCTCATAAAATACTGACAGAAAAAACACCAACTTCTCTTATTACTAATTGAAGATCCTATACGAGGAATAAAACATTTATTCCAACCATAAATCCTATTATTATGTAGTGTAAAGTGGATAGATAGAGGAGTTCAACAAAAACCTATCAAACATACTCTTGAAAATGGTGGGAAAGAATAAGAAACCATGGATGATAAAAATTACACATGCCTTATTGCCTTACCATACCACAACACATACTACTATGAATGCGACCCCATATTCATTGGTATAAGGGATAAAATCAGTTATTCTTGTACATTTATAGTTGAATTCATTCATTACTATCATCTCAATTAATTTTCCATAGAAGTGAAATCTCGGAAGTGTTTGGATGAATTAGAAAATCTGGATGAGAAAAGACTACATTCCATGACTCATTTAGAGGTTCACCAAAACCGTATAACTCAAGAATTAAAAAAAGGTTTAACTTCACTCATTTATTCAAGGGGAATTGTTTTTTATTCTTCATGACCCCAATGATACCTAGAAATAATCCTATGAATCATGAATCAAAATGGTCAGGACTGTTTCATATCCATAAGGTCTATTATAATATATCTTATTCATTGATCACCAGGGATGATGGTATTACTACACCCCTACTAATGAAGTATTTCTCATGAAATAAATCATGTTATTTACAACATATAGTCTTAGTAATATGACCTAAAACTATACTACACCAACATCCTTTCCACATTGGGTTAAACTAAACATAACTCATCCTCAATTCATGGCATTAAACTACACAAATCACTCTTTGTCAAATGAACCTAAAAGGCATGAACCATAGATTTAGAGTCAAAAGATATTAAATTATATGAAAACATCTTCAAAACATCATGTTAAAATGTAGTATTATCATATGCATCAAGCATTGGATGCCCTAGGAAACATGTTTAGGAAGCATCGTATGACGAGTATGGGAGACTCTTCTTATGAGAATATTTTCAAAACATCTGGGTATCTTTTATTGTATAATCCCCGCATCCCTTTTTATCACTCCTTTTATGGAACATATATTCATATCACAAGATGTTAAACTGCCTAGAATTTTGGGAACTATGTGTGGATATATTATCATTTTGTTGAGATACGTAGTGATTCCTAGATCCCTCATCCTAGGACCAACTGAAATGAAAAAAAAATTATGCGTCCCCATTCCCTGTATATGAGTGAGATCTGTGAAGGGAACTATCTCAATAACTACATAATGCCTGATTCCTGTTACCAAATTATATATAGTGATTCCTAGAACACTTTTCTCAGGCCCATCCACAAATTTTGAATAGTGGTACATTCATCTTCTCTAATTTTTTATTCCAAATCATTCATTCATGTTAGGTTCCTTCTACCAGTTAATAAAGACTCCCCATAGCTGCTATTGTTAATCATTCACATCAATAGTTTTCTACAAATTCCAACATCTGAAAAGGGAAAATAGCACCATTCCTTTTTTCTCACACAATGAATAGATCATATGGGATTAGGAATCATGGTAAGGTCATCCTATCATTGTTAAGTCACTTCATGGTTCAAAAACCATGACGTTAAGCAGTGCATACTCTATTCAATATGTGTTTTTCCAATGAAATAATTCATACCACATCTTCATGTTGGGTAACTTACTTCCTTACTGCATAACATCAAAACCTCACTGTAAACATCCCTATCATATGACAGTAAATTTTCTATTATTGTATCCTTCACCTCATATAACCACCATTATCGGTGACAGTTCCTCACCACTCCTATTTTTTAGAATGATGTCTATATTTATTCTCATCTTGATGAGATACACCATGATTCTTGGACTCTCTGATCCGGGCCTAGTTGAAAAAAAAATTCCTCCACTTTCCTGTGTATGATCTAGATTTTCATGGGAATTTCTAGGGTTGGTTATCATTTCATTTGTAACCCCATTCTCAAAAATGATAGATTCACTTCCTCGTATATGGACAGAACCTTTTGAGTGGAATTTTTTACAACTATGTATGGCTAGATTCTCATCTCAATGAGATACATAGTGATGCCTGGATCCTATATTCCAAAAAATATTTAATATGATAAAATTACCATTCCCCACATAATAACTTGATCAGTATAGGGAATATTTCATTATAAATACATAAAACATGATTCTTGTCTCCAGAGGATACATAGTGACACCAGTATCTCAAATCCTAGGTCCAGTTGGAAATGTTTCATTCATTATATATTTTTCAGACCTGTGTAAGGAACAGTCTACACATTCCTACTTAATTCCTTCCTTAATGTGCCCTAAATAATGATACACATTCCGTTCATATAATATACTATATTCCATGAGAAATTTAGATCTCCACAAGCTCTCATATTGCTATTGGTAATAAGATTGTTCAAATTTAAGCACAGCCACAATTGTATCCTATTAGAAAAATGAAACCTTGTAATCCTGTATTAAATCCTAGGTTCGAGTCCTAGAAGTAGTGTTTTAAGGAGGATTTTCATCTGATATGTGATGGCCTACGTGTGTAGTTGATGGTAAAAATCACGGTCACCAGACTCCTTGAAACAAGAATGAAACTGATTAGGTAGTGGTGGGGTCACCAGACTCCTCAGTGTCGGTGGGTGACAGAGGGGGATTCACGACGAGACTTGTGGTGATAGTCAGTCTCAAGTGACATGAATAGTGGAGAACAGGGTGTGATCTCTAAGATGTGGTAGATGATAAAATTGGAGGCATTCCTATGAAGGTGATGGGAATTTAGTTATACATGTGGCATCAACTTGGGACATTGAGGTAGCTCCGATGATGAAGTCATGCAGGAAGGGGTGTTCAGTGTGAGGGAAACATCTATGATGTAGGAATGGAAAAAGGATAAGAAAAATATGAGGGTCAACTACCTAGGTGCAGTTCCAGATGAAGGTCAGATATGGAAACAACCTCCAATAATTCACTCATATTGGATGAATGAGAGTGTACGTCTTTTCCATTGGTACTAGGCCCCATACAATCCAACATGAGGATTTCTTGCTAAGTCACAATGCAATTTGGACGATTTGGAGTAGAAAAAATTTAATTATCTAGGGTCGGGATTTGTTTTGGGCATCATTTCTATGGTCCTTCAATGACCCTGTAATAGGCCTAGTGCCTTTGTCCTACCGGCCATGTAAGTTTCCCCCTCAACCCAATTAAAAAAGTGATTATCCAACTCTAAGGGATACCTTTGTTATGAATACTCATAATATGCCCAAATGTTGATAAACATAATGCATGTCTTAAATATAAACCATCAACTAAAGGCATATTCATTCTTAAGAGATAACTATTTCATTTATGTGTGCCTTGATGACATCATAAGTGAAAGACAATTTTTGGATTTGGATTGCGGTAACCACTTGTGTGTTTTTTCAATGTCACCCTCTTGGATCCATGTATCCATAGGGTCAAGATTTAATACATACTTCACATGCATGGCCTCATATCTGGGATATCCTTGAGTGCTTTTCACTAAAACCCCAAAACTTCATAGTTTGTGGATGGTGCCTTTACTATAAGATAACAAGAAATGAAATGCATGTGAGAACTAACCTAAAACAAGAATTTTATCACAATCTAAATGGTACTCTGATCTCATCTTATTTCTCACACTGATCATGGATAATGCGGGCTTAATGTATTTGAGTAATTTCTTATTTACTCATAGAACTATGTGGGGATTTATTCTGATCTCAATGTGATATTTATTGATTCTCCAACCCCTTATTCTTAGACCAACCACCATAAAAAATGTATTTCCAAATCCGTTGAAGGAATCCAACCATGGGTTTCCCTCACTTGAAAACTCGTGATTGGATAAAAATGCTTCCCTTCCTATGAATCCCATTTATTGTAAACCACACCCCATTATCATGGGAAACACAAATTTGAAAAAACACTTCTCAGATATGGGTGATAAGAACATATATATCTAATGGAAACCTTTATTATGACTATTCATAATATGCCCAAATGTGGATATGCATAATGTGCACCCTAAATGGGACCCATCAACCATATGCATCTTATCTCTTAGGAGAGAATGATTTATTTTCTATACACCTTGATAACATCGTAATGAAATTTTCCTTTCTAACATGATCTATGGAAATTCCTTACATGGATACCCAACATTATCTTCTCCAAATTTGTGATCCACAATATTAGGGTTTATGATTTCTCCCCACACATCCAAAAAATGTTAATGTATTCTTGACTGAGATGCTTTGTCCAGGTATTTTATGGTCAAATTTGGTTGACCAAAAACATCAGTTTTATGGGTCTAGCTAGAAAAACCTTAAACTACCAATAGAAGGAGACATAAAACTCGTCAGGTTGAAAACCCACAAAGGGAGGCCTATGTAAAATCAGGTAACATAATAGTCTATTCTTTACATTGTATTTATGAAAAAGTTTTGATAGTAATAGAAGAAACATAATGTTTTTAGGGACCATCATGTTACTCTATAAATAGTCAAACTATGCTCTCTAGGTCCCTCATCCTAGGAAAAAATCATATCCGAACAAATATATATTCAAAACATATCAACTTAGATAGTCAAAATCGGATACACAACCATTAATTCTCCCTAACCAATTAACTCTAGTGTTACAGTAAAGATAATTTTACCTATAAATGTCTTTTATCCATGATAAAAAAAGTGATGTACGTTGGCTGAAATGTTCATAATTATGGTCCATTTTATTGCTCTATAGTCGAATGATTTGGGAAATCATGATTAAACTCTGTTAAAACACATCAAGATGATATGAGGTGAAATTATGGAAATAAAAAAACCAATTAAGAAAACTGAATTTTCATTCATTGGAGAAATTTAAAATGGGGGACATCCAAAAGATAATAGAATCCCCACAAAAGTAAACCTAAAATATTACAAGGACCACTCAATAGACTCATAGAGCTTAATAATTACTTTATCAGAGTATTTTATCACTCAACATAGTATAGATAAATCTGAAACCTCTATTTCTATGTCATCCTGCAATTCTTATGCCATCTCGATGACATTTAACTAGACTATCTATCCCTCTTTCACTAGTTGTTTCTCCCTATCAACCACCACATTAACAAAATATAGTTCTTCATTGATTTTATCTAACTCTTGATAGAGACATTCCACCAAGACCCTATGTGCTACAACTCAACTTTGGTGTCAATAAGCTACTTCATCTTGTTTAGAGGTGTCATTAAGCACTATATTTCTAGTTTCAGCAATATGGGACATGAAATCCATAGTTTCGAGTTAAATTTTTTTCCCCTATCTCAGATGATAATGACCTATTTCACCTTGGTGTGTATAGTAAGGTAGAGAAACCCCCCATTATAAAGAACAAAGAACATGAAATACAGAATGGGAAATTTTCATTTATCATTGATAATGGGATATGAGAAACAAGATTTCATTTATCACTCTATTTTGTATACAAGGTGATGTATAAATTTTCAAGGGTGTTTTCGTTTGAATTAGAATGGTTTTCTTAGGGAAGGAATCATTCTATAACCATATCAATGAGAGGATGTATATCATCAAAAATTTCAAAATATGGAGGCTATAAAGTAGTCGACTTCATGATAACCTCAATTGATTATATATTTTATGTTTCATGGATTCTAGATACATGTAACAGAGCTCCTGAAATAGGTATTCAACAATAAATACCTAGTAAGGAAGAAGATGAAATGATCAGGAAGCTGAGAGACTCGCCTTCACCCATTGCAATATTGATCTCCTCAATCATTATCGCCTAAATGAAAAGTATTAAAGCCACTGTATCTCTAGATTTATGGTCTACATCAGGAAATAATCCTTCTATGGAGGTGTGAGAAGAATGTGCATGTTTAGATAGAACAATTACCTCTAAAAGGTCACTCACAAAAATTATTCCCAGAGGAATGACCATCACTGAACTCAGATCCATAGTTGTTCTCAATCCTTATTGGGCCGGATTTTTCACTTCATACACAATTATTTTTCTATAGGAATGATATTATTGCATCCAGAAAATTTTTTAACCCTCTCGTGAACCTCTTCTAACTAGATCAAAGTAATTTTATATTGAGTAAATGAAACACCGAAGCTCGGAATCTCCATAATGTCACCAACTTTCATTGAATCCTTATTTGATCTAGGCATTCCTAGAATTACCTACTCTCAAACGGTTGCAACTCATTTACTTTTAGAACATGTACCAACCACTACATATGTTGACTCATCAACACTATTGTACACACAACATGAAAATTATGTGAAAACGGTATAATTATCACTTTCTCTCCATGATAAGATAAAAGTATTCAATATCCTCACCTGCCTAAACCTCATGATCTCACATGATGATAGTCTCACAAAGAAAAAAACATGGATGATGGGGTAGGAATAATCTTGTTGGGTTTTCAATTACCGCCTACATATGCTCGTCTACCTCAAGAGACCCTTCTTCCATGGCCCTTTCATCCACATGAAAATACATCCCAACAATGGTTCCTCCCTCAATATATTCTAGTGAAGGAATGGTTGATGGATCACCCCTCCACTAATAAAAAGGGGGAAGAGAAGAAAGATTAAATATTATGGTCAGAGAGAAAAAATAGTTGATATAAGAACTCATGCTAACTCTCCACCAAAATTGGTTGTTTCTGACCTCACCACCTTCATTTTTCACACTCAGTCTATCCAATTGATCAAACCTTTGAAGTATGGTTGGAGGAATCCATCTTCTCAAGTTACGAACCGACCTCCATAGGATTTTATCTAAAGGAAATATGTTCAGGTTCAATAATAACCCCATATCTAGGAAAATCAATTTCTTTTTCATGAACCAAGCCCCAGACTTTCTTGGCAGAAACATTCTTTCTCTTGGCGTACCATTATCTCCAAAACCCAAAAAATGATACCATCATAGTGATGGATAATGCGTAGGAGGTCATCCTTATGTGAAGGGAGAGACCATGTCACCGCACATAATTCTCTGACATCCCGAGTACCACACCCTTTATATAGGGGCACATCTAAGGCCCGAATATACCGAAGGCCTTCTTTTTATTTTTATTATGGATAATCCCCCTTTTAAGGGTTTAAGGGGAACCTGTACATGACCCGTAGGCCCAAGGCACAAGGCCCGACATACCCGCAATACATGACCCAAAGGCCCAGAGGAATACCATGCCCAATACATGACCCGTAGGCCCATCCCACTTGAACTACCCCTCCCCAGCATTCTATATCATTGATCACCTAACTCCCCACCTTGCATTGAAGATCAGCTAGCATTGACCCATACAAAGCTGCACATTTCCTAGTCCCGATGGCAGCTGCCATAACCTCTCATTCTTCCAATCTAGTTATCTCGGCATCTGGTGGCTGCTAATCTTATTTCTATGATCCTCTTCTGGGGCCTGTTTTGTGTGAACTAGGCTACTCCATGGTCTACGTGACCCGAAGGCCCTATTGGTTGTAGTCCATTGATGAACCGAAGGCCCTATCGCTGTATTCACTCTCTCTTTTATACTATCTAAAAATATCAAGTAATCATCCAAAAAATATAATCTAAACTTGAAGGTAATGAATAGAGGAATTAATATCAAAGATATATTCTTCCACCAAGTTAAGGTGCTCTGTATAATAAATGATTTCAGTTGCTGATATTCTTCCATACCTAGTAAAAATGATTTATTTCCCTCAAGGAAGTTCCATATTTCATTAATATGCATTGAACTTTTCCAGGTGTTCCAATCCCCCCATGCCATGGGATATGAATCCTATTTGGGGATGATAACATGGGAAGATGATTCAATAGTTTATGCTATGGTGGTGAACCCGGTGTTTTTATGGGCTGAACCCTAGATATTTAAACTCTTCTTCTACATTTTATAAATCAGGTTTTTTCTTAGTAAAATCCCCTTTCAATGCCTAAATGTTTATGTTGCACTATCCTCTCCCTATCCTGACTCAGTTACAGGAGGAACAAGAATAATGGCTACTAAATTTTCAAGCTAACCATTTGGGTAGAATAGGATCGAAGATTTTTAATAGGAATTCACAAGCATGGAATTGACAATTTTGGAAAGAAGTATAATTTTTGAGCCCCTATCCTCCCGTGTGGACATCAACCAAATATGATGAGTGGCCATCAGAAAATTTTCCTAACATTCACTATTAATCGATGATGGACACCAATTTTGGGCACAATGGAAATAACACTCAAATATGTAGGGTGAATACCCTACACAGATTAGTTTTCCATTGATTCACACAACCAAACATCCTCCCTCAAAAAAATGGGGTATCCTCACCCTGTATTATCACCAAATGCATCATTTACCTTGGTACCTATAAGAGAAGAGTAAGGGGGAATAAAAAATGGTCATGATAGTTGGGTCTACACATTATATAACTTTACTCAGACATCAGTTGATTCAACCCACTTATACAATGTTTTTAGGGAATGAATCAAGTGTTCAAAATTAACATGTCCTTGATAAACTCAATGCCCCCATATGTGCTACTACCCATCCCCATAAGAGTTAGAAGGGGCCTACAAAATTGTACAGAGACTACCCTTTCCAATCAATCCCAACATATATTATACATGTGCCAATAATAGGACCTACAAGTTGACACATGTCCAGATCACCAACTAGGATACCATCGCAAATTTTGTAACACTGACTCTCGTGCTTGATTCACACACCAACAGAAACCATTCACTTAATATGATTTTCAAGAAATCTTCCAATTGAACTGACTAACCAATCCCAAGGGAAAGCTTCCAAAACAATTGACAAAAGTGACCTTTCTCAAGAATCCAACAATAATAACCAATGTGTATTAAAGTACTATGAGTATAACATTTCCCCAAACTTCTCTCCAGGGGATCATGACTATTTGGTGTATCAAAAACATGAATCCACTTAGAAAAAGGTACATACAGGTTGTGGCATGTCTCAAAATCCTATTGATTTTGTTATATGTTAAGAAACTCCCTCATGAGTGTAGGGGTCCTCTCAGTGTTATCCCATACTAAATATGAATGAAGGATCTTGTAATATATATCAATCATGATGGGTGACCTCATAATTATTCAGACGTCCCAAAGACTGATACCATCCACCTAATGCACCAGGTGGAAGGTATTGGTATCTGGAATCCACCGGCTATGTAGAATATGGATGATGGACCTGTTTCGATGAGAAAATTTTGGTGACACTAAAACAATATAATAAAACCCTACTACCTTCAACTCACCCTTGAATTCATCACAGATTTGGAGAAACCCAAAAGGCCATACCCAATATAGATGGAATGATCCTCTAGGATGAATACCCCATTTCAATAAGCATACTAACTTCTCATTGTCTATTGATTTTCTCATAATTGGGTAATATAAATGGGTATCTCATTATGAAGATCATATCTCCTCCTCTAGTGATAAAGGGGTATATGCTATAGAAAACCCCTCAGGAAAGGGTTTAGGAAAGTATAACCCCTTTGTCAAGATATTTTACCAGGGCACATTTATGTATCTATTTATCCAATGCAAGGGTTGAGTTTTGTGATGTGGTTTCAAGATTGGGATGTCATGCAATAGTCCAAATCCATAAAAGGGAAGCCTATCTGGGATGGAGTTCCATTTTAGGACAGCATCCATGAACCTCGCAAAGAGCCGATGATGCAAGTTAAAATCATGTATTTCACCATCATCAATAATTTTGATCATGGATTTTCTCCTATCACTAGTAATAGAAACAATATGAGAAGGGTCCATTTTTTCGCTATGGCATGAAAAGGCAGCAAAAATATAATCATATTTATCAAAGTGAACAATCCCAAAAAGCTTGGTGTATAAACCCCATAGCATGTTATGTGAACTGAGTAATGATTGAAATTTATTTGTACATTACCCATCACTATAAGGATATCATTCTACTTAAAGTAATGTAATTTTTTCATAGGAATACTAGTTCAGGGATTTCAAGGCTTCAGTAAAAATAAAATACATTAAAAAATGTAAATCATTATGCATGGAAGGATAATAATCCATGATCTTAGAAAGATTCGCATTGCACATGTATATCAATAGGTGAAAAATGAGTCAACCTGACACCTTTTATTGTTGTGGGACCTCCTATGGGTCCACATAAACCCGAAAAAGCATTCAATAGGGCTAACTTCTTCCTTATAACTAACTCTTCCTCGTACCAATCAGACCCCATTCTGATGGAGGGCATTTTTTAGTCTTGGTAAAATATAAAAATAATATGATAAAGATATTATGAATTTAGAAAATAAAATAAAATAAAATAAAATGGATAAGGCATTTGTGGTGTTTAAAATTAGTAATGTAAACTGAATTGCAAAGAAGCTCATCCCTCCAACATAATGCAGATTCTATATAGTATCTCCGCTCTACATGGTGCTCCCATAAATGAAAATAAATCATTTTTGGGAAGATAAAGTAAAGATAAGTCCCACCCAAAGGAAATTTTATTTTATATGAGATTACGATGAAGTAAAACACCATACAAAATAATTTCCATTTTTTTGGAGGAGGTGGGGAAATAACACCCCCCAAAAAATGAAAATCTGTTTTGCATGAGGAGAAAATGAAATAACTCCCCACTAAAATAAATGTCCATTTCTTAAATGGTGGTAGTGAAATAAAGTCCTCAAAACCAAATTTCCATTTTATGGGAGGAGGTAGTGAATTAAAAACTCCCTCAATGGAAAATTCATTCCATGGATTGTGGTAGTGAAATAACTCACCCCAAAAAACGAATTTTAAATTTTTAGGTGGTGGTGGTAAAATAACTCCCCCACAATAAATTTTAATTTTTTTGTAGTGCAAGTCATCCTTTTATCACCCAAAAATAAAAATAAAAATTTATGGATGATAGTTTTCACTAAACTGCATGGCACTAGGTAATCTTTCTAGCCAACCATCCATCCTGGGAAAACAATTATTTATCACACCTTTAAATATCTAGTCTTCAAAAAATACCAACGAAGAGGAATGCAGACGTACTGATATAAAATAAGACCATTTAATACACTTATAGTTAGTTTACATATTATATTCAATGAAGGAGACCCACAAAAGAGATCCTTTTGGAGATGACCGATCTAGCCACCAGCAAAGGGTTCCCTTTTTCCTGTAGGTAAAGATGATCACAAAGTAGTTTTTTGTAAATGTGGGTACCCTAGACCAATATATTATTATCACTTTTAGATTACCATGACATGTATACTATGAGTTATACATGATGCAAACTTTCCATAATAATGTTTATATTTTTGTGTTCACTATTTAAATGGTAATTTATATATATTAATTTTCATATAAAAAGGTTATATCATTTCCCAGGATATAATGAGAACCATGGGATACTATGAAAATAAACATAAACAAATGTCATGTGGTCTTGATATATCATACTTTCTGGACCCAATTGATGTTTGACTATCAAGTGTTGGGGGGATCATAAACATCGATACTTTTTCTAATGAAGTTCACACATGGTGATTTATGGTATGTGAGATTGTGAGGACAGAACATCCTATAGGAACACCACATGTTTTAGGGGTTATTGGTTGTTACTATATATGAACATGTGTATTGGTCTCCTGACATGATATCATTATCAATGTATGAAATTTGATCACATACATTGATGAAAGGGAAGAAAAAATCATTGAAGTCATGTAGAGCTAGCTTGTGTTGGGTGCGTCATTGGTGGTATGGAATTGTTTGAATGGTCAAGATAGAATTTTTCTCTTTCGAGTTGAGGACGTGATATACCGAGCCTGGTTAATCAGGATAGCAGTACATTCATAAATCCTTGGCCATGGTAGTCCAATGAAAATATTTACTATTATATCATCAATCAACTAAGCAAGAATCGATGATGACACAAGTGTACGTCCTACATTATGATATGTCATGAGAAAAATATATTATATTACATACAGTGTGTTCATAGGATCATTTTCAATGCTATGAATTGTCCTTATCTATTTATGGGCCTTGATGAGATTCTATAATTTTCTCTTAGTCTATTAATATTATTCAATTATATAGAGATAAGGGCTCAGATGGTCACACATTATAGCACATTTAATATTATTATTTATTATGGTGAATATGAATATTGGACATGGTGGGATCCCCGACAAGGTTTGGGAGTTTTCCTAGTAATCGATCACCAACTAATAAATAAATTTGTTATTATTTGAGTATAGAATAATTGGATTGAATTTACCTATTAAATGTATCTACAAGTATTTAAGTAAATACATGGAATAAAATTATTAGAATGATTATTATTTTTATATTCAAGGATTTTTAATATTATTGGAAATTATGAGTCATGTTAATGGATCAGTTTTATCATGTAATATAATTATTATATATTAAAAGGATTTGATAAAATATAAATGATGTTAATGATTTTTTTCTCCATAACATGTCTTTTAGTGTTTATTTAGTAGATGTTGGATATATGGGGGCTAAAAAATCCTTACCTAGTATTTTGAAAATCCAATTTATAAAAAAAAATGATCTCATTTCCATTGCACCAATCCTTCCGATGGAATGAGAGCCTGTCCCTCCTCAAACATTCTATAGAGAGAAAGAATCTCCCTATCTGGTCAAACAAAAAAGGCATTTGACAAATCGAAGGGATTAGTTTTATTTGATCATCCTGACACTGAAGGATTTCTCTGAGCTCCATGATTCCTCATGGAATTATATTAATGAATATCGCATGGATTCATGAAGTGTGTGTGGATGATCTAGAGGGGTTTGGGTTCAAATCCTTTGAGTAACAATAAGTGGTGAAAATCTACAGTCAAGTATGGTTCATTTTGAACAAGGTATTTGTTCAGTTTTATTTTTTTGTTTGATTAGTTCAATTTATATCCTTGGACCTCTACCAGGGATCATATCGCTAGAGATAAAATGTTTTATCACTTCTGTGATAAAAATTTTAAATCATCAACCCATCACCTTCTGTTGCACACCCCGATTCCTTCAATTAGAATCATAGGCATCAAGTGGTATATATGAGCCAATAAAAAATTAATTTTCCTTAAATCTAAATATAGTGATTTATTTTCTTTTTAATGAATTCAACCACACATTGATCCAATTTTGGAAGGACAAAATATGTCCATTTGGTAAGAAAATTTATGGACTAAAAAAGTTGTGTTTTTAGAAATTAAAACTGGTGAAACATATATTCTTATACATGAAAGTACTTACCTATACCATGTTATTAGTGATAATTCTAGACATCACTCAAATATATCCAGGTTCCGACTAGACATCGAATGCCAAAATAGTATCTTCAGCCATGTAGTAAGTCCACTAACCAAATATATTTCAAAATATTGTAGAAAACATTGAAAAAAACCCCACTTCTGTGGGATTTCTTCCCCGAAAAAAGAATTAAAAAAATAGAATGGGATTTTAGTGGGGTAACATGGGAAAGACAAAACAAAATAAAAAAAATCATCCTTTATGCACAAAACTGACACCACCAGGACACCTCATCTGGACATCTATAGTGTGTGTTCTGGCTATCACCCTCCACCTACTCTAAACATGCCACATCGGACCTCCCCATGGCCCCATCGATGCCATCCAACTCACTCATGGTGAGCCCCACCACCCTACCAATCAAGGTCCCAACTTGTCTCCCCTTCCATATTTACTGGTCACTAAGATGTTCCTGGAACCCATTGCCATACTACCATCCCATGACCATCCACCCTATATTTTGTTTCAACCATCTCATCCACTTTCCAGTCATCCTACTTCAGTCGGCATCCCTCCCTTGGGACACCATGAACCACCACCTCACCCACAAATGCCCCCACAGGCCCAGGTAATATCTTGTTGTCGGCTTCCTATAGTCCAACCAAGTGACCCTTGACATGAGGGACCCCCACGAACCATCATTCCCAGCTATGATCAACCCAAATCGGGCTCCTGATAGACTCATATAGGTCATATCTAACCCGACCCCCCCCCAAACGGGCTAAAGAAGATCCAAAAATTCCAAAAGGGGTTTAGGTAGGTCTTCCTGACCTCGAAAACCCCTGCACAGGGTCTACCCAGCCTGAAAATGGCCAGTTTGGGTTGGGATCGACCCACCTTGGCCTTGTACTGAGATTCGAGGACTTAAACATTTATAAATATAATCATAAATTAATTTATTAATATTTTATTATAAAAATAATAATTTTAATATTATGAAAAATTAATTTAATTTTGGATCTAAAATTGAATTATAAAATTAATTTAATTTTTGGAATTAGAAAATTAAATTAATATTTGGACATAATTAAATTTAAGTATTTGAATTTAAATAATTCATTTTATTTATTTAAATTCCATTGTAGTTTAAATATATTGCAATTTAATTTTATTATGGTTTTATTTTACTCAATCCGAAGCCTTGAGGACTTACTAATCTTGTGTATATCTGGTGAATTATTATTTTTATTTATTATCTATGTGTGTTTTTTGTAATAAGTAGTTGATTTTATAACAGTATGCACATTATCTTATTTTCATTCAATATGTATAAGTGGCCACATTTCCAATTTATATGTACGTATTTTTCTCTTCAGAATACCCCCTCACATGTGCCTAAGTATACTTGTACATTTGACAGTGATGCTTTAAGGCACGGACCCCGCCAAGATGAGGTCGTACCCCAGATGAGAAGTGGACACACTGGACAAGTGATGAGCTGCATCATGAGTCAATATTTGACTTTGATATCTGCTCCTGTGGGTCTTGGTGAGGTCTCGAGTTGAGTCTCGCCGAGTTCATTTCTGTACTGCTTGTTGCATGATTTTATTTGTATTGTAGCCCCTTTCCCGTATAAACTGAGGCTTCGGCCTGAATTTTTTTTAATAATTGACTTTTATATGATTTACCTAGGTCAAGGTTGATCCTTTATGTATAAATGGATCAACACATATTATATGCTCAATACTAGCTGGGTATTTTTTTCTGCATTTTTTATTATTTTATGTATTTGTATGATAGTTAAAGGCACATAAACCCATAAAAATGTAATTCATAAAGATGAAATGAATATTTTTACATTAATGATTAGTTGTGAATGTGAAAACATAGTATGAACATATTAATAGAAATGAATTAGGTTTTTCAAAAAATATTAAAACTCTCAGTGAAATATTAAGTCACAAACACCTTCCATAATTTGAATTTGAACAATATCGATTGTACGGGGTTCTGTTCAGCTAATGTTGAGGATGCCTCCCACTATTGGGGAGTTTTTATGATACATAGTGTTGAATTAACGGATGTTGTTTGTATAGGAGTAGACAAAGATACCATGATTCTTCATTGGAGTCTAGTATTGAGTAAATAATGCTTTCAATTTTATGAACTGGGCCTTCACATAGAAAATCAAGGAGTCATAAGTTAATGTAGTTGGTTTGTCAAATTCCTACCTTTATCTCTATGGCTAATGGCATAGATAAATCTTGTAGACTATGTTGTTAATATTCAAGGATCCATGACACTATAATACTCATTTTACGAAGTATTCAAATTCTAGTACAGAGGGTTTCTAGAGTGTGATTAAAATAGTTGGAGACATTATATGAATAAAGTAATTGGTAAAGTATAATTGTAAATCAAGATAATATTACAATCTGCCATATATTATTTTTGTAGAAGATATAAATACAAAAATTACATTTCAATTAATTATGGACAAAAAAATTTCCAAACTGGTATGGATTTCCAAAGAGTAGTACATATGATTGTGCAAAGTAATATTACATTGGGAATTCATTGTGTTAGTGTCCCTAATACCTATTAATACACCTAAAGAAGTGAGGTTGAGAAACATTATTATCGGAGAATCATGTATGATGCATATAATGGTTATTTAATAATGATATCATCAACATTCGTTGTGAGTTGTGGATATAACATTGAGACATGGATGATTTCACATGTTGTCTCATATCTAAGAATATTACTTGGAGAAAGAATATAAAGATATGAAGAAGTTAATAGTTTATTTTAGATATGTGTAAATATTAATGATGGACCATGAGCTCTCAAAATGTTTCTTTTAAGCTTATTTTTCAACCAACATCTCATGATTTTTATAAGACTAAAAATTGAGTAGAATGGATAAAAACACATTATTAACTTTTAGGTAATGTTCACTAAGTCAATAAGAACTTATAGAAAGTTTTACTACATATGTTGAATTTGTCTAAGTCAAGGTGAAATGAACAACAGAAAGATAGATTTCAAAGGCACCTTCACAATGTCCTTTAAATAAAATAGTTATTAAACATGATGATATTTTCTTTGCTGATCATGGAATAAATTAATGAATTTTTAAATGAAATGAACTGAACTAAATTAGAAAGTAATCACTTATTCTTTATGTATCTTCATCACTTGTAAGTATTGTTTTGGGTTTATTTTTTGGGTATTGAATACAATATTCAAATCAAATATGTGTATTTTTATACAATAAACATGTTATCATAGATACATTATAATAAATAAGGTGTGTTCTATAATCCTTTAAGGAAGGGTGGTTACCATGTCAGTGGTGAGAAGCACACAACTTCTAATTTACAATAAAATGATTTTAGTTGAAATTCTGTTATGTATAACCTAAAAAGTAATGTCACATGTCCTTTGTAAATAAGAATAAATTCACCCAATTCTGGAATTAATGTTTTTTATTGTGTTTAATACTCAACCAATAGTTCATTAATACATGAATCATTCGTAATACCTGATAAATACAAAATATAAGACTTATATACCTAGTTGTGGAAGGAAAATAATTTTTCAAGAAAAAATAAATAGTTTTCAAGGATATAATAACTATGTTATTAGAATATTTGTTGTTAAAGACCATAGGTAATATTGACAAACTTATATACTTGGTTTTAAATAAAGAAATATTTAGAAATAAAGGTAATCCAAAGTGATTCCGAAACTAGTTCAACTAGAGGGAATGAACTATTCCAAGGGTAAGATAGCAGTAAATATAATTAAAAAATTCCTTTAAGTGTTTAAGGAATTTTAAAGTGGAGTATTGTATATTCATGGTCAGAAGATATGCATTACATCGGGACTGCGTGATGATGAATATCTTGACCAAGCATTCATCGATCAATATAATGTAGCATGGAGTAATTACTAAACAAACATTCCATTATACAAACCAATGATATGTTTCTAATAAGAGGGATAAATGATGAGTCTTACATGTTATCATTGATCAATAATATTTAATGTGTATTAATTCCAAAATTCACATTTATTTAGTCATAGTATAGACACGAAGTAAAGGGGATTCGATGTTAAAACTCATGTATAACAGATACTTTATTTTTTCGAGACATGATTTGTAAATAGAGTTGTTATCCTATAAACATATTCCAAATATAATGAAAAATGTATATCATATGAGTTATAGTATGATGGAAATCCATTATGTTAAAATAACATGTTTTTATATGCGAAGAGTTTGTTAAGTATGTAAAAAATCTTGCATCAACAAAAACACAATGTGCATCTAAATTAATTATCCTAAAATTTTATTACAATATAAAAAAATATGCATGATTGAAAATATGTAGTCAAGTAATAGAATTTATTTCTATTTAAGGGTGAACATCTATATTTTATATTTTGGGACCAAGATTGACTTCGATTAAGTTAATGTCAAAGATGAAAAAATTTATAGCATAAGAAAGAGTTCCCCAAGAGGTGTGGAAGATAATAATCTTGAGACACATACTGTGTAGGAAGGATAAAACCATGGTGATGGTTTTATATTCATATTGGATGGCGATACATTATTCATTGAGAATAACAATTTATATAAGTAGTATGTATACAAAAATTAGCTAAAATTGACAAGATCAATTAAAATTTTATAATGCATTCCATGTATCAAAGTACATGGTGCTTATTATATTGAATATTGTGGTGGGTGTTCAAGTGATACAATACATGGATAGTTAAATTGTGGTAAAAATAAGGATATATTGGCTATACCAATAAATTATTCATAAATACATTATAATTATACGTGAAATAAATACTTTCTATGATTATTTTACTGAGCAATTGATGTCAAGACCACCAATTGTGGAAGGTGTTATTACTATGCCACCAGTAAGGGACAATGACATCATAGAATTCCAATAAGTGGAGAATGTTACTAGAATACAATTTTGGATTGAATTGAAAGGTACTAAAATCCAGTTTAGTATTGAAGTGAGAAACAATATCATAGAATATTCATTTGAATGAATCATTTCCATGTGTCAACAAAATGTTAGTGGGGCCACTATTTGTTTTCTATGTAATATATGTTTGATAACATATAGAAAACAAATATTGGTTTTAAAGTTAAATAATACCAAAATGAATGTAAATCTCTAGAGATTGACATAAAGTTGTAACAAAAGTTCTAGGGAATGTGATCTACTGAGGTAGATCTAATGGTTGCATAGACGAAGTCATAGTATGTATACTGCATGGTATTGAAAAATAAAATTTTAAAAAATTAAAGAGATATTTTTTGCAAGTGTCACATGGAATAAATATGTACAATAATACATGCATTGGCTTAAGAGGAGATGTATTTAGTTGGGAGAATTCTGTAAATTCTTGTAATGGATCTATCACATAAGACATGATATATACTATATCTAATATTGCCAACATATACTTAATGGAAGGAAAATATAAATTATATCAAGGAGAACTAAAATGGAAGTAGTCAAAACTAAATGTAATTGAATAAGTACATAGGATATGTATCTAGTATATGGAGAATAAGGGATACTAGTTTAAAGGGGACACAGATTAGTCTTCCTTTAGATCAAATGATCTTATATCATAGATAGGATAAGGTAATGGGTGAGACAATCTCATACAAGACGGTGATATCCATATCTATAAATACAAAGTATTTTTCCTCTAGATACAACTAAATATGCAATGTATAACAAACAAATTTTTGTTCCATTTTTTGTAATCACACATAGTATATAAAGTTTTATCATAATATAAATTGTGATAATACTAATACTATTAATAGCCATGATTTAAAGTTTATATAGACTAAAAATGATATCTAATTAGGTATTACATCTCTTAAAGGATTTTTACTCATGGAGGTGAAGTTACAAATAGAAGAATAGCCATATAGTGGAAATGTGGAATTCCCATTACTAAAGACATAACTCAATAGAATCATGATCTAATCATGTGAGAGATGAAATAAATTATTAGAATGTTGGATCTAGTTTAAGTGGAAGTTTTGTAAAAGTTGGCATACTAGACCCAACTTTATTAGTACATTTATATTACTATACCACGCATATAGTAACATATACATGATGCAAACTTACCATAAGTGTATTGATATCTGTGCGTCCACTATTTAAATTATAATTTTCTTAGATTAATTTTCCTATAAAAATTTATATTAGTTCCTAGTCTATAATGTGAACCTAGAGATACTATAAAATTAATCATAAAAAAATTCATATGGTCCAGATACATTATACCAACTGGTCATAGTTGATGTTTTACTACCGGGTGCAGGGGGTCATAAGTGTGGGACTCCTCATGTGTTAATCATGTTTTAATGATCACAAATCCTCTATATTCTGATAAAAACTGTTAATCCAATTTAATATATCTCATATAATGTGTACAAGTGAGTAGATTCTTTATTCCTAAAATAATTATTGTAGTTTATTTTTTGTTTACATTGGATTTACTTGATAAATGATCGAGTCTAATAAATTTATTGAATATCACTGTTTAATTCTGAATACAGATATTTGGATAAGTCTGAGAGACCGTGAGTCTACCACCGGTGATTTTCTAGAAAATGAACCAGACACTATGACCATCTAGACACCGTGAAGATCCATACACTGTGACCATCCAAACACCATGACCATCCAGACACTGTGTCCATCCAAAAATTGTGACCAACCAGACACCGTGACCAAACACCATGGTTAGACACCACATATGTGCTACTAGTTCCCAATATGTATACAACTATGCCATCATAACTATCTCACTGCTCAATGAAATATGAAGCACTGTTTCAAGGAAACACCATTTCATGGAGACACCATTTCCTGACAAACTATGACACTGTTTCTTAATCTATTTTTCCTTTTTTCAATTTAATATCTAATTGTCATATTTGAGTCTTTTAAATTCATTGACATAATTAATGTTTCTTTGTAGAAATGTCATCTGACAGTACGAGGTACGAGGTAGATAATACATGCATCATGTCTGCTCCAACATATGCACTCCTAAAATAAAAGAGAAGTGTGGACCAAAAGAAAAAAATAAGAGAGAG
Source organism: Viscum album (assembly GCA_963277665.1). NCBI lineage: Eukaryota > Viridiplantae > Streptophyta > Magnoliopsida > Santalales > Viscaceae > Viscum > Viscum album. Next base: position 228,472,056 of record OY728167.1, on the reverse strand, counting down.
ATGATGAAGAAACACTTATAACATTTATGAGAAAAGAATCGACACATGCCACTTGAGATTTCTGAAGAACACATGAATCATTCTCGAATCAAAATGTTGTGACACCCTTGATTAGAACCAAGGAAATATTCATACTATCAACATCATGGAGAACTTGATCCAGATCTAACAAAATTCCGATACCCTATTTTCCACACGAGGACTCGATTCCTGCATCTACTTCATACTTGATGTATAAAGTTGCATAAACTAACACTCAGAGCACTTATAACCTTATGTTAATATTTCTGCTCTGTTTTGTATTGTTTTTAGATTTTGAGAAGTGTGTCTGTGTGTGTGTTTGTATAAACACACACATTGTTTCCTTTCGGCATGGAGGAAGGAACCAAGGGGGTCATGGTGCCAGTGAACCTTTCTTAGGCATGGTTGGGATCATGGTTCGGTCTGCAGCTAATCCTCCTTCTGGGCTCAGTTGTGAGGCTGCTACTGATCAGTAGAAACCATCTCATATTTTCCAGGACAACCCAAGATTCACTGATATTCTTCATCAGCTGAAAAAAGATAATGGTGTGGCATGCTTCTCTGAGGATGATGTAGTTCCACTGTGTGATAGTGGGTCTTGTGTAGGACTTGACCAAGAAAGGGTCCCGAGGGATGTAAGGGAGATTCGCTTGGATGTTTCTTAGGATTGGCAGTAGGCTCCTCTAATTCTATCCAATGTTGATAAAGTGGATGAGGCTGTCTACGTGTATTAGTAAACTAGTTTGGATTTCCAATGTCCAGTTTAGGCTGACTTCTCAGTTCATTTCCAATTCATGGGTCGTGGACCTTCCTATGCAGAAGTTGCAGACAAGTTTCAGCAGGTCTCTTAATTTGGAATTACTTATGCTGAGACGGTTAATTTCAGAGGTCTGATTTCAAACTCCTTGAACTATTGTACAGTGTTGGGAGAAGAGTATGAGCATGATTGTGAGGATCCCAAAGAGGGGGAGGTCACTCATGGATAGGATCCCTTGGTGGGAGGGGGTTTTTCTCAAGAGGACATGGATGATGCTTTGGACCCCACTGCATCCAAGGCACTGGACATTGCAGAGGAATTCCTTAGATCCTCGTCACGGAAGGGAAAAAACATTATTGTGGATTATGACGGCTTAATTATGAAAACTGGGTGGGCACGGCCATGGAAGGACTACTCCAGCCTTCCTAGCCCTCTAGTTACTAGATTTGAAAACATGGGTAAGCTACCCTAAAGGATCCTGCAAATGCAAGAATCATTTCCTCGAGGAAGTTCAATGCTGACAAGCTCGAGGTGGCTGACTCATCCATCACCCTCATGCCCCTAGGTGATGAGGTAATGGTGGATTCAGGACTGCAGCATCTGACAAGCCTCAATAGTGTAATGGACAACAAATCTCTAGCCATTATGGCATCGATGAAGATGGTGGAGGCCCCGAACAAGGAGAAATGGGAAGCTATCATCCATTCTGAGGAAGATATGTTAGAGAAATAGATTCCTTTAAATGCCTCGAAGGATGATCGGGCTAAGATGTCTGAGAGAGTTCTTGAAGTGGAAACTAGCAGGATGTAGATAGAATGGATTGAAAAACAAGATCTTATTTTTATAAGAGGGCTTAATGTAGGGAAGCTAAGCATGGAAGAGTTCATATAGACATGGGAACAGATTTCCATTGGTTTGAGGACCTCATCAAAAATGAACCGAAGTTAAAGGTAAATCGACTTTTCTGGAAACTAATTAGGAATAATGCTTCTAATATGCCTAAACTTGTTTTTAATGGATGATCTATTTCTTTCACTGTATGATGCTTTGTTTTTATTTCTGGTCCTGGGTTATCACATACCTTTAAATGTGTTAGAAATAAAAAATAAATTTATGATGATTATGAAGAAGAGGATGAACCTAAAAGAAAATCAATTGCATTCAAGGCCCCCACTTCTAAAAACAATGAAAAAGGGAAGTTCAAAGTTTCCATAGAACATTCCAACAGTGAAAACTCATCACCTGATAGTGATGAGGAGATGGCTGAATTATCCAGAAGGTTTAAAAGATTTTACAAGGAGAAGAAAATTTTCAAAAACCATAACAACAAGGGAATGTATGATCAAAAAGGAAGTTGGATGAAATATAAGAAACAAAGTGACAAGTCTGATTAGATTGTCTGCTATGAATTTAAGTGAAAGAGACATATCAAGGCTGACTATTCCAATCTCAAGTAAAAACAGAAATATGAGGACAAAGATTGAAAGTATAAAAAAGAAATTAAATAAACCTGGAGTGCTTCTATGGACAGTTCAGGTGACCTAGAATCTTCACATGATGAACAATCCAACATGTGTTTTATGAAAAACACATCTCAATTAACACTTGACTGTTGTATACATAATTTCTATTATTCTAGAGATGAGAGTGGCTCTGAAAATATGTCTAATGAAGAAATGTTTCAGTACTATAATATTCTTGAAGAGACATGCATTGAACTAAACAATAATTACAAGACTTTGAAGAAACAACATGCTCTTACATCAACTATTAAATCTAAACTTACAACTAAGAAGGAGAAAAATGATCAATTAATCCATGAAAACAAAGAACTAAATCTATATAATGAGAAATTAAATAGGGATCTTAAAAGGATTACTAATGGTAAAGATACTCTAGTAAAAATTCTAGGTAAACAGATAGTTCCTAAATATACCACTAGTATTGGTTGTCACCCTGGTAAAAGAAAATTTGGAAGAAGTAATTTTTTCTCTAAATCTAAGACATACAGCTTTACTCCTAGTTCATGAAAACATTCATCTAGTTCATGTTATGATACACTCTATCTTGTTTCATGCTTTTATGGACTAAATAAAGTTTTTTTCTAGCACTTTACATAATGAATATAGGAATCCTATGAAGATATGGGTTCCTAAAGCACTAGTAACTAATATTACTAGACCCAAACAAATATGGGTACCAAAATATATTTTTATTTGAATGTTTTGTAGGAAATTTTTTTACAGAGTTCATGTAAAATATTATGGTACATGGACAATGTATAAGGCCCCAGCCTTAAACCTTACTTAATCTTGAGTTATTACAAGATTACACATTGAGGATCTTTTCGGGTTTAGAGTTTTAGAGAATTAGATCATAAAACCTGTATTACATTCCACATATAAACAAAGTGGTTACATAAAGATAGTATTCTTAATTCCCATCAATGGAAACACATTTAAAATAAAACATGGATTATTTCTTGACACATCCTTGACTCTATCATCTTATCATGTACCTTTCCCTTGACCTGTGAAAAACATTTCAAAAACTTGGGATGAGCATAAAAACTCAGTATGGGTTATAAAAAAAACATGGAAAGGAAACATGAGTTAATATATACATAAGAATGAAATCATACTTTACCCATAAAACATTGACACTTTAACATACCTCATAAAATCACGAATAAATCATAGAAATCATAAGACATAAAGGTAACTTGAGGCATTCATAACATTCTTACGTAGGGAGTAACCCTCTTGGTTACGTTTGGAATACCCATCACAGTATATTCCCTAAAATCTCTTCGGAGAAACCTTAACGTTTCACTCCTTCGCGTTACCCAATGCATTGAAGAGCTATAACGGGCTCACCCGCCCTTAGTTTATCACGGAACCACCCGTCTTCATAATAATGCCCAAGAACCTCAACATAAACGTATCACATAAAACATGCATAAAGGAAACATAACATTTCCACCATTCAATCACAAGATATCAATACCACACATTGATATAAAAATATTATGAAAACCATTTTTAATACCAAAATAAAAGAAAAGTAAAACATGGTATTTATTTTTCTTTTAAAAAGAATGTATGGCTTGTAGAGGAAGCCGAAACTCAAATAACGGTCATGACGGCGGAGAAGTCGTTGTCGCCGCATACGTACGACAAAAACATTCCCTTTTGTCGTTTAGTAAACGCTTCGTATAAAAAATATTCCTTTTGAATAAACGTAAAAGTCAAAGGGGTTTATACACCGTATAAAATAAAGTTGTGTATAAAACAAAATATGCTTCAATGAAAGGAGATTGAGACGAAGTCCCATACCTCGTATCCGACTTGACCCGACCGTTATTTAATCTCCTGAATAATAAACTTGAGTTAATCTCTACTTTCTTATGAATATTTTTCAAGTTCATTATTCCTTTTATACCATGTTATGAACATCATGTAATCATTTACGTTAATAATGTTCATTTTGTCGGTATTTGGTTCTTAAGTCAAAAATAGACTTCTTATACTTACATGTTGTTAATTTGGTCTAAGGTTCATTATATCCAGAATGGTATTCATGATGTAGATATCATATATGTCATATATATCCAGTACATACTTGAATTTATAATATTACATAATCATTTAGAGGTAAGAAATGAAATGCACCGTTCTTGGAGACGGTAAGCCGTACGTACGCATGAACGCTACTTTCATTTCTATTTTGTATTTTATAGAATGGAATCATAATGATATAAAGGTATATTATAATTACAATATAATATCATATATAATATCATAGTTCCATCCTTTATATGTCCCACATATGGTATTTAACGAATCAAATCACTTTGAGGGGGCGGTAGTCCGCACTTCCTAAAATGAAGATATCGTGTTTACCCATGATGGAAACCATAAAGGTATGCCCAAAATGAAAAAAAACAGAAGCTTAAGGAAAACATAAACATATTATATATCATATATAAAAATAGTGACATCATAATGGCCACCTTTGAAGGTGTTAAATGAGTGTTGAACAATCATCATTTCGGGAGGCAGAATTTCGCCATCCACGGAAACCGTATGTTCTTTAACCATTTGATGTAGTTGTGTGAGATTTTAGCTCAAATAAATCTTATAACAACATCCTAGTATATTGAAGATACTGTTTTTGTTACAAAAGAAGTAAATAAAAAGAGTTTAGGGGGTTGGAGAAGCAAAATAAAACAAATGAACATGAGAGAATGAATTACCTTTAAAAGTGTAACTCCTTTTGAGTTGAGCCTAAAGGCTTCCTTTGAAAGGATTCTGCCCAAAGGGAATCCTCTAGGATGAGGAGAGAGATGTGGAGAGAGCAAATGGGCAGGGGTTGGCCGAGCCAAAGGCTTGAGTAATGTGTGAAATGAGGTAGAGGTGGGGGCTTTTTATAAGAGGAGAGGAGGGGCACTTTTGGAAAGTAAAGAAATATTACATTACTTGAAAATGTGTTTCGGTTTTAAAAGGTCCCACATTGATATAATTCGTGGATAAGGTGATAAGGGTTCTAAATCCACTCATCCAATTGGTTTTGGACATGTGTAGTTCATAGATTTTACATTATCTTTCTATTTTATTTAAATCGTCAAATAATGATGTCATCGCTGCATCATTATTATGTCATAAATAATTAAATTTATTTAATGTCTAAAAATTATAAAAAAAATACTATGATATAGGAAATATTTTTAGCTTTCCAATGACTATTTATAATCAAAATTGGGACTTGTATAACCCCACTTAAAAATTGTTTCGTAAAACATATTATGTTTGTGTCATTTTCACTTTAACATTAAATAAAAAGTAATTTATGTCATTTCCCAACAAAAGTGGATCCATGGGGTCCCCAAGTTGACCCAAGACTTGTCTTGGTCGGCCATGACACAACCAATAAGGTTGGGACATGTGTCTAGGTCATTTCATATTATTAAAGCATTATTTATACCTTAAACTACCCTAATTACCACTAATCGCGATTAAGAACTTAATAAGTTACTATTCACCAAAAAAAATTATTTTAATCTCATTGAACCACATTTTACTTCTTAATGACAACCATGTATGTCGGATTTTCAAAATTCAATACACATTAGTGGTAAACTTTCATTTAACTGAAAAATCAGTTTGCTTGATTACCACTTAGTGGTTTCACTATTCATCAAAAATTGAAGTTTTTCAGAAAATTACCAAAAATTCACCCTAAGCTATATTTGATATTCCGAATTCAAAAATGATGTCTATTTTACAAAATTCAAATCATATAAGTCACATTAATTAATTTAATAATTAATTCCCGCTGCCAGAGCAAATAGCGTGTTTTTACAAAACAATAAGTATCAAAAGATTGACAGCAGTTTAAGTCTAATTTCAAAGTGAAATTGATTCCAATGACCACCATTGGATAAAATGGTAAAAATATATTCTAATTTTACTTCAAAACTAATTCAAAACATAATATAATCATATAAATAAATTAGATTAAAAAGCAGTTTTGATGTAAAATGCAGTATTTTTCACTATTCATTAAAAAATGAACATTGTCAGAAAAATACCAAAAATTCACACAAGGTAAATGTTGATGTCCCAATCATAAAGAATAAGTTTATTTTGACAAACATAGTTTATAAAATTGTCGAAAGATAGATTCAAAAATGGTTTCCCATCAAAAGGCAGTAAAACAATCTTTTAAGAATATTAGTGTATTCCAGGCATAAGATTGTATTTACTTTCATTTTAAGCCTCTATAACACTATCTTAATCATTAATAGACATAGATAAAAATATCTATTATTCATTACTTACTTGGGATGTTACATCCTTCCCCCCTTTAGAAAATTGCGTCCCCGCAATTTATTTACTTATCAAATAAATGGGGGTACTTATCCCTCATTGCATTTTCAGATTTTCATGTTGCCTCTTCAATCATGTGGTTTTTCCACAAAACCTTTACCTGCTTAATCACCTTATTCCGTAACACTTGCTCCCTGTGGTCAAGAATCTGGACCGGTTGTTCCTCATAAGATAGGTTCTCTTCCAGCTGAACTACCTCTGGACTCAAAACATGAGATGGATCTGGAATATACTTTCTCAACATCGAAACGTGAAAAACATTGTGTACCTGAGATAAACTCGGAGGTAAAGCCACTCGGTATGCAACTGATCCAACTCTTTCCAGAATTTCGTATGGTCCAACGAACCTTGGACTCAACTTTCCTTTCTTACCAAATCTCATCACAGTTTTCCAAGGAGAAACCTTGAGAAAAACATGATCACCTACCTCGAAAGATAGATCCTTCCTCCGGTTATCCGCATAACTCTTCTGCCTGCTCTGAGCTGTTCTCATGTGTTTCTGAATCAGATGAACTTTTTCTGCCATCTCTTCTACCAATTCTGGTCCCATCAACTTCCTTTCACCCACTTCATCCCAGAATGCTGGAGTTCGACACCGCTTCCCATATAATGCCTGAAATGGTGCCATCTGTATACTGGAATGAAAACTGTTATTATATGAAAACTCAACCAAAGAAAGATGTTGGTCCCAACTTCCCTGATAATCCATAGAACAAGCTCGTAGCATATCCTCCAATGTCTGAATTGTTCGTTCTGACTGCCCATCTGATTGAGGATGAAAAGCTGTACTAAAATTTAACTCAGTACCCAAAGACTTCTGAAGGCCTTTCCAAAAGTTAGAAGTAAACCTGGGATCACGATTCGATACAATGGAGAGAGGAACTCCATGTAACCTGACTATCTCTTTAAGATACAAACGGGAAAGTTGATGAAGAGAGAAAGTATCTCGTATAGCAAGGAAATGAGCAGATTTGGTCAAGCGATCAACAATAACCCAGATTGCATTATTACCTCGAGATGTCTTTGGTAATCCAACAACAAAGTCCATGGATATATTCTCCCATTTCCACTCTGGCACTGGTAAAGGCTGAAGCATCCCTTTAGGTAACTGCCGCTCTGCTTTAACCTGCTGACAAGTCAAACACTTCACAGTAAAATCAGCAATATCTCTTTTCATTCCATCCCACCAGTAATACTCCCGCAGATCTCTATACATCTTAATACTGCCCGGATGAACTGAAAACGGAGAACTATGAGCTTCACATAACAACTCTCTCTTCAACTGTGAATCACAAGGCACACACAATCTCTTCCCAAATCTCAAAACACAATCATTATCAATGTTGAATTCAGGCAACTTACCTATCTGAACCAGCTCTACCTTTTTCTGCAACTCACTATCTTGCTTCTATTCTTTCTTGATTCTATCTGATAGGTATGATCTCACTGATACCTGAAACAAAACAGAAGGACTTACTGCACCAACAACTTCTATGCCAAAGTTCATTAAATCTTTAACCAAAGGATCACGTTCCAAATGCAACATTGTTAATGAAGCATTACTTTTTCGACTCAAAGCATCAGCCACTTTATTTGCTTTTCCTGGATGGTAATTAATTGTACAATCATAATCCTTGATTAATTCCAGCCATCTCCTTTGTCTCATGTTTAACTCTTTCTGAGTGAATATATACTTTAAACTTTTGTGATCGGTATATATTTCACACTTTACTCCATACAAATGATGCCTCCAAATTTTTAAAGCAAAAACAACAGCAGCTAGTTCCAAATCATGTGTAGGGTAATTTACCTCATGAGTTTTCAACTGTCGTGAAGCATAAGCAATTACCTGATCATTCTGCATTAGGACGCAACCAAGTCCTTTCAATGAAGCATCACTGTATATAACAAACTCACCATTCCTGGAAGGTAGTGCCAAAACTGGAGCATTCACCAATCTTCTTTTCAATTCCTGAAAACAATCATCACATTCTTTTGTCCAGATAAACTTAACACCCTTCCGAGTTAGCTTAGTCATTGGACTAGATAATCATGAAAAATTTCTAACAAACCTTCGGTAATAGCCCGCCAAACCAAGGAAGCTACGAATCTCGGTTACATTTGTGGGTCTTGGCCATTCTTCTACAACTTTTGTTTTTGCAGGATCAACAGTTATTCCATCTTTAGAAACAATGTGACCAAGGAAAGAAATTTGTTGCAACCAAAACTCACACTTGCTGAATTTCCCATACAATTTCTTTTCTTTTAAGGTTGGCAAGATAACCCTTAAATGTTTTTCATGCTCCTCTTTACTTTTAGAAAACACCAAAATATCATCAATGAAAACCACCACAAACTTATCCAAGAACTCATGGAAAATTCTATTCATTAAGTCCATGAATACAGCAGGTGCATTGGTTAGCCCAAAAGGCATTACTACAAATTCATAATGGCCATATCTCGTACGGAACGTGGTCTTCGGAATATCTGCCTCCTTTACCTTCAGCTGATGGTACCCTGATCTCAGGTCAATCTTTGAAAAAAAACTAAGCCCCCTGGAGCTGATCAAACAAATCATCGATATGAGGCAAAGGATATTTGTTCTTAACAGTGATATTATTCAAGGCTCTATAATCAATGCAAAGTCTCATAGAACCATCTTTCTTTTTTACAAATAAAACAGGAGCACCCCATGGTGATGTGCTAGGTCTAATTAAACCTTTCTCTAATAAATCTTGCAATTGCTCCTTCAACTTTAAAAGTTCAATTTGTGCCATTCGATAAGGGGGTTTTGAAATTGGCTTAGCATCAGGAACTAAGTCAACAGTAAACTCAACTTCCCGATCTGGTATTATTCCAGGCAACTCATCAGGAAAAAATCAGGATACTCATTTACCACTGGCACATCATTAATTTGAATAGTTCCTTTATTTTCAACGACGTGTGAAAGGTAACATTCATTTCCATCTTTTACAAGTTTCTCGGCTTCTTGATATGTTATCAAAAGTAAGGGTTCATTCCTGTAAACAAACTGAAAGTCTTTCTGAAAAGAAACTTCTTTAGCTCTACAGTCAATCTTAGCATGGTAAATAGAGAGCCAATCCATACCCAGGATAACATCAAACTCTACTAGAGGTAGAACAATAAGGTTTGAAAGTAGGTTCTTTCCACAGATAAGGATAGGAAGATTCTTATAAATTCATTTTGCCTTGACACTTCCCCCAGGTGTTTTTACCAAAAGTTCAAGAGTCATTTCTTGAGATGGTAATCCCATTTTACTAGAAAAGGTTTCAGAGATGAAAGAATGTGTAGACCCCGAATCAAACAACACACTGGAATAATCTGAAAAAACAAACAAAGTACCTGATACAACTTCATTTGATGGCCCGACATCTGCTGAAGTAGTTGCAAAGGATTTCACCACCCCTTTCTGCTTGTAGTCTAACTGCTTCACATCACTCAAGCTCCTTGTCGGACACTCGTTTGCATAGTGACCCATCTCATTGCACTTATAACATTTCACTAACTGTAAATCAAATTTGTTCTTACCTTCACCTTGATCCTTTTCAGTGCAATCACGAGCCTTATGTCCCATCTTACCACATCGGTAGCACTTACCAGAATTCAGAAGACATTCCCCAGCATGCCTTTTGCCATATTTATCACAAACTGGAATCTTAGTTCTCTTACCATCAGACTTTTTTGAAGAATTCTTACCTTTCTCCTGCCACCTCGGTCTCTTCTTCTGCTGGTTGTTATAGAACACTTGGTCATCGGCAAACTCCATTTCCACCTTCTCAGCACATCGAACAAGCTTTTCATAACTTTTAAACTCACGAGAAGCTAATGCCCTTCGATACTTTGGTTTTAATCCTGAGTAAAAACGATTGATTTTACTATCAAGGTCCCGGATAAAATTTGGAGCATACCTTGCCAATCGAGTGAACCTTTCTTCATAGGCAGCCACTGAGTCTTCCTCTTGCCTCAATTCCAAGAATTGCTTTTCCATCCTAAGTCGAACAGCCTTAGGAAAATACTTCTCAAGAAACATACCTTTGAATTCATCCCAGTCAAGAGCATCAATCTCATCGGCGTCCCTGATATTTTTAACCATAGAACACCACTGATCTGCTTCACCCTCCAAACGGTAAATAGAAAGACTAACCTTTTGATTTTCTGAACACCCCATAACATCAAAAATATTCTCTAGTGCTTTAATCCACCCTTCAGCTAGCACAGGGTCAGATGATCCTCTGAATGATGGTGGATGTTGCCTCATGAAATGTTCTACCACGGACATGTTCCTCTGCGGTTGGTCTGGCTGATCTCATGCATGGATACCACCGCCATTTATCGCTTGAGTCAACTGCGCCATTACTGCAACAAACTGTTCAGTTCCAATTCCGACCATTTCTGGATGCTGATTCGGAAGGTTATTTTCTTCTGTATGCCTTCCTAGCACCGCTTCCCTATTTCCTCTGCGGAAAACCATTCTGAACAAACATGTCTTAGATGAAGCAACATGGTAATCTTTAAATGCTATATCATTTTGAAAAAAATATTTTTGGATAATCATTTAATAGAATTCTAACTCCTAAAGTTATCTAAACCGACCTCTGATACCAACTATAAGGCCCCAGCCTTAAACCTTACTTAATCTTGAGTTATTACAAGATTACACATTGAGGATCTTTTCAGGTTTAGAGTTTTAGAGAATTAGATCATAAAACTTGCATTACATTCCACATATAAACAAAGTGGTTACATAAAGATAGTATTCTTCATTCCCATCAATGGAAACACATTTAAAATAAAACATGGATTATTTCTTGACACATCCTTGACTCTATCATCTTATCATGTACCTTTACCTTGACCTGTGAAAAACATTTCAAAAACTTGGGATGAGCATAAAAACTCAGTATGGGTTATAAAAAAAACATGGAAAGGAAACATGAGTTCATATATACATAAGAATGAAAACATACTTTACCAATAAAACATTGACACTTTAACATACCTCATAAAATCACGAATAAATCATAGAAATCATAATACATAAAGGTAACTTGAGGCATTCATAACATTCTTACGTAGGGAGTAACCCTCTTGGTTACGTTTGGAATACCCATCACATTATATTCCCTAAAATCTCTTCGGAGAAACCTTAACGTTTCACTCCTTCGCGTTACCCAATGCATTGGAGAGCTATAACGGGCTCACCCGCCCTTAGTTTATCACGGAACCACCCGTCTTCATAATAATGCCCAAGAACCTCAACATAAACGTATCACATAAAACATGCATAAAGGAAACATAACATTTCCACCATTAAATCACAAGATATCAATACCACACATTGATATAAAAATATTATGAAAACCATTTTTAATACCAAAATAAAAGAAAATTAAAACATGGTATTTATTTTTCTTTTAAAAAGAATGTATGGCTTGTAGAGGAAGCCGAAACTCAAATAACGGTCATGACGGCGGAGAAGTCGTTGTCGCCGCATACGTACGACAAAAACATTCCCTTTTGTCGTTTAGTAAACGCTTCGTATAAAAAAGATTCCTTTTGAATAAACGTAAAAGTCAAAGGGGTTTATACACCGTATAAAATAAAGTTGTGTATAAAACAAAATATGCCTCAATGAAAAGAGATTGAGACGAAGTCCCATACCTCGTATCCGACTTGACCCGACCGTTCTTTAATCTCCTGAATAATAAACTTGAGTTAATCTCTACTTGCTTATGAATATTTTTCAAGTTCATTATTCCTTTTATACCATGTTATGAACATCATGTAATCATTTAAGTTAATAATGTTCATTTTGTCGGTATTTGGTTCTTAAGTCAAAAATAGACTTCTTATACTTACATGTTGTTAATTTGGTCAAAGGTTCATTATATCCAGAATAGTATTCATGATGTAGATATCATATATGTCATATATATCCAGTACATACTTGCATTTATAATATTACATAATCATTTAGAGGTAAGAAATGAAATGCACCGTTCATGGAGACGGTAAGCCGTACGTACGCATGAACGCTACTTTCATTTCTATTTCGTATTTTATAGAATGGAATCATAATGATATAAAGGTATATTATAATTCCAATATAATATCATATATAATATCATAGTTCCATCCTTTATATGTCCCACATATGGTATTTAACGAATCAAATCACTTTGAGGGGGCGGTAGTCCGCACTTCCTAAAATGAGGATATCATGTTTACCCATAATGGAAACCATAAAGGTATGCCCAAAATGAAAAAACAGAAGCTTAAGGAAAACATAAACATATTATATATCATATATAAAAATAGTGACATCATAATGGCCACCTTTGAAGGTGTTAAATGAGTGTTGAACAATCATCGTTTCGGGAGGCAGAATTTCTCCATCCACGGAAACCGTATGTTCTTTAACCATTTGATGTAGTTGTGTGAAAGTGTAGCTCAAATAAATCTTATAAAAACATCCTAGTATATTTAATATACTGGTGTTGTTACAAAAGAAGTAAATAAAAAGAGTTTATGGGGTTGGAGAAGCAAAATAAAACAAATGAACACGAGAGAATGAATTACCTTTAAAAGTGTAACTCCTTTTGAGTTGAGCCTAAAGGCTTCCTTTGAAAGGATTCTGCCCAAAGGGAATCCTCTAGGATGAGGCGAGGGATGTGGAGAGAGCAAATGGGCAAGGGTTGGCCGAGCCAAACGCTTGAGTAATGTGTGAAATGAGGTAGAGGTGGGGGCCTTTTATAAGAGGAGAGGAGGGGCACTTTTGGAAAGTAAAGAAATATTACATTACTTGAAAATGTGTCTCGGTTTTAAAAGGTCCCACATTGATAGAATTCGTGGATAAGGTGATAAGGGTTCGAAATCCACTCATCCAATTGGTTTTGGACATGTGTAGTTCATAGATTTTACATTATATTTCTATTTTATTTAAATCGTCAAATAATGATGTCATCGCTGCATCATTATTATGTCGTAAATAATTAAATTTATTTAATGTCTAAAAATTATAAAAAAAATACTATGATATATGAAATCGTTTTATCTTTCCAATGACTATTTATAATCAAAATTTGGACTTGTATAACCCCACTTAAAAATTCTTTTTGTAAAACATATTATGTTTGTGTCATTTTCACTTTAACATTAAATAAAAAGTAATTTATGTCATTTCCCAACAAAAGTGGATCCATGGGGTCCCCAAGTTGACCCAAGACTTTTCTTGGTCGTCCATGACACAACCAATAAGGTTGGGACATGTGTCTAGGTCATTTAATATTATTAAAGCATTATTTATACCTTAAACTACCCTAATTACCACTAATCGCGATTAAGAACTTAATAAGTTACTATTCACCAAAAAATTATTTTAATCTCATTGAACCACATTTTACTTCTTAATGACAACCATGTATGTCGGATTTTCAAAATTCAATACACATTAGTGGTAAACTTTCATTTAACCGAAAAATCAGTTTGCTTGATTACCACTTAGTGGTTTCACTATTCATCAAAAATTGAAGTTTTTCAGAAAATTACCAAAAATTTACCCTAATCTATATTTGATATTCCGAATTCAAAAATGAAGTCTATTTTACAAAATTCAAATCATATAAGTCACATTAATTAATTTAATAATTAATTCCCGCTGCCAGAGCAAATAGCGTGTTTTTACAAAACAATAAGTATCAAAAGATTGACAGCAGTTTAAGTCTAATTTCAAAGTGAAATTTATCCCAATGACCACCATTGGATAAAATGGTAAACATATATTCTAATTTTACTTCAAAACTAATTCAAAACATAATCTAATCAAATAAATAAATTAGATTAAAAAGCAGTTTTGATGTAAAATGCAGTATTTTTCACTATTCATTAAAAAATGAACATTGTCAGAAAAATACGAAAAATTCACACAAGGTAAATTTTGATGTCCCAATCATAAAGAATAAGTTTATTTTGACAAACATATTTTATAAAATTGTCGAAAGATAGATTCAAAAATGGTTTGCCATCAAAAGGCAGTAAAACAATCTTTTAAGAATATTAGTGTATTCCATGCATAAGATTGTATTTACTTTTATTTTAAGCCTCTATAACACTATCTTAATCATTAATAGACATAGATAAAAATATCTATTATTCATTACTTACTTGGGATGTTACACAATGGGTGTTTAAGACACATGATAGGGGACTTTTCATGCTTCTAGAACTTAATCAAAATTGATGGTGGACATTTCACCTTTGGTGAAAATTCCAATGGAAAGATTATTGTCCATGACCAAATCAGTAACTCTAAATTAGTTTTAATTTCTGAAGTACTTTTTGTTGATGGACTGAAACATAATCTGCTTACTATTTCACAATTATGTGATGATGGATTTCATGATAAATTTTAAAATGATGCTTGAAATGTTTTAAAATATAATAATTAATTAGTATTTTCATCATTAAGAAATGAGAATGTATACTCTGTTAACTTAGAATCTTTAGTTTCTGAAAATGATTCATGTTTAAGTGTATTTGACAAAGATTCTTGGCTTTGGAATAGGAGACTAGGACATTGTAATATTCACTCTCTTAGAAAGTTAACTAGAAAAATAATATTCAAATACCTACCCAAACATGACTTTCCAAATGATAAAGTGTGTAATCCATGTCAAAAGGGAAAGAAACACAAAATTCCCTTCAAACTAAAGATATAAGGGTCAACATCCCAACATCTTCAGCTGGTTCACATGGATTTGTTTGGACAATCTAGATATTCTAGCTTAAATGGGAAGCACTATGTCTATGTTCTTGTAGATGACTTTTCTAGATATATTTGGACTTTATTTTTGGCCCAAAAAAATGATGCAATCTCTCATTTTACCAAATATGCCAATAATGTAGAAAATCATAGTGGAATTAGAATCAAATTCTTAAGAAGTAATCACGGCCGTGAGTTTGAAAATCAATATTTTGAATCCTTTTACTCACCAAATGGATATAGTCATAATTTCTCTTCCCCTAGAACACCTCAAAATAATGGAGTTGTGGATAGAAGAAATAGAACCTTGTATGAGATTTCTAGAACCATGCTTAGTGAATATGACTTACCCATTTATTTTTGGGTTAAAGCTGTAAATACATAATGTTATATATTTAATATAGTATTGATTAGACATATCCTTAAAAAAAACTCCATATGTGTTGTGGAACAGTAGACAACCCAATGTAATCTACTTCAATGTTTTTGTTTCCAAGTCTATATCTTTAATACTAAGGAAAATCTTGAAAAATTTGAATCTATGATTGATGAAGGAATCTTTTTAGAATATTCCATCTCTTGTAAAGCCTATAGAGTGTTTAATAAAACAACCAACATTGTGGAAGAATCTATCCATGTCAAATATTATGTAATAAATCGACAAGAGCCTAAAACCACTCTAGATAACCTAGAGGATGATGTATCAAATCAGGACATTAATTAAACATCCTTTAACCATCATGTGAATGAATCTGTGAAAACTTACAGTTCTGGAAATTCTTCGGATTCATGTCACAATGAACCTGAACCTCTTGAAGAACCTGAAATCACTAGTCCTTCTTTTTCGAGATCTTTTAGAACTCTTAAGAACCATTTTTTAGATGTTGTTGTATGCAACTTAGATAAAGGAACTCAAACTATATATTCTCTTAGAAATTAGGTTGTACGTCAAGAATTATTGTCACAACATGAACATGAAAACATTAAAGATGCTATCAATGATGAATTTTGGGTGATGCATATTCAAGAAGAACATAATCAGCTTCAAAGGAACAATGTTTGGAAACTTATTGAAATACCTAAAGACACATTTACTATAGGCACAATGTGGGTGTTTTGAAATAAGGTAGATGAAGATGGTATTATAATAAGAAACTAAGCTAGATTGGTTCCACAAGGCTTTAGTCAAGAAGAAGGGATTGAATATGAAATGCCCTTTTCACCAGTATCTAGACTTGAAGCCATCAAAATATTTCTTTCTTATGCTACACATATGAATTTGAAACTATATCAAATGGATGATAAGAGTGTATTCCTAAATGGGTATATAATTGAGGATGTCTTTGTTGAGAAACTCCCTGGTTTTAAAAATACTCATTTTCCAAATAATATTTTTAAATTATCAAAAGCTTTATATGGCCTAAAACAATCTCCAAGAGCTTAGTATGATAGATTAAGTACTTTTCCTATTTCTAATTGTTTCATAGAAGGAAAATATGATCATACCCTCTTTTTAAAACGAATATCCAATGATGTTTTAGTAGTTCAAATTTATGTAGATGAAATTATCATTGGAACTTCAAGAAACCCATTATTTATTGATTTTTCTAAAATAATGCAAAATGAATTTTAAATGAGTTTAATGGGTGAACTAAAATTATTTATTAGATTTCAAATAATTAAAAATAAATATAGTATCATTTTCAATCAAAGAAAATGTACTATAGATCATCTAAAACGTTTTGGTTTGGATAGAACTAAAAGTATTGAAAATCAAATTAGTACTAATTGTAAGTTGGATATTGATAAAGATGGAAAATCTGTTCATCAAACCACTTACAGAGGAATGATTGGAAGCTTACTATACTTAACTTCTAGATGACTTGAAATTATGTTTAGTGTATGTATGTGTGCTCATTTTCAAGAAAACCCTAAGGAATTTCATTTGAAATTTTCTTAGAGAACTTTCAAATATCTTAGGCATACACCCAATCTAGGACCGTTCTATCCCAAAGGAAAATAATTTGAGTTAGTTATTTATTTTGATGTTGAGTTCGGTGGTTGTAAGTTAGAGAGAAAAATCACCTTGGGAACATGTCACATTTTAGGAAAGTGACAAGTATCATGGTGTAGTAAGAATCAAAACTTTGTTGCATTATCTACTGTAGAAGCTGAGTACATAGATCCTGGTAGTTTTTGTGCAAAATTTTTTTGGATGAAACACACGTTACTAAATTTTGGATACCAATTAAAAGATTTACCTATAAATTGTGACAAAAAAAGTGCTATTAACATCTCAAAAAATAACGTTTCACACTCTAGGAAAAAACATATTGATGCAACACATCAATTTTTGAGAGACCATTATCAAAAAGGTTATATAACTTTAGAATTATTTTGAACTAAATATCATCGTCCTAATATATTCACCAAACCATTAAATTATGAAAGAATAGAATACATCATACATGAATTGTGAATGAAAAATCGTAAGTAGTAGGTACACAATTTCAAATCTTAGTGTTTGATAGTTTAAAATTTCACAATTCACTATCTTAATATGACTCTAACAAGTTCTCTAGTGTTACTATCTTAAAAGTTAATGTTTCTCAGCCTACTTTCTCACAGTTAGTATCTCTCTATTACTATCTGGGACTTACTATCTCAAACAATATGGTCTCATAGTTTATAAATCACACTGTTACAGTCTCACCGTGAAAGTCTATTACGGTCTCACCATGAATGTCTGTTACTGTCTCACAATGAAATCAACTTTCCGGTCTAACTGTAAAATTCTATTTCGGTCTCACCATAAAGACTCTTTACTTTTTTATTTACATATTATAACCCGTATCATGGTAATTAATTATTTTACCCTTTTACTTCCCCGCACATTTTATTTTTCAAGGCTTCGAATCCCTAAATGATAAAAAACTAAAGAAGTATCACTCCTTCACTCGAGATCCCTTCTCTCAACCTGTAACCCCTCTTTCAACCCTTCTCTCTCTCGAACCTTCAGTGAATTCCCAGAATGAAATGCTCATTTTCATCAAATACTAATGATAAAATATCAAGGAAGAATATAAAAATCATGCCAAAGATAGCACCCGGAGGTCCTTTAAATCCTAATATGTTGGACAGAGCAGTGGTACCAAAAATAGAAATATTTTTTAAGTTTCATGTATCAAGTAAGTCTGGGGTATTGAAACTATTAAAATATCACGGATGGATTGGTTCACAAAGAAGGATAGACCAATTTACCAATTTTTTTTACAATTTTAGCAGTATATTAAATTTTCTTTTGATAAGGAAGATGATTTTGTTGTGAGATGCTGTATAAATGTTCAGAGATGTACTTTTTATTCGAGGTTATGGGTTGTATTCCTAAGGATACCTCATGAAGGAATTTGTGAGGACTAAATGAGAGGTCCTCCATGTCTAAGTGAGATCTTTGTTTTAGAAGAAGCATTCATAAGCTTAACTATAAATGAAGCTAAGAGGAGAGCTATAGTTGCTGATCTAGATGGTGAAACCAGACTTCTGTTTAAATTTGTTCAGAATCTAATTATCCCTAGAAAAGTTGATTTTACTACAATAAAGTATCAAAATGTATTTTTTATATATCTCATGAAGAATGGGTGCAATATTAACCAAGGAATCTACTCCTCATGTCTTCATTGAGAAATAAGTGCCTATTCTTGAAGAAGTTGTTAATATGTAAGAACAACTAGATTCCAAAGAAGAATCTATTGCCAAGGTAAGTGAAAATGATGTTGTAGAAGATCATATAGAAGAATATTATTCTCTTGTGCAAGAATATGATTATGAGGAACAAGTGGAGTAACAACTTGTTCCAGAAGTTATCCCATCAGCTAAAGAGATAATGGAGGAAGACTTTCAATTTTCTATAAGGGAAATGGGTGAGGCTATTGGGAATGAAAATCTGGAAATAGTTGAAAGAACTGAATCTCTATGTCCTATAAGAGATTCACCTATTGAGGGGGATCAACCTCCCATTCTATAAAGTGTTTATGTACTTAATTTGAGTGATCCAAGATCCCAGGATACATGGGATAAATTACATAGTTATTTTGATGTGAATGATTCCCAGGAAGTCTTAGTAAAAGGTATTGATTGGTCTACAATGTTTAAATGGAAAATGGTATATCATCTTGAAGCTATCTCTTCCAAAGAACCCGAGCATGTCTCATCTCTTATTCCTGAACCTTCTCAAGAACCTTCAAACACGGTGAATGAGGATGATCAGAAAACATTTGGAGCTACCCTATTGGCTGGCGTTAAAAAGATTATGAATATTCTACCTTCTATTATGGACAACATGAGTGAAAGAGATGATTCACTATTGTTAGAGAAGATTATATGGAATATTCATCCCAAGATGCTGCCTGAGATTCATGAGGTAAGAGTTGAGAAAAAACATATTAGTGAAGTCTCTCACAGGTGTGGTTGAAGATATGTGAAGAGTGATGAATTCCAGACGAGAACTTGTTTCTCATCCTGTTGAGAATATTGTTAGTCAGATTCCTTAGGAAGTAGCCTCCTTGATTCAACCAAGTCTAACCTCCGTGGATGAAAAGGTATCTGAAAGAAACAAAAATATTTTTCAAGAGATGTATGAACTTGTTATTGGTATTAACAAGTTGACCGATGTGTATAAGGGATATCTCTAGAAACATCTAAATCAACTGAAATCCCTTACTTTGACTGTTACTACTTCTCGTACTTCAGGACAATATTCTCAACCATCATTGGACAATGATATGCTTAGAAATTTTTTTAAAGAATTACTTCTATCTGTGCATAGTGGTATTGAAAAAGAGTATCTATCTGAATTTGTTAAGAATAGTGACATTGTTCTTGTTTTGGTGTGAATTCATTCCAAGATAGAAAATGATGCTCAAGAAGATATTACTAAGAAGATGGAATTCTACTTCAATAGTATCCTCTAAAAGCATGACATGACTAACCATTTCAAGTACCTTGTCAAGAATATAAAAATCCCTCCCTCGACTAAATCATTCAAAACTCATGTCTAAAAGCTCAATGATTTAACTCCTTTGTTGGACATGTTTATAGAGAACAGTGATGAATTTGAGAAATCCATGAAGTATGTTGGTGAGATTATAGTAGACTTCATCAATATTTTTAGGCCATATCTTTACGTACATAGTACTGCCACTATGGCTCCTACAGCTGCACCCTTGAGACCTAGTTCTCCTACCTTCTCATCCTCAGCCTTTGCCTCTATATCTATGTCTGTCTCTCAGGCTCTGAGTCATATCAGACCTATTATCCTTGATCAAAAGATTCTTCAGTCTTCAACAAGAACTACCATGGCCCCATCTATCTTTGAAGGACTCCATTTACCTTCTATGTCAACTGGTTCACTCCTTTCACTTCCACCTCAGATCATATGACTTCCTCTTCTGATGCTGCAACCAAGGTCAAAGAGAAGACAACCAGTTCTGGAGAAAAGTTACTAATATCTTTTGATAGGGATCTTGTTGAATTTATTTTTATGTCTAATGTTTTTTATGAAACATCTTTATCCATCTAATTCATTGTTCACTCTTATTTTCTATTTCATATTCAATATTTTTGATAATCCCAAAGGGGGGAGAAATATGTACAGAAGGGGATATGAAAACTATGTAAAAGGAAGAAACCCATTAACTAAGAATAAATATCTCACCCTCATCACTTCGGATCATTAAAAGGGGGATATTGTTGGACTCCTCATGTGTTAATCATGTTTTAATGATCACAAATCCTTTACATTCCGATAAAACATGTTAATCATGTTTAATATATCTGAAATCATGTGTACATATGAGTAGTTTCTTTATGCCTTAAATAATTATTTGTAGATTATTTTTAGTTTATAATGGATTTCCATGTTAATAATTGAGTCTAATACATTATTTTAATATCACTATTTATGTATGAATACAAATATTTGGAAATGTCTAAGACACCGTGAGTCTGCCACCGGTTATGCTTTTCTGGCAAAAGAAGCAGACACTGTGACCATCCAGACTCCGTGAACATCTAGACACCATGACCATCTAGACACTGTGAACATCCAGACACCGTGACCATCTAGACATCATGACCATCCAAACACCAGGACCATCAAGAAACCATGACCATCCAGACACCATGACCATCCAGACCCCATGACCATCCAGTCACTGTGACCATCCAGACACTGTGACCATCCAGACACCATGACCAGACACCGTGATCAAACACCGCATCTGTGCTACCGATTCCAGATCTGTATACAATTATTCCATCATAAATATTTCACTACTCAAAGGAAAATATGGAGACACAATTTTAAGGAAACACTATTTCATGGATACACCATTTCCAGACAGACTGTGACACCATTTATTAATCTATTTTGGTCATTTTTCAATTTAATCTCTAATGGTCATATTTGAGTCTTTTAAATGAACTTACATAATTAATGATTATTTGTAGACATTTCACCTGATAGTATGAGGTACGAGGTACAAAATACATTCATCCTATCAACTCCAACACATGCACTCCTAGAATAAAAGATAAGTGTGGCCCAAAAGGAAAAAATGAGAGTGGTAACGAAGAAACTCATAGATCATTCTTATGAAAGAACTGATAAACACTAATATAAATTTAAAATATTCCATCAGTTTTAAACCATTGGAATAGCCTTTAAAACTTTTGGGATAGGCTACCCCAATGGTTTCACGAACCATTATTATGCGGGCCATTCCAATAGCCCTATAGCAATGGTTTCTAGAGAACCGTTGGTATATCTGGTCTGAAATTAATCATTCCCAACGGTTTAAGTAAAACCATTGATAGATATGTGTATCAATGGTTCAAAAAATGTTGGTATACATACCATCTAGTATACATACCAATGGTTCAAAAAATGTTGGTATATATTCTATCCCAATGGTTTCATTGAAACCGTTGGGATATATGTTGTCCATCATTTGAATACCAACAGTTCTGTGAACTGTTGGCATATGTTGCTCAGGATATTAAATACCAACGGTTATGTGAACCACTGGTATATCTTATACTCCCCATCACACATCAAAGAAGCACAACACACATCAAAGCAGCACAAATCAAATCCGGGCAGACCTGTAACTCTACTCCCCTGCAAACATCAAAGCTGGCCAAACCTGTAAACCCACTTCAAGTAGTAAACCTACACCTATAAACCTATAACACCAAAGATGGGAAGACCTGTAAACCCACTTTGAGCATTAAACATACACCTCTAAACTTTTAAAAGCTACACCTATAAAACTTCACCTCTAACAGACTTCCAAAGAACACTTTAGACCTATAAACCTGCACCTGTAACTGTAAACCTGGACCTCTAACAGTCTTCCAAAGCACCTGTAAACCAGCACCATCATGCACCTCATATGGAAGTAGCTTCACATGATGACTGGGAAAAGAAACTAGGTTTTTCCATTTGTTTTAGACTATTCAAAGTCTAAAAATGTTGAAGAATATGCTGAAGAACATAGATATGCTCAGGTTGGTTTTACCTTGGTAGAGGATGAGGTATCATGTAAGGGGGATCCCTCCTCTGGTTCCAAATTTCCTGGACTATCTTATCCATACTCATATGGAGATAGTGATGGTGATGACCACAGTATTCCACCAGATCATGGTGGACCTACTATCTTATTTAGAGTTGGGAGATATCCTAAGGGATCCTTAGTTATGCATGTTGACCAAGCAAGTGAGCTTGAGGCTTTTCCCTTAGATGTACCTACCAAATAATAACCTGTAGAGCCTGATTTAACTAGTTTTGAGAGAGTTTTTCCATCATTTCCTTCATATTTTTTTCCATAATATATTTATAATATTTTAGAAAAAGACTTATTTTAGATTTAGGGGAATTTTGAGTTATCAGGAACCTCCTATCACTCAGCACAGTGAAGTTGATGCTAGACACCTTTTTGAGATGGTTGTATGTCAAATTCATCCCAAGATGAGTTTTCATATTCAGGAAGTTATGATTTAAATTGAATTTTGGACAGTGAGATAGAAACCATTTGATCTGTTATAATGGAAATGAGGACCTCCTTTGTTTCCAGTCAGGATTCCTTATGAAAGATATTGGAGAATGTTCCTATTGTTGTATCTACATCTAGTGCTCCACCTTTCTCAGCTTTAGTTGATGCTGATTTGATCTAGTCTATAGTCAAAGAGTATCTCCATGTTTTTATAGGTGATGTACATTCATCTAATCAATATTAATTGAGGCATATTCTGTAGAATGGGTTTTCAAGGAATAGGTTGACCAGTTGAAAGTGATGAAAACTATACTCAAGCTATTCATGGAGGAGAATAAATATGTCTTTAGTAGTATGAAGAGATGAATACACATTACGAGAGACCTTTTCAATCTTATGAATCCTTTCCTACATGTATCCAATACTCTACTGTCTTCTCCAGAGGTGATTCCCATGACATCCTTCACCTATGATTCTTCTTATGGTCCTCTAACTCCTTAATTATAGCCTTTTGGTATGTCTTGGGTTGATGCTTTCTAGAATCTCCAACCTATTGTGATCCGAAAACTTATTACCTCTACATCTATACCTTCAGCCTCTACATTAGTTCCTCTTACTTCTGGAAAGGGAATGTTCCCTACTGATCACCCACCTGCACCCTGCCCTGCAGACCCCCCTCCCCCGGACACCCGTTGGAGACTCCCCCTATACAACCCCTCCTAGATACCCCACCTGCACCATCCCCCTTCCTTTCAGACCCCCCAACACCCCCGGACAGCCCTTGGAAACCCCACCTGTATTGCCCCTCCAAGACACCCCACCTACACCCTGCCCTGTTGACCCTTCCCCCTAGACAACCCTTTGACACCCCCTAGAGAGCCCCTCCTAAGAATCTTGTTACCCAGGAATTATTGTGGGGCTACCATCTTGATTCTGGGGTTCCTAGGTGTGCCTTCAAGAATAATTTATTCAAGGCTTTTGATTTATTCTGGTGGGACTTCTTATGGGATGCTTTCGATCTGTTCGGCTTTCCGGCTAGGTTCTCGTCTTGGGTTAAAAGATGCGTCTCTACCCCAATGTTCTCAGTGAACATTAATTGTTGCCTACAAGGATACTTTTTGGGGAATAGAGGGCTCAAGCAAGGGGATCTGCTTTCAACTTTCCTTTTTTTGATTTTCATGGAGTTTCTCTCGTGCATCCTATACTCACTTATTTTATCTTCAGATGCTTACAAGTTTCATTAGCGATTTGTGGATTGGAACTCTGGTGGAACAGGGATGGTAGGGGCTATTGCGGGTTGGAACAAGTGGTATTGGTTTGTTTTGTAGGTGGTTAGGGGTTGGTGTGTGTTGGAATGCAGGAGATTGGGGGCTGGTGCTGTGGCTGGTGCGGGATGGAGTGGCTGGTGGGGGCAGGAAGGCAGGCGGCAGGGGGCTGGCAGGGGGCTGGTGTGAGCTGGAATAGGTGGAAGGGTGTTGGTGTGGGCTGGATTTCAAGTGGTTGGGGGTTGTTGGGCATGTGGAAGGGGCCGGTGTGGGTTGGGATGTAAGAGGTCAGGGGCTGGTGAGGGCTGGAACTGGTGGTTTAGTATATTTTTCCGGTGGCAGAGGGCTGGCATGGGTGTTTTGTAGGAGGCTGGGGGGGTGGGGGCTGGTGTGGGGGATGGTGTGGGGGATGGTGCAGATTGGATTTCAGGTGGATGGTGCAGGGTTGAATGTAGGTGGAAGGGGCTAGAATTCTGGTGGAAGGGGGCTAGTTGCAGATGGTTGGGGGCTGGTGCGGACTGATTCAAAGGTGGCATGGGGGATGCTACAGGCTAGAATGCTGGTGGAAGCGGGGTGAGATGAAGGTAGAAGGGGGCTGGTGTGGGATGGATGTGGCTGGTGCAGGCTGGATTGTGCTGGTTGTGGTGGATGATGGTTCGTAGGTGGACTATGGCGGCCTCCTTGTGTTGGTGGTTGGGAGCGTGCGTTCGTGTGGTTGGGTGTGTGTGTGTGTGTTTTAGTGTGAGAGTGTGTGGTCCACGTGGGGTGGGTGTGTGGGTTGGTGCATACATTTTCCTCTTGGAAGTCACTTGCGTCGAGTGGACCTTGGTGATTTCATGATGGTGGGGCGGTTTCATGTGATTCTCGGGTCTCTAGTTGGATGTTCGTTTGATGTTTGGGTGTTTCTTCTACATCTCTTCATGTGGATGCTGCTTCTTTACTACTGGTTGCAGGATGATGGTGGTTGTTGTAGTCACATCCTAGAGCAAGGCCAAATCAAATCATTATCACGGCGTGACCGCAGCGTGACCGCGACTTGACCGCGGCGTGACCATGGCGTGTCCGCTGCGTGACCGTGGCATGTTGGCCCGGTCCAGTGACATCCGTGGGGTATCATCTTTTGGCGAGGAGCAAAGGGAGCGGGAGGAGGTAGGGAAACATTCCAGCTATCGCCTCCCTCCCCATTAACTATGGGTGTGTAATGTATCTAAAACTCTATCTATGTATCATAAATCGAATTCCGACAGGACTGCAAACCTTCACAGGGTTTTGTCCTGGAGCAGGGCCAAATCACGGCATTACCGCAGCGTGACCGCAGAGTGACTGCAACGTGACCACGGCGTGACCGCAGCGTGACCTCGGCGTGACCGTAGGATGACCGCGGTGTGACCGCGGCATGTTGGCCTGGTCCAGCGACATCCGTGTGGTAGTATCTTCCGGCCAGGAGGGAAGGGAGCGGGAGGAGGCGGGGCAACATCCCGGCCGTCGCCTCCCTCCCCATTAAATATGGGTGGGTAATATATCTAAAAATCTATCTAGGTAGCATACATCTAATTCTGACAGGACTTTGAACCACTGCGGGGTGTTGTCCTGGAGCAGGGCCAAATCACGGCGTGACCGCGACATGGTCGTGACATGATTGCAGCGTGACCGCGGCATGTTGGCATTGTCCAACAACATCTGAGGGGCATCATCTTCCGTCCAGGAGTGATGGGAGTGGTAGGAGGCAGGACACCATTCTAGACATCGCATCCCTCCCCATTAACTATGGGTGGGTAATGTATCTAAAACTCTATCTAGGTATCATACATCATATTCTGATAGGACTGTGAACCACCACGGGGTGTTGTCCTAGAGCAGGGCCAAATCAAGGAATTACTGTGGCATGACCATGGCGTGTTGGCTCAGTCCAGCGACATCCACAGGGCAGCATCTTCCGGCCATGATTCCAAATAAATCGTATGTAGTTGTCCTTCACATTATAGAAACCGATCATATGTTATAAAAAAACACTTGATTCGGGATTGTGGTATGATGAAGATATATATTTTATATTCGTTTTTTTCAAAGTGGTACAAGGTAGTTGAAACTACTGATTGGGAGTCAAATTATGTAGGTGTATTACTTATCAATGATATATACATTTCTTGTAACTCTAATAAAAAAACATCAGTCACCTTGAGAACAATAGAATTTTAGTATGTTTTAACATCTCATGATGCAACACAAATATTATGGGAGAATTCATATATGTAAAAAATTAGATGTGTATCAAGGCTAGGAAAACACCCCAAATAGTGTAAAGATGAAGCTTATGGTGGGGAGCACCATAAGCCTGACAGGTGTTAAACAATGACACCATTAGTGTATTTAGATATATAGGCTCAGGGGAACACCCAAAGGGGTGTCCAAGAGGCCAGGAAAACACCCGAAATGGGTTTTTCCATAAGATAAGGTCACAACAGACAGGATAGAACAAATCAACTATTTAATATGTTATAACAAGGGATAGTCAGAAGGTTTTAGTGAGTAGAACAGTGATGCAACGTCTAAAGTGAAATGAAATGATGGAAAAGAATCATACACCCTAAACTATCACTGTGATCTTTCACAAACAACGCACATCCATTTGAGGTGTTTTATTATAAAAAAAGTGACTTTATTTATCAAATGAAACAATTATATTAAAGAACACTTATTCAAGAAATTCAATTCAATATAATTAAGAAGAATTAAGAATGAAGCTAAATTAAATTTAAAGCATTCTTAAATTAAAGAGTCTACGAGAGGGACTCTACCTCAAGGTGGAACCAAGCCGTCCACTTCTACTCTTGGAGCATTCCAACTAAATGATGTTTCTCCTCCACTGGGTATACACACCTTTACACATATGCAAGGACACCTTGCCCCTATGCACACACTCACATGGCCATGAGCATGTGCAAGGGGATCCTTGAACATATTCTTATATGCATATATCAGTATCCACTCACCTGCATATGAATTTATATATATATACATTGGAATACCTAGCCCCATTCATGCATAATCACTACCATGGGTGCCTATACACATAATGGGGGAACCCACATATATATACTTACATACTTATGCACATGCAGGTGAGTATACCTTGACTTGGCTTCTCGAAACCAACGATTCGGGATCAACGCACTACACAAAGGATATTAAGAACCTTAAAACACATTAAGGACGCTACATAACCAGTGAGAAACCAACCAATGGTGTTAAAGCCTTTCCTAGATTGGTAGCGGAGAACCAAACCCACCTGAACCAACATGAAATGATCCAACGCCCTGCCAAAAACATAATATGGAGTCAAGAACAATAAATCCCCAAATAAATCAGGTGTGAGACAAGTAATGACCATGGAATCTTACCTCAGATAAAAGCCAGTGGACTGAATCAATCTGAACTCCTTCTAGCCCCCTTCGAATAATATAACTACCCTCTGTCCATAGAAAGCAGTCAAAGATCTTTGTGACCAATGCGATAAAGAAAATAAAAGAAAAACTAAACTAAAACATACCTGCCTCCTGTGACTATACCTGTCACCACCCAACATATATGTACCACACCACCCCATGGGTCATATCATGATCCCATAAGCAAATGGGAAACATATCAATGTTTCCAAATGATACTATCAAATAGTAAATTCCTATTAATTAACAATTACTCTTCCTATTAATGGTTTATAATCAATTTGGCCTGAGTTTCAACTTAGTTTGTTTTTGTTCGATACAAGGGATGAGGTCTTATTATTCTTAGTTTTTATGTTTACACTTGAGATATTTATTTAAATATTATGCATGTATTTGGCATTATTATTTATGATTTTAGTTCTTAGCATGTTGCCATGGGGCCTGTCCACATGAATAATTCTTGGAATGTAGGGTTCAGTTGACATTTATTCCCTTTAATGTGATTGATGTCAATAACGATGAGGATTTAGATCAAGTAAAATATTCCTAAGAGGATTGGGCCTTGTAGTGGTAGGTGTGGAAAGTTTATATCTAGCGTTTGATGAGGAAATACTTATGAGGATGGATTGGAATCTTGGTATTTTCTTAGAGTGGGATGGTCCCTCCGAGTATATAAAATCTATTATGAAAGGTTTTACTCTATTTAAAGATACAAGAGTTCAACTAAAGATATGAATGATGAGATTCTAGTGTGGGTATTGGGTATTTTCGGACAGATTGGCATTATAATGCCAAAAGGCCTGGTGTGATTTATGTTAGGATGGAACCTGGTTAGTGGGGTTGGGTTATAATACATGATTTTTATGAGGTTCTTGACTAGATTATTGAGAATATAATGTAAATGGGTCTGACATGGTGTGAGTTTATGACTAGGATAATCATAAGGTGAATAATCCTCTTTGTCTAGTTGGATGAAGAGATGTGCATCGAGGCATGGGATAATCCTCGAGAGATGAGTCTAGACTATGTGACTAAGAGGATAGACTAGGATAGGTTTGATAGGATTAGGTGAGTGGCTAACCCAAGCGAGGATGATACGATGTATCGAGACACTTGGAGACACTTGGGGTTATTTCATGACTCCAACATACTCCAGAAATGTTCCCACACAATGTTTTAGAGAAAAAAATTCCATCTCATAGAAGACCCCAAGGATCCTCTATCTTCCAATGTTTCCTCACACTCACACCTCATAGTATTTCAGTATACAAGTGATCTACGTCAACTAGTTAGGATAACATCACTGCCCTCCATCCATAGATTGAAGTAAAATACCTAAATGGACAATATGATAAATAAAACAAAATAAAAACTAAACGAAAACATACATGTATCCTGTGACTATACATTTCACTGACCAATATATAAGAACCACACCTCCCCATGGGTCAAATCATGTTCCTGCAAGCAATGGGGAAACAGTTCCATTAAATAATCTCTTCATTTTTCATTATGTTCTTTATATAGCATGTTGTTTGAAACACCATACTAGTACACATAGCCATTGAATATGAAACTACGCTACATTAGTTAAGTTGAATATTGTTCACATAACCCTCTTCACTATGGAAAGAACCTCATAGGGACTACAATCAATGTTTAGTAGTTGATCCTACTCTTGAATATGGTTGGGCACCAGTCCATGAACCAGATGGTCTACATGGTCATGAGGGTGTAAACTGTTTCATTATACTATACTATGAATAAAGGTGTTGGTATCTTTTCTACCAGAAATGGGAATTTCTCAAGGATTGAGTGCCATTTGACTTCAGTTCCTAAGTTATTGGCCCCTTAACTATCCTTAGATGTCAAGGGGTATCTCCCATGGATTTTTATTGGTGTGTAGTGTCTATCTATGATTTCTGTGGTGCTTTCGTATTGTGGGAAATGTGTATTGCATGGTCAGTTTAATAAATACTTTGGTCAATTCAAAAATACACCCATAGTCAATAGAGATATACACACTTTTGATATAGAATACCATCCAAATAACCAACATGGAAATCTGAGACCAACATTTCACTTTATCAATTCCAATTACATAATATTTGTGGCACCAACATATGTTTTCTGAACCAATCAATAAAACGGAAAGAAAATCCTCACCATAACCCATAAAATATCATATAGCATCACTCACCTCCAATTAACCCACATCATTGCACATCTTAATGACGATACAACATCATCACATATATATCATGATTAACAAAAAAATCCAACACAATATAAGGTCTAATAGGAGTCTATAGAAGAAAATATGAGGTTTTTAAAAAATCATGAACTTTTTATTGACTGCACTATTCGAATGAATGGAATACATCCTTTGAATCTAACACTACATTTCTGGAAGACTCTATTTTGAAAAAATTCACAATTTACCCAATAATTCACCACACCATGAGTTGGTTACTAACCAAAACACTAGAAAATGCATGATTAATATGAATTGTTATCCTAACTATGAACCTAAAAATTCATTCCTTGTTGCCTCATTTTATAAAAAATAAGACTAATTCTTTCCTGGAAATACCGATCAAAAACCCTAACAGGAGGAGAGGGAGCCGAGAGAGGGGGACATCCTGTAGGGTGTTCATCCATGTGGGGTCTAGTGAACGACTGGAGAGGGGGTTAGAGGATATTGTTTGAGGATATTTATCCAATAGGGGAGGTGGAAGTCTCTAGGAGTGGGAGATGCTAGGGGAGGGGGAACGTCACTGGGAGCCGAGGGGGGATGGGGACGTCCTCATTGGAGAGGGAGTTGAGAGGTGAAGGGGAATGCCACCGGAGGAGAGGGAGGGGGTCAGGATGTGGATACAGAGGCCTGGAGGATATTGAGATCAGGGAGGGGGGAGGGAGTCGAAGGTTGGGGATAGTTCACTCGGGATGAGGATCCCTAAATTGTGTGTAATTTTTCCCTATGGTTAATAAAAACCGCAAGTAAAATATATATTTCCCAATGGTTAAAGAAAACCATTGGGAAAAACCAACATATAATACCTTATACCAATGGTTTACTAGAACCATCGGTAAAGGGTCTTTATCCCAAAGGGTTTTTAAACCGTTGGGAAATATGTGTTGCTATAGGTCTGAATTCCACTAGTGACATGCAACTAGACATTTATAAAGAACACACCAAACATTCTTGAATCAAAAAGCTATGACACACTTGATCAGAGACGAGGACATCTTCGCACTGTCAACATGATGAATAACTCGAACCACATATTATTGAATTGTGATAATTTTTTCCCACAAAAGGACTTGATTCCTACATCGGATTCTTCCTATAAGTCTATAGCTGCATAGACTAGAACTCACAACACTTCTAACCTAATCTCAATATTTCGGCTCTATCATGTATTGATTGTAGCTTTTGAGAAGTGTGGGTGTGTCTGTATAAAAACACACACTATTTCCTAAATTAAACAGAAGTATAAAAGATATACTTTCTCATACATATTTTTATACTTGTTTATTCCCACGAATAAGTATGGAAGAGGTCCCTATGTGACCTTGTAGTTTATACCCACGAAGAACTATGGAAGTGGACCTATGACCTGGACAGTCCTGTGTACTTCTGTTAACCCCGTTCCAGGTTGTGGATCAAGTTTATTAAAATAAACTACTTGGTGGCAGGTGATCAACAAGTGGAGTGGATTAGGACTCGTCTTGAGACTGAAACACTAGTTTTGTATCTGATGTGTTACTTAATTAAGTTTTCTCTATTTTACTGTGTAATTCAAAAATCACTAGATTCAAATTGATAGTTAATCTTATAAAGAATTTATAATTTTTTTTCCTTATTAGAATAGCTTCAAAAGTAATGGTAATAGCTGATATTAATATTATTGAGAATTAATCAATATTCTCAGAAGTTATTTAAAAAGAAAATCTTGCAGAACCATATTACTTTGATTAACTACGATGTATTTATTTTTATTAGGGGACATTTTTTAGAATACTTTTTCAATTAGAAATTTTGAATTGATACTCAATTCACCCCCTCTTGAGTAGTCTACTCTGACCAAAAATAAGCATTGATAACTTTTCACCTAATGTTTTCACTTAGTGATCTCTAGTGGGTGAGATTATAAGGATAGACCACATAATAACAGCACCACATTTTATAGGTGTTATTGGTTGTTCCTATCTACAATCATGTGTTTTGGTGACTTGACTTGAGGTCATTTTTATGTGTTCTATTTGATCAGATACTATGATGCAAGGAAAAAAACATGACATTGGAGCCATGGTGAGGTAGCCTGTGTTGGGTGTGTCATTGGTGGTATGGGATTTGTTTTATGATCAAGATAAAATTTTTCATTTCCATGTTGAGGAGGTGATATCTTGGGCTTGGTTGATTGGGATAAAGTACCTTCATAAATCCTAGTCCACGGTAGTCAAAGGTAAATCTGTTCAATTTGATCAAGATAATATAAAGTTATAAAGTATAATGACACAATTTTTCATCGCTTTTTGTGATATATCTTGATATAAAGAGATAATATTATAAATTTCATGTTAGTAGGATGGTCTTTGTTTCTATGACTTTTCCATATCACTCTAGGGGCCTTGATGGGTTTCTAGGCTCTCATCTTGGTTTATAAATACTATTCACAGCTATATAGATAATGGCCTAAATAGTCACACACTACAGAATATTCATGATTCTACCCTATTCGGTGAATATGAATGTTGGACATGGTTGGACCCACCATGGGGTATAAGATTTGTCCAATAAATTGACCACTAATGAATAAAAAATTCATTATTATTCGATTTTAGAATAATTGGATAGAATTTATTTATTAAATGTATTTAAAGGTATTTAAGTAAATACATGGAATAATAGTATATGAATGTGTATTATTTGAGAATTAATGTTTCATTTAATATTAGTGGGAATTAGGAGTTGAGTTAATGAATTGAGTTTATCATGTAATATATTTATTATATATTACAAGGAGGTGATAAAATATAATGGATGTTAATCACATAGATATCTTATCGTAACATGTCATTTATTGTTTATTAAGTAGATATTGGATATACTAGGGTTTGGGAACCCATACTAGGTATTTTGTACATCTATTATTTAAAAATAATAGGATATCATTTCATTGCATTGTTCATTCCAATAGAATTAGAGCCTCTCTCACCTCATACTTTCTGGAGAGAGAAAGTCTCTACCCAATTGATCAAACTAAGAATTCCTTCAATGGATCAAAGGGATGGGATCATGTTGATCATTATGATGCTAAATGATCCATCATAACTCTATTATAACACTTGGAATTCATTGAAATATGATAGTGTCAATTCTTGAAGAATCTGTGGTAATCTATAGGGGTTTAGATTCAGATCCTTCATGAAATAGTTACCAGCAACAAGCTGTAGTCAAGCGTGCTTCATTTCAAGGACGATATTTATTCAGCATTATTTTTATGCTTTGATTAATTCATTTGATATCCTCAGACCTATACCAGGGATCAGTTCAATAGAGACAACTATTTTCTTCACTTTGGTGAATAAAATTTTAAATCCTCATCCCACCGGCTTTCGCTATATGCCTCAGTAACATAATTTGCCCCCTTTACAGAACCCTTTGATATTTGGAACCATTCATAACAAAGAACAATTATGGAAGGCGTATACTTTGGGACTTCTTCACTTATTACCTTTCTACACTCTTTTCAAATAATGTTCATTCCTATTTTCCATCTTCAAAAATTATCTAAATGTATTCATGTATCTCCTTCAAGAACACACGAATGCTTACATTAAGATCTCCATAATTTCCCCCTAACTCATTCAGCCTGGGGATAGGACACACCAGAATGTAACCCATATAGTATTATATTACAATGGTAATAAAAGACTCGAATTTATCCTACCTATTATGAAGGATACTTAGGATGTTCACGCTCTTTCATTCTTTTGTAAATGAGGATTTCTACCTTAGGGATGGTGACAAATGTCTTGTCAGGTAAGGCTGTGAAATCTATTTCCCATAGCCCACCATATTACTCACTTCCACCTATCAGGAGGGGAGGGGAGGGGGATATTCATAATGAAATCCCTCTGTGAGTAATCCCCTAGTATTTCTTTAGGGTCATTCACCCACCTTCCATTTCCTATACCACATCTACCAGCATGTGAGTGAGATTTTTCGGATTGCCGGATCTTACACTTGTTCTTATTTCTCACATTGATCATGAATCTCATGGGATTAGAGGTATGAAGAGACTATGTCATTGACATGATAAAATATACACTTGGTCCTCATATTCAGTATAAGTCCCAACTATGTTATCACCACCTCAATTGTCTATATTCCCAATGAGGAACCCCATTGGGGCGCTTCTATAGGTTTAAGCCCCATCATTTTGAACTATGTGGGATTTTATTCCGATCCAAATATGATATTTAGGAATTCTTCTTAAGGTTCAAACCCAGTACCCCAGACTCAACATAATCATCTCTGAGCCATATTCCTAGAAGAGTCAAATTCAACATGGAGGGCTATATTCCTTTCGAGCTCATTAGGTTGCTTTGTTTTAAAACTCCCACACCAATATTTTCTAGCTTCCTTTCACCTATACTGCCTTATCAAATTATGTTAAACTATATGATTGGTTTTCTTCAAATGACCCTAAAAGTTTTGTTGTTACCCATTATTTGGAATTTAACTATGTGGGATTTGATTCCTTTGATGAGGATAAGTAGGAAGCCCCAATTACGGGCCTAATATCAACATAAAAACCACTGCCATCTCCCCATATGACAATAAATCTCACAACACCCCACTGGATGGCCTAAAATCAACATCACAAAAAAATAAATGTAACCAAGGTGGAAATCCTATGACACATATGATTACTCCCATCGATTTAGAACCTATGATATATACCGATTGTTCCGACAATGGAGAACCTTAGAGGAATATAGATGGTTCCATTTATGGAAAATATCATGTATATATATACATTTTCACATAGACATATTTTTATAATTTATTATTAATTTTAGGGTGACATGTTCTATATTATGGATTTAAAATTAGGATCCACAAACATGCCTTAAATCTATAATAGAGCAATGGAGTGGGAAACAATCCCCCCAAAAAGGTTGTGATGAGCCGAACCTCCCATCTTATCAACCAATTTGAGTTACAAAGTGTTGTTGGTTAAGATAACCAATGACTAGATACCATTTGGAAGTGGGTCAATGAGCCATCATGTATCGGATATCCATTGGTTGTTTTCAGTTCCATGAATTAACCCCATTGGAAAATTCTCATAAAGGGTTGGGGAGGAAAAATGATGAATCCAACAGGAACAATTGTGAAACCATTCTCACCCCCTACAATCAATGGTACAAGCACTATATTTTTCATCAAAAATAATCTAACACATGATTTTCTATATAACCCAATATATTATATGAATTTATTAATTTATTGTTGATTTTTGGTCAATAAAAAATTAATTATACATCTTTAAAATGATTAAACAACTAAAATTACTAAGGAATAGTTTAATAATAATAAAAAACATACATGAATTAATAAGACTGGTCCAATTTAGGAATCCAAAAATTAAATAATAAAAAAATTACTAATGAAAATAATAAAAATCTTACTCTAGATCAATAGATATTTGTATGCTCCCTTAATTTATTGAAATGACAACAACAACTCATTAGTTAGTAGAAGAAAAAACAATGTCTATAGAACCTCATCTGGGTGAATATTTCTCCATGTAACATGATCCTCCATATATATTTATATACATCAATTTATATATCCAATATCTTACTCTATCTATTACTCCTTTAATGTTGGTCAAATCTCATTAAAATATCAATAAAAATCAATGATTTATCCACCATATTCCATTCCAAAAATATTGGTGGGTTTCCATATCTATTTGATATTTGAAAACATTTTTCGATTCAAACTCCATCCATATTTGAAATTGTTCCTTCGAACCCTATAAATGGGCCCTAATGTCACCCCATAGTTTTTTAGTTTCTAACAAAATTTAAATAAACATATTAAAATACATACAAATTCTCTCAAAAATTGACCAAAGCCTAATTATATTTTAATTAATTTACTCAATCTTTCAAATTCTTAATTCAAGAAAACTATTTTATTTCATTTCCCCACACATTTTTTTCTATCATTAATTAAATTACAATGTAATCAATTTTTTCACACCATTATATGTGTATCACATGATGAATAAAATATTATATCAACCAAGAATTAATCATATATTTTATTAAATAATAACTCACCTCTTTGTTATGTTGTTACACATATGGTTGTACAATAATATTTAGATATCTTCAAATCCACCTCCAAATATCCTTAAATCATGGAAAAATCCTCTCATATATTAATCCATAATTATAATTAAATATCTCCATGTCAAAATATCAAAAAAAAAGGTATGAAATTATTTACTTTTTTTGTTATTTTCTGTCCATTCTTCCCTATGCATTACAGTATAAAATTTATCGACACATTACAATACTTATAATTATGGTATAATCACTATCCTATGATTTCTTCGTTCTGAAATGGCATTTCCCTAGAAATTATCTTCACTTTTTTATGATAAAATACATAATTTTTTATTCATTATTCAATCATAATTAGATATTACACCTAAATAATTGACAGTTTCTTTGTAATGTTTTCCTTGAAATTCCAACATCCTGCACTCAATCATCATGGTGTAATATATTTTTATCACGTCATGATTTTCACCTTTACTCTTCATAATCAATTTTTTTAAAAGAAATATTAAGGATTATTTATAACATATATAAAAAACACATAGAATAAGGAATTATTAAGTCAATGTGATATTGAAAATCATGATAAAAATGTATGAAAAATTTCGGTTATCAAATTTACCCTCATTAAAATATTTTATT
This sequence comes from Viscum album, assembly GCA_963277665.1. Classification (NCBI taxonomy): domain Eukaryota; kingdom Viridiplantae; phylum Streptophyta; class Magnoliopsida; order Santalales; family Viscaceae; genus Viscum; species Viscum album. The sequence continues at coordinate 228,434,837 of OY728167.1, read as the reverse complement.
ATCCCCAAGAAAAATCATAGCATCTATTATAAAAGAAAACCTAATTTGATAGGGAAATCATTCAACTCATCATTATAATAAGCATAAAATTATAAATCATAATTTTAGAAGCATAGAATTCATCAATTAAAAAGTGTTCAAATCATGCCTCTTTTATAACTCCAATTCAAAAATCATATCCTCTTCTGATCACATCATTCATCATTTTATTAGTATTCACAAACACTTATGACCCGCCTTATTATAAAATTATTTCCCTCATCACTCGAGACTATTTAAATAGAGTTATGATCAATATCAACTATATATAATCTATCTATAAGATATATAATTCTATACATTAGAAATGAAACCACTCTAATTAAAAGGACTTTTGAAAAGGTTGTTTTGTGGATTAAGATTAGTGTCTCATAACATTAAAAATAAAAAGTAAAAAAATAAGCCTCAATACACTAAAGTAAAATAAAATATTTCTAATCAAGTTCAATGAAAAATACTTCCTCCTTTTTATAAAACAATATCAACTACCAATACATTACTCTATTATCACAGGTTCACAAGCCTAAATATTCAAAACAATGTGGAATTATTCCCAATAAATTTAATTTTTATATTCATTTTATCATTTTTTTAATTGATCATTGGATATAATTCTATTCCATTTTGTATTATTTTGATGATTTATGGTAGATTTAATATTGATGATGAATTTAGTGGTATTTGGAACATATTAATGAAAAATGGCACAAATCAGGCCAAAATCCCCTGATTCATGGAATAGTTCATTTGATAGTAATTTAATATTGGATATGATGAAAAAACCCAAACAAAAACCATGAAATCAATTCATACTTATCTTATGTAAGAATAACATGGATGAGGACAATTATCTATTTTACCACGACCCTAAAACATCATGCTATTGTTAATGGTACATATTTTGAAAATGGTAATTATAATGGCTAATTTAGATTAAACCGAAGGATGTGTAAGAATAAATTGGAGATCTAATCATCCTTATATGATAAAAAAGAGTCTTACATAGTAATAAATAATGTCATCACTGTGTAGAGACTTCAAGGTGGGGAAGAAGTATATCCTATGATATGATTACTAGAAATTTAATACAATACCTATATAGAAGAATAAAATTATAGGTTGGGTAAGAATACATTTTTCTATTAAGGAGGATTAAAATAAGTGTGAATGAGAGGAAAACTTGATCAATTCAACTAAATTTGGGTCACAACACAATTGAAGACGCTACACTACAATGGGATATATGTATGAATAACAAGATCTTAAGTAAAATTGAAATTTCAAGGGATTCATAAGTGTAACATACACTTACATTAGTATAAATTTTGTTGAAATATGTATATGTTAGTATAAATACAATGAAACAAATCTATTGATGAGGAATACATGATAGAATAAATCATCGTGACATAATGGGGTAGAATAAGAAGAACTCATGGAGCTATGTAAGTGTTACATTGAAGAACTGAGAGGAAGCTACATCGAGGATGTATTTCCATGATCTGAGATATATAGGATTTTGAATGAATATATTTATTTTTCATTCTAAAAAATTAACGTTTTAATCTTGAAGATGGTAAAAATGAAATATAAATCCATATTTATTATAATCCATGCCACAACCATCCTAATTACACCATGGTGATATCCTGACATCTAAATATTTCATACTGCTAGGGATGAAGATGAGATAGAGAGAAAGTGATGTTAAGTGACAGAAATAACTTTAATTAAGAGTGGAATCCATGGATATATTTACTGTCACGACCCATCCCAGTGGGGCGCGAGCTGCAACTCCCGAAGCCCGCCTCCAATAGGCCAAGGTCTGGTGACTAGCATCGAGTAGGCATGCTACTAACATGGGAGGGATTTCCTATAAACCTGTACACAAGCACACACATCTCCAAGCCCAACAAGCTGCAAAGTAAAATCTACTAAAAGGAAAAGATGCATGTATACACCAAAACCCAACCAACAGAGTACGACAGGGAAGTAAAGTACAGTAAAGTAAAAACCTGGGTCAAAAGTACAAGCCCACCAAATGAAAGTTTTCAATAAAGTCCATCCTGTAGAGAAAGGTATTGGGACTGCAACCCATCGCTGAATGAACGCACCTCGGCCTGTTTGATCTCACTGAGTACCATCTGGTCCTGGTCTGCCTAGAATCCTATCAATGGATCGCTAGTCTTCACAAGACACGACACATGCGGGAAAAACCCTTGCAGGGGTGAGTATAACAATACCCAGTAGGACACCCCGAAAACCACAACTGAAATACAACAAAGGAAAATACCACAATGAATGGTACAGTCAGCTCTACACAGTATATGTCTACGAAACATATAACAAGAATATCCAGATATACTCGTACACCAGCGACCATCGTGAAACCACCACTAAGATCCAGCTCGAAGATTCTACTAAGCATGTAACAAGGAGAACACACTCCGAGGTCTGAGTAGAGAGAGAAACGAAGTACTCGTTCTGGGAGAACACACTCCACAAGTACCTTGGGAACAATATGCCTAGATGAGGATCACAACGATGTCATGGGGAGACTCCGACAACTCAGTCTGAGCTAGTCCGCTAAGCAGAGGATCGGCGCCCGGGTAAAGTTGGTCATGTCTATACCAAGAAATCTACCTAGGGTTCTAGGAATGAATAGAGGATCCGGCTCTAAGGCTCACAGAGGGGATTCCACAAACTCTATTTAGAGAGTTCTGTTGAATGGATCATACTCCTGTATAAAGTAATTGATACCAGAACATTCAGAGGATTACCAAGGGTACGAACCCTAAGAACTGGTCCAAGTCAGAGAAGGCAAGTGGATCAAGCCATGAGAAAAAGTTACACAATGTGTAGTATGGTTATACGCCGTGTTCCTTGACCCCGGGTACTGTTCGTGTAAACGGCCCATGTCCTTCTTTCAAGCCGTGCAAAACAAAACTACACGGCATGTTGGAGAGTACATGCCATGTTCCTTGACCTCGGGTGCTGCCTGCATAACCGGCCCGTGTAATTCGGCTTGTTGGGTAGAAAACAACTACACGACATGTAGAAGAAATCACACGCCGTGCTCGAGCTCCTGATCTCACTCCGTGTACACTGGCCATGTGCCCGTACACGGTCTCTGCCTGTGTCCGTGTTGCCTGCCCATGTACCAGTACATGGGGTACCTCGTGTATCTGGTCAGGTCTGGCCGGGGAGGGGTATACAAGGCCTGTCCTTGGCTGTGTACCCTTCCTGTGCCCGTTTACTCTCGGAGTACACACCAGGTAAACCTACTGACGAACACATACCATGTAGCCCATACTACACGGCGTGTAGTCATGATTTTCCAGAAACACCATCTTCCTTCACGCGCCTCGGCTGATCCTCTAGACTTCGATTCAGCCATCTGTTTTCCGCGAATCTCAAGGTTCTGGGTCGCCTCGTCCTCGTGAAGCCGAATCCATGGGTTTCGGGCCTCCGATCGGCTCTGAAATCTGATTCTTCTCACCTGAGAAGAAATCGTTCGAATAATGTTATCTTCCGATCCGCTTCGATCCGTCTGCCGAAACCATCATCACACCTCCTCAAGAACAATGCAGTGCCTATTCTTCAATTTGGGATCATTGCGTCGCAGAACGGATGTGCAAAAATCCGTTGTTCATCGCCCCCACGAAGAACGCGAATAACGCTCAGGAAGAATGCGAGAGTTGGGGAAGAAGAACAAAACAAAAATGAGAGGGAAGAACCATGATCGATGTTCGTCTCTATCTTGGATCATCGCCATTAGGAGGTTGAAAGAAACCAAGATAATATCAAGAATCACATCCCCAAGATCCCCAAAAAATCCCATCCCGCAAATACGATCAATCTGCATGCTAATCTGTTCATGGATTAGTCTGCATTCATCATAGGAAATCAAGAATGGGAAATGGAAAACCAAAATCAACATCCTACCTGGATCCGTGGAATTCATTGGCGAAGATCCAGTCACCGCGTCGTTGTCGCCGACAAAATCCGTCAAGAACGTCTCTACCGTGTTGGGGGTTTCCTCCAGAGCTTTCCCAGAGCCTCCAGACAATTTTAGGGTTATGGGGATTGTAACCCTGATTCCCCTGTGAAATATATATTTAAAAGATAAGTGGAATTTTATGTAACAATATTTAATAAAATATATTAATTAAATATTTTATTACTGTTGTGTCCAAAAACAAGATTTCACCACTGACCTGCGCCAGCCGATGTTAGGCCTCTCCTTAGGTAAAATCGATGTTCTGAATGCAACGGTGCCCTCAGATTTTTGATCCGAGCACCCGTTCTGGAGATATTACACTTTTTCAGTAAAACCAAATTCGCGCATAATTTAATTATTAAATTAAATTAAAACATTTGTTCTGGGCTCACCGGGCCCCGGAACTACACGCCGTCTCAGAGTATGGTCTTGAAATAATTACCATATAATATTAAAATAATAAATTGAAAAATCCAGGACATTACATCACACCAACCTTAGGGATTTTACGTCCCCGAAAAGCCAAAACAAGGGCTACTAAAAAAGATGTGGGTACTGCACGCGAATCTGAGCCTCCCGCTCCCATGTGCTCTCCTGGAGATTCTCGTGCTGCCCCCGGACATGCACCAAGGGAATAGCTCACCCATGAAGGATCTTCTCCTGCCGATCCTTGATCTCCACTGGGTACTCAGCAAAGGTCTCTCCATCATCGATGTCTAGCTCACCCCAGTCGATGACGTGCGATGGATCGTGCACGTACCTCCAAAGCTGTGACACATGGAAGACGTTGTGTACCCGATCCATCTGAGGAGGTAGATCCAAGCAATATGCCACCTCGCCAACTGTACTTAGAATCTGAAAAGGGCCAACGAACCTCAGAGATAGCTTGCCGCCTCGGCCAAATCTCGGTAATCCTCATCGAGGTGAGACCCCAAGGAACACATGGTCTCCCTCCTCGAACTCTAAAGGCCTCTGACTCCGGTCGGCATAAGACTTCTACCGACTCTGTGTAGTCTTCATTTGCTACTGGATGACCTGCACCTTTTCGGTAGTAGCTCTCACCATCTATGGGCCCATGAGTGCTGACTCTCCCGGGTCAATCCAGCAAAGTGGTGACCTGCAAGGTCACCTGTATAGAACCTAGAATGGTGCCATACCATAGTGGAATGATAACTGTTGTTATAAGAAAATTCCACCAGTGGTAGGTGATCCTTCCAGCTATGACCAAAGTCATGTTTGCAAGCTCGTAGCATATCCTCCAGGACCTCGATGGTCCGCTCTGTCCGACCATCAGTCTGGGGATGAAATGTTGTGCTCAAGTGTAATTGATTCCCAAAAGCATCCTACAATCCCTTCCACAACCTGGATGTGAAACGAGCATCATGATCTGAGATGATCATGGATGTTACTCCATGAAGTCGAACTATCTCCTGCACATAGAGGTGTCCCAAGCTCTATACTGAACTCTACACCCATATGGCTAGGAAGTTGGCCGACATGGTGAGTCGATCAATGATCACCTAGATGGCATCGTGTCCCCTGGACATACGTGGTAAACCCATCACGAAGTCCATGGTTATCACGTCCCACTTCCAATTTGGAACCTCAAGGGGCTGAGCCAAACCTGCTGGAACCTGGTGCTCAGTCTTTACTTGCTGACAAGTAAGGCACCGAGAAACAAACTCTACCACACTCTTCTTCATTCCTGGCCACCAGAACAAACGTCGGAGGTCCTGGTACATCTTTGCCACGCCTGGATACACCGCTAAAGGGGATGTATGGAACTACCACAGAACCTCCTCCAGCAACATCACTAGTACTACCGTGCGCCCTCTGAAAAGGACAACGTGCTCCCCTCCTTCTGAAAATCCATCAGCAGCATCGCCTGTGGATATTTGAGCATGCAGAGTCTCACAACAAGAATCCTCGCGTTGTGCTTCCCTGACTCGCTGTAAGAGTGGAGGGGTAACATCCAGTGACTGAAGGAAAGATCTCTTATCTCTATCCACGAAGGACAACTCCAAAGAGGCCAACTGCCTTGCCGCCTCATCCCGCAACTGCGAAATGGATTTCCTACTGAGAGCATCTGCCACTATGTTCCCCTTCCCAGGAGTATAAATGATCTCAATGTCGTAATCCTGGAGGAAATCAAGCCATCGCCTCTGTCTCAAATTCAGATCCTTTTGAGAAACGCTATATCTGAGACTATTGTGACCAGAGTAGAAGGTAAACCGCTCGCCCATCAGGTAGTTCCTCGACATCTTCAATGCAAAGACTACAGCTTCCAACTCAAGATCATGGGTCGCGTAGTTCTACTCATGTGGCCTCAACTGACGTGAGCCATAGGAAATCACTTCTTGCCTCAGCATCAGGACACAACCAAGCCCGGTTCCTTATGCGTCGCAGAACACTACATACTCAACACCCTCCTCCGGTAATCTTAAGATTGGGGAACTCGTCAGACTCTATCTCAACCACTGGAAAGCCATCTCGCATCTCTCGTTCCACATGAAAGGCTATCACTTTCAGGTCAAAGCATTCATGGGTGCTGCAATCCTGGAGAAATCATGGATTAATCTCTGATAGTAGCTTTCCAACCCAAGGAAACTCCGCACCTCCACCACGCTCCGGGGTGGCTCCCATGATAGCACTGCCTCCACCTTTGCTGGGTCCACTATTACACCATCTGCTAAGATAACGTGCCATAAAAAGTGGACCTACTGTAACCAGAACTGACACTTCGAGAGTTTCCCATACAACTGGTGCTCTCAGAGTGTGTCCAGAACCATCCTTAGGTGTCCCACATGCTCCTCCTCGGACGCAGAGCACACACGGATATCATCGATGAACACCACCACAAACCGGTCTAGATTGGGCTGAAAGATCCGGTTCATGAGTCCCATGAACACTGCCCGAGCGTTCGTCATGCCGAAGGGATCACCATGTACTCATAGTGACCGTAGTGACATCTGAAAGTCGTCTTCGGTATATCCTCCTCCCGTAATTGCAACTGGTGATAGCCTGATCGTAGATCAACCATCGAGAACCATCGTGCCCCTCTAAAATGGTCGAAGAGGTCATCAATCCTCGGTAGTGGATACCGGTTCTTCACGGTCACCTGATTTAAGCGCTGGTAATCCACAAACAGCCTCAAGCTCCCGTCCGTCTTCTTGGGAAACAACACTGGGGCTGCCCAGGGTAAAACGCTGGGTCTCACAAAGCCCTTCTTCTGCAAGTCATCCAGCTGCATCCTCAGCTCACGAAGCTCTACAGAAGCCATCCGATAAGTTGATGCTGATATCAGGGTTGTCCCGGGTTGCAACTCAATGCAGAAATCTATCTCCCGATGGGGAGGTAGACCGGGGACATCCTATGAAAAGACAACCTCGTACTCTTCCACCACTACTGGGAACCAGAAACTCAAAACATCTTCCTCACCAAGGGCTAAGCCATCCAACTGATGTGAAATCGGCTTTTCCCTCTTATGCATGAGTCCATCCTGCACTGTCTGGGTCTCTCTTTCATTGCCAAAAGAGAACCTCATTCCATCACTGCAGACACACCACAACCTTCTCCTAAAACAATCAATCTGGGCATGAACTGTGGATAACCAATCCATACCAAGAATGACATCGAAAGGCCTTGACGCTAGCACCAAGAGGTTCCAACTGAAACTCTCGCCTCCAAGGGTCAGTTCACACTGCCTGAAAAGGTGTGTGATCTCTGAATCTTCTCCAGTTGGTGTTTCTAAGCGTAAGGGCCGAGTCAACGGCTCAACTGGAATCTCAAGGTCTTGAAAAAGATAAGCAGCCTGAAAGGAATTAATAGAACTTATGACTATCAATATGGCAACCAAAGTAGAAAAGACATAGATAGTACCTCTAATCATTCCAGGAGTACCGGGGTCATAAGCCTCTGCCGCCTGCAGCTGTCCCTGCCTCTGTCCACCAGCTCCCTGAGCATGGGGTGGACCTCCTGGGGCTGGTGGGGGTAAACAGTCGAAAAGCTGACCACCTCTAGCTGCTCTCCCAGCTCCTCTGCCACATCCGCCGCCTCACAGATCTGCCTGCTCCACACGTTGCCTCTGCCTCGGTGTTCCATCCACTGCTCCCATGTCAGTAGTACGTCGGGTCGGACAATCTCGAGCGAGATGTCCCCTGCCGTTACATGAGTAACATCACCTCTCTCGAGGCTGGTTGGATGCACCCTGTGAACCCTATATGGCTGATCCCATGTCCTGGGATCTCCTCTTGAGACATCTCATGCACCTGGGTCCCTGACGTCGGCTCCCCGCCGCCGAGGTCTCTGTTCCAGCTTGCCCACTACTGATAACTTTCGGCTGTCCCTACTCCGCCAGGAAGCTCTCGACCACCAAAGATCTCTCGAGCACCCCAGCTGATGTGAGTGCATGGGGTGGCCCGATCTTCACAGCGTCGGGTGGAGGATGAAAGATGCAGTTCAGGGATAAGTGGTGGACGATGGTTACAAATAGTGGATGCACGTAGTCAATCAACGCTATATGGAGCACGACCTACTACTTAGACAACACACTCAAGGGAGGGATGTGATGGAAAATCCACACAATAACACACTTGGGTTGAGGCACTAAATTGGGGGCTTTGTGATCTTGTATCACCAATCTAACTTGCAGATTGACATGGTAAGAATGCACAAGAGCTAGGAGATAATCTTGGACAATCCTCACACAACGGAGAGAAACAAAGCATAAGATCTCAATTAAATCTTGAATGAAAATAAAATGACATGGGGTGGATATTTATATCCAAGGGGATGATGAAATGGTCAATGTTATAATACCCTAAAGTCATAAAGGATAAACCTATATTTTCCCCTTAAAAGTCGAAAAGATAATGTCTAACAAAGGCTTTTGGGAAAGTAGCACACAACTTTCCAGCTATAGCCCACCAGACTTGACTTTGAGTGAATAGCCCACCGAATTTGACTTTGGTGTCCAAAGATGCAATTTCTAGAATTCTCCATGTGGGAAAGGTATCCAAATTCATGAAACCATGTGGGCCAGGAATTAAACATCATGTTTGGGCTTGAATAAGTGAGATAATAGGCCCATTTTCTCCATCCATGCAAGACAAGGTCCATTGGGCTTTTAATGAAGCGAGAAGGTTGCCCATTATTTCATTCAGCCTCTTTAATCTCCCATGCATCATCGAGCCTTGAAAATACAACTCCTCTACTCAAGTAATCGGCTCGGTGCCTTCAACATGGTTCGCATCATCCTCCCCCTCTTGAAAATGATTCATCCTCGACTCATCATCCACTACACCCAAAAAACGAGAATGATCAGAAACATTGAAATTGGAACTTACACCATACTCACCGGGAAAATCTATCTTGTAGGCATTGTTGTTAATCTTCTCAAGCACTCGGAATGGTCTATTGCCTTGTGGCATGAGTTTTGATTTCCGCTTGTCGAGAAATATTTACTTCCGCATATGAATCCAAACCAAGTCACCAAGCTCGAAAAAAATTTGATTGTGACCTTTGTTTACATGATCAATATATTTCTTCTTCATCCACTCGATATTTATCCTTTCCTTTTCATGGATATTCTTTATGAATTCTGCACGCCCTTTAGCAACCATATTAACTACTTCCTGCAAAGGCAAAGGAACTAGATCAATAGGGGCAAGTGGGTTAAAGCCGTAAACAATTTCAAATGGAGAATATTGAGTAGTGGAATGATTGGCCCTGTTATATGTGAACTCCACTTGTGGTAGACACTCCTCCCAATTCTTTAAGTGCTTCTTCACAATGGTTCGCAAGAGGGACAATAGTGTCTGATTCACTACATCGGTTTGTCAATCGGTTCGCGGATGGCAAGTAGTGGAAAATAGTAACTTAGTTACTAATTTTCTCCATAATGTCTTCCAAAATAAGCTGAGGAATTTTGTGTCTCAATCCGACACAATTTTCCTTGGAATTCCATGAAGCTTGACCACTTCCTGAAAGAAAAGTGTTGCAATGTTAGTGGCATCATCAGTTTTCTGACAAGGAATAAAATTTTCCATTTTTGAAAACCGATCCACCACAACAAAAATGGAATGTCTACCCCTCTTGGTCCGTGGTAACCCCACAATAAAGTCCATTGATATGTCCTCCCAAGGGGTTTTGGGGATTGGGAGAGGAAGATATAGTCCGTGTGGGTTCAGTTTTGATTTGGCTTTATGGCAGACAATGCACATTCCCACAAATTTCTCAAAATCTCTAGATATCCTAGGCCAATAAAAATGATCATTAAAAACACTTAGAGTTTTTGCAACACCAAAATGTCCCATTAACCCACCCGAATGAGATTCATTTAGTAAAAGTAAATTGATAGAGCAATTGGGAATGCAAATCTTATCAATCCGAAATAAGAATCCATCTAGTAAATAGAACATTTCCGAACTAACTCCAGGTTTACAATGTTCATATGGTTCTCTAAAATCACTATTAGTGGCATATAAATCCTTAATGTATTCAAAACTGAGAAGTTTTGAATCCAACAAGGATAAAAGTGAATATCTACGTGAAAGTGAATCGGCCACAATATTTTCTTTACCCTTTTTATGGTTGATGACATATGGAAATGATTCAATGAATTCCAGCCATCTATCATGTCTCCTATTTAGTTTATGTTGGCTCCTAAGGTATTTAAGAGCCTCGTGGTCAGAATGGATCTCAAAATATTTAGGCCAAAGTTAGTGCTGTCATGTCTCTAGTACTCTAAACAATGCATACAACTCTTTATCATATGTAGAATAATTTAGAGTTGTCCCATTTAACTTATCACTAAAATAAGTAATAGGCTTACCTTCATTCATGAGTACTCCTCCTATACCAATTCCACTTGCATCACATTCAATTTCAACGGTCTTACCAAAGTCTGGATGTGAAAGTGGAGGGGCGTGGGTGAGTCTCTTCTTAAGAGCATGGAAGGCCTTCTCTTGAGTTATCCCCCATTTGAATGGAACATTCTTCTTTGTCAACTCGTTCAATAGTGCTTCTAGTGTACTGAAGTCTTTCAAAAATCTCCTATAAAAACTAGCAAGCCCATGAAAACTTCTTACCTTCCCAACGGAGGTTGGATTTGGCCATTCATGTATTGCTTTGATCTTCTCGATGTCCACTTCAACTCCATTGCTGCTCACAACAAATCCAAGAAAAACAATCTTATCGAGAAAAAATTCACACTTATTTATGTTTCCAAATAGGTTTTCTTTACTTAACACCTCTAGGACTTATCTTAAGTGATCTACATGTTCATGAAAAGTCCTACTATACACCAGAATATCATCAAAGAAAACTACCACAAATTTTCCAATATATGAACGTAAGACATGATTCATTAACCTCATAAACGTTCTAGGTGCAATTTTGAGACCAAAGGGCATGAATAACCATTCATTAATTCCATGTTTTATCTTAAATGCAGTTTTCCACTCATCTCCTTCTTTCATCCTACTTTGATGGTATCTACTTCTTAAATCAATATTTGACAAAATAGTTGAACCATTTAATTCGTCTAGCATATCATCTAACCTAGGGATAGGATGACGATACCTGACCATGATGTTATTGACGGCTCTGTATTCAATGCACATTTTCCATGTCCCATACTTATTTGGTACTGGAAGCACTCGTATCGCACAAGGACTAAGGATCTATCTAACATATCCCACATCCAACCGCTCTTGAACATTCTTTTGAATCTCTTTTGTCTCTTCTGGATTGGTGCGATATGCAGGGAGGTTCGGTAGTGATGCTCTAGGTATGAGGTCAATTTGATGCTCAATACCTCAAATGGGTGGCAAACCAGGTGGAACCTATTCAGGAAACTCATCTTCAAATTCTGCAACAAAGACTCAAAAACATATGGCAAAGGAGATGTTAAGTCGTTAGTGTTCTACATCACCACTTTGTACATAAGTACTGAGAGATTTTGTTGAGAAATCAAAGCTTCCTTAACCTCACTCTTTTTTTCCAACATCAAACTTTTCTCTTTTCTTTAATCCTTTTTCCATCTTGATTTTTCTTGGCTCTCCATTTCCTTTCTTCTCTCATTTTCTCTCTTTCCCTCATTCTCTCCTTTTTCATTTTCACTCTTTTTTTCCTCATCACCCATTTTTTGCTTTTCTCTAAAAATGTGATCTTTCAGAATTTGTTTTGGGGTCATGGGGTTGAGGTTTATAGGTTTCCCTTGGAGTAAAAAAGAATGACGATTCAACAAACCGTCATGGGTAACACGCCGATCATACTGCCACGGTCGTCCCAACAACAAATGGTAAGCCTTCATAGGAACAACATCGCACAAGACCTCATCTTTGTACTTCCTGATGGTGAACAGTTCCTTCACTTTCTTGGTGAACTTCTACTCCCCACAATCATTCAACCACTGAAGCTGATATGGATGTTGATGCTTCAAAGTAGGAAGTCCCAACTTCTCTACTAACTCGGTGCTCACAACATTACTACATTTTCCTCCATTAATAATAACACTACATACCTTCCCATGGATCTTGCATCATGTATGGAAAAGGTTATCTCATTTCTCCTTCTCTCCTACGGTCATTTGTGTGCTTAGAACACTCCTAGTGACAAGAATCTCACCATCTTCTTCAAACTCTCCTCTATCAATTTCTAAAGATTCTTCCTCCTCCTCTTCTGAACTCTCTCCATCGGTCACCCATTCTCCATACTTTTTGATGGTCATGATGCGCTGGTTTGGGTCCTCACTAGCAATGTGACCCATTACTTGACATTTGAAACACCTAATATCCCTATTCCTGGTTTGGTTAGCATCAAAAGTAGGTTTCTGAGGTGGAAGACATACCTTGTCACTTTTGCGATCAACTACCCCTTTTTCCTTTGACGGTTCTCAAATCTCTTTCCTTGGATTTCTCCACGGTGTGAAAGGGGTAGTGGGTTTCCACATGATGCTCCTCCTTTTGATTTGTTTCTCGATCTTGGTGGCTTGGTGGATCATATCTTGTATCTCTACATCATGGTACATCTCCACTTGATGTGCAATCTCCCGATTGAGCCCACGTAAAAACCGTGCCATGGTTTCCTCCGGATCCTCATCAATGTTTTCTCGAATCATGGCAATTTTCATCTCCTTGTAGTAGTCTTCTATACACTTACTCCCTTGGGTGAGGCGTTGAAGTTTTTTGTGGTGATCTCTATGGTAATGTGTGGGAACAAACCGCTTCCGCATGGAGAACTTCATGTCTTCCCAAGTGTTGATGGGACAACCACCATATCTAGCCCTCTCCTTTTGAACATGATCCCACCAAATTAAAGAATAATCAGAAAATTATAGGGAAGAAAGTTTGACCTTTTTCCCCTCGGAATATGCATGGAAGGAAAAGACATGCTCGATACGCATCTCCCACTCCAAGTATGCTTCTGGATCGCTTTTCCCTTGAAAAGAAGGGACCTTCACCTTGATCCCGCAAAGTAGGTCATTATCATGTTGTCTCTTTTGTCCCCCTCTTGGTTGTTGGTACAACCTCCTCTTTTGTGGGACATCATCAAGATCATCATCAAAGTTCATTATTTCCTCCTCCATGATATGGGGATGACGTGGTGCCGGAGCGCATCATGGGTTATCATGGAACATCCTTGGGCTTGGTTTATTCTCTAATTCAACAATCTTCACATGTAACACCTCCAACTTCCGATCAAGAAGATTCTCGAAGTGGCTTTCCAATGTTTGAATTTGGAATTGCGTAGCTTCGGGTGTGGGAGATCTACTTCGACTTCCTTCATCACTAACATGAGCAATTTTCTTCCCACGATCTTCTACCATAATATGTTATGCAAACACAAACACACAACTGGGGGAAACACACAATGATACACACTCACTCACACACATGAGATGTACACATATACACACAAGATGTACACACTCACACACACTCACACACATAAGGGAACACACTCACGCACGCAAGATATACACACTCACACACACAAGATGTACACACACACACACAGACACAACAAGATGCACACACTCACACACACAAGATATTTTTTTTCTTATTTCTCTCCACTCTCAACACTCAATACAAATTCCATGCTTTTATGAAATATAATAGCTTGTTTGGGATGATCACGTGCCACCAATCATTCCCAAACCAAGATTGTGTTGGGGGATGGTTTAACAAAACCCGCTTGAGTGGTAAAGGGTAATGGGTAAAAAGAGGGTAAAAAATGGATAGAGGGTGGGTGGAAAAGGGGGTAGAAAGGAGGTATTTGGGGTTTTCCCAATTGTGAAAGATAAGATAAATGAATAACAATATGAGCCAAATACAAAATGGGGATGAATTAAAATGATGGAAAAAGTGATATATGGAAATGGAAAGTGATAATAAGGTAAATCACAAATGAGTAATTGTATCTACTTTTTTGGTCAATTCTCCCAAAAAAGTGTTGTGCTTGGAGTTTTAAAGCACAAGATGTTTTAACGGAGAGTAAGACAATTTTGTTTGAAATCTCTCAAATAAAGGATGTGCTTAATTTTGAAAAGCACAAAATGATGAGTTGAGTGAATTTGTTTTTTTTTGACAGATACAAATCACATATAGATAATTAAATGCAGAAAGAAGATGAATGAAAATTTGGCTCAATTTATAATAATCCAAGCTTGCACAAACTAAGCCAATTCGGGAGGTTTTCAATAAAAGGTATTTTTTTTGTTGAATGGGTGAATAATATGGAATGATAAGGAGGGTAATGGACAAAATTAAAGTAAATGAAGGGATAGATGCCTACCGTGTCAACCGGTGCTCTGATACCAACTGATGTGAGATGCACGGGGTGGCCCAATCTTCATGGCATAGGGCGGTGGATGAAAGATGCAGTTCGGGGATAAGTGGAGGATGATGGGTATGGATAGTGGATGCAAGTAGTCAATCAATGCTATATGGAGCGTGACCTACTACTTAGACAACACACTCGAGGGAGGGATGTGAGGGCCAATCCACACAACAACGCACTTGGGTTGAGGCACGAAATTGGGGGCTTTGTGATCTTGTATCACCAATCTAACTTGTAGATTAACAAGGCAAGAATGAACAAGAGCGAGGAGAAAATCTGGGATAATCCTCACACAATGGAGAGAAACAAAGCATAATCTCTCTATTAAATATTGAATGAAAATACAATGCCATGGGGTTGCTATTTATATACATGGGGATGATAAAATGGTCAAGGGTCTAACACCCTAAAGTCATAAAGGCTAAACCTATCTTGTCCCCTTAAAAGTCAAAAAGATAAAGTCTAACAAAGACTTTTGGAAAAGTAGCACACAACTTTCCAACTATAGCCCACTGGACTTGACATTGAGTGCATAGCCCACCAGATTTGACATTGGTGTCCAAAGATGTCATTTCTAGAATTCTCCATGTGGGAAAGGTATCCAAATTCGTGCAACCATGTGGGCTAGGCTTTAAACATCTTTTTTGGGCTTGAATAAGTGAGATAATAGGCCCATTTCCTCCATCCATGCAAGACAAGATCCATTGGGACTTTAATGAAGTGAGATGGGTGCCCATTGTTGCATTCAGCCTCTTTAATCTCCCACTCGTCATCAAGCCTTGAAAATACAACTCCCCTACTTGGGTAATCGGCTCGGTGCCTTCAACATGGTTACCATAACTAAAATAAGTAGGAATGCTCATTGGGATGATTCTAGCTCGGATATCTCTGCGCAAGACCCGCTCAAAAGTCCGAGCTCTGAAGTACTGATCTCTGACCATATCCATCGAGTACCACGAGAGGTCGGTAAACCTTGATGAATAGTCAGCCACCATCATGGTTCCTTGCTAGAGCTGAACAAGATCCGGTATATGTACTGCTCTCATGGTAACTGGTGAAAAATCCTCTCTGAAGAGATGCTCAAACTCCGACCATGCAAGAGTCGACTCGTCGTGAGTCTGGATGACCAAACTCCACCATCGCCCTGTCGAGCCCTACAGAAGGCTCGCTGCCAGGATCACCATCTGGTTAGCTGGTTTCCTGACCAAACGGAAGACTCTGGCCACCGCCTCAAGCTAGTACTCTGCCGCCTGAGGGTCAGGCTCACCTCGAAACCTGAGGGATCTCTGTCTCTGAAACTCGTGGAGGGCGCTCATCCTACGCTCCTCCTCCACTGGTACAGCGGGTGCTAAACACTTCCCCAGAGGTGCCAGGATAACTGGTACACCACCTAGTGGTAGAACTGGGGGATCTGGTCCATGTATTGAAGCTTCATCACTGAGGGGGTCATCCTCATGACCGAGCTACTAGATCCTAGCGGGTGTGCATCATGGAGGAATCCTGTTTAAGAATCAAGATGTATCACAGCCAGTGAGTATATCTAGAAAGCTGACTCAAGAACAACATGGAAACCAAAACCCTTTCCTATATGATGCATGTATCTTTATTTTCCCCCATGTAACTAGTGTTATCATGTTCCGAGTCGAAAAACATGTTATTAGAGTCCTGGTGTATGGATACGCCAGCCACCACACCAACACTGGGGTCCCTGGCCTAAGAGCCAAACTCGAAACACTTAACACTGTTGCCCCAAACCAACTCACAGAATCTCGATCCTAAGGTAGAACCAAACCCTCTAATACCACTCTATCATGACCTGTCCCAGTGGGGCCTGATCTGAAACTCCCCAAGCCCACCTCCACTAGGCCAGGGGCTGGTGACTAGAAACTAGTAGGCATGCTACTAACATGGGAGGCATTGCCTATAAACCTGTACACACGCACACACATCTCCAAGCCCAACAAGCTGAAAATTAAAATCTACTAAAAGGAAATGATGCATGCATACACTAAAACCCAACCAACAGAGTATGACAGGGATGTAAAGTACAGTAAACTAAAACCCTGGGCCAAAAGTACAGGCCCAACAAAAGAACGTCTGCAACAAAGTCTAACCTGTAAGGAATGGTACTGGGATAGAAACCCATCGCCAAAGGAACACACCTCGGCCTGTCTGATCCCACTGAGCACCGTCCGATCTTGTTCTTCCTGGAATCCTGTCAAAGGCTTGCTCATCTGCACAAGACACGACACGTGCAGGAAAATCCCGTGCATGGGTGAGTATAACAATACCCAGTAGGACACCCCGAAAACCACAAAGGAAATACAAAAAAGGAAAATTCCACCATGAAAGGTACAGTCAGCTCTACAATGTATATGTCTACGAAACATATTACAAGAATATCCAGATATACTCATACATAGGCGACCATCGTGAAACCACCACTGAGATCCAGCTCGAAGATTCCACTAAGCATGTATCAAGGAGAACACACTCCTAGGCCTGAGTAGAGAGAGAAATGAAGTACTCGTTCCGGGAGAACACACTCCAAATGTACCTTGGGAACAGGTTGCTCAGATGAGGATCACAGATAAGTCATGTGGAGATTCCGACCACTCAGTCTGATCTAGTCTGATAAGCAGTGGATCGGCGCCCGGGTAAAGTTGGTCACGTCGATTCCAAGAACTCCACCTAGGGTTCCAGGAATGAATAGAGGATCCAGCTCTAAGTCTCACTGATGGGATTCCAATAACTCTATTCAGGGATTTATGCTGAAGGGATCATACTCCTGTATAATGGAATTGATAGCAAAACCTTAAGGGGATTACCAAGGGTACGAACCCTAAGAATTGGTCCAAGTCACAGAAGAAAAGTGGCTCAAACCATGATGAAAGAGTTACACGGCGTGTAGTATGGTTAAACACCGTGTTACTTAACCCCGGGTACTTCCTATGTAAACGGCCCGTGTCCTTCATTCAAGCTGTGAAAAACCAAATTACACGGCGTGTAGGAAAGTACACTCCATGTTCTTTGACCCTGGGTGCTACCGGTGTAACCGGCCTATGTCATTCGGCTTGTCGGATGAAAAAAAAACTACACGACATATAGAAGAAATAACACGCTGTGCTCGAGCACCTAAGCTCACTCTGTGTACGCTGGCCATGTGCCTGTACACAGTCTCTGCCCGTGTTCGTGTCGCTTGCCCGTGTACCAGTACACGGGGTACCCCGTGTATCCAGCCGGGTCTGGATGGGGAGGGGTATACACAGTTTTTCCTTGGCTGTGTACCCTTACCGTGCCCGTGTACTCTCGGAGTTCATGCCGGGTAACCCTACCGACGAACACACGCCGTGTAGCCCATACTACACGGCGTGTAGTTGGGATTTTCTCAGAAACTCCTTCTTCTTTCGCGCGCCTCGACTGATCCTCCGGACTACGATTCAGCCATCTGTTTTCCGTGCAACTCAAGGTGATGGGTCACCTTGTCATCGTGAAGCAGAATCCGTGGGATTCGGGCCTCCAATCGGCTCTGAAATCCGATTCCGCTCGCCCGAGCAGAA
Source organism: Viscum album (assembly GCA_963277665.1). NCBI lineage: Eukaryota > Viridiplantae > Streptophyta > Magnoliopsida > Santalales > Viscaceae > Viscum > Viscum album. The sequence continues at coordinate 228,416,393 of OY728167.1, read as the reverse complement.
ATCGTTCGAATAACATTATCTTTCGATCCGCTTCAATCCGTCCTCCGAAACCATCATTTCACCTCTACAAGATCACTGTGGTTCTGATTCTTCAATTTGGGATAGTTGCGTCGCAGAACGGATGCGCAATGATCCGTTGTTCATCGCCCCCACGAAGAACGCGATGAACGCTCATGAAGAACGTGACAGTTGGGGAAGAAGAACACAACAAAAATGAGAGGGACGAACCTCGATCGATGTTCGTGTCGATCTTGGTCCGTCACCGTTTGGAGGTTGAACGAAACAAAGATAATATCAACAGTCACATCCCCAAGATCCCCGCAAAATCCCATCCCGCAAATACGATCGATCTGCTGGGTAATCTCATTGTGGATTAGTCCGCGTTCATCATTGGAAATCAAGAATGGGGAATGGAAAACTAAAATCAACATCCTACCTAGATCTGTGGAATTCGTTGGCATTGATCAGGTCGATGCGTCGTCGTCGCCGACGAAATCCGTCAAGAACGTCGCCACTGCGTTGGGGGTTTCTTCCAGAGCTTTCCCAGAGCCACCAGATAATTTCAGGGTTATGGGGATTGTAACCCTGATTCCCCTACATAATCTCTATTTAAAAGATAAGAGATATTTTACGTAACAATATTTAATAAAATATTTTAATTAAATATTTTATTACTGTTGGGTCCAAAAACCAGATTTCGCCACCGACCTGCGCCGGCCTATGTTAGGCCTCTCCAAAGGTAAAATCGTTGTTCTGAACGCAACAGTGACCTCGGATTTCTGATCCTGGAACCTGTTCCTGAGTTATTCCACTTTTTCAGTAAAACCTCACACGCATGTAATTTAATTATTAAATTAAATTCAAACATTTGTTCCGGGATCACCAGGCCCCGGAACTGCACGCCATCTCAGAGCCTGGTCTCAAAATAATATCCATATAATATTAAAATAACACATGGAAAAAATATGGGACATTACATTTAGATTATTTTAATATGACCTTGATGTTTTGAGTTGTTCTTTTGGATTGAGGATTGAAGGATGAATGATATTTTAGTATTTGTACTATTATTTCATGTTTAATTTAATTTATTCTTCATTGTGAGATATTTTCCCTTTCCTAGAGGTATCCCATTATCTCTTGATGGATTAGAATTCCATCATGAGTGATTAGTTTTTCAAGGGATGGTGAATTGAATATATAAAGATGATGTCATTGACAGACCCAATTATAATCCTATTATTTTAAAAAATCCAATATCATTTTGATGCTTTTCAGTGTAAAACCCATTTTTTCAATGTTTTAGAAAATTATTGGTAAAATGGAATTTATAACGGAAATGGAACAATAGAAGATTTTTTTGAATTTGATCTTTTCCTTTTGGACTAGCAGGAAGGCCTGCTAGATCGATATGTGTATGGATGATCAAGCCTCGTGTGAGTGGGCAGCAAGTGGTGAACCCCACTACAACATAGCTTGGGCCAAGGACCACACTAAATGCATTTATCATGATCCACATTGAGTGTTCATGTAAATTCTAGGAGCCCACCACAACATACGATTCTAAGATAATGATATAAAGTCGAGGGTTATAAAGGATCATGGTTTCCATAGCCGTTTCGATGTGAGATGACATCGCTGCCGTGATCTACCGCGACTTAGCCATGCTCTGCTATCGTTCACCGCTGCCACAACTCTCCCCACATTCTACCATAATTAGCATGCTCCCACACTATGACCTCCCTTTTCCTAACACCCTATGATAACCCAAACTCCACCAACATGAACTTCCACCTTCACCTCAGCACCACAGTGCCACCTCAGCCTCACCGCTCGACATCACCACCTGTCCCGATCACCATACAAGAACCCCAATGCTTCGGTTGCCACATACATAATCATGACACAAGCCTCATATCACTGATTTACTGATAGTCACCCTGAAAATTCAATCCTTCTTTGATGGATAAGGTGGAGGTCTCCATTGGCGGACCCCAATCACCGTGCAGGTTGCCCCTGGAGAGCTCGTTGCGACTACCGCGACTACCTCGCCCGCTACCTCCTATGTCACCTGAGGACCACCGGGAATTCACCCACCACCACTAATCATAAATTTCTATGGCTTCCTTGTCTAAAAACCATGTATCTTATCATGGTATTTCCCTTACTCCCTCTTCCTCACCACACTACGGTCATTCTGGCCACCAGTTGTAGCTCTCCTCCTCTATTTTCACCCACTCACCTCACAGCTACGTGCACCCAAACACACCCCATGGAACATCTCAAGATCCACCTAATACTATGAAGGATTAAGGACAAAGAGGATCTTAACAACACAAGACACTCTGAGATAGCTTTCCCCTGCCCATACTATGCATAAAACTACACCCTTCTATCATCGCGACTGAAGGTTGGGAGGCCCACAAATTCTGCCACCACTACATCTGCACATCACAGGATGTCGCTGCCCATTTACCACCACCTACTCCATCCCCCATCACCCATAAAATGTCTCCAATGTGCTGATTCGACATGGAATCTTCAGATTCCATTATCACCAATCGTCCCACGTAGGCACTCGACCTACCGCATCTCCTGCAACAGGAGCTCCTCCAACCACTGTAAAGGACAGTGGAGGAGGAGGGGTAGACACCCTCTCTCAAGCACACCAAGGGGATAATGGTATCCTATACACATCAATTTCATCAACTTTTTTCATTAACACCCACATCCATGATTTTTTCCTTCCTAGAAAAAGGCTCTCTTGGGGTTTTTTTAGAATAAACCTCCTTGACCCGCGCTGCCTTCATGGACAAGGGAGGAGACGACCTCTTACCTCACTAGTAAAAGGAGTTGAGAACCTCCATTCAAATTCATACCATTCTATCTAGTGAAAGAAAAAGTACCCACCGATACAAATGAGGAGATCCACTTCCACTTCCAAGAAGAAGAGCCCCCTACCTCTTTGTCTTCCTTCATCTTAATTCATTTTTCCATGTCTTGTTCCTTTTCAAATTCCATAACCCCTTCCTAGAAAAAGGATCACTTGTGAATTTAAAATAAATTTGATTATACTTTAATTTATTCTAAAATATTATATTTTATTTATTTACTTATTATTCTACCCCTTATTTATTTATTTATATTTTACACCAATTGGACAATTTTAAAATAAAATCTAGTCAAGGAGTGCTTTAGTGATTACAAAATTAGGTGACGAAATTATGGTAGACTAATTCAGTTTTTTAGGGAAAATCAATATCAAATTTGGTTTTTCTTTAGTATTTAAAAGTGAATCCATTGAGATTTATACACTTTGAGAAATAATTAAGTAAAATTTTAATTTATGAAACAATTGTTACTCAATTAATTTAATTGATTTTTTAAAATCCAAAAGATTTATTTATTTCTCAAAAACTATGATCTCTTCACAAAAATGGAAAAAATAACAAAAATAAAATCAAATTTTTCCCATTAAAACTTTACCAAACATAAAAATTATTTTTTCCTCTAAAATCCTTCAATATTTTCATTTTTATCTTCCTAAATAACACATAGATTACAACACTTCTATTTGAAGATGAATTTTTAGTTACCACTCATACTACAAACTTAGGGGGAATCAATAATCTTTTCCACACCTCATGAAAATTGTGTGTCAAAAATAGTTCCACTATTTTTGAGCATGTGTAAATCTAAAAAAATTTCATGACTATAACCTATAATAATGAACTACATGATTTTGATCTTTTTATAGAGTGTTGGAGTTGGTTCCCTAGAAACAACTTCTATTTTACTTTATGATAAACATATATTCATTGTTATGAATATTAATAAACTTCTTATCACATAATGATTGTTCTTATGAATGAAATAATATGTGATAATGTCCTTTGAGAAGCTGTAGCACGGAAAGGTCATAAAAATTCACCGCTCTGATGATAAATCAAAAGTGCTATGATAATATTCTTGAATATATGTTCTACTGCTGTATGATATCATTTGAGGGTCAAAATGATACAAAAACCAAGGGTAGAGACTCAAAATAATTTTATGCACCTTTTTATGGTGTATGCTCTTTGTGATAACCAGTAGGATATTATGAGAATGGGAACTGCCAGTAGGAAATCAACATTTATACGTGTCATTGAATGTTTCTATATATGGAAGTGTGAATTGTTACTTAGAATTTATGATTAATATTAATGAATATTAGGAGTCGCGTACTTTGATTTATTGATGAAAACCATGAAGACAACTATTCATTGAGAAGTAGTATATGTTGGGTGTGTCACAAGTAATATTCCATTAATGAATAATGCGAGAAAGTATTTATACCTTCAGTTATTTAACAAAAGTTAATATCTCAGGCCCTTTGATGGAAATGATATGGCCTAAATAAATCCATGTCCACGGTGTTCTATGGGAAAGTTCTAATTCCAAAAATTCAAAGAATGAGATATTGAGTATATAGATTAATAGAACTGGAATGCAACCTTCTCAATTTGAGAAATTGTGATAAAGAGAATACATTACATAGTAAGTATTTGTATAAGGTAATATGTCATTGGGACATTAAATTATTTATTTATGGGTTCCATGGAATTTTCTAGATTCTAAGCATGGAATTTAGGATGGTTCTCCTAATTCCAATGAGAAAGAGGCCTAGAGAGTCACAGACTATGTGTATCTAGAATCTCAGTTAAATAATATTTTTTTAACATATTGAATAAATATTATTACCACACATGGTTTAATAATTATTCATGTATATTTGATCGCATGTGTCAATAGTTCTTAGAGAGAATATATTGTGAGAAGAATATTTAATAAATATTTATTTTCTATTTATTTATTTATTAGTGAATAATGCATTGATATTTATTTAATAAATACGTATACATTATTCAAGCCCTGATAAATATTATGGAGGAATGGTGGTTCATGTTTAATGGTCTCGTGAGAAATATTAAATATTGAATATTATTTAATTAAATTATATTTATTTACAACTCTCAAGATAAGCGCATGTTGAGAAATAAAAATAAAATTATATGTATTTTACATGGTGTTTTTTTAGGATTAAATAAAATAATCAAGGGTACTTTTACAATTATTTTAATTTAACCCTATCAATATAAATACCCAATTAAGTAAATTTTCAAATGGGGTCAATTCATTTTTTTTTGTACACAACAATCTTGGATAAACATCTCCATCCTAGAGATCTCCCATATACAAGAATCCTCCCATGAACCGAGAGTAATCCTCCTCCACCAAATCAAAAAGAACCCATTGGAAGTGGGTCTCAAAGAGATCAAAGGTGGATGAAAAAAACGCAAGGATATACTATGCTAGTACACAAAGATTATTTCAACGACATCTGGAGATTCTAGGAACAGATGTGGATCATTGCTAGAGAAATTTTACACTTGGTTTCTACAATTTAGCGATGGTGGACCGTAAATCTATCTTCTGATTCATTAAAAAAGAAACAATTCCAATAATTTTAATTATTTATTTCCTTAAATTAATTAGAAATAATATGTGATGATCCTCTCTCTCAGTTTCAACATCATTTTTCATTATCTATTTCTTTTATTCAATTCTATTTATCACGGTGTTCATCGTCTCATAGATCTCTGATTGAACATTGATTATGAAAAAAGAAATGTTGGGTACCACCCATCACTCAATTCTGCTACACCTGGAACCTAGAATTGGTATCAAAGAGATCACATAGTAATTTATAATAATTTAAATATCATTGCTGATATGAAAATTTTAATTTAGTTTTTTAATGTCACACGATCATCGGTACTAGACTTCATGTAGCCCACGTACATGACTTGTAGTCACTTTGAGTAATAGAGGGAATGTGTATTCAGTACACAACCTACCCCACTGGTGTCCTTGTAACTCGGAGTCCACCCATGTGTGACCCAATAAACAATTCATGCACTCCAAATTTTCAAAGGAAAATATTACACTTTGAGTCCATAGGCATGTGTCTCGGATAGATTATGAGAGATATACATGCTGTGTATATCAGATCTACACATGGTATACTTTTACCAATTACACAAATTTAAATTTATTTCTTATATTATGTAAATGATGAGACATGTTATTGTGTGTGGTCATTAAATTGATATGAAATTCCACGTGATGGGTTTTAATATTCTAATATATAAATGTTTAATTAATATACGTGTAATGCTGAAGACCTTCATATCATGTTTGAGTTGTATTATACTTGTTTCTCTACGTGAATTAATGCATGAAACATTACTAAAAAAATCATGTAATGCGTTTAATCATTAAGATGGTACTACATGTCATGAATGCATGTGATAAGTCGTGTATGCTAAATATCAGAGAGAATAGACTGTATATGAGTAGAATTCACATTGGGTAGATTTAGTGGGGTATTCACCATTTTTCTTCCAAGGTACATTTATGCACAATCTTAATTTTATATGAATTTATTTAATTTGTTTAAAATTATAATGGATGAAAATATCAAGGAAATTCATATGATAATTATGAAAAAATGATTGATTAATTAAAGAGTATAATTAATTGATTTGAGTGTAATTTAACTTAAATAAGAATTATTAAGAATTGAATTATGTTTTTATTAAAATCTTAATTAGTTGCATGTATATGGATGACCATGAGCTAGACCAGACCTTTTTTATGTGATTGGATTCATTTAATTTATTATTTAATTAAAGTTTTTCCCATCCACTCTTCTCTCCATTAATTATGAACATCATTCATGCACATTGGCCGTTTTATATAAAACCATTTCCCCCTCACATACGTGTGAGGAAAAGGAATATGTAATGGATGAGTTCCTTAGCTAGTGGAGGCAGTTCATGTTCAGATCCACGATGAAACTAGTTCAAAGATATACTTTGGTGGCAAGTTTAATACTAAAAAATGAAGCTTAATTGGTTTAAGATATTTTCCCATAGGTCAGTGGTTAGTTTATAAACCACATGATAAAATAACCATTAGTTTAAGATGATGATCATGCCACATTATTATTTTATTATTGTCAGTTTCATGGTTATTTAATTATGGATTTTTTATTGTGATCAAATAAATTAATGAAATTAACAAGCATGCAACATATAATTAAAATAAATATCTTATGAATAAATATTATCTAAGACATGGTTAATAATTTAAGTAATCCCACTTAATATTAATAATCATGTGATAAAGATAATAATAGTAAATTTAACCATAAAATGATAAAATCCTTTAATAAAATATTAGGTCTATATAGTCTTCCATTACATTGTTTAAAATCGAACTATAGTTCAAAATGCTTGACCAGCCAAGTTTGGGGTGCTTTCAATTATCATGCAATTCTAACATGAGATTTCCAGTTGACATAACTTGTTTCACATCAAGGGTTGACTTTCAAAGAGGGAATTGGTGTAACTAAGAGGAAAAAGTTGAAGAAATCTAAATTAAAGATTTTAGTATTGGGAGTCCACTTATTAAATTAGAGAACACTGACTTAATGCATTTTCAATTTGGAATGACTATCTAAAACAATTCATTTTTCTTGACCAACTAAATATGGGGTAATTTGAAAGGGAATATAGATCTCTGCCATTATAATATCAAAGAAAAAGGATATTCTAGATCCAATGGTGGGGGATACTTATCTTCAATAAAATAGTGGGAAACTAATAAATATAATATTTCTTATTTGTCATAATTTTATTAGATATGTACTATAATTATACTTATCTTATTTTAGAAACAAAAATAAAATGAAATAAAACATATCATTTCGATCCATACTTGAGAAGGAAAATATTCTCACCGGTACATATTTCCAAGAGTAGAAAAGGCACCTATGTGTCATCCTTCTCCATAAAAGGAAATTGCTTGTGCTGGAAGAACCACTACCAGTTGTGTTTGGCAATGAGGAAAGTGATGAAGAGGTATCTCCCAATGAGAAACATCTGAATGATGCAAGAGATTATTAGTGTTCCATGCTATCATCCCTAAAAAAAGAGATATTAAAGAAACATAAAGATATGTATGTCTATAGCATGATGTCACATCATTGGGATTTCTGTCAAGAGGAGGCAATACAAGAGAATGATGAGACCTCCAATTCTTTGTTTACAAATAATCTTGGAGAGTCTGCACCAGTCGGGCCTCATGTAGTCAAGCTTATCGGCTACATTGAACAACTGGATATATTAGGGATTAAATTCTCAGATGATTTGCATACATATATTATACATTCACCACTTTCAAAGACCTTATCCAGTATTATTTTTATTTACAATTTTACAAATAATTTTAAGAGTGTTTTGGACCATCTTACTTTAATTCTCCAAGCGAATAAGGACACATGGAATGATAAACCCGTGGTCCTTATTGTGAATAAGAAAAGGAAGATCAAGGATAAGGTCCCCAAGACCTATAAATATTCTAAATCTCTAGAGCTCCATCCTTAAAAGAAGAATAATATCTTATGGCATTGAAAGGAAAATGAGGCGGTATGTTTTGAGTGTGGAAAGTCAGGCCACTAGATGAGGAAACACACCCATAAACAAGGGGAAGCTAAAGGTGTTTTTGTTATTGAGTGAAATCTTTCCATTTATACACATTGGGTATTAGATATATCTTGTGGTGCTCACATATATATCCAAATATAGGAACAAGTATATTTCGAAATATGGATAAAGGTTAGGTGGACCTAAGAGCTACCAATGGAGTGAGGTTGAATTCCTTATCCATTGGTTAATACCACCTTTCATTTCCAATAAGAATGATTTTAGTTTTAAAATATTGTTATTATGGACCTATGGTTACCAAGATCATAATTTATGTATCATGCCTAGATACAGATGGGTTTATATTCCAATTTCTAAATAAAAGTTGTTTCTTTTGTAAGGACAACATATGTTATGGTATGGTACATTTAAATAACGATATTTATGTTTTAAATTATGAAAACCAAGTGTTGTAAATTGATAACAAATCAAGTTCACACGACTCATTTAACACCCAGTTATGGTATCACCATATTTTTCATGTAAACGAGAGTCATCTGAAAAAGAACTATCAAGATGGTTATTTAGACGCTTTTGAGCTAAAACCACCTGAATGATGTTATTATTATTTATAATAAAAAATTACCAAACCACCCTTCGGTGGATCGGGTGAAATGGACACAAATTTTCCTAGATTAGTACACACTAATGTGTGTGTACCATTTCTAAAAGAAGCAAGAGTTGGATATTCTTACTTCATAACTTTTACTGATGTCTTGAGTAGATATGGCTATTTTTACTTAATGAGGTATATGTTTGAGTCCTTTGAGAAATTAAAGTAATACACAAAAGTAGAGAATCATATTAGTAATAATATAAATAAGTTTTGACAGGATCAAGGAGGTGAATATCTTAACCAAGAGTTCATCCACTTTCTATGGGTGTTTTGGATTGTATCTAAACTCAATACACATTAACACACAATAGTGGAATTGTGTTAGTTAAAGGAGAAACTATACCCTGTTAGACATGGTAAGTTTGATGAGGAGTCATGTTGATCTTCCATTATACTTTTCGGGAAATTTATTACAAACTGTGTGTTACATATTAAACTGAGTACCAACTAAAGTGGAAAATGGGATGGCCTTTGAGTTATAGAGTGGAAAGAAACACATTTTATCTTATAAATGTGTATGGAGTTGTGAGGAATTTTTTAAGGCCTTCTCAGAAAACAATGTATAACCCCATCGTACTATGTGTTTTTAATAGGGAATACTGAGGGAAAAAAGGATAATACATATACAATATATCAGACAAGAAATTGAATGTAACTAAACAACATATATTTCTTGAGAGGGAGAACATCCTCAAAAAGGATAGTGGGAGAAAGATTTACTTTGATGATGTTGATGCGAAAGATACACAAGAGTCGGTACTGGAATAGATTCTATAGGTCCTCATGGAATAATTAGTTCTTGAAACATAAGTACTACGTAGGAGTATAAGAGAGGTAAGAAAACCACAAAGATATGGTTTTCTGGTCACCGAGGATGGTGACTCATTATTGTTTGATAATGATAAACCTCTATCCTACAAAGTTGAAGTAAAGGGATAAAAAGTTGCATGATTTCAAGAATCCATGAATTCTCATATGGATTCTATGTATCATTACAATGTTTTGGTTTTGGTTGATGCACTAGTTATTGTAAAACCTATCAGAGGAAAATGGTTATTAAAGTGGAAAATGGACATTGAAGGTAAAGTAAGTACATATTAAGTAAGGTTAGCAGATAGAGGTTTTAAAAAACATAATGGAATTGACTATGATGAAACCCTTTAGTCTGTTTCAATGTTTAAATAATTCAAAATTCTACATGACATAGCAGCTTACCATGACTATGAGATATTGTAGATGGATCTTAAAACTACATTACATGATGTGAACCTTTAGGAAGATGTCTATATGACATATCTAGAAGGATTTCTTACTCAAATTGAGGTGAAAAATATTTTCCTATTTCATAGATCCATTTATGGATTGAAGAAATCATCTAGGTCATGGAAGATTTGATTCGATGAATCCGTAAAATAATTTTGTTTCATTAAGAATGGATGTTATCCACATGTTTACAAGTGCTTTTGTGCAAATACAGTCATTATCCTAGAATTATATGTTAATGACATACTACTTATTGGAAGTGACATACCAGTATTTCAGTTAGTTAAGGACTACTTAATCAGGTTATTTATCATGAAGGACATAGGTCAAGAAACCTATATTATAGAGATCAAGATCATTCATGGTAGATTCAAGAGGATTATTGGATTAGGTCAATGTTCATATATTGACCAGAAAGTAATGATATTTAGTATGGAACAACACAATATGAGATTGGTTCTAGTGTCCCATGGTTTACATATTTTAATGAAAATGTGTCCCCAGACACAATAAGAGAAAGAGAGAATGGGTAAGATCCCATACACTTCAGCTATAGGATCCATCATATATTCTATGATATGTACCAGATTAGATGTTTCCTTTGCATTGATCATGGTAGGTAGATATCAAGAAGATCCAGGAGAATATAATTGGACTGATATTATGGCTATCCTTATGTATCTGAGAAAAACTAAGGATATATTCCTGGTGTATGGAGTAGATGAAGAGCTTGTTATTAGAGGTTATTCTGATGCTAGTTTTCAGATAGACATAATTATAGGAAATCACAATTAGGATAAGTATTCTATCTAAAAAAAGGAGCTTTGAGCCAGAAGAGGATAAAGAAGCTAGTTGTTGCTGATTATATAGTGGAGTCTGAGTATCTAATGGCTTATAATTCATCCAAGTAATTCATTTGTATTTGAAAATTTGTCTATGTGCATGATGTGGTAACTAGAAGTAAAGATGCTATCCCATTTTATCGTGATAATATTGTCGTAGAGACTCTTGTAAAAGATCCATGGTTACACCAAAAGACAAAGCAGATAGTCCAGAAGTATCACCTCTTGATGGATTTTTATCAAAGTGGTGAAATTACGGTGAGAGAGTACCCATAAAAGAAATCTTGTAGGACCCTTTAAATAAATTCCTATCTCTGTAGAGGAATTAGTATCATGTGGGAGCTAGCGGATTGAAGGTTGTTAACAGTTGGCTCTAGTGCAAGAGGGAATCTATTGGAGTTGGTGACCTAGAACCAACATCTTTGTACATTATGATAAAATGAATTCATTATTTTGAATATTAATAAACTACCTATCAAATCATGATTTTTCTTCTGCACGACATAGTATGTGATAATGTCCAAAGAGTTTTTGTTTCACCGAAAGGTCATAATAGTTCCTCACTATGATTAGAACCAGATGTGCTACGATAAAATTCTTGATATATGTTCTATATCTGGATGATATCATTGTGGGGGGGGGGATGATACAAGATACCATGGGTAGAGACTAATATAACTTTGAGGCACCTTCTCAAGGTGTACAACATTTGTAATATCTAGTATAATATTATGAGAATGGGACCTTCCATTAGAAAATCCACATTTATATGCGACATTGGATGTTTCTATTTGCAGAAATGTGTATTGGTCCTTATCCTTTAAGATTGTTATTAATTAATATTATGAGTTTTGTACATAAATGTATTGAAAAAAACTGTGACAACAGATGTTCACGGTGAGGTATGATATATTGGGTGTGTCACAAGTAATATTGAATTAATGAATAATGAAAGAAAGAATTTATACCTTCTTTTCTTTAACAAAATTTAATATCTCAATCCATTTTATGGAAATGATATAACCTAAATAAATCATGGCCATGGATTTCTATGGGGTGTTCTATTTCTGAAAAGTCAAAGAAATAGATATTGAGCATATAGGATGATGACACTATCATTCGTTCTACTTGAGTTGAGATATTGTGATAAATGGATTATATTACTTAGTAAGAAACCTTATGAGGTAACATATTGTCGGTACATTAAATTATTTCTCAATGGGGGCCTTGGCATGCTTCTAGATACTAACTTTAGAATTTAGGCTGCTTCACCTAATTCTCTTGAGAATGAGGCCTAAATGGTCACACACTAAGTGTATTAAAAATCCATGTTAAATAATAAATTATTATTTTTTATTTAACAGGTTGAATAAATATTATTCTTGCAATTGGTTTAATAATTATTCATGTATTACTAATCTCATTTTTTCTATCACAAGTTATTCTAGAGAGTATATTGTGAGTGTAATATTTAATATATATTTATTTACTATTTAGTAAATATAATATTTTTATTTATTTATTGGAGAATAATGGAGTGATATTTAATTAATAAATAAATAGAAATTATTTAATTCCTGATAAATATTATGGAGGAATGGAGGACCAAGTTTAATATTCACTTGATAAATAATAAATATTGATTATTATTTAATTAAATAATATTTAATTATAATTCACAAGTTACGTGAATTTCAAGAAATAATATTATTATTATTATTATTTGAAATGGGTTTTTCCTAGGATTATATAAAATAATGAAGGTCACTTTGTATAATTATTTAATTTTAACACTATTAATATAATACCCAATTATGTTATTTTTAAATGGGGGCCAATTCATTTTTTGGTTGTGAAAAACAATAATGGGGAATACTTTCAAGCCTAGATAACTCCCATATCCAAGAACGCTTCAAAGAATGGAAAGTAATCCTCCTCCATTAGATTAAGGATAATGATTTGGAAGTGATTATCAAAGAAATCAAAGGTGGATGACATAAGAACATGGATCTAATGTGCTAGAACCCACAGATTCCATTAGATATATTTGGATATTCATGGATCACATGTGGATCACCACTAGAGGAAATATATACATGGATTCCACATTGTAATGAAAGTGGACCGCATATCTATCGTCAGATTCATCAAAGAAGAAAGAGTTCCAAAAAGGTAATTATTTATTAAACTAAATTAATTATATATAATATGTGATGATATTCTCTCCCAGTTCTAGTGTAATTATCTAATATCTATTTCATTGATTCAATTCTACTATGCATGATGTTCATCGTCACATATATCTATGATTGATCATCAATTATGGAAAATGTAATGTTGGACACCACCCATCACGTGATTCCACTATTCTCAGAACCTATAGGGGTAACATTATTATCTAGTCTTAAGAGTCTCAATCCTAGAATTTTTTTATGAAAATAATTTAGAAGAATAAAGTATTCATTCGGAGCCAACCATCATGGAAATTGACCCACAAAAAACCTTGAGGGACCTTTGTTCCCCACAATTATCTAACAAAAAGAATCTGTTAACCATGCCTACACAAAATGACTTTGAGTTACATGTTATCATGATTCCTGTGCTACCAAAATTTTGTGGCCTTGTAGGTGAATATCCCAATTGACAAATGAAATAATTCAGCTTTGATTGTTCAAGTTTTAATCCACACTGAGTAACTAATGAGAAAGTAAAGTGTATGTAATTACCATTTTCACATGAGGGAGCTGAAAAGGAGTGGTTGTATAACTTACAGCCTAGAGAGATTCATGATTGGGATAATCTCAGAAAAAGGATCATGAAAAGGTTATTCCCAACCTCAAGGAGCACAAAAATTATGAAGGGGATATATTCCATTTGACAAGATACTGCTGAGATTGTTTACGAGTACTAGGAATGGTTCTATAGTTTTTTTCATGTTTTATGCATAAAATAGTTGAGGAGAACCACTTCTTGGTCTTCTTCTACCAAGTATATCTTGATAAGGATAGGAATATTCTAGATTCATTCTCTAGGGAAGCATTGATTGAAAAATCACCAAAAGAATCTTGAATTCTCATTTAGAAAATAGCTCACAGTTCCCAACAATTTAAAACAATAGGATTTGGAATAAGAGGTATACATGTGGTATGGAATTCTGAATCATCACGTCTACCTAAATATAAAAATGAAGAATTGATGAGCTAGGTAAGAAAAAGGGCCATAAATAATGTGAGTGAGAGACCATCTCCACATTTGGTATGTGGATTATGTTCATCACCCAATCATTAAATTGATCAATGTGAGGATATAAAGGGTATATAAAGTTGTGAAACTACATTTAAACAAATAAAATTTCCACATAATAAACAATGTAGAGAAGGGAAAGCCCAATAAGCATTTTAAGGTCAAAAAAACCAAGCCAAGACACATTTTTTGCATCTATATCAGAATCTTACACCATTCAAACAATATTAAAAAATTACCTTCCAACAAAATACATTTCAAACTATACATTTTTATTTAAATAATTATACAAAATATTCCACAAGTTTACCACAAATGATTAGTAGGAGCAGAAGGCCAAAGTAGCGAGAATGGAAGACAAAATGGAAAACCTAACTGATCATTTTGCAATACTTATGGATGGTTTAACCAAGAATCATGGAAAACTCCAAGAAAATATAATTCCGAATCCAAAGGAGGATGTTAGTGAAATCACAACCCAAAGTAGGAAGGATCTCCCCCCACCTGAGCCAAGTAAGTTGGATGATTCCAAGAAAAAATATGAAGAAAAACCAATCCACTAGAAGAAAAATCTTGAAACACAATTATAAAGACAACAAATGGATAAAAAATACAACAAGGTACCATTCCCCTCTAAATTGACTCAATCATCAATGGTTGAGGAAGAACAACTCCAAGGAGAAATCTAGGAAACCTTCCAGAATGTTGAGATCAACATTTCTTTTTCTAGAGGCAATCTTCCAAATACCAAAATATGTGAAGTTTATAAAATAAATATGAACCAAGATAAATTGTATTTATGGGGATGAAAGAATCATATTTTGAAGGAGTTTTTTAGTCATGATAACCCACCATTACCCAAAACATTCCAAGATCTAGGGACATTTTCTATCATTTCACTATGCATTCTTTGAAATTTTTTAATTATTTGTGTGATCATGGTACTTCCATAAATTTTATTTCTAACTCAAAATTTTCATCTTTGAAAATAGGTGAATTAAATCCAACAAGATTAGTTTTTCAACTAGAAAACCAACCCACCATTTTTCTAGCCGGATTCATAGAAGATGTACCAGTAAGTGGTGATGGACCCATTTTTTCAATAGACTTTTACATACTCACCATGGAGGAAGAAAATTCACCAGGTAATTCACCAATTTTTTTGGGGTGAACATTAAAAGAAGAAAATCGTCAATGAACATAAATTATCACTAACCATAGAGCTAAAAGACATTAAGGCGAACTTCAATGTACTTAACTCAAAAAGAAACCCTTCAAACAATCATTCCCTCTTTTCACTTTCCCAAAAAGAAGGTAATTCCATCGAATATTCGAGTATTCTTCTAGAATTAATAGGTTTATAAGATCACACCATTGAAGGAGTTGGAATTCATGAATATGTAAATTATATCTTTTTACCTTAAATAGAAATCACAACTGAATTGTCTAATAATTTGATAGAAGAAAATGATATGATACCATTTATTAAAAAAATCCTTGATTTTCAAAGTGGAAATGTGAACTCATTTTCATCCATATAATATCTCCCAATTCATTAATTTAAACCCTTACTATGTGATTTAACATTTGTGTATCTATTTGATGGAGAAAATTTTCTAGTGATCATGGCCAATAATCTATCTAGGTCCAAAAATAAAACATTGAATAACCTTCTAAAAGGAAATAATTTAGCCATAGTATTATATTTAGAGATATAATTGGAATCATACCCAAGGTATGCTCACAAAGAATACTTTTATAAGAGGAATCTCGACTTATTAGGTAGCACTACAGAAGACTAAAACCCAACATCATTGAAGTTGTAAATAAATAAATTGATTTTTTTTGGAAACCAACATCATTTAACTAATTTCTAACTCCCAATTGGTTAACCCCATTATGTGGTTTCAAAGAAAACATGCTTAAAAATTGAGGAAAATGAAAATAATGAATTAATCCCCATGAGTGTATAGAATAGTTGAAGGGTATTCATTGATTATAGAAGGCTGAACAAAGGAACCCACTAATATCATTCTCTGATCCCATTAATTGATCAAATGATATAAATTCTTGCATGTAGGACATATTACTACTTTTGGATAGATTTTATTGTTATTTTTATGTACAAATTTCTCCAGAAGACTAATATAATACAACAATCACCTGTCCTTTCTAGACCTTTTCTTACATGAAGATGTATTTCGGATTGTGCAATGCCCCTAGTACATTTCAGTGATGTATAGTAAAAATTTCGTCTGATCATATTGATGACTTCCTAGAGGTATTTCAATATGACCTTAATATTTTTGGAAATTCCTTTAAATCATTTCATGAGAAATATTGATTTTTTTGAAAAAATGAATCGATAAAGATTTGGTTTTAAACTTTGAAAAGTGTTACTTCATGGTTTAAAGATGAATAGTACTAGGATAGATCATTTCCCAAAAGGGAATTGAGGTGGATAAATCTAAAATTTATGTAATCAATTATTTTTTATACCCCACATGTGCATGGAAAATTGGATAATTTCTGGGTAATGTGGGCTTTCATAGATGATTTATCAAGGATTTTAGTATGATTTCTCTTCCATATTCAAGATTTCCGTTGAAAGAGGATTACTTTGTTTTTAAAGATAATTGCAAAAAATAATTTTATGAGATAAAACAAAAGTTTATTACCCAACCAATAATGCAACCACAAAATTGGGAAATTACATTTTAGTTACATTGTATGCATCAGACCAAGATGTAGGAGTAGTTATTTCCAAAATAATTCAAGGGAAACCCCAAGTCATAATCAATGTTTCAAGAACATCGTATTCCACTCAGATCAACTATAAAACAACTAAAAAGGAGTTTCTTTCCTTATTATTTTGATTAGATTAATTTAAGTCATATTCACTTGGAACTAATGTAGTTATATTTTCTAATCATGAAACACTTAGGTATTTGATGAATAAGGTCAATGCCAAACCAAGGCAGGTGAGATGTATACTTCACTTGTAGGAGTTTAATCTAGAGATTAAAGAAAAAAAGGGATCTAAAACTAGGTTGAAAATCACCTAAGTATGCTAACCAACACTATAGAAACACAAATTCCAGAGCTAATCTAACTCAATGATCACATGCCAGTAGAGAATCTATACATTATATAAGGGGAAATTCCATGGTATGTTGACATAGTAATTTATTTGGAAACATCATAGGTACATGTTTACCTTAACTCCTATTAGAAGAATAAACTGAAAGCTGAATATATATTTTATATATGGAAGAACCCCTTTCTATAGTAAATTGGAAATGACCAATTCATAATAAGATGCTTTACAGCAAGTGAAATAAAGTCTATTATTTAATTTTTTCATATAATTTCTTGTGGATTCCATTTTGGGCCAAAAAATGGCTATAAATGTTTTGGAATCTATGTTACATTTTCCTAACATTTTTGAATATTCCCATGATTATTGTAAAAATAAGAAAAGTGGCACTTTTATGGGAATATATGATAGAGACAAGAGATACTCCAAAATACCATCATTTTGTGAGAAATATTTTAAACTTAGGGAATTTATTATATAAGATCCTTTCCCATATCTTTTTTGAAATACTATATTTTACTTTATATTGATTATGTCTCAAAATGGGTGGAATCCAATTCCACTAAGACTGGAGATGCCAAATTTTTGTTTGATTTTGTTATGGAAAACAATTTTTGTAGGTTTAGAATTCTAAGAGACATCAATAGGTACCAAGGGACACATTTTTTACAATAGAATAATAGAGGCTATATAGATAAAGTATGGGGTGCACCAAAAATGTCTACACCCTACCATCCCAAAAAAATGGCCATACTGAAGTGTCCAACCAGGAGATTAAAGGAATTTGGGAGAAAATAGTCAAACCAAATTAAAATCATTGGAGCCAAAGGCTTGAATAAACATTATAGAAATACCATATAGCATATAAGACACCCATTGGAGTGATACCATATCAGTTGATTTATGAAAATGTTGTCATTTATTGGTGTTATTGGAGCACTAAGGAAACAAGGCTGTCAAAAAGGTGAATTTGGATATGGAGAGTGCTGGAAAAGAGAGACAACTTAAGTTACATGATATGGAAAAAATGAGAAGATAATCTTTTAAAAATTCAATAATTAAAAAATAAAGAACTTGGGCGGAACATGAACAAATTATTCAACCAAATAATTTTCAACATAGACACCAAGTTCTACTCTAGAATTCTAGACTGAATTTAATTCTAGGTATGCTTCACTGTATGTGGTATGAACCTTTTCTTGTTACTAATTTCTATCATCTTGGTTCCATTTAGATCAAGAAATAAGAGGGAGGAAACCTATTCTCTATAAATGGGAAATTTTAATGAATTTATATAGATGTTTACCTTAATAACTAGTGGAGGATCTCAAAATTCTCCAACCCATCTACTGATTTAATCTCATGAGGCGAGGTAGGGCCAATGACATTAACAAAAGGTGCTTCTAGGAGGAAACCCTAGTTTTAATAATTTAATATTACTAGGATTAAGTTACCTCTTAAATCACCACATTGAGATTTAATGGAATGATTCATACACTAGTATGATATGTTTTTTATTTTTAAGGACCATAGTAGTGGGAAACAACTAGACAACCCCTTGATGCAAAGTAAGAGAACCAAAATATTTATTTCATAAAAGAGTTAATTTTTATTTTATATATTTTAAATTCCTTACATATTTTATGAAACAACATGTTTTAATATTTTAAAGAATAAATTTTATTCCCATGAATATATTTATTCTTTGCTCGACTAATCTAAGAGACATGAGTTTCTTAGGATTCCTGTGATTCCATGTTTTTAATTTTCTATGTTAAATAAATTGAATGATTAAAATAGATAATTCAATGATTAATGTGAATAATGAATATTAAAATGAGGACTCATAATTTTAAGGGATTGATTGATTCATGTAAATGGAATTGCTCCATAATTTTTTCATGATTTGAATTTCTAAAATTCATGTGTATTGATTTGTTATTTTTAATCATGCCTTGAGTTATTTTACAAATCATATGTCTCATTCCTCAGAGGATTTTTATACCAAGTACGTTTTGTTTATTCTTATGAACATTTCTTGAGTGATCTTGGGACATGAAACCTTCTATAACTAGAATTTGAACTTATAGAATATATGAATGTACTAAAACATAATTAAAATGATTGAGGAATCTTTTGACAAACCACTTATCCTTAAAAACCACCTTCACATGAATCCTTCTTCATCCCATAGAGACCCTGAAATACCTTTACAGTAATGAACCATGTTTCTATTAATTATGTTTCCATTCCTAATATCCTCTTGGTATTTTCATGAATTTTTTTAGTTTATGTATGGTGGTGAATGGAATCATAGAAAATTTGTTGATTCACAATGTAAGGATGAAGTGTGGGGGTTATTATTAAGGGAATTTTAAAAGGTTTTCAAATCATTCATTGTAATCTATTTTTTCCCATCTTCCACAAATTACCTAAACACAAGTATTTGTGGGTGATTCCTCCCCAGAAAAAGGTGGCCTTAGGGGTTTTTTAAATTTAAAATCCCCTGACATGTGCTGCCTTCAGGGCCAAGGGAGTATAACACCACCATCTTTTTTGAAACCAAGGCTATTTCATGATAGAAATGGAGTCTAGTTTGTGTTTCTTTAAATATAATTTGATGATTAGGGAGTTTATAGGGAATGAATTATTATGGTTCATGATGAGAACAATGTTTAAGGTGACATTGTTTCCCAATGTTTTCCAACTTTTTCTATCCAATAATTGGAGATTTGAGAAACATATTTTTGGAAAAGGATGTTATGCTCAAGATTGAAGGTGAATATGAATGTTGTGCACAAGGTATGTTTCAGTGTCATCTCATCAAAATATGACAAAGAAAATAATCACACCCAAGATGATTTTTTTCATGAATGATTGGGTTTTGGGCAGGAGAGACTAACATGCCAAATACGTTGTCAATATTTTTTTTACACACGGCGATAATCCTGTGCATAGGGCGGTCATGTCCTACAAATATGTAGTTACCCCAATTCAAGATATATAATTTTTTAGAGTGAAGATCCGATGTCTCTTTTGTGTGAAATAGTTGCACATAGAAGAATTATGCACATTAAATATTATGTGCATGATGTTCCCTGAGTCTAAAAAGACCTAGTTAATCTCACAGGTTTGATTCACGAAAATCAGGGGCTGTGTGAATGAAATATTTTGCAAAAATCCAAAAACATTTTCACAAGTAGAGGTATTATGTGAAAGTGATGTGATGAGATTCTAACAGATTATAAATACCTGGTTCATTTGATCAATGGTTTTAAGTACATCAATTCAGGCCTAGGACACATGTAGAGTCTTGTACTATATAGGGATAATTTCTTCAATCCTAATTTGTTGAAGATACCTTCAAATCGATAAACTGATTAAGACTTCACTCAAGGCGGTGAACATGTGCGAGTCGATGGAAGTGTTATGAGGGATGTGATATATTATCCCTAAAATCTTGTAAAGGTAGTGTACCTAGAACATAGTAACTGTGTATGAACTTATATACCCCACAACTAGTTAATATTAGCAGATTCCTATATGACCAACACACTTTAAAAGTATTCTCCTCGGAATAGGCCTTTTTGGTGAACCAAGTAAAATTGTTGTCTTATCTCTATGCATGTGGTTGTTTTTTTCTACACATTCCATTCAGATAGGTTTAACTGGTTCCTACCAATATTGGAATAAGATCAATCACTTTAAAATAAAAAGTTGACATCCTTATTCACCCCTCCTATCTTTGGGTGTTCTGGGGTCCTTCACTCCTCGGTAATAAAATTAGGTGATAAACTCCATTGAAAGGAATCCTATTCCATTTGGGGAAAGCATAAGAACCCACCAACACCATGTAGGAGATCTACTAACACTACCAGGAAGAGGAGGTTCCTTGCTTCATTTTCTTCCTATCTCTTCTTTCATTTTTTTCATGTCTTGTTCCATTTTAAATTCGCAGACCCCTTCTTGTATGAAGGGGTAGAATTTTTAGTGGTTGGGAGAAAGTAAGTGGGATCCCTTTCTGTGATATTTTGATTTTTCAAAATTTTCAATCAGAATAATTCATTACTTTTAAATTAAAAGTTTTAAATTTAATTAATTTATTATTTTCAATTAAATTTCATTGATTTAAATATTATTCTTCCCATACCTGAATTATTTATTTTTTACACTAAATGGTTAATTTGTAAATAAATACAATTAAGGTTGTTTTTCAGTGATTACTAAAACACGTCATGAAATTATGATAGACTAATTTAGTTATTTAGGAAACATCAATACCAGATTTGGTATTTCATAATTAATTAAATGTTATTTCATTGAGATTCCTACAAATAGAAAATTAATTAAATATATAGAGAATAAAAGGTAAAATTGATACTCAATTTATTTAATCATTTTTCTAAAATCAAAATATTAATTTTTTTCTTACAATCTATGATGACATCAGAAAAGGGAAAACCTAACATAAATCTAATCACTTGACTCTCATTAAATATTCACTAAACACAAATAATATCTTGTTTTCATAAATCCTTCAAATTTTTTATTTTTCTTTTCATTAGTGACACCTAAATTAAAATAATTCTCCTTTGAAATGAATTTTTTTAATACCAATCATACTACACCATTAGGGTGGATTAATAGTATTTTCGACACCTCACAATAAGATTTTTTTAGTCATATCATAGTTGAATGATTTATATTTTTAATTTCATTAGGTGTGTAGTTTCACATTGATCCTAATAATAATATTATTCCTTATTTCCCAGTGAGAGTGATGATAATTAGTGAATAAACCCCAATGTAGTGGGGAAGGATAGGATTGTTAGAGTCATGTTTATTCTTTACATTTTTTTGTATAGATTATAATGTGAAAAATATACTATTAGATTACTTAACCATAAAAACTGAATGAACTTAGGTAGTGTTAATCAACACTGATATAACAATTTTTAATAAATATTATCCTCTATGATTAATCAACCATCTTTTCTCTCCATAAAAAGATTTCCTCAATCCAATAACTACATAATTTTCTTTTTTATATTTGACTCTATATTTTTTAAATTATTCTTATCAAACTTGTTCACTACAACAAACTGCCCATTTCCCGGCGGTTTTTTAGCGGCGGTTTTGAAAACCGCCGCCAAAAAAAATCGGGGCAGCTATTTCGCGGCGGTTTTGAAAACCGCCGCCAAAAAACCGCCGCGACACGCGCGTAATTTTTTTTTTTTTAAAAAAAAAAAAAAAAATTAAAAATAATTTTATGGGTCATTTAGCGGCGGTTTTAAACCGCCGCGAAAAAACCGCCGCGAAATGCAAGCGCGGGAAAAAAATAATAAAACCTAAAAAAAACCTAAGAAACTCTAAAATCACTAAAACGGTCATAACTTTTGACCCGGGAGTCCGCTGGAGCGCCGCGACCAGTCAAATCGAAGACATTGAAGAGATCTAGAGGCACATATGATGAAAACCCAGAGCCGATTTAAGGCCGGGAAGATATAAGAGTTATAAGAAAGTTGAAAAAAGTTTTCCAACTTCAAACGGCCATAACTTTCGCTCCGGGTGTCCGTTTTGGCTCCACCACATATCAAATCGAAGCCAGCGAAGAGAGCTACGCACTGGTTTGACAAAAGCAAGCTTCTGTCAAGGTTTTCGACCCCAAAAACCCCTCCGAAGGCCTCCAAAACCCTCTTTCCGTCACCGGTGCCCCTTCGAACTTGCCTTCAAACGGACCTAACTTTTTATCCGCGTGTCCATTCGGACTCCTCCGCCTGCCAGATCATAGCTCGTTCCATGAGCTTCAGTTTGACTGGTCGCGGTGCCCACATGGACTCCTGGATCATATGTTATGCCCATTTTAGTGGGTACCGGGTTTGTTATGTTTTTCGATGCCTCGTTTCTAGCACCCGTTCCCCGTCAGCTTTTTTTTAAATGGTCGTAACTTCTGATCCACCCATCCATTCAGTCTATTTCACATATCAGGTCGAAGAACATTTCCGGATCTTTGATTTGATTGGTCGCAGATCTGGAACGGACTCTCGGATCATAAGTTATCTCTGTTACTGTGAGTTCAATATTTTTGTCACTTTATGACTGTTTTAACGGGTTTTAACGGTTGCTCCATTTATTACTATCTATTATTGACTCCATGACTCCATGGATTATTATCATTATCAATGGGTTTGGGGGGGGGGTTATGATGATTATGTTGAATTTTTAATAGGTTTTTCAGAGTTGTCATGTTTTCTCATGCTTATCAGTGTTTCCCCATCCGTTTTCATGTGTTTTCATTATTTTCCTCCATTGTCATGTCTGTTCATGTTTTTTCATGCGTTTTATATATTATATCTTATTTATTATTATTTATTTATTGTTATTATTTATTTATTATAATTCATTGTTTCTTATTTATTATTATTTTTTATTTTTTTATTTGTTATTTATTATTTATTGTTATTATTGATTATTTATTGTTTATTATTTATAGTTTATAGTTTATTGTTTATTGTTTGTTGTTTATTGTTTATTGTTTCTTATATATTTTTTATTGTTTATTGTTTATTAAATATTAAATATTATTTATTTTTTATTATTATTTATTATTTATTGTTTATTATTTATTACTTATTATTTATCATTATTTATCATTATTCATTATTATTATGTATTTATTGTTTATTGTTTATTTATTACAATTTATTTGTTATAATTTATTTATTATTTTGTTATTTGTTATTTATTATTTATTATTTATTATTTATTATTTTTTATAATTTATTATAACTTATTATATATTTTTAATTATAGTTTATTTATTATTTATCATTATTTATTATTATTGTTTATTTATTATTATTATTTATTTTTTATTAATTATTATTATTTATTGATTATTAATTATTATTTATTATTTATTATTATTTATTATTATTTATTATTATTATTATTTATTGTTTATTATTTATTGTTTATTGTTTATTCTTTATTTTTTATTCTTTATTGTTTATTCTTTATTGTTTATTATTTCTTATTTCTTATTTATTATTTATTATAATTTATTTATTATTTGTTATTTATTATTATTAATTATTTATTATTATTATTTATTTATTATAATACATTGTTTCTTATTTATTATTTGTTATTTATTATTTATTATTCATTATTTATTATTGATTATTTATTATTGATTATTTATTATTTATTATTTACTATTTATTGTTTATTGTTTATTCTTTTTTATTTATTTTTTATTATTTATTTTTTATTATTTATTGTTTATTACTCATTTTTAATTATAATTTATTTATTATTTATCATTATTCATTAATATTATGTATTTATTATTATTTATTATTTATTATTTATTATTTATTATTATTTATTATTTATTATTTATTATTTATTATTTATTATTTATTATTTATTATTTATTATTTGCTATTTATTATTAATCGGTTATTATTTATTATTTATTGTTTATTATTTATTATTTATTCTTTATTATTTATTGGTTATTATTTATTATTTATTATTTATTATTTATTATTTATTATTTATTATTTATTATTTATTATTTATTATTTATTATTTATTATTTATTATTTATTATTTATTATTTATTATTTATTATTTATTATTTATTATTTATTATTTATTATTTATTATTTATTATTTATTATTTATTGTTTTCTATTTATTATTTATTGGTTATTATTTATTGTTTATTCTTTATTGTTTATTCTTTAGTATTATTTATTTATTATTTGTTATTTGTTATTTATTATTTATTATTTATTATTTATTCTTTATTCTTTATTCTTTATTCTTTATTATTTATTATTTATTATTTATTATTTATTATTTATTGGTTATTATTTATTATTTATTGTTTATTATTTATTATTATTATTTACTATTTGTTATTTATTATTATTTATTTATTATTTCTTGTTTATTATTTATTATTATTATTTACTATTTGTTATTTATTATTAATTATTTGTTATTTATTGTTTATTATTTATTATTATTTATTTATTTTTGCTATTTATTATTTATTCTTTATTATTTATTGGTTATTATTTATTGTTTATTATTTATTGTTTATTATTTATTATTATTTATTATTATTTAATATTTGTTATATATTATTTATTCTTTGTTATTTATTATTTATTATTTATTATTTATTTTTATTATTTATATCAATTAGTTATGTATTATTTGTCTTTTCAATTAATATATATATAAGTATATAATATTCTGTTTATTAACTATATAGTGAGATTGGTGTAGTGGTAAAGTGTGTTGAGTGATATCCATGAGGTTGAGGGTTCAAATCTCACCCAACGCAGAATTTATATATATTGCATGGGGCATGGGCATGGGGCATGTGCATGGCATGGGGAGTAATATAATAATATAATAATATAATAATATAATAATATAATAATATAATAAATACGAAAATAAATAAATACGAAAATAAATAAATACGAAAATAAATAAATAAAAATAAATAAAAAGAAAAATAAATAAATAAAAATAAATAAAAAGAAAAATAAATAAATAAAAATAAATAAAAATAAATAAAAATAAATAAAAATAAATAAAAATAAATAAAAATAAATAAAAATAAATAAAAATAAATAAAAATAAATAAAAATAAATAAAAATAAATAAAAATAAATAAAAATAAATAAATACGAAAATTAAAAATAAATAAATACGAAAATTAAAAATAAATAAATACGAAAATTAAAAATAAATAAATACGAAAATTAAAAATAATATGAAAAAGAATATAAAAATAAATATATACGGAAAATAAAAATAATATAAAAAAGAATATAAAAATAAATATATACGGAAAATAAAAATAAAAAAAATAAAAAAAAATTCATTTAGCGGCGGTTTAAACCGCCGCTAAACAACCGCCGCAAAATAAATAAATAAATAAATAAATATTTAAAAAAAAATTTAAACCGCCGCTAAAACATTTAGCGGCGGTTTAAACCGCCGCTAAAAAACCGCCGCGAAACGTTCTCCGGCGGTTCTTAAAACCGCCGCCAATAGTTTCCCGACGCCACATTTAGCGGCGGTTTTTCAAAACCGCCGCCAAACCATTTAGCGGCGGTTTAAACCGCCGCGAAACGAAAAAAAAACCGCCGCGAAATACATTTTTTGGTGTAGTGGTTGTTATTAAAATAAATCAATCCAAATATAAAAAAAGTTTACCAGGTTTAGGCTCCCATCATTCCCAATGGATCGGACTCTGCACATGACATCACTATGATTCAATATTTTAGATTTAGAAATTATGTTATATGAAAATAAATTATAAAAGTTTACTAAAATTATTCAAGAGGTGATGATTCCTTGGGGCGTGTAGTGTTTTTGGTGTGGTTTCTAGGGATCAATATTTAATTAGATGAAAAATATAGTACATGTTGATTTTTTGACTCATTTGTTTTCGTTTTTATATTTACAAAATTTTTGTTATATATAACATGAATGGGTGTTCTTGTTTCTATTATTGTAGATTCCAAGTATATGAACCATACTCTACATAATCAATAGAGGATATTGGATCATTAAAACCCACTTGAGTTTTATCTCAAGAACAAGTGTGATAGATCAATAATAGAAAATTAAGCACCCCATGAAATGAATGAGGAGTTGGAAAACATCACCGATATATCTTAATGAGCACTGTGTAAGACGAATCTTACTTATTATGGACTCTCATATATATATGTATCCACTTAAAACATTTTCAATACGTTGATATATTCTAAAAACCTTGAATCGAATCCCATGGTGTTAAAAATGATCAAAAACATTGTCTATTTCATTTTAATGAAAAATGATGACCCTCATAGTTATAATTAAAATTTCATGGAAATATTATATTGTCCAAAAAAATTATTAACCCTAAGGGGAGAGGGATAGGGTATTTAAATGATCCTATATCATATTTAATTGGAACACATCTCTCTTCTTCATGACCACTATGAATCAATAATTTAGAAATATTGAAAAATATGATTTCTAATTCGTTCACCCAATTAGTATAATCCAAGAAGAATGAATAAAAATATTAATATGCATCTAAAGTACTATGTCATACTACTTTGATTACATGGTTTTGAGTAGTCACAATATCCCAATTGGTTTTCAAAATTTAATGATGGAAATATCCCAGCTCCTTTAGTAACTATCTTATCGTCTATGAACTGAGAACATTGTTACACCAATGGAGGTGTATTGATGTTCTCCAATTTTCTTCTATTTGATGATCTTTATAGAAACATTCCAATGAGAAGTTATAACACCCCAAAATATTAGATTGTGTTTTCCTTTAAATAAATATTATGATGAATATCTTGTAACAAACACAAAACCAAACTAAATATGATAATGGGTTTTATATGATAAAAAGTAAAATAAATTATATGGTAGGAAAATGAAACATTTTTATTAAAATAAATTATTCTAATAAAATTAAATAAGGTTAATATTTAATTAATAAAATGTCATTCATTATAGAGAAATTGCTTTAAACCATTTTTCATATTCACATTTGAGAAATAATAACAATAAAATGTATTGATAAATATTCAATTAATTATTAGTAAAATCAATTAATAAAAACCATATAATTATTATATAATTATTAATAATTATAAATAATAATCTAAAAAATTCATGATAAATAGAAATGTTTATTTGTTTACAAATATTATTTTCATTTAATATATTATGTTCTATTTAAAAGATAAATTTATCACATTTAGAGTATTAAATTTTTTAATTTTTAATATATGTAAAAAATTATTAATCATTTATATATTGATTATAATTTTTTTATAAATTAAAACAAAACAATTTAATATTATATAGAGAAATTTTTCTGATAGCTGATTTTAAGTGTGCAATGCATTTTAATCTGTATAAATTAAATTAAACACTAATTATAAATTATTTTGATTATATATTTTTTAATATTATGAATAGAATAAATTAACAATATTTTAGTGGTTCTTATTAGGTATTTAATGAGAATAAATTAATTTTTTTCTTTGATGATACATTTCCTTAAAAATGGTTTTTAAACATTTTTTGTGGGAATATTATAATAATTTTATCCCACCTTCATAAATTGTGTTTAACAAAAAAGATTCTATATTTGGAATTATGATATACAAATATATGAATAAGGTTCCATTTTTTATTATAAGGAAATTTTTTTATAGTAGAATTGTATCCCCACAATTTGTGTTAAAAAGGCTAACGAGGGGGTTAAACTAAGATGTAAGGATAAAAATGAAAATAAATTTGTCTAAATTTGATTTTATGAGTGTATTTAGACCCTAAATTATCATATATTAGAAACTTTATCCATTTCATGACACTTTATTATATTATTTTATTACATTTATATTATAAAATTAATATTTACAAAATTGTCTCTCTCGCTCACTTAATACTTTTTGATGATACTATTAAAGACAAAAAAAATTATAAACGGTTAAAAATAAAATTATTTATTATTAATTTGTTTTAATTTTTTATAATAGTATCATTATCTAAAATTATCATGAAACATCGACATAACACCTGTGAAAGACGTAAAAAATCAACTAAATTGTATTATAAATGTTAAAAGTGATATGGTTTGGATTAATAATGGTTTTACACAAATCATATAGAAAATTCTGAATTATATGTGATTATTTAAGTTCTTATAATCTAAATCCATTTTTATATTTTTTTCTTTAAATTCCAATTATATGAATAGAATTGAAAATGGATTTAATGGGTATTTTTTGTTAAAAGAATATTTTATTACTTGATTAAAAAATCATAAAAAATATTATATTTATTAAATTGTATGGGAAATGGTATATAACAACATAAATTAACCACTTATAATCATGTTTTAGTTTTTAAAGTTTCTTTCTTGACCCTTAAATATTGAATATTTATGAAAATGTTAAAGATTTAATCGAATAAAAAAACTCAATCTAATATTTACAAAGACACATATGATTTCATATTTCTCTAAATATTATACCAAAATCATAGTATAAAAATAAAATTTCACATCACAACTCCATTTTATTGACTATAAGCCTCTTATTCAATTTCTTTAAGACTAATCGAATGGAGGATATCAAAAGAAGAGACAATCACCTTTATCGATTTATTTCAAGTATCGTTCTTCTTAAACTCCTAAAAATATTGTATAAACTTATTTAAATAATTAAATAAATATAATTATTTTACTAAAATGTTATTATATTTATGTAATATCCATTATCCTGATCCTTTCTATCTTTTAGGAAATAAAAACGTAGCTCATATGTACGTACAAACAACGTCTGCAAAAATTATGTATTTCATTTTTCATCACTGCCTATATAGATGGAAATAAAGATTTATTTAGTGAATAAATATTTGATATATTATATAATTAATATTATATAAATACAAATCACTATCTACCTTCCTTTTTTCCATCATTTGGAAAATGATAATTTCACCCATGCATATGTGCATATTACCGCCTCCATGAAAAACATATATCATTTATATTGATTTTTACAAAGATTTATTAGTAAATGAATATGAATAAATTATAATAGAATAGAATATAGTAATATAAATTTAAATATGTTTTTGAAATATATGTATAATAATTATAAATTTATTATACCAGATATCAGAACATGTCCGACTAAGAAAAATTTCTAGGTAAGGGTTTATGTTTCAATCTCACTTTTATTCCGGATTGTTGTTCTTGAATATACTTTAGGGGAATTATATGTTATTAATATATTAAAACCCATTTATTTTATTATAATATGGTTATTTCTTAAGATTATAATTATTATTTTCATTTTCTCAATCTTTGGTACTCAAAAGCACCAAATGAATGATTATATGGAAAGCCAACATTATTTATCAGTTTTCATCATGAATATTTTCCTCCTTATACATATTGATTTTTTTAAATTTTATTCCTAAATTACTAATTAATGAATATTTATCTAAAATTTGGATTTATTTTCATAATATTAAAACAAATATTCTTAACATTTTCGGTACAAGTCATTTTTGATTTCCATTACCAAAGTCAGAGAAGATTCTATTTTTATCATTTTCTAAATGGAGGGGTTTTCCCACCATCAACATCATTAATAATTATTTATATTCTTTTATATGTTTTTATTTTTTTACAATGTACCATATATTTCCATTATATTGGTAATTTTTCATTTATTTATATTAAAATAAAAGGATATTATTTTCTTAAAAGTTTTAAAAGATATTTCATTTCACTTATGTTAATTTTTATCCTTTTCTCCACATTTACTTATATAAGCATGGTTTATTTTCAATATTTCATTATTATATACTACTTTACAAATTTTATTTTGAGAATTCTTCTTTAAAATTTATGAAATGTGATCAATATGTATTTTATAACTCAATTTTTACAAAAAAGATAGAAAAGTATTAAGAATGTTCTTTAAATTTTCACTTCTATTTTTCTATCTATATTCTAAAAGAAATACCTTTACAAAAAACTTTTTTCCAAAGAATTGATGGAATCCTTTCATCCCTAACCTATTTATGAATTATACCTCATTTTACACATACGGATTTTTTCTAAGACCTCTATCACTCTTTATTATTCTTTTGACAATTGTTTTATCCTTTACGGAAATGCTCTTTTATACGATGGATATATTTAGCATCATTTCAATGTCTATTAAAATGTATACTCATCATTATATATTATGTGAATTGAAGGAATCATACTCAGAATGTTATTCTATTAACTAGTTATATATTGATGTTTTATATAGTTGATTCAATATGGTTATTCATTGATTGTTAAGTCATATTGATTTTACTATTCTTTCAAAAGATGATTAATTCATTAGAAATTTGAATGTGATGGGTGGGGTCTATTATAGCTCTTTGATGCATTTGGTACGTCACATGACACAAATTAGAATGAATATCCTGGTGTATGACATACCCTATAATTAATATTTCTTGGAAGAATGTATTGAAGGTATTTAAAATTTATTGAAATCAGGACTTGATGATAATTAAGATGATATGGAACATGGCCTTGATGGCAAGATCATGATATCTGGGAAGGAGGCCTTTATGTTATGATCATGATGTCTTGGCTCAAGGATTATGATTTATGACATTTTACATTCCATCATTATGAAATGAGTTATTTCTTTCCATGTGATATTATGATCCATGAATATATTTCATTCTCAAGTTATCAAATATATAAAATTTTTATTTATTATTCACATTTCCATATTTTTATACCATATGTATTTGTGAGAGAATCTATTGTACACAACCCCTTGTAGGGTGTATGAGCTCACCATTATATATGATTTCCTTTCCCTAGGGTATCAATAGGATATCAATAACTGATATCACAAATGTAATTAAAAGAAAAAGAAGGTTTTCAAGTAGTTTATAAGTTTTTATTTATATTTACAATGTAATATATAAATAATATATCTATATAGTCTTCAGCACTATTAATCATTTTAATTCATTTGGAATAGATTTATAGTATCCTATACCAATTTAATGAAGTAAACATGAGTTTGGGTTACTGGAGTTAATGTTGTTATAGTTATTATCAATAAATGTTTTTAAGAACCATGATAACTAGATATTAGAAGAACATAACTATCACAAGAATTATAATAAATCCTTATAATGCCCAATTAATTTTACCTTAATTAAAATTTTTATGATATGGACCAATATTAATTATTTTTTGAGCTACTTTAGTGTATGAAATTGTGTATAGATATATTATAGCATATTTAATGGAAAATATATCAACATCCATACTCTATGTAAGGATTTAACTTCTTAGAGAATCAATAATGATTGAGTTAGAGCTGAGAAAATTATAAATATATTTAGGTAACTTATGTCCAATATCCATTGTTATATTGAATAGATTGTTTCCGCATAGCATGGTACAACAATTTTGGATCACTTCATGTGAAATAAACCTTATTCATTCAATAGAACCACTAATCCATAAGTAGTTAAGAAATGAATTAAGTCACATGAAAATACATTTTGATACTTTTTATGTAATGAGAGGGTGAAATTTATACTAAAAAGTATTATTTAAAGGGAGAAAATGATCAATGGGGGTCATTATTTCAAAATTATATGGCGATGAATGAGATAGAGGGCATGGAATGGAATAATTTTAAGGTGATATTATTTATAAAATATATTCCTGTTGAGAAATGAGTTGATTTTGAAAATAAATTTTCAAATTTGAGTAAAATGGATGAGGAAAATGTTAGTATGTATGAGGATAACTTTCAAGATTATCATGGCATGCTATGTACTATGAATGTAATCTAGAAAGAAAGATTGATCATTTCATTTATTGGTTAAAGACTATAATCTGAATATTGTTACTCTCTAAAAAAAATTCCACATCCAAAGATATAATATCATGTTCCATCATAGTGGAGAAGAAACTCTACATGTTTTATATTTTCAATGGAAAGAAAGATATGGACATGATGATTATAATACCCCCTATGAGTTACCACTGATTAGTGTCTGGGTTGGATTTTCTAGAATATTTCAAGCATGAATCCTCACATTCCATAGGTTGTTGACTAGTGGTGATGGTTTTTTAGGATACAATAGGGAGACTACACCATCATGTTCGAGTTGAAATAGCAATTGAATAACATTAATCACATAAAACATTAATGATAACAATATAAGAAGGAAGAGTCAAGTGCCTATAAATAACATCAGTATAATGTTCTATAACAAAATGAAGGTACCACAAAGGACATGAGAGCCACTCTGGGAAGAAAATATAGAAAATATATAAAATAATCAAAAGTAACGAAGCTAGAAGAAAAATATCCCAATATGGTCTCGAG
Organism: Viscum album; assembly: GCA_963277665.1. Lineage (NCBI taxonomy): Eukaryota > Viridiplantae > Streptophyta > Magnoliopsida > Santalales > Viscaceae > Viscum > Viscum album. The sequence goes on along the minus strand of OY728167.1, from coordinate 228,382,755 downwards.
TCATTCTCGGTACCATCATCCAAACACCACTAATTAGTCATGGCCAATCTCCATGAACCGACCCCTTACCCTTATCTAAACATGTAGTCTTGATGTCTATTCAGTTACTGACCAATGACGTGGGTAGGGTGTAAGTAAAAATAAGCATCCCATGACCATTGATGTCCTTAAATAAAACTTGTATGGGATGTATGTTCATGAAATGTGCTACAATCATGTTATTAAATTACAAAAGGTAAATACAATAAATAAAAAAAACTAAGAGTCTGACAGTACGATGGATCTCATGGTCGAGTATACTAGGTTTGGCCAGTTCCTGATGTCTTTGAGCACATAAAAGTACCATGCCTCCTTATGTGACCACCTTGGAACCCGATCCTTCTCAAAACCAGAACCCAATACATTACATACTTAGACTAGTTCAGCATATCGCTAAACCCAAGAAACCATATATTCATTTCTATAACACCATTAAATTCATGTAAAACCGGACTATGAGTTTTTCTCGTTGGCCTCATGTTCAATTCCTTTTTATCAGATCGAAATTGTCTCTAATGTCATGAAAAACCACTTAAATATAGTTGTATAAATTAATTATGTCAAACTACCACTAAAAGCATGTGAAATCTACTTCAAGAGAATTTTCCAATTTCAATAGGTCAATATACTATTAAAGGCATATGAAAATCACTTAATGAGTGTTTTCTAACTTCAATATGTCAAATTTCCCATAAAGGCATGTGAAAACTTCTCTGTGATAATTTTTAAATACTTCGAGTCAATCCATCAAACCATTTATATTAAATTTTTCAATTCATTAATAATTTTGAAATCACATACACTCATTAAAGTTTTTGAATGCACCGATTTATATTCCATATCACAAAAGGGAAACTTAATAGATTTCATTTTATTTTATACATGAACATTTATATTTTCCCTTACATGGCACATATCATACCATGGAAACCACATTATAAATTAACATTTACCAATTACAAATTTATTTATTACATTAATTACATATTTATTTTATGGTGAGGCCAACAATATGACTATTTCATTTATCATGTCATTGGTGAATTTTTAGAATCAGGGGATCCCCATGGGTTCACCACTCATGTAGGCCCTTAACAGTTTATCTAGGGAATATAATCACTATAATAACATATTATAACACAATTATTATTTTAAAATTTTGAAGCATGACATGGATGTGTGACTTCACAATTCATCAAAAAAAAAGAGTGAGACTATGGGTATTAATTAGGTACACCTAAATTAGTCTTATGGGAGTCCACATGTCGAATATCCTCCTTCGATTTGAGATGAAATAAAAGGAATAAAAGAAGGAAAAAAATCCCTAAAAATATATTACATTATTTTAATGGGTAGGACTTAATAATAGTTACTTGTTCAATGAAGAAAAGAGAAAGGAGGAGTCCTAGAATCACATTAGTCATAAAAATGCACAAAATAACTCTAGAAATGGACCAATTTTATAGGATAGTAATCAAGGTGATTATAAGAGGAAGTGGGAATCATGAGGCTACCATAGGTATTTGAATGAATGAGAAGATTGGGCAAGATGGTATAAGGAATAAGGGTTAAATGACCCAAAATCTGCCATTTTAAAAATTCTCCCATTAGACCACTGTCTAGCTTTTAGGATTCCACTGGCTAGGTAGTGAACCTATTATCCCTACATGGCTACTGGTTTGTCAATTTCTATCTTGTGGGACTGTAACAACATGATCCAATCCCAAATCCTATCCCTAGGACTCGTTTTATATTAACTCCAGTTGTACCTCTAAAAAGATGCTAAATTAAAAATTATACAAGAGTTTTAGCTGAAAATTAAAGAATAACATACCTCAAAATAAATATGGGTTATTACAACCACCCCCATTATATTTCAAATCATCCTCAGGCTAGACTCCTGAGCATAATGGAGCTTACTCGAATAACAACTATGACTAGTAGGAATAGACATTAGAATACTTCTCTCACATCTCTTCCTTGTTACACCCATATAACTAAAGAAAATTTAATATATGAATACTATTTACACATATGGTACTCTCATTATGTCCAATGATACAAATGATATGTTCTATAAAAGAATTATCATCCTCCAGCTCGATGTCATAAATATCTATAACATGAGATGGGTATGAATGAAATCATTGAAGCTTTGAGACATGGAATACGAAATGTATAGTATCATGAAATAATATCCATTTATTATACCATGGTACTAAATTTATCAGTCACCTCAAATATTCCTATAAATATTCATTCCAACTTCCCTAGGCTCTAAATCTGATGCTTCCATAGCCTGGGTGAAATCTATAAGAAAAGTAGCCTCCTAATTCAAAATCTAAGAGATGATGTCACTAAATGACATCAGATTGATGTATAATTTGATCGATTTTCATATTATTCTTAATTAATTTAATATTCATAGTGGTATAATTCGTGAGTCTTGTCCTAATTAATGCTTACTCTCCCACTTCTAGCATATATAAAGGTGATCAATAAAACATCCAATACAAGGCCTCAGAAGGAGTAATTTGAATTGATTCATGGTATCATTTATTATATAAAAATTTAACTAAGTCCAGATTACTCTTCAAAGAGCTTATAAAATTGAGGGAACATGTCTAAAATATGTCCTCCAATAACTATATAGTACTCTCTGATTTCCCATATGTTAGTGAATGATAAGTCGTACTGAGGTGTACCTTCATGCCCAAAACCTTATGAAATCCATTACCAGATATCTATGTGATGTGTGTATCCCTGTTATAGGTTATGATTTATGGCACCCCATGAAAAAATACTACCTCACAGAAATATAATCTTCTGATAATCTAAATAGAAGAATATTCCTTGATCACCAAGAAATGAGATAGCCATTTAAAAAGGTTTACAACAACCCAAAAAACATCATGAACTATGGTCATCCTCAACAATACCATAAAAAATTCCATCATTAGAAAAATACCATTTACAATTTTTAATTGGTAATGACTATAGAATGTGGAAGGTCATTGGTGCTAAAACTTCACATACTAATCGGTGTATCATTGTGTGACAAAACCTGTTATATATTTATTTATTTTAGACCACTAATACTATATGTTTATATTATGGTACATTTTGCTTAGAAATAGATGAAAAACCCAATTTGAGGAATGTAAGTCACTCATAAAATCATCATTCATGATCATAGAAAATACCACTTATCCCCAAACATAAAAAACCTCATCCGAATCCAGAGACCAATAAAGTAATGAATGCCCACCATAAATAGTATCCCTAATCACCATGTATTCTGAGTTTAAGTCCATATGCACTTAACCATATCCAAAAGATAATGATTTATCAACAAAGAAGTATGATATTCTTGACCATCGTACTCTGGAACATCAAGAAGTAGTTCATAAAAAAGTGCTATAATTTTCCAATCACAACCAAACTCCCAGATCAGCTAGGTCTGAGTCTCTTACTGAAGGAATATTTGACAATGTCTCACTTTCCATGAGTGTACGATAGCTTTAAATTAAATGAATTTAGGAATTCAACCCTATTACTATATGGAATGTTTATATAAAAATGATAGAATTGGTATTTTAGGAATTTACGATTTGTACAAACAATAAACCTCTATCCCCAAATGTTGTGTGGCCAACATCTCAAAGCATGAAAAACCTCAACCATCTACAAATCATATGTTGGTTAGTTTCTATTCAATGAACTCATCTATATGGACACAAAAATTGACTACCCACCCATCCTTCATGCACACTTCTCCCAAGCCAATACTTAAGGAATCACAACATAGAGTGTAATCCTTACCTAGACCCGGTAAGGTCAAAACTAGTGTAGAATTAAATACATTATTCATATCCACATATTTTTCCTCAAAAGAATCATACTAATCAAGCATCACTCCCTTATAGATTAGTAAATTCAATGGAACTTGTAAGTGGGTGTCCCAAATAAATTTATGAGAGTATTCAACCAACCCCAAGAAGTTACAGATCTCAAAGGTGTTCTTGGGTTTACCCCAAGAAAAATTTTCCTTTACCTTCTCAATATCTAATGACACCCCTAAATTAGATATCAAATGACATATGACTTGAACTCAATCATGCATGATCATACACTTTAAGAGCTTTCAAAACATCAGATGCTTTCTATGTACTCTAAACACGACCTCCATCTGTCAAGAATACTCCTCCCTTGGCATGGAGTACAACAAAAATTCATTAAAATAATATATAAAAGGGTAAAAATAATGATGGAAGACATAATAAATTAATTCCATGAATACCGTGGGAATGTTCATCAATATAAAAACCATTACAAGGTACCCGTACAGGCTATACCTGCTTCTGAATTATGTATGAGTAATATTAGATGGTTGGAATCATGGAATCCCAATCACAATTCAGTATTTTAAAAAACTCTGGCACCCTTCATCTAGTAAAATAAATCATTGATTCAATGGTGTGAATATCAATTTTTAACCATTATCTTGTTAAGATTTTGGTAATACATGAATAAACTCAAATAACCATCCACCTTCCTGGTGAATAGGACTAGAGAACCCAAAGGTTATGTACCAGGATGTATAAAACCCTTTTCCCACAACTCTTATAACTATGATTTAAATTCCCAAAGATCTACAGGTTCTATCCTATAAGTGGGAATGCAAATATGTTCTATACATGAAATTAGTTCAATTGTGAATTAAATCCCATAGTCGGGTGGTAATCATGGAATGTAATCAAGGAATAAATTATAATATTCGTTGATAATGGGAGGAATGACTGGATGGAATGTATGTCCCTTATCTAGAATGAGGATAGAAGCCTAGGTTGTGACCCCACCTAGTCAGTGATGATCAGGTTCTATATGACCTACTTGATCATCCCACTCACTATAATAGTTAAAGGTATCACACTATAGATATGTTAAATACATACCTTGGAAATAATAATCGATCTAGTTTGTATATCTAAGGATCAATTCAAATATAAAGATCCCAAAAAAAATTCACCGATCTCCAACACAAATATGTCCTAGAGGAAGAAATAATCACCAACCATCAATACACCATCCACCCAACTGTGAATTCCATCTGAATGTATACCTAAGGGACTATCCTTAAATAGTACTCTATAAATATATTTCATGATCAAGACCATTCATCCCATGGGATGAATAAAGATAAAGGAATACATATATCCTATATCAAATAAAATAAATTAAATAGTATATACCACTTGGATAGACTTTAAACCATGGACAACCTAATGTCTTAGTCTGTTAGAGTAAGATCAATGACATGTAACTAGCCTACCTCATAACCCCATACCCCAACCTAACTCCCCTAGGTTATATTACCTTAATTCTTATGATATCCCTATCCATGGAACCCATTTTCTCTACTATGTCTTGAATAGTTAGTAGAACTCCCACTACCAGGCCACTGAGATATAGCTGATCCACCCCCAGAACCCAGTACTGATCCAGATCCTCTTCTATAGGATCATGTTGAGTACTCATCTAAAACTGTAATAAATGCACCACATTTACACAATAATTGAACTCCTTGGGTGGTCAGGTATACTTAAACTCATCATTCCATCAGACACTACACTAATAACACTACACCACATCTTCCCCTAATGAAGGAAGAGAAGAATCACTATCAAGCCTAGACCATCCACCATTATTCTAATAGGTGTCATCTATATGACCCTTCCAACTACCCAATAAATCAGCACTACAACTTCCCATTGAATAAGACTACATAGACTAATGTCTCTAAAAACAATTTCTCTTAAAGACGACAATTAACCATCCTTGAAAAATAAGTGAGGTGGAACACATTCAAAAACATTATGTTCACGTTTTAAAGATCAAATTTATATGGTTTGTTTTATTTTATCCATTATTACCCTTAATGAGCATTTTATCTCACCCTTTATATGTTTTATTTTCCCCAGGATATAAAGAAAGGTTTTAGGTAAGGAAAAAAAGGGAAGATCTTTATGGGAGATGTTGAAGATCTTTCACTAAGATTAGAAGATTATATTCCAAATTTCCAAAGACACTAAACTATTACAGTCCTTTGGTGTCTGTTTTTGTTATGTATTAGGTATTCCACAAAAGTAATATATTGTCCATGTACGTCCTGATATGGGTCTCTACAGTTGGTATCAGAGGAAAGGTTTAGTTATCATTTGGAATCTAGGATGCGAAAACATTAGTGAAATCCCTAGGGATATTTCTATGGTATGTCTAGGGATGTCTATAAGTTTAGGTATAATAATAGGTTATAGTCCTAGAATTATGATAACAATAATGAATAACCTAGTATTAAACCTATGATGTTAGATATTGAAATTACTCCCCTTGATTATGTTGTTTTCCTGGCATGATTTTTCCTCTCACACTATTCTTTTTGGTTTTTATAAAATTGATGGAAACTGGATGATTCATGTTAATGAAGAATATGATGTACAATGGAATGATATTATTCCTAATCAAGAAAATGAAATGGGATTTGGTAGGCGAAACATCGTTATTATGCCTAATCAGCAATCTCATAATATGATCAACAATCTCAACTTTGGTAAGTTTTCGGACTCAGTTAATAAGAGAAAGAAGGAGTTTCATGATGATCATATAGGAAAGGAAGTTAAATTTTCCTCATGTGAATCATGTGGGAAGGGACAACAAGGAGAATGTTTCAAAGGAACTGAAAATGCTTTGGGTGTTGAAAAGAAGGACCCAAAGCCATTAATTGCAAAGGAAAAGGATCAGTTAACACCATGGACAAGGATAATGGTATTGCTAAGACATTAATAATGGTTAAATGTTTTAAATGTATAATGTATGGGCATTATGCAAACCAATTCCATAAGGGAAAGTCCCATGAATAGAATCAGCATGGTCGTATGGGAAGTATTTATGTTGTTGATGATGAAGAGACTACAAATGATATGTGAGATGAAAGAATTGTTGAAGCTCGGTCAATGTTTTAATAAGGTAGGGGAATGATTTATGTTCATCATGAGTTATGTTGTATAGGTAATGATACTATTGAATAAAGACACATATAAGGATTGTTACACTATTGTTTTTCCAAAGGTATTTGAAAGTATATGTTGAATGGTACCGGTAACCATGAAAAGTGACTGAAATATTTTTCAAATGAAGATGATATGTTCATAAGGAAGGGATAAAGAGAAAATTAAATGAGCTCATGATTGATATAAGGAAAAAGTTATATCATGGTTTGAGTATATATAAATTTTCGGATTTTGGTATGTAGAAAGAGTTATCTTTTGACAGCATTCATGTTTTCACTAAGGTTCAATGGGTATTCATTTTTCAGGAGAATACATTATTAAGGAATTAAAATGTTTTGAATGTGACCAACAAGACATATCTTATGATATATAGGGTTAAATGACGGTATTTACATTATTGGTAGATGACCTCTCTATCAATCATTTTCCTTATACTGTGAGTTTGGGTAAGACATAGGATTATAATAGATTAATTTAGACATCAAATAGTATTTTTTAAGGCTATAACTTTTAGATATTATTTTTGGAATGTTATAATAGTATTGTTTTAGAAAAAGGACAACTCATAGGACGAGATACAACCCATCGCGTCGGACAAGGATGCGGGAATGAAACCAACTACTGAAGTGAGACAGGCCTTTATCGCCTACCACTAGCCTACATGAAGTCCCTGGTTAGTATAAATTAGTTTCAATTTATTATGTGGTACGATATACGACGTATACATCCATTTTAGGAACCATATACAACTAATATCACCATATATGGACTTATGTATATAACTTTTTCTAACCTTATGTTTGAGATAGATGGAATGACCTATCATTCTATCTCATGATCTGCTAACACTTCATGGAAGAAAAATTCAACTTCATTTATTTAAGAGATGAAGTGGAAATTGTTCAAGGCACAAACAACTGTTAGATTTTACCAAAATCATATAAGTGTTTCTTCTAATTCAAAATATTCAACATTAGAGAAATGATATTGAAAAACAAAAATGTTTTCCTAGTGCTCTTATATCCGATGAATCAGATGGTTCCTTAGATCATCACAAATTTATGGCTTTGTTATTGTTGCCTTTTTTATAGCCATGTTCTATACCACTCTCCATCAGAACATGATGGTTATATTTCTCTTCCATATACATATTTTCACCTATGTTATCATATGTGTAATCCCAATGATTAGTTAATTTGGGTAACTGTTATGTTTCATAATTTAGTTTTCAAAGTTATTTTTTGGTAGTCATTTTTTGATGTGTGTTTCTATTAAAGAAACTTTCACGTAGTAAACCATTCATAACCCTGATGAATTTCGAGGGCAAAATTCATTTTATGGGGGGTAGAATGTAACACCCCGAAATTTTAAGAGAAGTATTATTTTTAATTTATTTTATGTCTTGTGTTGTATCACACACCAAGATTATCTTGCGTTATACGCAACACCGTATTAGCTTGCAGTATACGCAACACTATTCTTGGACTGTGTTACACAAAATTTCAAGTTAGTTTGATAGAAGTTATTCTACGCAACATTGAGTGTATATATATATATATATTCCATGTATAAATAAAATATGGTTGGATTCAATTATACACAACAACAAAGGAATCTTGCAATACACGCAACCCTAAGTTGGCTTGCTTTATATGCAATCACGACCTTCCACAATAGCATGTATTGTATGCAATACCGAGTTTCACTAAACAATGATTTGTTATTAAAATATTATATAAAATAATTGTTATGAATAGTAATACCCACTTTTTTAAATTTTATAAATTTTATCTTTCGAAATGGACTGCATTTTTGGATTTGGAGTATCGAAATTATCCTCGGGTAAAATTTTGGTATTTTTCTGAAAACATTCAATTTTTGATGAATAATGAATAACACTAAGTTATAGTTTAAAACCGAATTTTTATTTAAATAATTATTTATTTTATTTAAATTTATTTTAGTTCAAAATAGATACAAAAATACATATATAAGTTCAATATAATTCATTGGATTCATTTTTTAATAATTTTAGATATATAAAAATTTTATTGAACATTTTATCGTCTTTTACCCACCTCCTAGGAGCATTTTCAATTGTACATAAAACATAATTTTACCACTTCTGTGAGTTGAATTTCTAAAATTTGAGAGACATGGTTAATATAAAGTAGTAAAATGTGGTTCAATAAGATAAAAATAATTTTTGCTGAATAGTAACTTTTTACTTTTATTTACCACGGTTAAAAGTAAATAGGGTTATTAAGTGTAAAAATTAAATTATTATTAACCTAAAACACGTCCTAATTCTATTGGATAAGTTTAATTAAGCAAAAACAATCTTAGGAATAAAATATTACCCTTTAGGTCCACTTGGATTAGATTAGGACATTTATTATTATTTTATTTAAAGAAGAGTTAAAAGAGTCAAAATCAATGTTTAATAACTAAAACATTTTTAATATAGGGTTATACATAAGATAAATTCGAATATAAATATTAATTTGAAATCAAAGAAAAATTCATAGATAATGGTATTTTATTTATAATTTTTAGACATGAAATAATATAATATAATTATAACACAATGATGATGCAGTAATTACCTTATTAATGAAATATTAACATAATTGATGTTATAAATACCCAATTAAATGTAATTTGAGAATTTTTATAAATTACACTAATTTTATAGGTTAATATGAAATTTTGTTATTGATTTAATTAATTTTTTTGAACTAATAATGCTGTTATAATTTTCTCAAAAATCAATTACCAAATAGTGTCAAAATTGGCATAAAATAGTTTTTAAAACAAATATTGTATTATTAATCATTAGTCTATTCCTAAAAATCTATGTTCAGGTGAAATTACATAGATAATGTTATATATATTAATAATTAACCACTTGGGGTTCGTTTTTCTTGTTATAGTATGTTTATTAACCATATAGTGTATGAAAACAAGAAGACACGGTAAAAGTTAAATTATTTAACATAGTGTTAAATGTTAATGATACGGTTAAAATAGTAACCTAAACTTGTCTAAAACCTATTGGATGAGTCTATTTCAACCCTCCCCACTTTATCTTAGAAATCAATCAATTTGGAGCTATTATAAATCGAATATGACTTTATTATAAAATAATATTTTAAGTTTTTCCTAAGGTGCCCCTCTCCTCCTTTATAAAAGGGCACCTCCTCCCTCTTCTATTTACAAAATTTTGAGCCTTAATGCTCAATAAAACCCTCAAAATTTACCTTCTCAACTTCCCTGGATACATTATAGAGGTTCGGGTCTCCTCAAAAGTCCCACTCTAGTACCTTAATAGGAATCTTAAAAGAGGTGTGTCGAAGAAGAGGTAATCTCTTCTACCGATTCTTTCAAATTTCTTTCTTCTTCAACTTATTCTTCTTTAGTTGTTTCATTATAAATTAATAACATAAGTATCACTAATATACTTATATGTTATTATAAATATGAAACAACCCCATTTCACCATCTACCCATCCTATGGAAAACGAAATCACCGCGCGTGCGTATGTACGGAATACTGTCTCCACGCCGTGGTGTAATCTATTTTCCACCACAACCTTACTTGGATGGGTATAATGGTGTAATGAATAACTATATATGGTTATTATAACATCATACTAATTCTGAGATTTTATACAATACACTCCAATTCCATTCAATAATTATGGGAACAATATCATCGCTCGTGCGTACGTACGGATTACCGTCTCCACGACGCGATGATATTCATTCTCCATGTTAACCATTCAAGAATGATTATAAAGTATATATAATGAATAATAATGAAATATATGAAATAATGAAGCTAATGGATTTATGTATATATATATATATGTCATCTATTACTTCCATTCAAGTCAATAATGAAAGGAAAACATCGTTCATGCGTACGTACCTCCTACCTTCTCCTTGAACGGTGTATTTCATTTCATTCATCTATAAATAATATATATATATATATTGAATATATATTATATATAAATCATGATTTAAATTATGGAAGTAATTAAATCATGATATAAGTAATAATAATATCAATAACAACAAGTCCAAGCACGTACGATAATGAAAACGATTTTACCCAAAACGCTGCTTTAACATTGAATTTACAAAAGAACGGGTAATATAAATTCATAAAAGACCCATATATGATATCATAATAATTAATATTATTCTCTAATAAGTAAGTGAAATTATTTAAATCATTATACATGAGGTTCGGATACGTACTAAGCATATCGGACCAATGGTAAGGGATAATTTTGCAATCTCATTTTTATCTGAGATTGCTTATATGTAAGTATTTACTGGGGTTATATTTTTCATCCATGTCCATAAAAATGTTTTAAATAAGGTGTTTAATATTCTTCCATGTATCTTTAAAGTCATTTTTACCCCTCTTTAACTTTTACTTTGTGTTATGGAGGGAATCTTTCTTTTGTTTACAATATGTGGTACTTTTGGACTTTTCCATTAAAAGTACGAGGAGAATGTTTTTTTAACTTATATGGAATGAATGGATTTTTTATGGTTTCATAACGCCTAATTTTCAGGAATATTACCCTATAATATTTCATTATTATTTTCAACAAAATACTTTTCTTTTAAAATTTCATGTCATTTTGTGAAAGGAAAATGATTTTGAAGAAGAAGGATATTTTCCTCAAGAATTCATTTCAAGTGTTTTATCAAAACTATTTCCCATATAATATTAAATTATTCAGTATGATTATGTTTCAAGTATAATGTCTCTATGATTTACATGGTTTCAATTTTCTTATGATGAAATTATATCCATTTGTTTTATAAGGATTATTTTATAATGGGATGATGTTTAGGAAACCCATTTTAATCTTTGGGTTATGATGAATGATTTATGTTTATGTTGTGGCACACATAAGAATGTTTTCATTATGAGATGGGTGGGACCTATATCTCCCTCCATTGCATTGGGTAACTATTTCTATCTCAAGATATAGACATGACTGGAATGGTAAGTTAATCTGGTTCAATGTTACAGGACTGGAACGAGGAGAAAAATTTATTCAGAAAGGGACTTTGTCCACTAAAATGGTCTTCGTAGCAATGCCTTGGATACTATAGAAATCATATCATGTGATTAATGGTTTTACAAAATTAAATGTTTTATTCCCATGAAATTTTATCATGATTGATGTTCCTTTATGACCTATTCCTTACATACTACCATGATTTATTTCGCAACTCAAGATTTTGATGTGTAAACGTTATGTTCATGTTTTCAAGTTCAAATGTATATGGATTGTTTTATTTTATCCATTCTTACCCTTACTGGGAATTTTAGCTCACACTTTATATTTTTTCTTTTCCCCAGGATATAAAGAAATGTTTTAGGTATGAAAAAAAGGAAGATATTTATGGGAGATGTTGAAGATCTTTCACCAAGATTAGTAGATTATATTTCGAGTTTCCAAAGACACTAAACTATTATGGTACTTTGGTGTCTGTTTTTTTTATGTATTAGGTATTCCGAAAAAGTAATCTAATGTACATGTATGCCAAGATTGGGTCTCTACAAAGAACCACTATTCATGGCACAAGGTAAGGATCAATAAACCCAACCCTTGAGAGCTAGTAACAATCTGTATCATAAGTACTATCTATCAGCTATTTGAGTCATCTGTCTATTGTAGATTGTATCTCACAATCATCTTCCTACATTCATGTTTATTATAACATGAATGATCAACCAACATTCTTGATTCTCATATCACATCAATCTCATCCAAGAACCACATGGATCATTGACCTCCACAGTTATCCATACCTCCCCCATTATGTAGATTTTGAATCATGAGTCGACATCCATAATTGATTTGTTTTGATCTTTTAATAGACTCCAACCAGATTCATCATTTCATAGACTCCCACCAAAGTCATATCCAACATGTGGTAGAGTATCCCATTCAATCAATTGGGGGCCAATCCTTTGATAAACCCTATGGATGAGGGACTATCATGTGAAATCGATCTATTATAATATTATATGTGCTCCAATAAATCCTTAATGGATGTCATTTCATTTTAGGCATGTTATATAAACCAAAACATTCCTTCAACACATCATTGAACTCGAATGTAATCATCTATATAGATGATATGGTCATTCTATTTGACATGAAATAGGACGATCCCTAGCTCGATGATCAATCATAAAACTAATATGAATGTCAAAATATATATTTTCCCCTGATGTATATTGTCATTGGGGATACTACATTAGACAAGGTAGGCCCCATGCCAACACACCGAATGATCCCTCTCAGATGAAATTGTCTATAGCTAATCAACAATCCACAAGAGCTACAACATACCCTGGCTCGATGTCATTGCTTTTCCAGATCAATAAATCCGACATTACACAGGTCTGGTCCAAAGAATCCATCATGGATTTCATTTTTATTGTCATTCATAAGGTCCGGACTTGATACAAACCCCAACTCATGCGAACCAAAAAAATAATAAAGGCCCTAATTTCACTTCATACCATGTCACTTGGAAGGAATTATATGTACATGTGATTTTTAGTACATTGGAAAAGACACACTACAAACCCCAGCTCATTTTCATCCATTCCAAAATGCAGTACATCCATCCAGACAGACATCGAACCCATGACAAGTTTTTCACCCCTAGAACATAAAACAAACCCCAAACCAATGTCATTTATTTTTGAGGGAGCTATGTCGGACAAGAACTATGGAAACATCAAATCATCCCACTTAGATGGAATTATCATTTTCAGATGTTAGGGTCTCACATGCTAAAACCCCTAACTCAAAATATTTCCTTTCAAGGTGATCCATGTCACCCTAGACAATCCCCGAGTACACATAAAATCGTCTCACTCAGATGGCATTGTGTATATTCATTTTCAATCCATAGGACTTGACATGCGATAAACCCCAGCTCATTGTCTTCGCTTTTCTGGCGCACTACATCCAACAAGAACAACGCCATGCACCAGAAGTATCATCAAAATTTGATGGATTTGTCTAGAGGTGATTGTGGATGTCATGGTAATTGTCATTAATTAGATCTAGGAATGCAGTACAAGACCGATACCCAGTGGTGTTTTCCTCCCCCTCCCCCTAATGATACATTTATGCATTTCGATCTATCCAACTAGGAAACATAAAATTTGATGGGGAGACATACTGGGTGGTTCAAAAGAACCAGAGGGAAATGAAGCGCATGAAATAACAAACGTGGTGCCCTTTAAGACTAATGAAGAAATAGGAATGGAAACCTACATGAATCCTTAATCCCATAATGGCTGCTGTCAAGTCATGGTAACCATCCCATATATTGTCCGTCACCACGGACATGGAAATCCCAATATCCCCATAAGAACCTTCAACATGAATTGAATTTTCTTTAGGTGGTTTTCATTACATACAGGGCCTGACATATGAAAAACCCCATCTCAATGTCTTTCCATAGGTTGAGTGTAATCCCTTAAAACCTACAATAAACCCCACCCGATGTCATTGCTTTTAGATGGTCCTACATCTAACAAGAACCAAGATATCATAAAATCATCCAACATGGATGGAATTATCATTGTTACCCATTAGGGTCTCACATGCTAAAAACCCCTGATCAACGTATTTCATTTCAAGGAACACCATGTCCCCCAAGACAAGCCACAATTCCACTTCAAATTATCTCAATTAGATGGAATTGTCTATATGCTATTGGCAGTCCATAAGAACTGACATGAGACAAACCCCAACTCATTTCCATCACTTTTCTGGTACACTACATCTGACTAGACAATCCCTTAGAACCAAATGAATCATAAAAATATTATTGAATTATCTAGATTTGATTTTTAATGTCATTTGGCACATCATTTTTCCACTCTAGGAATGAAGCAAAAGCCCCAAAACGTGGGGTAAGGCCGACCCCCCCCCAAATAGGCATTTAGGCATTTCCAGTTATCCCACTAGGAAAAATCAACATTGAAGAGGATACATACTGAGATGACCAAGAGGGAAACACGTCATGTGAAATACCAAACATGTTACCCAGGAATACCAATGAAAACATAAGAATAACCATCGATGTGATCCCATGATCTCCTAAAGGCGACCAACACGTCATGGACGTCATCCTTCATATCATCCATAACCACGGACATGACATGCCCCATGTCCACAACAGATCCTCACACATGTACTGAATTTTCATTAGGTGATTTCCATTACATACGGGACCTGACATATGACAAAAACCAACTCAATGTCTTTGCCTAGGTTGATTGTAAGCACCCAAAACCTACAATAAACCCGATCCTAATGTCATTTCTTCTTGAGGGAGCTACGTCTGACACAAACCAAGCCAACATCAAATCATCCCATGTTAATGGTTTTATCATTGTCATCTATTAGGGTCTCATATTCTAAAAAACCTATCTCGACGTATTTCCTTTCATGCCACACCACCTCCCCTGAGATAAGCCTCGAGCTCACTTCAAATTGTCTCAAATAGATTCCATTTCTACATGCAATTGTCAGGGCATAGTACTGGTCACCCAAAAAAATCCAATCTCATTGTCATCAATTTTCTAGTGCACTACGTCCGACAAGAAAATCTCCAAGACATGGATAGATCATCAAACATGGATGGAATTTCCTAGACATTCTTTCAATGTCATTGGACATGTCATTATTCTGCTTCAGGCATTCCAGAAAATCCCCATGCTCAAGGGGGTTCATCAACCCCCCCCCCCACCTAAAGAGATATTTATGCATGTCTAGATATACCCCTAGGAAACATAAACATTGAATATGATACATACGTAGGGGATTAGAAAAAACAGAGGGAAACACTACGCCTGAAAGACCACACGTTATTCCATGTAAAGACTATGAAAACCTATGAATGACCATTGATGTAATCCCTTAAGACCATAAAGGCTGCCAACAGGTCATGGAATCTATCCTGCATATGGTCCATCACCACATACCTGATAGGCCCAATGTCCACAGCGGATAGCCATGCATGAATTGAATTTCCATAAGGTGATTTTCATTACATATGAGACCCGGCATATGACAAACCCCGGGTCAATGTATTTACACAGGTTGAGTTAAAGACACCGGAACCTATAACAAACCCAAGCGTGATGTCATTTCTTTTTGAGCGAGTTATGTCCGACAAGCAAGAATCCAAGGAGAAATAATCCCACTGGGATGGAATTCATGTTTTCATCGACTAGGGTCTCACATTCTACAAAACCCAGCTCAATATTATTCACTTCAATGTGAACCACGTCCCACAAGACAATCCCCGAGTCAACATAAAATCTCCTCACTCATATGGAATTGTCTATATGCAATTTTATGTCCATTGGACCCGACATGCAATAAACACACTCTCATTGTCATTTCATTTATGGCTCACTATGTCCTATGAGACAAGCTCCAAGACCTGGATAGATCATCAAACATGGATGACATTGTCTAGAGGTGTTTTCAATGTCGTTGGACATGTCATTTATATGCTCTTGGAATGTAGGACTAGCCCCCATGGCCATGGGGTTTTCCTCCCCCACCCCCCTAAAGAATCATTTATGCATTTCTGTCTATCCCACTAGGAAACATCAACATTGATAAGGGGACATAATAAGAGGTTTATACGACCCAGAGGGAAAGACAACTCATGAAAGACCAAAAGTGCTTCCTGAGAAGACCTATGAAAATAGAGGAATGTCCACCGATGTGATAAGTTAATCCCATAAAGGCCACCAACATGTCTTGGCATCTGTCATGCATATCATCCATCACCATGGAAATGATAGGTCCCATGTCTAGAGCGTATCCTCAAGCATGAATTGAATTTTCCTTAAGTGATTGTCATTACATACGAGACCCATCATATAACAATCCCCATCTCAAATACATTCCATAGGATTAGTGTAATCCCCTTGAACCTATAATAAAACCCATCCCAATTTAATTGATTTTGAGGGAGCTACATCTAAAAATCACAAAGACAATATCAAATCATCCCACTTGGATAGATTTTTCATTAATATCCATTAATGTTTCACATGATACCAAAGCCATATCATGTCATTCCTTTCAATGGACAACGTGTCCCCTGAGACAAACCCCATGTCTACTTCAAATAAAATCACTTTGATGGAATTTTCTATATGTGATCTTCAATCCAGATGAAATGAGATACAACAAACCCCAACTAATTGTCACCACTTTTCTAGCACACTACGTTCGAAAAGACAAACCCCAAGCACCAGATGAATCATAAAAAATTGATGGTATTTTCTAGAGGTTATTTTCAATTTCATGGGTCATGTCATTAATCAAACCTAGGAATGAAAGAAAATCCCCATTCCTAGGGGGTTTTCTGACCCATACCCCCTAAAGATACATTTATTCATTTCCAGATATCCCGCCAGGAAACATAAAAATTGATGTCGAGACATACTGAGGGGTTTAGACGACACATAGAGAAACACATCACATAAAAGACCACCCTTGGTGCCTTGGGAGACCTATGAAACAAAGGAATAGCCTCCTATGTGATCCCATAAGCCCATAAAGTCCATCAATATGTCATTTAATCCACCCCTCATATCATCCATCGCCGTGGACATGAAAGGCTCAATGACCACAATGGATCCTCACACATGTATTGAATTTTCTTTAGGTGGTTGTCATTACATATCCGACCTGACATATGAAAAACCCCATATCAATGTCTTTCCATTGGTTGAGTGTATTCTCCTAGAAACTACAACAAGAACCATCCCAATTTCATTTCTTTTTGAGGGACATACATCTGACAAGCACCAAGACAACATCAAATCATCCCACATGTATGGAATTATCTTTGTCATATGTTATGGTCTCACATTCTACAAACCCAAAATAAATGTACATCCTTTCAAGGATAAAAGCATCCCTCAAGAAATTATCCAATTCTACTTCAAATTGTCTCACTTGGATGGAATTATCACTATGAAATTATTTGTACATAGGACCAGACATGAGACAAACCCCAACTCATGTCATATCTTTTCTGGCACACTACATCTGACAAAACATACCCCAAGCATCAGATGAGTCGTCAAACATTGAAGGAATTGTATAGAGATGATTTTTAGTGTCATGGGACACATAATTAATCGGATCTAGGAACACAGGGCAAGACACATGCACAGGTGGTTCTCCAAACCCTCCCCCTCTAATTTGATATTTATGAATTTCTATCTATTCCACTAAAAAAACATCAACATTGAAAAGGAGACATAATAAGGGGTTTAGATGACCAAGAGGGAAACACAGTGCAGGAAAATGAAAAAATTCTTCCTAGGAAGACCAATGAATGCATTGGAATGGCCACCGATGTGATCCCATAATCCCATAAAGGCCACTAATATGTCATGGCAGCTATCCCTCAAAATTTCCATCACCACATAATTGACTTGCCCTATGTCCACAATGCATCCTCACACATGAATTGATTTTTATTTGGGTGGTTATCTTTATAATGGGACCCTACATATGAAAAACCCCAACTTAATGCCTTTACATAGGTTGATTTTAATCCCCTAAAACCTAAAAAAACCCCATCCTGGTGTCATTGCTTTTTGAGGGAGCTATGTATCACATGCCCCAAAACAACATGAAATCTTCCCACTAGGATGGAATTATCATTGTTAGTTTTTAGGGTCTCACATGATAAAACCCCCAACACAACATCTTTCCTATAAAGTCACACAACATCCCCCAAGGGAAGCCCTAAGCCCACTTCAAATCATATCAATCATATTTCATTTTCTACATGTGATTGTTAGTGTGTAGGATTTGACATTGGAAAAACCCATCTAATTTTAATCACATTTCTGGAACACTATTTCTGATAAGTCAAGCCCTAAGACCTAGACATACCATCAAAATTGGATTGATTTTTCTAGAGTTGTTTTCAATTTAATTTTGAATGTCCTTCGTCGGCTCTAGGAATGCAAGACGAGACCCACATCCAAGGGGCTTCATCAACCCCTCCCCTCCTAAAGAAACATTTATGAATTTCCAACAACACCACCGGGAAACATCAACATTGATGAGGATACATACTATGGGATTTAGAAGACCTATAGGGAAATTTATCACATGAAAAATAGAATGTGGTTCCCTAGATGAAAAATTTAAACATAGGAATGGCCACTAGAATGATCCCATAAGCCCATAAAGGCTGTAAAAATGTCACAGAATATGTACCGCATCCCATCCATCACCACAGACATGACAAGCCCCATGTCCATAGTGGATCCCCAACCTTGAATTGAATTTTACTTGAGATTTTCATTACATACGGGACCCGAAATATGATAAACTCCAACTCAATGACTTTAAATTGGATTATTGTAAGCCGCTAGAACCTACAAAAAAATGAATCCCGATATCATTTATTTTTGAAGGAGCTATTTCTAAAAAGAGCAAATACAACATCAAATCATCCCACTGAGAAGAAATTTATGTTTTATCCATTAGGGTCTCACATTCTAAAAACCCCATCTCAACATCTTTCCTTTAAAGGCGCACGACATCCCACAAGACATGACCTAATTCAACTTCAAATCACCTCACTTATATAGAATTGTATATATGTGATTTTCTATCTATAGGATTAGACATTGTATAAACCCCAGCTAATTTTCAACACATTTCTGATAGACTACGTCTTACAAGACTTGCTACAATATCGGGATGGATCCTCAAATACGGATGGCTTTTCTAGAGGTGTTTTTAATGTCATTGGACATTTCATTCATTGGATCTAGGAATGAAAAAAGCTTCACGCCTAGGGGGGTCACCGACCCCTCCCCCTAAATATATATTTATCCATTTTTAGCTATCCCACTAGAAAACATCAACATTGTCAAGGAGACAGAATGAGGGTTTTAGATGACCCAGAAGGAAACCTGGCACATGAAAGACCAAATTTATTTCCTATGAAGACCTATGAAAACATTGGAATGGTCACTGATAGAATACCTTAATCCCATAAAGTCCAATGACATGTCCTAGTTTCCTTCCCACCTATCGCAATCATTGTGGACATGACAAGCCCCATGTCCATGATGGATCCTTGTGCATGAATTGAATTTTCTTTAGGAGATTGTCATTAAATATGGGACCTGACATATGACAAAACCCAACTCTATGTCTTTCCATTGGATGAGTGTATTCCCCTAGAACCGACAAAAAACACCATATCGATGTCATTTATTTTTGAAGGACATACATCTCACATGAACCAAAACAACATAAAAGTATCTGAATTGGATGTAATTCTCATTGATAGACATTATGGTATCACATGATACAAACCCCAGCATAAATTCCTTCCTTTCAAGGCACACTACATCCCCCATGAAAAATCCCAAGTCCACTTCAAATTGCCTCACTCGGATATAATTTTCTATATGAAAAATGCAGTTCAAGGACCTGACAAGAGACAAAACCCAACTCATTTTCATCATTTTTCTAGCGCACTATGTCTGAAAAGGAAAGACAAATAAATCAATAGAATAATCAAAAATTGGTGGAATTGTTTATATGTGATTTTCAATGTCACGGAACCTTGTCATTTTTCAGCCTAGGCATGAAAGAAAAGACCCATGCCCAAGGAGGTTCTCCGACCCCTCCACCCATAAGGAGACATTTATGTATTTCTAGTTATCCAACCAGGAAACATCAACATTGAAGAGGATACAAATTATGGGGTTTATGCGACCCAGAGTGAAACACAGTGCCCGAAAGATGACAAGAGTTTCCTTGGAGTACATATGAAAAAAGTAGGAATGGATACTATTGTGATTCATTAAGCCCATAAAGGCCTCCGAAATGACATGACATCCATCCCAAATATCTTCCATCCCTGTGGATATGATAGACCCCATGTCCATTTCAGATCCTCACCCATGATATAAATTTTCATTATTTGATTTTCATTACATACAGTACTTGAAATATTGGAAACCCCAACTCAATGTATTTCAATAGGATGAGTGTAAGACTGTGGAACCAAAAAAAACCCCCAGCCAGATATCATTGCTTTTTGAGAGAGCTACAGCTGACAGGAACCAATCTAAAATAAAATCATCCCACAAAGATTTTATTATCATTGTCATCCATTAGGGTATCACTTTCTAAAACCCACAGATCAATGTCGTTCATTTCCAGGCACACCGTGTCCCCGAAGAAAAGACCAGAGTCCACTTCAAATCATCTCACTTGGACGACATTGTCTTTATGCGATTGTCAGTCCATTGGAACTAACATGCGAAAAACACCATCTCATTGCCATCGCTTTTTCTAATGCACTACGTCTGACAAGACAAGCCCCAAGCACTGGATGAATCAAAATAAAATTATTTCCTTTCCTAGAGTTGAATTTCAATGTCATGGGATGTGTCATTATTCACTTCTAGGCATGCAGGAAAAACCCTAGCCCCGGGTGGGTTCACCGAACCCTCCCCCCAAAGGAGACATTATTGCATTTCCAACTAACCCACCAAGAAACATAAACATCGATGAGGAGACATATTGTGGGGTTTAGACGACCTAGTGGGAAACACATCGCATGAAAGAGTACACGTGGTGGCCTAGAAGACCTATTAAAATATAGGAATTCCCACTGACATGATCCCTTAAGAACATAAAGGACACCAAAACATTGTGGAATCCGTCCCACATAACGTCCATCACTATGCACATGACATGACCCATTTCCACAATGGATCCTCACACAAAAATTAAATTTTTTAGGTGATTCGCACTACATACGGGACCCAACATATGACAAACCCCATATCAATATCTTCTTATAGGATGAGTGTAATCCCCTAGAACCTACAAAAAAATGAACCTGAGGTCATTGATTTTTGAGGGAGCTACAAGTGAAAATCACCAAGACAACATCAAATCATCCCTCTTGGATGGAATTGTTGTTGCAATCTGTTTGGGTCTCTCATGATACAGACCCCAGTACAACATCATTCTTTTCAAGGTGAACTGTGTCTCTCGAGACAAGCCATGCGACCAATTAAAATCACCTCACTCTGATTTCATTATCTTCATGCAAGTCATAGTGTGTAGGACCTATCGTGTGACAATCTCTAACTCATTTGCCTTGATTTTCTTGAGAACTACGTCCGACAAGAAAATCCAAAAGACCCAAACATATCATCAAACATGGATGGAATTTTCCTGATGTGTTTTCAATGTTATTGGACATGTCATTAATTAGATCTTGGAATGTAGAAAAATCCCCACATCCAAGGGGTTTGCCAACCCTTCCCTCCTAATGAGACATTTATGCATTTCTAGCTATACCACCTGTAAACATAAACATTGAAGAGGATGCATACAGAGGGGTTTAGATGACCCATTGGGAAACACGGTGCATGAAAGACCAGACGTGCTACCCTATAAGACCTATGAAAACATATTAATGTCTGCCAACATGATCCCTTAAGACCATAAAGGCTGACAACAATTAATGGAATCTGTTCTACATATTTTCCATCATCGTTGACATGAACTACCCCTATCCAGAGTGGATCCCATCACATGAATTGAATTTTCTTAAGGTGGTTGTCATTACATATAGGACATAACATATTACACACCCCATCTTGACCATCATTCAATTTCTCATATTTATTTTGAAAAATATATTATCAAATTCATTTCATTTTGGGCACACTACATTCCCCAACATATGCACCATTACCACATAGTGCATCGTGCCTACATGGGTGGAATTGTCTATATATGTGGACATATATTTTCTCTAAAGGCTCCCAAAATCAATCAATATAAATTCCCCAATACCACAAGGAATCCTCCCAATCGAGTGGGATTTTTTTGTACATTATCGATACATGAAAAAACTCCACCTTGATGTCATTGCATTTCGAGATCACTGAGTCCGAGAATCCACAAGCATGAATTAAATAATCCCACATGGATATCATTGTTACTATCGTACCATAGGGACTGACATGCTCCAAGTCCCCACTCATTATTATCCCCATTCTGGAACACTAGGTCTGACAAGACATCCCCATGTCCACCTCAAATAATCCCATTTGGACAAAATTGTCCATAGGTGACTGGAACCCCATTGGACCAGACATGCCTCAAACCAATACTCATTGTCATGATTTTTCAAGAACACTACATCTGAGAAGACCAGACTCAATACCACTTAAAAGTGTATCACATGGATTACACTGTACACAGGTGATTGTTGGTCCACCAGTTACGCTAATTGCAACAAACCCTAGTTCATTTTCATGGATTCTCATGATAACTACGTCAAACCAAACAATCCTAAAGACCTATATGGATCATCAAACATGAATGGAATTTTATAGAGGTGATATTTAATGTCATGGGACATTTAATTAAATGTCTATAAGTAGGAAGGGAAATCCCCATGCACAATGAGGTTGACATGTTCTACCCAAGAAGATATATGAAAATATAGGAATGTCCACCAATGTGATCCCCTCATCCGCCTATAAAGGACATCGATGCATCATGGCGTTCTCCCCACATATCATCCATCACCGCATATATGATAGGCCCCATGTACACAACGAATCCTCACACATGGTTTTAATTTTATATTGGTGATTTTCATCATATAGGGGACCAGACATGTGACAAACCACACCTTGGTGATTGATTGATTTATCACATGTTTTTTGAAGAATCATCCCTCAAAGTCAATGTATTATTGACATGCTACATCCTCCAAGACAAGCCCCTAGCCAGCATAGCATCTTCACCACATGGGTGGCATTATATAATATATAGGTGATGATGTCATTGCCTTTAAGGCACCAAGAGGGTAAGATGAAGATGAGCCCTAACCCACATAGAATAATCCCACTCGGATAGGATTTTCTATAGTTGATTTTCAGTCTATAGGATATATGACAAAACCCTAGATCGATGTCCTTGAATTTCAGGAACACTACATCATACATGCCCCAAGCTGACATTATATCATCCATCATTGATAGCATCATCGTTGTCATCCCATAGAACCAGACAAGCTACATAAATCGCCTCATTTTAATCCATTTCTAGGAACACCACATCCTATATGACAAACTTCATGTCGAAATCAAATAGTATCACTTAGATGGAATTTTCCATAGGTGAATTTTAGTCCATTGGTCTCCACATTCGACAAACCCCAATTCATTGTCACTATTTTTCAGGCACACTATGACCGACAATACAAACCCCAAGTCCACATGATGTATTATCACTTAGATGGTCGTGTCCATAGGTGATTTTCGGCCCACTACAATCTACATTCCACATAACCCATCTCATTTACACCCCTATTTTCATGGATTCTCTGGAGCACAACCTCTAAAAAAACAATCCCCAAGACCATGAAAAATATCCAAACATGGATGGAACTATCTTGAGGTGATTTTTGGTGTCACTGGACATGTCTTTCACTAGCTCTAAAATTACAGGAAAAGCCCCACTCCCAAGGGGGTTCGCCACCCCCCCCCCCCCACCCCAAGTGAAATTTATGCATTACCTACTATCCCAAAAGGAAACATAAAAAGTGATGAGGAGACATATTGGGGGGGTTTAGATGACCTAGAGGTAAAAAAACCATGAATAAAGACATGTACTACCTAGAAGGACCTATGAGAACAATGAAATGGCCAATGGCATGGTCCCTTCAGCCTATAAATGCCACCAATGCATCATGTCATATGTTCTGCATATCTTCCACCATTAAAAACATGACAGGCCCCATGTCCAATGAGAATCATCACTCGTGTTTTGAATTTCATAACATAAACATTTAGATCACTGGTCATAAATCTCATTCCATGAGAATCCCCTTGGACCATCACAATGCATTGATTTAATTAAACAGTGGTATTCCCCTTGTTCATACCGGTTATGAGATGACTATTTCATGTCCTAGTATTTCCCCTGAGGGGGAGATTCCCAACCGATTACCCAAACATCACAAAATGACCCACTCTCACCATTATAGAAGCTTAAGCAGTCCATCGACATCTGAAGAGTTCGAGATTGGGACTCCCACACCCAACCCTCAGAGCCAATTATTTTCCCGAGAATAGTTATTCATTTTTACCACATCCCATACCTAATATATTCCATTTAAAATTGGATTTTTCACCTTGTAAAACTAACATGTTCATCATTATGAACGAGCAAGGAAGGAAATCAGTCATCTGGATTTTCAAGGGCCGTTGATAGTGCATCGGACACCAGGAGACATGCGGTTTTGTTCCAGTCACTGGACCATACATCTAGCTAAAGAATTTAGAGGGTGGGAAGGTTGTTAAAAAGAAAGGTTAAATCTTCCCAAGGCCCCCAACTACATCTCCAAACTCTCTATTTTTTCCATCAAGTTCCACATCCTAGTTCAATAATTTTAACCCAATTCCATTTCAAAGCTCGTTCGACAGGTGAACTATTTGATAGGATTCCCCCATATTATATGATCGGCTAACCCATGTGAAAGTTCCATTCACATGGATCCTTACCCTATTTAGCCTTTAGTGTTCTCATTTTAATATTTCCTATTATGACCATGATCTGCCCCAACAGATTCTCTTCCCAGTCATATGCTCCTAGGTTTGTTGGCTTCTGTTGAGCCCTCCGACTCTTCGAGGGTGTTACACCAACGATGCCTCTAATTACTTGATTTAATCAATATAAATCATAATATAGATATAGATATCCTAATTGAAACTTCATAGGGGACCTTCTACTGTATGGTTCTTATTATAATTCTCCCCTATACCCGTTCCATATGAATGATTTGCACATCAGTGTCGCTGCGGGACTCCACCAGAGATTCTTATGCCTTCCCTCTACTCAGGCATAGTTAACCATATATTAGGTCCCAACATGCATGATAATACTCAAAAACATCTCAAAATAACATGGTACACCATAGGTGCAACCCCATCCAAGATCCCACCTTGTTACCTTCCTTATGACTCAGGGGATTTCCCACTGGTCGACTCAAACACATTTCAATCTCCTTGGTCTGTTATTTAAGGTGGGTCTAATGGGGAGCCCACAAGTCAATTCAAGGAGTACACAAGTGGATAATCATATCATTATAATTTGGTATTCCCATCGTGATCAAGGAAAAAATGTGAACACAGGCATTCCAGTAACTCGCTATTTGATCGCCTCCATGATCAATTTCTATCCGCACCACATGCTGACTGGTAGACCAGTTTACAATCATTCCACATGCCTCCAAGGTTCATCTTGAACCACCATTATCGTCCATATAAAATATTTCAAGAACTATATCATTCTCTTTTCAAAGACCATTTCATCTTTCTCTCAAGGTACTTGTTCACTATCTTTATCCCACACCTATATAGCCTAGGAAGGAACATACTGATGAATTTGGGTTGCGTTCCCAAACAACATGACTCACCAACAACACCTCACAATGTGACAGGGTGTGGGATCCATAGGGATATCATCCTCACTGGTGCCCCATTCTAAGGGACGTAAGCGCAGTCTGCTTTTGGGGATGCTATTACATACTACAATTCGAATGATTGGGTCATTCGATAACCATGGTGGGATACTACCATTTCGCTCGATGTTACTAAGGGAATCCATGTATGTTTATTTTCCTCCACTCATTGATATTTTTAAACTCAACAGGTTCTCCCACATAAAATGG
The DNA here is from genome assembly GCA_963277665.1 of Viscum album. Classification (NCBI taxonomy): domain Eukaryota; kingdom Viridiplantae; phylum Streptophyta; class Magnoliopsida; order Santalales; family Viscaceae; genus Viscum; species Viscum album. The sequence continues at coordinate 228,355,807 of OY728167.1, read as the reverse complement.
GGTCAGATGTGTTTCTCCATATAACTATCAATGATGCCATTGGATCGTAGTGGTTCCCAAACCGACATGGGAAAAATGTGATCTGCCACATCCCGTCTCACCGCATGACACCAAGGTCCAAGAAATTAAGGAAACAACACAATAGGGAATTGGAGGAAACCATATAATTACCATATACCCTCCCCTCAAAAATAAACCATACTAGAGGGTCTCTTATCGGGGGAGGTCTGGGGGATACACCATGAATGGAACAAAGGAAGGCGTTCCCTCAACAAAATTAACGACCTCAGACACAACTTACGTTCAAAAAATCAATGATTCATGAGATTATGCAATAGAAACCATGTGTTTCATATCACTACATTCTTCATAGACATGGTATAAGAGATATCCATTGTCTATAGTGATTGCATTGAGATTTCAAATGTCACCTCCATGGATCCCCACAGCACCACACACACACACCTCACAGAGCCATAGGGAGCTCTTCCAATACCGTTATTACCCTGGAACACCCCATGATGGTGTATGAGGTAGATTGAAATTATCATGTCCTTCAACGCATGCCTCCATCGACCATAGAGGGTAATAGAGTGGGGGATCCACATGCACCCTGCTGTGTATGTTCTAACCATTCCACATGTCCACCGACATTTTACAAGCATCCAATAATGATCCATCCACATGATCACCTAAGGAAACCTTTATATGACATCTCATTCCTCTAAATGAAACGGACCTACAGACATCTCCTAACATAGAAAATGGATAACCTCCCATGTCCCCACAATCTGTACACATGACCAGACCATTGAGTCGGTAGGAGCAACATGTAATGTGTACAAAGTGTATGGATATAGTCAACATGAGCTGATGACTCATTCTTACTTGGAATTCCTCATTCAAAACCAAAAATTGAAATGATCTATCCCCACTATGATAAAAATTCAACAATTAACTATGCCTAACGTCCATGTCTAAAGACTCATTGAATACATGAGTGTTGCGCATGTGTGGCCTAGAAAATCATAGGGAATCACAGACCTGTTATTGCCTCAAAACATCCATGGCATGGTTGACCATAGTCCCTATAGTATGTTAGCTATAGAGGGGTACCTCCATATATCTAGATAGCAGGCCGAGGTCTCGTTCGATAACAAAATTAACTAAACAAATTGCTCCTCCAACTAAGAAGGGCCACACAACCCCACCAAAAGAATCATGAAAGAGAACTCAGTCAGTCAATCCTTAAAATGTTTGGACCTGGTATGTTTCTCTTGTTCAGTCAAATTATGGAACAGGCTCCATCCATGGAGGTTCCCATCCATCACTTCTATTAATAATAATCCTTGCGACCATACTCCTCCCATAACCAAAATATATTGATTTCTCATAAGGTTCCATCAGAGTCCTATAAGAAACATCCACTATTACTTAGTCGGCATCGTTTATGGTTGAGACTAGGATGGTATCTGATCATCTTATATACCCCAAAATTAACTCTATATGAATTAAAAAATCCTTGGAAAATGATTTCCCAGTTGTTCATCTTTCATAAATACAATAAATCCACCTCTGATAATGAAATACGAATGCCCCTGAATATCACAATTAATCATTACTCGGATCCCAAAGGCTAAAAGACTAGGAAAAAAATCATATGACATCATCCGATTATAATGTATTCAGAGCATATAATTTCTTTTAACACACTAATTTCATCAATGTAATAGCACCAAAGGAATGTCCCAGCCAATTAAGGCCTGGAACTCATCACTGGTAGAAGGGAATAGAAATAAATTCACACTAGGAGGAATATCAATCAAACACACCCCAAGGTCCTACCATGATATTTTTCACTAAAACAACATAAATATAAGATATTGGAGCATGAATTACCATTGATTCAGGGACAATAATTTTCCTCCAACAGATCCTCATTAATTTATTTAGATTGTACACATTCCAATTACCAAACTCGTTAAATCTCGATATTTTAAATTTTTTCACCAACTACCCATGTCAGTATTGGTTAATTTGCACGCCTTATTCCTACCTTGGTTGTGGTAGCTGTTTCTCAGACTCCCTCTCTGGAAACAAATAGAAATTCTCCATCACCCATCAACACCTTGGTGCGCCACTATCCTACCATCTAAATTTGATAGGGAAAAAATTCGGCATGAGGTCCAGGTGATCCTACGAGTTATCAAGAGTAATCTATTCACTGAGCATTGATCGTGTCAACATTTTATCTCATAAATGCTCATATTCCATGAGTTGGGATTCATTTTTTATATTAGATCTAGAATTACAATTGTTATCTAGGAAGAAAATACAATCAATCAAACTATACGTAATTTAATAATCCATTCACAGTATCACCATCTAAATTAGTTTATACAGAGACATGTGTGGCTAAATCATTGTGACATGCATATGACTACTGGTAGGATCAACTAGGACCTTCACTATCAACATCTGAACTAATTAATGTAAGAATAAGGATATCCCTGAGAACTCCAATACGAGCATGAAATATCACGCACAATGGTCAATTTATAGGGAATGGAGGGAAGTCCCCCATTTTCGTCTACCATCACAATCTATATCCAATACAAGAAGTAGTGACATTCCAAAACATGAAACTAATGTTATCTTTTTATCCCATGTTCTTGGACCCCAAGGGTTGTGCTACGATCTTTCACATAACACAACAAGTTTATTTGATGGATATCCAAACAAGAAAACCTATGTTCCAACATTCACATGGAAGAATGCATTAGTAAAAAATGAAACAAGGTGAAATTAAAACCCCCCATATGGATGAGGGTTCCAACGAGATCTATGTTCCCTTTCCAAGAAAGGGAGACTGCCATATCTTGAAATCCATCAACCTCTCCCACACAATCGTGTAATCAAAACCATAAACTACATAACTGACCGTGACACCTCTAGAGAAAAACCCTGAGGGGAATCACAATGCATCACATGAAGTTAGGGAAAGAACTAATATGCATGAAATAAGGGAAAGATCAATATACCCAACCCCCTAGAGTCGGTAACCACTATATATCATGAGTTTCCTCCATCACACACTCAAGCCATTGATCCATTACGACTTGCCTTTCAGAATCAGGTGCCCCCACAATCGTGTTCCATGCCCCTCAAATGATGAACCGACATTCATGAATCTCGCATCATATCATATCCATCCACTAAAAACTTGTATCATAACCAACCACAATTCTCTATATCTTCATTAGTATCCCCAATTTCCATTCAATCATTTTATAGACTCCCTACAGAGTCTTCCCAAACTTAATTCATGTGGAATGAAAATTTCAAGATTCAAATTTCATGCAATGTGCCAATAGAACATTAGTAAAATGTGTAACCGAGGGTATATCAAGTGCCACATATCACCGAAATTCATTAATATCACTTGAGGTAATGAATGAGGAGGAAGATTCCCCTTCTCAGAATGCAAACATGTGCCACGATCTCCTATGACATTATTTCCATGATTTTACTAGATCCCAGTTAAGGTTCAACACCACCGCATATTTCTAATTCAATAGGATACATAAAAATAGATAAAATATCTTTGATCATTCATTTCATCAAAACATGAATGACATGTGTTGGGGTTATAGAATTCGATCTTTGGTCATCATTGATTAGAATTTCCTACCTGAGCCCTGATCCACTAGGATCTGACTATCCACTATTTTATACGATCTCCTATTTAATATCCATCACCTCTAAATGATTCTTAGGTACCACACTGAAAAAATAGATCTTCCTTCCTATACTTCTGTAGTTCATATGACATGAATGATCATTGACGGGGTCTCAACATTCTTTCCTTTTCCCATCACTGATTAGAATCACCCAACTGGATCCTTTCCACAAATATACATGATCCCTATAAAGGGTAATATCTTCTACATGATGCTTTTGTATCTCATAGAACAAGTAGATGCACATTACCCCACCACCCTTGTGGACATCATCACCCAAGGTAGGACTGAGGAGTAAAGAACACTAACTTGTTGAATAATGAATACTGGAAACCATTTCTCGGGTGGTGTGAGTTTCTTGGGACTCAAATAAAACACATGTGGCCCAGAATATGCATTGATCAAAGAACTCCAAACTATCATTCCACAAGGCATATTTCTATGGTTATTAATTAATATCTTGGAATGGGAAATTTAAGATCAAGGTCTTTCATCCTAGGGGAACCAATAGTTCTACACTTGAACCACAAAAAAAGACCACAATCCTCCATAGAAGTTGAGGGAAGGGCAGGCACAATAGAGGACAATAAAGGAACCCAATCACACCATGCCTCCCACATCCAAACACATGAAAGAACTCAACCACTACTAGGTGGATTTAAAGAAAAGGCTAACCCAAAACACATAATGAATGGTGAGGAAAGGGAAGGTTCGATGGGACATGGAATACCTCCAATCCCACATATTCCTCCCATGTCCCACTACTAAGTAAAAGGAAGGAATGTAAGGGGATGATGAGCAAATCCACCATCCCCCCATGCCCCCACATCACACATTCTGAAGGAACTCAATCTCCATGAGGCAGCTTTTAAGAAGATGAACCAGCAACGCTCCAAATACATTGATAAAAGGGAGTCATGGTAGGTATGGGGGACCTATATCCGACCCCTCCTCCCACATCCCACCATCCATAGATTCTCACACATTGTGAGGCCTCATTTAAATGTTGATCCCAAAAAACATCATATACTAGGAGGAAAGGGCCGAAAAGTCAAATGATGTGGGAAAACCCAATTCCTCCACGCCTCCCTCATCCCAACATCCACAAGAACTCAACCACTATGAAGAAAATTTTATGTAAGAAAATCCCCAATGGTTAGAGAAGGTGAAGGAAGTTCATGAGAATTAGGGGATAACAAAGAAACCCCAACCCTCCTTGCATCCCACATCCCACTATCCATAGGAACTCCTCCACCATTAGGTGGCCTTTTATGAAATCCTGAACTACAACACTTGATGAATGGTGAGGAAAAGGGAAGGTACAACATAGGAAGCGGGAAGCCCAATATAGAAAATTCCTCACACATCCCACCAAGGAGGAAAGGGAATTATGGCATCCCACCATCATGCCTCCCACATCCCACCATCCGAATGATCTCAATTTCTATGAGGAATCTTTTATGTAGAGGAACCCAAAATGATCCAGAGATGCTGAGGAATGGATGTTGTGGTAGGAAAAATGCCATTTGTCCCACCAAACCTCCCACATAAAACAATTAATAAGAACTCAACCACCATTGGGAAACATTCAAACAAGAACTAGGAAATCAACCATTCTCATTAATCATAATCCTATCCCAGTGCGTTTTGTATTGAATCACATCATCTTTTTATAATTCCCTTGAAATAAGGAACCACCATTATGTGAGATAATTCCCACAAAAAATAAATTGGACCCCTACATTAGCACACAAAAATTCCACAACCAAATGTGAAAACTCAGAAGGGCCAAGGGAGGGTCTAGTAGGTGGATCTCACACTCTTGGGGTTTCATCACATGAGGTATGATTGATGAGGAAGTCATCCCTATCACTAACATAATGAGCCATTCATAGTATCACCATCTCTCGAATTTTTTTTCCTTGTATATGAATTACTTGATCTTTGAGGGAAGAATTTGAAAATTGGAATAATCAACTGTGTAGGATCACCGTCATCATTTTCATCATTTGAGGTATCATTGAGCCGACCTATTGGGCTCCAACACAAGCCCGACCCGTTTTTTCATCTTTTGTAACTGTCAATTCCTTAAGGGGGGAAGGACCCTATTTAAACTCACATTATATTCTCTATAGAATATTAGTAGGAGCTTTGGAAACCATGGCACCGATATGATTATCGCAACCGAAGTTACCTGGTTCATAAGGGATGAAGCTCTTTCCAACCATTCATAATTGTTTTCCACATTAACAAGGGAGAATATACATAATGGACAAATCAAAGTAAGGTTAAATTAAATACCCACTTATGGATATGGGTGCCAATTAGTCGTACATTACCACCTCAATAATTTGAGACCATCATATCTTGGAAACCATGCACCACTCCCACACAATTTTGTATGCTAAGCCATCAACCCACATAAATTTTTGTGACCCGTCTATAGAGAGTGGCATCATGATGTAGTAGATAAAGGGAATGCAACACTAGGCATGAAACAAGGTAAGGATCAATAAACCATACCATTGAGATCCAGTAAAACATTGTATCAAGAGTAACACATTGGAATCATATGCATATGACCAAATGAAATGAGGGTTAAATTAAAACCCCACATATAGATGAGGGTGCCAACGAGACCTGAGTTCCCTTCTCAAGAAAGGGAGACCACAATATCTTGGCATCCATAATTTAATCTCACTCAATTATGTATGCTAATCCATAAACCAACATAACTTCATGTGACCTATCCATAGAGAGAGGCATCATGACACAACAGATAACAGTTGGGAAAGTATAGCTATGAATGAAACAAGGGAAGGATTAAGAAACCCAACCCCAAGAGCTAGTAACACATTGTATCATGAGTAATCTCCACAATTAATTTGACAGATCAATCCATTATGACTTGTATCTAACAATTATGTTCCCCCAATAACGTTTCAGGTTACACAAATGATCAACCGACCTTCTTGATTCTCACAGCATATCAAGGTCATCCAATAACCTCGTGGATCATATCCCTCCATAGATCTCCATACCTCTGCTAGTATCCCAATTTTGAATCATGTTTCATTGTCCATCATTGATTCATTTCCATCATTTAATATACTCCAATCGGAGTAATCATTTCATAGACTCCCACAAGAGTCATAACCAACACGAGGCTGAGTTTCCCATTCATAAAATCTGGGTGAAAACCATTGAGATAATTATGGACATGGTTCAGTCAATTTAAAATGATTAATTATCTAATTATATGTACATTTATGCATCCTTAATGGATTTAATTGCATTTTGGTAATTCTACATCCCCCAAACAAAGCTCACACCACATCATCCAACTTGAACATAATCATCTATATTGAAAATATGGTCAGTCTATGGGATCTAACATATGAAGATCCCCAACATGATGATCAATCAATCATTTAATATGAATGTTGAAGAATCTATTTTCCACCTATGTCACTTATCATTGGGGACACTACATCAGAATAGGTAGGTCCCAATCCAACACACCGAATCAACCCACTCAGATGGCATTGTCTGAAGCTGGTTGACAATCCACATGACCTATGAAAAACTCTAGCTCAACGTCATTTCTTTTCAATATTAATACATCAGACAGGCCCAAATTATGTGTCAAAGAATCCAACATGGATGGCATTTCCATTTTCAATCATACAGACCTAACTTACTACATTCCCGAGCTTAATTTCATTACATTACTTCTACACCACATCAAATAAGAAGGGCCCCAACTTCACTTCATATTGTGTCACATGGAAGGCATTATATATACCTATGATTTTCAGCCCATAGGAAAATACACGTGACAAACCCAATATAATTTTCACCCTTTCTAGGAAAAGTACATATTGGAAGATAAACCCCATGCCCAGAAAAGTTTTATCCATTTGATGAAATTTTCTATAAGATATTTCTGGTCATAGGACATGTCACTCACCAGAATCAGGGATTCCATACTAGCCCATGCCCTAGGGGAGTTCCCAAACCCTTCCCCCTCCCCCCCCCCCCAAAAAAAGATACATTTATGCATTTTCAGCTATCCCACCAGGAAACATCAAACATTTTGTAGAAACATACTAGGTGAAGTAGAAGACCTATAGGGTAAAACAACATATGATTGATGACCCACCTTTCCTAGGAAGTCCCACATAAACATAGGAATCAGCACTGAAGAGTCCCCATCAACCTAAAGGTCACCAACACATCATGAAATCCATCATGAGTTGGAGGTCTGTTTCACATGCTATGCCACAAATTTTCAATCACAAAGGGCATGATACACCCTATGTCCATCATGAATCCTCACCAACATATTGTGTTTTCTATAAGAGATTATCAATACGTAGGAACATATATATGACAAAAAATTTCTTGATTTTTGATCGGTGCCACATCTTTATGCTAAAAAAAATTCAATCGATGTCACTCCATTTTTAGGAAAGCTACATCCGGAGAGGAAAGATCAAAATCTGCTTGCATGGAATTGTCCGTAGGTGATTGTGTACCACTAAGAACTACAAAAAACCCCATCTCAAAGTCATTGCTTAATGAGGGAGCTACATCAGAAATGAACTAACCTAACATCAAATGATCCCACTAGGATTAAATTATCATTTTCATCCAATTGGGTTCATATGCTACAAACCCCAACTCAATTTCATTCCTTTCAAGGCTCACCACTTCCCACAAGACAGACCCTTGGTCCACTTCAAATCACCTCACTCAGATAACATTGTCTATATGGGATAATTAGTCTTTAGGACCTAACATTAGACAAACCACATATCATTTTTATCACTTTAATAGAACACAACATCCAACAAGACAAGCCCCATGACATGGACATATCATCAAACACAAGTGAAATTGTCTATAGGTGTCTTCAATGTCTTATGACATTTCATTCATTGGATATAGACATTTAAGAAAAGATCCATGCCTAAGGGGGGTACCGAACCCTACTCCCTAAATAGAAATATACGAATTTCTGGAAATTCCACCAAGAAACATCAACATTGATAAGGGGAAATAAAGAGAGGTTTATAAGACCTAGATGAAAAATAGCACATGAAAGACCACATATGATTCCCTAGAAGGCCAATGAAATCATTGGAATATCCACTGACATGATCCATTAAGACCATAAAGTCACTCACACATCATGGAATCCATCCCATATATCATCCATCACAGTGGAAATGAAATGACCACCAAGCATTAATTGAATTTTCTCTATGTGATTTTCATTACATACATGACCCAATGTATGACAAACACCAACTCAATATCATTCCATAGCATGAGTGTATTCCCTTAAAACCTACACCAAACCCCAGCTTGATTTCATTCCTTTATGAAGGAGCTACCTCTGAAAAGACCCAAACCAGTATCAAATCATCCCACTTATATGGCATTAGCGTTACCATCTATTAGCGTGTCACATGGAACAAACTGTAGCTCAATGTCTTTCCATTCAAGTTACACTGCATCCCCCAACACAATCCACGAGTCCAAATCAAATCATCTCACTCAGATGGTGTTGTCTATATGTGATTTTCAATCTATTAGACCTGACATGTGACAAACCCCATCTCATTATCATCTCTTTTATTGTGCATTACGTCCGAAAAGAGAATCCCCAATCACCATACGAATCATTGAACATTGATGGCATTGTCTGGTTGGGATTATTATGTCATGGTACATGTCATTCGTCAGCTCTAGGCACACAGGAAAATCCCCACACCCAGGGGTTTCACCGACCTATCCCCCCAAAAAGTGGAATTTGTTATTTCCATTTATCCCACCAATAAACATCAACATTGACGAGGAGACATAATTAGTTGTTTAGATGACCCAGAAGGAAACATAGCACATGAATGACCCCACATGGTGCCTTGGAAGACCAATGAAAACATAGGAATGGAAACTAATGTGATCCCTTAATCCCATAATGGCCACCAAAAATTCATGTAATTCGTCCAATATATCATCCACCACATCGAACATGACATTCCTAATTTCCATAGAAGATCCTCACACATGAATTAAATTTTCTTTAGGTGGGTTTCATTACATATGGGAACTGACATTTGACAAACCCCACCTCAATATCATTCCATAGGATGAGATTAAGAACCAAGAACCTAAAACAAACCCCAGCCCAATGTCATTTCTTTTTGAAGGTGCTACATTTGAAAATCACCAATCCTTCTTCAAATTAGCCCACATTGATGGAATTATCATTGTCAACCGTTTTGGTCACACATACTATAAAACCCTAGCTCAATATATTTCCTTTCAACTTGAACCGCATCCCCCAAGACAAGCCTTGGGTTTACTTCAAATCGTCTAACTCAGATGGAATCTTCTATTTATGATTGTCAGTCTGTAGGACCTAACATGAAACAAACCCCAGCTCACTGTCTTTTCTTTTCTGGACCACCACGTCCAACAAGACAAGCCCTGAGCACCATAATAATCATCAAACATTGATGTAATTATCAAGAGTATATTTTCAATGTCATGGGACACATCAGTCATCAGATTTATGTATACAGGACAGTCCCCATGCCCAGGGGGTTCGCTGAACTCTCCCCCCTAAAGAGAAATTTATACATTTCTTGCTATACCACAAGGAAACATCATCATTGACGAGGAGGCATACTGGGGGGTTTAGATGACCTAGAGGGAAACACAATAAATGAGATACCAAACATTCAACCAAGAAAGACCTTTGAAAACATATTAATTTCCACCAACATGATTATTTATTCCCATAAAGGCCACAGACATGTCAAGAAAGCTATCCTTCCTATCTTCCATCACCACCAACATGAGAGTCCCCATTTCAACAGAGGATATTCATGCATGAATTGAATTTTCATTTTGTGTTTTTCATTACATATGAGACCCACCAGATGAAAAAACACATCTTATGGTATTTATATTGGTTGATTGTAATCCCCTAAAACGAGTAACAATCCCCAGCCCAATGTCATTACTTTTCAAGGGAACAACGTCCGACAATAACAAAGCCAACAACAAATCACCCCACTTCTATTGAATTCTTATTTTCATCTATTGGGGTCTCACATGCTAAAAACCCCATATCAACATCTTTCCTTTCAAGTCCCACCATGTCCCTCAAGACAAGCCCCCAGTCCACTTGAAATTGTCTCACATAAATGGATTTTTCTATATTCTATTTCTAGTCCACTGGACCAGACATGTGGAAAACCCCAGCTCATTTTCAAATCTCATACAACACACTACATCTGACAAGACAAGCCCCAAGCACCATACGACTCATAAAACATTGATAATGCTGTCTATAAATGCTTTTCAATTTCATTGGACATGAAATTCGTCAGATATAGGCATGCAGGACAAGCCCCATGCCCCGGGGGGGGTGTTCACCAACCCCTCCCCCTAAATATACATTTATGCATTTCAAATTATCCCACAAGGAAACATCAACATTCACTAAGATACATAATGAGGTGGTTAGATGACCTAGAGGGAAAAAAGTGCATGAATGACCACACATGGTGCCCTAGGATACCTATGAAAACATAGGAGTGGCTGCCAACAAGATCCCTTACTCCTATAAAGGTCCTCGAAAAGTTATGGAATCCGTATCATATATCTTCCATCACTATAGGTGTGACATGCCTAATGTCCAAAGTGGATCCTCATGCATGAAATAAATTTTATTTCGCTAGTTTTCATTACATTCAGGACCCAACATAGGACATAACCTAACTCAATGTCTTTCCATATGTTTAGTGTAATATCCTAGAAGAAACAACAAACCCTATCCTGATGTCATTTCATTTTGATGGAGCTACATCTGACAAGCATGAAGAAACCATCAAATCTTCCAAAATTGATGTAATTATCATTTTGATCTGTTAGTATCTCACATTCCACAGACCCCAGATTAAAATCATTCCTTTCAAGGTACATCACATCCCCCCCCTCAACGAGCCCCATGTCAACTATAAATCTTCTTCCTCAGAAGGCATTATCTAGTAGTGATTGTCAGTCTATAGGACCTGACATGTGGAAAACCCCAACTCATTGTCATCGCTTTTTTGGTGAACTACATTTGAAAATACCAGCCTTCAGCACCGATCAAATCATCAAACATTGATGGAATTATCTAGATGTGAGTTTCAATTTCATTGGACACATCATTCGTCAGTTCAAGGCATGCAGGGCAAGACCCACACCCAAGGGGGTTCACCAAACCCTCTCCCCTAAAGAGAAATTTATGCATTTATAGTTATCAAACTATGAAATATCAATATTAGAGAGGAGACATAATTATTATTTTAGAAGACGTAGAGGGAAGAACATCACATGAAATACCAAACCTAATCCCCCCTAAGAACTATGAAAACATTGGAATGGACAACGACCTCATCCATTATGCCTATAATGTTCACTAACATGTCATGGCAGTTGTGGCTCATATTTTCCATCACCACGAACATGACAGACCCCATGGCCAAAATGGATCCTCGTGCATGAATTTAATATTCATTAGGTGGTTTTCATTACATATGGTACAAGTCATATGAAACCCCCCCAACTCAATGTCCTTGCACAGTTTTATTGTAATCCCCTAGACCCTAAAAGAAAACCCATAATGATGTCATTTCTTTTTTAGGGAGAAACATATGGAAAGAACCAATCCAACATCAAATCATCCCACTTCAATGGAATTCTCATTGTCAGATGTTAGGGTCTCACATGCTACACACCCCAGTACAACATATTTCCTTTAAAGGTGCACTGCATCCCCTGAGACAAGCCCTAACCGATCTTCAAATCATGTCACCCGGATTTCATTGTCTACATGTGATTTTTAGTTCATAGGATCTAACATGCAACAAACCCTAGATCATTGCCATCACCTTTCTAGCACACTACGTCTGACGAGACAAGCCCTAAAAACCGAAAGGATCATCATTCTTGGATGACATTGTATAGAGGTGTTCTTAATGTCATTGGACATGACATTCACTATATCTTGGCTTGCAGGACAAGACACACCCCCAATGGGGTTCACTGACCCCTCACCCCTAAAGAGAAATTTATGCATTTCTAGCTATACCACCAAGAAACCTCAACATTGGCAAGGATACATACTGAGGGTTTTAGACATTCTAGAGGGAAACCCAATGCCTGAAATACCACCAGTGCTACTCTAGAAGACCTATGAAAACATAGGAATGGCCACTGATGTGATCCCTTAAGCCCATAAAGGCCTCTGACACATCATTCCATCCATCCAGCATATCACCCATCAACATGGTCATGATAGACCCCATGTCCAGAGAAAATCCCCATAGATGAATTTAATTTAATTTATGTTATTTTCATTACATACGAGACCCAACATAAGACAAAACCCAGCTCAATCTATTTACATAGGTTGCATGTAAGCCACTATAAACTATAGAAAACCCAATCCCGATGTCATTCCATTATTAGGGAGCTATGTCTAACAGGCTCTAAACTGGCATCAAATCATCCCACTAGGATGGAAATCAAGTTATTATTAATTATGGTTTCACATGCTACAAACCACAATTAATGGTATTTCCTTTCAAGATGCACCATGTTCCACAAGACTAGCCTCGAGTCACCATCAAATCATATCACTCAGATAGAATTCTCTATAAGTGATTGTCGGTCCGTAGGAACCAACATGAAAAACCCCATATAATTTTCATCGCTTTTCTGGAGGACTACATCCTAAAAGACAATCCCTAAGACCCAGACTAATCATAAATCATGGATAACATTTTCTTGTTGTGTTTTCATTATCATTGGACATGTTATTCGTCGACTATTGGCACATAGGACAAGCCCCATGTCTAGGGAGTTCACCGACCCCTTCAACCCTAATGATACATTTATGCATTTCCATATATCCAACCAGGAAACATCAACATTTATGAAGAGATATATTGATGGATTTAAATGACCTAGAGGGAAGAATAGTGAATGAAAGACCAAACGTGCTACCATGGAAGACCTATTAATACATAAGAATGGCCACTACCAGGATACCTAAATCCCAAAAAGTCCACCGACACATCTAGGAATCCATCTAAAATATTTTCCATCAACGCAGACATGATAGGACCCATGTGCACAACGGATCCTCACACATGTATTTAATTGTAATTAGGTGGTTTTTATTAAATATGGGAATTGACATACGACAAAACCTAGGTCAATGTCTTTCCATAAAATGAGTGTAAGACCCTAGTACCTACAAAAAACCACAACCCGATGTCATTTATTTTTTAGGGACATATGCCTGAGAAGCACCAAGTCAACATCAACTCATCCCAATTGGATGGAATTCTCTTTATCACCAATTATGGTATCACATGCTACAAACCTCAGCTGAATGTCTTTCCTTTCAAGACTCATCACGTCCCCTGAGACTAGCCCCAATTCCACTTCAAATTGTCTCAGATGGATGGAATTTTTGATATTCAATTGTCAATCCCTATGACCTGACATGTGATAGACCCTAGATTATTTTCATTTCTTTTCATGAAATCTATGTTCGATAGGACAATCCCCCAGACCCGGAATTATCATTGAAATTTAATTTCATTTTGTATAGGTGATTTTAGATGTCATGTGACATGTCATTCATCCAATGTAGGCATGCTGGACAAGCCCCACATCCAAGGGGGGTTCACTGCCCCCTCCCCCTAAAGGGATATTTATGAATTTCAATATATACTGCAAGGAAATGTCATTATTGATGAGGAGATATACTGAGGGGTTTAGAAAACCCATAGGGTAGCATAGTTCATGAAAAAACATAGGTGTTTCCTTATAAGACGTGAGGTAACATATGAATGGACAACAATGTGATCTCTTAAGACTATATAGGTTGTCGAAAAATCATGGCATCCATCCTGCATATCTTCCATCACTACAGGCATGCCAGACCCCATTTCCATAGTGGATTCACAAGCACAAAAAGAATTTTTTTTAGGTTATTGTCTTTACATACGAGACCTGACATATAGAAAACCCCAGCTCAATTTCATTCCAAATGATGAGTGTAATCCCCTAGATCCTACAAAAAACTGCAACCCTATACCATTGAATTTTTAGGGAGCTATATCTAACAACCACCAAGACAACATAAAATTGTCCCACTTGGATTTAATTATCATTGTCATTTGTTATATTAACACATGCTAAAAACCCTATCTTAATTTATTTCCAATCAATGCACACCTCATCCCCCAAGACAAGCCTTGAGACCATTTCAAATAATCTCACTCAGATGGAATTGTCTATAAGTGATTATCATCCCATAGAAACTGACATGCTACAAAACCTATCCCATTTTCATCACATCTATGGAGCACTATGTCCAACAAGACATGCCCCAAACAATGCATGAATTAAAAAACATTGATAGAGTTTTCTATAGGTGATTTTCGATTTAATGGGACATGTCATTTGTTATCTCGAGGTTTGCAGGACATGCTCACACCCAAGGAGGTTCACAGACCCCAACCCCCCCTAAAGAGACATTTATGAATTTCCATATATCCCACTATAAAACATCAACATTGATGAGGATACGTATTGAGGATTTTATATGTCACAGTGGGAAACACAACCCATGAATGTCCACATGTTGTTCCCTAGAAGACCTATGAAAACATAAGAATGGCTACCAACATGATCCCTTAAGACCATAAAGGTAGTTGACACATCATGGAATCCCACCCACAAATTTCCCATAACAGCGTACATGATAGAAACCATGTCCACATAGGATCCCCACAAATAAATTTAATTTTATTTAGGTGGTTGTAATTATATATGGGACTTGACTTATGACAAACCCCATCTCAATGTATTTCCATTGGATGAGTGTAAGCCTCTAGAAACTACATCAAACCCCAGCCCAATTCCAATGAATTTTGGGGGATATCTTTCTAAAAAGAACAAAGCTAACATCAAATCTATCCACTTGGATTGAATTATCATTGTCTGTAGGTTGGGTCTCAAATACTCCAAACCTTGGCTCAATGTATTTCCTTTCAAGGAATACTACGTCCCCCAAGTCAATCAACAAGTTATCTTCAAATCACCTCACTTATATGGAATTGTCAATATGCTATTTTTAGTTAGTAGGAACAATCATCCAACAATCCCCATATTATTTTCATCTCTTTTATAGTGCACTACATCCGATAAGACAATCCCCAAGAACCACATGAATCATCAAACTTTGATTTCATCATCTATAGGTGACAATAAAATGTCATGGGCCACATCATTCAATAGATCTAGTCATACAAGATAGGCCCCATGGCCAGGGGGTTCTCTATACCCTCCACACTAAAAATAGTTCTTTTCATTTCATCTATCCCACCAAGAAACATCAACATTGACAAAGAGAAATACAAAGGTATTTAGATGACCCATAGGGAACTCATCCTGTTAAAGATGAAATATGCTGCCCAAGAAGACCTATGAAAACATAGGAATGGCCACTAACATGATACCTTAATCCCATAGATTCCATATAAACGTCATGACAACCATCCCATATATCATCCATCACCATAGACATGACATGCCCCATGTCCAAATAAGATCCTCATGAATGTATTGGGTTTTCTTTAAGTGGATGTCATTATATACGGGACCTGACATCTGACAAACCCCTTCTTGATGGCCATTCAGTGTCACATATGTATTTTCAATAATCTTTTATTTAATTTATTTCATTTTAGTAACACCTCATTCAAGAATACATGCACCTTTCCCACATAGTGCATCATTCCCACTTGGCTGGAATTGGCTATATATGTGGCCATGGATTTTCTCTTTGGGCACCCAATATCAAGAAAGTGGAATGATCAAAGGTCACATGGAATACTCTCATTCATATTAGATTTTTTTAGGTGATTGTCGATCTATATGACCTATAATGGAACCCCACCTCGATTTCATTTCATTTTGGAAACACTACATATGAGAAGCTCCAAGCCTAAATTAAATTTTCCCATATTGATAACATCGTTGTTGTTTTCCCATTGGTCCTAACATGATCATGTACCTTTCTCATTATCATCCCCTTTTAGGTTCACTTTTTCTGACAAGAAAACCCCAAGTCCACCTCAAATAATCTCACATGGATGGCATTTTTCGTAGGTTACTCATGACCATTAGACCAGACATGCCCAAAAACACTACTCATTTTCATCCATTTCAGGTGCCCTACATCTGAAAAGACAAGCCTCGATCCCACTTAAAATAGTATCACATTGATGACACTATCCACAGGTGATTTTCAGTCCATGATATATGCTAATTTCTAAAAACATCAGCTCATTTTTGTGGATTCTCAAGCTCACTAAGTCAAACAATAGAAGTCCCAAGACCTGGATGGATCATCAAACATGGACGGAATTATCTAGAGGTGATTTTCAATGTCAGGGGACATGTCATTCATCATCTCTAGGAATGAATGACAATCCCCACATCTATTGGGTTCACCGACCCCTCCCCCTGGCCCCAAAGGGACATTTAGGCATTTCTCGCTATCCCACCAGGAAACATCAACATTGATGAAGACACATACATGGGTATTTTGATGACACAGAGGGAATAACAGTGCATGAAAGAAGACATGTGCTGCCCGGGAAGAACTATTAAATCATAGGAATTTCCACCAACATGATCCCTCCATCCTCTTATAAAGGGCACTGAAGCATCAAGGCGTCCATCCCACATATCGTCCACCACTGTAGACATGACATGGCCCGCGTCCTTAGCCAATCCTCGCATGTCGTTTGATTTTCTAACTGTTATTGTCATCACATATGGGACCTGACATGTGACAAACCCAAACATAGTGATCAATCGATGTATCACGTGTGTGTTGAATAATCTTCGATCAATGTCATTGATTTTCAATCATGCTATGTCTGCCAAGACAGGCCCCAATCCCACATCACATAATCCCCACAAGGGTGGAATTATCTAACATATAAGAGATGTGGTCTTTTCCATTGTGGAACCCAACGCATCAGATGAAGAGGAGCCCCAACACACATGAAATAATCACACATAGATGGGATTTTCTATAGGTTATTGTCAGTCTATTATACCAATTACAAAACCCCAATTCAAGTTCCCTACCTTTCAGGAAAACTACATCTGACAGGCCCCATGAGAACATTAAATTGTTTGACTTTGATAGCATCATCATATTCATACCATAGGTCTAAATATGCTACAAAACTCACCTCATTGACATCCATTTCCATGCGCACCACATCCTACAAGAGAATATGAAAGTCCACATAAAACAGTCTCACATGGATGGAATTTTCCTTTGGTGAATGTCGGTCCATTGGACCTAACATGTGACGAAAACAAGTTAATTTTCATCGCTTTTCAAAGGAACTATCTCCAACAAGATAGGCCATAACTCCACATCTGATAGTCTCACTTGGAGGGTTGTGTCCATAGGAGACATTAAGCCCATTGGGCCCGACACGCCACACACCCCACCACATTGCCACCCCCACTGTCATGGCTTTTCATCCACACTACCACATATAAGAAAAGATCCATGACATATAAGAATTGTCAAACAAGTATGGAACTATCTTGAGTTGATTCTTGGTGTCACTGGACATGACATTCACTGGCTCTAGAAACCCATTACTAGACCCACACCCGAAAGGGTTCGCTGATCCCGTCCCTACTATAGAGATATTTATGAATTTCCATCTATCCAACCAAGAACCCTAAATTGTGACAAGGAGATATACTAGGGTGTTTAGATGACCTAAAGATCAACATATTGAATGAAATAAGACACATAATTCCAAGGAAGTCCTATAAAAACATGGGAATGACCCCTGGTGTTGTCCCTTCAGAATATAAAGGCCACTAACACCTCTTAGAATCTCTCCAGCATATTCTCCACCACTACAGATATGATAGGCCCTATGTCCGTAGTGAATCCTCACGCATGGGAGAAATTTTATAAAGGTTATTCTCATCATGTAGGGTAAATGACATATGATAAACCCATCCTTGCATGATCAATCAACGTCTCCCTTGTTTGTTTAAGAATCTGCATCTAATTCTTTTCATTATTGGAATGATGTTTCTGCCAAGACAAGAACTTAGCTCTCACCGTATGGCCCCCCACTTTGGGGGAATTGACTATATAGGTGACTATGTCATTTAAATTGAGTAACCCTATGTTTTAGATAAAGATGAGATCTATGCCCACATGGAATCATACAAGTATGTTGGGAATTTCTATAGGTGATTGTCGGACTATAGGACCTATTGCAAAACTCCAGCACAATATCCTTGCATTTCAGGAACACTAACACGGACAATCCCCACGCCCACATTAAATCATACCACTAAAATGGAATCATCATATCCATCACAAGGTCCTGTCATGCTATAGAAACTGGCTCATTGTCATCCTAGTAAGGGCACACCACATATGAAAAGACAAGCCGCATGTCCACCTAGAATTGTCTCAATTGGATGGCATTATACATAGGTGATTTTCATCCCATGGGTGTGACATTCCAAAAAACCCAAAAAAAAATTAATCCGTCTTCAGTCGCACAACATCCGACAAGTCAATCCACAAGAAGATTGTGAAGAGTCTCACTTGGATGGTAATTCCCATAGACGACGTTCATTCCATTGGATCAGACATGCCACAATCCCCAGCTCGTCGTCATCCCATTTTATTCTTACTACATTCAACATGAGAAGACCCAAGTCCACCTCAATTAGTCTCACTAGGATGGCACCATCCATAGGTGACCATCGACCCCTTGGACCTGACATGCCACAAACCCCATATCAATGTAATCCCCTATCAGGTGAACTACATCTAACAATACAATCCCCAAGACCACTTCAGATTGACTCCCTTAGATAGAACTATACATAGGTTATTGTCAGGCCATTGGGAAAAAAATCACTCCAAACCCCACTCATTTTTATTTATTTTCCAGTGCACTATCTTTGACAAGGCAGTTCAATGCCCCGTACGAATCATCAAACATGAATAGAACTATCTATAGGTGATTTTAATGGTCGCTAAACATGAAATTTAGTGGATCTAGGCATGCAAGACAATCTGCCTGACCAAGGGGGTTCGCCGACCACTTCCCCCTAGAAATACTATAGTGCATTTCCAACTATACCACTATGAAACATCAATAGTGAAGGGGAGACAAACTGGGGGGTTTAGATGACCCATAGGGAAACCCAATGCTTGAAAGAAGACATGTGGTGCCTAGGGAGGTCTATGAAGACATAAGAATGGAGTCCAACCTATTGAAGTCATTTCCTTTTAGTTTTTCTATGTCTGCCAAGTCAAGCCCTTAGTCTCCACCATGTCTCCCCCACGTGGTTGGCATTGCCTATATAGATAAAAATTTCATTGCCTTTGAGGCACCCAACACATGAGATGACGATGAACCCCATGACTACATGGAATCATCCCACTCAAATGGGATTTTTTGTAGGAGATTATTGGTCCATATGACCTAAGACAAAACCCCACCTCGATGTCATTTCATTTCAAGAACACTACGTCCGACATTCCCCAATCCCACATTAAATTGTTCAACATGGATAAAATCATCTTTACTATACCACAGAGACAAAAATTCTATATAACCCAACTCAAATTATCTCACATGGATGGCATTGTCATTGAAAACCCATAGGCCTTGACATGGTACATAGTAAAACTCATTTCCATCCCTTTCTAGTCACCCTAAAACCGATAAGAAAATCAAAGATTCTACCTCAGGGTCTCTCACATGGGTGGAAATGTCCATAGGTGTTTTTTAGTCCATCAGACCCAACATTCCATAAACCTTGTCTTGATGTAATCTATTTTCAATCATTCTACATCCATCAAGATGGGCCCCAATC
The DNA here is from genome assembly GCA_963277665.1 of Viscum album. Classification (NCBI taxonomy): domain Eukaryota; kingdom Viridiplantae; phylum Streptophyta; class Magnoliopsida; order Santalales; family Viscaceae; genus Viscum; species Viscum album. The sequence continues at coordinate 228,335,036 of OY728167.1, read as the reverse complement.
CCACCTCAAAGTGTCAAACATGGATAGAAAGGTCTGCGGGTGATAGTCAGTAGATTGGACCAAAAATCCAAGAATCCCCATCTCATTGTCATCGCTTTTCAGGCACCCTACATCTAACAAGATAAGAAAAAAGCCTCAGAAGTTTCCTCTCAATTGGATGGAATTGTCTAGAGGCCATTTCCTATTTCATTTGGCATGTTATTCGGTGGATCATGGAAGGTAGTACATGCTTAGGTCGGTCATCAACCCCTCCACCCATAATGAGAGATTTATGGATTTCCAACTATCCAACCAGGAAACATCAACCTTGATGAAAAGACATACTAGGGGGGGTTTAGATGACCCAGAGGGCAAGGAAGCCCATGACAGATGACACTTTTTTCCTGGGAAGGCCAATGATGACATGGTAATTGTATCTTACATATTCCCTTAAACAGAATGGGATCCAAAATGTCATCGAACCCATACCAAATATATTCTATCACCACAGAAATTAAATTCCTCATGTCTGAGAGAATCCTGACTAATGGATTGAATTTTATATTGGTGACTATCACTCCATAGGGGACCCGAAATATGAAAACCCCCAGCCCGGTGTTCAATAAATGTCTCATGCATTATTTTGAATAGAATTCAAATTATTTAATTTCATTAGAGGAGTGCTACATCCACCAAGAGAATCCCTAAGCACTCACTGCATCTTCCCACTTTGGTGACATTGTCTATATCTTGTTGATGATGTATTTTATCTTTAGGAACCATGTGTCAGATAAGACAAGCCCCAAGACCACATAGAATCATCCCACTCAGCGGGCATTCTCTATCGTGGATTTTCGGTCCATAGGGCCAACGTCAAATCACACCTCAATGACATTTCTTTTTATGGAACAATACATCCGGCAAGCCCCATGTCTAGATTAATCAAACCCAGTTGGATGAAATTTTTGTTTTCAGCCCATGGAAATGGCATGATGAAAACTCTATCATATTTTCATCATATTTCAGGTGCGTTAAATCTAATACAAAATACCGCAAGACCACCTGAAATAGTCTCTTTTTTTGGCAATGTCGATAGGTTATTATCAGTCCATTGGACCTAACATGTGACAAACCCCAGCACCTTGTTGTTTACTTGCTGGAACGCTATGTCCACTAGGACAAGCCACAAGTCCACCTCAAAGAGCCTCACCTGGATGGTGGTGTCCATTGGGGATAGTTGGTCCATTGGACCCTAATGTGACAAACCCCTATTCATTTTCAATGCTTTTCAGGTTCCATACATCCGAAAACACATTCCCCAAGATCCGAATGGATCATCACACTTGGATGTAAATGCATAGAGGTGGGTTTTCCACATCACTGGACATGTCATTCAGAAGATCTGAGCACGCTGTACAAGCCCCACGCCTAGAGGGGGTCAACTACCCTTCCTTTGAAAAAGAGACATTTATGCCTTTCCAGTTATCCCACTATGAAATGTCATCCATGACGAGGTGATATACTGGGGGTAGATGACCTAGAGGGAACACAATGCATGAAAGATGGAATGTGTTTCCCAAGAATACCCATGAAGACATAGTCCCAATGGACAATAAACCCATCAACTAAGAGAATGATAATTCACATGCATTAGAATACATACAACCTGAGGAGTAAAGTCTATCCAAATGTAAGGACTAGAGAAATTTACTTAGAGGCGAACCTTTATCATTGGGATTGTAATGGACGCAGGAGGCGAGGGTGGGAATGTTATTCTTTTACATGGAAATTCATAGCCTTTTTAGTTTTAGACATATTCTTGCATGACAATCAAGGGAAGGGATGAATTGAAGAGACCTGAGTTTGGATCTCAACAAATAATGGGAGAAAGACCACTCTTCCTCTTACAATTCTTTCTTTCATATTTATGTAATCTTTAAAGGATTCAAATAGTCGCTCGAGTAGAATTTCACTTCTATTCATCCGACACAACTCATTTTTCATGATGGATCCATCTTCAATGCATTTCATGAGGTTTTCAAGGGTCCATAGTTGGCGTCAATTGGTGATGGATGGGCACACACATCACATTTATCCTGGATTCCGACTTAGAGGGATTCAGTCATAATCCAACTCATGGTAGCTTCACACCATTGGAGTTTCAACCAAGCATAGTGGCCAATTATGTGTATCCATGATTCCTCCCATACTAGGATGAATTATTATTGTGATTCCATCATCAGTAGGGTAAAACTATCATTTCTCACAATGGTCCAAATCCATCTCATGTTCCCTTTTGGTGGGTGAAAAATCCAACACTTGGAGAATTGTTCATCACAATGATAGGAAGAGCCAAAATTGAAGGATCAAAGAGAAACTTTTCTATTAATTCTTGGATGACACAAGCCAGTTATCACTGTAGTGACTTTTCAGACACCTCTAGATCCACATTATAAAGATCTAAAGGATCGATAGGCCACACATTAATGGATCATATAAGTACCGAAAATCAGAATCAGATGAGATATTTCCCTTTTATTCGACACAAAATTTATATTCTCATTGAGCTTATATTAGGACACATGCATTAACTTTTAAAAGATGTGCCGCCCCGTCCAAACTCCCCACCTAAAAATTTATCCCGTCTAAATCAACCCACAATGAAAGCCTTCATTCAAAAAGAAGGGGTGACTAACACATATTTTGATTCACATAATAAATAAAATAAATTTTAATGTTGTATTATTTCATTTATTACATTTAAATCTCCTACTTTCTCAACTCCTCTCATGTATTTTCATGAATTTTTACAAAGGTCAGGATCAAGAGGGTCTTCCTTACCCAATGATTCTTCCAAGCCTGTTCCCTTGGTTGTGGTTCTGTGAGATAGTAGACATGGATAGTGGGAATCTCTTTAATCCATTCATGCACATCACTAATTAGAAGAAGAGGAATTTTTCAAACTTAAGAGATTCATAATTACTAAAAACCGTTTAAACTCACTTGGTTTAATGTATTCACATTGAAATTCATAGAACTGGTAATAAATCACATTGTGTGAGCATCTTCTGGGGAAATGACAATGACTTGTTTTATTTAATCAGTCAAATTCCATTATCTCATACTAGTTCTAAGTTGACTATTACACGTTCAGGGAAGGCCCCTGAGGGGTACATTCCCAATCCATCCCTGAAACTACATGCAATGACCCACTCTCACCGCTAAAGCCGCTCGAGCAGTCCACTGATAGCCGATGAGTTTGATATTGGGACCCCTGCGCCCAACCCTTATAGCCAATTATTTTCTCAAGGATAAAGATCCATTTTCTCACTTTAATTTCCTAAATTGTTCATTTTATATGAGAATGTTCACCAGGGAGACGTTATGAGGTAATGAGTAAGGATGGGAATAGAAGGCACTCGACCATCTAGATTTTCAAGGGCAGTCGAGGGCAGATCAGACACCATGAAACATATTGTGTTGTTCCAGACATTGGACCCTACCTTAGGCTAAACTATTTATATGGTGGGTAGGCTGATAAATATAAAGGATAAATCTCCCCAATTCCCCCCAGTGGTGTCTTCAAACTCCCTAACATTTCCACCAACTTCCACAGTCCAGTTCATGAATATTATTCTGATTACCTTTTGAATCTTCTGTAGCAGGTGCACTATCTGACATGCTTCCCCCATATATTAGGATCAAATAATATGTGTGAAGGTTCCATTAACATGGAAAATTTCACATCTTTATCCTTAAGTGTTCTCATTTTAATATTTTCAACTGCCACCATGATCTACTCTAACAGATGCTCCGCCTGATCTCACACTCCATTGTTTTCATGAATCTGTCACACTATCCTACTCATCGAGGCCTATCAATCACCTCAGTAGCGGATTATAGGTCATTCGCTTTATCACCATCAATATTCGGGGATAGCTAATTTGGAAGGTGAGTTTTTACACACTCCTTAGAGGATTTTGACTTCCATAACCACCATCCTACTATTTTAATTGACCAACACTTTTTGTGGGTTCTGGGATAGCGCATAGTTGGGCATCGTAAGTTGACTTCTAGTTCATCCTGCATTGCCAGTTCTATTTTAAAAAAATGTCCCAATTCAAGTTATCTATTTTGCGAGATGACACAACAAATAATCCACCTCATCATACCTTTTTATTGTTTGAGAATAGGATGAATGCCTTATGACACCAAGGCCTATAATCATTGGAATTACCTAATAGATCATGATTTCCATCTATATCTATCATAAGGGAAACATCATAGGGAATACGATTCTAGATGGGTCGATAAGTCTTTCACCCCATTACCCAGGTCAGATGAACTATTTTCATTTTAGTATCATTGTCGGCCTCCACCAGAGATTCTGTTGACTTCGCTTCGCTTAGGTATAGTTCAACATCTTTCAGATCCTGACATTCATGCTCACAATCGAACCCTTCTCAAAATATTAGGTCCTCCATCGGTGCAAACCACTCTGGGATCCCACCATGTTAGCTTCCTTATGCCTAACAGGTTCTGCCACATGTCTACTCAGACACATGCCAAACTCCGTGGTCTATGTTTCAAAAGAGGTAGAATGGGGATCCCACATGTCAAATATAGGAGAAAATGAGTGGCTTGTAACATCATTATAATGCGTTCTTCCCACCACAATCAAGGAAAAAACATTAACACAAGAGTTCTACCATCCCTTGATTTGGCCGCCACCATGACCCACTTCTATCTGTGCCAAGAGTTGACCAGCAAATGAGTTTACAACCATTCCACATGTGACCAAGGTGCATTTTTGACCCCCATTCTCTTCCCTCTAATCAATTTCAAGCACTATTTGACTCTCCATTCAATTTCCTGTTAATATTTACCTTGTGGTACTTGTTTAATATCAGTCTCCCACCCATATTTTGCCTTAGATGGAATACACTACCAAATTTGGGCTGCATTCTGAAACAACAAAACTTGTCGATAGCTCTTCGTGATGTGACATGGTGTGTGCTACATGGGGCTCTCACCCTCTTAAGTGCCCCATTACAAGGAAATTATTCCTATTCATCCACCAAGGATGATTTTATAGATAATAATTTGAATGAACAGGTCATTTGGTTACCAAACTGGGCTACTCCCATTTCACTCATCGATACTAAAGGAATCCTCATATTTTTATTTTACTATTATCATTGATATGGTAACTCATAGGGTTATTCCACCTGAACTAGGTTCATAAGTGTTTCTGCAGCTAAGTTTCGGTGATGATGTGGGACCTCAGGGGTCATTTTCAATCATATAAAAAACACTGTCTGCAATAACTCATCGCACCATATGTCACCAAGGACCATGAAATTAAACCAACCACATAACAGGGGATGAGGGGGGGGGACGTCTACCATCATAGGCCATCCCATCGAAAATAAACTAGGTTATATGGTCTTCTATTGGGGGAGTTCTAGGGGCTACACCATTTATGACACCCAGGAAGGCATTCCCTCGATCAAAAATTGCCTTGGGTGCAACATGGGTTCCAAAACACATTGATTCATCAGATTTTGAAATTAACACTATATATAACATTTCATAGAATTCATCATTGACATGAAAACGATGATATCCATTATCGATAGTCCTTGTATTGATATTTCAAAAGCCACCTCTATGGATCTCCGGAGCACCACACACACACACACACCACGTAGGGACACAAGGAGCTCTTCCAATCCAGTTTTTACCTTGGAACATCCTGTTAATTTGTAATAGGTAGATCAATGTTCTCATACCTTTTGAGGAATTCCACCATTGACCACTGGGAGTCACCTATGGAGGAGATCCCAGGGAACCCCGCTGCGTATGTTCCAACCGATCCACATGTCCACAGACACTATACTAGCATCTTGCATTTATCAATCCAAATGTTCACCTATAGAATCCGTGTTATGACTTATCCTCACTCTAAATGATAAGGTTAATTGGAATTTTCCTTACATCTCATATATAGAACCACCCATGTCACCACGAACCAAAACATTCACCAAAATATTAAATCGATAAGAGTGACGGGCGGTGTGTCCAAAGGGAAAGGACGTAGTCCACACAAGCTGATGAGCCACACCTATTAGGAATTCCTTTTGGAAGAAAGCAATTTCATTGATTTATCCCATCATAATGGAATTTCAAAAATTATCTGGGCCAAATGGCTAGGACTATAGACTCGTCGAACACATCAGTGTAACGTGCGTGCGGCCTAGAACATCTATGCTAATAAAAAAAATATCATTGCCTCAAAACATCCATGGATTTGTTGTCCATAGTCTTTCTATGAATCTATACATGGATTGGTACCTATTGTAGCTAGTTAGTAGGCTTAGGTCTCATTATTTACTAGAATTAACCAGACAAATCACTCCACCAACTACGAATGGACACGCACCACCACCCATAGAATCATAAAGGAGCTCTCATTTTGTGAATTCTTACTATGTATGGTCCTGGAATGTTTACCCATGTTGAGTCTAATTATGATGTAGGATCCACTCCTAGTAGTTACCTTCTTTCCATCACTTTATGTTTCATCCTTGTGACCATACTCCCCCTAGAACTGAAAAACAATGATTTCTCATAAGGTGAAAATAGAGTCCTATAAGAAGCATCTACTAATCATGGGTCAGCATCGTTTATGGTTTATACTAGGATAGTATTTGATCATCTCCTATCCCCCAACATTATTTCTTGATCAATGAAAAAATCCTTGGAAAATTCTTTCGTATTTATTCGTATTTTATAAATCCAGGACTTTAACCTCCCACTATGAATGCGAATTCTACGAACTATCCCTGTTAATCATTACACTAATCCCAAAGGCCAACAAAATAGGACTGATATCCTAGGAAATTAACCCATGCTAAAGGATTAAGAGAATATGATTGCTTTGAGCACACTAATTTCTTCAATGTGACAGCAACGAAGGCACTACCTGGCCAGCTAAGGCGAGGTGTGCATCACTGGTATAAGGGACAGGGAAACCAATACACACCCAGATGTGGACTGATAAAATCCATTCCAAGGTCCAAATACAAGCTTTTTTACTATAAAAAATTTAAAAATACACTATTGGAGCTGGAATTACTGCTACTGATGGAAGCAGACATTCCCTCCAAAGGACCCTGTTAACGGATTTAGATTGTACTCATTCAGATTACCAGACATGTTAAATCCCAATATTATTATTTTTAGTCACTACCTCCCCTTTTTAGGATTGGGATATTTGTACTCCTACTTCATTCCTTGGATGTGGTATCCATTTCCCTAGACCCCTCTCTAGAATCAGACCCTAATTCTCAATCTCCCATCAACACCATTGTAGGCCACTATCCAAACATCAAATGTTGATAGAGAATAAATTTTAATGATGTGTCACTAAATTGAGGGTTGTGCAATCTGAAGAGTTATCATGAGTCAGCCGTTGGCCTATCATATCTCATATAATCCTTTTATCTAATAATTTCTCCACTTCCCAGTGTTGGGATTTAATGTACGTCTTTGATCTAGAATTACTCCAGGTATCCTGGTAGAAAATACTATCAAGTAAACTATATCTGATTTAATGATCCATTTATAGTATCACCGTCTCAATTAGTTTATACATAGTAATTTATGGATTAATATTTGAGATATGAATATAATGACAGGCAGGATAAACCAGGTAGTGTCTCTATCCACATCGGCACCACTTGAGATTTGATAGAGAAGATCTCTCAGAACCCCAGCACGAGCATGAAAAGTCACTCACAACCATCAATTCATTTGGAAAGGAGGGAAATGCCACTATTATCATCCACTATCATATTCTATATCCAATACCAGCAGCATGAATTTTATGAACCATGGAACTGACTTTATCTTCTAAACCCGATTTCCTAGGTCCAAAGTGTTGCACTACCATCTGCCACATAACACGATAAGTGTTTTTGATGGATATCCAACCAAGGAAAACCATGTTCCAATATTCACATAGAAACATGCACAAGGTCCAAATGAATGTAGGGTGAAATTAAACCGCCACATATAGATGAGGGAGCAAAGGAGACCTATGTTCCCTTCCCATGAAAGGGATGTCATCCAATATTTACAACCATCCACCACTCCTACATAGTCACATAAGTACAACAATAAACTCACACAACTGACCGTGACACCATGAGAGAAGAAACCTGAGTGGCTTCACAATACAACACATGAAGGCATGGAAATAAAATCTATGCATGAAACAAGGTAATGATTTATATACCCAACCCCTGAGAGCTGGAAACCACTTTATATCACAAGTATAATTCATTGGGAACCTGAGCCATTGATACATTACGACTTGGATCTCGGAATCATGTGCCCCCGAATTCTAGTTTCATGAAACATGAATGATTAATCGAAAATCATGAATCTTACAACATATTAGAGCCATCCACTAACCACTTGGATCATATCCTTCCACAATTATCAATATGTGCACTAGTATCCCCGATTTCCATTCCATCATTTTATAGACTCCCAACAGATTCTTCACCAATACGATGCATGTGGAATCTAAATTCATAGATATAAATTTCATGCAATTTGGGGATATTCCTTTGGGAAAACATTCAACTAATGGACTATCATGTTCCACCCATCACCCTCATTCATTAACATCACATGAGGTAATGATGGAATAGGAAGATGCCCCTGATCAGAACCCCGAAAAGAGCCATGATCCCATATGCCTTTGTTTCCATGATTTTACAGGTTCCCAGTTATGTTTTATCACCTCTTACTATTTATCATGAAATAGGTTGAATAATTTTAGATAAAAAATTCATGATATTTCATTTCATCCTAACTTGAATGACAAGTGATGGAGTCTCAAAATTTAATATTCGCTCATCATTGATAATAATTTTCAGACCGATCCCTATTCTGGTAGGATCTGACTATCCACCATTTTATAGGATCTCCCTAGAGAGATCCATCACCTCTCAGTGATGCTTTGTTTCCACACTGAAAAAATAGATCTACCTTTTGACACATATTTTTTCCTACAACAATATTGATCATTGAAAAGGTCTTGTCATTCATTATTTGTCCTAGAACCGATTACAATAACTAAACTTGTTCATTTCCATATATCTACCGGATCCATATAAAGATTCATTGCATTTCTATGACACTCTTGTATCTCACAGTACATGTAGATACACATTTTCACTCCAACCTTGTGGGTAGGATTTCACAAGGTATGAATGAGAAGGAAGGCACCCCGTCTTGTCCAATAATGAATCATGGAAACTGTTTCCATGGAGGTGTGAGTTTCTCAGGATTCAAATAACTCACATGGGGAATAGAATAAGAATTGATCAATGAACTCCCTCCAATAACATCAAATGGATCATTTTTTTGGTTCTCAAGGAATATCTTTGAATAGGATATTTAAGAGAACGTTCTTGCATCCTTGGGATACCGATACTTCCACCCATAAACCACTACCAAAAGACCATAGTGCTCCAGATAAGGTGTGATATGGGAATGTATAGAAGGGGGTAAAAAGGAACCCAATCCCACCATGCCTCTGACATCCCAACATCATCAGGAAATCAACCACAACTCAATGGATTTTATGCAATCCAATACACACAACGATCCATGAAAAGTGACGAAAGGGCAGTTACAGTGGGACGAGGAAAGAACCCAATCCCGCCAATGCCTACCACAGACCACTTGTGAAGAAATGGATGGAACATCGTCAGATGAGGAGGGAAACCCCCCATCCTGTTGTTCCTCCCACATCACACCTTTTGAAGGAACTCAACCGCTATGAGGCATCATTTATGCTACCCAAACAGTAATACTATGGATTCATTGAGGAAAGGGAGTCATGGTAGGTATGGGGGGTCCTATGTCCCACCACACCTCCCATGTCCCACCATCTATAGGATCTCACACACCTTGAGTCACCATTTAAGATTGGAGCACTCAACACTCCAAACATGGTGAGGAAAGGGTAGGCACGTCAAGGGATGGGGAAAAACACAATACTGCGACACCTCCCACATCCCACCATCCATAAGAACTCAAACTTCATGTGGCATTATTTTAATAAAGTGAATATGCAGTGCTCTAGAGAAAGTGAGGGAAGGGATGGAGGATTATAGGAATAAAAAGGAACCCCAAATAGCCAAGCCTCACACATCCCAACATCCATAGGAAATCCACCACCAATTGGTTGTCTTTTCTGCAAGCCCGAACCACAACACTCCCTGAATGGTGAGGAAAAGAGCAGCTACAAAATTGGATGGGGAAAAACACCAATCTCACCAATGCCTCCCACATTCCACTAGTGAGGAAAGGGAAGTATGGAATCCCACCACCATTCATATCACATCCAACCATAGGATAGAAATCAACCACCTGGAGGAATATTTTAAGGAGATGAACCCACAATGCTCCAGAGACATTGAGGGAAGGGAGACATTGTTGGAACATATGACCTATGTCCCATCGCACATTCCACATCCCAACATTCATAGGAACATAACTACTATTGGGATACTTTTATCCAAGAACCAGGACATCAACCATGCTCATTGATCATCATCACATCCAAATGTGTTTCATATAGAATCACATTATCTTGTTAGCAAGCCATTGGAAGAAAGAAGCTCCATTGTGTTAGATAATTAAACCCAAGCATAAAAAGGGATCCTACATTAGTTCCACAAATTATACCACCAATAGGGAAAAATATGAAGGGACAATTGAGGGTTGAGATGGTAGATCTCACCCACCCAGGGTTTCATTGCTTGGGGTATTACCGAGGAGGAAGTCATCTCTATCACTAATTTAAGGAGATGTTAAAAGTATCACCATATCTCAATTTTATTGACCTTGTACATGCATGAACTAATCTTTTAGACAATAATTGGACTACTGGGAAGATCAACCATGAAGCATTTCCATCTACATATGCATCGTTTGAGGTATGATTGAGATGAAACATTAGACCCCAACATGAGACCAAATTGCCTTTCCATATTTTCGAACTGTCCATTCCATAAGGTGGAATGGCCACCATTTTACCTCGTATCATATTCCATATCGAATATTATCATCATCTTTGGTAACCATGGACCCAATATGGTATTCTTAACCGGAGTAACCTGGGTCAAAAGTTGTGCTGCTCTATATGACCAAGCCAAACAGTTTTACAACATTTACATGGGAGAATATTCACAAGGACCAGATGAAATACATTGGTAATGATCTCAGGTCACAAGACAATTACACTTGATCATATATAGGAACATCCAATGACTTATGAAACATATGGAGTTCATATTTTCAGGTTATTCCTAGTGATCTCACTTCTAGAGATCACTAATTGAGAACTTCATGAGAAGAAGTCTCAATGCTTATGAGCCCCCATCACCTGATAGTCAAAAATCTATTGGGTCCAATCAGTAAGGCGTATATAGACTACAGAACATATATTTAAGATTAATGTCATAGTATCTTGAGGTTCTCATTATAGCATGGGAACTTCTATAACCATTCGATATGACAATTAATCTTTGGACATTACCATTTAAATTGTGGATGTAGAAAATCCTACACAATAATGGTAAGATGAAATTATGAAATATAATTGTATACACAATATGGTAATCTATAGCACTGAATAGTTGGGTCTAAGTCATCCACTATTTCAACATGAAAGACCAAATGTTCTACCCTATAATTCCTATGAAAACATAGGAATGGATACTGATGTGATCCCTTAAGCCCATAAAAGCTGTTGACATGTCAGGGAATCCTTCCCGTATATCATCCATCATTGTGGACATGAAATGCCCCATATCCACAGTAGATAAACTTTCATGAATTGAATATTATATTGGTTATTGTCCTTACATACGATACCCTACATATGACAAACCCCAAATCAATGTCTTCACATAGGTTGAGTGTAATACTCCAGAACCAACAACAAACCCACGCCTGATGTCTTTGCTTTTTGATGGATCTACGTCTGACAGGAACCAAGCCGGCATCAAATCATCCCACTAGGATGGAATTCAATTTTCCAACCATTTGGGCCTCACATGCTACAATCCCCATCTCAAAGTCATTACTTTCAAGGTGTGCCACATCACCCAAGAGAAGATCAGATTCGAAATCAAATCATCTAACTCAGACGACATTTTCTATATGCAATTGTTAGTCTATAGGACCCAACATGCGATAAACCCCATCTCATTGTCATCGCTTTTCTAGCACACTACGTCCAACAAGACAATCACAAAGACTCGAATGAATCATGAAACTTATATGGAAATGTCTAGATGTGATTTTTAATGTCATGTGATATGTCATTCATCAGATCTAGGCATGTAGGACAAGCCCCATGCCCATTGGGATTAACTGAACCATCCCTCCCCCAAAGAGAAATTTATGCAATTCCAGCTATACCACCAGGAAACATCAAAATTGAAAAAGAGAAAAACTAAGGGATTTAGAAAAACCATAGGGAAACATAGTGAATGAAAGAGCACATGTGGTTCCCTAGAAGACCTATAAAAACAAAGGGATTTCGAACGATGTGATTCCCAATGCCCATGAAAGCCACCAACGCATCATGGTATCTGACCCACATATCTACCATCACCGTGGACATGACCGGCACAATGTCCACAGTATATCCTCACACATGAATTGAATTTTATTTAGGTGGTTGTCATTACATTCATGACCCAACAAATGATAATCCCCACCTCAATATATTTCTATATGATGAGTGTAGTCCCCTAGAACATACAACAACCCCTTTCTTGATGACATTGATTTGTAAAGGAGCTACATCTTACAAGCACCAGGAAATAATCAAATCATCTCACATGGATGAAATTATAATTGTAATCCATTAGGGTATCACATTCTACAAAACCCTACACAATATCTTTACTTTAAAGGCACATCACACCCCAAGACAAGCCCTGAGTCCACATCAAATTGTTTTACATGGATGGAATTTCCTATATGATTTTTTCAGTCCCAATGACATAACATGTGATGAAGCCCATCTCATTTTCATCACTTTTCTGGCACACTTTGTTCTAAAAGGAAGGCCTTAATCACTAGATGAATCATCAAACCATGATGGCATTGTCCATAGTTGGTTTTCAAAGTTATGGGACACTTCATTCATCGGCTCTAGGCATGTATGAGTTGCCCCAAAACCAAGGGGTTCACTGAACCCTCCCCCTTAAAGATACATTTATGCATTTCTAGATATCCCCCTAGGAAACATCTACATCACCAAGGAGACATACTGATGGGTTTAGATGACCCATAGGAAAACATGGTGAATTAATGAGAAAAAATGTTTCCTTGGAATACCTATGAAAATATTGGAAGGACCACTGATCTGATCCCTTAATACCATAAAGTATTCTGACATATCATGGAATCCATCCATCATAACATCCATCACCACGGACATGACAGGCCACATTTCCATAGTGGTTCCCCATGCATGAATTGAATTTTTTATGTGATTTTCATTACATATGGGACCCAACATATGAAAAAACACTATATAAATGTCCTTCGATAGGATGAGTGTAATCCCATGGAACCTAAAACAAACCCACCCCAATGTCATTACTTTTTGAGGGATCTATGTATGAAAAGCACCATGCCAGCATCAATTCATCCCACTTGGATGGAATTATTGTTTTTAGTCATTAGGTTACCACATGCTATAAATTCCAACTCAACGTTTATCAATTCAAGGCACACCATGTCCCCCAAGATAATCCCTTAGTCCACATAAAATCATCTCACTAATATGGCATTGTCTATAATTAATTTTCAGTCCATAAGACCTATCATGTAGCAAACCCTAGATCAGTGTCCTTGATTTTCTAGCACACTACGTCTGATAAGACATGCCCCAAGCACTGGATGTATCATAAATCTATTATGGAGTTGTCTATAGGTGATTTTCTACGTAATGGGACATGTCATTCGTCGGCTCTAGGCATGCAGTACAAGATCCAAACCCAGGGGGGGTTCACCGACCCCTCCCCCCAAAAGAGAAATTTATGCATTTACAACTATCCTACTAGGAAACAACAACATTGACTAGGACACCTACTGGGGGGTTTAGAAAACCTAAAGGTAAATTCAGTGCATGAAAGACCACACGTGGATCCATGGATGACCTCTGAAAACATAGGAATAGCTACTGATATGATCCCTTAATCCCAAAAAGGTCGTTGTCACATAATGGAATCTGTGCCGCATATCATGGATCCCCACATACGTAACATTCCCCATGTCTAGAGTGGATCCTCAAGGATGAATTGAATTTTCATTAGGTGGTTTTCATTACATATGGGACCCGACATATGACAAACCCTAGCTCAATGTCTTTCCCTAGGTTGTGTGTAATCCCTTGGAACCTAAAACAAACCCTTTCCCAATGTCATTGCTTCTTGAGGGACCTATGTCTAAGAAGCACCAAGCAAGCATCCAATAATCCCACATGGATGGAAATATCAATTTCATCCATTGAGATTTCACATGATACAAACCCCTTCCTAACATCATTCCATTCAAGGTGCACTGAATACCCCAAGGCAAGGCCTGAGTCCACTTCAAAACATCTCCCTCAAATGTAATTGTCTATATGAGATTTTTAATATGTATGAAATAACATGTGACAAAGCCCAACTCATTGTCATAACTTTTCGGGCACAATACATTTGAAAATAAATGACCCAAGCACCGAATGAATTGTCAAAAATTTATGGAATTGTATAGAGGTGATTTTCATTGTCATGGGACACATAATTCTTCATCTCTAGGAATGTCGGACTAGCCCAATGCCCAGGTGGGTTCACCTACCCCTCCCCCATAATGAGACATTTATGCATTTCATGATATCTAACTTGGAAAAATCAACAATGATTAGGATACATACTAATGTTTTTTGAAAACCCATCAAGAAACAAAGTGCATGGAATACCAAACATGCTTCCTGAGAAGACCTATCAAAACAGAGTAATTCCCATCAACATGATACCATAAGTCTATAATGGCCACTGGCACATCATGTAAGCCATCCATCATATCATCCCTCACCACAAATAGAAAAGTCCCCACGTCCTAGTGGATACTCATGCATGAATATAACTTTATTTAAGAGGTTTTCATTATAAATGAGACCTGATATATGAAAAACCCACAATCGATGATCGTACGACATCTCATGTTTATTTTTAAGAAATACATATCAAATTCATTTAATTTTAGGTACACTGGGGTCACTACCACAAGCACCATGCCCACATAGTGCATCATCCCCCCTTGGGTGGCATTGGCTATATACGTGGCCATGTATTTGTTCATTGAGAACCCATCAACAGGAAATAAACATGACCCAAGACCACAAGGAATCCACTCTCTTTGATTTTATTTTTAGGTGATTACTGATACATAGGACCTATTAAAAACCCCAACTCGATGTCATTTATTTTTAGAAACACTATCTCCATGAATTCCCAAGCCCAAATTAAATCATCCCACTAGGAAAAAAGTGTTGTATTAATCCTATTGGACCTAACATACTCTAGAACCAAGCTCATTACCATCCCCTTTCAGGAACACTATATTTGGAAAGACAAACCCAAGTCCACATCAAATAATCCCACTTGGATTGTATTGTGAATAGGTAACTGGAATCCCATTGTACCAGAAGTCCCCCAAACACCTTCTCATTTTCATATTATTTCAAGTAAACTACATATGACAAGGCACGCACAGAGCCCACTAAAAAGGGTTGTAGATGGATAAAACTATCCATAACTGATTGTCAGACCATGAGATACCCAAATTTCAACAACCCCAGATCATTTTCATGGCTTCTCAAGCTCACTGTGTCAAAGAAAAGAAGACCCAAAACCTAAACGAATCATCAAACATGGATGGTATTTTATATATGTGATTTTCAATGTCATGGAACATGTCATTCATCATCTCTAGGCATGCAGGACAATAACCCTTCCCATGGGTGTTTGTCGATCCCCCCTCTTAAAGAGACATTAACGCATTGGCTTCAATCCAACCAAGAAACATCAACAGTGAAGAGGATACATAATGGGGGGGGGGTTAAATGACCCATAGGAAGACACAACTCTTGATTTATGACATGTCTTTCGCATTAAGATCTATGAAAAAATAGGTATGTCCACCAATGTGATCCCTTCAGCTGCCTATAAAGGCCACTGATGCATCATGGCTTTCATCCCACATATCATCCACCACTGTGGACAATACATGCCCCATGTCCCCAAAAAATCATCACACGTGGTTTTTATTTTAAATAGGTGATTGTCATCACATAGGGGACTTGACATTTGACAAACCACAACATGGAAATTGATCAATGTCTCGTGTGTATGTGTGTGTTTATGAATCTTTCGTCTAATTCATTTCATTTTTGGAATGCTACTTCCACCCAGACAAGACCCTATCCCACATCACATCATCCCCACTTGGGTGGAATTATCTAATATATAGGCGACAATGTATTTTATTTTGAGGCACTGAATGCATAGATGAAGATGAGCCCCAACCCACATGGAAGCATCCCACTCGGTTGTGATTTTCTGTATGTGATTTTCGGTCCATAAGACATTTGAAAAACCCCATCTTGATGTCATTTCATTTTGAGAACACTACATCCGACTGGCCCCATGAACAAATTTAATTGTCCGACATTGATAGAATCGTCATTTTCATTCTATAGGGAGATACATGCTACAGAACTAAACTCATTTTCATCCATTTCTTGGTACACCACATCCAATAATACATGATCTATTTTCACATAAAATAGTCTCACATGGATTGAATTTTACATAGGTTACTATAGGTCCATTGGACCTAACATACGACAAACCTTTGTTCGTTTTCATATTTTTTAGGTGCACTATAAATTTATTTATGAAACAATGATGATGTAATGAATACCTTATTAATAAATGTTTTAAATAAATCATTTTATAAAAATTAACATAAATTAATTTTGAAACATTTTATGACATCAAAAATTTTTTTGGGAATATTATGACATTTTATCTTTTAATTAATGAAGGTAATTAGAAAGAATCAAGATGTTATGGATTTTTTAAAACACATGATATGAATAGTATATAAATTGACAGAAATGAGTTTTAAAAAAAAATACTATTTTATTAAATGATTTAATAGTCCTAAAAATTTATGATTCAACCAAATGACTTAGAAAATGTTGAAAATGTTATTAATGAACCAATTTATGTTCTATTGAAATTTTATAATAACTATATTAACCATATAGTATGAATATACAAGAAGACATGTTAAGAGTCAAATAAGTTAACTAAGGGTTGAAGCTAAATGATAATGTTATATTTGAAAAAAAAAACTTCTCTAAAAACTATTGGATGAGAGTATTTATAACAATAATAATAATATATTTTATTTAATTGAGTTTTGGACCATTTTAAAATCGATATTCAGTTTATAATAAAATAATCCATCAATCTTTCATAAAGTACCACTCCTCCCTCTTATAAAAGGCCACCACCTATAACCCTTAATCACACCTCTAATTCCCCTTAGACCATCCAATCTATACCCAAATAAGTTCTCATAATCACTATATTCCTCCTAGAATCCTTACCTTGGGCATAAGTCAATTAATGAAATCCTTTTAGCATAAAACAAAAGGAGATATCTGATTTGAGGTAATGTCTACTCTCAAGATTCTTCCATTTATTTTCCTTCTCTAAGCCCTTAAACTCTCTTTATTCAATTATTTTATAACAAAAAATAAATATTAAATATACTATGATTTTTTTATTATATTTATTATTCCTACTCTCACACACACCACTATATAATTGATTCAGAACATATTGTTTCTGTTGATGGTGAACTACTGCCTCACAAAACAATGATTGTTTGATTATCTTCTACCGCATATAATGTTTCCCATTATAATAGAACTATATTTATATATGATATATATTTTATTTTTATTTCCTCTATGATTTTGTATTTTTCATTTACATCATACCTTTTTGTGTAAATACGGTAATTTCATTTTGAGGAAGTGCGAACTACCTCCCCCTCAATGTGATATGACTCGTTCATGATATACATAGAAAGTATAAAGGGTGGAATTAATGAAATTATGTAAAATATATTACATATATATTAATTTTTAATTATAATATAACTATTTATCATTTCGTCTTCATTCCTTTAAATATGAAAAATAAATGAAAGTAGCATTCATTCGTACGTACGACTTACTGACTCCATGAAAAGTGCCTTTAATCTCTTATATCGAAATGTTATAGTCTATTATAAATAAATATATATAGGATATAAATACATATATACAATATATATGATATTTAAATCATGAATACAGTTCTGGAGATAATGGACTTTTGACCACATGGACAATTTGTAATTATAACAAGTTTATTTTTTACTCAAGTACCGAACATCGACAGACCGACCAATATGATCTTCAATAATTAATTTATTTTTATAGGAAGCTATTAAGTGATATAAAAGGAATAATAAAATTGAATAATATTCTGATGCATGTTGAAATTTACTTAATTTTGTTATTCTGGAATAACAAAGAACATACTTGATGAGTTAGAGTCAAGGTAAAGGAACTTCTTAAACGAATTTCCATTCTTTGGGTTAATATTATACTTATATTTATTTCATGATATGATTATTTATGAAATGAATTTTGAATTTTTTTATTTTATTAAAAAAATAATTATTTCTAAATAAAGTTAATATACATAATCTATCTATTTTAATTACAAAAAAAATGAATTTTATAAGGAAACATTTTACCCTTCTCTTTTAGTCATCATTTCTTTTATAAATTTACATTTTAATATGTCGGTGTATGATACAATGTATACCTCTTACTGTCCTTTTGATGTCCATATAATGAGATATCTGTTTCCCTCTCATCCACTCATTCTCAAAAATTTTAGTTAACATTGTTAGGCTGTTGAATTTTTGTAAGGAAAATTCTAAACTCAATTTACACTCTTTGGGATTTATATGTATCCGTTGATTATATTATGACAAGATTATGTGTGGAATATTTGTTTATATATTTTTATTTTTATTTACTCTTCTCTTTGTGTGGATATACTATTGGTACACATAATCACCCCATTGATAAATTCTTACATCATTTATACAATAATTTTAAGGGACTACATCTCAATCTGCTTTTATTAAGGAATATTGTGATATTTTGACCCTTTATTGTCCTATAAGGTGTACATAATACCTTTTGACATATTATATCATGAATCTCCTTATTCTCATGATATTATAGGTACTGTTTAAAAGTATTCTTAAATTATTTTTTATTCAAGTATTTTCTCATGTGGTAAG
The DNA here is from genome assembly GCA_963277665.1 of Viscum album. Taxonomy (NCBI): domain Eukaryota; kingdom Viridiplantae; phylum Streptophyta; class Magnoliopsida; order Santalales; family Viscaceae; genus Viscum; species Viscum album. Next base: position 228,315,530 of record OY728167.1, on the reverse strand, counting down.
GGACTCTTTAACTAGAGAATTGTTTTAAATTTTTTAAAGATTTAATCTTTTAAATATTTCTCATTAATGTCCATGTTTTAAAAAAAAATTAAGGATTTATTTATATGGATATTACTTTTATAAAATGGTAATTCCTTTAAAAGTTTAAAAGTGGTATGGGAATATTTTGTACAAAAATATCTTTATTAAATGTTTTTAATGGTTTTGGAAATGGATCGAATATTTCAATATATTGAATTGATTTCATCTGATTGATTAGTGAAATGTGGATAATTTAAATATTTTATGTTTTATGATTATGTAACGGTATATGGATACTTTATAGGTGGTTACATAATAAACCAAATATGGGTGGTTCTATGATAATCCTAGGGTGGGTGAGGCAGAAATAGCTCTCCAATACATGGGCAGCATGTCAGAGGTAAACACTAATGTTTTTCCTAAGAGATTTAGGGAATATATTGTGATGGGTATTCCAAATGTTACTCTGTATGTGGCTGTGAAATATACAATGTAAGTTTGTGTAACTCTGAATTTTGTTATTTTAAAATGGTATTTGAGGAAGAATTATCTTTTCTTTTTTGGATATAGTTATAATGAACCATTTCGTTTTATATGATCCTTAAATTTGATGCAGTTACATGTTATTACATTTTGGGATGAAAATGTGAGGTATGAGATAAAATTTGTGGTCAAATTATGTTATGGTTATTTTTTAGGAATTAATATCATTTTTTCTAATTTTATAAAATTATATATTTTTTGAAAAAGGACAATTTGCATACCATGTGACAACCCATCATGTCGGAAAAAGCTGTGGGAATCGAACCCACAACCAAAGTGTGACTGAGATTTATTACCTACCACTAGACTATGTGATTCACCTGGTTAGTATGAATAATTATTTTTAGTTAAATAATTTTATAGATCAAGAATAAATTTATTTGGGAATATTTATTTTATCAAATGGATATCCTTAGTTGAAGAAAATGATTTGGTGATTACGTGATAAAAATTATTTTGGAAGACAATCTATATTTTGGGAACAATTTATGCCTAAGGAAAATAGAATACTATGTGATTTCATTTGTTGAGTAATGGTTGAAATTTTATTTGTGATGAATCTATGTTTGTATTTTGGACATATGTATATTTGGGTTATTTATGGAAATGATTAACCTATAATAGGGAGTATGTGATTTGGTTAATTACTTTTTAATATCATACGTTAAGAGTAGTTATGTTATTTGGAGATAAATATTAAGATTTATCATGGAAGACTATGTGATAAAATCCTTATGAATATTGATTATCAATCTTAGTAGTATTATTTTGAAGAATTTTAAGGACAATTGTTCATTGGATGGTATTTGGTTAACTTAGGGTATTGTTTGTATAATTTTGGGGATTAAGAGTAGCATTTCTTTCTATAAAGGACTATACTTTTTGGTGATCATCTGATCTGGTACTAACCATTTTGGTTTTGGTTTTTTTCTAGAGGAAAAATAAATATATAGTTCATATTTTTTGGATTATGTGATTCTCTAAAAGTTGATTCTAGAGCTTTAGTTGAGACCATGTAATCTTGAATACTCATCGTTCGAAGAAAAGACGAGTTTGTGTTAGAAATTTATTAAAAGATGAAACTCTAAATGAAAAGTAAGTCTATATCATTATGCCCTTTGTAAATCTAATAAGTAAATTATTAAACATTAATAAAAGGAACAAAAACCAAAAATGTTTTCTATTTAATCTTCCTATTGGGTAATCAAATACCATTTAACCCATCACAAGTTTATGGTTTTCTACTAGTTAACTTTTTCATGATCATGTTTTTTCTATCACTCTCCATCATAACTTGATGGTTTGTCTTCTCTTCCATATCCATGTTTTCCTACATGGAACCCTATTATGGGTTATCTTTGGTGACCTATCTACTTCTCTTTATTTATTTTAAAGTGATATTTTTATTGGTTCTTTTTCTGATGCGGGACTTTAATGATGTTTCCATGTCCAATTTTAAAATTTTGAGGAAGCAATTTCCATAATGTGGAAGGATGTAATGATCCGGGTTTTTAAATAATAAAATATTTTTTCATTTATATTAATATTTATAAATAAGAATTAATTTCATATTAAATATGATACTTTTTCCTAAAGCATACTGAACATGAAACAACGGGTTTCCTTGAAATCATTCGTTGCACACGACATTGATTTATATAAAAAATTAAAATAATAATATTATTAATTTAAATTTTAGTTAACTCATAGTCATTGTATTTTAAAAAATGAATGTAAATAAATATATTATTATTACACATATTTGATAAATGTTTTCACATATATACAATAAATTTTTTTTAGGCTTAAAATAAGAATGAATGTGATTTTATGTATGAAATACTTTAATATTCCATAAAAGGTCAATTTACCGCCTTTGGATGGAGAACACTTTTTAAATATAGTTTTTGCCACTTTTTATATGTTCTATTTGAAAAAATAAATTTCTTCTTTTGAATCCGGACATCAAAATTTACTATGGATGATTTTTTTTCTGATAAAGTTCATTTTTTTAATGAATAGTGAAAAATACTTCATTTTAATTCAAAACTGCATTTTAATATAATTTATTTATTTAGTTAAATTGTATTTTTAATTGGTTTTAAATTGTAATTGGATAATAATTTTACCATTTAATCCAATTGTGGTCATTTTAAGTAGTTTCTCATTGAAATTGGACATAACCACATGCAGATATTTTGGTATTTTTTATTTCTTAAAAGAATATTTTTTGGTTTTTAACAATGGGAATTAATCATAATTTAATTTATGAAACATCTGTGTTTTGAATTTGAAGAAATGGATTCCATATTTGGAATATAGAGTTCCTAATATTTTAAATTTCTAACTTTTATTTTTATAAAATTTGAATAGTAACATCAGTAAATATTTTATTTACCACGGTTAAAGAGTAAATCTAGTAAATAAGTTTAAAAAAATAATTTTATAATAATTTTAAATTACCCTCCCTCGTGTTATAATCTAATTTTATTAGTTACTTTAGACCATAGGCATCCTTTGGTCTATTTTGGGACACCATAGAGCCACTTTTATGTGAAAATGTCATTTTATTAGAATTAATTTAAAGTAATGAAAAATATAACATAAACATGTATCTTTTACTAATTTTTTTATATGGAGCTATACAAGTGATCACTTCGACTATAAATAGTTTATATAAATCTAAAATTATTTTCTACATCATGGTATTTTATTTATAATTTTTAGACATCAGATTAATTAATTTATTTATGACACAATGATGATGTAGGGATTACCTTATTAATGATTGTTTTAAATAATTGAGAATATTAAAAATAAAATAAATTTATATTCAAACTAATTTTTTCCATCCCTTAATTTTAAGGATAATTAAGACTTGTTATATTTTAATTAATTAATGTTTTTTGAAAGGATCAATTTTTATGGATTTTGTAAGAGTAATGATATGAATAGTATATAAATTGAAAAAAATGAGTTTTTAAAAACAAATACTATTTTATTAAATGATATAATAGTCCTAAACATCTAATATTAGATTAAATGACTTAAAATGTTTAAAATGTCAATAATTAATAACATTAGGTTCTATTGGAATTTTATTGTAGAAATATTAACCTTATTGTTGGATTATACAAGAAAATATGGTATTAGTCAAATAAGTCAACTAAGGATTAATGCTAAATGATGAGGTTAATTTTGAAACCAAAACTTGTCTAAAAACAATTTGTTGATTGGATTTAGAATTAAACTAATATTTTCATAGAATTAAATGAGTTGTGGACATTTGTAAAATCAAAATTCAGATTATAATAAAATAATATTTCAAACGTTCATAAAGTACCCCTCCCCCTCTTATAAAAGGCCACCACCTCTAACCCTTAGTCACACCTCTAAATCCCCATGGATCATCCAAAATCTGCCCAAATAATCTCCCAACATCCCTCAATTCCTCATCGAAGCCTCACCTTAGAAATAAGGAAATTCAAAAATCACTTTTAGCATAAATCAAATGTAGTTACCCGATTTGAGATAATGTCTTCGCTCAAGATTCTTCCATTTATCTTCCTTCTCCAACTACATAAAATCAATTTATTACAGTCTTTTGGTATCTTCCTGGTTCCGAAAGTTGCCCAAAGGCGCCCCGTACCCAGTTGGTCACATGGCCTCAAGCGCATTTCTCCAAACGCTAGAGGATGCTGACTATAAGTGAGGGCCTTAGGTGGGATGGTGGAGAAACTATACTCTAATTGGCAGAGTAACACACTGAAAGAGAAACAAATATATAATAGCAGAAGTAGTAAATATACGAATAATTGTAACAGCAGAAAACTGTAATAATAAACAATTTCAGCACATATATAACTGATTCATGATACATATGTCTATGAAAGAAGCCAAACAAATCACAATAATGGAACACAACAGTCCAAAACCAAAGTATAACATAATGAAAGTAAACAACTCCTCAGCTTCAAATTCCATATCTTGGTCCCATGCTCTCTTGCTCCATAGAAAATCAAGTACCTTAAGTAGAAGGGTTCTTTACCTTGTCTATAACCACTACAATATATTCTGTTACGGCCCAAAATCATGGCTCAAATTGGGGGTGAGAATAAATCCCAGTAGGCAACAACCACAAGATCTGTGCCTAACAGTCAGTAAATATATGGCAGTTAAAAGTACATAAAGCTGTAAATAGGAATGTACTCAATTTTAAACAATCCACTGTTTCAATATCAATCCACAACTAAAAAAAAGGTAACACTTTGGAAAGTACTCATAGCCCATCACCTCTAATCCTACCTAACAAGTACAATTAACCCTCTGGGCAGTACGCTCAGTCTAACCCCTCTGGTTCAGCTTAAGCATAGACTCTCGGAGGAAGCACTCAACGTCAATTCCTCGTATAGTCTCGTATTGTATCTGAAGGCACTCTAGGGAAGCACTTATATCACATTCCCTCTGTGGCCCACATCGAGGAACAATAGACTCTTTGAATAAGTACTCAACGCAAATTCCCCATGTGGTCTCACATCGTAATAAGAAAAGACACTCTGGATAAACCCTTACGTGCATTCTCCCTATGAACTATACATCAGGTTCACACGAACCAATGTTACTCAAGAAAGTTTGACAACACGCATTGGCCAAATGAAACCTCAAGAACTAATTGGCTAGTAGCCAACAACATAACATCATTTCAGAACAATAATCACACCATCCTACAACTTGGCATGGAAATTACACAACAACCTAACAGGAATACTAGAACCAACAATAAAAATAAGCAAACATGCATAGTAAAACAATTCCAAATAATACCAATTAACCTTATTCAGATTCAATAACCTCTACTCAAGTATAAAATCAAAGCAGGAAAAAAATAGGGGAAAAACGGAAAACGTGCAATACCCCGTTCATGGGTATTGTTAAAAGTTTCACATAAAATTCATATAATTTCAACATAAAGGCACAAACCACCCACCAAGGAGTTGGTAGGTCAATATACATGAGAATCGGGGCATGAAACACCTTAGAATTCTGAAGATATAAAAAAAGTTTAAAACATTCAACCGAGTATAACATGAGAAATGAGAGGAATCATGAAACAAAGCTCAAGAAGAAGAGAGAGCTTACCGAATCGATCCCAACGCAATCGATAGCGGTCGAATCAAAGTTTGGATGCTCGGTCTAGGGTATGGAGGAAGAGAATGACCATAAGGGAGATCTCGACTAAATGAAACCTAGAAGAAGATGTTTTTGGCGATTAGATGTGACCCCGGTACGTTTAGTGAAATAAATAAAATACATGGCATGTACGTTTAAAGTACAGGGCGTGTACTTTCTGTTTCCATACTCCACTTTAAGCGGACTCTAGGTCACCCCCACAAGGATGTGTGCATGGCAGCGACATGGCCAACACAAAGCTACCCACGGTAACCGAGTACATGACCTATACTTCAAAAATTTATAGGAATTCATATTTTTCTAAAAAATGAGTACACGGACTACTCATAAGATATTATATGATTACTTTTTTGATATATTGACACAAACCTTTTTGGTTTTAGTAAATTTCTAGATCTAGCATGAACCAAAGTAATAATGGATGTGAAGAAAACTATGATGATTTTATGAATGAGAAACCGAATGAAATGAGATCTATAATGATAACTATTGTGGTAATTCTTATCTAACTATCTAGATTCATGATTGACCAGTTGATCTTTTGGGGTTTTTTAAGGCATCATATATGAGAGAACTGAATCCCTATGGAATTTCAGGTAATAATCATAAAGATATGCATATTCAAAAACCAATGTTTCAGGGATGTGGAAAGTAACACCTAGGAAAATGCTTCAAAGGGACTGGAATATTTTATATATGTGGTAATGATGGTCATAAATCAATAACCTTCCATGCAAAAAGGAAGCGTCTAGTTAAATCCATGAAAAGGAAAGAGTTTATTTCTGAGGGATCAATTGAATGTTTTAAATGTAGTCTACATGGTCATTACACAAATTCATGTCCTATGAATAAGGTTCAGGAATGGGATTAGCAGCAACTTAAAAATATATGCTTACCATCTCCCAATTCCTTTGCAATTGAGGATGAGGAAACTGGAAATGACCTATGAAAGGTATGATTTATTTATTAGTTTATGTATTTATATTATTGAATCATGGGATATGATTCTTGATTTTTTTGTAAAAAAGCTATTTTATAGAATAAGTTGATTTTTTTTGTATGGGATCATGGATAAATATGGATGATTAAGATGTTTAAATTTTTAAATTAGAGAGTTATGTTAGATATATGGGTGATGAAATGTTTAAATGTTTTAATTCTCTTTGATGATGTGATTACATTGGATGACTTTTCTCTTGTAATTGTAACCCTACCGTTTGTTATAAGAAAATGCTATTTGGTGAAGAATAATCTTTTCTTTTGTGGATATAGTTATAAATGACCCTTTGGGTTTACATGATCCTTTAATTAGATAGTGTTGCATGTTATTAGTTTTTTGGATGAAAATTCAAGTAATGAAATAACATTTGTGGTCAAAATATGTTACGATTATTTTTCAAGATTTCATCTCATTTGTTAGAATGTTATAAAATTAAAAAGTTTTTGAAAGAGGACAACATGCATACCATGTGACAACCCATATAATTGGACAAAACTAGGGGAATAGATCCCCCAACCAATGTGTCACTGGGATTTTTTTCCTACCACTGGACTACATGAAGTCCATGGTTAGTATGACTAATTATTTTTATTTAAATGATACTATGGATCAAGAATAAGTTTATTTGGTAACTTTTATTTTATCTTATGGATATCCTTAGTATATAAAAATTATTCTTTGATTAAGTGACAAATTTTATTTTGGAATATGGTCACTCATTTGGGAATACTTTCTTCCTAAGTAAAATAGAATACAATGGGATTTCATTAGTGGAGTAATGGATGAAATTTTATTTTGGAAGAATCTATATTTTTATTTTGGACATATGGAGATTTGGGTTAATTATGGAAGTGATTAACCTATCATAGAGAATATGTGATTAGGTTTATTAATTTTTAGTACAATACTTTAAGAGTAGTCGATGTTATTTTGAGATAAATACTAAGATTTATTGTGGAAGACTATGTGATCAAATCCTTCTGAATTTTGTCTTTCAATATTAGTCGGATTATTTGGAAGGGTTTTAAGAAAAAAAATTATTGAATGGTATTTGTTTAACTTTGGGTATTGTTTGTTTAATTTTGCAGATTAAGCGTAGTATTTCTTTCTATAAAGGAATATCCTTTTGGGGATCATATGATCTGTTACTAATCATTTTGGTTTTGGTGAATTTCTAAATAAAATGGAAATATATAATCCATCTTTTGTGGATTATATGATTTTATAGATGTTGATTCTAGTGCATCTGGTGTGACCAAGTCATCTTGAATACTCATCCTTTGAAGAAAAGATGATTTTGTGGAATAAATTTATTAACAGATGAAACTCTACTTGATAATTAATTATATCTCATTATGTTCTTTGTGAATTTCATAAATAAATTCCTAAAAATTATGAAAAAGAACTAAAAACAAAAAAAATTCCATTTACTCTTCCTTCTGGGTAATGAAAGACTATTTATCCCATCAAAAGTTAACGGTTTTCTGGTAGTTATCTTTCTATGGATCATGTTTTCTATCACTCTCTATCAGAACATGATGGTTTGTTTTCACTTCCATATCCATGTTTTCCTACATGGAACACTAATATGGGTTATCTAGTGTTACATTTGAACTTAACTATCTTTCTATTAAATTGATTGTTTTTTTCAATCTTTTATTGATGTGGGACATCAATGAAGTTTCAAAGACCAATTTTAAAATTCTGAGGACACAATTTCAAAAAGTGGGGAAGGATGTAATGACCCATGCATTTATATAATAATAGTTATTTCATTTATATTAATATTTATGAATAAGATATTGATCTTATGTTAAATAGGACACTTTTTCTGATTGCATACTCAACATGAAATTGCGGGTTTGCTTGAAATCGTACGTTGCACACAACATTAAGTTATACTGAAAATTAAAATAATAATAATATTATAACAAATGGTAGTTAACACATAGTATTTGTATTTTCAGAAATGAACATAACTAACTAAATTTTTATTACATTTGCTTGTTCAATGTTTTCACATTTATCCAATAAATTTTAGAGGCTTAAAATCAGACTGAATCTCATTTTAAGCATGAAATACTTTAATATTATTTAAATGGTTGATTTACCACCTTTGGATGGAAAAACATATTTAAATATAGTTTTTCACAATTTTATATGTTTTATATGATAAAAAAATATTCTTCTTTAGAAGCAGGACATCAAAATTAACTTTGGATGAAAATTTGGTATTTTTTCTGAAAAAGTTCATTTTTTAATGAATAGTGAAAAATACTGCATTTGAAATCAAAAATGCCTTTTAATCTACTTTATTTATACAATTAAATTTTAATTTTAATTGATTTTAATGTGTAATTGGATTATATTTTTATCACATAATCCAATGTTGGTTGTTTTATATAATTTCACTTTGAAATTGGACAAAAACACATGTCAATATTTTGGTAGTTTTTACTTATTAAAAACATGTTGTTTGGTTACGACAACAAGAATTAATATTATATTAGCTTATGAAACCTCTTTGAATTGAATTCGAAAAAATGGATTCCGTATTTTGAATCAGGATGTCCAAATTGTGTAAATAGGTAATTTTTATTTATAGACATTATGACTAGTAACATCAGTAAATATTTTATTTACTGGGGTTAATGGGTAAATCTGGTAAATAAGGGTAAAAAATAATATTATAATAATATTAAATTACCATAACACTTTTCTTAATCCTATTGGATGAGATATGTGTGGACTTTGGAATATTTGGCTCGATTTTGGGACTCCATAGAGCCACTTTGATGTGAAAATGAAATTTTATAAAAAGTAATTTAATGAAGAGAAAAATATAACGTAAACATGTATCTTTTATAAATAAAAATTTTATATGTGGTAATATAAGTGAAACCTTAGACTATAAATATTCATCAGAAATATATAACTATTTTCTACATCACGGAATTTTATTTCTATTTTTAGACATCATATAATTAAATATATTTATGACACATTTATGATGTAGTGATTACCTTATTAATGAATGTTTGAAAGAAATGAGATTATAAAAATTAAAATAAATTTATTTTTAAACTTATATTTCCATAAAATAATTTTAGGGGTAATTAATACTTGTTATATTTGAATTAATGAAGCTTTTTCAAAAGAATCATGTTGTAATGGATTTTTTAAAAGTCGTTATATGAATAGTATATAAATTGACATAAATGAGTTTTTAAAAAAAATACTATTTTATTAAATGTTATAATAGAATTAAAAATCTAAGATTTGGCAAAATGACATTTAAAATGTAGAACATGTCAATAATGAACCACATGAGGTTCTATTGGCATTTTATTGTATCTATATTAACCATATAGTATGAATATACAAGATGACATTGTAAGAATAAAATAAGTTAACTAAGGATTAATGCAAAATGATATGGTTAAATTTGAAAAAAAAATGTATAAAAAAAATTTGTTGATAGGATTTAGAAAAATCATCATCGTATATTCTAATTAAATGAGTTTCAGACATTTTGAAAATTGAAGATCAGTTTATAATAAACATTCCTAAAGTACCCCTCCTCCCTATTATAAATGGCCACCACCTATAACCCTTACCCACACCTCTCAAGACCCATTGTATCATCCATCATCAGCCAAAATAAGCTCCAAAATCCCTATATTCCTCCTAGATGCCTTAATTTGGGAATAAGGAAACTCAAGAAGGCCTTTTAGGTTAAATCAAATGGAGTTACCTGATTTGGGGTCATGTCCTCGCTCAAGCTTCTTCCAATTATTTTCCATATCCAACCCACTAAACTCTATTTATTGAATAATTTTATAACAACCCCGGAATATTAAGTATACTAGGATGTTTTATGATAATTAGTATACCTACACTCACACACGCATCCATCAAATGGATTTAGAATATACTATTTATATGGATGGAAAACTATTGTCACACGAAATGATGATTGTTGAATTATCTCCAACCACATCCCATGGTGGAAATTAAAATGGATCTATATATATGTGATATATATTATATTTATATTGTATCTATTTTTTTCATTTACAACATTACATTATGTGTTAATATGATAATTTCATTTTGAGGATGTGCGAACTACCACACCCTCAATGTGATATGACTCGTTAATGTTATACATGGAACATATAAAGGATAAAATTAGTGAACTTATGTAACATATATAAAATATATATTATACTGAAATTATAATATACCTTTGTATAATTTATTTTTCATTCCATTATATATGAAAAAAAATGAAAGTAGCATTCATTCGTACGTACGACTTACCGTCTCCATGAACGATGGATTTCATTTCTTATATCGATAAGTTATGGAATATTATAAATACATATATAATGGATCTAAATACATAAATATTGGATATATATTCTATTTAAATCATGCATAAAATCGTGGAGATAATGTACTTTTGACCACATGTACAAATTGTAATTATAAAAAGTTCATTTTTGACTCAAGTCCCGAACATCGACAAAACGAATAATATGATCTTGAATAATTATTAGATTTTTATATCAAGGTAACAAGTTATTTAAAAGGAATAATAAAGTTTATAAGGGTAATTAATCATGTTTATATTAACTTAAGATTATTATTCAGGAATAACAAGGAACATACGTGACGAGTCAGACTCAAGGTAAGGGAACTTCTTAAACCAATTTCCAATTTTTGCTTTAATCATCGAATTTTTTATTATTTCATTATATCATTATATATGAAATAAATCTTTATTTCATATCTTCTATTTATAAATTAATTATATGTACTTATAGTGAATATACATAATGGAACTATTTTATTTACAAAAATGTTCTTTGTAAGGGAACATTTTCTCCTCTTTTAGTCAACACATATTTTATGAATTTCCATTTTCATATTTTGGGGTATGATACTATATATCCATATTACTGTTATTTTAGTGTCCATATGATGATATATCTTTTTCTCTGCAATCAAATCATTTTCTAATTTTTTTGTTAATGCTGTTTGGATGCTGAATTTTTGTAATGGAATTTATAAACTCAATTTCCACTCTTTGGGTTTTGTACATACTTAGTTGATTATATTATGACAAGATTATGTGTGGAATATATGTTTATATATTTATGTTTTAATTCAAACATCTCTTGGTGTGGACATACTATTTTTATACATAATCACCACATTGATAAATTATTATGTCATTTATACAATCTTTGTAAGGGACTGCATCTGAATCTCCTTTCATTGAGGCATATCTTTATATTGTGAACCTTTATTATCCTATAAGGGGTGTATACTACCCTTTTACATATTATATCATGAATCTCAAAATTATCATGATATTATTGGTGTCGTTTAATGTTATTATTTAATTAATTTTATTCATGTATTTTCTCAAGTGGTAAGGGACTCTAACTAAAACATTGTTTTAAATGTTTTAAATGTTTTAAATATTTAATCTTCTAAATATTTATCTTTAATTTCCATATTTTAAAAATGGTTTTAATGATTTATTTACATGGAAAATACTATTTTAAAATTTTAATTCCTTTAAAATTGCCAATGTGGTATGGGGCTCTTTTATTCAAAACTCATTATTAATTTTTTTAAATGGTTTTGGAAATGCATTGAATATGTCAATATATAGAATTGATTTATTCTAATTAATGAGTGAAATTTTGATAATTTAAATATTTTATGAGTTAAGATTATTTAATGGTACTGGGATATTTTTTGGGTTGTTATGTGACAAACCAAATACGAGTGGTTCTGTAGTAAACCTAGGGTTGGTGAGCTCGAGATATCTCCCCAATGCATTTGTTAACGTGACGGTGGAAACGTTAATGTTTCTCCTAAGATATTTAGGGAATATAATATGATGGGTATTCCAAACGTAACTCCCTATGTTGCTATTAATTCTAATATGTAAGTATGTTATGGATTCAATAAGTAACCTTCATTATTTATGATTTCATTGTGTTATTCTTAAATCTTATTATTTCACGAGGTATGTAATAGAGATTATGTTTTATGAGTGAAAAGTATGATTTCATTTAATTGTCTACATTGATGGACTAATGGTTTCTTTCCTTATTTTAAATCCCGTAATGATATTTTTATACTCATCAGAAGTTTTTGAAAAGTTTTTCATAGGGTATAAGGAATGGTAAGAGAAAGGAATAAATCAAGTAGAATTTTATCAAAAAAATAATTCATATTTTTATTTAAGAAGTTTTATTTTTGTGAAAAAGATTCGATAGAGTAGAAGTGTTAGTATTGTAATATTTTTGATGACATGTAATAGGTATTTCGTAATTCTCTAAAACTCTAAACCTAAAAAAGTTCCTCAATGTGAATTCCTCACTTAACTCAAGATTATGTAATGTTTAAGGATGAGGCCTTATAGGTGAAGGATGAGCATTAGGTTCTGGTGGGTTTGCTGTAGCCTCATGAAATTCCAAAGTGGAAATGGGATTTCACATCCATTGACTTCATGGCTGGGCTTCCATGCACAAAAAAGGCAATGATTCCATCTAGGTGATAATGGAATGACTCACGAAGTTGGAACTCTTCCTTTATATCAGGGAGTAGAGACTATTGGAGAGTTTGGGGAAATTGTATGTATGGGAGATTATATGCCTTCACAGGGTACCATCGACCATTTACTCCGATTGTGAAACATAGTTTACATCTTGATTGGGGATAGGCCTACATGAGGCATTCAAGGAATAACTATGGAGGAGTACATCCTTTCACCCCCAGAATGATAGGTTGACCGATAAAAAAATCTAGGTGCTGGAGGATATATGGAGGTCTTTCCTGTTACATTTAGGATAGAGCAGGGAGGATCAACTAACTTTTGTAGATTCTTCATACAACAAAAATTACCACTATACTATCGGAAAGAAACCATTTGAGGCCCTATACAGAAGACCATGTAGGTAATCTTTTTGCTGGGTAGAAATTATGGATTCATCCCTCATGGACCAAGAGTTGGTTCTTGTGATGATGTAGAATGTATATATCATCCATGAAAAAATTATGATGGCCCAGAGTAGACAGAAATCCTATTTAGATAACTATCATAGTCCCTTTGGGTTCAATTAAGAAAACCACGTCTTCTTTAGAGTCTCTCGATGAAGAGTTATGTAGAGGTTCGTCTAGGAAGGAAAGCTATCCCTGAGGCTCATTGGGACATGCAAGATCATGCAGAGGGTTGTCGTGGTTTCCTACCAACTTTCTCTACACCCAAAGCCAGAGAAGGTGCACAATGTCATCCAAGTGTCATAGATTAGGAGATACATGCATGATTCTATGAATTCCATCAATGTGGGAAGGATGGACGTTTAATATAGAGCCACCTTTTCAGATGAACTGATAGAGATCAAGGATTCAAAGGAGTGGACCTTACATGGATATACCATCCCTTTTGTTCACATGCTATGGCAACACAGAAATGTGCAGGAGAGTTCCTAGGAAGGGTAGACACAAATCAGGTCTCAGTATCTAGAGTTTTATTCATAGTTTTTCTTTTTAGGGATGAAAATCTTAAAGGAGTGAATTATTTAAGGACAAGTTTTTTTCCTTCTAATAATATGAAATATTTTTATGTATATTTCCAGAGATAGGTGCTAACACGTTGTTTGATTCTGAGCCTCAGCGTGCCCAGAATTAATTTTATAAAAATATTAAGTATATTTTATACTTTTCAAAGGATGGAAATAGAATAAATCTTAAATGGTAACCTGGAATACAAATATAGGGTCACGTTTGAGTTAGTAACATAGTTATTACACTAGGAGGGACATAAATTTCATCGACGTGGGACTTTTTTAGAAAAATGAAATGAAGGAAAATTGTAAATAAAAAAATTAACTTTAATTATTTTACCTCGGGCGACGTATCAAATAAAATTTGAATGGGGACTCTTATTGGGAATCCAAGAACTCTGTTGAGTTTTTAATGGGGTGTTTTATATATTCATTGTAATTCCCAACCCCAATTACCCAGAGTCAGTGCATTATTTTAATACATTGGCATGATTACAAGGAATCAAGTCCCGACGGACTGATCAGTTTAACAGTCTTGGAAAATAGATTACATACATGAATGTTACATTACACTTTATAACATAAAAGACAACATAAACAATCTTTTATGAATTCCATTATTCTCTTGGCTTAACCCTGCATATCAATCACAATACACTTCTTGGAATCCTGGGAAAATAAAACATAGAAAGGGGTGAGCTCAAACGCTTAGTAAGGGTAAGCAATACAACAAAAACTTTCAAAAATAAGACTAAACATTTAAGGCAATGTATAACTAAAACTAAAGCCTTTTAAACTTGAACTTTATAATAATATGGCAGAAATAAAATGAAATAATTCCACTTACTTATTCACATGGATATTCTACAAGTCAAATAATCACATGAAATATCAATAACCACTTTCATAATGATGGAATGCATAATTCTAGATTATCATAACCATGTAGCCAAGGCCTCGTGCCAAGATTACGTATAAGATTTTGTCAAGGCCTCATGCCAAGACACTAGTTTGTCTCATGAGACCTAACGATGCATCGAGGAGCTATAGCGGGCTCCACCTGTCAGTTACTAAGTCCAATGCATTCCTCATATGAACAGGTATAAACAAAACATAAACATTCGTATTAAAACTAGCATAAGAAATGTAAATACATTCTCCATAAACCATGAATAGTGTAAATATAACACATCCACAGTCAATCATATCACAAAACCTTCAAAACAATATGGATGTTTTGTATCATAATAAATCAACTTGATATAAGCTTAAAATCCATCAAAGGATGTTGACATAGATGAAATCAAAACTATTTGAGAGAAATATCTCTTTTTTTGAAATCAATTAAAAGTCACATAATTATAATATAAAACATTTACTTTGAATATATTCATATAAAATTGTAAGGGATGCTTCAAAGATTTTACAATGGTGCAAAATAGATCCACCCACCGTATAAGTTAAAAAAAAGACATTCTTACCTTAATTTGTCGAAAAGGTTAAAAAGGTCCTTGTTTGGAAAATGACGTAAATATTTCTTTATAAAATGATATGATACCGTATGTGAGTGCGGTATTCATAGACAAAAATGCCGAAATAGTAGCGAATAAAGAAGAGGGGAATGGAAATTAAAAGAAATGCAAGACGAATAAAAGGGGAAGGGGGTGATCAATTAGGACCCCAAGGAGACTTGCCCCTTGAAACTCTAATTATAAAGCGCCACAAAGGTTGATCACTCCTTTGATGAGCCTTACTTGAATTCACCTATGAACATAAGAAACACAAGCATATTAATGCTAGAAACTCTCATATTAGAAATTAACCTTCAAGGGGGTACAAGAGGTGGCTATTTATAGCCAAATGAGAGGAATACATGTCAAACTACCAATCCCACAAATTTCTAAAGCCTTTCCCACGAATTTGACATTGTTTACACATGTCCATGGCTTTAGGGGGAAAGATATCTCTACATAAGACTTTTAGGTACCACCCCAAAGATGTTGAAGATTCCCACCATGGATTTGGAGACAAGGGGCCCACCACTTTTGACATTGGAGATTTCCTTCATGCAAGTGGATTAAATTTCGTGTAAGCATAGGGGTGGGCCTTTTAGGTTCACTTTTGGGCTTTAATAAGTGTGATTAAAGGACCATTTGCTCCTCCCATGAATACATGTTGGGCCTCCTCTTATAATTTCAAAATGAGGCCATGTAAAGCCTCTCTCATCATCCTCATTCTTCCTCTTGTCATTAGGCCACCAATCCCATGCAATGGGTCTTGTCCATTAATGTTCCTTCCGCGATCAAGGCCATGATCTCCCTCAACTCCTTGCTGCATGTGTGCACCATGATCCGCGTCATACCCTCCATCTTCAAAAGGATTCTTCCTCAAATCTAGATATTCAAAAGGAGAGAGATCAAAAATATTAAAGGTAGCACTAACATTTCCATGCCTACTGGGAAAGTCTATCTTTTAGGCATTATCCTTGATTCTTTCTAAAACTTGAAATGGACCATCTCCTCGTGATTGAAGTTTTGATTTTCTTTGCTCCGGGAACCTTTCCTTCCTCAAATGCACGCACACCCAATCTCCAGGTTATAGTACAACCTTATTCCTAACCTTGTTTTCTTTCTTCACATATTTTTCATTTCTTCTTTCACCTTGGGATGTAATTACCGAACAAATTTGGCCTTCTCATCACCTGTGAGATCAACAACCTCATTAGTAGGAAATGAAATAATATCTAATGGCATCATTGGATTAAATCCATATACAATCTCAAAAGGTGAGAAGTTAGTGGTGGAATGAACTACTCATTTATATGCAAACTCTATGTGTGGAAAACATTTTTCCCAATTCTTTAGATTTTTTTGAATTATTTCACTCAAGAGGGTAGAAAGATTCATATTCACCACTTCAGTTTTCCCATCAGTTTGTGGATGTGAAATAGTTGAGAACAATAATTTAGTTCCCAATTTATTCCACAATGTCCTCCAAAAGTGGATAAGAAATTTCACATCCCTATCACTTACAATGGTTTTGGGAAGTCCATGTAATCTCACAATTTCTTTGAAAAACAAATATGCTATCTGTATAGAATCCTTAGTTTTTGAGCATGCAATGAAATTATCCATTTTTCTAAATCAATCCAAAACAACAAAAATAATATCTTTTCCCGATTGGGATCAAGGCAATCCCAACAAAAAATCCATAGAGACGTCGGTCCAATTATTAGATGGAACGGTCAAGGGGGAATACAATCCATTAGGTTGAACCTTGGACTATGCATGCTTAGAAGTGTCACACCTAGAACAAATTTCAATAACATATTTTCTCATGCTTGGCCAATTAAAATGTTCCTTCAAAGTGGGAAGTGTTTTATCAACCCCAAAATGCCCCATCAAACCTCCCCCATGAGTTTCTTTTACAAGCAATTCTTGAGTTGAACAATTTGGAATGCACAATTTATCCCTTTTGAAAAGAAACCCATCATTTTTGTAATAGTATTTAAAACCATGTTTTTTCACAGGATGTCCAAATTTGAGAAAAATCTCCATAATTTTCATACATTCCCATTAGTAACTCAAGTCCAAGTAATCTAGAATGAAGAGAAGTAAGAAGTGAATACCTTCGTGAAAGAGCATCAGCAACCACATTTTCCTTACCTTTTTTGTGCTTGATCACATAGGGGAATGTCTCAGTGAATTCCAGCCAAGATGCATGCCGCCGATTCAACTTACCTTGGGAATTCAAATACTTAAGGATTTCATGGTCAGAATAAATATTGAACTCTTTAGGCCATAAGTAATATTGCCATGTTTCCAGGGTTCGTTTCAAAACATAATGTTCTTTATTGTAAGTTGAATAATTTAATGGTTCCCTGTTTATTTTCTCACTAAAGTAAGAAATTGGACACGACTCTTGAGTCAAAACAACACCAATACCAACTCCTGATTCACCACACTCAATTTCAAAGACTTTGGTGAAATCGGGTAGCCTTAAAAGGGGAGCATTGACCAATTTTTCTTTGAGCGTGTTAAAGGATTTTTCTTGTTTTTCACCCCATTTAATGACCACATGTTTCTTTACAAGTTCATTAATAGGTGCAACGATTGATGTAAAATACTTTACAAAACTCCTATATAAGCTTTCCAATCCATGAAAACTCTTAACCCCGGTTGCACTCTTCGGTGTGGGCCACTCCTGAATTGCTTTGATCTTTTCATCATCCACACGAATCCCTTCCGTCCCTACAACAAAGCCAAGAAACACTACAGAATCCATGCAAAAGGAACCTTTTTGAAGATTGGCATAAATTTCGGTTTCTTTAAGGGTCTCACACACCAAACGCAAGTGTTCAACATGGTTGTCTAGAGATTTTCTATACACCAAGATATCATTAAAATAGACAACCAAGAATTTTCCAATGAATGAATGAAGGACATGGTTCATTAAGATCATGAATGTACTTGGTGCATTAGTTAAACCAAATGGAATAACTAACCACTCATACAAACTGAACATAGTTTTAAAAACAGTTTTCCACTCATCTCCTTCTTTCATTCGAATTTGGTGGTATCCACTTTTAAGATCAATTTTAGAAAACATAGATTCCCCATGTAATTCATCAATCATGTCATAATGTCAAGGGATGGGATAATAATACTTAACTATTATTTTGTTGATGGAACGACAATCCACACACATTCGCCATGTTCCATCTTTCTTGGGTACTAGGATCACCAGGACGGCACATGGACTCATGCTTTCCCATACTAATCATTTCTTCATGAGTTCTTTAACTTGATATTGGATCTATCTAGTCTCTTCCGGATTAGCTCTATATGCTGGCCTGTTGGGAATTGAGACACGAGTTATAAAGTCAATCCGATTCTCAATGCCTATTAAAGGGGGCAATCCATGAGGTGTTTCTTTGGGAAACAAATCACCAAATTCCTACAGTAAAGACACAAAAAAAATAAGGCAAAGAATGGTGAAGTTTATTAGTTGAAAGGTAAGCATCCTTACTAATTAGTAAGAACACTTTCCCGCTCAATAAATCACCTTTCATCTCACCTTTTCCCGAAAATAAACTCACCTTTCACTCATCACTCTTGTTTTAAACTCTTCGATTTCCCTCATTTCTTTTTATGTCACTCGACTCTCCTTTTTCACTCTTAATTTTTCCACTCATATCATTTTTTCTTTCATTTCCTTTTTCATCAACTCATCACTCTCTTTTTTATCACTCAAAATTTTATTTTTCCCACTTTCTTTTTCACTCATTTCTTTTTTCTTTTTTATTATTTCTCTATCCTCACTTGATCTTTATATTCTTGTATGGGGCTTAGAGGAGTAAAAACAATATTTCTACCGCTAAAATTAAAAGAGAAGCAGTTAGTATAACCATCATACATCACCCTCCTATCAAATTGCCACGGTCGCCCTAGTAGGAAATGTCCAGCTTGCATTGGAGCAACATCACACATCACCTCATTGTGATATTTTCCAATGGAAAAAAGAAACTATGGCTTGTTTTGTGACCTTCACTTGACCACTATCATTCATCCACTGCAATCCATAAGGATTAGTATTCCTTAGAGTAGGAAACTCAACTTCTCCACCAACAAGGTACTATCCACATTAGTAAAACATCCACTATCAATGATCATGCAACATACCATCTCCCTGATGTGGCATCCCGTATGAAAAATATGCTCATGCTTCTCTTCATCATGATCATCTTGGGGTTGAATGTTTAAAGCTCTTCTTGCCACCAATGCATCTCCATGTACGGGTTCTTCAAATTCGACATCTGAACCCTCATCCAAAGATGGAATCTCATCATCACTAGAGTTCTCAATAAGGATTTCTCCATTATCCAAAATAATCATGGCCCTTTTGTTTGGGCTTTGAGATGCAATATGACCATGTCCTTTACACTTAAAACACTTTATATCACGAGATTTAGAAGGGAAATTTGCATCCAATTTTCCTTTTGAAATAGTGGGGAAAAACTTATTTTTGGCCTCTTCTCTTTGTTTTGGAACAAATTTGGAATATCTTGGTTTTGTTCCATTCCAGTTAGAAGTTGATTTTGGATATTTCCAGTTATCCTTCCAAAAATTATGAGAACTCACTTGACTCTTTCAAGAATTTAGTTTTTTTTACCTTCACTGCCTTATGTAGCAACTCCTCCAGGTCAATATAAGTCTGTCGTTCCACCAAATCTGTAATTACAAGATTCAATCCATTGATGAACCTTGCCATGGTGGCTTCACGATCCTCCTCTAAATTGGATCGAATCATTGATATCTCCATTTCCTTGTAGTATTCCTCCACACACATGGAACCATGCACAAGTTTTTGTAACTTCAAATTCAAATCTCGATAGTAATGACTAGAAATGTACCTTTTGCGCATTACTATCTTCATTTCTTCCGAAGTTCAAATTTCCCTTTCTCCATTTCATCGTCGACTTACTTGTAATTGGTCCCACCAAATAATTGCATAGTCATTAAACTCAAGAGCCGCCAATTTTACCTTCTTCTCCTCTAAGTAGTTGTGAAGTCCAAACACATGGTCAACCTTCCTCTCCCACTTCAAATAAAGTTTTGGGTCACTCTTCCCTTGAAAGGATGGAAGTGTCACTTTGATGCTTCCCAGGTCATTTTCTCTCCAAGAATCACATTGCCCTCTCTTAGGAAATGATTCTTCTAAATCGGAGTACTCATCATCACCTTCATGAATTTCGTGTCGTCTTGGAGCCTTTGAAGAATAGGAACTTTGCATATCATCCAACCTAGCATTAAATCTTGTAAACTGGTCAGCGACTGCTTTCATGAATAATTTAATATCGATCTCACTTCTTTCTCCCTCACATGCCATTTTTTAATTCCTCACACACTCTTTCTCTCACTTTTTTTATCTCTCAAATGGTTTCTCAAAATTTCTAGCACAACAAATTTCTTCCTACAAGTGTTCTTAAATAGAATCAAAGAAGACAACTAGTAAGAAGCAATGAATTCATGGAAATCTTTAAAAATCTGAAATTATAAAAGGGTTTGAATCAATGGAGTCCAAGAAATATTAGAGGAAAATGGGAGAAATGGTTATATTATAAGGTTAGATATGGATGAAGGAAAAAAGATGGTGGATAAAAAAATTGCAATCAAATTTATGACATATGAGAAAACTCAATGTTTCAAATGAGGAACTTCCTTTTTTTTGTATTTTTTTGATTGATTTTTTTTTATATTTTTTTGCTACTCAACAAACAAGAATTGCAAAGAGTCCGCTTTTCATGATCCAAGCAAAACAAATGAAAAATGTACTAATCTGATTGCAATGATGTAAATGGTTGTGATAACTTGAACATCAAACTCAAATGGAAATCCACCTTGGAGATTGTTAGATTTCACAAGGGTGAAACTGTAGTACAAATTGATTCGGCTATATCTCCAAATATAGGTGTCTTATTTTAGTGATTCCAAATCAAGAAGAAAGATGAGATTCCGAACTATTTAAATGACATATTATATGCCCAGAGACTCAAATAAAAAGCAAACGAAAATATGGAAGAAAGTTCCATCCAAAATTGGTGATGGAAGAAAATGGAAGAAGGGGAAGAGAAAAAAAAAGATGGGAGAAATAGAAATGAAAGAACATGGTTTCCGTTGCCTTCCTCTGATACCAAATGATATGATACCGTTTGCGAGTGCGGTATTCGTAGGAAAAAATGTGGAAACACAAGCAAAGAAAGAAGAGGGGAATGTAAATTAAAAGAAATGAAAGAGGAATAAAAGGGGAAGGGGATGATCAATTAGGACCCCAAGGAGACTTTCCCCTTGAAACTATAATTATAAAGCACCACAATGGTTGATCACTCCTTTGATGAGCCTTAAATTCATTCCACTAAGAACACAAGAAACATAAGCATAATAATGCTAGAAACTCTCAAATTCGAAATTAACCTTTAAGGGGGTACAAGAGGTAGATATTTATTGAAAAATTTGAGGAATACATATCAAAATACTTATCCCACAAAAGTCTAAAGCCTATCCCACAAATTTGAATTTGTTTACACATGTTCATGGCTTTAGGGGGAAAGATATATCTAATGAAGACTTTAAGGAACCACCCTAAAGACTTTGAAGATTCCCACCATGGATTTTGAGACAAGGGGCCCAACACTTTTGACATTGGAGATTTCTATCATGAAAGTGTATTAAATTTCGTGGAAGCATATGGGTGGGCCTTTTAGGTTCAATTTTGGGCATTAGTAAGTGTGATTAAAGGCCCCTTTTCTCCTCCCATGCATGCATGTTGGGACTCTTCTTGTAATTTCAAAATGAGGCCACGTAAAGCCTCTCTCATCCTCCTAATTCTTCCTCTTGTCATTGGTCCACCAATCCCATGAAATGGGTCTTGTCCATTAATGATCCTTCCACAATCAAGGCCATGATCACCCTCAACTCCTTGCTGCATGTTTGCACCATGATCTGCATCATAAACATCTTATAAAAATTCAAACAAGGGTATAAATGACTTTAAACCATATTCTGTAAAATATTAAAAATGTTTTGAAATACATTTTTAAGAAACGTGGATGTGGATGATAAAGAAGACCGAGTAGATAATTACTTATAAACAACCTCAAAAAATGAAGAGATTGTGAAATAAACTGTTACCTTGTACTTTTCCTTGGTCGAGGGTAGGTTAACCTCCTTTATAATTGTGAAATAATTGTTATTAAATTATACATGAATCATATACATTAATATGATATCATATATGATCTTTTTACATTGTTTTGTTAATAATATCTTAGTATTATCGTTGTTTCAGGTGTTATCTTATTCATTTTTCTTTATATGATTCGTTACGTAAGCCATGTTTATTATGGATAGGATGTATCTTATTTATATACAGAATGATATTAAGTCAATAAAAATTATTTTTAACCATCAAATGAAAATTATTCTTTAATGAATATGATGGGGAATTAATCTCATCGCATTTATGGAGATAGTAGTCTGTACGTACGCACGAGCGACAATATCATTATTTTGATATTAAAATAATTTATAAATGGATGGTATATTATATATACAGAATAAGTATCATTATATATTTATTATTTTCATGAATTTCACATTATTATTTCACCCATCAAAATAATAGTGTATTGAATAACAATTACACCACGACGTGGAGATGGTAGGTCGTACGTACGCAAGTATAGTGACATGTCATTCAAAGGATGGATAGAATAATGAATATGGTTGTACCATATTTATAATAACATCATAGTATATATAATATACTGTAGTTATTATTTTATAATGGAAATAACATATAAATAATAAGTTGAAGAAGAATGGAACTTGAAAGAGGGTGGTGAAAACATTACCAATTCCTCAGGTTCTTCCTTTTGATTTGATCAAAAGGGCTCCTTAGGTTGGCTTTATGATAAAACTAAGGACTCTATGTTGAATTTATGGAAGTTGAAAGAATATTTGGGTAGGATTTGGTAGAACCAAAAAACTTTTAAGGTGTGAAGAATTGGTTAGAAGTGATGTCATTTTATAAGGGAGAGGAGGGGCACTTTAGGAAATCCTAAAGTATTATTTTATAATAAATTCATATTCGGTTCCTAAAAACTCCAAAGTGGAATATTCAATGTATAAGGTGGATATGGGTTTAAATCCTTTCAACCAATAGATTTTAGATAGTTTTGGGTCATTATATTAACCTTATCTTTTAGTTTTAACTCTTAGTTAATTAGATTGACATTTACCACGCCAGTTTGTAGTTTTATATTATATAGTTAATAAAAATACTATATACATCCAAGAGACCCCCATGTGGTCAATTAATGATACACCTATCATGATATAAGTACTTTGGCCGAACCTTATATTTTTAGGAATAGAATATCAATTAATAATATAATACTTGTTTTAAAAACTCATTTATGTCAATTTTAACAATATTTAATAATTGATTTTTTTAAAGTCATAAAAACTTTAGTAATTCGAAAAAAATTAATTTAAGAAATACTAACATGTAATATTAACCAATAAAATTATTGTATGGCATCAAAACTTTCAACTAATATTTATTTTAACTTTTATAATACCAATTATTTGATTCATTCATTAATAAGAAAAATACCGCATCATTATTGTGTCATAAATAAATTTAATTATTAAATGTATAAAAATTATAAATAAAATACAACTATATAGGAAATATATTTATATTTATAATGAATATTTATATTTGATAATATAACATATATAACCTTATGTAAAATTGTTTTTCTAAAAGATATATGCTTATGTCATTTTTGTATTAACTTTAACTTAATTAATATAGTGTCCTTATTACCTACAAGTGGCTCTATGGGGTCCCAAATTCGACCCAAATATGCACATGGTAGGATATTATCATCCAATAAGCTCATGACACGTTTTAGGGTATTTTATTATTATTATAATATTATTTTTTTACCCTTATTTACCGGATTTACCTTTTAACCATGGTAAATAAAATATTTACTGAAGTAATTATTCAAAATGTCTTAAAATAGAAGTTACCTATTTACACAATTTGAATATCCTGATTCCAAATATAGAATCTATTTTTCCAGATTCAAAACATAGAAGTGGCAGAAATGAATTTAAAATTAATATCTACTGTCAAAAAAAAGCGTGTTTTTAAGAAATAATAACTATCAAAAGATTGACACTTGTTTATGTCCAGTTTAATTGTGAAATTATGTACAATGATGAACATTGTATTAAATGGTAGAAATATATTCTAAATATACTTTAAAACCACTCAAATTTATAATTTATCACGATTAATTATTTTGATTAAAAAAGTTGTTTTTATTTAAAAAATAGTAATTTTCAATATTTATCAAAATATAAAAGTTATCTGAAAAGTACCAAAATTTCACCCTAGGATAATTTAGATATTCCCAATCCAAAAATGAAGTCCATTCTGAGAGAAAAAATTTATATAATTTCAAAAAGTGGGTATTACAATTCATAACTACTACTTTGATTTGTCGCGGTGTGTTAGAATCTCAAAGTTGCGTACAACACATGCTACTGTATCATTAAAAGAGAAGCATACCATTGAAGCTTGGGATGTTACATTCTACCATAATTCAATAAATTGTGTCCTTGCAATTTGGAATTGTTTTTCTAAAATAAAAGTTTGAAAATAGAAAATACCATAACGGAAAACCCATATCGGAAATAGGGTTAATAAAATTTTGTTTTAATAAGAGAGACAGGGAAATGAAAGGGTCAACACCAAATTATGATCATGATTAGGAATCATTGGCGGAAATTAGAGAAATATAATTGGAGGGAAAACTTAAATATTTATAGGTAGTGATTGAGGTCATCAATCAGAAACAAGTGTAAAATTGAGGGCCTTAAAACCATCAATCTATGATTATTTAAAATATCATTAGTTCAAAAAAAAGATAAGGTATTAGGATAACACATTTTTTGTTTTAATATCTTATCCCTAATGTTTAATAATTAATTTCTTCGTCGAATAAGTGAAGAATAAAAATATATTCTTTACAAGTAGAGTCGGATCCTTTAACGAATTTCTACCACAAACTCATTTTCACTCTAAACGATAATAGAACATAAAAAAAATATTCTATTTATCCTATTCATATAGGGTTCAAAAAAATGACTTTATAATTCATCTACTAGAATTCTGTTTTTAAAATATTACATTATTCAATCCAGGACATCATGTGGGCTAGTGGTTGGTGATACACCCTTGTCACCCTTCAATTGTGGGTTCTAGTCTCGCGGACTTGCCAGATGCGACGAGTTGTCACCCGACCTCTGGGTTGTCCTTTTATGGAAATCCAAAAATAATCTCAATATATAATTATCCAAAATACTTCTGTCCAAACTCACAGTCCAAAATTTATAAGGAAAGTAAACACAATGCAGATCCTTTTTTCCACGTAATAACATGTGAACACCTTCATCATGTATTTTTTTAAACACTACAACATCCTGAATTACCATTAAACCTTATGGATTACATTAATGATCCCGTATTCCTTATATAATACTAGATATACTCCTTCTATCCAAAATATGTTTTAAACTCCAACAATGATGGAATATACAAATCCTTTATCGGTTTCAAGGTAGTCAAGAATATTCAATATAATTTATCCAAATCAATCATGTATTATTCCAAAATCACTTCCTCGGTATCAGAACCATATCATGGTTTATCTTTCTATTAACCATATATTTTCAAAAACAATATCCTGCTATTGAGTCACATTTCTTGGTTCCACAAAATCTCAAGTCCTTAATGAAATAGTACTGCATTACAATCCTTATATACTCTATAATTATTATAACCAGTACATTATTGATACAACACTCAAATGACATAATTATCCAATAACAACATAAGAACTCTAATCATTCCTCCTCATCTGTGGTAGTATCATAACTTGATTATTATCCAATAACATCATTTGAGGCATACTCTGATGATTTGGACATTGGTTCGCGTAGTGTCCCAACTCCTTGCAGATGAATCATTGTGCATTTGAAACCTTTTTCTTACCATTGCAGTCATGTACATGGTTTCCTTTTTCTTTACACTTATAACAAACTCCCATTCCCTTCAGGCAAGTTCCAAGGTGTTTCTTACCACAGTTATCACATATGAGAAAATTATTCTTTTCCCTCTTCCCTTTATCCATCTTTTACTCTTCCATCCTTTTCTTCTCTTTCTTCCCTTCAAAGCCATAGGACTCAGAGAATTATTTACTTATCTTCTTAACAAATGATATTATTTCTTCATATGTTGAGAAAACATGAGAGACTATTTCCCTTCTAAGTGTTGGCTTAATACCGTGGAAGAAATGAATCTTCTTACTCTTTGGATCATACGTATTTCTGGATTTCATATTCCTTCTATTGGGTGCCATTTCTATACAATATCATAAACTAGATCAGTTTATGAATTACAATGAATAATTCCAAACTTTTAAAATACCTAACGTAAATTGAATGGTTTATGGATATAATCCATAATCATAAAAATGTTTTCATGGAGTTAGTATATACTCATAAGCCATTCCTAATGTTTTTTAAAGAAAATGAGAATTATCCTAAGAATATCCCCCAGGTGTGTCGTAACCAAGAGTGCAGCTAGGCCTGTAGTCATGCACTAGTTCCTATTGGAGTCTAGATCAAAGCGGTATTTTTTGGGTTTTACCCCTAGGTACATTTGTTCCAGAGCCGCCTCTACCTGCTCATATCCAGAGAGGGATGTATTTCTCAGAAAACTCACAAAATCTCTACAATACCAAAATTCTAGGAAGTTCTTCTATACTAATCCTCAATGTTCATCTTAGGTATATGTACTCTAATCAGAGTTTATCTAAATATAGATTATGAGGTTTTTACTAAACATCATTTGATACCAACTGTAATGCCCCGACCCCAGTTACCCAGAGTCGGTGCATTATTTTAATACATTAGCATGATTACAAGGAATCAAGTCCTAAAGGACCGATCGGTTTAGCAGTCTTGGAAAATAGATTACATACATGAATATTACATTACACTTTATAAGATACAAGACAACATAAATAATCCTGAATGAACAACACAATTACCTTGGCTTAACCCTGCATATCAATCACAATACACTTCTTGGAATCCTGGGAAAATAAAACAAAGAAGGGGGTGAGCTCAAATGCTCAGTAAGTGTAAGCAATAAAGCAAAAACTTTCAAAAATACGCATAAACATTTAAGGAAATGTATAACTAAAACAAAAGCCTTTTAAACTAGAAATTCAGCATAATATGGTATAAAAGAAAAGAAATAATTCCATTTACAGATTCACATGGATATTCTACTAGTCTAATAATCACATGCCATACCAATAACCACTTTCATAATGATGGAATGCATAATGCCAGACTATCATAACCACGTAGCCAAGGCCTTGTGCCAAGACTAAAAATAAGATTTTTTCAAGGCCTCATGCCAAGAAACTAGTTTGTCTCATGAGAACTACCGATGTATCGAGGGTCTATAGCAGGCTCCACCCATCACTTTCTAAGTCCAATTCATTCCTTATATGAATAGGTTTAAACATAACATAAACATTAATATTAAAAATAGCATACAAAATGTAAATACTTTATCCATAAACCATGAATGGTGTAAAAATAACACATCCACAATCAAACATATCACAAAACATTCAATACAATATGGATGTTTTGTATCATAATAAATCAACTTCAAATAAGCTTAAAATCCATCAAAGGATGTTGACATAGATGAAATCAAAACTATTTGAGACAAATATCTCTTTTTTTGAAATAATTTAAAAGTCACACAATTATAAAATAAAAAATTTAACATTAAAATATTCTTATAATCTTGTAAGGGAATCTTTGAATACTTTACAACAATGGAAAATAGTCGCACCCGCCGTATTAGTTAAAAAAATACATTCTTACCTTAATTTGTCAAAAGGTCAAAATGGTCCTTGTTTGGAAAATGATGTAAATATTCGTTTATAAACTTCTTATAAAAAGTAAAAAAAGGGTACAAATAACATTAACCCATATTCTGTAAAATAGTAAGAATTTTTTGAAATAACTTTTTATGAATCATGGATGTGGATGATAAGGAGGACCCAATAGATAATTACATATAAAAAACATCGGATGATGAAAAGATTGTGAAATAAACCTTTACCTTGTACTTTTCCTTGGTCGAGGGTAGTTTAAACTCAAGTATAATGGTGAAATAATTGTTATTAAGTTATACAAGAATCATACACATTAATATGACATCATATATGATCTTTTAACATTGCTTTGTAAATAATATCTTAGTATTATCATTGTTTCTGGTGTTAACTGATTCGTTTTTTTTATATAATTTTTTACGTAAGCCATGTTTATTATGGATAGGATGTATCTAATTTATATCCATAATTATATTAAGTCATTAAAAATTATTTTTAACCATTACATGAAAATTATTCGTGAATGGATACGATGGGGAATGAATCCAATCATGTTCGTGGAGACAGTAGTCCGTACGTACGCACGAGCGGCAATATCATTCTTTTGATATTAAAATAAAAAATAATTGGGTGGTATATCATATATACAGAATCATTATCATGTTATATTTAATATTTACATGAATTACACATTTTTATTATACCCATCCAAATAACAGTGTATTTAATAACAATTACACCATGACTTGGAGATGAAAGGTCGTACGTACGCACGTATGATGACATGTCATTTAATGGATGGATATAATGCTGAATATGGTTGTAACATATTTATAATAACATCACAGTATATATAATATACTATATTTATTATTATATAATGAAAAAAACAAAGAAAGAAGAAGTTGAAGAAAAAAGGAACTTGAAACAGGGTGGTGAAAACATTATCTATTCTCCGGGTTCTTCCTTTCGATTTGATCAAAAGGTCTCCATAGGTTGGCTTTATGATCAAAATAATGCCTCTAGGTTGAATTTAGGGAAGTTTAGAGAATATTTAGGCAGGGGTTGGCCGACCCAAAAGGATTTTAATGTGTGATGAATTGGTTATAAGTGGTGTCCTTTTATAAGGGGGAGAGGAGCTCTTTAGGAAAACTTAAAGTATTATTTTATAATAAATTAATATTCCGTTTCTAAAGGCTATAAAGTGGGTTATTCAAAGTCTATGTTTGGGATGGGCCGTAATCCTTTCAACCAATATATTTTAGATAGGTTTGTGTCATTATATTAACCTTACCTTTTAGTTTTAACTCTTAGTTAATTAGATTGGCATTTACCATGTCACATTGTATTTTTATATTATATAGTTAATAAACATACTATAAACATTCAAGAGACCCCCAAGTGGTCCATTAATAATACAAATATCATGATATAATTCCTTTGGCCGATCCTTAGATTTTTAGGAATAGAATATCAATTAATAATATAATACTTATTTTAAAATCTCAATTATGTCAATTTTGACAATATTTAATAATTGATTTTTTTTAAAGTCTTAAAAACTTAATTAATTCAAAAAAATTCATTTAAGAAATAATAACATATCTTATTAACATATAAAATTCGTGGAGGGCATCAAAACTTATAAATTTTATTTATTTTAATTTTTATAATACCAATTATTTGATTCTTACATTAATAAGGAAAATACTGCATCATTATTGTGTCATAAATAAATTTAATTATCAAATGTATAAAAATTATAAATTAAATAAAATTATGTATGAAATCTTTTTATCTTTCTAATTAATATTTATAGTCGAAAATATTACATATATAACCCTACGTAAAAATTTCTTTGCTAAAAGATATATGTTTATGCCATTTTTGTATTTAATTTAACTTAATTAATATAAAGTGTCCTTATCACCTACAAGAGGCACCATGGGGTCCCCAAATCAACCCAAATATGACCATGGTCAGACATGTATCAACCAATAAGGTTAGGACACGTTTTAGGGTAATTTATTATTATTATAATATTATTTTTTACCCTTATTTACCAGATTTACCCTTTAACTATGGAAAATAAAATATTTACTGAAGTAATTATTCAAAATGTATAAAAATAAAAGTTATATATTTACACAAATTGTAAATCCTGATTAAAAATATGGAATCCATTTTTCCAAATTCAAAACACAGAAGTTGTAGAAATTAATTTAAAATTAATTCCCGCTGTCAAAACGAAAAGCGTGTTTTTAAGAAATAAAAACTATCATAATATTGACAGTTGTTTATGTTCGGTTTAATTGTGAAATTGTGTTAAATAACCAAAATTTTATTAAATGGAAAAAATATATTCAAAATATACTTTAAAAAACTCAAATTCATAATTTATCACTATTAATTATTTTGATTAAAAAAGTTTTTTTAATTAAAATTTAGTAATTTTCACTATTAATGAAAATATAAAAGGTATCCGAAAACTACCAAAATTTCACACATGGCTAATATCGATATTCTGAATCCAAAAATGAAGTCCATTTTTAGAGATAAAATTTATAAAATTTCAAAAAGTGGGTATTACTATTCATAATGACTACTTTGATTGGTCGTGGTGTGTTAGAATCTCGAAGTTGCGCACAACACATGCAACTATATTATTCAAAGAGAAGTGAACCATTGAGGCTTGGGGTGTTAGATTAATGATATAATATGGGAGGGCATAGGATGGTCAAATCCCGCGACCATTGGTAGGTGTGGTTAAGTAGAAACCATAACCTAATATTTATGTACAAATATCGGATTATGATGCTTTTTTTAGGGTGGAATCGTAACCCTTCATCCAATGATGAAAATATCTTCCCTCCTTCATCTTTCAATGAATCAACAATAAATATTTCATGGGTTTGTTCCTCAATGAAAAACGGATCCCACAAGGTATGATTCTATTGGGTTTTCATAACCCTGATATTAATTCAAGAATTCTATTTCATTCATCATCAAATTCAAAACATGAACATCAATGGCGATGGAAAAAAGAACATTACCATCTTCCGATCTAGTTTTTGTATCCCATATATTGCGCATTCTTCATCTGTTCTTTTTAAATTTCATCATTAATTTTTTGGCATGTCAAATGATCAACAGATCGTTGAGCGGAGCTTTGTTCTATGAACGTCTCAACCCAAGGATTCAAAAAAAAATCATAATTTTTTTGGATAAATGATGGAGGTCTGATGGTCTAAAAAGGGGACCAATTAAGATCCTCCAATGGTGGAGGCCGGTAGTGGTGCACGATGGTGTCGTGGTAACAGTGGGTTCTAGTGGTAGGGGCAATGTGGAGTAGGGCGGTGGGTGATGAGCGGGGTGGCAGAGTGTTGGAGGCGGTGAGGCCGGTGAGCGGTCGGGGGCACATGGTTGGGCAATGATGGAGTTGCAAGGTAGGTAGACAGTGGGGCTTCAAGAATAGTGGGGTGCACGGGGTGGAACTCAAGGTGCCAGGCGGTCACGTTTTTCATCAAGAAGTGGATGTTGACCCATGACTATTGGACCAAGGGAGCTTTAGGGGATGAAGAGTCCTAGGCTGAGAAAATTTATGCAGGGTAAAGGTGGGCCAATGGGAAGATCCAAGGCAGTCGAGGTGGTGAAGTAGGAGGGTAGAGCCCAGGCGGTCGAGTGGGGCCGAGTAGGCGGGCCACAATCAGGCGGTTGAGTGGGCCAGGCCAAGTGGTATAGAAAAGCCATTTGGCTATGAACTAAAATCACCATAACTCTTAAATGGAGTGTCCGTTCATCATGCCATATCTGGAGACACAATCCTCTTATTGAGATGGAACATTTTTGGTTAGTTAATGAATTATATTAGTTTTATACATGGCTCAGTTACATGAAATTACTATGTTTAATAATAATAATTTAATTATTATTATTATAAAATCATGTATTGGACATAACTTCTGCATACGATGTCCAATTGAGTCACCGTCAGCAGCATCATGAACATAGATTTTAGGTAGACGTATCAAGCCCAATTTTGTTCATTAATTCTAAATAATCTTGCAGGTCTACCAATGTCTGCTTCTGGCATGTTGTGGTGAAATGCATCATTTTCACTTGGTTTCCAATGGGGTGAAATGAATAGTTGATCTTGTGTGTTTTCTCGTAAGGATCAAAATGGTATGATCCTTTTGGGTGTGTAGATAATTATTATTTATTTCATTCTATGTGAAAAAATGAAAGGAAGATCAGTGGAAGATCATTTTGACGGGTTTTAAGTAGATCTGCAGCAGTGATTATGCAATGATCGGGCATCATTTAGGAAACATATCAGAGGATTATTTCAGGTTGTTGATCCCCCTAAAATACTTGGGCACATATCTCCGATGGCCATATTGTAATCCAACATACAAAATTGGGTGTGGATCTTCTATACAAACTTTTTGAGAAGTACCCTCTAGCAAATTACCGTTGAATGGGGTTGGGCAGTGGTTCCCTGTTGACTCCCATGTTTTGATCCCCCAGAAGAAATAGGGAGTAGATACATAAGGAGTAGAGGTAAATCACCCTAATGTACTAGGGAATGGATCCTCTACGGCTTCTATTAGAGTTGAATTATCTTAAATCTCTAGGGTGTGGGTTCACTACTTTGATTTTTCACCATCTGACTATGCGGGCCAGTGGAGAGATGTGGTTTGACATACCTTTGGACTCACAAGGAAGAGGGATGCAATCAACAATATGAAAAATCCTTGTTTTTTGACCTAAAACTATGAGTGAGAGTTAGTTCCACACAAATCAGATAGTATCAAGGTGTGGTGATTGAGCCCATTTGACTTGCGTGTTTAGGGCAGACGAATGGGATGATGGGAATCGTTGATGGATACTTCTGGAACTGTTGGAGACTCTTCATCTTAAGCTGATCTATGAGATGGAGATCCCCATACTCTATAATATGGGATTCTTTGAATGAAAATATATATATATATATATATATATATATCAAATTTCAATACCCACTCCTTGGGTTTTTGATACTCTCCTTCCATGAGAGGCAAAGACGCATAGGGTATGGCACATGCTATCCAAGTCTGTCATCTAATGGTCGAATGAGTCTACTCTCCTACAATAGTTAACAAATACTCGATGTGAAGATCATCTTTACATCATTTCAAGATCCTTGTTTTTGGATGAGTTTTATTTCACTTTTTTTTTGGGTTGAGATTCTCTCCTTTAATGTACAATGTTCTATATATTTCTTTCCTCTTTAGTGTATCTCTTACTACCCCCCTTCACATTTCTGGGGTGTCCAACTAGGTATGTTTATACTCAACCATGCATTGGATTTTCCAGAATGAATCATTTCATATGAAGATGACATACATGTTTGATCGTGAATTGAAAGTAGCTCAAGGATACCAGTTGTTGGACTCTGTATGGTGGTCATAGCTTGGGATCCTGGAGTGGGGCACTCTCAGCTATTTTACATTACCTGCTTCTATCTGGTTGGGACACCTTTCTGGTTGGGAACTTATTTTCCCCTTTTCCACTTTTAGGTTATAATACTGTAATTGTATTATTTAGTGGTCCATGCATGTTTGGTTTATTTACAGTAGTGTAACATCTTTTACTCTTTTCCCTGTACACTAATTCATTGAGTGGTTGTGTGCGTGTGTACAAGTACGAATGCAAAGGCATCCCTAGTTTGGTTGGGACTTCTTTGCTTGTTTCCACCCCATGTCCCATGGAGGTGGGCATAGGGTAGTCGAAACTAGATCATCGGCATGGGTTGGGTGATGACAGAAATGTTCCAAGTGGTCTATTGAAATCCTTCTCCATCAATGATTACATCTTGTGAAATAGTTTATAGTTTACTTGAGATATGATCCCAATACACCATTCTTATTCTTTCATTGAATGGTTTTTTAATATGAAAATTTATTTAGGAAACATGATTCTCTTCAATGGGTTATAACATAATAATAAAAATTAAACCCTATTCCATTGATGTGTAATTATATTATGAAATTTATATGAAAAATATCACTTTTCAACTTGTTATGATATGATTTTTATGAAACCTATCACTTTTTATGGTTTATCAAATGATGAATGTTTTATTCTCTTGTGGAACATGTATGTATGATATCATTACGTAATGGTTGGGGCTGAAATATCATTCTAATGCATTGGGTAATGATTTATATGTCATGAGATAGACATGAATGGAATAGTAAGTAAACTTGATTTAGTAAAGGACTTTGTCTACTAAGATGCTCTTGTGAGAAAACGTTGACTACTAATATAGTCTGGGACAATACCCTTGACTACTAATATGGTATGTGGAGTTAACATTGACTAATATGATTGTTGGAGAGTAAACTCATTCTAATATAAGGAAAGGGATACAACTAAGGATGGTGTTTTTCCTTCCCAGTAGGTGTGGCCCCCATGAAGTGCCATGGTAGGTTTTGGAAATGAGACTTAACTTATAGGGAATGATTTATATGATCATGTATGTGCCATAAAATCTATTTCTTATTCCTATGTTATGATATCATGGGTTATTCTCTTGATTCCATTATGATTTACGTGTTATGAACTACCAATATGTTTTCCACAACTCATGTATATGATCATTTATATGAAGGGTATGATATTTGATTGTTATTTACATGTTCTCAAAAACTTATTCCAATTTTATGCATACAAATATGATTTATTTACCCTTAATATGCATCTGATATGACCTTTATTACTTATCCTTTACCCAGGTTATGGCGAATGTTTTTAAATAGAAGTACTAATGAGGATGATATTTATAGGAAACATTGAAGATCTTTGTCCAAATTAGAATATTGTATTCCATGTATCATAAGACACTAAACTACTACAGTACTTAGAAATGGACTATTGTATTGTCCAAAATAGTCATCGAAAATTATATAACATTAATGTATGTTATTCCGGGGTCAATATCTGTCATTTATAAAAGGACGACATCATCATAGATGTCATCATTTCCATCATCATCACACCGGTTTGTGACACTATAATATCACATAACCTGATGTCAAAAGTAGACACACATAAGAGTTCGGCATAAGAAATGTTTCCATGAGATCATATGTGTAAACCGAATACATGTTATTGATACTAAGAATATGAGTCCCCCATCATTCGTTAAATCAATCCAAAGTTTTATATTTGTGCTGAAAAACCATCATTCCTAATATAATTCATGTGACACAACTTAGAGATATGGACAATAGTCAAATCATAATGAAATGAAAACCTCAAAATCCTTTTTTATTACATGAGGATAAAACAAACATTCATAATAACACCAACCAAAAACATCAATCCCATTCCCTGATAATTTGGACTTCCCTAGATAATGGTCATCATGGTGAAAAATATCTCATTTCACCATAAGCTCGAACACATTTTTATGTCTCTTATTAATTATATCCCAGAAATATGATAAAATAATTCATCCTATAATACCATTTTTTAATATCCTTACCCTTGTCACTGGGTTTGAACTAGAATTCTACATGGATTTAGGAGAGCCTCCATGTTGACCAGTGTATTCCGACATTGAGTAAGGGTCTCAAGTGGTGTCATGGGGAGAATATAACATCCATTAGAGGGAACAAGAATAGTAAATTAAAAAACATGTAACAATATAAAAATAATGTATGTGTAATAATAAAAATTATATAGAGATAAATTATATTTTATTGTTTATACACTAAATAATAAATGTTATATCGGCCAATCGACAACTAGGTTGATAAAAAGTATAAGACAGAGACCAAATAATGGTACATGAGGATCTAAAATTCCAAGAAACACATCATATTGGTATAATAACTCTTAAAAATGTATCCATCAAGATGAGAAACATGGGTCTCAACCTATATTGTATATATAACTAGTAAGGGTTTCTAGGGTACCCATGTTAAATGATTGTATGAGTAGGGTGTATGTACAACTCAATAGTTCAACACCGACATGGTATTTTTCCTATCTGTGAAAATATTTAAATTCAATTAGTTTATACATCATAAATAAATATTGTTTTTGATAACTTTTGTTACACTTAGTAACCAACATAATCTCTCGTCAACATATTATAATTACATTACAAATTACGCTATAATAAACACTAAGATAACAAACCATTAAAATTTATTAACTTTATCAGATAAATAGTTTTATATTTTCATTTCTCCTTCTTTGAAAACTGAATTTAAAAATATTAAAATAAAAATTTGATAAAACAAAATTAATTTTTGAACTACTCTCTTGAATCATTTCTACAAATTGAAATTATAAATTTTTATTACAATATTTATTTTTTTATTCAACAAAATTAAGTTTTTGAAAATATTATAAATTTTATCATTTCATCATTTTTTGTGTGTATACTTGAAGTATAAAAGAATTTATATAATAAAATATTTATGTATTAAATAGAATCAGTCATCACAGTATATTCTTTGAGAATATAAATATTGTTTTTAATATTTAAAGAACTGAATAAAAATGTTCATTTGATAAAATGAATTTTTATACTTCCATTTGAATGAATAATTTTCAATGTGTTAATTATTTGCGGCTTCCCATGAAGTCCTCATACCTTTAATTCAAGTTTTATAAATAATTTATTTCCTTAAATTCATTAACAATAATAAATTTATATTATAGATAAATTTAAAAAGGAAAACATCATTTTTCTAAATAATATTTTTAAGCGATTACGTGTGTTTAATTTAAAGTTAAATTTTCATGTATTTATAAAATTTATATGATAAAATCGTTTTCAAATTTAAAACAAGAATATTCTTATTATTTAATTATATAAATTTTAATTTTGGATAACATAATTAATTACAATGGTCAGAAAATGATAACCTCTTTAAAAGTATAAATGGTAAGAAGTCATTTACTATGGGGAAATGGAAAAAATGTGTTAAATGTTATTTCAAATAAGGAGTTGAGATGGTTTTTGACTTTATATTATCTCATACTTTACAGTTTCCACTTTTTGAATAATTAATCCTTGAATAAGGACACAGAATTGTTGAAAAATTATATGGGTTTCGAAGAGTTCCATTTTTTTGTCTTATAGAAGGCTTCCACATAAATGCTTTAAATACTCTACTTATATTTCTAAATTCTTTGAGAACATACCGAAAATTATTGTCCATGACATCCTTAACGTGAAATAATTCTCATATTCAGCATAAAATATCCTAAGTTGATACAATATAAGACCTTCAGCCAGAGGAAGATCAAGGTCTCAATGTAGGTATCATATCATTCATAAAAAATAATAGTTTTTTTAGCCCAACCATAAAAATAGTATAATAATACCATCATAAAAAATTGTGTGTTGAGATATTATTATAACAATGGTAAAATCATTATTCATTCTCTTCCATCTAATATAAAAGACATGAATCATATTTAGGGTGCCCAAATGAATTACCTCATCGAAGAAGAAACACTTTCATTTAAATAGATCATTTTCTTGATACTACCAGTAGACTTGGTTTTGGAATAGATTTATTTTGTAATAATACCCATTAAAATTGTTTTCCTTGTATATCTCATCCATTATTCTAGTGCATGGATAATGGGGACTTACTGTGAACTTGTTTTGACCCTCCAAGAGGTATTTTTAAGGTTATTTAATATTTATATTACAAATATTTATTCTATAATTGTAATCATGTTATGAAGAATTGATAAGAAAAATATAATGGGGAAATATTAATGGATAAACTAGATTGAAACTTAGGGAGTTGTTAATAAAGAATTTAATCATTTTTTGAGTTATTTATTCTAGGATCATAGTTTTATACATTATATAGTTATTTGTTAAATTGCATCCACCATTTAATTTTCTATATCAAGGAAATAGTGGGAATACTAAGGAATCGAGGTAATCATTGATGTGATGAAAAATGTGGTGATAATCTAAATGATATGATAATACGATTAAAAAATCACCTAAAAATTATCACTCAACTCTCCCATGTAATTATTAATAACATGAATAATGTGATTCTCCATAATTCACCAAGAATAGATAATATTCATATTTAACATTATATGAATCAATGGCCACCATCATTTCATGGGCCTTCAAACCAATTTATTAATAAGAAATTAATTAAATTTATGGAATGGAACTTTTAATTACTTCAATTATTAAATCATTAAAGGGTAATTTTATATATTTATCATCATGGATGAGAGGTTTTCCTATATTTTAATCTCATTAATAATACAATTAAAAGAGAGGAATTAGAATCTATGAACTTGGAGGATTTCGAGGAAACAATTTTCACTAAATATTTCCCTTATAATCTTAACACAAATATGAAATGAAAATTACACAAATTGAACCAAAATGATGATCAGTATATTATTAATTATAAAGAAAACCTAACTATATATGAAATTTAATAATTATTATATATCTCTAGACCTAAAATGAAGATTGGTTTGTTATTTGGTTTCATAAATTTCAATCTTCGAATCTCATCATCTCTAAGAGAGTTGGATTTTATGAGGATGTTTTTAGGTGTACATTTATAGTTGAAATGAAATATAGAGTCCTATGTGATTCTTCAAGGAGAAAAATAATGATTACATATCAAATAAAACCTAATTAATAGTCTCATGGGGGATAAAATTTCAATTACCTAGATGTGAAATACATGGTAAGAAGCATTGGTGTATTTAGCTTAATGTTTCTGGGAAGTGTCACTAGATGTAAAAGAAGGACACCTAGACAATGACTTTCAAACCAATGTAAAGTGGATGAATAAAATAACATAGGCTAAGAAGTTCCTATTTTATACTCTACCAACTATTCAATGTTTTAAATTCATGTTGTATGTGAATTAATTAAATAAATTCCCTAACCCTAACGTTATTGAAGGTAAAATAAACATCATTCTTCAAAACCAAGGGAGGAGAAGATGGGATATGCAATCACTACATATAGAGACCATAAAAATGATGTTGTGAAAGGATAAATCACACTATACTCTATAATGGTAATTGTATTCATTGATTCTAGTTCATCAAATTCATTTCCATATTCTAATTTTTCATATAATTTCAATTCATAAAAAAAACTGAATGCTGAACTATTTATGAAAACATATACAGACACAGTATATGAAACTAAGGTGTATAAATCATATCCAATCATGATTTTTGGAGGGATAAATCAAGAAAATATTGTTCTTATTATTATATATATTATTAAATTATTTTTTTGTGTGGAATGGATTTCATTATATAAATATGATATCAAATAATGAGAAAGGTAAATCTATATTCATACCCCTAATCATATGTTAATCAAGTATCAATATGAGGAAGCTCCTAATACTTATTCATATTAACATTCTAAAATATGATTATTGATACCTAACAACAAGGGGTTCCTAGCTCACATTATTAGGATGTATGGAAATGATGAGATTACTCCCATTGTGTGGGGTTATGGTAATAGTGTGTTGAATAACTATATATAGTTATAATAACATCATAATGATTCTGTGATATTATATCATCCACTCCAATTTAATGCAATAATTATGGGATTGATATCATCACTCGTGCGTACGTACGGATTACCGTCTCCACGACACGATGAGATTAATTCTCCATGTTAACCATTCAAGAATGATTATAAAGTATATATAAAGAATATTAATGAAATATATGACATTATAAAGCTACTGGATTTATGTATATATATATATAGGTCATCTACTTACTTCCATTCAAGTCAATAAGGAAAGAAAAACAACATTTATGCGTATGTACGACATACCGTATCCATGAAGGGTGTATTTAATTTCATTTATATATCTATTATACATAGATATATACTGAATATATATGATATATAAATCATGATTTACATTCTGGAAGTAAGTAAATCATGATATAAGTAATAATAATATCAAGAACAAAAATTCCAAACACGTACGATAAATAAAACAATTTTTACCCAAAACGCTGCATTAACATGGAATTTACAAAAGAACGGGTAATATAAATTCATAAGTGAACCATATATGATATCATAATAATAAATATTATTCTTTAATAGGTAAATGAAATTATTTAAATCATTATACCGGAGGTTCGGATACGTACGAAGCATATCGGACCAAAGGTAAGGGATAACTTTTCCAATCTCGTTTTTATCCGAGATTGTTTATTCGTAAGTATTTACTATGGTCAAATTTATCATTTATATTCCTATTTTCTAAAAATGGTTTCATGTATTCTTAAATTCCTTTTTTCCCATTTTTTATTTGTACTACATTATATTTAAAGAGTCTTTCTTTTGTTTACCATACGAGGTACTTTTTTGACTTTTTCGGCAAAAGTACGAGAAGAATGCTTTTTAACTTATACAGCCTGAATGGATTTTTACAGTTTTATAACGCCTTATTTTCATGAAGCTTAATCCAAAAGATTTCATGACTATTTTCAAAAAACCCATTTTTTTAAAATTTTCATGGCATTTTGTGAAAAGAAATTGATTTTGAAGAAAAAGGGATATT
Organism: Viscum album; assembly: GCA_963277665.1. Taxonomy (NCBI): domain Eukaryota; kingdom Viridiplantae; phylum Streptophyta; class Magnoliopsida; order Santalales; family Viscaceae; genus Viscum; species Viscum album. The sequence continues at coordinate 228,274,019 of OY728167.1, read as the reverse complement.
TTCTTCATGAATTCATTTCAAGTGTTTTATCAAAACCATTTTTCATCTAAGATGACATTATTTCATATATGTATGTTTCTTGTATAATTCCTCTATGATTTACATTGTTTCACTTTTCTTATGATGAAATGATATCCATTTTTTTTGTAAGGATTATGTTATGATGGGATGATGTTTATGAAACCCATTTTATACTTTGGGTAATGATGAATGATTTATGTTCATGTTGTGGAACAAGTATGAGTGGGACCATATCTCCCTCAAAAGCATTGGTTAAAGATTTATATCTCATGAGATAGACATGGATGGAATGGTATGTTAATCTGGTTCAGTGATACATGACTGGAACGAGGAGTGAACTCGATTCAGAAAGGAATTTTGTCTACTAAGATGGTCTTGGAAGAAATGCCTTAGATACTATTGAAATCATATCATGTGATTTATGGTTTTCTGAAATTACATGTTTTATTCCCTTGGTATTTTATCATGATTGATGTTCCTTTATTATATATTCCTTACGTACTTCCATGATTTATATCATTGATCAATATTTTGATGTTTAGATTTTATGTTAACGTTTTTGCATTCAAATGTTTATGGATTGTTTTAAGTTCTCTATTTTTACCCATAATGAGCATTTGAGCTCACCATTTATATTTTTTCTTTTCCCAGTATATAAAGAAACGTTTTATGTAAGAAAACCAAAGAGGAATATCTTTTTGGGAGATGTTGAAGATCATTCAAAATGTTTAGAAGATTTTGTTCCGAGTTTCCAAAGACACTAATCTATTATGATCCTTGAGTGTTGGTTTTTGTTATGTATTAAGTATTCCTAAAAAGTAATGTAATTTCCATGTATGTCAATCATTGGGTGTCTACAATTGAAGTCAAACTTATTATTCTTATCCCCAGGATACCCCTGATATTCTCCTATCTCAATTTCATCCTTGAGGGCACATCGAATAATTTCTTTATAGTTGTCGATGTCACGGATCACCAACGCTTTCCTAAATCTAGGATTCAGACCACTAAAGGAGGGTCAACCTTGAATTTGGGTGTAACAAAAAATCCATAAGCTTATTGTGCAAGACTTGTGATGTTTTCCTTGTACGCTCTGATAGATTCTTCGTCTTTTTTGCATGACTGCAAGGAATTCCTTTTCCATTTTAAGCCAGAGGGAATGCAGAAAATATTTATCAAAAAAATATTCTGTAAATCCTACCATTCGAATGCCCCAATATCCTCCTCAGGCTTCATATTTTTGATCAATTTCCACCATGGATTGGCTTCACCCTCAATATGATAAGCAACTAGAAGAACTGTCTCTTTTTTGGAACATTGAAGGATGGAGAAAATCTTTTAAATGGAGTTTATCCATTGTTCGGCGATTGAGGGATCAGATGATCTATTAAAATTAGGAGGGCTTTGTCTCACGAAGATCTCGATTGGGAATTGATCTTTCATAGGGGGGGTTTAATGTTCCCCTTGACCCATGATTAAAATCAAATCTTGAGTTAGATGACAGTGAAGCATAACAAAGTTCATGATTCCCGCTCCAATTAGATTGGGCATCTCATTAGTACAGTCATCACATTGATCTTCACATTAGTTGTTAGCTTGATTCCTCCTATTACAGGACATTGGCTAGAATAAAAGGAATTTTAGGGATAACACATAAATGGGAATCCATGGACAAAACAGATGAATTATAAATAGCTTTTATTTCTATATCTTATGAATCTATATGCTTCAGTATATGTTATCAATGATGTACTTTCTAAAATATATTCTTATGGAATTTTTTGAATTACCTTAATAATGGATTATACTAAGCTTGTGAATTTACCAAAGAATATCCCACGGGAGTTTCATAACCAAGAGTGCAACAAGGCCCATTTCCATCCTCCAGTCCCCGTTCGAGTCTAGCTCAAAGCGGTGTTTTCAGGTTTTACCCCTTGGATTCATATGTGCAGAGCCGCCTCTACCTACTCGTATCCTGACAGGGATTTATTTTCATGATAAAACACTTACTCAATACTCACAAAAACATAGGGATTTTTATATTATACATATTCTTGCCTCTAAGACATCACTAGGGTTCTCAAATCGTAATCCCAAAAATAACTTAACCTATCCTCTGATACCAATTATGACAACCCAGCTTTTTATTACACACTTAAACATAATTTATTACATAAAAATCACTTCATACGACATAGAAGACCGAGATGTATACTATATTTGGGGATTAGGATCATTACATAACAACTTAAAACATGAAATACAACATCTTTATTAAAAACGTCGTTTACATGACCACTACATTCCCTCGCACTTAGCATTGCATGAGATAACATAAGGACAAGCATAAGAAAAGGGTGAGCTATAAAGCCCAGTAAGGGAATATAAATGGAATAAAATGAGGATTAAAATAAATGTTAGAAAATATAGAGATCAATAGAGCACAAGAGAATTATAATCATAAAGGACTGATAAAGCATGATAATCATAACATGTAAATATGGAAACAACACTTAACATGTATTTAGCACGAGCCAAGGATCATTGCACATGGAGCATGAGTAAACCATCCTTGCACATGAAGCATAAGTTAAACCTCATTTCACTCAAATTATCATGATTCAACACCCATTTCACATGACATATCATGATTCTATACTTTACCCAATGCATTGGGGCACTATCCGGGCACACCCTTCTTAAAAATTTCACTTCATGCATAAGTGTGCCACATGAATCATAAAACATTGATTCATTCAACATAATAATTTTTTCCATGATAACATAATGTGGAATAAATACTTGAAACTATTTAAAAAATAAGTAAATGTGCATAATGATGAATACCCTTGACAGAGAAATGGGAATGGTATTCACTACACAATGACTTTGTCTTTTAAAACGCGGTGTAATTTTAGCAGCATAACAGCGTGACATAAAAACTCATAAAAGTGGTTCATGAGAGAGAATGTGGTGTCTCATAATATTTACATGACATTGAAAGTAAGGGGGTAATCTAGATTATTTCCCCAAAAAATATATTGTAATATAGATTCATGATACAAAAGAATTGCTTGAAAGTAAATGAGGAGAGAGAAGTTCCTTATGGAATTTCGGCATAATAACGGGTGTACATGGGAGGATTTAATGAGAGAGAAATGGGTATACCATCATTCAATCAGAAATAGGTATTTATGGGAGAGGTTTGAAACTATAACCAAACAATTATAATTTAAATTAAAAGGGATTAAAAACTTGAATAATATTGGACAAAATGAGAATAAAAAAACCCTTACTTGTAAGTGTACTTATAAATGCTTGAGAGAGGCTTTTGAGAAGCTACATGGGAAATTGGGGCACCTTGGTAGAATTATAGAGAGATTAGGGAAGCGTTTTGATGAACTCCAAAGGCTTTGAGTGAAGATGAAGTGGTATCTTGGTTGAATTTATATAGGAACAGAGAGGGAATTATTCATTATTTAGGTTTGGGACACCTCACATTAATCTAATCAACATCACAAAATAGACCGTGGGTTTCTCCCATGGATTTTTCAAAGGGAAGTGGAAAAAAATATTTTATATGGAGAAAGTCCAAAATTCTTAAAATAATTGGGTTTGTTATGTGGAGATGAGTCACACTCCCAAGGAAAACAATTTAAAAAGTAAAAATGTTTAATAAGTATTGAAGGGTCCACTAAAGCATTATAAAAATTCCAAACATACCCAAAATTACATTATTTCAATGGTAAAACATATATTTTCCGAACATCAATTTCATATTATTTAATTACATCACTATTAGGTCATTATGATGTCAGAAAATACATTATATATTTAAACGGTTTTTAATTTTTACCCAAAAAAATTGATTGCTCAGAAAATTATGAAAAAATCACCTTTGGATAATTTCGAAGTACTGATTCCATAAATAATATTCAATTTAACTAAATAATTTTCTAAATATGTTAATTTTACTTTTAAAATAAAAACTGACATTTATAAAAAATTCATGGGTTTTGACAAAAACAGCTTTCAAACCTTAATAAAAATTACAATTTCATTTATAAAATTATACAATCATTTGTATATAATAAAAATTAATTGAATAAAAATAATATTATTATTATATAAAAATATTATTTAATTCAAAAATCCATTATTTCATCAAAATAGATTTATTAGTTTAATATTAACTACTACAACTATTTCTGTATAAATAACTATTTAAAAGTTAACAATAATAAAATGAAAGTATATTTATTATTATATAAAAAATAATGTACATAATCATAGTACAAGGGCCTTGTTACATAACCCCTTAAAACACACACATAAGACTGAAGGGTGAGGTGTGCGATGGTGATAGACTCTTGGTGTGGCTCAGATAACATCTCTCAAGTGGTAATTTCTATCAACTTCCACTTCTCTAGTAGGCGGTTCCACTCAAGAATAATGTGTTCATGCTCAGCTTGAGATTGTCAAGGGAAAAGCCCAATGATGTCACCTCCTCTATGAGCACTGAAAAATGGGCTTCATATGGGAAAAGTATACTGGATGAGGCCATCACTTCTTTGTCTGAGTAAATTGGATTTCTTAAATCCCTATATTTATATTAATCATGTGATCACTATTCAATGACAATATTAACAAACTTCACAGTTCTTAACGATGTCAAAAAACATAAAACAAAAAATTTCATATTTTTTCTAACCATTTCATATATTAAGACATTTATTTAGATCATGAGGGACTTTAATTAACAAATTTTTTGGTGTTTACAAGTATCTTTCTCATGAGGATCGAGAATTCCCTTCATGTGTGTGTAAATTCATTTTGGGTAGCTTTTTGAGAAGGTATCCAGGTTGGGTTCGTCAGAGTTTGGTATCATAGGTGGTCTATGCTCAAGATTCCATGTCTTTGAATGTCTATTAGACTAGAGATAATATTTTTGGGACTTGATAGGTAGGTTCTATTGAGTTCCTATCTAGATCATTCCATGAAGAGACTCAAGTTACTATGGGATGATGTGATGTGTCTCCTATTTTTAGTTCTTGATCTTAATTTAATTTTTTTCTTATGGTTTTATGGTTTGAACAAAGATTATCTTGTTCTATAATCATTTATTTTGTATCAATTTGCAGTAGTATGCCTCTGATACATGATCCATGGGTTCATTAGGGGGGTGTAACAGATCTTCCCCAAGGGAATCCTCCAATAGATTAGAATATTATAGAGTTTTCATGCAGATAGATTGTAATATCAATAAAATGTACCAAAATACTATAACATAGTTTTTGAGTTAATACTAGGAGCTGGAGGTGATAGGGATCAATCACAAGAGTTCTTATGTTAGAATCCGTTTTCGTTTAATGGTATAAAAAACCTCAAGAGGATTAGGACTTGATGGAATAGATCGATTAGATATTTGAATTCATGTATAAAAATGAAAGTATAATGGTTATGTGTGTGGTTTTTAGACTTGAGGAGCCCAAAAATCAATTGTGGTATTTCATGGTATAGGAAAATAGGAATGTGGGATTATACTGGAAGGGATTCACGAATATCTTCTTCCATCAATTTTTTATGTGGTCACTAATGATGGAAAAGTCTACGGATATCCTCTCCTTACAGCAGGGAGAGCACTCAGTGTTTTCGTACACCAATTGGTTTGTTGAACTGGTACATTTTTATTTAGAGGTAGTAATGAAATAACATATGAAGGATCATATGTACTTGTAGGTTTCTCAATCAGATATCAAATCATATGTATTCATGCTGAATATTTTGACCTTTTTAGATATGCTAGATATTTCAATGATGGTAGAGATTAATATGGAAGACATGGTTAGTTATTATATCCCTTCTCTTCCACCGATTAGCAGTTTCAGATTCATAAAAAGGTCAAAGAGGATTTAGAAATATCGTCATAGTAGTTTTGTAAGTGGTTCTTAGATGTAGGCCTCGTATGCACGTTCAATGACATCTAGTATTATGCCCATCACTTTCTATTAGTATGGCATTTTTGGGCACACCCGATAGTCTTACATTGTAAATGAGAATATTTTTAAGTGTTGTGGATATTATGGTTTTCTCCAGTGTATTATTCGGGCTATGTTTATGCCTTGTTATGTTTAGGTATCATCGAATCAAAAGGCTACTGAGACATAGTAAGATGCTTCAATTAATACAAGGATCCATCCATAGGACTTAAGAGTAAAGAACCTTCTTGTAGTAGATGAGTTTCCATAAAAGGTATATGCGGGTCCAATGATAGTGAGAGGTAACATCATTATTGAATCTTTAGTAGAAATTTCGTTATTTGATTATGGTACTTCCCACTCATTTATATTTATTTGTTTTGTTGACTTGATTAAACTTCCAATATAGATCATTATGTTATAATGGATTTATTAACACCTCATGGGAAGAAGAAAGAGAAAGGGTTTTAGTGCCCTTATTCTTCAGTATCGATAGATGTTGTAGAGTTAATCTGAGATCTACTTATTCTTGATCTAGATATTTTTGATGCTATCATCGAGTTGGATTGGCTTATTTCTCATCATGTTTTTCTGGATTGTTATCATTGGTTTGTATCATTTATTTTGGATGGTGGGAGATCATAGGTTTTTAGGGAGAGTAGGATTCAATTTCTAGTCATGAAAGACCATACTACTTATAGGTTCATAATTTTTTCTCTATTTTTGTAGTTGATCGCAATAATTTCTCTTCTATTGTTGACCTTTATGTTGTTTATCGGAATTTACTGATGTTTTCCCATAATATTTCTCAAGAATTCCTCCAAAGAAGGAGGCATATTTTATGAATGATATAGTATTAGGTACACATCCAGTTTCAATACTTTACAATAATATGGAACCATCATATATGAAAATTCTGATGATTTAGTTGGATGGTATAATGGTGAAATTTTTGGTTCAACCTATTATTTCTCCATGGGTAGTCCTTTTTTTCTTTTCCAAGAAGGTAGATGGTTCACTCTGATTGTGTGTGAATTTTAAGAAGTTTAAATTGGAAATAGTTAACAACAGTTATCTTTTTCTATATGTGGATTAATTTTTCGTTTAGTTAAATAGGGAAAGGCTTTTATGATGATCAATATTTGGTCAGGTTATCATCATCTCAGAGTTTGAGATTCTGATATACAGAATAAGGCTTTCAAAAATAGGTATGGCCATTAAAAATTTCTAGTAATGTAATTTGGTATGACTAACAGTACTATAGTTTTGATGGATTAGATGAATCATATATTCCATGAGTATATTAACAGTTTTTTTAGTTTTCAATGATGAAATTTTGGTTTATTCAAGATCTGAGTGTGAGCATGAGCACCAGTTGAGTTTGGTTCTAAAAATCCTGAGGAATAACTATTTTGTTGTAATTCATTCAAACTAATATTTCTGTATCCAATATGTGAATTTCTCGGGACATATGATTTTTGATCATTGATTATCAATTTATCCAGATAATGTAAATTTATTTATTTCATGGGGAGAAACATGAAATGTCTTTGAGATTCATAGATTCATTGGTCTTCCGGGATATTATCAATGGTTCATCAATGATTTCTAAATGTTGGAATATTATTTGATTACTATTACAAAGAAAGGGATGAAATTCATATGGTTGGAAATGTTTAAATCATCTTTTCATGTACCAAAATGACTTCTGACACCATCTTCTATTCTAATCATACATGGTCCTGGTAAGAGGTATGTGGTTTTCTATGGTGCTTCTGGTGCTGTTTTGGGTTACATGATTATACATGATGATCATTTTATGGCATATGATTCTCACCATCTTCATCTACATGAGAAGTATAGCCTCATTCATTACTTATATATTATCATGGTTATGTATGTGCTTATGTGTTGGTGGAACTATTTTTTGGGAGTGGCCCATAGTCTTTTTTGATCATAAGATTTTGAGTTATATATTTTCTCAAAAAGACATGAATATTATACATTGGTGGTGTGTGAATATCATAAAGTTGATTGACATTGACATTTCTTACACCATGGAGTAGGGTAATTTCATTTCATATACTCTCAGTTGGAATGTACCATTTTGGAATTTTTATGAATTGAAAAGGGCAGAATCTTATAGGACTATTCACCCATTTTCACCTAGATTCTCATGAGGTTGTTTTAATTATAGATCTAGATATTACTCAATGATAATCATCTCTCCTTGAGTATATTCTATATATTCAACTACTAGATGATGAGTTCAGGGGAATTTGAGAAACCCTTTATGGTGGGGAGGCCAGGTCTGGTTGGTTTCTCCCTTTAGATTGTATTCTATGTTTTTGGAATTAGTTTTTCATACCAAAAAATATAATGATATTAGTTTTTTTATTATCATAGTTCTACAAGGTTTATTCTACCAGGTAGAATGAAGATGTATTACAACATGAGATGGATATTCTATTGTCCATGTATAAAGAATGGCATTGCAGATTTTGTTTCCCACAGTTACACATACCAACAAATGAAGGTATAGTATTAGAAACCTTTTGGTTTTCTCTAGACTCTTCCTATTCTAGTTTGGAAATTGGAAAAGGTTTCTATGGAATTATTTATTGGATTTACATGGATTTCCAAGGGGAGTAATTCTATCTAGGTTTTGATTTATTGGTGGAAAAATTCAACTCACTTTATTACGATAAAGGACACCAATATAGTTCAATAACTAGGTAATATGTATGTGCAAGAGATCATAAGGTTACATGGGGTTGCTAATACAATAATTTTAGATAGGGATACTAGTTTTACATAAAGGTTATGGAGGAGCCTCTATGATGTTATGGGAACTTGGTTTAGGTTGAGTACAACATATCATCCACAGAAAAGTGGTTAGACGAAGCATGATATTCATATCCTAGAGGATATGATCTCTGCATGTGTCTTGGATTTCATGGGATCTTCGGATATAATTCTGGGATTGGTTTACTTTTCTTATATTAAGATTTTACAGTAATAAATTAGAATATCTAGCTTCATGGCTTTATATGGTCACCCATGGAGGCCACCCATCTGTTGGGTAGAGTTTGGTGAAGCATGTTTGATTGGAACAAGTCTTTTTTAGGAGATACTATTTCGGATTTAGAAGATAAGTTGAAATTTGGTTATGTATTAGAGTCAATTGAAATCATATGTGGATCCTCAACATCATACTTTAGAGTTTTCTATTGTTGGATGAGTTTTATTGTAATTTTTTCCTTGATTGGTTAATCATTATCTTGGAAAGTAAGGAAATGTTGATCTGAAATATGTTGGATTGTTTGAGGTCACTGAACGACTGAGGCGGGTTTCTTATCATATTAGAATTTATGGTTTTTATGATTACTCATGATATTTTCCACATATCATAGCTCATGAAATATCATCTTGATCCATCTCAAATTTTGAGTTAGGAAGAGAATGAGATAGTTTCAGACATTTCTATTGTGGACCATCCATTGGATATCATTAACTCTCAAGTGAAGGTATTGTATTGGAAGTCTATTCTACTGGTTACAGTGTTATGATGACAGAAATTATATTCTCATGTGATTTGGTAGTGTGACTCGTTGATGGGGGAGAAGCGGCATCATCTCTTTTCCAAATGTCATTCTTCCGTTAGTCATCCTAGTGAGGGAAAATCTTATGGTGGGGTGTTCTTAAAATCATGTTACCCACTTTTATGTATTTATCAACACTATTTTTGTTTCCCCATTTATATGGGTGCATATTGGGACTCTCTATGATGGAGATAATTTGTTATAGAAAATGACATAAAGTTCAGTGATGTATGTTTTTTTGAATTAAAGGAGTTCAGGTATAAATGTTTTAAAGGATTTTCAAGGTTATCCTAGAGTTTTGAGAACACCATAGTTGATTTGGGTATTTCGGGAGAAACATGTCTTTTTCACTTTCATTGGGATAAATCCATGTTGTGTAAATTGTTTCCATGCTAGGTTGTCACCATACAAATGTTGTGATCATGGTTTAGACGTGAGCCTCTTACTTGTCGTGAGAAATTTAAACATCATGTAAAGTGTTTATATGTCTTGTGTTGGGTTCCAGGTAGATGTAGTGAATTAGTAAAAGGTTTGAATATGACATAGCATGAATATATTAAACACCTTGTAATGGAAAAATCAATATTTTTTACCCAATGTGATAATTTTTCTAGCATATTTGGTTTTTTGGACTACACAACATGAAAATGGATTGCACATCATGTAATTCTTGTGATAATTATTCTTAGGGAACTACCAAACTATGATTTTTTCATTAATACATAGGATTATTCCCTCTTGACCTAGGATCTATCCAATGCAATTTTGGATACCTCTTCTCCTTCCAAATTGTTTCGTTCATCAATTAATGGTCATTTTAGTTACGATACATTTCACTAGTTGAGAAATCCTTCTGCTACTTCATTTACATTGATCATGGTTGCACTTTGGCATTGCATTATCTGATTTGTTGATCTATGATTATATTCTAATTTATCCTTTATATATCCATTTAATAATCTTCATCTAGAGGCTAACCCCTGTGTTGGTTGTGGTGTAGCGTGCGAGGTTATTTAATGTTTTTTGTGACTTGTCATCATCGATGATCCCTTATCCTTGTTCAATTGATTCTATGATCTGAGGATTAATCATAGGACCTCAATTTTTATATTTTAACTATTACTTGTAGGTGGATCATGTTTTAGGATTGTACAACTTGAGTTTGAGGTAGGTGGATCTATCTCAAACCTATATTGGATGTATTGTATTGAGATAGATTTTATAAATTGTTTTAAAAATTAAATGGAATGATTGATTGATGGATATGTGTGTGTGGAATGATTTTTTGATAAAATATTATTTCCCCTTATTTGGTAAAATAAAATTTCTTTTCAAATCATTGTGAAATGGATTTATGATATTATTTTCAAAGAATGATTTTGATGAAGTGGTTTAGATAATGTGGAACATGTGAAGCCTAGGGTACTTAGTTGGAAGGTGTAGATTTGGGACATCACCTATTTATTGTTATGGGTACACTCATGATGTGTACCTATTCTACCTAGGCCCATTGTTCTAGGTAATTTATTGACATTTTGGGGGTTCACTCATGGGGTTCTCCTCTACTCCCTAGGTCTTTTATTCTCAGGACATGATTGATATTTTGGGTGTTCTCTCATAGGGTGTTCCTTGGGTTTTAGGCTTGTTTTCTAAGAAATTGAGTGTGCATTAGTAATTGATTTTGGTATTATTAGTCTAATATCATGACCTGTAGTGATATTTTTAAGGATGTTACCTATTTTGATTTACTTTGGATTTGATATAATATGTGATGTAGTCTTTGATTGTATTTGACTACATTAATGAATATGAAATGATCTGAAACTTTTTAACTTGTATTATTTTTGAAATGAATAAAATGGTAAAATTAATTATTTTTCCATGACTTGGATATAAAAACTAATAATTTTTTTATTATTCCACTTTTTCTTTAAATTTTATTATGTTCATATTATTGTACCAAAACTTGTTTTGGAACACCTAGGTTGGATCATACTAAGCATGTTATCTCACACACTATGAACCCCTTTCGATGTTCATAGACCTTTTTATGTATTTTGATAGAGAATATGGAAATATATCACAATGTGATGATGACGATTCTTTCACCTGACTCTCAGTAGCTGGTGGTGATATGGTGGGAGTTTCCAATGCTATCACATAGAGTAGTCAGTTTCTATTTTAGTTTTTCTTTTGACATTAGATGTTTACCTCATAATGTTCTGGAATTATATTGAGTAGTTTCATTTCCTCTGTATTATTTTAGTTATGGAATATTTTTATCTCTTATTATGTTTCTTAATGTTGTATATATATTCCATATTGTTACTTTTGGTCGGGTAAAATCATTACATATGGTTTTTTTTAAACTTGGGTTCTAGTCGCCAGCCCGTGGGATTCGAGAAAGCCCTTAAGGCATGTGGTAGTTCAGGTCGGGTACTAATTTGAGAGATTATATGGGTCAAGATCATTGTAGTATACTTTCATGGTATGTAAATATAAAATAATACTACATATAAGGAATAATGGTTCAAAAAATATAACATACCTCAATGAGTGTGGATTTATAGTATGAAACCCTCACAACATCCTTATGTTATGAATTGTAACTCCATGAAAGATTAAACATGAATTGGATTGGTAAATCACTTATACTGAAATAAAAATAATGAAAAAATAAATTCTTGAACAAAATATAGACCACAAAAAGGGAAAAAGTGTTGAATAAGAATCATATCTTAATGAAGTAGAATTAAAATGAAAAAAACTCTTAACATGATTCCACATTCATACTGCGTGCTCACCTAATATCTTAAAATTTTAAATAAAAATTATTAAAATATTTAATAAGAAAATTTGTTATCTATATTTCATTTTTTGAGGTCTATTTATTATCACGGGATATTCATTTACTAATTTATTTTTTCTTTTGTTGGTTACATTGGGTGGTGTGATCAATTGTTCTAAAATAACCTTGGTATATTGATCATGGTAGAATTTATTGTAAATTAGCTTCATAATCACCAAAACTATAGAGGTGTACATATTTTATTATTTCATCAGCACATAATTTACATAGTTTCTTAGGTTTTCACAAAATGGACTCAAATTAAGAAAGGTTCTTTGATATGTTCATTTACGGTGATTATGTTTACTCTGATCGTTTATTGTAAATATGACATATTTAATATATTATATTATATTTATAGAATATTAATTGTGTCAGAAATTAAATTTTTATACATTAAATACATTTTTAAATTCATCCATGTTAGGAAATAATGTAAAAAAACATGTTATTCCATGGATGGGGTAGTCCACACGTACACAAAGATGATGACCACTTTTTTATAGTAGGGAGTGAGGTAGAAATTAAAATAATACATCATTAAATAATATTAATGTTGCAAATAATAGAATACATCATTCATGGTGGTGGCATTCCACACATACAAATTAAGACCTTTTAATTTTTCAAATGGTTTTGGGGAATGGTAAAAAAGAGATATTATATTAGTATCATTACACTTCATCATATAAATAATACTAATTTTATCATACATTCTTGTCATAGAAAATATTTTAGGGGTATAAAAATAAATAATTAGGAGATATTCATTCAGAACATTACCTATCCTTTTCGACTTTCTCGTTTAGGTAACACATTAAGTCTCCTTTGTATGGTATTTTGAAAAGACCAAGGGTTCCAAGATGTGGGTATGGGTTTGGGGAGAAATAAGGGAAGATTTTTGGATAATATAAATCTTTCTAATATGTGGATAAATTTTGTGGAAGTATCCTCCTTTTATTGCTGATGGAAATGGTCTTTTTTTAAATACCCATTACTTTTTCGATAATGCAAGACACTATTCAAGGGTCAATAGATCTGAAAATCAGAAATAATGAGTTTTAGGGTGAGATAAGTTCAATAAATCCTATACCATTAAAATTAACACATTTTTTAACATGTTTCAAGTCTTATTCCACAATATTTTTTCATTTTACCAATTTAGTTTTTACCTTGGTGATAAGTTTTTATATAAATACGTTAATTTTAATGACTAAAAGTAAAAAGGGGAATATTACCTAATTTGAACCTAATAATTCAAAATATTATACACATTTTTTAAAATAAAATTTCTATGAAAAAGAAAAATTAATTTTAACATTATTTTATAAAACACATTAAAATCAATTTTTAGAAAAAGTGTATTTTTAATATAACTTGTATGTGTGAGATATAATTATCAATTTTTTAAATTTTTTATGATATAAATTGGTTTATTATAAAATAAATAAAATTAACATAGAATTAAAGGAAATAAAATAAATTCTTAATTAATATTTAATTAAAAGAAAATTCAGAAAATAATTTCTTTTATTGGATAATATTACTTAAGTTCATAAAATATTAGACAATGGTTTTATAAAATCAAAGTTGTATTTTAGAATGTATAGTTTTACTCCTTAAATACATATTTGATCAATTAAATTAATTCATCATCTTCCCTCACCAATTATTTTCGTTATTATTTACATTAGCAAACATAAAAAATATTTCAATTCCTTGATGACATTTCCATAGGTTCTTTTTTCCACATTCTTGATATGTAAGAAATTGAGTATTCTTTATGTCACCATAATTTTCACCTGAATCTCCATGAGGCATAATCATTCTATTTATTTGGTGTTTTTGGAAACTTAACTAATTTCATGTGTTTAATTTAATTTCTTAGTATATATCATGGAATAATTACAATATTTCTCACTCCAACTGATCTCCAATTTAGCAGCTTATTGGGATAATCACTGTATTGTCCATGGAATCCATTGTCAACCTAGTTCCTTTATTATTCATCCATTATAATAATTAAGTAATATTAATGATAATAATACATAATTTTATCATCTTATAAAAAGTAAAACTATTAACTAAAAAGGATTATATCATTAATGAAGCATTTCTCCTAAACTATACATTTATACATTTCAATATAGGCTATTAATTGTCTATAAACTATTAGGTTCCCTAGAAATACCATAAATATATGACCAAATACTTCAAAATTATCATAAAGATTATATTATCAAATAGAAAATTTCTTCTAGTAGTGTCTATAAAGGTGTGTATTATTAGTCCCACCAATCATGCACCATGTGAATATCAAGTTAATACTCAACCAACCTTTTTAAGGGTAATTACCCCTAGGTGCATCAGTTCCACAACCACATCAACATTATAGTAACTAGATAGGGATGCAATTTTTTAAATAAACACATAATCTCTAATTTACAAAAAATATATGATTCTTTCCTATATTTAGAGTCAATCCTAATATTTTCTCCTGAGTTCTCTCATCATATTCCCAAAACAATATAAAATATTCAATATTATCTCAGTTAACCTAAAGGGTCACCTATACCTTTTAAATTGTGATAAAACATAACTTATCAAACCTTTATGAAATTTATATATCTTAAATTATCATCATCCATTAACATTATAATCTCTAATGTTATCTGAACCCTTCTCTTCTACCAAAGGTAACAGCCTTAATGTAGCTATATCATAAATACATGATTTATATCAAATATTGCATTATATACATTCCCATGAAAATTTTGGTTTAGAGACATAGATAATTATAAAAAATAATTATCTAATAAATATAATTTACTTATCAATGAAAAGAAATATTTTTCACATTATATAAAACCATATAATTTATAATAATTCTTCAATATATCCCACAATTTATCTGCATATGATATTCTTATAGATATACCATGTGTAATAATTTTCATGATATCCTTGGGAAAGATAAACATAATAAGGGTGAGATATAATTATCATTAATTTAAGTCATATAGAAGAATATTTAATAGAATAAACAACATATGAATAATATGTTAGGAAATAAATGATAATTAAATAATTCCAAATAATTGATCACATGACCTTGAAAAAAATAATTTCTTAAAAAAAATATAAAAAATCACATGGATAAAAAAACCAGTATCATAATTATTGAATGCATTATGTCGTACAAGTCGAGGCCTTGTTTCAAGACATTTCATATCATCCAGGTCTTCTTCTAATACATCTTCTTTCATTCAAGGCTGTAGTAATGATATCTTAATAAATGGGTATGCATACACCAAATACTCTAACTAGTTTTTTCATGAGACCTATAGATGTATTAAGGGGTTATTTCAGGCCCCATTCAATGTAATAATTTTGATTAATATGTCAATATACAGCAATATTAATATTCATAATATAAGGGAAAGTACTCTTCTCAAAGGAAATCAAACAATGTAGTAGTGGGGGGTAGTTTCATAGAATAAGAATATAAATAAGAAATGATCCTTCAAAAAAAATTCATGAGGATAAAATTTAAATAAATATAAATTTAATTGGAAAGACAATTTTATATAATAATTGTTTTTAATAATACAACCTAGTATAATGGTGTTCAATAATAATCATTATAACTCAAATAAATGATATATAGTTTTGAAAACACCTTACAAACATTGTATTTTGAAGGAAAAATCATTGTAAAGGGGTTTTATAATAAGGAAATTTAGGTATCCTATAAAATAATATGAAATATATCATAATATAGTCATGGGTCTGAACATACCAATCTTATAAGAATAAATTCTAAAATGAACAATCATAACTCAATGACTAAATGTTGAGTTAACAATAACCCTTACGGATTAGGTAAGACTTGAACTGAAAGATGAATAAAGAAATAAACACGATTTAAATTTTTATATATGATGAATTAAATTAATAATATATTATAAAACTTTCATGATTATTAAATAAAAAGAACAACATATTCAAGGAATAATTGTTCACCAAATATGACATGTCTCAAAGTGTCAGAATTGTGACAAAGCCATACATAATCAATATCTTTTAAATTGTAATCCCATTAAAGGAAAAAAGTTATTTGGGTTAGTAAATATATTATATTTTTTAAAAAATATGATAAAATAAATCCATGTCCAATATATACTTCAAAAAAGGAAATGAGGGGTGAGTATGCATTATATATCAATGAAGGAAAAATTTAGATGAATAAACTGATAACTTAGGTCCCGATTTATTATGTGTGCCCAAATAATTTCTTAAAAAATTATATTAAATTTTTTAAAATAATTCATAAGTAAATAATTCAACTATATTTTATTTTCTTAGGTCTATTTATTATCAGGTGTTATTCATTTATTAATTTTTTTCCACTTATGTCGGCTACATAAGGTGGTTCAGTAAATTTCACTAAAACATCCTTGGTATATTGACCATGCTAAAATGTTTTGTAAAATAGATTTATAATTTCTATAAATTTATATTTGAATTTATATTATTATAATATGTTCATAAATTTTATAGTGTTTCTTATGTTATTCTAAAATGGAATCATATTAAGAAAGATTCCTTGATATGTTCATTTTATGTGGTTATGTTTACTATGATCATTTATTGTTAATATCAATTATATAATTAAAATATTATATTTTATAAATTTTAATAATTTCATAAATTTAAAATTTATACTTTAAATACACTTTTAAATTTTTCCATGTTATGCGTAAATGAAAAAAACACACATCATTCTGTGGAGGTGATTGTCTGCACGTACACACGGACGACGTTTACTTTTTTCATAGTATGTGAGGGAGGTAGAAAATAAAATAATTTTTCATTTAATAATATTAGCTACGTTATGAATATTATATTTTTTGATTAAATAATTCTTTTTATCAATCCATGTAATGTGGTTATAAATAATAGACAGCATCATTCATAGTGGCGGTTGTACACACATATACATGAAGATGTATTCATTTATTGAATGGTTTTATAGGATGGTTAAAAAATGATATTAAATTAATATAATAACATTTAATAATATTATGAGTACTTATTCTATCATAGTTTCATGGATTAAAAAATATTTTAGTGGGTATAGAAGAAAGAATTAAGGGATCTTGGTTGAGAACATTACCTCTCCTTTTGGATGTTCTCCTTTGGGTAACAACTTATGTGTAAAACCCCAGTAATTTATTTTATATTTTCAAATAAATTAAATTGTAAAAATAAAAATTTAAAACTAAGTGTTTATATTAATAATAATACTTATAAATAATTATAATAAATAGATTTCAAATTCATTAATTAATGATCTAACAAAACTAATACAATTTTAAACTATTATTTTGAGCAATAGAATATTTTATTATGAATATATGTATTTAATCAATATATTATTGAATTAAATATTTTAAATAATAATATATTATTACAATTATAATTATTTTTATAAATTCTAAATTACACTGTTAATATATTCATCATTAATATGACACCCTATGATTTAATGGTATATTTCTTCTTAAATAATTTTAATTCATTAGATAGCTTATAATTCATGAACAGCTAAGTCTCTATGTATTTTTTTTAGTTATAACCTAGAAATTTTACTTAACATTTCCACTTCTGTATTTTGAATCTCAAAAAAAGGACATAGACGGTTGTGTTTAGTAAGTTATTTAGTGTCCAAGAGGATCAACTTAATTTTTGGTGAATTGTAACGTACCTTATGAATAGTAACATAACTTTATAAATATGAGGGTACACTAATGAATAGAAATATGACCCTTATTAATAGAAAACTCACCCATGAAAGTATAAATTAAATTTAGGAAACATATAAATGATGGTTAATATTTTAAAAATTAATAACTAAGTGTTGGTATTTTTGTGAGAAATAAATATTTAATTTCAAAATTAAAATTAATAAATTTATTTAAAAGAAAATTAATTATCATAAAATTTATTCCTAAACAAATATTTTCAGATCTTATGGTTTTAGAAAAATCTAATGAGACCTTAGGTAATTTTTTGGGGGTATTATAAAATCAGTTATAATTTCAAAAACTTATTTTTCGAGCAATGGTGATTTTAGTTAAAAAATAAATTTATCATATTTGGAAAATTATTTTTATAAAATGGAATCCATTTTTTAATTCCAAATGTCTGAAATGTCTGGGGTAAATTTTTTTAATTTTTTTGAAATACAAATTTTTTTGTGAATAGTGAAATTCATTAATTTATGAAATATGCTAACTAAATGAATTTACGCATCATGTTTGAGTCATGGATTATGTAAAATGAACTTAATTATAATTCAAATGCACTTATTACTATTTTTAGTCATAATAATCACTACTATTCATAGTCCTGATCCAAAATAATAAAATAATTATTAAAATAATGGAAAACCTCGCCTCTCCTCCACTATAAAAACCACCCATCACCCCCTCTTCTATTCACTCATCTTAGCCATGAATCCTGTTGAAGTTCTGACCAAATACTCTTCCCTATACCCTCCCCACTTCCAGGATACCCTTTTCATTCCAAAATACCAAAACCCCTTACCTTAACGAGGTTCTCAAGGAGGAAATATCAAGACTTATACCCTCTCCCTTTTTCTATTAATTTCTATTTAAATTTGTTTTATGTACTTATTTTCTCATATCCTCAAATATCAAATTTTTCTTTATAACTACAGTATCATATATATAATGTAACTATATCTTGTTAATTTAATAACCATTATCAATATCCTTACTCACCCTCTTTTATTTTATAATTTACATCATCCTCTGGGTGGTGCCAATTTACAACCTTCATGGATGAAAAAGATTCATTCTTAAAATTATTCTTCCAATATATTAGTGAATCTATATTAATGGTTGAGAAAGATTTTAAAATTTATAATATAACCCTTTTTATGTTATGTATTTAACAAATTTATATAATACTAAATGATAAAACAAAATGAGTTTGTAATGATCAATATCCGTCATAATAATCTAAACGATTATCACAAAATGAATTATTTAATGATTCATCCCCATAAAATGTAAAAAATGATAAAAATAACCTTTTAAAAGTATTTATGTTCATTGATTATATATAAATTAAATTTTGGATAATTATATCCATTCTTCAATAACTTTTATTCTCACACACAAGTATACTGGTCATGAAAACCAGGGAAACAAATGCTCTCAAGTGATAAATTTTTATATTATAACTCATAAAAACAACCATAAATGAAATTATAATAAATTAAATACATGTATATAAGGTTATGAATTATTTAATAAATGGATTTAATCTGATAATTTAGGTCATTAAGATCAAGTGAAGAACATATTCAGGTATAAGGTAAGGGGTTTCTCATCTCACTTTGACTTCCATGGAATTTTTGTTATTCTACAAATATTTATTTTATGTGGTTTTTGCATACTAAAATTTTATATAAAATATCATGAATCTATTTATATTCAATGTATTCAATTATTCATGTTTTTATTATTAATATTTCGACATACGATTCAATTTATTACAATGTGGTAAGGGACATTGTCTCAATTTCAATTTCATTGAGACTTACAAGGTATTTTGAAACTAATAATTCATATGTGGTGTATATACTACCCATTAGAGATCATTTTTATTTGAAATTATAATTCTTTTATATATCCATATTCTTTTTTCATGGATATGATTATTGTCTTATCCATATACCCTTTTATATATTTTGTTTATTTTGAATTCTATTTAACTGAGGAAATATTGATGAATACGTACTGTCAACACAATAATAATATTGAAAATGAATATTGTTCTTGTATTAAATATTTTTATAAATAATTATTTTTACATTCAGAGGTGGGAGGGGCCTGTTATTGACCCTTGATGTATCGACATGTCTCATGAGACAAAATGGTTGATGAAAATCCCTTTGAGTTGGTTTCAAATCCATAACCAGATGGGTTTCTACCCACAATCATAAATGGTCTCAACGTTATGACAGTTCATGATTCAAATATATTACCAAAAAACAATAACTAGTATATTTATTCATAATTCAGCAATTAATTTCCATGAGTTTTTCACTATAACAAAATCAAGGGATGAATTTTCATCATCATTTTATTGATTGCGTGTGTTTTTATTATTCACCATGCTATATTTATTTTGTATAATTTATTAGGATGAAATTATTATAGTTTCTTTCTTTGACTATATGTAACCCTTACTGAGCACATTATCTCACCCATTTAATTTTTATCCTTCCCCATGTTATGAAGAAGGGGTCATTTATTGTGTTTTCAAGGATGCAGTTTATTAGATTTTGTTATGTATTATTTATTTTTTTCTTCTCCCAATATAATATGGGTTCTATGTATATATTTGGATTCTTCAAGACAACTGAAATGATCAGTCCTTCAGGATTTCATTCCATGTAATAATTCCAATTAAATAAAATAATGCAATGACTACTAGCTTCCTGGGTTGAGGAATTACACTAAGACTCCTTATATTTATATTTTGGAATGAATATTAAATTTTTTTAATGGGTAGAGGGTTTATAAGAGACAAGGGATGAGTTTTGGTAGATCTAAACATTTTTAATTTGTGGAGAAATGATGTGTAAAATATCACTTCTTCTAAGTAAACATTGAGAAATATTTTTGAACACCCATTACTTTTTCAATGATGGAATGAAACTATTCAAAGGTAAATGGCTCAAAAATGTTTGAAATAATAAATTTTTGGTTTTATATGGTCTAATAATATTATACATTTCATTTTCAAAAACATTTTAATCATGTTTAAATTATTTTTCCACCATAATTTTATATTTTACTATTTTTTATTTTTCCATTGTAACTATTTTTTACCAAAGTAATTTAATTTCAATTACTAAAAATGGAATGGGAATTATAAGATATTTTGGAAGTAATTATTCAAAATTTTAAACCAATTTTATCAAATAAAATTTCCATGTGTTATAAATTTTTTTTAGCATTAGCACATGTAAGGCATAAAATCCCATTTTTTTTAAAAATTTATTTTTAAGATTAAAATATATGAGTATAATAAAATTATCATTTATTTATTTTTGACATATAAATTAGTTTATTATAAAACAATTTTATGTTACATACATTTCAATAGAAAATTGAATTTTACCCATATAATATTTAACTAAATGAAAAGGCCAAAAATAGTTTCATTTATTGGAAATATTACTTGTGTTCATAAAATGACGAATAATAGTCTTATAAATTCAACATATTATTTAAAAATGTATATTTTTACTCCATATATATATATATATATTTGATCATTTTAAAGTATTTATAAACTTATAGTCCTTAATTCAATAATGATTAAATAATAAAATTTACATTTTTTGTAAAATTTGTGTTTTTTATTATACAATAGAAATAAAATATTTGGGAAAAATCCAAAAAAATAATCTTAATCTAATTTTTTCATGGTTAGTGTAAAAAATCAATTTTTTCAAATTAAAACTATAAAATTTATGAATATAAAATTTTAATAGACACTTAAAAATATAATGAATAAATATTTTAAAATTTATTAATCTTTTTTCCTACAAATTACTATTTATATTGGTGTGAATATATTATACATGTCATAAATATATTTAATAAACCATAAATATTAATGCTTTTAGTTTCATAAATTATAGTTACATAGCTCTTGAAAAAAAAAATTCAGGAAAATTGATTTTATCATAAAATGATCTTATAAATAAATTTCTATAATACTTGAGTTTATTATTGAATTGGTGTTTAAATAACTCTTTCTTTTTATTTATACATAGATTTAAAAATTAAATTACTTCATTTTATATACTCTAATTCAAGGGATACATTATAATGGTCTCATTTAAAACTTTTAATATTATCTTCATAAAAGGTATAACACATTCATTTCAGTTCAATGTTGTTTGTGGAAAAGATATTAAATTAAATATTTATTTAAAATATAAATACATATTCTGATCTCAATGTGTTATATTATTGAAAATTGTTATGTTTGTAAGCACACTTAGGGCGATTCATGTTCATTAGTGGAAGGTGTATAATTTTTCATTATGATAAATATACTTTATTTACTTTGACTATGATAAAGAAAAGTATTTTTAAGTCTCTAATGCTACCCCCAAATGATTTGGATGATTCCCCAACATGAGGATATGTTATTTAGGGTGTATTTTCTATTTGGAATTGGGTTTTATAACCAAATTGTTATCAAGTTATCCAATAATTCAATGAAATACTTATGGTTGAAACACATAGACAAAAAATATGACTTTATCAAGGAGAAATTAGATCATAGAGAGCTAAAAATAGAGTGCATTTTAATAAATTAATAGTCACTAAAATATCAATTAAATAAATGTCCAATGAAAATTTGTAGAAATTATTACTATTTTTTGGAGTTTTAACTCTCAGAAAGGCATTACATGTTTCTTTTTATTGTTCCCTCTTTCATTGGTTTGATTTTTTTTTAACAAAGGGTGGCTAAAATCCCTGAACCCATGCACTATAACATGTTATGGGTAGATTTTATTAAAATATTAAGTGTGTGTAAGCTATAAAATCAGGAATTAATTTCCATTAAAAATTGTCATGAGTGGATTTTATGATATCATTTAATGGGAATTTAAGAATTTAATTTTGGGGAGTTTTTTAATTATGAAAAAGTATTGATGGAATTTTTTATGGAGGAAATTATTGTTATGGGTTTTTTATTGTAATATTGTAAACAAATCCAAATGGGGAATTGAAAAATCCATGGCGAGAATCAATGGAAAATTATGATGGTGAATTAGTGTTTGACACCAAGATATGAAATTCTCTCAAAATTTTCACTCTATCCAATGATACTTTTTCAGCATTATCTCTCATGAATATTAAACATTATAATTTATTGATCTATGTGATGTTTTATAGATTTTTTTTGAATTGATATATTTTAGAGTCTGATATTAAGTTTCATAATGTTTTTGTTGTAAAAATGATAACTATAATCGGTAGATGGAATTTAATAAGGTTTAAATAATTTTTTAGGAACATTTTATCCAATTTAGGTATGATTAGAATATATTTAATTTAGACTTTAGTAATATTGGATGAAATGTTTATTGAACACCAATTGAGAAATCTCATTTTATCTATTATAAATCCATTTTTGTAAAAAAAAATCACTGAATAATGATTTATATTGTGATTATTATATATTTACATGATTATGGATTACTTTTAGAATCATTGGATCATTTTTAGTGATTTAGATATGTGATAAGTAATTCTATTGAAGAATTGTTCAAAATTAAATTTTATTTCACTTGAAGGATATGAAATATGTTTTGTCATGTACAACTCATTTTTTATTACTCTAGAATCATAAAATAGTTTTTTATAGTTATAACAAGATCTATTAAACATTTTTATAAATTTAATGAAAATTTTTAGTATAATTGGAGGTATTTTGGTTGAGTTGAATGAAAAATACAAAACACTCATGTTGTTTTCAAAGTATTTATAGACATCTTATAGAATATTTGTTTTTAAAAAATGTTACCCTAAAATTAGAAGATTCCGGTGATCATATGGTCAAATTAATATCAATTATTGACTTTATATTCATATTTATATTTTAATGACATCAATTGGTGGTTTATAAAAATAATTATATCTTCCCAAAATTGGTATTTGTTATCAATTAAAAAAAATTAGAATGTTTATGGGGTCGATTAAAATGAGTTTTTGGTCCATTGTAGAGATTTATTTCATCAAGTAAAAAAGATAAGTTTTATGTATATAAATGATAAAATTTGAGTTCAATTTTCTTTTTGATTATAGGTGGATATTATTTTACTTATCAATAATGACATCTAAAATTTCTAGTATATAAATTATTAGTGGAGAAAATGTTTCTCATTCAAATACATGGGAGAAATAACAAACAATACGGGAGGGAGGATAAATAAATATAGAGATATAGGTTTCTTTAGTACAATTTTAAATATATATAAATATTTGTAATATGATAATATGTTTATCATTTAAAATTACAAGAATATAACTTTACTAGTTTATCCTGTCCCGTTTACATTCTACATATTTAGAGAGGGAACATGGGAATATGATCATATTCTTTAATTATATGATATATCGTGTATGATTTATTGTTTTTAAATAAATTTATCTATTATTCTCGAATAGTAATGAGTAAATAAATTTTTTAACACTGATGGGGGTTAGTGAGTGAAAATCAATAATACACTATGTTACATTAATGGATTAGTGATATATTCTTAGTGTTTGCTGGGATTTTGTATTGGGTTTAATGGGGATAACCCTTACTCAAAATCAATGAGAACATACATGAAAACCAATACACAATATCTAACCAAGTCCATTTGAATTGATATATATAAATACAACGAACACACATATCTTTTAATATTTAAAAATGCAACTTTTTGACATTGTTTCCAATAATGTGACGTCTTGCTACATGATCTTGAAGGAGATATTACAGTGGTAGCTGAATGACTATCATCTCCAAATTTATCCATGGGTTGAGTTAATTTCCAATAATACTTCTTTTTAGGATTCTCCTTCTCTTCATAACCTAATAGTTTCTCTATCAAATGACGATATGAATTAATGATTTTTTTGTAAGGATTTTTTTGGTTCAAAAGATATCCGCACAACAATGATATTTTCGTTAGTTTTATAATAACGTTTTATACTCTTTGAAGGTCGCTTAATGATATTGAACATTTCATAAAATTTTAATTTTTGATATATTTCATTATTCAAATAATTTCTCAAATAATGTAATTATGAATCTCATTTCAAACACTTTATAACATTCATACAAACATGAATTATATGATTAAGACTTAAAAGTTTTTCTAAACTCCTTTGAATATAATCAAAGAATATTATAACTAAAAACGATACCTTACAATGGAATAATCAAAATGGTTGGATGAAATATTGAATATTTCATACTATTTCATAGATAGGGTCATTGATAATATACTATTCATGTCACCAAATACCACTCAAAGAGTCGTATGATCACAATATTGTTTATATTATGATATAATCACAACAAAATTGGTGTTATGTACCTAAAATTTCCTATGTGATGTTATTTATTGTAAAAGGTCCATCAATATCCCACTTTTACGAATATCTCATTAATTTCATACAAATTTCATCTTATATTGATTGAGATATAACCAATCGTAAAATTATATGAAAATTATCTTTTAGTATCCTCCGAAAATACTAGTGGATGATTTATTAAAAGGATTTCATAGTTTCTTAAAATAGTTTTTAAAAAAATTAATCATCATCAATGAAATAACATTGTATGACCACATGTGCATCGATATAATAATTAATAATTATGATTTCTCTAATCTAAAATTATAAGGAGTGATCTCTAGAAAAGAATTAGTGCTACACAAGTTACAATGCCAACTAATTGTATTTCTAACAAACACATGTGTCTTCACACTTGTGTCCACCAGATATATCTCATATATCATGAATAGTCATATAATCACTTTTCATAATAAATTTAATGTCAATAAAATAGGGTTTATGTAAATCTCATATAGAGAGACTAAATCGTTAACAATTCATTAAGTAATAATTTAATAAAATGTATTGAAAAAACTCATTTAATTCTCCATATAAATGAGTACTTCACATGTTTCTCACTAAAATAGACAATCACATCACATGTACCTTATATACATATAAAATTTATTATTATTTTTCAATAATGGTCCAATATTTCATAACAATAATATAGGATTAAAAATAATATCTTGATTAATAAAACCCTACAACATGATCAGAAACATGCTCAGACCAATGGATACCCCAGTGATTAAGCTTTTCTTCCCACAAAAACCAATTTATAACAAAATTTATTTTTTCACACTCCCCTTTTTGAATTCTAAAAAATATAATATCAAAATAAAGTAATGAAATATCCATTGTATTAATCAAAATATTCCTACCAATATTAGGTATCATATTCCCCTTTACCTATAAATATGTCCCAAAATTCATTGCATTATAGAAAAAAATTATTATATAAGAAACTAACCCACAATAAGTGTCAATCCAAGGTACCTAACATGGTTTTTATAATAACTAGCATCGAATAATTATTTTTGTAAAGACCATGTCCCTAGTAGCTTGGAGTTCATAGATTACATTATTAAATTTGTACCCTGCACAAGAAATCACATACCAAAGGACTGAATTGTTTAGTAGATTTGGAATGATAGATTCAAACATAAGTATTACATTAAAAATTTATATGAAATACAACATAGAAACTACATTTTAAACCACCATAAACTCCTAGATTATATTTGCAATTCATTGAAAATATACATCTTTATATCCTGGGGGAAAATAAAACATAATAAAGGGGTGAGATCAGATGCTCAGTAAGGATAAACAAAATAGTATAAGCTATCAAAAATAAGCATAAATACTAAACAATGGTGAGTAACTAAAATCACATACCATTAAAAAATATTCTGTAGCATAATATGGAAGGAATAATAGTTTTCTAAATAATGACATATAAAAAATCACATGATTATGAAACTTAACCACTGATATTCTAGTTGTTAAATAATCACATGGATATTCATTTAACAGTATCATAATGAGGGAATACATAATTTTGGACATCATAAACATACCATCAAGTCATGAAACACACCATACATAAATTTTTATAATCCCCGTATAGTTTGTCTCATGAGACCTACCGATGCATCGAAGAGATATAACGGGCCCCTCCTATGATATTATAAGCTGAATTAATTCCTCATAATTTTAATAAAATATTAAAAATGGTATATGTAAATATAATTTTCACATACCAATTTTAAAATTATGATTCATAATCATATATGAAAATTCACTAAAATAATTTATTAATTCTTGAGAGAAATACCCTATTACATTGGAAGAAAGAGATCTTTTAGAAAATTATTAGTCGTTTCCATAAAATTAAATTGTAAACATGAATATAAAAAAATTTAATGATAATGAAATTATATTTGAGTCGTAAATGAAGTCAAACATGTAAAAATAGTTTTTAAGAAACTTTAGAATTGGCCCATTTTAGTGCGGTTTAAAAGAACATATAAAAGAGTCTTTAAAATAGAAAATAAATAATTGTTTGTTAAAAACAAAAAATGAAAAAAGGAATTTTTTCATGAAAAAAATATATATTTTTGGAAAATAATTTTTACTTAAAATAGATTATGGACGGTACTTTAAAATGTGTAATAATTTGGGAAGTTCCCTTTAATTGGGCTTGTATAACGGGAAGAATTGAAAAGGGAACCTTATTAAATATGTATTTACCATCTCAAAAAATATACACTAATCCAGATACATGATTCTGGAATAGATACATATAATTTAGATGAATTATATAAAAATAAATTAGAATTAGATTGGGCTAAATAGAGAGAAATCATAACCTAATTAATAAATAGTGGTTTGTGAAGAAACCATTACCACTATGTAAACAGTCGAACCTATGCCCCATAAAATCAATAATGATCATATGAAACATTTAATTCTATGAATATAAATATATTCATGATATGATACATCAAAGGTTAGTATAAATTCACCACAAAAAATAAATAGTGGTGAACCAGGCATATCTCAGTGAAATTAAAATAAGATGAAAAATCCCTTACCTTATGTATGAATGTGTTATACACTTGAAATTAATATCCCAAATTATGAAATTTGATTAATTAATAATTTAATTCAGAACCTATGAAACTTAATTTTTTATTAATATTTTATTAGGTTCATTTATGAAATTTTTGATGAGTTATAAGATTCAATTTTGTCATTTGGGAGTGTTTGTTTCCTTTGTTTTCATGATCGTTTAACTTGTATACATGTACGAAAGATAATGTGAAGTGGGAATAGTTATACAAAATTGAAATTATTTATTATAAATGAACATATATGAGATTAAATGGACTTATATAACATTTTATCTATATATTAGTATGATTCATTAGATAATGTGTTAATGATAACCGTTTTGATTATTTTGGCATTTTTCTGATCGCCCAAAACTAGTATTTTGTTATGAATTAATATTATGTATATATACTTGTTCTATAATATTAAATAAGTTTTATTAAAAATATAAAAATATCTTTTAACCATAAAAAATGGTTTTGTGACCATCCTTGAAGGTGGAATTGAGAAACAAAACTGCTTTATCCACGAAGTCCGTACATCAGCACCTCATAGATGATGTTTTCATTTTTAGAATAAATAGGGGAATATGAGAGAATTTATTATTGATATCCCATAATCATAATAAAATCATAGTATATATATGATACTAGATATATCATGAATTTTTGTATAGTGTATTGAAGAAAATGTTAATAAAGTAAAAGAAATCGAAAGAAAATTAAATGAATAAAAGGGGATTTTGCCTCTTGAATTCCTCTACTTCAGAACCTCCTTAAGAAACATTGAAATTGTATTTTAGGTGAGACATGAATGATAAAAACTTTAGGGAGATATTTGGGAAAATTATAGGGCAGAAATTGGACAAGATTCATTGCTTTGGAGGTGTGATGAGAATGGGTGGTGAGATGTGGTATTTATAATGGAGGAGTGTGTGTTTTTTGAATATGTTATTTATTTTCGCTCAACAATATGAATAATTTGAGAACTATAACAAAATATATTAAAATAATGAATGGGAGTTCAAGATTATGGTTGTTACATCATCAATGAATCAATGAATATTGTATTTAACTTATAATTTATATATATTGTATATTAATGTATTTTTATATTGAAAAAAATCAAGTTTTTTTTGGAAAATACTAAAAATTCACCCTAATAATTTTTTGACATTTATAATTAAAAAATTAACTCCAATTTTTGAAAATAATTTTCTAATTATGAGAAATTTATTTTTTAAATAAAATCATCAATTTTAAAAAAAGACATATTTTAAAATTATAATGATTTTATGACACTTTGAAAAATTAATTAAGATCCCATAAAATTATCATGTAATCATAAGGAAAAAAAATATTAATTTGTGAAACTATTTTATGAAATTAATTATCTTTTTAAATCATCATATTAATTATATAATTTTAAAGAAATATTTACATTTCAAAAAAATTACAAAACTTAACATATCATTTTTAATACATTTATTTACATTTTCAATGATATAAATATATCATATTATCATTTATGGAATTCTGAAATTTTATTAATAACTTCATAAGTGAGATCAATTTCAAATCATAAATAGGCTTCAAATATAATGATATTGATATTTTTATAAAAATTAGGATTTTCACTATTCAATGAAAAATACATATTTTTCAAAAAATACCAAAATTTGACCCAAATATAATATTGACAATCGAGTTTTAAAAATAATGTTTATTTTGTTCAATAGAATTTATAAAAGATTTAAATTTTAGTTTGAAAACATGTTCTCCATTAAAAGGTAATAAAACTGACTTTAGAAATTGTAGTCATTTATGTATAAAATTGGATTTATTCTTATATTAAACCTATAAATATTTTAGTTGATTTTAAAATAATTTGATCGAATATTTAACATATAAGTTTCATTAAGATATTTCAATACTAGTGCTTAATTTAATTTATTATTGTAGAATTCCATTGTTGTAATTAAAAATAGATTTTTATAAAAACACATCATTTTATGTTCAATTTATTTTTATTTTCATTTCTAATTAATTGGTAATGAATGAATTAATTTTATAAATATGTTTAAAATATATTTTAATAATTTTCATAATCAATTTTATTCCCTCCATTCCAATGTCTGGGTGATAACTATCACAATAATATTTAATCATTTATTAAATTGGGATGTTCTTTAAATTGTACATTATCGAAGAAGATAAATTTAAAAGGTGGAATACCGTAAAATAATGGTGTATTATGCTCTCCAATACTTCTATAAATTGTTTCCTTGAAATTTATAATATCACATCACAAAAATAATGTCTCATTCTTGAAAATTTATTTAGGGAAATCCCACATCCGGAAAAGGGATTATAAAACTTCCTTTTAAGAAATAGGTAAAGAGAAATGTGAAGGCCACCACAAAACAATGATTCTAAAATAGAAGATAATTAATTAAAACAAGGTGTTGAAATTGAAATACATATATCATGTTCTAATGGAGAGTAACAGATAACATTTCCATTAGAATATCTACCATCATATAATTGTCAATTTGTGATTGGTTAAAAATCCATCGATTTTGTAGAAATAAAGGTAAAAAGATGGCATTATTATTCTAAAATATTTTTCCTAGACATGAGGGATTCTTTTAATATTTAGATAAGAACATTAGAAAAATATCATACATGAATAATTTTCATGTCATAACTATAATCTCATCCTGTAGGTGTGCTCTGGTCTATTCTCACTTTATCCCTCACACCTAGAAATGAAAATTCAAAATCAAAATTTCACATCTAAATCACATTCATCAATCATAACATCCACAATTCATTCATTAAGACTTTAAAATTATAATAAAACCATAATTGTTTGCATAATATTGTCCGATAAATCATACATTAACCTCACACAATAATATCCATTGTTCAACTTAATACATTCAAAACTTAAGAGTCATCCAAAATGCTACTACCCAAATTCACATTAAAAAATGTATCTTAATATAAATTATATTCTAACCATTTTCATAAATACAATAAATCACTATAAATTCACAATTAAAACATATTTGACTACAAAATACAATTAAACATTTATTCCTTAAAATATTCTATGTCTATTGAAATAACATTAATCAATTAATCACCAAATCAGTTTCCAATCCTAAGGTTATATATTTGATAAAACAAGTGTCCCTAAAATATAAAAAACCATTATCTATAAGATATGAAAATATATGATAATTGGGAATTCATGATTGGAAGTGATAGGCATTGCACCATTTTTTCCCATAGGTTGTGGATTTACACCCTACGGCCTTGCCGGACACTAAGACTTGTCACCCAACCTATGGGTTTCCTTTTTTCTAAAACTATATTAATATAACTTCAAAAATAGATAAAATAATTATTTCAAAAATAAGTTTAATCCCTAATGTCATCAAGAAAACCCCAATACATTCATTTCCACATAGTCCCTTCCTTGGTCTATATATTATCTGTTAGACTAGGGCATTGACTCATCTAATGAAAACATTCCCAATATTTAAGGAAATGAACTACAAATGGACTCTTATGATGTGGTTTATTTCCTTCCTTCACACTCTTAATTTGTTCTCATCAATTCATTTATTTATTTCCTTATTTCCTACACATAAATCATTTCTAAATTCCATTAAGACACGTTCTGAGGTTTTTCCTTCCACATTTCATATATGATGGATATCCAGACTTCTTTTCTCCATTTTCTACACCACTAGTTCTGTTATATAATACAATCCTTCTCTTATTTGTATATTTTGGGAGTTATTTAAGGTATATGTTGTTAATAATATTATGTGAAAATTGATTATCATTGAACATGATATCGTTCACTTCTATTAACCTCCCATTTCGTTTATAATCTACACATCCATTTCCATCATGTTCAATGTTTACATGAATCCTTTTGGTTTCATCCATTGACTAAAACTGGAAATCAATGAGTGAGTAACAATATTCATAGTGAGAAAAATACATAATCATTTATAGGATATAATGACACATTATTTTCAACCCAGAACACCTTAGGTTTGATATAGGTTATTCATTTTCAATATATATTCAAATCATTCATAATGGTTTGTAATGAAAAATTAAATTGTCCTAAGAATACCCCCTACGAGTGTCAAACCAGGTGCTCATTGAGGATCATTTTCATGTAGCAAGTTACGTAGAGCTAAACATGATGCACCATGTTGGTTTTGTAACCCATAGATTCATTTTTTCCAGAACCACATCCACATGTAGTATCCAATCAATTTTTTCTCTAGGAATACCCACATAATCTCAACCATACCAAAATCCTAGGATACTCTTCTATATTTAACATCAAATCCTATCATAGGGTTATGTTCTCTAATCGAGTATTTCCTAATCCAAGTTTACAATGTGTCTGCTAATCTTTCTCTAATACCAACTGTAAAGACCCCAACCCCAATAGCCTAGAGTCAGTGTCTTACTTTATTATATTTTTATTATGAACAATAATTCACATCCCAAAGGAAGGAATAGTTTATTATCTTGTAAATATATATAGAAACATAAGTATTACATTAAAACATGAAATTATATGAAACATAGAAACTACATTGGAAACACCCATAAACCCTTGGACTGTCCTTTCAAGTCATTCAAAATATAAATCATCGCATCATGGGGATATATAAAACATATGAAAAGGGTGATATCATATGATTATTAAGGGTATAAAATACAAAAGAAGCTATCATAAATAACCTTTAAAAATAATTCAAGGTGATTAACTAAAAATTCAAGCCATTAAAACATTATTTTGAGCATAATAAGGAAAGAATAATAGTTTTGTAAATAATTCCATATAAATAATCACATGAGTATAAAACCTAACCATAGATATTGTATAAGTAGATTAATCACATGTATTTTAAATTACTATTATCATAATGACGAAATGAATAATTTCAAATATCATATACATACCTTCATGGCGTCAGCCAAGAAACTATACATAAAAGGCTAAAATCACAGTCTAGTTAGTCTCATTGGACAAACCGATGCATCGGGAGGAAATAGCAGGCCTCACTCATCACTTACTGATTACAATGAATTCCTCATATGATGAATAATATAATTAAAATAAATAATTAAATCATTTTTTTCATACCACCTTTAAATATTTTAATCATAATCATAGATGAAAATACTCAAAATAATTGATAAATTCTTGATCGAAATACCCTTTTACTTTGGAAAAAAAGAGTTCTTCTAGAAAATCATTTTTATTTTTCATAAAATAATTTTGTAAACAAGAATATCCAAGAAAATTAATGTTAATGGAAATGAAATTATTTTTGAGGCATAAATGAGGTCCAACATGTAAATATATTTTTTTAAGAAACATTAGAATTGGGAAAATTTAGTGTGCATTAAGAGAAAATATAAAAGAGTATTCAAAATGAAAAATTCACAATTCTGTGTAAAAAACCAAAATATAACAAATATTTTTTTTTATGAACAAATAGGGATATTGGAAAAATAATGGTTTCTTAAAACAGATTATGGATGGTACTTGAAAATGGGTCATAAATTGGGAAGTTCTCTTTAATCAGGATTGCTTAACGGGGAGAATTTAAAATGGAACCTTATAAATTATATATATCCCAACCAAAGAAATATGAACTGATATAGATATATGAGTATGGAAAATATACATGGAATTTAGAGGAATTATATAATAATAAACAATAATTACATTGGGGTAATGCAATATAAACCATAACCCGAATGAAAAATGTTGATTTGGGAAGAAACCCTTACCATTATGAAAATAGTCAAACAATGTGTACCATAAAATCAATAATCATTAGATAAAATATTTTATAACATTCATACAAATATACTTATGATATAATAAATAAAAGGGCATAATACATAAACCACACACCAGAAATAGTGGAGAATAAGGCATATCTCATGGAAATAAAAGTGATATATGAAAACTCTTACCTAATGTTTGAAAGTGTTCTGTACATTCACTTATTGCCCTGAAAAATGAAATTAAATTCATTAATAATTATATTCATAACCATTTAACAATGTATTTTATTTATTTTAATTTTATTAAATTCATTTATGGTTTTTTATGAGTTATAAGATTCAATTTCATCATTCAGGAGTGTTCATTTCATTGTTTTTCATGATCAGTTCACTTGAATACAAGTATGAAAGATCATGTGAAAGGGTAATAATTATCAAGAATTTAAATGATTTATTAATAATGAAAATTCAAGAGATTTAATGGTCATATATATCATTTTTTATATATATGAGGATGATTCATTAGATAAATCATTAATGATAACTGTTTGGATTATTTGGGCATTTGTTCGATCACCATGAACTGGTATTGTCTTATTAATTAATATTTTGTATATATATTGGTCCCAGAGCATTAAATAATTTTTATTACATATATTAAAGTCTGTTTTAACCATTTTTTTTATGACAAAAAATGAAGGTCGAATTGAAAAACTAAAACACATCATCCATAAAGACGGTAAATCGGCCCCTCACGGATGATGTTTTCATTTTTAGAATAAAAAGGGGAAAATTAGAGAATTAATTTTTCAAATCCCATAATAATAATAATAATATAGAATATATATGATACTAGAGTTATCCTGCAAATGTTGATATTTTATGTAAGGAAATAATAATAAAAGAAAATAAAATGGAGGAAAATTAAATGAATGAAAGGGTATTTTACCTCTTGAATTCCTCTCCATGAGAACCTCCTTAAGTATCTTTGAAATGGTCTTTTGGGTTACACCAAAAAGAAAAAAATGTGGTGGAGAGGTTTGGGATAGGTGATGGTCATAAATTGGACAAGCTTTTTGGCTTTGGGGGTGTGAGGAGAAGGGGTGATGAGGGAGTTATTTATAATGGAGGAGAGATGTGTTTTATGTATATTTTATTAATTTCGTTATTATTTTGGCTCAACATTATGAATATTTTGATCATTATCTCTAAATATATTGAAATAATTAATTTTAGTTCAAGGTTATGGCTATTATGTCAGAAATTACAAAGGGAATAGTGTATATAACTTATATTTTATATATTTTATAAATTACTGTATTTTAATATAAACAAAAAATTCAAGTATTTTAGAATGTTCAAAAAAAATTCCCATAACCATTTTTTTATGTCTAGAATTAAAAAATTATGTAAATTTTGTAAAAATAATTTTCTATATTTGAGAAGAGGTAATTGACTCGATTAATGTCAAGATTCGTTACATTTAAGCCAATGAACTACAAATGGATTCTTAGGGTGTGTTATATTTCCTTCTATAATACACATAATTTTTCATAGAAATTATTTGATTTATGTCCTTTTTCCAACAAATAAATAATTGCCCTATTTTTGGAGGAATTTTCCTAAGTGTCTCCTTCCACATTTCATTAATGATTGAAATTAATCCTTATTTTCTCCATGGTCTACACCAATGGATCTCTAAGAAAAATCCATTATTCTCTACTTTGGTGAGTACAAGAGTTGATTAAGGTATATGAATTTAAAAATATTTTTTGGAAATTAAATAGGAATGAACATGATACCTTTAACTTATATCACGATTCCATTTGGTTGCTCATCACCACCACCTTCTCCATCATTTTTAATGATATCATGACTCATTTGGGTTCTATCAATTGACTAAAACCGAAAATAATTGTGTGAGTAACAATAATCATAATGAGAAAAACATAAAATAATTTAGAAGATATCATGTCACCTTATGTTAAAACTAAAACACCTTAGGATTATCATAGGTTATTTATCTATATTATATATTAAAATCCTTCATAATTTTTTACAAAGAAAATGTGAATTATCCTAAGAATATCCCTTTGGAGTGTCAAATAAGGTGCAGAATAAGGCCCATTTTCATGTACCTGGTTGCATCGAGTTATTCTTGACACACCATATTGTAGTTGTTGCCCCTCGGTACATCTGTGTCAATACCACATCCAATTTTAGTATCTAGATAGGGTTTTATTTATAGGAATACCCACATAATCTGTACCTTACCCAAAATCTAGGGTGTTATTTTATGATTATCCTTAATGATTATCTTATGGTTATGTTCTATAATATAGTATTTCCTAAACCTAGTTTCTATATTCTCTACTGATCATTCTCTTATAATAACTGTAAGGTCCCCGACCCCAATAGTTTTGAGTTGGTGCCTTACTTTATTAAATGTTTACGATGAACAAGCATTGAAATTCCAATGGACCAAATAGTTTAGTAGCATTAGAAAGATAAATACAATAAAATGTTACATTACATCTTAAAATTAAATAAAGCATATAAAATCCATTAGTAACACCCATAAACTCGTAGATTATCCTTTCAAGTCATTCATAATATTCATCTTCGCATCCCTGGGAAGAATAAAATATAAGAAATGGGTTAGATCAGATGCTTAGTAAGGGTAGGAAATATAGCTAAAGATAACATAAATATTAATAGACAATAAGACGTGGTGAATAATAAGAAAACAAGCCATTAAAAGATAATCTTGAGCATAATATGGAAACAATAATATCAGATTAAATAATGACATATAAATAATCACATGAGTATGAAACTTAACCAATGACAATCTACTAGTCAAATAATCACATTGTTCTTAACTTACTAGTATCATAACAAGGGAATACATAATGTTTTACATTATAAAAATACCCTTGAGGATTTATCCAAGACCTCATACATAAATGGGTAAAAACACTATCCATTTTGTCTCTTTAGACCAAATAATTCATAGAGGGGATATACTAGGCATCACCCATCACTTACTAAGTACAATTCGTTCCTCATATGTTGAATAATAGATTTAAAAATATATATTTAAATAAAATAGTCCCATAAACTTTTAAATATTTTGATCATAATCATAGATGATAACACTCTAAAATAATTGATAAATTCGTGAGAGATATAACCATTCACATTGGAAAATGGAGTTCATTTGGAAAATAATTATTATTTTTCATAAAATTATATTTTAAAGATGAATATCATTGAATATAAATGTGTAATACAATGAAATTTTGTTTGATCAATAAATTATTTACAACATGTAAAATGTTTTTTTATGAAACTTTAGAATTGGGCCACTTTATTGCGGTTTAAAAGAAAATATAAAAGAGTTATTAAAACAGAATAGTCATAATTGTTTGTATAAAACCAGAAATGAAAAAAGCTAGTTTTTCATGAAATAACTGGGTGATTTTTGTAAAATAATTGTGTATTAAAAAAAATATTATATATAGATCCTTAAAATTGATACAAAATTTGGAGGTTCACTTTAATCAGTCTTGCTTAATACAAAGAATTGAAAAGAGAACCTTATAAAATAAGTATTTACCCATTAAATAATGGTGAATTGATCTGGTTACATGATTTTGTGACATAAACATATAATTTATATGAATTAAATAAAAATAATTATCAATTGAATTGGGGTTAATATAGATAAATCATAACCCAAATGAAAATGGGAGGTTTGGGAAGAAACTCATAACACTGCGAAAATAGTCGAACCATATTCCTTATAAAATCAATAATAATAAAATGAAACATTTAATAACACAAATATAAATAGATTCATTATACTATACATCAAGGGTTATAATACATACACCACACACAATAAATAGTGGTGAATAAGGCATATCTAACAGAAATAAATGTGAGATGAGAATACCATTACCTTATATTTAAAAGTGTTCTGCACTTGCACTAAATATCATGTATAATGAAATTAGATTAAATAATGATTTAATTTAGAAACTATTTAAAATTTTCTTAATTTATTATAATTTTCTTAATTTTATTTATGTCTTTATTGAAGAGTTATAATGTTCAATTTTGTCATTTGGGAGTGTTCGTTTCCTTGGTTTTTATGATCGTTTCACTTGTATATATGTATGAAAGATCATATGAAATGAGAATAATTATGCAAAATTAATTTTTATTATTAATAATAAACTTATAGGATATTTAATTGTCTTATGTATCACTATATTTCTATATATGAGGATGATTCATTAGATAAAGAGATAATGATAAACGTTTTGATTATTTTGGTGTTTTTTTCGATCACCGCGAACTAGTTTTATATTATAAATTAATATTATATATATATACTTATTATAGAATATTAAATAATTTTTGTTACATATAATAAATTTTTTTTGAACATAAATTTTTTTAATGAAAATCATTGAAGGTCTAATTGAAAAATGGGAAATCATCGTCCACGAAGGCGGTAAATCATCACCACACAGATGATGCTTTCATTTTTAAAATAAGAAGGGTAAGTGATAAAAATTGATAGTTAATATACCATAATAATAACATTATTAAATTACATATAAGATACTAGAATTATAATTCCTGTTTATATAGTGTAGGTAAGGAAATTAATAGAAAAGAAATGATATTGAAAGAAAAATAAATAAACGAAAGTGGATTTTACCTCTTCATTTCCTCTCCTTGAGAACCTCCTCAAAGAACATTGAGATGGTATTTTGGGTGAGACCAGAAATGTAACGCCGTGGACCCAGTTACCCAGAGTCGGTGCATTATTACATAACATTGGCATGA
Organism: Viscum album; assembly: GCA_963277665.1. Lineage (NCBI taxonomy): Eukaryota > Viridiplantae > Streptophyta > Magnoliopsida > Santalales > Viscaceae > Viscum > Viscum album. Next base: position 228,235,025 of record OY728167.1, on the reverse strand, counting down.
TCACAAGAAAGATAAAGTCTCGAAAGACCGATTAGTTTAGTAGCCTGGGAAACAATAGATACAATCATAAAGATTTACATTACATCTTAAAAAAACATCTAGTCTTCATATCCCCTCATACTATCCATGCAGGTCATTCATAAATTATTTCCTCATAATCTTGGAAAAAAAATAAAACATTGAAATGGGTGAGCTTAGATGCTCATTAAGGATAACATTATAGCAGAAGCTTTCATAGATAAGCATAAACACTTAAGGCAGTTTATAACTAAAACAAAAGCCTTTTTAAACTTGAAATTCAGCATAAAATGGCAAAGATAAAATAAAATAATTCCATTTACTTACTCACATGGATATTCTACTAGTCGAATGAACACATGAAATATCAATAACCACTTTCATAATGATGGAATGCATAATGCCAGACTATCATAACCACATAGCGAAGGCCTTGTGTCAAGACTACAAATAATATTTTGTCAAGGCCTTGTGCCAACACACTAGTTTGTCACATGAGACCTACCGATGCATCTAGGATCTATAGCGGGCTCCACCCGTCACTTTTTAAGTCCAATGCATTCCTCATATGAACATGTTTAAACATAACATAAACCTTCGTATTAAAACTAGCATACAAAATGTCAATACTTTAACCACAAACCATGAATGGTATAAAAATAGCACATCCACAGTCAATCATAACTCATTCGATACAAAATGGAAGATTGTATTGTATCATATTAAAATCAGTCGATAATAATGAATGATATTGACATAGATGAAAATAAAAATCAAAACTATTTGAGAGAAATATCCCCCTTTTCTTGAAAACATTTAAAAGTCACACTATTTGTCAAGAAGCCGTTTAAAAATAGATTTTTGAATCAAAGTGTCCCATACCACTTTGAATCATTTAAAATGAGTTTTAATTTTAAAACGTTAATGTCCATATAAATAAATACTTAAAACTATTTTTTTAAACATGGACATTAATGAGCAAGATTTAGAAGAATAAGTCTTTAAAACATTTAAAAAATGATATTTTAGTTAGAGATTCTAACCAAAAGAGAGGCACTTGAATATAAATAATTTAGGTAATCAAAACATTGTAATATCATGAAAATAAAGGGATTCATGATATAATATGTCAAAATACATTATATACATCACATAAAAGTGATTTGGTGTATAACAACAAAGAAGTCTCAATGGAATGTAAATTGAGATGAAATCTCTCATAAAGGCCGTATCCTTTGGTTAAGGATAAATCAAAGACATAATTATGTGTGAAAAATATAAATACACTAAATATGATTGGTTATTCAATGTAAAACAATCAATGGACATTCACACATATTCTTGTAAAAACAACACCAATGATTTGGATGTTTATCTCAACAAATCGAGATTGAGTAAACATCACTCTTATCATGTTCATACCGATGACTTGAGAATTTATCAATGGAGTGATTATGTGTATAAAAATTATATCCAAAGAAAGGGGAGAGTAAATTATGACACAATCAAATGAATAGTGGTTCCACACATAATCTTGGAGTAAAATAATTAATGAAGTATGCGTAAAGACGAATGAGTGGAAATTGAAATTTCGAATTCCCTTATCAATTAGGTAACATACGAAACATACACCCATGAAATAAGGATCATAAAATGATGATTTAAATACCCATAAATTAAATTATGCTACACAATGAAAACAATTACGGGTAGTACACATAAACCACATGCAATAAATAAGTGGTGAATAATGGAATTCTCACGAAATTAAGAGTGAGATAAGAAAACACTAACCTTGTACTTTTCCATGGTTGGGGGTAGGTTAACCTCCTGTATCATGTTTAAATAATTTTTATGAAATTATTAATTAATCATATACAATAATATGATATCATATATGATCTTTTAACATTTCTTTGTTAATAATATCTTAGAATTATCGTCGTTTTGGGTGTTAACTTACTCATTTTCTTTTATATGTTTTGTTACGTAAGCCATGTTTGTCATGGATAGGATGTATATTATTCATATCCAGAATGACATAAAGTTCTTAAAAATTATTTTTAAATCATCAAATGATAATTATACTTTAATGGATATGATGGAGAATGAATCTCATCGCGTTCGTGGAGACGGTAGTCCGTACGTACGCACGAGCGACAATATCATTATTTTGATATTAAAATAAAATATACTTGGATTGTATATTATATATACAGAATAATTATCATGTTATATTTATTTTTTACATGAATTATACATCATTATTATTCCCATACAAATATTAATATATTGAATAACAATTACACCACGACGTGGAGACGATAAGTCGTACGTATGCACGTATGGTGACATGTTATTAAAAGGGTGGATAGAATAATGAATATGGTTGTACCATATTTATAATAACAACAAAGTATATATAAGATAATAGAGTTATTATTTTATAATGGTAATAACATAGAATGAATAAGTGGAAGAAGAAAGGAACTTGATAAGGGGTGGTGAAAACATTACCTCTTCTTCGGGTTCTTCCTTTTGATTTGATCAAAATAGCTCCATAGGGTTGCTTTCTGATCAAACTAAGGCCTCTAGGTTGTAGTGGGGGTAGTTTAGAGAGTATTTGGGAAGATTTTTGCCGATCCAAAAGGCTATGAAGGTGTGAATTATTGAGAAGGGGGAGTGCCCTTTTATAAGAGGGGTGAGGGGCACCTTTGGAAAAGCTAGAAATATTAATTTATAATAAATTTATATTCTGTTTCTAATGGATAAAAAGTTGATTATTCAAAGGTTAAGTTGGGGATTGGTCGAAAAAAATTAAACCAATAGAATTTATACAGGTTTGGGTTTCTATATTAAACTTATCCTTTAGTTTTAACTCTTAGTTAATTAGGTTGATATTTACCATGTCACTTTGTATTTTTATATTATATAGTTAATAAACATACCATATATATCCAAGATAACCCCAAGTGGTCCATTAATGATACACCTATCATGATATAAGTCTCTTGGCCGAACCTTAGATTTTTAAGAATTTAATCTCAATTAATAATATAATATTTGTTTTAAAAACTCTTTTATGTCAATTTTGACACTATTCAATAGTTTATTTTTTTGAAACTCATAACAAAATTATTACTTCGAAAAAAGTAAATGAAATCAATTCTAATATGTCATATTATCCTATAAAATTAGTTAAATTCATTAAAAGTCTCAAATTATATTTATTTGGGTATTTATAATATCAATTATTTTAATATTTCACTATTATGGTAATTACTGCATCATAATTGTGTCATAAATAAATTAAATTATTTAATGTCTAAAAATTATAAATAAAATATAATTATGTAGTAAATCCTATTATATTTCTAATTAATATTTACAATTTAATTTATCTTATGTATAACTCTATATTAAAAATGTTTTAGTAAATAAACTTTGATTTTAACTCTTTTAACTCTTCGTTGAATTAAATAATAATAAATGTCCTAATCTAATCCAAGTATACCAAAATGATAAGCTTTTAGTCCTAAGGTTGTTTTTGGTCAAGCTAAACTTGTGAAATAGAATTAAGACATGTGATAGGGTAATATTAATATCATTTTTACCCTTGATTACCCTATTTACTTTTAACCATGGTAAATAAAAGTAAAAAGTTACTATTCACCAAAAAATTATTTTCATCTCATTGAACCACATTTTACTTCTTTATATTAACCGTGTCTCTAAGATTTTTGAAATTCTATTCACAGAAGCGGTAAAATTGTGTTTTATGAAAAATTCTGTTTTTTAACTACCACTTAGTAGTTTCACTATTCATCAAAAATTGAAGTTTTTCGGAAAAATGCCAAAATTTCACCCTATGATATAATTGATATTCCAAATTCAAAAATGATATCTATTTTACAAAATTCCAAACATATAAGTTGGATTAATTAATTTTATAATTAATTCCCGCTTTCACAACAAATAGTGTGTTCTTAAGAAACAATATATATCAAAAGATTGACAATTGTTTAGGTCCAATTTCAAAGTGAAATTAATTCTAATGAACACCATTGGATAAAATGGTAAAAATTTATTCTAATTAAACTTTTAAACAACTAAATAATATAATTTATCACTATAAATTATTTTGATTAAAAAAGTTGTTTTTAAGTATTTTTCACTATTCATAAAAATTAGATGTTCTTAGAAAAATACCAAAAATTCATCTTAGGATAATTTCGATATTCTGAAACCAAAAATGAAGTCCATTTTGAAATATGAAATATATATAATTTCAAAAAGTAGGTATTACTATTCATAACAGCTAGTTTGATTGGTTGTGGTGTGTTAGAACTCGATGTTGCGTACAACACATGCTATCGCATTATTCAATGAGAAGCGTACCATAGAAGCTTGGGGTGTTACATTCTCCCCTCCTTCAATAAATTGCGTCCTCAAAATTTTTAAAATTGTGCTTGGGAATATAATAGAAAGTCCCACATCGGAAAAAGAGTCAATAAAACTATCACTTTAAAAGAAAGAAAGAGAGGTATAAAGCTCAACCATGATAACCCATACTCAGATTCCATGTAGGAAAACATGGATATGGATGATATAATAAGGGTCAAGTTCTGATGGAGAGGGATATAAAACATGATCAGGAGAAAGTTAACAATAAGAAAATCACAAACTTGTGTTGGGACAAACGGTCCTTAGTCACCCAGTAGGAAAAGTAAATGGACAACATTTTTTGTTTTAAGTTACATTACATAAGGACGAGGAATTATTTTATGACATTGAATAAGAACATATAGAGATATACTTACTTTTTAAGTAGAGTTTCATTCTTTAATAAATTTTTACCACTAACTCATTTTTTTGAACAATGAGTATTGAAGAAGACTTGGTCACAATGGAAGAGCTAGAATAAACTTCTATAGAAATACATGATCCACGTAGGATAAACTATATATTTACCTTGTCTTTAGAGATTAATCAAAACCAAAATGGTTAGTACAAGATCTAATGATCCCCCAAAAGGATATTCCTTGAGAGAAATAAACACTAATCTTAATTTCCAATATTAAACCAACAATACCCCAAAGATAAATAAATACCATTCAATAATCAATTGTCCTTAAAATCCTTCAATATATTCCAAACTAATATTGAAACCCAAAACTTATAATAATGTAGTCTTCCAGGTTAAATTGTATCTCCAATTGACATTAATTACTCTTAAATTCACATACTTAAAAGTAATTAACCTAATCATTTCCATAAACAACCCAAATCACTATAAATCCACAATAAATACATAGATAAAAATCCACCATTAATCCTCAAATGAAATCCCATACTATTCTATTTTCCTTGGGCATATTGTGTTCCCAACAGAGAGAACATCTTCTAAAATAACATTCATCACTTAATCACTAAATCATTTTCTTATAGTAAGGGTATCCATAAAATACCGAATAAACTTATTATTGATCAATAAAATCATTAAACTAAAAATAATAGTCATACTAACCAGGGACTTCACGTAGTCCAGTGGTAGGTGATAAATCCCAATCGCACTTTGGTTGTGGGTTCGATTCCCATAGCATTGTCTGATGTGATGGCTTGTCACACGGTCTGCATGTTGTCCTTTTTCAAAAGCTATATTTTATAAAATTACCAAAATGAGATAAATTCCTTAAAATAACCATAACATAATTTAACCACAAATCTTATCTCATACCATGCATTTTCATCCCAAATTATAATAACATATAATTACCTCAACCCCAATGATCATATAAATCCAAATGGCTATTTATAACTATATCCACAAGAGAAAATATAATTCTTCATCAAATATCATTCTCACATGGAAAACATTAGGGTTACAAATACAAGAGAAAATTATTCCAAAGTAAACCCTTCAACAGGGATCACTAATAATTTTTAAACATGTATCCAACCATTTATTTACACATAGCTTCTTCTTTGACCATGAAAATATCCTATCGAATAGGACATTCACTCAGGTAATGGCCAGGTCCCCTACATTTACGGCATATGACTATAAATGGATTCTTGGGACCATTTTTATCTTCTTCCATAGTACTCTTCATTTTTCTTAGGCAATTCTTCACTTTATGTCCTTCCTTCCTACACGTAAAGAATTTCTTTGTCTCATTGAGACACATTCCTGGGTGTCTCCTTCCACATTTCCTGTATGATGCAAATTCAGGATTTCTTTCTCAATGGTCTCCACTACTGGAGCTTTTATCATTCATCGCCTTTCTCTTCTTTGTTGAGTCTGGTAATGAGTTAATATAAATATTGTTGATCATATTTTTGGATAATTGATTTGGAATAAAGACGATATCTTTTATGCCTATCAACAGTAGATTTTGTTGCTCATTGACACCACCGTTCCCACCTTGTACATAATTCTCAAAGTCACTATGACTTCCTTGGAATCAATCCATTGACTAAAACGAGAAAGCATTGTGTGAGTAATAGTAGTCATACAATCATTCAGAGATTAACATGTCACCATATTCTCCATTTGAAACACATTAGGATTAACCAAGGTCATTTACTCTCATCTTTTATATATAATACTTTAAAATGGTTTGTAAGGATATGTAAATTATCCAAAGCATATCCCCCGGGAGTGTCGTAACCAAGAGTGCAGCAAGGCTCGTTGTCGTGAACCAGTTCCCGTTAGAGTCTAGCTCAAAGCAGTGTTTTCGGGTATTACCCCTAGGTACATCTGTGCCAGATCCACCTCTTCCTACTCGTATCCAGACAGGGATGTATTGCTCGGAAAAATCACAAAATCTCTACAATACCAAAATTCTAGGAAGTTCTTCTATACTAATCCTCAAAGTTCAGCTTAGGTCTACGTGCTCTAATCAGAGTTTATCTAAATCTACCTTCCATGGTTTGTACTAAACATCCTCTGATACCAACTGTAATGCCCCGACCCCAGTGACCCAGAGTCAATGCATTATTACATAACTTTGGCATGATCACAAGAAAGACGAAGTCTCGAAATACTGATTAGTTTAGTAGCCTTGTAAACACTAGATTCAATCATAATGTTTTACATTACATCAAAAAAAACATCTTGTCTTCATATCCCCTCATACTATCCCTGCTGGTCATTCATAAATTATTTCTTCATAATATTAGGAAAAAAATAAAACATTGAAAGGGGTGAGCTCAGATGCTCAGTAAGGATAACAATATAGCAGAAGCTTTCATAGATAAGCATAAACACTTAAGGTAGTTTATAACTAAAACAAAAGCCTTTTTAAACTTGAACTTCAGCATAAAATGTCAAATATAAAATAAAATAATGCCATTTACTTAATCACATGGATATTCTACTAGTCAAACGATCACATGCAATATCAATAACCACTTTCATAATGATGGAATGCATAATGCCAGACTATCATAACCACATAGCCAAGGCCTCGTGCCAAGACTACAAATATGATTTTGTCAAGGCCTTGTGCCAAGACACTAGTTTGTCTCATGAGACCTACCGATGCATCGACGAGCTATATCGGTCTCCACCCATCACTTATTAAGTCCAATGCATTCCTCATATTAACTTGTTTAAACACAACATAAACATTCGTATTAAAACTAGCATACGAAATGTAAATACTTTAACCACAACCCATGAATGGTATAAAAATAGCACATCCACAGTCAAACATAACTAATTCTATAAAATATGGAAGATTTTATTGTATCATATTAACCTCAATCGATAATAATGAATGATATTGACATAGATTAAAATAAAAATCAAAACTATTTGAGAGAAATATCCCCCTTTTCTTGAAAACATTTAAAGTCACACTTTTTGTCAAGAAGCCGTTTAAAAATAGATTTTTGAATCAAAGTGTCCCATACCACTTTGAAACTTTTAAAAGGAGTTTAAATTTTAAAACGTTAATTTCCATATAAATATATCCTTAAAACCATTTTTTAAAACATGGAAATTAATGAGCAATATTTAGAATAATAAGTCTTTAAAACATTTAAAAAATGATATTTTAGTTAGAGATTCTAACCAAAAGATAGACAATTGAATACAAATAATTGAGGTAATCAAACCATTGTAATATCATAATAATAAAAGGATTCATGATATACTATGTCAAAGTACATTATATACACCACATAAAAGTGATTCGGTGTATAACAACAAAAAGGTCTCAATGGAATGTTAATTGAGATGAAATCTCTCATAAAAGTTGTATCCTTAGGTTAAGGATAAATCAACGACATGATTATGTGTGAAAAATATAAATACACTAAATATGATTGGATATTCAGTGTAAAACAATCAAAGGACATTCACACATATTCTTGTAAAAACAACACCAATGAATTTGATGTTTATCTCAACAAATCGAGATTGAGTAAAAATTACTCTTATCAAGTTCATACCGATGACATGAGAATTTATCAATGGAGTTATTATGTGTATAAATAGTATATCCACAGAAAGGGGAGTGGAAATTATGACACAATCAAATGAATAGTGATTCCACACATAATCTTGGAGTAAAATAATCAATGAAGTACGCGTAAAGCCAAATGAGTGGAAATTGAAATTTTGAATTCCCTTATCGATTAGGTAACATATGAAACATACACCCATGAAAGAAGGATCATACAATTATGATGTAAATACCCATAATGTAATGTATAATACACAATGAATTCAATTACGGGTAGTACACATACACCACATGCAATAAATAAGTGGTGAACAATGGAATTCTCACGAAATTAAGAGTGAGAGAAGAAACCCCTTACCTTGTACGTTTCCTTGGTTGGGGGTAGGTTAACCTCCTATATAATGTTGAAATAATTTTTATTAAATTATTCATGAATCATATACATTAATATGATACCATATATGATCTTTTAACATTGCTTTGTTAATAATATCTTAGAATTATTGTCGTTTCGGGTGTTAACTTACTCATTTTCTTTTATATGTTTTGTTACGTAAGACATGTTTGTCATGGATAGGATGTATCTTATTCATATCCAGAATTATATAATGTTCTTAAAAATTATTTTTAAATCATCAAATGATAATTTTACTTGAATGGATTTGATGGATAATGATTCTCATCGCGTTCGTGGAGACGGTAGTCTGTACGTACGCACGAGCGACAATATAATTATTTTGATATTAAAATAATATATACTTGGATGGTATATTATATATACAGAATCATTATCATGTTATATTTATTTTTTACATGAATTATACATTATTATTATACCCATCCAAATATTAATATATTGAATAACAATTACACCACGACGTGGAGACGGTAAACCGTACGTACGCACGTATGGTGACATGTTATTCAAAGGGTGGATAGAATACTGAATATGGTTGTACCATATTTATAATAACATCATAAAATATATAATATACTGGAGTTATTATTTTATAATGGTAATAACAAAGAAAGAAGAAGTGGAAGAAGAAAGGAACTTGAAAAGGGGTGGTGAAAACATTACCTCTTCTTCGGGTTCTTCCTTTTGATTTGATCAAAAGGGCTCCATAGGTTGGATTTCTGATCAAACTAAGGCCTCCAGGTTGTAGTGAGGGAAGTTGATAGAGTGTTTGGGCATATTTTAGCCGATCCAAAAGGCTATTATGGTGTGAAGTAATGAGAAGGGGGGGTGCCCTTTTATAAGATGGGTGAGGGGCACCTTTGGAAAAGCTAGAAATATTAATTTATAATAAATTCATATTCGGTTTCTAATGGCTCTAAAGTTGATTATTTAAAGGTTAAGGTAGGAATAGGTCGCAAAACATTAAACCAATAGAATTTAGACAGGTTTCGGTTACTATATTAACCTTATCTTTTAGTTTTAACTCTTAGTTAATTAGTTTGACATTTACGATGTCACTTTGTACTTTTATATTATATAGTTAATAAACATACCATATACATCCAAGATACCCCCAAGTGGTCCATTAATGATACACCTATCATGATATAAGTCTCTTGGCCGAACCTTAGATTTTTAAGAATTTAATCTCAATTAATATTATAATATTTGTTTTAAAAACTCTTTTTTGTCAATTTTGACACTATTCAATAGTTGAATTTTTTGAAACTCATAACAGAATGACTACTTCGAAAATAGTCAATTAAATCAATAAACATATGTCATATTATCATATAAAATTAGTTTAATTCATTAAAAGTCTCAAATTATATTTATTTGGGTATTTATAATATCAATTATTTTAATTTTTCACTATTATGTTAATTACTGCATCATAATTGTGTCATAAATAAATTAAATTATTTAATGTCTAAAAATTATAAATAAAATATCATTATGTAGGAAATCCTATTAGATTTATAATGAATATTTACAATTTAATTTATCTTATGTATAACTCTATATTAAAAATGTTTTAGTAAATAAACTTTGATTTTAACTCTTTTAACTCTTCTTTGAATTAAATAATAATAAATGTCCAAATCTAATCCAAGTAGACGAAAATGATAAGATTTTATTCATAAGGTTGTTTTTGGTCGAGATAAACTTGTGAAATAGAATTAAGACATGTGTTAGGGTAATATTAATATCATTTTTACCCTTAATTACCCTATTTACTTTTAACAGTGGTAAATAAAAGTAAAAAGTTACTATTCACCAAAAATTATTTTCATCTAATTGAACCACATTTTACTTCTTGATATTAACAGTGTATTTTGGATTTTTGAAATTCCATTCACAGAAGCGGTAAAATTAAGTTTTATAAAAAATTCAGTTTTTTAACTACCACTTAGTAGGTTCACTATTCATCAAAAAATGAAGTTTTTCAGAACAATTCCAAAATTTCACCCTAAGCTATAATTGATATTCCGAATTCAAAAATGATATCTATTTTAAAAAATTCCAAACATATAATTTTCATTAATTAATTTTATAATTAATTCCCGCTATCACAACAAATAGCGTGTTCTTAAGAAACAATATATAGCAAAAGATTGATAATTGTTTAGGTCTAACTTCAATGTGAAATTAATTCTAATGAACAACATTGGATAAAATGGTAAAAATATATTCTAATTATTCTTTGAAACCACTAAATAATATAATTTATCACTATAAATTATTTTGATTAAAAAAGTTGTTTTTATGTATTTTTCACTATTCATAAAAATTTGAAGTTCTCAGAAAAATACCAAAAATTCATCTTAGGATAATTTCGATATTCTGAAACCAAAAATGAAGTCCATTTTGAAATATAAAATATATATAATTTCAAAAAGTAGGTACTACTATTCATAACGGCTAGTTTGATTGGTTGTGGTGTGTTAGAACTTGATATTGCGTACAATACATGCTATTACATTATTCAAAGAGAAGCGTACCGTAGAAGCTTGGGGTGTTACAAGAAAAACTAAAACGTGGGAAAGTGGATTTTTAGTGGTAATTGGTATAAATTTGAATATCTTCATGGCTTTTGAGGTGTGAGGAGAAGGGGTAGTATTTATAATGGGGGAGACATGTCTTTTTTGAATATTTTATTCATTTGTTTAATATTTTGGATCAATAAAATTTGTAGTTTGAACATTATCACTAAATATATTAATATAATGATTTTGAGTTTGATATTATGGTTATTACATCATCAATTACTCAAATAATAGTGAATTTATCTAATAATGTATATATATTGTACACTATCGTATCTTACTATTCACCAAGAATTTAAGTACTTTTGGAAAATATGATAAATTATCTGTAACCATATATTAATGTGCATAATTAAGAAATGAACTCGATTTTTTGAAAATAATTTTCACAAATGAGTAATTTTATTTTTAATTAAAATAATCATTTATACAAAAAATACAAATTTTAAATTTTTAACTGATTTTATGACACATTGAAAAATTAATTATGGTCTCATAAAATTATATTATAAAAATAATATAACAAATAACAAATTATTAATTTTTTTATGAAAATAAGTAATCATTTAAATCAGTACATTAATTATAAAATTTTAAATAAATATATTAATTTCCCAAAAATATTAATACTTAATCTATCATTTTTAATAAATTTATTTAGTTATTCCATGATATAAATAAATCACATTTTAATTTATGAGATCCAAAATAAAATATTTATACTTTCATAGGTGAGATCAAATTCAAATCATAAATAGACTTCTAATATAATGAAATTGTTGGATTTATAAATATGGGGATTTTCACTAGTCATTGTAAAATAAATATTTTGAAAAAAACACTCTATTTTCACTCAAATATAATTTTGACACTAATATTTTAAAAGTAATGTTTTTTTGTTCAATAAATTTTTTAAAAAATGTCAACTTTTAGTATTTAATCAAGATCACCATTAAAAGGAGGTAAAACTACATTTAGAAAATATTGTCCTTTATGTGTAAAATTGGATTTATTCTTATATAAATCCTATCAGACATGTTGGTTGAATTTAAAATCATTTGATTGAATATGTAACATATAAGTTTGATTAATATATTTAACTAAGTGTTTTTATTTTATTTTATTATTATATAATGTCATTATGGTAACAAAAATATTTTTTTATAAAAACACATCTTTTATGTTCAATTGATTATTATTTTCATTTCTAATTAATTGGAATCAAAATAATTAATTTTATAAATATGTGTAAAATATATTTTTATTATTTAAATAATATATTTTATTCCCTCCATTCCAACAGCTAGGTGATAACTATCACAAAAATATTTAATCATTTGTTTAATACAAGTGTTCTATGTAATGTACACTATCGAAGAAGATAAATTTTAAAAGATACATACCATAAAATATTATGGTGTTGAATTTTTAAAATTCTCTTTAACCTCCATTAATTTTATTGGACTAAAAAGGAGTTCAATTTTTTTAAAATTTACCCTTTTCCTAGAGACCCACTCATATAGATTGAGAACATCACAAAAATTAATATACTCATGCATTTAAGTATGAATAAAAATGAGAAGCATAATCATCTTAGAATATATGGAAGATTTGAGGACTACCTTGTAAAAGCCGATCTTTTTAAAAGATTAAACTATGTTTGATAGTGTATGTTATACGCAACATCGAACCCAAACAAACAATGATTATTTTAATATGAATGATTAACCATTCCATTAAACTTGTTTATATGAGTATGATTATATACTTTATTTATAATATATATAAATATATATTATAATAATAACATATTTATTGATAAATTCTTATTAAATAATCACTCAAATATTTAGGTAATGTAATTTTGTTCTTCAAAATACATTTTCATCAAAATTAAATTTATTTGTGAAAAATATTATAATTAATTTCTAGAAATTTATAAAATTTATTTGATAAAATTATCTCTGTTTTTATATAATCATAACAAAATTATCTTATGGTAAATGTTTTGGATTTTTCAGAAAATATAGATTTTTCAGTGAATAGTAAAAAAATTTGTTATTATGTAAAATTGTCATTTCTTTTGATAAATTAAGTAAAATAAAAGTCCCAATATTATTTTTATTTTATTTCAAGGTAAAATAAGTATTACATAGTTATATTAAATCCATTTAATTACTTTTAAATCTTATTTATACTAAATATTAGTATATGTTTGTTTTTCGTCTTAAAAATCATTTTTCTAATAACTCTTTTAAAATGCACAATTTTTATCCATTATAATTATTTATAATAACAACTAATGATAAATGAATTTACTGATATTTTCATATTATATACCTATATTTATTAATTTAAATTCATATAATGATGATTTCTAGTTACATAGTTAAATTAAAATCATATTTCCCTTGCAAAAACATTTTTTTCGAAAACATTTTTTCATCATGATTATGTGATTGATTTTAAATTAAATTATTATAACTATATGAATTAATTTAGAAAAAATTGATTCCATGTTTTTAATAATCATAATTAATATTAGGTAATATTTTTCACATAATGTTTTGTAAATATGAATAGTAATCATATTGAATATTTATTACAATAATAGAAGGAAAAAATTGGATAATTAAGTGTAAAAATAATTTAACAAGATGTAGGAACAGTGTTACCATAATAGTGTTAATATATATATTTTCATTTCAATATAATAAATATTATATTATTTAGTAACTTTTTAAATCAATAAATAATGATTTTGATAAAAAATAAATTTTTAATACGTTAAAACATAAATTGTATTGGGAGGAAAATATTGTTTTAATGAAGAAAAAAATTATTTTATTAATTAAATAATATTTTAAATAAATTATATTTTAATAAAAAAACTTCATTACATAGTATATATTATACATAAAATATAATATAATTTTTCGAAGTGAAAATGTAATTTTTAAAGAATTATAAAACAATACATGTCAAAAAAATTAGTATTTTTTTGAATACATGGGGATTTTAATTTAAAAGATAATGTTATAATATTTAGAGAATTATTTGGATAAAATAATTTCATTTTTTGAATAGTCATATAATATATTATCAAACATTGATTTGTTCATAATTTTCAAAGATAGACAAATTTTCATGTAAAAACAAAATATGGTGTAAGTATATAGTGTATATTAGGACATCATAATGCCCCAAAATAGATTTAATGTATTCTAAATAATTTATCTGAGACCAAATCAATGTTTTCCCTATTATGTAATATTTTTTAGGTTATTTGATTAATTTTATAGAGCCTTTACGAACCCTCCAAAACCTATATTATATTTTAATGAATTGAAATAATTTATTAGTAAATATGTCTTACTTTCATATCACAAAGGGTAATTTTTCATTTAGTTAGGCCACTAAACTTAATATATTATGAAAACCACTCCCTGTTTCGTAAAACATTGTCAAAATCCATGGGAAGGATTGTATTTAGGATTATTTTATTATATATATTACAAAATATAATTTTTGAAATAATAAATAACTCTGACATATTTTACTATATAGAAAAATCCAATCTCCCATTGTTCCAACAATCACTCAAGAAGATCTTCCCAATAATTTGGAATCATGCCCTCGAGGCAAGGGATCTCCCTCTCTTATTTTTATTCAAGCATATCTTTTTATATTGTGCCTCGTAATTTTCAATTTTCCTTGTTTGGGTATGTTTTTATACATCCCTCTTTTTAAAAGTTTTATGTACATGTGATGAGATACCCCTTTCACTCTCACTAATCCCTCCCAAGAACCTTTATGTAGACACATTATTCATCCTAAATTGTCCAATGATTTTTCAAACCGAAAGTAAGGAACCACTCTTTTTTTCAATTCATGAAACTTCCTTATGTATTAACTTTTTAATATCAATTTTTTTTGTTTTCATGACCTTATATATATACATATACATTAATAATGATGTCATAATAATGAGATATCGGGTATCGTTTATAATTATATCATATTCCTAAGTCGTCACTATGATGAAATTTTATAAGGGATCCTTTCTTTATACTATTTATTCAGGTATCTTGTATATTTTATACCCTTCATTTCCAATTTCCAAAGTTGGGATATGTTTTTCCACATCCATATTATAGTACATTTTATTTAAAAATTATGATATAACTCTTTCTCCCTTCACTAAACAATTTTATGAATATTTATGTACTGTCTTTATGTTGATAAAATTTCACTGTGATTTTTTCATTCCAAACTTTTGTATTGTGAATACTATATCTATTTCAACTCAATGGTATTCACCAAGACATACCTATACTCCATTTATTTGGGGGTTCAATGTATGTATTGCATACTATTTAATCATTAAATTAAATGTGATGAAATATGATCCAATATTGAATGATCTATGTGGTACACTTATGCATGTACATGATATGAATGTAACGGGTGTTCCCAAAATTATATAGCGCACTAATGCATTGGGTAATTTTTTAGTCTCATGATCCATCATACAAGGTATTAGGTAGTGAAACTAATATGTCACAGTACTTTTTCCATCATGTTATGATGTCTTTGATGTTATCCCTAAACTATATTAATGATTTTATGTTTGAAGTTATTGCCACATTTCCCATGTTGCATTTATGTTACATGAAAATATCATTCATCATTATTCATAATTATGATTCTCTCCCCATATATGCAACATTTAAGTGCCCATTTTCTACCATGTAATACATTATTCATGTTATACCTATTTAATTTTCCCTTAATGGGATTTATAGCACACCCTTTTCTTATGTACGCCCCCAAGTTATTCCATATAGTATTTGAGGATCGATGACTTCTATGATCATGTTAATAACGTTTTCAATAATTTTATTTTATCTCATGTTCACGATGTTATGATTTGTATGTAATTCATAAATACACTATACTTCTCTATCTTATGGGTTGTATTATATGTATTCTTGTGAAATAAATCATGAATTATTGTGTAATAAAGAAACGGGTTGTCATATACCTATTGAAATTTTAAATTAAACTACAAAAAATTTCCCATATATATCTATATAGTAAGGAATGTAACGACCCAAACTTTTAAAAATTAAATTCCCCTTTTGAATGAATTATTTTCTTCTTAGGTAATTTAATCATAGAAAACACAAGCACTAGTTTTGTAATTATATAGTATTTCAAATTTAAAAACCCATTAAGAAACATAACCATTGATAATATAATAGTTGAATGGTGATTTAATGATTAGTATATAAAAAGGGTTAGGATAATGTCCAATTAACATAGACGGAAGAAGTGTTGGTCTCGACCAGTAGGATTGTACCCCATAAAGACCATTTATAAGAGCATCTAAGGGAGATAACATCAATGGTATTTTCCCTTGACCAAGACCAAGATAATATTAAACCTTTTAATCACAAATTAAACAATTTATGGTAGAATTTCAAGTTCATCGAGACCAAAGTAAAAAATATTTTGTCCAAACCACCACAAGAAAATCTCACTATTTAACACCATACCCTTACGAAATTATCTAGTGTAATAATTGAATGTGTATCTTGAACTCAACAGTATGATTTTTTTTATTTTTATATTTGATAAAATAATTATTATATTTATCCTTTTTTCATATTACATTTTATATGATTAAATAAATATTTTGATAAAATATATATTTTGATACGATGAAACATAAATTGTATTTTAGGAAAATATTTATATTCAATCATGAATATCTTATATTTAATTAAATAATTTTTTAAATAATGATTTTTTATAAAATATTATTATTAAATAATATTAATTGAATATAAATGATATTATAATTTTATGACGTCAAATTTTATTTTTTATAATGGTTTGAAAAATGTTATTTTTAAAAAAAAATATTTTTATGAAGCCAATGGTGAATTTTACATTATTTTTTGAGACTGTCGAATTTTTGGGAAAAGTTAAATAAATTATAATTATACAATATTCATGATGTTATCAAAATATCCTAAAAGTGATGTGATAAATACTCTAAAAGTATCCATGAAAAAAATTAATTTTATGCTTTTAAATAATGTTTTTTTAAGTTATTTTTTTATAATCCATTAATGAACACTCCAAAACCTATAATTTATTTTATAGTTTTAAAATCAATTCATTAATAAATGACTCACTTCCACATCACCAAGGGAATTATTTTAATTATTTTAATTATTAACCTTATAAAATATTGTGAATGACTCCTCTATGGTATTAACCATTGTAAAATAATGGTAAGGTATGTGGTATTGATTATTTTATTATATAGAGTCCAGAACCTATGTTTCGAAATTGATAAAGAATTCTCCTCTATTTATCTATATAAAACCACTCAAAATACAATTCATATTCACTAAAAACACATTTATAATGAATTTACTCTATCATTATCTCTCTATATTCCTCTCTTAGTACCCAAAATCTTTTAATAATATCATTTTAATTTTTTAGAAGTACCCTCTCAAGGTAAGGGATCCTCACATTCTCTTCATTGTTCAAGAACCTTCATTATATTAGGCCTTTTGATTTCCTATTTTTCATGTTGTTATATGTTTTTGTACATTCTTTTTACAATAATTAATATTCCCAAATAATGAGAGACCCACTTAATTCTCATTCACCCCTTATATAATCATTTATGTACACAAGTTATGGCGCTGAAATTATCTTATGATTTTCTATGCCAAATATGTGTGTAGTGAATAACCATATCCATTTCCATTCACCTAGTTATATGTATCCATCATTTATTTGGTATTTAAATGTATGTAACCCAGACTCCATAATCATGGGGTTAAAATTTATGAAAATTATCCTTATACTGTGTGATCTATGTGGAACACTTATGCATGTACTTGATATAAATGTGTCGAGTTGTCCCAGAATTATATTGCCCTCCAATTCATTGTGTCATTTTTTTATCTCAAAATAATTCATTTATTGTGAATAAGAGGCTGTTCTAAGAACACTATGTTTTGTTCTCTTTGATTTTATACTTGAATTATGTTTTTGTTGTTAGGTTTTATTTTGTTTCCACATTCCTATATTGTCATTATATTATCATGTTATATCATACCTCATTGTTCGAAATTATTAACATCTCCCCTATTATGTTACACTTATATGTATCTTGTATAACATTTACTACTTTACACTATTCTATATTTTTTTATTCCCTGACTCACCTTAATAGCTCACACTTTTCATATGTTTGTTCTCATGTTATCCCATGCAGTTTTGGAAGATCTAAGGTGTATAAGGGAATTTTTAGGAGTTTTTAAATAATAATTTTATACCTATGTTTCAAGTTAATGTTTTATGTACCTAATTTATTAAATACACGGGGCCTTGAGATCGTCTATATTTGTATTAAGTGCATCTTTGTGTAATAAATCATGAATTATGTTGTGATAAAATATGTTTTGTTTAGTATCAAAGAAAAGTCGTGTTCTTTTTATGAGTTAAGATTATAAAAAATTTATGAACGAATTAGTGATAATGTTAAACATAAGAAAACATCTCTTAATTTTGGTAATTTATATATTAATTTGTTTCTATGAAAATAAATCAATTTATTGATATTACATGGGGATTTGGCTCAAGCTTATTTTTACCTAGGGATAGTAACTCAGAAAAAGATGCATTGAGTTTGACTCAGCCATCACCTCGTATATTAAAATGGGCCTTAATAAAAAAAATTATCACTATTGGGGGATTTTATTTAGAAAATTCATAATATATTTACAAAACATTACCAAGGGAAAATAATTTCCATAAGATTTTATATTAGGAAATAAATTGTGGATAAATTAGTTTGAATCTTATAAATTCATAGGTTAAATAATATATTTCATTAATTAGTTATTTATTTCATGTTAATTGATTCTCATTTATGTTCTTAATACTTTAAAAATACCCATCCATAATTCTTCCTTAATTTTTAGTCAACAGATTGAAATATGATAAATTGATTCAACAACTAATGTTATTAGCAATGTCATGTCATACCAAATGAAATCTTGAACTCCATGGGAGAAGGATTCTGAAACTTCATAATAATAATTTCTCAATTATCTCATTTTTTGAACTAAAACCAGAATCCTGAGGGATTCACAAATACCACTAAAATGGGAAAGTTTCAATTGATAACATTATGCAACGAAGGCCTATAAAATTCATTGGATATTTTAATCCCATAATCACAGAGGAATGGATAAAATCCATTGAAAAGATATTCTCCATCCTTCAATTCTCTAAGAATGAGAATTTCATGTTTTTTGTTTCTCATATTATAGGAAAAGCTTATTAATGGCGGACATTAATCAAAAATATGAAGCTCGGTGAGGATATCAAAGTGATGGAGTTGTAGGAATTTCATAAAAATAAATTCGATTAATATTTTCCTATCACTATCCACCTTACAATAGAGAGGGATATCCTTCGACATGATAAAAAGGATGAAAAATCCATCAGGGTGTATGAGGAAAACATTACAAGAAATTCATGATATGCCTCCATCTTTTTCATCACCCCTAAAAGTAAATTTTCCCGCTTCATTGGTAGTATAAATCCAAATTTATGGAAATAAATGGTTATTCGAGACATTGAAAGCTGTGAGAAAATTGTATAATGTGCCTTTAAATTTGAAATTGATATAAGAGAATCTCAAGTTTCTTTTGGTACTGGATACAAGAAGTAGAGAATATATTTTAATCCTGGTGGTGCGATGGTAATATATCATGGTGGTAAGAAATTAAATCATCTCACATATCAAAATTTTGGGAAGAAGTATTGTAGAAATTTCTTAAAGGGGAAAAGGAAATGATTTAGGTGTAGGAACGAAGGACACCTAGCTATCGATTGATTACAGTGGAAACCCACTATTTCTAATGTAATAATGAAAATATCCAGTCAACTCTTATCATATAGTATAATTTTTCAACTGCCCTGAAGAAAGACACTATGTAATTCAATGAACTAACCCAAAGGTTGTTAATGACCACCAAAAACATTTACCTCCAATACCTAGAGTTCAACGGGAATCTTATTCTATCAAAACTACTGAGGTGGATCATGAAAATGAAGAGGTGATGGGTATGCTAGTTATTCATTCACGGATAAAAAATGTTCTATTTGATATTGGTTCTATGCATTCATTCATATCACGAATGTTTAGTAGAAATATTCGAATTCCTCCTTAAAACATTGATGTCAAGTTATCAGTGAAGATGGTAAATGGGTCCATTATTGCATCCCAAGGATATACCTCATCCCCAATCCAAATTTTGTGGGTGAATTTCCCAAAAAATCTTGTGATACTACCCTTAATGGAATTATATGATCTTTTGGTCATGGACTAAATTATACCTGTATATATCTAACATAAATTTTAGAGAGAATTAAATCAACCACCATATTGAAAATATCCCTCTGATTATATACATGTTCAAGGAGGTGGATGAATCTTATTTGGTACTATCATATCAAGAATGGTTTTTATTACCTTCTGTGAAAAAATGTCTACCACAAATGATTGTTAGTAAAGAAAATATTATACTTGATTTCATGCCCATTATAAGTGGATTCACATATGTGTTTCAGAAATGATTCTCAAGTATTCTTCCTAGATTTTAGGTTTAATTATCTATCAATCTTATACATCGAGTTTATTCTGTATCCAACACTCTATATAGATTGGTCACTATTGTACTTGAAGAGGCAAATAAGTAGCTAAAGGAGAATCTAGATAAAGGGATTATATCCCCATGTGTTTCATTGTGGGGTACACCAGTCCTATTCATCATGAAGAAGTATGGATCAATGTGCATCTGTATTGATTATCGTGGTCTCAACAATATCTTGATAAATAACTAGTATATTCTTCTAGGGATTTATGACTTCTTTGGTCATCTTTGTATATCACAATAATTTTCTAAGGTGAATATTTTGTCGGAATATTATCAAGAGACTATGAAGAAGGATAAACCCATAGAATTTTTGATTCACACAATTTATGGGAACTTTAACTCCATAATGATGTCATTTAGACTCACTAATGCCCCAATAGTATTCATGGAATTATTGAATGGAGTCTTTTTGGATTACCTCGATTTTTTTTTTAGAGATTTTATACATATCTACTCTAAAAGTAAGGAGGAATATGATGTGCATTTAAATACAATAATGATGTCCTTATGGAAGGAAAAATTATATGAGAAGTATAGTAAATGTGATATTTAGTTGGAGAAATTAACTTTATTGGGGAAAGTTATCACTAATAAACATATTTTTTGGATATATCAAACAAAAAAATAGAATAATAGCCTAGACCAACATATATGATAGAAATTTCTAGTTTCCAAAAATTAGTTGGGTATTATCATTGATTTTTTAGAAAGATATATGATTTTAAATCCTATTAACCATTATTACTTAGAAGGGATTAATGTTTTTCTGATCATATTAATGAGAAGAAAGCACTAAAGAGTGAATAAGTGGCTAATCACTACAACTATGTTCAAATTACCCACTAGTGGGGAAGGTATTTTATGTTATAGTGATGCATCAAAAATGTATTGGGTTGTGTAATAATTAAATATGAAAAAGTGATAACCTATTCCTCCCACCAAATAAAAATTTATGAGTAGAACTCCCTAATGTATGATCTATAATTGGTAGCAATGTTCTTCATGTTGATGATTTGGATACATTATCTCTATGGATTGAAGTGTGACATATATATAGATCCTAAAATACTCAAGTATATATTCTCACAATAGAAGATTAATATTAACCAAAAAATGTGGTTAGATATGGGCAACGATTATTATTATTCAATCCATTACCATCATGGAAATGTAAACAAATTGGAAGATACTATATGAATAATAGATCCTACAACCCTATCCACTATGAGGATTACATGGTATCCAATCTTATTAGGCATGAAAATTATGGATATGGTAATAATAAAAGGATCTTTATATTACCTTTATCAAATAACTACTCAAACATATATTCATGAGGATATCATGGAGGCCCAGAAATATGATGATTTTCTAGAAAATATTCTAGTGAATATTCCACATTTTAACATTTTGGAATATGGATTTATAAGGTTAAAAACCCCGATATATTGTTGGACCCATGGATGTTCTATGCAGGAATTGGAGTTTGGTTTGTGTTTGTTGTCAATACTCAGTGGAAATTCCGAATGTGTGCCAGAAAAGTGATCATACAGTTCAAGCAGACAACAGTATTGAAGGTGGCGTTGTTTCCCAGTGTTTGCCAAATTTTTGGTCCTCAAAATCGAAAAATGAAGACATGGATTGTCTGCAAAAGGAGGTTCGCACAAAAAGGAAGTGGTGCATGAAATATAAGAGGCATGCGCGAAATACTTAAGTTGGGCGTGGAAAACAGCAGGATGCGCAAAATAGTGGATCAAGGTTTTTCGCGCAAATAGTGTTTCGAAATCAGAGCAGTGAAAAATGGAAAAGTAATGGGCTGTGGGGAAAATAATGACTGTGCGCGAAATACTTGAGCTCGGCGCAAAAAAAAGTGTGGTGTACGAAATAGCAGAGCGAAGTTTTTCGCGCCAATAGTGTTTCAGAATCACACCGTCGAAAAATGGCAAAGGCATGGGTTGCGCGAAATTTCTGGAGAGGTGAGCGGAAAATGATACCTGCGCAAAATATTACGCGCAAGATGAGAGTTTTTCCGCACCGAAGGAAATATTTCATGCGGGGGTCTCTGTTGCCTATAAATATGAGGTGACCCCCTTCATTCCATAGTGTGGAAGACTTAGAGAAGATCTGAGGTCTGATGCGCGAAAAAGGATAGCGTAAAGGGGATTGCGAGAAATATTCGGAGTTGCGTGAAAAAGGGGTTTTTTGCGCGAAATATTTTTCCACGCAAAAAGTAAATTTTTGCGTGAAATAGGAAGGTTTTGCGCGCAAATGGCTGGTGTTGCACGCAATTGTCAGTAAGGTTTGTCTGCACATTCTGGTTATCCAGTTCAGTGGTTCTGTGCGTTCTAGTGCATCTATTTCGGACATCGATGCAGGAAGAGTCTCGTGCTGAGTAGAGGCAATGACTTCAATGCAAATCTATTGAAGAGAACTTCACATCTATAAACTGAGTGAGACTTCACCAACGGCAGTGAGACAGGGGGAGTCAACGGGAGTGACCCGAGGGAAGCATTGAGCAATCCTTGAAACTTTGTAAAGGTAGTGAGCCTGGGACAGAGTGACTGTGCCCGAACAATTGTAATCCACAACTTGTGAAGATTAGTGGATTTTGGTACTACCGGAAACTTTTTGGCGTATGCTCCTTGGACGTAGCCCTTAGTGGTGAACCATGTAAAAAGTGTTATGTCCTCTCTGTGCATGTGAATGTTTTCTTTCTAATCATAATCATCATATAGGTTCAACATGTTCCTACCACCGTGGGAACAAGATCAACCACATTAAAAGAAAAAGTTGTCACCTTGATTCACCCCTCCCCTCTTAGGGTGTCCCGGGGTCCTTCAAGTGGTATCAGAGGGTAAAGGTTGCTGGTGTTGAATCTGACCTTTTTCGTCATGGAAAATGCGGTCAATGTTAGGAGAGTCCCTCACTTCGATGGAAGAAATTTCCAGATTTGGAAGAACAGAATGAGATCTCATCTAAGATCTCTTGGAATGGAAGTTCTCTTTTCTACTGTGCAAGGAATACAAGTCACTATTCCAATAGGCCTAGTTATGACTGAAACATACAGGAAACTTCATGATGCAGATTCTAAATCACAGAATGCACTCACTGCAGCCCTTTCTGATCAGATCTACCTAAAGGTGATGAATTTCACCTCAGAAAAATCCATGTGGGATAAACATGAGAATATTTATTAAGTATATAGCAAAGTGAAGGATGAAAAACTACAAGTGCTGCACAATCGGTTTGATGATCTGAAGATGCATCCAGACGAGAATAAAGACTCTTTCTTCAATCGAATTACTGAAGTGGTTGGAGCAATTCGGGGTCTAGGCGAAGAAATAAAAGACATTGATATTGTAAAAAAAATATTAAGAAGACTTCCACCTCTATATAATGCAAAGGTGTCAGCCCTTGAGGAAAGAGATCTTTCCAATCTTTCTCTAGATGATCTACTAAGCAGCTTGGTAGCATATGAAATGAGAGTCAAACCAGAAGATGCTACGACTCGGGTGAGAATTTAAATGGCATTCAAAGCCATGGATAAACTGAAAATCTCACTGGATTGTAGCGGTGAAGATGACGAAGAAAAAGAAATACTTTCTCTCATTACAGAGAATTTCTATAAGAGGAAAGGGAAATTCAAAGGGAAGTTATCTCTCGCATTTTTCCGTTGTGGAAATGATGGGCACATTGCCTCTCAGTTCTTAAGAAAGATCAATGATGCAGATAGTGAAGATGAAAAAATCTAGAAGGCTCAGAGAAGGTTCTTCAAAAAGGGAGACTTCAAATCTGGTAAGAAAATGCAAAGGAAGAGTTTTGTCTGTGAAGAGGAAGAAGATGATAATGAATTCTGTGATGAAGAAGAACCAGAATTCAAAATTGGGAACCATGCTTCTATGATGGCCACTGTTGAAAAGTAAGAAGATACTGATGAAGAAAAACAACTGATAACATGTGTAGATCCTGGGATGCAACTTAAGGATGTGGTTAGTAAGATTAAGATTAAATGTAAGAGCTTCAATAAGTGGAAATAAATTGTAGAAGAATCAACTGAATACGTTGATCAACATGAAGTTGAAATTGAACAACTGGAAGAATTTGTGAAGGTACAGTCTAAAATAATTTAAAGCAATGATGATGTAGTAGATTTGAAGCTGAGAATTGAAGTACAGGCAAAGGTCATCAATGGCCTCACCTCCAGACTAGATGAAAAATCCAAGACTGCTGAGGGTCTTGAGGAGGAAGTTGTTACTCTAAGGAGAAAACTGGAGACTGAATTAGTTCCAAAAGAATCGAGGAAGAAAATATAGTTTGGAAGATTATCAAATGCAGAATTACTAGCAAGAGCCAAGTGTTGTTTAGATGGGGTTGGAAAATTCTTGAGTGATCAAAGACACTCTTGTATGGGAAAGAGTGGAATTGGCTGTGAGGCGGAGACATCAACTTCTGGAAGTGAAACGATCCAAAAGAAAGATAAGATGAAAGTTTAACATGTGGAAACGTTACCTAGAGTGCCGAAAAAGGAACCCTCAATCCAAACTAAAAGGAGAACTGAAAATTATCCTCAAACATTCAGAAATGACAGACAGTATAACTATTCTCCCAAGGAAGAAGTGATGAGGAGAAATTCAAGTGAGAAGACATTTCCTCTCATGAAGTGTCAGTTCTGTGGCTATCTGGGCCATACCATGTCTTACTGTGAATAGGCAAGAAGCTTTCTGAATGGAGAAGATATATAATCTCAACAAAGGAGAACAATTTCATATCCTAATTCTTATAGAAGAAATAATTTCTATGGATATTGTTTTCATTGTTCTAACTTTGTTCATAATGCCGCTCATTGCAGGCAGAGAAGGGACATGGACACCTCATACTGAAGTTCAAGACAAGTCAAGTCTTGTTAGAAAGACAATGTTGCTCTTTCAAACAGGTTTTCACATCTCAAATAAGACTTTGACTATGAAGAACCTGGGTATGTGAAAGAGATAATTGAAAGGCCATCAGTTCTATATACTCAATCTAATGTATCATGGAAGGAAAGGAAGAAGATTGAGAAATCCAACCTTGCAGAGGTGGCCCTCAAAGCTGCAAAGAAAAACAGTACCTGGATTCTGGATAGCGGTTGTTCATCTCATATGATAAGTAATTCCAGACTACTAACGAATATCATAAGGAAGGTTGATGGTACAGTAAGATTTGGTAATGATGGGGCTCTAAAAATGAAAGGGAGTGGAAGTACCGAATTAGCTAATGGAGAACTAAAGAAGACTGAAGTCCTTTACGTAGATGGACTACGTCATAATCTCCTTAGCGTGAGTCAACTATGTGACTCAGGTTTTATAGTTACTTTTAATCAAAAAGGCTGCACTATCAAGCGAAAGACTGGAAATTCACTTATGAAGGGATGCAGAATAGAAGGCAACTTGTATCAGGTTGATAGTGAAGAAAATGTATGTTACATGACTATTGAAGAAGAAAAAAATTTGTGGCATCGGAGACTGGGACACATCAATCAACAGGACATGGATAAAATATAAAAATTGAGAATTTTCATTGATATTCCCAACCTGAAGCGTGAGTGTGAAAAATCTTGTGATGCATGTATTAGTGGGAAGTTGGTCTGCAGTTTATATCATCCAAAGAAGAAAAGGGCATCTCACCTTCTTGATCTGATTCACACTGATGTATGTGGGCCAATAAATGTTGCCGGAAGTCATGGAGAAAGGTACGTTGTCTTTTTCATAGATGATTATAGTAGAATGGCATGTGTGATGGTCATTCATAGGAAACGACAAGTCCTTGACTGCATGAAAACATATCGGCGAATCGCTGAGAATGATACTGGACGAACAATCAAAGTGTTGCGATCTGACAATGGAGGAGAGTACACGTCCATTGAATTTGAAAATTATCAGGAGAAGCCTAGGATAAAACATGAGGTAGCTGTTGTGATAACTCCACAACAAAATGGAGTTTTTGAACGTAGGAATCGACAAGTGAACAACATGGCACGAACTATGCTGATTGAGAGTCGTATTCCACGACATTACTGGAAAGAGGCTGTTCAAGCTGCAGTGTACATTCAGAATCGAATAGAACTTTATATGGGTGAGACGAAGACACCATATGAATTGTGGCATGGATGGAAGCCTTCTCTAAAATACTTTTGTGTCTTTGTAAGTAAATGCTTCATTAGGATCAAAGAAGGAAATCAAGGGAAATATGGTGACAATGCAGATGAAGGAATTTTCCTCGGTTACTCAATGAACAGCAAAGCCTACAAATGTTTCAAAAAGAATTTGGGAAGGATTTTGGAAAGCAGTGATGTTAAGATAATTGAAGAGAAAACCACAAATGCTTCAAGGACGTCATATGCTGATGAGATAGAAAGTTAGGAACAAAGTGAACGTGAAGAAAATACAAATGCAGAAATAGAGGAAGTTGTTCAAAACACTCAGCAGTCACATCATGATGTTGACTCGGAAAGAATAATCTGAAGAATAAACTATGGCTGAAGAAAAGACTGCTGAACCTCGCAGGAGAAATCGAAGAGCTGAGATTGATCCATCCAACATAATTGGGGACATAAGTGCACCCACTCAAACAATAAGGATGAGGAATAACACGCAATCTGCATTTCTATCAGTTGTAGAGCCATCCTCATTCGAAGAAGCTGCAAAACATGAATCTTGGGTGAAACCCATGAATGATGAATTAGATCAGATTGACAAGAATCAGACATGGGATTTTGTCCAGAGACCCAAAGGTCACAATGTTATTGGTACCAAATGTATCTTCAAAAATAAGTTTGATGAGCATGGAAGTGTCATCAAAACCAAGGCACGACTGGTATGTAAAGGATACTCCCAGATTAAAGGCATTGATGTTGAAGAAACCTTTGCTCCAGTGTCTAGACTAGAGTCAATCAGGATTTTACTTTCCATGGCACTACAAAGAGGATATAAAGTATATCAAATGGATGTCAAGACCGCATTCTTGAATGGTGTGATCGAAGAAGAAGTCTACATTGAAAAACCAGTGGGCTTTGTTTTGGTTACTGATGAAACTAAGGTATGAAAACTGAAGAAAGCTCTATATGGGTTGAAGCAGGCACCACGGGCCTGGTACTCACAACTGGATTCATATCTCAAGAAGTTGGAATTCAAAAGAGGAGGAGTTGATCACAATCTCTATGTGAAGAATTTTCCAAAATATCAATTCATGGTTCTAGTCTACGTTGATGATATCATATTTGGTGGCAGCAGGCAGATTTAAGTGGATGAATTTGCCAACGACATGAAATCAGAAATTGAAATGTCTATGATTGGGGAGATCACATATTTCTTGGGGCTACAAGTGATTCAAAATATGGAATACACATTCATTTCTCAGAACAAATATGCAAGAGAGCTGCTGAAAAAGTTTAATATGCAAGACTCCAAACCGATGTCAACTCCGATTGTAGTTGGAACTAAACTTGGAACGCATGAGGATGGGGACTTTGTTGATCCCACCATGTACAGGAGGATCATTGGAAGCCTACTATACCTGACAGCGACAAGGCCATATATTTTCTTTGCCACATCCCTTGCAGCCCACATTCAGAGTAATCCAAAGGAGGAACATATGGCGGAAGTAAAAAGAATCATGAGGTACATTCAAGGTACACATAACTTCGGGTTATTTTTTCTGCATGTAGGGATACAGAATTATCAACGTTTTCTGATGCTGACTGGGCTAGTGATATAGTAGACAGAAAGTCCACTATTGGTGTAGCTTTCTATATTGGGCAGAAATGTGTTGGCCGGTTGACCAAGAAACCAAGAAGTACTTCTCTTAGTACTGCTGAAGCTGAGTATATCTCTGCCACAAAGGCATGCACTCAACTACTTTGCATGAAGGGCAACTAACAGATATTGGTGATAAGGTGCAACAACCAATGGTGGTTTACTGTGATAACAAAAGTGCAATTGATCTTATGAAGAATCTGGTTCACCATTCTCAGACAAAACATATTGAAATACTGTATCATTTTATCAAAGAAAAGGTTGAACAAGGCGTGATTAGAATGGACCATGTTGGAACTGATGAGCAAGTGGCTGATATCCTGACCAAACCACTGTCCGCGGCTATGTTTGAGAAGCATCAGTTGAACCTCGGTGTTCAACCACCTCCAAGTGCATAAGGAGGTTACAGAATTACCCTCTCCTCGTTGATGGTAATTCTTTATATCTGTTTATGGTTGTGATATAGGTTTATGGGGGAGATACCATTCCAGGGGGAGTATGGTTTGAGCAGAACATTGATTAATTTATCAGACATTGGGTTTATTGTCAATGGGGGAGAAAGGAAAGGAATAAATTCAGGAATTCAGGATTGTCTGTGGACATGTAATGCTTTTGTGACAAGATCAGAATTTAGTGTAAGAAAATTTCATGAGCGTCTTTGAGCATTCCAAAACACGGGAACCCAATTCAAGATTCCTCTCTTGTTTTCTACACCAAGCATTGCTCACGTAGACTTAGACTGTCGGCTGAGTTGACCCTTGCTTTTTTGGTATGCATGTAGATGGTGATATATTGAATTTATTTGGTGATTGCCAACAAACCCAAAGGGGGAGATTGTTGGAACCATGGCTGTTCTATGCAGGAATTAATGTTTGGTTTGTGTTTCTTGTCAATCATCAGTGGAAATTCCGAATGTGTGATAGCAAAGTGATCATACAGTTCAAGCAGACAATAGTATTGAATGTGGCGCTGTTTCCCAGTGTTTGCCAAATTTTTGCACCTCAAAATCGGAAAATGAAGACATGGATTTTCTGCAAAAGGAGGTTCGCACAAAAAGGAAGTGGTGCGCGAAATATAATTGGCCTGCGCGAAATACATAAGTTGGGAGCAGAAAACAGCGGGATGAACGAAATAGTTGATCGAGGTTTTTCGTGCAAATAGTTTTTCGAAATCAGATTGGTGAAAAATGGAAAAGGCATAGGCTGCGTGGAAAATAAGGACTGTGCGCGAAATAATTGAGCTCGTCGCGAAAAACAGCATGCTGCACGAAATAGAGGAGCGAAGTTTTTCGTGCAAATAGTGTTTCGGAATCACACCGTCGAAAAATGGAAAAGGCATGGGTTGCGTGAAATTTCTGGAGAGGTGCGCGGAAAATGATACCTGTGCGAAATATTACGCGCAAGATGAGAGGTTTTCCATGCCGAAGAAATTTTGCGCATGGGGGTCTCTGTCGCCTATAAATATGAGGTGACCCCCTTCATTCCA
The DNA here is from genome assembly GCA_963277665.1 of Viscum album. NCBI lineage: Eukaryota > Viridiplantae > Streptophyta > Magnoliopsida > Santalales > Viscaceae > Viscum > Viscum album. The sequence goes on along the minus strand of OY728167.1, from coordinate 228,204,500 downwards.
TAATGTGGAAGACTTATAGACGATCTGTGGTCTGATGCGCGAAAAAGGATAGCGTAAAGGGGCTTGCGCAAGATATTCGGAGTTGCGAGAAAAAGGGGATTTTTCTGCGATATATTTTTCCGCGCGAAAAGTAAATTTTTGCGCGCAATAGGAGGGTTTTGCGTGAAAAGGGTTGGTGTTTTGCACAATTGTCAGTAAGTTTTATCCGCACGTTCTGGTTATCCGGTTCTGTGCGTTCTGTGCGTTCTAGTGCATCTATTTCGGACATCGATGCAAGCAGAGTCTCTTGCTGAGCAGAGGCAAAGACTTCAATGCAAATCTATTGAAGAGACCTTCAAGTCTATAAACTGAGTGAGACTTCACCAACGGCAGTGAGATAGGGGGAGTCAACGGGAGTGACCCGAGGGAAGCATTGAGCAATCCTTGAACCTTTGTAAAGGCCTGGGACAGAGTGACTGTGCCCAAACAATTCTAATCCACATCTTGTGAAGATTAGTGGAATTTGGTACGACCGGAAACTTGTCAGCATATGCTCCTTGGACGTAGCCCTTAGTGGTGAACCAAGTAAAAAGTTTTGTTACCTCTCTGTGCATGTGAATGTTTGCATTCTAATCATAATCATCATACAGGTTTAACAAGTTCCTCCCAACGTGGGAACAAGATCCACAACAATAAAAGAAAAAGTTGTCACCCTGATTCACCACTCCCCTCTCAAGGTGTCCTGGGGTCCTTCATATATTTCCCATAAAAACTCAAGTTGAAGAAGGAAATTATGTATGATGTTCATATCTCATCCTTCTCTATTCATCCAGGAAGCAGTAAGGTGTATATGGATTTGAAGAAAAATATCCAGTGGGATAACATGAAGATGAATATTGTTGAGTTTGTATCTCAATGATTGGTATTCCAACAAGTCAAGGCATAATTATAGAAGTATAAGGGTAAAATAAAACTATTTCCCATAATAGTATGGAAATATGAAAACATAACAATGTATTTTTTGGTAGGAATCACTAGAAAACCTAATGTTAATAATGGAATCTTAGTGGTAATTTATCACCAAACAAATTAAGCTAATTTCATTGCTATAAATGAATATATATATCTTGACCAAATCACCACGATATACTTAAGGGATTTGGTAAGACTACTTGTAGTTACAGTGTCTAATATTTATGATCTTGATCGAAGGTTTACCTAGGGGTTTTGGAGAAACCATCAGTAAGTGTTGGATAGAGAAATGAGCATCAACACTATTTATCACCCTCAGATAGATGGTTGGTCTGAAAGGACCATTAATACTATGGAGGATATGCTAATATCATTTCCATGGATTTCCATGTATGTTGGGACTACCACCTTACTCTAGTGGAATTATCATATAATAATAGTTTCCGTTATAGCATTCAATTTGAACCTTCTCAGGATCTGTATGAGAAGAGATTTCATACTCTAAAATGAAAGGATAATGTCTGATGGAGGAAGCAAATGGGACCTAATATTATCCAATAAATTATAGATAATGTTCAAACTACTCTGTATCAACATGGAATAATGTCCTGAGGTTTCGGATAAATGCAATGTTTTTCCAAAATACATCAGCCCTTTTGAGATCCTTGGTTTCATCGAAGCAATGGCCTATTTACTAGCACTACCACATAACCTATCTTAATTACATGATATGTTCCATGTGTACCTATTATAGAAGTACATACCAGAGCCCTCATATTTACTGAATTCAATAGTGGTATTTTTGGAGAATGATCTTATGTATGATGTGAAGCCAATGAAGATCTTAAATTATAGAGAAAAAGTTCTACAAAATAAGATAATTCAACCGGTCAAAGAGTTGTTGTATAACCACAAGGTTAAGGAAGAAAAATTGGAACTAGAATAGGTGCTGAACCATAAGTTACATCATCTATTTTATTTTATGAAATGAAAATTTATATAGTGAAATTTTTTAAGGGGAATAATGTAAAGACCTAAAACATTATAAATTAAAATCAATTTTAGAATGAATAAATTCTTTAATAAGTAATTTTTCTATAGAAAATGTATTCACTAATTTTGTTATTATATATTATATTATATTTAAAAGACTACTATTAATCATAACCATAGATAATATAGTTTTTTTATGGTGTCGTATGAGAATTATATGTTATGGGTTATGATAAAGTCTAATTGACATGGACATTAAATGTGATGGTCTCGACCAGTAGGATTGTACCCTATGAATCCCATTTATCAGAGCTTCCAAGGGAGATAAAATCACTGGCATTTTCCTTCACCAATCCGAAGATGAGATTCAACAAATAAAGAAAAAGATAATCCGTTTATGGTAGAAATCTAATATTATTAGGAACACGGCCCAAACTACGTTTCTCTAACCACCCAATGAAAAACTTACCAGCACACACCTTACCCTTATGGAACTCCCTGATGTAATAAAGGGATATGTATATATACCATACCAATATGAATTATTAAATTTTTTTCTTAATAATATCATGATTATATTTAACCATTTTTATTATTACTCTTTGAATAATAAAATTATGAATTTTATAAAAACTAGATTTTATTAAGATGAACCACAAATTGTATTTTGGTAAATATATTTTTTCAATCAAGACACACTTTCAATGACATAAATAATTTCTGAAATAAAATATATTTTAATAAAATATTATTATTATTAAATAATATTTATTAAATATAAATGATTATAATATTTCACAATGTCAAATGTAATTATTTATATGGGTCGGAAAATTGTTATTGTTAAAAAAAATATTTGTCAATAAAAATATATTTTTTATTTAAAATTGTAAATTATCGTATTTAAATATTTCATTGATAAAATAAATATTATTTTTTAAAATCAAAACATCGAAAATTTTCCAACAGTTAATTTTTAATAATTTTATGAGACATTCAAATTTTTAGGTAAAAATTAAATATGACACAATTATATGTTTTGTATTATAACATCTTAAAATAAAAAAGGTGATATAACAAATACTGTAAAGAATATACATGAACATAATTATGTTTCCTTTTTAAAATAATGTGTTTTAAAATTTATTTGATTAATTTTATAAAACTTTAATGAATTTTCCAAAACCTATATTATATTTGATGGTTTTAAAATTAATTAATTATAGACATGACTCACTTCCACGTCTCAATGGGAATTATTTTAATGATTTAGGTTCATGGAATTTTAAAATAGTTAAAATCACTCCACTTTGGTAGAAAAAATGGACAAAAACCATAGTAAGGTTTGTGGTTTTGATTATTTTATTATATAGAGTCCCAAATATAATTTTAGAAATTAATAAATATGTATCCTCTCTTTTTTGATATATTTCCTCCCAAAATATCATTCCTTTTCACTACAAACCCAAAAATAATTAGTTAAATCTGTAATTATTTCTTGATATCCCTCCCAAGGTTCCCCCAATATCTTAATAAACACCTCCTAGTCTTTTAAAAGTTCCCTCCCAAGGTAATGGATCATATCATCCTCTTTATTCTGGAATATCCTTTATATAATCCCATTTTAATTCAAATTTTTTATGTTGTTATATATTTATAAACATCCCTATTACATTCCTAATTTTTCCAAAGTAATTATAGAACCCTTTCTCTCTCATTAAACCCTTCTATAATCCTTTATGTACACCTGTTAATCTGCTGAAATTGTCCTATGATTTTCCATGTCAAACATTTGTATAGTGAATTCCCATCTATATTTCCACTCAAGGGTGTTCACATGGTTGTACGTATCCTTCATTTCTTTGGGGATTTATATTTATATATCCTACGCTCCTAAATTATGGTGTTAAAATTTATGAAATATATTACTATGTTGTATGATCTATGTAGCGCACTTATACATATAGAAGATATGAAAGTGACGGGTGGGCCCATAACTATATAGACCACTAATTAATTGGGTTAGGTTTTTATCCTGATATAACATGTATGGTGTAAAAGAGGTTATCCTAAGAAAAAAATGTTAATTTTTCATGGGGGTTATCCTTGAATTATGTTTATTATGTCATGTTTTATTTTGTTTTCACATACCTATGTTGCATTTATGTTATCATGTTATATAATGCATCATTGTAAAATATTATGATTCTCACCCCTAAAATGTTACCCTGATATGCCTCTAAGATCATATGTACAAATTTACATTTTTCTATGTTTTTTATTACCATATTAGGCTTTATATCTCACCCTTTTCTTATGTACATCCCCAGATTATCACATGTAGTTTAGAAATATCCATGGAATATAAGAAAATGTTTCAGTGTTTTTAAACAATAATATTGTATCCATGCTTCAATTTAATGTTCTATGTACATAATTTCCCAAATAAACTAGGACTCATGATCTTCTTGGGTTATATAAATTGTATATTTATTAAATAAATCATGAATTAAGGTGTAAAAAATGTGAGTTATCATACTGATCCCAACACCTTTGAGAAAAAAAAAATGCTATAGAGATAATAGATTTCCACACATTAACCCTCTATAAGATCACATAAATTCCCTTTTATCTATACTTACAAAAAATAATATGGAACTAAATAAACACAATTAATAATTAGATTTATAAATATAGGATCAGAACGAAGATGATAACCGTAGTAAGAAAAGATCATTCAACATGGTCAAAGGATTTAGTCATATATAATTAAATCATAATTTTTTAACATACATACCATCACCATTGGAATGGAAAAAACCGATGTGACATTAACCATCGGTGACATACCTAAGAAATAAAAGGTTGGAAATAAATGTAAATAGATTGCTAAAATGTTTGGGGATTGTTTTTCCCTTTAATGGACAACAACCTATAAAAATAAAATTAAAACAACTAAACCAAAATGTATGATTCATGAAGTATAAACAATAAAACTGAAGTGGAATGCTAATAAAACAACATTATCAAAGTAGAATAAAAAATTTATTACAATTAAAACTAATAAAAATGATTGATTTTTTGAATAAAATAGATTAAAAATTCAATTTTCGAATCCTATGAATGCATGTCGCATGGTTAGGTTTTATGTATTAACAAACCTTATGCCAACCGTGAGAGTGCTACTATAAAACACCAATGGGTCTCATATTTGTGTCACATGGTTAGAAAAAATGTACACCAACTATATCAGGTTAGTGTCCCAAAACGTAACATTTGCATGGTTAGTCACAAGGTTTGGAAAAAAAGTAGCCTAAACATGTGCCTTCCAAAAAACTCTTCAATTCTTATACACAATTTCATAGAGAAGTTGTATGATTTACACTAACTATTCTAAAATCATAAACCCTTAAAAACTCCCAAAACACACTAAAACCAACCAAAATCTCCAAAAACTCAACCCATAAATTATATATCATCAAAATAATAAAACTATCATGTACATAAAATTGAGGGTGTTGCATCCCAAAAAATTAATTTTTCATCAGTTTTGAACCAAAAAACTATCACTTTTCTCCTTTTAGACTAAAATCTTGAACTAGAGGAATCTTGTAGGTTTTTTGGATAATCCTCTCCCTATAGAACAAATTTTCAATTGATATAACCTCAATGGATCTCCATAATATATGGTTAGTCTATGTTTTATATCTTTGTTTCTAGATCTATTCATCTCCACTCATATGAAATGTTATATGTGATCTATAATGCGTATATCTATGGTCTATAATGTGTTTTTGATGAGATCATGATTGGATATATTAAAGGAAAAAAAATTCAATCCTAGATCTAGTGGTTTCATTTTTTCGTTCTTCAATTTCATCAACCATTATGAGGTGGGTGTCTTCTCATTTTTCTCCAGATATTCTATAATTAGAAGCCTTATATTTTATTAAATTAATTTCATGGATTTGAAAACGATACTTTTGATGATTTATTTAAGGAAACCTCTTTTGGGTTTTTATGTAACAAAAATTGGAATTTGGATGGTTTTTGGAAAACCCCTTTGATGCAATTTTTTAAATTATGGTTCTATTTAACACAAAAAATATGTTTGATTAAAATGTTAAAATGTCAGAATAGATTTATTTGAAATAATTAGATGTGATAAATTTTAATATATAGAATAGTTGATGTTCATTTTCATTGGATATAGACTTTTAATAGTGTGTACCGATGAACTGGAGGCATCAAAAGGATTATTATCAATGAACTACTTGGTTGATAGATGATTTACCACTCATGAGTATTTGGGATATTATGGCATGCATGTGTGTCTACATGTGTGAATTTGAAATTGATATTACAATTGGAATAAATGAATGATTTCTTTAATTTAATTTAATTTAAATTGGTAAACCATCTTTATATATAATTTTCTCTCTTTGTTTTGTTTTGGATTATATTTTTAATTGTGTGATAATGTAATCAGGTCCCAAAGGCATCAGTTGTGAAGTATTTTCATTGAATCCTTTTTGGTATTATTACACACCCTTTTTATATGTACATTAGTGTTTATACAAATTTTTTTCTTCATGGAATCGTTAAATGAAAGGTTTCTTACTTCTCTAGTGGTGCATCATGATGCTAATTTCTAGGTATGCTGATTCGAGATTAGATTTCTCTTATGTAGTGGTTGGAGTGATGCCACATCAGTGTTGTTTTTTTGGGATGTATTTCAATTTTATTTGGTCTATGTGTTACACATTTTTATTAATACTATGATATTGGTGTTTTATTTGTAATCCATTTGACTTGAATTATTTATACATTATGAATCATATAGTTTGGTTTTGTTGTTTTTATTATTGTATTTTCGTGTGGTTTTATTTAATATAAAAATCATCCCATACATTTTAATAATCCCTTATCATTAATTGCTATCCTTTATTGTCTTGGTGGATAGTGTCACCTTATCTCTTTCCAATTAAGTGTTTAGGATCGATATATTACCCATACACCCCACAAGACCACTCCTATTATTTTTTTATATAATGTATATTCTTAAAAGAAAAAAAATATCATTGGAAATCAACCTACCTAGAATAAAATCCCTCTATAGAGGCAAAATAATATGAGGAAACACCTAAAAAGGTTTTCAAAAATATTTTCTATGATTTTATAAATCAAAATAGACACAGTAATTGGTAAAAAATCATTATCCTGAGAAGGAATCCTAATGTTGGTAACAAACATAGTATGAATAAAATTAATACATGAATGCATAATTCCTGAATAAAATAATAAAATCACATCATCAGTGAAATATTTCAAAAAATATATTGGAATTTTTTTAGGGGGATGAGTCACACCATTAGAACCATATACATTATATGGATCCATTTGATAAAGATCCATGCTAACTTCTATGATTGAATAAGAATATAGGATCTAATGATTCAAAGCACCAGACACCTTTATTTCTAAAAACATTAAAGTGACATCCAAATAAAAAATAAAATGAAATGTAAAAACATCAGTATACTAGTTATAAAAAATAATAATTTCCATCAAATTTACCTCCCTAGACCCAATTTCAATATGTATACTATGAATAAAATTATTTTTTACCTTAGAGATTTTGTGGTATAGAAACACTGAGTATTTCCATCACCATATTTAAACTAAAATTTTGGTGATAATTTCCACTAAATCTATTCCTCCCATTGCAGGTACTCATTCACCTCAAAATAAATATACCTATAACATACTAAAAATTGTTCTTATTTAAATAACGGAGCTCTCCCTTATATTTAAATTTTATATTGTTTTATAATATGATCACATAGATAGACATTTAATTTTCTTAAGAACATTTAACATATTGTGTTGTTATAAACTAGTACAAATATGAAATATAATGGCTTAGAAAAAAATACTAGAAAGAAGAAACACTTTATTTCATTGTATAGTAATGTTATATTAGGTCTAATAAATTAACCAATATCATAAAAAATATTTAAATTAGAAGAAAAATAGATTATAAATACTGTGAAATATAGATATCTAGACTGATTCAATACCCTATAATCATTTCACCCGAGAACATAACTATAATAGTGGAAAAGAGAGTTAGTGAAATTCCAAAGGATCAATGACAATCAGGGAAAGGGGTGAATCAATTGTTTACTTTTTAAAAAATTGTTCTTTAGGGAAATTAACCCATTAAACTTGTTATATTTTATTGCTTATCAAATTTTATAAAATTAAAATCCATTAATAAATAAAAAATTAATCATGGTACATGTGATTTACAAGGTTTTTCTTTAATGTGAGAACCTATATCCTTGCCATAGATATTCCCATGGTTCTATGGAAATTCACTATAATAAAGAAGTGAATACTACTTGTGTCAACTCCCATTAGATACCTTATATCTCCATATAAGAATTGTTATATTGACACCCTTTAGTTTACTATTTTTTTCCTACTAACAATTTGAACCAAAAAAATTGAAGCAGAGAAACTTTTTTGTCCACTTCAATCTATACAAAAACATAATCTGATGTAGCTAGGTATGATGAACAGCTGTTCAATGAACCCAAATCCAATACTACTTTTTCTATTTGTTCCTATATAATAAAATAGCACACCTCAAAAAACTTACCAAATCTTAGACTGTTATCCTCAGCCTGATTATCTTTATCCAGTAAACTGAACATTCCTTAATCTGATGTTCTTATTAGAGTTCTATATATGGAAAATATTCTTCATCATGAAACAAATTTGGTGGGAAAACACATTTCTAAAACCAATTCTATAAATTATCATCTTTTACATAATGTTGAATAGTGTACAAAAAAACTATAATTTTAAATTCTATTTATTGGGGGCCATAAATATTTAAGGTGGGAAACTAAAATTATTATAATACTCACAAAAATTCACTTATCTCTGAATTTTACTCACATTTGATCGTCATATTTGACAACATCAAAGCTTCTCATATATTTTCGTGTCTTATCCAAAATTCGGGAATTTTATAGAACATGTCAATTATCAACATTACATGAATGAGAACTTTTCAAAATATTTTTTCGGAATTTAATAATCCAGAACATCATAGTCTGGATCTCTATTCATCATGTCAATTATTTTGACCCAAAAGAAAAGAAAAGAAAATTATATATTTATTTGACAGTCTAGGCCAAATGAAAAAAATTACAAAATGGTTGAAAAATAAATATACTTTAGAAACATTCAACCACTTTCAAGTATAAATTTCACCGCATCTTGTGAAACATCATCTTTCTTACACATCCATAGTATAATATAACTTCTCAGTTATATAGATCTTCTCATTAATATAATACTTCTCAGTACAATAGAAAATCTCAGTCTAATGGCCCTTTTGATGGTGCTTCTGGAAAATGTTAATTTTTGGAAACTCTATAAAATTTTAACATCTATTTTCTTCCTCTAACTCCAACTCATATCATAAATTATTCATGATTTTTAAGAACATGAATCTACATAAATCATCATATTTCTATGATATGGATTGTTATTATCTTTCAAACATTCAAAAAATTATTACATAAAATCTTATCATTATCTTCACCAAACAAATTTTCTTCAATAAACAACCTTTCATTATCTCAACAGACAAATTTTTTATCATCTCAGAAAAAAAAATTCTTCATCTTGGTGAACAAATTCTCTTCAAAAACATCTTTTCATCATCTTACTAAAAAACTTTATTTCAATAACTTCTGACTTTCATAATTTAACAAGTTCTAACTCAATATTTTCTTTGTATAATGTGTTTAATATGTAAAAATAATCCGTATTTCTCACATATGATGAGATGATCCGGATATGTTTTGTTTGATATACATATTTTAAAAACACATACTTTATCCTAATTCACAATAAATTCTAAAAAAAATTAAAAACATTCAACAACACAACCTTCACATAATTTTTTAAAAAAGTTATATTTTAAAAAGTTAGTTGTCAACGGAGAAAATATTATTAAAAAAACATGACAACAGATCTTCAATAACACCATTTAAATTTATAAGAAAATCTCATTATTATCATTAATAACTTTTTCAACTCATCATTTTTCAACTCATTGTTTTTCACAACTAATATTTGTGAACAAATCATGTTTCTTGAATTTTACCAAAACACAGAATTTCTCAAAAGATAATGCCCGCACATCACAATACTGGATAAAGTAATGATTTTCAAGGAATTACATCCCTCAATGGAAAGCATGTTTGAATCCATGTAATGATAAAATTCAACTCACTTTTAACATTTCCTCTCACTTTTTTATCTCCCCAATTTTATTATAACCCCAGCTTTAGATTCTTTTAAGAATGAAAATTAATTCTATATCCCTTATAGGATAATGTTGTTAAAATTATCCCTCTTTTAAACATAATTTATATCACATTATGGGACTTACTGAATTTTTCTAGTAATTCATTGGTAGAGGCTAAACCTAAAGTTTCCTCCTCAATTCCAAAAATAACTATTTTTTCATTTCTTTTGTGATGATATCGACAATATGATATTTTTTCAAAATGTATTCCAGCAAAACATCAACAGCAGTAAAATTTAATTTTATAATGTGAAACTTGATATTAATATGTGTTGACATTTATTGTTGGACAGTATTTTTTGAAAGATCAATTTCACTCTAATTATCACAATATTCTTCAATGGTTTTCTAAAAATCATCTATTACAAATTATGGTCGAACTTTTATGCAAACATTTTGGGTGAATTCCGGTATAGTAGCAACATATTCTTATTATACTATTCTCAATGTTACTGAACTCTATTTATTACAATTCAAACTCACAAAACATTCTATTAAGAAAAATGTTCCTCCAAAAGTTGATTTAATGTCATTGTGATCACCAGGTCAATAAACATCAATATAGACCTGAAAGTTTATTTCACAAATTCTTTTTTTATAATAGCCCATGATTTTTTTCCTTTAACATATATAATAATTCTATTTGATTACAACATATGTGATTATTTAAAATATATTTAATAACTTTCACACTAATTCACAACATAAACAATATTATATTATGAGGTTGTGAGATGAAGAGAACATTCTATCAGATTCCAAAAAAATTATGATTCACACATTTTCCAATTTAATATTTACTAAAATTTGTGCACATTTAAATGGGAGATGAAAATTATTTGGATTATTCCATAGAAAATTTTTTCACAATTCCCTGTAATACATTTATTGAGATAATAAATTGTATTTTTATTTTTTTTTAAATGTAAACCTATGTGGAAATTTAATTTGAAAAACATAGTAATCTGAAAATTCATAATCACTTATTTTGAAAATTCATTTCAATTTTTTTATTTTTCTGAAGAAAAAATTATATAATCCTTATAAACAAATTACAATTAGTGTATAGATGTTAACATCTTCCACACATTAGTTTCAATCAACTTTTCCATTAGAAAAATTCAAAATACTCAAAAAAATGTCACATTTTGAATACTAAAATTGTGGGGCTTGTTTTAAACCATACAATGATTTATTGAAATTAGAAACATTTCTTCCATCATTATCATCAAAAAATGGATAATGTTGTTTAATATAAACTTTTCCTTTAATATCATCATTTAGAAAGGATGACCTTGAATCCATTTGATAATCATTATAATTTTATTGTGCATCCACTTCTAGAAAAATTCTAATAATTTCTAATCATGAAACTTGGGTAAATGTTTCTTAAAAAATGAAAACTTCTACATTTGCATATCCTTTTTAAAGAAGACTTTTTTTTATTTCTTGAAACTTCTCCATGTTCATTTAACATGTTTTTTAGAATCCATTTCGTTCCAATAACATTTATATTTATCTAAATAGAACAAGTTCCCAAGTATTTTTTCTCAATATTATCTAACTCTTCTTTAATTTCATCATCCAATTCTTTGTGTTCAACTACTTTTGAATGTAATTATAGTTAAACTTTTGAAATGAGTGATGTCTGATTTTATAATATCAATCTTATTCTTTTCTAAATAATAGCTTTTTGATTAAAAATATTATTTTCAGTTTCAATATGATTTTGTAAAGTAGTAAATTTAATATTTCACTTCCATATTCACTTTCCACATTAAATTATTCTATGATTATTGAAAATTATTTTTTGACTCACATTCACTTTTTGTATATTTAAGGGAGAACTATACTAATGTTTGATTCTGTTATTTATAATCTACAATTACAAATCCTTACATAGGAATTCTGTATCATTATTTATTCTCAACTTTATTCTATAAAACCTCATTTCTCTATCAACATCTTTTTTGGAGAATCTGAACATCTCTACAACCTCTTACTTGTGTTTAACAATCATGATGTTGTTCATTTGAGATAAATCATCAATAAAAGTGAATAATTACAAATATAATATTGTTTTCTTATGTATAATAATCCCAATGAATCAGAATGAATATGATTATGTGGTCTGTTAGACTGAATCTTAACTTTTTTATGACTTTTATTAGTAATTTTCCCTTTTCTGAGAAGTTATAAAAACATCTTCTTCTCTTGTATTTAATTATGTAAAATTTTGAACATGGTAAAAATTATAAAACTTTTTCGTAATTATATTCCAATGGAGTCTAAGTCTTTGATTCACTAACTTGTTCTCATCCTTATCATTTATATAACAAGAGATATCTGGTTCTCTAATTTGAAAAACAATTCCACTAGTTCTCTCTCCTATTGTAAAATATTATCCAACTTCCACACTATTGGTGATATAATAATACTTTCTGATGATCAATTATTTTTCATCATCAAAAAGTTTAATTACATTAAGTATGTTATTTTTTATCCCATAAATAAATAGAACATCCTTATATTTAAAATTTTCTAAATCAAACACATTAATTTTGTTTCATATGATTTTTAAGAAACTATAATTTCCCAAGGAAGAAACCCCTCAATCATGATTTCTAGAATCTTTTACGATTTTGAGATCACCTGTCATGTTTTATGAACAACCACTATCACGTTTACATGATTTTTTCTTTTTTACTTACTTTCAAATCGGTCTCAATAACAAACTCTCTTTCTTCAACTATCTTCTTTCTAGATTCCTTTTTTTAAACTATAATAAAATTATTATAAAATAATATTCAATGATTTTACAAAAATGTAACCATTTTTATCACATATTCCATAAAATTACTCTATAAAATAAAACTGAATTTTTGTTAGAAATTTTCTATTATCATTAAATTTTACTTTTCTTACTCCCTATGATTTAGGAAATTTTATCATTCTACTTCCACCATTTCTTCCACTCAGTTTAATAATATTTCCTAGAAAATACATGTTATGACAACATTTGTAAGATATAAGGCCATAAATTATATAAAACCAACCAAACCTATCAAATCATGGTTTTTTATAGAATAACGAGCTTTCTATGTAATAATGTGGTCGAGGACCAAAACATATTTCACCTTAAGTTACTCCTTAGCATGTGAAGAATTTCCTCAGGGATTAATTATAACTACCCATACTTTACATACATTGTTAATACTTCAAAATTGAAGCACACTTATTACAACATATGACAAAACCACAAAGGACCGTATAGGTATAGTGTCTTTAGAAACTGGGAAACATAAACAACTGGTTCATTAATCTTCTACAGTGTCTCCCATTTATTTCATCATATCTAGGGTCCCTTTTAGCATTTTCTACTTAATATCCATCTTCCTGACCTGGGGAAAAGAAAACAAAAAAAAGGTGATCTCAAATGCCCAGCAAGGGAAAATAAAGGAAATAAAAATCATATCATATCTTTTTGAAAATCATAACCTGCAAAAGAGATCATAATATCTTAACATGGGATAAATCATAGAAGTGAAAATGAGATCCCAATAATCATAACATGAAACTTGAAACTTTGTGGCATGCACACATAATCATGGAAAATCATTTCTTGTTAGTCATGACTCATTTCCAAGACAATCTTAGTGGATAGAGTCCCTTTCTGAACCGAGTCACCCTCGTTCCAGTCTTGTTTCACTGAACCAGTATAACCTACCATTCCAGCCATGTCTATCTCATGAGATATAAAATCTTTACCCAATGCATTGGAGGGAGATATAGGTCCCACCCATCTTATAATGAATCCTTTCTTATGTGTGCCACATAATCATAAACCATACATCATAGCGTAACCCATGTAATAAAAATAGAATTCTTAAACAACATGACATCATAAAACAATTCATATAAGATAAAGGAATTCATAAAAATATTTCCATCACAACATAATCAAATCCATGTAATAATAGGGATAAAAATAGAACCCTTTTATTATTTTAGATGGAAAATAATTTTGATAAAATACTTGAACTCCATTCTTGAGGAAAATGTCCTTTCTACTTCAAAAACATTTTTCCTTTCTTAACATGTCATACGACTTTAAAATAAAATAAGTTGATTAAAAATAAACTTGAAAACTTATAAAGGAAGATTCTTGGAAATAATGTTTTAAAAATCCATTCATGCCGTATAAGTTAAAAAAACATTCTTCGTACCTTTTTCGGAAAAGTCAAAAAGTACCTCGTACGAAAAAACGACAAAATATTCCTTTCATATTCTTTACTAAAAACTCACCGAAGGGTAAAATTGGATTTAAACTATTGTAAGTGGATGGAAACAATATTACATATTGAGGGAACATGGATGTGGATGATAAAATACACCCCAGTAAATACTTACGAATAAACAATCTCAGATAAAAATGAGATTGTGATATTTCCCTTACCTTAGGTCTGATTTGCTTTGTACGTGTCTGAAGCTCCTGTATAACGGTTTAAATAATGTTATTTACTTATTCCATAATCATACATATTGATATGATATCATATATGGTCATATTCTTAGCTTCTTGTTAGTAATATTTCATTGTTACATGTTACTCGGGTCCTTATTGCCTTTTGTTCTTATGCGTGTTTTTCCGAATAAATTCTTATTCTCCTTTTAAGGTTATAGATACCTTATATGAATAATGGTATTAGTGTAACATATATCATATTTATTCATTCAATTCATTTATATAATTACTATGTAATGATGATCATGTAGAACGAGTCGCATCACATCGTGGAGACGGTATTACGTACGTACGCACGAGTGATGATATCGTTCCTATGATCGTGGAACTGTATTGGAGTATATATATATTATTTCAGTATCAATATTACTTTATAATAATCATAAATATTTTCTCATTACACCATTATACCCATCCTTGTAAGGTGATGGTGGAAAATAGATTACACCACAGCGTGGAGACGGAATTCCGTACGTACGCACGCGCGGTGATTTCATTTTTCCGTAGGATGGATAGAAGGTTAATTAGGGTTGTTTCATATTTATAATAACATATCAGTATGTAAGTAATACTGATGTTATTACTTTATCATGAAACAACTAAAGAAGAAGTTGAAGAAGAAAGAAATTGAAAAGATCGGTAATGGATATTACCTCTTCTTTGGAACGCCTCTTTGAATCCTCCACTTAGGGAACTAAGATTGGTCTTTGAAGAAGACCAGGACCTCTATAATTATTCTAGGTAAGTGGAGAGGAGAAAATGGCAGGGTTTGGCCGAGCTTGAGTGCTCAAATTGGTGTGAGGAGGAGGGGGAGGAGGTGCCCTTTTATAAGGGAGGAGAGGGGCACCTTAGGAATATCTCAAAATATTATTTTATATTAAAGTCAAAATCGGTTTATAATGGTTCCAAAGGGTCTTATTTCGAAGCAAAAGTGGGGATGGGTCTAAATCCTATCAACCAATAGGATTTAGACAAGTTTAGGGTATTATTTTAACCTTATCAATTAGATTTAACTCTAAGTTAAATAATTTAACTTTTACCGTGTCTTTTTGTTTTCTTTCACTATATGGTTAATACACTTACTATAACATGCCAAACGAATCCCAAATTGTTTATTATTAATATATATATCCTTATCTAAGTCATTTGGCCGAACCTTAGATTTTTAGGAATAAAATAACAATTAGTATTATAATATTTGATTTAAAAACTATTTTGTGTCAATTTTGACACTATTTGATATTTGATTTTTGTGAAAGTCATAACAGAATTATATGTTCGAACCAAGTTGATTAAATCAACACTAATATATCATATTAACCTATAAAATTAGTTTAATTCATAAAAAGTCTCAAATTACATTTATTTTGGTGTTTATAACATCAATTATGTCAATATTTATTAATAAGATAATTACTGCATCATCATTGTGTCATAAATAAATTAAATTATTTAATGTCTAAAAATTACAAATAAAATACCATTATATAGGAAATATTTTTATATTTCTAATGAATATTTATAGTCTAATTTATCTTATGTATAACCCCATATTAAAAATGCTTTACTTATTAAACATTGATTTTAACTATTTTAACCCTTCATTAAATAAATTAATAATAAATGTCCTAATCTAACCCAAGTGGGACTAAATAGTCATATTTTATTCCTAAATTTGTTTTTGGTCGAATTAAACTTATCCAATAGAATTAGGACATGTGTTAGGGTAATAATAATGTCGTCTTTACCATTACTTACCCTATTTACTTTTTACCGTGGTAAAAAAAGTAAAAAGTTACTATTTACCAAGAATTTATTTTTATCTCATTGAACCACATTTTACTTACTGATATCAACCGTGTCTGTCGTATTTTCGAAAATCCATTCACAGAAGTGGTAAAATTATGTTTTATGCAAAAATTCAGTTTTTAACCTACCACTTAGTGGTTTCACTATTCATCAAAAATTGAAAGTTTTCAGAAAAATACCAAAATTTCACCCTAGGCTAATTTCGGTATTCCGAATCCAAAAATGAAGTCCATTTTGAAAAATAAAATTTATAAATTTTCAAAAAGTGGTTATTACTATTCATAACGGCTAGTTTTAATAATATTTTAATAGCATATCGTTGTTTAGTGAAACTCGGTATTGCTTACGACGCAAGCTATCGAGGAGGGTCGTGATTGCGTGTAAAGTAAGCCAAGCAAGTGTGTAGTGAAAGATTCCTTTGATGATATATATAAAAACAAAATATTACTCATAAAAATCTCGGGTGTTACATTCTACCCCCCTTAAAAAGAATTTCGTCCTCGAAATTCGTCACTTTGTAACAAACAGATGAGGATACTTCTCCCTCATCATATCCTTAAGCTACCATGTAGCTTCTTCAAGTTGGTGGTTCCTCCATAAAACTTTCACCAAGCGAGTGGTCTTGTTTCGTAGGACTTTTTCGCTACGATCCAGAATCTCTATCGGTTGTTCTTCATAAGAAAGATCTTACTCCAGCGGTACAACTTCTGAGCTGAGTACATGTGAAGGATCTGGTATGTAAGTTCTCAGGAGAGATACATGGAACACATCGTGAACTTGAGAGAGATTCGGTGGAAGCACCAATCGGTAAGTTACCTTCCCAACACGATCTAGTATTTCGAAAGGACCGATATATCTAGGGCTCAACTTCCCCTTCTTTCCAAATCTCATAACCCTCTTCCAGGGAGATATTCGTAAGAACACTTTATCACCCACTTCAAACTCTAGGTCTTTTCTTCGGTTGTCGGCATAACTTTTCTGTAAACTCTGAGCTGCTCTTATGTGTTGTTGAATAGATCTGACCTTTTCTTCCATTTCATCAACGAGATCAGGTCCTAATAGCTTTCTTTCCCAAACTTCATCCCAGCAAGTTGGAGTCCTGCATTTCTTTCCATAGAGAGCTTCATAAGGAGCCATCTGAATACTGGAGTGAAAGCTATTATTATAAGAAAACTCCACCAAAGGTAGGTGTTGATCCCAACCTCCTTTGAAATCCATAGAGCATGCTCTCAACATATCTTCTAGGGTTTGAATTGTTCTCTCAGACTGACCGTCTCTCTGGAGATGATAAGCAGTGCTGAAACTCAACTCTGTATCCAGAGTATGCTGAAGACTTCGCCAGAACTTCGAGGTAAATCTCAGATCCCGATCAGATATAATAGAAAGTGGTACTCCATGAAATCTTAGCACTTCCTTTACATATATCCTGGCAAGCTGATCTAGAGATAAATCCTCTCTAATAGCATTGAAGTGTGCAGACTTTGTAAGACGATCAACTATGACCCAAATAGCATTATTTCCTTTGGATGTTTTAGGAAGTCCTGTGACAAAGTCCATAGTGATGTTTTCCCATTTCCATTCGGGTATGGGTAATGGTTGTAACATCCCCTTAGACTTCTGTCTCTCAGCTTTAACTTGTTGACAAACCAAGCATCGAGAGACATATTCAGCAATATCTCTTTTCATGCCATCCCCCCAGAAGTACTCTTTCACGTCTCTATACATCTTCGTGCTTCCAGGATGAATAGAGAATCATGAACTATGAGCCTCATCCAGCAGCTCCTTCTTTAATTCGGGGATGGGATGAACACAAACCTGATTCCTGAACTTTATTATCCCATCACAGTCAAGGTTGAATTCAGGAACATTTCTCACCTTCTTTTGTAACTCGACATCTTCTTTCTGTGCCTCTTTAATCTTCACATGTATAGATGGTTGAACATTCATTTGAGAAAGAAAAGATTTTTCCCCTTCCATTATAATTCCAAGATCCATCCTTTGTAAATCCATAAATATTGGATCTTTTGTGATCCTCATCATGGATAAACTAGCATGGTCTTGTCAACTTAATGCATCTATCACCTTGTTTGCTTTCCCAGGGTGGTAATGGATTGAGCAGTCGTAATCCTTAATCCACTCCAACCATCTTCTTTGACGCATATTCAACTCCTTTTGTGTGAAAATATTCTTTAAACTTTTATGATCAGTATAAATATCACACCATTCTCCATAAAGGTAATGCCTCCAAATCTTTAATGAAAAGATTACAGCAGCCCACTCCAAATCATGTGTTGGGTAATTTTGCTCATGGATTCTCAACTGTCGTGAGGCATAAGATATCACCATATCATTTTGCATAAGAACACACCCCAATCCCTTCTTGGATGCATCACTGTAGATCACAAACCTTTCACCACTACAAGGCAGTGTGAGCATAGGTGCACTGGATAACCTTCTTTTCAACTCCTTGAAATTCTCTTCACATTCCTCTGTCCAAACAAACTTAACTCCTTTCTGAGTCAACTTGGTGAGTGGATTAGATAATCGTGAAAAATCATTTACAAAACGTCGATAATATCCAGCCAAACCAAGAAAACTTCGGATCTCAGTTACTGTTGTTGGTCTTGACCATCTTTCAATAACCTCTATTTTTGCTGGATCCATAGATATCCCCTCTTTTGAGATTATGTGACCCAAAAATGCAACTTTTTGAAGCCAAAAATCACACTTGGTAAATTTGGCATAAATCTTCTCCTTTCTCAGGGTCTTCAATATAATTCTCAAGTGATCTTCATGATCTTCCTTTCTCTTTGAATAGACAAGAATATCATCTATAAAGACTACCACAAATTGATCAAGATAGTCTCTAAAGACTCCATTCATTAGATCCATGAAGATAGCAGGGGCATAAGTAAGACCAAATGGCATCACTATAAATTCATAGTGTCCATACCTTGTACGGAAAGCCATCTTTGGTATATCCTCCCTTTTGACCCTTAATTGATGATACCATGAACGAAGATCAATATTGGAAAAGTATTGTGCTCCGCGTAGATGGTCAAATAAGTCATCAATGCGTGGGAGAGGATATTTATTCTTGATATTGATCTTGTTAAGTTCTCGATAATCAATGCAGAGTCTCATTGATCCATCTTTATTCTTAACAAATAGAACAGGTGCTCCCCAAGGTGACGCACTAGGGCGTATGAATCCCTTATCAAGATTCTCTTGGAGTTGCTTCTTCAATTCCTGCAACTCAATTGGGGCCATTCTATAAGGTGTCTTTGAAATAGGCAAAGCACCCGGTACGAGTTCTATTGAAAACTCAACTTCACGATTTGGTGGAAGACCTGGTAATTCCTCCGGAAAGACATCATCAAACTCCCGTACGATGGGAATATTCTTAATCGTAAGTTTCTCCCCAACCATTTGAGAAAATAACCTTCATTTAGTGGAATCAAGACCCATAAGATGGAAGGAATTTCCACTGGAAGGTTATATTCATCCTTGCATCGATAGACGATCGTAGATTGATCTGGAATATGAAATGTGACTTCCCTTCTTTGGCAATTGATATGAGCTCCATGTAGAGAAAGCCAATCCATGCCAAGAATCACATCAAATTCCACTAAAGGAAGGATCACAAGATTTGTAGGAAGCACTTTCCCACAAACTTCGATCGGAGAATAATTATAAACTTTTGATGCGACTGTTGTGCCATTAGGTGTTGTCACAGCTAACTCAACATCTAATTGTTGAGGTAATACGGTGATACCCTTAGAAAAATTTTCAGAAATAAAAGAGTGGGTGGATCCAGAATTAAATAAAACATTTGCTACTTTAGAGTGGACAGTAAGTGTACCTTTCACCACTTCGTTATCGTACACCACATCACTGATAGAAATTTCATGTGACTTTCCTTTTTATTTAGCCTTAAGATTTTGTTGACGTCGACCATCATCATCAACCCTTGGATTTGGGCATTGATTGGCATAATGCCCCATCTCCTTGCACTTGAAACATTGAAGTGTATTAGGTTCATTCTGTGTATCCCTTCCTTTGTTTGCATCATTAGACATCTTCTTCCCATTATCGCGGCATTCAAATGTCCGATGACCTTCCTTTCCACATTTGAAACATTTACCTGTCCCTTTAAGACAACTCCCTCCATGTTCCTTTCCACACTTTGAGAATAAGGGAAAGCTCATCTTATTTTCAGTGTGCTCTTTAGATTTTCCTTTGAATTCCATCTTCCTCTTCTTATCAAACCCATGTGACTGATGGGTTACTCCAATCTCTATCTCGACTTTGAGAGCACATCGAACAATTTCCTCGTAGATATTGAAGTCCCTTATGGATAACGCCCTTAGAAGACTTGGTTTTAAGCCACTAAAGAATCGATCGATCTTACTCTCAGGTTGGATAATACTACCAGAAGCGTACCTTGCAAGTCTTGTAAAATTTGCTTCATAGGTTCCAACAGATTCATCATCCCTTTGCTTCAGTTCAAGAAACTATTTCTCCATCTTTGTTCGGAGAATACGAGGGAAGTACTTATTGAAAAATAAGTTCTTGAACTCGTCCCATTCCATAGACTCAATTTCATCCCTTTTCCTCGTATTATTAATAAGATTCCACCATTGATCAGCATCTCCTTCCAAACGATACACTGCTAGGATGACTTTATCATGTTCATAACATTGAAGAACTGAAAATATCTTTTCAGTAGTACTAATCCATTGTTCAGCAACTAATGGATCAGTAGACCCGCTGAAAGAAGGTGGACACTGCCTCATGAAGGATTCAAAAGAATGTTGCTCCTTCCTTTGCTCGTTTGGAAGTCCTGCATGATTCATAGCTTGAGAAAGTTGTGTGAGCATGGCTACAAGATATTGCATTCTAGCTCCCATATCGTTTGGTTGCTCAGGGGGACAATCATTGCATTTCCCATCGCATTCCGCATTAACACGGTTCCTTCGGGTTCTAGCCATTGACTAAAACCAAGAAGAATAGTGTGAGAAACACTAATTATAGTAGGAAAACCACATAATCAAGAATAAAATTTCACACATAAGGTCTTATCCTAGGGTATTCATGGCCATTTCTAAAACACTAAGATTGTGTTCTATGCTTAGACTTATCCTTAGGGTTCTTACTAAGGCTTTCACATCCTAGTTTCCAAAGGTTGACTATACCTTTCCTCTGATACCAACTATAATGACCCATACTTTACATACATTGTTAATACATCAAATTTGAATCACACTTATTACAACATATGACAAAACCACAATGGGCCGTATAGGTATAGGGTCTTTAGAAACTGGGAAACATAAACAACTGGTTCATTAATCTTCTATAGTGTCTCCCATTTATTTCATCATATCTAGGGTCCCTTTTAGTATATTCTACTTAATATCCATCTTCCTGACATGGGGAAAAGAAAACAAAAAAAGGTGAGCTCAAATGCTCAGCAAGGGCAAATAAAGGAAATAAAAATCATATCATATCTTTTTGAAAATCATAACCTGCAAAACAGATCATAATATCTTAACATGGGATAAATCATAGAAGTGAAAATGAGATCCCCATAATCATAACATGAAACTTGAAACTTTTTGGCATGCACACATAATCATGGAAAATCATTTCTTGTTAGTCATGACTCATTGCCAAGACTATCTTAGTGGACAGAGTCCCTTTCTGAACCGAGTCACCCTCATTCCAGTCCTGTTTCACTGAACCGGTATAACCTACCGTTCCAGCCATGTCTATCTCATGAGATATAAAATCTTTACCCAATGCATTGGAGGGGGATATAGGTCCCACCCATCTTATAATGAATCCTTTCTTATGTGTCCCACATAATCATAAACCATACATCATAGCGTAACCCATGTAATAAAAATGGAATTCTTAAACAACACGACATCATAAAACAATTCTCATAAGATAAAGGAATTCTTAAAAATATTTCCATCACAACATAATCAAATCCATGTAATAATAGGGATAAAAACAGAACCCTTTTATTATCGTAGATGGAAAATAATTTTGATAAAATACTTGAACTCCATTCTTGAGGAAAATATCATTTCTACTTCAAATTTTTTTTCCTTTCATAACATGTCATACGACTTTAAAATAAAAGAAGTTGATTAAAAATAAACTTGAAAACCTATAAAGGAATATTCTTGGAAATAATTTTTTAAAAATCCATTCATGCCGTATAAGTTAAAAAAACATTTTTCGTACCTTTGTCGGAAAAGTCAAAAAGTACCTCGTACGAAAAAACGAAAAAAGATTCCTTTCATATTCTTTACTAAAAACTCACTGAAGGGTAAAATTGGATTTAAACTGTTGTAAGTGGATGGAAACAATATTACATATTGAGGGAACATGGATGTGGATGATAAAATACACCCCAGTAAATACTTACGAATAAACAATCTCGGATAAAAATGAGATTGTGATATTTCCCTTACCTTAGGTCCGATTTGCTTTGTACGTGTCCGAAGCTCCTGTATAATGGTTTAAATAATGTTATTGACTTATTCCAGAATCATACATATTGATATGATATCATATATGGTCATATTCTTAGCTTCTTGTTAGTAATATTTCATTGTTACTTGTTACTCGAGTCCTTATTGCCTTTTGTTCTTATGCGTGTTTTGCCGAACAAATTCTTATTCTCCTTTAAAGGTTCTAGATACCTTATATCCAGAATGTTATTAGTGTAAAATATATCATATTTATTCATTCAATTCATTTATATAATTACTATGTAATGATGATCATGTAGAACGAGTCGCATCACATCGTGGAGACGGTATTCCGTACGTACGCACGAGTGATGATATCGTTCCGATGATCGTGGAACGGTGTTGGAGTATATATATATTATTTCAGTATCAATATTACATTATAATAATCATAAATATTTTCTCATTACACCATTATACCCATCCTTGTAAGGTGATGGTGGAAAATAGATTACACCACGGCGTGGAGAAGGTATTCCGTACGTACGCACGCGCGCTGAATTCATTTTTCCGTAGGATGGATAGAAGGTGAATTAGGGTTGTTTCATATTTATAATAACATATCAGTATGTAAGTCATACTTATGTTATTACTTTATCATGAAAAAACTAAAGAAGAAGAAGTTGAAGAAGAAAGAGATTGAAAAGATCGGTAATGGATATTACCTATTCTTTGGAACGCCTCTTTGAATCCTCCACTTAGGGAACTAAGATTGGTCTTTGAAGAAGACCAGGACCTCTAGGATTATTCTAGGGAAGTGGAGAGGATAAAATGGCAGGGGTTTGACGAGCTTGAGTGCTCAAATTTTTGTGAGGAGGAGGGGGAGGAGGTGCCCTTTTATAAGGGAGGAGAGGGGCACCTTAGGTATATCTCAAAATATTATTTTATATTAAAGTAAAAATCGGTTTATAATGGTTCCAAAGGGTCTTATTTCGAAGTTAAAGTGGGGATTGGTCGAACTCCTATCAAACAATAGGATTTAGACAAGTTTAGTGTATTATTTTAACCTTATCAATTAGATTTAACTCTAAGTTAAATAATTTAACTTTTACCGTGTCTTTTTGTTTTCTTTCACTATATGGTTAATACACTTACTATAACATGCCAAACGAATCCCAAATTGTTAATTATTAATATATATATATCCTTATATAAGTCATTTGGCCGATCCTTAGATTTTTAGGAATAAAATAACAATTAGTAATATAATATTTGATTTAAAAACCATTTTGTGTCAATTTTGACACTATTTGATATATGATTTTTGTGAAAGTCATAACAGAATTATATGTTCGAACCAAGTTGATTAAATCAACACTAATATTCCATAGTAACCTAGAAAATTAGTGGAATTCATATAAAGTCTCAAATTACATTTATTTTAGTGTTTATAACATCAATTATGTCAATATTTCATTAATAAGATAATTACTGCATCATCATTGTGTCATAAATAAATTAACTTATTTAATGTCTAAAAATTACAAATAAAATACCATTATATAGGAAATCTGTTTATCTTTCTAATGAATATTTATAGTCGAATTTATCTTATGTATAAACCCATATTAAAAATGATTTACTTATTAAACTTTGATTTTAACTATTTTAACCCTTCTTTAAATAAATTAATAATAAATGTCCTAATCTAACCCAAGTGGGCCTAAATGGTCATATTTTATTCCTAAGTTTGTTTTTGGTCGAATTAAACTTATCCAACAGAATTAGGACATGTGTTAGGGTAATAATAATATCATATTTATCCTTACTTACCCTATTTACTTTTTACCGTGGTAAAAAAAAGTAAAAAGTTACTATTCACCAAAAAATTATTTTTATCTCATTGTACCACATTTTACTTACTGATATCAACCGTGTCTGTCGGATTTTCGAAATTCCATTCACACAAGCGGTAAAATTAAGTTTTATGCAAAAAATCAGTTTTTAACCTACCACTTAGTGGTTTCACTATACATCAAAAATTGAAAGTTTTCAGAAAAATACCAAAATTTCACCCTAGGCTAATTTCGGTATTCCGAATCCAAAAATGAAGTCCATTTTGAAAAATAAAATTTATAAATTTTCAAAAAGTGGTTATTACTATTCATAACGGCTAGTTTTAATAATATTTTAATAGCATATCGTTGTTTAGTGAAACTCGGTATTGCGTACGACGCAAGCTATCGAGGAAGGTCGTGATTGCGTGTAAAGTAAGCCAAGCAAGTGTGTAGTGAAAGATTCCTTTGATGATATATATAAAAACAAAATATTACTCATAAAAATCTCGGGTGTTACATTAATTTTCAATTTTTGTAGATGTGATAGTTTTTAATTTCCCTTATCAACCTAGGATTTCTCAACACATTTCATTACGTCTAAAATGTTAGAAAAAACAGATGAAATTTTTAGTTTAGTTGGTTTATATTTCATGAGATTCTTGGAGTGAGGTTTTTATATAGCCTTAGATGATTCAACTTTTACTTCTGAAGGCTTACAGAAATTTTCATTCAAATTTTTAATGTATTTTCATCCTAAATAAATTTTTATTGTTACTTGATAAGTTTTAATTCCTTAGCTTCTAAATTCTTACTCAGAACTTCGAACATCGTTCTTTGTTCATAAATTCTATATATGTAACTTTATAACTACTGGTTGTATTATTTTTCTTTTTAAAAAATATATTTTCCAACATTAATAAATTTTCCACAACTTTTATTAATCATTCTAATTTCATTCTTTAGAATTCTATTTTTTTTCAAGAAATGAAAAATGTTCATATCTGATACGATAATATTAATAATATTTCTTCACCTCCTTCATCTTCTTCACTATCTGATGAATCATTTGTTTTCTCAACTTTTGAAATAAAGGTTTTGAACTTTTCTAAACATTTATCTTCTGAAGATTTGTTGTTAGTTGAATATGATTCAAATTTCTAACTCAATATACTTCTCTTGTTTCTAGTAATTTTATTCTTATTGGTGACAGATGACATTTTTTCTTTTGAAATTTTGGTTTGCTTCGTCCATTGGGGATTTTCATCAGAATCATCTTGATATTCTATAACATTCTTCTTGGGGAAATTCATAGGGAACTACATGATTCCAACACACTCAAAACATTTGAGATGATGTTTTCATCCATTATATCTTCTTCCTCTTCTATAATTATTATATATAAGAGAGATTATTTAATTATTCAACTCATCATACTCTTTATCATTGAAATCAGATAGATCTTTATTTTCTATATCATGGATTTTTATTTTTTTCATAACATCAAAAACCATTTCTTATTTCAATTTTTTTTGAAAACTATATATATTTTCATTACATTAGCAATATTAATGTTACTCTATTCATTAAGATATAAATAATTTTTATGTTTAGAATAAAAAATTTTAGTATCAAATCCATCTAGAAAGTTTCTCATGAGTTTCTATACAATTATAGAATCTTATATGACATCTCCTAATCCTCGGATGTTGCAAACAACTTCATTTACTCTGTTGAAGTACTCATCAATTGTTTCTTCATCTCTAATTATGATATCTTCAAACGTTATTCTTCATATTTATATATTTTCATCCATTATTGTCGTATTCTCTTCGAAAATACTTTAGATATTTTCCCACATACTCTTTGATGTTTTGATACCCATCACCTTTATATAAACATTTTCTAATAGTGAGATAAAAATATCATTTTAATATTTTCTATCATCTTCAATATTTCTATTTTTAGAAAAAATCATAGGAGCCTCTTTCTCAATGCGTGAAAACCCAACTGTAGTAGTATAAAAAACTTCCTTCCTAAGAGGTTAGAGATATGTAATCATCCTGTTTTTTCAAGAATTATAATTTTTTCCATTAAAAGATTAAAATCATCTACTTTTGATAGAATGGAGATTATCCATGATAAGGATTTGACAAGGGAACCTCCCTTTGATACCAATTGATCTTCCAAAGGATCAAATAACAAATGAGAAGGGGGGATCAAATCAGTTGTTTCCTTTTTATAAATTTTAACTTGAGGAAAGTTAACCGATGAAACATGTTAGATTTTATTACTTATAAACATTTAGAAAAATCAAAGGCATAAAATAATATAAAATTAAACATTGAACACAAGATTTACAAGGTTCAGCCTCAATGTGAGAACCTACATCCTTGTCATAGCCACTTCTATTGGTTTATTGAAATTTACTATAATGAAGAAGTTAATAAAAATTGTTTCAACCCTCATTAGACACCTTCTATCTCTAAATAGGAATTGATATATAGACTTCTATCGATTTAAAAGTTGTTTGTCACAAAAGATTTCATCCAAAAAAAATTGAAGTAAAGAAACTTTCAAATACATAAGAATCAATCTAAAAACTCAATCTGATGTTGCTGAGTATGATGAACCTCAGTATGAGGAACCCAATTTTGATACACCATTTTCAATCAACACATGTATAACAAAACAACGCTCATCAAACTACTTCTCAAATCCTAGACTGATATCCTCAGTTTGATTCTCTATTTCTGTTAACTGAACTTGCCTAAATCTGATGTTCTGATCAGAATACTCTTTCTAGAAACTCTTCTTCAACTAGAAACAACTTCAGTTTGAAAACTCACTTATGACTCCAATTATACAAAGTATCATCTTTTGTTTCACAGTTGAATAGTGTATAGTACCATTGTACTTTCCAACTATATTTATAGAAGGTCTAGAAAAAATAATGGTAATAAGATGAAATTATTTTCCCACTAAACCAGATTCACATATCTATTAATTTATTCACATTTGAACTTAATCTTTGACTGCTTCAAAAATTCTCATCTATTTTGGTTTCTTCTTGAAACATCATGTATTACCCAAAATATCTCAATTCTAAACATTACTTGAATGATAACTGTAACACCCAGAGATTTTATGAGATATATCATTTTTAATTTTTTTGATGTCTTCTATTATACACTACACCAAGATTGTCTTGTACTATACACAACACCGTATTAGTTTGCAGTATACACAACACTATTCTAGGCTCGTGTTAGAGACAATTTCAAGTTCATTTTGAGGAAATTATTTTACACTACATTAAGTATATATATTTTTTAATTTATAAATGAAATAAGTATTTATTATATTATACGCAACACCAAACGGAGCTTTCGCTACACGCAGCCCTAACTTGGCTTTCATTACACGCAATCAAGACCTTCTTCGATAGCATGTGTAGTACGCAATACCATGTTTTACTAAACGGGATATTATTATAGTATTATTATGAACTAGCTGTTATGAATAGTAATACCCACTTTTTGAAATTTTATAAATTTTATCTTTAAAAATTGAATTCATTTTTGGATTCAGAATATTAAAATTAGAATAGGGTGAATTTTTTGTATTTTTCTGAAAACTTTCAATTTTTGACGAATAGTAAAAACACTAGGTTACTATTTTAAAAGTGACTTTTTATTTAAATAATTATTTATTTTATTTAAATTTTTTTACGTAAAAATTTATACATAATACATATATAAGTTCAATGTAATTCATTGGAGTCATTTTATAATAATTTTAGATATATAAAAATTTTAGGGAACTTTTCACCGTCTTTTACCCACCTCCTAGGAGAATTTGGAAATTTAAATAAAATTTAATTTTACCACTTCTATGAGTGGAATTTTGAAAATTCGAGAGACACGGTTAATATCAAGGAGTAAAATGTGGTTCAATAAGATAAAAACAATTTTTGGTGAATATCATATTTTACTTTTTTTATCTCGGTTAAAAGTAAATAGGGTAATTAAAGGTAAAATGATATTATTATTACCCTAACACATGTCCTAATTCTATTGGATAAGTTTAATTCGACCAAAAACAACCTTAGGAATAAAATATGACCATTTATGTCCACTTGGATTAGATTAGGAAATTTATTATTATTTTATTTAAAGAAGAGTTAAAATAGTTAAAATCAATGTTTAATAACTAAAACATTTTTTAATATAGGGTTATACATAAGATATATTCGACTATAAATGTTAATTACAAAGATAAAAATATTTCCTACATAATGGTATTTTATTTATAATTTTTAGAGATTAAGTAATTTAATTTATTTATGACACAATGGTGATCCAGTAACAACCTTATTAATAAAATATTTACATAATTGATATTATAAATACCCAAATAAATGTAATTTAAGACTTTTTATGAATTCCACTAATTTTATAGTATAATATGACATGTTATAATTGATTAAATTAAAATTTTTTGAACTAAAAATTACGTTCGGATTTTCACAAAAATAAATTACCAAATAGTGTCAAAATAGACATAAAATAGTTTTTAAAACCAATATTATATTATTAATTCTTATTATATTCCTAAAAATCTAAGGGTCCGCAAAATGACTTATATATAGTTATATATATTAACAATGAACTACTTTGGGTTGGTTTGTCTTGTTGTAATAAGTTTATTAACCATATAGTGTAAGAAAACAAGAAGACACGGTAAAAGTTAAATTATTAAACTTAGAGTTAAATATAAATGATAAGGTTAAAATAGTAACCTAAAATTGTCTAAAAACTATTGGATGAAAGGGTTTCGACCCATACCCACTTTATATTCGAAATAAATCAATTTTTAGCTATTATAAAACAAATATGACTTTATTATAAAATAAATCATTATATTTTTCCAAAGGTGCCCTTCTCCTCCCTTATAAAAAGGGCACCCCTTCCCTCTTCTATTCACACCATTTTTTTCCTTGAAGCTCGTCCAACCCCTTCCAATTACTATTCACAACTTCTATAGTTATACCATAGAGGTTCGGGTCTTCCCAAAAGACCATATCTAGTGCCTAAGATGATTTTAAAGTAGGTGCGTCGAGGAAGAGGTAATATCTTCTACTGATTCTTTCAAGTTTCTTTCTTCTTAAACTTATTCTTCATTATTTGTTTAATCATAAATTATTAACATCACTATAAATAATATACTGATATGTTATTATAAATATGAAAAAATCCTATTTCACCTTCTATCCATCCTACAAAAAAACGAAATCACCGTGGGTGCGTACGTACGGAATACAGTCTCCACGCCCGGGTGTAATCTTTTTTTCCACCACCACCTTACTGGGACGGGTATAATGGTGTAAAGTATAAATATATATAGTTATTACAACATCATAATTATTCTGATATATTTTATAAGAAACTCCAATTCAATTCAATAATTATGGGAATGATATCATCGCTCGTGCGTACGTACAGATTACTGTCTTCATGCGTATGTACGTCCTACTGTCTCCATGAACGGTGTATTTCATTTCATTTATATATCTATTATATATATATATACTTAATATATATGATATATAAATCAATATTTACAATATGGCATTAATTAAATAATTATATAAGAAATAATAATATCATTAACAACAAGTCGAAACACGTACGTTAAATAAAACGATTTTACCCAAAATAATGCTTTAACATGGAATTTACAAAATAACAGGTAATATAAAGTCATAATTGAACCATATATGATACCATAAAAATAAATATGATTCTTTAATAAGTCAATGACAATATTTAAATCATTATACAGGAGGTTTGGATACGTACGAAACATATTGGACCTAAGGTAAGGGATAATTTTGCAAATCTCATTTTATCCGAGATTTCTTATACATAAGTAATTACTGGGGTTATATTGTTCAACCATGTCCATAAAAATGTTATTCATAAAATGTTTATTGTTATTACATGTATTTTTAATGTCATGTTTACCCCTATTTAACTTTTTCTTTGTGTTATGGAAGGAATCATTCTTTTGTTTACCATACGAGTAACTTTTTGTGTTTTCTGAAAAAAGTTAGAGGAGAATGTTATTTTAACTTATATGGCATGAATGGATTTTTACAGTTTTATAACACCTTATTATCAGGAAGCATACTCTACAATAATTCATGAATATTTTCAACAAAATAATTTTCTTTTAAAATTTCATGGCATTTTGTGAAAAGAAATTTATTTTGAAGAAGAAAGGATTTTTTCTTTAATAGTTCATTTCAACTGTTTTGTCAATTCTATTTTCCATCTAAGATGACATTATTTAATATGTTTATATTTCTAGTATATTGTCTCTAGGATTTAAATGGTTTCACTTTTTTTATGATGAAATTATATCCATTTGTTTTATATGGATTATGTTACGATGGGATGATGTTTATGAAACCCATTATATTCTTTGGTTTATCATGAATGATTTATGTATATTTTGTGCAAAAGTAAGAATGATTTAATTATGAGTTGTATGGGACCTATATCAACCTTAGGTGAATTGGGTAAAGATTTATATATCATGATATAGACATGGCTGGAATGGTAAGTTAATCTGGTTCAGTGTTACAGGATTGAAATGAGGAGTGAACTCGATTAAGAAAGGGACTTTGTCCACTAAAATGGTCTTGGCATCAATGCCTTGGATACTATAGAAATCATATCATGTGATTAATGGTTTTCCAAAATTACATGTTTTATTCCCATGCTATTTTATCATGATTGATGTTCCTTTATGATATATTCCTTATGTACTTTCAAGATTTATGTCTTTGCTCAAGATTTTGATGTTTAGATTTTATGTTCAAGTTTTCCCATTCAAATGTTTATGGATTGTTTTATGTTCTCTATTTTTTCCCTTACTGAGCATTTGAGATCACCCTTTATATGTTTTATTTTCCCCAGGATATAAAGAAATGTTTTAGGTAAGAAAACAAAAGGGTAAGATCTTTATGAGAGATGTTGAAGATCTTTCACAACGATTAGAATATTTTGTTCTGAGTATAAAAAGACACTAAACTATTACGATAATTGAGTGTTGGTTTTTGTTATGTATTATGTATTCCGAAAAAGTAATGTAATGTCCATGTATGTCAAGCTTTGGGTATCTACCATTGGTATCAGAGGAATGGTTTAGTCAACCTTTGGAAACTAGGATGCGAGATCTTTAGTGAGATCCCTAGAGATATTTCTAAAGTATGTCTAGGGATGTCCCTAAGGATAAGTATACGTATAGGTTATAGTGCTAGAATTACTGTAACAATCTTATAATTAAACCTAAGATGTTCTATTTTAAAGGTACTCCATCTTTATTATGTTGTTTTCCCTAGTATGATTTTTTCCTGTCACAGTATTCTTTTTGGGTTTTAGAAAATGGCTGGAAACAAGAAGATTCATGATAATGGAGGATATGATGGAAAAAGGAATGATATTATTCATGAGAAACCAAATGAAATAGGATTTGGAAGTCAAAAAATCGTTATTATGCCTAATCAACAATCTCATAATATGATCAATAATCTCAACTTTGGTAACTTTCCCGACTCAGCTAATAAGAGAAAGATGGAGTTTCATGATGATCATAGTGGAAAGAAAGTTCAATTTATCTCATGTAAATCTTGTGGGAAGAGGCATCAAGGAGAATTTTTCAATGAAACCCGAAGATGCTTTGGGTGCAGGAAAAGAATGACAGAAATCCAGTAAGTGAAAAGGAAAAGGTTCAGTTAACCCTGTGGAGAAGGATAATGTTATTGATATGACATCAACATTGATTAGATGTTTTAAATGTATAATGTATGGGCATTATGCAAACCAATTCCCTAAGGGAAAATCTGATGAAGAGAATCGGCATGGTCATATGGGTAGTATTTTATGTGAATGATGATGAGGAGAATACAAATGATATATGGGATAAAAGAAGTGTTGAATCTTGGTCAACGGTTTAAGAAGGTAGTGGAATGATTGTATGTTTATCAAGAGATATGTTGTATAGGTAATTTAATGGTACTATAGAATAAAGAAACATCTATGGATTGTTACACTGTTGTTTTTTCTAAAGTATTTGAAAGTATATATTGAATGGTACTGGTAACCATGAATGGTTATTCAGATATTTTTGGAAAGAAGATGATATGCGTATAATGAAGGGATAAAGAGAAAATGAAATTTTGATAGTATTCATGAGCTCATGACTAATATAAGGACAATGTGATATCATGGATCGAGTTTATAGAAATTTTGGGATTTTGGTATGTGGAATGGGTTAAATTTTGACAGCATTCATGTTTTCGATAAGGTTCTATGGTAATACTTGTTTCAAAAGAATACATGATTAAGGTATTAAAATGTTTGTAATATGATCAACAAGATATATATTATGATACGTGGGAGATAAAGGATGGTATTCACATGCTTGGTATATGACCTCACTAGTAATCATTTACTTTTATACTATGAGATTGGACTGATGTATTTTGGATAATCCTAAAGATTGGAAGGGATTATGTTGGACATAAGTTAGTATTGTTTAAGGATATAATTTTATATATATTATTTATGGAATGTTATAATAATGTTGTTTTAGAAAAAGGATAACCTAGAGGACGGGTGACAACCTGTCGTGTCGGATAAGGCTTTGGGAATCGAACCCACAACCGAAGTGCGGCATGCCTTAATCACCTACCACTGGCCTACAGGAAGTCCCTGGTTAGTAGAGACTAGTTTTATTTTATTAAGAAGTATGATATATGAAGTAGAAGTCCATTTTTGGAACCATATATGATTAATCTAACTATAGATAGACTTATGTATTTTTGATAACTTTTTCTAACCTTTTGTTTGAGACAGATGGAATGACCCATCATTCTATCACATGATCTGAAAAGACTTCACGAATGACAAATTCAACTTCATTTCGTTAAGATATGTGTAGAAATTGTCCAAGGAATGACCAACTGTGAGATTGTACCAAAATCATGAAAGTGTTTCTTCTAATTCCAATTTCTTCAACTTTAAGGAAATGATCTTGAAAACCAAATTTTTTTCCTAGTACCCTTATATCTGATGAATTACATGGTACCTTAGATCATCACAAATTTATGGCATTGTGATTGTGGGATTTTTCATATCCATGTCCTCTACCACTCTTCATTATATGTTCATGGTTATATTTGTCTTCTATATCCATATTTTCACCTATGTTGTCCTATGTGGAAACCCAATGCTTAGTTACTTTGGGTGACTGTTATGTTTCTAACATCCCTTTTTAAAATGAAGTTTTAGTATTCCTTTTTACGATGTGGGTTTCTATGAAAGAAACTTTCACGTAGTAAACCATTTATAACCGTGACAAATTTCGAGGGTGAAATTCATTTTAAGGGGGGTAGAATGTAACACCCCGTGATTTTATGAAATAGATTATTTATAATTTCTTTGATGTCTTCTATTGTACACTACACCAAGATTGGATTGTACTATATTAAACACCATATTAGCTTTCAGTATACACAACACTATTCTTGGCTCGTGTTACACACAATTTCAAGTTCATTTGGTGGAAATTATTTTACTCAACATTAAGTATAGATTTTGTTTAATGTATAAATGAAATAAGTTTTGATTATGTTATACACAACACCAAACAGATCTTTCACTACATGAAACCCTAACTTGGCTTGCATTACACACAATCAATACATTCTTTGATAGCGTGTGTAGTACGCAATACCAAGTTTCACTAAACAAGAAATTATTATAATATTATTATGAACCAGCCATTATGAATAGTAATACCCACTTTTTGAAATTTTATAAATTTTATCTTTAAAAATGGACTTAATTTTTGGATTCAGAATATCGAAATTATCCTATGGTGAATTTTTTGTATTTTTCTGAAAACATTCAATTTTTAATGAATAGTGAAAACACTGGGTTACTATTTAAAAAACGACTTTTTATTTAAATAATTATTTATTTTATTTAAATTTATTTTAAGTCAAAATTGATACATAATACATATATATTTTCAATGTAATTCATTGGAGTCATTTTATAATAATTTTAGATATATAAAAATTTTATTGAACTTTTCACCGTCTTTTACCCACCTCCTAGGAGAATTTGAAAATTTACAAAAAACTTAATTTTACCACTTCTGTGAGTGGAATTTCAAAACTCCTAGAGACACAATTAATATAATGGAGTAAAATTTGGATCATTAAGATAAAAACAATTTTTGGTGAATAGTATCGTTTTACTTTTTTTTACCACGATTAAAAGTAAATAGGGAAATTAAGGGTAAAACTGATATTATTATTAACCTAACACATGTAATAATTCTATTGGATAAGTTTAATTCGACCAATAACAACATTAGGAATAAAATATGAGCATTTAGGTCCACTTGGATTAGGTTAGGACATTTATTATTATTTTATTTAAAGAAGAGTTAAAATAGTTAAAATCAATGTTTAATAAATAATATTTTTAATATAGGGTTATACATAAGTTAAATTTGACTATAAATATTTATTAGAAAGATAAAAGTATTTCCTAAATAATGGTAATTTATTTATAATTTTTAGACATTATATAATTTAATATATTTATGACACAGTGATGATGCAGTAATTACCTTATTAATGAAATATTAACATATTTGATATTATAAATACCCAAATAAATGTAATTTGAAACTTTTTATGAATTACAATAATTTTATAAGTTAATATGACATGTTATTATTGATTAAATTAACTTTTTTAGAAGTAATAATGTTTTTATTATTTTCACAAAAATCAATTACCAAATAGTGTCAAAATTGACATAAAATAGTTTTTAAAACATATATTATATTATTAATTATTATTATATTATGAAAAATCTACGGTTTTGCCAAATGACTTAGATAAGGTTATATATATTAATAATAAACCACTTTGGGTTCGTTTGTCTTGTTATAGTATGTTTATTAACCATATAGCGTAAGAAAAAAAGAAGACACAGTAAATGATAAATTATTAAACCTAGAGGTAAATCTAAATGATAAGGTTAAAATAGTAACCTAAACATGTATAAAACCTATTGTATGAATGAATATCGACCCATACCCACTTTATGCTTGAATTAAATTCATTTTGAGCTTTTATAAACCGAATATGACTTTATATAAAATAATATTTTATGTTTTTTCAAAGGTGCCCCTCTCCTCCCTTATAAAAAGGGCACCACTTCTCTCTTCACTTCACACCCTTTTGAGCCTTGATGCTCGGCCAGACCCTACCAATTAATCTTCTCAACCCATATAGTTATATAATAGAGGTTATGGTCTTCTCAAAAGACCAACTATAGTGCCTAAGAATAAGTTTAAAGGAGGTGCGTCGAGGAAGAGGTAATCTCTTCTACCGATTATTTCAAGTTTCTTTTTTCTTCAACTTATTCTTATTTAATTTTTTAATCAAAAATTCATAACATCAGTATAAATAATATACTGATATGTTATTATAAATATGAAACAACCCCATTTCACCTTCTATCCATCCTATAAAAAAATGAAATCACCACACGTGCGTACTTATGGAATACCGTCTCCACGCCGTGGTGTAATCTGTTTTTCCACCACCACCTTACTTGGATGGGTATAATGGTGTAAAGAATAACTATATATAGTTATTATAACATCATACTGATTATTATATATTATATCATCAAATACAATTCAATTTAATAATTATGGGAACGATATCATCGCTCGTGCGTACGTACGGATTACCGTCTCCACGACGCGATGAGAATCATTCTCCATGTTAACCACTCAAGAATGATTATAAAGTATATATAATGAATAATAATTAAATATATGACATGATAAAGCTACTGGATATATTTATATTTATATATGTCATCTACATACTTCCATTCAAGCCAATAAGGAAAAGAAAACAGCACTCATGCGTACGTATGACCTACCGTCTCCTTGAATGGTGTATTTCATTTCATTTATCTGTCTATTATATATATATATACTGAATATATATGATATATAAATAATTATATAAATACTGGATGTAATTAAATAATTATATAATTAATAATAATATCATTAACAACAAGTCCAAACACGTACGATAAATAAAATGATTTTACCCAAAACACGTCTTTAACATGAAATTTACAAAATAATGGGTAATATAAAGTAATAAGTGAACCATATATGATATCATAACAATGAATATGATTTTTCAATAAGTCAATGACATTATTTAAATAATTATACAGTAGGTTCAGATACGTACGAAGCATATCGGATCTAAGGTAAGGGATAATTTTGCAAATCACATTTTTATCAGAGATTGCTTATACCTAAGTAATTACTGGGGTTATATTTTTCATCGATGTCCATAAAAATGTTTTTCAAAAAGTTTTTAATATTACTAAATGT
Organism: Viscum album; assembly: GCA_963277665.1. NCBI lineage: Eukaryota > Viridiplantae > Streptophyta > Magnoliopsida > Santalales > Viscaceae > Viscum > Viscum album. The sequence goes on along the minus strand of OY728167.1, from coordinate 228,166,997 downwards.
ATGTTTAATGTAATGTTTACCCCTCTTTAACTTTTACTTTATGTTATGGAAGGAATCTTTCTTTTGCTTACCATACGTGGAACTTTTTGACTTTTTCGACAAAAGTACGAGGAGAATGTTTTTTTAACTTATACTGCATGAATGGATTTTTATGGTTTTATAACACCTTATTTTCATGATTCTTACTGTACAAGTTTTCATGAATATTTTCAACAAAATCCTTTTCTTTTAAAATTTCATGGCATTTTGTAAAAAGAAAATGATTTTGAAGAAGAAAGGATATTTTCCTCAAGAGTTTATTTCAAGTGTTTTGTCAAATCTATTTTCCATCTAAGATGAAATTATTTAATATGTTTATATTTCAAGTATAATGTCTCTATGATTTACATGGCTTCACTTATTTTTATGATGAAATGATATCCATTTGTTTTATATGTATTCTGTTAGGATGGGATGATGTTTATGAAACACATTTTATTCTTTGGGTCATGATGAATGATTTATGTATATTTTGAGGCGCAAGTAAGAATGGTTTCATTATGAGATGTGTGGAACCTATATCTCCTTCCAATTAATTGGGTAATGATTTATATCTTATGAGATAGACATGGTTGGAACGGTATGTTAATCCGGTTCAGTGTTAGAGGACTAGAATGAGGAGTGAACTCAATTCAGAAAGGGACTTTGTCCATTAAGATGGTCTTGGAAGCAATACCACGACTACTATGGAAATCATATCACGTGCTTAATGGTTTTTCACAATTACATGTTTTATTCCCATGCTATTTTATCATTATTTAAGTTCATTTATGATATATTCCTTAGGTACTCCCAAGATTTATGTCTTTGCTCAAGATATTGATGTTTAGATTTTATGTTCATGTTTTTGCATTCATATGTTTATGGATTGTTTTATGTTCTCTATGTTTAACCTAACTGAGCATTTTAGTCCACCCTTTATATGATTTCTTTTCCCAGGGATATAAAAAATGTTTTAGGTAAGAAAACCAAAGGGGATGATCTTTATGGGAGATGTTGAAGATCTTTCACAAAGATTAGAAGATTTTGTTCCGAGTTTCCAAAGACACTAAAATATTACGATCCTTGAGTATTGGTTTTTGTTATATTTTAATTATTCTGTAAAAGTAATGTAATTTCTATGTATTTCAGGATTTGTGTCTCTACAATAACTTTTCAAATATATTTTTCCAAAAACTGATAATTTGGAACATCTCAGTATGGAACGTTTTTCATCATTTAAATTCTATAATTCCAAATGAAAAGAAAAGAACTATTAGTTCTTGCTATGATGCTCTATGTCAACTAAAAAAAGGTTGACATCGTGCTTGCGACATCTAAAGACTTGAGAAACCTTCAACAAAACTCAAGTAGAAATTCCACTATATCCTTTGAAAAATCATCTTTATTGCACCTTATCAATATAATAGAAATTTTTAGTATAATATAAAATATCAATCCAATAAAACTTATTTTCCCAGTAGAACATCTCAGTTCGATGGCCCTTTTGGTGGTGCTTTTGGAAAACATCATTTTTTTGAAACAAAGGAAAAATTAAAAATCTCTTTGCTTCTTATAAGTCCAACTAATATCATGACATCTTCATGATTTTTAAGAAAATTAATTGATAGAAAAGTATCATCTGACTTGGATTTGGAATGTTCTTATCAATCCAACATTAAAAACATTCTTACATTATATCTTTTCTTCAACTTCACCAAAAAAAGTTTCTTCAAAATTTTTATTGTCATATATGTAAAAAATTTAATTGAAAACATATTTTACGTTCTTTATTTTAAAAAGTTTTTATTCAATATATTATTTTTATAATGCATTTCATCTGTGTACAAACTCATACTTTCTCACATTAGCTAAGTTGAGTCTGATCTATTGTGTCTGATCACCATCTTTGAAAACACTTACTTTATCCATATTCATAGAAAACTATAAACAAAAGCAGTTAAAAAAAATCATTAATAAATCATTCACCTAATTTAAAAAATCATTATTTTATAAAAATTTCATTTTCAACAAAAAAAACTTTTTGAAAACAAAAACATCATAAAGGATCTTTAGTTAGTAATACAATATTCATTTATTAAATGATAATGAAACTTCATAGAATCAATGTGAATGATGAATTATAATAATATTGTTGTGTTAATAGGTAAATATAACCATTTAGAATGAGATATATTGGCCGGTACGATCGGTGTGCATCATGACCATTAATCAATAAAACGTTTGGTCACTGTTTTTATTATTGGCGCAATAATATGACTATTGGTATTATTTTATAAATGTAGTTTTGGTAAACAATATTAATCTATTATTTAATGAATGTTCTATGATAAATTTATATGTTTTATATAAATTTAATTTTCATGAAATTATCTTACAAGACACTTTTAGATGATCATATAAATTATCGAAGTCCTAACTAATTTTTGTAATAGTCAAAAAGTTAGTTACGTTGTAAAAATGATTAATATTTAATAAATTATAATTTTATTTTCAAATAAATAATAATCATATTTAGAGTGTTATTTTGATAAAATATATTTCATTTTTTGTTTCATCGCATCGAAATTATCTTAGAGTAAATATATGTTAATTTTCTAAAATATTATTTTTTGGGGTAAAAAGTGAAAATATAATTTTTACAAAAAACCATAATTATTATTAAATAATCATTATATGATCTTGATTTAAAATTTATTAAAACTTATTCTTAATGGAAATTTATTTATGTAATGGCATGGTGCATAAGGTGTTACACTTAGTAACACATGCTTAGCATTTTGAAAACCATGACTTTACCTTTTATAAAAAAACTATTTTTATGAGTTATATGCGTATCACATTAGAATTCATTGTTAACACATTTATAAATTTAATGAATTAAAATGGGTTAAATATTTCGAATTATAAGGTCCAAATTAGTTAATAATTTCAATTCCATTTTTATACATAAAAAGGTTACTTTGGTAAAAAAAGAGTTATCACAGTATAGGTAAAGTAATGTAAAGGGTTAAAATTAAAAGATAAATACATAAGACAACTAAAAATGGAAAATTTAAATTTTTTGTTTAGTATTGTGATTCCCTTTACCAAAATTTAAAACTGTAATTATCATACAACTTTAATTAAATTAATTACACCCAAAAGTGGTTAGATTTAAATACAAAGTAATCATTATTAAATCACATAAAACAACCCCTCATTAAGTATAAATATCCCACATTCCCTCCTAAGCTTCCAAAAAATACATTGAGAATCAATCCTCTCTCAATTCATCTTCTAATAGTATATAAAAAGTGGTTCCAATGTTTAAAGGAGCCCCTCTTTAGTTTTAAGAATCATCTTCCCAAGGTAAGGGATCTCTCACTCTATTTTTTCCATTCAAGAATCGTATTTTAATATAGCCTTTTTAATATCAATTGATTATTTTTTCAAACCTTAATAAATTTCTCTTAACTTTCAAATTTATTTTCATATAATGATAGATCATTATCACCTCTTGTAATAACCTTTTCCAAAGTCATTACTATGCAAAAAAATTTATTAAGGGATCCTCTCCATATCCTCTTTATTCAAGAACCTTATTTATGTAATTCCTATTTTATTTAAATTATTATTTATGGGATATGATTTTAAACATACCTAATACTAAAATTATGATTTACAAGTGATGATATACCACTTTCACTCTAATAAATCCCTCCTATGAACATTTATGTCCCAATGTTATGCTTTTGAAATTATCCTGCAATTTTTTCATACCAAACCTTTGTATAGTGAATACCATTTCCATTTACACTCAAGGGTACTCAACTAGACATACATATCCTTTATTTATTGGTGAAATACATGTATTTATTCTATACTCCCTAATAGTGGGATTAAATATGATGAAATACGTTCTTATGTAATATGATCTATGTGAAACACTTCTGCATGTACATGATATGATTATGATGGGTATACCAGATAACGCTCTAATGCATTGGTTAATATTTTATTCTCCTGAGATTCCATTTATGGTGCACATGAGGTTATCATAATAACATTATGTTACATTTCCTTAGTGGTTAACCTTGACTTATGATTTCATGTTTAATGTTGTTACCACATTTTCATGTTACCTTTGGGCTATCATGTTATACCATGACTCATTGTTCATCATTATTATACTCACCTCTTATGTTACATTGTTATGACTATTTATCCACCTGTATTTATTTTTCCTATTCCATAATTTATTTGTTCCCTTACAATTCTTTATATGTCACCCCATTCATTGTTTTGTCCGCAAGATATCCTAGGTAGTTTTAAATGAGCAGTGGAATATTTAAATCATGTTATGTAAGATTATAATTATATTGTTTTAACAATGTAACAAACAGATATTCCATGTGACTAATTATTTAATACACTGGTATTATTAATCTTCAAGGTTGTACAAAGTGTGATTTTATATAATAAATCATGAATTAATGTGTAATAATGGAAAGGCTAGTAAATCTACCATTCATCGTGACCCACATTAGAAGAGACATTCCATTCATTGGTAGATTTATGTATTTCTATGTTTTTTATAAATCATTTAAATATTTACAATTTTTCCACTATTCAATAGTAGAATACCTATTTTTTAGTATAGATATGAGAACAAATTCCCCTAAATCCATAAACCCCAACCTCATAATTCCATGATGTAACTACCTAGAAATTTATCAATGGAATTTCCTTTTTAAAATTATTTAATAAATCACATAGTGAACCTGATAAAAAAATTATTTTCATAAATTAATAATGATACATTGGCCAACCAGTAAACTGATAATAATGAAAAATATTATATAAGGATAATAAATATAAAATATGATAATAACAATGGGAAAATATAGATATGCTCAATCAAATAGGATGACTACACTCATGAACAATGTTTTAGACATAAAAAATAATATTAAAAATATATTATTCATTTTTAAGATAAAAGTATACATAATATTGATATAAAATATAAGTGAATGAGGAGTGACTGAAACGGGTCTAATTTATAGAAATTAAGAAACCTATGTCAATGGAATAGTAACCAGACCATTAGAATTTTAATCTGAAATTTAGGAATAAAAATCCAGTCTTTAGAATAGTAACCTCAACTATAAAAGTATCAATAAAATTTAGGTATCTTATGAATGAAAAAATGATATATTTATACCACAGTATAAGTAAATAAATGTTTTGAAAATGATAAATTATGAGTTTGTAATTTTGTATAATGTAATTGATTATTTACAATTTAATGATTAATATAATGATTTAAAAGAAATATTATCTTCCAAAAATAGATTCATAAATTAATATTTTGTTTTATTATAATTATAATATAATTTTATGTGACATTAAATATTTTTCAAAGTGTCACAAAATGGATTGTAATATTAAAAATGATATTTTTTTAATTAAATGATGATTTTAATTAAAAATTTAATTTCTCATTTTTGTAAAATTATTTTCTTAAAATGGAGTCCATTTTGGAAATATAAACATAAAAAATTATATGGTGAATTTTGAGATTTTTATAAAATAGTTGATTTTTTAGTGAATAGTGAAATACAATAATTTCCAATATTTAACATTATAAAAAAAATACATGAATTTTTGATTCGTGGATGATTTAATAATGACGTAATTACCCACTATACAAATCCTACTTCACTAATTATTGTACTTATCTATTGAAATTAACACTATTGATAGTATTAAGACAAAATAATAAACTAAGTAATATAATAATAAAAAATCCCTCACCTCTATAGATACCACCCCTTATCATCTCACATTCTAATCCTTCTAATTTTTTAATATTATGATCAATTACCTTACCAATCCTTTTAACCAAATATAATACCTATTGATCTCAACAAAATACCAATTCTATGTGCCTTAATGTGGTTCTTAAGGAGATAATATTCAAGTGGTAAAATCCTTTTTCTTTCTCATTTATATTATTTCGTTCTTCAAGCTTATCCTAACCCCACCATATCCAAAGTGACATGATAATTCTAGTATCATATCTATAATGTAATTTTATTATGTTAATTTAATATAAATCCTCAATGTACGGTCTCTTTAACTATGGTTAAAATCGAGTAATAATATATGTAAATGTCTAGGGTCTCTATAGTTTGTATCAGAGTCCGATCTGTTTATTTTTGGGGATTATAAATAGAAAAAATTGGTAACATCCCTTGGAATAAATTTATCGCAATGAATAAAATTGATTAAAACTTACGGAATCATAGGTTAGGATATAATTTTAATTTATATTTTATTCCTTTTATGTTAAATGATTCCTTTTTATATGCAAATTATCTATGTATTTAAGCCCACTAATTAAATGTTACTTTTTTTTAGTTAATGGTGTTAAATATTAGAACTCATTACAACAATAAATGTGAATTTTAATTTGAGAATTACCCTAAAGAGATTCAAAACCTAATTGGATTAGGAGAACATAACTTCAAGACAGTACTGGCTCAACTAGATAATGTTATGAATAATAACTTGAATTGTGTATAATTTCCTCCTCCTAAGAAATAACAAGTTCCACTCGAATACTTTATGTGATAAAGGAATCCTATCATTATTGGATCTTATGATCCCCTCATCCTAGAAAAATGGATTACCTCCATTTAGAAGATATTATATATCCTTAAATGTACAGAAGAATAGAAATTTGTACCGAAGGTCTATCGTTTTTGATGGGGAAGATGATCAGTGGTGAACACTAATCAAAAACACCATGTCTAAGGAAGAAAATGATTCCATGTATTGTGAAGGATTCAATAAAATATGTTTCAATAAATATTTTTTTCTGAACTCTCCTTATTAAGAAGGTGAGGGAGTTCCTTAGACTGATGAAAAAGGAAGATGAATCTATTGTGGAATATGAGGAAAACATTACAAGGCTTTCATGGTATGACACAATATTTTTCATGAACACAAAAAAAATGTGGATCTCTTTTTTGGGTATTAAATCCAAGTCTAGAAAATCCTTGGTAATTCAATAATTTGATAGATATAAGAAGATTTCTTAATGTGCCCTAAAGGTTGATATGTAGATTGGTGAATCTCAATAGCCTCATGGGATCGAAGATAAAAATAAAAAAATAGAGTTTAATATGGGTGGATCAAAAGATAAATCCCATGATGTAAATAAAACCCAGCATGCCTCACGTAAAAATTGGGAGGAGAAGAATCCTGATAATTCTCTAAAGGGAACTAGGTGATACTATAAATGTGGAAGAGAGGGGCATGAGGATAATTTTTTCCAAAGGGATATGAAGAATCCTATAAATTTAGAATAATAAAGAAAGGTTAAAATCAACTCCTAGCCTATAGTGTAGTGATTAGGCAAAAATTAACATGGTAATTATATGATCTAATGCCTTGAAGTAAGGGTTTTATAAGGAAATGAACAATAAAAACCTCCACAGTAGCAAGGAAGAGAATATGATATCACCACTACTGATGTGGATACCTACAATGATGTGGTGACATGTGCACTGGTTATTCATTCACGAATAATGAATGTACTATTTTATTTTGGTTCTACACATTATTTAATATCTTGCAAGGTTAGTAGAACTATTTAATCACCATCTCAAAATATGATGGTTCAGTCATCTATTAGAATAGTGAATGTGAAAATTATTTTATCTATATTATATATGTCCACCTCGGTCTATATTTCTGGAATAAACATCCACTAAAATCTTGTATTACTTTTTTTGTGGAGTTTCCTTCTATATTGTGCATGAATTGGCTATTTTTATTTAAAGTCAACATCAACTATCAAGAAAGGGATATCACTCTACACATCCTGAGGTATCCTCCAATTCTTAACAAGTGTATAGAAGAGGATGAATTTACTTCAAAGTCATTATCTCGATTGTGGATATTATTTTCCTATGAACAAATATATCTAGCTCAAATTTTTGATACAAATGAGAGGATTATGCTCTAAAACATTCCCATTTTGAGGGACTACGCATATGTGTTCCTTTTAAAAAAAAATTGGTCTCCCTTCTAATCGAGATGTTAAATTATCAATTGATCTTATACCTCGATCTCATTCCATATAAAATACTCCTTATAGAATGTCCATTACTGAGTTGGAAGAACTGAAGAAGTAGTTAAAAGAGAATCAGGACAAGAGTTTTATACGACTAAGTGCTTCATTATGGGGTGATACATTCTTCTTCATCAAGAATATGGATGGATAAATGTTCATCTATATAGATTATCATGAGTTCAAAAAAATCATAATAAATAAAGGGTATCCCCTACCAAGGATAGATGAGATGTGTGATCAACTGCATTGGGCTGAGCATTTCTTTATGGTGGACCTTCAGTTCGGATATCTCCAATTAAAGGCGAGGAAGGGAGATATTCCCAAGACTTCATTTTGAATGATATTTGGAAACTATGAGTTCATAGAGATTCCCTTTAAAATCACATATAATCCATAAATATTCCTGGAATTAATGTATATATTCCTTATAAATTACTTAAAAAAATGTTTGGTGGTCTTTATAGTTGATATTTTGATATACTCCAAGAGCATGGGGGAACATAGGGAGAATTTGAATACTTTTCTAAAGACATTTTAGAGGGAAAAAATATATGCAATATACAGTAAACGTGTGTTCTGAATGGAGGATGTATCATTCTTAGGTCATGTTATCACTAGTAATGGAATATATATGGACCCTTATAAAATAAACACAATTGAGGAGTGGCCCAGACCAACATCTACAATAGATATCTGTAGTGTCCTTGGTCTAGTGGGTTATTAATAATGATTTATGAAGAACTTTTCAAAAAAATTAAGCCCACGAACCAAGCTGACTCAGAAGAGAGTAATGATTATATGGGCTGCTGAATGTGAAGACTACTTCAAAGAGTTGAAAAAAAGTATTATCACTGCACTACTGCATGCACTACTGACATGTGGGGAAATATTTGTGGTATAAAGAAATTCTTCAAATAAGGTTTTAGGTTTCACACTTATGAAAAATGATAAAGTGATAATATATGCCTCAAGGAAGTTGAAATTGCATGAGAAAAACTATCACATGTATGATCTATAAATGGTAGGTGTGATCTTCATGATGAAAATATGTTGGCATAATATCTATGGGGAGAAGTGTGAGATATATATCAATTATAAGTGCCTTAGATATATATTCACATATAAGGAGTTTAATATGCCCCAGTGAATATTGTTAAAGCTCATCAAGGATTATTACTTCTCAATTCACTACCATCATGGTAAATAAAATAATGTGGAAGATTCTCTAAGTGGAATGGTTCTTGTAACATTATAAATGATGATAATTTAGAATAATTCAATATTATTTGACATTCAAAGGATGGACATGGGAATCATAATGGAAGGAAAATAATCATTTATTTCATAAATGATTGATAAAATATCCATTTTAGAGAAGATAAAGCATTCTCAAAGTGGTGATGTGGACATTTAGAAGAAGGTAGAGGATTTCAAAAATGGAAATTTCTCGGAATTCAAAATTAATGAGGAAGGGGTTTTTGGTATTTAGTTCAAGACTATGTGTACCATAAAATCAAATGATAAAGAACAAGTTTTTGAATTATGCGCATAGATTGACATTCTCTATTCACCTAGGGAGAAAAAAGATGTATCGAGGTCTCTGAGATCACCATTGGTGGGACAATATGAATAAAGAGACCTCTTAATACACATCAAGGTTCCTAGTATGCCAACACGTGATGTTTTAATGACAAAATTCTATGGGAATGATGAAACCATTACACATAAGTACATAAAAATAAAAAAATCACCATGGAATTTCCCACTAGAATTCGAAAGACATCCAAATAAAATAATTTTATATGGGTCATTATGGATTTTCTTTTAAAATTGATCACATTATTGTGATTTTAGAGGAATTCAAACTATTCCAAATTGCAAGGATATATATCAAAGTAGTTTTGAGGAAACATGGAGTACCATTATAGATTATATTTGATCAAAAGTTGAGATTTACCACCATGTTTTGGAAAATTTACCAAGTTTCTATGAATAATGAGTTAAAATTCAATATTCATTATCAATCTCAAAATGATGTCCAATATGACTGGACTATTCATACATAGGAAGACATGTTGAGATCATTCTCAATAGAAGTCAAAGGAGTATGGGATCATCATCTTCCACTGGTCATGTTCTCTTACAATAATAGTTTGCACTCAAGAAGCCAAAATGGATCCATATGAATCCCTTCATGGGAAAAGATGTATAAATCATGCATTTTGGGATGAGGATGGTGAACGTAAACTATCGGGACCTGAAATGTTTGAGGATGTGGAAGAAAATGTGAAGACCATCCAGTAGCATATTCTGACTACCCAAAGTCGATAGATGAGTTATGTCGATAACTATCAATGGGACATAGAGTTTGAGGTTGGATACATGGTATTCATTTGTATATATTCATTGAATAGTGTCATGAGATTTGAGAACGAAATCTATGTTCCATGTACATCATCCCCTTTGAGATTCTTGATTGTGTCGGAGTTGTGGCCTATCGACCAACACTTCCACCAAATATGTCTCATGTAAATGATATATTCCACATATCCCTATTGAGGATGTTTATAGCAGATCTCTCACATTTACTAAATTAAGAGGTGGTAAATATGGAAAATGTTCTCTCTTATGAGGATCAGTCAGAAAAGATCTTGGATCGTAGAGATAAAGTTCTATGTAACAAGAGTACTCACCTGGTAAAAGTTCTATATAGGTAATATAAATATGAAGAGGTGGTATAGAAATCAGATTAATTGATGAAGAATGATTACCCACATCATTTTTCACCTTATTATGTAAAATGAAATTTTTAGGGTAAAATTTCCCAAGGGGGAAGAATGTAAAAACACATAATTTTACCAATGGAATTTCGTTCATATAATTATTACATAAATCACAAGGAGAACCCAATAAAAACATTATTCATATAAATGAATAATCATACATTAGTCAGTAAATAAACCAATAGGAATTCAAAATATTATAGTGGGATAATAAATAGAAAATAAAATAATAAGAATGGGAAATTTTGGATATGCTCGATCTACTAGAATGACTGCACTCTTGAAAAAAAGGTGTATAAATATAACATATGGGAAATAATATAATATTAATTTTTAAGATTAAATTATATATATTCTTGAGATAAAATAGAATTGGATGATGAATGAATAATATATGTGGTATTTATATATGTTAAGGAACCTATACCATTGGAATAATAACCTAACCATTGGAATAATAATCTCGCCATTAGGAATAGTAATCTAGTAATTAGAATAGTAAACTTACCTATGAATGTATAATAAAAATCCGGTATCATATAAATTAAAATATGATATATTTATATCCTGGTATAAGAAAAAAATGTTTTGAAAATTATAAATTAAGTGTTGGTATTTTTTTAAAATGTAAATGTTTATTTGAAATTTTATAATTAATAAAAAAATTTAGAATAAAATTTATTTTCATAAATTATATTCATAATTTAGTATTTTATAGTATTATATTTATTAGATAATTTTATGACACCTTAATTGGTTTTTCAAATTGCTGTAAAAGCGATTAAAATATTAAAAATAGTATTTTTCAAATAAATGTTGATTTAATTTAAAATATAAATTTATCATATTTAGAAAATTATTTTCATAAAATAGAGTCTATTTTTTAAATCTAAACATCAAAAAATGGCCAAGGAGAATTTTTGGTATTTTTCTAAAATAGTTGAATTTTTGGTGAATAGTGAAATAACAGAAATTTATCATATATTTAACATTATAAGCCAAATACATGAATTTTTGAGTCATGGATGATGTAATCATGATGTAAGCACCTATTATCTCAAAACCACCTTCACAAATTACTATAATAGGTCATAAGAATCATTAAAATTGGCAGTCTTGCGCCAAAATAATAATCTAAATAATATAATAATAAAAACACCCCCCCTCCTCCCATATAAATACCATCATTCACCACCCCTTATCATCACACCTTATAAGATTTTTATAATGTAAATATTCTTCCCAATTCCCTTCCCAAGACTATTTCTAATGTCTAGGATCTACTGGTCTCAACAAAATACCAATTCCAAGTCCTTTAAAGAGGTTCTCGAGGAGATGATAATCAAGAGGTAAAATCTTCCTTCATTCTATTTTATATTATTTATTTTTTATACCTTTTCCCCAGCCCTATCCAAAGAGGAATGATAAATATAGTATCATATATATACTATAATGTTATTTTGTTAATGAAATATCTATCATCAAATCCCTTCTTTCCTTTTTTTATTGTAAAATGAAAACATCTTCCGTGGTATGTCGGTCCACCGTCTTCATGGACGACATGTTTCGTTTTCTGTCACTTCATTCATGAATTATCATAAAAACATTATTATGGTTAAATAAAATTTTACTGTGTATACTATAAATTGTTTTATGTTTGCAAACTAATTTATATATATAATATTAAATAAGAGGAAAAAAAGTTTGTGATGATCGTAAAAAACCGTCAAAATAAAATAAAAAAAATCATTAATGTTTTATCAAATGAATCATCCTAAAAAAAGTAAATTAAAATATATATTTTACTATTTAATATTATTTAATTTCATTTATAAAATATATTTAAACTTATTGATAATTATTTTCATTTGAAAAGAACTTCCATAATTGACACAAGTAAACCAACCATTAAACAATGAAAATGAGAACTCCTAGAATGAAAAAATTAAACCTTTTATCTCATCAAAATAGTTTTAAAGGAACTTCATAAAATTATAATAAAAAAATATTTATGTAAAAGTTTATAAATTATTTAATTAATTGATTTAATATGATTATTCAGTACATTAAGTGAAAGTGCAGAACACATTCATTTATAAGGAAACAGATCTCTCTAAACCTCCATATTCACTTTGGGTTACGTTCTCTCTCCCTTTAACCTAATTTATTTATTAATAATTCTTTTATAATTCTTCTATATTCTATTTATATGTTTTTAACATATGTTTCCAGTTCAATTCAACCTTCTTTTATGGGGAAACATGTTTTAAAAGGATACCTTTTCAATTACTCCTGGTAAGCAAGCCTGATTAAAGGGAACGTCGTCATTTTCATACCCATTTTCAAGTAGACTCCATAAATTGTTTTAATCCACCATTATTTTTCGAAAATAAATCATTTTATCATGAAAAACTATCTTAGTTCATTTTTGGTTTTACAAAAACAATTATTCATTTTTCCTTATAAAAGACTCTTTAATATTATCCCTTAAATCACAATAAAGTGGCTAATTTATAATGTTTTTTAAATGCCCTTTTTAAAATATTCAATTCTGTTAGAAAACTTTATTCATGATCTATTCTTATTTTACGATTGTCTATAAATGATTTAATCCCTTATTTCATGGATACAATTATGATACACCCATTGGTTATGCCTTATTATATGATTATAATAACCATTTCATTCCACGGGTAACCATTATATTTATTCCTTATGTTTTATTCATTATCTGGCACACATATGCATAAATATATCATTATTGGTGCACCTATATAGAGCTCTAATTAATTGGTTAATGTTTAGTCTCATGATACGCCATGTATGTGATAAAGGAGTAAACCTAATATATTATGGGACTTTGTCCACCATGTGATATTGTCTTGGTAGTGTGCCATGGATCATGTTTATATCATTTTATATGTTATTACCACATTCCAATTTTTTAATGATCATATTATTCCATCTTCTATATGTTATTCTTCAACATTTTTATTCATAATCCATTCAATTTATGTTATCATGGTTTGCCTTCTAAATCATGGGATATGCTTTATTCCCATGTTTATTCCATTATTGGGATTTTTATCTCATCACATCCTTTATGTATTTCCCTTGGTTATCCAATAAATATTTTGGATATAAAAGGGAGTTGGATCTCATAATGGAAATTATATAAAATATTTTATTAAATTTTAATGTCATGTTTTCTAATTATGTACCAAGTCGTCCAATGAAACTACAATTTTTGATCCCTGGTCTATATTTTATGGATAATAATGCTTAAAATAATGTAATAATATGGGTAAATGGATAGGGTCACTATACAATACCTCTTACAAATATAAAATCTATTTGGTCTATAAATCCCAAATTTTTCAAATTTGAACCATCATGAAAAATAGAGCCACGGAATTTAAAAACCACCACTAAAATATTGTGGTTGTATAAATAGGAACATTTATTAGGACATCTAAATATGAACATTGGATATGAGTGATGATTGAATTAGGAAACATTTTTAACCATCTAGATATAAAAACACCTTGATCAATTATACGAAGAACTCTAGTATCTCTACCACATCCATTAGTCTATGTAAAACACCCACCCATATATCCAATACCATAAAAACCAAAGAACTCTAATTCCTCATGGATACTAGACATATAGAACCACAAAAGAACTCATCCCCCCATATTTCTATGAGTTTTTAACAATCTCTTTGTAATATTCAAAACATAACCATGGTAAATCAAAGACATCCCTCAGATATGACATCAAATTCCAAGAAATCTATAAATTTACATATTGGTTCCATGTGCAGCAGAAGCATGCAGAGGTGGGTGAGAGATTAAAATATCATTTAAAAACATTTCCAAAAACCATGAGTGGGGATCTTGCAGGTCAAATTTATAATTAATTTTTTTAATAATTTAAGAAGTAAATATTTGGGCTTAGGAACTTTCTTTTTTGTTGATTGTAGATCATCTAAAAGGACCCTTTCATATTACATTTGTTACATTGTGCTGATCCAATGATAGAATCCCTCTAGAGGTGATCCACATGTATTTCTATGTTCTTCGAGAAACACCACTCGATCTTCAAGTTCTAGCACATTGAGTCAAATGTATTTCATTGTTCGTTATTGATCGCTCATTCTTCAATCTTGAAGAAATAACTCTTGCACTTGTCATTTTTGAGAGGTAAAGAGAAGGGGGAGTTTAGAGTGGATTTGTTTCACACAACAATTATCTATTCACAATTTTTGGTAACCTACGCAATAGATATAGACATTTATTTATAGATTTAGGATTTAAGTTGAAAATATAATTTGATTGCATAGTGTCTATAAATAATATTTGTTACCTTTAATAAACCCCATTACACATAATAATAATTATATTTTTATTATTTTGTGGTGAGCACCAACTTACGCGATAAGAAATATTATGTAACAGTCTTGTTAATTTATATATTAACCAGGATTAGACTTTTCGAACTCCTCTATCATTTATTGAACAACGAAATAAATTTTTTATTCATAAATAATTATTTTAGTCACAATCATGATAATAAATATTTATTAAAATATTCGATAACTAAAATAAATATTTTAATCACATGTCAGCGAACAAATATTTCTATAAATCTTGTGATCAATATAACATGAATAAAATTACTCCTCAGACATGGGAAAATTTTTTATTCAACTAATTAAACTGGAGTAGAATTTAATTGCGGTCAACCAAACCACTTAGTATGGGAAACTTTATGATTCTTTCTCATTGGAATTGGGAAAACGTACCTAAATTCCAAGATTATTGTATAACAACGGGTCAAGGCGCCCAAGAGAAATAACTTGATGTCGCAACTTCGATAACCACATATGAATGATCATTGTGTAATATCATATATTTTTCACCATATCTCATCAAGAAGGTTGCATAAATATGTCAGAAATCTAAATGCTAGATATGTATTTCATTAACTATATGATTAAAACATTTCGTTACCCCATGGCCATGGAATTTAATGTGATGTTTCTATTCCAATCAAATAAAAAATATATGAGATTCTATAAAGATAGAAGTGAAAAAATCCATCATCAACTTATTCATTAATGACATTTCACTCATGATGCACCCAACATATTCAAATTTTACATGAAATGTTATCATCATAGTTTACAAATTACATCTAAGTACACGAAGTGTAACATTAATTAATAATAATCTTAAAATCTAAGGACCATCACACATGCTTGTATGTAGGAATATCTGATAAAACCAAAACATGTGGAACTACTACTGGTGGTTCTGTTCTCATAATCAATCATATTGTAGATTACCAAGTGAAAAAATCATGAGAAGAATCCTAATCTTTTTATGAGTACTCACACTTGACAGTTTGTGTACTATGTGTTCCATCAGAGCACATTATCCAACAATAGAACATTATTTGAGAATATAGTCATCGCACATCAAGGTCCTCATCATTGCGGGGAAATGTTATGACTTAATCAATACAACGTATACTCTAAAAAATTATTAAATTAGAATCATGAATAAAAATATAATATTTAATAAAAATTTTATTAATATTCGATTTCTTCCTAAGAAAGGGAATTCCCATGTGTGGACTTTTCGAACCCTCCACAACAAGAAACCCCCCTCCCCATGAAGGGATCACTCTAAAGAGGCTGTATATGGGAAGGAGTTGATGCCAACTGAGATGAAATAGCATCCTCGAGGTTTAAGGCCTGATATGTGATGGTTCGACAGAGAAATCTGTCATCATAGGTGATTTTTTCGTCACATCCACCCGGTTAGATACTGGGTGACCCAAAAAGACAGATGGATCCCTAGGGAGAGGCTCTGCTTGAAAGAAGACTCCTTGGATTTGAACCCTAAACCTCCCAAATAACTGTCGATTTAGATACTTCACCGTCACCATCCCGCCACCACCAAAGAAGAGAGTTTTTTTAATATTAAATACATAATATATTCATGAGTTCAAAGTAAAAATAGTTTCTCCTAGGAAACCAACTCAAAAAAACTCCCACTTGAACTACAACCATCTGCCTACAACCTTTGTTCTTCTAGACATCACATGATAGTCCAATTTCTGCTAAGTAAACACTTTATTCAAGGGTTCCACCCATTTTCCTCCTTGTGAATTCTACTCATGGAAACATCACCTCTTTGTGAAAATCCATAGAGATTATACTTTCGAAGTATGGGATTTTTCTGTTGATGTGACCATGCCTCTTTTGTAAGATCCACCACTACAATATTATCACAATAGAGTGTGATAGGATCTTTAATATTATGTTCCACAGCAATATGTTGGATGAATATGCACATCCATGATATTTATTTAGCTACTTTAGAACCTACAATATACCTAGACTCTTCGGTAGAATCAGCAACCACGACCTACTTTGAGCTCTTCTAGCACACAACACCTCCATTAAAAATGAAGATGTATCCCATTTGTGACTTCATGTCATCTTGATCAGTTTGGAAACTAGAACCTTCATATCCTCTGATGACTTGTTACTCATCTCTTTTATAAACCAAGAACATTTCTTTAGTACACCTCAAATACTTAAGGATAGTCTTGACTACCATCCAAAAGTGTTCACCTAGATCAACTTGATATCAGCCTACCACACATAATATATATGAGATATCTAGCCTTGTACATATCATACCATAAATGAATGACCTAATCTCTTATGTGTATGGTATACTTATCATTCTATTTATTTCCACATGTGTCTGAGGACACATTTTCCTAGAAATATGAATGCTATTTGACATCGGAAACAATCCCATCTTGGATTGTTTTATACTAAATCTCATCAGTATCATATCAATGTATGTAATTTGAATTATTCTGAGAAACTAATATAACTATCATTATGGATCTTGATCCGAAGAATATATGTTGTGTCACCCAATTCGTTCATAGAGAAGCATTTATTTAATTGTTCCTTGATAGACTGTAAGACTGATATTTAGTTTCCAATGATTAATATGTCATCAAAATATACTATTAAAAATGACTGCACTCCAACTAAACCGTTTATAGAGACACATCTCACATTTAATCCTTATGAAACAAATTTACATTATGGACTCATAAAAATGAATATTTCATGACCTAGATTCTTGCTAAAATACTTAAATGGATCTTTGTAACGTTCATTCCTTGTTGGAATCCTTTGGAGTCACAAACCCTTTAGGTTGTGTTATATAAACATATTCCTGAAGGTTCATGTTATTAATGGTTATTTTGACATCCATTCTCCAAATTACATGATCCTAGAATGATGCAATGGAATGTAGAATTATGATGTCTTTCACCATTGAAATTGGTGAAAAAGATTCATCGTAGTAAATTTCTTGATGTTTTTTAAACCTTTTTTCAAACAATCATGCCTTATAGGTACTGACTTGTCCTTCCATGACTAGTTTATTCTTGAATACCGATTTTCAACCAATGTGATTTACATCCAGTAGCGTGTCTACCAAAATATAGACATGGTTTTGGTTCATAGAGTCCTTTCAGAATTCATGGCTTCTTTTCTCTTTGCAATATATGTTCCTCTTAGTGATTCCTTATATGTAATATGATCATTAATTTCAACTAATAATGAGTCACTATCATCAAAGACTATAAAAACATACCATTCTAGTTCTCTAACCTCCTTAGTACTCTTATGCAGTAATTGTGTCTCTGGAACAATTTCTTATTCCACTGGTATTTGTGGAATTTGTACCTAACATAACTCTTGTATATCATGATCCAGAAATTCATCAAATTCTATCTCACTCACACTATTTCTTTTAGAGACAAGATCATCGTTAATAAATGTAAGGCATATATCAACCATAACCTTTTTTCTGAAGAATTGTATATATAGTATCCCATGGTTTCTATGGGATATCCTTTAAAGATACACTTTGTGTCTTGGGTTGAAATCTTTTTAACTGAAGAAGCCTTAAAACGTTTTTCATAACCCCAAACATGTATGTAAGACAACATGGGTTTATTTACATTACCTAATTTGTATGATATATCATCTGATGCTTTAGTTGTCACTCAGTTTTGAACACATGTTTTGATTTGTAATGTGTATCCCCAAAAGGATAATGGAAGACTTGTATGACTCTTCATTGATCTCACTATTTCCAACAAGGTGTGGTTCCTCCTTTAACATACACTATTCCACCTAGGCATATAAGGATTGTGATAAGATAAAATCTTGATGTCACATATTCAATCGATGAATTCTTGATTAGGATATTCTCCACCATGATCTGAATGAAGTTTATTGATCTTCTTAGCAACCTAGTTCTCAACTACATTCTTGTATTCCTTGAAATTTTCAAAATAATATGACTTGTGCCTCATTAAGTAGACATATTCATATCTACTAAAATCATTAGTAAAGGTTATGATGTATGATTACCCATACCTTTATTTTATAAGAAATGGTTCAAACACATTGATATAAATTAATTAAAGAATATCTTTATCCCTTAAACCATTTCCACTAAAATAGGAACTTGGTCATTTTTACTTGTTAACATGTGCAACATACACCATGTCGTTTTAGTTCAAAATAATATAAATATCTATATTTATGTAGTTTGGGAATTTTCTTTTTAGTTACATGACCATGATGGTGATGCCAATGTTGGTTATGTTATTAGTTATGTGAAAAAACATTGTTATCGATTTCCATTATTTGGTTTGTGTGATCTAACACATAATGACCGTTATTTAAATGTTTCTTACTATAAAAAATTATATATTGGTAAAAGAAGTTAGTTTTATTCCCAAATTTGGAAATAAATCTATCTGTATCAAGTCTGGATACATAAATAATGTTTTTGGGAAATTAATTAACAAAATAAAAAGAATTTCAAACCAAGATTATTCCAGTCGGAAATATGAGGTGGTGTTCCCCGATAGATTCATTGACAAGTTTAGTTTTGCTGGATGGTTGAAGGTCAAGCTCACCTTTGTCAGTCTTTCGGAATCTAATTGGTTCCTATTTTGGAATACACATGTTAGAACCAAATGATTTACCTAATACCCAATTTGTAGAAACAGATAAATTTACCTAGATAACAAATGCACTTGAAGCTTCCCCTTTATTCTTTTTATGGGTGCAGGTTTTCATCTAGTGGCCTTTCTTGACTGTAACGACCTGAAATTTTGAATAAATCTTGTTTCCTAATTTTGTGAGTTTTTTTTTATTTTTTATACTCAACAATTTTTTTTTCATTTGATAATATGAGTATAAATAAAATGAGACCGTTGGGTTTTGGACTGTTATATGACCATTGGTCAATATGACCGCTGGAAACTAAACATATTGATTATTGTCTCTAAATACAAGTAATCTTGGTTAATTAATATAGAAAGAAGATTCGATGGCCTCACCCAGTAGTCTTGGACCGTTCGAAGCCCATCTAACAGAACTTGGTAAAGAGGTAGCACCACTGGGATTTTCTTTGGACCAAACCCAAGCTGAACTTCATTGTGTGAATCTAGAACGGAATTGCCTTTGCGAGAAGTTCAAACTGATAGAAATTACTACTCGTGCGATGTTGGCCGAGCCTCCCTCAGATTCTCTCACCTTAGCACACCTTACACTTAGGTCCTATGCTGGTGTGATAAGGGGCTATGTAAGGAGACCGTAATTGCCTTGTGTAATCCTTTGTTTTAAATAAAATTTGGGATTTCTTCTTATGATGAAGTTTATGAATTTTCTAATGTCTGGATAAATACAGTATGCATATTTTTAATAAATTTTAGAAAAAGGATATTTTAAAAATGTTTATGTAATCCTTAAATAATTTAAAATGTGTAATGATTTTTGAAAAATGGTCTTATACAATTATGTTCAGTACGAAATTTAGAGTCTAATAAGATCAACTTAATTTTTGATGAATAGTAAATTATGAATAGTGATTTTATGCTTAGGATTAGTAATGTGACCAAATGGATTAGTAATCTCACTAAAAGAAAGTATTAATATAATCTAGGCACCTTGATTAAGTAGTGTGATTCAATAAAATGGTTAAATAACGGTTTCATAAATTATTATTCAAGTATTAGTATTTTTCAGGTGAATAGTGTTTTTTAATTAAAAAATAAATTAAAAATATTTAGAAAATTATTTTTATAAAATGGATTTCATTTTTGAACTCAGAGCATCGATATTATCTTAAGGTAAATTTTGGGGGTTTTTCTGGAAAAAATAATTTTTTGGTGAATTGTGTAATTTTTTAAAAAATAGATTAAAAATATTTAGAAAATTATTTTTATAAAATGGAGTTCAATTTTGAAATTAGAGCATTGATATTTGATTAAGGTGAAATTTTGGGATCTTTCTGAGAAAGTTGAATTTTCAGTGAATAGTTAAAATACTGTTTTAGGGTTTCAGTATGTTTAATGACATCATAACTGTGTAATGATGATGTCATGAGATATTTTAATGTTTGGCCGGCCAAGGGTGATTAATTATTGTTTTTGGGGACCCATGTGGCCTAACTCCATGGTAAATTCCAAGGGAGAGCACATGGTTTTGAGAAAAGCACTCATGAGGTGTCCCTTGCCCATTAATGCCTTGTCCCCTCACTTTCCCTATAAATACCAAGCCATCCTCTCATCCATTTCGACTCCCCACTCTCCCCCAACTACTTTCTGGTGTCATTACCTCCCAAGGAGTCCTCCCAAGGTGCCCCCAAGCCCTCAAGGCCCAAACCTTTGAGTTTTAAGAGTTACGTTTTAAGGTAAGGGATCCGATCTCTCTCTTTCTTTTCAAGAAATCTCTTTTATGTAATTTCTTTTATGCTCCATGTTATTATGTTAAAGGGTGTTATTTTATACTCCTCTTACTTCCCTTTTCATGTTCACATAATAAGAGATCCCCTATTACTCTCATTATTTCGTTTTATGAGGTTTTAAGTGGCGTCGTTAGGCTGCCAAAATTTTTGTAACAGATTCTTTCTCCCTTCTCATTTTTTTTCAAGATCTATTTTCCATGTAAAGTATTTCAAGCTATTTTTTATTATGTTGGGTAATGATCTATAAATTTATCATACTGATCTTTTATGATCATATGATGAGAGACCCCATTTGATCTCTTCAATTCAGTATTTTGAACTTTTAGGTGGCGTCGTTAGGCTGCCGAATTTTTAAGTGGTTCATCACCCTTCTCGTTTTGAAGTTCTACTTTCATGTCAGTTCTTTAAAGTTCTTTTTTGTCATGTTGGGGTATGATATCTATATCTATAATACTGTACTCTTATGTTCATATGATTAGATACCCCATTTGATCTCATCAATTCATTTTTTTGTTGAAGTTTTAGTGACGCCGTTAGGCTGCCGAATTTTTAAGGGATTCTTTCACCCGTCTCCTTTTCATAGTTCTAATTCAATGTCAAGTCTTCCAAGTTCCTTTTTATTATTTTGGGGTATGATCTCTATATCTATAATACTTATCTTTTATTTCCATATGATGAGAGACCCTATTTTACCTCATCAATTCATTTTTGGTTGAAGTTTATGTAACGTCGTTAGGCTGCCGAATTTTCATAAGAGAAATCTTATTTTTTTCTTTCTTTCATGTTCTTCATTTCATATGGTATATTTTCAAATTTCATTACATTGTTCTTAAATACCTAATATTCTGTCCCTCTACTATTTTATGGATCATTTATGAGTGGGTGACCCATGTCCCCTCTCTTTTCAATGTTTTCTAAAACCTTGTAACATAGCCGTTATGCTGCATAATTTTCGTCTCAAAATGCATCTCTCTTTTCTCAAAATTATTTTATGTTATAAAGTGAATACTCAAAGATCTTATTTCTAAAAGGGTATTCAAAAATATATCAAAATGTTCTATTTTAAATTCTGGGATTTACATACATGAAACCCTCTTTCCCTTTCCGTGGGTTTAAAGTGACGTAAAGATCATGCCTTTAAATCAGTTTTTAAAATGGAATGATTATGAAATGAAACCCATTTATTTTATTCTATATGGGTTATTTATGAAATGTTTGATGATGATATTTGTGTCTCACAAGATAATAAAGTCATGTTTAACGGTGCGCCCTGATAGCGCTCCAATTCATTGGGTAAAGACTTAATCTCTAGAGATGACCATTTTTAACGAAGCCTTGGTGAATAACCTTGGTAACTTTTAACGACACCTTGGGGATGGACCTTGGTGAAATGAAACGATTGTAAATATTAAATGTTGTAGCCACATCTTCAAGTTATGAAAAATGTTATTTTTATTATGACGTATCTCATGATTTCTTTCTCATGCCTTAAAGTTCTTTTCATGTCCTTATTGAAGTATCTCAAGTTCACATGTAAAATGTTTCTCTTGTTTCCCTTACTGGGCCTTCTGCTCACCCTTTCTTTTGATGTATGTCCCCAGTTTATGAGATGCAGTAATGAACCTAGGATGAACTTAAGGAGATGCCTTTCAAGTGTTTGAGAAGAGTGTTTTTTTTTTCTTTTAATGTATTATGTTCCTTGTTTCGAAGACACTAAACCTTAAAGATCCTCAGTTCCGTGTAATGAAATGAATGTTATGTTATAAAACGACGGGATGCTATAGTTGGTATCAAAGGATGGTTTAGTTATTTGTGGAATTTAGGATATGAAAACATTATGAAGAAGACTATAGAAAATTTTATATATTGGAAATCTTCCTGGTATTTTGGTGAGTATTGAGTAATGGGTTTCCAAGAAAATACATCCCTATCTGGATACGAGCAGGTAGAGGTGTCTCTGGCACAGATTTACATAGGGGTAAAACTAGAAAACACCACTTTGAGCTAGACTCGAACGGGAACTGGTACACGACAACGGGCCTTACTGCACTCTTGGTTACGACACTCCCGGGGGATATGCTTTGGTAAATTCATAAGTTTAGTATGAACCATTATTAAAGGAACAAAGATAAAATAAAATAAAGATTTACATAAGGATATATGATCATGGATAACCTAGTTTGAAATCTAGGGGATAATAAGTTAGGGTATACTTTTCTTCTACAAGTTATCCTTATATGCGTTAAGTTCCTTTTCATGATTATTGGCTAAGTATTAAAGCCCCTAATTCTACTTTGTTTTCGTAGTTAATGGTGGGAAATGGAAGAACATGTCCCAAAAACCAATGTGATAAGAAATGTGACGATTTCCATATTAATATGAAAGAGGCGATTAGGGGATTAAAAGATGATAATTATTTTGGAATATGTTCACTATTTTGGGGACCCTATATGATCGAGGTAAATAGATTACTACGTTATTGAGAAGTAAGGTTGATTTATATTTTGAAGAATCGATGAATTTAAGGTGGACTTATAGTAATTTAAGTTACTTATGGGAATGAATAACCAATCTTTGCTAAAATATGTTTAGGTTAGCTACTTTTGTTATAAGATGTTAGGAGTGGTTGATGTTGTTTGGAGATGGACAATGAAGTTTATTTTGGAGGACTATGTTATCAAATCCCTCTTGTATTTGGGTTTCAATCTTATTTTGGTTTATTTTGAGGAATTTTAAGGACCATTATTTATGGAATGGTCTATGATGAACTTTGGGTAGTACCATGGAACATTGAAGATTTAAAAGTAGTTTCCATTCCTATGGGATTCATTCTTTTTGAAGAGTTGTTTTACCTTACCCTTTCTGTTTTTGGGATAATGTTTAAAGATAGATGAAATAGATATTTAATCTTTTGTGGATTATGTGATTCCCTAGAAGATGATTCTTGTGTTTTGATGAGACCAAGTAGTTTTGAATGCTCATCGTTTGGAGAAAAGATTAGTTTTGGTAGAAACTTATTAAAGGATGAAACTCTACATGAAGGTAGGTATATTTTCTTATGTTTTTGTTCTATTTAGTAAATGAATTCCTCAAAATTAAGAAAAGGAACGTAAAACAAAAACATTGTTGGTTTATGTTTCCTACTAGGTAATCAAAGACCGTTTACACACATCATAATTTTGGGATTTTCTTATGGTTAAAATTCTCCTAATCATGTTTTCTATCACTCTCCCTCAGAACATGACCCTTTGTTTTCCCCTCCATGTCTATGTTTTCCTACATGGAATCCTAGTGTGGGTTAACTCGGGTGACCTTTGTACCTACCTTTCTTTCTTTTAAAGTAATAGTTTTATTAACTCCTTTTCCGATGTGGGACTTTCCATGAAATTTCAAAACCCAATTTTAAAAATTGCGAGGATGCAATTTCATAAGGGGGGAAGATAGTAACGACCCGAAATTTTTAATAAATCTTGTTTCCTAATTTTGTGTGTTATTTTATTTTATTTTATTTTTTTATACTCAACAATTTTTTTTCATTTGATAATATGAGTATAATTAAAATGAGACCGTTGGGTTTTAGACTGTTATTTGACCATTGGTCAATATGACCGCTAGAAACTAAACGTTTTGATTATTGTCTCTAAATACAAGTAATCTAGGTTAATTAATATAGAAAGAAGATTCGATGGCCTCACCCAGTAGTCTTAGACCAATCAAAGCCCATCTAACAGAACTTAGTAAGGATGTAGCACCATTGGGCTTTGCTCTGGACCAAACCCAAGCTGAACTTCATCATGTGAAGCTAGAACGGAATCGCCTTTGCGAGAAGTTCAAACTGATAGAAATTACTACTCGTGCGATGTTGGCCGAGCCTCCGTCAGATTGTCTCACCTTAGCACACCTTACACTTAGGTCCTATGCTGGTGTGATAAGGGGCCATGTAAGGAGACCGTAATTGCCTTGTGTAATCCTTTGTTTTAAATAAAAATTTGGATTTCTTATAATGATAAAGTTTATGAATTTTCTAATGTCTGGATAAATACAGTATGCATATTTTTAATGAATTTTAGAAAAAGGATATTTTAAAAATGTTTATGTAAACCTTAAATAATTAAAAATGTGTAATGATTTTCGAAAAATGGTCTTCTACAATTATGTTCGGTACAAAATTTAGAGTCTAATAAGATCAACTTAATTTTTGATGAATAGTAAATTATGAATAGTGATTTTATGCTTAAGATTAGTAATGTGACCAAATGGATTAGTAATCTCACTTAAAGAAAGTATTAATATAATCTAGGCACCTTGATTAAGTAGTGTGATTCAATAAAATGGTTAAATAACGATTTCATAAAATATTATTCAAGTATTAGTTTTTTCAGGTGAATAGTGTTTTTTAATTAAAAATTAAATTAAAAATATTTTGAAAATTATTTTTATAAAATGGATTTCATTTTTGAACTCAGAGCATCGATATTATATTAAGGTAAATTTTGGGGGGTTTTCTGAAAAAAATAAATTTTCGGTGAACAGTGTAATTATTTAAAAAATAGATTAAAAATATTTACAAAAATATTTTTATAAAATGGAGTTCATTTTTGAAATTAGAGCATTGATATTTGATTAAGGTTAAATTTTGGGATCTTTATGAGAAAGTTGAATTTTTAGTGAATAGTAAAAATACAGTTTTACGGTATCGGTATGTTTAATGACATCATAACTGTGTCATGATGATGTCATGAGATATTTTAATGGTTTTCCGGCCAAGGGTGATGAATTATTGTTTTGGGGGACCCATGTGGCCTTACTCCATGGTAAATTCCAAAGGAGAGCACATGGTTTTGAGAAAAGCACTTTTGAGGTGTCCCTTGGCCATTAATGCCTTGCCCCCTCACTTTCCCTATAAATACCAAGCCATACTCTCATCCATTTCGACTCCCCACTCTCCCCCAACGAATTTATTGTCTCATTACATCCCAAGGAGTCCTCCCAAGGTTCCCCCAAGCCCTCAAGTCCCAAACCATTGAGTTTTAAGAGTTACGTTTTAAGTAAAGGATCTGATCTCTCTCTTTCTTTTCAAGAAATCTCGTTTATGTAATTTCTTTTATGGTCCATGTTCTTATGTTAAAGGGTGTTCTTTTATACTCCTCTAACTTCCCTTTTCATTTTCACATAATTAGAGATCCCCTATTACTCTCATTATTTCGTTTTATGAAGTTTTAAGTGGCGCCGTTAGGCTACCAAAATTTTTGTAACGGGTTCTTTCTCCCTTCTCATTTTTTTTCAAGATCTATTTTCCATGTAAAGTATTTCAAGCTCCTTTTTATTATGTTGGGGAATGATCTCTAAATTTATCATACTGATCTTTTATGATCATATGATGAGAGACCCCATTTGATCTCTTCAATTCAGTATTTTGAAGTTTTAAGTGGCGCCGTTAGGCTGCCGAATTTTTAAGTGGTTCTTCACCCTTCTCGTTTTGAAGTTCTAATTTCATGTCAGTTCTTTCAATTTCCTTTTTGACATGTTGGGGTATGATCTCTATATCTATAATACTGTACTCATATGTTCATATGATGAGATACCCTATTTGATCTCGTCAATTCATTTTTTTGTTGAAGTTTAAGTTATGCTGTTAGGCTGCCGAATTTTTAAGGGATTCTTTCACCCGTCTCCTTTTCAAAGTTCTAATTCCATGTCATGTTTTGAAAGTTACTTTTAATTATGTTGGGTTATGATCTTTATATCTATCATACTGATCTTTTATGTTCATATGATGAGAGACCCTATTTTACCTCATCAATTCATTTTTGGTTGAAGTTTATGTAACGTTGTGAGGCTGCCGAATTTTAATAAGAGAAATCTTATTTTTGTCTTCCTTTCATGTTCTTCATTTCATATGGTATATTTTCAAATTTCATTACCATGTTCTTAAATCCCTTATATTCTGTCCCTCTAATGTTTTATGGATCATTTTTGAGTGGGTGACCCATGTCCCCTCTCTTTTCAATGTTTTCTAAAACCTTGTAACATAGCCCTTATGCTGCAGAATTTTCGTCTCAAAATGCCTCTCTCTTTTCTCAAAATTATTTTATGTTATAAAGTGAATACTCAAAGCTCTTATTTATAAAATAGTATTCAAAAATATATAAAAATGTTCTATTTTAAATTCTGGGATTTACATACATGAAACCCGCTTTCCCTTTCCGTGGGTTTAAAGTGACGTAAAGATCATGTCTTTAAATCAGTTTTTAAAATGGTATGATTATGAAATGAAACCCATTTATTTTATTCTATATGGGTTATTTATGAAATGCATGATGATGATATTTGTGGCTCACATGATAATAAAGGCATGTTTAAGGTTGCGCCCTGATAGAGCTCCAATGCATTGGGTAAAGACTTAATCTCTAGAGATGACCATTTTTAACGACGCCTTGGTGAATAACCTTGGTAATTTTTAACGACACCTTGGGGATGGACCTTGGTGAAACGAAACGATTGTCAATATTAAATGTTGTAGCCACATCTTCACGTTATGAAAAATGTTATTTTTTTTATGACGTATCTCATGATTTATTTCTCATGCCTTAAAGTTCTTTTCATGTCCTTATTGAAGTATCTCAAGTTCACATGTAAAATGTTTCTCTTGTTTCCCTTACTGGGCCTTCTGCTCACCCTTTCTTTTGATGTATGTCCCCAGATTATGAGATGTAGTAATGAACCTAGGATGAACTTAAGGAGAAGCCTTTCAAGTGTTTAAGCAGAGTGTTTTTTTGTTCTTTTCATGTATTATGTTCCTTGTTTCCAAGACAATAAACCTTAAAGATCCTCAGTTCCGTGTAATGAAATGAAAGTTATGTTATAAAAAGACGGGATGCTATATTGACACATGTAAAAAAGATAGCATCTTGTTCCCTTAATTTCTGCTTTATCTTCCTCTTATTTGAAGGGAAAGAATAATCATTAGGCTTAATTAAATTCACATTATCTATCTATTTTTTCACCCTAAGGTTGTAAGAGGTTTCATGATTTGAATCATTATCTACTTACAGAAGAAGAATAAGAAGATTTGACAGAGGCTTATCAATTTTTTCTATATTAATATTCACAATAAAACATGAAAATATCGGAGGGAGTGATTCCATAATGAGGTTGGTGCCCAATTCATGGAGTGAGTTTAAACCCTAAAACCTCATAGCATTCAATAAAGCCAATTCGAATGACTATGTTATGCCCATCTAGGGCACCCTCTCCATGTTTTCTCTGAAAGAGAACCTTGGAAATCTCAAACCATTCTTGTTTATCTCTCTCTTAGTAATGACCATGAAGGTGGTTAGAAATTATATATGCATCCATGTTTTCATGAGACATCATTAGTTCACTAGAGATCGATGAAAGAATTAAACATTTAATGTCGACCACCTTGCTCAAATGTATTTCATATGGAAGGTTCAATTCATCACTTGCCTCTTTAGAAGGCGGATCAATCATTGATGATTATAACAAATAAGATTTTCATTTATAGATTAGAACAACCTGAAGGTCTCTAAACTACTCATGAAAGTTACTTCTATTGACGAAATTATATATCACCAATATTGATCTCAGGGATATCATTGATGATGAAATTTTCATTTTGTTCTATAATTAGAAAGAGTAGATTATTAGTACTTTTTTTATTTCAAAATATGTGAGCTATAATAAAGTGAATTTATTTATTTATTTGTTAAATCTACATCTTTTTTTATCAAGTCTCAATAGAACTCACCATTGAACACAGAAATTATAGTTTCATTAACATTCTAGTGGCAAGGATCCCCATTAAATTTCATAATAATCTAGACATTGTTCATGAAAACCCCAAAAAGTAATTGGGTATGTGTTCTTGCTAACTGGGCACTTGCATCTCCATGATCCATTGAGTGGATTCTCTTATCATAAAATCCTGACTTAGTTTTCCTTAACACGTGCCTCAAAATATGTATTTAATGGAAATTCTCTATTAAAATTAATACAATTTTGGTTAATTCAACCCAAACTCTCTTTAGAACTCTCTTATAAAATTATGTTTCCAGACATTGGCCATGTACTACACTTATTTCTATGGATTCATTCTCAATCATGTAATAAATGGCTTAGTTTGAAATAATATTTAATTGAAAGATTTTAATTTACTATGCATAAATTTTTATATTTCATTATCCTTTATATGCCATATTAATTTTAAGTGGATGTTACATAATTAATTATCCATGTTGGATAGAACATTTATGCATAAATAATTTATTTAATGTTATTCATTTCACATTAATTCATTTATTTATGTGATCATGGCCTTGCATCCATAAAATAAATAAATGCATAGTCATAAATAAAATATTAATTAAATGACTTGTTTTTTATTTTTATCTAATGAGTTATTTAATGAGCGGACATTAAATCAACCTTTGACCGAGGGGAAATAACTCTTATCGCTGGTCTTGGCTTGAGTTACAACAGTCCACATGTCCTCTAGTGTATCACATGGGTTTTCATCATTACGGTTTTCTATTAAACCACCTCCACGGGCCTTGGGATGTTCCATTAATTACAAATATTTATTACCCACAAACATTTGAGTGGAACTAGATGATTGGTTAAAAGGGGTTACATAAATATGCATGGACATGTAGGTCCTCTATATGAATGGAGGGATGGATAAATGGATGAACATAATTTAATTTAATATAAAATAGTTTAAAAGTCATGAAATAAGTTAAATTAAAACATAAAACGCATACACAGGTCTTGGTTAAGCTCATAAACGTTCAACACACAACAAAAATGCAAAATTAAATGGCTAAGATTCATTTTGTTATTCATTTTATTATTATTTAAAATAAATTAAATTTCATTAATTAGTTAATTCCCATTCAAATTAATTTTCAACCAATCGTATTTTGAGATACCCATCATTCATGGTATTCATGGAAAATTAACGGCATAACCATATGGATGTATTAATTATAATAAATTAATTAAACACTTAAAATTCCACAAAACCAATTTTCATTTTCCAAACACAAAATGGTGTGTCAATCAATAAAATAAGGTTTTAATTCTTAAATGTTCTAATTTAATGTAAATATAATTTTTTATATTAATGGGAGACTACACGGTATGTACATATAGTTACATGTCATGTACCTTGGCTGGAGTATATTCAAGCCACACGACTGGGGCTTCGGCGTGGTAACTCAATGGGACTATATAGTGTGTACATGTTAGCTACAAACCTTATATCCGCTTACTATGTGTCTGGTCATCTCGGTCAACATGTGGTGTGAAATAAAAGAACAATATATTATTAATTTCTCAACACATTTTGATACAGTGTGCATGGGTATACGACGTGTGCTCTGACCGCACATCGTGTAACCTAGTTTTACCAGCCAGTGATTTGGTACTTCCGAATGGAATCTCTGGTCTTTTTTCATTTGTTATAAAACTTTTAAAAATATTAAACACTAAACAAACATGATTGATATATTGATAACATGTTAATTCAAATATCAGTATCGAATGAATAACATGAAATCAATATCTAACCACAATTGTATATAGATCAACAGTCAAATAATTAATTATAAATTTAACAGTGACTTCTATGATACCACTTGTTGGTTCCAGGTGTAGAGGAAGCATTCAAAGGTTGGAGATATATTAAAATATCATTTAATAATAATTTCTTGAAACCGAGAACAAGGGTGGTGCGGGAGTGTATGGCGCAGAGCAGGCTAAGGAGCAGTATTAGAGAATAACATGAGTGTACGGAGACATCTATACCTCTAGATTCAACTCATGTGAGGAATCACTTTTCAAAAAAATATGTCTGAAAAAACAGAGGCTCAACATCAAATTGCTTACATGTTCAGACATTCCTTGTCCGACAAGTGATGTTCAGTTGTTTTTATAATATGGAATTATAGGGTGATTTAACTAAATCGGACGCGGTTCGCAAAGGATTTCATGGGGTTCAATTTTCCCCCTCCACTCTACACTACCTCAATCGCACCAACCTTCTTC
The DNA here is from genome assembly GCA_963277665.1 of Viscum album. Lineage (NCBI taxonomy): Eukaryota > Viridiplantae > Streptophyta > Magnoliopsida > Santalales > Viscaceae > Viscum > Viscum album. The sequence continues at coordinate 228,135,114 of OY728167.1, read as the reverse complement.
TCATCCAATAGTGTTTCCCTCTTACATAGACCATATGATCTCTGCGATATGTCGACCTGCTACATGTCCCTATATCCTTTTCCCAGAAGGTGCTTGAATACCTACCCCTCCATGCAATCTGGTTGAACACGCTATTAGTTGACATCTTTTCAGTTCATGAATTCCCAATAAAAATAGCCATTTTTATGAAACATCAATTGATTTAAATATCCACTCACATCATAAAAAGAATCAGGGTAGGTTGATTGGGATTTATCATTTCTTATCCTATACTGCTTCCCCTAAATGTTTCCCATTTCCCACTAGTGTTAAAATTTTGAGAATCATTTTCCAATGTTCCCTCATCGGGATTTATTATTACTATATTTTAATCATTTTTCCATGTTTGATTATCATATCACAAGGTATGATGATTATTTTTTCTTTATCTAAAATCTGTATTCCAGAGGAATTGCAGTAGTTAGCTATTCGAGCATTTGTTTTTCTCATGCACACTATTTAATGAACATGTTATGTGTTTGATTCCGTCATTTTATTTGTTGCGAATGGAAATGGAAATTTTAAACATGATATTCCTTTTTTCTTATTTAAATTGCAGACACCATGCTGGGAAATTCTTCATGCCAATTTGAATTGATTTTCCTGCACCCATTCTCATTTATTATTTTCAATGATAGGATCAAAGTTTTTGGTGCATTCAGAGGGACCAGATTACTCTTATATATATGGAATCCCTAGATAGGGAGGTCTTTCTATGGATAGAATATAATTCAATCTCCATTATAAGTCTTTAATATGAATGATTTAAACTTTGGTCTCCAATATGATGCTAAAAAAGGTACCCTACAAGATCATAATGTTGTTAAATGAAGGATTTGGGAGGGTTCTGTTTGTGGTGCTTTGTTTGGATGTTGTTGAAATATTTTTTGTAATTGTATTGAATCTATGTGATATGATAATTTTGAATTAGTAAGCTACAGTTGTTTTTGTGGTTGTGAAGGAGGCTACATGAAGGTGCAGATTTGAGTAAGTTTCAAATGGTTGATTGTGCATAAAGGTTGATGGAGGTGCATATTTGTTTAGGCTGTATGAATGTTCATATTTTAGAAAGAATAATATTTCAATTGGAACTTTTATGTAAGCTATATCTTCAGTTCATAATCATCATAATGCATGGGAGTCTCCAATGGTGGTCCTAGAATGGATTTATGCGAAATCATACATGTCTCAGAGTTTAGTTTATCGTCCTCAAACGAGTCAGAGAGGGATATATAGTTTAAATACCTTGGTGTAATGTCACGGAGGCGGCACAACCGCCATAGAGGGCGGGGAAGCACAGATAGTCATTGTCGTCACCACAATGGCTTCAGGACGGAATGGTTTCGCATCCCCAGATGGTTCAAGGGATGGCGCTTGGAGCTATGGATGAAGACCTTTACAAATTCTTCCATACCTGACCCCCCCCCCCCTCATGTGTGCTCGTAGTCATAGGATAACCTCATCCAACCTGTAATAATAAAGAAGTACATGGACTTCTGCTTGTAGTCGTAGGAGCACCTCATCCTGAAGGGATCTCAGAAGGCTCGGTCAGGCCTTGGTCCTCCCTGGACTCTGTCAAAAGGACGCTTGTCTTCACAAGAAACTACACATGTGGGAAAAGACCATGCAGGGGTGAGTATAACAAAATTTTTTAGAGGAACCCAAAAACCACAAATCAATACACAAAGTTAATGTACAGTCTTCTCTACACAGTATATGACTGAAGAAAATAGAGAAAAAAAAACAAAAACTAGATATAATAAAAATCTAGAACCGTAGTATAGAGATAAGTGACAAAACAACACACCCAATCTAGGGATTCGGTTTGAAGATTCCATGAAGAATTCGGTCAAGAGACCTCACTCCAAGAGTTTGATAACATTGATGTCATCCGTCTGAGAAGCATTGTTCATCTGGAAAAGCCTTGAAAATTACACAGACTCATTCAAGGAGAACACACTACTGAGTGTGGAAAGATCATGATACACAGATAAGGATCACTTCCAGGGCCTTGGTGTACACTGTGAATTATTTGGATTCACCAGATAAGTATGTGATCGATGTCTTATAGGATTAGTAACGTCGATACCTGAATCTACCTAGGGTCAAGAATGGATATAGGATCTCACTCTGGGCCTCTTGGAAGGATACCTAACTCTATATCAGAAAGTCCTGCTGAAGTGATCATACTCTTGTGGAAGGAAATGATACCTGACCTTCAGGCAAAAAAAATGGGCACTAACCCAAATGGAACATTTCCAAGATATATTTGACAAGAGGATCAATCCATGATCCATGATATAAGTGGTGTGTAGAAAGGTTACACGTTCTGTCTCTTGAATTTGGGTAATACCTGTGTAGAACAGCCCCAGTCATAAGAACATGTCATGTAGAAAATTAAGTACACGATATGATGTGTGGACCACATGCGGTGTCCGAGTAACCGGGGTTACCTTTGTGTACGTTTTCATGTGCCCGTACATGGTTGCAACATGTGTATGATATCCCGTATAATCTGTAGATGGGTAACCAGTGTAATCGGCCTGGGCTGGTCGTTTGGTATAGGGCATGACCGTGTACTCCATCTAGTATATGTGTATCCCCCAGATACACGCCGAGTCTTGCATAGTCGCCTTCGTTAGGCTGTGTAGGGTCTACACATCATGTTGTGAAGCCATGGAGTCCATACCATGTATGTGTACCTCCCATAATACATGTTGTGATTTTTGGACTGTCCCACAGCCTTGTGATAGGGGGTGACATGTCGTGTGATACAATTTTGTCACCCGAAACCCTAGCTTCCACCCTAGGTACCACACTGCATGTTCTTCGGGATACACCCCATGAGTTCTGAAAAAATACAGAAACACGAACCTACTCCACCGTGCCTATTTGAAGATCTAGTCCTTGATTTGACAATCCCTTGGCCCCGAAACTCAATATCCAGGGTCACCCAACCATGCTATCGATGCTCTGGTAGGTTTTGGTGGTCCGATTGGCCCCGAAAACATGATTTGATCTTTCATGCAATAAACAATTGTGAAGGATATCATCCGAACCATGTCAATTCTTCTACCGCCATTTTCGTCGCACCTTCTTCTAGTCGTCACGATGTCGTATTTCCAATTTGGGGTTTTTGTGTTATGAAACGCTTGCACAACGATCCATTGTTCAAAAGCCTATGAAGAACACGGTATTAAGAGGAGTAAAAAAATCAATAAACAAAAGATGAACTCACCTTCAAATCATTCATCACGATGTAGATTTTCTCTCGTTAATAGAATTAATTGTTTAATCAAAATGAAAATTCATGATTTATCCTAAAAACAAATCCTGAATTAAAACCCCAAATGAAATAGAAATTAACACCCTCCCACAAGAACACACAATTAGCGGGTCAAACTGTGTGCGGGTTGATCCATGTTCATCATTCAATCCAAGAATAGGGAAGAGAAGATTCAAAATAACAACACCTACCTCAATTCGGTTGAAGAAATACTATCACATCATGTTCTTTGGCGAGTTTCGTCAAATCCAAGATGTGTCGATCGATCGCGTCGTCGTCGTCCGCCGATAGTTTATCCTCCAAAGCTCCGAAAAAAATCCTCCATTTGCAGGGTTATGCAGCTAAACCTATGAACTTTCCATAAGAATATATTAATATTGGAGGATTAGGTCGATGTGAAAAAAGGAAACTTTTAAAATAAAATAAATTATTATTTTATTTTATTTCCATTAAAACATCAAAAAATCCACTTTTGTAGCTGACCTGCACCGATTGATGTTATGCCCCACCTAAGGTAAATTCGCTGATCTGAATGCAAAGGTTCCCTTTTATTTATGATCTGGGAAACAAAATAAAAGTTATTCCACTTTTATAGGAAACCATCTCTGGCATGCTATTTAAAATTTTAATTTATTTCAAACATTTTTTATGGACACTCCAGGCTTTGGAGTTGCATGTCGTCGAATGGTATGCTCTTGAAATAATTCTATATAATATTTAAAAATAATACATGGAAAATCCAATATTTTACATTCTCCCCACCTTAGGGATTTGCGTCCCCAAAAATCCAAAACATGGCTACTAAAAAAGATGTGGGTACTAAGCACGAATCTGATCCTCCCACTCCCAGGAGCTCTCCTGAAGATTCTTGTGATGATAACATATGTGCACCAAAGGAATCAATCACCCACGAAGGATCCTCTCCTTATGATCCTCAATCTCCACTGGGTACTCAGCAATGGTCGCTCCATCCCCGATGTCCATCTTGCCCAGATTGATGGCGTGCGATGGGTCAGGAACATACCTCCTCAGCTGCGACATGTGGAAGACATCATCTACCCAGTGAAACTGTGGCAGTAGTGTTAGGAAGTACACAACCTCGCCAACTCTGCATAGTATCTAGAAATGATTGATGGACCTCAGATATAGCTTGCCACCCCAGAAAAATCTGTGTAACCCTCTTCGAGGTTAAACCCGAATGAAGATGTGGTATTCATTATTGAACTCAATAGGTATCTATCTCTTAACAGCATAAGACATATGCCATCTTTTTGTAGTCTTCATCCAATATTTGATAATCAGAACCTTCTCGGTGGTAGCTCACATGAACTCTAGACCCATGTGTGATATCTCTCCGGGGTCGGTCCAGAAAAGTCGTGACCGGTATGGTCTCCCATATAAATCCCCAAACGATTCCATACCAACGGTGTAGTGGTAGCTGTTGATGTATAAAAACTCTATCAGTGGTAGGTGTTCCTACCAGCTATGACCAAAGTCTAGGATACATGCACACAACAAATCCTCCATAACACGAATGGTTCTCTCCATCTGACCATCGGTCTGAGGATGGAACATTGTGCTCATGCATGGCTATTTCCCAAAAGAATCTTACAATCACTTCCACAACTGGGATGTGAAGAGGGTGTCTCGATCCGAGACTATTTTCGAAGGGACTCCATGAAGCCGAACTATATCTTGCACATAGAGGTGTCCCATGATCTCTACAGAACTCTTCTCCCTAATAGCTATGAAGTGAGATGACTTGGTGAGTCGATAAATGATCATGCAGATGGAATCATTCCCCTTGGTCTTCTGTGGTAAGCCTGTCATGAAGTCCATCGATATTTCATACCACTTCCACTCTGTAACTTCTAGGGGTGAGCTAATCCCACTAGAACCTGGTGCTTTGTCTTCACCAATTGGCATTTAAATCATCGATAAATGAACACTTCTACTGCCTTCTTCATGCCAGACCACCAGAACTGTCATCGAAGATCATGGTACATCTTCACCACTCCTGGATGTAACACCAAGGGGGATGTATGAAACTCCCTCAGGACCTCCTCCCGCAATTCTATTGGTAAAATAATGTTTCCTTTGAAAATAACTACATGCTCCCTACCTTTCCAATATCAAACAAGAGCATGTCTCGTGGATAATTGAGCAGGTAAAACCTCACAGTCGACAACCTCATGTTGTGCCTCCCCGACTAACTGTAAGAGTTGAGGGGTGACAACCATCAATAGAAGGTAAGCTGCATCCTCTCTATCCACGAAGTATAACTGTAATGAGGCTAATTGTTCTGTTTCCTCACTCAACAGCTACGAGGTCGATATGCTGATAAGAGCATCTTCTACATTTTCTCCCTTCTTAGGAGTATATATGATCTTGAAATCATAGTCCTAGAGGAAATATATCCAATGAAACTGTCTCAGATTCAGATCCTTCGGCGAGAAGATGTACATGAGTCCCTTATGTTCATAGTAGATGATAAAACGCTCACCCATAAAGTTGTTTCTTCCAATATAAAATGTGAATACAACCATTACCAACTCGATATCATGGGTCACATAGTTCTTCTCATGTTGCCTATGATGGTTCGAACCATAAGCAATCTTTTCCTGTCTCTCCATCAGGACACAACCGTGCCCGGTCCCCAATTTGTCGTAGAAAAATATGTACTCAACACCCTCCTCCGCCAATCTCAAAATCGGGGAACTCATCAAAATATATATCTACTACTCAAAAGATGGCTAGAACTTCTCCATCCACACGAAGGGTTTGTCCTCCTGGTCAAGTCTATCATAAGTGATGATATCCTGGGTAAATCAGGAATGAATCGACAGTAATAGCATACCAACCCAAAGAAGCTCTGCACCTCCTTCGTGCTCTGAGGTGGCTCCCATGCTAACACTGCCTCTACATTGGTTGGGTCTATAGCTACTCAATCTGCATAGATGACATGTCCCATAAAGTGGACCTCCTGAATCAAGAACTAGCCCTTCGAGAACATCCCATAATGCTGGTTCTCTCGGACTATGTCTCGAAGCATCTGTAGGTGTCTTACGTGCTTCTCATCTGACACTGAGTACACAAGGATGTCATCGATTAAGGCCACTATGGAACGGTCTATTTATGTCTGGATGATCCAGTTCATAAGTCCCATGAATACTATGGCAGATTTCACCATGCTGAAATACATCACAAAGTACTCATAGTGATTGTAGCAGCATCTGAAAGACATCTTCGATATAACCCGTCCCGTACTCGTAAATAGTGGTAACCTGATTGAAGGTCAATCTCTGAGAACCACTACTCCCCTATTAGTTGACCAAAATTGCTATCGATCCTCATATGGGGATACTTTTTCTTCACCATCACATGGTTCATGCAGCAGTAATCCACACACAACCACAAACTGACATCTGCCTTCTTGTAAAAAAATTGGGGCTGCCCAGGGTGAAATGTTGGGTCTTACAAAACCCTTTCTCTGCAAATCATCCAACATTACAATCAGCTCATGAACCTCAGCGTGAGCCTTCCAATATGTTGGGGAGAAAATCAGTGTCATCCCGGGGTGTAATTCGATGTAGAATTCGATCTCCCGGTGGGGAGGTAATCCTGTAACATATTCAGGAAAGATATCCTCTTACTACGCCACTACTGCTGGGAACTGGAAGCTCACAACATCTACTGTTATGAGGGTATGGATATCCAATGAATGAGTGATCGACTACACCCTCCTATGAATGATCCCATTCTGTGATTCCTGGGTCTCCTTTTCTCTAAAAAAGGAAATCCTCATCCCATCACAACAGACACACCACACACTTCACATAACAAATTCAATTTTGCAATGGACCGACGATAAAAAATCCTTACTAAGAATAAAGTCGTAAGGCCATGACACTACCACCAAGAGTATCCAAACGAAAATATCACCTCCAAGGGTAATATCACACTGTCTGAAAAGGTGCGTGATCATTGAGTCTCCTCTTGTAGGTGTCTCTGAGCGTAAGGCTTGAGTCAATGGCTCTACCTAAATCTCTAGGTTTCACACAAGACATGTGTCATGGATTGAATGGCTGGAACCTATGTCTATAAGTATGTAATCTAAGGAATAGAAAACAATAATCATACCTCAGATCATCCCTAAAGTCCCTGGATCATATGCCTCGACTGCATATAGTTGTCCCTCCTAATGTCCCCCAGCTCCCTGAGCCTGGTGCAGACCTCCAGGGGGTGGTGGTGGGAGTAGATTGAAGCGTCTACCACCACCTGCAACTCTTCCTGCTCGTTTTCCACGTCGGCCACCTGGAGGGGATGTCTGCTTCAATATCTACCTCTATCTTAGTGATCCATCCACCGCCTCCCTATCATAAGCTCAACAGGTCGGACAGTATCTAGTGAGATGTCCCCTACCTTCGCATGAGTATCATCGTCTCTCCCTAGGATGACGGGATCCAACTCGAGAACCGTGGAATTACAAACCCCTATATTGGGTCCTCGTGTGACATCTCCCACATCCTGATTACTATGCTTGATGTCCGCTCCCTAATGTTGAGGTCTCCTCACCATTCTAGCTGCTGCTGACTGCCATCAGCTGCCTCTACACTGCCAGGAAGCACTCTATCACCATGGATAGCTCGAGCACTCCATCATAAGTTGAAATACATAGAAGAATGACAATATCTTGGATGTCCTGTCATAGAACTTGCTCGACAGTCCGAGCTCTAAAGTACTGATCCTTGGCCAAATCCATCGAGTACCTGGAGAGGTTGGTGAACCTTGATGAATAGTAATCCACTATCAAATTGCCCAACAAGAGCAGAAGAATCTCCTGGACATACAACACTCTCAGTGTAAACCGAGAGAACTCCTCCTTATAGGGTTTCTCAAAATCCTTCCATCAATGAGTCTCCTTGTCATTAGACAGTGTGGTTAGAATCCACCATTGTCTCGTCGAACCATGAAGAAGGCTCACTCTTAGGGTCACCATCTGGTCTGCTGGTGTCCACACTAGACATAAAACATTGTTCACCACCTCAATCAAGTCCATAGCCGCCTGAGGGTCGGGCTCGCCTCAGAACCTGAAGGGTCACTGTCTCTAGAACTCATGGATTGCACTCATCCTATTCCCCTCATCGATTGGCACTGTAGGTACCACGAGCTACTCCACTGGAGGCATGACAAGGTCACCACCTGGAGGTAACGCCTTGAGAACATGTCCATGTATCGAAGAATCATCACTGAGGGGGTCATCCTTATGATTGAACTTCTGAATCCTAGTTGGTATGCGTCGTGGAGTCATCCTGTAAGGAAACAAGATGTACCATGGTCAACGAGTATATCTGCATAGCTGACACAAATGACATGAAAAAAACCCATTTTTATATGATGCACATACCATTCCTTTACATCCCCTCAACTAGTGTTTTTAGGTACCCACTCAAAAAATAGGTTATCAGAGTCCTGGTGTATGGATACATCGGCCGCCCAAACAAACATTGTAGTCTCTAGCCTAAAATCCATGTTCGAAACACTTAACAATGTTTCCCCAACAAATCTCACATACTCTTCATCCTATGGTTGAACCGACCACCTCTGGTACCACTCTTCTATGACCCATCCCAATGGGTCCTATTCAACGACTCTCCAAGACAGCCTCTAACAGGCCATGGGCTGGTGACTAGCACAGAGTAGGCTTATCACTAACATAGAGGACATTGCCTATGTAACTGTACATACACACACATCTCCAAGCCCACAAATGATGAAATATAAAAACCACTAAGGAACAAAATGCATTCATACACCTAAATCCAACAAACAGAGTATGATAGAATGTAATGTAATGAAAGAAAACTGGGCCAGAATACAAGACCAAAAATAACAAGAGTCTGTAAATTAGAATTCCAACCTGTAAGCACAAAGAGGTACTGGGACTGCTGATCGTTTTCATAGGAGCACCTCGTCTCGATGGGAACTTAGAAAGATCAGTCCATCCCTGGTCCGCCCAAGGCTACATCAAATGGCTGCTCATTAGCACGAGACACGACACGTGCGGGAAAATCTTGTGAAGGGGTGAGTATAACAACACTCAGTAGAGGAACCCAAAAACCAAAAAGCAATAAGAAATGTAAAGGTACAGTGAGATATACATAGTATATTTCTGAAGAGCATAGATAAAGAGAAACACAAACCAAATATAATCAAAACCTAGACCTGTACTCCAGAGACAAGACACACAATAGAACACCCTCGCTAGAGATTCATTTCGATGATTCCATGAAGCACTCTTCCTAGAGAACTCACTACATGAGTCTGTTAACTCTGATGTCGTACGTCTGAGAAGTATTGTTCATCGGGAAAATCCCTTAGAGGTAGATACACTCATTTTGGGAAAACATACTCTTGAGTGGGGAATGATCATGATACACATATGTGGATCACTACTAGGGACTTGGGGGATACCAAGACTCATTCAGATTCACCTACTATGTAGAGGATCAACGTCCTGTAAGATTAGTCATGTTGATACGTTACTCAACCTATGTTCAAGAGTGGATAGAGGATCTCGCTCCTCGCCTATCGGAGGGATACCTAACTCTATCTCTGAGATTCCTACTGAAGAGATCATACTTTTGTGGAAGGAAATGATACATGACCTTCAGGGGAATGAGATAAGGGGAACTAACTCAAATTAATCATGTCCATGATACGATGGACAAGAGGTTCAATCCATGTTCCAGGATATACAGGGTGTGTAGAAAGGTTACGCGTCGTGTATCTCAACTCTGGGTACAACTCGTGTAAAAAGGACCATGTCATAAGAACATGCCGTCTTGAAAAGTAAGTTCACGACATGTAGTACGGACCTCACGGTCTGTCTGAGTAACTGTGGTTCCCATCGTTTTTGTGGTCGTGTGCCCGTACATGGTTGCAACCCATGTTTTCTATCTCGTGTAATCGGTACACGGGGTGACCCGCATAATTGGCATGTACTGGCTGTGTGGTAGTGTAAACAACCATGTTATCTGTAACACCCGAGACTTTTATGTTATATAAATCATCAAAGGAATCTTTTTCTACACAACACTTGCTTGGCTTGCTTTACACGCAATCGCGACCTTCCTCGATAGCTTGCGTCGTACGCAATACCGAGTTTCACTAAACAACAATATGCTATTAAAACTAGCCGTTATGAATAGTAATAAACACTTTTTGAAATTTTATAAATTTTATTTTTTAAAATGGACTTCATTTTTGGATTCGGAATACCGAAATTAGCCTAGGGTGAAATTTTGGTATTTTTCTGAAAACTTTCAATTTTTGATGAATAGTGAAACCACTAAGTGGTAGGTTAAAAAACTGAATTTTGCATAAAACTTAATTTTACCGCTTCTGTGAATGGAATTTCGAAAATCCGAGAGACACGGTTAATATCAAGGACTAAAATGTGGTTCAATGAGATGAAAATAATTTTTTGGTGAATAGTAACTTTTTACTTTTTTTACCGCAGTTAATAGTAAATAGGGTAATTAATGGTAAATATGATATTACTATTACCCTAACACATGTCCTAATTCTATTGGATAAGTGTAATTCGACCAAAAACAACCTTATAAATAAAATATGACCATTTAGGCCCACTTGGATTAGATTAGGACATTTATTATTAATTTATTTAAAGAAGGGTTAAAATAGTTAAAATCAAAGTTCAATAAGTAAATCATTTTTAATATGGGGTTATACATAAGATAAATTCGACTATAAATATTCATTAGAAAGCTAAAACGATTTCCTACATAATGGTATTTTATTTATAATTTTTAGAAATTAAATAATTTAATTTAATTATGACACAACGATGATGCAGTAATTATCTTATTCATGAAATACTGACATAATTGATGTTATAAACACCAAAATAAATGTAATTTGAGAATTTTTATGAATTCCACTAATTTTCTAGGTTACTATGATATATTATTGTTGCAGTAATCAACTTGTTTCGAACATATAATTCTGTTATGACTTTCACAAAAATCATATATCAAATAGTGTCAAAATTGACACTAAATAGTTTTTAAATCAAATATTATATTATTAATTGTTATTTTATTCCTAAAAATCTAAGGTTCGGCCAAATGACTTAGATAAGGATATATATATTAATAATAAACAATTTGGGGTTCGTTTGGCATGTTATAGTAAGTGTATTAACAATATAGTGAAATAAAACAAAAAGACATGGTAAAAGTTAAATTATTTAACTTAGAGTTAAATCTAATTGATAAGGTTAAAATAATACCCTAAACTTGTCTAAATCCTATTGGTTGATAGGATTTCGACCCATCCCCACCTTATCTTCGAAATAACACCCTTTGGAACCATTATAAACCGATTTTGACTTTAATATAAAATAATATTTTGAGATATTCCTAAGGTGCCCCTCTCCTCCCTTATAAAAGGGCACCTCCTCCTCCCCCTCCTCCTCACACCAAATTGAGCACTCAAGCTCGGCCAACCCCTGCCATTTTCTCCTCTCCACTTCCCTAGAATAATCCTAGTGGTCCCGGTCTTCTTCAAAGACCAATATTAGTTCCCTAAGTGGAGGATTCAAAGAAGCGTTCCAAAGAAGAGGTAATATCCATTACCGATCTTTTCAATTTCTTTCTTCTTCAATTTCTTCTTCTATAGTTGTTTCATGATAAAGTAATAACATCAGTATTACTTACATACTGATATGTTATTATAAATATGAAACAACCCTAATTCACCTTCTATCCATCCTACGGAAAAATGAAATCACCGCGCGTGCGTACGTACGGAATACCGTCTCCACGCCGTGGTGTAATCTATTTTCCACCACCACCTTACATGGATGGGTATAATGGTGTAAAGAATAACTATACATAGTTATTACAACATCATATTGATTCTGATATATTCTATAATCCACTCCAATTCAATTCAATAATCATGGAAATGATATCATCGCTCGTGCGTACGTACGGACTACCGTCTCCACGACGCGATGAGATTCATTCTTAATAATTAACCTTTCATGAATGATTATAAAGTATATATAATAAGTACTAATGAAATATATGACCTAATAATGATACTGGAATTATTTATATTTATATGTATGTCATCTACTTAATTCCATTCAATTCAATAAGGAAACGAAAACAGCGTTCATGCGTACGTACGGACTACCGTCTCCATGAACGATGTATTTCTTTCCATTTACTGATTTATTATATATGTATATTCTGAATATATATATATAAATCATGTTTTATATTCTGGAATTAAGTAATCATGCTCTAAGTAATCATATGAATAATTACAAGTTAAAAACACGAACGACAAATGAGACGATTCTACCCAAAACGCTACATTAACATGCATTTACAAAAGAACGGGTAATATAAAGTCATAAGTGGACCATATATGATATAATAACAATGAATATGATTCTATAATAAGTCAATAACATGATTTAAATCATTATACAGGAGGTTCGGACACATACGAAGCAAATCAGACCTAAGGTAAGGAAAATATCACAATCTCATTTTTATCCGAGATTGTTTATTCGTAAGTATTTACTGGGGTGTATTTTATCATCCACATCCATGTTTCATCAATATGTAATATTATTTACATCCACCTACAATTGTTTAAATCCATTTTTACCCTTCGGTGAGTTTTTAGTAAAAGGTATGAAATGAATCTTTTGTCGTTTTTCGTACGAGGTACTTTTTGACTTTTCCAACAAAAGTACGAAGAATGTTTTTTTTAAACTTATACAGAATGAATGGATTTTTAAAACATTATTTACAAGAAGCTTCCTTTATATGTTTTCAAGTTTATTTTTAATAAACTTCTTTTAGTTTATAATTGTATGACATGTTAAGAAAAGAAAAGTGTTTTTGAAGTAGAAAGGATATTTTCCTCAAGAATGGAGTTCAAATGTTTTATCAAAATTATTTTCCATATAAGGTAATATAGGGTTCTGTTTTTATCCTATTATTACATTGATTTGATTATGTTTTGAGGAAATTATTTTTTTATGTAGTCATTTACCTTATATGATTTGTTTTATGATGTCATGATGTTTCAAGAATCCCATTTTTGTTACATGTGTTATGCAATGATGTATGATTTATGATTATGTGGCACACATAAGAAAGGATTCATTATAAGTTGGGTGGGACCTATATCTCCCTCCAATGCATTGGGTAAAGATTTTATATCTCATGAGATAGACATGGCTGGAATGGTAGGTTATACCGGTTCAGTGAAACAGGACTGAAACGAGGGTCACTCGATTCAGAAAGGGACTTTGTCCACTAAGATAGACTTGGCAATGAGTCTTGACTAACAAGAAATGATTCTCTATGATTATGTGTGTATGCCACAAAGTTTCATGTTTTAAGTTATGATTATTGGGATTACATTTCACTTCTATGATTTATCCCATGTCATGAAATTATGCTCTCTTTTGCAGGTAAAGATTTCCAAAAGTTATGTTCTTATGAATATGATGTGATTGATTTTCTTCTGTTTACCCTTACTGAGCATTTGAGCTCACCCTTTTATGTTTTCTTTTCCCCAGGATATAAGGAATGGTTTTAGGTAAAAAAAAGGGAAGATCTTTGTGGGAGATATTGAGGATCTTTCACCACGATTAGAAGATTACGTTCCGAGTTTCCAAAGACACTAAACTATTACGGTCCTTGTGTGTGTGTTTTTGTTATGTACTAAGTATTCCACAAAAGTAATGTAATGTCAATGTATGTTAGGTTTCGGGTCTCTACAGTTGGTATCAGAGGAAAGGTATAGTCAACCTTTGGAAACTAGGATGTGAAAGCCTTAGTAAGAACCCTAAGGATAAGTCTAAGCATAGAACACAATCTTAGTGTTTTAGAAATGGCCATGAATACCCTAGGATAAAACCTTAAGTGTGAAATTTTATTCTTTAATTATGTGGTTTTCCTATTATAATTAGTGTTGCTCACACTATTCTTCTTGGTTTTAGTCAATGGCTGGAACCCGAAGGAACCCTGTTAATGGGGAATGTGATGGGCAATGCAATGATTGTCCCCCTGAGCAACCAAACGATATGGGAGCTGGAATGCAAAATCTTGTAGCCATGCTCACACAACTTTCTCAAGCTATGAATCATGCAGGATTTCCAAACGAACAAAGGAGGGAGCAAAATTCTGTTGAATCCTTCATGAGGCAGCGTCCACCTTCTTTCAGCGGGTCTACTGATCCATTAGTTTCTGAACAATGGATTAGTACTACTGAAAAGATATTTTCAGTTCTTCAATGTTCTGAACATGATAAAGTCATCCTAGCAGTGTATCGTTTGGAAGGAGATGCTGATCAATGGTGGAATCTTGTTAAGAATATGAGGCAAAGGGATGAAATCGAGTCTATGGAATGGGACGAGTTCAAGAACTTATTTTTCAATAAGTACTTCCCTCGTATTCTCCGAACAAAGACGGAGAAAGAGTTTCTTGAACTGAAGCAAAGGGATGATGAATCTGTTGGTACCTATGAAGCAAATTTTACAAGACTTGCAAGGTACGCTTCTGGTATTATTATCCAACCTGAGAGTAAGATCGATCGATTCTTTAGTGGCTTAAAACCAAGTCTTCGAAGGGCGTTAGCCATAAGGGACTTCAATAGCTACGAGGAAATCGTTCGATGTGCTCTCAAAGTCGAGATGGAGATTGGAGTAACCCATCAGTCACATGGGTTTGATAAGAAGAGGAAGATGGAATTCAAAGAAAAATCTAAAGAGCACACTGAAAAGAAGATGAACTTTCCCTTATGCTCAAAGTTTGGAAAGAAACATGGAGGGAATTGTCTTAAAGGGACATGTAAATGTTTTAAATGTGGAAAGGAAGGTCATCGGGCATTTGAATGCCGTGATAATGGGAAGAAGATGTCTAATGACGCAAACAAAGGAAGGGATACACAGAATGAACCTACTACACTTCAATGTTTCAAGTGCAAGGAGATGGGGCATTATGCCAATCAATGCCCAAATCCAAGGGTTGATGATGATGGTCGACGTCAACAAAATCTTAAGGCTAAAGACAAAGGAAAGTCACATGTAATTTCTATCAGCGATGTGGAGTACGATAACGAAGTGGTGAAAGGTACACTTACCGTCCACTCTAAAGTAGCAAATGTTTTATTTGATTCTGGATCCACCCACTCTTTTATTTCTAAAGAATTTTCTAAGGGTATCACCGTATTACCTCAACAATTATATGTTGAGTTAGCTGTGACAACACCTAATGGCACAACAGTCACATCAAAAGTTTATAATTCTTCTCAGATCGAAGTTTGTGGGAAAGTGCTTCCTGCAAATCTTGTGATACTTCCTTTAGTGGAATTTGATGTGATTCTTGGCATGGATTGGCTTTCTCTACATGGAGCTCATATCAATTGCCAAAGAAGGGAAGTCACATTTCATATTCCAGATCAATCTACGATCGTCTATCGATGCAAGGATGAATATAACCTTCCAGTGGAAATTCCTTCCGTCTTATGGGTATTGATTCCACTAAATGAAGGTTATTTATCTCAAATGGTTGGTGAGAATCTCACGATTAAGAATATGCCCATTGTACGGGAGTTTGATGATGTCTTTCCGGAGGAATTACCGGGTCTTCCACCAAATCGTGAAGTTGAGTTTTCAATAGAACTCGTACCGGGTGCTTTGCCTATTTCAAAGACACCTTATAGAATGGCCCCAATTGAGTTGCAGGAATTGAAGAAGCAACTCCAAGAGAATCTTGATAAGGGATTCATACGCCCTAGTGCGTCACCTTGGGGAGAACCTGTTCTATTTGTTAAGAAGAAATATGGATCAATGAGACTCTGAATTGATTATCGAGAACTTAACAAGATCACTATCAAGAACAAATATCCTCTCCCACGCATTGATGACTTATTTGACCAACTACGCGGAGCTCAATACTTTTCCAGGATTGATCTTCGTTCAGGGTATCATCAATTAAGGGTCAAAAGGGAGGATATACCAAAGACGGCTTTCTGTACAAGGTATGGACACTATGAATTTATAGTGATGCCATTTGGTCTTACTAATTCCCCTGCTATCTTCATGGATCTAATGAATAGAGTCTTTAGAGACTATCTTGATCAATTTGTGGTAGTCTTCATAGACGATATTCTTGTCTATTCAAAGAGAAAGGAAGAGCATGAAGATCACTTGAGAATTATATTGAAGACCCTGAGAAAGGAGAAGCTTTATGCCAAATTTACCAAGTGTGAATTTTGGCTTCAAAAAGTTGCATTTTTGGGTCACATAATCTCAAAAGAGGGGATATCTGTGGATCCAGCAAAAACAGAGGTTATCGAAAGAGGGTCGAGACCAACAACAGTAACTGAGATCCGAAGTTTTCTTGGTTTGGCTGGATATTATCGACGTTTTGTAAAAGATTTTTCACGATTATCTAATCCACTCACCAAGTTGACTCGGAAAGGAGTTAAGTTTGTTTGGACAGAGGAATGTGAAGAGAATTTCAAGGAGTTGAAAAGAAGGTTATCCAGTGCACCTGTGCTCACACTGCCTTGTAGTGGAGAAAGGTTTGTGATCTACAGTGATGCATCCAAGAAGGGATTGGGGTGTGTTCTTATGCAAAATGATATGGTGATAGCTTATGCCTCACGACAGTTGAAAATCCATGAGCAAAATTACCCAACACATGATTTGGAGTTGGCTGCGGTAATCTTTGCATTAAAGATTTGGAGGCATTACCTTTATGGTGAAAGGTGTGATATTTATACTGATCATAAAAGTTTAAAGTATATTTTCACACAAAAGGAGCTGAATATGCGTCAAAGAAGATGGTTGGAGCTGATTAAGGATTATGACTGCTCAATCCATTACCACCCTGGGAAAGCAAACAAGGTGGCAGATGCATTAAGTCGACAAGACCATGCTAGTTTATCCATGATGAGGATCACAAAGGATCCAATATTTATGGATTTACAAATGATGGATCTTGGAATTATAATGGAAGGGGGAAAATCTTATCTTTCTCAAATGAATGTTCAACCATCTATACATGCGAAGATTAAGGAGGCACAAAAAGAAGATGTCGAGTTACAAAAGAAGGTGAGAAATGTTCCTGAATTCAACCTTGATTGTGAGGGGATAATAAAGTTCAGGAATCGGGTTTGTGTTCCTTCCATCCCCGAATTAAAGAAGGAGCTGCTGGATGAGGCTCATAGTTCATCATTCTCTATTCATCCTGGAAGCACGAAGATGTATAGGGACCTGAAAGAGTACTTCTGGTGGGATGGCATGAAAACAGATGTTGCTGAATATGTCTCTCGATGCTTGGTTTGTCAACAAGTTAAAGCTGAGAGACAGAAGTCTAAAGGGATGTTACAACCATTACCCATACCCGAATGGAAATGGGAAAACATCACTATGGACTTTGTCACAGGACTTCCTAAAACATCCAAAGGCAATAATGCTATCTGGGTCATAGTTGATCGTCTTACAAAGTCTGCACACTTCATTCTTATTAGAGAGGATTTCTCTCTAGATCATATTGCCAAGATATATGTAAAGGAAGTGGCAAGATTGCATGGAGTACCACTTTCTATTATATCTGATCGGGATCCGAGATTTACCTCGAAGTTCTGGCGAAGTCTTCAGCATACTCTGGATACAGAGTTGAGTTTCAGCACTGCTTATCATCCCCAGACAGACGGTCAGTCTGAGAGAACAATTCAAACCCTAGAAGATATGTTGAGAGCTTGCTCTATGGATTTCAAAGGAGGTTGGGATCAACACCTACCTTTGGTGGAATTTTCTTATAATAATAGCTTTCACTCCAGTATTCAGATGGCTCCTTATGAAGCTCTCTACGGAAAGAAATGCAGGACTCCAACTTGCTGGGATGAAGTTGGGGAAAGAAAGCTATTAGGACCTGATCTCATTGATGAAATGGCAGAAAAAGTCAGATCTATTCAACAACACATAAGAGCAGCTCAGAGTCTACAGAAAAGTTATGCCGACAACCGAAGAAAAGACCTAGAGTTTGAAGTGGGTGATAAAGTGTTCTTACGAATATCTCCCTGTAAGAGGGTTATGAGATTTGGAAAGAAGGGGAAGTTGAGCCCTAGATATATCGGTCCTTTCGAAATACTGGATCGTGTTGGGAAGGTAGCTTACCGACTGGCGCTTCCACCGAATCTCTCTCAAGTTCACGATGTGTTCCATGTATCTCTACTGAGAAAGTACATACCAGATCCTTCACATGTACTCAGCTCAGAAGTTGTACCGCTGGAGCAAGATCTTTCTTATGAAGAACAACCGATAGAGATTCTGGATCGTAGCGAAAAAGTCCTACGAAACAATACCACTCGCTTGGTGAAAATTTTATGGAGGAACCACCAACTTGAAGAAGCTACATGGGAGCTTGAGGATATGATGAGGGAGAAGTATCCTCATCTGTTTGTTACAAAGTGACGAATTTCGAGGGAGAAATTCTTTTTAAGGGGGGTAGAATGTAACACCCGAGACTTTTATGTTATATAAATCATCAAAGGAATCTTTTTCTACACAACACTTGCTTGGCTTGCTTTACACGAAATCGCGACCTTCCTCGATAGCTTGCGTCGTACGCAATACCGAGTTTCACTAAACAACAATATGCTATTAAAACTAGCCGTTATGAATAGTAATAACCACTTTTTGAAATTTTATAACTTTTATTTTTCAAAATGGACTTCATTTTTGGATTCGGAATACCGAAATTAGCCTAGGGTAAAATTTTGGTATTTTTCTGAAAACTTTCAATTTTTGATGAATAGTGAAACCACTAAGTGGTAGGTTAAAAAACTGAATTTTGCATAAAACTTAATTTTACCGCTTCTGTGAATGGAATTTCGAAAATCCGAGAGACATGGTTAATATCAAGGACTAAAATGTGGTTCAATGAGATGAAAATAATTTTTTGTTGAATAGTAACTTTTTACTTTTTTTACCGCGGTTAATAGTAAATAGGGTAATTAATGGTAAATATGATATTACTATTACCCTAACACATGTCCTAATTCTATTGGATAAGTGTAATTCGACCAAAAACAACCTTATGAATAAAATATGACCATTTAGGCCCACTTGGATTAGATTAGGACATTTATTATTAATTTATTTAAAGAAGGGTTAAAATAGTTAAAATCAAAGTTTAATAAGTAAATCATTTT
The DNA here is from genome assembly GCA_963277665.1 of Viscum album. Lineage (NCBI taxonomy): Eukaryota > Viridiplantae > Streptophyta > Magnoliopsida > Santalales > Viscaceae > Viscum > Viscum album. Next base: position 228,115,511 of record OY728167.1, on the reverse strand, counting down.
TAATATGGGGTTATACATAAGATAAATTCGACTATAAATATTCATTAGAAAGCTAAAAAGATTTCATACATAATGGTATTTTATTTATAATTTTTAGACATTAAATAATTTAATTTAAATATGACACAACGATGATGCGGTAATTATCTTATTCATGAAATATTGACATAATTGATGTTATAAACACCAAAATAAATGTAATTTGAGACTTTTTATGAATTCCACTAATTTTCTAGGTTACTATGATATATTAGTGTTGCTTTAATCAACTTGTTTCGAACATATAATTCTGTTATGACTTTCAAAAAAATCATATATCAAATAGTGTCAAAATTGACACAAAATAGTTTTTAAATCAAATATTATATTATTAATTGTTATTTTATTCCTAAAAATCTACGGTTCGGCCAAATGACTTAGCTAAGGATATATATATTAATAATAAACAATTTGGGGTTCGTTTGGCATGTTATAGTAAGTGTATTAACCATATAGTGAAAGAAAACAAAAAGACATGGTAAAAGTTAAATTATTTAACTTAGAGTTAAATCTAATTGATAAGGTTAGAATAATACCCTAAACTTGTCTAAATCCTATTGATTGATAGGATTTCGACCCATCCCCACCTTATCTTCAAAATAAGACCCTTTGGAACCATTATAAACCTATTTTGACTTTAATATAAAATAATATTTTGAGATATTCCTAAGGTGCCCCTCTCCTCCCTTATAAAAGGGCACCTCCTCCTCCCCCTCCTCCTCACACCAAATTGAGCACTCAAGCTCGGACAACCCCTGCCATTTTCTCCTCTCCACTTCCCTAGAATAATCCTAGAGGTCCTGGTCTTCTTCAAAGACCAATATTAGTTCCCTAAGTGGAGGATTCAAAGAAGCGTTCCAAAGAAGAGGTAATATCCATTACCGATCTTTTCAATTTCTTTCTTCTTCAATTTCTTCTTCTTTAGTTGTTTCATGATAAAGTAATAACATCAGTATTACTTACATACTGATATGTTATTATAAATATGAAACAACCCTAATTCACCTTCTATCCATCCTACGGAAAAATGAAATCACCGCGCGTGCGTACGTACGGAATACCGTCTCCACGCTGTGGTGTAATCTATTTTCCACCACCACCTTACATGGATGGGTATAATGGTGTAAAGAATAACTATACATAGTTATTACAACATCATATTGATTATGATATATTCTATAATCCACTCCAATTCAATTCAATAATCATGGAAATGATATCATCGCTCGTGCGTACGTACAGACTACCGTCTCCACGACGCGATGAGATTCGTTCTTAATAATTAACCATTCATGAATGATTATAAAGTATATATAATAAGTACTAATGAAATATATGACCTAATAATGATACTGGAATTATTTATATTTATATGTATGTCATCTACTTAATTCCATTCAATTCAATAAGGAAACGAAAACAGCGTTCATGCGTACGTACAGACTACCGTCTCCATGAACGGTGTATTTCTTTCCATTTACTGATTTATTATATATGTATATTCTGAATATATATATATAAATCATGTTTTATATTCTGGAATTAAGTAATCATGGTCTAAGTAATCATATGAATAATTACAAGTTAAAAACACGAACGACAAATGAGACGATTCTACCCAAAACGCTACATTAACATGAATTTACAAAAGAACGGGTAATATAAAGTCATAAGTGGACCATATATGATATAATAACAATGAATATGATTCTGGAATAAGTCAATAACATGATTTAAATCATTATACAGGAGGTTTGGACACATACGAAGAAAATCGGACCTAAGGTAAGGAAAATATCACAATCTCATTTTTATCCGAGATTGTTTATTCGTAAGTATTTACTGGGGTGTATTTTATCATCCACATCCATGTTTCATCAATATGTAATATTATTTACATCCACCTAAAATTGTTTAAATCCATTTTTACCCTTTGGTGAGTTTTTAGAAAAAGGTATGAAATGAATCTTTTGTCGTTTTTCGTACGAGGTACTTTTTGACTTTTCCAACAAAAGTACGAAGAATGTTTTTTTAAACTTATACGGCATGAATGGATTTTTAAAACATTATTTACAAGAAGCTTCCTTTATAAGTTTTCAAGTTTATTTTTAATAAACTTCTTTTAGTTTATAATTGTATGACATGTTAAGAAAAGAAAAGTGTTTTTGAAGTAGAAAGGATATTTTCCTCAAGAATGGAGTTCAAATGTTTTATCAAAATTATTTTCCATATAAGGTAATATAGGGTTCTGTTTTTATCCCTATTATTACATTGATTTGATTATGTTTTGAGGAAATTATTTTTTATGTAGTCATTTACCTTATATGATTTGTTTTATGATGTCATGATGTTTCAAGAATCCCATTTTTGTTACATGTGTTATGCAATGATGTATGATTTATGATTATGTGGCACACATAAGAAAGGATTCATTATAAGATGGGTGGGACCTATATCTCCCTCCAATGCATTGGGTAAAGATTTTATATCTCATGAGATAGACATGGCTGTAATGGTAGGTTATACCGGTTCAGTGAAACAGGACTGAAACGAGGGTCACTCGATTCAGAAAGGGACTTTGTCCACTAAGATAGTCTTGGCAATGAGTCTTGACTAACAAGAAATGATTCTCTATGATTATGTGTGTATGCCACAAAGTTTCATGCTTTAAGTTATGATTATTGGGATTACATTTCACTTCTATGATTTATCCCATGTCATGAAATTATGCTCTCTTTTGCAGGTTAAGATTTCCAAAAGTTATGTTCTTATGAATATGATGTGATTGATTTTCTTTTGTTTACCCTTTCTGAGCATTTGAGCTCACCCTTTTATGTTTTCTTTTCCCCAGGATATAAGGAATGGTTTTAGGTAAAAAAAAGGGAAGATCTTTATGGGAGATATTGAGGATCTTTCACCACGATTAGAAGATTACGTTCCGAGTTTCCAAAGACACTAAACTATTACGGTCCTTGTGTGTGTGTTTTTGTTATGTACTAAGTATTCTGCAAAAGTAATGTAATGTCAATGTACGTTAGGTTTCGGGTCTCTACATTATCCACCCCATATTTGTGTATACCCTAGATACATTCTGAGTCCCATGTAGCCACCTCTTTCACACTGTGTATGGTCTAAATGCCATGTTGTGAAGTTGTGTAGTCCATCCCGTGTCCCTGAACCTCACATGAATATAGTCTGAGATTTGGGGATGATCCCACACACAATGTGACAGGGGTTACCTGATTTGTGAGACCTGTCAGTTACCCAAAACCCTAGCCGCCGCCGGTACCACACAACATGTTTTTTGGGTTACACGTCGTGTGTTGTTGAAAAATCGAGAAATGAAAACCTGCTTTGCTACGTATCAATGATGCTCCAATCCTTGATCTGACAATCCGTTTTCCTTGAAAATCAAAATCCATGGTCGCCCTACCATGCTTTCGATGCTCCAAGAGGTTTCGGGGGTCCGATTGTCCCCTAAAACTTGATTGGGTCATCCTCATGAAGAACGGTCGAAGAACGATTTATTTTGAACATTTTCGATTCATTGGATGCCATCGTAATCACACCTCCATTGAGTAATCATGTTGTCGTATCTCCAATTTGGGTTTGTTGTGTTTTGAAATAGACTCACAATGATTCATTGTTCATAACCCCGTGAATAACATGAAGAACGCGGGGTTAAGATGAGGATGAAAATCAATAAAAAAAAGGAACACACCTTCGTCGATGTTCATCACAACACTGATTCCCTCCCTTTAAAAGGATTACAAGGAAAATTAAAAATAAAATTCAGGAACAATCATGAAATCAATTCCAAAATTAAAACCCAAAAGAAACCAAAATTAACACCCTCCCATAAGAATGCATGATCTGTTGGTCAACCTATTTGTGGGTTGATCCACATTCATCATTTAATCCATGAACGTGGAAACGAAGAGTTGAAATAACAACCCCTACCTCTATTCAGTTGAATAATGACCACCACATCACGTTTTTTGTCAAGGATCATCGAATATGAGATGTGTCGATCGATCACGTCATCATCATCCACTAATGGTTTCTCCTCCAAAGCTCCAAAAGAAATCCACAATTCGCAAGGGTTATGCATATAACTCTACAAACTTTCCATAAGTTGGTATTAATATGGTAGGATTAGGTTGCATCTCAATAAAAGGAATCATTTAAAATAAAATAAACTATTAATGTATTTTAATTCCATTAAAACATCCAAAAACCAAATTTTTCTGCTAACCCGTGTCAGATGATGTTAGGCCCCACATAAGGTAAATTTTCTTATCTAAATGCAATGGTTCCCTCATATTTCTAATCCTGGAACCCGTTTAAATGTAATTACACTTTTACAGGAAAAAATTCTCAAGTGCACTATTTAAAATTTTAATTTATTTCAAACATTTATTCTGGGAACTTCGAGCCTTGGAATCGTACTCTGTCGAATGGTATAGTCTTGAAATAATTCAATTTAATACTTAAAAATAATTCACAGAAAATCCGAGTCATAATAGATATTTTGAGTGGATCATCTTCTAGGTAACATTCTCTTCACCCCATCACTATATTAACTTTTCTACACGGTTTAGCGCCATATTTGGCACTTCACTTTTGTAGTGTTATCTATTGTTTCCTTTTTTTCTTAACCATTTTGGATTAAAATGTGTATTTATTTTAATAATATACAAAAATATCTTGAAAGATAACGTATCCATTGGAAAATATTTCACTGTATATACACTATTATAGCACGAGGGTTACTCTATTTTGAGGATGTGGGTTGAAGATTCTTCAAAATGTTTTATTGAGTTTAATTATTAGTTCTTCATGGTATTTATTTATGAATGTTGTTACGGATGTATCATGACAGTTTTGGTTATTGTGTACATATTTATATGTGTGTGTGTGTTTTTATCTATGCATGTGCACAGATTCACATGAGAATATGTGAATTTGTGCATTGAGAGATGATGAATTTTTTAAATTAAAAAAAAATTGATCATACCAAATGTTTGTGGAATTGCCTCAAAAAAAATGTTTCATTTTAAACTGAGTCTTTATAGGGTATTTCAAAAGGAGTTATAGATTTAAAGTGTTTTATAGATTGTGGGTTATTATTAAGGATTAATGGGATGATTTTTATGTTATAGGCTTTGTGGTTGGCATATAAGAGACTATAGATAGATATGTAACTGGAAAAGTGCTTCTCTATATTAGTGTGTGGAATAGCTAGGCGTTGTTACTAGTTTGACTGTAAGGTCTCCCTTGATTGGCTTACTTTTTCAGGTCACATAGTCGGTTATTGTTCCATGGGCGATTCAGTTACCTTTGGAACCTATAGGTTGGAGCTCCTCTCCCTGTGTCATGGATTATGGTTGTGGTGTTATATATTTTTTGGTTTTTACCCTCACTTTTTTGATTGATATTCTGATTTTTTCCCTTTGTCCTTATTCAATTTTATTGTTAAGTTTCTAATTATATTTAGTCTTTTATTCTATTTTGTTTTATCTATTACTTTTTTTATCATTTCATTTCATTATATGGGGTTTTTCTTCTCAGTGTTTTTTTAATGTAAGAAAAATAGAGGTATTTCAAAGGCATGGTTCACATGGAATGAATTTTTAAAGGGAATACTAAATTGTGATTTTAAAAAAGAATATTTTAAAGGTGTTATTTTAGAAAATGCGCTTAGGATGAGAAAATAATTTCCATATTTTGTTCATTCAAAAGGAAGAAATAGAAGTCGGTGTTTTAAAAATTGGTTGATTTTGATGTTTGGGTTTCATATGCTCACTTAAAAAAGCAATCTTCTAAATGTATTTAAAAATTGAATAATTTTTTTTTATTTGGAATAGAAAAGCATGGGCTTCATGTTTATTACCTACTAGGTTTTTGAGATCAAACCCTACTCACACCACTCAGGGTTTGTAGACTGATTTGATTTGCAGGTTTTGGCCTTAATTCTCATAATAATTTCAGAGTTTCGATGAATCATGACCTCGGGTCACATGGGATAGTTATTTAGGTGTGTTTTTGTTTTTTAGTGTTTTAGTACCTTCAAACACATAAGACATTTCCTTCATTTAGTTATTATTATTAGTGGAACACAATATTTGTGGAAGTTGTAGTGGAAGAAGAGATTGTTTCTTATGAGAGTGTTGGGAAGAGTTAAGGGATTTATTTTTCATATACTATGTTTTTTGCATGTTTAAATATTTTAAGATAATATTAAATTGGTTATTTTTTTGATGTGGATGTCCAACTTACGGATGAGTTATTCTAGAATTCTGATAGATTTTTTATTCTTATTAAATAATTTTTATCTCAAGGATTGCTTTAAATGACTATGATAGTTGTCGTCAACCTGGGGAGATTGGGGATGCTCCTCAGGTCAATGTAATGTCAGGACAAGTGTCAGTTTAGGTGGTAGCCCAGTCATATAACTCATTCCTTATTGAGCTTACCCTTTTTTGAAAGATGCCTTTGTTTATTTTTTGAAGTTTTCATTCTTCCATAAGGCCTTATAATATAAGATTATATGTGTATATTCCAGGAATCATCTGTCCAATATTTTGTAATGTTCCATTATGACATCAAACCTCATTTAGAAATTGATCATAGATTCGTCAATTGGAAGAATTCATATAGAATTATAATTGATTAATATGTGAAACATGAAATCACTTATAAAATATATATTATAAATGTGATATTAACGGAAAAGAGAGAAAACACATTCAGAGATTTAATCGGAACAATGAACTTCCCAAAATCAAAACGTGCAGTTCAAAATTTCTCAATCGCAATAAAAAAAATATCTTTCCCCTTTGAACAAAAAAGAGGCGTTCCAAAACCATTGTTCCGGTGAGGAATAGTACATCACGTCCATTATGAAATCATTAATTGTGGGGGGGAGTGGTCGTATTTTATGATTCCCCTCCAGAAATTTAATCTCATGCCCAAAAATCCTCTAGGTGTGTGTAATATGTTGGGGGTACTTCCATCATCCAATTTCTGAAATTCAATAATGATAACAACAAAACAACACTCAATAGAAAAACAAGTAATGATCCATTACTTATCTACACCAACAGTGTGCACAGATTGTACGTGAAAATTCCGGAAACAAAGTAAATAACATACTAGTATATAAATCAAATGATTAATGGAAGCTACATGTAAGACAACTGATACACAATCTTCTGCAAATAATCCACAGTGAAATAATTCCCATCATATAACACATGATATTGCATTGGAAAGATGGTTCCCTATAGTGAAGATACAAATATAAATTGATTATTAGCTCAAAACAGGAAGTCCTGATCGAATCTCTTTGCATACATGTATCCTTGCATGACAGTTTAAGAATATGTCAAATGAAATGGTTTGACAAATCGACCTATCAACCACCATCCCTAATGAGACATAAATAGTTTTAGAAACCATCCCACCAAATCCAAAACCACAAACCATTCTAAAGGACCAAACATGAAGTACAAACCTAGTAGAATATTTCCACTTTTATCCACTAGATCACAATTCTGATGGTCCGTTGGAAACATGTTTTTATTATGGCGCCTATATACCACTAAAATTGTTACTACAGATAGGTATCCCTCCTCAATAAAAGAACATTCCTTCATTTAAAATAATTTATCACATTGATGATAAATTAGATTAAATAAGAAGATGATAAATTTATTATTTATTGGTTGATTAGTTAGTTGGGTAAAAATTAACTGATTTCTCCCTTCATAAATGTAACATAATCTATTCTAAAGGAATACATTTCTACCCAACTAATTAAACTTCTAAAAAATAATAAATTTATCATCTCTTTATTTCTACAAATTTCTCCTCAATGTGCTAAATTATTTAAAATTAAGGCATGTGATTCTATTAGGGAGGTCTGCCTACCTCTAGTAACAGTTCTAGTGGTATAGAAGAGGCAACATACACACCTATTTCTATAATACCATCACAAATTTGATTTGACGTCTAAATGTGAAAATGTTCTACCAAATTTGTACTTCATGTTTGGCCCTTTGGAATGGGTTGTGGTTTTGGATTTTTGGGGGATGGTTTCTAAATTGTTTGTTGGTCATCAGGGACGATGGTTGATAGGCCTATCTGTCACCCCATTGCATCCTAATATTTCATAATCAGTCATCTGAGGATGCATGTAATCTATAATATTCAATAATGAATTCCTATTTTGAGTCGATAAGAAATTGATATTTTTACCTTTGCTACAAGGAACCTTCTGGCCAATGCATTATCATTCGATCTATGATGAGAATGATTTCATTGTGGATGATTTTCAGAAGCTCACATTTTAATTGTGTTACAAATTGGTTCCATTACACATATGATATATCTAATAGCATGTTGTTTAATTTGTTTTTGGTGTTTTCAGGTGAGTTCGGTGAACACGGTCGATGTTGATAGGTAAACTCCCATTCCTCGTTTTTTACATTGAGTGTTGTTTTACTGTTATCATTGTTGTCTTTGGGAAATTGGATGATGGAAGTGCCCCCGACATATTATGCACACATGGAATATTTTTGGGATTGGGATTACATTTATGGAGGGGAATCTTCTAATATAAGCCCTCCCCCCACACCTTTAAGGATAATGTAAACGATGAGATGTACTTTTTCTAACGGGCGCACTGGTCCTGGACCGCTACTTTTTTGTTTGAAGAAGAAAGATTTTTTTTCATATTTTATCAGGATTGAGAAATTTTCATAAACAAATATTTATTTTTGGAATTTCATGGTTCACATTCAATCCATAGCTTTGTTATCTCTCGTTTCCTTTACATTTACACTTATAATATTTCCTTAAATAACTGATTTTGTGTCGCATAGATTGATCGATGATAATTCTGTATGAATTCTTCCACATGATAAATGTCCGATCAATTGATAAAGGAGGTTTGATTTTATGATGGAACATTAAAATATAATGATTTGGAGTTTATTGGAATATACTCTAATGATATTTGATTATAAAGCCTTGGGGAGGCAAGAAAACTTAAAAAAATAAATCCATCTTTCAGCAAAGGGATAGCTCAAGAAGGAATGAGTTATGTGCCCTTGTTTCCACATAAATATACAGTCATCCAGAATTTCCATTGACCTGAGGAGAATCCCCGATCTCCCAAGGATGACTACAACCATCATAGGCATTTAAGGAAATCATTGAGATAAACATAATTTAATAATCATTAAAATGTTATCGCAATTGTAGTATTACTCAACCGTAAGTCGGACATCCAAACCCAAAAAATATCCAATTTAATATTAACATAAACAATATAAACATGGATAAAAAAATGAAAAATAATTCCCTTAACTCGCTTCCCAACACCCTCATGTTAAATAACCTCTTGTTCCACTACAACTTCAAAAAATATATTGCATCACCAATAATCATAATAGAAACTGGGAAATTACCTATGTGGTTGAAGGTACTAAAACAGTAAAAATAAACACAAATATACCTAAATAACAATCCCATGTGACCTGAGGTCATGATTCATCCAAAATCGGATCTCATTCTGAGAATCAAGTCTAAAACCTGAAAATCCACTCATTCTACAAAACCTGAGTGGTGTGAGTAGGGTGTGACCTCAACAACCAAGTATGTAATCACCATGAAGTCTATGATTTTATTTTCCAAAAGAAAAAACAAAAAATATTCTAGTTTGAAATTTTTTTTAAGATATCCCTTTTATGTGGGCATATGAAAACCAATCATCACAATCAACCATTTTTGAAAACAACAAAATATTTTTTTCTTTTTAAATGAAAACAATCAACTAGAAATCATTTTCCTATCCTCAAACCCATTTAATAAATGTAAAAATTTAGAAACCCATTTTTTAAAAACTCAATTTAGAATCCCCTTTAAAAATTCATTCCATGTGAACCATGCCTTTGAAATTCCCCATTTCTTCTTACTTTGAAAAACAACACGAAAAAGAAAAAACAAATATAATGAAATGAAACGATAACAATGTAATAGATAAAATAAAACTGAATAAAAGACTAAATTTCATAAGAAATTAATAAATATAAATGACTAACGAAAAAGATAAACAATCATAGTATCTTCCATAAAAGTGAGAGTGTGAACTAAACAATATGTAACACCAAAATAATAATCCATGGCACCTAGATAGGAGATCCAACCTATAGGTTCTAAAGGAAGATGACTTTCTCATTGAACACTAGTCGGCTATGTGACCTAACAAAGTAATCCAAACATGGGAGCCCTTACAGTATCTCCGGTAACAACCTCTAACTATCCCATACACTAGGCCATAACAACACTTTTCTGGTTACCTGTCTATCTATAGACTCTTATGTGCCGACAACAAAACATATAACATATAAATCATCCAATTCATCATTAATAAAAACAAAAAATATATAAATAAAGTATATTTATAGTTACTGAAACATAGAGAGGAGGTCCAACCTATAGGTTCCACAGGTAACTTACTCGCTCATGGAACACTAGATGGCTATGTGACCTGAAAATGTATACCAAACTTGGGAGCCCATACAGTCTCATCGGTAAAAACCTCTTACTAGTCCACACACTAGGCCAGCGAAAAACATGTCTGGTTACCTATTTATCTATAGTCTCTTATGTGCCAGCCACAAAACATATAACATAGAAATCATCCCATTCATCATTAATAAAAACCCACAATCAAGGAAACGCATTGAAACCATGCCTCCTGACCGCGCTGTCATGACACGTCAAATTGATTATGTTTTTAAGGTTGATTTATAGTCTAGGGTAGACCCTAGGTCGCCTCTCAACGAGAGTTGGTAGGTTTAGAGTGTGTATTTTTAATATAAATGACTAAGAGAGGGGGTGGTTTTGAAAAGAGTTTAAAATAATGAATTAGTTGAAATAGCTTAAAAGTTGAGTGACCTAGTGGTTTTTGAAAAATATGAGATAAAAGGGTCAATATGATTTCACTACACACATATCAAGTTCATTGTTCACAGTGATTCATCTTTGGTTTACAGTAATTCTTTGGTTGGAGTTAATTGGAATCCAAATTAATTCCTAAGCTTTTATTTCAATGCTTTAAGGACCAAACCTTGACGTAACAATAGTATTGTCAACGCCCAGTACATATGCATGGAATATGATCTTCCAAATAAGATTTAAATCTCATTATGGTGGGTATGAAAAAGATTCTTGTGATTTCCAATCAGAACAACACAAGTCATGAACTCAAAACCTCACACCGATCGGTTAGAAATTAACAGCATAACACTCACATGCATCAAATCAAGCATTCAAATATGAAATAAAATAAGATAAATGGAATGAAATGTTTAAACACCCAAATTACTCCAAACTAATATCTATTGTATGCATCAGAACTCCCTTGACATGTGTGTAGCTCCCTCACAATGAACACCCACCGTTTTTCCCGACATCGAGAGGAGGAGGAAGCTCGAGTGGATCTCCTTCTTCATCCTTGATATCTATACGAGGATAGGGGTCTCCAGAACTACTTGGATTATGAGAGGACTCCTTTGGGACTCCCAAATGGCAGAGTTTGGATCCTGGTTCGAACTTGCAAAAGGGGATCCCAAGATACCATTTTATAGGAAAATTGGATGGTGGTTTTAGGCACACAGATTTCATCAATCCACTTGTACCACGCGTTTCGGCCTTCAGACAACCGTATCTCGCATTGGAAAAACGAGAAAAGGAGCCTCAATACTTATTTTCTACTTACACCGAATTTTTGGCACCATTTTGACAAATACATCTCAAGATATTGATAAAAAACAGAAACCGCATTTGACTTGGTCCAAATTCGGTGACTTGGATAGATAAGTTTGAATGGGCCCCATAGAATCCGAATCAGGATTGGGTGCATTAATATGAAATGTATCCTATTAATTTTTGGAAAGTCCCACAAAATTTCAACCCATTTGGATATACAGATTTTGTGTACTATGAAATACAGTGGATAGATGTCCATAGATCCATGCAATTTTGGCCCATTTTTCTTCCAATTCATCAAGGGCCCTCCAAATCACCACCACCTACATTGAAATAATAAAAACAAGTAAAATTTCCCATTGTAATGTTGATTAATAATAATTAAATGATTCAAACATAATGTGAAATTTATTACTATATTTGGAGTATTCATTACAAAACTAGTTTAAAATAGCGGTGTAAGGGTGGAATAAAATAGTGAATCGTGGTACGATTTACTCCTTTCAAAACCCCCTTTGAAAACTTACTTAAAATCGATCATTTTTAATGAGGCAATTCCTAAAAAATTTGTTAAGCTCAATTTATTTTTAAATTAAATAAATCAGTTAAAAACACCTATTTGAAATCATTTTTGAAAACCACATTCAAATATTTAATTTAAATTTCAAATATTCCCCTTTTAAACATTATACACAAATGAAATTACTTATATATTTATAAACACCTATCAATGCAAATATTTTCTTGTGATTATGTGCACATGTACACACACACCTGTAAATATGTCCATAAGAACCAAACATGAAAAGAGTCATCTGTAACATCATTTATAAATAAAAACCCTAGGAAATAACAATTAAACTCTTTAAAACTTCTCAAACAAGGAAACCCAAAATAATTAACCCCTTGAACTCATGAATCCCCCAATGAAATTTCATGAACTATATAAAATTATTTTTAAACACTATATTTTTCATGTAAACCATTAAAAATATTTTATTGGAAAAAAAATAATTTATTCTTTTAAATAAAATGGAAAGCGGGGCCAAATTAATAAGAACCCAATTAGAAATCAATTTTAATTCCTTAAAAACATTGAGAAATATAAATTTGGAAATCAAATTGAACTTAAATGGAAATTATATATTTAATTAAAGAAAATTTATTTCACCCAAACACATTTAGTATATTAGAGAAAACATAAGCATGAAAACAAATACCTTGGGAATAAACAGACAATGTGAATCCTTCAACAGTGGTGAGTGGAAGGTCCCAAAAGAGGATTAGACACCCTAAAAACAAAATCCATGATGATTTAAAATCTAAAACCTTGGCCATGGCTTGGATATAGAACACAGAGTGAGAGGGAAGGAATATAAAACAAGCATAAAGAAGAATATGGGAGGAGATAGAAGAGAACGTTACCTAGGTGATTATCCACTTGAAATCACACTAGAAAACAACAAGGGGAGAAATCCAAAGGAGGGAATACATGTTGGGTGGGGTTGGGGGATCCTATATGTGTTGTGTAAGAGATGTTGAGGGATAGAGGGGGAACACTTTTATGTAAATAAGTGGGGGAAAATATAATTTTTCATTTTATTTTAAGATCATGGTTCAATCATAATATTTTTATACAATTTACCCAAAACATGAGTCAATCGTTTACCCTTCACTAGGCATAGAGGGAATCAACACGTTTGGATCACACAGTTATAATTTTTTTTTCAAAAGTTGCTGTAAATTACAGACATGATTTTCATGGTTTCCACATGATTTACACTAACCCTACAAAATTCCATATTTCTTAGAAATTTAAAAAATTTATAAGGGTTTGGCTTGAAAATACTTGAAGAAAGTTATGAATAATTAATTAATTGATTAATTAAAGTAATAAAAATTAATGTTCCACAATCCTCCCCATGATAAAATTTTCTATCACTAGAAAGCCACAAAACATGGGGAGAAGTCTTTAAGAAAAATCTCAAATGGGAAGGGAGGAAAAGTTATGAAACAATCTCCAAGATACCCAAGACTAAATTTATCTCAATACACTAAAGATGTCTCCAAAATATCCATGGTCTAGAAATCCTCAAAGAAAAATTCTCACTAAACTCCTTATAGGGGTAATAAATAAATAAAGACCCAAAGTTGTTATACCAACCATTTGAGAGCTCATCTAGTGTGGTGGGTCATGAAGAATGTAATAACTTTCAAAATATTTTTAGGATCCAAAACCCAATCCCTCAATCAAAGAGCTCAACCCAATCACTCAATTAAATACCCACCATGAATATCAAAAAAAATAATTTACTCTCCCACAAGCATAACAAAGGACACCCAAATCACATGTAATTGATCATCAATAGACAAGGGAAATAAGTATGAGAAACCTCAAAAGGTCCACCAAACCACTCTCAAAGGATACCAAAACCCAAAGAATATTCTAGTGATTCAGAAACATTAACTCATCAATGAATTGCATTAGTTCTCAAATAGTGATTGTGGAATATTTCAATGTGTTTAAGGTTTTATAAATGTGAATATTTTAGATCCGGTCATTATGTTAAAAGGAAATTTTTCATTGTTGGTTTTCAATTTTTTTTCTAATAATGATCAGAAGAAGAAATTGATGATTCCATGAAAAAAAATTATTTAATTTTCATGAAGTGGTTTGGATAGTGGTTTTGTAATTTATTTGAAGAGGTCATTATATTTTTCATTTTACATGGAATCTTTCTATGTGTTTATTCCTTATAAAATATAGCCAACAGGCTAGATATCTAGTTGGATAAGAACACACTAAAATGTGGGAGGATGAGATCAACCCCAGAAAACCAACATGGGATGGCCATAGTTGAGCATGTTCATGGGGAACCTAGAGAACATGCAAGCGGCAGAGTACCACTATGAGGGATGGCATGATGGTGAAGGTGGGTGAAGAAGCACGCCCGCAGAGAACCGTTATAGGGTCGTACCGAAGGAGGAGGAAGAGAACTTATTCATCAATTGTTTTTTGCGGCTTGTAATATAAGGGAGTGAGTAGACATGGGCCTCTTCGATGTGGGATTGAAATTTTAAGTTCCAGAAAAATCGTGGTTATCTGATAGGTTTGAACATTATATCACAGTTGTTTGATAATCTCACTATGATCTCAACAGTGGGATCTGTTCTCCGAATAATATGAGCCATCTGAAATCACCAACAGATCGTCTTATTCTGCATGCTTCATTCATGAAGCTTATGTCAATTGAAGAATCTCAGTTCTCGTTGGATCTCTATGGAACCATCGAATGAAGATCCATATATCTAATGCCCTGACCCTAGTTACCCAGAGTCGGTGCTTTATTACATAACATTTTCATGATCATAAAAATGATCAAATCTCGAATGACCGATTAGTTTAGTAGCCTTGGAATAAATAGATACATTCATTAAGTTTACAATACATCATAAAGTGAAAACTACATAACAATCTTCTCTCCACACTCATATCCCATTATACTATCTATGCAGGTCATTCATAAAATACTTCTTCACATCTTGGGAAAAATAAAACATTGAAATGGGTGAGCTCAAATGCCCAGTAAGGAAAACAATATAGCAGAAACATTCATAAATAAGCATAAACATTTAAGGTAATGTATAACTAAAAAAAAGCCTTTTAAACCTGAACATAAACAAATTATGTCAAAGATAAAATGAAATAAGTCCATTTACTTATTCACATGGATATTATTCTAGTCGAATAATCACATGCAATATCAATAACCACTTTCATAATGAAGGAATTCCTAATGCTAAACCATCATAACCACATAGCCAAGGCCTCGTTCCAAGACTACAAATAATATGTTGATAAGTCCATGTTCCGAGATAGTAGTTTGTCTCATGAGACCTACCGATGCATCTAGGAGCTATAACGGGCTCCACCCGTCACTTACTAAGTCCAATATATTCTTCATATGAACATGGTTAAACATAACAAACACATTTTTATTAAAACTAGCATACGTAATGTAAATACTTTCTCCATAAAACATGAATGGTATAAAAATAACAAATCCATAGTCAAACATATCACAAAACCTTCAATACAATATAGAAGTTTTGTATCATAATAAATCACATTCAAATAATCATAAAATCCATCAATGGATGTTGACATAGACGAAATCAAAACTATTTGAGAGAAATATATCTGTTTTTTTAAATCATTTAAAAGTCACATAATTATAAAATAAAACATTGAATTTGAAAATATTCTTGTAAGATTGTAAGGGAATATTTTATGATTTTATAACGGTGGAAAATATCCGCACCCGTAGTATATTTTTAAAAAAGACATTCTTACCTTAATTTTGTCGAAAAGGTTTAAAAGGACCCTGTTTGGAAAATGACGTAATGATTCCTTTATAAAGATCTTATAAAAAGTCAAACAAGGGTATAAATGACTTTAACCCATATTTTTTAAAATAGTAAGAATGTTTTGAAATTCATTTTTAAGAAACATGGATGTTGATGATAAAGAGGTCCCAGTAGATAATTACGTATAAACAACCTAGGATAATGAAGAGATTGTGAAATAAACCCTTAACATGTAATTTTCCTTGGTCGAGGGTAGGTTAACCTCCTGTATAATAGTTAAAACATTGTTATTATGTTATATAAGGACCATATACATAATTATGATATCATATATGATCTTCTATTAATGTTCTGATCATAATATTGTAGTATTATCGTCATTTTGGGTGTTAACTTACACGTTTTTTTATATGTTTTGTTACATAATTCATGTTTCTTATGTAGAGGTTGTATCTCATTAATATCCAGAATGATATCAAGTCCTTAAACATTATTTTTAATCATTAAATGTGAATTAGTCTGGGATGGATATGATGAGGAATGGATCTCATCGTTTTCGTGGAGACGGTAGTTCGTACGTACACATGAGCGAGAATATCATTTTTTTTGATATTAAAATAATATATAATTGGATGTTATATCATATATAAAAAATCATTATTATGTTATATTTATTATTTACATTAATTAAACATCATTATCATATCCATCTAAATAATAATATATTGAATAACAATTACACCACGACGTGGAGACGGTAAGCCGTACGTACACACGTATGGTGACATGTCAGTCAAATGATGGATAGAATAATGAATATGGTTGTAAAATATTTATAATAACATCACGGTATATAGAATATACTGGAGTTATTATTTTATAATGGAAATAACAAAGAAAGAAGAAGCTGAAGAAGAAAGGAACGTGAAAGATGATGGTGAAAACATCACCTCTTCTTCGGGTTCTTCCTTTTGATTTGATCACAAGGGCTCCTTAGGGTGGCTTTTTGATCAAAATAAAGACTCTAGGATGAATTTAGGGAAGTTGAGAGAATAATTTTTCAGGGTTTGGCCGAACAAAAAGGCATTGAATGTGTGAATAATTGGTTAGAAGTGGTGTCCTTTTATAAGGGAGAGGAGGGGCTCTTTAAGAAAAACTTAAATTATTAATTTATAATAAATTAATATTGGGTTTATAAAGGCTCCAAATAGGATTATTAAATGTATAAGGTGGGTATGGGTCAAAATACATTCAAATAATAGATTTTATACAGGTTTGGGTCACTATATTAACCATAGCTTTTAGTTTTAACTCTTAGTTAATTAGTTTAACATTTTCCATGTCACTTTGTATTTTTATATTACATAGTTAATAAACTTACTATATACATACAAGTGACCCAAAAGTGGTCCATTAATGATAAAAATATCACGATATAAGTCCTTTCTCTGACCCTTATATTTTTAGAAATTTAATATCAATTAAAAATATTATATTTGTTTTAAACACTCTTTTATGTCAATTTTGACACTATTTGGTATTTTATTATTTTGAAAATCATAACAGCATGATGACTTCGAAAAAACATTTTTATATCAATAAAAACAATTCATATTATGATATAAAATTCGTGGAAGTCATTAAAAGTCTCAAATTATATTTATTTGGGTATTTATAATATCAATTATTTTAATATTTCACTAATTAGGTAATTACTACATCACTATTGTGTCATAATTAAATAAAATTATATAATGTCTAAAAATTATAAATAAAATACCATTATGTAGAAAATTTTTTTATATTTCTAATTAATATTTACAATCTAATTTATCTTATGTATAACCCTATATTAAAAATGTTTTAGTAATTAAACATTGATTTTTACTCTTTTAACTCTTCTTTGAATTAAATAATAATAAATATACTAATCTAATCCAAGTGGACCTAAATGATAATATTTTATTCCTAAGGTTGTTTTTGGTCTAGATAAACATGTACAATAGAATTAGGACCTGTGTTAGGGTAATATTAATATCATTTTTCCCTTAATTACCCTATTTACTTTTAACCGTGGTAAATAAAAGTAAAAAGTTACTATTCACAAAAAATTATTTTCATCTCCTTGAACCATATTTTACTCCTTGATATTAACAGTGTCTCTAGGATTTTTTAAATTCCACTCACAGAAGCAGTAAAATTAAGTTTTATGTGAATTTCCATATTCTCCTAGGAGGTGGGAAAACACGGTGAAAAGTTCAATAAAATTTTTATACATCTAAACATATTCTGAACTAACCCCAATGAATTACATTGAACTTATATAGGTATTATGAATATATTTTTACTTTAATTAAATTTAAATAAAATAAATAATTATTTAAATAAAAATTCGGTTTTAAACTATAACTCAGTGTTTTTTCACTATTCATCAAAAATTGAATGTTTTCAGAAAAATACCAAAATTTCACCCTAGGATAATTTTGATATTCCGAATCCAAAAATGAAGTCCATTTTGAATGATAAAATTTATAAAATTTCAAAAAGTGGGTATTACTATTCATAACGGCTAGTTTGATTGGTTATGGTGTGTGTTAGAAATCTAAGTTTCATACAACACACGCTACTGTATTATTGAAAGATAAGTGTACCATGGAAGATTGGAGTGTTACATTCTCCCCTCCATATAATTTTGTCTGAGAAATTTCTAGAATACTACTGCATGAAAAGACTCAGTTGGTTCTTCATCATATGTTCCTCGGGTTCCGACGCTGCTTCTTCCATCTTATGGTTTCTCCACAAAACTTTTACCAGACGAGTCGTCCGGTTTCTCAGTACTTGTTCTCTCGCATCAATAATCCTGATGGGCTCTTCAAAATAATACAGATTGAGTTCAAATTCTAATTCCTCATAGGTGAGTACATGCGTTGGGTCATGCATTTATTTTCTCAACAGTGATACGTGGAACACATCGTGAACTTTGGAGAGACTTGGCGGCATTTCCAAATGGTAAGCTACAACACTAATTCGTTCTAGAATTTCGAAAGGTCCGATGTACCTGGTACACATTTTACCTTTCTTTCCGAAAAGTATAACTCCCTTCATGGAGATACCTTCACGAAAACATGATATCCTACATGCAATTCCAAATCCTTCTTTCGGTTGTCACCAAAGCACTTTTGCCTACTTTGAGCTGCTTTGATGTGGTTTTAGATTACCTTCACCTTCTACATTGTTTCCTCCCCCAGTTCTGGGCCTATAAGTTTTCTTTCACCAACGTCATCCCAACAGGTTGGTGTGAGACATCTCTTTCTGTATAACCCTTCATATGGTGCCATCTGAATACTCGAATGGAATCTATTCTTATAGGAAAATTATACCAGAGGTAAATATTGATCCCACATACCCTGAAAGTCATGTGATAAAGATATCAACATGTATTCCATGGTTTGAATAGTCCGTTCTGATTGTCCATCTAATTGAGGGTGGTCAGCAGTGCTCAAACGAAGTTCAGTATCCAAGGCCTTCTAACGACTCTTCCAGAATCTTAAAGGAAAATGGTGATCACGATATGAAACAATCGATAGGGGTACTCCATGAAGTCTCACAACTTCAATAATATATAGCCTTTCTAGACGTTCAAGTGTTATATCTTCTCTTATAGCAGGAAAATGTGCTGATTTGGTAAGACTATCAACAATGACCCATATTACATCATTCCTTCTAGGAGTCTTTGGTATTCCCATGAAAAAGTCCATCGTAATATTGTCCCATTTCCACTCTAGTATGGGAAGAGGTTGCATGAATCCTCCAGGCTGTTGCCTTCCAGCTTTCACTTGTTCACAAACCGTACATCTTAACACAAAATCAGCAATCTCCCTATTCATGTTGTCCCACCAAAAAAGTTCCTTCAAATCCCTTTACATTTTGGTGCTCCTAGGGTGTATAGAGAAATTGGAACCCTGAGAATCATCCAACAATTATCTTTATAGATCAGGTATATTGGGAACACAAATTCTCTTCCCAAAGTTCAAAATTCCATCTTTATACACAAAGTCACTCAATCTCCCATCATTCATAGCTTTAATATTCTTTTGAAATTCTTCATCATCGGTCTGAGAACTATTAATCCTTTCTAGTAAATATGGTTTGGCAAACATTTGAAAAATAAATGATGTTTCACCTTCCATGGTGATTCCCATATCAATATTCACTAGATCCATGAAAATTGGATCCCTTTCAATTCTCATATTTTTCAAAACTCCATGATATTTTCTGCTCAAAGAATCTACCACCGTGTTTTCCTTCCCCTGGTGATAGTGTATTGTGAAATCATAATCCTTGAGTAATTCAAGCAATCTAATTTTCATCATGTTAAGTTATTTTTGTTAGAAAATATACTTTAAACTCTTGGGATCAATATAAATCTCACATTTTTCACCATAGAGGCAGTGTCTCCATATTTTCAAAGCAAATATTACATCAGCTAACTCAAGATCATGAGTAGGATAGTTTTTCTCATGAATGTTTATCTATAATGATGCATAGGCAATAACCCCATCATTCTGCATAAGGAAACAACCAATTCCTTTCATTGATGCATCACTATAAATAATGAACCCATCATTCCCCGATGGTAGAGTAAAAATAGGGGCATTGACTAATCGTTTCTTCAGTTCTTCAAAACATTCTTCACACTCTATTGTCCAAACAAATTTAACTCATTTACGTGTGAGATTAATTAATGGGTTAGCCAATCAAGAAAAATTCTAGATGAAACATCAATAATAACCAGCTAAACCCATAAAACTGTGTTACTCAGTTATACTCGTCGGTGCAGGCCATTCTTGGATTTCATTGGTCTTAGAAGGATCAACAGAGATTCCATATTTAGAGACAATATGGCCAAGAAAAGAAATCTCCTGGTGCCAAAATACACACTTGCTAAACTTCCCATATAATTCACTTTATCTCAAAGTCTTCTGGATAACGCACAAGTGATTTTCATGATCTTAGTAGCTTTTGGAGTATACCAAGATATCATCAATAAATACCAACCCAAAATCATCGAGATATTCCTTGAAAACTTTATTCATTAGATCCATGAATACAGAGGGTGCATTAGTCAATCCAAAAGGTATTACAATAAATTCATAATGCTTATACCTGGTTCTAAATACTGTCTTAGGAATGTCTTCCTTCTTCACACACAACTGATGGTATCCAGATCGAAGGTCAATCTTTGAAAAGTATTGAGCTTCATGCAGTTGGTCAAATAAATAATCAATGTGAGGTAGGGGATACTTGTTCATTATTGTTATAACTTTGATTTCCCTAAAGTCGATACATAACCTCATAGATCCATCTTTGTTCTTAACAAAAGGACAGGGGATCCCCATGGAAAAACAGTATGGAGAATAAATCCCATATTAATAAATTCCCCTAGTTGTTTCTTTAGTTCAACTAATTCCACAGTGGCCACTCTGTAAGGGGTCTTTGATATAGGCCTTGATCCAGGAATTAAATCAATGGAAAACTCAACTTATCATTCTGGATGATGTCCATGTAAATCTTCCAGAAACACATCTACATATTCATTCACAATAGGTACATCCTGTATTTGAATATTCCTTTCCTCACCCACAGTCATTTCATTCTCTTTCTCCTCAATAATTGAATTTAGTTGAGCTACTGGGGGTGGATATAGGTAATAATTAGGTGGTGGTGATTCCGCACTAAAGATAAGGTGTTCCTTATCATCATTATCAAAAATATCAACCTCCTTCTTCTTACAATAAATTTTTTCATCATGGTCCAAAATCCAATCCATGCCAAGGATTATATCAAATTCAATCATAGGTATGATGATGAGATCCACAAATAAAGAACATTTATGTGCTCTAATGGGGACTGATTCACAAAACATTGTTGCAATGATACTTCCCTTAAGAGTTTTAACTAAAAAATCCCTTGTTAAATCAAATTGGAAATATCTAATTTTCTTAGAAAACTAGGAAGAGATGAAACAATGCGATTATCCAGAATCAAATAATGCTTTTTCTAAACTTGAAGAAACCATTAAATTACCTGCCACCATGTCTTTCGGAGCTTCTACCTCGGCAGTAGTGATAGTATAAGCATGGCCTTGATTCCATGGCCTTTTCTGAGGTACGTTCCCCTGAATCTTATGACATTCATTTGCATAATTTCCTATCTCCCTGCAGTTGTAGAATTGAACATTGGTAGCTTCTTTCTTCTCTTTGCAATCACGATATTGGTGTCCTTTTTCACCACACATGTAACAAACACCCATTACCTTCAAGAAAGTGCCGGGGTATTTCTTCCCACATTTACTATAGGATGGATATTCAAATTTTCCCTTATTCCCCTTATTTCCATTCCCAGATTAATCAACAGATATCTTTTTCTCTTTCTTTGCTTCAATGTCGTAAGACTTAGAGAATTCTTTTTCTGTCTTGATAGTACATGAGACAATATCTTCATACGACCAGAAGGATTGTGCCACTAATGCTAGATGAAGAAATGGTTTTAACCCATCAATGAAACAATAAATATTAATTATTGGGTTATATATATAATCTCCAGAATACCTTGCAAACCATGTAAATTTATCATCATACATTGAGACATTCTCATCCTCGGTTTGTCTCAGACTCAGAATTTGGCTTTCCATATCAGCTCGATGGTCACGAGGAATGTATTTTTCTATGAAAATATCTTTGAACTCTCTCCATTCCATATTTTATACTTCATCATCTTCCATTGTGTTTTGTATCAATGACCACCATTGATCAACATCTCTAGTGAGGCGATAAACTACCATGATAACTTTCTCCCTTTCAGTACTCCCCAAAGCTGGAAATATTTTTTCTAGGGAACATATCCATTGATCAGTTACCAATAGATTTGTACACCCATTGAACGTTGGTGGTTGTTGTCTCATGAAGAGATCTAACATGGATCCTCCACGCTGTGGATCTGGGTGATCCATACGGGTAAGGTTATTATTCATAACCTGGGTGAGTTGTCCCAGTATGGTGATTAGCTGATCAGCACCATTTGGATTAATAACTCCACTATAATTATCTTGAGCAGGAGGGAAATCCCTACATGGAGTGCATGAAATGATATAGTTCCCATTTTTTCCACTAGGCACCATTTCTAAACAATGGCATAAACTAGATCAGTTTATGAATCAAAATACACAATTCCATACTTGTAAAACAATTAACTTAAATTGAACTATTTATGGATATAATCCGGAATCATAAAAATGTTTTCTTTGAGGATGTATATAATCATAAACCCTTCATAATGTTTTGTAAGGAAAATGAGAATTATCCTAAGCATATCCCCCAGGAGTGTCGTAACCAAGAGTGCAGCAAGGCCCGTTGTTGTGCACCAGTTCCCGTTCGAGTGTATCTCAAAGCGGTGTTTTCTAGTTTGACCCCTAGATTCATCTATTCCATAGCCACCTCGACCTCCTTGTATCCATACATGGATGTATTTCTTGAAAAACTCAAAAAATATCTACAATACCAAAATTCTAGAAAGTTCTTCTATACTAATCCTCAATGTCCATCTTAGGTCTATGTGCTCTAATCAGAGTTTATCTAAATCTAGTTTCAAAGGTTTGTAATAAACATTCTCTGATACCAACTGTAATGCCCCGACCCCAGTTACACAGAGTCGGTACATTATTACATAACAATTTCATGATCATAAAAATTAACAAATCTCGAAATACTGATTAGTTTAGTAGCCTTGGAATAACTAGATACATTCATAAAGTTTACATTACATCATAAAGTGAAAACTACAACAACATCTTGTCTCTACACTCATATCCCCGTATACTATCCCTACAGATCATTCATAAAATACTTCTTTACATCCTGGGAAAAATAAAACATTGAAAGCCGTGAGCTCAAATGCCCAGTAAGGATAACAATATAGAGGAAACTTTCATAAATAATCATAAACATTTAAGGCAATGAATAACTAAAACAAAAGCCTTTTAAACATGAAATTTAGAATAATATGGAAAAGATAAAATGAAATAATTCCATTTACTTATTCACATGGATATTCTTCTAGTCGAATAATCACATGCAATATCAATAACCACTTTCATAATGAAGGAATGCATAATGCCAGACTATCATAACCACGTAGCCAAGGCCTCATGACAAGACTACAAATATGATTTTGTCAAGGCCTCGTTCCAAGACACTAGTTTGTCTCATGAGACATACTGATGCATTGAGGAGCTATAGCAGGCTCCACCCGTCACTTACTAAGTCCAATGCATTCCTCGTATGAAAAGGATTAAACCTAACACAAACATTCGTATTAAAACTAGCATATGAAATGTAAATACATTCTCCATTAACCATGAATGGTATAAAAACAACACATCCATAGTCAAACATATCACAAAACCTTCAATACAATTTATAAGTTTTGTATCATAATAAATCACATTCAAATAATCTAAAAATCCATCAAAGGATGTTGACATATATGAAATCAAAACTATTTGAGAGAAATATCACTCTCTTTATGAAATTATTTAAAAGTCACATAATTATGAAATAAAACATTTACTTTGAAAATATTATTATAATCTTGTAAGGCAATATTTGATGATTTTTTAAGGGTGGAAAATAGCCAGACCATCCGTATGAGTTAAAAAAATACATTCTTACCTTAATTTTGAAGAAAAGGTTTAAAAGGGCCTTGTTTGGAAAATGACGTAATGATTCCTCTTTAAACTTCTAATAAAAAGTCAAACAAGGTTATAAATGACTTTAACCCATATTATGTAAAATAGTAATAATGTTTTGAAATATATTTTTAAGAAACATTGATGTGGATGATAAAGAGGTCCCAGTAGATAATTACGTATAAACAACCTCGGATAATGACGAGATTGTGAAATAAACCCTTACCCTGTAATTTTCCTTTGTTGAGGTTAGTTTGACCTCCTTTATAATAGTTAAAACATTGTAATTAAGTTATTCAATGACCATATACATAATTATGATATAATATATGATCTTCAATTAATTCTTTGTTAATAATATTTTAGTATTATCGTCGTTTCGGGTGTTAAATTACTCGTATTCTTTTATATGTTTTGTTACATAAGTTGTGTTTGTTATAGATAGGTTGTATCTTATTAATATCCAGAAAGATATCAAGTCCCTAAACATTATTTTCAATCATTAAATTGGAATTATTCTTGAATCAATACGATGGGGAATGGATCTCATCGCGTTCGTGGGGACGGTAGTCCATACGTACTAACGAGCGACAATATCATTCTTTTGATATTAAAATAATATATAATTGGATGGTATATCATATTTAAAGAATAATTAATATGTTATATTTATTATTTAAATTAATTACACATCATTATTATACCCATCCAAATAATAATGTATTCAATAACAATTACACCACAACATGGAGATGGTAAGCCGTACGTACGCACGTATGGTGACATGTCATTCAAAGTATGGATAGAATAATGAATATGGTTGTACCATATTTATAATAACATCACAGTATATAGAAGATACTGGAGTTATTATTTTAGAATGGAAATAACAAATAAAGAAGAAGTTGAAGAAGAAAGGAACTTGAAAGAGGGTGGTGAAAACATTACCTCTTTTTCGGGTTCTTCCTTTTGATTTGATCAAAAGGGATCATTAGGTTGACTTTATGATCAAATTAAGGCCTCTAGGATTATGTGAGAAACGTTTAGAGAATATTTTGGTAGGGTTTGTACGAACCAAAGGGATTAGAAGGTGTAAATAATTGGTTAGAAGTGGTGTCCTTTTATAAGGGGGAGGAGGGGCTCTTTAGGAAAAACTTAAAGTATTAATTTATTATAAATTCATATTCGGTTTATAAAGGCTCCAAAGATGATTATGCAGTGTCTAAGGTGGTTATGGGTCAAAATCCTTTCAACCAATAGATTTTATATTGGTTTGTGTCACTATATTAACATTAACGTTTAGTTTTAACTCTTAGTTAATTAGTTTGACATTTACCATGTCACTTTGTATTTTTATATTATATAGT
The DNA here is from genome assembly GCA_963277665.1 of Viscum album. Classification (NCBI taxonomy): domain Eukaryota; kingdom Viridiplantae; phylum Streptophyta; class Magnoliopsida; order Santalales; family Viscaceae; genus Viscum; species Viscum album. Next base: position 228,089,213 of record OY728167.1, on the reverse strand, counting down.
TAATAAACGTACTATATACATCCAATATAACCCCAAGTGGTCCATTAATGATACAAATATCATGATATAATTCTTTTGGATGAACCTTAGATTTTTAGGAATTTAATATCAATTAATAATATAATATTTGTTTTAAAAACTCTTTTATGTCAATTTGACACTATTTGGAATTTGTTTTTTGTAAAAATCATAACAACATTATTACTTCTAAAAAACATTTTTATGTCAATACTAACATGTCATATTATGCTATAAATATCTTCAAATTTATTAGAAGTCTCAAAATATATTTATTTGGGTATTTATAATATCACTTATTTTAATATTTCACTAATTAGGTAATTACAACATCACCATTGTGTCATAATTAAATTAACATATATAATGTCTAAAAATTATAAATAAAATAACATTATGTAGGAAATAGTTTGAGATTTTTATTAATATTTAAAATCGAATTTATCTTATGTATAAACCTATATTAAAAATCTTTTAGTAATTAAACATTGATTTTAACTCTTTTAACTCTTCTTTGAATTAAATAATAATAAATGTCCTAATCTAATAAAAGTGGAACTAAATGATAATATTTTATTCTTAAGGTTGTTTTTGGTCGAGATACAATTGTCCAATAGAATTAGGACATGTGTTAGGGTAATATTAATATCATTTTTACCCATAATCAACCTATATACTTTTAGCCGTGGTAAATAAAAGTAAAAAGTTACTATTCAAAAAAATCATTTTCATCTCATTGAACCACATTTTACTCCGTGATATTAACCGTGTCTCTCGGATTTTCAAAATTCCACTCATAGAAGCGGTAAAATTATTTTTTATTTGAATTTCCAAATTCTCCTAGGAGGTGGGTAAAAGACGGTGAAAAGTTCAATAAAATTTTTCTACATCTAAAATTATTCTAAACTATCTCCAATGAATTAAATTGAACTTATATAGGTATTATGTATCTATTTTGACTTTAATTAAATTTAAATAAAATAAATAATTATTTAAAAAAATTCGGTTTTAAACTATAACCTAGTGTTTTTTCAGTATTCATCAAAAATTGAATGTTTTCAGAAAAATACCAAAATTTCACCCTAGGCTAATTTCAATATTACGATTCCAAAAATGATGTCCATTTTGAATGATAAAATTTATAAAATTTCAAAAAATGGGTATTACTATTCATAACAGCTAGTTTGATTGGTTTTGGTGTGTGTTAGAACTCAAAGTTGCGTACAACACACGCTACTGTATTATTCAAAGAGAAGCGTACTGTGGAAGCTTGGGCTGTTTAATATAAGCTCTCCTATCATGGTTTCATAGTCCTGATGATCCAAAGATGATCGAAAATAATTATAAAACATTTTTTTTCATTATTGAATGAGGATCACACAAAGTTTTTTTGTGGTGCATAATATTTAAAAATCAAGATGCTGATACTTGAAACCATATAAAAGTAGGAAAGTTCGAATAAGGTGATGAAAAAATGAATGTCAGTGATTCTAGAAGATTCTGAGGTAATGATTAATGCCTATAAATACTGTGGCCGAGTTCATTTTTGTGTGCACTTATCTGACCTTTGAGATTATTTTTCTGAGAGAGGAAGAGTTCTGTGAACTCTTTGGTTCATGAAGGATCTGTAATATCTTTGTTTGCGCGAAGGTGAAGAATATCGTGAGTACTCAAAATGTGCTTTTCACCCTCAAAGTGATTCGTGAAGAAAAATGATACACAAATTATCCTAGATTACTTGATAAGCATTCAGTCTGTAAATCTTGAGTTAATATCACTATGATCCAGTGGTTGTATTGTTTTCATGATCAACATTGAGGAACCACAGGTAGTGTTTACTTGTAGTGCATTTCATGTAGGAGGCCTTGCATGCACTGTGTCTGTACTCCTTCGAGTTCTCACATAAGATGGAGACTATGTATATCAGCATATACTTTCATAAAAAAATAAGAATTCTATTTTGTGAAAAGTTATTATGAAAACTGAATTATTTCATTTTGTGCGAAGAAGAAAGGTGTTGTGCATGTTGTATATGCACGAGGATTGTGCATGTGGTTGGTGTGATATTGTTTGATTTTTCATGAAGGAATTATAAGGGAAATACATGTATGCATGCTTATGCATACATAAGTACATGAAGAATAAATTTGTACATACATGCATACACAACGTGAGTTTATTGAGATATGAATCAACTAAACATGTACATGTAAAATCACATTAATTTATCATTATGTATAAAGAATGATGTGAATGGTGTGTGTGAATTGTGAAGTTAGAAAAGAGAATAGTGTGTGCTTGGGCATATCCATATAAAATACACTTACATGTATTATTTCATGTTTATATTCACACATGATGAATACAAGAGTAGGTCATGCATTGCATAGTTTAAATGCATGAAGATTGATGAAGTTCGCGTGAAATATCTATTTTCCAATAAGTATGGATTTGTTTGAGACTGATGCCGGTATAGTTATTATATCAGTGTTTCAGAATATTTTTGTTTCTATGTTTTCTGTGCATAGTGAGGCCAGATCTTCAGTAGAAGAAACAATGTTTTTCCTAAGAAACATTGTGCTGAGATAGATGATTATATTCAGGGATCAAAATTATATAAAAAATTCCATCATCAGTGAAGAGGAACTTGAATTTTATATGGGATGGTTTAATCTGACATGTTTGTAGAGGAAGATTATTTGATCATCCTATTAGTGGATAAAATCTTATGGGACTCTAGATTTTTATTTTTTTACTAGGTCTTAGAAGTAGTGGAAGTCTCTAGTGGGATTTTAGAGCAAGATGGTGGGATTCTAGTAAATCTATTGGATGTAGTATAATGATCCTTCTGTGGGACTCAGGTGTTACTAGTGTAGGTGGGAACTTGTAAACTCTAGTGGGACTCTAGAGAGGAACACTTTGGGCTCAGTGTTGATGGGAATGAGACTTTCCCTATTAGAAACCATCTATATATAGTAAAATATTTTTAACTACAGGTTGTTACTGGTTACAGTAATAACATAGGTCTTAGTACCAAACCATCTAAAAATACTTTTGTGTTTTTCTTTCATTTTATTATTTCCTACAGGATAAGGCCGGGTATTAAAGGCAAGGTATCAAGACATTAATTTCTCACATAGGTTGAATCAAAAGTAAAAGATTTAATAAAATAGTATGCCACTGATTCACCCCCACACGAGTGGTATCTAAATAATCCTAGAGCACTTCAAAAAATCATCTAAAAAAACCTCATCATTCTATAACAAGGAATAAAGAGAAGAAGGCATAACCCAAAACACGCCTCTTGAAAAAACATGAGTTTGAACCCTTGGTCCAGAATAAAGATAAATGATAACCTAGGTCCTCGTACCCGATACATCGATCATGGTGATACCATCAAACCAAAAAGATATTAGTGGGTGCATAATATCAACTAGTTCTACATACATCCTTGGTACCCGAAGAACACCTAAGGTTTTCCACATAAACAAGGAACCAAAATTAAACTTCCCCAACAACGACCATTCCCAGAACTCCATAGGACCAAACCACTCCATTCAGACATGAGGAGACCCAAAAGTATAACTAAGATAATGGACACCTAGGGTCCAATGAATCACACCTAATGAGAATTACCTCAGAAACTCGATCGACTAAATACCCCTAAAATAGGCAATCACCCAATTCCGAAGTCACTCAATATTGTTCTCGATAGTATTATTTCAATGATACGATGAAACAAAAAACCAAAAAACTCATTAATCTATGAAATAATCATCCTCACCCAAAAAAATATTTCAATTCAATGTAATCATTTAAAATGAATTACCCAAAAACACTATAAAAAAGAGAAACAAAATCATCAAATCAAAAGTCTCCTTTTGAACCATTTCAAAAAAAATTAAATTTTAAAACACATAAAATATTTGAAAACCCATTTGGAACCCCACACATTCTCCATTGTAAACATTTATAAATCCCTTAATACCAACTTCATTTGTAATTAATTTTGAAAAACTCCATGACAAATTTCAAATCCAAATTTCCTTATTCGAAACACTTATAAATATACAAATGCCATCCCAACCCATCTATAAAATATTTTCCCAACAAAAACCCTTGTTTGAAAAATTTATGATCAACCACCACCATTATAACCCACATTTCACCCGTTATATGCAATTAAAATCAAATGTTCTTTTTAAAATCCATTCAAATCAATTTCAAAATGTACATTCAATTTTTAAATTCATTAAAATTTACTCAAAAACAATTTTAAATTTCTAAAAAAATTCATTATCAATCATCATTAAGAATTACAATTGCTCAAAATTGTACAACATAAGGCCAACCCAAATTGGACTAGTGACTGCACATGGATTGGCCAGATGTATTATTGGGCCATGTTTAAATCACACATTCGCCACCGAGAGTATAATAGAACCATGTACGCAGTCTCCAAACAGGTTACCATATGGTGTGAGATCACTGTGTACCACTGGCTCAGCTCCCATTTCATCCCAAAACATAATAAATAGATATCAAAAATACCATAAATAAACCAAAAATCATAAATCATGACTCAAAACCCAACTTCCCATGGTATCTTGAGGTTTACTATGAGAAATAGTTGTCCAAAGTCTTCTATGTCCTCCCACTCAAGCCCCAATGGTCCTACCTCTATCTACCAAACATTCCCAAATTGTTTTACCTCTCACACTCTTATTGGTTTAAATGAAAACAAACACCTCTTATGAATCCAAATATTTCATTTGATGTTATTTTATTTATTATTGGGTGACTATCATATCATGTAGTTGGTCGGTCAATCATTAGGTTCAAGAGGAGTTTGGATGGCCATTTTGAAGGCCCTCACCGAGCCTTTCTACCAACCAATTGATGGAATACCTTCAGTCCACCAGAGGAAAACCATCATCCAGTTGATGTGATAGGATGTGGAACATTCACACTTTCTAGAATTTATCAGGTAGTCTGTGAAGGAAAAATACTTGTACCTTCACACTGCCTCACCCATTGACCAGTTGGTGAAGCTTAGCGGCCGATCGATGTAATTTTTCCATACAGTCAATCTACCAATTACATGTTTCCCCCTTCATCTTCCCTCACCTTTTAATGTCTATTTTGGACCCCCAACACCTAAAAAATAATCAAGGTACTAAAAAAGTCTATAAATATACACCCCCAATAATGAATGGAATGTATTAATTACATATCAGGTATATTTTGGTTACTAATCTGCCATCACATGAGACATATTTTTTCAATTGTTGTATTAAGTTTCCCTCTCACATATTTCTCTCCATTTCACTCATTTTTCAATTTATTTATTACTATGAACTGGGAGTGTACTATAAAGGGTTTTTACTAAAATGAACCACCTCGTCCAATTATTCTTCTTGGATACTCATTGCCACTAAAGTGAGTGTTTTGAGTTTCTTTCTAAAATCGTATAAAAAGTAATTTTGTTCCTTTTTATTGTGTTTCATTCTATAACAAATAAAAAAGAATAATTTTCTTGTTAACTTGGAAACCATTAAATCCAATGGATAATAGAACCCTCAATCCTTTGTGGTGAGAAGACATATACACTCATATTTATTTTTTGGTCAAACTCATTTATCATCATACCTTTTCATTTATTTCCCACCAGGATTACTATTTAATTTTATTTATTGGATAATTTTATAAAATTATTTATTTTAATGTTTAAAAGGCAATTCTCCCATCTATCCATCCAAATCAGACCAGTAATTGGTATCACATCCATCCTTTGTTTCTAAACCTTAATTGGTATCATGGAATGATCATAAAGTATGGACACACCCTCTTACACCCAAGGTGATCTTGAGGGAAATTAAATGAGTCGAGATCTATTGTTTTTTTATGAGATTATAGTTTTTATAAATATCTCATGTCTAAATTTCCTAGAAGCATTGCTTATCCCATTTAGAAAATTTCCATGCATGGTTATACACCAACTAATTAATAGAAGGACAAATGGACTCCCGATGATATTATAGCCTTTGAACTTAATGGAAAATCCATGAATTCCCTTCATTTTGGGTTTATAAAAATCAATTTAATCATATATATATATATGAAAAATTGAACATGAAATATTGAAACTTCTCAAAGTCACACATGAGGGAATTAACATGTTAAATGGGCACTAGAATTAACTTGTATCTTTAAGACTTTGGAATATTTAATATGCATACTAATGGATTAATTTTTGCTATGTTCACTTTGTTTACTAAAAGTTTTGATGTTTCAATATCTATTTGTTATTTTATTACGATATAAATTCTTTTTAAGAAGATACTTTGGGTATTTTTCATGTTCATGGTCACCCATGGTAACAATAATTCAAGAAGAAAATGATATTGAGAACATGGCAGTAGAAGAACTCATTGGTTCTCTCATGAAATATTAGATTACCATAAAGTGAAATGCTACAAAGGAAGCCAAGGAATTCAAGTAAAATAAAACTATTTTCTTTTAAGTCAATAATTGACTAATCTTATGTTAGTGATGTGGATAATTATCACTTGTCCACGAAGATGTACAAATTCATAAGGAAGAAGAAATATTTTCGTCACGCCAAAGAGGAGAATGAACCAAGAGAAACAAAGGTAAATTTCTATTAATGTATGAAAATTTAAAAACTAAATATAGTGTTCACTATATTTAAAAATAAAATAAAATAAAAGAAGCAATGAAAAAAAGACTTCAGTGTTTCTACATGGTGTACCAGTGATGACTCCCTCTCATCAATCAAATCGAGTGATTATAGTGACAAATGTATCGTGGTCTAAATTGGGGTAAATAATGAGGATAAATGTATCAAGAGAAAATATTAACGAGATACATACTACATGGAAAATGGGTTCTCGAGACACATCTGTAGTGACTACTCCATGTTCAACCATATTTAAATGCTTGATGAAGGCTATGTCACCTATGGTGATAAATCACGGAATAAGTTCATAGAAATATACACTATTTGTTTTTAAATCATACCGTTATTAAAGATGTTTCATATAATGATGTGTTGAAACATAAGTTTCATAGAATTATCTAATTATGTGATAGTGGTTTCAAAGTTTATTTTGAAATTAATCTTTTTAATGTTTTTTGATTCAAAATGAAATCATTTATTATCATCTTGTGGATTTCAAAATGAATTTGTTATTGAATTAAAATAACTTTTTTATCCAACATGTTAAATTTATTGGTGAAAAATATAATTATTCATATTTGTGGAATATATTACTTGGTCATTGTATGACACACACTATCCCTTTTCAAAATCAACTGAAATAAACCAGTATGTGATTTTCTTAAATTTAATTCCCAAAATGAAATTTTCTGTGAGCCTTGAAAACACAATGATAAATAAAAATCTTCCTTAAAATCTAAAAAGGATGTACCCACCTCAAATTCCATTGATTATGTATATCTTTATTTATTTATACTAAACCCATTTTAATGTATAAGAGGAAAATCATAAACTTTTTTAATTATCGATGATTATATGAAACTTACTTAGGTTTATTTCTTGGATCATAAAAATGAGGCTTGTAAATTCATTTTAATATACCAAGACAGGTGAAAATGAAAAAGGATATAAGATCATATACATTCATAGTGATGATGAGGGATAGTCTGAAAATAATTTTTTTGATGAAATTTGAAATTCAAAAGGTTATAATCATTGTTTTCTTGTCCAAGGACTGCCCAAAAAATAGTGTTGTAAAAAGATGGAATCAAACTCCTCAAGATATTTTAAGAACTATTTTGAATGAATTTATACTTCCCCAATTTTTTTGGGATGAGTTAGTCAATATATATTTTTATAACATGAATACTGTTATTGTATACCCATCCTTAAGAAGACCCACTATGAGATTTTAATGGGAAATACATAATGTTTAGTTTTTTAAGGTGTTTATGTGTAAATGGAATATTATTAACACCAATGAAAATTTAGGAAAATTTATTCCCAATTATAATGAAGGTATTTTCCATGGACACTTTTACTCAAGTAAAAAATATCTATAACACCACAATATTTTAGGATACAAGTCTCTTAAAATAAATTTAATTTAATTGATATCTTTTTTTATATGAAAAACTGAGCTTAAATATACCACAACATACCATTGAAATATTATTATGTAATAGTTATCACCAAGACATATGATTATAGAGTATGAATAAGATTTACCACATATGAAAAATATTTATAAATATTCCATTTAATACAAATGTATTGATTAATTATTAGGAAATAACCACTATATTTTCAAAAAAAGATATTTTATGATTTCTTCAAAAATGAATTTTATTTATTTTTTGAGTGAATATTATAATTATTTCATAGAAATTTTAAAAAAATTATTTGATATAAATAATATCCTTTTTGAAGTAATAATATCAAAATTATATTCAGGTAAAATTTTGATTTTTTTTGAAGAGGCTGATTTTTCATTGAATAGTCAGCACTATCAATTTCTGTAAAACTATTACTTCATTTCATTAAAAATTAAAATTATGATTTCAATTTGAGGTAGAGTAAAAAAATTATTATTTAAATATATATTTTATATTTAATCATCATTAAATATTATTTGTTATAAGTTCATTTTGGGGCATAAATATGAATTTTTCTAAAAACTATTATTCATTGAATTTTACACATTTATCATTAAATTGATTTCTAGAAATTATAGGAATTAAATCATTAAAAAGGGATTATATATTTGGTATCAAGAGGTCTAAAATTGTTAAATATGTCCCTTTTTTTGGTCATTATGAGTAGTAATTGTAGTAAATAGTTTTCACATCAATAAGGCTAAATTGGGTAATTTAGCTTAAGAATAATGTGATAAGGCCTAAAAATATCCATAAAACTGTTATTAATTTAATCGGATAGGTTTTTTATACCATGACCATTAACGCCTCTACAATATGAATTTTTTTCCCCAATTTCCTTTGAGGATGACCTCAATATAATTTTTAATAATGAATAAAAAAAAATCACTCTCTCTGTTTGAATATCTATTAATTTTTTTGGGGATAAGAAGAGTATATGTTTATCTATACATTTTTATTTTAAATAAAAATGACTCCATTTCATCATGGTAATTTATTTTTAATATTTATTAATGCAATAATTACCTTAAATGTTTACACAACGCCGACATAGTACTTGTGTAAAGAGTAGAAAAATCATGTAAATGATTTTAAAAACTCTAAAAGTAATATTTTGGGTAATTTATGGTATCCCAATTATTTTATTGATAGATATAACATATTTGGGATTTTTTAAAAGTTTATATCCTAATTCAATTTTTATCATGACGACATAAAAATCTAGTTAAATGAGTTGTTCCAAAAATAAAATTAATGATAAAATATTTTATTAAATGATTTAAAGTTCATAAAAACCTATATTGATCGACGTTAATGGGATATGGTTCAAAATATAAACCATGGCCAATTTATGGTACAATTTTCTTTTTATGGTAACATTATTAACCCTTAAATAATAAAACACATTGATACTGCGGTAACTATCAAAATGGTTGGGGCGGAGGTTAAGACTAAAGGATACGGGTTAAAATATCAATTAAAATTGACTAAAGATTATTGGATGACATAATTTAAAATTATACTCATCCTATATTAAAAATATATCAATTTGGAGCCACTTGAGATGGAAAATTAATTTATATTAATTTAATACTTTATGTAATTCTAAGAGTGCCCCTCCTCTCACTTATAAAAGGGCACCACCTATCCTCCCTTATTCAAAATGTTTGATCCTTATATTTCCAAAAATAAATAATCTAATAAAATCCTTTATCCTTCCCTATGTCTCATATCTTACGTCATTTCCAAAATACCACCCTTTCAAGGATTAATATGTAAGCCAAATGTGGTTTCTCAATAAAGAGGTATAACTATTTAACGAAATGTTGTAAATTTATTTCTACATAGAATTAATATAAATATATTATAATAATATTAAAAAATAACTCTAATATAAATAATATATTTATATTTTAGTATGACTATTTTACAATCATTTTCCACCTCTTTTCTGTCCCACTAAAAGTGAAGATATTACCCATGAAAATGTACGACTTACCGTCTCCACAGATAGTTGTAATTCACTTTTCATCACAATTTTTCTTGTATGGTTATAGATATAGAAATAATTAATATATATATATATATATATTATTTATAACATAATTATGATTATGTAAATAAAATATATCTTTTACCTCCATACCCTTCTACTCGTTAAAAATGATAACGCCGCGTGTGCATATTTGTGGACTATCACCTCTATGAAGCAATGTGATTCATTTTTCATATAAAAATTTCATGGATAATTTTAAATATGTATATAATAAATATATATGATATTTATACCATTGTAAAAATTTAATATATGATGGATCCATTGGATAGATACATGGACTAAAACCATCAAACCATATCTTACATTAAAAACGAATCAATTAACATCCAAAAATTACGATTTTAATAAAAAAATCATTACTAAAATGGTATTTTAATGTTATAAGTTAATAATATATGATATTATAAGTATGGATATGTTTTTTATAGAATTATAATAAATATAAATTTATTATACAGAAGTTTAAAATCAATTACATGGAATTTCGAACATGAGGTAAGGTATTTCATTCACAATCTTATTTTTGTTTTGGGATTGTTTATGATATAATTTCCATTGAGGTGAATTATATGATACTTATATAAAAATAAATTTTATTTTATTTTTATGTAATAATACCATTCTTCTCTTTTCTAATTAAAAAGTTCAGGAAAAATGTTTTCAAGAAAAAACACATTATTATCTATTTGGTTGGGAATATTTTTATTCCATGACAATATATTATTTAAAAGGATTTCAATAATATTTTACTATTAAAATATGATTGTTTAATGTAATTTTTATACATTTATTAATTTCAAAAAAAAATAAGAATATTCTTTTCATTTTCCAAATAAGGTATTGTTTTATAAAAAAGTGTGAAAAAGATTATTATTTTAACATACACTAAATGAACAACTTTTCTTGTCATCATGAATACTATTTTTTTGATGATTCTTTTACAAGTTTCCATGTTATTTTAAAAGAAAATATTGTTCCTAGTATTTTTAAAATTTTTAGATTTTAAATAATTATTTTCAAAATGAAATGGTAATTTTACTGAGGAAAAGTTCTAGTGATATTATAAATGTATTTTCATCTATTAAAACACCCATTTATGTTACTGGGGATATGATCCAATTATACTACATCTATTCTTTCTCTAGTTTGTTAATGTTGAGGAAGCATTTGTGTTATGTAGTCTTGATTCAATACATATAATTGATGACTTATAAGGCATTTTGATAATGAATTGTAATTTTCATTCATAACATGAGGAATGAATTGTATGTGCATGTGATGGGTGATGGCCAATTATAGATAGCATATCGATGAATTGATCAGTAAAATGAGACAAAATAGTGGTAATCACTTATTATATTATTATTTTGTTTAAACCTACTAATTTATTAAAAACTGTTCTTTTAGAGTCCATAACGATAAGATTCATGATATATTGGTTGAGAGGCCTTGATAATGAATGTCAAAAATTATGCATTTATTTTACTAGGAATTTAGTTTTAATTATCCATGTGTTTTCAATGTTGATATTAGATGTGGATTCACATATTTTTAAGATGAATAAAATAATTATTAAGAATAAAAGAGATATTACATGAGTCTAAAGTATGGGATCTTGTAATAGTCATTTTCCTGAATGTAAATCAGATCAGTAGGGTGGTCTTCAAACCAAGTGATGTCTTGATTGATCCCCATGATTCAAAGGCCATCAACAACCATATTGGATTCCTGATACACATGCGTGATGATATATTTGATACTTTTATTTCATGGATTCACATTTAAATCATGTTTAGATTGATTCTCATGTGTTTTAATTATCCAAACCTCCATGTTGTTTATTTAATAGTTACACATGATAATTTTCATGTATGTAACCCTTATTGATTATATGAGCTCACACTTTTCTAGTTTTCCTTTCCTCAGAATTTGAGAAAGGAATTTATGAATGATATCAAGGGTGAAATAATGCTTCCTATGCTATTTTTTTATATTTCTAATTTAATTTGAGAATCATGTATTCATATACTATTTTAAGACTGTAAAACTAATCAATCCATCGAGATGAAATTCATTGTATCTTATACCAATATAATAAATTAATCACCGGTTCAGGGTAAATGGAGTTTGAGTTTTTACAGTTTCAATCAGATTAAGATCAGTAGGAACCTTAGGAACAGGTTTATTAATAATCATAACTAACATGAGAATTATTATAACCCTTTATAGTATTTTAGAAATGTTATGATTATTGGGATTTTTATTTTATGGATTAATATTTGTGATTATTATATGCAAAATAGATGTGTTCCATTGTTTAGTGACGGAACCTAATGAGAGAAAATGAATGAAATCCCATAGACAATCTAGGGATTTCACTACTGAGAAATCCAATATAGATGGTGTTGGAATTGAGTAGGTAATGGCCATATTGGGGCAGCTGAGATAGATCATGGTGAATAATATTTCTCGTGTATAATAACATGTTCTTCCACAATATAATAAACTTTTGTAGGACCACTTAATGCGATAAAAGGCTCCATATTCTAATATAACTACTAATCCATCGGTAGTTGAGTAATAGATTAAGTCCCTTTTAAAAATACTCCAAGCTTTGGGATGTAATAAAACTGAAATGTTTATTATGAAAGTGTATTGATTAAAAATAGATGAGGATCAATGGTGTTTATTGATCCATAACACTAAAGAGATTGAAAACTAGAAAGCATTTAATTGAGAACATTTAAAGTTATATTCTATGAAAATAAATCCCTTGTGAACAATGAGGTGAAATAGATAAGATGTTACCCATTTTAAGGAAGTAGGAGGAAAGAGTTTAGGAAAAATATGATGCTAACACTACAATATTAGCCATACATGCTACATAGTACATACATAGTTCAGAGAGAAATATTTCCCATTATTTTAAGGGATTAAACCAATTATTCTAAGGGAACTGGGTTCAAAATCATTTTCATCATATGATGATATAGTTTTGAGTTCTATTAAGATTGAGAAATAAATTTCTAAGTCTTATATCGTCAATGAAGATCAATAAAAAAGAGGATGAATGAGTAATAAGAAAAAAGAAATGTGTCAAATTATAATAAAGGAAGAATGATATTTTCAATATGTGATAATTGTGGAAAGAAACACACAGATACACTCTTAATGGGAACATGAGTTTTTTTTAATTGTAAATAAATGTGTTATAATGATATTGAATGAAAGGTAAAGAAAGAAACAATTGTTATCCAGTTATTCAGCTTAAATGAGATGGTTCATTTCTCAAACCAAGGACCCAAGCATAAAATGAACTTACCATAAAATATTAAAATGGGATAAGACAATATTACTCAATTACTACAAATATAGTGAGAGTTCCTAATGATGCAGTTAATTTTATACTCGTTATCTAATCAAAGAGTGAAAATATTTTATTTGACATGGGTTATTCAAACTCTTTTATATCTGAATATTATTTAAGGGTATCAAATCACCACCTCAATTATTATATGTTGAGTAGGAATAAAATACTAAAAATGTTAATATGTTCATATTTCAGGTTTATACATCCTCACTGGTAGAATTTTTTGGGAATGTGCTTCATGAAAATCTTTTTTTATTTTCTAATAAAATTTGATGTAATTTTCGACATGGATGGAACCTATGGATACCAAATAAATTTATAATTAATAGAAGTTATATTTAATATTCTAAATCAACTTATGACCGTCTATTGGTGTGAAGATGAACCTAAAAACCTAATGGAAATTTATTCCATAATATGGATTTTGCAACCTATTTATGAGGGATATTTATCTCAAATTATGTTGGAGAAAGTCAACATTGAAAATTTTCTATTGTTTGGGAATATGTCGATGTATTTTTTTGAGGAATGGCCTAATTTTACCCTGAATCGTGAAGTTGTCTTTTCAATAGAACCCATATATGGTGTTATGCCTATTTTAGAGAATCCATTTAAAATGGACGATATAGAGTTGGAAAAATTGAAAAGGAAACTCCATGAGAATCCAGATAACGGAATCATTTAGACTAATGATTCACCAAAAAGTGCACCTATTACTTTTAGTAATAATAAGTGTATGTGAATGAATCTTTTCATTTATTAATGGGAACTTAACAAGATCACTATTAAGAATAAGTATTATCTACCGTCTATTGATGATATTCTTATTCAATTATGAAGAAATAAATATATTTCCAATATTGATCTTGGATATGGACATCCATAGTATAGTGTCATGCAGGAGGATATACCCAATAAAACCTTTATTATAAGGTATGGTCATTATTAATTTTTAGAAACACCATTTCAAATTACAAATTATTATTTTTATCTTCATGGATTTAGTGAATACAGTCTTTAGTGATTATCTTTATTAGTTTCGTGTAATGTTTATTGTTGATATTTTTATATATTAAAAGATCAAGTAAGAACATTAAGATCATTTGAGGATTACAGTGATGACCTTGAGGAAGGAGAACTTATATTCCAAATTTACCAACTATTAATTTTAGCTATAAAAAGTCTGATTAGTAGTTTATATAATTTCATGTGTGGGAATATTGGTGGATCCTTCAAAGACAAAATTTATTAAGAAATAGACAAGACCTAACTTGGTAAATAATATCCATGGTTTTCTTGAGTTTATTGGATACTGCAGATTCTTTATAAGATGTTTCTTATGATTATATAATCCACTCACCAAGTTGACCGTGAAGGGGGTTATGTTCTTGTGGATAGATGAATGTGAGGGGAATTTAAAATAACTGAAAAAGTTTTTGGCCATGATCATTTTCTTACACCACCCTACACTATGGAAGACTTTTTGATATGTATTGATGAATAAAATAAAGGACATGGATGTTTACAAATATAGAATGATATGGTGACCACATAGGCCACTTTCCAATTAAAAATCCATGAGAATAATTACCCGAATCATGATTTGGATTTGGAAGAAATATATTTTCAATTAAAGATATGGTGAATTATTTTTATGGTGAAAGGTGTGATATATATATATATATACAGATCATAAAATCTTAATGTATATATTTATATAGAAATAGTTGAATATGGGCTAGAGAATTTGGTTGGGGTTGATAAAAAATTATGAATTCTCAATATATTACAAACCTAGGAAGGGAAAAAGGTGGATGATTCTCCTAGTTTGAAATACCACAGTAGCTTGAAAATAATGAGGATTGAAAGGGATATAATATTTATATATTTAATGAAGATAGATATTGAAATATTGATGAAAGTGGAAAAATCATATCTTTCATTGATGAATTCTCTACCATCCATTCATCAGAGGATCAATAAGGTGAAGATAAAAGGTGAGGAATATTCTAGAGATCAACCATTATCATGCCAAAATGATATGGTTTAGTAACCGAGTATGTGTAATTCATTACCATACTTTAAGGATTTGTTGGATGAATCTCCTAGTTCATCATTCTCTATCATCATAGAAGTATGAAGATGTAAATGGATCTAAATGATTATTTCTATTGGGAAAAAATAAAAACTGATAGTAACAACCATGTATTATAATTCCTAGTATGTCAACTAGTTATGGATGAGAGACAAAATCCTGAGGAGATATTACCACCATTACCATTACTAGAATGTAAATAGGAAAATATTTACAATGTATTTCATTTTCATACTCCTCAAAACATCAGAAGACTAAATTATATTTTTGTAGTAGTTGATAACCTTACAAAAGAAGTGAATTTTTTACTATTGGGTAATATTTATCACTTGATAAAATTACATGGTTATAAATTAAATATTTTTTATATTTCAGGGATTACAATCCTTAATAATATTTGATTAGGATTTGAGGTTTACCTTAATGTTCTGGATAAGTCTTCACTTGGATTTGGATACAGAGTTGAGTTTTAGTACTGCTCATCACTCTCAAACAGATTGTCAGTCTGAGTTGGCCATTAAAACTAAAAATACGTCCTGCGAGCTTTCTATATATATTTTAATGGTTATTGGGATCAACACCTTCTTTTGTTGGTATTTTCTTATAATAATATCTTTCACATGAGCATTAATATGGCTCCATATGACACTCTGTATGGTAGGAAGTGAAAAATTCCAATGTAATGGGATGAAAATTGAGAAATAAATCTATTGGGATCTGATGATGTTTAGGAAATGGAAGAAAATGTAAGATACATTCAATATCACATATGGGTAGCTCAGATTAGAAAAAAAGGTTATGGTTCTAATCATCAAGGAAATATAGAGTTTGAAGTAAGTGATAAGGTATTCCAATGAATATCTCCTTGGAATAATGTTATGAAATCTAAAAATAATGGAATGTTGATCCCTAGATATATTTCATGCTTAAAAATTCTTGATTATATCATGATGGTGGATTATCACTTGGAACTTCCACTTAATCTCTCTCAAGTTCATAATGTGTTCTATGTATCTCTTTTGAGGAAGTACGTACATGATCTTTCACATGTACTTAATATATAAGTCATCAACCTAGAGAAATATCTATTTAGAAAGAAAAATCAGTGGATATTCAGGACTAAAGAGACAATGTTCTATGAAACAATACCACTCACTTTGTAATTTTTTTGTGGTGCAATCATAAAATTGAGGAAAATTCATGGGAACCTAAAGATGTGATCAGGCAAAAGTATATTTATTTCATTAAATCAGAGTAATAATATTTTGAGGCTGAAATTATTATAAGGGTAAAGAATATAACACCTTGAAATTTTATGATACATGTATTTTAAATAAATGTAATTTCATTTTTATCTTTCTTTACACACAACACTGAGTTTAAACAAACCACAACACACTATTGAAATATTATTTTGTTATAGTTATCTCCTATCCATTAGATTGGTCGGTATTAATAGGTTTAACCAAATAATGAGAAATATGTGTAAATATTCTATTTAATATAAATTTACTGATTAATTATTAGAAAAAAGTATTAAATTTATAGAAAAAGCTATTTTTTCTTTCATCAAAATGGGTTTTATTTCTTTTTCTGAGAGAATATTATAAATAAATTCTAGAGATTTTATAAATTGAATTTATTAAAAAATAATATAATTTTTCAAAACAGTATATAAAAAATAGGTTAGGGTGATATTTTGAGATTTTTCTGAAAAGATTGAATTTTCATTGAATAGTGAAAATAATGATTTCTGTATAACTAACATTTATTTTCATTTAAAAGTCACTTTATGACTTGAATTCGATATCAAATTATCATAAGTAGTACTTAATTATGTATATTATAAATAATTACATTTTTATAATACATAAACTATATTTTGGTTTAAATTCATTTTTGGGCTTAAAAATGCATTTGCCTAAAAACTGTTTTTTCGTTACGTTTTACACATTTATATTAAAATTGATTTCTTCCAATTCGAGAATTTGAATCATGAAAATGTATTATATATTTTTAACTAGGAGGCCCAATTTTTTTAAGTAGATCCCCTTTATTTTTTGTCATCATGAATAATAATCATAGTTAATATTTATCATGCCGCTAAAGGTAAATCATGTAATTATGGTTAAAAATAACATGATAAGGCCAAAAAAATTCATTAAAAATTGTATTAATTTTATTTTATCATTTTTTAGACCATGAACATAAAAGGGTCCAAAATATTTCAATGTATTCGCAAGTTCCATCGATAATGACCTTAATATAATTTTAAATAATGAATAAAAACAAAATGTCACACTCTTTATTTTAATATCACTAATTTATTTCATATGGATAAAATACGTCATTTTTTGTTATAAATATTGATTTGAAATATAAATTAATTTTTATCATGGTAATTTATTTTTCATTTTTAGTGAATAAATAATTACATTAAATGCTTACACAACGCCAACACCATACTTGTGCAAGTAGTAGAAAAATCATGTAAATGATTTTAAAAACACTAAAAAAATACTTATTGGGTTATTTATAGTGTCCTAAAAAATTTATTTATATATATAGCATATTAGGGATGTGTTAATTGATTATATTCTAACTCCATTGTGTTATTTATGACTTTAAATTCTAGTTAAATGAATAGTTCTATAAATTAAATTTAGGAAATTTTATCAAATGATTTAAAATTCCTAAAAATAATATATTTATAAAATTTAATGTTATATGGTTTAAAATATATAACATGGTCTAATTATGTGTCACTTGTCATTTTATGGTAAAATTCAAAACAATTAAAGAGAAAAAAAACCTTGATTTTATGGTAATTTCCAAAAGGGATATTAGGGGGGTTAAAACTTTATGATAGGGGTTAAAAATTAAAAAAACATGTATAAATATTATATTATGAAATGATTTAGACTTATCATAACAATATATTCAATATATATTAATTATGACCAACTTTAACCTTAAAATTAATTTATTACTAATTGAATACTTTATGTAATTACAAGGGTGCCCCTCCCCTCATTTATAGAAGGGAAAACTATCTCCTATATTTGTAACAATGACTACAATAAAAAATAAAATATTGATTACCCATGTCCTAGAGATTTTTTAATTTCCAAAATATTATCCTTATAAGTTCTTAGGTGTAATCTAAAAGAGGTTTCTCAACAATGAAGTATTTCTCTTAAATGAGTACTTTCAAATTAATATCTTTTTCTACTTTATGTTAATATATGGTATCCATAATACAATTATAACTCTAGTTTAATAAATATAATAATATTTTATTATCATTATTGTAAAATTATTTTCCACCTCTTTTCCACTACAAAAATTGTGAAAACATCGCTCGTGAGAACATACGACTTACTGTCTCTACACAGTGATGCCATTAATTTTTCAACAAAATTTAACTTGAATGGTTATAAATATGTAAATAATTAATATATATAATTTTTTGATATAATGATTATTTTTAAATTTATTTTATCATCTACCATCTTACCTTTCCACTCATTAAAAAATTATAGCATCACTCATGCGAACATGTGTACTACCACCTCCACGAAGCGATGTGTTTAATTCTTAATGTCCACTTTTCATGAATGATTTTAATATGAATATAATAAATATATATGATATTTATATCATTATTAAAATTATGTATATTGTTTATCTATGATAAATATTCAAGGATCATAACCACCAATCCATATATTACATGAAAAACGAAATAGTTAACACCCAAAAATGACGATTTAAATATAGAATTATTAATAAATGGGTATTGGAATTTTATAAGTGGATAATGTAAAATATTATAATTATTAATATGTTTCTCTTTTTTAATTATAATAATTATAAAAATTTTATATAGCATGTTTAAATCACTTACGAGGAAATTCAATGTTGAGGTATGTGATTTCTTTCACAACCATATTTTATTTCAGGATTATTTATATTTAAATTTCCATTGAGAGAATTTATACGTTAATTATCTAAAAAAACATTTAATTTTTTTAAGGAAGATTACCATTTATTTATCATTGATACTTATTTTTTTGGGAAAAATTATTTTAATAAAACCATACTTAATTTTATATTTGGTTGTGAATATTATTCTTCCATGTTCATATTTTCTTTTATAGGATTTAACGAAAATTTGTATATTATAATATGATTTTATAAAGTAATTTTTTCCCATTATTGACCGTCTAATTTTTTAAAAAAAAATAATTTTATTACCATTTGTTAAATGTGGTAATTTTTACCAAAAGAGTGATCAAATTCCATGATTTATTGTACACTTTATGAAAAGAATATTCCACTATCATAATAATTCTTTGATTTGAATATTTTTTATAATTTTACATGGTTATATTGAAATAAAATGTTATCCTAATATTATTGAAATTTTAATATTTTAAATAAACTTCTTTTCAAAATGAAAATGGTATTTTCCTCAAGAAATGTTCCATTAATATTTTAAAGGGATTTTCATCTATGAAAAAACCCATTGATGTTACTTGGGATATTATCCAATGATATAATATTTATTATTTATTTGGATGATTTATTTTTATTAGGTATTTATGTTCCATAATATTGATTAAATAAAGATAATTATTGACATATAATATGTTTTGATAATGAATTCTATTGATCATACATAATATGAGGAATACATTGGACATTGAAGTGATGGCTTTGCCCCAGATATAGATAACCCCTTGATTCATCGATAGTGTAAGAACCTGGATCTTCATTCAGGTATGTTTTTCCTTTTTTCTGGAGTTTTTATGAAAAATGTTTCGTCTAGAAATTTTCAAAGTACACGCTGTGTACATTTTGAGTACACACCGTGTACTCTGATCCAGCTCGAAGCCGTGTGCTGGTCGTGCCGGGGCCACACACATGGGGTGTAGGGGTGATGTGGAGGCCGATTTTTGCGGAGTATAGAAAGGACCCAATACACGCCGTGTAATTTCTTTTTTTCACTAAACGGACTGAGGTCGCGCCTAACCCCCAATTTCATCTTCTTCTCCAGATTTCATCCACCCGAGAGCGACCATATGACCGGACCTTCAATGAGCTCCCACCTCTTTGTCCATTCTCCGATTCGAGCACGGTCAATTGCAATGGAATCGCAGCGGTGAGCTCTCCATTGTGCTTGAGTCTTGTTTCCTGATTCCTCCTGGTTTCCAATTTATCATAGGTTGTGTGTTTTTTACATTTTCTCAGATCTACATCATTCCAAAGGGATTCTGTCATCGTGGTTCACGTATATTGATCACCTAGGATCGAGGTAGGTGGTTTGTGCCTTTCTGTAGAAAGTTGACAAATATTTTGTGCAAATTCCACCAATACCCGTGAATGGGGTATTGCGTGTTCCTATTTTTCCCTTGTTGTATTGCCTTATTTTCTTGATTGGTAGAGTAGATGTTTTTCCTGTGATTATGGTAGCTTTACTATACCTTGGATGTCTGGTATGCTTGTTTTTCCTGTTTGGACTTTTTCCAGTTTCCATGCTTAGTTGTAGGACAGTGGAACTGCTACCTTATTTTTCTGCTGAGCCTTAGTTGATATCCAAGTAGTTCTTGACGTTTACTTGGACGATGCACACGCGCTGAGCATGTTTAGTTTCACTCAGGACTGTGAGATCCTAGAGTAGTAGACCAAAGGGAGAATTGACGGAAGGGTTTCTCCAGAGTGTCTTTTAATTACGATACGAGGCCACTGGGTAAATTGACGTTGAGTGCTTCCTCAAAGATTTTTTAGTTCCTCGACGCGGGCCACATGGGGAATAGATGTTGAGTGCTTCCCCAGAGAGTTTTTAGCATGATACGAGACTATAGGGGGAATTGACGGTGAGTGCTTCCCCAGAGAGTCTATCTTTTCAGAGCTAAACCAGAGGGGTGGGACTGTGTGTGCCTCTTAGAGGGTTGCTGGTACATATAGGTGGAACTATAGGGGTTAGGCTATGAGAGCTACCCAGAGGGTTACCTATTTTCTTCTTGTTGCTGGCTGCATAGTTGTGTACTTTACTTGTTAGAACTATGTATTGTTGTTGCTTGTGCTTTCTTGTTTACTGCTTCTTGTTTTAATACTTGCCTTGTATTCATTGATTGTTAGGCACAAATCCTTGGGTGATTTCCTACTAGGATTTTATCTCACACCTTGTTTGGGCCATGATTTTGGGACCAAGAAGACTATGTTGTTGTAGGTGTAGATTAAGGTAAGCACCCTTCTAATTCAGGTTCTTGATTGCGCTGGAGGTGGAGAGCATGGGACTGAGTCGGGGCTCACGATGCTGAGGAGTATATTTTGTTTTCCCTTGCACTTGTTTTTAGTTGTATTCCAGCACATTGATGTGTTTGCTGCTTTCCATGGATACTTGTACCTGCTGCATCATTGTCATCATTGCTATATATAATCATTGCTTCTTCTTCTTGGTTTCTGTTGTTATGCATGTTGTTACTACTTCTGGTGTTGACTATTGTTTTTCTGCTGTATACCTTACAAAATGAGGGCATAGTTTCCCCACCGACTCACCAAGGCACTCGCTGCTAGTCGGAAGCCTCTAGAGTTCGGGGTAACACGCTTAAGGTTATGTGGCGAACCGGGTATGGGGCACCAGTGGAGGGGCTTTAGATTCCGGTTGTTACAAAGTGGTATCAGAGGAGTTATTTTCTCTTGCTTTACTATTTGAAGACTTTATCCATGGATAGGATGGATTCGGTACATGGTATTAAGCTGTGCTCGGGAGTAGCTAACTCGTGTACAGGGAAAGGCCATACTACCTCATTAATTTCAGTTTGCTAGTTTTGAGTTTTATGGTTGATATGCTTTGACCTGGAGTGATTTGCATGACATGTGTTGTTATTTTTTTGATATTTCAGTTCTATTTCTATCACAACCCGATGAGATGAGGGTATTCCATCTCATTCATCATGTAGGCACTTCTGTAAATCACATGCCATGAATTCCTGCCATGCCATCTAGGGTGCATTAGCGATTTCATGTTGTTGTGATAGGCCTTGTGTAGATTATGAATGCTGTTGTGATAGATGATTGATAGAATCCCTGTTGTTATGTTAGAGAGTTGTTGTTTTTTCTGGAATGTGACTAAAGGAGATGCTAAGATTTTATTCGCGGGGAGTATGGGCCCTCGCAGATCAGAATTTGGCACCTCCTTCCCTTATTCCTAGTGTTTCTAGGAGTCTGAACAGTTTCTGAGCTATTGCCTAGAAAAACCCAGAATACACGGCGTGTACTTTTTGGATACACGCCGTGTAGTTTCAGGCCGTGTCACTGGCCGTGTGAGTAGAACACGGTGTCGTGAAAGTATCTTTAGGAACACACCATGTATGGTAGGTACACACCATGTACGTTCGGAGTCATGTACCCGGCCGTGTCACTAACAACACGGGTCTGGGAAGCTCGGGTAGAACACGTCGTGTCCTTAGGGAACACGTCGTGTAGTCCTGTCCAGATACCCGGCTGTGTCACAAACAACACGGACCGGTGTTACCATCTTTTCCACATGCCGTGTTTATTCGGAACATGTCGTGTAGTCCTGTCTAGGTATCTGACCGTATCACGAACAACACGGGCTAGTGTTACCTTCTTTTTCACATTCCGTGTTTGTTCGGAACACGCCATGTAGTCTTGTCTAGGTACCTGGCCGTGTCACGAACAACACAGGATGAGGTCACCTTGCCTATGCACGACGTTTTTGTTCGGAGCACGCCGTGTAAGGTTTAGCCATGTAGACGACCGTGTGTTTCACAAACATGGGCCGTCGAATCCTTGTCTGGTACATGTCGTGTGTGTTAAGAACACGCCATGTAGTCTCAGGTTAAGTCAGACCGTGGGGGTTAGCCATGTAAGGAGACTCAGGCAGGGGAATAGTTTTCAAGTACGCGCCATATGTGGGTACAACACGCCATGTAGTATGAAGTGTGCACGACTTGTAGGGAAAGAGTACACACCCATGTCAGTGGGTTAAGAAGACACGCCGTGTAGTTTTATACACACCGTGTAGTCGTGTTTTGAAAACTTTTGTGTTTTTCTTCCCCCTATTTCCATTTCATACTCTTGTGTTCTCTGTCCTTGTTTTCCTAATCTAAGGTGTTCTTTTGATCATTCACAGATATACCTCTGAGACATCCTCCGTTCGTACATCTATCATCGGGCAGTGATCAGACGCCAGATAGGGTTGATCAAGGACTTCCTGCCGATCCTCCAGTCGGGCCAGCCTTGGAACTGACTGTTATACTAGTTGCAGGTGTTGATGTGTAGTTTAGGGAAGGTTTCATGAGGATTATTCAGGCCTTCTAGGGAGCGCCGCCACCTTCCACGTCTATGGTAGACTTGACGCGGGTTTTCCAGCAGCAACATCCTCTTACTATCTTGGGGGAAGGAGGACCTTAGGCTGCATAGTCATGGCTGGAAGCCATGCTGACTATCGTCAAGCATCTGGAAACACCTCCAGAGAGGCACGTCAAGCTCTCCACCTACATGCTCCGAGACTCCGCCAAGAGGTGGTGGGATGTGATCTCACAGGTGGGTCAGCAGTAGGCTATGGCTTGGGATGAGTTCCAGCGCGTGTTCTATGACTACTTCTACCTGGATACCCTGAGGGCCAACCGAGCCCAGGAGTTCATGATCTTAGAGTAGGGTACTCTTTCTGTAATGGAGTATTCCACTCGTTTCACCGAGCTGCATTGCTTAACATCCCTTTGGGATGGGAGTGGGGTGTTCTTAGCAAGGAAGTTCGAGGATGGTATTAGCTGGGAGATCAGCTCCCAGGTGAACATCTTCCAGTTGACTTCCATTACTTCCATTTTCTACCAGGCACTGATTGCAGAGCACAATCTGAGAGAATCTAGAGCTATGATCGAGGGCGGTTCTACTTCTAGAGCTAGTCTTCCTCTAGATGACAGCAAGAAGCGCCATAGAGAGCCTACACGCGGTGATCTGAGTATGTGAGAATCATCGTCAGGTAGCCAGGTGACATGCTACCAGTGTGGCCAGTCAGGGCACACGGGGCCGCAGTGCCAGAGGGACCCCGTGGAGTGCCGATCTTGCGGAAAGATGGGTCACCTTCAGCATTTCTGCCAGGTCTACTCACCATCATCTGGTGACCGAGGTTCTTTCATGACTCGTCATTCAGGAGAAGCACCACCAGTTTCTCGCCAGTCGGGGAACTGGAGTTCTTCCGGCCGTTCGGGCCGAGGTGGAGGTCGAGGCTATGGCGGTCAGCCACCAGTTCCTTAGCACTAGCAGGGAGGTTCAGCTCAGAGTGGTTAGCCAGGGGTGCAGGGCCGCGGTACATGCCAGTCTTTCGTCGTGGAGCAGACTTATCAGGAGCAGGATCCTGACCCTTCTACTGTTCGACGTACGATTTTAGTAGCCTCCGTTTTATCTTCAGCCCTTTTCAATGCATTGCTTTATCTCTATTGTTGTTGTGGAGAGCCTTGGACTCTGCATCTTTTATTCTGTTGACTCGTTGACCCTAGACACACCTTTGGGGATGAGGACATCTAGTGTATTTTATTGTAGGGAGTTCCCTCTCGAGGTTGCAGGGTATCGCCTCTTATGGGATCTCTATGTCCTAGAGATTACAACCTATGATGTCATCCTTGGCATGGATTGGCTGATTCCCTTTCTGGCAGTCATTGACTCTTATCGCCGCAGAGTGAGTTTTGTTTCACCATAGTTCGAGTCTTTTCTCCATAAGGGAGAGTGGGAAGTTCGGGCGAGTCAGGCATGACCCGAGCATCTTGGGATAGGAGGGGTGATGACCCAGATTGCTAGCCTTTATCTGAATGATCAGGTGACTCCACATTTGGATTTTTCACCAGTGGTGGATCATTTTAGGGATGTCTTTCTAGAATACTTTTCAGGTTTTCCTCCAGATCGTGAGGTAGACTTCTCTATTGAGCTCATGCCAGGAGCGGCACTGGTGTCCATTCCTCCCTACAGGATGGCCACACATCAGTTGCAGGAGCTCAAGAAGAAGTTAGAGGACCTACAGGCTAAGGGTTTCATCCAACCCAGTACTTCTCCTTGGGGTTCTCCTGTCCTGTTTGCAAAGAAGGCAGATGATACCCTTTGACTTTGATTGGATTATCGGTAGCTGAACCGGTTGATGGTCAAGAACCGATATCCTTTGCCGAGAATTGAAGACCTTTCGATCAGCTTCGAGGATCTCGGGTGTTCTCAAAGATCGACTTGAGATCCGGTTATCATCAGTTGCGCGTTGGACCATCAGATATACCTCTGACAGCTTTTAGGAGCAGGTATGGTCTATACAAGTATACAGTCATGCCGTTCGGTCTCACGAATGCACCTGCAGTTTTCATGGCACTAATGAACCGAGTGTTCCATCCTTACTAGGACTCCTTTGTCGTGGTATTCATGTACAATATCTTGGTGTACACTCACACTCGACACGACCATGCCACACATATTGAGATCATTCTGAGTACACTAAGAGAGCATCGACTTTATGCTAAACTCTCGAAGTGCCACTTCTGGATGGATCAGATTCACTTTTTGGGTCACGTAATCTCAGAGGCGGGAGTATCAGTGGACCTAGAGAATGTGGGAGTTGTAGTTTCTTGGGAGCAGCTGATGAACGTCTTTGTGATATAGAGTTTCATAGGGCTGGCTGGATACTACATACGCTTCATTCCTGACTTTTCTCGTCTAGCAGCACGTTTGACAGGTCTGACCAAGAAGGGGGTGAAGTTCTTATGCTCAGATTCTTGTGAGTCAGCCTTTCAGGTGCTGAAAGGGAGGTTGACTTTCGCAACGATACTAGTCTTTCCAGAGCTAGGCAAGAACTACACTGTTTATTGTGATGCTTCAGGTATCGGGCTGGGAGATGTGCTTATGCAGGGGGATAGAGTCGTTTCGTATGGGTCTCGGTAGTTGAGACCACATGAGAGGAACTACCCTATGAACGATCTGGAGTTGGCAACTGTTGTTCATGCCTTACGCTGTTGAAGACATTATCTACTGGGAGAGCACTTTGTGGTCTTCACTGACCACAAGTGTCTCAAGTATATTTTCACTCAGCGGGATCTGAACCTGAGATAGCGCAGGTGGGTCGAGTACCTTCAGTCATTTGATTTCGAGCTTGCCTATATGTCTGGGAAAGGCAATGCAGTGGAAGATCTGTTTAGGGGAAGAACTCGGATTCAGGTAGTTCAGGAGGACAGTAGTGAGTGGTAGTTGATGGCTGTGTTCTCTGAGATGCATCTGGAGGTGCATGACAGACATGGACAGACTCTCCTATATTCTGTAGCTATTACCTCTACACTTCATGATCGGGTACGGATGAGGCTTCTATCAGACTTAAAAGGATTAGAACTGTAGGAGAGTGTTTCAGGAGAGTACCCTCTTCCCGGATGGGTAGTGGGAGATGATAAGATCATTCGTTTCTAGGGACGTGTATGGGTGCCAGCAGACATACGCGAGGAGATGATGCAGGATTTTCACTCCTCAGTTCGGGCAGTTCATCATGGAATCACCAAGATGTATCAGGATCCTCATCGCCAGTACTGGTGGCCAGGTATAAAGAAAGAAGTTGCTGGTTTAGTCATGAGATGTTTTAGTTGTCAGCAGGTGAAGGTAGAGCATCAACAACCAACAGGCCTTTTATAGTAGTTACCCATTCTAGAGTGAAAGTGGAACGGTGTCGCAATGGACTTCATGACTAGGTTTCTGAGGACGGCTCGAGGGAAATATGCTGTTTGGGTTGTTGTTGACAGGATGATGAAGGTTGCACACTTCTTGCCTATTATGGAGACCTTCAGTGTTGATGATCTGGGACAACTTTACATCCAAGAGATCGTTCGTCTGCATGGAGTTCCACACTCCATTGTTTCAGAAAAGGATGCGTGCTTTACTTATCGGTTCTGGCAGGGAATTGAGAAGGCCTTGGGTATACATGTACGTTGGATTACATCATACCATCCTCAGACTGATGGCCAGTCCAAGCGCACGATCTAGGTTCTTGAGGATATGCTCCGAGCTTGTATCCTAGACTTTGGCAGTTCCTAGGAAAAGCATATCCCTCTGGTGGAGTTTTCCTACAACAACTGTTTCCAGGCAACCATTCAGATGGAACCATATGAGGATTTGTACGGTAGGCCATTCCAATCACCCTTATGCTGGTTAGAGGTAGGAGAGGCAGCTTTGTTGGGACCTTGTCTCGTTTAGGAGACTTCAGAGCAGATAGAGCTGATTCGGATGCGGATGACTACGACACATTCTTGATAGAAGTATTATGCTAATCAGTGGAGACGACATCTAGAGTTTGAGGTCGGAGATCAGGTTTTCCTATGTGTCGCACCAAGGTTGGGACACAATAGGATTCATAGATAGGGTAAGCTTTCACCGCAGTACGTCGGGCCGTTTGAGGTCTTGGAGAGACTGGGGCCGGTTGCCTATCGGTTGCAGCTACCTCAGAGGTATCGGGCCATGCATGACGTCTTCCACGTCTCTCATCTCCGAAGTTACTTTTTAGACCCATCTCACGCCATTCATCCTGAGGAGGTTGAACTTGAAGCGGATGCTTCATTCTAGGAGAATCCTATCCGGATTGTTGATCACAGTTCGAAGGTCCTCTGTGGACAGTCTGTTCCTCTAGTACGGGTGCTATGGCAGCACGGGCGAGTACAGGACGGGACATGGGAAAGGGAGGCAGATGTACGATCGTAGTGGCTGGAGCTGTTTGGGGATTCTTCTTCTATGCCCCGTTAGGGAAATTCAGGGACGAATTTCTTTAAGGGGGGGAAGTTTGTAAGAACCTGGATCTTCGTTCAGGTATGTTTTCCCTTTTTTCTGGAGTTTTTAAAAAAAATGTTTTTTATGGAAATTTTCAAAGAACACGCTGTCTACATTATGAGTACACGCCGTGCACACTGATCTAGATCGAAGCTGTGTGTTGGCTATGCTCGGGCCACACACACGATGTGTAGGGGTGACATGGAGGCCGATTTTGGTGGAGTACGGAAAGGACCAAGTATAGGCCGTGTACTCTAAAAGTACATGCCATTTACTTTCTTTTTTTCACTAAATGGACCGAGGTCATGCCTAACCCCCAATTTCATCTTATTCTACAGATTTCGTCCACCCAAGTGTGACAATACAGCCAGACCTTCGACGAGCTCCCACCTCTTCATTTTTTCTCCGATTCGAGTGTGATTAATTGCGTTAGAATCGCAGCGGTGAGCTCTCCCTTCTGCTTAAGTATTGTTTCGTTATGTCTCCTGGTTTCCATGTTATCATAGGTTGAGCATTTTGTGCATTTTCTCATATCTACGACGTTCCATGGGAAATATGTCATCGTGGTTCACGTATATCGATCACCTAGGATCGAGGTTGGTGTTTTGTGCCTTTCCGTAGAAATTTGATGAATATTTTGGGCAAATTCCACCAATACCCTTGAACGGGGTAGTGAATGTTCCTATTTTTCCCTTATTGTATTTCCTGCTTTGCTTGATTGCTAGAGTAGATGTTTTACCTATGATTATGGTATATTTACTATACCTTGGATGTCTACTATGCTTGTTCTACCTATTTGGCATTTTTCAAGTTCTCATGCATAGTTGTAGGACAGTAGAACTGCTACCTTGTTTAGCTGCTGAGCCTGAGTTGATAGCCAAGTAGTTCTTGAGGTTTACTTGGACGATGCATGAGTGCTGAGCATGTTTAGTTTCACTTAGGACTATGATAACCTAGAGTAGTAGACCAAAGAGAGAATTTACGGAAGGGCTTCTCCATAGTGACTTTTAATAACGATATGAGACCATAGGGGGAATTGACATTGAGTGCTTCCTCAGAGAGTCTGTAGTTCCTTGACACAGACCATAGGGGGAATAGATGTTGAGTGCTTCCCCAGAGAGCCTTTAGCACGATATGAGACTATAGGGGGAATTTATGGTGAGTGCATACCCAGAGAATCTATCTTTTCAGAGCTGAACCAGAGGGGTGAGACTGCGTGTGCCTCCTAGAGGGTTGCTGGTACTTATAGGTTGAACCATATGGGTTAGGCTATGAGAGCTACCCAGAGAGTTACCTGTTTTCTTCTTGTTGCTGGCTGCTTACTTGTGTACTTTACATGTTAGAACTATGTATTATAGCTGCTTGTGTTTTCATATTTACTACATCTAGTTTTATTACTTTCCTTGTATTCATTGACTATTAGGCACAAATCTTTGGGTGATTTCCTACAAGTATTATATCTAACACCCTATTTGGGCCATGCTTTTGGGCCCAAGAAGTCTATGTTGTTGCAGGTGTAGATAAGGGAAAGCGCCCTTCTACATCAGGTTCTTGATTGCACTGGAGCTGGAGAGCATGGGACGGAGCCGGGGCTCGCGATGCTGAGGAGTTTATTTTGTTTTCCCTTGCACTTGTTTTCAGTTGTATTCCAGCATGTTTTTGTGTTTGCTTCTTTCCGTAGATACTTGTACCTATTGTATCATTATCATCATTGCTATATATACTCATTGCTTCTGATGCTTGGTTTCTGTTGTTATGCATGTTGTTACTGCTTCCACTGTTGACTGTTGTTTTTCCAATGTATATCTTACCAAATGAGGGCATAGTTTCCCCCACCGACTCACCAAGTCCCTCGCTGCTAGTCAGCATCCTGTGGCGTTCGGGGTAACGCGCTTGAGGTTATGTGGCGAACCGGGTACGGGGCACCAGTGGAGGGGATCCGGTTTCGGGTCATTACAGACAGGTCTCATGAGACAAAATAGTAGGCATTCCATATTAGATTGGTATTTTGTTTACATCTAATCATTTATTAAGAAGGATGCACTGGTTGAGAGGCTATGATTGTAAGCTTCTTAATATATTGGTCGTGAGGCCTTAATCATGAATGTCTAGAATTATGAATTTCCATTATTAAGAATTCAATTATCTTTTTAAATGTTTTTATTTGATTATTTTAGTCATGGATTATCATTTAACACATGTGTTCATTGAATGATTTGTGTTTTGATTATCCACTCCACAATATTGATTATGCCTTATATACTCATGATCTATTCCACAGAATATAACCCATAATGAGAATATAATCCCACCATTTAATTATATTCCTTTCCTTAGAATTTGAAGAATGGAAATATTAATTATATAAAGGATACTAGAATGTTCCATGTGATATGTTTTTTATATTTCCAAGGTAAAATGTAAATCATTTATAGATTTTTTTCCAAGACTACTCAACTAATTGACTGTGTTTGGTGAAATTCCTTGTATCTCGTACCAGTATATTTATGGAAACATTTTCTCTTTTTTACTAGAGTTGGGGATTATAAAACATCACATATTTAATAAAAGGGCAATGACTATAGAAGATTAATTTTAAATCAAATTTTATTATATTACATAAAAAAAAATCCCGAAATTAATGATGTTAATGTCGATCTAGATAATTTAACCTTAAATGAACCAACTAATATTAATGAAATTGAATTTTAGGAATAAAAAACATTAATCCCATTTACCCAAGCCTTGGTTGAACTCTAAAAACCATCTTTTAGAAAATAGTATCAATGATTTTTAAAATGGATGATATACTAGAACATTAGTTTTGAATGTGGCTAAACATCATGCTTTTATTTCACACATAGAACCCATAAATATTGTTGATTCCATTAATAATGAATCTTTTCAACTTTTGAAGAAAGAATAGTTAATCCAATTTATAAGGAACTACGTGTGTATTATTGTTGAAAGACATGATGAACATCCCATTATTGGCACTATATGGTTTTTTAGGAATATTTTAGATTAGAATGACAACATAACTCATAAAAAATTATAGAATAACAACTAATGGAAATAATAAAGAATATGATTGTGTTTATGGTGATAACATTTCACCCATCACAAGGATTGATTCTATTATAAATTTACTTCCATTATCTTCCCATTTAAATTTTAATCCTTTTCAAATGGATGTTAGGAGTGATTTTTGGAATGGTTTTACTGCCAAAATTGTTTTTTTGAAAACCTCCCTGTTGCGAAGACTAAAAATATTAAAATCATGTTCTTATGTTATCCAAGTATCATTATTTTTTTAAACAATTACCTTATACTTAGTATTTGTGATAAACTAAATACCACATAGAAAATGATTTTAAAATGGGAAAAATCTGACTCTACACTGTTTATAAAATATATTTCAAAGGGCATATTAATTGTTAAAACACATATCAATGATTTTATATTCGGGTGTAAAAAACAATATCATTGTAATGAATTTACAAATTTAATGAGAAAAAAATTTGATATAAATTTTATGGGAGAATAAAAAATTTTCATTAGATATATTATCTATTAAAATAGGGATGATGTTTTTATAAAAAAAATCAAATAAATAATTGAACTATTAAATAGATTAGGAATGGATCAATTTAAAGAAATGAATACACCTATAAGTACATATTCTAAGATAATAGTGTATGAAATTGATCAGTAAATTGATAATAAGATTTATAGAGGTATGATTGGGTGACTTCTTTACCTTACACTACCCTAAAATAAGTAATGTCTAGTTTTTTTCATAGGTGTTGTTTTCAATACAATTTTAATTTATTTCATTTAAATTAAATTATAATAATTTTCCAATATTTAAATTTTTTTAATAACCTCAGGTTATTTCTCTAAAAGATACTTCGTTTGAACATATTAGTTTTTCGGATGATGATTTTGAATGGTTCTAACAAGATTGGATAAGTACTAGTGAAACATTCCACCTATCTAGAAAATTATTAGTCTATTAGTATAGGAATAATAAATATTATATTTCTCTTTCAATGGATGAAGAAAAATATATAGCCATGAGGAGCTGTTGTGAACAAATAATTTGGATGAAAACACTCTCTTAGATTATAAGAAAAATACAAACATGTTACAAATAAATGTGATAACACTAGTTCGATTAGTATTTTTTGGAATCTCATTCAACATTCACATACCAAGAACATTGATCTTAGGCACCACTTTTTGCGGGATCACTTTCAAATGACAAATATATTATTAGAATTTATTAGAATGGATCTTTAATCAGACAACATTTTTATGAAATCCCTTACATTAGAACACGTTGATTTTATTAATGGGGAGTTAGGTATGGATTCTCTTTTGATTCACACTATTGACTTAAAAATGTTTTATTTTTATCCTTTCCTTTTTTTAAAATATATCTCTATTCATATTGATTTTCAATTTCATTATGTATTAAATAAGATTTAAATTTAAATTTTGTGTGGTTTTTATAAAGCTCATTCAGATCTCCGGTAATTTCTTTTATTATCATTGTGGGGAGATCATTGGCTTTATTATGGGACATGTTTAGCTATGTATAGATTTTACACCCTATTCATAGATATAATTTTTAGGTATTCATTATTAATTACATATATAACCTTTGTTTTTGAGTTTTTGATAACAAAAAATGAGGAGAAAGGTGACAATGCTCTGATTTCTCTAGAGGATTTATGGTTTGAATATGAATATTTTATTTATTCAAATCCTTTTAAAATTTTAATTACTTAGGTATTTTAAAATATCATTTAAAATATTAATATTATGTTATATTAATTTTAAATATAATTTTTTTTGATATGCTTTCAAAAATTATAATTATAAAAAACCATTTTAAATTATATTTTAAATTTCATTATGAAATATTTAAATTTATATAGAAACTACCATATATATTTATTTATTTTATAAGAATATTGTATTATTATTTTAACATATTATTAACATAACTTTTATTTTATGTATTTATGATCATCAAAAAGGGGGAATTTTTTTTAACTATCACTCTCATTGTCATTTTATTGATCACATACAACTCTTAGGATTCTAACCATTTCACTTGATGTTGTTTCATTTAATATTTTTGGGATACCATATTAGGATGTTAGTTGGTCAATCAATAGTATCAAGAGGTTTTTGGAGGAATAATTTGAAGTCCCTCATTGGGAATTTCTACTAGTCAGTAGGAGGAAAACCACTATCCATTTGGTGTGTTGGATAACGGATCTTCCACACTGTCTAACTTCACCGACCAACCGAAGTCCAACCACTGGCCAACTAGTGTACTTGGAAGTGGAACCTTAAAAATTTTATATCTTACCAACCAACTAGTGATGGAAATATAGTAGCACATGCACACCACCTCACCCACTAACCACCCAGTGGATCCTAGTGGCTGACCAATGGAAATTTTCCAAATAGTTAAAATAGTTGATGAATGTTGTCCCCTCTTGCCTCTCTCACCTAATAATGGATCATTTAGATTCATAGAACCTCAAAAATCATCAATTGTCCTATAAGGGATATAAATACACCCCAAGATGTTTTGTTAAATAATGGTCACTTCACAAGGACATTTTGGTTAATATTATGCCTTCACTTGAGTTCTCTCTACCACTAAAGTGGCTGTTTTGGGATTCTTATTAAAACCATTTTAAAAGTGGATTTTTATATATTTATTTCCATACTATAACCAATTAAAAAACAATAATTTTGGGTATCTTGGATAATGATAAATACACGAAATAATAGAAACCTCATGAAATTTAGGGGATGATATGTATGAACTCATATTGAGTTCTTGGCTGAAATCCTTTATCATATTTACTCATAATTTAATTTTAATTGTGATTAAATCAAAATTTTATTTATCACATAATTTTATTTCATTATTTATTTTAAAAATTAAATTAAAATTACCCCCTCTTTCTATCCTACTCTGACTAACACAAATAACAATGGGATCCTTGAAACCTTGGTCTCCTTAAGAACCTATCCCCCAATACTATTTTTAAGAACTCATTGGGGATTCCATATAAATTGACAATTGAACTGGATCCCCACTGACACGAGGGGTATTTTGAATGTGAATGACTCACTCATGGGACACTAGCTGACTATGCGACCTAGAAAAGTAAACCAAACCTGTGATCCCACATTGTCTCACTAACAATGACCCCTAGCTAGTCCACACAATAATATAGAGAATCACATGTCTGGTTACCATCCAACATATGATATCTCATGTGCATAATAAAAAACATACATCGCCAATAACATTCAATATTCATGAACATAGTTTAAAACCATTCCTCATTTCAAAATACCTGTTGGAAGATCACTTAATAATAAAAAAATTTATTTTAGGCTATTTCCAAAACCTTTTGTAAGATCAAACTAATTTTAATTGAAAACAAAACATTTTAAAAAACCTCTTTGGAATAATTTCTGAAATTAAAATTCAAACATAGAATTTATATTTCAAATATTACCATTTTAAACAATTGGCACATATTCACTAATATATATAAATATATAGACATATCTCAATTCACATTTCTACATTTTCTCATGTGAATATGTGAACATTTTTATATATATACTCATACATTTGTTTTCAAGAACCAAACATGTCAAGATACATTCCTAACATTGGTCATAATTAAATAACATGATGTACAAATAATTAAACATAATAAAAATCATCAAACAAGGAAACCCCAAATAATAACTCGTTGACCTCATGCGTCACCCAATGAAATTTCCTAAATAAACAGAAATAATTATTAAATACCTAATTACTTCATGAAAACCACCATAAATATTTTATAGTATTAAAATAAAATTTATTCTTTGAAGGAAGGTGGAAATTAATGGAAAATCCATAAGAATCAAATTACAAATCTAATTTAATTCCTTAAAAGCTTGATCAATATACATTAAGAAATAAAAATTAAACATAAATGGAATTTATTAATTTAAATAAATTAAATTTAAATCACCCAAGAACATGAAGTATTTTATGGAAAAGCAGAACCAAGAAAACACCTACCTAGGGTGAGCAGTGGTAATGAAAAACAACCAGCAACGATGGGCGGAAGGTCTTGAGATAAGATCACACACCCAAAAAATCTAATTCTTGATAATTTGGAATCTAAACCCCACCTATGGTTCATATTGGGATCAAATAGTGAAGATGTGGTAATAAAAACATGTAATAAAGAATAAGGGGAGGAGTATGAGGTAATAGAACCTTACCTAAATGGATATCCACTTGATATTTCATGAGAAATCACCAAGGGGAGGAGGCCGGAGGAGGTACAATGTGAACAATGGTGGGATTCATTAATGTTTCATGTAGTAGGGGTAAAGGATGGTGGGAGAATTAATTTGGATAAATAGAAGGTGGTAAAATTTTAAATTTATTTATTTTTTAAGACTCTAGGTGTATCGCTTGGATGCCACATGGTTTACCTAATACATATGACAACTTAGGTCCCTTCACTTAGAACACATGGTACTCACATTATTAGATTTTATGGTTATACATCTATTAAAAAAATGGTTAAAACCCACTATAAACCATTGAATCAATTTTTACAGTCTCTAAACTATTTTAAGTAACCATGAACTAATAGTGGGGTTGGTCAAATTTCATAAAAATTTAAAAAATTGAAATGGTAAGGTCTGAATCTCCTCAGAAAAAATAAATACCAAAAAATAAATAAATAAATAAATAAAATTTAATAAATTGGTTTTGTCACATAATTTTTTGAGATGCATAAAAAATATCTTAGTCTTCCAATCATTATTGGGAGGTCCATAAAAGTAGTTTTCTAGTCAATTCCTACGAGGATCTGGAATCATATTAGTGGTTAGAGGGGAAACTTCCTATCAATGGTTGGGAATTAATTCCTGATCAATGTTGTGGCTCAATATATTCTAACATATTTCATGTATTTTATAAATTAAAAAAACAAATTATTTATTAAATTCATGAAATATTTTCAAATTTATTGTTGGAGAAAGAAGATGGGAAAAATATAGAACATGGGATTTCTTGGGAGAAGTTGTATTTTCCCAAGGTCCCAGGTGATTTGGGATTTCAATACATAGGAAATTTTAATGAATCTATTATCACTGACCAATGATGTAATCTCAAATTCTATATCACCATGAGTTTTAAAGGTAAAATATTTTCCATGAAATGATTTTTTACATACATATTTAGTCCAGAGATCACATTTTTTATGGAGAAGTTTATGGGGATCATTAGATATGATAAATTTTTGAGTTTATTTGGGTATTAATGGTAGCTTATTTGTTATGATTTAGGTTGATCCATACCTCCTATGATGAGGATCATGGAACACATGGGCATCATGGGGTTGGAGGTGGACGTGATGAGGAAGGAGGAATGCACACAAGTGGACAAGACCCTTTCCGTGGAATTGGAGGCCCAATGACAAGGGAGCGGACCAAGAGAATGAAGGAGGCCTTAAATGGATTAATTATGGAATTCCAAGAGGAGTCCCAACACCTTGGCTAGAGGAATGCATCCGGGCCTATAATTACATTAATTAAGGCACAAACATGCTTTTAAAAATCCAACCCAAGTGGCGCTACGAAATTTCAAGCCCATCCACCATGGAATCTTCAAAGTCAAAAGGTGGTGGGCTACTTGTCTTTACTTTTCCAAAATGGTGTGCTACGTGTCTCCTAAAGTCATGTTCAAGTGCCAATGTTTTCAAAAGCATCCTATGGGATTTTTGACTATGGAAAACTAGCCATTAGACTAATGTAAAGAGCCACCCCATGTGTAATTAGAATTTCAAGTTTCTTCGGCTATAAATAGCCACCCCCTTGTACTCTTGAAACATCATGAATGAATGTAACATTATTATTGTGAGTTTTTCTTGAAAACATTGTGTTCGTGCTTAATTATTGACTTATCAATGTATTTTTCATCCTTTGTGGCGTCTTGTGGCTAGAGTTCTTAGAGACAAGTTCTCTTTGGGTTCTACCTTGACCATTTCCCCCTTCTTTCTCATTTTCACTATTTGCACACCACATTCACTTGTTTTCTTGCGGAGATCCGGGTGCTCAACACACGGACATTATACAAGGTTCCTAGGAAACATCCTAGCAGGTCTTGTATCGCATATCATTTGGTACCAGAGCCCATTTTCAAGAAATCAGGTTCTTTCTTTCTTATCATTTCTTCCATTTTGATTTCTCTTCAAATCGGGACAACATCAATTCTGGTCCATTTTCTTTATCCCCTACAGACGCCATTTCTTCTTCATTTCAGACGTACAATATATCATTCTTGTATTTGAGAAGCTCATATTTCTTCTCCATTTGAAATCATCAAAATCATAGCTATATATAGCAAGATACAGCTGGTTCAAATTTTGCGACAAATTCTGCAATTTTAAAACCACTCAAATCTCATGTTGATTCCATTTGATGTTACTAAATATTGGTTCTCCTGCATTTAAATATTGAAAAATTCATCTTGTTGCTACTACATCTACAAAAAAAAAGATCCAAAAAAAATTGAAAAAAAATTAATGGCTCAAAAAAAATTGCAACATTTTGAATTCTACGTCCCATTTTCATTCTTCTTATTTCCTTTTCTTCCTCTTCCCAAATTTTTCATCTTGAATCAAATTTTATTTTTGTCTGTGAATTCAAGTTCAGGATTTCCACATTTCAAATATCCTTTCGATTTGTTGAAATTCGGTAAAAACACTATACAAAGAAAGTTGAGTGGGAAGAGGCAAGAGTGTTACATTTTGATAAAAGCCAAAATTGAGTGAAACATGAGAGAAGATATTATTTTTGAGTGTAAACAGGTGAGGTAGTGTCTGAGGTCCATTTTCTTTTCACTTCACTTTTTTTTACAGGATTCCAAAATGGCGGAGTCGATTAATACCAATGAAGCGTACATTAAGATGTTTATGAGGGTTTTACAAGAACAATTCCAAAGGATGAATGCAAGGATGGATGAACTCCAATCCCTATCCAATTCTAGAGCCCCACCAAGGAGGAGGGTTGTTGAAGAAGAGGAGGAGTTATTCGATTTTCACGAGTCACCAATTCGAAGAAATCAGCAACCATGGAGGCAAGCCAACAATCTTGGAGGATTAAAGTTGAGGATCCCTTCATTCAAAGGTAAGAATGATCCTGAAACTTACTTGGAATGGGAAATAAAGGTCGAACATGTTTTTGGTTGTCACACCTATTCGGAGGAAAACAAAGTGAAGTTGGCGGCCGTGGAGTTCACCGATTATACTAGTATTTGGTGGGACCAACTACAAGTGAGTCGACAACGAAGTGGAGAAAGACCCATCCACACTTGGGAGGAGATAAAAGTGGTTATGCGTAAGAGGTTCATTTCTAGCCACTATTATCGTGATTTGTTCCTCAAGTTGTAGGGTTTGAAACAAGGGGCTATGAGTGTTGAGGAGTATCACAAAGAGATGGATATCATCATGATTCGGGTGAATATTGATGAGGAGAAAGAGGCCACCGTGGCAAGATTTTTGAACAGTCTCAACCATGACATTCGGGACATAGTGGAAATGCACCACTACTTGGACATGGAGGATCTACTACACATGGATAAAAAACCGGAGAGGCAAGTAAAGGCAAGAAGGATGCGCCCTACATCTTATGGTAAGGATTCTAGACCTTCATTAGAGTTTAAGGATTCCAAACCACAAGAGCATGTAAGGGAATACAAAACTGATTCAAAGGAGTTGCCCAAACCAAAACCATTCTTTCCGGAATCTAAAGGTAAAATGGAGGGTAAGGTTGTTCCCAAATAATGAGATATCAAATGTTTTAAATGTCAAGGATTTGGACATATTTCCTCACAATGCCCTAACAAAAGGACAATGATTATTTTGGATGATGGAGATGTTTTTAATGCTAGCTCAAGCGAAGATGAAATGCCATCACTTGATGATGATTCAGATGTGGAAGTAGAAATCCCCGTACATGGAGAAATGCTTGTTTCAAGGCGTGATTTGAGTGCTCAACCCAAAGGAGAACATGATCAAGAGAAAAGGGAGCACATTTTTCATACTAGATGCCTCGTCAAAGATATGGTATGCAGTATGATTATTGATGGTGGTAGTCGTACAAATGTAGCAAGTGGTTTGATGGTTGATAAATTAGGATTGGCTATGAATATACATCCTAGGCCTTATAGATTGCAATGGTTAAATAATAGCGAGGATGTCAAAGTGAATAAGCAAACACAAGTTCCATTTTCTATTGGGATGTATGAAGACAAGGTGATGTGTGATGTTGTTCCAATGCATGCTAGTCATATTTTGTTGGGAAGACCTTGGAAATTTGATAGGAGGGTCACACATGATGGATACACCAATCGATATTCTTTTGAGTATAATGGGAGGACAGTTATTCTTACACCATTGAGGCCTTTTCAAGCGTATGAATACCAAGTGAGGATTTAGAGAGATAGTGAGATGAGAGAAAAGGAAACGAGAGAAAAAAAATAGAGAGAATGAGAAGAGTGGAAAAATCAAGAGTGAAAAAGGAGTGTTGAGTGAAAGCATAAAAATGAGGGAAATAAAAGATTTGAAAACAAGAGTGAAAATAAGAGTGAAAACAAGAGTGTTGAGGGAAAAGTGAGCTTATTTTCAGGAAAAAGAGAGATAGAGAGAGCTTTAGAGGGGGGGGGGACTCTCGTGCTTCTATGCAAGGTAGAATGTTTTACCACTAACTCTCCTAACAATTCAATGTCTTTTAGTGTTATGTATCTTTTGCAGGATTTTGATGATGTTTTTCCCAAGGAGATTCTCGACGGCTTACATACCTTGTGGGGTATCGAGCACTATATCGACTTCCTCCCTGGAGCAACACTTCCCAATCGACCGGCTTATCGAGATAACCCGGAGGAGACTCGATAAATACAACGACAAGTGGATGAATTGCTAAGGAAGGGATTTGTTCGAGAGAGCTTGAGTCTGTGTGCGGTACCGGTAATCCTTGTCCCAAAAAAAGATGGTAAGTAGAGAATGTGTGTTGATTGTCAAGCTATCAACAAAATCACAGTAAAGTATCGTTATCCCATACCTCGTTTGGATGATATGTTTGATGAACTCCATGGGGCATGCTTGTTTACTAAAATTGACCTAAGGAGTGGATACCATCAAATTAGAAAGAAAGAGGGAGATGAATGGAAAACCCCATTTAAAATTAAGCTTGGATTGTATGAATGGCTAGTTATGCCTTTTGGACTGACTAACGCCCCTAGTACATTCATGAACATAATTAATCACATTTTCTGTACATTCATTGGGAAATTTGTGGTTGTGTATTTTGATGACATCCTTGTTTATTCTAAGAGTCTTGATGAACATCATGAACAGTTGAAACATGTTTTTGAGACTCTTAGGAAAAATAGGTTGTTTGCAAACATGGAAAAGTGTACATTTTGATTAAATTTGGTTGTTTTCCTTGGTTTTGTGGTAGGATCTAATGGCATGAGGGTTTAGGAAGAGAAGGTGAAGGCGATTTGGGACAGGCCAACACCAAAAAATGTCAATGAGGTGAGGAGCTTCCACGGACTTGCAAGTTTTTACCGAAGGTTCGTGAGGGACTTTTTGACCATTGCAGAACCATTGAATGAGTTGGTCAAGAAAGGGTTGAGCTTCAAGTGGGGAAAAGCTCAAGAATATGCCTTCTCCACACTCAAAGGTAAGTTGACCAATTCACCTCTCTTAATTCTACCCGAATTTTCTAAAGTTTTTGAGGTTGAGTGTGATGCCTCTGGAATAGGAATTGGGGCTGTTTTAATGCAAGAATCTAAGCCTATCACATACTTTAGTGAGAATCTTAATGGGTCTGCATTGAACTACTCTACCTATGACAAGGAATTGTATTCTCTCAAAAGAACTTTAGAAAATTGGCAACATTACTTGTGGCCAAGGGAATTTGTGATTCATTAAGATCCTGAAAGCCTAAAATTTCATAAGTCAAAAGGAAAGTTCAATAGGTGGCATGCAAGATGGCTTGAATTGATTGAAACATTTCCTTACATCATTATGAATAAAAAAGGAAAATAAAATGTTGTTGTTGATGCTTTTTCTAGGATATACTCTCTTATCACTTCTATGCATGCTAAAATACTTGGTTTTGAAATGTTGAAAAGCATATATGAGAATGATGTGGAATTTTCAGAAATTTGGAAGTTATGTGAAAAACATGGAAAAAGTAATTTTTACAAATATGATGGATTTCTTTTTTGGAAAAATAAATTGTGTGTTCCATCTTATTCCATGCGTGAATTGCTTGTTAGAGAAACACATGGTGGTGGATTAATGGGGCATTTTGGGGTTGAGAAAACATTGTCCTTATTGAGTGAACATTTTTATTGGCCTCGCATGTGTAGGGATGTGGTAAGTGTTTTTAGAAATTGTAATGTGTGTAAACATGCAAAGTCGAAAGTGATTCCACATTGATTATACACCCCTTTTACTGTTGCTTCTCATCCTTGGGTTGACATTTCAATGGATTTTGTCATCGGCTTGCCAAGATCACAATCAGGTAAGGATAGCATCTTTATGGTGGTGGGAAGGTTTAGTAAAATGGATCATTTTATTTCTTTTTCTAAAACCAATGATGCAACTCATATCGCTGATTTTTTTTCAGGGAAATTGTTATGTTGCATGGCTTACCCAGGAGCATTGTGAGTGATAAGGATGTCAAATTCCTTAGTCACTTTTGGAGGACATTGTGGAACAAACATGGAACCAAACTTTTCTTCTCCACCACTGCACACCCACAAACAGATTTTCAAACTGAGGTGGTCAATAGAACACTTTCCAAATTGTTGCGTGCCATCCTTAGAAAAAATCTAAAACATTGGGAAAGATTCCTGCCTCACATTGAGTTTTCTTATAATCGAGTGGTTCACTCCACTACTAATGCTTCACTGTTGGAAGTTGTGTATGTTTTTAACCCATTAACTCCACTTGATATTTTACCATTGCCTACTAATCAATTTTCTAATCTTGAAGGTGAAAAGAAGGAAAATTTTGTGTAGGGGTTCCATGCAAAGGTAAAGGAAAACATTGAGCGAAATAATGAACAAGTAGTGAAGCACGACAACAAAGGTCGGCAGAAAATGGTGTTTCAACCTTGAGATTGGGTGTGGCTACACTTGAGGAAGCAGAGGATTATGGAGAAACGAAAATCAAAACTCCATACATGGGGAGATGGTCCTTTCCAATTCTTATATAAGATCAATGATAATTCCTACAAGATTGAGTTACCCGACAGGTATGGGAATGTTAGTGCTACCTTTAATGTTGCTGATCTTTCTCCCTTTGAATTTTCATATTCCTGGATGAATCCTTTCGAGGAGGGAGGAGATGATTAGGATCATTGAACACATGGGAATCATGGTGTTGGAGGTGGACATGATGAAGAAGGAAGAATGCACACATGTGTACAAGACCCTTTGCGTGGAATTTGAGGCCCAATGACAAGGGAGCGGACCAAGAGAATGAAGGAGGCCTTAAATGGATTAATCATGGAATTCCAAGAGGAGGCCCAACACCTTTTCTTGGGGAAATAATCCTGGCCTATAATTACATTAATTAAGGCCCAAACATGATTTTAAAAAATCCAAACCATGTGGTGCTACGAAATTTCAAGCCCACCCACCATGGAATCTTCAAAGTCAAAAGGTGGCGGGCTACTTGTCTTTACTTTTCCAAAATGATGTGCTACTTTTCTCCTAAAGTCATGGTAAAGTGCCATAGTTGTCAAAAGAATCCTATAGGCTTTATGACTATGGAAAACTAGCCATTAGACTAATGTGAAGATCCACCCATGTGTAATTTGACTTTCAAGTTTATTTGGCTATAAATAGCCACCCTTTGTACTCTTGAAACATCATGAATGTAGGTAATGTTATTATGGTGATTTTTTCTTTCAACCATTGTGTTCTTGCTTAATTCTTGACTTATCAAAGGATTGGTCATCCTTTGTGGCATCTTGTGGCTAGAGTTCTTAGAGACAAGTTCTCTTTGGGTTCTACCTTGACCTTTTCCCCCCTTCCTTATCATTTTCACTATCTGCACACCACATTCACTTGTTTTCTTGTGGCGATCCAGGTTCTCAATGCTCAGACATTATACAAGGTTCCTAGGAAACTTCCTAGCAGGTCTTGCATCGCGTATCATCCTATATAGATATTTCAGTTTTTTTTTCTCAAATGTCCCTTTAGAGGTTGATTGCTTGGTGGTCATGATTTAATAGATCATGAATTGGTAGGAAGGGATGTGGATATGGTTTCCTTAATTTCTAATAATAGGGATAGAAATTTTATTTTGAATATACC
This sequence comes from Viscum album, assembly GCA_963277665.1. Taxonomy (NCBI): domain Eukaryota; kingdom Viridiplantae; phylum Streptophyta; class Magnoliopsida; order Santalales; family Viscaceae; genus Viscum; species Viscum album. The sequence goes on along the minus strand of OY728167.1, from coordinate 228,045,241 downwards.
TATTTATTAATGGAGGGTGTGGAGATTAACTATTTTTGTATTTTATGAATCATGGAGAGTTTAATATGAAATATAGTTCAATAGTACAAAATACATTTAAGACGATGAATTTTTCACATTGGTTATTTATAAACAATGTTATAAATTATTTTCCACATCTCTTATTTTATAATTGATGTGAAAAATATAAGGAATATATTTTAAATTTTTCCTATTTAATAACTGACATTAATGTGGAAAATCTTTTTTTCCACGTCAATTATTTAATAACAGTTGTTTAAAATTGGTTTTTCACATCGGTTATTAAATAAAATAATGTGAAAAGCCATTAAATATTTTATAAAATTCCATGAAAAGACATTTTTTGTTCATTCATTCATGAGGAATCTATCGATTTTTTCTCACACGGTGGATAGTATCCCTTCATTCATTGATTTTGTGGCCTCAATTCTCTCTGAATTAGCATTAACCATTTCCTTCCACCCTCGACCATTGTCGACAACCACTTTCATTATCTATATAGGGTCTCCCCATTTTTATCACCTTCTCAATATCCTCCCTTCTAATATCAATTTCTAGTTTGGGTTTATTATTTTTATTTTTAATGATTCCATGATATTTTCATTTATATTTTGTACTTTGGATTTTCTATTCAATTCTCCATTGCTGCACCTTCTCATTACTATTTGTATTAGTAGTTCAAATTATTCGAACTTCTAAAATATATTTTAATTTATAAAATATTTTTTTGCGATTAAGGTTTAAATAAATGATTATTTGTGGAATTCGTTTTATAAATAATGTTAGTTTTATGATTATCATGTGTATATGGTATTTTCTTGGACTGTATTGTGAATGAGTACTTTGAAGGTTTAGTGGATTTTGAAGCTTCAATATGATGTATTGATTATATATATTTATAGTTTATTATATTTATTGCATGCTACTTCTTAATTTTTTTATGAAATAATGGAAATTAAATATATTCAAAGTAATAATTTTTTATCAAATATGTTGTATTTCTTTTTTTGTGAAATATTTCATAGGAATATTTGTTGTTGTTATTTATAATTGTAAACTTTAAATTAAATTTCAAAATATAATAAACTTTTATAAATTATTTATGTTAGTTATAGATAATAATGAGTAAATTCTAGATTACTACACTATGAATAAGTGATGAATATAAGGAATGAGTTGATGTTTTTTTGTAACATTCTAAACAAAATGTTCCAAAAGGGGCCTATTTTTCTATCCATTCATAAAATGTTTGAATATGAAGAATTCAAAAATCAATGAAATAAAAGTTCATTTAAATTATCATGGTTTTAATACAAGTTACAATCCAGGGATTCAATATGATAAAACTTGGAATTATTAAAGATCTATTGATGATGATGACTTTCATGATGATAATTCTGATCAAATGGAGGAAATGATGTCGGACAATAAAGTACAATCAATTATGAAAGAAAAAATTATTGGGAATCAATTTGGATATTCGAAAAAAATTATCGATGTTATATGGATTTTATATTATTTTCAATGGTGTTAATATTGATTAACATGAAGGTGAAAAATGGATGGAGTGTCAAGTGTTTTATAAAGTTACTACATGTTTTGAAATATATACATCCAAAAGACAATGATCATCCAAATTCAAATTATAAAAAGAATAAAATATTATGCTGGATGGGTTTTTGGTATAAGAACAAAAACTACTACTTGAATAATAGTGTGTTATATCAGAAGGAATATTAAGGTTTGATAGAGTGTCCTAGATATGGGATATCAGAGTATAAGTTGAAATTAAAATCACTAACTAATTTAAATATTATAAATACTTCTTCTAATGAAATTTTTTATCTTCCAAAAATTCCTCATTTGAAACATTTAATTAAAAATTAAAATTATGAAAAAATGGATAAGATGAAATATATATAAGTAGATATATAATGTAAATTTATTTTATTCAATTGATTGTCCATAGTGGAATAAAATGGAACAATAATTTCCTATATTTGGAAATGAAGTTAGAAATTACAGACTTGGATTATTAATAGAAATAATAATCCATATCAAATATTTAGTAGAAATAATAGTACATGGTCTGTTTTATTTGTAATATATAAATAATCACCTGAATTTTTTATGATTTTGAAATATAAATTACTGAATTTAAGGATTTATGGACCAAAATAGCCTAAAAATGATATTGATGTTTTCTTTTAACCATTAATTGAGAATTTGAAACTATTATGGGAGGAAGTTATTATACAGTTTTATTCTTATAAAATGGAACATTTTCGACTACATGTGATGATTATCTTCAATATAAATATATTCCCAATGTATGGAGTTTTTTTGGATATAGTGTTAAGGGGCATAAATCATATCCAACATATGAACTAGAAAGATCATATTATCAATTGCAACACAAGAAAAAATAGTGTACATGGGTTATCAATGGTTTTTGTCTATGGATAACTATTATAAAAGAATAAAAAAGGAATTCAACAGCTCACATGATTTTTATATTGCTCTAAAACCTATGCACAATAATCAATATTTTGAGATGGTGAAAAAATGACATCGCATTCAAAAATAAACACAATCTTTTAATGATATAAATATTTGGAAGAAATGATAATTTTTTTTGAACTTCCATATTGGAGATATCATGAGTCAAATATAACATTTATATCATAAATTTGATGAAGAATATACATAACATCATGATTGAAATATTGTTATATATTAAAGGAGAGAATAAAGATGGGTTGAATGGAATATTGGTCTTAAAATCATAGGGAATATGTTCGAAATTACCTCCCACTCCTAATGGAAGTTGAACACACCTAATTAAAACATTTCATAATTATCTAAGATTGATACAATTATATTTTTTAGTATCTCCATGGTGTCAATGTGACACATGGCTATTCTTCAACTGTAAAAAATTTTGTGTCACTAAAAGATTTGAAGTTGTCAGACATGAAATCTCATGATTATCATTTCATGATGCAATAACTCCTACCCAATTCAATGAATAAAATATTTCGCATCCATAAGAAAATGATTATCATGAAGGTGTGTTATTTTTTCAATTCAATTTTGAAAAAAGTGGTTTATTTGAAATCATAGAACAATTTGGAGATTGATGAAATTTATATTCTTTATCAACTGGAAATTTATTGTCCTATAACTTTTTTGATATAATGGTTAATTTAAGGGTTCATTTGGTGCGAGAAATAAATATTTCCAGACATGAATATCTACGTTGGATATATCCCATTGAATGTTATATGAAGATATTCAAAAGATATGTTAATAATAATTATCGAAAAAATCTTCCGTTATTGAGAAGTATATTTCTATGGAGTTTGTAGATTTTTTTACAAGATACTTGTTTGTATAATAGCATATTGGTTTGTTTACATCTCACCATGAACACGACAATTATGGGGGAAAGGGGATCTGTGTATTGAAAGTAAAATCACTAATAAGTGAGTAGATAAATAAAGTATATTTATTCATCTTGAATAACATAGGTGATGCTCAACCATATATACCTTTTAATATTAATGTGTTAAAAAATCTTATCCAATGAAGAAAGATATGGGGATTTTAAATGAACATAAAAATACCTTTCATCCGTAGTTTAAAGAGACTATGCATGGTAGATCAGTTGTATTGGAATCATTGAGATGGTTAGCAGGAAACCCATGTTCATATTTGATAACATGGTTTGGGTAGGAAATTAATCGATATACATTTCCTATGATAAAAGAGGATAATATAAGTGCTACTCAAAATAGTAGTGTATTTGTGTTTGTATAACCAATGATTTTTTCATGTTGCAAATAAAGAAAAACAATCTCCACATCATGTTCATATTACATAATCATTGAAGAAATATGGTAGGTTGATTACATTAAATTCTGATTGCTAGTGTTTTACTATTAATGGGTTATCTATAACAATAGGGCCAGACATGATGTTTTAGGCATGCCACTATTTTATATAAATAGATTGGAATACACAAATGATACTTTTATAATGGAAACACATGAAAATAAAATTTTCTATATTATTGATTTATCAAATATGTAGTGGTTTATCATTTTATATGAAAATATTTTATTTTTAGTGATGATGATTTATGTGAGTTCCCTACTTCCATGGATATATTAATAGAGAATATTGATTTGGATTTCACAGGAATGGTTTGTGGCATATTTTACATCATGAGGATATATTTTGGTAAAAATCCTTCAGTAATTTCCTAATATTACAGGTAACATATATTTATTTGTTTTTTAATTTTTAAAATTTCATAAAATGTTACATATAAAATATTTTTTCCATAAAACACGTATTATGACTAATATGTTAACTTTTATATATTAGTCTAGTTTTTTGTTTTCCCCTTGTATTTTTTGATTTTATGGGATCAAGTTAAATATAATTTCATGTCACAACCCATCCCATAAGGCTAATTCTGGGACTACCCCAATCCTGCCTCCTAATGGCTAGGGGTTCGCGACTGGCACTAAAGGTATCACCCAGTAAGTTGGAGGAATTTTCCAAGTACCTATACACATGCACACTCAAAACCCCAGCTGATAATACTGAAAAGGAAAATGAGTATTCCATTAAGACAACCACATGGAGTATAAAAATACAAACTGGAAGTGATGGGGCTGGAATAGAAGCCTAAAAAAGACAAACAGAAAACAAGAAAGTACAAAATTACCAGAAAATATATCCACTGAAATCCCTACATGAAGGGTAGGTGTAGAGTGATTTTTGAAAGCTGTAGGAGTATGCCTCACTTGTACGATCTTACCAGAAACCTCATCGTCCTAGGACCCTAAGGCCTCTGTCAATGCATCGATCATCTGCACTAGACACGACATGTGTTGGAAAACCCTGTGCAGGAGTGAGTAACCCAATTCTCAATAGGGACCCCAAACCACAATTAAAGACCCCAATGGAAATGTGAAAATGAAGCAATGGAGAACTCGCATAGGTATAATCTAAAGGATGGAAAGAAAGACGTACAGTCTTAAGGATTAACACCTTATAATATTGAAGCACTCATCCATGATGAGTTCTTAGGACTGTTGTATCACCTAGACCCACACTTCATATGTGCTAGCAGGATCACTTAGAACCTATCATCTCATATGCTATATGGATCACTTAGATACACTCATCTCTTAGGACAATGGGATCACATAGTCCCACTTGTCTCCTGGGAAAGCTGGATTACTTAGACCTGCTTGTCTCTTTGACCAAATGGATCACGTAGAGATGCTCGCCTCTTGGGCCTGCTGGATCGCATTGAACCACTCTTCTCTTGGGCCAGCTGGATCACTTAGACCCGCTCGTCTCTTGGGCCTGCTGGATCACATAGACCCGCTCGTCTCTTGGGCCTGCTGGATCACATAGACCCACTCATCATACGCTTCTCGATATATCCATCCGCAATATTCCTTCTCATAGTGCACTTGATTCCAAGATAGTATACTACTAAAGACATAATTCATATCTAAAAATCCATGAATGTCCACTTAGTGTGTACCAAATTTACTGACTCATTATGAGGGTCCCATCACTGAAAACAGATCATCAATCAGACATATGGATTGGATGTTATACCAATTTTACTAAAAAAGGGACGGTTGGGTCTGAGTCCTGTCCGACCCAGCCAGAATGATCCAAACTGATGTGGCTCTGTGCAACAAGGACAACCCAACCCGCTAGGATGGCTCAACCTGCTATGAGTTGGCCATCATGGCTTTCCCAGACGCAGCATTGGTCGTCGCGTCTGCCCCTGGTCAGTGCGGCGATTTCTCTATGTGACCACCTCAAGGTTCACCATGGGGCCCTCTTGCCGCAGCCCTATTAGACCACGACCATCTAGCTGTGACGCACGTCTCGGTGTCACATCCTCCAAATACTCAACAATAGTAGCTTCTGTTGGCCCTTATTACTTCCCCAAGATGGTTTCTGTTGGGTTCTCCACAGCCGTGACACTCCTCCCTTTGCACCACTACAACCTGTTGGTCGCGGAATCCTCTACCCAACGAGGTGGCCTGTTGGTGTCGTGGTCTCGCACTGCATCAACCCAATGGGAACAACCTCCTCCGATTTGGCACACCAGCGGCGCACACTAGATCTCTCGTACAGTTGCTGCCTCATTCCACCTCTACCGATGACCTTTGAGCTGACAACCCCATGTCGTCACGGCTTCTTGCCATAGTATATCTTCTCTACAGTTGTGATCAGCCTCCAAGTTGTGATCATTGAGTTTTTTCAGTGATAGAGATAAGAGGATTGATGAATGGGGGAGGAAGAGGCTCACATGAACACCCACTGTGGATGGATTGGGCCTTATTCTTGTCGGCCTTCATCCTTGTAAGAAATTTAAGGGTAGATAAATGAAGATTTAAATCAAAACACAGATTCAACATGAATCTCTTTTCCCAAAGTTTATCAAAAAATCAAACCCATCCTCCAAGAACAAACAACCCATGGATCAACCTATTGGTGGGTTGATCAATGCTTGTTGTTTTATAAAGAAGGAAGGGTAAATAAATTCACAAAGAATAAACACCTACCTGGAGAACATGTTCAATTGGAGGAAGGATTCGTCACTGAAGGTGATCTATCTGCACAAGTCCTCGATCTATCGTCGAGGGTGAGATCTCACTAAGAGGATGGGGAGTTCTCAAATTTTTTGGAAATAAGTGTTCATCATTCGTCAATGATGATAATCCATAGATTCAGAGTGATTTTCCAAATCTAGATCCGATCTCCAATTCATGTTGTCCCAATTAAATGTGGAAATGCGTTGCAGTGTTCCTATATGATGAGTTTCCACCATTACACTCTTTCATTTATGAAACAATGTTTCTATTACTTTGTGATGCAGCTTCATTACATGACATCTTTTATGGAATAAAATATTACGATCATGATGTGTTGTAGTGAAACAATTTTGAATAAAGTAAACTTTTTATGTTTATTTTATTTTTTATTAAAACGTCAAAAAATTAACATTCCCCTCAACCCGACCAAGTTGAGGTTATTCCCATTATTAGTTAATGTCTTTGTTCCAGATGCAACGGTGCACTCATATTTTTAATTCAGGCCCTGTCTAAAAGATTCCAAAACTACGCACACACGCCATTTTACATAGCTTAAAAAATTTGAACATTTATTCTGATCTCATTGGTCCTCGGAATCATGTTCTGTTTGATAGGATGGTCTCGAAATAATACCATATATTTAAAAAAAATACATTCAATTTCAAGATATTACATTACCCCCACCTTTAGGGATCCATGTCCCCGTATGCCAAAACAGGGGCTAAACAAACAAATGGGGGTACTGAGCATGGATCTAATACTCTTGCTCCCAAGTTCTCTCTTAAAGATTTGCATGCTACCATCGAACACACACAAGAGGGATAGACCATCCATGAATGATATTCTATTATTGATCCTAAACCTCTACCAAGAACTCTGTAAACATTACCCCATCATCGATGTCTATCACTCCCATTTCAATGACGTGAGATGGATCTTACACGTAACACCTCAGCTACGACACATGGAAGATAACATGCACACAGTGCATTTGTTATGGGAGAGCTAGGTTGTATGCCACCTCTCCAACGCTGCTCAGAATATGAAAAGGGTCGATGAATCTCGAAGAGAACTTGTCGCCCCAACAAAATCTCTGGAATACCCATCGTTGTGAGACCTGAAGGAATACGTGGTCTCCCTCCTCAAAATAGAAGGTCCTTTTTCTCCTGTTAGAATAAGATTTTTTTCCTACTTTATTTAGTCCTCATCCAATCCTGGATGACCAGAACTCTCTTGGTGGTAGTCTGTACCAACTCTGGACAATCGAGTGTTAACTCCCAACGTTGTCCAACGTAACGGTGTTCTGTATGGTCACCTGTAAATCACCTCGAAAAGTGTCATACAAATTGTGGAGTGGTATCTATTGATGTTAAAAAACTACAATAGTGGTAGTTGATCCTCCAAACTATGCTTGAATTCCAAGATACAAGGAAAAAACATGTCCATTACTACTTGGATGGTCCTTTATGTCTGACCATTTGTTTTCTAGTTTAATTAAATTCTCAAGAAAATCCAAATCCTGAATGCCTCATGAAATCACTTCCATAACAGGGACGTAATGTGTGTGTCTCGATCCGAGACTATCAATGATGTGATTCCATGGACTTGAACTATCTCTTGGATGTAGAGGCATCCTAAGACCTCTACATATCCCTACCCTTAGAAGGGTATGAAGTGGCCCGACATGGTGAGTCAGTCAACGATCACCCAGATAGTATTTTGGCCCCTTTATGTTCATGGTAATACTATCATGATGTCCATCGAGATACCATCCAACTTCTACTTCGGTACCTCAAGTGGTTGGGTCATGTCTATAGGAATATGGTGCTCTTTCTTCACTTGTTGACAAGTGAGGTACCATGAAATGAACTCTGCCACTTCTTTCTTCATCTCCGACCACTAGTACTATAACAAAGATCTTGGTACATCATTTCAAGTCCTTGATGCACTGCTAAAAGGGAGGTTTGTAACTCCCTCAGAACCTCCTCATGAGATCCCACTCGCACAACGATGCCCCTTTGAAAAGGATTATGTGCTCCCCACCCATCGAAAATATTTCAGGATCTTTTCATGAGGATTACTGAGTAATCCAGGCCACGCACTCAACATCCAAAAGTCGTGTCTCACTAAATTACTGTAATAGTTTGGGAGTGACAGTCAACGATTGAAGCTAAGCTGCTTCATCATCATCCACAATGGATATCTGCATCGTGGCTAACTGCATTTTCTTGTATCTGTACCCAACCCAATATGGTTCCAGATGCATCATAAAAAGATACATACCCATCACCCTCTTATGGTAGTATCAATATGGGGGCTCTCATCAGTCTCTACCTAATATCCTAGAAACTCTTTCAAAACCTCCCTGTTCAAACTGTGGGCTATCCCTTCTGTGTCAAAGCTAACAAGGGTACTTCTACCCCAGAAAATCCAAGAACAATTCTTGGGTAGTATCCATAAAAACCCAAGAAACTCTTCCCCACAGTTATTCTCCTGGGTGGATCCCATGAAAGAACCTCCTCTATCATTATTGGATCTAATGTGACTCCATCCACAGATATAATGTGTCCCTGAAAGTGGAACTCTCGAATCCAAAACTGAAAATTTGAGATTTTACCATAAATATGGTGCTCTCAGATTGTATATAGGAACATCTTTAGGTGTTTAGCATGCTCCTACTTAGACGCTGAGTACACCCGGATGTCATCAATGAAGACCACGACAAAACGTTTGAGGTAAGGATAAAAGATCCTATTCATGAGTCCCATAAACACTACTGGGGAATTGGTCACACCAAAGGACATCACCAAGAACTCATAGTGGGTATAACGTTATCTAAAGGTTAACTTCAATACAACCTCATCTCGTACACGAATCTGAAGATATCCTAATCAAAGGTATTCCTCCTAGAACCTTCTCACTCCCTTCATCTGAGCGAAGAGGTTATCAATCCTTGGCAGTCGATACATGTTCTTCACAGTCACCTGGTTCAGGCACCTATAGTCCATGTAAAACCTCAAAATCCCATATTCTGTTGTGTCAAACAAAACTGGTGCTGCCACAGTGAAACGTCGGGTCTTACAAAGCCCTTCTTAAACAAATCCTATAGTTTTACCCTTAACTCAAAAAGCTCTACGTGATCTATTCGATATGTATGTGAGGGTATCAGTTTTGTTCTAGGATATAGATCTATGCAAACGTCTCCCTCTCTATGAGGATCTAAACCCAGAACATCCTCAAAAAATATGTCTTCGTACTCATCCACCACTACAGGAAATTGAGAAATCCTCTCATCAACTGCACTGAGGTCGAGGCTATCCAACTGGTGAGTGATCAGCTACACCCTCCTCCATGAAAGTATATCATGTGATTTAATGTAACTCCTGAACCCCAGTTACCCATGGTCAGAGAATTATTACCTAAAATTTTCATGATACATGTTAATCATGTCCCGAAAGACTGATCCGTTTACTATCCCTAGAAGTACATGATACGTACATAAGTTATATATTACATCATGAAATAAAAACAACAACAACATCATGTCCCCTTGTAAAACACTTATACCTTATCCTATCCCTGTAAGTTAATCATTATATATTTGTTCACATCCTGGGAAATATAATAACATAGAAAGGGGTGAGCTCAGATGTTCAGTAAGGATAACAATATAGCAGAATATTTAATAAATAAGAATAAAAATTTTAAGGTAATGTATAAAACTAAAATAAAATCCTTTTAAACATAAAATTCTGAAAAATATGGAAAACATAAATCAAATAATTCCATTTACTTATTCACATGGATATTATACTAGTCGAATAATCACATGAAATATCAATAGCCACTTCATAATGATGGAATGCATAATGCAAGACTTCATAACCACATAGTCAAGGACGTGTTCTGAGACTAAAAATAAGAATTTGTCACGGGCTTATACCAAGGAACTAGTTTGCCTCATGAGATCAACCAATACATTGAGGAGCTATTGCAGGTTCCACCCATCACATAATAAGTCCAATGCCTTCCTCATATGAAAAGGATTAAACCTAACATAAAAATTCATATTAAAACTGGCATATGAAATGTCAATATTTTATACATAATCCATGAATGTTATGAAATAACACATCCACATTCAAGCATATAAACAAACATTCAATACAATATGGATGATTTTTATCATAGAAAATCAACTTCAAACAAGTTTAAAATCCAACAAAGGATGATTACATAGATGAAATGAAATCTATTTGAATGAAATATCTCTATCTATTTTGAAACCATTATAAAGAGTACATTTATCTTAGAAATATTATTATAAGTCTGTATGGGAAGCTTGGATGATGTTATAATGGCAAAAAATAGCTTCACCCTCAGTATAAGATAAAAAAAGACATTCTAACCATAATTTTGTCAAAAAGGTCAAAAAGTACCTTGTTTGGGAAATGACGGAAAGATTCCTTTGAAAAATCATAAGGTCATGTAAGGGTATAAATTACTATAACACACAATCTAGTAAATAGTAATAATTTTTTGAAATACATTTTTATGAAACACAGATGTGGATGAGAAAGAGGTCCGAGTAGATACTTACGTAAAAAAAACCATGGATACTAAAGTGATAGTGAATTTAACACTTAACATTTACTTTCCCATGGTTGAGGGTATGTTATACTCTTGTATAATAGTTAAATAATTTTTATTAAATTATTCATGACCCATATAAATAAATATGATATCATATATTATCTTCTAATAATGTTTTGTTAATAATATTTTAGTATTATCGTCGTTTCGGGTGTTAACTTATTCGTTTTCCATTATATGATTTGTTACATTAGGCATGTTTGTTATGGATATGATGTATTTGATTCATATAAATAATTATATAAAGTTCTTACAACTTATTTCTAATCATCAAATTAAAATTATTCTTCAATGGTTACAATGGGGAAATTAATCTCATCGCATTTGTGGAGGCGGTAATCTGTATGTACGCACGAGCGACAATATCATTCTTTTGATAATAAAATTGTATGTAAATTGAAGGTATATCACATATAAAGAAGAATTAAAATTTTATATTTATTATTTACATCAATTATACATCATTATTATACCCATCCAAAAAAATTATGTATTGAATAACAAGTCCACCACGACGTGGAGACGGTAAGTCATACGTTCACATGTATGGTGACTTTGTCATTCATATGATGGATAGAATAATGAATATGGTTGTACCATTTTTATAATAGTATCACAGTATATAGATGACATTGGAGTTATTATTTTAGAATGGAGACATAAAAGATAGAGGAAGCAGAAGAAGAAAAGAACATGAAAGAGGTGATGAAATATTTACCTTTTCTTCGGGTTCTTCATTTTGATTTGATCAAAAGGGACCTATAGGATAGATTTTCGACCAAAGTAAGGAATCTAGGATGAAGGTATCATAGTTGATAGGATATTTGGGAAGGTTTTGGCTGATACAAATAGATTTGGAGGTTTGAATTTGAGATAAAGGGGAGTTCCCTTTAATAAGAGGGGTGAGGGGTACCTTTGGAAAAGTTTGAAATATTATTTTATATTAAATTCATATTTTCTTTATAATGGATCCAGAATGATTTATTTAATTTATAAGGTTTTTATGGGTCTAAATTCTCCCAACCAATTGGTTTTAGATAGGTTTAGATAACCACATTAACCTTATCATTAAGATTTAACTCTTATTTAAATAGTTTGACATTTACCCTTTCTCTTTGTATTTTTATATTATATTGTTAATCAACATCCTATAAACTACCAAAATAACCCAAAGTGGTTAATTATTGATATATATATAATATTATCTATGTCCTTTGGTGAAACATAACTTTTTAGGAATATTATATCAATTAATAATATAATATTGGTTACAAAAACTCATTTATGAAAATTTTGACACTATTTATTAATAGATTTTTTCTGAAGTCCTAAAAAAATTATTTCTTAGAAATAAATTCATTTCATCAACCCTAACATGTCATATTAACCTATAAAATTCGTTGAATTCATCAAAATCTTCAATTTACTTTTATTTCGGTATTTATAATATCAATTATTTTAATATTTTATTAATAAGGTAATTATTGCATCATCATTGTGTAATAAATAAATAAAATTATTTATTGTAAAAAAATTATAAATAAAATAAATTTATGCAGGGGATCTTTTTATCTTTCTAATGAATATTTATAGTCTAATTTATCTTCTGTATTACAGTATATTAAAAATGGATTAGTTATTAAACATTAACTTTAACACTTTTAACTCTTCTTTAAATAAAATAATAATAAATGTCCTCATCTAATCCAAATAGACCTAAAATATCATATTTTATTCCTATGGTTGTTTATGGTCAAAAAAAACTTATCAAATAGAATTAGTCCATGTTTTAGGGTAATAATAATATCATTTTAACCACTAATTACCCTATTTACTTTTAACCGTGGTATATAAAATTAAAAAGTTAAGATTCAAAAAAAATTATTTTTTTCTTATTGAACTACATTTTACATAATGATATCAACTGTGTCTCTCAGATTATTGAAATTTAACTCACTGAAGTAGTAAAATTATTTTTTATGCAAATTTGCAAATGTCCCTAGTTGGTGGGTAAAAGACGATATAAATTTCAATAACATTTTATATATCTAAATTTATTATGAAATGGATCCAATGAATTACATTGAACATACATAGGTATTATATATCTATTTTTATATAATATAATTTTAAATAAAATAACAAATTATTTAAATAAAAATTCGGTTTTAAGCAATAACGCAGTGTTATTAACTGTTAATCAAAAATTGAATGTTTTCAGAAAAAATAAATAATTCACCCTAAGCTAATTTCATTATTCTGAATTCAAAAATGAAGTTAATTTTGAAAAATAAAGTTTATAAAATTTCAAAAAGTGGTTATTACTATTCATAACAGCTAGTTTGATTGGTCGTGGGGTATTAGAATTTTGAAGTTGCATACAATGCAAGATATTGTATTATTCAAAGATAAGTGTACCATTGAAGCTTGAGATGTTATATTCTCCACTCCATAAAATAATTTTGTCCTCAGAATTTGTAGAAAATCACTGCATAAAAATATTTAGGTGTTTCTTCATCATATGTTCCTCAGGTTCCCACATTGCCTCTTCCATCTTATGATTCTTCATAAAACTTGTACTAGATGAGTCGTCTGGTTTCTCAACACTTGTTCTCTTATATCAAGAATCATGACGGGATCTTCACAATAAGACAGGTCAGGTTCCAGTTCTATTTCTTCATAGTTGAGTACGTGCATTGGGTCAGGCATTTATTTTCTCAACAGTGATATGTGGAACACAGCAAGAACATTGAAGAGATATTTCCGCATAGTCAAACGATAATCTACAAAACCAATTCGTTCTATAATTTTGAAAGGTCTGATGTATGTGGGACTCAATTTACCCTTCTTACCAAAACGCATAACACCCGTCCATGAAGATACATTCAAGAAAAAATGATCTCATACTTGAAATTCCAAATCAATCCTTCAATTATTGTCATATCTCTTTTTCCTACATTGATTTGATTTGATGTGGCTTTGGATAACCTTCACATTTTCTATCGTTTCCTCAACAAAATCTAGACCTACATGTTTTCTTTCACCAACATCATCCCAACAAGTTTTTGTGCATCATCTCTTTCCATATAATGCTTTATATGGTGCCATCTAAATACATGAATGGAAGCTGTTGTCATAGGAAAATTCCACAAAAGGTAAATATTGATCCCACATACCTTGAAAGTCATGTTAGAAAGATCTCAACAAGTCTTCTAAGGACAGAATAGTCTTTTCTGATTGTCTATCTGTTTGAGGGTGGTAGGCGGTGCTCAAATGAAGTTCAGTATCCATGGACTTCTAAAACTTTTCTAGAATTGTGATGTAAAATGGGGATCAAAATCTGAAAAAATCGTTAATCCCACTCCATGAAGTCTTATAAATTAATTAATATATAGTATTGAAAAATGTTCAAGTCGTAAATCTTCTCTTATAGCAAGAAAATTTGATGACTTGTTAAAATGATCAACAATGACCAGTATTGTGTCATTCCTTCTAAGAGTATTTCGTTTCACCAAGACAAATTCCATTATAATATCATCCCATCTCCTATCACGTATGGGAAAAGGGATCATGACTCCACTATAATGTTTTTTTTTCCAAGTTTTACTTGTTGAAAAAACATAAATATTGACACATAATCACAAATATCCCTCTGTATGATTCCCCACAAAAAATTTTCCTTCAAATATCAATACATATTGGTGCTACCAGAGTGTAAAAAGAAATTAGAGCTATTGGAATCATCAAGAAATTTCCTTTTTCAGATTAGGCATTTTAGGAACACAAGGTCTATTTCCAAATTTGATAATCCCTTCATCATATACGAAGTCACTCAATCTCCCATCATTCACAACTTTAATTTTCATTTGAAACTCCTCATCATCAGCCTGAGAACATTTTATACTTTCTAGAAAAGATGGTTTGGAATGCATTATAAAATGACACTATGTTTCACCTTCCATTATTTTTCACATATCCATCTTTAATAGATCCAAGAAAATAGGATCCATTTCAACTCTCACCTTGTTCAAAACTCCATCTTCCGTTCTTCTCATATAATCTGCCACCTTATTTTCCTTCCCCGGGTGGTAGTGTATAGTGCAATCATAATCCTTATGTAGTTGAATCCATCATGTTTGCCTCATGTTGAGTTCATTATGAGAGAAAATATACTTCAAAATCTTGTGATCAGTATAAATCTCAAATTTTCACCATAGAGATAGTGTCCCCATATTTTAAAGAAAATATTATTGCTTCTAACTCAAGATCATGAGTGGGATAGTTTTGATCATTAATTTTTATCTATCGTACTGCATATTCAATAACCCTATCATTATGCACAAGGACACAACCAAGTCCTTTATTTAAAGCATCACTATAAAAAACAAACCCATCAAAAAATAAATCAATCTTACTCCTTGGGTTACATATATAATCTTCACCATGCCTTTATAAACCTAGTAATGTTGGCCTCATACTTTGCAAAATTCTCATCCTCTATTTGCCTTAGACTCAGAAATTTCATTTCCATATCTGCTCGATGTTCATGAGGAAAGTATTTTTCTATGAAATGTTCTTTACACTTAATCCATTCAATACATGATACATCTTCACCTCCTTTTTTTGTTTTGAATCAATGACCACCATTTATTTTCATCTCTTATGAGGCGATAAACTGCCATGACAACGTTTTCTCATTCACTACATCCCAAAGCATGAAATATTTTCTACAAATAACTTATCCATTTCACAGCTAAAGATGTATTTGTAGATACATTGAATGTTGGTGGATGTTGCCTCATAAAGTGGTCAAACATTGATCCTCCGTGTTGTGGATCAGGGTGCTCTATACTGGTAAGGTTGTTATTCATAACCTGGGTGAGTTGTCCCAGTATGGTGATAAGCTGATCATCACCAGTTACATCACCAGCTCCACTATAGTTATCTTGAGTAGGAGGGGGAATCCCTACATGGATAACATGCATTGATACAGTTCCCATTCCTTCCACTAGGCTCCATTTCTAAACAATTGAATACACTAGATTAGTTTACGAATCGCAATACATAATTCCAAACTTTTAAAGAACTAAACCAAAATTAAACATTTTATGGATATAATCCATAATCATAAATAATTTTTCCATGAGGAAGTATATACTCATAAATACTTTATAATTATTTTTAATGAAAATTAGAATTATCCTAAGCATATCCCCTGGGAGTGTCATAACCAAGAGTGCAGCAAGGCACATTGTCGTACACCAGTTCCTGTTCGAGTCTAGCTCAAATTGGTGTTTTTGGGATATAACCCTAGGTAAATCTGTGCCAAATCCACCTCTACCTTCCCATATCCAAACCGTGATTTATTTCTTGGAAAACTCCCAAAATCTATAATTACCAAAATTATAGGATGTTCTTTTATAATAATCCTCAAATTCTATCTTAGGGTGATGTTCTCTAATTATAGTTTTTCTAAATCTATTTTCCAATGTTTGTACTAAACTTCCTCTAATACCAACTATAATGCCTCGACCCCAGTTACCCAGAGTTAGTGCATTATTACATAACATTGGCATGATACAAGGAAATCATGTTCAGAAATACAGATCTGTTTAGTAGCCCTGGAAGAACTAGATACATACATAAGTTTTACATTACATCATGAAATAAAAACAAGAATAGTTTATTTTCCCCATTGAAAATACTTATCTCTTATCCTATCCCTGAAATTAAGTCATAATATACCTCTTCACATTTTGGGAAAAATAAAATATATAAATGGGTGAGCTCATAGGCTCAGTAAGGATAACAATATAACATAAACTTTCATAAATAAGAATAAACATTTTAAGGTAATGTATAACACTAAAACATAATCATTTTAAACAAAACATTCTGCATAATATGGAAAACATAAATCAAATAATACCAATTACTTATTCACATGGATATTCTACTAGTTGAATAATCACATGCAATATCAATAGCCAATTCAATATGATGGAATGCATAATTCAAGACTTCATAAACACATAGTCATGACCTTGTGCCAAGAAAACAAATAATATTTTTTCAAGGCCTTGTTCCAGGACATTATTTTATCTCATGAGACCTACGGATGCATCAAGGAGCTATTTCGGGCGCCACCCATTACTTACTAAGTCCAATGCATTTCTCATACGAAAACGTTTAAACATAACATAAACATTCATATTAAATATAGAATACGAAATGTCAATGATTTATTCATAAACCATGAATGGTATGAAATAACACATCCACAATAAAGCATATAACAAAACCTTCAATATAATATGGATAATTTGTGTCCTAATAAATCAACTTCAAACATGTTTAAAATCCATAAAATGATGTTTACATAGATGAAATGAAATCTAATTGAATGAAATACCTCTTTATATTTTGAATCCATTTTAAAGGAAAAATTTATCTTAGAAATATTCTTATAAGCTTGTGAAGGAAGATTTGATGATGTTATAATGGAGGAAAATAGCTGCACCCACCGTATAAGTTAAAAAATTACATTCCTACCCTATTTTTGTCAAAAAGGTCATAAAGTAAATTGTTTGGAAAACCACGGAAAGATTTTTTTAAATATATATAAGGTCAATTAAGGTTATAAATGAACTTAACAAATTTTGTAGTAAATTTTAAAAATGTTTTGAATTTCATTTTTATGAAACACAGATCTGGATAATAAAGAGGTCCCAGAAGATACTTACGTAAAAACTACCTCGGATAATAAAGAGATTGTGAATTTAACTCTAACCTTGTAATTTTCCTTGGTCGAGGGTAGGTTAACCTCTTGTATAATAGTTAAATAATTTTTATTAAATTATACAGGACCCATAAAAATAAATATGATATCATATACTATCATCTAATATTTTTTTGTTAATAATATTTTAGTATTATCATTACTTCAGATGTTAACTTATTCATTTTCCATTATATGTTTTATTACATACATAGGGTTTGTAATGGATATGATGTATTTGATTCATATACAGAATGATATTAATTTCTTAAAACTTATTTCTAATGATCAAATGAAAATTATTCTTGAATGGTTACAATTCAGAAATGAATCTCATCACGTTCATGGAGTTGGTAATCTGTACGTACGCACGAGCGACAATATGTTTATTTTGTTTTTAAAATTGTATGTAAATATATATTATATCATATATAAATAATCATTAACATGTAATATTCTTATTTAAATCAATTATATGTCATCATTATACCCATCCAAAAAAATAATGTATTGAATAACAACTTCACCACGACGTGGAGACGGTAAGCCGTACGTACACATGTATGGTTACTTTGTCATTCATATGATGGATAGAATAATGAATATGGTTGTATCATTTTTATAATAACATAACTTTATATAGAAGATACTGGAGTTATTTTTTAGAATGGGAACAACAAATTAAGAGGAAGTGGAAGAAGAAAAGAACTTGAATGAGATGATGAAATATTTACCTCTTCTTGGGGTTTTTCCTTTTAATTTGATCAAAAGGGATCCGTATGTCAGATTTATGACCAAAGTAAGTACTCCTAGATTAATGTAGGTTAGTTTAGAGAATATTTTTTTTGGGTTTTTACCAGCCAAATGGTTGGAGGTGTGAATTTGAGAGAAAGGGGAGTACCCTTTTATAAGAGGGGTGAGGGGAACCTTAAGAAATGATTGAAATATTATTTTATAATAAATTAATATTCAGTATATAATGGCTCCAAAAATATTTATTTCAAGGATTAGGTGGGTATGGGACGAAATCCTCTCAAACGATAAGTTCTAGACAGATTTAGGTCACTATATTAACCTTATCATTTAGATTTAACTCTTAGTTAAATAATTTTACATTTACCATGTCTCTTTGTATTTTTATATTATTTTGATAATGAATATACTATAAACTATCACGAGAACCCCAAGTGGATCATTATTGATATATATAACATTATCTATGTCCATTGTCTGGACCATATATTTTTAGGAATGTTATATCATTTAATAATATAATATTGGTTTTAAAAACTCATTTATGTCAATTTTGACACTATTTAGTAATTGATTATTATTAAGTCCAAATAACATTATTACTTATAAATATATAATTATAATCAACCATAACATGTCATATTAACCTATAAGATTTTTTTAATTCATATAAAGTATAAATTTACATTTAATAGTGTATTTATAATATCAATTATTTCAATATTTCATTAATAAGGTAATTACTGCATCATCATTTTGTCCTAAATAAATTAAATTATATAATGTCTAAAAATTATAAATAAATTAAATAATTTTTGAAAACTTTTTATATTTATAATTAATATTTATATTCAAATTTATCTTATGTATAACACTATATAAGAAATGGTTTAGTTATTAAACATTGAATTTTACACTTTTAACTCTACTTTAAATAAAATAATAATAAATGTCCAAATCTAATCCAAGTAGACCTAAAGGGTCATATTTTATTAATAAAGTTGTTTTAGGTCGACATACACTTATCCAATAGAATTATGACATGTGTTAGGGTAATAATATTATTATTTTTACCATTAATTTCCCTATTTACATTTTACCGTGGTAAATAATAGTAAAAATTTACTATGCACCAAAAAATATTTTTGTCCTATTGAACCAAATTTTACATACTGATATCAACTGTGTCTCTCGTATTTTTTAAATTCAATTCATTAATGTGGTAAAAAAAAATTAATGCAAATTTAAAAATGTGCCTAGTAGGTGGGTAAAAGGCAGTGAAAAGTTCGATAAAATTTTATATATATAAACTTATTATAAAATAACTCCGATTAATTACATTGAACATATATAGGTATTATGTATTTATTTTTACCTAATATAAATCTAAATAATATAACTAATTATTTAAATAATAATTCGGTTTTAACCAAGGACACAATGTTTTTCACTATTCATAAAAAATTGAATGTTTTCGGAATGATAAAAAAATTTACCCTAAGCTAATTTCAATATTACTAATTCAAAAATGAAGTTCATTTGGAAAAATAAAATTTATAAAATTTTAAAATGTTGGTACTACTATTCATAATGGATATTTTGATTGGTCGTGGTGTGTTAGAGTCTCGTTGTCGCGTACAATGCAAGCTATTATATTATTCAAAGAAAAGAATACCATGGATGTTTTGGGTTTAAAATTTAGGATCTCCCTTATTGCAGGTGATTTAACAAATAGTCTCATCCTTGGGGACACACCACACATTGTGCCTAAGTCAGTCGACCTGAGCATGAACTATGGATAAGAAGTTCATAAACATGATGACATTGTAAGGCCTCAACACTGCTAATAGGAGATCAAAGCTGAATCTCTCACCTCCATGAGTATTCTCACACTGTAGATAGCTGTGTGTAATAATTGAATCCCCTCCTGTATGAGTCTATAATAATTAGGATCTAGCCAACGAATCCAAAAGAATCTCTGAGCTCTAAACAAGGTCTGTGGCAAGGAAAGAGTGACTGGTACCTGGGTCTATAAAAAATTCATCTAATATGGAGAATATACATATCATACCTCTAATAATCTCTGGAGTGTCGTGATCGTAGGTCTCCATCGCCTGAAGCTGGCCTCAACCCTATCCACCAGCTCCCGGAGCCCATGGAGGACAACCTAGTGGTGGTGGTGGTAGAACCTCGAACCTCTACCAACCGCCCACTGATCTTCCCTCTCCCATACCACATATTCCTCCCTACAGACCACCATTATTGACCCTCTAAATCTACCTGAGTGGTCCCTCGACCATCCTCTCATCATCTGCATAGCGAGTTGGTCAGTCACTAGCCATATGTCCATGCCCGCAACACAAGTAGCACACCCTACTCCTCTGTTGACTCCCGTTACCCAGGTGGTCTCATACCATAGACCATGTGTCCTGCGGTTTTCCCCTAAAATGATTAACATGATTGGTTCATTGTGTCAGCTGCGTGCCACCCAATGCCGAAGACTCAAACTCTTGGTGTCTACTGATCACTCCTGCTGTTATCACCTGCTCGACCTGGATGCTCTCAACAAGAAGGACTCGGTTTAGCACCCTAGCCTAATTAGTGATGCTGAGAGATACCATAGACACCATGATCTCTTAGTGTAGTCCCATTTTAAAATATATAGCACGAATGAACAGATCTTGTACCATATCTATAGAGTAGTGATATTTCTCAAATAATCTCATTGAGTACTCGGACACAATCATACAACACAACTATAGGTGTAGTAACTCATGTATGTGCACTGAGCACAACATTACTTTGAAGAAATCCTCACTAAAGAGGCCCTAAAAGTCTATCAAGGTGAGGGTCGCATCATCGTGTGTCTGGATCATCAAGCTCCACCATCTCACCACTGATCCCTAAAGAAGGATTATGGATAATATCACCAACTGGTCGAGAGGCATCCTCACTAGACAGAAGACTTTTGTAACTGCCTCAAGCCAATCCTGACCCACCTGGGGGCCTCTTCCACCCCTAAAATTGGGAGGTATCTACCTATTGAAATTTTGTAAGGCACCGAACCTCTTCATGTCCTCTATTGGTAACGCTGGTCGGAACTGCTGATCGGTGGGTGGTGCGAACACTGGAGAACCACCTGGTGGGGAAATCTACATCATCAGTCCCTGAATAGATGCCTCATAGCTAGGTGTACCATCGTCTCTATCACGTACCAGAATACTAGATGTTTTTATCCATAATGGCATCCTGAAATAGATCATGATGAACCATATTCAAAATATTATACATGGTGAACTAAATCTAAATAAAAATGACATGAGAAAACATTCAATTCCTATATGATGATTGCAACCTATGTTTTCATCTACCAAGTCGAAAAGCAGAATTCCGGGTCCTAGTATACATATACGTCAACTGCATCACCTACACTGGACTCCTCGAGTCTGAAGGTCGAACTCGAAACATTAAAAATTGATTCCCCAATACAATACCACAATCTCCTAATATTTGAGGTAGAACTGAACACCACTGATACCAAAATTTCATGACCAGTCCCTCGAGTCCAGTGACATGAGTACCCCGAGACCACCTTCTAAAGGCCATGGTATGGTGACTAGTACTGAAGAAATCAACCTTATAGTGGGAGGAATTTTTCAATTACATGTCCACACACACACTCATAACCCCAACCCATATACATAAAAGGAAAATGAGGATACCATTAAGACAACCACAAAAAGTTTAATAGTACATGATGAAATTAAAGGGGCTAGAATACAATCCCAACAAAGAAACTGAAAAAAAAAAGTACAAAGGTTCCTAAATATCAGTCCTCAGAAAACCCTACTTTAATGGTTGGTGTAGATTGACTACTAGATGTCATAGCAGTATGACACCCCTATCGGATATCATCAGGCACCACATGGTCCTATGCCAATAAGGTCTCTGTTCAAGCATCGATCATCTACACAATACATGACATGTGTATGCAAGGCATGTGCAGGGGTGATTAACAAAATAACCAGTAGAGACCCTAGACCACAGAGGAAGACCACAAATGAAATGTACACATGAAGCAGTGGAAAACTCACACATTTATAATCTAAAGGAAAGAAATCAATACTAAAAGCCATAATGATTAACACTTTTTACTACTTAATCACACATCCCCGCTGAGTTATTGGAGCTACTAGATCATCTAGACCCACTCTTCACATGGAACCACTAGATTACTTAGACCCCCTAATCACTTTGCCCATCTAGATCACTTAGACCTTCTCATAAATTGGGACAATAGGATCACCTAGACCTACTTGTCTCTTGGGACGGCTGGATCACATAGACCCAATCATCTCTTGGGCCAGATGGCTCAGATAGACCTGATCATCTCTTGGGTCAGCTGGATGAAATTAACCCGCTCCTCTCTTGGTATAGTAGGATCACTTAGTCCCTCTCAACATATTCTTCTACATACAGCCATCTGCATGACTCATTCTTGTAGTGCGCTTGATTCCGATAGAGTCTACTCCTAAACCCATTCTTAATACCATTAGTTCCATGAAATTCAACTTAGTATATAAGAAAATGAATTCCTCATAGAAATTATCCTAACACTGTAAACGTCTCTTCAATTAGATGTACGATTTTGATGTTATGCCCATTTTACTAAAAAGGGTTGCTTAGGTCTGAGTCATGTGTCACCCATTTAGACTGACCCGACCCAACCCTGGGTCCCATCGACCCGACCTGGTCAGGGTCTGGCCCAGACTGGCTGGTCCATGGGTCTAGCCCGTTGGGCCATGGGCTGACTTTACTCGCCCAGATGTGGTGGCGGTCATTGCATCTGTCCCCTGGTCTACGTGGCATTTTTAATGTGTGACTGCCCCACGGTTCACCATGGGACCCTCCTTTTGATGTCCAATTGGACCACATAACTTAGGTCTTGAGATGCATCTCTTTATCCGTGATACGTGACTCTAGGTCACGTTTTCCAAAGCCCCACCATTGGAAATTGCTGACGACCCTTGTGGCTGACCCACGATAGTTTTTGGGGGGTTCTCTACCACTGTGGCTTGTCGTTGGAGTGGTGCTCTCTGCACCACCGTGGTTAGATGGTTTCATCCTCCTCCACATGACATGGAACTTCGATGGGTATGTGGTCCCACACCGTCGTAGCCTGATTGCCCCAATCTCCTCCACTAATGTGTGCTTCCGACATGCGCTGCCTCCCGCATGCGGCTGTTTCTAATTGTGGCCTTCGCCGCTGGTTGTCGAGCTGGAAGCCCCATGCCTCCATGACCTGATACCGCATTATCCATCTTATTCCATTGCAATCTACTACCATGTTGTGATAATTGAGTTTATGCAGTGATAGAGATCAGAGGAAAAAATAACAGGGGTGGAAGAGGCTCACATGAACACCCATAGTGGATGGATCATGCCTTTTTCGTTTATTACATGATCCGTATATGTATTAAATTTATGGGCGACTAAATATATTTAAATCAAAACATATATTCACGATGGATATATTTTCTATATGTTTATCGCAAAATCAAACCCATCACGCAAAACAAATCACATGCGGATCAACCTATTGGTGGGTTGATCAGCCCTCGTTGTTTTAGAAAGAAGGAATGAGAAATGAATTCACAAAGAATACACCACTACATAGTGAACATGTTCGATCGGAGGAAATATTAGTCACTGAAGACGATTCGTCCATGAATGTCCTCAATCCGTCGTCGAGGGTGGGATCTTGCGAATAAAAGGGGGAGTGCTCAATGTTGTTAGCGATCATTGTTCTTCATTTTTAAATGGTGATCCTACATAGATTCAGAGTGATTTTGCATATCCAAATATGATTTGAAATTCTTTTTATCCCATTAAATAGGGAAACAGGTTGCAACGTTCCTGTTATTCTGTGTCATCCCCATTACGCTATTTCATTTATAAAATATTTTTTTGTTACATTTTGTTGCAGCATTGTTACACGACATTGTTTATGGAATGAAAGAGTAGGCATTTCACTGCATTACAGCGAAACAATTTTAAATTAAATAATCTTTTTACGTTTTTTTTATTAAACATCTGAAAATTAAATTTTTATCTCGAACTACACAAGTTGATGTTAGGCCCATTATTAGGTAATGTCATCATTTTAGACACAACAATGCCCTAAGATTGTTAATCCAAGAACCCGTTTAGAGGTTTCCAAAACTGTGAAAGCGCTCCATTTTAATTAACTTACTTATACAAAGGGGAGTCATCATACTTCTTCATAAGTTCCATTTAATTACATAGGGGAAGATAAGACATTAAGGGTTTTTAAACATGGAAATCCATGTATACAAAAATAAGCAGTTTCCCGTAGTTGTGACTAGAGGATATGAGTTAGTCCAAATCCATATTTTTTGTATTTTCGAAAAACACATTTTCAGGTTAAGTGAGAACCCACTAAAATACACCATATCCGATTAAAACCAATAGAAAATACTCAAAATAATCAATCTATAAAACACAATTCAAACAAAACATTGATTAAATAATTCCTTCCCATGCTACCATTTTACTATCACCACAAAAGTACATTTCATTCTCCATGTCATTTCCCAAACAAAGAAATATATATATTAAAAATTCAAAATTCAAAAATGAAAATCAAAAAAGCATCGATCCATCACCAACTTTCTCGGGCCACAATATCCCATATTTTTCCTCAAACCACGCCCCTAGATTTTGATCAACACAAAAAAAATCACCAAATCACCAGTGAGATCACTTAATAAATCATAGAATCCCAAAACAAAATCCCCATAATCTATTAAATTTGAAAAATTAAACATCTTCTCTGATCAATCAACAATGAGATCGAGCTAGTACAAAAAGGTTCTTAACAAACAATCTCCATCGATTAAAATGTAATAATAATCAACAATAGGGACCCAAATCGGGATAATCCAATGCCTAATGTTCCACCTAGAAACTGTTTTCTGCTCGAACAACACCTCCCAAAACCACCTTGGAGATGACCACACTAGACTGAACGAGAAGAGCGCAATGTATTATACCATTATAGAAGAGTTGAATGGATGATGACCTATTTAGAGGTACATAAAAAGAACATAATCCCTACCTTTGAGGACCCATGGAACCAAAAAAAAATACATTGTAATCAGCCTGGGCAAACATTAACACATCAACAATATCATTGTCGGTGTAAACCGTACACTAGTGAGACAACATCATGTATTCCCATTTCACCAAACAACAAAAAACCACAAAAATAACTGATCCAAAACCAAAATAAAAAAATAAAAATGATCCATAGATTCCAAATAGTAGAGTAATAAGATAAGTAAACACAGGAAGATCCTCTTGTAATGTCATAACCCAACCAAAAATCACATCCTAAGTCCTCCATTAGAACTACCACAACAGAGAATCCTAGGGAGGAGAAACGATGTAGGAATCTAGAGAGGATTAGAGGAAGTCTTGGGATGAAACATTATACCATGACCTACATAATCGATGACTTCTAGGTCACTGATGAAGAATCAACCAACAAATCCAAAACCATCCCTGAAAACTATCACTCTGGGCCAGATAGAGGTCGAAACACAGAAAAGATGGAAAGAGCAGAGGAAAATGCATCTCTATCTTCAATAGAATGAATTGATCATAATAAAAAAAATGAATGAAGTGGTAGATTGAATAAATTCTTTCAAAGAATAAGTATTTATATGAATAATACCAAACCCTAACATAATGAAACATCATCGAAGAGGTAGAACCCAGAATAAAGGGAGATGAAATAAAAGGGACTCTTGAAGAAGAAATAAGGATTAGAGGTGGATTGGGGGAGGCACTTCCAGATATCACACAATAATTCCCCATCTAAATCTCCATAGAGGGGAACCCTAGTTCGAGAGAAAGGAGGGTCGAAAAAGGATACCAATTGAGTTTGATGTTAATGATATTCCTAGGCTTCCAAATTCAAAAATAATTTATGACTCTTATTATATTTATAGCTTATTTTCATTAGTATTTTTATTTTCAATGGGATAAATGTCAAAAAAGATAAAACATATCAATTACGAGAAACAATTTTTGCAAGATCATTTTTCATTATTTTAATTATCATGATTTTTTTTATTAATATAGGTTTCCCCTTTCTTATCATATGGCATATTTATACATAACACTATATAACTACGGGAGAAATGTTTAGCTTTGGATATTATGATATATAGGGATTTTATGTCAACCCCCACATTAGAATTATTTTTTGGGGAAATAAAAAAAAATCCATGTGACATATATCCATTTCTAGATAAAGATATATGGACAGAGTTTATTTAATGTAGACCAAATCAATCATTTTTTTGCAAGTGAAATGTTATATGTTATATTTTTTTTTAATTTTAATGATCATATTAATGAATTAATTATTCATAATTTATAGTAAATGATGATAAATCATCTATAGATCCAATAAAAAAATATATACCCTCATACATTATCTTGTAGAGGGTATATGTTATTGGAAGAAAAAAAGAAAGATGGAAAAGTTAAAAATTAGAGGGATGAGACTTCAGGATATGGAAAGGATGATCTTACTTCCCCGAAGTTAGAAATAAAAAATGAAATAGGTCCCAAATGATAAAAAAACGAAATTATCTTATATATGATTCGGGGATTATAGTTGAGAGAATTATAAGAATTTATTTAATTTATTTCTGTTTTTTAAGTTCATTAAAATATTTATATTTTGTGATTAACTATGGAATTTTTTAAATATTCTATATAGAAATCCCTTGAGTAGAAGATCAAACAAGGGAACTTTATAGCTATGGGGAGGAAGTATATTTTATCTATTGTATTGGGAATGACTGAACACTCGGGTCCTTTATGAGGATAAACAGCATGTGTATCAGTAAAAAATTGTTCTTCTAAATCTGCTTTAAAGGAGGGTTTATATAAAATTAAAATATAATATTTATAAGCTAATGTTTAGGAACTGTGTGAGAAAATGGAGGACAGGATTAGAGCTTCAATACAATCGATGTTTTCAGACATTAAAATTTAGTTTTAGGTTGCATCTCCCAATCCTCCACCTCCATCCATATATCTCACTCCTCCACCTCCACCTAAAAATCCCTCTCTTTCACCTATTCCTTCAAATCCCACTCTTTCACCACCTCCTAATTACCCATATCCTACACCTCCTCCTCCAAAATTCCCATTTATTTTGATTTATATTTTTAGGATCCACAACATATTTTTGTTGTATACGAGATTATATATTATATTAGAGATATCGTTTATCCTTAACAAATATTGATGAAGAAGCTTAGGGCCAGAAAGAAGGATATTATAGATATACCAACAATATTACCATTTCATATAGATAATTTCAATAAACTTTACATATTATCATCCATTTTTTAGTGTGTCCATATATAATTATACGAAAAATTACCATTGAGGTATGCATGGATTATATCCTTTTTTTATAATAGTGTTAATTTTTTAAAAAATTAACATTTATATATTTATCTTTTTTTAAATAGGAGAAATTTTATGGTAAATACATACTTTATTAATCAAAAAATTTATAGAACACTAAGTTTGATTATTTGAATACTTTTATATATTATAATGATATTTATTTTTATTTCGTAATTATTATTTTAAAACAGGGCAAGGTATTACATTAGAGAGACAATTGGAAAGTGGAGCATGAAGATAAAATATGTAAAATGAAAACATGAATTGTCATTTATAATTAATATATTTTTTATGTAAGTACTTAAAATATTATTTTGAATTTAAAATTTATTTTTAAATAGAACTTTTACATGAATGAAGTAATGGAATGTAGATACACTGCTATAAGATTATTGTTTAAAATAATTTGAACATAGATAGTAACAAAATTACTTAAGTTTATATTTTATTATAATCTTTCCTCTAATTTTTTACTTCCTTATATTGAGAATACCTAAAAAATGACTTCTTTAATGTTTTAATATTTTTAATTACCCGAATACTTTTAGAAGACAAGATCTATTTCAATTACAATGTTTATGGTTGGATTATTTCATAGGTTTTATTGAGTTTTAGTTAATTTATAATATAAATTGTTAAATTTAAATTCCAAATTATAATGTTAAAATGTCTTGAATTTGTGATTTCATTTTTTGGTTGTTTTTATTCTGTTTTTTATTCTCTTTTATTGTATTATTAAGTAAATTTTTATTTAATTTAAAAAAACATTATTTTTTATTTTTGTAATTATATAACCGATGTAAATTTTTTTAAATTAACTTTCATTTTGGTTATATAAAAATCATGGTAGCAAATTAGTTTACACATAAGTTATTTTAAATTATCAATGTGATAAATAGTTTTCACATTCATTTTTATATAACCGATGTGAAAAATAACTCTATAAATAGTTTTGGGCTAGTTTCTATGTTTGTTTTTTAAAAATCGATGTTAAAAAACATTTATAACATCTTTTAAAAATACTTTGCATGAAAAAAATATTCTCAACGTCATCTACAATAGCAGCACATGTTAATTTATGTTAAAACCCCAAAAAAATGATAGGAAATCTGCTTTTTTACACTAGTGGTTATTGAATTTCTATGAAGATAGGTAGTATATCAAGTGATATCTCTTGAAAGAGGGTTTTAACTTTTTAAATTAATTATATAATAATATATTTTATGATAAATTCATTATAAATTTTCTTCCAATTTTACCATTTATTTTTTCTAATCATGTTTCCTCTTCAAAATGTTTCTGGAATTCAGTAATAGTGAGGAAACACTTTTTCCCACACTACTTGGATGTCTGTTAGTATTAATAATTTGGATATTATGGGGGAAGAAAGTAGTTCTATTGCCTTTGTATTTTATTAGTTAGAAGGAGGTATTTCAAAGACGTTATAGTTTGTTAGATACATATGTTTTTCTAGGAATTTTTTTGATTTTATGGTTTATTGGGATGTGACATAATGATATTTTGTTTCAAAAATAAATTCTTCCCTGAAATGGTTTTGGGGAAAAGGTCTATCTTTTTTATGGAAATTTAGAGAAATCAAAAGGCTGAAGTATCTTTTAAAGTGTAACATGTTGTTATTCAATGATGTATATTGTTGAGAACTAGGACACTTAAGGTTATAACTGATTATATGGTGTTAGATGAGTATTGGGTGGTTGTAGGGGTTGTTGGTCGGTGATCCCTAGGCCATGTTTTAGGAGCCATAGAAAAAAAAATTATTGTATGTTGGAGTCCTCTGATTTCTATGGTTAAGGTAGTTTTTTGGGTTTGTGTTTTGTGAAGGTTTAGGGTGTGTGAAAAATTGAATTAGAGTCATTTTATATTTCCTTAATTAACTAAAAATACATATTTTTCACTGTACTAGGGATATTGTTGGAGGATATTTGGTCTTCTGAGTATTTTTTTTATCCAGTTCACCCTTACCCTTGTGTGGAGATAAGGAACTATAGCATCACATAATGTTTCCCAATTATAGGATATTTTCAAGTGTAGTTTTGGTTTGATGGATTACCATTTTACATTATTCCTTTTATAATCATGTATTTGGAGTATTAATATATTTTCTTGTTTGGTTTAAAAAAAAGTATTTCAATGAAAAACTGTTCGAAATTCTATTTGATATAATTAAGACAGCCAGTCTAAATATTAATTTATGCTTATATAAAGGGATTTAAATGAGTCTGATAATAATTATTTGAATATTTGGAAGTCCTTTCAATCCTTTCTCAAGATCACCCATGAAAGAAATATAAAACCTACACAAAAATAGAAATTAATAACATGTTATATTTATGTGTACTGTACACTGAAGAGAAACTACAACATTTCAACCATCATCACATGGGCTAGATAGAAATCACTAATTAAATAAAAAAGACGTCCCATCTCTATAGTGTAACCATGGGATACACCTAATGATCTAACATTCAAATTGGATCTATTATTTTTCCAGGATGTTCTAGCACCTATCAAGGTGAACGAAGAGAATGATGAGAGATAAATGTTTCTGGGATTCTCTACCAAACAACATGAATACGACACACACCTACTCCCATAACATGGATATTGTATATATAATCACTTGTGGAATATTCTTGAGTTCTGATTAATTTAATCATGTGTTATAACACATGAATAAATTCTTTGACTTTTGTATTAAACATATGAATCCTTCTACTCCATTGCATTATATCTCAAAAAATTCCTAAATAAATTATTTTCAATATATAGGATTGAAAAAATTAATACTTATAATGAAAATATGAAATCATAATTCATGAAAAACATAATTTACATAAAATGAAACACAAAACACACACAAATTTCAGATATATAAGTCATAGAGAATATCGCCTTTAATATCCCACTAGAACTAAATCCTAACAGACTTACTGGTATTTCACCTTATATTATATCATATACAATAACTTCTAAAACCATATCAAAAATAAATTTTGGATGTTATCCAAAACACTTTTGTAATGTTATCATTAACATCACCATGTATCACATCATATGGAATACCTTGTGAATAGCCATAAAACATAGTTTTGAATTTACTCAAAAACACTTATAATGTAGGTTTCTGAGCCAAAATCATTCCCCATTCAGTTATCCAAAATGAGTGACCCCCAAAATATTATGGCAGTGCCAATAAATATTAATATATGGATTCATGAATGTAAGAGAAGTGTGGCATATAAAAATGTGTCAACACAGCTCAAGCTATAGAGGAATCTGGAAAGATCTCCATCAAACACATGTATATATATACATGTTTCCACCAGTTTATATCATATGAAAACATGAATTCACATATTTTCTATTTATCCAATACATTGAGTGACCATAATACATAGACCATGTCAATCCCATAAATCCAACTCATGTGTTCTTAATTCTCTTTGTATAAACTAAATTGGTCAGTGAATATATCACATGTCATTCACCCTTATAGTTAAGTACACCATCTGTCCATTATATGGATAGATGTATAATATATTGATGTGGTCACAAAATCTTATAGTCTTTCTCAATTCAGATCCCATATATCATACACATCATACAATATGAAAAATCTCATCTTAGTAATGCTCCAACCAGTGACATAATCAATGAATTTCATAACTACCCCCATATAATCTAAGTCAATATGTAGACTTATATAAGTAGGGTATCAATATATAAATTTTCTCATACTATGTTTATATCCTACCTTAGTTAGCGAGGACACAAATATGGTCTATTCACCCCTAGAAAACCAAATAAACATGTATAGCACTCTTTGTGGTATACCTAGTGGGTCCTCCAGATGACAAAAACACTTTCTATGCCTCATGAGCATATTTTGAATATCTATATAAGAATCCTACTCATTTTAAAATTAACATTGAACCATAAAATATTATAGTTAATTAATATCATTGATTACAAATAACTCAAAGTCATACTTTGAGAGGTCAATTGTAATTACACTCACAAAATGTAAAACAATATATACATATATGTTGTCAGTGTGAAAGAATGATAAATTGAAGATTTTAGTTAATAAATTATGATACATTTCATAATCATAAAACTCATTTAATAATATTTAACATACCGAACATAAGCATCAGTTTATCGTATCATATATAATAAACTGCCAGATTAGCCTTATGTCTTCTGAACTTATTAGGTTTTGTTAACTCATCACATACATATATAATACCTATAATATCTCTATGTGACTATATTAAAAATCCCTCCCATGAACCATTTAGTGATAAATATATATGAATTAATCAATCTTGAAGAATTATGTTATTTAGGAATCATATTCCTTATTGTTTAAATTTTAGAACACATTCAATCTTCTTATCATAATAACATTAAATCTTATGATGAAAACATTTTTTGTTAACTCATAACTCTATCAAATTATATCACCATCATCATTGGAACCATTTACATTATCTTTGCCTTAAAATAATGTAACTACTTACATTATTTTATGCCAGTACATCCTAAAGGTTTTTTTTATAAGTTAATATGATTTTTTAATGATAACTAATGGAACTCTTTACATTTATAATTACCAAAATAACCAAATGTATTCATGTATATAAAGTGTAATATACTATATAATTTTACTGGTACAATCCTATATTTATATCCACTTTTCCATGATAAATGTAACATCCCTCCCCACACCCATTTTCTTTGGAAAAGACAATGGGTGATACCAGACTTAGGTGGAATCCCCAAGACACCAAATGATGGAAATAAATTCCAAGGGAATCATGAACATTTGAGGGATGATTTTCCATTTAAAGGATAAACATTCAAACTATAAGACATTAACAAAACGGACCACTATATATTGAAATAGTAAAAAATAAACTCAAAAACATAACAAATGATACATAACCAAGGCAAACACCATATCATAATTCCATTAAAAACCAAGTGACATAACAAAAGGAACAAAAATACACCAAAACACAAAGAATCCAAACACATTAAACCAATTGTAACGTCCCACAACTAGGTGCCCCCCAAAGGTGCCCCATACCCAGTTGGTTATATGACCTCAAGCACATTTGCATGTATGCCAGAGCATGCAAACTAGCAGTGAGGGTCTTGGGTGTTATAGTGGGGAAACTATCCCCTCATAGGAAGTTAACACAATGAAAACAAATAGTAAA
Source organism: Viscum album (assembly GCA_963277665.1). Lineage (NCBI taxonomy): Eukaryota > Viridiplantae > Streptophyta > Magnoliopsida > Santalales > Viscaceae > Viscum > Viscum album. The sequence goes on along the minus strand of OY728167.1, from coordinate 228,011,642 downwards.
AAACAATGAAAGCACAAATACCATACAATAGAATTAAATATTGGAAGAATCAATGTATAAAAAATTGTAGGATATATTAATAAATGATTCATGTCACATGTGTCTAGTAAAGAATCCAATCTAGTCACAATTATGGAAATATAAAACTGAAACCAAATAATAGAAAATAGTAAACTTCAAAAGCATCGCAAGACTCAAATTAGTCCCATGCTCTCCAACTCCAACAACAATCAAGTACCATATGAAGAAGGGTGCATTCCATTATTTGTACAAAAAATAAAATAATCTGTTTGGGTCTAAAAGCATGACCCAAACAGGGTGTGAATTGAATTCCAGTAGGAAACCACCAAAATATTTGTTCTTAACTGTCAGTGAATATATATAGAAGTTAATATGTTGAAATGATGCATTAAAATAGGAAGAACTCAATAGTAATAAATCCTATATTTTTTAATTACATTCATTTATGTTTAATAATTATTTAATACATTGACTAATGTAACCTTGGGATCTAGATTAAGCTCTATATCCCACTATGTAATAGTAATAAATAAGATGCCTTACCATCAAAACAAACAAGTGAACAGAATCCAAGAATGTGCTTTGGCTGGGAAGACATGTCATAATCATTTAATCAATCATTTATAATAACCCTATGGGAAATCTCTTACGGTCCAACCCCTTTGTTTTAACATAGTACTAATCAATTGAAAATGACTACCTAGGAAGCTATCATGGTTAATTCCCCTAGGTCAGCATAGCATTAATATATTACACATAACCTCCGAGTATCACTCACGGTTAATACCTCTGGGTCAACATAGTGTAAATAATCATAAACAACATTCGGGTAGCTCTAACGGTCAATTCCCCTTGGGTAAAAATCTGCACCATGGCTCTCACAGTCTGATATAAATAAACATGAAAACCCCCACATTTTTCATAGTCCAGGGCTCTCACGGTCCAAGGAATATTAACTCGCATATAATTTTCATTAGAGGCTCCACATGAAATTTAAACTATTAAATGGTTTAGATTTAATCAAAGCATAAAAACCAGAATCACATATATCCAATTAACTACATATTAACAATTGAACACATGGAAATCATGTTATGCCTTAAAAGAAACCTAGGCAAAATGGAAAATAATATTCAATCAAAGGAACACATCCATTAGGTGTCCCAAAAATTGGGTTATATAATATTATGCATAGGAAACAACTATTAAGCAAACAACCAAACTATATTAGTTATTTTATAGGGTCAAAATCAAAAATATGCAATACCCTAACATGGGTATTTTGAAATTTCAGCATACATAATCCAAATAAATTGACGAAAAGAACAAACCACCCACCTTGATGTTGTATGATGAACACTCTTGAACTACTTCCTGTGAATTGGCCTAGAACGATGTAGATCTTGGAAAAGTGTAAAAATGATCAACCCTAGATAACTCATGAGAGAGGAGAAATCAGGAATAGAGGCTATAGGGAAAGAGAGAAATCACAGGTGGGAATAGAACACAAGAAGTGGTGTATCAATCAAATCATGGAAGGATGAACGACAAGAGCTCAATGATCTTCAGTTTTACGTCAATCTCCTGTAAGAGACACGGGAAGAAGAATTTCATTCTAGAGATGAGACAGGATCCTTTTCTAATTAATAAACAAACAAAAGTACACAACACTTTTATTTAGTGTACATGATTTGTACTAGCCTCATCTAGCTCCCGCTTTAGGCAGTCGTCCATGTCACCCACACATCCATTTACTCGACCATTACAGAACTAGTACACAGCTACATGCGGTAACCAGGTACATGACACGTACTCAAGGGTATTGGACACATATATAGAAAATTTCAAAATGATTCCTTTTTTATCAAAAATAATCTAAAATAAAGATCCATACCGAAAATGAAGATCCAGGTTTTTACAAAATTATATCTCAAATAAATTCGTCCTCGAATTTCCTTTACAATGGTGGAGAAGATGAAACTTCAAAAAAAAATCCACTGGGATTGTCTGTTGGCCTCCCTCTCCAAATCCTCTTCTTGTACTCGTCCATGCTGTCATAACACCCATACTAGAGTAACAAACTGTCCATGGAGAACCTTCGTGTTGTGATCCGAAATTTGAATAGGGTGTCGCTCGAAGCATGCATCTACCTCAATCTCATCCAATTCATCTTAAAAAACATGAGACGGGTTTGAAAAGTAACGTCATAACTGAAAAACATGGAAGTCATCGTGCATATCCTAGTATATATAAGGAAACTGTAACCGATAGTTAACTGACCCGACTCTCTATAAATCCTCAAAAAATTTGATGTATCTTGGTGAAAGGTTTCCCTTTTTCATGATCTTCCTATGTCTCAACGTCTGTGTGATATGTAAGAAAACCTGATCTCCAAACTCTAACTCTAAAGGTCATCTCCATTGATCATCATAATATTTTTGGAAATACTGTGTAGTAGCATACATATTTTGAATAAAATCCACCTTCTCAGTTGTCTTCTGGACAAGATGAGGTCCCAGCATAGCCACCTATCCTGTATCCAGCCAACATAGGGCTGATCAGCATGGCCTACCATACAAATCCTTATATGGTTCTATTATAATCATTGCTTGAAAACTGTTATTATATGAAAAAAACACTAGGGGTATATGTCTCTTCTAATACCCTATGAAATCAAGGAAAATTCTCTATACATGACCTCCAAAACCGGAATCGTGCACTCGAACTGGTCATCTGTCTGGGGATGGTATGTTGTACTTAAAAGTACCTGCATACCCAAAGCCCTCTATAATCCCTGCCAGACACAATTGGTAAATTAGGCATCCCTTTCTGAAATGATATATTGTGGAAACCCATGAAGAAATAAAATATCTTGTATTTACAACCTTCCAATATCATCAACACTGAAGGTTTCCTTTCTCGGCATGAAATGTGCAACCTTCATGAGCCTGTCTATAACAACCCAAACCGCATCATTCCCTTGATGAGACCTTGGTAAACCTACCACAAAATCCATCATGACATCATTCCACTACCACTCAGGAATTGGTAACTTCTGTAAAATCCCTATTGGTATGTGATGCTCCTCCTTCACATGCTGACAGGTGGATCGTCTCATAACAAAACCACCAACATCCCTCTTCATACATGGCCACTAATACTGAAGGTGTAGATCTCAATACATCTTGGTGACACCAGGAAGAACTGCCCAAACTGACGAATGAAAATCCCACACCAACTCCTCACGTAAATCTGCTGACACCCATACGCACCCATGAAAACCTAAGATCTCATCCTCGTCTATTGTCAACCAAGGAGTAGGGTCCTCTCCTAGCACACTCTTCCCTAGGACTAGGCCTTCAGAGTCCAATATATTCCTTATTCGCACTCGATCTAGAATAATGTAGGTAACATATAAACAATAAATAAAATTATGTCCCTGTCTATCATGAACCTCCAAATGCATCTTAGAGAACAGATCTACAAGTTTCCATGCACTGCTTGCCTCCTGAACTACCTATATCTGAGTGGTCTTGCTCAATGCATCATCCACTACATTGCCTTTCCCATGCATGGAGACAAGATCAAAGTCAAAGGACTAAAGTTACTCAACCAACCATCACTATCTCAAATGAAAATAACACTGAGTAATGATATAATTGAGAATTTTTTGGTAAGTGAATACCATAAAATTCTCTCCCAAAATAAAACATCTCTATCATTGTAAAGCATGGACAACTACAGCTAACTCGAGATTGTGCATTGGGTAATTCCTATTGTGTGGCCTCAAATTTTGAGAATCGTAAGTAACAAATCCTCCCCCCTTCATAATCATTAATCTTATCCCGATACATAACAAATTTTTGTAAATAGTGTAACTCCTGCCCGACTTTGGAAAAACCAGTATCGGTGCTAAATTAAAGCCCCCTTCTGATCCTGAATGAATGAATCACTTGATTATGTCCACAAATATATTTCTCCATTCATAATCTATCCCCTCAGTGGCACTACTAGGAGTGAAATGTTTTGAAAAATGTTTATGCAGTGACCAGCCAGCCCAGAAAACTCTATAACTCAAATACATTCATTGGCTTCTCCCAAGAAACAACTGCATTCTCTTTATCTGGGTCTGTTGAAACTTCCGTATCCAAGATAAAATGACCCAAGAAGTGAATTTAGTTCATCCAAAAGTGGAATTTTGGGAGCATTTCATACAACTGATGCACTCTCAGTGTACTCAAAATGATCTCAGGATGGGTGGCATGGTCGTGTCGAGTGTGAGAGTACACCAAGATATCATCCAAAATGACTGCCACAAAAGAATCCATGTACGGATTGAACACTCAGATCATCAGTTCCATGAATACTATTGGCGCATTTTTGAGACCAAACATGATAACCAAATACTCGTTCAGACCATACCTGCTCTGAAATTCTGTAAGTGGTATATCTAATGGTCTAACACGCAACTGATTATAACAGGATCTCATGAAATTCTTCAAGAACACTAGGGCTCCTCGAAGATGATCAAATATACCATCAATTCTCAAGAAAGGGATTTTTTCTCTTGAATATCAAATGGTTCAACATCTAATAATCGACAAAAAGTGTTAGGGTACCATCCACCTTCTTTAAAAAAAGGAAAGGTGAACACCGAGGAGAAGTATTGGGTTGGATGAAACCCTTTTCCTGAATCTCCTCTAACTACTTCTTGAGCTTCTATAACTATGGTGTATCCATCCTATAGGTAGGAATGGACACTAGTGTTACTCTTGGAACAAGTTCAATAGATAAATCTACCCCACGCTCTAGAGGTAAACATAAAATGTTGTCTGGAAATACATATCTGAAATGATCCACCACTGGAGAAAAGTCTATATGTGAAGTCCCCTGGGCATCCATATATAAACTAGAAATATTGGTTTTAATTTTTCCTAACCCATCATGATCGGGTCCCTCTCTACACGCATGAACACTCCATTCTCCCTTGTGTAAAAAATACTCACCCTATATTAATGTGAAACTCACCCTAAGACAATAGCAGTCATGAAATTCCAGAACAGAGACTAACCAATCCATTCTGAGAATGATATAGAATCATGTAATCTCTATGTTATATAAGTCCCATAAGAAGTTACACCCACCATCCTCACGAGGTCACTCCTTGGAATGATGTACACAAGCTGTTAAAATCCCCAACGGAGTGTCTAGCATCACAACATTCTCAAAGGTAATGATACAGATCCAAAGGATCTCCATAATGGAAACAGATATGAAAATATTGGAAGACCCTCTATAAAAAAGATTTGAATATAAAACCAAGGAAACTAGAATCATACCTCTAACTGTAGAGTGTTTGGGATCCTTCTCCAATGGGGTCTGATCCAATAAAAATGATGGACCTGCACCATGGCCATGTGACCCTGCCAGACTACCTGAAGCTGATCTACCATGTTGTTACTGAAAATCCAAAGTCTGACTACCAAAGCCTCGTCCACCCCCTTTTCCTGAACGACCTGAAGAACTATAATTCCATAATTGAGGAGAAAATGGTGGTCTCTATATTGAACGTGGAGTCATAAAATATCCCATATCAGAAGAAATTGGTGAGAATCTCCACCAAAAATGTTCAAGATGACCCATCTTTGAACAAGCTCGACATTCAAATGGGTCTCTCAAGCACTGAGTTATGGTGTTCCCATTCATTATGCACTAGTAGAACCTCACTTGGATACCAGTAGATATGTCCCTACTATTGGAATCACTCTGTGAAGGCTCCATGTAGAACTTCCCACTGTTAAAATAAGGATTACTAGCCTTGGATGATAAACTACCCTAGCTCTTTGATCCCAAATCCCTTAGATTGCGCTCAGTAATCAGCGCTTGATTCACTATAGCCATCACTAATGTCATCTTGAAGACATTCTACTATGATCAGATGTCATACCCAATACCATCCTTAAACCTCCTAGTAAGTGATAACTTGTCCCCTCGCAAAGAAGGAGCGAAGTGTTAAAGCTCTGTGAAATGAAGAGAGTAATCCATCACTGAAAGAACACCCTGCTTGAAATTCATAAACTCTAAGGATCGATCAGCCCTCAACGTCTCGGGGTAAAAGTAGTCATATAAGTTTATTTGAAACTCTTCCCAAGACATATCCCAATGAAGTCCCACCTATTTGATAACATCCCAACATCTCTTGGAAAAATCACACAATATGTATGTCACGAGCTTCACCCTCCTCTCCAGAGTCATCCCCAAATGCTCGATGATTGAAATCATTGCCTCCATCCATGACTCTACAGCCTATTGTCCTCCATCCTCAGAAAAAGTGTGAGGGTGCTACTTCTAGAAAACATTTTTCAACTCTTCCATGGTCGGGGAAGGATGTGGTGCTCCTTGGAATGTTTTCATCATCCTCATAATGCCTTCACATAAATATGAATCATAACCTGTGTCCGGTATAACAACTAGTGCAAAGATGGGCATGACAAGACAATCTGATGGTAGTCCCTGATCTATCTGTTCTAGTTTCTGGTCATCGCCCTACAACTGGCACACAACGGGAATACGTTATGGTGTCATGTCTCTGCATGGTCAACCTCCCACCATATTTCATGATTATCACGGAAATCAATCTAGAAGCGCATGAACAGAACTTGAGAAGAAAGCATTCATGTTCTATAAAACTGGGTTACATGGAATGTATAAACTCTACATGGTGGGTTATCATAATCTTTTAACATGTTTTGTACCTCTTCCAAACCTGGTCATGTAACACCCAAACACATGTCGTGTTCCTCCAATGACATGGTATGCACCTGAATTTTACCCTGGCCAAGTACTTCCACATGGATCAAACCAGAAGGTTCTATCCTGGGTAACACCACACGGTGTGTTCACCATAGACACGACATGTAATACCTATGTTCTAATAGCCCGTTTCATTGGTCACATGGTTAAAGATATGGCCGACTCAATACAGCATGTATTAATATGACACGATATGTAAAACCGTTGTCTCATCCACCTGTGTTGTTAGTCACACGGCTAGACACACAATCCTTATAGCGTGACATGTACTCCAAGAACACACTGTGTTCTACCAAAGCTTCTCAACCCTGTGTCTCTGCTCACATAGTCAGTCATATGGTTAAATAATACACGGTGTGTACATATTGTACATGATGTGTACATAAGAAAATTTTTATCTTCTATAACAGAAGAACATATTGCATGTGTTCATAATACCAAATGTCGTGTTGTCTGGGTTTCTGGATAGTATGCCTCTGAAAATTATCTGGAACCCCTGAAAACATATATTTTTTTCCAAGGCATGTCAAATTCTGACCCGTGAGAGCTTATACTCCAATGAATCAATGTTTAGCATCCTTATTCACATCACACCTTAAAAAAATTCAATTAATGTTCAAACATGATCCACCAAATTCTGATCCTCGAGGGCCAATAACACCTCATGGACCAAAGTGTGGAATTCATACCAATGAAACCTTACATATTTCAACACAATATCAAAATTATAGGTATTCTATCATGTCATTTATCAAAACATCTTTCATATCCAGCACAATATCTATAACAACGTTAAGAAATTAGTAATGCATCCTAAATAGCAAGACAAAAATGCATAAAATGTGATCTATAGAAAGTTCCTATATGATGCATGAGATGGAATACCCTAATATCACTGGGTAGAAAAAGAAATAGAACCACAATGATAAAAACAATAAAATTAGAAAACATGTGTGTCACCCAACGGTGAAATAAAATCACCTGTAAAAATTTCAAATACATAAAATTTTTAATATTGTGGTAAATTAGTTTTTCCCTCTACACAGGTTAGATACTCAAGGGCATAACTTATTTCCAATTACATATTCCATCATATCCCTATCTATAGGATCCAAATAGAAAGAAAACATAGAAATCAAAACTCTTGTGATTCCATTTTGTAATGTCCCGGATCCAAGTGTCGCCCAATGGTTCCCCATACCCTGTGGGTCACATGGCATCCAACGCATCTCCCCAAATTCCAGAGGTTTCCGAATAGTAATAAGGGCCTTAGGTGTGATAATGGGGAAACTGTTCCCTCATAGGCATAGTAACATAGTGAAAAAATAGTAAATAGTAGGGGAAGAAGTAATACAATACAACAGATGCAAACAACGCAATACCGATAGTATAAACAACTACAACATATATAAATTAATGATGCATGTCACGTGTTTCTAGTAAAGCATCAATACATGTTATAATGTTGTAAATACAATACTGAAACCAAAGTACATAAAATAGTAAACTCCAATAGCATCACACACCTCAGCTTGGTCCCATGCTCTCTAACTCCAACAACAATCAAATACATAATGAAGAAGGGTGATTTCCCTAATCTATACCTGGAACCTTATAAACTGTTTGGGTCTAAAAACATGACCTAAACATGGTGTGAGATGAATCCCAGTAGGAAACCAAAAAAATATCTATGCCTAACATTCAATGAATATATATAGCAGGTAATATTCATAAATGAAACAATAAACTATGAAGTACTCAAAAGCAAACAATTCTACATATTTCAATTAAATTCATTTATGTTTAATAATTATTCAATACATTTAATAATTTAACCACAGGATTTATCGTATGATTTGTATCCCCCTGTGTAATAGTGACAAAGCATACATCTAAGAATATCATCTAAACAAACATGTGAACCGATTCCAAGATTGTGCTCTGTCTTGGAAGACTCGTCATAATCATTCAATCAATCATTCATAACAACCCTCAGGGAAATCTCTCATGGTCTAACCCATTAGATTTGAAATAGAACTGATCAATTGAAATTGACGGCATGAGTAACTCCATTGTTAATTCCGCTAGGTCCACATAAAGTCAATAAATTACACATGACATCCAGGTATCTATCATTGTCAATACCCCTTCGTCAACATAGTGTAAATAGTCATAAATGACCTTCGGGTATCTCTCATGATCAATACCCCATGGGTCAAAATCTACACCAAGACTGTCACGGTCCTGTGTAAATAACCATGGAAACACCCATAGTTTTCCTAGTCCAAGGCTCTCATGTCCAAGGAATATCAGCACACATACAACATTTATTAAAGGCTCTACAGGAAATTTAAACTATTACATGGCTCAAATTTAATTAATGCATAAAAACCAGGATCACATATATCCAATCAACTCTATCCTAACAACTCGTGGTATGGAAATCATGGTATTCCTCATAGGAAACCTAGGCAAAATAGCCAATAGCTGTCAAACAAGGAAATGCACCCATGGGGTGTCCCATAAATAAGGGAATACAATATTATTCATACGAAATAAACATAACCAAAAAACTAAACCATATAAGGTATTTTATAGGGTCAGAATCGAAAATACACAATACCCTAAAATGGGTTCTCGACAGTTTAATCATATATAATCCATAGACAATCGTAGAAAGTCAAAATCCACCTACCTTGGTGTTGTACAATGAACACTCTTAAACGTCGGCCATTGAATCGTCAATGAATAACTTATATCTATGAGAATGTGAAAAATGATCAACCCTCAATAATTCATTATAGATGATAAACCAAGAAGAGAGGTTCTAGGAAAATAGAGAACTCATTAGTGGGAATCCCGTACAACTGACGACGTCTCAATCGGAGCTCGGATAGTGTAGCGGCAGGATAACAAAGATCATTAGTCGTACACCGCTATCTTGTACGAGACACAAGAATAATATGTTCTTTCTATAGATGTGATGTGACCCAAATTTGATTAATCAAATAAAAAGAAAAGTACAAGGCATGTTCATTTAATTTACATGTCATATACTAGCCTCAGTCGGCTCCTACTTAAGCTGTTCAACTAGGTCACCAACATGACCATGTGCTCGGCCATTACATGCAACGTACATGGCTACATGTGGCAACTGGGTACACATCGTGTACTCAATATTACATGGCGTTTACATAGAAATTTTCCCAACTCTTCCTTTTTCTTAAAAAACAACCCTAAATAAAGATCCATATATGAAATGAAGATCCTAGTTCTTACACCAGTATATCCCTATTTTCTCTAATCTCTAGCTTGACAAGCCATGCCCATGGAATCATGAAGAATCACTAAAGAACATAGATACTGTTACATTACTTGTTACTCAATATATGACATCTGAAAACACACAACAGTTCCCAAGAAGGGGGTGAGTATAAACTTTGAAGGATTTCCCCAATGAATTCCCAACTCACGTCACTATGGTAAAACTTGTTAGGACAATTTATTTTAAATAGTATGAAAAAATTAAACATTTTATATCCATACATAATAAATTTAAAATGAAAAAATTTCAGAAAGCATCAAAACCTTTCATTCCATAATTTAGCCTACACACATCCATGTCTACAAACACACACCATACATGCTCAGGTGATAGTTCTATACTGACAAGCAGTCTCTCATTCATATAATAAGTCATCATTAGGTGTCCAATATCCTTGTTCCCTAAAGGAACAAACCCCATATCCAGAGTCACATATCTTATACCCCAATAGTACACACCCTGGGTCACATTGAAAGAATTAACTCACTATAATCGTGTATTCCAAATAGCATGTTAAATAATTCAACATAAAAAAATTATTTATTTAAAACATTTCAGTTACCTTTTTCCACCTTTTAGAACCAGAAAAAAAAAATTATAATTATAATTTCAAAACTATAAACTAAAGATAATTTTCTATAATCCATACACTTTCCACAATCTCCCAAAACCGTCACTAAATAGGTTTCCAACGAGAATAAAACATGGATTTAATAACCATTAAAATCAATTCAATCAATTTAAAACCAATCCATCATGTTATAATCATTTGAAAATGATAAAGAATCTACCAACCTAAAAATGGTTGGAAAATTGATGAAATAAACTAAAATTATTTTGATCTAATCATGTACCACATTGCTTTCCCCATATCCAATCATAAAACATCGCTATTCCCATCATGGAATGTGTATCAATCCACAGTGGATAAAATTGAAGGTTTTGAGAAAGAGAAAGAGAAGAGATATAAGAATAACAACCAATGATAAATACTTATAGGTGGATCTGGATCTCCAACACGATTTGAATTAACTAAAATTTACTCTTAAATAGAAGGGAATAACCCATCCATCCTTGGGGGGGGAAGGAATTTGGGATTATAAAGGATTAGAAAATAAAAAGGGTTCCCGGGTCTTAATCCGAGTTAGATTCACACTTTTCAAATATGATACTTCACAATGCATAGTTATGGATTGTAGTTAGTCATACTGTGCACTAATCCTATATGATAATTGGTCTCAAGAAACCCCTCACACGATTGGATCACATGGTTTGACAAACTGTGTGCCAACTGGTCTATTCCTCTATGTACAAGAATGCATTGTTCCTTCTGGGTATCCCCATGTTTTTTCAATCCATGAACCTAACTATGAACCTACCATGTGACCACTATTTAACTTTCACGGTTTCTAGAGATTATGCATGGTTTCTACTAATCTTGTACCTCGAGAAAAGCCTCTAAAAGTTCTAAGACCTCTCATAACCTCCCAAAAACACAATAAAATAATTATACCAATTCCAAATACATGAATAAAGAGTCATGTACCTAAAAATAGGGTTACTATATTGTCCACACCTTTGGTTTTTTTGTCCTCAAAAAGTAAGAAACCATTAACATGTTGGAAGAGTTCTTTCCATTTCCCCATCATTTCCTTTTCTCACTTCCACATTTCCTCCTAAATATGACCTTGCATCCACAAAACCCATACTAAACTGATGATTTTACCATGCAAGAATTTCTATTCCTATCTAGAATCAATACCGGCAGATGAACCAACATAGAATCCACCTTTCGGTCAATGCGATTCCAAAAAGTCACATGGTTAGGATCAGGCTGGCACTTCTTTTACTAGGATACTTGAAACTCATTGTGCACATAACTTAACCTTGGTGTAAAATAAAAACGATATTACACCTCCCCAACTCATTAAATTATCTAAAATAGGCCTTTGTATTGAGGAGATAACTTGACATGATTTCTAAAATGATGATGTCCATGCCTTGGAGATATTCTCAAGAACACAAGACCATTCACCTTGAAGAAAATTGGTCATTAAAAGTTATCCATGTATGATTTCTGATGACTCCAAGACATAATCATACTCCTCCTTATCAAATTAATCTCCTCCATTTTTTTTATACAAGGAATTTCCCACATTGTGAAGTATCTCTTGATTCCACCAAACTAAGTGGATAGAAATAGGAAATCCTATACAATTCTTCTAAAGGATCCATATGTATCAAGTCCTGATAATTTTTTTACATGAACTACACTAACAAAATTAAACCTATCACCATAAAAGATCTGGATTTATCATACAAGATAAATTTTTATGATCCATATAATTTCTTACTTGGTTCACTTTTCTCTTTGTTTACCTACTGAGATTCCATTTCCTAAGGAGTTATGGTATTCCTAGAATCACTTTTGGTTGATATATTTTTATGATGATTGTTACTCTGATGCACTAATCCCACCAATGTATAATATTCCCAATTAGTATGAGATGTGTCTTCAGCACCCAACATAGGATCCCTACCACAACAGCACTGAATATGTCCCATCTAAGTGAAATTGTAAAATGATCTATGTGGTTCCATATCATATATCATTATATGCTCAAAAGAATCAAACTGAAAAAATCAATGCTTAATCTTTGATCGAAGATGGATTTTGACTGATCCCATGGTATGATTATGAGATATACCACCCCCTTGAGAATAGTTATACCTCCTATACTTTTTTCATTTATATGAGTTCCCACCTATTCCTGTAGGAATAAATATGCTTCCTCTAACCAATTTTTCAAATATTTCTATTTCTTATATAATTAACTTATTGAACATATATGTATAATAAGTTATAAAAACAATAAAAATGTATGAATGAATTTATGGTTTCAATCCTAAATTAAAAATCCATGCCTTAAAGGATTCAGATGAATCAACTTCTAGTGAAAAACAGACTAAATTTATAAATGTAGCTGCATACTTTGTTACCAAGAGATTATCCTGCATCAAACTAAAGATTTAAAATAGTTTAACTGTCTAAGAGGTGTGATGATATAATTGTTTTTTGAACAATTTTTCAAAATACAACCATGTCATGTCTTGGATTAATTTATCAGGAAATTCTAAATCCAAACAGTGGTGTGCTGGTTCCTTTAGAATATTTTTTTATAACATTACTTTCATCCTTACTGATCTCCCAAGGAAATTAGTAATTGATTCATCCTATTGAACCACACTTAGGATTTTTACTTCTTGGAATCCCCCTGATAGATGGGTGGATTCTAATTTTTGAAGTGAACTTAATGATCTACTTGTCAAAGCTCATCCCACCTATCCCCCTATCCATAGCTTGAAAATCCTATTTGATATTATGGAACAATAGTTGTTTCTAGTATGGGTCAGGTGAAACAAAATCCTCAATAGCCTACTCTGATTGGTTACTATGAGGTCTACCAAATAAAATTCATTATAACCATGAAAAACTCCATTTAATACCACGTATTATCAACCGAAGGCTTAAGAATTTCAAATTTAACACACCAACAATGTGACAAAGTTTCTTACCATAATCCTTCCATTTCAACTTTCAAATAATTTTAGAAAATATCAAAAACATAATTTTCTAAATTAAACCATTTAATTTATTTTAAAAATCCAAACATTTTTCACAATATCAAAAATCATTACCCAAAATTAATGATTATATACTAGTGGGAAGTCATATCAATCAATTATTTTCATGATCTTCTCATCAACTAAACACATGACTTTGAGTGGAAAAATCCTAGAAGTGTCTCAAATACTAATTTAAATACACACCATGGTAACTTTATGTTCATAATTAAAAGCTTAGATATTTATTTTTTATTCTATACATTTCAGGCTTTGAAAATCCTATCTCCAATATACGAACCCAACTCAAGAACCGAAAATATATACCATTCATGGACTGAACAAGATGCTACTATCTATAACATCTCACACCTCACCCATTGACTTAGGAAGAGGTGGTGGGTGTTACGTGCCTTGGTTTACATTACCACGACACCAAAGGTTGGAAATAATTTCCAAAGTCTTAAATAAAATTTGGGGGATGATTTTCTATTTTTAAGATAAATATCCAAACCACAATGAATTAACCAAAAAAACTCTATATGATGAATGAGTAAAAAAATAAAACACAAAAATAAAACAAAAAATTCATAACCAAGGTGACCACCATATCAGCGTACAAGAAAAACCATGTGAAATAACCAAAGGAATCAAACAAAAACAAAATCCAAAGACTCTAAATACATTAAACCATCATCTCCAAATATACTCCAAGGTCCAACTAGACAACCCATGACCACAATATCAAGAAGTATCAATAATGAAATAAGATACCTTGCCTTTACCTATGTCTCGATAGATGACATATACACATTCAAAAAAGTTCCCAATAAGGGGGTGAGTCTAAACTCAATAGGATTTCTCCAATAACATCCCAACTCACATAAAAAAGATGTAACATTCTTGTAAAAATTATATAATATAGTCTGAAAACATCTAAATAGTCTATATCCAACCATTATCAATTAATAAGGAAAACATTTCACAAATCATCAAAAACATTATTTACAATACTTATAATATCCAAATCATTGTCTAAACACACAAAAACACACACAATTCATGCCCAATAGAATGTATTATATTCATGAATGATTTTTTTTCCATCCACCATGTTATCACTAGGTTCCAATTATCCATGTGCCCTAATGGCACAAACCCCTTATCCAGGGTCACATCTATTGTACCCCGATGGTATAGTCACCTTATTTAGGGTCATGTCAAAATAATCACCACACACTAATTGTGTATGCCAAATACAATTCCAAATAATCCCAAATAAAACATTTTAACAACCATTTTAAATTCATTAAAGCCAATTTTTATTTTTAATATAATCATTTTGAAATCATAAACTAATGATCTTGTTCTATATTCCATGAACGTTCTATAATTTCACAAAAACTATAACTAAATTGGTTTACAACAATAATCAAAAAAGTATTTCAAAACCATTTCAAGAAAATAAATCAATTTAAAACTAATCCTTGAAGTTCCAATAATGTGGAAATGAGAAAGATTCAACCTACCTAAAAAAGGTTATCAAAACAAATAATGGAATAATGATTCTATAGATCCCATCAAGAATAACTTTTCATTCCATAGATCCATTCATAAGACATCACAATTCTCATCAAGGAACATGGATCTATCCATAGCGTATCATATTTATGGTTTTTGGAAAGAGAATGAGAATAGATCTAAGAAGAATCTCCAAGGATGAAGACTTACCTATGAATCTAGATCTCAAACAAGAATCAAATTGAATACAACTTTATCCCAAATCGATAGGAATCACCTATTAATCCTTGAGAGGGAAAGGAATTCAATATAATGAAATATTATCCAATAAAAAGTCCCCACCACGATATAATATAAGGAATATCTACATTTTTTGGATATGAAACTACACGATGTATGGTTAGGGATCATGGTTAGTCAAGCCATGTGACAGACTTGCCTGATCTCCGATCTCAAGGAACCTATCATACAATTGGATTGCACAGTTAGAAATAACCTATGCTAACCATAAAATTCCTCTATATCCAAACATGTAGGTTTATATTTGGAATTGACATGGTTTGGACGCACTATGAGCCTAACTGTGCACCAACCCAGTTCCTACTATTTCACTTGTATGATTTTTTTGGAGATTCTACATGATTTCCACTCACCATGAACCACCAGAAATTCCTAGGAAATGTTCCAAAACCCATCAGAACCTTTTAGAACTCTACCCAAGAATTATACCAACTCAAAATATGTGAATAATATTTCATGTACCTAAAACTGTGGGTGATAAAATAACTAAATGTAACTCTACACATTTTAATTTATCATCACATATTCAAAAATATATAGTGTATTAATTGAAGAACTCGTTAAGAATAGACTAGTTTCATACTTTTGTTGTTATTTTTATACCTATCAATGTCAAAAAATACTCCCACTACCTTAATAGATACCATATTCTTTGAAACTATCATGATAAGATATGAAATCTCTTTTTTGTTAGGAAAGAATACTTATTTTCTCATAGTAATAATATTTTACAAATCAACCATTATCTCCATATCATATATGGAATTCTATGTGTTTGATTTATTTTTATTGTTGAAAATATTTAATTAAAAATTATATTTATGATTGGAGGTGAGAACTAATTCTTGGATATTTTAAGGACTATCTATATATAAACATTATCATGGATAAAACATATTTATCCTTATCTTTATCTGAAGAAATGTTATATAATACAAATAATTTTAAACAATGTGTAAATATTTTATCATATCATGTTTTTCATAACAAATATGTTTTATATAACATCTTATTTTATCATATATGATAATATATATAATGATTCACATACTTCACTTAGATTTATCCGAGATTGATATGCTCCGTTATAATCAAAAATTTATTATAGAAACTCATTACTTGATCATTTAAATGAAAACAACAATATCTATCAATTATTACATTTATTTTCAACTCCTTTATATTTATAACACTTATAAAAATTATATTTAATCTCACATACATTTTAAAATTAATTAATTGCTTTCTATTACCCCTATAATTTTCATGGACATTCCATGGAGTATCCTAAAACCCATTCATGTGTCTTGATAATATACCATACATAATTGTTATCCCTTCTCCCTAACAACCCTAGACTTTAATGACCTTGAATAGATTCTAGTATAAAAATTGTTTAACTTTTCAATTAACTTTTATTCTCCCAGTTTGAATTTCCACCAATTTCCACTAATAAAATGGTGCGTGGATCTAGACATAATATTCCAATTTCATCTATTCTCAACACTTTGAGAATTTCAGGTAAAATTTTCTTGAATCCATCCACATCATAAAACAATTTCCATAAATTAAAATAGGATGAATTTAATAACTAGAATAAACCATATCTAGTCTCCCTTATCCTGTTATATAATTGAATAAATCGTAGACTACATGTACTAAAAAACCCATCTCGTTTTATTAGAAAATAATTGTTAGCAGACTATTTTCAAGAGAAAAATGATCTAATTAAAACCTTCTGACATGGTTATCCAATCAAGTAACATCCATGTTTTCAATACCCCAAATCCTTCACTTAACTACTTAAATCTCCATTATTTAATCCCCTTCTATTTCTAACCATTCATATATTTGAATCTTTTTAAAATCATATAGTTGATTCCACAGATCTGTTAAAAAATAGTATGTAATTATATAACCCATAATGATTTAAATAAACCTTTAGTATCACTAATTCCTTAAAAAATTCAATAATATTGAATTTCATTTGGCATACCCAATCATATTGAATATATGAGACTAAAATTCCTTAAATTAATTATGAATCCTATCTGATTGAGTACATGTGTGGGGACTGTGATTTCTTTGGTTTCATTGAATCCAATGACTTTCAAACATTATGTTAATCTTTCTATGTTTCATAAGAATCCAAATTCACTTATTGAACAATTTAAAAACAAGTTTACTTAAGAATATGTACTTTTCTAATACATATAATATTGTTTAGATTAAGAAATTTTCATAAATTAAATGTGTTAGGAACAACATACATTAAGATTCTATTTGCAAGTATTAATATCAATGTTTAGTTTGATGATGACTATATTCATCTATAATTGGATATTTTATTAGATATGTATCATGTTTTATAATAATTTAAAAAGAAATTTAATTAAATGGAATCCCACAAAAATGATGACCCCTTTTAAAATCCATCATACACATTAGTGGACGAAGATCCATATTTCACTAAGAAAAGATTCCACTATGACATTTCTATCACATGTTAGTTATTTTGGTTGGGAATGTTCCCAGTCAAATCATATATGAATACTAGATTTTCAATCAGACAACTCATTGTTCAATCCATCATATGGATAATGTCAACCTAATCCTCTGGTAACCTAATCCTATAAGGGTCTCCAAGGTAGTGTAACCTAATGAAAAATCCAAAAACATTCTATAAAAAGGATTTTACAGGGTAAATATTATATGTCATGACCCACCCAATGAATTTCTAGTGTCACCTATCCTTACTTACCATACACAAGAATCCATGTTCACCCAACTATGACATGACCAAATTTATTAGATGATCAATATCATGATAAATTTGACATTAAAAGTAATATAACAATTAATATTTTATGGGAATTTAATCTTACCATCGTATCTTATGTCATTCCCTATTATATATGCTTACATCTAGTGATTTATTTTGAAATCCCATTACCTCCACCAAACAAATATGTTCAAACCTTATTGATGTGTAACTCAATATACAACCCAAATGTTTTTGTTACTCATGCAAAAATAAAATTCAATGATATTTTCACATATCCAAATACATCATATTCATAAGGTATATCAACATTTCATGTAAAATCGTTGTGTTGAATGAAATCGGAAATCTTTACATTAGTAAGAACAGAGTGACAAATAGCCATCCTCGTTCACCTTTTTATACAAGTCATTAGACTCTGGGCCTGTAGGTAGTCTGACCCCAAGTTCCTCAACCCATGGATACTTTACTCAAGAGAGAATTAAAATCATTGAAGCTCTAAAACCTAATATGAATAATCAATATTAACAAACTAAATTCTATCTAATAGCCTCAATTAAAACACAGGGTCATGGATGAGGAAAAACTAAATTTATTTCAAACTGAACATGTAATACATGGATATATTTCCTAAAAATAGTATAATAGATAAAATAAATCATACATGATTCCAAATATAAATAGTTTATAACTATGAGTAAAATCGAGAACATGATTTTAAATAAATGAATAATTTAATTATTTAAACATGTGATAATCATTTATGAATAATTCATAAACAAATCTAATTATAAAAATTTTATAATCATCATGATAATTATGGACATAACATAATTTTTAATTTAAACCCTTTGTATTCATTCTAATATGATAACTTTAATATTATTCATTATTTGAAAATTTTATTTATAAGATATTTTATGAATTATAAACAATTTATATTCCAAAATTTTACAAAACTAAATATCACATACTAAACATTATTTAAACCATGATCATATCAATCAAAAAAAATATTTTCATGTCGCTTAAATATTATCTCAAATAAGTCCCTTTAGGTTGAAAAATTCAAATTTAATAATTAAAAACAATTCAAAAATTAAAGATAACCAATTTATTTTTTCCCTTATTTATCTCACTTTATAAATTAACCTTTAAGATTTC
Source organism: Viscum album (assembly GCA_963277665.1). Taxonomy (NCBI): domain Eukaryota; kingdom Viridiplantae; phylum Streptophyta; class Magnoliopsida; order Santalales; family Viscaceae; genus Viscum; species Viscum album. The sequence continues at coordinate 227,992,092 of OY728167.1, read as the reverse complement.
TAAATAAACATTTATTCCAAGATCATAAGGCATGATTTATAAATTTTTAAAAAGTTATTTCAGATATTACCATTTAATATTTAAATAATGGTTATTAATAAATGTTTCAATTAAACATATTAATTAATTATAAACTCATTGTAAATAATAAATTAATAATTTTTTTATTAATTAATAAATATCCCTAAATTATTATTTAATATAATTTACAAACCATTTATAAATTATAATTATAAAATAATAAAATATTAAATTTTTTAAATGTTATGTAACCCTTACGTAGCAGGAGCAACCCATGTGAAGGTCAAATCCTTTACCATGACACAAGACCCATTCATAAAGTTGATACTAAACATTTTCACTTGCGTAAAGGTAATACATACATTACCTTTACAAATCTTCCTTCACATAAAGGTATCCCATGAGTTATCTCGTATATTAATGTAATATAGAAACTACCTTTACTTAGGTCAAATATATACATGTTTATCTTCAAGTACAACTCACTGTGTAAAGGTACACATAAATTACCTTAATGAGGACCCATTTGTGTCAATGTAATCTGCTCTGAACATTACATAGACCCCTCTATGTAAAGGTAAAACTCTGATGATATTTATATTGAATTTTCCTTCATAAAGGTATACAGGGATGACCCATTTATAGGCTATTCAATGTAAGGTAAAAATGGACCAACCCCTATATAGACTACTCTTTATAAGGGTATAATGAAATGAAATTTATATAGAACTATTCTATGTAAAGGTAACTCGTTTAGTATAGAATTTTTAGAATTCTAATATGTGATGATCAATTTTTCTATATTATTCATTTTTAATTCATGATTTCTTAAATTATAAGTATGGGATGGATTTTATACCATTTAATGGATTAAACCGAGTCTAATAACAATTATTAGAAGATAAAAAAAATGATTTTATCCTATTCCTAAGATCACCCATACGAGAAATATGAAACCTATTTAAAACTGGAAATGATAAACATGTTGTATATATGTACACCATACATTGAATAGAAATTGAAACATCACGATCAAAATAACTTGGTATTGAGAGAGGTCACTAATGGAAACTAGAATACATCCCTTATCCTTTGTGTATCCACCGACTACATTGAATCATCTGACTTTAGGATGAGAACCATACTTATTCTTCGATGTTCTTGAACCTCTCAAGTATAAGGAAGAGGGTGAAGAGTGATTCATGTTTATGGGAGTATCATCCATGATATTTTTGAACCACACCAACTATTTCCATTTAATGATAGTGATATATATAATCACTCATGGATTCTCCTTCAGTATTAGATAATTTATGCCTGCGTTATAACACTTGATTAAATGAATTAAACATTGTATTCTTCATAGGAATGCTTCTCCTCCTTTACATTATATCTCATAAAATGACATAATAAACTATATTCATTCTGTATGATTGATTAAATATGTATTAAACATGGAATAATACTCCCGAATGCATGAAAGTCGTAATTTGTATACACGATAATATAACACACACATACAAACATATATATCATATACTTATAAGTCTTTAAGGTATATCTCCATCACTATATCTATTTAATAAAATATTTACATTCTTAAGAGCCCATAGTAATGCTAATTGTATATTTTTTTGACAACCCATGACTTCACATAGAAAACATTTATTATTGTGATGTTTGGACCCATATTCCTAGATCTAGTGCTAAAACAATTTCCTTACAAACTGGATTTGATACCAACTATAGATTCCCATACATAAAAATCAGATAATTATTTAAACTAAATAAAATAATCTATTACATACATTCCCATGACCTTTTAGGTTTATATAAATAGAGAATTAGGAATGATTATAAACTAATAAATCCCATGAATTTCTCAACTAATGGATATTCATTTTTCCTCTAAATAAGAAACTAATTAATCCATAATATGTCTTAAAAATATCCAAAAACATCTCCACTCAATATATTCTATTTGAAATATCATTTACAATACTTTTAATTATAACTTTGGTAAATATAAACCTAATTGTAATATCTCGAGTTTTTAAAAATGAACACTATGTTCTATAGTGTACATGATACACTACATTGAGCTTAAATGGAAAAATAAATATTATTATTTAAATGTTACCATTATAACCTAGAAATTCGAATGGAGGGTTTGCACCAGATTAACTGAACTATGAAACTATTATTGTAACACCCCAGGTAAATAAATAATATTACATTTTCGTATTTATCCATATTTCTGAATAAAATATTAATATTACTTTAAAGGGAATGCTATGCTCGATGGCGTACCCAATACACAACAACGAGTTTCTTTGAAATCTTATGTTGCACTCTAATAATAAAATAATATTATTTCCAATGGTAGTTAAATCCTAGCCGTTGTAATGGCGGGAATGAACGGAACTAACTAAAAAATTATTATATATGATTGTCAAATATTTTTACGTTTATCCAATAAATTTTGGAGGCTTAAAATGCAAATGAATCCAATTTTAAGCATAAATATTTTAATAATTTTTAAAAGGTCGATTAACCGCCTTTTGATGGAGAACACTTTTTAAATATACATTTGACAATTTTATATGTTTTATTTGACAAAATAAAACCCCTCTTTAGAATTTGGACATCAAAATTTACGTTGTGTAAAATTTTGTTATTTTTCTGATAAAGATCATTTTTATTGAAAATGTTGCATTTTAATTCAAAACCGCCTTTTAATCTGATTAATTTATATGGATAGATTATATTTTTAATTTATATTAAAGTGTATTTAGAATATATTTTTACCATTTAATCTAATGGTGGTCATTGGAATTAATTTCACTTTGAAATTGAATTAAACTAGTGTCAATCTTTTAATAGATATTGTTTCTTAAAAACACTTTATTTGTTTTGAAAGCGGGAATTAATTATTAAATTAATTAATGAGACATATATGTCTTGAATTTTGTAAAATAGTCATCATTTTTGAATTTGGAATATCAAATATAGATTAGGGTGAATTTTTGGTATTTTTATGAAAAACTTCAATTTTTGATGAATAGTGAAACCACTAAGTGGTAGTTTAAAAACTTATTTTTCGTTTAAATGAAACATTACCACTTATGTGATTTGAATTTCAAAAATATGACATACATGGTTGTAATTAGGATGTAAAATTTGGTTCAATGGGATTAAAATAATTTTTTGGTGAATAATAACTTTTAATTTTTTAATTGCGATTAGAGGTAATTAGTGTAATTTAAGGTAAAAATAATGTTTTAATAATATGAAATGACCTATACACATGTCCTACCCTCATTGGATGTGTCATGGCCGACCAAGAAAATCCATGGGTCAACTTGGGGACCCCATATATCCACTTTGGTTGGAAAATGACATAAATAAATTTTTATTTAAAGATAAAATAAAAATGTCACAAGCATGAGTCGTTTTAATAAAAAAAAATTTAAATGGGGTTATAAAATTCATATTGTTGAATATAAATATTCATTAGAAATATAAAACGATTTCCTATATCATGATATTTTTTTATAATTTTTAGAAATTATATAAGTTAAATTATTTATGACATCATGATGATGGAGCGATTACCTCATTAATAAAGGATTTAAATAAAATGAAAAGATAATGATAAAAATATAACTTACATTTGTCAAATAACTATTGTATGAGTATATTTAGAACCCTTAAAACCTTATTCTCTAAATACATCAACGTGGGACCTTTAAAATCTGAAACTCATTTTAAAATAAAGTAACATTTTGTAACTTTCTAAGAGTTCCCCTCCTCTCCTCTTATAAAAGGCTCCCACCTCTACCACCTTACCCACACCTCTCAATCCTTTGGCTCAGCCAAAACCTGCTCATTGTGCCTCTCCACATCCCTCTATTACTTTTATAAGCCTCACTTTTGGCATAAGTCTTCCCAAGGAATCCTTTGAGCTCAAATCAAAGAGAGATACCCGATTTTAAGGTAATGTATTCACTTGTGTTCTTTTGTTTTATTTTGCTTCTCCAACCCCCTAAACTCTTTTTATTCGTTTATTTTGTAACAAATCCAGTATATTAAATATACTAGGATGTTTTTATAAGAATTTTTCTAGATACACTTACACACACCTATATCTAATGGCTAAAGAACATATTGTTTCTGTGGATGGTGAATTTCTGCCTCACGAAACGATGATTGTTCAATATTCTTTTAACACCCTCAATGGTGGCCATTAAGATGTCACCATATTTATATATGATATATAATATGTTTATGTTTTACTTAATCTTCTGTATTTTTCATTTATGAAATACCTTTATGGTTTCCATTATGGTTAAACGCGATATCTTTATTTTAGGAAGTGTGGACTACCACCCCCTAAAAGTTATTTGATTCGTTAATACCATATGTGGTACGTGTAAAGGATATATTTTAGGATATTATATATTATAACATACTTGAATTATAATACAATAATGTATCAATATGTTTTAATTCCATTAAATAAGAAATAGAAATGGAAGTAGCATTCATGCGTACGTACGGCTTACCGTCTCCATGAACAGTGCATTTCATTTCTTACCTCTAAATGTTATGTAATATTATAATTGCATGTATATAATGGATATATATGATATATATAATATCTAAATAATTAATATAATTCTCTATATAATATATATTTTTTACCACATGAACAACTTGTAATTATAAAGAGTTTATTTTTGACTCAAGTAGCAATGATCTACAAAACGACCATTATTAACTTAAATAATTAAATAGTGTTCATAGCATGGTTGTAAGTGATATAAAAGGAATAATGAACTTGAAAAAGGTTCATAATAAAGTTTAAATTTACTCATGTTTATTATTCAGGAGGTTAAGGAATGATCGAGTCTAGTTAGACCCGAGGTAAGGGATCCTACCCCTCTCTTTCTTTTTAAGTAAAGTCTTTTATGTCATTCTTTTTTAGATCATATTTATTATGATTGGGATGTTCTTTTATATTAATATTACTGTACTTTTTATGTTGATATGATTAAAGACCCTATTTTCTCTCATCAATCCATTTTGGAAGTTTAATTAGCGCTATTAGGCTGCCGAAATTTCGTAAGGGGCTTTTTATCTCACTTTGTGTTTTCGTGAGATTCATGCTACATTTGCCAATATTTCCTTTTGAGTGGTGTATGTACTGTCCTTTATTCTACTCTTTGTGTAAAATAATTTTGTTTATTAGTATTTACATCAATTTTGTATGTATCTTCTTTCATGGGGTGTATGTTTCGAAAGTTACCCAAATCGGTAAGGAAACCTTTCACCCTCCTCTTTTTAAAAGACTTCTTTTGTTATGTCTTTTAATTTTCATCTTATTATGTGGAGATATGTTCATATATATCCTTATTGCTGTAAATTTTTTGTCCAAATGATGAGATACCCTTTATCTCTCTCATGAACTCTTTCTAAAATTTGATGTGACGCCGTTAGCCTGTCAAGGGAACTTCTTAACCCAATTTCGATTTCTTTGGGTTCAACATGTAGTTATTGAATATGTCATCCTTTGAATATGTGTGAACGACCTTTGATTATTTTACACTTAATATCTACTTATATTGTGTGTATTTATATTTGTCACACATAATTATGATATTTATTTATCTTTAATTTAAGGATACCATCTTTATAATGGATTTCATCTCAATTTACATTTCCATTGAGACTTCATTGTTGTTATGCACCAATTCACTCTTATATGGTGTATATACTTTCCATTGGAATATTATATCATGAATAAATTTATTCTAATTATATTATAATGTTTTGATTAAATGTTATTCCTCAATTACTGTATTCAAGTGTCTCTCATTTTGTTAAAAACCCTTTAATTAAAATATCGTTTTAAATGTTTTAATGATTTATTCTTATAAATATTTCTCATCAATATCCATGTTTTCAAAATGGTTTTATGGATTTATTTATATTGATATTAATGGTTTAAAATGTTAAAAGCTTCAATGTGGTATGGGACACTTTTATTTAAAAATCTCTTTATTAAATGTTTTAAATGGTTTTTTAGAATGGATTCATTATTTCAATATCTTAAAATGTTATATTGTTATTTCAATGTGGGAATGCTATCTTTCCTTTATGCTTATGTTATGTTATATGATTATGTTATGGTTCTTGGACATTGTTATGAAGACGAGTGGTTCCATGATAAACTAAGGGCGGGTGAGCCCGATATAGCTCTCCAATTCATTGGGTAACGCGAAGGAGTTAAACGTTAAGGTTTATCCAAAGATATTTAGGGAATATACTGTGATTGGTATTCCAAACGTAACCAAGAGGGTTACTCCCTACGTATGAATGTTATGAATGCCTCAAGTTACCTTTATGTCTTATGATTTCTATGATTTATTCATGATTTTATGAGGTATGTTAAAGTGCTTATGTTTTGTGGGTAAAGTATGATTTCATTCCTATGTATATATGTACTCATGTTTCCTTTCCATACTTTTTATAACCCTTACTGAGCTTTTTATTCTCATACCAAGGTTTTGAAATGGTTTTTACAGGACAATGGAATGGTACATGATATGATGATAGTGTCAATGAAGTTTCAAGAAAGAATCCATGTTTTGTTTTAAATATGTTTCTGTTGATGGGAAAAATGAATACTATCTTTTATGTAACCACTTTCTTTAAATGTGGAATGTAATGCATGTTTTATGATCTAATTCTTTAAAACTCTAAACCTGAAATGATCCTCAATGTATAATCTTGTAATAACTCATGACTAAGTAATGTTTGAGGCTGGGGCCTTATAGTCGGTATTAAATGGAGGTTTAGATAACTTTAGAGGTTTGAGTTTTGTTTGAGAAAAAGTGACAAGTTTTGTATAACCACAATGGTTAGTATATTAGATGGAGTCATTGTTTTTTTTTTTGGAATGTTAGAATGAGTTTGAGATAACTTGGATAAGTATATCTTGGTGTTTATCTTCCTCTTTTTTATTTGATGATTCTACTGATATACTCACACTGACCTTTTTGGTTGTAGTAAATGGCTTGATCTAGCAGGCACCAAAGTAATAGTGGATTTGAAGAATATTGTGACGGTTTTATGAAAGAACAACTGAATGATATGGGAGCTGCAATGAGAACTCTTGTGGTTATCCTCAACCAACTATCAAGAGTCATGATTGACCACCTAAACCTTAGTGATTTTTATAAGGCATCGTATATGCGAGAAACAAATCCCTTCATATGTTCAGGTAATAATCAAAACGGTAAGTATGTTCAAAAACCTATGTGTCAAATATGTGGAAATAAACACATAGGAAAATGTTTCAAAGGGACAGAAAGATACTATAGATGTGGAAATGAAGGTCATAAAGTAAGAGCCTGCCATGGAAAAATGAAGCATCTAGTTGACTCTAGGAAAGGGAAAGAAGTTATTTCTGAAGGATCAATTGAATGTTTTAAATGTGTTGTGCATGGTCATTATGCAAACAAATGTCCTACGAAGAAGTTTCAGGAATGGGGTCACCAAGATCGTACAAATATTCATTTACCATTTCTTAATTCCATTCTGATTGAGGATGAAGAAACTGATAATGAAGAATGAAAGGTATGGATTATTTCTTAACATATGTTTTCCTATTATTGGAATCGTAGGATATGATCCATGATTTTGTTTGTAGGAAAGACGTATTTCAGAATAAGTTGAAAAGGAATGGCTAATGGATCATGAAGAATGATGAATGAGTAAGAAGTCATCATATAAGGGATTCAAGAGTTAGGGTAGATTTTATGATGGTGAAATTCTTATATTTATTAAGTCTCTTTTGACTATGGGGTTACATTAGCAGACTTTTTATAGTAACCCTGATGTTTGATATACAAAAATTTTATTCACAGAATAATTGTAACGACCCAAATTTTCATTAATGGAAAATCCCTCTTGATCCAGTTAAATGATTCTTTATGTTTTTATAAGATGTCAACTTCTTTAAGTTTTACGTTAAGATTTGTGACCGTTACTTTTATAGCCGTTGAACAGTGATCATCTGGGTAGTTTAAATATAAGGCTTTAACGAACCAATTTTCTACTCAGACAAAGGAAGCGATGGCCTCATCCAGTAGAATTGCCCCTTACGAAGCCCATTTGTCGGAGCTCGGTAAAGAGGTGGCGTCTTTGGGCTTTGCCCTTGACCAAGCCCAAGCTGAGCTTCATCAAGTCAAGCTCGAACGTGATCGTCTACGGGAAAAATGGAAGTTGATAGATATTACCACTCGAGCGATGTTATCCGAGCAGCCCCAAGAGTCTGTCACCATCGCGCACCTTACCCTTAGGTCTTATGCGGCTATTTTAAGGGGTTATGTAACAAATAAGTAGAACCATGTTCATGTACATTATTTTTTTTATATATAATAATAAATATAATTTCTAGTCATTTTTGATACTTTGTAATTAGTTTTTAAAGTACAAATGGTGTTTTTAGTTATTATTTAATTAAGAATTATATTTTATTAAATTAAAGGATTTTTGAATTAAATAATATTTTAATAAAATATTATTATTAATATTAAATTAATTAAATATAAATGATCTTATAATTTTATGAATGCAATTAAAATTTTTATTAAGGTTTGAAAGCCATTTCTGTCAAAACCCGTGAATTTTTTTATAAATGTCGGTTTTTATTTTAAAAGTGAAAATTCACATATTTAGAAAATTATTTAGATAAAATAAGTATTATTTTTGGAATCAGGACGTCGAAATTATCCAACGGTGAATTTTTCATAATTTTCTGAGACAGTCAAATTTTTGGGTAAAAATTAAATACCATTTAAATATATAATGTGTTTTATGACATCATAATGACCCAATGGTGATGTAATAAAATACCATAATCCTTAGTTTCGGCCAATATATGTTTTATCATTAAAATAATGAGGTTTTGGGTTTGTTTGACTCACTTTTCAAAGCATTAATGGAGCCCTCAAGACTTATTCAACACTTTGCCTTTTTAAATTAATTTCCATGGGAGTGTGACTCACCTCCACATAAGCAACCCTAATTTTTTAATAAGTTCGGACCTTGGCCTTATAAAATATTATTTTCCTCTCTCCCTTTCCAGAAACCATGGGCAAATACCATGGGATGGTTTGTGGTTTGGATTATTTTAATATAAGGGGTCCCAAACCTAAATAATAAAGAATTCTCTCACCTTTCCTATATAAACCCACCCAAGCTCCCACTTCCTCCTCACTCAAAGCCCTTGAAGTTCGTCCAACCTCTGCCCTACTCTCTCTAGAATCCTCTCAAGGTGCCCCAAGCTCCCAAAAAGCCTCTCACAAGCCTCTCTCTAGCCTTTGGAAGCACACTTCCAAGTAAGGGTTTTTCTTCCTTTCTCATTTTTGCCAATTTTCTTTAAGTTGTATTGCCCTTTTAATTTCATTTATGAATGTTGGGGTATGGTTTCGCACCTCTCCCATACTTCCCTCTTATTGTTTGAATGATGGGAGACCCATTTCTCTCTCATTAAATGCCTCCCATGTACACCCGTTACTATGCCGAAATTCCGAAAGGAACCTTTTTCTCCTCTTTTATATTCAAGCAATACTTTTGTATCATGAATCTAAATTCCTTTTCAATTGTTGGGACATGTATCTATATGACCTTCTTACTGTCCATTACATGTAAATATGATGAGGAACCCCTTTCTCTCTCATCAGCCTTTTTTATGAATTCTTATGTCACGCCGTTACGCTGCCGAAATCACACCGATTTTCTAAGCCAATATCATTGTGTAGTGAATACCATGCCCATTTCTCCATAAATGGTATTCACCTTTGTGCACATTTACTTATTGATTGTAAAGTTTCATGTATGAATTCCGCATTCCTTTATCGTGGAATAAATGATTATGTTTTATGAATCCATGTTTTATGATCCATGTGGCACACTTATGCATGAAATGAAATGTTTAAGAAGGGTGCGCCCTGATAGAGCTCCAATGCATTGGGTAAAGTATAGTATCATGATACGTCATGTGCAATGAGTGTTGACTCATGCTAATTCAAGTGCAACGAGGGTTTACTCGTGCTTCAAGTGCAATGAGGGTTTACTCATGCTCCATGTGCAATGAGCCTTGGCTCATGCTAATTCAATGTTAAGTGTTGTTGCCACATTTCCATGTTATGATTATCATGCTTTATCATGCCTTTATGTTCATGTCTCTCTTATGCTCTATTGATATGCCTATTGCCTAACATGTATTGTACTCCTCATGTTATTCATTGTTTACTCCCTTACTGGGCTTTATAGCTCACCCTTTTCTTATGCATGTCCTCAGGTTATCCCATGCAATGCTAAGTACGAAGGAATGTAGTGGTCATGTAAAGGAAGTTTTCAATAAGGATGTTGTATTTCAAGTTTAAAGTTTTTATGTAATGATCCTAAGCCCCAAAGACACTAAACCTCTCGATCTTCTTTGTTGTATCAAGTGAAGTTTTATGTAATAAAGCATGTTTAAGTTGTAATAAAAAGCAGGGTTGTCATAGTTGGTATCAGAGGATAGGTTTAGTTATTTTTGGGATTAGGAAACCCTAGTAAAGCCTTAGATACAAGACTAATCATAATAAAAACATCCCTAAGTTTTGGTAAATACTAAGTAAGTGGTTTATCAAACAAATACATCCCTGTCTGGATACGAGCAGGTAGAGGCGGCTCTGGCACAGATGTATCCTAGGGGTAAAACCCGAAAACACCGCTTTGAGCTAGACTCGAACGGGAACTGGTGCACGACAACGGGCCTTGCTGCACTCTTGGTTACGACACTCCCGGGGGATATGTTTTGATAAATTCGCAATCTTAGTATGAACCCTTATTAAGGGAAAAATGCCCCTAAGAATATATGTTAGAAGGAAGATCATGAAAAGCCTGGATTGAATCCTATAGACTCATGAGTTAAAGAGATTAAAGTTTATTTATAAGTCATCAACTTTTGTCTTTGGATTACCCTTTATGTGTTACCCCTAACTTTCCTTTTATTCCAGCCAATGGCCGGTAATAGGAGAACTCGGGCTAACAACCGTTGTGAAGATCAGTGTGAGGATTGTACTAATGAGATGCCCAATCCGATGGGAGCGGGAATCGCGAACTTTGTCACGCTTCTCTCTCAGCTAACTCAAGTTTTGAATAGAAACACTGGTCAAGAGGAACGTTCAACCCCCCCTAAGAAGGAACAAGTCGCTATTGAAAGCTTCATGAGACAGAGGCCTCCTACTTTTAGTGGATCATCTGATCCCACGATCGCTGAACAATGGATCAACTCCATTGAGAAGATATTCTCCATCCTCCAATGCTCTGAAAAAGAGAAGGTTCTCCTGGCGGCTTATCGTATGGAGGGTGAAGCTGATCAATGGTGGACATTGATCAAAAATACGAAGCCTGAGGAGGAGATCGAGGCTTTGGAATGGAAGGTATTCCGGAAGATGTTTTTCGATAAATATTTTCCACGCACCCTCCGTCTTAAGATGGAAAGGGACTTCCTTTCCCTCAAGCAGAAAGATGAGGAATCTGTGGGAGCGTACGAGGCAAACTTCACAAGGCTTGCACGATACGCTTCCGGCTTTGTCGTTACCCCCGAATGCAAGGTTGACCGCTTCTTTGGTGGGCTGAAGCCTAGCTTGCGGAAAGCATTAGTGATCCGTGACTTCGACAGCTATGAGGAAATTGTCCGATGTGCCCTCAAGGTTGAAATGGAAATCGTAGAATCACAGGGGTATCATGGGGACAAGAAGTGGAAGGTGGACTTCAATGCTGGTGGTCCGATGGATAAATCCAACGGCGCTAAGAAATTCCAGCACCCCACTTGCCAAAAGTGTGGAAAGAAGCACCCTGGAAATTGCCTTAGGGGGACAAGAAAATGCTTCAAGTGTGGAAGAGAAGGGCACCTAGCTATTAACTGTCAGCAAGAAGGACCCACGGCTGCGACGGAGGGGAGGAACGCTCCGTTCGAACCTCAACGCGTTGTTCAATGCTTCAAATGCAAAGAACCGGGTCATTTTGCGAATCAGTGCCCTAATCCAAGGGTTATCGGAGGCAATCAACAACCTCCAAGACAGCAAGGAAGAGCTTTTGCCATCACTTCTGCCGAAGTGAACCCCGACAACGAAGTGGTGACAGGTACGCTAGTTATTCATTCAAGAATAGCGAACGTACTTTTTGATTCAGGTTCTACGCATTATTTTATATCTCAAAAGTTTAGTAGAATAATCCCTGCACCACCACAAATCATGGGAGTAAAGATGTCGGTGAGTACGGCAAATGGGGCAATCATTGCATCCCATGAGTATAAGTCCTCCCCTTTTATAATCTGTGGATTGAATTTCCCGGCGAACCTCGTCATACTCCCTTTGGTGGAATTTGATGCAATTCTTGGCATGGATTGGCTTTCCTTATATAGAGCCAACATAAATTGTCGGGAGAGGGAAATCACACTCCATATGGAGAATCGACCCCCGATTCTTTACAAGTGTCAGGAGGAAGATGAATCTCCTTTAACTCCATCATCTCAAGCATGGATATTACTGCCTTATGAGCATGCATATCTGGCTCAGATGATTGAGTCCAAGGAAGAAACCACCCTTGAAGAAATGCCTATTGTGAGGGAATTCGCTGAAGTATTTCCCGAGGAACTTCCTGGTCTTCCTCCAAGAAGAGATGTTGAGTTCTCAATTGAACTTATACCTGGGGCGCTACCAATATCCAAGACTCCATATAGAATGGCTGTGGTTGAGCTTGAAGAACTGAAGAAACAACTACAGGAGAATCTGGATAAAGGGTTTATACGCCCAAGTGCATCACCATGGGGTGCACCAGTCCTCTTCGTCAAGAAGAAGGATGGGTCAATGCGGCTTTGCATCGATTATCGTGAACTTAACAAAATCACGATAAAGAACAAGTATCCTCTCCCAAGAATCGATGACTTGTTTGATCAGCTGCGTGGAGCACAATACTTCTCCAAGGTCGACTTGCGGTCGGGATATTATCAAGTAAGGGTGAAGAAGGAAGATATCCCCAAGACTGCTTTTCGTACAAGGTACGGGCACTATGAATTCATAGTAATGCCTTTTGGACTCACCAATGCTCCAGAAATATTCATGGACTTGATGAATAGAGTCTTTAGAGATTACCTAGATAAATTTGTGGTAGTCTTTATAGATGATATTCTAATATACTCCAAAACCAAGGAGGACCATGAGGAGCATTTAAGAACTGTACTGGAGACTTTGCGCAAGGAGAAGCTCTATGCCAAGTACAGAAAGTGTGAGTTCTGGTTGAAGGAGGTCTCATTCTTGGGCCATATCATCACAAGCAATGGGATATCTGTGGACCCCTCCAAAACAGATGCAATTGAGGGATGGCCGAGGCCAACATCGGTAACGGATATCCGTAGCTTCTTGGGGTTAGCTGGATATTATCGACGATTTGTGAGAAACTTCTCACGATTGTCCAACCCTCTTACCAAGCTAACTCGAAAGGGAGTAAAGTTTGCTTGGAGTGATGAATGCGAAGAAAGCTTCAAGGAGTTGAAAAGGAGGCTTATCACTGCACCTGTGCTCACTTTACCCACAAGTGGGGAGCTTTTTGTGGTATTCAGTGATGCTTCGAAGAAGGGCTTAGGATGTGTGCTGATGCAGAATGATAAAGTGATATCCTATGCCTCAAGACAGTTGAAAATCCATGAGCGAAACTATCCAACGCATGATCTGGAGTTGGCGGCGGTGATCTTTGCCTTGAAAATCTGGCGGCATTATCTCTATGGAGAGAAATGTGAGATATATACTGACCACAAAAGTCTTAAATATATATTCACACAGAAAGAGCTTAATATGCGCCAGAGAAGATGGATAGAGCTCATCAAGGATTATGACTGTTCAATACATTACCACCCTGGGAAGGCGAACAAGGTGGCGGATGCCCTAAGTAGAAAGGATCCAGCAATTCTATCAATGATGAGAATTGAGAAGGATCCAATCTTCTTAGACTTGATGAAGATGGACGTGGGAATCATAAAGAAGGGAACATCATCAATCCTTTCACAAACGATTGCTCAACCATTTCTTTTGGAAAGGTTAAAGGATGCTCAAAGGGATGATGCGAGAATCCAAGAAAAAGTGGAAGCTATCAAAAAGGGAAAATCCTCAGAGTTTAATGTTAATGAAGAAGGAATTGTGCGGTTTGGGAAAAGACTATGTGTCCCATCATGTTCGGAGCTGAAGAAGGAACTTTTGGATGATGCACATAGTTCAAATTTCTCTATTCACCCAGGGAGCACAAAGATGTATCGAGATCTCCGAGAAAACTTTTGGTGGGATAATATGAAGAAGGAGATCGCCGAATATACATCAAAGTGCCTGGTGTGTCAGCAAGTGAAGGCAGAGAGGCAGAAGTCTAAGGGGATGATGCAACCATTGCCCATACCAGAATGGAAATGGGAGAACATCACCATGGACTTCGTCACTGGACTTCCAAGGACATCCAAAAGCAACAATGCAATCTGGGTTATTGTGGATCGTCTTACAAAGACTGCACACTTCATTGCTATTCGAGAGGATTTCTCTTTGGATCAACTGGCACGGATATATATCAGGGAAGTGGTACGGTTGCATGGAGTACCACTATCTATTGTGTCGGACCGAGATCCAAGATTTACCTCTAAGTTTTGGAAGAGTCTTCAACATGCTCTGAATACTGAACTGAACTTCAGTACGGCCTATCATCCTCAAACTGATGGCCAATCCGAGCGGACTATCCAAACACTTGAGGATATGTTGAGAGCGTGCTCAATGGACTTTAAAGGAGGATGGGATCAACATATTCCCCTAGTTGAGTTCTCTTATAATAATAGTTTCCACTCGAGCATCCAAATGGCACCATATGAAGCCCTGTATGGGAAAAGGTGTAGAACACCGGCATGTTGGGATGAGGTCGGTGAACGTAAGCTGCTTGGACCAGAAATGGTCGAAGAAATGGTGGAGAAGGTGAAAACCATTCAGCAGCATATCAAGGCAGCCCAAAGTCGACAGAAGAGTTATGCAGATAATCGTCGACGAGACCTTGAGTTTAAAGTCGGAGACATGGTGTTTTTACGCATATCTCCGTGGAAGAAGGTCATGAGGTTTGGAAAGAAAGGGAAGTTAAGTCCAAGGTACATCGGCCCATTCGAAATTCTTGATCGTGTTGGGGCTGTGGCCTATCGACTAGCACTTCCACCTACTATGGCCAAGGTGCATGATGTCTTCCATGTATCCCTCTTAAGGAAGTACATACCAGACCCTTCACATGTACTCTCTTCCGAGGTGGTACAATTAGAAGACGATCTTTCTTATGAGGAGCAACCAGTGAAGATCTTAGATCGTAGAGAAAAAGTTCTACGAAATAAGACAATGACCCTCGTCAAGGTGTTGTGGAGAAACCACAAGTTTGAAGAAGCAACTTGGGAGTCGGAGGATATGATGAAGCTAAGTTACCCACATTTGTTTTAGTGTGGAAAAAGGAAAATTTCGAGGGCGAAATTTCTTAAGGGGGGAATGTTGTAACGACCCAAATTTTCATTAATGGAAAATCCCTCTTGATCCAGTTAAATGATTCTTTATGTTTTTATAAGATGTCAACTTCTTTAAGTTTTACGTTAAGATTTGTGACCGTTACTTTTATAGCCGTTGAACAGTGATCATCTGGGTAGTTTAAATATAAGGCTTTAACGAACCAATTTTCTACTCAGACAAAGGAAGCGATGGCCTCATCCAGTAGAATTGCCCCTTACGAAGCCCATTTGTCGGAGCTCGGTAAAGAGGTGGCGTCTTTGGGCTTTGCCCTTGACCAAGCCCAAGCTGAGCTTCATCAAGTCAAGCTCGAACGTGATCGTCTACGGGAAAAATGGAAGTTGATAGAGATTACCACTCGAGCGATGTTATCCGAGCAGCCCCAAGAGTCTGTCACCATCGCGCACCTTACCCTTAGGTCTTATGCGGCTATTTTAAGGGGTTATGTAACAAATAAGTAGAACCATGTTCATGTACATTATTTTTTTTATATATAATAATAAATATAATTTCTAGTCATTTTTGATACTTTGTAATTAGTTTTTAAAGTACAAATGGTGTTTTTAGTTATTATTTAATTAAGAATTATATTTTATTAAATTAAAGGATTTTTGAATTAAATAATATTTTAATAAAATATTATTATTAATATTAAATTAATTAAATATAAATGATCTTATAATTTTATGAATGCAATTAAAATTTTTATTAAGGTTTGAAAGCCATTTCTGTCAAAACCCGTGAATTTTTTTATAAATGTCGGTTTTTATTTTAAAAGTGAAAATTCACATATTTAGAAAATTATTTAGATAAAATAAGTATTATTTTTGGAATCAGGACGTCGAAATTATCCAACGGTGAATTTTTCATAATTTTCTGAGACAGTCAAATTTTTGGGTAAAAATTAAATACCATTTAAATATATAATGTGTTTTATGACATCATAATGACCCAATGGTGATGTAATAAAATACCATAATCCTTATTTTCGGCCAATATATGTTTTATCATTAAAATAATGAGGTTTTGGGTTTGTTTGACTCACTTTTCAAAGCATTAATGGAGCCCTCAAGACTTATTCAACACTTTGCCTTTTTAAATTAATTTCCATGGGAGTGTGACTCACCTCCACATAAGCAACCCTAATTTTTTAATAAGTTCGGACCTTGGCCTTATAAAATATTATTTTCCTCTCTCCCTTTCCAGAAACCATGGGCAAATACCATGGGATGGTTTGTGGTTTGGATTATTTTAATATAAGGGGTCCCAAACCTAAATAATAAAGAATTCTCTCACCTTTCCTATATAAACCCACCCAAGCTCCCACTTCCTCCTCACTCAAAGCCCTTGAAGTTCGTCCAACCTCTGCCCTACTCTCTCTAGAATCCTCTCAAGGTGCCCCAAGCTCCCAAGAAGCCTCTCACAAGCCTCTCTCTAGCCTTTGGAAGCACACTTCCAAGTAAGGGTTTTTCTTCCTTTCTCATTTTTGCCAATTTTCTTTAAGTTGTATTGCCCTTTTAATTTCATTTATGAATGTTGGGGTATGGTTTCGCACCTCTCCCATACTTCCCTCTTATTGTTTGAATGATGGGAGACCCATTTCTCTCTCATTAAATGCCTCCCATGTACACCCGTTACTATGCCGAAATTCCGAAAGGAACCTTTTTCTCCTCTTTTATATTCAAGCAATACTTTTGTATCATGAATCTAAATTCCTTTTCAATTGTTGGGACATGTATCTATATGACCTTCTTACTGTCCATTACATGTAAATATGATGAGGAACCCCTTTCTCTCTCATCAGCCTTTTTTATGAATTCTTATGTCACGCCGTTACGCTGCCGAAATCACACCGATTTTCTAAGCCAATATCATTGTGTAGTGAATACCATGCCCATTTCTCCATCAAGGGTATTCACCTTTGTGCACATTTACTTATTGATTGTAAAGTTTCATGTATGAATTCCACATTCCTTTATCGTGGAATAAATGATTATGTTTTATGAATCCATGTTTTATGATCCATGTGGCACACTTATGCATGAAATGAAATGTTTAAGAAGGGTGCACCCTGATAGCGCTCCAATGCATTGGGTAAAGTATAGTATCATGATACGTCATGTGCAATGAGTGTTGACTCATGCTAATTCAAGTGCAACGAGGGTTTACTCGTGCTTCAAGTGCAATGAGGGTTTACTCATGCTCCATGTGCAATGAGCCTTGGCTCATGCTAATTCAATGTTAAGTGTTGTTGCCACATTTCCATGTTATGATTATCATGCTTTATCATGCCTTTATGTTCATGTCTCTCTTATGCTCTATTGATATGCCTATTGCCTAACATGTATTGTACTCCTCATGTTATTCATTGTTTACTCCCTTACTGGGCTTTATAGCTCACCCTTTTCTTATGCATGTCCTCAGATTATCCCATGCAATGCTAAGTACGAAGGAATGTAGTGGTCATGTAAAGGAAGTTTTCAATAAGGATGTTGTATTTCAAGTTTAAAGTTTTTATGTAATGATCCTAAGCCCCAAAGACACTAAACCTCTCGATCTTCTTTGTTGTATCAAGTGAAGTTTTATGTAATAAAGCATGTTTAAGTTGTAATAAAAAGCAGGGTTGTCATAATAATTATCCTTTCTTTTGAGGATATATTTATAAAGAACCATTTTGTTTTATATGATCCTTGAATTTGAGGCAATTACTGGTTAATACATTTTGGGTTACAAAATGGAAGTTAACAGGTAACCTTTGTGGTTAAAATATGTTATGGTTATTTTTTATGAATTTATCTCTTTTTGAGGAATGTTATAAAATTATATAGTTTTTGAAAAGGGACAACACGCAGACCGTGTGACAACCCGTCGCGTCAGACAAAGTTGTGGGAATCGAACCCACAACCAAAGTGCAACTGGTATTTATCACCTACCACTGGACTACGTGAAGTCCCTGGTTAGTTTGAATGATTCTTTTTAGTTATATGATTTTATGAATTAATAGTAAGTTGATTTTTGGTTATCAATGGAAATGATTAGCCTATCATGGAGGATATTTTATTAGGTTAATTACTTTTCAGTATGAGACTGTAAGAGTATCTCATGTTATTTTGGAGAAAAATGTTAAAATTTATCTTAGTAGACTATGTGATTAAATCCTTCAATGAACTGGGTTTCAATCTTAGTTTGGTTTACTTTGTATAATTTTATGGATAGATGTTCATTGAGTGGTCTTTGTTGAACTTTGGGTTTTGTTTGACAATGTTTGGAGATTAAGAATAGAATTTTTTTATAAAGGATTATCCATTTTGGGTATTATCTGATATCATACTAACCTTTTTGGTTTTAGTTTTGGTTAAGGTATAAAGTCAAGGGATGTATATAGTTCTCTTTTCTGGATTAGGTGATTCTCTAGAAGTTGATTATAGCTCTCTTAATGTGAACAAATCATCCTAAATACTCGTTTTTGGAGAAAATATGAGTTCGTGTAAGAAATCTAGTAAAAGTTGAAAGTCAACATGACAATTAAGAATGCTTCCTTATGTTTTAGTTAAGCTCATAAATAAATTCCTCAATGAAAAGTAACTTAAAAAAATGTTGTCTGTTAATTTTTACTATTGGGGAATCAAATACCGTTTATCCCATCACAAGTTTGTGATTTTCTTGTTGTTCACTTTCTCCTAGACATGTTTACTATCACTCTCCATCAGAACATGACCCCTTGTTTTTTCCTACATATCCCTATTTTCATACTTGGAATCCTAGTATGGGTTAACTCGGGTGACATTTGTACTTCTCTCCCATTCTTTTAAAGATATAGTTTTATTGACTCTTGTTCCGATGTGGGATTTTAAATGAAGCTTCCAAGCCCAATTTTAAAATTGCGAGGATGCAATTCAAAAAAGGGGGGAAGGATGTAACACCCCAGGTAAATAAATAATATGACATTTTCAAATTTATCTATATTTTTGAATAAAATATTAATATTACTTTATAGGGAATGCTATGCTCGAGGGCGTACCCAATTCGCAACAACAAGTTTCTTTGAAATCTTACGTTGCACTCTAATAATAAAATAATATTATTTTAAAAGGTAGTTAACGCCTAGCCATTGTAATGGCGAGAATGAACAGAACTAACTACAAAATGATTATATATGATTGTCAAAAAAATTTACTCTTCTCCAATAAATATTGGAGGCTTAAAATGCAAATGAATCCAATTTTAAGCATAAATCTTCTAATTTTCATTAAAAGGTAGATTAACCGCCTTTTTTTTTGCGAACCCTTTTTGAATATACTTTTGAAAATTTTATATGTTGTATTTGACAAAATACAATCCTTATTTAGAATCTGCACATAAAAATTTACTTTGAGTAAAATTTTCATATTTTTTCGATAAAGATCATTTTCATTGAAAATGTTGCATTTTAATTGAAAACCTCTTTTTAATCTAATTTATTTATATGGATAGATTATATTTTTAATTTTTATTAATGTTTATTTTGAATATATTTTTACCATTTAATCTAATGGTGGTCATTAGAATTAATTTCACTTTGAAATTGGGCTTAAACTAGTGTCAATCTTTTAATAGATATTGTTTCTTAAAAACACGCTATTTGTTTTGAAAGCGGGAATTAATTATTAAATTAATTAATGCAACATATATGTTTTGAATTTTGGAAAATAGAAATCATTTTTGAATTCGGAATATCAAATATAGCTTACGGTGAATTTTTGGTATTTTTCAGAAAAACTTCAATTTTTGATGAATAGTGAAACCACTAAGTGGTAGTTTAAAAACTGATTTTTCGTTTAAATGAAAATTTACCACTTCTGTGATTTTAATATCAAAAATCTGACCTAAATGGTTATCATTAGGATGTAAAATGTGGTTCAATTGGATTAAAATAATGTTTTGGTGAATAGTTACTTTTAAGTTTTTAATCGCGATTAGAGGTAATTAGTGTAATTTAAGGTAAAAATAATGTTTTAATAATATGAAATGACCTATACACATGTCCTACCCTCAGTGGATGTGTCATGTACGACCAAGAAAATATATGTGTCAACTTTGGGACCCCATGGAGCCACTTTGGTTGGAAAATGACATAAATAACTTTTGATTTAAAGTTAAAATTAAAATGTCACAAGCATGCGCTGTTTTACTAAAACAATTTTTAAATGGGGTTATACAAGTCATATTTTTGATTATAAATATTTATTAGAAATATAGAAATATTTCCTAAATCATGATATTTTTTTATAATTTTTAGACATTATATAAATTAAACTATTTATGACAACATGATGATGCAGCGATTACCTCATTAATAAAGGATTTAAATAAAATGAAAAGATAATGTTAAAACTATAACTTACACTTGTCAAAGACCTATTGGATGAGTATATATCGAACCCTTACCACCTTATCCTCAAATTACATCCATTTGGGACCTTTAAAATCTGAAACTCATTTGAAAATAAAGTAACATTTTGTAACTTTCCAAGAGTACCCCTCCTCTCCTCTTATAAAAGGCCCCCACCTCTACCACCTTACCCACACCTCTCAAGCCTTTTTCTCGGAAAACCCCTAATAATTTTGTCTCTTTACATACCTATATTTCTCTTAGAAGCCTCACTTTTGGAAGAAGTTATCCCAAGTAAGCCTTTGATCTCAAATCAACGAGAGATACCTGATTTTAAGGTAATGTCTTCACTTGTGTTCTTTTGTTTTATTTTGCTTCTCCAACCCCCTAAAATCTTTTTATTCATTTATTTTGTAACAAATCCAGTATCCTCAATGTACTAGGATGTTTTTATAAGAATTATTCGAGCTACACTTACACACACCTACATTTAATGGTTAAAGAACATACTGTTTCTGTGGATGGTGAATTTCTGCCTCACGAAACGATGATTGTTCAATATTCATTTAACACCTTCAAAGGTGGCCATTAAGATTTCACTATATTTATATATGATATATAATATTTTTATGTTTTACTTAATCTTATTTATTTTTCATTTATGGAATAACTTTATGGTTTCCATTATGGGTAAACGCGATATCTTCATTTTAGGAAGTGCAGACTACCGCCCCCTCAAAGTTATTTGATTCGTTAATACCATATGTGGTACGTGTAAAGGATAGATTTAATTATATTATATATGATACCATACTGTAATTATAATACTATTATGTATCATTATGTTTTAATTCTATTAAATAAGAAATATAAATGGAAGTAGCGTTCATGCGTACGTACGGCTTACCGTCTCCATGAACGGTGCATTTCATTTCATACCTCTGAATGTTATGTAATATTATAAATGCATGTATATAATGGATATATATGATATATATAATATCTACATAATGATTATAATTCTTGATATAATATATATTTTACAACATGAACAACTTGTAATTATAAAGAGTTTATTTTTGACTCAAGTAGCAATTTTCTACAAAACGACCATTATTAACTTAAATAATTACATAGTGTTCATAGCATGGTATTAAGTGATATAAAAGGAATAATTAACTTGAAAAAGGTTATTAAGAAATTATAAATTAACTCATGTTTATTATTTATTAGGTTAAATAACGATCAAGTCAGGTCGGACCCGAGGTAAGGGATCCTACCCCTCTCTTTCTTTTTAAGTACACTCTTTTATGTCATTCATTTTAAGCTCATATTTCTTATGATTGGGATGTTATTTTATATTACTCTTACTTTAATTTTTATGTTCATATGATTAGAGACCCTATTTTCTATCATCAATCCATTTTGGAAGTTTTAATTGGCGCTGTTAGGCTGCCGAAATTTCGTAAGGGGCTTTTTATCTCACTTTGTGTTTTCGTGAGATTCATGCTACATTTGCCAATATTTCCTTTTGGGTGGTGTATGTACTGTCCATTATTCTAATATTTGTGTAACATAATTTCGTTTATGAGTATTTACATAAATTTTGTATAGTCCTTCTTTCATGGGGTGTACGTTTCAAAAGTTACCCAAATCGGTAAGGGAGTCGTTCACCATCCTCTTTTTAAAAGACTTCTTTTGTTATGTCTTTTAATTTTCATCTTATTATGTGGATATATGTTCTTATATTTCCTTATTGCCGTAAATTTTGTGTCCAAGGGATGAGATACCCTTTATCTCTCTCATCAACTCTTTTACTAAAATTTGATGTGATGTTGTTAGGCTGTCAAGGGAACTTCTTAACCCAATTTCGATTTCATTGGGTTCAACATGTAGTTATTGAATATGTCATCCTTTGAATATGTGTGAATGACCATTGATTATTTTAAACTTAATATCCACTTATATTCGGTGTATTTATATTTTTCACACATAATTATGAGATTGATTTATCCTTAATTTCTGAATACCGTCTTTATAATGGATTTCATCTCCATTTACATTTCCATTGAGACTTCATTGTTGTTATGCACCAATTCACTCTTATATGGTGTATATACTGTACTTTGGAATATTATATCATTAATCCCTTTATTCTCTTGATCTTATAAAGTTTTGATTAAATTTTATTCCTCAATTACTATATTCAAGTGTCTCTCATTTTTTTAAAACCCCTTTAACTAAAATATCATTTTAAATGTTTTAATGATTTATTCTTATAAGTATTCTTCATTAATATCCATGTTTTCAAAATGTTTTTAAGGATTTATTTGTATGGATATTAATGGTTTAAAATTTTAAAAGCTTTAATGTGGTATGGGACACTTTGATTTAAAAATCTCTTTATTAAATGTTTTAAATGGTTTTGAAAATGTTTTTTTAGAATGGAATCATTATTTCAATATCGTAAAATGTTATATTGTTATTGAAATGTGGGAATGTTATATTTCATTTATGCTTAAGTTATGTGCTATGATTATGTTATGGTTCCCGGGCATTGTTATGAAGACGGGTGGTTTCGTGATAAACTAAGGGTAGGTGAGCCCAATATATCTCTCCAATGCATTGGGTAACGCGAAGGAGTTAAACGTTAAGGTTTCTCCGAAGCGATTTAGGGAATATAATGTGATGGATATTTCAAACGTAACCAAGAGGGTTACTCCCTACTTAAGAATGTTATGAATGCCTCAAGTTACCTTTATGTCTTATGATTTCTGTGATTTATTATTGATTTTTTTAGGTATGTTAAAGTTCTTATGTTTTATGGGTAAAGTATGATTTCATTCCTATGTATATATGTACTCATGTTTCCTTTCCATACTTTTTATAACCCTTACTGAGATTTTTATGCTCATCCCAAGGTTTTGAAATGGTTTTCACAGGTCAAGGGAATGGTACATGATATGATGATAGTGTCAGGGAAGTGTCAAGAAAGAATCCATGTTTTATTTTATTTATGTTTCCGTTGATGGGAAAAATGAATACTATCATTTATATAACCACTTTGTTTAAATGTGGAATGTAATTCAAGCTTTATGATCTAATTCTCTAAAACTCTAAACCTGAACAGATCATGAATGTGTAATCTTGTAATAACTCAAGATTAAGTACGGTTTGAGGCTGGGGCCTTATAATTGTTTACATATTTATATATCAAATAATATTTGATCAATTATTTATAAATGAAAAAAAAACTTCTTTAAAAAAAAGAAAATGTTTTTCTGAAAAAAAATTAAATGCGCAGAACAGTGTTTTCTACTAACAAATAAAACAATAACAAATGTTATATTAAATTAAAAAATTTATAATATATTCAATATAATTTTTAATATTCATCCGATATGTTTTTTAAACATTATATAATAAATCCTATTTTACTTATGAGTTATTATAAAAATGAATCTTTGTCCCCTTTTGATGATACACTTATTTAAATGTAGTTATGAAACTTCTATACATTATATTTGAAAAAATAAAATAATTATTTTAAATAAAATTATCAAAATTTAAATTGGTTTAATTTTTGGTATTTTTTTGATAAGTTTCATGTTTTGATGAGTGTTCAAAAATACTACATATTAATTGAAAGTATATTTTTCATCTAAATAATTAATAGTGTTTATTACATTTATAATATATTTTAAAAAATAATTCTCTAAATTTTATATAATTTAATCCAATTTAGTTCATTGGACTAAATATCATATTTAAATTTCATATGAAAGCATTGTGACCTTTTGAACATTTTTACTTAAAAAACTACTTGTTTCGTACCGTATATTGGATTAATTTTTAACTAATTTCTTAGAGTTTTGTGAATTGAATTTTGAAAAATTGATTACATATTTGGAATATTAATTTTTAATATTTTTAAATAGTTCCCTTTTATCGATTGACATTATGAATAGTAAATGTAGTCATTTTTATTAACACAATTAAGGGTAAATTGGGTAATTATGGGTAAATATTATATTTTAAATACTATAAAGCTACCCTAAATCTTTTAATTATTTTTTAATGAGTATTTTTCAGCCTTGATAATTAAATTATTGGTTATTTGACCATTTATGTCCATTATGATGCGAATTTAACCTTTATAATATTTTATTTAAAGAAAAGTCAAAATTTTCATTCTTTTGTTTTTAAGAAGTTATGTTTCTTTAATATAGGGTAATATAGTTGATAAGTTCAACTATAAAAAGTAATTTGAAACATAAAATATCTATATACATCATGTTAGTTTAATTATAATTTATAGTGTAAAATAATTACCTTAAATGGTGACACTATGATGATGCAATTATTGTTTAATTAATGGAAGAATCAAATAAATGATATTAAAAATATTAAAATAAACATAATTGGATATAATTAATTTCATACAAAAATTTTATTGATTAAATTTACATTTTTTTAAAATTTTAAAATATTTGGTTCTTATATATCATGTTTTTATGATATTTTTGAAAACTCAGGAATTGAATAGTGTCAAAATTAACATTAATGATATGTTAAAATATTAAATATTTTATTAAAAGATATAATTTTTTTTAAATATAAAATTCATCCAATTATTTTTATAAGTATTAAAATTTCATCAATGACCCATTTATTGATATTTTATCATTTTATATTAATTATTTTAACCCACAATGTGTAAATGACATGATATCATGGTTAGAGTTAAAAGGGTTAAATAAGTGTTAAAATAAAAATATATGTATTAAAAATTATGAAAAAATGTATAATTATAATTTCATAATTTTATTTTTACCCATAGTAATCAAATATTTTAAACAAATATGTCTTGAGCCATTTGGAATAGAAATGTAAATTATATTAGTTTAATATTTTGAAGAACTCCTAGAGTGACCCATTACTATCCATTAAGAGGGCCCATTTTTCTATTTTATTAACACTTAAAAACCTTTTTATTATTATCCAATGTCTACCCAAATATCCTCCTATAATCATTCCACACATTCTGGAGGCCTTATTTTAGACATAACACCCTTTTTAGAGGTGTTAAGGTGTCAATCAAAGGAGATCATTAGAAGAAGATGTATCATCTTTAATTAAGTGTTTCTATTTTATTTCTTCTAAAAAATCGTTAAAATATTCTTCAACAATTAAGAAATAATAAAACCAATATAATAAACATACCTAGATGTTATAATGTTAATATCATCACCTATATCCATCTCCTTTTCCGTCGTATTAGGATATAATTCATCATATGTGTGTACGGCGGACTACTGCCTTGCGAACCGACGAAATTTATTTTCCATCAACATCTCCCAAAACTGTTTATAAGGTTGGAATTAATGTTTATATATTATGTTCAGAATATATTTATCATTATAAATAATTATATATCATTTACATTATTAACTTTTCCGGCATAAATAATTGATAACTTCTTTCGTGCGTACGTGCGAACTATCACCTCCACAAAGCTATGTGTTTCCTTTTTCATCACCACATCACATGGATGATATATATAAGTATATTTAAATGATTACTATTACATATTTTATATTATTATCATTATATAAATATAAAATTACACTTACATTCTTTCTATAATGTTCATTGAAAAATTGAAACGTAACTCATTCATACATATGACCTACCATCTTGGGGATTATAACATAGTTTATTTTACATAAAATAAAATAATGCTTTGATATAAATGTTTAATTTATATATAAAAATTATAAGAATTTAATGAATATTATTCTTGATATGATTGAATAACTACCACTTTGACAATAGATATCATACAAAAATTATTTTGGACTATAGTACCAAATATCGACAAAAACTATGAGATGAACTTAAATAATTATGTAATAATTTTAACCAGATAATAAGTGATATAAAAGGAATATTAAATATTTAAAATGTTTCTAATAATTTACATAATTATCCTATGTTTATTTTTTAGTATGATAATGATTGTACATGAGGATTCATTCTCAGGGTAAGAAACTATCTTTTAAAAACCCAAATTTAAAGTTCATTTATTAACTATTTTAAAAAAATCAAAGGGAATGTTATATAACTTATGCACCATGAGAGAATTATACCTGATTTATAATGACTTATTAATTTATTTTTTTATTTATACATTTTCATTTGTATTTTATATGAAATTTTTTTCATTATTTTGTTCGCAGTGTTTATATTTTAAAAGTGTTTTTACGAGAAAATGATGTTTTGATATCTAAAAGTTACTTTCTCAAGGTTTTAAACGATTTTTTCAGGTTTTTATTCATGATATGATCCTTTTAAATTATTTAGTATGGTCTTATTCCATTATATCTCAATATATGATGGGTTAATCCCCATTATATCATAATATATGATGGGTTGAGCACCACTATAGGTCAGTCTATGATGGGTGATCCCTATTATAACTCTCCAATGAAATGGGTACTATGGAGATAGAATTTGATCATAAGGTTAATCCTATTGTAAGGGTTAATTTATGAGTTATTTGGTAATTATGTCCTATGTCACCTGCATTGTTTTTCTATGCTTGTTAATAATTTTTTTATGAAAATGGTTTTTAATGGGTTTTCATGTTTTCACATGACTAATAATTTCATCCTTTCTATCCCCTATAGAACATTTATTCTCATCACAAGTTTTAAAAAAAATTAAATAGGGTGTAAGGATGGATAAGAGAATTAAGTATGTAAGGTTGTATGTTATGAAATTTTTTTCATAAAATAGGATCCATTTTTTTATTATAAAATTATTATATCATAAAAATGTATACTATTTTAATAGTATCCATTTTGTATAAATTTGGAATGTTATGTATTAATTATGAACTAATTCTCCAAAAAAAGAAACTTGAATGTGAATTCTAGTTCAAAAGCACTAGAATATGTAATTTTTAAGGTTGGTTTCATACATTTGGTATCAAAGAATGGTTTAGATAAATTTAGAGGTTTGGATGTTCTTTAAACATAAGTCACAAGTCAAATATAATCCCAATGGGTATAATGGTTGAAAGATTCATAGTTATTTTAGATAAATTTAATGAGTTTGAGATTACATGAATAAAGATATTTTAAAATTTATCATCTTTATAAGACTTTATAATATGATTTTAGTGCTCACACTAACCTTTTTGGTTTTAGTAAATGTTTTGATACATTAGGATCCAATGTATAATTGTATGTGATAGAAAATTAGGTGGTTCTTAGAGTATGTAACCTAATGAAATGGAACTGCAATGAGAAATCTTGTGGTTATTCTAAACCAACTACCATGATTAATGTTGAACCACTTAAACCTTGGTGAGTTTTATAATGTATCATATATGATTGAAATGAATCCTTGTCGAAGTTAAGGTAACGAGGAGCATAAAGGTAAATATATTCTATTATATATGTGCCATGGATGTGGAAAGAAACACCTAGGTAAGTGTCTTAATGAGAAATTATTATGATTTAAATGTGGTAAAGTAGGTCATTAATAAATTATATTCTTATATAAAAGGACGTATTCAGTTGACTCCATATAATGGAAAGAAGTTCTTATTTAGTTATCAAGTGATTTTTTTTAATGTACGGAGTATGTTCATTATAAAAATTGATATCTTAGGAAGAAGGGTCATGAATGGGAACAGTAGGACCATTCAAATATCTATTTAAGAATACCTAATTCCATTACAATTGAAGATGTGTAAACTGAAAATGACATATGAAAGGTATGAATTATTTCTCAGTTCATGTTTTAACATTATTAAATATTAGGATATGATATATATTTTTTATAGGAAATAATTATTAAGTAATAAAGAGTAAAGGAATATTTATGGGATTATGAATAATGATGAATGATAAATATGTATGAATATAAGTAATTCAAGAGTTATATTAAGTCTAAGTATGATGAAATGTTTAAAATTATTAATTCTATTTTGATTATGGTATTACATTGGAAGACTTTTTTGGTTATCGTATATGTAAACCTTAAGTTTTTTATGTGAAAATGTTATTTAAGGAATAATTATCATTTCTTTTTTGGAAATAATTAATTGTTATGGATAACCTTTATGGTTTATATGATCTTTTATTTTGAGGTAATTATGTGATATTAATGTTTTGGACTCAAAATTAGAGGTACATGATAACATTTAGGTTAAAACTTTTTATGGTTATTTTTTATGATTTTATCATATTTTTGGAATGATATAATAATTATATAGTTTTATAAATATGATAAATAAAAGGATGAGTAAAAACCTATCACATCTAACAAGGTAGCGTTAATCGAACAAACAACTGAAGGGTGACATGGGTACATCACTTCCAACTAGCCTGCATGAATTGTTTATCAGTATGATTTTTTATTTTAAGTTAATTGATTCGATGGATGAATAATAAGTTGAATTTGGGATTATCTATTTTTTCAAATACATAACCTTGGTATTGGTAAATGATTTATTTATTAATGATTAATTTTAATTCTCACGATGTTTACTACTTTTGGAATCCTTTTATGATTAAGGTAAATTGAGTACTACTAGATTTTATTGTGGATTTATGGTGATTAATGTTATTTATGTAAATTGTTATCATAATTTGAATATTATTAGAGGAATTACTTTTTAGTATAACAATTCATGAGTAATTGATGTTATTTGAATATAATTATTAACATTTATCTTGAAAGACTATGTGATAAAATACTTATGGATTTTGGGTTTAAATTTCAGTTAGAATTTTTTCAAAGATTTGTATGGACTGTTATTTATCTAATGTTCTATTTTGAACATTGGGTATTACTACTGAATTTTGGATATAGACTTAGTTTTTAATCATAAAATGGTTTATTATTTTTAAAGATTTATATTATCTTGTACTAACCATTTTGGTTTTGGTTAATATTTCCTGATAAGAGAAATAAACATTTAATCTTTTTTTGACTATATGATTACCTAGAAGTTGATTCTAGTGCTTAAGATATGAAAAATCCCTCTTGAATACTCATTGTTTGGAGAAAAAGATGAGTTTGTTGTGGAAATTGATTAAAGGATGAATATATACATTTCACATAAGTATATTTCCTTATGTTCATAGTATATGTTGTAAAAATTCCTCAAATATATGAAAATAATCTTGAAACAATAATGTAATCCTTTAACATTTATTAATAGGTAATAAATTATCTTTCTACCAATAAAAAACATATGGTTTTTTAACTGATAACTTTCTCATGAGCAGATTCTCTATCACTCTCCATCATAACATGATAGTTTGTTTTTTCTTCTATGTCCATGTTTTTCTTCATGGAACCCTAGTTTTTGTTATCTCAGGTGATCTTTACACTTACCTTTCTTTATTTTAATGGGGAAGTTTCATTTATTCTATTTCTGAAGTATGATTTCAAAAGAGGTATTTTGAACATTCAAACCACTAGATTTTTATACCGAGTTCAAATTTAGTGGACTGGGATAATTAAAGGAGGGGATAATGTAACATCTTTATTTCATAAAACGAAACACTATGTTCGATAGCATACATGATATGCCACATGGATCAAATAAGAACAACTAAATATTATTATTTAAATTATACCATTATAACATATCCATTAGAATGGATGGTATTAAAATGATTAAAAAAATTATTATATTATGGTTTATACATTAATATATAATAAAAGCGTTAATCAATTAATAAAAAATCAAAATAAAACCATTTTTTAAATAAAAGGAAATGTTTTTTATGAATCCCTTTTTAAATGTGCACAAGTGTGTTTTATAAAAATAGATAAACAAATAAATAGTTTTGTATTATATTAAATAAATTTTAAACACGTTTAATATAATTTTTAATATTCATCATATGAGTTTTCTATACATGAGATAAGAACAAATCCAATTTTACTCATGTATTATTCTAAAAAGGTAGTTTTCCTACCTTTTGAGGGAACACTTGTTTTATCTCTAGTTTTTTAATATTTTAAAAATTATATTTTGAAAATATAAACATTTTATTTTAGATAAGAATAGAAAAATTTCCTTTGGATTATTTTTTTGTATTTTTTTTATAATGATCATGTTTTTGTAAATTTTGAAAAATACTACATTTTAATTGAAATCATTTTTTGCATATAAATAATTTATAGTCTTAAATTATATTTTTAAGTGATTTTAAAGTATAATTTTTAAATTATATATTATTTAATAAAATCTTGTTCATTTTAATTAATTTCATATTGAAATTTGATATAAAAACATTTTGAATTTTGGAACATTTCTTCTTTACAAACTAGTTATTTCATCCCATCCACATGATTAATGTTTAATTAATTTCTATATGTTTTTTGAATTGAATATTTGAAAAATATATTCCATATGTAGAATCATATTATAGTTTTTTTAAATTGAACCCTTTTATTTTTTTAACATTATGAATAGTAACTTTAGTAATTTTTATCAATATGGATAAGGGTAAATTGAGTAATTAAGAGTAAAAATAATATTTTAATTATTAGAAAATTACTGTAATAGTATTCCTAATTTTATTGGATGAGTGTATTTTGTCCCTAAGTATTAAAGGCTTTGTTATGTGACCATTTATGGTCATTTGGATTATAATTTAACCTCTATATTATATTATTCAAATAAAATTCAAACATTTAATACTTTTGCTTATAACAAGATAAATATTTTTAATGTGTGGTTATTTAGGTGACATGTTCGACTTTAAATAGTAATTTAAAATTTGAAATATATATCTACATCAAGGTAATTTATTTATAATATTTAGTGGTAAAATAGTTTCCTTAAATGAAAACCTAATGTTGATTGAGTAATTATTTAATTATATGAGGGTGGTTGTGGACAACTTGATAGACCACAAAGCACTGTGAAATGCCCCTCTATTGGAACTCCACGATTACATAGCCATTGATGTTGGTCGTCATGTTCCCTCCCCCATCCATGGGGGGGATCCCTTATTCCACCTCCATCGCTCGCCCCCCTCCATTCATTATCTTCTCCAACCCAGATCTTCTCCCACCCTTCCCTATGGTCGATCATTTTCCCAAAGTGGAAAACCACTTCAATTGATTCCAACTAAATTTAATTTCGACGGAGGAGTTCACAGAGGCTTCAATATTGTTAAATATGACTTTGGTTACATGTTCCACTTGTCGTAACCCTTTGGTGGATGTTTTTTATTGTTTTGTCTCTAGGTCCCGGGGATTGTCCAATGCGTGATTTTCAGCCTCCTTGACTGGCATCGTATAATAATCCATTTCTCCACAGATGATGATTTGATTTTGGCTTGGTATTCAGCTCTTTGCATCTGCCAGTAATCTCATTTCATTATCTTCCAATGGTTTTGTGATATTCACATGAACCATGATTC
Organism: Viscum album; assembly: GCA_963277665.1. NCBI lineage: Eukaryota > Viridiplantae > Streptophyta > Magnoliopsida > Santalales > Viscaceae > Viscum > Viscum album. The sequence continues at coordinate 227,959,612 of OY728167.1, read as the reverse complement.
TCCATTGATGAAAATATTGGTAAGTATCCCTAACCCCCCCTTACCTTTAATAATAAATCTATTTTATGTATGATATGCAATTTTAAAGGCCGTTTTTGTGCATGGATAAGAGAACCAATGTGGTGAGTCAACCTGTTTCACCTCTCATATGTGTGGAGATCGATGTTTTCAAACCTCTATTTGACTGGCTGCAGATCTCAATTGGTCATGATTTTCGGTATAAGAAGTGGGTTCCTTCGAATTGTGGTCCAATTTTCACTCGTCGTGCAATATTCTGGGTCACTTGGACACTTACTTCCATCGAGAGTATAGTGGTGAGAAATAGGTGGAGGATGTGGCTCCACACATTTTATGCCGAATTCTAATCCATGTTCTAAGGATCAGAGATTTAAGGATGTTTTGTCAATACTTCTTCATGATCTGGGTGCTCCCAAGGTTATAGAACCGGCGAAAGAAGTCTGTTCCCTATGATTTCTCACTATTTTTCTAAAAATGTTCAGAATGGAGGATGTGTACACGCTTTGGTGAATGGTCAACAATCAAATCACGGTGGTGATGTTTCTCATGTTGATGTTAGGTTGCTTAATGAGGTGCATGCCTCTTTGATGAATGAGATAATGCCCCTGAGCTGATGAGTTCTTGATTCATATATGGTTCCAAAGTCTATTCTTATACATAATCGCTTCTTGAATATGAATGAGGAGGAAATGGAAAATTTGGATCATGAGGAATATAAAACTTCCCTACCAAATTGGAAGTGAAAGTAGGTAAAAATACATTCATATTATGAGAAGTAATGTGAAACTGATTGGGTCTCCCAGCTATGTTTAGTCATTGAGCATGAGGCTTTGGTTCGACCAAAATCGATGAATGGTAAACAAGGGATTCTATTGAATGGAAACATTTTTGTTCCCAAGGAGGGGAAATCGAAAACTCATAAATATTACTTTAATAATCCAATTATAATAGTAACTATATCTCTATGTAAGGTAATGTGCAATGGATTAGAGGTCAAATCTGGAGAAGATTCTGTGTATCAAGGTGTCGAATCAGTTTCTATTAACACGAGTAAGGATACTCCTTCTGAGTATTGGAAATTTCCTACAGCTTGTGATGCGGTGATGGATAGTTCTCTGCGGGAGTCAACCTTAGTTAGGTAGGGAGGGAATTTGGGAGTAGGGAATGAGGCACACATGCATATGGATCTAATTTAAAATGTGGGGTAGCTGAGGTTATCACGTTAAGAAGCTATAATTGTTCAAGCTCTATTAGAGATTTGAGTTGACCCATAGTAGGTTGCTGATTCCAAGACCACAGATAAATTAGGGGATATTCTTATGAACACTAAGGAAGAGATGTTGGAATAGATATTGATCATTCATGCTTTTAATGAGGACGCTAAAAGGATGAACGGGAGACCAATCCAAATGGAAACCAACAAGAAGCATGGACATTGGATTGAAATGAAAAATTAATTAATAACATAGGATTAAATGATAAGAAGATATTAGTATAGAATTTCTTGCAAGCATGGTACAACCTCGATTCTCAATTCAAAGAGACTGTTAAAGACAAACAAGATAAAAAGGTATCATATTCATCTTAGATATTATTTATGGAAGTCATGTATAGTAGTCTTATTCTTTTTTTAATAATGTGTGTATCTTTAATAGTTTTTTATGTATTTTTTACATAAGGTGTCTATCTTTTTTCTCATAATTTTTTAAACTAATTTTAATATGAGGTATTGTTTAATTAATTTAAGAATAAAATAAATTATATTAAATATATTAAAATAAATATTATTGGATATAATTAATTTCATAAAAAATATTCAATATGGTTTTGACATGTTAATGATATGTTAAAAGTGTTTGTTTGGATATATCATGTTTTTATTCTATTTTTGAAAAGTCAAGTATTAAATAATGTCAAATAGTCATTAATTATATTTTAAAAGATACAATATTTTATTAAATAAAATAAAATTAATGAAAATATAAAATTTGGCTAAATTATTTGTATAAGGTTTAAAATTTCATAAATTACTCATTTATTAGTCGTTTTTTATTTTATAGTAATTATATTAAACCCCAATGTGTAAATTATATGATAGAATGGTAAGTGTTAAAGGGGTTAAATTAAGGTAAAACAAAATGAAAAGGATTAAAAAATTAGCAAAACATGTCTACTTTTCATTTGATGATTTTATTTAGATCTATAATTATCCTGTCTTATAAATAAATCTATTTAGATCCATTTAGAGTAGAAATGTAATTTATATTAATTTCATATTCTAAAGAATTCCATGAGTTCCCATCCACTCTCTTTTAAGGGGGAACCCCGTATTCTCTTCTCTTCACACTTAAAAACCTATTTGGTTTGGACAATATCAACCCAAAATACTTTCTATAATATCTCCCCACATTCAAGAGGGATTAATTTTTTTGTAGAACACCCATTTCATTAGGTTTGAAGGTGTTAATTAAAGGAGATCGTCCGAATAAGAGGTATCATTTTTAATCAAGTGTTTCTATTTTATTTCTTCTTCCACATCCTTAAAATATTATTCAACCATGATGAGATAATAAATCTATTATAACCAATATACCAATATTTTATTCTGTTACTATCATCACCTATTCCCATATCCTTTTACATTAAATAGGAAAAGAATTTATCGTCCGTGTGTAAGACGGGCCACCACCTCACAAACCGATGAAAATCACTTTCCATCATCATCTCCAAATATTGGTTATAATGATCGAAATAAAATATATATATATATTCAAGAAATATTTATAATTATAAAATAATAATATATCATTTATGTCCTTAACTTTCTATGCATAGAAATATTATAATGTAGTTTGTGCGTACGTGTAAACTATCACCTCCATGAAGAGATTTGATTCATTTTTCATCAACACATCACATGGAAGATATATATAAAAATATTTAAATGAATAATATTATATTAATGATATTATGATTATTATATAATGTTAAAAAGGTACTTACATTCTGTCCATAATGATGATTGAAAAATGGAAATGTTACTCTTGCGTACATACGATCTACCGTCTCCATGATTATAATATAGGTCATTTTTCAAAACCATAATAAATGGTTTGATTTAAAAGTATAATTGATACGTAAAAATTATAATCATGTCATTAATATTATTTTTTATTTGATAGAATAATGAACACTTTGATTATATATATCATACCAATGTTATTTTGGTCCCAAGTACCGAATATCAACAAAACGTATGACATGCTCTTATGTAATTAATTAATGTTTATATATTTGTAATAAATGATATAAAATGATTAATAAACTTTTAAAATTGTCCCAATAAATTAAATAATTAAGATATTTTTATTATTCAGGAAGACAAAGATCTTATGTGATGATTCAGACTCAGGGTAAGGGACTCTCTTTTAGAAACCCCTATTTCAAGATCCCTTTTAAACTCTTTTTACAAAACTAAAAGGAAATGTTTTTTGAAATTATATAACATGAGTGTTTTCTCCAACTTTCATGATTAATTAATAATTTAATGTTTTCTTTATAAATTTTCATAGTTATTTTCTAATAAAAAGGTTTCATTATTATGTGCGCGGTTTTTATATCTTAAAAGTGATTTTCACAAGAAAAAGTTATTTTGATATCTGAAAGTGTTTTGATCATGGGTTTAAAAGATATTTAGAGGATTTTATTCATGATATTTTTCTTGGATAATTTTTATTATAGGTTTATCCTCGTATAAATCAATATGAGATGGGTCGAGATGCATTATATCTCACCACATGATAGGTTGAGCCCCATTATAGCTCAAGATATGATGGTTGAGTGCCATTATATCTCTTCAATGAATTGGGTACACCAGATATGGAAGTCGACAATAAGTTTATCCCATTTTTAATTTTTAATCTATGATTGATATGGTTTTGATTTCCCAAGGAACCTGTATGAATTTTCTTCGAATGCTAATGAGTTTTTATGAAAACGGTATTTAATGGGTTTTATTATTTTCACAGGACTAATAATTTCCTTATTTATACAAATTATTGATATTTTGTACTCATCCTTTGTTTAAAATGTTTTTAACATGGTATTTGTAAGGGTAAGATAAAGAAGGAAATGTTAGTTTTATGTTATGAATATTGTTCATAAAAAAGTAATCCATGTTTTATTTTAAGAAGTTTTTTACTGGAACAAATGGATAATGTTTTAGTAGTGTCCACTTTGTATAAATGTGGAATGTTATGTATGAATTATGATAAAATTATATAAAACTGTAAACTAAAAAATCCTAGAGTGTGAATTCTTGTTCAAAAACATGTGAATATGTAATGTTTAATTCCATTTCCTTACTATAATAAAGGGTGAGATCAAATATTCAATAAAGGTGAACATAAATGATAACAAAAAAGATCATAAGTTAGAATAATATGGGCATATATAATATTGAAAAAATATTACAAAAAATAATTCAACAATATAATGACTCTAAATACATAATATATCAATGGATAATAATGGAAATTAAAAGATCACTTGTATAATAATTAATGCTTCCTTATAGATGAAATTCATAATGAAAAATTAAAAATTAAATTCCCTAAGGAAAGTAATAATGATCTTAGAAAAAATGATCTTACCGTTAAGGCCATGTATATAGGAATTATTTTTCTCATTTCAATAATACACAAAATTACCAAAGAAAATTTATCTCATGATACCCATCGATGCATTGAAGGGATAACGTGTCCCCAAATCATAACTACATAAGTCTAATGCATTCATCATATGATGTTATGAATAATCTATACATAACAAACATCCCTTAGTAATTAATGAAAAGTCATATTGGAATAACATGTATATAGATTTTTAATATTTCCCCAATCAATAAATAGAATATCTTTCTATGTAAGAATTATAAGGGTTGGTGTCCTAAGAACCAATTGTTTTGTACTTTGATTACATGAATGTTCACATATTATATATTGTCAATTGTTCTGCATGACTATAATATAATATTGTCTTGGAATATTTGTTGCATTGAAAAGGTCTGGTAGATCCCCACTATGATGAGAACCTTGAAATGATATAACAATATTCTTAAATAAAGTTCCACAGTTGGATGAAATACTATGATATGACACATTGTATATAGACTTTCATATGCTAGTACTCCTAAGAAGACGAGACTCTATCTCATGGATTTCGCACTTGGTAATCTCCAAGATGGGAGATTATGAGAACAGACCCGCCAGTAGCAATTCCGCATGTCTTGGTGTCATCAGAAATTGCTATCTACAAGCGTGTGTAACGGTCCTTGGACTAGAATATTATCATTAACTCTTGTCATGACTTGCACACTTAGATTTACTAACAAAAACCATCACGCAGACTGTTGGCGGGAAGTAGGGTATGTTGGGTGTGTCACGAGTGAAATGTTGTCAATGGATAAGTCATGGAAGGATTTGTCCCTAAAATTTATGGAAGTTGATATCTCGACCCTTTAATTGAAATAGAACCGTCGCATTAAATTCCATGGTCATGGTGTAAACGACGAGTTTATTTCAGGAAGTCAAAGAATGACGGATCAAGCATATAGGTTTATGACACTACCATGAAACCTGCTTGATGAGATATCGAGAAAAAGAGATTAAATTACACATGAAGAATTCATAAGAGGTGATACGTCAATACGGCGTCAACTTCTTTCCCTTGGGTGCCTTGACCCGTTGCTAGATAGTAATCTTGGACTATAGGCTAGCTCACCTAATGCCAACAAGAAAGAGGCCTAGAGGGTCACACACTAAGTGTATTCAAGTATCTCAAGTAGAATAAAGATTATTCCTGTACATGGTTTAATAATTATTCCGGGAATCCTAAATCATTTTAATGATGCAGTAAGAAAGAAATGAAAAATAAGATATAAACACCATGTATTAAAGATTACACGCCGTGTAGTTTTCAGGGAAAACAAGTACACGCCGTGTATTGATAATTACACACCGTGTAGTTTTATTTATGGAAAGGAAATGAATAAATGAAAACAAGATATACACGCAGTGTACCTTGAATGTACACGCTGTATAGTTTTCAATGAAAAACAAGTACACACCGTGTAATTATTAATACATGCCGTGTAGTTTTTCTAGTCGGGATTTGGAGGATATAATATTTTTTTATTAAATGATATTTATTATAATCCGCATGAGCGCATGTCAAGGAATTAATTATTCAACATGGGGGTTTTCAATAAGAGTTAATGAAATAAATAAAACGCGTAACGCATTTATTTATTGCCATAACTCTAAAACCTCAAACCAGATTATAAATATCCTCACAACCCCAACTCTTTTCCTACACACAAGAGAATCATTGGGCACAACATCTTTGGAGAATTCCTTCAAGGCCGAAAGAACCTCCTCCTCCAAGAACTCTCTCAAGATCGAGAGAGATCCTCCTCTATCGGATCAAGATGATCTAAAGCGGACAATGCAAGCAAAGGTTTCTCCACACTAGCACCCAGAGAATCTTTTGGAGACGTCCCAAGATACGAGGTACACGTGTGGATCGCCGCTAGAGTAAGTCTACACATGGCTTCTCCGACGCAACGACAAATCACACCGGAACGTGATCAAGAACATCAATGAAGAAAGAACAACCAAAAGGTATTTCTTTTAAATTGATTAAATTAATTATAATCAACCTGTAACAATCCTACTTTGTGGTTCTAGGACTTTCCTTTTCTTTGTCCATTTCTGTGATTCGATCCATGGAGACTGGCGTTTATCATCATATTGATCCCGGATTGATCATTGTTCATGACAAAAATCCAAGGGGGCATATCCACCCACACGCTTCCACTATGCCCAGAACCATCAATTGGTATCAGAGGGAGGTTACAACGTTGATTATAGTTATTTAATTTTCATTGATAATTTACGCATTTATATTTGATTCAATTTGAAATAAATCATTCTATAAATATTAATAAACAAGATCAATTATTCATCCTTCGTTTCTCGATTCATATCACAGAAACAACCATTTAATTTTAATTTTTGATTAAAATAAAAACGAGGAACTCATCCATAGGAGCTGCTCTTTCTGTCTGTACAACACGGGATTACACGGCATGTAATTAAAACTACACGCCATGTACTTAGGTTCAATGAACCGGCACTGCTCCGCCAAACCACGCCGTGTAAATTGAATATTCCTAAGTATTATTCACGCTGTGTTGACTAGAATTGAATATCATGTGGAACTGGAATATACGACGTGTATTTTGAGAAATACACTGTGTAGTCCGTTCCGGCCCAGGTGAAACCGTGTACAAAGATAAGTCGTATACCTCGTACCCGGGATCGCCATGCCGGTTACCATGTATCAAGGAAGTACACGCCATGTATGATTCATCTACAGGTCGTGTACTCCAAAATTTCCAGAGTACAGAGAACACGCCAAAGCCCCCAGCGTGAACTTTGGATAAAAGGTGAAAAGAAATACACACCGTGTAATTATAAACTACACACTGTGTACTTTCCATAAATGGAATTTCACAAGGTTTCCTCCAATGTACAAAGACCCGTATAAGGAATATGGATGAGAAGAATCTCAAGGAAATTCAGAAAGAATTTTAAGATAAAGAATTGATTAATTATAAGATCGTATTTAAATGAATTCGAGCGCGACATATCATAAATGAAAGAATGATTAAAAGAATTTGAATTCTAAATATGTGTAAATGTTGTTGCATGATATGGATGATCATGAGCTAGACCAAAGACCCTTTGTATCTGTATGGTTTCATTTAAATTTATTTAATTTAAATTTGTTGGCCTGCGAGCCTTCTTCCAATAAAATGTAGGGCCTGCGTGCCCATGGTTTCTTTAATGTAAACCCATGTAATGGAGGATCTCCCAATCCAAATGAGACGGTTAAAATCCCAAAGCCAAGGAGAAACTGACGCAAGAAGATACAGAGGTGGACAAGTGGGAGCTGCAAAACACGAACCACCGGGTTCAAGGTGTTTTCCCTAGGTCAGGGTTAGACTATCAAACTGCTAGATAAGCTCACCAATAGAAGCTCATGATCTTTCCATATTATTTTATTTCTGTCCAAATTTGATGGTTTATTTATTATGTATGTGTTGTCGCGATCACATAGTTAATAAAATGAACAGGCATGAAAAGATGGAATAAAATAAAAACTAGACTGTGCGTAAACATTATCATAACATGGTTAATCACTTATTCAAGAATCAATTAATATTAACAACCATGTGATAATGAAAAACTACGCATAAAGGATTAAAATCCCTCAATACCATATTAAGTCAGACTTAGCCTTCTGTTACCTGATTAAGGGAAATAATCAATAAAACTATGTGTTTGACCAACCCTTGTTGGGACACATACTTTTATAAAGGAAGACCTTATGAAAGGTTTCAGGTTGACTTAACCATATTACATCTAGAAAAGTAGCCCTTGCTAGACTTGATGTAATATTGGAGGCAGGAGTTGAGGAAATCTAAGTCTGGATTTCAGGATTGGGGAGTCCACTCAACAGATCAAGGAACTGTAAGCTCATAGTTGGGAAAGACCTGCCTACCTAAATACCTTCAAATAGCATGACCAACCCTTGGTGGGGTTATGTGAAGGAGAATATGGATCCTTGCCACTAGAATGTCAAAGCAACTAGACATTCCGAGTTCAATGGTGAGGGCCATTGGGACATGATAAAATAGTGGGAGAATTAATTAATTAATTAATTATTTCTAATAAAATTTAATCAAGAAGGTACTAATAAATATGACGTTTTAAATTTTAGAATCAAGATGAAAAACTCGTCAACCACCTTTTCTCTGCGATCAATTCTGGATAAAGACAATATCCTCACCGGCAGTAACTTTCAAGAATGGTTTAGGTGCCTTCGGGTTATCCCACGCCATAAACGAAAGTTTTACATGCTGGAGTCCTCGGGTCCTGATTCTCCTTCCCCAGGGGCGAGTGATGAAGATTTCCTGGTCTATGATCAAAATTTTAATGATGCTCTCGACGTTCAGTGTTTGATGCTGTCATCTATGTCTAGTGAGCTCATGAAGTCTCATGAAGACATGGATGCCTATGGCATGCTCGAGCACCTCCATGGTCTATACCAGGAGAGATCAAGAAAGGAAATGTTTGAGATCTCCAAGGCTCTATTCCATAGCAAGCTTGGAGAGGGTGCCCCATCTTGGCCTCATGTAGTCAAGATCATTGGCTACATTGAGCGCTTGGAGTTTCTAGGGTTTAAATTCCCTGAAGAACTGGGCACCGATCTCAATCTTACATCACTCCCCCAGAGCTTCTTGAACTTTGTTGTGAAATTCAACATGAACAACATTGGGAAGTCTCTGTCTGATCTTCATATCTTTATTCGCCATGTGGACATTGACATGAATCGTGAAAATCCATTTGTCCTCAGGGTGAATAAAAGTAAAGGGAAGGAAAAAAGCATTATGCCCAAATATTTTTCAAGGCCTTCCAAGAAAGGGAAGATCAAAGGGGAGGCATAGGAACAGGATGTTGTTTCTTTCGCATGTGGCAAGAAGGGAAACTGGAAGAAAAACTGCACCCAGCCAAGGAAGCAAGGGGAAGCTTCAGGTGCGTTTGTTATCAAATGCAATCTATCTATTTCTAGTAATTGGGTATTATATACTGCTTGTGGTGCTCACATCTGTATCCAAATACAGGAACCAAGTAGATTCAGGAAGATTGATCGAGGGGAGGTAGATCTACAAGCAGCCAACAGATCCAGACTTGTTGTAGTAGCTATCGGGGACTACCACCTCACATTGCCTACTGGGATGGTCTTGGTTTTTAAAGGTTATTGTTATGTTCCTTCTGTTACTAATAACATTATTTCAGTATACAGATTAGATACTAATGGATTCATGTTCATGTTTTGAAATGAATGCTGCTAATTTTATAAAGATAGCATTTGTTTTTTAAGGACCATTTATATAATGACCATTATGTGTTAGGCTACACAAACCATGTAATGGAAATCGAGGACAATGTTAATTCACATGACTCATACCACACCCAACTTTGGAATCACCAGCTAGGTCATTTCAATGAGAAACGTTTGAAAAAATTACATCAAGATGGGTATTTAGATTATTTTGAACTAAAAACACTTGGTGTATGTCATGTGTGTCTGCAAGGCAAAACAGACAAAGCCCCATTTAGTGGGAAAGGTAAAAGAGCTTAAGAGCTTCTAGAATTAGTTCACACAGATGTGTGTGGGCCATTTCCAATTGAGGCAAGGGGTGGTTTCTCATACTTCATAACTTTTATTGATGATTTTAGTAGATATGGATATATCTACTTAATGAGGTATAAGTAAGATTCTTTTGATTGGTTCAAAGAATACAAGAATGAAGTTGAGAACCAGATTGGTATGAAGATTAAGAAATTCTGCTCAGACATAAGAGGAGAATATCTTAATCGGGACTTCATTGATTTCTTATGGGTGTTTGGGATTCTATCTCAACTATCTCCTCCTTACACACTGTAGTGGAATGGTGTAAGTGAAAGGAGGAACCGCACCCTGTTGGACATGGTGAGATCAATGATGAGTCATGTGAGTCTTCCATTATCCTTTTAGGGATATGAATTACTAACAGCAGCACACATACTAAACCAAGTATCAACTAAATTGATAAATGTTATTTCATACGAGTTACGGAGTGGATGCAGAGCCATGTTATCGATTTTACATGTGTGGGGTAGCGAAGCATTTTTTAAGGCCTATTCAGGTAACACAATTGCACCCTGAGGCACAAAGTGTATCTTTATAGGATATCCCAAGGAAACAAGGGGATATTACAAATACAACCCCTCAGACAAAAAGGTTACAGTGGCAAGACACGCCATATTCCTTGAGAGGGTGCACATCTCCAAAAGAGATAGTGGGAGTGAGATAGACTTCGATGAAGTCAAGGATCAAGATACACAGGAGTTGGTACAAGAACAGATTCCACAAAGCCCCGTGGAAGAACAATCTGTTCCAGAGACACTAGAACTGCATAGGAGCATGAGAGAGGTGAGAGAACCAAAACGATATGGTTTTCTTTTAACCGAGGATGGTGACTCATTATTGGTTGACAATGACAATTCTCTTACCTACAAGGAAGTAGTTGAAGGCACAGACGTTGCCAAGTGGCAAGAATCCTTGAATTCTGAAATGGATTCCATGTACCAAAACCAAGTCTGGATTTTGGTAGATCTTCCAGTTGATGTAAAGCCTATTGGAAATAAATGGGTATTCAAGAAGAAACTTTACATGGAGGGGAAAGTCAGAACCTATAAGGCACGACCAGTTGCAAAAGTTTTTAGAAAGCGTCAAGGAATTGACTCTGATGAAACCTTTTAACTGGTTGCGATGCTGAAAAAGCATTCCTTAACAGGAACCTCCAGGAAGATGTCTACATGACACAAACTGAAGGTTTTGTGACTCAAAAGGAAGCCAACAAGGTATGCAAGTTGGAAAAATTCATTTATGGATTAAAGTAAGCATCAAGGTCATGGAACAATCATTTTGATGAAGTTGAATTGGAATTTGGCTTTGTTAAGAATGAATGTGAGCCTTGTGTCTACAAGAGGTTTGGTGGAAGTGCAGTCATTTTCCTAATAGTATATGTTGATGACATATTACTAATTGGAAATGAAGTACCAGTCGTACAGTCAGTTAAGGCATGGTTGCATAAATGCTTTTCCATGAAAGACATGGGCGAGGCAGCATATATTCTTGGGATCAAGATCGATTGTGACAGATCCAAGAGAATGTTGGGCCTGAGTCAAAGTACATACATTGACAAGATACTGAAGAGATTCAGTATGGAACAGTCCAAGAGGGGATTGTTTCCAGTGTCCCATGGAATTCATCTTTCCAAGAAAATGTGTCCTTAGAAACATGAGGAAAGAAATAAAATGTAAAGGATCCCTAATGCATCCACGATTAGGTCAGTCATGTATGTTATGCTATTTACGAGGCTAGATGTTTCTTACGCATTAAGTGCAGTATGCAGCTATCAAGCTGATCCAGGAGACCGTCATTAGATGGAAGTCAATACTATCATTAAGTATCTTAAGAGTACTAAGGATATGTTCCAAGTATATGGAGGAGATGGGGAACTAGTCATCATAGGACATGTAGGTGCTAGTTTCCAGACTGATCAAGATGACATGAAGTCGAAGACTAGATACATCTTCAGTTTGAATGGAGGTGCAGTGAGCTGGAAGTGCTCATAGAAAAGTGTGGTGGCAGATTTTATAGCAGAGTCCGAGTATATCGCAGCTTCTGAGGTAGCTAATGAAGCATTATGGATGTGAAGATTCATCCAAGAGCTGGATGTAGTATCGAGTAGTAAAGATCCTATCACACTATTGTGATAATACTATAGCGGTGGCACTTGCTAAAGAGCCAAGGTCACATCAGCGGACAATGAACATACTACGGAAGTATAATCCCTTGAGGGATATTTCTTAGAGAGGTGAAGTTGCAGTGAGCAGTATTTCCACGGATGACAATGTGGAGTACCCCTTGACTAAAGCCTTGACTCACCAGAAACATGATCATCATGTGAGGTCTAGCGGACTAAAAGTCTTACTCATTTGGCTCTAGTCCAAGTGGGAGTTTGTAAGGGTTGGTGTCTTGAGAACCAACTGTTTTGTACTTTGATTACATGAATGTTCACTTATTATATATTTTTCATTGTTCTGCATGACTATAATATAATAATGTCTTCGAATATTTGTTGCATTGATAAGGTCATGGAAGATCCCCGCTATGATGAGAACCATGAAATGATATAACAATATTCTTAAATAATGTTCTACGGTTGGATGACATATTATGATAGGACACATAGTATACAAACTGTCATGCGCTAGTACTCGTAAGAAGACGAGACTCTCTCTCATGGAGTTCGCACTTGGTAATCTCCAAGATTGGAGATTATGAGAACAGACCTGCCAATAGCAATTCTGCATGTCTTGGTGTCATCATACATTGCTATCTATGAGCGTGTGTAAAGTTCCTTAGACTAGAAGAATATCATTAACTCGTGTCATGAATCGCGCACTTAGATTTACTGACAAAAACCGTCACGCAGACAGTTGGCGGGAATTAGGGTATGTTGGGTGCGTCACGATTGACATGTTGTTAATGGATAAGTCGAGGAAGGAGTTTTCCCTTCCATTTATGGAAGTTGATAACTCGGCCCTTTGATTGAAATAGAACTGTCACATTAAATTCCATGGCCATGGTGTAAACGACGAGTTTATTTCAGGAATTCAAAGAATGATGGATCAAGCATATAGTTTTATGACACTGCCATGAAACCTAATTGATGAGATATCGAGACAAAGGGATTAAATTACACAGTAATCATTCATAAGAGGTGATACGTCAATGAGCCGTCAAATTCTTTCTCTTGGGTGACCTGACCCATTGGTAGACAGTAATCTTGGACTTTAGGCAACCTCACCTAATGCCAATGAGAAAAATGCCTAGAGGGTCACACTTTATGTGTATTCAAGTATCTCTAGTAGAATAAAGATTATTACCGTACGTGGTTTAATAAATATTCAAGGAATCCTAAATCGTTTTAATGATGGAGGAAGAAAGAAATGAAAAACAAGATATACACGTCGTGTATTAATGATTACATGTCGTGTAGTTTTCCTGGAAAACAAGTACAATCCATGTATTGATAATTACACGTCGTGCAGTTTTCTTTATGGAAAGGAAATGAATAAATGAAAACAATATATACAGGCCGTGTACATTGAATGTACACACTATGTAGTTTTCAATGAAAAACAAGTACACGCCGTGTATTTATTAATACACGCCGTATAGTTTTTCCAGTCGGAATTTTGAGGATATAATATTGTTTTATTAAATGATATTTATTATAATCAGCGTGAGCGCATGTCAAGGAATTAATTATTCGACATGGGGGTTTTCAATAAGAGTTAATTAAATAAACGAAATGCGAAATGCTTTTATTTATTGTCATAACTCTACAACCTCAAACCTGATTATAAATTACTCATAACCCTAACTCTTTTCTTACACACAATAGAATCGTTGTGCACAACATCTCTAGATAATTCTTTCAAGTTCAAAAGAACCTCTTCCTCTAAGAATGCTCTCAATACAGAGAGAGATCCTCCTCTATCGGATCAAGGCGATCTATGGCAGACAACCCAAGCAAATGTTTCTCCACGCTAGCACCTGGAAAATCTTTTGGCGACGTCCCGCGATACGAGGTACACGGGTGGATCACCGCTAGAGGACATCTACACTTGGCTTCTACAACACAATGTCGAATCACACCGGAACATATCAAGAACATCAACAAAGAAACAACACCCAAAATGTATTTCTTTTAAATTGATTAAATTAATTTTAATCAACCTGTAATGATCCTACTTTGTGGTTCCGGGAATATCCTTTTCTTTGTCCATTTCTGTGATTTGATCAGTGGAGACTGGAGTTTATCATCGTATTGATCCCAGATTGATCATTGTTAATGACAAAAATCCATGTGGGCACATCCACCCATGTGCTTCCACTACGCCCAGAACCTTCAAGAATACCACAAACTAAAACCATATAAGGAAAGAGGTATATGGTTAAGTAAAATATTTTACCAATAGAATTATGCATGGAATCTAGGTGAACACCCTTCAATCGATAGAATGAAATATAGTGTGCTCATAGAAGAAATATATTGGAAGAAAAATCATTCATATAAAAGAGGATGAATTGGAAAAAAAAGGACAATGATGTATCATTTTTTTATTCAAAATAACCTTGAAAAATTCATCTAGAGAACTAAGGTATATGGTATCCGTGATGAATGAACTCAATCATGAAAAAGTTATGTCAAAGTATAAAGACTTAATTGAAAAAAACTAATTTGGTGTTTTATAAAAATCACATTGGAAATAAAAAATATACTTAATATTAAAAAATATATTTTCTAAAACAAGGAGAGTAATAATTTCTTTGAGTAACCATGAAGCTATAGATAGGAAGTTTCATATAAAATACAAATATAGTGGAAATATGTGTTCACTCGGATTAAAAATATAAAAAGAAATTTTTCAAAACATTTTTTATATTATCATAAAAAAGAGATATTTATAGGTCACATTGAAATGTTATTTTAAAAAAGGTGATGAAAAAATGTTGAAAACATTATCTTTTGAAAAAGAATCATCAATATCATATCCATGAAAATACATAATCTTTATCAAATCAAGTTTTTGTTGGATAATAATAAATTTTATTTTTAAATGATGGAAAACTTTTTTAATATTTTAAAATACCTTTTTGATTATACACATCATAAAAAGAGGTATTAAAAATCCCCTTTGAAAATTGATAATGTAAAATCAAAAGGTCACCCGAGATAACAAATAAATGGGGTTTCCAAATATAAAGGAGATCATTGGTGTGAAAGAAAAATATGGACAAGGAGGGGATACTGTCGTGAAAGTGAATGAGAATTATTATCTATAATGATATAATTTTTATGGGGAATAAATTCATTGATGAATAATATTTGAATCAAATGTTTCATTTGGAGAAGATATAAATAGATAGTACCATAAAATAAAATATTTGGGAGGAAGAAACCAATGTTGTATGAAATATGTTTGAAAAGAGACTTTATAACTCTACAAAGGGAGTTGAGTTAACAAAAACCCTTACAAATTTTTTATCTTTTGAATTGAAGGACATTTAAATGAATGACATGATATGAACATTAAAACCCCATATATTTCATGAATATGGAATAATACATTTATTATGTATGAAATAATGGTTTCCAATATCCTACTTGTCTCATAGATTTAAAAATGAGATAAAGAAACCCTTACTTTAGTCCTGACATCCACTAAAGTGATTGAATCTCCTTTATAACTAAAATATATATCTTAATGATGATAGTTTTAGTTAGGAAATGAGCCCGTAAGGGGCCTTACGCGCTAGGTTTTCCCCCTTGTCGTCGCTGCCTTCTTCACCTCGGGATGGCGCGGCGCTCCTCCTTGCGCTCGGTGAGATGTGGCGGCGGATCTATTTTGGTGTTATTCTCAGGATCAGATGCTTCTTACCGTTGCTAGCCGATTCTTCTCCCGAATCCTCGTAGCTGGATAGGGTTTCTTTGGCGGCGTGGTGACCCACGATCGAGCTCCAACTACCGAAGGCTGTCGTCTCATCTCCGGTGGGTGCGCAGGGTGGTTCGCCTCATCCCTTTGAGTGTTCTGGTTGGCGGCGACGGGATCTGGCCACAACGGGACCTCCTTCAGGCGTTTCGGTGATTTCTGTTTTCGTTTTTTGCAATAATTTTGGTTTCGGATGATTTTGTTTGTGCTGCGCGACACTTCCCATTGAAGGCCCTCTAGAAATCTGTGAAGCTTGGGTTTTTTTTTCTTGATTTCGTTTTGGAGTCTCGGTTCGGGTTTATTAGCGACGGTTGGATTTGCTCCTCTGGGAGTCGGCGATTCGAAGCTGTTGGCTTCGCATTTCGGATCTGGTGTCCATCTCTGTTTGATTCTGTTTTTTCTGAGTTTTGCAATCATGAAGATCTCATGTTGGTCTTTGAGAAGAACGTGCGATGGTGTTACAGTGGTGATTTTTTGGGGAAGCAGTAGTGATTTTATGAAGCCGTGATGTTTTTTCTGAGAAAGCAGTGGTGATTTTTACGAAGAAGTGGATAACTATGGTGATGTGAAGACGTGATGGTGATAGACATTGCTGTGATGTTTGGTCGGCGAGTGATGATGCAGTTAAGTCTTCCTCGATGGTGGGTTTCTCGGGCGGCACGCTTTGCCCGGGATTCCAATTTTTGAATTTGATTTTAAGTTTTGAATGTGGGTTTTGGATTCAGGTTTGTGGGAATGGTTTTTTATGTGTGTGATGTTTGTATCGTCTTTCGGCTTTTGTAAGGTCCTCACTTCGCCAAAAGTGACTTCTTTTTAGAAAATGAAAAAAAAATGATTTCAGGCTATATATCTTAATGATCCATTTAATGAACAATTAAATATATTTAAACTTTTATAAATTTATCTTATAATAAATATTTATATGTATATTAGCTAGTTTTTATCTATTTTTAATATCTGGTGTGAGTATTCTAGATTGTTTTGAAATAGTTTCTTAATATTAGTGTTGTTATTCACTATTTTCCAAAAGTTAATCATTCCAATATAATATAGAGTACTGTAATTGATTCTAATTTTTTTTTTCTAATTTTATAATCACATTATATGGTTATTTTGGATATGATATGTGAAGATAAAATCCGTGATGAACATTTTTTACTATTTTTTAACAAATGATTATCGTTATCATAATTAATGAGTTTAATATTAGTGTTACCATTATAGAACTAAACTAAAATAACAATTTACTTATTTATATCATACATTATAAGTAATCTCATCCTTGTAGTAATCCATGAGATTATTTTATATCATTGTTCAAGTACATGGTTAGAGCAACCATATCATGGAAAACCATAATTAATGGATGATTATAATTAGGAAAGCTGTTTATTTTGGGAATATTATAATTATTATAGGGAATAATGGTATTATTTAGATACTTTTAGAATGGTTAACAAATTTTATTTTTTTATAAAATATGAAATAATTTGGATGAAAAATGAGATACTTTACATTATAGAGGCAGTAGCCCGTACAATGCACAATTAACACTTCAGTTTCTAAAATAATGAGAGGGAAAATGTGGATTATAATCTGTATCTTCATAATAACAATTATATTTTATATTTTATATTTGTTCTTCAATTTAACCCTTATAACTAATAAATATATGTTTTTGTGAAAAACTTAAGTCTACACTTCATTGGGGCGGTTTCCCACACAATGCACAAATAATAGTTTTATTTTTCATAATTGAAAAGAAAAAAGCGGTTATTAATTATGACCTTATCATAATAAAATTATTTATACAAAAAAATACTTATGTAATTACATAAGAATTAGAGAAATAGATTTTTGAAATTAATAGTGAAACGAAAATAAGTTAGAAAAAAGTACTCACGTTGAGGACTTAGGATTTCTCTTAAAATAATACTTATAAATGGTGGTCTTAGGACAATATATTATAACTAGATGATAAAGGAAATGGGAGAGGATTTTAGGAGATGTAAAATGGAAACAGTTTCAAGAGGAAACTAAATTTTAAGGGTGATCTAGAAGGGGTAGTGAGAGACCCCTTTTATAAGTGGTGAGAATGATATTTTAGTAAATGTTTCAGCTTAATATAAATAGAACACACGTTTCACAAGTAAATATGAATAAAAAATAGAAAATAATAGAGTGGGGGATGAGATAAGGTTGATAACCCCTCATAAATTTATTTTAATATATTTTTTAAAAAAACTAGTCCTTTACTCTTATAATTATTACTTTTACCATTTCTTGGTTTTATCATGGTAACTTGTTCATACCTATGTAAATAATTTTTAAACATAGAAATAAAATGGCCCTTGTAATGAACTAATCCACTAGGGCCTACCTGACTAAATGAGATACGTGACACCACAACCCAAATCATGCCTCTAATAGGCTTGGGTATAGTGACATGTTCTAATAAAACATAAATAAAATGGGAGCCCTTGGACTAATATACCTACATGCACCCATCCACCTGTAATCCATTATGATCCACCTAAAAGCACAAATATATTCATTATGTTCACATCAACCAGGAATATGGGGGTTTGAAGGCACTTGAACCCTCCCTGAAAATGTTTAACCATGACCATGTGGTCCAACGATGAAGAACAAAAAGAATAGGTGGGGGAAATGAACAAGAACAATTGTATAAGAATCATTGTCCATGAATTAATGGAAAACTATTATAAATCAGTAATATCTATGATGATATAATGTCAAAATAATAAATAAATTTATATCAACAATTCAATTTATGAATATGGTCTCAAGCAAAGGATCGAATAATCACATATCAAAAGCTGATAATAAATCAATGGTCAACATTTTAATAAAAAGGGATAAATCCATAAATGATGAGACCTATCTGGACTTAGATCAATAATTTTTGAATAATTTTCTCACTAGTGATTAAGAATACACACTTCCATCATATCCTCTCATTCCATTTTGATCTGATCACATGTCATTCTCTAATATGACTCGCCAATGAAGAATGCTCACAGATCCTCTCCATTCTCCAAGGTCTTGGGTAGATAACCCTAGGGAATTATTATATTAAAGTATTTATAGAGGTAATTATGTCATTGGTATTTAAAATAATTAAAAAAATAAATATTTATTTTAATTAAACGCACTGCTAGGTTAAACCCCATGTTCCAGAATCAAATGTGGTCTTATATTTCCAATCCAAAAATCCATTTGGATGTTATTCTATATTTTTAGTAAAACTACATGTAAGTGATATTGATATATTTATTATATCAATTACTTGCTCACTAGGCCTCAGAATCTCACACCATCTCAGCACCTATCTAAGAAAATAATCCATATAATATTCCAAGGTAATACATGAAAAAATAGACTCTTTACAACCAATATTAAATAATATGTAAATTATGATTAAAATGTAAAATAAATTTTATCAGATAAAATATCTATGTGCATAAAAATTCAATCTTATCATTAGATCAAGTAAAACATAGAAACCTATTTTTAGAAAATATGTATTTTTATGTTTAAATTTTTTTTGTAGGGTAATATTTTCAGTGTGTTTGATTTTCGTGATTTAAAATGTTTTGTTATAAAAAAGTAATAAATTATGTTTATTTTAAAGTAATCTAAAACCAAATTTTACAAAAAATAGAATTTAATTAAAAGAAAATACTAAAAGAAATTTATTTTACTGTAAAATATTATTTATGTCCATAAAATATTAAATATAGGTTTTATAATTTCATAATTGTATTTAAAAATATATATATTTACTCATTAAATACATATTAGATCAGTTAAAAGGATTTTCTAATTTCTAGGACTTTCTTTTATAATGTAAATGTCATAAAATTCACTGTTTTGGTAAAAACTGTATTTTTCACTATTCGCCTAAAATTCAACTATTTTAGAAAAATACCAAAAATAAATATTAATGTAATATAAATATTCCAAATCCAAAAATTAATTTCATTTTATAATATTCAAATTTTAGAATTTGATAAATTAACTTTTAAATAAAAATATACAAATATAATGAAAACTATTATCATAGGAAAATAACTTTTCAAAAAATTAACTGTTATTATTCTTATTTCATATCAATTACTAATAAATAAGTGTTAATATATTATTCACATAAAAATATCTTTTATCTAAAATATATTTATTTTTATAAAATAAATCACATAATTTTTTAAGAAATTTTATATTTTGATTATTAAATCGGTCTTATTAATTATTTTGCTACAATAATTGAATTTTCATTAAACCCTTAGTGTTAGTATTGAACATGATTTTTTATTTATACATATACATCATAATTATATTAGATCTACTTTAACCCATCGATTATATTAATATTTTTTAACTATTATATATTTTTCTATGGTTTATTTTGATTCGGGTTTGTGTGTGATGAAATCTATTGAACACATTAGGATTTAAAGGAAAATATATAATTTATAATATTAGGGTGTTAAATTTTTCACCCTTAAATAAATTGTGTCCTCAAAAGGTAAATAATCCATTAATAATAAAATTATTTAACAGTATCTAAAAGATATACATAACTCAAGATACAATTTCAAATGAGGTGTCTACCTTAACATCATAGGTGTGACTTCAAAACACACATTTTACCTTTATAGTGTTAACTTATTTACTTATATTTCCTTTGAATTCTTTTCTTTATATCCTCCTCTTCCAAAAAAGAAGCATATTCCTGTTTCATTGATCCATTTTATCAGATTCCTCACCATATATTTTTTACATTTATAATGTTTAATCATCTTTCCTTTATCATCTTTATCACCTGATGTTTAATGAGACTCCATCAATATCCTGTTTGGGATGATTGGGAATTAAACTATGTTTATATTGTTAATCATAATTATTGATAGTGTATTTGGCATAATAAAAATGTTTCTCACTATAGATCATATCCAGTTTGGTTTCTCATTGTGAAAATATCCCCATTGTCCATGATATACATTTTTAACATGATTACATTGGGATCTAACCATAAAAAATCTAATAGGATTTAATCATGAGTGATGACAACTATAAGAGAATTAGTTTATGATAAATACATGAAAAATAAAGTATTAAAATGTCATAATCTTCAAAATTATTACATTAGTCTTCTCTTTAACGTACATCACGATCAGTTCAATCCCAGTTTCATTATGATGAGTTCTCTCATATTAATTAACATAATAAATCATACATAATTTCTTGTACATAGGATTTTATTAACCAAACCATATCCCTCGGGAGTGTCTATCTAGTTGTGTAGTCTGAGGCCCACTCATCATGAACTACTGTGAAAATTGAGTTAATACTCAACCAACCTTTTTCATGGTAATTACCTCTTATTATATCGTTACCAAAAATATATCTAATTTATAGTATATATAAAGGTATATAATTTCTTGGAGAACAATACGATCACTGCATTACCAACACTTCAGGATGTAATCATATATTTAGAATTATCCCTTATACATATACACAGGGGATTCACTAAATATTTCATATCCTAATCCCAATGATATTCAACACTACAAAAACTATCCAAAATGGTTTTATATACCTCTGAAATTATAATCAACCATAACATATCAATCATTAATTGATTCACAACTAATACCATAAACTCTAAATTTATCTAAACCCTACTATGATACCAATGGTAAAACCTTGTAACCACATTCCCTACAGAAATTCTAAAACACATTATTTATATATTGGATTCCATACCAATAATAGATTCCAAGAAATATCTATCCCATAATTATATTACATAAATAAAATATTTTATTACATTCATTCCATGACCCATTAGGTTTAGATCATTTGAGAATTAGGAAAAATCATGAAATAATGAAGAACATGTATTTCTCAACTAATTTGCAATTTCCCCACAATATAAGAACCTAATTAATCTATAATAAGTATTCAACATCTCCCAATAATTCTATACATAATTCATTCTATTAGAGATTTCATATGTAATACTTTTCTTCATAACCATGAGAAATGCAAACAGAATAATTGGTGAAATCAAACACCTCGTAAGGGTAAACATAAGTGATGACATTAAAATATCATAAGTGATCAAAATATGAGAATAAATAATATTTTAGGAAAAAATAAAAAATTAATTCCATAATAAAATTAAAATGAAATCATAATACATCGATGGACTAAAATGGAAATCGAAAGATCACATGGATAACATAACTGAATACTTAGTGATGAAATATATAATGAAAAACAACTAATTACATTACCTAAACCATGAAATCAAGATCTTAGACATCATGGTATTACCATCAAGTTCCTATTTCTAAGAAATATTTTTTAGGGGAAACATACACCAAAATATCCAAGCAATTTTGTCTCATAAGACCCATTAATGCATACAGGGAAAATTTCATGCCCTTGCCATCACTAATTATATATTATTAATTAATCATACGACAGAATGAATAATATATACAACAAATAACATAAATTATTTATAAATAAATAAACATCTATATTGGAATAACAAGTATACATATTTTCAACATTTCCCTAATGAAAAAATGGAATAGATTTTCATATAAGCATCCCTCAAATTAACATCGTATAGAGAAAGTGGTATACATTTAATTCCTTAATCTCTCAAATCAATGAACGTATGAAATCTAGGTGACCACATTTCTATCGATGGAAGGAAATAAAAATTGTTCATAGAGAAAAGGCATTAGAATCAAAATCATTCCTATAAAAATGGATAATATAGTTGAAAAACTCTTTTTAGGTGTTTTATAAAATTCATTTTGGGAATCATAAATATCCTTGATCTTTTGAAAAAATTTATATTAGAAAACATTGAGAGTAATAATTTATTTGAATAAACATGAAGGCATATAGAGGAAGATTCATATAAAAGAAAAATATTTTGAAAATATGTCATAAAATGAAATAAAAACATAAAAAGTTTTTTTACAAATAATTTTATAATTTATCGTAAAAAGATGAAGTTATAGGCCACATTAAAAATTTGTTTTCAAAAAGTGAGTTTTAAAAATTGTAAACTTTTACTTTTAAAAAAGACAATCCAATAATATATCATATATAATACATGAAGGTTATAAAAATAAATGTGTATTGGAAGATAAAATAGTTTATTTTTAATGGATGGAAAACTTATTTTATTTATTGAAAAATAATTTTTGAAATCCCAAATCATAAAAAAAGAATTTTAATGTAAAAACTAAAAATGTAAATAATATATAATTACAATATTTATTATTAGGGTTAAACTTTATTACATTTTAGGATATTTATGGTTTAGAGTTTTAGTGAATTTAGAAAAAATATTACATATAAAACCATATAGTTAAAAATTGACAATTCCACTCAATATCCATTTTATTTCCCAAAAAAGGAGTCTTAAATTTAAATTCATGTTTCCTTGAAAACACATTCACTTCTTTTATGATGGATACACATAAGATAATACTTTTTTATTTTATGAAATTAAAATACTTCTATAAAACTATTAATTACAATAACATGAAATATATCTAAGGATAAAAATATAAATAATCACAAGGATAAAAATAGCTATTTTCATATTGATGGAATTAATAATGTTATAAATCATAATCATACCATAAAGGACTTCTTATAAGACATCACAAACATACCATAATGTCCTTGTGCTAAGACATTATAAGTAATTAGGAAGACATACCTGAAATACCCTAGCTAGTTTATCGCATGAGACTAACTAATGAATTGAGGGGATATATCAATCCCTACCATTAACTTAATAAGTCCAATTCATTCATTATGTGATAATAATGAATAATTAATATAATAAATATTAAATATAAACCTTTTTATTTAAAAAATAACATACAAAATGTTAAAATTTCCCCCCATCAATAAATAGAAAATGATTATAATAATTCATATGGAGAAATAATGAAAATTTTATAATTAGATTATATCCCTAGTAAATCATAATAATCATTAAATTATTTTGAAATAGTTTAAAATACCATTAATAAAAAATTTGATAATTTATTAAAAAAAGATAGAAAATATCTTTTTTAAAACATTGTAATTAAAAATTTATAGAACATTAATAAAATCAAATTATTTGAAAAAAATCACAAATAATTATAATATAATCATCAAATTAAATAATGTTTATGATAGCGGGAGATATTTTCGTTCAGTATATGTTAAAAGTTAACATTATTTTAAAAATTTCCTAAAAAATTATGTCGTATGATTTGTTTAAAAAGATAACTTTTAATCATTTGTAAATAATGTCAAGATTAGTTGAAACAGAACTCTAAGAATACATTAAAACAAAAATAAGAACATTATTAAATCATTTGATGAGTTTGTACATAGAGAAGGAAATTTTTGAAATGAAACATTAAAATAAAGCTTTAAAAGAAAATCCCTTACCATGTGTTCCAAATTGGTTTGTATGTTCTCTAAATCCTGAATAAAAAAATTATATTAGATTTATACTTTATTAAACAAAATTTTAATTTTAACTTAATTACCATTATTCTATTTATTTTATTTATTATCTTTACTTATTTAGTTACCAAATTTGTTAATTTTTCATCTGATATTTTGAGGAAATTTAGATCATAATCCAAAAACAACAATGGAAAGGTTGAACAATGTGAAATGGGTCATTTTACCATCATATATTTAATATTAATCATCAAAAAATTATAATTTTTATACATTAAATACAATTTTATAATTATTCATGTATTATAATCATGAAAAATGAATCACATAATTTCATGGAGATGGTAGTCCCTACGTATGCATTAATGAATTTTCATTTTTCTACTAAGTGGAAAAGAAATAAAGTAGATAATATTTTTCTTTAAGATAATCACAAATATTTTATAATTTTTATATTTATTCATTATTTCCATCCTTATGACCATCCATGTGATCCAGTAATGAAAAATGAATCACATCGCTTCATTGAGGTGGTATTCCACACACACGTATAAATGATGTTATCATTCTCCCAAAGATGGAATATGTAAGAAGGTAAGTATTATTTTATATTTATATAATTATAATAATATATTAAAAATATTATATATTAATTAATTAATTATTTATAACCAATAGTGTGAGGTGGTAATGGAAACAAAACACATCGCTTCATGGATGTGGTTGTCCATACATACACATGAGTTATGTTTTCTTTTCCCATAGGATGGAATAGTAGAGTAAAAATAGTTGTTCCAAAATCATATTAATATTTAATTATATTTAAGATACTTATGTTATTATTTATTTATGGTTAAGTAATATTTTAAGTACTTACAAGAAGAAATAAACATGAAATACTCAGTTCAGAAATATACTTATTCTTTGGAACGCCTCCCTTGAATTACAACTTAAGTCTTCTTAGGATGTTCTTTTTGTGAGACTAAGAGCTATAAAAAATGATTACGAAGGTATTTAGGTATGTATTTCTTATTATAAATTACTAAAGGGGTGTGAGTAAAATATGACAAGATATGTCCATTTATAAGAGAGGTGGGTGGAAAGGTTATAAATTCTTGAAATATTAATATATCTTGTGTGTATAACTGATGAAAAATAAATCCAAACTACCATATAATTTAATATAATGAGTTTAAGGTCCAAATATAATCATCCAGTCAATTTTCTATAGGATCATATATCATTTTTAACATTAACTTTTTTATCCACTATGTTAACCCTGTTTAGCCTTAAATATTGTAATACATTTTCTATGATTTAAGGGTCATGAAAATAATTTAAAAATTAAAATTGGAACATAAATGAAATACTAAGGTTAATATAATATTTTATCATCCACTTGAGTCAATATATTATTTTTATAATTTTATAATTATTTAAAAATAATTTCTAAACATTAAATACAATTTAAGTTCATTTTCAAGACTATTCATATATCTTGAATTTAAGTGCATCAAGATAATAATGTAATTAGAATGTAAACTCATTTACCATCAAAATATAAATTATAATTGTCTAATAAATTCATGTAGATTCTCAATTCATCCAATATATTAGATTTAAAGTTTTTAATATAATTTACTTTCTTTTTCTATTTCTTGCGCAATCGTTACGTTGCCAGTGCACAAGCATTAAAGTAAATTACATCATCAATAAAAATTAAATATAAATTACTATAATTAAATATATTTATAAAAATTCATAAAATATTTTTATTTATAGGAAAAAATATTTGATATATTTAAATAATGAGATTGACATTTTGTAATTTTTATTTTCTTAAAATATTATAAACCTCATTATAAAATTGAAATGATACTAAATTTACATAATTTTTAAGCTAGGATGAGAATGGTAAAAATAAACTCATAAAATGAAATAAATTAGAGTGTTATATTGAATTTTAGAACTTATCCCATAGTTTCTAATCCTATTTTACCCATTTTACCTTTAGCATGATGATAAAATTTTATTATGGTTTCTATTAATAATGACCAAAAATGAAATTGAACACATTTATATATTTGAATATAAAACTTCAAAATACAAAATCCATTTCAAGATGAAAATTTTAGAAGTTTAATAAATCAATTTCAATATAAGTGTAGAAAATGCGATGAAAAAAATAATTTTTTAGAAAAATGTGTTTTTAAGCCTAAAAATGAACTTATACCAAAATAAAATATATTGATGATTCATACGAAATATAATTAGATTATGAAAAATAAAATAGATATCATATTACATAAATATTAAATTAAAAAATTGTGATAATTTTATATAACATGATTAAAAAAAAAATTAAATCGACATTTTCACTACTCACTCAAAAATTAAAATTTTTAGAAAAATTTGAAAAAAAATATATTTATATTACTTTGAAAATATTATTTCAATAATTAATCCCATTTTAAAAAATAAAATAAATATAATTATTATAATTTAATTATAATATTCGTTCACAAAATGAAATACAATTAATTTTTGACGAAAATGTATTCTTGAATCATAAAATGACATTATTCTAATTATTTTCCTAATAAAAATAGTTTTAATTAATATTAATTATTTTTATTCGATATATAATATAATAATTTAACTATAATAATTTATCAAATATTATTTAATTTAATCCCTTAAGATAAAAATAAATTACACACATAAAAAACTTCTTATTGAAAAATATTTATTTTTCCCTTCAAATTGTTTTATCTTTATATCTAACCAATTTATAATCATTGTATGATTGGTATTACATTTTATTACAAAACAAATGACTACATATATTTTATAATATGGTTATACTTAATTGTACCCACTATACCAATTATGATGTTATAACAACCATATTTAAATAATAATATTTACATAGTATATCATGATTAATTTGGTCTCGATATTGAGTATACCACACAATATTGAATATATAAGTTACAGAAAATAAATTCTAAAATATTGGTGTGTTATTGTAAAACGTCTGTTTGAAAAGTGGTAGTAGAAAATAGAAATTTCACATGAGATAAAAAATAAATACGGATTCTAAATATAAAAGATAACATCAGACAGAAAGAAAAATATGGATAAGGATGGGATACTATAATTAAATAGGATGTGAATTATTATAAACAAAAATATTTTTTTATGGGGAATAAATTATAAAAAGAGTAATATTTAAATTAGAAGTATCATTTTAATTAGATATAAATATAAATTATAATGAAATTAAATCATAGGGTGGTCGATGAAAATTTTGTAAGAAAGAAGTTCAAGAAGACTCATTATAAGTCAATGAAGGAAGTTGATTTTAGAAAAAATCTTACAACATTGGTATCTTTTGATTCAAAATGAATTTAATTAATAAACACAATATGGATCTTAAAACCCCATTATTTTCATGAATATTAAAAAAATAAATTAATAAAGAATTAATCAAACCATATAAAATAAATTATGGCATATAATATCATACATGTATCATTAATTTGAAAATGAGACAAAAAAACCCTTACCCTTTATCATGAATTCCACTAAAGAGATTTAATATCCTGTATAAATAAAATAGCTATCTTAATTACCCATTTATGAACTTTTTAATATCTATATCCTTTTCTAAAAAACATTTATAATTGGTACTTAAATGTATATTAGTTAGTTATTATTTATTTTCAATATCATGTGTGAGTAATCTTCACCATTTTGAGTTAGTTTTGTAATAGTAGTGTTATTATTAATTATTCTACCAAATCTCATCGTTATTAGATAATAAAAGGTACTGTAATTGATTTATTTAAATTCTTTATAATGTTATAATTTCATTATAAGTTATTTTTAGTTATGATAAATAAAATATAAAATCAATTACTAAAATTTTTCGGTTATTTTCAACGAACAAATGTTGGTTTCTTAATTAATGAGTTTAATATTACTGTTAAAACTTAAAAATAGAGGAAAATCATTATTTACTTATTTATATAATATATTATCATCAATTAATTTCTCATAGTCATCTTTGATATTATTTTATAACAATATTCAAGTAGTTGGTTAGACCAACCCAAACATGATCATACCATAATTAGTAGAAGATTATGATTACAAAAGATGTTTTAATTCGGGAATAATATAATTATTATAGAATAATAATTACATAAATAAGATAATTTTAAGGTGTTGAATCATATTTTAATATGTTTTAATAAATAATAAATAAACTAGAATAAAAATAAGATATGTTACTTCTTGGAGGGGTAATCTATATGGCGTATGATTAAGGTTTTAATTTGTCAAATAAATGGGTGGAATGAAGTTGGATTATAATTTTTATCTTCATAATAATAATTAAATTATATATTCCACATTTATTCTTAAATTATACCATTATAAACAGGAAAGTGATATAATGGAGAAAAACAAGAGTCGTTGCTTCGTAGAGGCGGTAGTCTGCACAATACACAAATATCAATTTTGATTTTATTAATACAAAAGGGAAAATTTAGTTAATAAATAACCCTTAAAATAATAAAATAAAATACAAAAAAATTATTATTTTATTATATAGTAATTAATAAATTCAATTTGGGAAAGTAATTATGAAATGTAAAGATGTTAGAAAAAAGCAGTCACGTTGCGGACTTGGGTTTTCCTATGCCCCGAATGGCCGAAAGGCCTTCTTTTTTATTTTATTATAGATAATCCCCCTTTTAAGGGTTGAAGGGGAACCCATACATGACCCGTAGGCCCAAGGCACCAGGCCCGACATGACCCACAATACATGACCCGAAGGCCCTAATGCATACCATGCCCATGACATGACCCATAGGCCCAGCCCACTAGAACTACCCCTCCCCTGTATCTTGAATCATTGATATATTTAGCTGCCCACCTTGCATTGTTGATAGGCTAACATTGCCCCATACAAAGCTGCAAGGTGCCTGGCCCCGATGGAGGCTGCCATACCCTCTCATTCTTCCAATCCAGTTAGCTCTGTATCTGGTGGCTGCTACTCCTATTGCTCTGATCATCTTCTGGGACATGTTCTGTGTGAACTAGGCTACTTTATAGTCTACTTGACCCAAAGGCCCTGCGTCTCGAAGGCCTTGGATGACCCGAAGGCCCGGGAGACCCGTAGGCCCAAACCAGTGGCCTGAAGGCCCAAATCGGGTGAATAGTTCCGACTACTACATTACCGAATATTAACTGCTACAGTAACGAACTGTAACTAGTGGGAGACCCCTTTTATAAGTGGTGTTAATGGTTTTTTGTAAATATTTAAACATAATATGAAGAGAGAAAATGTTTGGAATATAAAGAGGACTCCAAAATATAAAATAATAGTGTTGGGGTAGGGGTGAAATAAGGTATATAATCCATCAAACATTCATGTATAGATATCTTTTAAGAATGATTTTATGTCCATTACTTTAAGAGTTTTCACTTTCATAATTTTTTAGACTTGCGATGGTAATTAATTTTTACCAAAGTAAATAATTTTTATACCCAAAAATAACATGTAAATTATTATATAAATTGGAACTAATGATTCCAAACATGAAATCAATTCTATCAGAAAAAATTTCTATATTTAAGAAAAATCAAATTTAACATTAACACAAGAAAAATATTAGACGTGATATGAGAAAAGTGTATTTTTAATATTACAATTTATGTGTAGGGTAAAATTTTCAATGTTTTTTATTTTTATGATATTAATTGGTTTAAAAAAATATAAAACTCATGTGGATTTCAAATTATATGAAACAAAATATTGCAAAATAATATTTAGTTAAAATAAAAGACCAAAAACAATTTATTTTATTTGTAAATATTACTTATGTTCATAAAATGTTAAACATAGGTTTTATAAATTCATAATGTTGCTTAAAAACATATAGTTTATTCTATAAGTGAATATTTTATTAATTACATGTTTTTATGAACATATAGGACTTACTTATAGAATGACAACATCATAAAATTTACACTTTTGGTAAAAATAGTATTTTTCATCATTTAACTAAAAATAAACTATTTTTGAAAAAAAATCGTAATCTAATATTAACATCTTGAATATAAATTAAATTAATTTTTATTAATTTAAAATAATAAAAGTTCATAAATTAAATAGTAATTAAAAAAATAAAAATATATTGCAAGGAATTTTCATAGGAAAATATTTTTTAAAAAAATTAACTATTATTGTAGTTATTTAGAATAAATTAAATATAAAATTTTTAATAATATATTATTCATATAAAAAGTATATTTTAAAAATAATTTATTTAGTATTTTAAATTAAAATACACAAAAAAATTTCATTATAAAAATCTTCAATTAAAAGCTTAAATTTGACTTATTAGTTATTTATCTACACTAATTAATTTTTCATTAAATACTTAGTGTTAATATAAACTTTATTAATATTTATTAATATATATCTTGATTAGTTTAAATCTATTTTTATCCACATATTTTATGGAACCATTTTAATGGTTATATAATGTTCTATAGTTCATTTTGGTTTGATGTTTCATGTTAAGAAAATTATTCTATAGATTTGGTTTTAAAAGAAAAAATATAATTTTAAATCACAGGGTTTTACAATTTTAGACAAATTAAAGATTTTATTTTAGTGAATAATTTCCATTTACTATCATATAATAATTTCATTCCACATGCGTAACAACCTGAAATTTTAAAATATGAATATAATAATTGATATCAAGTATGAACCACAACAAAAAATGTAGAAAGTAATATAACAACACATGACTTTATGATATTTTCCTTTTATAATAAATTTAATTTTGTTTCTAGCTTTATCTACAAAAATCCCCACGTTATGATTATGTTACAAAAACCATTCAGTATATATTTCATTTCAAGCAACATAAGATTTAGATTTCTCTACCCGGAACACAATAATTAGGATTTATTACAAAAAATAATGAATTTCTTCGATGGCTTGCATTACAGGCAAGACTGAGTTTTACTGAACAATAATATATTTTTAAAATATTATTATTTTATACAATAAGATATAACCTTGCCGTTAAATTGGAAATTATTAATACTATTAATTAAATTATCAAAATATATGGTTGAATTCACTGGTTACTGATTAATTAGAAATAAATATAAAACCTATTGAATATAAAAGATATAATTTTATAAAAAACTATTTTTATGAAACCAAAGTCTTTTTGACATAATAAATTAAATTAATTTCTATTATTCAATTATTTTAATTTAATATATTTATTATATATTTAATAAATTATTTTTAACATTCATCTAATAGGGTTGATTGGCATAAGATAAGGGAAAATCCAATTTTATGCATAAAAGTTATATTTTTCTAAAGGTAGTTTTACGGCCTTTTAATGAAGCACATATTTTAAAATTTAATATTTGAAATTTTACATTAAAAGTAAATTTTATTTTTTTAATAATAATTTCAACATTAAATTAAGTTGATGTTATGGTATTTTTCAATGAAAATTCATTTTATTGATGTATATTGAAAATGTCGATTTTTAATTGAAAACAAACTATTATTATAAATAATATATAATTATAAATTATATTTTAAATAAGTTTTTATTTATTATTAGATATATTTTACATCTATTTACACAATTTAGTCCATTGGAATCATTTTTATGTTGAATTTATATATATAAAAAAGTGAAGTGTTGAATATTTTCACTTTAAAACCCCACTTTCTTATCCCGTATGCGGGACTAATATTAAATTAATTTATTACAATTCTATGATTAGAATTTGTAAAAATGGAGTCCTTATTAGGAATAAAAATAATTTATAATTTATAGTAAGGTAAAATAAGTTTTTGATAAAAAATATTAGGGAAGTCAAATAAAATTAATTTTAGTGATTAAAGTAAAAATTACTTTACATGGGGGTTAACCATTAATATTAAGGGTTCAAATGACCTAGAATCATGTGAAAATCCCATTTTATGGAAATTTTTAGACAATTACACCTATTTAATATAATTATAATCATTATTTGAGACACATTATGTAAGGGATACCTCTTATTAGTGTTTACTGTTTTATATTTACAGGAATGTCACTCCTCCTTCATTTTAAAAATGATCTGACCCCCTCACTTATTCACACCTATAAATCCATTTTATCTCTTCAAAAAATAAAAAAATAATCTTTCAACATTCCTAAGTTCATCATATAATATATTTTTTGTACAGAATGAAATCCAAGGATGGATTTTGGTATAAACAAAAAGTAGTAATCCAAATATGTGGTAATGATCTTCAACGAGCACTTTCATTTTATTTCATTATCCACCACTTATATTATTATTATATTTGTATTATATAATTAAATCAGTATCTTAAATATAATTAGATTTTTTTATATTATGTTTAATAGGAACACCCGCACACACATCCATCAAATGGGATATACAATCAATTTTCATGTATACGTTGGACTACCGACTCACATACTGATGTTGTCTATTCTTCCATTAATACCATTCAAGGTTGAGAATAATGATAGATTTATATTTTATATATGATATTTATAATTTTTTTATTCTTTTTTAATAATTATATAACACATACATAGATGCATTCTATTTTGTGGGAATATGATAACATCGCTTGCGGACGTGTGGACTACTTCCTCCTCAAAGTAATGTGATTGATTCACGCTTTAAATGGAATGTATTAAATATGGTTTAAAATAAAAATATGTGATAAATATGAAATTAATATGATAATGTATTTATAATATACATATATATAATTTAATTTTCATTATTTTACTATGACTTGAAATGGAAGTAGTGTTCATGCGTACGTACGACCCACTGTCTCCATGAACGACACATTTTATTTCATATCTCAAAATTTTATTTTTTCTTCTAAATATATATATACTGAATATATATGAAATATATATCATATTTTAAATTCTATATATAAATAAATAATTATCTATGTAATAGTAGCAAAAATGACAAAACATACAGGAAAAACAACACAACTAACACCTGAAACGATTATAATAATGAAATATTATTAATGAATGGGTAATAATATGTTATTATGGGATCATCAATGATATCATAAATATTAATATGGTTCTAGATTAAGTCATTAAAATTATTTAAACCACTATAAATGATGTTAAATATCATAAAACATAAAGTAAATGTAACGTAAGGGAATTTTATCTCACCTTTTTTATGTCTGTGAGATACTTTCCATATTCATCACTCATTTATTTTGTGTGTTGTATATACTTCCCTATGACATGTCACATCATGAATTTACCTTATTTCATGTTATTAAATGTTTAAATTGATGTTATTCAATCATTGATATCATTATTCAAATGTTACTCATGTACTAAGAGGCTTCATCTCAATTTTGATTACATTGAGACTTATTTGTTATTATGCACCAATTCATTTTTATAGAGTATGCACTACTTATTTGAAATTTAATATCCTGATATATTCATAATTAATGGTATTTTAATTTTCACTCTGAATTATCTCCTCCAAGGGTATTTGACTTAAAATTACCTAGTGGAAAACGTTACCATAGAATCATAATTCCTTTTGAGATTGTTAACATTCTCTTGAAAGAACCACTTTATTATTATCATTTATCATCAGACACAAAATTTATTTTAATATAAATATTCTTGTATGAATGATAATATTATTTCATAATCTATTTCCCATTTTATGTAGACTGTTTTATTGGAATGTTATTCAATATATTGGGTAAATATTGATAAATCCATATCCTTTACTAAATATGGATATTTGATGAGGAACATTTTTTATGATTTAAATTGACTATTCAATATATGAGGAATGTTTTTGACAAACAATATATGTGTTGGTGACTGGTAAATGAAATCCATTTGATGGATTGGTAGTCTCAGGAGATGATTTCTATTGGAGACAAACCTTTCACATTTGTCTCCAAGAAGTTCTAAACTACATGGAGGATAGATCTTGATAGTAGTTTCTTCTGAAAGGTCTTGACACAAATCAGATGGGTTTCTACCCATAGGCTTAAATTGTCTTGACAATATACTATGACAGTAACTATATTTAGGGTAAATATTTATAGTTCATATGTCCAACATTATGCATTCCATCAGTATTGTTATTCCATGTGATTATCTTATTAGAATGAATATTCATGGTCATGTTTCATGATCCCATGATTATTTATATGGAATTACTAGATCATCATTAATTATTTCCATATTTATTATGCTCTATTTTGTTATTTAATGGCATGGGTTCTCATTTATTTACCATTCCATAATGATTATACTCATTGATTAATTATTTATTCTATTGTACATAACCCTTACTACGAATTTGAGCTCACCCTTATTTTATTTCCTTTCCCAATGAAATGAAGAGGAATCCTTTGAATGAGTTTAAAGGATGATCTTCATTTTATTTTTTTATGTATTATGTTTCATTTTCCATTCCCAATGTAAAATTGGATTAATGTGTGTAATCCTATTTTCAGAAACATTTCTACTGATTTTTATTTTGGGATTTGAATATTTTATCTATGAAAATGTAATAAAGTCACTTTATTTGGGCTACTAGGTTCACAGTTGTTATAATTGGCATCACAGAAAGTTTAGTAGAATCCTTGGGAACTATAATTACTAAAACATATATTAGGAACATTACCCTATGATATAATTTTAGGATATATATAAAAGAACATCTTAAATATTTTATAAGATAGCGATTATGTAGTCCTTCCCAGGAATACATCCCTATCTAGAAAGTATCATGATTTTATGAGTTTAATATTGAATATAAGTTCAAATAGTTAAACACCGGCTTTTAGGTTTTATGTAATTGGAGTCTACCATGATTAATTACATTCTAGATAATTTGGTACAATTTTATATTTTAGTGGATTCGTTATTTAAGGAATAATGACTTTACATTTTAGAGACATAATTTTAAAGGTACTGAAAGCCTTTATGTTTAATATGATCATTATAGACAAATAGATTTATTAAACATTTTAAACAAATAGGTTTAATTTAAAACTATAGTACAAATCAAATTTAATTATTAATTTCATTTTATGGATACCCATAATAATTGTTGAAAAAATTATAAGAATTATAATAATGTAGTTTAGAAGAAGGAAAAATCTTATGTAGGGTGACAACCTATCACATCCGGAAAGGTGATGGGGCTAGAACCTATGACCGAAAGATAATAAAGGCTTTACACATACCACTATCGTACAAAACATCCTACTTAATATTTCAAAAAATTTAGTTAAACAATTTATTGAGTAAATATTTACAATGAAAAAATAATATAAATATTTTTAGAGAATATTGTATTAACCATATAAGTTTTGGGAAATAGTTAAATACAAATGTAAAGATTTATTTTATTGATATAACGATACATTTAAAGAAAAATTCAGTGCTTCAGGGAAAAATTAATTTTTGGATATTCATTAATTGGAGTACGGGATATATTGGAAATATATTGAAGCATGTCCAAATAATTATATTGTGTTTATAGATATATTTTAAGTATGTATGTTTCATTATATTATTATTTAATATAATATTATTCAACATTATTAAAAGGATTTTGAAATTTTTTTATCCTAATACCGTCATTTATTTTGAACCGATAAACATTTATATTATTAAAAAAATATGTATTTGGGCCCCTTAACATTCCATTAATCAATGATCTCTATCCCTCTCTATCAGAACAAGAAAGTTATATTTCTCTTTTATGACCATGTATTCACTAATGTTATCATATTTGAAATCTTAGTTTTGGGGTGACCTTTACATTTCTATTTCCTATTTTTAAGAGTATATGTTATTAACCCTTTTAGGATGTGAGTTTTTTAACAATGGTATATTCAAATATCAAACCCTGTATTAAAGATATCAAGTTTTTATTATGAGTACACAATTTATTTAATGTGGGGATTTTTAACACCCTGAAATTTTAAAATATGAATATGATATTCAATATCATGTAAGACACAAAACAACAAGTGTAGAAAATAATATAAAACCACTGAAATTTAAAATATTTTCATTTTAGAATAAATATTATTTTATTTATAGATTATTTTACACAAAATACCAAGTTAAAATTATGTTACAAGAACCATTGAGTTTATCTTACATGACACGCTATATGAACTTTAGCATGATCTACACGTAACACCAAGGTTATATTTCTTTACATGAACAATGAATTTATTTGAAGGATTTCATTACATACAAGGTGAGGCGGAAAATGGGGAGAGCTCTCGACACGCACTCTCGGCTGATAGCAAACCCTATATCATGATCTTTATTCTTGCGTTTGTGCTTCTTTGTTTGATCTACCAGCTATGGAAAGCTTCGATCCTTCTTCGGAGACTGGATCTGTGGGACACGAGCTGGTCTACAAAACCTCTAATGCATCCAATCCTCTGCAACAGAAACTGGCTCTTGAGGGGACTTCAAAGGGAATCTCCTCTGTGGACGTGATTAAAGAACCAGATCATGATCCTCGCATTCGAGAATCTGTTGAGGTTGGTCAGAATAACCCTTCCTTTTCTCATTTCAAGTATTCTCAAGTAGGGATTAAGAAGAAGGGTTCGGTTGCACACGTCAAAGCCGATGCTGATGCGGTGGCTGAGAGATTGAAGTTAGGGGACCATTCTATCATCGTTAGGCTGAAATTTCCGAAGGGCTCAAAACCCTGGAAGTTAGACTATCTCACGTCACGAATAGATATTATTTGGGGCTTTGATGCCTACAATTGCATCTCAATCTGTAAGGTTTTCTACCATTTGATTTTTTCTTCAGAGGATCTTAAATTTAGAGCCTGGGGGTTTGGATCCATCTCATTCAAGCCTAGGGATTTACATATTCGTGAGTGGGATAGATCATTTAATCCTTTGGAGATGGGTAACTCTATTTCACAAGTCTGGATCAAATTTTTTGGTTTAAACTGGATCTTATGGCATCCAAGGATCCTATATGACATTTCGCTGGATATAGGAGTGCCCATTAGAATGGATAAAGAAACTGAATTGGCCATAATTGGGCATTTTTCCAGATACTTAGTTGAGGTGGATCTTTCATCTAATTTAATTGATAAAATCTGTTTACCTACTTATGACGAAGAAATAAGTTTGAGAATTGAGTATGAAAGCCTACCTAGATATTGTTTTGATTATAATGTTTTAGGGAAAGACTCCTCAAACTGTAGAAAGAGTCTCATTTGGTCAAATTTTTCTATGAAGGGGCATGATGTTAATTCATGCCCTAAACTAAAAAACATGATACATGAACATAAAAGGGCTCCTTCACCCAAGAAATCTTCTGAATTGATCGTTCAAAACTGCTCCACAGTGTCACCTCCCAAAATATCTTGGGCTGCCATTGTGGAAGAAGGACAATCTGGGCTCCCAGCCTTGAAACCTTACTGTACTGGTAATGTGGTCACTATGGAACAACCTCAAAATTCCAAATCTAATAAAGTGAATACACATGTTTCTAAACCTGCTTCTGTAATCAGTGTTGACTCTGATTCAAGAATTTCAGAACAGCCTTCTTTGGATGACCTAGTCAAGGTTTCTTCTCTACCTAGTCCCTCTCTTACTGAAGCTATTATTAAAACATATTTTGATTCTCCAAATGTTTTATATGCTATTAATCATTCCCCTATTGAATTAGCAGACCAGTCTCCTGCTTTGACTGTTCTGGCAAGAATACAGTCCAGAATAGTGCTACATTGGTGGATGCTCCTATTTTGAATGTCCTCACAAAACTCTGCTCTGATGCTACTGACTCTCACCATGGGGAGGCTGGAAGGATCATTAATACTATTATGAATGCTCAGCTGGAGTCACCTGTCATGGCTGGAACCCTAGAAATGTTGGAGAAAAATCTTGATGTGAAGGTGAGTAAGGAATCAGGAGCTCCTATTTTGAAAGAAATTGTTTGTGTGCAGGAAACTTCAGGAAAATAAGATCAGATGAAGAAGGGTAGTGCTGATGAATGGCACCATGCTAGAACCCGAATCCAAAAGAAAAGAGAAAGGAAATAACAAATGAAGAGGAAGTAAGAGGCTCAAGAGGATAGCTCTGATGAAGATGTAGAATCGCTTCTATAACAAGCCAACGAGATACAGGAAGCCTATGGTGGAGGAAGAGGAAGAAGATGGATTAGCGCCATGCTTTGGAATGAGATGAGAGATAAAGAATGTATCATAGGGGAAAATCTGAGGAAAATGCTTGGCCTCCATGATAAAGAGAGCTATGTTTTTCTTTTCTGTTTCCATTCCATACTTTGTACTTCTTTTGACTTTCTTTTTCTCAATTAGAATCCAGGGCTTTGCCTTGAAAAAACAAGGTCTTGATTTATCGAACAATATAATACTATTAAAATTTTGTTATTTAATATCATAAGGTATAACCTAACTATTAAATTATTGTCATGAACCGTATCGGGTCAACCCAGATCCGGTCACCCGTGCCGATACACAACATGTCCTGAAGGGCGTTCCTAATCCCCACGGGCTGTAAACTAGTTCCAGGAATCAACATAGTAACAAAGGGAATAATTTTCACCAAGATAAATAAATAAATTAAATAATGGAGAGATAAAAAAATCATCCGAATATGAAAAAATAAAAAAACAGTACATATTTTACAAAAAACTAATAATAAAAAATCTAAAAAAAATAGCCAATCCTAAAACCTGACAGCCAGAAAGTCACTATGTGAGATCGATGGTCACTCACCCACACAAAAACCAACAATAGATCATGTCAATCAATAAAAAGATGAATCCAACACCACAAGATAAAAACTAGAATAACTATATGTGTGAGTATTAAATCATAGTAGGAATGCCCAAATAAATCTATTCCCAATGTAATCCCTTTAAACTAAACAAAACATCAACATCATGTTTAAAATAAAATATATTAAAGTAACCCTTTCCACACATTTTAAACTTTAATGAAAATCATGGTCTAATACCAATTTCAAAATTTAAAACCATGCTCTTACAAAAGGAGGATCCATATTCATTTTAAAAGAGAATGGTGACATTTCATTTATAGAGGAGATGAAGAGTGTAAAGTATTTCCAAAACATTTTCCATGAAAACACATGAAAAAATTACATCACTATTATCAAGAAGTCTCATTTCTCAAGAAATAATCACAACAATACTAAATCTAGGGAAATGGAAAATAACACACAAGGTTATCTAACCAATATGTATATCACTCATTCATTGTAAAAACTATGTGAAAATAGACATGGGAGGAACCTAGGATATCATGAATAATCCAGAACATACTAATGCTTGTTGAATCATCCGGGAAAGCATGACTGACTCTATGAAATCAAAACAACCAACATGCTCGGCCATACCCCACATGTTATAGACTGCGGGCCCATATCCCATTGCAGTAAAAATAAAATATATCCCATATATATGGGTTACTAGCTAGTGCATAATCTTACCAGTTCAACAATTGTTCTCAGAAAATTCAATATCTATGACATGTTATCCATATAACGATTTATAGAAAAGGGGAGAACAAATATATGAAAACTAAGAATCCAATAATAATTACATATATCATATATAATAATCCACATAATATACATTACCCTGAGCTACCCCCAACGATCATTCTCTTGCCTTACAAAAAATAGATCACATTCCATTTCATTTTTAAAGAACCAAAAAACTACATGTTCGAGTCTAAAAATTTTATAAATACATTTGAAGAACCCAAAACACTATAATTATTCTAAAAAAACATTCCGATATCTAAACCATTCTTAAAAATCCACAATCCATGTGTGAAATCCAACTGAGAATTTGATTAAACACTTTGTGTGCACATTTATAACAAAAAAACCATTTATCAAAAACAAGTTATAAATGACCAATTTTCACACCAAAAAATTATTCCACGGATCACACATCACTATTTATAATATAAGAAAAGTGAAAAAATAAAGAAACCAACAAATATTATATAAAAATGGTAAGTTCAAAGGGATACTTCTCTCAATCTCATGATTCTTCATCAATGATTACTCAAAACCACACCATGATGGTCTAGAGCAAAGATATTATAAGAGGAACCTTAATAAAAAAACCCAAATATAAACCAAGTATAGAAATACATAATTAGTCCAAAAGACAACTGGAGAAAAAGAACTCAATGGAAAATAGAAGAAAGAAAAAGAGGGAGGAGAGGAGAGGAGGATAACTTGAGAAATCTAGCCCCAAACAGTGAATAAACCCTAGTTCCACACCATGGGAGAGATGTGGAGACTCAGAGAACAAGGGTAAAGGACCTTTAGGGTCTCACAAACCTGAGGGAGGAGATGGGATATGTTTTTGGTTAAAAATCCTAAAGGGGTAGTTTAGAAATTTTTTTAAAAAATTAATATCTTGGAAACTCTCGCACGGTTTGGAGGCATGGTTTACAAACCTTACCCCAATCAAGACAAAAACCATTGTACTTACACAAAACATACCCCCATACTTTCCACATGGTTTTAAAACCATTCTCAAGTCATGCACTTTGCCTCTACCACTAACAATAAAGCCACAGTGTTTCATATAGAAGGCTGCATGGTTTTACCAAACTGTGTGTTGTCTATGTACAAGAAGAAATAACCCTGAGACTCAAAATTTAAAACCTTCACACCTAGGAATTGAACCCTAATCCCAATGGGAATAAGATAAAATACATTTTAGGTCAAAAATAAAAATCTGGGTGTTATAATTATCCCCACCATTAACGCTCTCTTCCCCGTGAAGCCACAACATATTCTAGTTGATCAATCAAAAACTAAGGATTCCATAACAAGATGATCCAACCACTTAAAAAAATAATGTATCAAACCTATCCAAAAAAATTATTCCTCTTTCCCCAAACAAAATATCAAACTGAAAATATTCCCTACAAAACAATGGGGAATCGTCTGTGCCGCAACATCTAGAATCATGTCACAAACAATATCATTGAGCATATTCCAAAACCCAAAGTTCAAACAAACCGAAAAGAAACTTAAAATTAGATAAATTCAAAATAAACCATTTTATATCATACCACATATGAAACGAAAATGAAATTTCAACATGGGGGTGTGATAAATGGTCCCCACTTTTAGAAAACAACTACCATTGGCCCACAACCCTCACCACAAGGGAAAAACGTATAACAACAAGGGGGAACCACCATAAGAACCATTAAACTTCCCACAACCGAATGATGGAGAGAAGATATGTTCCATAGCTACCCATAACCATGGTGGTCTCTTGACTATGTGAAAATATTCAATTCGAGGTCTTTGATTGGATCCCTAGTGTTTAAATCATCTATTTCACTACAATCAGATGTTAACAGTTAATGAGAGGAACTCCTAGACCACCTCCACCCAAATAGTGACATAGAATATACACATGCATTAACCACATTCACCCTGATGAAGAAAAATAGGAACAAGGCATATGTGGAACACACCATCACATTGATCAAAAAGATTCATAACTTTTATTAGAATAAAACCCTTCCATTTAAACAGGAGTTATCTAGAGATACAAAAAATCCCATTACATTTCAAATAGAAGAAAAACTAACCATGTACCACTACCACAATATAAGGAAACACTATAACCTAACGGTAATTGAATCTAAACACAAATAGCACTCTACACCTGCACACTGGATCCACATCACTTCTTTGAAACACCCTGTTGACCTCACCTGTTTTGATAATCCCAATCTTGTATTCATATGTTTTAACAATACCAATTATGTTTTCATATATTATGATATTCACAATTACTATTGATCTACACTTTAATACATTCAAATCGATGATTAAGTTAATAATAATGTTAAAATAATTTCTGATTTATGTCAATCTCTCTTATCCATTTTTATATAAGTTTTGAAATGATTCTAAGTGAATTAGATGTGTTTTGCATAAGACAGTCAAGTGTAAGTAACACTGACCTGAAGAGAGCTACTGATATGCATAATAGTCAGAGCTACCGATGGACACAGAGCTACCGATGCATAGAGCTACCGATGCACAGAGCTACCGATGCACAGAGCTACCGATGCACAGAGCTACCGATGCACAGAGCTGCCGATGCACAGAGCTACCGATGCACAGAGCTACCGATGCACAGAGCTATCGATGCACAGAGCTACCGATGGACATCGAGCTACAGATAAGAGCTACTGGTAAGAGCCACTGATAAGAGTTTGAAGAGCTACCGATGGAAGATCCTACACTGAGTCAACCGTACATGTCTACAAACAAACAGCTACCTATAATGAACTGCGGAG
This sequence comes from Viscum album, assembly GCA_963277665.1. Lineage (NCBI taxonomy): Eukaryota > Viridiplantae > Streptophyta > Magnoliopsida > Santalales > Viscaceae > Viscum > Viscum album. Next base: position 227,916,359 of record OY728167.1, on the reverse strand, counting down.
TCAAATCCTATATCCTCGACACTATTTGTTTATTACACTAACGGTTACATTTGTTACGTTTGATGCATTTAATGTTATTAAATGATATATATTTCCATTTTAGGAAACCGTGCCAAGTACGATCGAAAAGCATAATCTTTCCTTCTTCTCGGAAAAACAAAAAAAAAGGCATAAAAAGGACATCGTGTATGTATCAAAAAGACGTGAGAGAGACAAGAGACATGAAGAGATCGAGCACATAGAACATACTTGTGATCAAGCTCAAAACGTGCCATGAATAACTGGAGAACATGCACTCACAAGACTACTTCTACCAGACTCCAAAACAGAAAGCATAAATCGAGCAATATATTCTAATGAAGAACTACACAGAACACTTCATTTTATGAGCCGATAACCAAGCTGAGCCTGGAAGCACTGAAATAAGAAAATATAGTCTGTTTTTCAGTCGAATACTAGAGAAGGACTCAAAACCATTTCTGATCAAATCCAAAAGAGTCCAGAGGTGCACTACAATCACCAGAGCCATTATGAACTCTATATCTTGCTCTAAGTGATTTAGTATTTGCATTACGAGCAGTGTGTGTAGCCTATTAATTATTACACACACTGTCTCTTGAACCTTTACTGGAAGATTTGTAAATCCTCACTCACAATCTTTACATCCTTTATTTCCCACTGTGGATAGTGGTAGAGGTTGAGTGTGACCTGGACAGCTTTGAGCTGTCGTTTGTTATCCCACATATAACTGTGGTAGAGGTCTCTTGACCTTAACAGTGTGATCACTGTTGTTAACCCAGATCCAGGGTGTGGTCACTTTATATAAATTTTGAGAGGACTAAGTCTCGGCTTGAGACTGAACCTCTTGGTTAACTCTTGTGTTTTTTTTGTTACAACCTATATCTATACTATATACATTTATTTCATATTCCACTGCTATTACTTTGAAATATAATTTATTTTCAAAGATACTTTGATAGTTAAACTCGCAAGTGTTTATATTTATTATAAACCAGTAAGTTCGTCTCAAAAGTTAATCTAATCATCAGATTAAGTTAACTGAGAATTAATCAATCTTTGAGAAACTAATTGAACCTTTATAATCTGTATAAATTCACTACAGTTTAATTTGTTTTTGAAATTGGGGGCTTTTAATAGAAATTATTTTTTTCAAAAAATTTAATTGGAACTCAATTCACCCCCCTCTTGAGTGTCCACTCCGACCAACAGTTGGTATCAAAGGTTGTTGGTTTTGCAAAACTCTTTATTTACTCTCTGCTTTTCAACTGTGATTTTAGTTGTACTTCAAAGATCTTAAAATTTCTATTATTTCTATATTTTTATATCTTTAAATTTTGTTTATATTGGATAATAGACTTGAGGGTGCTGCTACTAACCAGCCACCTTTATTTAATGGAAATAACTATGCTCAGTGGAAACATAAAATGAAAATTCATCTAGAAAGCATGAGTTTTGATATTTGGACTGCTATTGAATCTGAATACAAAATTCCCACTACTCATAGATCTACTTGGGATGAACCTATAAATATTGCATACAATAATAATTGTAAAGCTATGAATGCTCTGTTCTGTGCTCTAGGAGATGAAGAATTCAACAGAATTTTTGCCTGAAAAACTGCTTTTGAATTTTGGGATACCTTGGCTGTTTCTCATGAAGGAACAAATAATGTTAAAAAAATGAGATTGAACACTTATACTATTAAGTATGATAATTTTAAAATGAAGTCTGATGAACCTATTTCTGACATGTATCTCAGGTTTAATGAGATAGTCAATACGATTAATTCACTCGGAAAAGTTGTTCCACCAAAGGAACAAATTATGAGAATCTTGAGATGTCTACCAGACCGATGAAGAGGCACATCTGTCTCAATCAGAGAACCATGTGACATTGCTGCTCTACCTTTCAAAGATCTTATTGGAAAATTGATGATGTATGAAGAAGAGCTAACGGTAAACAAATAGGAAGATGATGAACTGAAAAGAAAATTTGTAGCTTTCAAGTCTACTGCTTTGAAGAGTAAGGAGAAGGAAAAAATACAAATGGAGGATGAGAGTTCAACAAGTGAAAACTCAGAGTATGACTGTGATGCAGAAATGGCTCAGATAGCCAGGAGATTCCAGAAGTATTATAGGAAAAAGAAATTCTTTAGGAAAACAAATTACAAAGGAAAGTTTGATCAAAAAGGCAAATGGAAAAAGGATTAGAAGAAAGCTGACAGGACTGATGAAGTTGTCTGCTACGAATGCAAGGGAAAAGGACATATCAAAGCAGACTGTCCAAAGTTAAAATTCAAAAAGAAATATGATTACAAAGACAAGTACAAGAAAGCCATGAAGGCTACCTGGAGTGCTTCAGAAGACATCACTAGTGAAGCCGAATCATTGGACTCTGAAAGGAATCGATCCAACATGTGTTTCATGACAAATACTTCTGAGGTAACATCTGACACTCCTGTTTTAAATTCATATTATTCTGGAGATGATTCTAATTCAGAAAACATGTCAAAATATGAACTATTTGAGTACTATGATATGTTAGACGAAACCTGTCATGAGTTTAAAGAAAAATACAAAGGTTTAAAGAAACAGTATGCTTTAAGTGTTAAGCATAAATATGATCTTTATATAGAAAAGGAAAAGAATGCTCAACTGTTAAAGGAAAATACAGAACTGAAACTGTCAAATGATAAACTCAGTAAGGACTTCGAAAAATTCACAAATGGAAAGGATGCTCTAACTCAAATGCTAGGAAAGCAAGTTGCACCTAGATATGCTACTGGTTTAGGATACCAACCTGGACAGAGATAGTTCACCAGTACCCGATTTATTCCTAAGTCTGAAAAAAAATATTGCTAGTTCCAGTTTTGGAAATTCATATGCTTCAACAATATATTCATATTGTTATAGAGAAAATAATGTTTATCTTTCAAAATCTGTTACTTCGGTTAATTGTATAAACCCAATAAAACAAATCTGGGTACCTAAAGCCCCGATTGCTAACCTATCTGGACCCAAGAAAATCTGGGTACCAAAGTCATTTCCTGTTTAAATCTGTTATATAGGAGACCTGCTTGAAGAGCTATCACAAGAAGATATGGTATTTAGATAGTGGGTGCTCAAGACACATGACTGGAGATTATTCTTGCTTCAAGAGCATAATAAAGGTTGATGGAGGTCATGTCACCTTTGGTGACAACTCTAAAGGAAAATTCATCGGCCTAGGCCAGATTGGTAACACTGACTCAGTATTAATTTCTAAAGTTATATTCGTTGATGGACTTAAATATAACTTGCTTAGTATATCTCAATTATGTGATGATGGTTTCAATGTCATGTTTGAAAATGATTCCTGTGATGTTTGTAACTCCAAAAATGCTTTAGTATTTTCTGCTCTAAGGAATGAAAATGTTTATGCTGTTGATTTAAATTCTTTAGCCAAACAAAATATTTCTTGTCTGAATGCTTTTCATAATGAATCTTGGCTATGGCACATATGATTAGGACACTGCAACATTCACTCACTTAGAAAACTAGCTAGGAAAAACTTAGTTAGAGACTTACCTAAATTAGAATTCCCAAATGACAAAGTGTGTAATCCCTGTCAAAAGGGAAAACAACACAAAGTTTCTTTTAAATCAAAGAAAGAAGTCTCAACTTCTCAACCACTTGAGTTGGTTCACATGGATTTGTTTGGACCATCAATAGTTTCTAGTTTAAATGGGAATCACTATGTCTATGTTCTAGTATATGACTTCTCTAGATATACTTGGGTATATTTCTTAGCTCACAAAATTGAAGATTATTCTTCCTTTGTTAAATACTCCAAGTCTGCAGAAAATCTTAGTGGACTCAAAATTAAGACCCTGAGAAGTGATCATGGGCGTGAGTTTGAAAATAAAGACTTTGAATCTTATTGCTTACACAATGGCTACACTCATAACTTTTCAGCTCCTAGGACACCTCAGCAGAATGGTGTGGTAGAATGGAGAAACCGAATCCTTCAAAAAATAGCTAGAACCATGCTCAATGAATATGAACTGCCTATTTACTTTTGGGCTGAAGCTGTAAATACAGCTTGTTATGTTATCAACAGAGTCTTGATCAGACCTGTTCTTAAGAAAACCCCATATGAGTTATGGAACAATAGGAAGCCTAAGGTTAATTACATCAGAGTTTTTGGTTGCAAAGTCTTTATTCTTAACACAAAGGATAATCTGGACATGTTTGCTTCTAAAAGTGATGAAGGAATTTTTCTGGGTTACTCTACTTAAAGTAAAGCTTATAGAGTGTTTAATAAGATATCCAAATGTGTGGAAGAATCTGTTCACATCAAATTTGATGAAACCGGTCCACATGATCCTAAAACCTCTCTTGAGAATCTTGAAGAATATTTTTCTGTTCTGGACCTTAATGATAAATCCAAAGAACCTGTTATAAAAACATCCAGTTCTGGACTTTTTTCAGAATCTGTTTCGGTTGAACCCGAACCTACTGATGCACCTGAAGTGTCTAGTCCTACCTTTAATAGATCAACAAGAATTCTAAAGAATCATCCTTTGGATGCTGTTGTTAGTAATCTTCATAGAGGAACACAGACTAGAGCTTCTCTAAGAAATCAAGTTGAACATCAAGCTTTTCTCTCCCAGATAGAACCCAAAAACATTAATGATTCTATCGTTGATGAATTCTGGGTAATGGATATGCAGGAAGAGTTAAACCAATTTGAAAGAAACAAAGTCTGGGAATTAGTTGACAGACCTAAGGACACACTAACAATAGGCACTAAATGGGTTTTTAGAAATAAAATTGATGAATCAAGAAACATAGTTAGAAATAAAGCTACGCTAGTTGCACAAGGATATAGTCAAGAAGAAGGCATAGACTATGAGGATACCTTTGCACCAGTAGCTAGACTAGAATCCATTAGGATTTTACTTGCATATGCTACACATCTAAATTTCAAGTTATATCAAATGGATGTCAAAAGTTCATTTCTAAATGGTTTTATAATTGAAGATGGTTTTGTAGAACAACCTCCTGGATTTACAAAACCCCATTTTCCAAATCAAGTTTTTAAACTTTCTAAAGCTTTATATGGCTTAAAACAAGCTCCAAGAGCTTGGTACGATAGACTCAGCAATTTTCTTATTTCAAAAGGTTTTACTAAAGGGATTTCTGATCCAACTCTTTTTATTAAAATAATTTCTAAATATGTTTTAGTTTTACAAATCTATGTTGATGATATTATTTTTGGATGTTCTAAACATTCTTTATGTACTAATTTTTCAAAAAGTATGAAAAATGAATTTGAAATGAGTTTAATGGGAGAACTCAAATACTTTCATGGATTTCAAGTATTTCAAAATGAAAATGGTATCATTTTGAATCAAAGTAAATATACAAAGTATCTTTTAAAACGATTTGGTTTTGATAGTATTAAGGAGAGTGAAACTCATATGATTACAATTTGTAAATTGGATACAGATGAAACTGGGAAACCAGTGGATCAAACCAATTATAGGGGTATGATTGGTAGTTTACTTTATCTTACTTCTAGTCGACTAGATATTATGTTCAGTGTATGTATGTGTGCAAGATTTCAAGCTAACCCAAAAGAATCTCATTTGATTGCTATTAAAAGAATTTTCAAGTATCTCAAACATACTGTTAACCTTGGTTTATTTTATCCAAAAGGAAAATCATTTGAGTTAATGAGTTATTCAGATGCTGACTTTGCTGGTTGAAAATTAGATAGAAAAGGAACTTCAGGAACATGTAATTTATTAGGAAAATACTTAGTATCTTGGTGTAGTAAAAAGCATAATTATGTAGCTCTATCCACTGCCAAAGCAGAGTATATAGCTGCTGGTAGTTGTTGTGCACAAATTCTGTAGATGAAACACACTCTCTTGGACTATGGATATGATTATAAGAATGTTTTGATTAACTGTGACAACACTAGTGTAATAAACATCTCGAAGAACCCTGTATCTCACTCAAGAACCAAACACATTGATGTAAGGCATCATTTTCTGAGAGATCATTATCAAAAGGGTGGTATTTCTCTTGAATTTATCGGCACTGAACATCAATTGGCCGACATTTTCACAAAACCCTTAAGTGTGGATAGGTTATGTTACATTAGGCATGAGCTGGGGATGTTTAATCTTCACCGATAGATAGAAATCCTCACCGATAGAAATCCTCACCGATAGAAATCCTCACCGATAGAAATCCTCACCGATAGAAATCCTCACCGATAGAAATCCTCACCGATAGAAATCCTCACCGATAGAAATCCTCACCGATAGAAGTCCTCACTGATAGAAATCCTCACTGATAAAGTGCTGTTTTAAATCTTTTGTCTACCGTCAAGAATGTGAACCGTTTTCTATTATTTTATTTTTATTTATTTAACTTATGATTCTTAAATGATAAAACTAAGTCTAAGCTCCTTCTCACTCCACCGAACCCAAAACCTTTTACCTTCGAACCTTAGAACCCGAACCCTCTGCAAACCTGAGATCCCTCGAACCAGCAATGAAAAAAACCAAAATTCCTGTCATCCGAGAAGACTGTGTTGAACCTAAAGAAAAAAGGCAGAAGTCCAAGCCAGAAGCGAGTAGTGCTGTTAGAACTAGGTCAGGAAGGAGACCAGTAAATCCTCATTTGAAAAATAGAGCTATTGTGGTCGAAAAAGAGTTGTGTATAGACTAGTTGCTGCCCAGCAGGTCCTTCGTGCTCGATGTTCTGGAAGCTCAGAGATAGGTAAACTGCTTTTCAAATAACAACGGTCCCTACTACCCAAAGTTGGTAAAACAGTTTTACGAGTTCGTAAGCTTGGAGGAGTTAGAGAATGAGAACCAAGTATCTTCGTTTGTAAATGGTAAAGTGCTATCTTTTTCATCAGTAGAATGGGCTGATTGCTTAAAAGTTCCTCATGAAGGTGTGTCTGGATATGTATCAAGAGCAATGCCACCTACCAGTGAAATTTTGGATCATGAGACCGCGTTGAAAGAACTGACTGGTGATGGAACTCCAAGGCAAGTGGTTGCTGCAGAAATGGATGGAGAGAACAGATTACTGTTCAAGTTTGTTCAACATGTATTGATAACAAAGAGAGGAGACTTTTCTAATTTGAGATATCAGGATATCTATCTCCTACATCTTTTGAGAAATGATGTCAAAGTCAATTTATGCAGATTGGTGATGAGTCAAATGGAATATATGACAAGGCCAAAATCAAAGACTAACGCCCTATTCTTTGCTAAGCTGATTTCTGTAATGATCAAAGTGAAAGGGATAACTGAGTCTCAAGATGATACAGATGTAGTGAAGAGCAACTTTTGTATCACTACTACAATTTTCAAATATATGAAGATTAATTGGAATCCGTGGAGCGGATAATGGGTAAATGATGACCAAAAGGTATATGATAAGTTCAATCATGTGGATTATCCTTCAAGGCCAAAGGATAAAAGAGATCCAGGTCTAGGACCTGATGAAGAGGAACCTGAGTACAGTGATGAGTCAAAAGAAGAAGAAGAAGAGGAAGAAACTCCTATGGATGAGGGAGGAGATCCTGACTTACCTCCAAGCCCTATTGCTGAAGTTATGTCTTTAGAAAAGGAAGTGATAGCAGAAGTAGAGACACCTGCTAATGAGGAAGACCAGTCGGTCTCTAAGCATGTAGAGGAAGAAAATAATGTCTCTGAATTATCTGATTCTGCTGAATTGAGTCTGAGTCCAGTTATTGGAAGCTCAGTTGTACCTTCTATGTATGAAGAAAGAGAAAGGGGGGAAGCTGTACCTATTCTAGAAAATCATCCTACTACTGTAGAGATGGAAGTTATTGTGGAAGATTCTGATGAAGAAAGACCAGCAGAGAATGTAGTTGCTATATATGAGAATGCACCCATTGAGGGGGAGCATCACACCATGTTTGGAAATGTTACAGTGTCTATCGAGTCTGATGACTGGGTAGAAGACCCAGGTTTTATAGTCTTTGGCTTGGATTATCCTGATTCGGATAATGAAGTATCATTTAATAGACCAAAGATCAGCTATGACATCAATTCTGAGGTATTACCTACTGATGTGGTCCGAGTACATGATTTAGATGTGCTGAAAGAAAATCTCAAAGTCAGTTTTGTAGAAGAAGTAAAGACAATGGAATCTCTTTTAGTATCCTCGATTCAATCTGTCATGGCTGATTCTATAGTCAGTTTAGCTTCTGAAAGAGTATCTACTGCAGTTGCTCCTACTTATTTTGTTACTAAGTCTGACCTCGAATCCCTAAAGCATGAGCTTAAGGAATCCTTCAGTGCCTCTGTTTCTGAGATAAAGCACTGTTTTGGTGAAGAAATGAAGATGTTAGAAAGTTATTTTGAGCTTTCTCTTGGTTGAAATCTGTCAACTTTTGTGGGTGAGCTAATGGAAGAAGTCAAGGAGTGCCAGACTCAAACTTCTAGGCTAGAAGCAGATCTTGAAGCTCTACGGATATCTGTTTTTGCCTTAGACTCTTTCATGAGTTCAAAATCTCAAGCTGATAAGGATTTAGCCTCTTTGAAAAGTGTTGTAAGTCAGCTGGTCTCGGTGTTTGAAGCTTTCAAAACATCTGTGAAGGATCATGTCAAAGATCAGGACTCTCAAATGCAAAATCTGATTAGTGGGTTAACCACAAGCTTCAAAGAAACTGTATCCTTCTCTATTGGTCCTCTAGTTCCAAAACCTGCAATTGATCTGAATCAATTTCGTGCTCTGATGAAGGAGGAGCTTGGTTCTATGTCAACCAGTGGCTCTATGGACTCATCAAATTTAAGTCGAGTTGTGCTGTCTACCAGGGATTCAGCCAGAGAAATAATGAAAATCGTCCAGGGCTACATGAGAGAGGCCTCTGCTTCTCAAGAAGCAATCAAGAATAAGGTGAATACTTATTTTGAAAAGGTTTATACCAAGAAACAGCTGACCAACCATTTCAAACATCTGCTTGAGAATCTAAAGTTACCTCCAGTGACTCAGGCCTTCAGAGAGCAGGTTAGTGAGCTCAAGGAGCTTACTCCTGTTTTGGATAAATTCATTGAAAATAGAGATGATTTTGTGTCTGCAATGGAGATAGGAGGAAGAATTATAATGGATTTCAGAAACATGTTTCTACCCTTCCTGAATGTGGATGCCAGACCGGTCATTGTACCTCCTGCTTTGCCTGCCTCTGCCTCTACTGCATCTCCAGTTCAGATGACTCCTACTCAAGCCATAAAAAGTCTCACACCTATGATTCCTCAAAGGACTTCCCATTACAGGCCCGACACTGTATCAGTTGCTCAGCCCCCTCTGATCATTTCTGGAATTCCAAAGTCCTCCCCAGTTTCCTCAACACCTGAATTCTCTTCTGATCCCAATGGAAAAGCTCACATTGAAGATGTGGATTGATAAAGTGGCAAGGATGTTTGATAGGAATCTTTTTGTTTTTTCTATTCTGTTTCTGTACTTTTTTGTCTGATCTAATACAAATGTTTTTTTCTCTTTCCACTGTCTCAGTTTATCAATTTTATATGTTTGGTTTCCCACTTTTTGATTATCACAAAGGTGGAGACAAGAAATATAAAAGGAGAAATTGAATATTAATTTTATACTATCTAATACTATATTCTTTGGTACCAATTCTTTCAAACCGTATCTCTGATACTATTGTATTTAATTCTACCTATGATAATTTTTGATCTCTATCTTTCTATTACTATTTCCTCTTTCCTCTGATACTGTCTTCTTTGAGAAAATTGAATATTAATGTTATACTATCTAATACTATATTCTCACTATCTTTAAATGGTCATATCATAAGTTGTGATTATAAAAAAGGGGGAGATTGTTGACCTCACCTGTTTTGATAATCCCAATCTTGTATTCATATGTTTTAACAATCCCAATTATGTTTTCATATATTATGATATTCACAATTGCTATTGATCTACACTGTAATACTTTCAAATCGATGATTATGTTAATAATAATGTTAAAATAATTTCTGATTTATGTCAATCTCGCTTATCCTTGTTTATATAAGTTTTGAAATGATTCTAAGTGAATTAGATGTGTTTTGCATAATACAGTCAAGTGTAAGTATCACTGACCTGAAGAGAGCTACCGATATGCATAATAGTCAGAGCTACCGATGGACACAGAGCTACCGATGGACACAGAGCTACCGATGCACAGAGCTACCGATGCATAGAGCTACCGATGCACAGAGCTACCGATGCACAGAGCTACCGATGTACAGAGCTACCGATGCGTAGAGCTACTGATGCACAGAGCTACTGATGGACATTGAGCTACCGATAAGAGCTACCGATAAGAGCCACCGATAAGAGTTTGAAGAGCTACCGATGGAAGATCCTACACTGAGTAAGCCGTACACGTCTACAAACAAACGACTACCTATAATGAACTGCAGAGTCAAATCCTATATCCTCGACACTATTTGTTTATTACACTAACAGTTACATTTGTTACTTTTGATGCATTTAATGTAATTAAATGATTTATGTTGCCATTTCAGGAAACCGTACCAAGTATGATTGAAAAGCATAATCATTCCTTCTTCTCGTAAAGACAAAAAAAGGCATAAAAAGGACATCGTGTATGTATAAAAAAGACGTGAGAGAGACAAGAAACTTGAAGAGATCGAGCACACAGAACATACTTGTGATCAAGCTCAAAACGTGCCAAGAACAACTGGAGAACTTGCACTCACAAGACTACTACTACCAGACTCCAGAACACAGAGCATACATCGAGCAATCTATGCTAAAGAAGAACTACACAGAACACTTCATTTTCTGAGCCGATAACCAAGCTGTGCCTGGAAGCCCTGAAAGAAGAAAAGATACTCTGTTTTTCAGTTGAATACCAGAGAAGGACTCAGAACCATTTCTGATCAAATCCAAAAGAGTCCAGAGCTGCACTGCAATCACCAGAGCCATTCTGAACTCTATATCTTGATCTAAGTGATTTAGTATTTGCATTACGAGCAGTGTGTGTAGCCTGTTAATTATTACACACACTGTCTCCTGAACCTTAACTGGAGGATTTGTAAATCCTCACTCACAATCATTACATCCTTTATTTCCCACTGTGGATAGTGGTAGAGGTCGAGTGTGACCTGGACAGCTTTGAGCTGTTGTTTGTTATCCCACGTATAACTGTGGTAGAGGTCTCTTGACCTGAACAGTGTGATCACTGTTGTTAACCCAGATCCAGGGTGTGGATCACTTTATATAAATTTTATGAGGACTAAGTCTCGGCTTGAGACTGAACCTCTTGGTTAACTCTTGTGTTTTTTTGTTACAACCTATATCCATACTATATACATTTATTTCATATTCCGCTGCTATTACATTGAAATATAATTTATTTTCAAAGCTACTTTGATAATTAAACTCACAAGTGTTTATATTTATTATAAACCAGTAAGTTAGTCTCAAAAGTTAATCTAATCATTAGATTAAGTTAACTGAGAATTAATGAATCATTGAGAAAATAATTGAACCTTTATAATCTGAATAAATTCACTACAGTTTAATTTTTTTTGAAATTGGGGTCTTTTAATAGAAATTGTTTTTAGCAGAAATTTTATTTGGAACTCAATTCACCCCCCTCTTGAGTGTCCACTCTGACCAACACACCCCAACAAATGTATTACAAGTGGCCCATTAACCCATAAGAATGATATGTCTTTTTTGTGCTCGTACACGACAAATTATTATGATATAGTTTCAAAAATGGATGAAACGCCATGATTACACACCCAAAAGAAGATGAAAATAGATCTTGAGGTATTTTAATTCAATGACCAGCTCCAACAGCTTCGGGTCACTCCCCCACTTCCTTAGTGGAATTCCCCTCACCGCCTCTAGGTACTAAAAGGGGGAAGACTATGATAATCAATTTGTCCATAAACTCTTTCACTTGAAAATCATGTGTCACAACATTATAAAAATATTTATATTGGACTCAAAAAACTTCGATTTCATATCATAATGAAGCTCGTACACTAAATCATGAGGTTCGAGAAATTTTTCACAACATATCATATATCATATATAAATACATATACAAATTGATTATAGAACTCCAGCATCAACCCATCACCTAGCTATAGACAACAATTCTCCATTCCATTACTTACAATAAACATCAAAAAAAATACTTTTTGATAAACAAATCCTTAAAGAACTCCCAAGTGAGATATTCATGAGGATTATTTCGAAATACCGACTTCCACTACTTCCAAGTTGTCCCTTCAAGAATAATGGAATCAAACATCTCCCTTAAAGACTCAGGAAACTCATTGAGGCTGAAGTTACTTTCTATATTCCACATCCAATCTTCCAATTCAACAGTATCTACTTAGTATAAAGGGGTGGGGGTGGCTTTAACTTTTGAAACACATGAAATAAATCTATAGATTGATTAAATGGAAAACATGCTATTGGGGAACCAACCGTAACTACACCATGATTATCCATTAAATATATATGGAAGTGAACATAGTAGACATCGTGAAATACAATATATCAATCAAAAACACCTCATCAACTAGAGTCCTAAATCTCAAACACAACATAAACAAAACTTCAAAATCCTAAGAGAACACCACAAAACCACTGGTTTTCAAAACATCACAACTTCTTATTGAAAACATTTTTGGCCAAAAAAAATTGGAGTGTCGCACAATCAAAAACGGTCTTCCATAGAGTCTAACTCACCTTTAAATTTTTGTGCCCTCTCAATAACCAATCAATTCATTCCAATCCTCGCATTAATCAAATCATGTTCATTCAGGAAGTCATCCACTTTTCCACACATATCCATGCATGTGAGGAGTCAAGGAAATACTAATGGTCAAAACAAAGCAAACATATTTCATAATTAAAAAATAATTTAAAGATATCACTAACCACATTGTCAAATATCATTTTCAAATACTATATTTTAATCCATTAAATCATTCCCAAAAATTGAATACCTTGGATTTCCATCCAAAAATTCATTTCATTTCCTTTAAAACATTTCCCAGCAGCTCAAAAATTTCATTCCATAAAAATCCATTTTATTAAAAACACATTTCTTATAAATTAAGTCACATTTCCATGTACTATTTTAAAACAAATTTTTGTTTTCCAAGCAAACAATATTGAAAAGCCAATATTTCGATCATAAAAAACCATTTTCTAATGTCTTCTTCAATATGATTCTAAAAATCCATTTTCCATATTCCTAAAACCAAAATATTACCATTTATAAATCCAATTTTCCACTATACAAAAACAATAAATCATAATACAATGTTCAAAATAAATGAATACCTAACACAATTCACAAGGGAAACTAGGTTCAATGGGTGACTTGGTCAAATGGTAGATGACCATATGCCAATAATAACACCATCATGAAGAGAATTCTAGGACTATGTCCCCAACTCAACTTTCCTTTATAATCCCTGAGAGCTAACATAGACCACTATCCCAACTCCCCTATTATATCCTAAACACCAAACAATCCAAATTAACCATGATACCAACAAAAATCTACTTCCCGTGGAAACTCATGGTTCTGTCCAGAATGTGTTGGTCAAACACTTCCCCAAAAATTCATCCCAAGGTATAACAATCCTACCCCATATACCGTGACACCCCCTAGTAAGAAAGGGCACTCAAAAAGTTTGGTATTGAGAGGGATCCTACTTTGGTGCCATTTTATCATGAACCAACCTTGGAAAACCCTAGACCGGTCACGTGAGACGATCCATGAGATAGCCTGAAGGGCATTCCCAGTCCCCACGAGTTAAGAAATAGTGTGAGGAATCAACATAATAACCCATGGAATGATTTATCCAAATATAAATAAATAAATTAAACAGTACAAAGACAAACAAAGGATCCTAATATGATCAAATAAATAAATTGAACATCTTCTACAAAAAAAATGAAATAACAAAAAACTAAACAATAATACCAACACTGAATCTTGACAACCACAATGCCTCCATGTGACCCAAAGGGTTACTATTTGATAAAAAAACTAACCATATCTTTTAGAGATAATTACCAATATAATTCATGCACCACAAACCAAAAACAATAATGAATTTTAGGTGTGATTATTAAAACTCGATAATTATGCCAGAATAAATCTATTCCCCATACACTACCATTAAATTTAATGAAACATCAAATTCTTCTTTGAACTAAAATATATTAAATTAATCCTTTACACACATTTACCACTTTAAATAAAATCATGGTGCATTTCCCTTTTTACCATTTAAAACCACACTCATATATAAGGAGGATTCATATGCATTTTAATAGATAAATGTGATATTTCATTTATGAAGGAGGGAAAGAGTATAAAACATTTCCAAAAACTTATTTCAAGAAAAAAAATGAATATATTACATCACTTTTATGAAGAAGTCAAATTTATTATGAAATAAGCAAAAAAGCCAATAACCAGGGAAATTAAAAATAACACACAAGGTTTTCCAACCAATAAGTATATCAATCATTCTGTATAAGAAACTAAGTAAAAATAGACATGAGAGGAACCAAGGAGATCATGAATAATCCAGAACAATCTAATACATGAATACTCATGACATAAAGAATTCCTCACCTGATTACATCAAAACATCAAACATGCTCAGCCACAGCACGCACAGAATAGAACGAGAGGCCCTACCACATGGTAATAATGACAAAATATTCCCCCTTATATTAGCCACTATCAAGTGCATAATATAACTAGTGAAATACTCATTATCAGAAAATTAAATAGCCATTATGGGTTCTCCATGTCATGATGTATAGAGGAGGGGTGATCAAATTGATTCCAACCAAGCATCCAATCAAATTAACATATTTCATATATAATAATCCACACAACATGCATCAACCTAAGCCACTCAAATGATTAATCTATTTCCTTAAGAAACTATCAAAAAGGTGTCTAGAATGAGGATATCCTATTCCTCACAATGTAGATGGTAATGAGGAATAAAAAAATGAAATCCCATGTATTTAGAATAAACATGGAAAGATAATTATCCAACAAGAGATTTTCATGATCAAAACATTCACCATTTTCAAAAAAGTTTCAAATGGGCCTTAATATCTTTTTATAAAGACATTATTTATCAAAGAACTAAATAACATTTTTAAAAGATGTGTAAAAACCCCATTTTACATTTCAAAATCATTTTAAAATAACTTTTAAACATTCAAATCACACTTTCAATCCAATTCCATTTTTAAAAAAAAAATAAATGTGCCATTTATCAGCATCACATGCCATTTCATTTTTACAGATCCAAATACACACCATGTTCATTTCTAAACATTTCATAAATCCATTTTAGTAACAGAAAACAACAATAAAGATGTTTTAACAACATTTAAAAAGCCAAAACATGTTTAAAAATCCCCAATCCATGTGAAAAAATCAACCAGGCATTTGATAAAACACTTGGAGTGCACATTTATAACAAAACCAATCCATTTATCACAAAACAAGGTATAGACCACCAAATTCCACACTAAAAAAATATTTCAACGATAAAACATCAATATTTATCATATCAAGATGGAGTGATAAGAATGAAAGTAAAAAATATTAAATTAAAAAGGAATGTGTGAAGGGAAACCTACCTCAATCTCACAATGCTTCGTCAATGCATACCTAAAACCACACTCTGGAGGTTCCATGAGACAATATTTTCAATGATTAAACTTAAAATTGAAAACCACCCAATATAAACCAAGGGTATACATGAATCCAAGATCCAATACACCATAAGTGAACAATACCTCAAAGCAATATGTAAGAAAGAGGAAGATATATTAGAGGAGAGGAGGATACCTTGAGAAATCTGGTCACAAAGAACGAAGAAATCATATATCCACACCGTGGGAGGGAGGATGAGGCTTAGATATCAATAGGGAAGGACACATAGGGTTCTATGTAGAAGAGGTAGGAGAGTGGATGCATTTTTTTAACACCACAATATTTTACGGTTTATTATATTAAATGGCTTGTATTATACGCAACACAAATTTGGCATATGTACCACGTAAGATTTAGTTTATGCGAAATAACACATTATTGTTTAAATTATATAAATGAAATATTTATAAATTATAAATTAAATATAGTAATACAAATAGTAATAAATAATTTATAAATGTAATTTATATTTTTTTTAAACAAATAAAACATATTTATATTGAAATGTTTATTGTTGGAACCAAGGTCTTCTATGCATGATTTGGAGTGTGTTTTGTGTTTGTTGTCAATAATCAATGGAAGTTTGGATCATTTACCAGCAAAGAGATCATACCATTCAAGCAGCCAACAGTTTTGAAGGAGGCGTTGTTTCCCAGTGTTTGCCAATTTTTGGGGGTCCAAAATCTGGATGTTGCTGAGCATCGTGAAAAGTGGTTTTCCAGTAAGATCATCATTTAATATGGAAAGGGCATGAGTTTCGCGAAGATGGGATGCATGGACTGGATTTTTCGAAGACCAGAAGAATGGAGGCGGTGAGGCTTCGCGATTACGTCAAGCTTCGCGAACGGCAGAGGCTGGCGAGCTTCGCGGCGAAGAAGGGCTTCGCGAGGGAGCTTCGCGGCGAAGGCGCGAAGGTATGTTGACAGGGTTTCTTCGCGACTACGTCAAGCTTCGCGAACAACAAAGTTTCGTGCTGCTTCGCGATTTGGACAGAATTCCGGCGGAACTTCGGAGCTTCGCGATAGGTGCTGACGTGGCGTTGACTTCGCGCGGAAAGTTCGAGGGTCGGTGGAATCTCCTATAAATAGAGGTCGACCCCTTCAAGAGAAGCAGAGAGAATTTCTGAGAATGTCCTTTGCTCTAGGTTTGCAAAGGTCTCTCGTGAAGGCAGCGTGCTTCGCGAAAGAGGAGCTTCGCGGCGGCTATTCTAGCTCCGCGAAAGACGTGCGCCCCGCGTTGGCTCAGTGAGCTTCGCGAAGTGGCAGGAGCTTCGCGATAGCCCAACATTGCGAAGGCTGGGGCATCACGAGAGTGCTTCGCGATTGAGCATCGCGATTGAGCTTCGCGATTGAGCTTCGAGAAATGGCAGGGGCTCCGCGAAGGCTTGTTTGAGCTTTGCAATATTGGGACCCTCGCGGAGTAGGGTACTTTGTGAAGGCCTTTTCCAAAGGTTTATTGCCCTGTGGACAAAGGAAAAGGGAGTATTAATCAGTGGTTGGAATTTGGATCTTAACAGAGCATTAAAATCATAAATCTGATGCAAGCAAAGTCTCATGCTGAACAGGAGACAATGAACTTCATGACTAACAATTGAAGAGACCTTCACGTCTATAAACTGGGTGGGACTTCATCAATGGAAGTGAGCTAGGGGGAGTCAACGGGAGTGACCCGAGGGGTGCAGTATGCTCTCCCTGAACCATTGTAAAGGCAGTGAGCCTGGGACAGAGTGACTGTGCCCGAACGTTTGTATTCTCCAGCTTGTGAAGAATAGTAAATTTTGGTACGACCGACAACTTGTCGGCGTATGCTCCTTGGACGTAGCCCTTAGTGGTGAACCAAGTAAAAGAGGGTTGTTTCTTCTCTATGCATGTGCATGTTTGCTTTCTGACCTTTTTCATCATACAGATTCAACAAGTTCCTACCAACGTGGGAACAAGATCTATCCCTTTAGAAGAAAAAGTTGACACCCTGATTCACCCCTCCCCTCTCAGGGCGTCCCAGGGTCCTTCAAGTGGTATCAGATGGAAGGTTGCTGGTGTTGAATCTGACCTTCTTTTTACGTCATGGAAAACACGGTCAATGTCAAGGGAGTCCCTCCCTTCGATGGAAGCAATTTCCAGATCTGGAAGAACAGAATGAGATCTCATCTAAGATCTCTTGGAATAGAAGTTCTCTTTTCTACTGTGCAAGGAATAAAAGTCACTGATCCAACAGGCCTAGTTATGACTGAAACAGACAGGAAACTTCTTGATGCAGATGCTAAAGAACAGAATGAACTCACCCTAGCCCTTTCTAATCAGATCTACCTAAAGGTGATGAATTTCACCTCAGCAAAATCTATGTGGGATAAACTTGAGAATATTTATGAAGGAGATAGCAAAGTGAAGGAGGCGAAACTACAAGTGCTGCACAACCGGTTTGATGATTTGAAGATGCATCCAGACGAGAATGCATTATCATTCTTCAATCGAATTACTGAAGTAGTTGGAGCAATTCGGGGTCTAGGAGAAGAAATCAAAGACATTGATATTGTAAAGAAAATATTGAGAAGACTTCCACCTCTATATAATGCAAAGGTGCCATCCCTTGAGGAAAGGAATCTTTCCAAACTTTATCTTGATGATCTACTGAGCAGTTTGGAATCATATGAAATAAGGGTCAAACCATAAGATGCTACGACTCGGGTGAGCAAGGAAATGGCATTCAAGGCCATGGACAAACTTAAAATCTCAAAGGATAGTAGTGGTGAAGATGAAGAAGAAAAAGAAATTCTTTCTCTCATTGCAAAGAAGTTCCAGAAGGGGAATGGGAAATTCAAAGGGAAGTTACCTATCACGTGTTTCCGTTGTGGAAAAATTGGGCACATTGCCTCTCAGTGCTTAAAAATGATCAATTATGAAGACAGTGAGGATGAAATCCTCAAGAAGCCTCAGAGAAGGTTCTTCAAAAAGGGAGACTTCAAATCTGGTAAGAAAATGCAAAGGAAGAGTTTTGTCTATGAAGAGGAAGAAGATGATAATGAATTCTGTGACGAAGAAGAACCAGAATTCAAAACTGGGAACCATGCTTCTATGATGGCCACTGTTGAAAATCCGGAAGATACTGAAGGAGAAAAGCAACTGAGAACTTGTGCAGATCCTGAGATACAACTTAAGGATGTGGTTAGTAAGCTCAAGATTAAATGTAAGAGCTGCAATAAGTGGAAATCTATTGTAGAAGAATCAAATGAATATGTTGATCAACTTGAATCTAAAATTGTACTACTAGAAGAATTTGTGAAGGTACAGTCTAAAATAATCGAAAGTAATGATGATGTAGTAGAATTGAAGCTGAGAATTGAAGAGCAGGATAAGGTCATCAATGACCTCAACTCCATACTGGATGAAAAATCCAAGACTACTGATGGCCTTGAGGAGGAAATAGTTACTCTAAAAAGAAAACTGGAGACTGAATCAGTTTCAAAAGAATCGAAGAAGAAAATACAGTTTGGAATATTCTCAGATGCAAAATTACTAGCAAGGTCCAAGTTTGGTTCAGATGGGGTTGAAAAAATCTTGAGTAATCAAAGACCCGCTTGCATGGGAATGAGTGGAATTGGCTGTGAGGCTGAGACATCAACTGCTGAAAGTGAAAAGACCCAAAAGAAAGATAAGATGAAAGTTGAACATGCTGAAACGTTGCCTAGAATTCCGAAAAAGGAACCCTCAATCCAAACTAAAAGGGGACCTACAAACTATCCTCAAACATTCAGAAATGAAAGACAGTCTTACTATTCTCCCATGGAAGAAGGTATGAGGAGAAATTCAAGTGAGAAGTCATTTCCTCTCATGAAGTGTTAGTTCTGTGGCTATCTGGGCCATACCATGTCATATTGTGAAGAGGCAAGAAGCTATCTAAATGGAGAAGATATAGAAGCTCAACAAAGGAGAACAATTTCATATCCTAATTCTTATAGAAGAAATAATTTCTATGGATATTGTTTTTTTTGTTCTAACTTTGGTCATAAGGCCGCTAATTGCAGGTAGAGAAGGGGCATGGACACCTCATACCGAAGTTCAAGACAAGTCAAGTCTCGTCAGAAAGATAGTGTTTCTCTTTCAAACAGGTTTTCACCTCTCAAAGAAGACTTTGACTATGAAGAACCTGGGTATGCAGAAGAGATAATTGAAAGACCATCAGTTCTTTATACTTGATCTAATGTCTCATGGAAGGAAAGGAAGAAGATTGAGAAATCCAACCTTGCAGAGGTGGCTCTCAAAGCTACAAAGAACAACAGTACCTGGATTCTGGATAGCGGTTGTTCATCTCATATGACAGGTAATGTCGGCCTACTAACAAATATCATAAGGAATGTCGATGGTACAGTATGATTTGGTAATGATGGGGCTCTAAAAATCAACGGGAGTGGAAGTACCGAATTAGCTAATGGAGAGCTAAAGAAGACTGAAGTCCTTTACATAGATGGCCTACGTCATAATCTCCTCAGCATGAGTCAACTCTGTGACTCAGGACTTATAGTCACGTTTAATCAGAAAGGCTGCACTATCAAGGGAAGGACTGACAATTCTCTTATGAAGGGATGCAGAATAGAAGGTAAGTTGTATCAGGTTGATAGTGAAGAAAATGTATGTTACATGACTATTGAAGAAGAAAACAATTTGTGGCATCGGAGACTGGGACAAATCAATCAACAAGACATGGAGAAAATATCAAAATTGAGAATTGTCATGGACATTCCCAACCTGAAGCGTGAGCATGAAAAATCGTGTGATGCTTGTATGCGTGGGAAGCTGGTCTGCAGTTCATATCGGCCAAAGAAGAAAAGAGCGTCTCACCTTCTTGATCTGATTCATACAGATGTTTGTGGGCCAATAAATGTTTCCAGAACTCATGGAGAAAGGTACTTTGTCCTTTTCATAGATGATTACAGTAGAATGGCATGTGTGATGGTCATTCACAGGAAACGACAAGTCCTTGACTGCATGAAAACATATCGGTGAATCGCCGAGAATGATACTGGATGAACAATCAAAGTGTTGCGATCTGACAATGGAGGAGAATACACATCCATTGAATTTGAGAATTATATAGAGAAGCATGGGATACAGCATGAGGTAGCTGCTGTGAGAACTCCACAACAAAATGGAGTTGTTGAACGTAGGAATAGACAGGTGAAGAACATGGCACGAACAATGCTGATTGAGAGTCGTATTCCACGAAATTACTGGAAAGAGGTTGTTCAAGCTGCAGTGTACATTCAGAATCGAACAACACTCTATATGGGTGAGACTAAGACACCATATGAATTGTGGCATGGACGGAAGCCTTCTCTAAAATACGTTCGTGTCTTTGGAAGTAAATGCTTCATCGGGAACAAAGAAGGAAATCAAGGGAAGTACGGTGACAATGCAGATGAAGGAATTTTCTTCGGTTACTCAATGAGCAGCAAAGCCTACAAATGTTTCAACAAGCATTTGGGAAGGATTTTGGAAAGCAGTGATGTAAAGATAATTGAAGAGAAAACCACAAATGCTTCAAGGACGCCATATGCTGATGTGATAGAAAGTCAGGAAGAATGTGAACGTGAAGAAAATACAAATGTAGAAATAGAGGAAGCTGTTCAAAACACTCAGCAGTGACATCATGATGTTGACTCAGAAGAAGAATCTGATGATGAAACAATGGCTGAAGAGAATACTACTGAACCTCGCAGGAGAAATCGAAGAGCTGAGATTGATCCATCCAACATAATTGGGGACAGGAACGCACCCACTCAAACAAGAAGGATGAGGAATACCACGCAATCTGCATTTCTATCAGTTGTAGAGCCATCCTCATTTGAAGAAGCTGCAAAAGATAAATCTTGGGTGAAAGCCATGAATGATGAATTAGATCAGATTGACAAGAATCAGACATGGGATCTTGTATAGAGACCTGAAAGTTACAATGTTATTGGTACCAAATGGATCTTCAAAAATAAGTTTGATGAGCATGGAAGTGTCACCAGAAACAAGGCACGACTGGTATGTAAAGGATACTCCCAGATTGAAGGCATTGATGTTGAAGAAACCTTTGCTCCAGTGGCTAGACTGGAGTCAATAAGGCTTTTCCTTGCCATGGCATTCCAAAGAGGATATAAAGTATATCAAATGGATGTCAAGACAACATTCTTGAATGGTGTACTCGAAGAAGAAGTCTACATTGAACAACCAGTGGGCTTTTTTTTGGGTTCTGATGAAACAAAGGTATGTAAACTGAAGAAAGCTCTATATGGTTTGAAGCAGGCACCACGGTCATGGTACTCATGGCTGGACTCATATCTCAAGAAGTTGGAATTCAAAAGAGTAGGAGTTGATCACAATCTCTATGTGAAGAATTCCCCAAAAGATCAATTCATGGTTCTTGTCTACATTGATGATATCATATTTGGTGGCAGTAGGCAGAAATCAGTGGATGAATTTGCCAACCACATGAAATCAGAATTTGAAATGTCTATGATTGGGGAGCTCACATATTTCTTGGGGCTGTAAGTGATTCAAAAGAAGGAATACACTTTCATTTCTCATGAAAAATATGCAAGAGAGTTGCTGAAGAAGTTCAATATGCAAGACTCCAAACCAATGTCAACTCTGATTGCAGTTGGAACTGAACTTGGAAAGCATGAGGATGGGAACTCTGTTGATCCCACCATGTACAGGAGGATCATTGGAAGCCTACTGTACCTGACAGCGATAAGGCCAGATATTGTCTTTGCAACATGCCTTGCAGCCCGCTTTCAGAGTAATCCAAAGGAGGAACATATGGCAGCAGTAAAAAGAATCATGAGGTACATTCAAGGTACATATAACTTCGGGTTATTTTTTGCTGCAGGCAGGGATAGTGAATTATCTGTGTTTTCTAATGCTGACTGGGCTGGTGATGTAGTAGACAGAAAGTCTACTAGTGGTGGAGCTTTCTAAATTGGGCAGAAATGTGTTGGCTGGTTGAGCAAGAAACAAGAATGTACTTCTCTTAGTACTGCTGAAGCCGAGTATATCTCCTCCACAAAGTCATGCACTCAACTGCTATGGATGAAGCAGCAATTAACTGACATTGGCAATGACGTGACGCAACCAATGGTGATTTACTGTGACAATAAGAGTGCAATTGATCTTATGAAGAATCTTGTTCAACATTCTCGTACAAAACACATTGAAATTAGGTATCACTTTATCAAAGAAAAAGTTGAGCAAAGCGTGATTAGATTGGATCATGTGGGAACAGATGAACAGGTGGCTGATATCCTGACAAAGCCACTGTCAGCGGCTGTGTTTGAGAAGCATCGGTTGAACCTCTGTGTTCGACCACCTCCTAGTGCATAAAGAGGATACAGAGTAACCCTCTCCCCGTTTGTTATAAATGTGTTCATCCGTTTATGGATATGATGCAGGTTTATGGGGGAGATACTATCCAGGGGGAGTATCGTTTGAGCTGAACGTGAAAAATTTACTGGTCTTTGGGTTTATTGTCAATGGGGGAGAAAGGAGAAGGAATAAATTCAGGAAACTTCTGTGATAAGAATAATGAGAAAGAAAACAGTGGATCCCAATTCACGCCACCTCTCTTGTTTTCTACACCGAGCATTACTCACGTAGACTTAGAGTGTTGGCTGGGTTGATTCCGACGTTTCTTGGTTTTCACATAGATGGAGATCTATTGAATTTTTCTTCTGATTGCCAACAAACCCAAAGGGGGAGATTGTTGGAACCATGGTCTTCTATGCATTATTTGGAGTGTGTTTTGTGTTTGTTGTGAATCATCAATGGAAGTTTGGATCATGTACCAGCAAAGAGATCATACCATTCAAGCAGCCAACAGTTTTGAAGGAGGCATCGTTTCCTAGTGTTTTCCAATTTTTGGGGGTCCAAAATCTGGATGTTGCTGAGCATCGTGAAAAGTTGTTTTCTAGGAAGATCATCATTTAATATGGCAAGGGCATGAGTTTCGCGAAGATGAGATGCATGGACTGGATTTCGCGAAGACCAGAAGAATGGAGGCGGTGAGGCTTCGCGGTTACGTCAAGCTTGGCGAACGGCAGAGGCTAGCGAGCTTCGCAGTGAAAAAGGGATTCGCGAGGGAGCTTCGTGGCGAAGGCGCGAAGGTATGTTGACGGTGTTTCTTCGCGACTACGTCATGCTTCGCGAACAACAAAGTGTCGTGGTGCTTCGCGATTTGGACAGAATTCCGGCGGAACTTCGGAGCTTCGCGATAGGTGCTGACGTGGCGTTGACTTCGCGCAGAAAGTTCAAGGGTCGGTGGAATCACCTATAAATAGAGGCCGACCCCTTCAAGAGAAGCAGAGAGAATTTCAGAGAAAGTCCTTTGCTCTCGGTTCGGAAAGGTCTCTCGCGAAGGCAGCGTGCTTTGCGAAAGAGGAGCTTCGCGGAGGCTATTCTAGCTCCACGAAAGACGTGCGCCCTGCGTTGGCTCAGTGAGCTTTGCGAAGTGGCAGGAGATTCGCGATAGCCCAGCATTGCGAAGGCTGGGGCATCGCGAGAGTGCTTCGCAATTGAGCATCGCGATTGAGCTTCGCGAATTGGAAGGGGCTTCGCGAAGGCTTGTTTGAGCTTTACAATATTGGGACCCTCACGGAGTAGGGTACTTTGCGAAGGCCTTTTCAAAAGGTTGATTGCCCTGTGGACAAAGGAAAAGGGAGTATTAATCATTGGTTGGAATTTGGATCTAAACAGAGCATTAAAATCAGAACTCTGATGCAAGAAAAGTCTCGTGCTGAAAAGGAGACAATGAACTTCATGACTAACAATTGAAGAGACCTTCACGTCTATAAACTGAGTGGGACTTCATCAATAGTAGTGAGCCAGGGGGAGTCAACGGTAGTGACCCGAGGGGAGCAGTAAGCTCTCCCTGAACCTTTGTAAAGGCAGTGGGCCTGGGAAAGAGTGACTCTGCCCGAACGTTTGTATTCTCCATCTTGTGAAGCATAGTGGATTTTGGTAAGACCGAAAACTTGTCGGCGTATGCTCCTTGGACGTAGCCCTTAGTGGTGAACAAAGTAAAAAAAGGGATGTGTCTTCTCTATGCATGTGCATGTTTGCTTTCTGACCATTTTCATCATACAGATTCAACAAGTTCCTACCAACGTGGGAACAAGATCTATCCCTTTAGAAGAAAAAGTTGACACCCTGATTCACCCCTCCCCTCTCAGGGCGTCCCGGGGTCCTTCATTTATGTTTCTGTAAAATAGTTATATGTTTAGAAAAACTATTTTCTTAAAGGAACTAATTTTTATTGTGAACAATAAAAAAAATTTAAAAACCATAGAAATATAATTTCATAAAATATAATTCATCTTTTAATTCATAGTATCAAAATTATCCTTGGTTGAATTTTTGTTATTTTTCTACAAACATTCAATTTTTGATAAATAGTGAAAAAACCCTAAATTATTGGTAAAAACCCCAAATTTTAAATTAAATAATTATTTTAATTTAGATTGATTTTAATGTCACAATAGATAAATAATACATATATACCCCAATTTAGTTCATTGAAATCATTTTTAGAATTGAATTTGATATAAAAACTCATTGAATATTTTTCATGTATTTTTACCCGCCTTCTAGCCACATTTGCTGATTAAAATTAATCATAATTTTACCACTTCTGTCAATTGAATTTAAAAAATCATACATATATGGTTATTAATAATTATGAAAAATTTGTTCTAATAGGATCAAAATATATTTTGGTGAACAATATCTTTTGAATTTTATTTACCACAGTTAAAGGGAATTTGGGTAATTAAAGTTAAAATAATATTATAATAATATTAAATTACTCTAAAACTTATCCTAGCATTTTTTATGAGTCATGGGAGACTAATAATATTACTGGTTATAACGTTTGGCCTTTGGAATCCACTTGGGTGTGATTAATACATTTATAAAATTTAATTTTAAGTAAATTTAAAAATATCATAAACATGACAATTATTATTAAGAAATTTTAATATGGTGTTATATAAGTGATCAATAAGACTATAAATAGTTATTAGGAAGTATAAAATATTTCATACATGATGGTTATTTATTTTTAATTTTTAGTAATTTAATAATTACATTTAATTATGACAAAACAATGATCCAATAATAGAGTTGTTAATAAAAGAATCAAATAAATGATTTTATAAATATTAAAATAAATATTATTTTAAATATTTTATTCCATTCACGAATTTTATGGGTGAATATGAACTGTTCTTGTTGATTTAATTCATTTTTTCCAACAAAATCATGTTTTGATGAATTTAAAAAAATCAAGTATTAAATATTTTCAAAATTGACATAATTGAGATTTTAAAATAAATAATATTCTATTAAATGATATAATAGTTACAAAATTATATGATTTATCCAACTAACTTGTATAGTGATAAATATTTCATTAATTATCCAATTTATATTCACTTGGTGTTTTATAGTATCTATATTAACCATGTAGTGTAACAATACAAGAAGACATGGTAAGAGTTAAACTATTTAACTAAGGGTTAAATATAAAATATAAGGTTAATTGTATGACCTAAACATGTATAAAAAATATTTACGAGATTATTTATACCCATTATTATCTTATACTTTAAATAAATCACTTTGGAGCTTTTATAAACCAAAAATAAATTTATAATAAATTAATATTTTAATATCTTCAAAAAGTTCCCATATCATCTCTTATAAAAGGAAACTTCTCTTTCACTGTAATTCAAACCTCCAAATTGAGTTGGATTAGAAAAACATGTCCTAATTATTCTCCAAACTTCCATAAATTCATCTTATAGGGCACACTTTAGGAATAATTACAATTTAAAGAGTCATTTTTTTTTAAATCAAAAGGAGATACACAAAAAGGTAATTTTTTAATCACCTCTTTCATAGTTATTTTCTTCTCATACTTACTATTTTTATGCTGTATTTATACTAAAATAAGAACTCATATAAAATATACATAATTATATGTCATTATAATTATAGTACAACCACATTCCATATTTCATCCATCCTACGAATAACAATACCACCATGCGTGTGTACGTATGACTTACCATCTCCACACTCTGGTGTAATGTTTATTCTTTACTCTTAATTTATGTGGGTATAAGGATGAATATAAATTATTTAATTAACACATATATCCAGATTTTTTTTAAATTCTTATTCCACCCAATTTTATACAATTTAACAATTAAGGAAATGATATTGTCTCTTGTGCCTACGTACGAATTACCGTCTCCACGACGGGATGAGATTCATCTCACACATTCACCATTCAAGTATGAAAATAAAAATACAAATTATTAATAAATAAGAAATATATTACATAATAATTTTATTGTAATTATATTTATATATATATATATACGCATATTCAATTAACTTACTTCCATTCAATAGGATATTAAAACGAAAACAATGTTCATGCATATGTATGACATACCATCTCCATGAACTGTGTATTACATTTCATATATCTATCTATATTTTATATTTATACTCAAAATTTATATGATATATAAACCATGTTATTCAATTTTTTTGTAGTTAAATTATGATATAAGTAATAGGATCCATAATAACAAGTCAAGACATGCACAATAATTAAAGAAATTATTACCTGGAATGTTTATTTAACATGGAAATTATTAATAAATGAGTAATATAAAGGCATAAATGAATCATATAAGATATCATAAATATTATTATGATTCTTTTATAAGTTAATAATTTGTCAAAAAACACTTATACAGGAGTTTCATACACGTATGTAGAGTATCAAACCTAAGGTATGCGAATTACATATCACTTTTAATTTTTGTGAGATATAAGATAAATTCACCACCTATTTATTATGTGTGATGTATATAATAACACTATTATATTTTATATCATGATTAAATTTTTCATCACGGAATTTAAAGACTCATTTGAATATATTGGCCTTATTATTTAAATTTTGAAAGTGGTATGGGACGCTTTGAATGTTTAAATAATTAATCTTTTCTCCATATCTATATTCTGGATATTATCATACATATTTATTTATATTTATATAAAGGATTATAAAGAAAATTTTATTTCTATTCTGAATTTCATTAAAAAAAATTCAAAATGATTATTTTTAATGTTTTATGTAAGAGACAATTTAACTAAAACAACATTTTAAATGTTATAATGATTTATTCATATAAAATGTCCTCATTAATGTCCATGTCTTAAAAATGGTTTTAAGGATTGATTTATATAGACACCATGGTTTTAAAATAATATTTCCTTTAAAAAGATTCAATGTGGTACAATACACATTGAATGAAAAATATCTTTTGAAATGTATCCTTTTATAAGTGCACGTATTTTGAATAAATTATATCTAAGATAAAGTGGTATTTTTCTCAAGATACTCTTAATGAATTTATTAGATCATTTTAATATATTTAAGAATCCTTTGATGGATGTTATGCTTAATTGAGATAGATTTATTATTATATAATGTTCCATATTGTGTTGAAGTTTTTATGATATATTTGAATGTGCATGTTCTATTTTATACCATTAATTGTTTATTGGTAAAGTATTAACATTTCGTATACTAGTTTTAATTTGAATGTTTATTTCATGTTTCACCATTTTTTATGAGAAATGCATTGGACTTAGTATGTTATGGGAGGTTCCCCCTATATCCCCTCTATGCATTGGTATGTCTCATGAGATTACATTAGATGGCGACAAACCCTTCAAGTTTGTTTCTAAGAAGTTTTAAATTTTCAGGAGGATAGATTTTGACAAAAATCAGATGGGTTTCTACCCACATACTTAAACTGTCACATGGATAGATCATGATAATAGTTATCTTGTTGGGAGAAATGATATTGACACAAATTATATAACTTTATACCCATATACTTAAACTGCCATGAGGATAGATCTTGAGGATTTCCGTGATAGTTCATACATCCAACATTATGAATTCTCACATTATGATATTAGTTTTTGATATTACATGTGATTATTTGACTAGTAGAATATCAATGTGAATGTTTAATTGGAATTATTTGATTTAGTATTTACATATATTGTAGATGTTTATGATTGAAAAAGATTTTGTTTTAGTTTTATACATTCCTTAAAAGATTATGCTTATTTATGAAATATTTTGTTGTATTGTTTACCAATACTGAGCATCTGAGCACACCCATTTATTATGTTTTATTTTCCCAAGATGGAAAGAATTTACTTATGAATGATATTATGGGTTAATCTAGGAGAATACTAGATTTATCAAAGAATTACCAATATTACATTTTATGTTTTTAATTGTAATATAAAGTTCGTGTATGAAATATATTTTCCAAAATAGTTAAATAGATTGGTCCTTTGAGATTTAATTTCTTGTAATCATTCCAATTTATTAAAATAATTCCCTGGCTCTGGGCACCTGGGGTCAGGCTATTACAGTTGGTTTCATTAGATGTTTAGAAACATCTTTGAAATTAGATTATGAAAAAATAGATTATAAAACATAACCCTATGAATGACAATGAGGATAAATCATTGAATTATATATCATCCATTAGATTTAGTAATGGATAACCTAGGTTAATCCTATGGACTTGTGAATTGGGAAAAAGATGTAATCATTTCGAGATCCTATAAGTGATTCATCATGACTATATCACTATGATTTGTGTTTCTCACCTTCTGATCTGAGTTTTGATCAGTGGTTAGAATCAGCAAGGTTATACATGCAATGGTTATACTACTGGTGATGAAGAGATTTCAAATGAAAAATGTGTAACAACCCGAAATTTTTAAATAAATTTTGTTCCCTAATTTTATGTGTTATTGTTATACTCAACAAAAATGTTTTATTTGATAAACATGATTATAATTAAAATGAGATCAGTGGGTTTTGACTATTATATAACCATCGGTCAACATGACCGCTGTGAACAAAATGTTTTGATTATTGTCTCTAAATATAAGTAATCTTGGTTAATTATTATAGAAAGAAGATTCGATGGCCTCACCTAGTAGTCTTGGACCGATCGAAGCCCATCTAACAGAGCTTGGGAAGGAGGTAGCACCACTGGGCTTTGCTCTGGATCAGATCCAAGCCGAACTTCATCATGTCAAGCTGGAACGAAATCGCCTTCGTGAGAAGTTCAAACTGATAGAAATTACTACTCGGGCAATGTTGACTGAGCCGCCCCAAGCTTCTATCACCCTAGCACACCTTACTCTTAGGTCCTATGCTGGTATTATAAGGGGTTATGTAATGAGACCGTAACTACCTTGTGTAATCCTTGTTTTAAATAAAAATTGGGATTTCTTCTTATGATGAAGTTTATGAATTTTGAAATGACCGGATAAATATAGTATGCATATTTTTTATGAATTTTAGAAAAAGGATATTTTAAATATGATTATGTAAACCCTATATAATTAAAAATGTGTAATGATTTTCAAAAAATGGTCTTCTACAATTATGTTCAGTACTAAATTTAGAGTCTAATAAGATCAACTTGATTTTTGATGAATAGTAAATTATGAATAGTGATTTTATGATTAGGATTAGTAATATGACCAAATGGATTAGTAATCTCACTTAAAGAAAGTTTTAAAATAATCTAGGCACCTTGATTAAGTAATGTGATTCAATAAAATAGTTAAATAACGGTTTCATTAATTATTATTCAAGTATTTGTTTTTTCGGGTGAATAGTGTTTTTTAATTAAAAATTTAATTAAAAATAATTATAAAATTATTTTTATAAAAACGCCTTTATTTTTGAACTCAGAGCATCGATATTATGTTATGGTAATTTTTGGGGGTTTTTCTGAAAAAAATGAATTTTCGATGAATAGTGTTTTTATTTAAAAATTAAATTAAAAATATTTAGAAAATTATTTTTATAAAATGGATTTCATTTTTGAAATCAGAGCATTGATATTTGGTTAATGTGAAATTTTGGGATTTTTCTGAGAAAGTTGAATTTTCAGTGAATAGTAAAAATACAGTTTTAGGGTTTCGGTATGTTTAATGACATCATAACGGTGTCATGATGATGTCATGAGATCTTTTGAGGGTTGGCCGGCCAAGGGTGATGAATTATTGTTTTGGGGGCCCCATGTGGCCTAACTCCATGATAAATGACAAGGGAGAGCACATGGGTTTGAGAAAAGCCCATGTGAGGTGTCCCTTGGCCATTAATGCCTTGTCCCCTCACTTTCCCTATAAATACCAAGCCCTCCTCTCATCCATTCGACTCCCCACTCATTCCCAACGAATTTCTGGTCTCATTACCTCCCAAGGAGTCCTCCCAAGGTTCCCCCAAGCCCTCATGGTCCCAACCTTTGAGGTTTAAGAGTTACATTTTAAGGTAAGGGATCCGACCTCTCTCTTTCTTTTCAAGTAATCTCTTTTATGTCTTTTCTTTTATACTCCATGTTCTTATGTTGGAGGATGTTCTTTTATATTAATCCTACTGCCTATTTCATGTTAATATGATGAGAGACCCCCCCTTGCTCTCATCAATTCGTTTTAAGAATGTTTAAGTGGCGCCATTAGGCTGCCGAATTTTTAAGGGATTCTTTCACCTTCCTCGTTTTCAAGTTCTATTTTCATTCAAGTCTTTCATGTTTCTTTGTATTATGTTGGGGCATGATTTATAAATTTATCATACTGATCTTTTATGATCATATGATGAGATACCCCATTTTATCTCTTCAATTCAATTTTTTTGAAGTTTTATGTGGCGTCGTTAGGCTGCCGAATTTTTTAAGGGATTCTCTCACCCTTCTCTTTTTCAAAGTTCTACTTTCATGTCAAGTCTTTCATGTTAATTTCTATTATGTTGGGGTATGATCTCTATATCTATCATACTGGACTCTTATGTTCATATGATGAGATACCCCATTTGATCTCTTCAATTCAGTATTTTGATGTTTTAAGTGGCGCCGTTAGGCTGCTGAATTTTTAAGTGGTTCTTCACCCTTCTCGTTTTGAAGTTCTACTTTCATGTGAATTATTTCAAGTTCCTTTTTGTTATATTGGGGTATGATCTCTATATATATCATACTGGACTCTTATGTTAATATGATGAGAGACCCCATTTGATCGCTTCAATTCAGTATTTTGAAGTTTTAAGTGGCGCTGTTAGGCTGCCGAATTTTTAAGTGGTTCTTCACCCTTCTCGTTTTGAAGATCTACTTTCATGTCAATTCTTTCAAGTTCATTTTTGTTATGTTGGGGAATTATCTCTATATCTATCATACTGAACTCTTATGTTCACATGATGAGAGACCCTATTTGATCTTTTCAAATCGTTTTTTTTTGAAGTTTAAGTAACGTCGTTAGGCTGTCGAACTTTCATAAGAGAAATCTAATTTTTGTCTTCCTTCCATGTTTTTCATTTCAAATGGTATGTCCTTGAAATTTCATTACCATGATAATTTATCCTTCTTATTCTGTCCATATACTGTTTTATGGGTCATTTATGAATGTTTGACTCATTTTCCCTCTCTTTTTAATGTCTTCTAAAACCTCATAACATAGCCGTTATGCTGCAGAATTTCCATCTCAAAATGTCTCTCTCTTTTTCTAAAGTTCTTTTATATTATTAAGTGAATACTCAAAGCTCTTTCTTCTAAAGGGGTATTCACATATATACCAAAATGTTCTATGTTAAATTCTTGGATTTACATACATGAGACCCACCTTCCTTTTCTGTGGGTTTTAAAGTGACGTAAAGATCATGTCTTTAAAGCAGTTTTTAAAACGTTATGATTATGAAATGAAACCCATTTATTTTATGCTATGTGGGTTATTTATGAAATGTTTGATGATGATATATGTGGATTACATGATAATAAAGGCAAATTTAAGGGTGTGCCCTGATAGCGCTCCAATGCATTGGGTAATGATGTAACCACTAGAGATTACAATTTTAACGATGCCTTGGTGAAAAACCTTGGTAATTTTTAACGACACCTTGGGGATGGACCTTGGTGAAACGAAACGATTGTCAATATTAAATGTTGCAGCCACATCTTCAAGTTATGAAAAAGTTTTATTTTTATTATGATATGCCTCATGATTTCATTTTCATGCATTAAAGTTCTTTTCATGACTTTATTGATGTATCTCAAGTTCATATGTAAAATGTTTCACTTGTTTCCCTTGCTGGGCCTTCTGCTCACCCTTCCTTTTGATGTATGTCCCCAGGTTATGAGATGCAGTAATGAGCCTAGGGTGAACATGAAGAGAAGCCTTTCAAGTATTTAAGAAGAATGTTTTTTTTGTTTCATGTTTTATGTTCCTTGTTTCCAAGACACTAAACCTTAAAGATCCTCAGTTCCGTGTAATGGAATGAAAAGTTATGTTATAAAAAGACGGGATGCTATAGTTGGTATCAAAGGATGGTTTAGTTATTTGTGGAAATTAGGATATGAAAACTCTAGGAGGAACCCTATAGAAAAGTTTAATATAGGAAATCTTCCTGGTATTTTGGTGAGTATTGAGTAAGGGGTTGCCAAGCAAATACATCCCTGTCTGGATACGAGCAGGTAGAGGTGGCTCTGGCACAGATGTACATAGGGGTAAAACCCGAAAACACCGCTTTGAGCTAGACTCGAATGGGAACTGGTACACGACAACGGGCCTTGCTGCACTCTTGGTTATGACACTCCCGGGGGATATGCTTTGGTAAATTCATAAGCTTGGTATGAACCATTGTTAAAGGAACAAAGATAAAATAAAATAAAGGTTCACATAAGAATATATGATCATTCATAACCTACATGGGAACCTAGGAGATCACAAGTTAGGGTATACCTTTCATATACAAGTTATCCTTATATGCTTTCAGTTCCTTTTCATGATTATTAGCTAAGTACTTAAGCCCCTAATTATGCTTTCTCTTCTTAGTTAATGGTGGGAAATGGAAGAACATGTTCCGACAACCAATGTGATAGGAAATGCGACGATTTTCGTATTAATATGACAGGGATGATTAGGGGATTAAAATATGATTATTATTTTGGAAGATGTTCATTATTTTGGGAACCATATTTGATCGAGGTAAATAGATTACTACGGTATTTTCATTGAGAAGTAAGGTTGACTTATATTTTGAAGAATCGATGAATTTAAGGTGAACTTATAGTAATTTAGGTTACTTATGGGAATGACTAACCTATCATGGGTAAAATATGTTTAGGTTAGCTACTTTTTTATAAGATGTTAGGAGTGGTTGATGTTGTCTGGAGATGAACAATGAAGTTGTTTTGGAAGACTATGTTATCAAATCCTTATTGTATTTGGGTTTCAATCTTAGTTTGGTTTGTTTTGAGGAATTTTAAGGACCGTTATTTATGGAATGGTCTATGATGAACTTTGGGTAGTACCATGGAACTTTGATGATTTAAAAGTAGTTTCCATTCCTATGGGATTCTTTCTTTTTGAAGAGTTGTTTTACCTTAACCTTTCTGTTTTTGGGATAATGTTTAAAGATAGAAGAAATAGATAGTTAATCTTTTGTAGATTATGTGATTCTATAGAAGATGATTCTTGTGCTTTTATGAGACCAAGTGTTTTTTAATTCTCATCATTTGGAGAAAAGATTAGTGTTGGTAGGGACTTGTTAAAGGATGAAACTCTACTTGAAGGTAGGTATATTTTCTTATGTTTTTGTTCTATGTAGTAAATGAAATCCTCAAAATTATGAAAAGAAACGTAAAACAAAAATGTTGTTGGTTTACGTTTCCTACTAGGTAATCAAAGACCATTTACACACATCATAAGTTTGGGATTTTCTCATGGTTAACTTTCTCCTAATCATGTTCTCTATCACTCTCCCTCAGAACTTGACCCTTTGTTTTTTCCTCCATGTCCATGTTTTCCTACATGGAACCCTAGTGTGGGTTAACTCGGGTGACCATTGTACTTCCCTTTCTTTATTTTAAAGTAATAGTTTTACTGACTCCTTTTCCGATGTGGGACTTTCAATGAAATTTCAAAACCCAATTTTAAAATTGCGAGGACGCAATTTCTTAAGGGGGGAAGATTGTAACGACCCGAAATTTTTAAATAAATTTTGTTCCCTAATTTTATGTGTTATTGTTATACTCAACAAAAATGTTTTATTTGATAAACATGATTATAATTAAAATGAGATCAGTGGGTTTTGACTATTATATAACCATCGGTCAACATGACCGCTGTGAACAAAATGTTTTGATTATTGTCTCTAAATATAAGTAATCTTGGTTAATTATTATAGAAAGAAGATTCGATGGCCTCACCTAGTAGTCTTGGACCGATCGAAGCCCATCTAACAGAGCTTGGGAAGGAGGTAGCACCACTGGGCTTTGCTCTGGATCAAATCCAAGCCGAACTTCATCATGTGAAGCTGGAACGAAATCGCCTTCGTGAGAAGTTCAAACAGATAGAAATTACTACTCGGGCAATGTTGACTGAGCCGCCCCAAGCTTCTATCACCCTAGCACACCTTACTCTTAGGTCCTATGCTGGTATTATAAGGGGTTATGTAACGAGACCGTAACTACCTTGTGTAATCCTTGTTTTAAATAAAAATTGGGATTTCTTCTTATGATGAAGTTTATGAATTTTGAAATGACCGGATAAATATAGTATGCATATTTTTTATGAATTTTAGAAAAAGGATATTTTAAATATGATTATGTAAACCCTATATAATTAAAAATGTGTAATGATTTTCAAAAAATGGTCTTCTACAATTATGTTCAGTACTAAATTTAGTGTCTAATAAGATCAACTTGATTTTTGATGAATAGTAAATTATGAATAGTGATTTTATGATTAGGATTAGTAATATGACCAAATGGATTAGTAATCTCACTTAAAGAAAGTTTTAAAATAATCTAGGCACCTTGATTAAGTAATGTGATTCAATAAAATAGTTAAATAACGGTTTCATTAATTATTATTCAAGTATTAGTTTTTTCGGGTGAATAGTGTTTTTTAATTAAAAATTTAATTAAAAATAATTAGAAAATTATTTTTATAAAAACGCCTCTATTTTTGAACTCAGAGCATCGATATTATGTTATGGTAATTTTTGGGGTTTTTTCTGAAAAAAATGAATTTTCGATGAATAGTGTTTTTATTTAAAAATTAAATTAAAAATATTTAGAAAATTATTTTTATAAAATGGATTTCATTTTTGAAATCAGAGCATTGATATTTGGTTAATGTGAAATTTTGGGATTTTTCTGAGAAAGTTGAATTTTCAGTGAATAGTAAAAATACAGTTTTAGGGTTTCGGTATGTTTAATGACATCATAACGGTGTCATGATGATGTCATGAGATCTTTTGAGGGTTGGCCGGCCAAGGGTGATGAATTATTGTTTTGGGGGCCCCATGTGGCCTAACTCCATGATAAATGACAAGGGAGAGCACATGGGTTTGAGAAAAGCCCATGTGAGGTGTCCCTTGGCCATTAATGCCTTTTCCCTCACTTTCCCTATAAATACCAAGCCCTCCTCTCATCCATTCGACTCCCCACTCATTCCCAACGAATTTCGGGTCTCATTACCTCCCAAGGAGTCCTCCCAAGGTGCCCCCAAGCCCTCATGGTCCCAACCTTTGAGGTTTAAGAGTTACATTTTAAGGTAAGGGATCCGACCTCTCTCTTTCTTTTCAAGTAATCTCTTTTATGTCTTTTCTTTTATACTCCATGTTCTTATGTTGGAGGATGTTCTTTTATATTCATCCTACTGCCTATTTCATGTTCATATGATGATAGACCCCCCCTTGCTCTCATCAATTCGTTTTAAGAATGTTTAAGTGGCGGCATTAGGCTGCCGAATTTTTAAGGGATTCTTTCACCTTCCTCGTTTTCAAGTTCTATTTTCATTCAAGTCTTTCATGTTTCTTTGTATTATGTTGGGGCATGATCTCTAAATTTATCATACTGATATTTTATGATCATATGATGAGAGACCCCATTTTATCTCTTCAATTCAATTTTTTTGAAGTTTTAAGTGGCGCCGTTAGGCTGCCGAATTTTTTAAGGGATTCTCTCTCCCTTCTCTTTTTCAAAGTTCTACTTTCATGTCAAGTCTTTCAAGTTAATTTCTATTATTTTGGGGTATGATCTCTATATCTATCATACTGGACTCTTATGTTCATATGATGAGATACCCCATTTGATCTCTTCAATTCAGTATTTTGATGTTTTAAGTGGCGCCGTTAGGCTGCTGAATTTTTAAGTGGTTCTTCACCCTGCTCGTTTTGAAGTTCTACTTTCATGTGAATTATTTCAAGTTCCTTTTTGTTATATTGGGGTATGATCTATATATATATCATACTGGACTCTTATTTTAATATGATGAGAGACCCCATTTGATCGCTTCAATTCAGTATTTTGAAGTTTTAAGTGGCGCTGTTAGGCTGCCGAATTTTTAAGTGGTTCTTCACCCTTCTCGTTTTGAAGATCTACTTTCATGTCAATTCTTTCAAGTTCATTTTTATTATGTTGGGAAATTATCTCTATATCTATCATACTGAACTCTTATGTTCACATGATGAGAGACCCTATTTGATCTTTTCAAATCGTTTTTGTTGAAGTTTAAGTAACGCCGTTAGGCTGTCGAACTTTCATAAGAGAAATCTAATTTTTGTCTTCCTTCCATGTTTTTCATTTCAAATGGTATGTCCTTGAAATTTCATTACCATGATCATGTATCCTTCTTATTCTGTCCATATACTGTTTTATGGGTCATTTATGAATGTTTGACTCATTTTCCCTCTCTTTTTAATGTCTTCTAAAACCTCATAACATAGCCGTTATGCTGCAGAATTTCCATCTCAAAATGTCTCTCTCTTTTTCTAAAGTTCTTTTATATTATTAAGTGAATACTCAAAGCTCTTTCTTCTAAAGGGGTATTCACATATATACCAAAATGTTCTATTTTAAATTCTGGGATTTACATACATGAGACCCACCTTCCTTTTCTGTGGGTTTTAAAGTGACGTAAAGATCATGTCTTTAAAGCAGTTTTTAAAACGTTATGATTATGAAATGAAACCCATTTATTTTACGCTATGTGGGTTATTTATGAAATGTTTTATGATGATATATGTGGCTCACATGATAATAAAGGCAAATTTAAGGGTGCGCCCTGATAGCGCTCCAATGCATTGGGTAATGATGTAACCACTAGAGATTACAATTTTAACGATGCCTTGGTGAAAAACCTTGGTAATTTTTAACGACACCTTGGGGATGGACCTTGGTGAAACGAAACGATTGTCAATATTAAATGTTGCAGCCACATATTCAAGTTATGAAAAAGTTTTATTTTTATTATGATATGCCTCATGATTTCATTTTCATGCATTAAAGTTCTTTTCATGACTTTATTGATGTATCTCAAGTTCATATGTAAAATGTTTCACTTGTTTCCCTTGCTGGGCCTTCTTCTCACCCTTCCTTTTGATGTATGTCCCCAGGTTATGAGATGTAGTAATGAGCCTAGGGTGAACATGAAGAGAAGCCTTTCAAGTGTTTAAGAAGAATGTTTTTTTTGTTTCATGTTTTATGTTCCTTGTTTCCAAGACACTAAACCTTAAAGATCCTCAGTTCCGTGTAATGGAATGAAAAATTATGTTATAAAAAGACGGGATGCTATAAAATGAGATGAATGAGGTATTAAGGAAAACGATCTTAAAGCATAGTTAATGGTTTAAAAGTAATGTGTAATGATTAAGGTTATTTTGTACTTGGATTCATGAATTATTACATCAATGGTTTTATGGTTATAAGATTCATGGGATATATAATGATTTTACTGTATTACTACTTCTTTATGTATTTAGAAGTATAATATTTTTCATTAAGGATTTACATGTGATAAAATATTTGGGGAGTGACAATTAGAGATACATTACGTTTAATTAGGGAATCTATTTTTAGGATTTTTTTTGAAATAAAGATACTTTTTGGATAGTAAATTTGGATGGATGTATTTTTCTCTTGTTTTAATGTTGTAATAGAGTATGTTGAGCATTGGATATCATAAATTGTGGTTAAAGAATGATTTGTTGGATACCTTGGGATAACATTTTTTGTTTCAGTAAATGTTTAAGGGATTAAGGAAATAGATTAGGGACTTATGATTTATAAAATGTGCTTCAGGCATGAAAAATACATTTTTTACATTCATTTTTAGGAGTAAGGGGTGATGTGAAAATAGATCAAAGCACAACTAAAGAATGAGATTATGCTAATGAAATTGAAAGAAATAAATTATGTTCTTTTTTTCATAGAAAAATTGTCACGACATGTCGCAGTGGGGCCCGCGCCATAACTCCCTATGTCCAACTGCAATAGGCTAGGGGTTGGTGACTTGCACTGAGTAGGCATATTACTAACATTGGAAGCATTTCCTAAGTACCTGTACAGACATAGACATCTCCAAGCCCACAAATGCTGAAATGTAAAAACACTAAGGAAAAAAATGCATGCATACAACTAAACCCAACCAACAGAGTACGAGGAAAGGCAAAGTACTAAAATGTAAACTGGGTCAGAATACAATCCCACCCAAAAAAAAGAGTCTGAAAACAACAAATTCAAACCTGTAAACACAATGTGTTACTAGGACTGCTACTCGTAGTCGTAGGAACTCCTCGGATTATAAGGAACTCAGTAAGCTTGCTCCTGTCCTAGTTCACCCCAGACTCTGTCAAAAGGATGCTCATCTGCAATAGACATGACACATTTGGGGAAAGCCCGTGCATGGTTGAGTATAACAATACTAATTAGAGGACCCCAAAAACCACAATGTTGTACACAAAGTAAGGCTTCAGTCAGCTATGAAAAATATGTTTCTATTGAACATATTGTAAGAGAAACACAAACTAGTTATACTCGAAACCCAAACACGCGGTAAAGAGACAAGTCTCACAACCACATACCCCCGTTGGTGATTCAGTTCGAATATTCAATAAAGAAATAATTCTGGGAGAACTCTCTCCACGAGTCTGATTGTTTGATGACGTCAATTCGAGAAATGTTTTTTTTTGGGAAAAGCCATGAGAGATAGCCACACTCATCATGGGAGACACACTCTTGAGTGGGAAAGATAACAATAGATAGATACACTAATTACGAGAGATAAAATCCTGAGTGGATAAAGATCACGATACATATATGAGGATGACTACTAAGGCCATAGAGGATACCACGACTCATCAGGATTTGACCTGATAGGTAGAGGATCGATGCCCAGTGGAGTTGGTCATGTTGATGCCTAACTCTACCTAGGGTCAATAATGGATAGAGGATCTCGATCCGGGCCTCTCAGATGGATTCCTAACTCTATCAACGAAAGTCATGCTGAGGGGATCATACTCCTGTAGAAGGAAACAATGCCTAAACTTTAGGGGAACAAGAAGAAGGGGCACTAATGAAAAAAACATGTCCAAGATACGGTGGAAAATAAGACCAAGACATTTTCCAAATATTACAGATGTGTAGAAAAAGTTCACACACCGTTTCTTCTTCCTCGGGGTGATGCCCGTGTTAAACAGCCCATGTTGTAAGGATGGTTGTGTGGAAATAGTCAGTACACGGTGTGTGGTATGGAGTACACGCCATGTATGTGTCATCGGGGGTCGGCTCCATGTATGCTACCATGTGACCGTACATGGCGTCAACTAGTGTACTCAAACTTGTGTAATAAACAAATGGGGTGACTCGCGCTACTGTCCTCACCTGGCCGTGCAGTTGAGCACACAATCGTGTACTCGACCCCGTGTCCTTGTATCCCCGGGATACATGCTGAGCATCGAGGAAGGTCCAACATGGCGTGTGGCCAGGGTCCCATGTCGTGTGAAACATGTCTGACGCCTGAAACCCTAGCCACCACTGATACGGTCCACACAGCATGTTCTTAAGAGATACATACTGTGTATTCTTGAAATTTCCAGAAACGTGGACATCCACTATCGAGCATCCCATAACATCTAGTTTTTCAATCCGGTCATCGGATCACCATGAAACTCCCATGGTTTGGTCGCCCCAACACCAAAAAGCTGCTTCAATTGTTTTTGGACCTTTGATTGGATCTGAAAACATGTTTTGATCTTCCCGTGCGAAGAACGCTCGAAGAACGGTCCCTTCAGATCTAAGCCGATCAATCATCCGTTATCTTCATCACACCCCTGCAAGGATGTTGCGGTGTTGGACCATCATTGTGGGATCTTTGTGTTGCAAGACAGGTGTGCAATGATCCATTGTTCATCGCCCTGCGAAGAATGCGAATAACGCGAAGAAGAAAAGGGTGATAAAGAATCCAATAAAACAAATTTAGGAATGAACCTACAATGTCATTCATCGTGATGTTGGTCTTCTATTGTTA
Organism: Viscum album; assembly: GCA_963277665.1. NCBI lineage: Eukaryota > Viridiplantae > Streptophyta > Magnoliopsida > Santalales > Viscaceae > Viscum > Viscum album. The sequence continues at coordinate 227,875,087 of OY728167.1, read as the reverse complement.
GCAGGCTTAATGGAGAAAAAATCAACATCAATAATCAGGATGGGTTATTTTCCTATAATAATCCCAGCGAAACCCTCCCGCAAGGACGTATGAATTGAGGGATCAACTTGTTCAGGGATGATTCACGTTCGTTGTCTAAATTTAGAAACGAGGAAAAGAGAAATAAAATTACAACCCCTACCTATAAGAAAGAATTGATCGTTCACTAATGGGTCTCATTTTCCTCATCATCGAGATCCTCCCACATCGTTGGCGCAGCGATCCACAACTTTGATTTGTTGTTGTTCATCGCCGAGAGTTTTCTCAAGAGTTTCCTCTCATTCCTTGCCAACGAGCGACATTCGATTATCCCAATAAAAAGAAAAACGTGTTTGGAACTCCTTTACAAGGTGATATTAATTAGTCAACATTGTTGTTTCTCAGTCATTATGACATGGCATTAATTACTAGAATAGCTTCCCTATTGTTGTGCTACAGTGGATATTTCCCAAAGAAATAAAATAAACTTTGCGAATTTATTTTATTTTATTTTACTAAAAAAATTTGAAAATTAAATTTTTCCTTCAACCTGCGCTAGTCAAGGTTAGACTCGTTCATAGGTAATTCGTCATTTTGAATAAAACAGTGTCCTCATATTCTTAATTCGGGCATCTGTTTGGAAACTGCCACAACTGCGCACATATACCGACTCACATAAGAAGAAAAGTTCAAATCGCCATTCCGGGATCACCAGGCATTGGAATGATGTGTCTTCTCTATGCCTGTTCTCGTAATAATTCCATATAATATTTAAAAATAATACACGAAAAATCTGAGAGATTACATTCTCTACACCATGGGGATTTAGGTCCCCAAAAAGAAAAAAAAGTCTATTCAAAACGATGAGGGTACGGGGCACATATCATAGCCTCCCGCTCCCACGTGTTATCCTAATGATTCTCATGCTGCCACTAGACACTCACTAAGTGAATTGATCACCCACGGAGGATCCTCTCCTGTAGATCCTCAATCTCCACTGGGTACTCAGCAATGTTTACTCCATCCTCAATGTCCATCTTGGCCCAATCAATGATGTATGATGGGTCATGCATGTCCCACCTCATCTACGACACGTGGAAGACAACATGTATTCAATGAAACTACATTGGTAGAGCTAGGCGGTATGGCACTTCTCCGACTCTTCACAGTATCTGAAATGGTCTGATGAACTTCAGAGATAGCTTTCTGCCTCGACCAAATATATGTAACCCTCATCGAGGTGAGACCCGAAGAAAAACATGGTCGCCCTCTTCAAACTCCATAAGACTCCATTTTTTGTCAACATAAGACTTATGAAAGCTCTATGTAGTCTTCATCCACTCTCGGATGATCTGCACCTTCTCTGTGCTAGCCCACACCAATTCTGGACCCATGAGTGCAGACTCTCCGAGGTCGGTCCAGCAAAGCGGTGACCGGTAGGGTATCCCATAATAAGCCTGGAACAGTGCCATATCAATGGTAGATTGGTAACTATTGTTGTACGCAAACTCCACCAGTGGTAGGTGATCCTCCCAACTGTGACTGAACTCCATGATATTGGATCACAAACATATCCTCTCAAACCTGAATGGTCCTCTCAGTCTGACCATCTGTCTAGGGATTAAACGCTGTAATCAAGCGTAGCTGAGTCCCGAATGCCTCCCGAAATCCCATCCATAACCGGGCTGTGAAGTGGGCGTCTCAATCTGATTCTATAGTCTAAGGGACTCCATGAAGCCGAACGATCTCTGTCATGTAGAGGCGACCAATGCTCTATACAGAACTCTACTCCCTGATAGCTAGGAAGTGGGCCGACTTGGTGAGTCAGTCCATGATCACCCTGATGGAGTCATGCCACTTGGATGTCCGTGGTAATCCTGTCACGAAGTCCATAAATATTCAATCCCTCTTCCACTTTGGTACTTACAGGGGTGAGATAATCCCGCTGAAACCTGGTGCTCAGCCTTCACGTGCTGGCACGTAAGACACTGAGAAACGAACAATGCTACTGCCTTCTTCTTGCCTAACCACCAGAACTGTCATCGGAGGTCCTGGTACATCATTTCCACTCTAGGATGTACCACCAAGGGAGATGTATGAAACTCCCTTATAAACTCTTCCCGCAATTCCACTGGTACAACAGTGCATCCTCTGAAAAATAGTGTGTGATCTCTACCTTGCGAATATCCATCAGGAGCATGTCCTGTGGATAACTAAGCATGTAAGGCCTCATATTCGGAATCCCCAAGATGTGCCTCCATAACTCGATGTAAGAGTGGTGAGGAGAAAACCATCAAATATAGGTAAGCTGCATCCTCCATGTCCATGAAGGAAAACTGCAATGTGGATAACTACTCTATCACCTCACTCAACAACTACGATCTCGACCATCTGCTAAGAGAATTTCCTATCTTGTTCCCCTTCCCAGTAGTATAGATAATCTGAAAATCATAAAGCTGGAGGAACTCTATAAAATTCCTCTGCCTCAAATTCAAATCCTTGTGTGAGAAGATGTACTTTTGGCTCTTGTGGTCAAAGTAGACGATGAACCGCTCACCCATAAGGTAGTGTCTCCACATTGTCAATGTGAATACCACCACTTCCAACTTGATATCATGGGCCACATAGTTCTACTCATGTGGAATAAGCTAGCGTGAACCATAAGCAATCACTACTTGTCACTGCATCAGGACACAACTGCGCCCAGTCCCTGATGCGTCACAGAAAACTACGTACTCGACACCCTCCTCCGGTAATCTCAATATTTGGGAACTCTTCGGACTCTGTATTAGCTTCTTAAATTCTTTTTGGCACTTCTCCGTCCATACGTAGGGTTACCCCTTCCTGGTCATTACTGTCATCAGTCCTAATATCCGGGAGAAATCAGAAATGAATCTCCGGTAATATCCTGTCAACCCTAGGAAACTCTGCACCTCCATCAAGCTACTAGGTGGATCACATGCTAACACAACATCCACCTTGGATGGATCCAGAGCTACTCCATCTGCTGAGAAGACATGTCCTATAATGTGGACCTCCGAAATCCAGAACTGGCACTTCGATAGCTTCACATAAAGTCGCTGCTCCCTATGTACATCTAGAACCATCCGTATGTGTCTCACATGCTCCTCCTCTGACACCTAGTACACAAGGTTGTCATCAATGAAGACCACTACGAACCGGTCTAAATACAACTGGATGATCTGGTTCATAAGTCCCATGAACACTGCAGGGGAATTCGTCACGCCGAAAGGCATCACCAAGTACTCATAGTGACCGTAGCTCCATCTGAAAGTCGTCTTCGGTATATCCTCATCCCGTACTCGCAACTGGTGATAACCTAATCGAAGGTTAACCTTCGAGAAACACTATGCCACTCTTAAATGATCGAAGAGGTCATCGATTAACGGCAGTGAGTACTTATTCTTCACCATTGCATGGTTCAGGAACCGATAATCCACGCACAACGTCATACTCTCGTTTTCCTTCTTGGAAAACCAGATTGGGGATGCCCTTGGTGAAACACTGGGTCTTATGAAACCCTTGCTCTTCAAATCCTCCAGCTTCACCCTAAGCTCGTGATGCTTTGCGAGATCCATCTAATTTTCTAGTGAGGAATTCAGTGACGTCTCAGGGTGTAAGACAATGCAGAAATCGATTTCCCGAAGAGGATGAAATCCTGGAACATCTTCAGGAAATACATCCTCATACTTCTCCACTACAGCTGGGAAGATAGAGCCCACTACATCCACTACTTCGAGTGTTAGGCTATCCAACTCATGAATAATGGGTTTCACCCTTCTATGCATGATCCCATTCTGCACTGCATGGGTTTCTCTTTCTCCGACAAATGAAAAATCAGTCCCATCGTCGAGTCTCCTCACGTAGATGTATCCAAGCGTAATGATCAAGTCAATAGATCAACCAGAATATCATGGTTTCACACAAGACAAGTGGAGATGAAGGAATGACTGGAACATGTGTCTATAAGTATGGCAGATAAGGTAGATAAGACAAAGATTGTACCTCAGATCATCCCTGGAGCCCATGTGTTGTATGCCTCGACCACATGCATCTGTCCCTACCCCTGTCCCCTAGCTCCCTGATCTTGGTGCGGACCTCCTGGGTGTGGTGGTGGAAGTAAGTCAAAGCGTCTACCACCACTTATAGCTCTCCCTGCTCCTCTTCCACGTCTGCCGCCTGGCGGGTCTGCCTGCTCCACTCTCTACATCTACCTCGGTGGTCTATCCACCACTTCCCTATCGGCAGGTCGATGAGTCAGACAATCCCTAGTGAGATGTCTGCTACCATTACACGCGTAGCATCGCTACTTCCTAGGCTGATTGGATGTAGCCTCAAAGCCCTGGACTGTCAATCCCATGTCCTGGGACCTCCTATGACATTTCTGGCATACAGAACCCAGTGCCTGATGTCGGCTCCCTACTGTCGGTTTCTCCGCACCTGTCTGCCTGCTGCTGACGGTCGGCGGCTATCTCTGCTCCTCTAAGAAGCTCTCGATCACCGAGGCCATCTCCAACACTACAACATAAGTCAAAATGGAAAGAGGAACGACACAATCTTGGATGTCCCATCATAGACTTCGATCGAAGGTCTGAGCTCTGAAGTACCAATCCCTGACCATATCCATTGAGTACCGGGCGAGGTTGGTGAACCTTGATGAATTGTCTGGTACTGTTATACTACCCTACTCGAGTAGGAGAAGCTCCTTGATGTGCACTACTCTCAACATAACCAGAGATAACTCCTCCCTAAAGAGTTCCTCGAAATCTATCCATGAAAGATTTTTCTCATCGTGAGTCGGTGTGGTCAGAATCCACCATCGACCCACCGAACCCTGAAGAAGGCTCGCTCCATGGATCAGCATCTGGTCTGTTGGTGTCCCCAATAGACGAAAAACTCTGGCCACCACCTCAAGACAGTCCTTCGCCGCATGAGGGTTGGGCTCGCCTCATAACCTATGGGGTATCTATCATTGGAACTCATAGAGTTCTCTTACACTACGCCCCTTGTTGGTCGGTACTACAGGTACCACTGGCTACTCCACTGGTGGTGGCATAGCATTTGCACCACCGGGTGGAAATGCCTAAGGAACTTGTCCCTGTATCGAAGCCTCGTTGCTGAGGGGGTCATCCTCGTGACCGCACTGCTGAATCCTAGATGGTATGAATTGCAGAGGCATCCTATAGTGAAACAAGATGTACCATGGTCAATGAGTATATCTGGATAGATGACACAAAGAACATTGAAAACACAACCCATTCCTATATAGTTCATATACCATTATTTTAATTCTACCCAACTAGTGTTTTCATGTACTGAGTCTAAAAGCTGGTTATCAGAGTCCTGGTGTATGGATACGTCGGCCGCCGCACCAACACTAGGGTCTCTGGCCTGAAAACCAAACTTGAAACACTTAACATTGTTGCCCCAAACCAAACTCACAGGCTCTTTCTCCTAAGGTAGAACCGACCACCTCTGATAACACTCTATCACAACCCATCCTAGTGGGGCCCGCTCCTCGACTCCCCAAGCTCACCTCCAATAGGCCATCGGTTGGAGATTAGCACCGAGTAGGAATATTACTAACATGGGAGTCATGTTCTATGTACCTGTACACATGCACACATGTCCAAGCCCACAGATGTTGAACTGTAAAAACACTAAGGAACAAAATGGATGCATAAAAATAAACACATCCAAAAGAGTATGATGAATGTTAATGTACTGAAAAGTCAACTAGGTCAGAATAGAATCCCACCAAAAACACAAGTATAAAAACTACAAAATCCAACCTGTAAACACAAATAGGTACTAGGATTGCTGCTCATAGTTGTAGGAATGCCTCGGCCTGTAGGGAACTCAATAAGATCAGTCATGTCCTATTCGGCCCTGGAATCTATCAAAAGCCTTCTCTTCTGCACAAGACATGACACTTGCGTGAAAATACCAAGTAGGGATAAGTATAACAGTACTCAATAGAGGACCCCGAAAACCACAAAGCAGTACACGATGTAAGCGTACAGTCATCTATGCACAGTATATGTCTACAGAACATATAGTAAGAGAACCAAAAACTAGACATAATCAAAACCCATACCCATGGTTTAGAGACAACTCTCACAACCATATTCCACCATTAAAGATTTGGTTCTAAAATTCAATGAAGAATTAGTTCTGAGAGAACTCGCTCAATGAGTCTGATAGATCTGATGACGTTCATCCAATAAATTCTATTTTTTGGTGAAATCCATGTGAGATAGCCACACTCATTACGGGAGACACACTTCTGAGTGGGAAAGATCACGATAGATAGACACACACATTACGAGAGACACACTCATGAGTGGGGAAAGGTCACGATGACAAAAAAGAGGATCACTACCGGGGCCATGGAGGATACCGTGACTCATCTGGATTTCACCTGATAGGTAGAGGATCGACGCCAAATGGATTTAGTCTTGTCGATACCTGACACTTCCTAGGGTCATGAATGGATATAGGATCTTGATTTGGGCCTCTTGGATGGATGCCTGACTATATCATAGAAAGTCATGCTGAAGGAATCATACTCCTGTATAATGAAATGATGCCTGACCTTCAGGGGAACGAGAAGAAGGGGACCTAACCCAAACGAATCATGTCCATGATATGGTGCACAAGAATACCACGTTGTTTCCCAAAAAGTACATAGTGTGTAGAAAAAGGTCAAATTCCGTGTATTCCGACTCCAGGTACTGCCCGTGTACAATGGCCCATGCCATAAGGCTAGTTTCATGGAAAACGTCAGTACACGGCATGTGGTATAAAGGAAACGCCATGTCCCATTCATCTATGGTCGGATCAGTGTATGAAACTTTGTGATCATACATAGCATCAACCCATGTAAACCAACTTGTGTAATAAACACACAGGGTGACTCACACTACTGGTGTCACCTGGCCGTGAGGTGGAGTGCACAACCTTGTAGTCCACCCCGTGTCTGTATATCCCCTGGATACACGTCGAGCTTCAGGGAAGGTCTAACATGTCGTATGACCAGGGACACACGTTGTGTGAATCCTGTCTGACACCCGAAACCCTAGCCACCGCTGAGATGGTCCACACAAATTGTTCTTTGGAGATACACACCATGCATTCTGGAAACTTCCAGAAACACGGACATCCGCCTTCACGCCTCTCGTGACATCAAGTTCGTCGATATGGTCATCCGAACACCACAAAACTCCCAGGTTTTGGTCTCCCCGACACTAAGAAGCTGCTTCCATTGTGTTAAAACCTTTGATCATCTCCAAAAACATGTTTTTATCTTACCGCGTATTGAACGCTCAATGAATGGTCCCTTCCGATCCATGCCTATTTTTCATCTGCTATCATCATCGCACCTCCGCAAGGCCGTTTTAGTGATGAATCTTCATTGAGGGATCATTGTTTTGAAAGACAGGTGCACAATGATATATTGTTCATTGCCCCGTGATGAACGTGAAGAACGCGAAGAAGAAAAGGGTGAAAAAGAATCCAATAAAACAAATTGAGGAATGAACCTCCACCATCATTCGTCACGGTGTTGATCCGCTCTTGTTACTAGGATTAAAGAAGCAGAAATAGAAATTAATAATCATCATGGATTATTTACCTATAATCATCCCAACAAAACCCTCCTGCCAGGACGTATGAATCTGCGGATCAACTTTTTTGTGGTTGATTCGTGTTTGTCATCAAAATTCAGAAACGTGGAAAAACAGAATGAAATAACTACACCTACCTTTATGAAAGTATCGATCATTGACAAAAGGGTTGTGTTTCCGTCATCGTCAAGATCCTCCAAATTCATTGGCGCATCGATCCACAGCTCTAATTCGTCGTCATTCGTCGCCGAGAGTTTTATCAAGAGCATCCTCTCAATCCTTGCCAACAAGTAACATTCGATTATCCCAATAAATAGGGAAATGTGTTTGAAATTCCATTATGCTTTGGTATTAATGAGTCAGCATTGCTGTTTCGGAGTCATTATTTCATGGAATTAATTACTGAATCTGCTGCCATGTTGTTGCGCTGCAGCGGATATTTCCAAAAATAAATAAAATAAACTTTGCGTATTTATTTTATTTTATTTTACTAAAACTACCTAAAATTAAATTTTTCCCTCGACCCATGTCGGTTGAGGTTAAACTCATTATTAGGAAAAATTTTCATCCTGGATGCAATAGGGCCCTATGATTTTTAATCTGGTAATCCATTTGGAAACTGCCACAACTGCACACATATGCCGACTCACTTAAAAAAAAACTTCATACCTCGATTCCGAAATCACTAGCCCTAGGAATGTCGTTTCATATTTGTTCTTGGTCTTGTAATAATTCCATAAAATATTTAAAAATAATATATGGAAAATTTGAGACATTACAAAAATTATTCGTCAACTCTAGGAAAGGGATCAAGAAATAAACAATTCTATCCTAGTCCTTTTTTTATTAATCAAATGGTACCTTAAATTATCACAGATATATCGCTTTGTAATTTTTAACATTATCCTCATCATGTTCTATATCACTCTCCCTCAGAACATCATGATTATATTTTTCATTCATGTCCATGATTTCCTACATCTATCCTTAGGATGTATTATCTCTGGTGACCTTCATACTTCCCTTTATTTATTTTAAAATTGAGGTCTCATTAATCCATTTTTGATGTGGGATTTCAATAAATATCTTTTAAAAATTCCAACACATATATTTTGATTATGAGTTAAAATTTTAGAGAATGTAATTTATTGATGTATGTGAGAATGTAACACCCCAATATGTCATATTATTTTATCTTCAATAGATTTTGTTGCATGTAGCACCGACTTTCCTGGCATAACATGCAATATTGAGTTTTTACCAAACAACACTTTAGTGTTAAAATTATTTAAAAGATGTATTTATATATAATCCATTTAATATAGTAATATAAATAGTTAAAAATAAATATTAATTTTTATTTATAATGATTTCACATAAATAAAACATATTTATAATGAAATGTATAAGATTTGGTAAAATAGTTATATGTTTAGAAATACTATTTTCCTAAAGGAACTACATTTTATGTACTTTTGTGAACAATAATAAAAATAATTTTAGACACTGTTAGAATTTGAATTTAGTAAAATAGACTTCAATTTAAAATTATTAATATCAAAATTATTTAGGGTGAATTTTTGGTATTTTTCTGAAAACTTTAAATTTTTATGAATAGTGGAAAACACTCCATTATTGTTAAAAACCTGAATTTTTAATTTAGATAATTATTTTAATTTAGATTGATTTTAATGTTAAAATAGATAAATAATATATATATTTAACCTATTTAGTTCATTGTAATCAATTTTATAATAGAATTATATATAAAAAATTCATTGATCATTTGTCACGTATTTTTACCCACCTTCTAACCACATTTGTAGATTAGCATTAAACGTAATTTTTACATTTCCGTAAATTGAATTTATAAATTTAAATATACATGTTTTTAATTATGGTAAAAAACATGGTCTAATAAGAACAAAATATTTTTTTAGTGAATAGTTACTTTTAAATTTTATTTACCACTATTATAGGTAAATTGGTTAATTAAAGGTACAAATAATAGTTTAATAATATAAAATTACTCTAATAATTTTCCCAGCCTTATTTTATGAGTCATTTCCTATCAATAAAATCCCTGGGTAGAAATTTTGGCATTTCGAAGCCACTAAGCTATGACTAAGACATTTATAACATTTAATTTTAAGTAAAGGTAAAAATATCATAAACATGACTCTTATTACAAAAATAAATTTATTATGCAGTTATATAAGTGATATATTAGAATATAAATATTTATTATGAATGTAAAAATATTTCCTAAATCATGGTTATTTTCTTTTAATTTTAATGAATTATATAATTACTTTTAATTATGACACAATGATGATGCAATAATATTGTTATTAATAAAAGAATAAAATAAATGATATTATAAATATTAAAATAAATATTATTTTAAATATTTGTTTATTTTGGATGATTATCACATATTAATATTGAGTTAATTAATTTTTTTCAAAAGAATCAAGTTGTCATTACTTTAATAAAATCATGTATTATATAGTGTAAAAATCAACGTAAATGAGATTTTAAAATAAATATTATTCTATTAAATGATATAAAAGTCATAAAAACCATGATTCTTAAAACTGACTTTTAAAGTTGTTAAATATTCATAAATGATTCTATTATGTATTTATTGTCATTTTGTTGCAACAATATTAACCATGTAGTGTAAAAATACAAGAATATACGATAAGAGTTAAACTATTTAACTAAGGGTTAAATTTGTAATAGAAGTTTAATATTATGGAATAAACATGTCTAAAAACTATTTTTAAGTGTATTTAGACCCATAATCATATTATATCAAGATAAATCACTTTTGAGATGTTATAAAAAGAAAAAAACTTTATAATAAATTAATATTTTAAGATCGTCCAAAATTTCCCATCACCTCTCTTATAAAAGGGCACATCTCCTTCTCTTTAATTCAAACATACAAAGCCCTTTGGCTTGGAAAAAACTACAAAATTATTCTCCCAAATTCCCAAACATAATCTTAGAGGACACATATTAGGCATAATAACAACCTACGGATTCATTTTGTGCATAAAAATAGAGATACACGAAAAAATATAATTGTTTTATCACCTCTTTCAATGTTATTTTTGTCTGCTACATACTCTTTCTATGTTTTTTTCCTACTAAAATTATAACTATATTACCAAATACATGATGATATGTTATTATAATTATAGTACCACCATATTCCTTATTTTATCCATTATATTAATAACAATATTACCATGTATGCGTACATACAACTTACCATCTCCACGTTGTGGTGTAAAATTTCTTTTCATTACATTTTATTTAAATGGGTATAAAAATGAATAAAAATGATGTAAATAATTAATATAACATTATAATTTTCTGTAAAATTCACATTACATCATATTTCATACCATTTAACCATTTAGAAAATGATATTGTCACTCGTGTGTACGTACGACTTACCGTCTCCACGACGCGATGAGATTCATCTTCCACATTCACTATTCAAAGATGACTATAAAAATATATATTATTAATAAATATAAAATATATGACATAATAATGATACTTTAATAATAAATATATATATATATGTATATATATATATATATTGTACATATATTTCACTCACTTACTTCCATTCAATAAGATAAGAAAAATGAAACAATGTTCATGCGTACATACGACCTACCGTCTCCAGGAATGGTGTATTCAATTTCATATATCTATCTATTATATATATATATATTTTTTAAATAAATATGATATATAAAGAATTTTATACATTGTGTAAATAACTACATCATGATCTTGGTAATATGATCATGAACAACAAGTAAAACAAGTACGATAAAAAATGTGATTATTACCCGGAATGCTTCTTTGACTTGGAAATTTATATAAAAGAGTAATATAAAGTAATAAATGAATAATATATGATATCATAATTATTATTATGATTATGTTATAAGTTAATAATATTCTAGAAACCATTTTACAAGAGTTTCATATATGTACAGAGAGTATCAAACATATGGTAAGGGAATTTCGTCTCACTTTTAATTTTCATGAGATATAAGACGTGTTCACCACCTATTTCTTATGTGTGGGGTATGCACTGCCCCTATTATATTTTATATCATTATTAAATTTATCTTCATGGTATTAAAGATTCATTTGATGATATCAATCCTATTATTTAAATGTTCAATGTGGTATCAAACGCTATGAATGTTTGATGAATTAATACTTTTCCCATTTCAATATTCTTGATATTGTCATACATATTTATTTATATGTATATAATAGACTAAAAGAATATTTTATATCTATTTTTAATTTCATTAAAAAAATTCAAAAGGAATATTTTTAAGGTTTTATGTAAGGGAATATTTAACTACAACGTCATTTTAAATGTTTTAATGATTTATTCTTCTAAACTATTCTCATTAATGTCCTTGATTTCAAAAATGGATTTAAGGATTTACTTATATGGTCATGAATGTTTTAAAATAATAATTCCTTTCAAAATTTTCAATATGGTATGGGAAACTTTCATTAAAAAATCTCTTTTTAAATGTCTACTTTTATAATTGTGTGGCTTTTGAATAAATGTTTTCAATGAAAATGGGATATGTCTGAGGATAATTTAATTAACTTTATTAGATTATTTTCAACTATGTCAAAATTATCTGTTATATTTTATTCTTTATTAAGATAGATTTATTATGATACATTATTCCATATTTTATTCAATTATTTATGATATATTTGTATTTGGATGTGCTATTTTTATACCATTCATGGTTTAGGGTTAAATTATTAACATTTCATATGGTAGTTTTAATACGAATATTTATTTTATGTTTGACCCATTTCATATAAGGAGTGAAATGGACTTAGTAAGTGATGGGTAGGGCCCACTATGGACCCTCGATGCATCAGTAGGTCTAACGAGACAAAAATAGTTGGCGAAAAACTCTTCATGTCTATTTACAAGAAGTTTTTAATTTTCAGGAGGATAGATCATGACACAAATCAAACGAGTTTCTACTCAAAGACTTAAACTATCACAAAGATAGATCATGAAAGTAGTTATCTTGTTGGGAGGATAGATCTTGACACAAATCAGATATGATTCTACCCATATAATAATACTATCTTGTTGAAAGATCTTGAGAGTATCTATCATGAGGATATATTATGATAGTGAAGACATCCATCATTATATATTCCCACATTATGTGATTAGTTATTGATATTACATGTGATTATTCCACTAGTATAAAATCTATGTGAATGTTTAAATGTTTTTATTTGATTTATTCATTCCATATTATTTTAAATTTTATGTTTTAAAAGTCTTGTGCTTCGGTTTTTTACATTCCTTAAATTTAAATTCTTATTTATGAAACCTTTTACTATATTTTTTACCCTGACTGAGCATTTGATCTCTCCCATTTATCATGTTTTATTTTCCCAGGATGCTAAGAAATGTTTTATGGCTGATATGTAGGGTTAAGATAGGAGAATACAAGAGTTCTCAAAGAATTATCTATGTTGAATTTTATTTTTTGAATTGTAAGTAATCTTAATTTATGTAATATATTTTCCAATACAGCTAAACTGATCGGTTCTTCGGGATTTAATTCCTTGTAATCAAGCCAATGTATTAAAATAATGTACCAGACCCGAGATCCTAGGGTTGGGGTGTAACAGTTTTTGGTTAATAATCGTAAAGAGATAGTTTAGGAATTTCAAAAACATTAAGATATGGGTGTCCCACACAGTTTGTCCGTACCATTTACAAATTGTTCTCTAACCATTCCAAACACCACAGCCTCGAGATAGAATATCCTTGTGCGCTTGATGCATAGTTTGAAAAATCAAGTGCAATCCATGTACTATGAATTTTACAATAGTACATAATCCACATGGTTTCTTATATATGGAAGAATGATTTTCCAAAACAGTGTGTTGACTATGGGCAAGGAGAAAAACACCAAAAAAATCAAAATTTAAAACCGCCACTCCCAATACATGAGCCATAACCCCAAGCCCAAATGATCTACTAGATCTGAGGTCAAAAATAAAAAACTAGGAGTGCCATTTTTATTTATGAATTGGATTAAATAACTTATAAAAATATATGGTTGAATTCATCGGATACCAATTAATTAGAAATGGATATAAAAACCAATTGAATAGAAGGGAAATGTGTTTATAAAAAACAATTTTTAGACACTTAATGAAACGTTGTATTAATAAATAAAATTAATTTCTATTATTGAATGGTATTAATAAAATCTATATATTATATCATTAATTAATTATTTTTTAAATTAATCCTAGTGTTGATAGGAATAAGAAAAAACAAATCCAATTATATGCATAAAAAGATAAGTTTTTCTAAAGGTATTTTTTCCACCTTTTAATAGCTCACCTAATTTAAAATTAAATTTTGGAATTCAAAAAAAAATGAAATATTAAACTTAATTTTTAAAATATTAATTTCAAAATTATCTTAAGGTTATTTTTTGTATAAATTAGTGAAATTTCATTTTTTTGATGAATAATGAAAATCACGAAATTGAAACTGAAAAATGACTTTTTATCTAAATAATTTTTAGAGTTAAATTATATTTTTAATTATTTTTAATGTATTATTAAATAAATTTTACATTTATAAAACCAATTTATGTCACTTGATTGATCTTTATATTTATTTTATATAAAAAAAATTTGCAAATTTTTTAATATTATTACTTTAATTACCCTCCTTTCATTTTTGTGGGATTAATATTAAATTAATTTCTACTACATATTTGATTGGAATTTAAAAAAATGTATCATGTATTTTTAATAATAATAATATATAATTTATAGTAAAGTAATGTTATATTCTTACCATAAATATTAGTGATGGAAATTAAATGTAATTATAGTTATTATAGTAAACATGATTTTACATAGTTGTTAATTATTAATATTAAGGGGTCAAATAGCCTATAAAATTTTCAATAGAACATTTTATGAAAACTGTTAAATCATTAAATTTCATGGACCAAATTTGAATCATTATTTGAGGCAAATTATGTAAGGGATACATATTAATAGTATTTTCCATTTTGTATTTACAAGAATACCACTCCTCCTTTACTATAAAAAAACACTCACCCTACTCACATATTCAAACCTATAACTCCCTATGTATCATCAAAAACGAGAAAAAAACTACTCCCAAAATAACTAATCTCATAATAAAATCTTTTTCGGACATAGAGAAAAAAAGAAGGCTTGTTTATAAAATAATATGAGTTACCTAAATAAGAGGTAATGTTCTTCAACGAGCACTTTTATTTAATTTATTTATCCCCCAGTTAAAATATTCATATAAATTACATATATATTAAAATTATTATCCAAAATATAATTTTATTTTTTATATTAAATATATAATTAATAAGAATAAAAATAATAGAGTCAAAACATAGATGAAAAACAAGACAATTGACATATTAAATGATGTAAATAATCAATGATTCTTTACGAACAGGTAATAATATGTTATTAAAGGATTATATATGACATAATAAATATAAATATGGTTTTTTAATATATTATAAACATGTTTTATACCACTATAAAATTGGTTAAAGATCATGAAACTAACATTATGTGTAAGGTAAGTGAATTTCATCTTACCCTATTATGTTCGTGAGATACATGCCATATTCACCACTCATTTATTTTCTATGTTGTATATACATCCATATAAAATGTTTTATAATTAATTTAACTTATTTAAGGATATTAAATGTTTCAATTGATGTTATTATTTCATGTATGTCATGATTTAAAAGTTTCTCAAGTAGTAATGGACTTCGTCTCAATTTACATTACATTGAGACTTATTTTTTATTATGCACTAATTCAATTTAATGGGGTTTATATAATAAACATTTGAAATGTAATATCATGATTCATTACCAATTAATTTTATTTTATGGTTCACTATGAATTATCTCATCCAATGGAATTTTAATTAAAATTTCATACTGGTAAAAGTTATTGCAGAATCCCAATTCCTTTTGTGACTGTTAACTTTCTCTTGATACAATCACTTTATAGTAATAATTTTTCTTTGGAAACTATATTTATTTTAATATCAATATTGTTGTGTGGTATATTTTCTTATTTACTAAACCACATACCATTTTTATATAAGGTTTTTTCAATGGATTCTATACCATTTATTAGGGAAATAGTGATAAATATGTATCCATTACACAATAAGGACATTTAATAAGGAATATTTTTTATGATTTAAAGGGATTATCCAATACATGATAAAAGTTTTGGAAATATAATATACAGTTTGGGGACCGACTACTGAAATACTCTATATGCATCGATAGTCTCATGGGATTAATTTAGTTGGTGACAAACCCTTCATGTTTGTTTGCAGGACGTTATAAACTATCTTGAGGATATATCATGATAGTAGTGTCTTTTGAAAGGTATTGACACAAATCATATGGGTTTCTACCGAATGAATTAAATTGTCTTAAGGTTAGATCTTGACAGTAACTATAGTGAGGACAGATCTTGATAGTTCAAATTTCAAACATTATAGATTTCATCAATATTGTTATTCCATGTGATTATTTGATTAGTCAAAGTTATATGTTCATGTTTCAAGATCATGTGATTATTTATATATCACTATTAGATCACATTTTGTTCTTTTAATTTAGATTATTCTCTATCAAATTATTTAGTGACATGGGTTCTCATTTATTTACCTTTACATATTTATTAATCTCATTGATTCGTTATTTTTTCCGATGTACTTAACACTTACCTAGCATTTTATCTCACCCTTATTTTGTTTCCTTTCACAAGGTTATGAAGAGGAATACATTAAAAGTGTTTCAAGGATGATGCAAATTTTATTTTTTATGTATTATGTTTCATTTTCTATTCCCAATATAAAATAGACTTCATGTATTTAATCGGGTTTTCAAAAACTACTAAAATGATAATTCCATTGGGATTTGAATATTGTATATATGATAATTTAATAATGGAACCATCTTAGGGATACTAGAGTAGGGTTATTATAACCTGAATGAAATACAATGTATTGTTTTTATTAATATAAAAACCATGATACATTATTTTTTATAATATTTACACAACATGAAATATATTTGGTATTTAATCAAATCCAAATACATTAGAGTGAATCCATGAAGTATCTTGTACCTAAGAATTTTTTATGTCTATTATTTTATTGTTGTTTTAATGGTGTTTTAATGGTTATAAACATAATACATTATAGCTACTCAAAAAATAATTGCATTACCTATCTTAATGATTTTCCTATTGAGATGATATTTTCAAAGGGTGTGTTTGATCTTTTAGTGAGACTATATTTCCGTATAATGCATGATAACTGTTGGAACCATGGTTATTCGTCTCCCCCCTAAGGATTTTCTACTGGGATTAACTACTATACTACTTTGGGGTGTGATCTATTATAAAACTATGAGTCCCACATGAGACATGGGGGAGTTATTACTGAATTATATTTATGTTATGGGAACTCTACCCTATCATTAAGCCTTTTCTAGAATGGGAGGGATGGCCTTGAAATACAAAATAATACTGTTTAAAACTTTAGGTACAAAAAAACATGTACAACATCATTGGTGGATGGATTCACTTGACCTGTACATGTGAGCAGATCCAAGGGATAACTTTGAATCCCTTATGGAAATTCTAAGGAGGATATTATTGGACCTAATACTATCAATTTCTCCCCTTGAGATTCTTAAATGAGAATAAATGCTCTGCTTCTTGGGGTTATGATCCTCTAACAATCCCCGTGTCCCATAAGGGGCATGAATGAGTTATTGGTTCAAAATATATATGTATTATTAATTATCCCATTTCATAAGGCTTTTTTATAAGGCTTGAGATTCCCTGTCAATAAAAAATAATTTTGGTTGAACCCTATAGAGGATAAAATAATATATGACAACACTAATGGGTAGATTCAGAAATATTTTAGTTGATACACCTTTTTGGTTTTTATTTTATTTATCAATAATGGAAATGATATGTGGACATGGTGTCAACATGAAAAAAATAAATTCTTGGTGGTTTTTTTGGTGCTTCATAAACAAAAATTATTAAATGATGAATGTCTTAGTTGAAGAGTTATATCCTTATGATTACAAGGTTATAATAAGAAAAATTATATTTGAATTTATTTTTATGATGTTGATATTAAAAAGGAATGGTTTATGGTTTTTTGAAGTTTAAATTGTATGTTGTTATGTTGTTACCTAAAAATTTCAAGGTTCACTCTATTATTTGGAAAATGAATTTTAGTTTTTTATGACTTCAGAAGGAATTATGTATGAATTATGAGTTATGTGGATTTTAAGAATTCATTATCATGTTAATTTTGGAATGGATGATGAGTTGATTTTGTAATATTTCAATGTATAAGTAACAGAAAAAAAAATTAACTAACTATTGACCAGTTTAACAAGACAAGCCACCTATCCACTATTATCAAATGACAAAGATTTAATATATAATCTATCCAAAAATGGATGTAGAGGGTTCATAGCGAACACGGTTTTGTTTATGTGTGGGAACATGGGTCGACATGTTTAGGAAAGTGAAGGATTATTAATATACACATGTATATGTCGACATAGTGGGATATGGGAGAGAATCGACACCCATTGGACTTAACATAGCCAATGATGAATTTTTTTTGTTTATTAATGATCATTATATAAAGTTAAAATTTTATATAGGACTCAAAAATACAACATATTGTTAATCCATTTAAAAATACATGACCACATGATGATTAAACTGAGATGATTGCATATTACACATCTTCAACCTTATGACATTCAATAATTTCATGACACTGATTAAAAGTCATGTATCAATGAGTTCACACATTTAACAAAACCATAGATCACCTTGAAATATTGTGAGTAGTTACTGGATCATTCAAGAATGTTTCATGACATTGAAGTTGAAGTTGAGTACATCCAATATATAATATAATTAAGGAGTTATCTAGAAGATAAATCCAAATAGAAAGAGAGGATTATATGCTGAATGTATCATTTAATAAACATAAATTTTTTGAATGTTCTACTATGTTTCAAGTTTAGGTGATGTCAAGAATTAAAAATTTTGAGATATGTTTCAAAATAAATCAATAATCTACATAAGGGTAATACAGATCATTGTAAAGGTATCTACTATTATGAGTGAGATATATAAAGGTAACTCTGGAGTTATTCTTCTTGTTTAATGGAAACATGATATAAATACATATGTAAAGGTAATTTGATACAAATATATGGTTTATAGGTGAGTGTCACTATATATGGAAGAGTATGTTGTGTACCACATAAATGTACTATGAAGAGAGGTATTTACATATGGCTAATGGAAAAAACCAAAAGGTCATATAATGTAGAATTGTTCTATGCAAAGGTAATTCATGCTTACACTGGACTATGTAAAAGTTATTTTTGATATGTGTAAAGGTTAACTGGTCTTTCTTAATCTTAAATTGCGATTTGTGAATAAATAATATTTTTATAAAGTGGAATGATCTATCAATGTATGATGTTGTCTCATTAAGATCATAAATATCATGATGTCGTCACCATGATTCTAAAAATAATTTGAACATGGAAAGAATATTATTTCTTCAGAGTATTGAACCATATATAAATTATCATTGACCACAACGTTTTAGTAGCAATTAATGTAGTTATATTTATATTATTCCATTTGTATTTCATGGAGTTATAGTGGAATAAAACAATGAATTGAAGGGGATAATATTTAAATATTATGAGAAACATCACCAAGTATACATCCTAATTTATTTGAGAGTTTAAATGAGAAGAAGGTCCACATTTGAGTGTTAAAAGGTTGATATTTCATGAAATATTTGAATTTTAAATTTTAGAAACTATGAGAATAATGGAGTTAGATATACCATGTATTATGGGGGTTTGAAGATCAAGAATAATTGAAAATAATATTCACATAATCTAGGAATGTATATTTTTTGAGGAAGAAGAATAAAAAAAGATAGATTGATTTAAATTAACAATTACACATTCTACAAGACAAAATAAATTAAAATAGAAATATAATTCAAAATAATATTTAAGACACTGGGTATCGATGGAGTAGATAGTACCAAATCCACATATACGTGTTCATGTCTACAAAGTTGAAGGTGATATTTCCAAGGTAGTAACATGATCAAACCTACTATGTATTATAGAAGTAAATGAAGATATGTCGAGTTGTCATCATTACCTTCTATTTGATGATAATTAGGATGAGAATGTTGAGTGATCCAACCTACAGTATAAATATATATTATAAATGGATAATATAGATGAATCAACTTTATTTGTTGCATATCCAAGACAACCTGTTGACTATTGTGATCAAGGTAACCATAGGATTTATTCACATTAAGTAGTTGATAAAAACCCATTTTTTTAGGGGATATATAGATACTACACTACATGAACTAATTCAAGGTTATAAAATCCAAATCATGTGTGTGAAGATGTTTGGTTGGTGTTATCATAAGTATGTGTCCAAGGCAATATCCTTTCCTAAACTTCTTTGGACAATAAGTAGGAAGATATGCATGTGATATAATAACCATGATGAACATGAGACACCATCATCCATATTAGAGTATAACCTTATTAACAAATTATGGTATCCTATTGTGTTTTTTATGTTATCACTTATACATGTGAACTAGGGGAGAAATAATATAAAATAGAAAGATACTTATTTTCATTTCATAAGTGAATATTTGAAAAGGACTAAAGTATGTTAATTTTTTTAAAAGTTCCAAAACTAATCCAACCCCATCAAGGTTATATAGATACCTTTAGTATACTAACAAATGATATTAGAGCTATAGTCACTCCACTATTGGATTATTTATAATTTTTATGTTTTTAGTTTTTTAGTTTTTCTTTTAAAGGAAACATGGAATGAAAACATAGAGGAATTATATCAAGTGGTTATTATATTTTCATTTCTTACAAGACTCAGAAGAAAAAAATTGAGTTAAAAAGAATGAAGAAGGTTTCCTTATTTTACAAAGAGGTAGAAAATATAACTTCTATATGATGGAATCATGGTTTGAAAAAATATTAAATATTTTTTTGAAGAATATAATGAGGAGAATAAGGATAAATCTTATACATCAAGGACATCATATATCCTATATGAATATAAGGTAAATTTAAAATTTTTTCTTGATAGTTATTATAGTGTATCCTGTATTAGTTGAGGAAATTATCTCTTAACATCTACTTAATAAAAAATATCTTTATTAACATGATTAATTTGAAGAAACATTACATGGATTCCCAAAATATATTTATGATTTTATTATTTGATCCCTTACTGAATTTTAGAAGTACACCACTATAATTGAGGGGTAATTAGGGATAATGTAAAGTATCTTGGCAGGAAGTAAATTGGTGTGTTAAACTATCACCAATCTAGTAGAGGTAAAAATTATAAGAAATTAAGAGCTCAGTGATAAATGAGAAAAACATGAGAGGGAATTTATAATGTAAATTAAAGAGAAATAATAATCCTTTAAAAGGTTATAATAAAAGATTCATTCACTGAATGAACAATAATATTCAATAATTTCTGTCAAACATGCTCAATTAGAAGTCATGTAAGTCATTTTACTAAAAGAAATGACCAAACTGTGTGAGGAGTTTGATGAAAAATTCACAAAGGAGTGTCAAGAAATGTTTAGGATATTATCAGATGATAAAAATATACCTAATATGAAATTATTTGAACATGAGATCAATCTTGAAATTTTTTTAACTATTCATGTTAAGTCCCCATAATAAATTGAGAATAATTATATTTCCACACATAATTACAAGGAGGCATTAGGTAAAAGGCGACCTATATCTTGTGGAATTTATTTCAATATAATTTGAAGAGACATCTAAAATAGCAAAAAATTAAAAGGAAACATCCATATTAAATTAATGAACATGTATTAAATAACATTTCAAAAACAATAATCATTTCAATAAAAATCGGTATATAAATGGATGAGGATATGTAAAGAGAATATTACCACAATGAAAACTGTGAATGAAAGGATTTTCAGTACTTTTTCACTAAATGAACACAAAATATTTGTTAAAATATCCCAAACACAACATGCTATCAGTTCTAAAAATTTTGGACAACATATATTACAGAATAGAAGATATATATTTTCTAGTCATTTCTGGTAGTATAAAAATATTGGGCACAAAAAATATGCCAATTTTAAAATTCATAAATTTTGAAATTCAAAATGAATCCCATTTTATGGAAAATCAGTCTATAAAATATGAACCAAATAGAAAATAAGAAAAATATGTATAATAAAAATAAATTTTAATTGATTATAAATTTCTGTGGAATGTGAAATGAGTATGGTCACAAATATGATGCATACTTATCAAAAAATTATCAAATTCATATGAGAATTAAAGATCCAAAATGTTAATGAAGAAAGAGGAAACATCCTTGGTATAGAAGAAAAATAATGATGGAAATCATAATCCTTCCATGAAGTCTGAGAAGATGTATGAGTCAACCTTGTAGGAAAAATAGAGTGTAAATCATGTTCAAAGAATGTATATGAAGTATAAAATATTTTCTCTATGTGATGGATCGTATGTAGTAACAATCACTCATAAATTTCAATGTGGAGACTCCAAGAAGGCCAAGCATGTGCCCAAATAATTTCTGGTTATTTTTCCAATAGATTTGGAAAATCTATGAAAAATGAAAAAACAATTACAAAAAAAATCCAGTGATAAAGGAAAATAGAATATTTTATAGGATGATCCTAAATTTCATGATGGGTGTTAAAAAAATTTAACCCATATGGAAAATAAGTGTTTTTTGGGAGATGTAACACGGGTTGGAATACTACTAATTATTTTTTAATTATTATTCCATCATTATAAGTATCCTTAAAGAGGTTAATGTCTAAATTGGTCATGAATATTTTTGAAAAGATATGTTTTTTCACAAAAAAGAAAATGATGTTGATTTGAGTTCTATGCTATCGAAGATGAAGAAGAATATGAAAACAAGATGTCAAAGCATGGAGAATGAATAAAAAGAAGCATCTTCATTGAGAAAAATATCTCAACCCCATAGAACACATTGATTAGTAAGGAGATCCACTATAACATATGAAATTTTAAGTAGTATTACTACATTAAATGTATTAGACTGATGTTTAAGAAATTTATTAGATAAAAACCCTAAGAAAGAGTGAATGTTTTCAAAACTAGACAACACAGCAAATGTGATCCATTCTAGGGAATTATCAACACGAAACAACTTGTTATTTATATAAGAAAGATATTCGACATGATTAATGTTTTTGGACTGTATCCTTATAGGGTAGATATGTGAAGAAGATGTTAAAATAAGACTCAGGTATTGATAATTTGTCCCAATATGACGTTCTATAATGTGCTTGAAGAATAATTATATGATAGTTATGTCTTGGTATTCTATCACCCTTGTATTTTCATTAATTAGTTCAGATATTATGGTGGATAAATTATTTTTCCTATAGAATGAAAATTATAAATTTGATATGTTTTAGGGATGATTGAAAATAAAACATACTAGATGTGACATGAATAATTTTAATATGTGTGTTGAGTGTGCTCACAATTTCATGTTACAAAAAAAATTATAAATATACTTGCAACAACTATGGTTAAAATGTGGCATAAACTTGAAATATTTCTTTAACTCCCTGAATATGTAATTTGAAAAGTGATACTAGTTTGTATCATTTTATTTCAATCATTTTAAACCTCAATTTTTAAATTCAAACCCTAATGTTTTTACACTGATCTTAGATCACATATACATTGAGTGGGATGTACGAAGTGCATTGCTTAAGAATGAATTGATACAACCCTCTTCTATATTATTTATCTTTTTTATCAATATGGGGGGATATGAAAATTATATAAGTTAGTTTTAAAAGAGGGTAGAATAAAAAAAATTATTAATTTGGTTGTAAATAAAAATTAGAGGGACATATTGACATAACATTTTCTAGCATAGGTATTGATAAAAAATATAAATGGGTGAATGTTGATCCCAGTTTGTGATTTTTTCTATATTATTAATAAATGGATATAAGTTGATAAAATGGTGTTAATATGTTAATGAATAAATACTTGGATGTTTTTTTTTGAAAGTTCCCAAGAAATCATGATTAAATGAGAATAGTATGAATTAAAGAGTTCCATCTGAATGATTATAATCATGGAATGTGAAAAAATTATTTTGAAAATTATTTGGATAAGGTTGTAATTTAAAAATAAGCTTTGAATGATTTTTGAATTTGAATGAATAGGATGTTATGATTCTACCACTATATTTTAAATATCATAATGTTATTTGGAAAAGGAATTTGAGTTTTTCATGGCTTTAGAAGGCATTTATTATCAATTTTGAGATTCTAAGGATTTGAAAAAAAAAGTAAATATCATATAATTTCTGGAATGGATTCTGATTTGAGTTTTGAAGACTTAATCTTATAAGTAATGGAAAAAACATTTCTAACTATTGGACAGCTCAAGAAACCAAGTAGCCTATCCACAATTAGAATTTGACCAAGATTAAATCCGAGATCCAAAAAAATGGTATTACAGGATGTATAACCTACATGGGTTCGCATGGGTATCATTTTTCATGTCAATATTTGTAGGGAGGTGAAGGAATATTAACATCCACATGATCTGATCTAAATAGTGAGACAACATATAGCATTGCCTCCCACTAGACTTAACTAATTCAGAGATGAAGAAATTTTATTATTAATAAATTTCATTTCATGTTAAACTTCAACGCGGGACTTAAAAATAACATGTATGGTTCATCCGTTTAAAACAATGCAATCACAAAAAAATAATCTCGAATGATTCCATATTAGTCATATTTAACCTTACGCCAAGAGAGAATTTCATTCCACTAATTACAATTCTTGTTACAATGAGTTTTGATATATCTAGTGATCACCATGTAGGATCATAAGTAGTCTATGGAACACCCATGGATGTGTTGAATAATTGAAGTTGAAGTTTAGCACATCTAGTGAAAAAGAGAATGAGGAGATTATAGAGACATAGTTTTTCATTTTAAGACATTGAAATATTTCTAAATATATTTCCACATCCAGTCACAGAAATGGCATGAAATTCTAAGATCATGCATGACTAGAATTAATTTTATAAAAATATTAAGTATATTCTATATTGCACACATAGATAATTAATGAAAGTGGGATAAATATTAAATTTTTTCTCAAATCAGAAATATGAGACCATAGTTGGGTCTAGAATGCAGTGTTTACCATTGGAGAGACATAAAATGATTAGGTGGAGGATGTTTGGGCCCCTTACTTGATGGAGGTGAGTTTAAATGAATGAATGAATGAAAGAATAAATTAAATTATTTTTTTAACAAATGATATCCTATAAAATTAAGGTCAGTGAAATTTCTCTTGGGTGGGATCATAATTCTTCCATCACCGGAGAAGCCCTCATCCACATCCCCTTGGATAATCACTCTAAAAAACAACAAACCTTTGGATCAAGGAAGGTCGAAGCATAATGGACACACCATCTTCTTCTGATCATTGCGTGAGCACATTATTCACCAACGATCAATCCAAACTGATATTGGGATCATTATATATGGGTTTCTCCCTTATTATTAAATGATTTATTATATAATATTTCTTCCTCCGAATTGTGCCTTGATTTTGACCTTTTCATGTTCCAATGTACTAAAATACAATTTTTTATCAATTTTTCCTAATCCAGAATCCATATCCATGTCATTGACTAAAAAAACATGGACAAAATCATTTTAAAAGCACTGATATTGTCCTTTTTCTACCTCATGTTCATTGTATTCTTCGTTGATAGAACCCAGTGATTCTCGGATCAATAGTTTTCAGACAACCCGAGCTCAATCAAATGCCCAGATTTGAGGTATATCAATAAATCATAAGTGATATCATGATCGGAGAATAGATCTGGAATCATCAAGATGAAATTATGTTAAATCCAATGATTTGAGGACAGATTATAAAGTGTAAAAGTATTAGGTGCATGTGGAATGAATAATGAAACATTCATTCTTGATAATGATTGATTTTTGATGAACAGTGGTTCAGAACCATGATTCATGACTAGATATATAGTTTTAAGGAATAATTGATGTAGAATTGTTGGCAGCTGAAGATGATTTAAAGCACCATTGAAGATCTGAAAAAATCTGAATGTTCTAGAAAAATCCACACTACACACTATTTAGGATGACGAACACATGGTGTGTAGCCTCCCTCAGTGGTGGTGTTAGTGTTTGGGAAAATATAAGGATGACATGTCATGTATTCTTGGCTTACACTCCGTGTATACCCTCCTCGGTGGGACAACCCTTGTGACGGGTCACACGAGTGGTGACTCAGTGTAAGATAACACAAACATGGGTTTTCCACATAGAGAACATCCCATGTGGACCAATATACTGTGTACCAAAGTACATGGACACGGGGTCCGAGTACACCGACACAATGATAAGACACGAACCTATCGTCGAATAGGTGGGACATAACATGTAGACTACCAACGTGGCATATAACCCTATAGCAATATGTTCCATGTACCGACCAGATACAATCAGATGCAGTGAAGAGGGACCACATGTCGTGTGGGTCCCCTCACATGTCGTATACTACTTGAGCTCTATTGAGATAACTTTTAACATTTTTATCTACTTCTTTTGAACATATATTTTGGATCATGAGATTCCAATATTGAGTGATTTTCTACAAAGAATGAGATGGCACCCTCGAACGAGGAATTTGAGATTAGAAGTAAAATTTTATTGGTTTAGAATGGGTTGATGTGACACCCGATGATGAAAAAAATAATACAGAATCACCAGAGTAGTACCAGTCTTACTCTCTATCAGGGATGGTCAGGGGATTTCCCAAATGATATTTCAAAGTCACCCTTCAATAGGATTGGGAAGTGGTGTCCCTTGATATTCCAGACATAACCATCAGTAGGGATGGGTTGTGGAGTTCCCTGATGGGAGCTCCAAGATTACCCTCCAGCAAGGTTAGGAAGTGGAATTACCCAATAAAATATACCAGGTGTGACCCTCATGGAGGGCTGTGCAGTGGAGTTTCCCTAAAAACACACCAATCATACCATCCAGTAAGATTGGGTAGTGAAATTCCTCGATGTATTTCTTATGTGGTACCCCCAGTAGGACTGGAAATTATATTTTTTTTTGTGAATACCAGAGTAGGACCCTCACATCTTACTATGGAACGAGATCATTTCCTAAAATCGGTGACCCCATGACTGTGTGACATAGTGATGAGGCTTGGTTTGGCATACCTTTGAACTCATTAAGAAGAGGGACACTTTCCCCACTGAGATAGGTTATTCTGACACAACCAAAAACCATGTGGGTGATTCAGTTCATCCCATATAAGATAGTAACATGGTGTGGTGATTGAGTCCCTTAGACATGTGTGTTTTGGGTTGACACTTGAGATGTGGGGCATTGTAGATGGTTTTCCATTATAAATGTCTATTACTCTTCTTCTTGGGATGATCTATGAGATGGAGATCTCGTTACTCTCTCATTTGGGTTTCTTTGATTGAGAAGACTATACATATATATATATATTAGTGTGTGTGTGTGTGTGTATTTCATGTTTCAGTACCCCCTTCTTTGGATTTGGTTACTCTCCTTCTAAGAGAGATGAAGACGCACAGGGTCTGACACATTCTTTATGTGTCTGTCTTCTCATGGTTAGATGATTAAAATCTCTAGATATATGTAGTGAAGACTCGATGAGAGTATTATATTCTCACCGTGTTGGGATCCTTGTGTTTGGATTATTTTTCTTTCACTCTCTTATTGGGTTGAAATATACTCTCTTACTGTACCTTGTTCTCACTATTTATTTCCTCTTCAATTGTATCTCTTACTAATCCCCCTTCAACTTTTCGGGGTGTTATATTAGGTATGTATATAATCAACCCTGTATGTGCATTTACAAACATGTTTCATGTAATTTACAGACAGTAGATATGTTGATATTGACTTCAGAGGAGCATAAGGATACGAGGTGCTTGGGCCACATATGGTGGTCATAGCTTGGGATCTATGAGTTGGGTTCTCTCAGCTATTTTAATATTGTAGTTTTAGGTAGGTTGGGACACATTATTTGTTGGGTGTGTATTTTTTCCTGTTTATTTTTAGTTTACACTACCCTATTTCATGTTGTTTAGAGATCCATGATTATTTAATTAATTTATAATAGTTCTGAATCATTTATTTCATTACCTATGCACTTTTCCATTTATTTGGATGTGTGTGTGTACAGGTAATTATGAAATTAAATCCTTAGTTTTGTTGTGACCGTTATGATTTTTCCATCCCTGGCCTATAGAAGATGACTTTGGGTAGTTGCAGCTCAAGCCCCTGATTGGGTCGGGTTGTGACAGATTAGTATCCGGGAAAGACAAATCCTTTGGATGATTATTGAACATTTTCCTTTAAAATGATTGGTTGAGATCTGGGAAATGGTATAAAAGTGTCTCGAGTGCAGCTTTCATGCCATGGAGTCCATTGATGGAGTGGAGACCAATATATCAATTCACCAGGACCTTGACTACCAATTTTTGGACTCAGCATTTCCAGAAATTTATTGCAGGGAACAATGGTACATGAATCATATAGTTTTTATTATTTGACTATAATTATTGGTTCAAATCGCCATTTTTGTTTATATATATACTCATCTGACCAAAATATTCCTTGATAACTTTTTGGATGCCATTGGGATGATATCCAGCTAGGATACCAACTTCGGTTCATAACAATGACCCTATGAGCGACGAGGCCTCATTTCAAGGTCTATTCTATGATCCCCTTCCTCCAAGTGGGAAGTTAGTAGCACCTCCTCTAGTTGAAAAGTATATTTTCCCACCATAGTAAGCTAAGGACGTGTGTAGGATGAGGGGACTCTACGAGTTCTAGCATCAGAGGCCACTACGATTCCTCTACGATATAGATCCCCAGGCAGCAATGAATTTTCTAGAGTTGGTAGTCCATATATTCAGTCTTATATGGACACTGAAATATCATAGGGTGGATTTGGTAGATATCCTTTTTCAGAGAGCATCTGAGCATTGGTGGATCCTGGTTACTCAGATGCATGATTAGTTGACACTCGCATGGGATGACTTCTAGCTGATTTTTTGTGAGGATTAATTTCCCTCAATCATAAATTCCATTCGAATTTATGAGAATATAGATATTTAGTAGGGAGGGATCATAGTGGCTGAGTATGAAGCTATGTTTATAGACCATATGTGCCACTCTCCCGACATGATCGATGATCTATACCTTGGAGAACACAAGTTTGAGAAGAGACTCCACAAAGTGATCCATGCCAGCGTAATACCCTTTTGTATCCCTACCCATGTTGGGGAGTAAGAGAGGTAACTTGTTATAGATATTTTCTATTAGAGGTTTTCAAGATAGCTAGATCTAGTAGTGGGCATGATTGAGTTGAGCCATCTATAGTTGTAAGTAGGTTCCAGAAATCTCGGAACAATATAACCTTTGGTGAGAAGACTCTGGGACATGTTCGTATAGTCTAGGAGAACCTCAGAGAATCTGGGAAGCCTGAGTAGGGGTGATTTTCTTCTTATAATGGGTAAGGTCACATGGAACAGGACTACCTGACCAGGCTTTCTATGTATCCTAGGAATGTAACGACATAAAAATTCATTAATGAATATTACTCTAGATCTAATTAATTGACTTATTATGTAAAATGGATATATAAAATGTGAACTTCATTGGTTTTATGTTTTTTGATTTTAAAATACCGTTAAAAATTGCGACCATTGCTAATATATCCATTGAATAGTGATCACATGATTAGTATAAATACAGGGCCTTCACAAATCCAATTACTCAGAAAAAGGAAGTGATGGTTTCATCCAGTAGACTTTCCCTACACCAATCCCATTTATCAGAGTTTAGAATGGAGGTGTCCTCATTGGGATTTTCTCTTGACCGAGCCCCATCTGAGATTGAACTTGTTATGCTTGATAGGAACTAACTACGGGTGAAGTGAAAGTGGATAGAGATTACCACTCATGCGATGTTATTCGATCCACCCCAAAAGTATGTCACCATCTCACACCTCACTATTCGGTCTTATGAAGGTGTTATAAGGGGTTATGTAACAAGACCATAGCATTATGAATGTTTTCATTATTTTTGTATATAATAATGAATATTCCTTAATTCTATTATTTTTACTTTGTAAATTGTTTTTAAAGAGAAAATAGCTCTTTTCGTTAATATTCAACTATGAAATATATTTTCATGAATTAATGGATTTTTTAATTAAATAATATTTTAATAAAATATTTTTTATTATTAAATTAATTTTTATTAAATATAAATGATCCTATAATTTTATGAATGTAATTGTAATTTTTATTAAGGTTTGAAAGCCATTTTTTGTCAAAACCCATGAATTTTTTATAAATGTCAGTTAGTATTTTAAATGAAAAAAATAACATATTTAGAAAATTATATAGATAAAATAAATATTATTTCTGAAATCAGGATGTCTAAATTATCCTACGGTGAAATTTTCAAAATTTTATGAGACAGTCGAATTTTTGTGTAAAAATTAAACACTGTTTAAATATATAATGTGTTTTATGACATGATGATGACCCAATAGTTATGTAATAAAATACTATAAACATTTCTATTGGCCAATATATGTTTTACCATTAAAATAAAGAGATTTTGGGTTTGTTTAATTTATTTTACAATGTTTTAGTGGACCATTCAAGACTAATAAAACATTTTTTTCTTTTTAAATTGTTTTTCTTGAGAGTTTGACTCACCTCCACATAATAAACCCAATTATTTTGATAAGTTAGGACATTGGCCTTAAAATATATTGTTTTCAACTTCCCTTTGGAAAAAAACATGGGCATAAACCATGGTCTGGTTTGTGTTATTTATTAGTTTTATGTGAGGTGTCCCAAACCTTAATAATATAGAATTACTTATACATTCATATATAAACCCACCCAAGACCCAACATCCACCTCACTCAAAGCCTTTGGAGTTCATCCAAAATATTCCCTCCTCTCTCTAGAATCCTCCCAATTCACCCAACATCTAATGAATCCTCTCTCAAGCCCCTCCAAATCCTTTAGGATCACACTTCCAAGTAAGGGTTCTTTTCCTTTCTCATTTTGGTCCAATATTATTTATGTTGTTATGCCCTTATAATTTCAATTAAAATTTTGGGGTATGGTTTCACACCTCCCCCATAACTCCTTCTTTATGATTGATTGATGGTATACCCCTTTATCTCTCATTAATTCATTCCATGTACACCTGTTACCATGCCAGAATTCCGTAAAAAGTTTCTCTCTCATCATTTACATTCAAGGAATTCGTTTGTATTAGGAATCCAAATTTCATTACATTTGTTGGGACCTGTATCTAAATGACACCATTATTGTCCATTTATCATATATATTATGAGACACCCCTTTATCTCTCATCAACCATTTTTATAAATTCTTATTTTATGCCGTTATTCTGCTGACATTGAACAACATTTTTCCAAGGCAAGATCATAGTGTAGTGAATTCCATACCCATGTCTCTATCAAGGGTATTCACTTTTAAGAAAATATATGTATTGAATTGTAATTTTATTTATTTATTCCACATTACTTAATCGTTTAATTACATATTACGTTGATTGATTCCATGTTATATGATCCATGTGGCACACTTATGCCTGAAAGAAATGTTTAAGAAGGGTGCACCCTAATATCACTCCAATGCATTGGTTAATGTATATTATCCTGATAAAATATGTGAAATGAGTGTTGAATTCTGATAATTCATGTGCAATAAGGGGTTACTCATGCTTCATGTGCAATTAGGGTTTACTCATTCTCCATGTGCAATGAGCATTGTCTCATGCTGATTCTATGATAAGTGTTGTTGCATCATCTCCATGTTATGATTATCATGCTTTATCATTAATTTATGTTCATGTTTCTTTTTGTGATCCATTGATATGACTATTTTCTAACATGTAATGTATTCATCTTATTATTAAATGTTTTTCCCTTACTGGGCTTTATAGATCACACATTTCTTATGCATGTCATCAGGTTATCCCATGAAATGATAGGTACGAGGGAATGTAGTGGTCATGTAAAGGATGATTTAAATAATGATGTTGTGTTTCATGTTTTAAGTTGTTATTTAGTGTTCCTAAACCACAAATACACTAGACCTCTTGATCATCCATGTTGTATCAAGTGAAGATTTTATGTAATAAATCATGTTTAAGTATGTAATAAAGAGTAGGGTTGTTATAAGGAAGATAGTCGATGGACCACCACGACAGAGAGAACACTGTGATCAGGAATATCCTAGTAATGGACATGGTGGTCCCTATGGTGGTGGATTTGGAAGAGGAGCTGGAGTAACAGTAGTTGTAGGAAGATTCTATGAGGTCCTTCCACCACCACCACAAAGCGCCCCACGTCAGGCTCATGGCGTTGGAAACAGGGGAAGCAAACTGCTCCAGGCTTTAGACATCTATGATCTTGCAGTGCATGAGATGATTATAGGTATGATATATGTTTATTCTACTAAATCCTTCGTATTAGTTGAAACAGGTTTCAGCCATTATTTTATCTCTTGACTCTTGGAGTGAGATCTAGAACTCGCAGAAGAGATGCTAGAACAATATCTTAGTCTTGAGGTTCCTACAGGGAACACTTCTTTTGTATCTCTTTTCTACTGGTAGTGCAAGATATCAAATGGAAGAGATAAGTTCACATGGTACATTATGTTCATCGTAATGGAACCCGATGATGTCATCATTAGTATGGATTAGAATTCCATGGATCGAGCCTAGATCAACATTCACTGCGTACTAGTCAGACGCCTGCACGCTAATGGAATGTAGTTCTCCTTTCTTTAGTGAGAGAGACCTCATAGCAGGAAAAGCGGATATTCTATGGATGAAATTGTATCCTATCACCCATAAATTTATAATAGTAACGCTTGGTGTAATAGAATCATCAAGAATTTGGGTTTCTTCAGTTATGGAGGGTTATATAGACGTCTTCCCTGAAGAAGTTTCAGGACTAACTCTGAGGTAAGAGATAGAGTTTTGTATAGAATTTCATTTTGAGACTGCCCTAATATCTTCTATAACATATCAGATGGCACATACTAAGATTCCAGAGCTATGGGTGGAGTTGTAAACCCTTCATGAGAATGGTTTCATCATATCTAGTGTTCCCCCATTGGCAACTCTAGTTCTTTTTGTGAAAAAGGTAGATAAGAGCTTGTAGGTTTGCGTAGATTATCAACGAATAAACCATGAAATTTTAACGAAAAAGTACCCCTTAATAAGGATTAATGAAATATTTGACATGTTGTGAGGTGCAAGATTATTCTCCAAGATTGATCTCAGATCTGAAAACTACCAGTTGCGGGTTTGTGAGGATGAGATTCTAAAGTTGGAAGTCTTATGTCACTATAGAAACTCATAGTTCCTAGTGATTCCATTTTTTGTGACAAATTACCCCACCATGTTTATGGATTTTGATAAACTAGTTCTTCTAGCTATTCGTAGATCGGTTTTTTGTTTTCTTATTCAACAACATACTTGTCTACTATAAAACAGAGGAGGATCATGCAGAGCACTTGACGATGGTTTTTGATTTTCTTCGAGAGTAACAAATTTATGGGAAGATATCAGAATTCTAGTTGTGGATACATGAAGTTCACTGCATGTGGAGTATTGTTTCTGAACATGTTTTATCCATCTATCCAAATATGTTCAAAGTATTTCCTTATTGGGATACAACTAAGAATGCAAAGATGTGTGGAGTTTTGTTTTGGATTGGCAGGGTAATACTGGAGGCTTGTAGAAGAATTCTCCAAAATCAAAGACCCTCTGACTGAACTAATGCAGAAATGATCGCCATTTATCTAGTCTGAGCAGTACTAGAAGGACTTTCAGGAGTTGTGGAAATGGATGATTAGTGATCCAGTTTTGAGACTACCAGAGGAGGTCTTGGTGATCTTACTGTTCTGTGATTCCTCAGGTGATGGGATCAGTTGAGTGTTGATGCAATGTAAGGATTTCATTGCATATCAGTAAAGGAATTTGAGAACCCATTACCAAAACTACATGAATCAGCACTTAGAGATAGCAGAGGTAGTCTTCCCTTTGAATATGTAGAGGCACATCCTCCCAGGAGAACATTTTGTAGTTCACTCAGACCACAAGAGTCTCAGGTATGTCTTCACTAAGATATACTTGAATGTGAGGTAGTGATGCCGGTTGGGGTTCCTATAGGACTTGGACTTTCAAATAGTATATTTTAAATGAAAGGGAGATGTAGTAGTAGATTCATTTAGAATTAAGTCCCAAGATTGTCTAGTGTGGGATGCTTTAGAGCATTTAGCATCCCTATAACAAACCATGGTGGAAAAGGAAGGTACAAATTTTCTATAGTCGATGTTGTTGAATCATTCAATCCTCGATTATATGAAAGAGTCACATACAAGAGACATAAACTTTGAGGTTTTCCGTGATTATATATCTATAGGAAATGCACTATATGGATATTATGACCGAGGGATTCACAAGATATTTATCCAGAGGTGAACAATGGGTCCATTTGTGATGCAAGAGTTTCACAGTTCTCCATTACTTGTACACCTTAATATGGGGAAGAAGTATATAGACCTTTAACATCTGTTTTGGTGGTTCGGAATGAGATGAAGAGTATTTGAGTTCATCTCACATTGCCTCACCTATCAACATGTGAAATCTGAGAACTAAGTTCCAAAAATTTTGTTATAGCCTCTAGAGATACCATAGTGGAAATGGGATAACATATCTGTGGAATGTTTCTGAACACGTCAATGCACAACAAAGGGCCATGACACCATCTGGGTTATAGTCGACCGACTCATGAATTCAGCACACTTCCCTGTAAAAATGGAGCATAGTTTGGTGGAGTGTTTGGGGCAGTTGTACATATGTGAGATCATTCATCTTCATGGGGTACCTCGATGATTATTTCTAATCATGATGTGAGGTCTACATAATCATGATGAAGATTCCTATATGAGGAATTAAGGACTCATTTTTGATTGAGTACCACCTTTCACAACTAGAATGATAGGTGGACTGAGCGCACTGTTGAGGTGTTAAAAGATATGATAAGGGCTTGAATTTTATAGTTCAGATGGAGCTAGGTGGATCACTGGACCAAGTTAGATTTTACATACAACAATTTATACCACTGTAAAATTGGTACGAAACCTTTTGAAACCCTATATGGGAGACCTTTCAAGTCCCCACTATGATAGATGGAGATTTTAGTGTTATCTCTCATGGGTATAGATTTGGTGTAGGAGATAATAGGGAAAGTTCAAGTCATCCATCAGCTGATGAAGACAACCCAATGTAGAGAGAAATACTATGTTCGTCACCATCATATGAAATTGGAGTTTGATTAGGGAGACTACATATTCTTGATATTATCTAAATGATGAAGAATGTAGAGGTTGTGTCAGGGAGGAAAGTTATCCCTATGGTTTATCAAGCAATTCGAGATTGTGAAAAATGTTGGTGAGGTTTCATACCACCTTGACCATCCCCCAATATTAGAGTGGGTGAAAGATGTTTTCAATGTGTCACAGATGAGAAAATACGTACATGAACCTATGAACATCATTGATTGGGGTGAGATGGACATCAAGGAAGGATCCACCTTTATAGAGAACTCAATGGCGACCAAGGACTAACAGGATGAGACCCTGTAAGGATGGACTATATTTTTTTCATGTTGTGGTGGTACGAAAACGTGCATGAGAGTTCCTTGGAGCGGTGCTGCTAGATGAAAGCTCATTATCCCATTGTTTTTCCTAGTTTTTCTTTTTTGGGGAAGCAAGGATTGAAGGTGGGGATGATGTAGAGACCCAGTTTTTCCTTGTAAGTCATTGAAATATTTCTAAATATATTTCCAGAGTCAGGAACTGAGACAAACCACAATTTTGAGGCTCGGTGTGCCAAAGATTAATTTTATAAAAATATTCAATATATCTTATATTTCACGCACAGATAATCAATGGAAATATGATAAATCTTAAACAATTTATCTGATCATAAATCTAAGACAATGGTTGGGTCAAAAACATGGTTTTTCCCTTGGAAAAAATATATAATGAGTTGTAACAGGATGTTCAGAAACATTTCTCATTGGAGGTTGAATTAAGTGAATAAATAAATAA
Organism: Viscum album; assembly: GCA_963277665.1. Lineage (NCBI taxonomy): Eukaryota > Viridiplantae > Streptophyta > Magnoliopsida > Santalales > Viscaceae > Viscum > Viscum album. Next base: position 227,838,846 of record OY728167.1, on the reverse strand, counting down.
ATCAATTAATTAATAATATTCTTTTTTGAACTAATAAGATCCTAAAATATATGGTTAGGGATAAATCACTAGGTTTGGCTAATAATTCACCCACGACTAAAGAATCTATCATCCATATCCCTTTGGAGAATCTCTCTGATGAGTGATAAAACTCTACATCATGGTAGATCGAAGCATAGTGGATGCACTAACTTCTTATGATTATTACACGAGTGTTTTTTTCAGCAATTATCAATCCAAATTATGGTAGGGCTTTTTATATGTGGTTTTTAACAATATAATTAAATGAATGAATAGATCATATTTCTTTATTCGATCTGCACCATGTTTTGACCTTTTCATGCACCAACGTATGAAAACATAATTTGTTATCAATTTTTTCTAAACATGAATCCATGTTAAAATTAATTGGACTATAATTATTGGACAACTTGGTTTTAAAACCTTTTATAATATGCCTTTTCTCCCTCCTGTTGTTTGTGTTCATTTCCAATAGAAGCATATGGTTCCTAGTTCGATAGTTGTCGGGAAACCCGAGCTCAATTAGGTGCCCCGATTAGAGGAAGATCAATGAAACAATGATGAAATCACAAGAAAATCGTAGATATGGAATCATCATTATAAAAGGATGTTAAATATGAAAACTTATCATTTAATTATCTATTGTTAATTTCTAATGTTCTAGAAGAATGGAGAACGAAGCCCTCATGGGTGAAAATAATTAATTTTTGATGAACAATCATTTGGAACTGTGGTTTGCGTCTAGCTCTAATGTTTTTGAGAAGAATCTAGGAATAATCCAAGATGGTTGAAGCTGATTCGAATCATAGATGAAGATCTACAAAATATTAATGTTCTATAAAAATCCCAACTACACACCATGTAGAATGAAGAAAACAAATGTGTAGCCTACCATAATTGCGGTGCTAGGGGTTAGGAAATTATAAGTATGACATGACATGTAGTGATGCATTACATGTTCTATACACCCTCCTGGTTGGACAACCCATGTGAAGGGTCACACGTGTGGGGGATCCCTGTAAGATATCATAGACACTGTTTTACCACACAATTGACATCCTGTGTGGACAACCATGCCATGTAGCATAGTACATAGACATAATGTCTGAGTACATAGACACAACTAGAAGACATGGCCCAGTCCCCAGATAGGTGGGACATGATGCGTAGTACAACTACACGGTGTGTAAAAATACATGGATGGGACCTGTGTACCAACCTGAGACATGACCGGGCAGTGAAGAAGGACCACACATTGTGTGGGTACCCTCAAACAATGTGTACAACTTGAGCTCTTCCGAGTGAACTTCGAACACCTATATCTCCTTTGTTTGAACTCAGATTTTTTTATCATGATATTCCTATTCTGAGTGTTTTTCCATGAAAAACATAACGGTGACCTCAAAATCAAAATTTGAGATATGATGTGAAATGTTCCAGGTTTGGAACGTGGTTATGTGACACCTAATGATGGAAGATCTCATAGTGAATCGACAGATCAGTACTGGGCTTACCTTCTATCAGGTCTAGGATGTAGTATTCCCTGATGATCTTTTAGAGTTACCCTATAATAGGACTAGGTAGTGGAGTTCCGCAATGTTCCGGGCTAACCCTCTAGTAGGTTTGGGAAATGGTGTTCCCTGATGACATTTATAGGCTTAACCTCAAGTAGGGCTAGTCTGTGGCCTTCCCTGATGACATCTTCCAGACATAACCCTCCATAAGGGCTAGGTTGTGGGGTTTCCTTGACCAATCACCCAGATTACCCTCCAGTAGGACTAGATAGTTACGTTCCCTGATGAACCTCCCATGTGGTACCCTATATTATGACTAGGTAGTTGAGTTCCTCAATGACTACCATAGTAGGACCCTCCTGTCATTCCAAGGCATGAGATCATTTATGAAAATTGGTTACCACTATGCTATGCAGCACAATGGCAAGGAATGCTTTGACGTACCATAGATGTCACAATATAGAGGGATTTTTTCCCCATCAACACACATTCTTGTTATGAGACCTAAAACCATGTGGGTGAGTCAGCACCACCCAATGAATAATGTATCAAGGATGTAAAGACCCGTAAAATTCAAGGGAAATTTTTTTCTTAATTTTCTTTAGAATTTTACAAGAGCGCGGTTTCAGACGGCACCTGATTCCGAGGCCCGGAGTGCCCGGAATTAATTTCCGAAGTTTGGCTCGGGTACGTTCAGTGAACGAACGAGCGGGAATTCCTAACTTTTGATTCGGTGCTCGGAATTGAAATCCGAGGGCACCGATGAACTCGCAGCGCCGATATTCGCTTAAAGAGACCTTTTCGGGAGTTGCGTTTGTTGCGGGTTGAAAGTTAAGTTTTGGGGTTTTCAGTTGAGTTAAATAAAATTTGTGTAAGACAAATTTTATTTTTTTAGTTTGTTAAAAACCTACCTAAGGGGGTTGGAAGTGGGACCCACACCCACTTAACCTCCCTTGGGAGGATTAAGAGTGGTGGGGCCCACACGAACCCCTAGACTTTTCAAATTCCCTTAACCCCCCCTCTTTAATGGCTTAAGTTACTTAATTAATTATGGGAGTTAAGCCTTTTTGATTTTCAAACATTTGAAATTCTTTTGTGTTATGTGTTAATAAAATAAGATGTAGTCTTATTTTATTTTGAGTTCTTTGTTTGTCATTTTGAGAGCTTCCTCTTCATCTTCGAGCTCTGACGAAGAACGAAGAACGCTCAAACTCCGACGAAGAACGACGCCTCTCTTCTTCGTCCTCGGTGTCAACAAGAGGGAACGCCGCTTCCTCCTCGGACCTTCTTCGTCGGCAAACGAATATCCGCCAACGACGTGTCTCTTCGGGCATATCTCTTCGTCAACGGATTTGACGAACGACGACCGCGACGCCCGACCTCCGCGACGCCGTCTTCCACGGAACGTAGACGAATCTTCGAATCTTAAACCCGAGGTAGGGGTTGTTGATTTCATTTTGGTTTCCTTTTTCCTTTTCTTGCTCGTGGATCGTATGTCTACGTGAGGTATTTAAATATTTTATTTAAGTGTTATAGTTAACGCGAGGGGGGCCGGACCGCACGAACACGGCCGAACCCCCCCCCCCTCCATCGTTCTTGTTTAATTCTTGCGGTGGAAGCAAAGTGGCGTGGTGCCGTCGCACCACGCGGATTACCGTACGTTTATTTTTACGCGGCGCCGTCGCGCCACGCTGAGGTAGAAACTTCAAGAACGCGACGCCGTCGCGCCGCGTTGGAAAGAATCAAAGTACGGCGAAGGGGCGCGGTGCAGTCGCACCACGCCGGATGACGAACGCCGCGGCCGGTTCCGGGCCGCGGCGGGACGAGGAGACCGCGGCCGATTCCGGGCCGCGGCGGAAGAGAAGACCGGCGGCCGGGCCGCCGGCGTCGGAAGCCGAGGAGGGGACCGGAATTTCCGGTCCCGTTGGAGAAAACCGGCCGGCCAGCTGGCCGGCCGGATGCCGTTAAACCGGGGAATTAATTCCCCGGCCAGCTGGCTAAACCCCCCTCTTAAAGAGGGGGGGCGGTTTTATTTAAAGGGAGGGGGCAGCCGGCCCCCTCGGTTCCGCACCAGCAGGCCCCCCACGTGGGGGGGGCTTCTTTAAAAAAATGGGGCGCGGCCCTTTGTGCCGCGCCGCCCTTCAAAAACCGCGGGGCTTAGCCCCCGCGTGCGCCGCCACCTCGCGGCGCCAGGCCGCCGCGGCCCGCCGCGCCGCCCGGGGGGGGGGGGGGGGGTCGGGCCGGGTCGGCCCGGACCCGGACCCCCCGTTTCGAACCAGTTTTGGTTTTTGGCTCATAACTTGAGCCTCGGACCTCCGAATGACGAACCTTCTGCGGCAACGCGATCCTTGGATCGAGACGGTCGTTTCGATATATCGCACTCAAGGTTTCGGTTTACTTTGAGTTCGGCCGGGTTGGTTCGTTCACGAAACCAACCGGGCCTTCGGAGCGGAAACGCTCATATCTTGAGCTACGAACGTCCGATTGACGCGCCGTCAGTCGCGTTGTGTTCCTCTTAGTGAGACGAATCTTTTGGCATACTCCGCCCGAGGTTTGGACGCAGGTGGAGTACGGTCGGGTTGGTTTTGCCTTAAAAACCAACCGGGCCCCGGAGACGAAAATGCCAATAACTCTCAGACCGAGTGTCCGATCGACGCGCCGTCTATTACGTTGAGTTCCTGTTGACGATATGGAACTTTTGGATACATCAACTTCGGTCTTCGTGACAGTTGATGTATCAGCCTCTCGGCTCGTGGAGCGGACCCTCCGTACGAGTTTGCTGTGTGCGGGAACCCTAGTGCTGGCTGCGACTGTTCTACTGCTACGACTGCTACTGTGACTGCGACGACGACAGTACAGAGATCCTGTGTGGATTTGACGACGACAGTACAGAGATCCTGTGTGGATTCGACGACGACGACTACAGCACTCAGCGATCCTACGTGGATCAGTGCTACAGGTCCTGTGTGGGCCCGATCCTGTGTGGGTCCTTGCGCTCAGCGGTTCTGTGTGAGCCAGCGCCTACAGGTCATGTGTGGGCCCGATCCTGTGTGGGTCTTTGTGGGGGTTAGTTACCTATCGATCCTTCGTGGGTCCGACGACTTAGATGGATCAGTGATCATCTTTATCGTCCTTGAAGAAGTATACCTGTGTGAGCTGAATCCTGTTGCTTTCCTGTGTGGATTGTGTTGTGCAATCCTGTGAAGATTATGTTTTGCTTTCCTATGTGGAATATGTTTACTATCCTGTGTGGACTGAGTTGTACTTGGGCTCGGAGGTTGGAGCGTATTTGAATTGATGACTTAGGTATATGTATGGGCATATACCTAAGCAGTGTCGGATGTTACTTCGTGATTGTTACTTTTCTTCGTGGTTTATCCTTTGTGGATTTGAGAGACCTTCAGGGGTCTCGGGGTCCCTACTGAGTAGCTTATACTCACCCCTGCACGGGCTTCACCCGCACTACGTTGTGTTGGTTGCAGACGACGGACAGCGTTGACCTTAGCTGAGGCTTGCACAGCGGGACGGTACCCGGAGGTGGACCACTGGGCGGGACGTGCACGGAGCAGACGGCGGGACCCGTGGAGCAGAGGAGCTATCTGTACCCACCCTTCAGGTGGGATTTCCGGTGGACAGCTCGGAGTAGCGGCTTTTACTTTACAGTTGCTGTTTTTCCCTTTTCGAGTTGTACTTTACTTTCAGTTTGGGTTTGTATTCTGGCCCATTTACTTTTCCGCACTTTCAGTTGTACTCTGCTTGTTTAGTGTTTACTTTCCGCTTGCTTACTCTGTGGTGTTGGTTACTTTTCAAAGGCAATGCCTTCCCTTTTTACTGGGATTTACGCCTTGGTGCTAGTCACCAGCCCCTGGCCTATGGAAGGCGGGCTTGGGGTAGTCACGGCACGGACCCCGAGGGCGGGTCGTGACAAATTGGTATCAAAGGAGTTCGGTTCTACCGCGAACTCTGATCTTTTCTATGTGAAGCAATAATGTTTAGCGTATTGAGTGTGGATATCAGTCCAGGGAGTCCAGTGTTGGTGCGGCGGCCGACGTATCCGTACACCAGGACCCTGACTTCTGATTTCCGACTTAATGCACGAAAACATTGATTGCGTGTGTGTTTCAAAGTTTTCTTTGTGATTACTTATATCAGTTCACCAGGTATACTGTTCTGACTGTGGCGCACCTGTTTCCTTTTCAGGATGGCCCCACGACGGCAGCCAGCTAGGGTTCCGAGAGTCGAGCGAGACGACAGCCCACCGAGCGACGAGGCCTCGGTGCAGGGCCCTTTTCCAGTAGTGGCACCGGCGGTAGCTTTACCCGCCGAGCCCCCGATGCTTCCAGCAGCAGCCGCTGACGATGCACGTCGCCTCAGCGCACTGCATGAGTTTCAGCGCCAGCGACCGCCCAGGTTTCGCGTGGAGACGGATCCCCAGGCAGCAGAGGACTGGCTGGAGGCAGTAGTTCGAGTGTTTAGGCTAGTGAGGACACCAGCAGACCTCATGGTGATCCTCGCTGCGAGCCTATTACACGCAGCAGCTGGACGATGGTGGAGCTTGATGCTCCAGGTGCACAATGAAGCATCTCTACTTTGGACGGACTTTGAGAGCCTCTTCCGCTCGGAGTTCGTCCCAGCCACCCTTCGTGCGGTGCGTATCCAGGAGCTTCTACAGCTGCGGCAGGGCAGCATGACGGTCGCTCAGTACTCGGCGAGGTTTACCGATCTCTCGCGCTACTCGACCGACATGGTACGGGACCCATTCTTTCGGGCCCGGACCTTCGAGCAGGGTTTGAGACACGAGATCAGGGCATCGCTGATCTCCCTCAGCATACCGACTCAGACAGGAGTACTGGAGTGGGCCCTTCTGATCGAGAGCTTCCTTGCTGAGTCTACACCAGCACAGCGACCCACCGCAGGGCGGCACGTGGCAGAGTCATCTGCAGCAGGCAGTCGACGGATGACTCAGGGGTCCAGACAGACCAGACCTTCGGGCCGACGACCTCAGGGCACTGGCTCAGCAGTGCGGGGCACACAGCGCGGAGCCAGTCTTCCGAGAGGCAGACAGTGCTACTCGTGCGGCGGGCAGGGCCACATGGCCCGTGACTGCCCGACCCGTCGTGCCGAGGAGCAGCAGACAGTTGATGGACCACCGAGGCAGAGGCAGAGGGTCGACCGTGGCGGTCCGCAGGGAGGAGGCGGACGAGGCAGAGGAGCTGGACGAGCAGCTGGTGGTGGCCGACGCTTTGAGGCTCTACCACCACCACCACCAGGAGGTCCACCCCGACCACAGGGAGCTGGCGGGCAGCGACAGGCACAGCTCCAGGCAGCAGAGGCCTACGACCACGGCGCACCCGAGATGATTCGAGGTACTATCTGTGTCTATTCCACCCTTGCTGCAGTTCTTATAGACACAGGAGCGAGTCACTCTTTCATAGCCGCTGCCCTTGTTCGGAGCTCGGAGATTCCGACAGAGCCGTTGGCTCGATCCTTACGGATAGAGACTCCTACGGGAACAGACTCGAAGATTACGCACTGGTGCCGGCAGTGTAAGCTTACTCTAGGAGGCGAGAGCTTCAGCTGGGATCTTCTTGTAGCAGCGTCGAGGCCTTACGACGTCATCTTGGGCATGGATTGGTTATCTATGGTCCATGCACAGATTGACTGTTTTAGGCGCAAGGTGCGATGTGTACGCACCGACGGGAGCAGGTTCACCTTCACCGGCGAGAAGGGAGCCTTAGCAGCACAGGATGGACTTCCGCGGAGGAGAGGACAACCTATCACTCATCAGTTGGCTAGCCTTATCCTTGGAGCAGTTGACGTGCGGAGTCCTGGTTTTCCTGCAGTGGTGGATCAGTTTGCGGACGTTTTTCCTGACGACGTTCCAGGGCTACCTCCTCGCAGAGAGGTAGACTTTTATATTGACTTGTACCCCGGGACAGCCCCGATATCCACTCCAGCATATCGGATGGCCCCCGCCGAGCTTCGAGAGCTACGGGTACAGTTGGAGGACTTGCAGGGCAAGGGGTTCATCCGACCCAGTGTTTCACCCTGGGCTTCCCCGATATTGTTCGCCAAGAAGGCGGACGGGAGCTTGCGACTTTGTGTTGACTATCGTCGCCTGAACCAGGTGACAGTGAGGAACAAGTATCCGCTACCGAGGATTGATGACCTCTTTGATCAGCTCAAGGGAGCACGGTGGCTCTAGAAGATAGACCTCAGGTCAGGCTATCATCAGCTCAGAGTCAGAGACGAGGATGTGCAGAAGACGGCCTTCAGATGTCGGTATGGCCACTATGAGTTCTTGGTTATGCCTTTCGGTGTAACCAATGCTCTAGCAGTGTTCATGGCTCTCATGAACAGGATCTTTCAGCCATACCTCGATCGGTTTGTCGTGGTCTTCATCGACGACATTCTGATTTACTCTACGACAGAGGAGGAGCACGCCTATCACTTGCGAGTTGTTCTTGACACACTCCGAGAGCACCAGATTTATGGTAAGCTCTCGAAGTGCCAATTCTGGATACGTGAGGTCCACTTTTTGGGACACGTTATCTCTGAGGCGGGAGTTGCTGTGGATCCCGCGAAGATTGAGGCTGTGTTAGCATGGGAGCCACCCAGGAGCGTGACTGAGGTTCGGAGTTTCTTGGGACTAGCTGGATACTATCGGAGATTTGTGCCGAACTTCTCCAGAGTTGCAGCATCACTCACAGCTTTGACGAAGAAGGGGAAACCCTTCGTGTGGTCAGACAGATGTCAGCAGAGCTTCCAGGAGCTGAGACAGAGATTGACTAGCGCACCTATCTTGAGGTTGCCTGAGGAGGGAGTAGGGTACGTAGTCTACTGCGATGCATCAGGGACCGGACTCGGATGTGTTCTGATGTAGGAGCGGGCAGTGATCGCCTATGGATCACGACAGTTGAGGCCGCATGAGCAGAACTATGCTACCCATGACCTGGAGTTAGCAGCAGTGGTCTTCGCTCTGAAGACATGGCGACACTATCTGAAGGGCGAGCGCTTTACAGTCTTTTCCGATCATCAGAGTCTCAGGTATATCTTCTCGCAGAAGGACCTGAACCTGAGATAGCGGCGATGGCTCGAGTTCCTCCAGGACTATGACTTTGAGATAGTCTATACTCCTGGGAAGGGGAACGTAGTAGCCGATGCCCTCAGCAGGAGGACGGTCATTCAGCTACTCGAGGAGGCGACGGAGCAGCTAGCCTCTTTGCAGATATCCTTCGTGGATAGAGATGGATCAGCCTTTCTTCAGTCTCTCACAGTCATTCCTCTACTACTGCAGCGAGTCAGGGAGGCACAGCACGGGGACGCTGACTGTGAGACACGTCGTGCACAGATAGCCTCAGGACAGGCACCTGATGGTTTCTCCCTTGGAGTAGAGCACGACATCCTTTTTAGAGGACGTACCATGGTACCAGTAGCTTTGCGAGAGGAAGTGCTGAGAGAGTTTCACACTTCTCCTTTGGCGGTACATCCTGGAGTGGCGAAGATGTACCAGGACCTCAGACGATAGCATTGGTGGCCGGGCATGAAGAAGGCTGTAGCAGAGTTCGTTTCTCGATGCCTCACCTGTCAGCAGGTGAAGGCAGAGCATCAGGTACCAGCAGGCTTGGTACAACCCTTGGAGGTTCCGGAGTGGAAGTGGGACGGCATATCTATGGACTTCGTGACTGGACTTCCACGCACTTCCAGAGGTCACGACTCCATCTGGGTGATTGTTGACCGACTCACCAAGTCGGCACACTTCTTACCCATCAGAGAGCAGGGCTCAGTGGAGAGCTTGGGACGTCTCTACGTTCAGGAGATTGTGCGGCTCCACGGCGTGCCATCATCTATCGTTTCCGATCGAGATGCCCGCTTTACTTCCCGGCTTTGGAAGGGGTTACAGGAGGCGTTCGGTACGCAGCTACGTCTTAGCACAGCTTTTCACCCTCAGACAGATGGTCAGACGGAGAGGACCATTCAGACTCTCGAGGATATGCTCCACGCATGTGTCCTTGACTTTGGTCGTAGCTGGGAGGACCACCTACCTTTGGTGGAGTTCGCGTACAACAACAGCTACCACTCCACCATCGGGATGGCACCGTACGAGGCGTTGTACGGCCGACCATGTAGATCTCCTTTGTGCTGGACAGACCCTGGGGAGTCAGCACTGGTGGGACCGGAGATGGTCCAGGCCACGACAGAGAAGGTCCAGGTCATCCAGGAGCGGATGAGGACAGCTCAGAGCCGGCAGAAGTCATACGCTGACAGGAGGCGGAGGCCACTGGAGTTCGAGGATGGCGACCACGTCTTCTTGCGGGTCTCACCTCGACGTGGTATTCGGAGATTTGGCCGAGGCGGCAAGTTATCTCCGCGCTTCATCGGACCCTTCCAGATTTTCAGCAGGATTGGCGAGGTGGCTTATCGCCTGGCTCTACCACCTCAGTTGCACCGGGTGCACGACGTCTTCCACGTATCCCAGCTGAGGAGATACGTGCACGACCCGACGCACATCATTGACCATGGGGAGCTTGACGTTGACGATGGGGCGACTTTTACGGAGGTCCCGGTGGAGATAGAGGATCGACAGGAGCGGGTCCTGCGTGGGCGATCGATTCCTCTTGTGCGCATCAGATGGCAGCACGGGAATCTCCAGGAGAGCACATGGGAGCGGGAGGCTCAAATGCGTGCTCAGTACCCTCTTTTGTTTCCCTAGTTTTTGTTGTATCTTTACGGGGACGTAAAGCCCTGAGGTGGGAGTAATGTAAAGACCCGTAAAATTCAAGGGAAATTTTTTTCTTAATTTTCTTTAGAATTTTACAAGAGCGCGGTTTCAGACGGCACCTGATTCCGAGGCCCGGAGTGCCCGGAATTAATTTCCGAAGTTTGGCTCGGGTACGTTCAGTGAACGAACGAGCGGGAATTCCTAAATTTTGATCCGGTGCTCGGAATTGAAATCCGAGGGTACCGATGAACTCGCAGCGCCGATATTCGCTTAAAGAGACCTTTTCGGGAGTTGCGTTTGTTGCGGGTTGAAAGTTAAGTTTTGGGGTTTTCAGTTGAGTTAAATAAAATTTGTGTAAGACAAATTTTATTTTTTTAGTTTGTTAAAAACCTACCTAAGGGGGTTGGAAGTGGGACCCACACCCACTTAACCTCCCTTGGGAGGATTAAGAGTGGTGGGGCCCACACGAACCCCTAGACTTTTCAAATTCCCTTAACCCCCCCTCTTTAATGGCTTAAGTTACTTAATTAATTATGGGAGTTAAGCCTTTTTGATTTTCAAACATTTGAAATTCTTTTGTGTTATGTGTTAATAAAATAAGATGTAGTCTTATTTTATTTTGAGTTCTTTGTTTGTCATTTTGAGAGCTTCCTCTTCATCTTCGAGCTCTGACGAAGAACGAAGAACGCTCAAACTCCGACGAAGAACGACGCCTCTCTTCTTCGTCCTCGGTGTCAACAAGAGGGAACGCCGCTTCCTCCTTGGACCTTCTTCGTCGGCAAACGAAGATCCGCCAACGACGTGTCTCTTCGGGCATATCTCTTCGTCAACGGATTTGACGAACGACGACCGCGACGCCTGACCTCCGCGACGCCGTCTTCCGCGGAACGTAGACGAATCTTCGAATCTTAAACCCGAGGTAGGGGTTGTTGATTTCATTTTGGTTTCCTTTTTCCTTTTCTTGCTCGTGGATCGTATGTCTACTTGAGGTATTTAAATATTTTATTTAAGTGTTATAGTTAACGCGAGGGGGGCCGGACCGCACGAACACGGCCGAACCCCCCCCCCCCCCCCTCCATCGTTCTTGTTTAATTCTTGCGGTGGAAGCAAAGTGGCGTGGTGCCGTCGCACCACGCGGATTACCGTACGTTTATTTTTACGCGGCGCCGTCGCGCCACGCCGAGGTAGAAACTTCAAGAACGCGACGCCGTCGCGCCGCGTTGGAAAGAATCAAAGTACGGCGAAGGGGCGCGGTGCCGTCGCACCACGCCGGATGACGAACGCCGCGGCCGGTTCCGGGCCGCGGCGGGACGAGGAGACCGCGGCCGATTCCGGGCCGCGGCGGAAGAGAAGACCGGCGGCCGGGCCGCCGGCGTCGAAAGCCGAGGAGGGGACCGGAATTTCTGGTCCCGTTGGAGAAAACCGGTCGGCCAGCTGGCCGGCCGGATGCCGTTAAACCGGGGAATTAATTCCCCGGCCAGCTGGCTACACCCCCCTCTTAAAGAGGGGGGCGGTTTTATTTAAAGGGAGGGGGCAGCCGGCCCCCTCGGTTCCGCACCAGCAGGCCCCCCACGTGGGGGGGGCTTCTTTAAAAAAATGGGGCGCGGCCCTTTGTGCCGCGCCGCCCTTCAAAAACCGCGGGGCTTAGCCCCCGCGTGCGCCGCCACCTCGCGGCGCCAGGCCGCCGCGGCCCGCCGTGCCGCCGCGCCGCCACGCCGCCGCCCAGGGGGGGGTCGGGCCGGGTCGGCCCGGACCCGGACCCCCCGTTTCGAACCAGTTTTGGTTTTTGGCTCATAACTTGAGCCTCGGACCTCCGAATGACGAACCGTCTGCGGCAACGCGATCCTTGGATCGAGACGGTCGTTTCGATATATCGCACTCAAGGTTTCGGTTTACTTTGAGTTCGGCCGGGTTGGTTCGTTCACGAAACCAACCGGGCCTTCGGAGCGGAAACGCTCATATCTTGAGCTACGAACGTCCGATTGACGCGCCGTCAGTCGCGTTGTGTTCCTCTTAGTGAGACGAATCTTTTGGCATACTCCGCCCGAGGTTTGGATGCAGGTGGAGTACGGTCAGGTTGGTTTTGCCTTAAAAACCAACCGGGCCCCGGAGACGAAAATGCCAATAACTCTCAGACCGAGCGTCCGATCGACGCGCCGTCTGTTACGTTGAGTTCCTGTTGACGATACGGAACTTTTGGATACATCAACTTCGGTCTTCGTGACAGTTGATGTATCAGCCTCTCGGCTCGTGGAGCGGACCCTCCGTACGAGTTTGCTGTGTGCGGGAACCCTAGTGCTGGCTGCGACTGTTCTACTGCTACGACTGCTACTGTGACTGCGACGACGACAGTACAGAGATCCTGTGTGGATTTGACGACGACAGTATAGAGATCCTGTGTGGATTCGACGACGACGACTACAGCACTCAGCGATCCTACGTGGATCAGTGCTACAGGTCCTGTGTGGGCCCGATCCTGTGTGGGTCCTTGCGCTCAGCGGTTCTGTGTGAGCCAGCGCCTACAGGTCCTGTGTGGGCCCGATCCTATGTGGGTCTTTGCGGGGGTTAGTTACCTATCGATCCTTCGTGGGTCCGACGACTTAGATGGATCAGTGATCATCTTTATCGTCCTTGAAGAAGTATACCTGTGTGAGCTGAATCCTGTTGCTTTCCTGTGTGGATTGTGTTGTGCAATCCTGTGAAGATTATGTTTTGCTTTCCTATGTGGAATACGTTTACTATCCTGTGTGGACTGAGTTGTACTTGGGCTCGGAGGTTGGAGCGTATTTGAATTGATGACTTAGGTATATGTATGGGCATATACCTAAGCAGTGTCGGATGTTACTTCGTGATTGTTACTTTTCTTCGTGGTTTATCCTTTGTGGATTTGAGAGACCTTCATGGGTCTCGGGGTCCCTACTGAGTAGCTTATACTCACCCCTGCACGGGCTTCGCCCGCACTACGTTGTGTTGGTTGCAGACGACGGACAGCGTTGACCTTAGCTGAGGCTTGCACAGCGGGACGGTACCCGGAGGTGGACCACTGGGCGGGACGTGCACGGAGCAGACGGCGGGACCCGTGGAGCAGAGGAGCTATCTGTACCCACCCTTCAGGTGGGATTTCCGGTGGACAGCTCGGAGTAGCGGCTTTTACTTTACAGTTGCTGTTTTTCCCTTTTCGAGTTGTACTTTACTTTCAGTTTGGGTTTGTATTCTGGCCCATTTACTTTTCCGCACTTTCAGTTGTACTCTGCTTGTTTAGTGTTTACTTTCCGCTTGCTTACTCTGTGGTGTTGGTTACTTTTCAAAGGCAATGCCTTCCCTTTTTACTGGGATTTACGCCTTGGTGCTAGTCGCCAGCCCCTGGCCTATGGAAGGCGGGCTTGGGGTAGTCACGGCACGGACCCCGAGGGCGGGTCGTGACAAAGGATTGATTATTAAGACCCTTAAATTTTTTTCTTCTAGCCAGAGGCATGAGATACTGGGCATTGTAGATTGTTTTCCTTTGGAACTGTAGGCTACTCTTCTACTTGGGCTATGATTTGAGATTGAGATCCTCTTACATACTTTTTTTGGTTTCATTAACTATGAATATATATATATATATATATCCTATTTCATTACCCACACCACGCATTTTGGATACGCTCCTTCCATGAGAGGCGAAGATGCACGAGGTATGTCACATGATTTCCATGTCTAGCTTCTCATAGTTGGATGAGTCAAATATTATTCTATAGGCAGTGAAGACTTGAAGATAAGTTCATCTTCTCACCGTGTCGAGATCATTGTGTTGTGATGTGTTTAGTTTCACTCTCTTGTTGGGTTGAGTTGTACTCTCTTAACGTACCTTGTTCTCTCTTCTTCTTTACTATATAGTGGTAAATCCTAATACCCCCCCTTTGTCTTTTCTGAGAATTATACTTGGTATGTATATACTCACCCCTGCATGGAATGTTCCCAACACGTGTCATGTCTTGTGCATATATTGGATAGGTCGATCTTGTCTTCATAGGATCACAGGGATACATGGTGCCTGGAATGCATATGATCTTCATAGTTTGGGCTCAAGGAGTTGGGACCTATAAACTATTTTAATTTTGTAGTTTTATTTAGTTTGGGATATATTTATCATTGGTCGTGTATTTTTCCTTATTCTGTTTCTGTTTACACTACCATACTTTGTACTATTTATCGGTCCATGCATATTTGTTTTATTTATAGTAGTGTTTAATTTGTTATTTCTTTTCCTATGAAATTTTTTATTGAGTTGGATATGTGAATGTGTATAGGTTCATAGGAAAATACCCCCTTGAGATATTTGTGCTCTTGTAACTTGTTACTACCGCATGGACTATGGAGGAGGGCTTGGGGTAGTTGCGTCTTGAGCTCCGAATTGGGTTGGGCCATGATGGGGATTATCTAGAAGATAAATATAGATAGAATATGTTGATGATATTTTGATAATATCATGTATGAAACATGAAAGTGGGGATAATTACACCATGTATAAAGTTAAATATTAGTTGATAATATAGAATGATAAGATGTGTTTTAGGTGAAATCAATGAGTCATGTGAGGGTAATGAAGAGCTTTGTAAGAGTATTTACTACTCATAGTGAGATACATAAAGATAACTCTAGATATATGCTTACCACTAAGGGTACCATGAATTTTATAGCAAGTGGAATGGTAATTTGATACCTACATAAGGGTCATATATGACTTGTAATATTTACAAAAGGGTAAGGTTTGTAACTGCATAATGTTAATCTGAATATTAGAATTTACAAAATATTGATGATGAAAACTCAAAGGTTATATAAGGGTAACCCTATTCTATAAAAAGGTAATTCTTCCTTACATTGTACTATGTAAAGGCTATTTATGATCCATCTGAATGTGAAATGGACCTATGTATGCATAAATTGAAAGTTGAGAATCAAGAATATTTATATTCTAGGGAATTTGGATGAATTTATTGATGCTTGGTGATTTTTTTTATTAATATCCTAAATATAATTAAGCTTGCACCATGATTCTAACAGTATTTTGAAGATGAAAAATATTTTTCGAGAGTCTTGTTCTATAAATAAAGGTTACATGATGACAAATGTTGATGAATGAATTATTTCAATTATAATGATATCATTCTGTAATGATTTTTTTGGGTTATAGTGGTACAAAATAACGGAAATATGGACATGATATTTAAATATATTTAAGGAAAATTATGAGTCTTCATCCTAATTTATAGAGATTTTGAATGAGAAATTTTTTGAATGTCATGTCTTAAAAGGGAGAGATTTCATAAAATACTTGAAAATTGTGTTTTAAAAACTATGGAAGTATATGAGTTATAGATACTGAGTCTTAAGAAAGCTTGAAGACAAAAAATTATTGAAAATAACATAGTTACTAACTATAACTGTAAGGCATTGAACTTAAACATTACATATTATAGTAAATTTTGTCTTGAATTAATATTCTTAATTCCTAGAGATATATTAGGTTTATATTTTTATAGAGTTAAGAAAATATCCCATATATTACAAGTGGACACTTCTATTCAGTATCCATTTTTTATAAAACAAAAGTCTTTAAAATAAGGTAGATTTTCAATTAATAAAAAATATTCACAATTTTACTCTTGATCTCATACTTATATCTGGTCCCCCTTAAGTCGTATTAAAAAAATTTAAAATATGGGATGAGAATTAAAATCATAGTAAGATGCATAAAAAGAAGGAAAACCATTATTCCAATGATAAATATGAAAAATAATATAATGTTTACCTTTAACTTTAATTTTATTTGAGTGTATGAAATAAAAAAAATTCACATGGAAAATAAACACACATTTTTTAAGCAAATTTTTTAAAACCCATAAAAAATAATTAAAAACAATTTTCAAATAACTTATAGAATCATTATCTTAAATCCCTTTCAAAACCATTTTGAATTGGAATAACCACACAATATAATTCCAATATAATCACTAACCTATGAATTGGTGATCTATAATGGGAATCACCCTTCCTAGAAGCTATATCAGGCTCATTAATTGAGTTATAATGGGTTTCAAGATTTTAAATAATCTATACCAGGAACACCCATACGCTATAATAGGGTTCCACCCTTTGTATAAGCCATATCAGGCTCAAACATGAGCTATAGTGTGGCTCAACCCTTTGTATAAGTTATATCAGGCCCTACCATTTCATATAATACTCAACTACCATATCATTATTAAAATCCATCAAAAAAATTTTAAACCCATGTATAAAACAATTTCTAATATCAAAATACCCATTTATTGTAAAAATATTTTTTAAAATATAAAATAAATCACACATAATAATGAAATCATTTTTATTTTGAATAGAACTATGAAAACATATAATGGAAACATTGGGGAATTAAAGCGTTAAGAAAGCAGGAAATTACATTCTTGCTTTATGTAAAAACTAACATTTCGTTCGACCTTTTTAAAAAGATATGAAAGAAAAAATTTAATAAGAGGGTTTTTAAATGTAATTAATTTGTAAATAACCTTAATAATGATCACTTTTTGAAAACAATTTAGATAATTTTGAAAATTTTGGTTTTAAAAAAATTACTTTCCATATAAATAATTTATCAAAAATCATTTTCAGGAAATAATAAAACTATGTTTTACATAAAGAGTCCCTTAACACATTCCCATTAGTCTAATCGTATCCCCATGAAAAAATAACATTTAATAAAACATTACATATAATGAGTATAAATAAATTCATGATATAACATTTTAATGTGGAATTATATACTCCTCAGAAAAAAAAAATACGTTCATGTAATCAACAATGCACCTCAATGAATGGAAATTCAGACAAAGGCGATTACACACATCTAATCATTGAAGTGAGCATTAATAAAATGAATATATTATGATTATTCATTGTAAATACTCATAAAAAATTTGGAAATATAATATAATTTAATTTAATTTAATTTCACATATAATCTTAGAATAACATAACTAATAAAGTAGAAGTTTAACTCAAATAATGGAAAACAAGGTCAAAATTCCATTACCTTGAGTTTGACACATCACACAAATTATTTCTATTCATGAATAATAAATATTGGTTAATTATTTAAGTTATTTATAATATTAATAATTTTTATTATTCCTTTTTTATCACTTATTTCCATGTTATAACAATAATGTAATTATTTAAGTTCATGTCAGATGTTTTGACGATATTCGGTACATGAGTCCAACATGACTTTAGTATTATGCCTATAGTCAAGGTTATAATTTTTAAATCATCTACATAAAAATATTATACGTATAACTATAATTTATTTACATGAATTAAAATTTCAAATCCATCCATTAAATATGGATATGAAAATTGAACTATGTTACAATCATGGAGATGGTAGGTTATATGTACACATGAGTAACATTTCCATTTTTCAATGATCATTATGGAAAGAAGATAAGTATAGTTTTATATATACATAATTATAATAATATCATTAATATAATATTAATTATTTAAATATACTTATATATATAATCCCTGTGATGTAGTGATGAAAAACTAATCGCATCGCTTCGTGGAGGTGATAATTCACACGCACACCTGAACACCATTATCATTTTTGTGTGCATGGAATGGTAATAATGAAAAAGATATTTTATATTTTAATAACGATAAATATGTCATTAATTTCATTGATAAAAATTAATTCTACCAATATTACTAGTCTTGATAGATGGTGATTGAAAATTAATTATATCTGTTCGCGAGGTGGTAGTCCATCGTAAACTATAATGATAACTTATTTTCCCATTTGATGGAATTGGAATAGGATTTAGGTGATGATATTAACATAATAAAATATATGTATATATAGGTTACTTGGGATATTATTTCATCATGGTTGAATAATATTTTAAGGATGTGGAAGAAGAAACAATAGAGATACAATTAATTGAAAACGATACCTTTTCTTCCGAAAATACCATTATCTTAATGCCATATGTAATTCCCTGACCCTAGTTACCCAAAGTTGGTGAATTATTATGTAACATTATCATTATCACAAGAGATCATGTCTCAAAAGACCGATTAGTTTAGTATCCTTGTAAGTACTATATATATACATAAGTTTTACATTACATTATAAAATGAAAAACAACAAAAACATTGTCTCCATTGACCACATTCATATCCCTCATATTATCCCTTCAAGTTAGTCGTAATATACTTATTCTCATCCTGGGAAAAATAAAACATAGAAAGGGGTTAGTTCAGATGATCAGAAAAGACAACAATATAGCGGAAACATTTGTAAATAAGCACAAACATTAAAGGAAATGTATATGACTAAAAAAAATCCTTTTAAACTTAAACATCATCATAATATGGAAAATATAAGTCAAATAATTCCATTTACTCATTCATGTTGATATTATACTAGTCGATTATTCACATGTAATATCAGTAGCCAATATCATAATGATGGAATGCATAATGTCGGACATCATAACCACATAGTAAAGGCCTCATGCCGAGACTAAAAGTAAGATTTTGTCAAGGCCTTGTGCCAAGACACCAGTTTGTCTAATGAGTCCTACTGATGTATCGAGGAGCTATAGCGGGATCCACTTTTCACTTACTAAGTCGAATGCATTCCTCATATGAAAAGGTTGAAACATAAGATAAATATTAATATTAAAACTAGCATAAAAATTATCAATACATTATCCATTAACCATGAATGGTATAAAAACCACGCATCCATAGTAAAACATATGAAAAAACTTCAATAAAATATGAAATATTTTTATCATAATAAATAAACTTCAAACAATTGTAAATCTATCAAAGGATGTTGACATAGATGAAATCAAAACTATTTGAGATAAATTTCGCTGTTATGTTGAAATAATTTAAAAGTCTCATAATTATAAATGAAAACATTTATTTTGAAAATACTCATATAATCTTGAAAGGGATGCTTAAAATGTGTTATAACAACAGAATGTATCCTCACTCACCATATAAGTTAAAAAACATTCATTCCTTAATTTTGATTAAAAGGTCGTAAAGGGCCTTGTTTGGAAAATGACGGAAAGATTTTTTTATAAACATTTTATAAAAATTAAAACAAGGGAATAAAGTAATTTATCTCATAATCTAGGAAAATGTTAAAATTTTTTGAAATACATTTTTATGAAACACGGATGTGGATGATAAAGAGGTCCCAGTAGATACCTACTTATAAACTACCTCAGATAATAATGTGATTGTAGAATTAACCTTTAACTTTTACTTTTCCTAGATTGATGGTACATTAACCTCGTGTAGAATATCTAGATAATTGTTATTAAATTATACTATAATCACA
This sequence comes from Viscum album, assembly GCA_963277665.1. Classification (NCBI taxonomy): domain Eukaryota; kingdom Viridiplantae; phylum Streptophyta; class Magnoliopsida; order Santalales; family Viscaceae; genus Viscum; species Viscum album. The sequence continues at coordinate 227,819,183 of OY728167.1, read as the reverse complement.
TACAAAATATGATATCATATATCATCTTCTAATATTTCTTTTTTTTGTAATATTTCAGTAGTATCATTGTTTAGGGTGTTAACTGATTCATTTTACTTTATATGTTTTGTTACGTAAGTCATTATGGTTATAGATAAGATGTATTTGATTCATAAACATAATTATATTATGTTCTTAAAAATTATTCTTAATCATAAAATGAAAATTATTCTTGAATGGGTACGATGGGGAATGAATCTCATCGCGTTCGTGAAGACGGTAATCCGTACGTACGCACAAGCCACAATATCATCATATTGATTGTGAAATCATATGTAATTGGATGTTATATCATTTATAAATAATCATTAATAGGTTATATTTATTATTTTCATCGATTATGCTCATTATTATACCCATCCAAATAATGATGTTTTTGAATAACAAACTACACCACGTCCTGGAGATGGTAAGCCGTACGTACGCACGTATATTGACATGAAATTCATAGGATGGATAGAATAATGAAAATTGTTATATGATATTTATAATTACATCACAGTATGTATGTGGTACTGAAGTTATTATTTAGGTATTGAAACAACAAAGAAAGAGTAATTGGAAGAAGAAAAGAACTTTGAAAAATGGTAGTGAAATTATTACCTCTTCTTCATGTGTTTCCTTTTGAGTTGATCAAAAGGGATCCTTAGGATGGATTTATAATCAATGTAAGGAATATAGGTTGTATTTATGGTATTTGGGAGGATATTTGGTCAGGTTTTGGCCAAGACAAATGGATTTGGAGTTGTGATTTTGACACAAGGGTATGTACCATTTTATAAGACAAGTGAGGGTCACTTTAAGAAAAGCGTGAAATATTATTTTATTATAAAATCATATTCATTTTATAAATGCTTAAAAATAATTTATTTAGAGGGTAAGGTGTCTATGGGTCACAAAACTCTCAACCAATTGGTTTTATACAGGTTTTGGTCAACATATTAACCTTATATTTTAGATTTAACTCTTAGTTAAATAGTTTCACTTTTACAATATATTCATGTATTTTTATAATAAATGGTTAATAAACTTATTATAAAAATACAAGAGAACCCCAAGTGGTTCATTATTTATATATATAACCTTATATAATTCCTTTGTAAGAACATTAGATTCTTAGGAATATTATATCAACTAATATTTTCGTATTTTTTTAAAAAACTAATTTAGGTTGATTTTGACACTATTTCTTATTTTTTTAATGTCATAACAACATAATCACTTCGAAAAAATTATCTAATAAAATATATAGAGAAACATTAACCTATAAAATTAGTGTAATTCAAAATAATTCTCAACTTAATCTTATTTGGACATTTATAATATCAATTATTTTAATCATTCATTAATAAGGTAATTACTGCATCATCATTATGTCATAAATAAATTTAATTATTTAATGTCTAAAAATTAAAAATAAAATATCAGTATGTTGGAAATAGTTTTTTCATTTTAATTAGTATATATATTATAATTTATCTTATGAATAACCGTCTATAAAAATGGCTTAGTTATAAAAATTTGAATTTAACCCTTTTGACTCTACTTAAAATAAAATAATAATAAATGTCATAATCTAATACATGTGGACAAAAAGGATCATATTTTATTCCTAAAGTTGATTTTGGTTGAAATAAACATATCCAATAGAATTAGGACATGTGTTAGGGTAATTATAATATCCTGGTTACCTTTAATCACCCTCTTAACTTTTATCCGTGGTAAATAAAAGTCAAAAGTTACTATACATCAAAATTTATTTTCATCTTATTGAACCAGATTTTACTTACTGATGTCAATCATGCCTCTCAGTTTTTTGAAATTCAATCCACAAGAGCGGTAAAATTACATTTTTTTCAAATTTGCTAATGCACCTAAAAGGTGGGTAAAATACGGTAAAAAGTTCAATAAAATATTATATATATAATATTATTATAAAATAACTCTAATTAATTACATTGAACATATATAGGTATTATGTATCTATTTTTACCTAATAAAAATTTAAATAAAATAACTAATTATTTTAATAAAAAGTCGGTTTTAAACAATAACGTAGTGTTTTTCACTATTCTTCAAAAATTTAATGTTTTCAGAAAAATAGCAAAAATTCAACCTAAGCTATTATTGACATTATAAATCAAAAAATAAAGTCCATTTTGAAAAATAAAATTAAATGAATTAAAAAAGTGGCTATTAATATTTATAATGGCTAGTTTTATTGGTCATGGTTTGTTAAAACTCCATGTTGCATACAACGCAAGCTATTTCATTATTAAAAGGGAAACATACTGTGGAAGCTTGGGGTGTTACACCTTAATAACACAAAGGGTGGAGCTTTTTCCAAAAGAAATGCCTTTATAATTTGGTTAGGGATTATATTAAGGGAAATGAGTAGATTTTGAATGAAGAAAATATGTTTTGAAGTGTGATTAAAATATAATAATAGGTTCCATTTTATAAGAGAGTGGAGGGTCACTCTTTGAATTTCTCAAAATATTAAATAAATATTATTTTATTTTATTTTCCAAATGTATCAAAAGTGATTTACATCAAATATAGGATAATTAGGGGTTGAAATAATTCATAAAATAAAAGTTAAACATATTTGGACTAATTTTTAATCCTTATATTTTGGTTTTAACACTTATTTAATCCCTTTAATTCTTATTGATACATCATGAATTTTTACCATTTGAAGGGACAATATTGATACAATACAATAGAAAATGACCCATAAAGGGATCCTAGATGAAATTTTAAATCATATCTGAATAATTTGGATAAATTTTATATTTTTATGAATTTTATATCATTTAAAAATATATTATATAATTTAAAATATCATTAATTTTAATTTTGGCACTCTCATTACTTTTACTTTTTAAAAAATAAATTTAACTCTTATAATTAATAAAACAATTTTGTTACATTAAAAACATGTTATATTCATCTTTAAAATCAGTTTAGAAAATTAAATATCTTGAAATATGTTTATTTAAATATTTTTTTATAAAATTTATTTCCTCCAATGGCCCGAAAGCCATCATTTTTTTATTTATTTTTGATAATACACCTCTCAAGGGGTGAGGTGGAACCCTTACAATGCACGTAGGTGTAAGTATTTCATGGACCATAGGCCTTAGAGAAATTAATTTCCCATATGCTTCAAACATTTCATACAACCCAAACTAACTACTTGGAACTTCTCTTCCCCAGCATCATCATCATGTAATCAGCTCTCCACCTTTGCAAGGTTGTTTGACTAGGCTTTCTCGTGCATGCACAGGCCTGTCCCCGATGGTAGGTGCCATACCCTCTAATTCTTGCAATCTGTTTAGCACTACACTGGGGAAAGGTCAATGCTTATCCTCCTTCTGAAACATGTTCCTTGTAGGTTATCTGGATGGTATCTGATCATAAGGTGGTCCGAACACCTTGAGGTGGCCTAAAGGCTTTACCGACCCGAAGGCCTGGGTAGCCTGGTGGCCTTAAAGGACTCAGGGGCCAAATTAGTGTCTTGAAGGCCCAAATGGGGGAATATTCCTTGCTACTACAGTGCCAAACTGTGCCTTTTACAGTTCCCACTATAATACCTGCTACAATACTACATAGTTCCTACTACAGTACCAGCTCTAGTGCTGCTACAGTACCCCATAAATTATCCTCTGCCTGGTTTTGATCCCGAGTCTCCTGGATTCACTTAATGAGTCCTCACCAACTGGGATGAGGCTCGTGTGCTATAACATTTATTGGATATTTCAATTAATTTAACAATTACTGCATTATCATTGTGCATTCCTTGAAGGTAATTATTTCTTACCTAAAAATTTAAAATAAATTTTCCTGTTTAATATAAATATTTTGTATTTAAAATTACCATTTATAGTCAAATATATCTCTTGAATGACCCTATATTAAAAAAAATTATTCTTCTTAAAAATATAAATATGACAACTATAACTTTTCTATAAAATAAAATAAGATTAGGGGATTAATGTCACTCATGTAGCTCAAATAGGTCCTAAATTCGGATCAAGGATGATATTTTTCGACACTCAGTCATCAAATAAAAATAGGAAAAGTTTTAGGGTAAATTTATAATATAATATTATTATTTTACCCATTATTACTCGATTTACCATTAACCGTAGAAATAAAATTACTAAATTTACTATTCATAGTATCAAAAAATCATAGGGAAGTATTCAATAAATTTGAAATTATGATTAAAAATATGGAACCCATTTTTCAAAATTCAAAACATATAAATAGTTAAAATTAATTTATAATTAATCTGTAGATGGCGGGAGAAAGCGAGTATTGATGTTAAAATGTTCAAAAGTTAGAAAAAAAAAATTATACCAAAATTCAATATGAAAATGATTTAAATGGCATAAATTCGATTAAAAGACATATAATTGATCTTATTTTACATTAAATCTAGTTTAAAATATAATTTAACAGTAGAAATTATTTAAATGAGGAATCAATTTTCAATTAAAATTCATTTTTTCATACTATTCTTCAAAAAGTAAAACTTATCAGAAAAATATCAAAAAATGAACCAAGTTAAATTTTGATATTACAATTTAAGAAATGATTTTTTTTTAAAATAATTTATAAAAGTTTCAAAATTTAGTTTTAAAATAAGTCTTCTATTTAAACGTGGAAAAACAGCTTTTTTGAAAAATACATATTTTATGCATGAAATTGGATTATTTATTATCTTATACCTATAAGAAATATTGAATGATTTTAGTTTATTTAAATGTGTAAGAATAAATTAGTTAGTCATATTTATACTCACCAATATAATGGACAGGGGATAACTAATATATTAAATAATAATATTTTGTTTTTTCTTTAAGCGCAATGTGGAATATCATGTACATTATCTAACATAGGGTTCCCTTCATAAAATATTTGGATATTACAGTAACCACTACATATTTTTCAATTTTAATGTGAAGAAAATCCTAAATAAATATAGAATAATATTGGAGATATGGTGTATTAAAGGAGTAGATCAAACCTAATTTTAATACTGTAGTCTGTATCTATAGTCAAAAGAGATGGTTACATTGTAATAACAATAGACCATATAGTATGTGATGATGAAAAAGATGATAAAGTGTAGAGTTATTGATATTTCCCACTATTTCATGATATTCAGGTGATGAAATTTGAGTGATGTAGCCTAAATATAAATATATATTGTAGAATTATATTCTAGATGATGTAACCATATTTGATGTATATGTGAGAAAACATATTGACTGTTTTACATGTGGTTGTATGAATAATACTACACATTCAGGAAGAGATAAAAACCATTTTTTCTAGGGGATACATGAACCTTATACTATATCATCTATTTTAAGGTGAAACAATCAAAATCTTATGTGTGAAGAAATGTTGCTGGTTTAAACACTTGTACGAGTCAAAGGCCATAACCCTAATCGACGTTTTCATGAAATTAAATAGGTACTTTTGTGAATGGGATAATAAACATGATTTACTAGGGAGATAGTCATCCATATTCGGGTAAAACCACATTAAAAAAATGTTGGTGTCATGTTGTGTGATTTCTATGTTTTCACTTATACATACCAACCAAAGGATAAATAATATGGAATAAAAAGAGAGATCCATTAATTTAATTCATAAATAGGTTAAAAGACATAGTAGGTTTAAATTGGTTTAAAAGTAACAACACTGATTCACTTACCCTTAGTGTTGGAAATATCCCTACAAGATCCTAACAATAGCTATATTTTTGTCACAAATTAACTCTATCAAACCTGTTATGTTGAAACCGTATACTCTAATTCTATTACCAAATCAACCACCTTTTACAACTTATAAATCTACTGGATAGTGGCACCACCATTTAGGATGAACAAAAACATTGATCAATAATCTGAATCGTATTTTTTATTTTAGAAGCTAGATTCACTATAACCACTTACAATGAGCACCTCCACGCCTCCATATATGCTAAATATATCCTTAGTTAATTGAGTGTACTTAAGGATATTTTGTAACATAACCTAGTGAATTTAACTATGATATAGTGATGAAATACCAATAATATTTTAGTCTAGTATACAACATATCACACATGATTTATCACATTCACAAATCATAAGGAATATCATTCATGTTTTTCCTTTTTATATCTATAAAAGGTTACCGATCCTCCGCTTTGCTTACACTAGTTAAAACTATCAAAAACCCCTTCATGGATTTATCCATATTAATCCTCTTTAAATATTTACCAATGTATGATCTTTTAATCCTACCAAGAATCCACTTAGATCTATCATTATAGATCTTCATACCCAGTATGATGGATACTTCTCCCAGGTTATTCATTGAGAGAACATTACCCAACCAGGTATTTGAAAAAATCAAACCAGGGATATCATTTTTGATGAGTAGGATGTAAAATAAAAAAACACAAATAAAATTTCTATTTATCGAGGAAACATGGTAACAATTTTATAATCCCAAAACTAATCCACTAGGATGTTTTATATCAAATTTGCTAAACTTTAATGAAACAAAAACAATTATCTCTTTCCGGAACTAATCAATTAAGAATAGGTAGGTGGTATGTGATTACCTCTAATTTAACAATTATTTCTCCATTTTTAACATGTACGTCTGTTAATCCTTTAATCAATTATCTTAATTTTCCATGTCTCTATAAATCAACACAAATGTGTGATGCATAATAAATATCCAATATCATTGAGTTAGAATTATAAAACTTTATTTCTATGGCATGCAATTCTTTGTGATCATTTTTATTTTCCTAATAACCAATAATGCTTCTTAATTTATGATACCAATCTATAATGAATATCAAAATGAACTATGAGTTTAAGGCCAATTTTATCTTTTAAAATTACATATATCAGGTGAGTATCATATTTTAGAATGTTCAAAAAAACATTTTTTGATAATGCCCCATCTAAAATTATAACCCCATAAATCATGTTTATTAGTGGGCTACGATCAATATTTCAATGTTATTTTAAAATATTTAAAATATCTCATATTGTATAACTATTTAGATATAAAATATTTTCAATTATATCTCATATAAATCTTATATATTTTTAAATACAATAACTTAATGGTTTTTATATTGGACTTCATCCAAAGTTCCTTCCTCCAATCACTTAAATTTTAGGGTTCTGTAGTTATGTTCCACTCAAATCATTCAATGGCATGAAGTTACAAAATTTTAAGATTAGTCATTCTCATTATTCCTTAAATTATATAATTCATGAGAACTTATCTTTTAGGGTAACTTATATTGAATGATTGAGGTAATGATCAATTTGTAGTTTGGAAAAAAAATTACTTAATATTTTACTCAATTCCACTAATCTCACCATTCCATTATATTAAACTCAAACATTAGTTATTTGTATGCATGATTCTAATAATTTCAATTACATATTTTATATCTCTAACCAAATAAATATTTTTCTATCACATTAATATATAAAAATTATACAATTAATTAATCTTATTTTAATAACACCAAGAAGAATATAATTATCATATTTAATATATATATATATACATATACATCTCTTGAATTCGGTATGTGAAATTAATAGAATTTATATGAATCCAAAAAATTACTTAAGAGTATATATGAAATCAAAATAATTCAACCCCACCTTTATAGAAAAAACATTAGTACTTGGTTTAGTGGAATTGTGAACCAAAGTTCCATTATTCATAGATCAATTCTCAAGAGGTAACATAATCTGAAAATAATTTTAAAACAAATACCAACAAATAATTATAAAAAATACCCATTTTATAATTAAAATAGATAAATAATTAATTTTGGTTGATCTCAATTAAAAAATTTATTATTCTTAGAAATAAAATCATTAAATTCGTGAGATAATATTTATAATAATAAATTTAAACATTTTAAATTAAACAACACAAATATTTATTATATAAAAAATTTATATACATTTATATGAAACGAAGAATCTATATAAAAAATGAATAATTAAAATATTTATTATTAATATAAAATTTTTACATTATTTAAAGTAAGTTCTAATTTAAAATAAACATTTCATATAATATAATATATAAATTTTTATTATAAATTTTTTTAATTATAACCACTTCGGAAACTATACTTTTTAATAATCAAATGTTTTTTTTAATTTTTAATGAACTATTTCATGGGAAATCATATCAACATATTTTTGGACACAATAATGGTATTACTATTCGAAAAACATATCTCGTAACATATAACACTTTATTATGGATAAAAATTTCACTATATCGCTTCTTGTGATATCTTTGATAATTATTATAACTACATTACCATGATTTTGTCTCAAATTATGATATGTTTCATAAATAATTATATATATATATATATCAATCCAACTAATAAATTTGAATCATTAAATGTGTATCATTAAATCAAATAATTTATTCATAATTAAAACAATTAATTAATACACATTTGTCTCTATTATTTGATTTAATGATACACATTTTTATATTGGTATCTTAACTTGATAACACTATAAATGTGTATCATTAAATCAAATAATTTTATTCATAAATAAAAATTTGTTAGTTTATGTTTTTGGAAATATATCATGATTCAGGAATGTGATTGTTGGTATAAAATTGATTGAATGAAAAAGACATGATTTATTACCTTCAAATAGCGTAAAAATATATCTCCAACCCTTTGTCTTGGAGGTATTTCCATGGAAAAATATTTTTCCATGGTAAATGAGAGAAAATATTTCTAATACCACAAAATAAAGATAACTAAATCATTAAATTAATATTATTTAAAGTATATATCATTATTTTTAACATACAATGATGAAAATAGATTATATTATATAGAAAATGTTCATAGGAGGTAGTCATAGTTATGAATTATCCTTATCTATATAAGGGATATAATGTATTACTATATATTACTCTTGGAATATGATAATGAATAAATTTTATTAAGATAAATCTCGGATACATACATACAAAGTGTATTTAATAGTTCCACCAATTCGCATAAATTACAGTTCTGGATGAATTGGTCCCCATGTTCACGGGTCGATGAACATTCTAGTTTTAAATATCAAAAACATATGATTTAATAAATTAAATTACTTTTTATTTTATCTTAAAATTAAAAAATTAAATAAATTTATCAAGGTATTCATAAGTATTCAAGTATAAAAATTTATTATAATAATATTAGTTTTTGGATCGAATATTATTTATTTAAGGTTTACTAATCATATTTATTTGGAACAACTTGAATTAGGATAATATTTCATTACATGGAATATGAGAGTGTCACAAGTGAGTTATAAAACATCTATGACACTTAAAATAAGTTAACTAAACTCCATGTGGCTAAGCAAGACTTTTTTTTAGGTTAAACTTCTTTAAGTAGTAAAGTGAAACGGGAAAAAAATATCCTTAGTATAAAAACATTTAGACCCTAGAATAGTGGTTAAAATCATATAAATTAATCTGAGTCCTCTAATATATTATAAAAATATTTAAAGAGAGATATATGAGAGTGGAACAAGAATACATCGATTTATCCTTCTCGGATAAAACATGTAATATCCCATCTTTTTTCAGGCACATCCCTCTTTAAGTTTTCATTTGAGCCTTGGTGGACAAGTCTTGTTTGGGGATTGAGATAATTTGTTGGGGAATATGGATTAATGTTTAAAGAAGTATTATTTTCTAAATTAATGGAGTCTGGGTATAATGGGTTAAGTGTTTCAAGGGTTTTTGGTTAGTGGAGAATCATTAAAGTAGGTTCGGTTTGTTTAAAGGGAAAATGGGTTGACAAACCATCTGAAAAACATTTAAAAAATATTTAAATGTACGAAATTTCATGTTGTTCTTCGTGTGTTTAAATTAAATAAATCCAAGGTTATGGGTTTTTCGATGTATTCTAGTAATAAAATTTACACGATGTGTAACTATATTACACGCCATGTAATTCCTCAACATACTATTTTAATTTTTCTGTGTGGATGAATTTCATTATATTTCAGCTAAATCCTTCTTATCTCAACCATAGGGCATCCTCCAAGTGAATTTGGAGTTCCAAACACCCTTCTATACATCCCGTTAACACCTTTTATACCTGGAAAGTGTATTTGGTCCTGTTTTTCTTTCTATCCTATGGTTATTTAACCATTGCCGTGAAATACTTTGACCATGTGCTTTGTTGATTTTGATATCGATCTTATATTACATAAGAACCCCCTTGTGATCATCTATAAATTCTTCCTTATGGTTTCATTTCATTATAGGTGTTGTTGTATCATCAGTTAAAGGTAGGGGTCTATATCTTAACCCTATGGTTTGATAATTTCCAATTTCATTAAAAATTGTGGTTGCACCAACAAAGCATATTACCAAATCGATTAATTAATTAATGGGATTATTATTTGAATTCCATTAGATTCAATTGGAATCCAACTGGTCTTATGGATACTGGTTGGGTGACAAAACATTGATAATAATTTATTTGGATAATAAATTAAATTGTTCTAGCATGACATGAGACCTTAGGTGATTACATTATATAAAATCTCTAAGTGGTAACATATTTCTTATTGATATAAAAATTATTAAAATATGTTTTATACAAAATGTATTATTTTAATGATAAATACTAATTCAAATAATTAACCATTGAGATATATTATGTGATATTTTGATATCCTTGTTGTCTGGAAGGACATGAGAACCATGCTGAAATGCTTATATATCTTGTTAAGACTTGGAACATGTACAATTATATGTTGTAATGCTAATATTAAGTGGTCTCTGCCTATTCCATTGATATAATTATTATAGAGAGTGGGATATTCCCATCCCCATGTTGTAATGCTTATATGGACTTAACCTGTATGTTTTAGTTCTTATAAGGATTTGACCCAGATTGCTGGGATTATACAATGGTTATACAGTTATAGTTGACATGGTTATAAGACATGATAAGATATATTTCTATATGGTTCTATCAAATTTTATTTTACCTCAGTTATATGGTTGTAGTTGACATGGTCGTAATCAATTCTTATAGAAACTCCAATACTACAACATCTCTTATTTTCCAATATATTATTTTTAGGAATTATATCGATTATGTTTTAGACCAGACATTGATATGGTGTGTGATTACAAGCCTAAATTTTCCCAGAACAATTGATTGATGAATATTAATCATTCAATAGTACAAACATTTAGTTTTCCCAAAAAAGTGTAATAACTATTATAAAGGATCCTGTATCAGAAATATGAGGGGCACTTTTGATCTCAGAGTAGTGGATTTAACCTTGGAATGATATAACATTTGTCAGAATAGGTTGTCTGTGGAAAAATATATGGAGGGTGAAACTGTAAATAAAATATTTTTATAAAAAAAATATTTTCTGACACAACATCATTTAGTTTTATTAATAATTTTTCATGAATTTAGGGTTATCCCCATAATCCTGTAACTACTCTTAGATGTGAAGAAAGAGATCTCTCTTACAAAGTGTGGCAGATCGTGGATCAATGATCGATTTGAAACTGATTTGAAGGAACTTCACCAACAACGACGATGCAACAATCCTTCATCAGCGACTGATTTGAATTGATGTAGGGTGGTTTGTTCTATTTTATATTTCCCCTGTATTTATTTCCAAAACGAATTTGGGTCAATCCATGAACATATTGATCCATAGTTCGATAGTTTCTTGATGGGATATAATTACATGGATTTTTTCAGAGTTTCTTTTATTTCTCCTTCATTCTTTGTTCAAATTTGAATTAATTGATTATAACACTAAAATAGGATGAGGTTCATTCCTCTGGGATTTATTTGTGCTTTTCTATCCCATGTTCTTTGGGTTTTCACCTTTGTACCCACATGGAAACAGTGATACTTGCAGGGTTGCTCCGAATTTTATTTGACACCGTGATTGAACGTAAATAGACAACAGAGGCCTGATCTATATATATTGAGACCCAAAGAGCCTAGATCCTCAACTTTTTCGAATTATGGGTGTCAGAGCTGGCTTGGTGGTCTACCGAAGGGACCAATGGCATGATGGGATGATTAGGTGGTGTGGTAGTTTAGTGAGGCGGTGCATCGGTTCGGCGATACGGCGACTAGAGGCAACATCTATGACAGAGAGGGTAGACATGTTTGGGGACTGTGGGATGTGGCAGGGTTGTGTGGTGAAGCAGGGGTGGCCGCGTGGGACATAGATAGAGGATGGGTATGGCCGCATGTGGTTTCCCATTCAGCACTCGTGCAAGATGGTCGGGCTGAGCCCAGGTAGAGAGGGTTGGGTCGAGCAATGCTCTTGGCCGAGTGGGTAAACTGAGTGGGTCAGACCCACTGGGTCAGGTCAGACCTAGTAGATCTGGGATAGACACAGGTTTGACCTCAGGTCAATCCATGTAATTCCAATAGTCAACCATGGATGGTCAACCACCACTGTCAATGGACTAGCCATGCTGTCAGTGCACTGCCCCAGTGACCCCCTTCTAAATCATCAAACAATGATATCATTCAAATGGTGCATCTGTTTGATGGTATTTCTATTGAATTGTGATCCTCATGTTGAGATGGTACTTTTTAGATAATGTGGAAAGTTTTTAGATTATACAAATATATGGGGATATAATTCACTTTGGTACCTTCATCAAGGGTTCAATATGGTATTGTGTTCACATCACTGGAATGTAATCCCTTCTAGAGGTCGAGTCCCATATAGAGTCAGGTATCCCTCCCCAGGACTATAGTGTGATCTATTACCTCCCCTAGTAGATTTTTTTGTGGAAGAAGATTGACCACTAAGATATAGCCTCTGGTCCTCCCTCAAGTGGGCCACATCAGTAGGGTTAGTTGTAATCCCTAGGGTGTTGGGAAGGATTCCCTATGTTGTGAAGTGATTTAGATTGGGTTATTATTATTCCCCATGTTTTTTGGAATGATCCCCTCTATGTGTATAATAATCTTCCATGTCCTATAAATTCTCATTTATGTAGGTTCCAAATGAGTAAGACATGATTCTGAGTGTCTCCGATGATATAATGGCTCGAGGAGTAGGGTCTGCCAGAACGAGCATGCTTTGGGAATAATCTAATGGATGGAAATTGGTGGTGGATTACCTCTAGAATTTTTGTATTGTATTGATATATATGGATATTCATAATATTTGTAATGTATAAATATATATGTGTGGAGATGACTATACTTTGCTTTGTGGTATTTCCTTCTTAGAATTTTATTTTTTATTTTTTCCTTTTTGGTTTTAGGGTGTCATACTGGGTATTGTTATACTCACCCCAGCATAAAATGTTCCCGAACATTTCATGTTAGGTGTAGAGTATATAACCATTGATGGTGTACTAGGAATAATAGGACCAGGTGGTGCATAGAGAGGCCCGACAGATGAGATGTGTTCAAACGATTTATACAACAGTCACAATCCCTCTTTCCTTATATTTTATACTTGTAGATAGAGACTCTTTTTGGTGGTCTTGTATTCTGGCACTATTAAAATTTTTTCACATTGAATGTTATACCCTAGTTGTGTGATATAGTGAATGCCATGAAATATTTACTTAGTGATTTTACATTTCATAATTTGTGGCATGGTGATGTGTGCATGAGTATATGTACTTAAAGATAATGACTCTCTGTTGTGGCATATTCCAACTCGATGCTAGTCACCAGCCCCTAGCCTATTGGAGGAGGGATTGGGGTAGTCACAGCATGGTCCCCTCCTGGAATAGTTTTGAAAGAGTGGTATCAGATCATGTTATCTTATACTTTAGGGATGGTATTATATGAGGTTGGTTTGGGGAAAGAGTGTTAAGTGTTTCAAGTTTGACTTTCCGGTCAGGGACTCCAGTGTTGGTGTGGAGACCGACATATCCATACACTATGACTCTAATTACCTTCTTTTCAACTAGTAACATGATAACACTTGTTGTGGGAAAAACAATATACATGTTTCATATAGGAATGGTTGTGTTTTCCACATCCTTCTTAAGACTGCTTCCTAGATATACTATATTTATCGTGCTACATATTGTTTTATTTTAAGAAGCCTCTACGTAAACAGCCAAACAAGATTCCACTAAATGAGCATGAGGATGATCTTCCTTGTGATGAGGAATTAGTATAGGGTCTTGTACCAGAGATGGAACCTCTGGGTGGTTTACCAACTATACTACAACCCGTCGAGTAACAACATCTACCAGCACAACCAACTATGGATGCATTAAGGCTGAGTTCATTTCACAAGTTTCATAGGCGGATACCTCCCATGTTTTGGGGTGAGCCAGACCCACAGTTGGATAAATATTAGCTATAGTAAGTCACCCATGTTTACCACATATTTATTATTCCTACCGACTAGATGGTAGTCCTCACTTTGAGTCTTCTTCAGGGCTCTGTGGGGTGATGATACAGATTGGTTACATAGTCTCATGACAAGACACCTCTATCCAAAATTGAATTTGAGTGTCTTTTTTTGGAGGATTTCTTACCAGACACATTTCGATCAGTATGCATACAAGATCATATGCATCTAAAGTAGGGTAGTATGACCGTGGTGGAGTACTCATCTAGTTCTACAGATCTTCCAAGAGACTCCATATATATTGTGAAAGACCAATTATTTAGGCCTCAAAAATTCGAAAAGGGAATGTACTGGAACATCATGGAATTAGTGGTATCCCTTTGAATTTCTACTTATGCTAGGGTAATTTAGAGATCCCTGATAGTGGAGAGTTTTCTAGAAGGAAAAACATCGATAGTGGGATCCAATAGTGGGCACTGAGTAGATGAACCTCAATAGAAAGAATAAAATGAAATCCATAGGTATCCAAGAGGGTTAGGAACTTTAGTGGATGATCTGGAGATGCATGGTCAGTGGTGTATGGCTCCTAGGGTGGCTTGAGTTAGACCAGAGACAGATGGTGTTTCACATGTGGTGGTCATGGACATCAGGCATGAGATTTCTTGACCCATCATACAACTGATCTAGGAATTGATGGGGGACCGCTGAGGAAAAATCAGAGAGAGGAGAAGTGTGGTCTGAAGGGTGGTAAACATAGATGAGGAGAATGAAGGGTGGGAGGAGAAGGTCATAGGTTTTACCAATTACCACCACCACCCCTAGGTATTCCACGCTAGGCTCATGGAGCTGGAGGATAGGGACAAGGCATGTTGCAGGTGATGGAGTCTTATGACCTTGATACTCCCAGGATGATTTGAGGTATGATCTATGTATTTATTACCTTGTATAAAGGTTTGATAGAAATAGGTTCTAGTCATTTCTTTCTTACCACATAAATGTTTTGGGGCACAGAGATTCATGTTGAACCATTGACTCAACACTTACGCTTAGAGACTCGTACGTGAGGAGATTCAACAATCAAACACTGGTGCCGAAAATTTGATGTGACTATTGGAGGAGAGATATTTTGTTGGGATCTCTTAGTAGTGGTGTCGTGGTATTACAACATCATTCTTGGTATATAATGATTATCCACAATTCATGCTTAGATTGACTATTTTAGGGATATATTTCGTTGTGTCCAGAGTGTTAGAACCACATTTTCCTTTGTTGGTGGGAATGAATCGCATGTAGCGCGGGATGGAAACACCCAGAAGAGGGTGAAGTTAATTACTCATCAGTTGAATTGAATCACCCTCGGTATAGTGAATGATATGAGTCCTCAGTTTCTTGCAGTGGTGGTGAATTATGAGGAAGTCTTTCTTGATGATGTTCCTGTTTTACCTCCCCACAAGGACATAGACGTTTTCATTGATCTACACACTACAACGATACTTCTATCTAGGCATTCATATCTGATGGCTCTGATAGAGCGTCATGAGATGAGGGTGAATTTGGAGGATGTAACACCCCATGATTCTACATGACGTCTCTCTTTGAATAATACAATAGTGTGTGATGTACGCAACACCGAGTTCAAGTGCATCACGACCTATCAAACTAGTTGTTTTAAAAGTAGTTATGAATAGTAATACACACTTTTTAAAAGTTTATTATTTAATTATTAAAATTGGACTTCATTTATGGATTTTGAATATCAAAATTAGATTAGGGTGATTTATTGGTACTTTTCTAATTATTTTAATATTTTGATAAATAGTGAAAAATACTAAATTTTATTTAAAAAAATCTTTTCTAATAGAAATAAAATATAGTGTTAATGTATACATTTTACTATTTTTTAAATATAATTAGAATATATTTTTACAATTAAATATAATTTAAGTCATTTTATGTAATTTCACATTTATATTGAACATAAACACATGTCAATATTTTGATAGTTTTTACTTCTTAAAAACCCACCTTTTGGTTTTGACAATGAGAATTAATTATAAATTAATTTCTAAAACTCTTCTATTTTGAATTTGGAAAATTTGAATTCATATTTGGAATCAATATGTAGAAATTTTATAAACATGTAACTTTTACTTTTAGACATTATGAATAGTAACATCAGTAAGTATTTTATTTACCATGGTTAAAGGGTAAATATAGTAAATAAGGGCAAAAAATAATATTATGATAATATTCAATAACCCTAACAGTTCTAATAACCCTATTTAATGATACATGTTCGAATATGGGTATCCTTGGGTCAGTTTTGGGACCTCATGGAGCCACTTGTATTTTGAAATTACACTTTATATAAATTAATTTAAAGTTAATGAAAATATATCATAAACATATATTTTTTAGTAAATAAATTTTTATATGGAGTTATATAACTGATATATTAGACTATAAATATTAATTAGAAATATAGAACAATTTTATACATAATGGTATTTTATTTATAATTATTCGACATCATATAAATAAATTTATTTTTGAAACAATAACGATATAGTGATTACCTTATTAATGGTTGATTTAAATAAATAAGATTAAAAAAATTAAAATAAATTTATTTTGTAACATTTTAGACATCCACGAATATTATGGTTAATTATGACTTGTAAAATTTGATTTAATTAAGTATTTATAAATAATAAATTTGTTATGGATTTGTTAAAAGTCTTGATATGAATAGTTTATAAATTGACATAAATTAGTTTTTAATACAATTAATATTTTATTAAATGAAAAAACAATCCTAAAAACTAAGATTCAGAAGAATGACATATATAATTTTAATAATGTCCTTAATGATCTATTTATGAGTCTTTTTTATTTTTATATTAAATATATTAACCATATAGTATTAATATACGAGTGGACATGGTGAAATTTATATTAGTTAACTATGTGTTAAAGCTAAAAGGTAAGGATTAAAATATATCCAAATCCTATTTAATTTCTATCTTATGAATTTATTTGGACATATATTCTAGTTATATTATAATTTAATTAGTTTTGGAAATTTTGAAATGGAAAATAACTTTATAATAAACTAATGCATTCAAAATTTCCTAAAGAGACCCCTCGTCCCCTTATAAAAGGTCATCACATCTAACCCATTACTCACACTTATCAATAGCTTTAGATCGTCAAAAATCTACCCAAATTATCTCAAAACATCCCTATCTTCCTCCAAGAATACGTCCCATAGGAATAAGGAAATTTAAGAAATCTTTTTAGTTCAATCCAAAGGGAGTTACCCGATTGAAAGGTAACAACTTATCTCAAGTTATTTTCTTATATTTTCATTCTCCACTCCCTATGATATTCATATTATTTGTCTAAATAACAACACTAGTATCCTAAATATACTAGGTTGTTTTTATGTTATTTATTTGAACTACATTTACACACACCTCAATCTAATGGACTTGGAACATACTGTTTCTGTGGAAGTCAAACTATTGCCTCACGAAACGATGATTGTTCAATTATCACCTACCGCCCCTCATGGTGGTGATTATAATGGAATTGTAATTATATATGATATTTATGATATTTATTTTATCTATATTACTCTATAATTCCCATTTATGACATACTTTATGCCTTTCATGATGTATAAATATGATAATTTCCTTTGGGGAAGTGCGGACTGTCGCCCATTCAAAGTGACATGACTCATTCATGCCATTCATGAAACATATAAAGGATGGATTTAATGAATGTATGTGACACATATAGAGAATTGTATTATACTATGATTATAATATACAAATGTATTATAAATTTTTTATTCCATTAAATAAAAAATAGAAATTAATGTAGCGTTCATGCATACATACGACTTACCATTTCCACGACGTGATGAGGTTTCATTATCCATCATATCCATTAAAGAATAATTTTCATTTTATGATTAAAAATAATGTTTTATAACTTGATATCATTATGGATATGAATTAAATATATCTTATCCATAAAAATCATGAATTACGTAACAAAACATATAAAGAAAAAAATAATTAGTTAACACTCAAAACAATGATACTACTGAAAAATTATTAATAAAAATTTATTAAAGGATAATATATGATATCATATTTATGTATTTGGTTCTTTTATAGTTTAATAAAAATTATTTAAAAATTATACATGAGGTTAAAAAACGCTCAAATAATGAAAATTACAATGTAAGGGTTAATTCCTCAATTTCATTGTTATCTGTGATTGTTTATGTGTATGTATTTACTAGGAAATTTTTTTATCCATGTCAATGTTTCATAAAATATTTTTAAAAAGGATTATTTTTAAGGTATTATTTAACTAAAACATCCTTTAAAATGTTTTAAATATTTATTCTTCTAAACCTTTTTCATTATTGTCTGTGTTTTTAAAATGGTTTTAAAGATTTATTTATATGGATTTGAATGTTTTAAACTGATAATTACTTTTTAGAGATTCATTGTTTTATCGGATAGTTTGATTCAAAAATATCATTTAAATTTCTTCCTTTATAAATTTTGTGAATTGATTTCATGAAAAAGGTATATTTATCTCAAAGAGTTTTACTGATCATTTTCAACTATGTCATCATCCTTTACTGGATATTATTCTTGATTGTGGTTGATTAATTATAATACAATATTCTGTATTGTATTGAATGAGTTATGATATGTTTAACTATGGATGTGATATTTTTATACCATTCATGTTTTATGGTTAGATAATTGACATTTCGTTTGCTTGATTTAATATGAATGATTATGTAGTGTTTCTCTCTTTTCATATGAGGAATGCATTGTACATAGTATGTGATGGGAAAGAATGCTATAGCCCATCGATGCATCGGTAGGTCTCATGATAAAAATTAGTGTCTTGGCACAAGGCCTTGACAATATTTTTATTTTTATTCTTGGCATGATGCCCGAACTATGTGGTTATGATGTCTGGCATTATGCATTCCATCATTATGAAATTAGAAATTGATATTGATTGTGATTATTAGACCAGTAGAATATCCATGTGAATAAGTAAATGGAATTATTTGATATATCATTTCCATATTATTTTGATGTTTATGTTTAAAACACGTGTGTTTTATTCTTATACATTGCCTTAAATTTTTATGCCTATTTATGATTGTTTCCATTATATTTTTATCCTTACTAAGAATCTAAGATCACCTCTTTCTTATGTTTTATTTTTCCCAGGATGTAATGAATAACCTCTAGGAATAGGCTAAGGGATATGAGTGTGTTCAAAGGGGAAACAATATTTTGGTTTTTATATTTAATAATGAAATGTAAATCTTAGATATGTATCTAGTACCTCCAAGGCAACTAAACTGATTGGCCTTTCAGGACACAATTCCATGTATCATGGAAATTTTATGTAATAATTCACCAACTATGGGTAACTGGGGTCGGGGCGTTATTGTTAGTATCAGAGGATATTTTGTACAATCCATGGAAACTATATTTCGAAAAACAAAAATTAAAGAACATTACCCTTGGATAGACATTGAGGATTAGTATAGAAGAACATCCATTAATTTTGGTAATATAGAGATTTTGTGACTTTTACAAGCAATAAATTCCTGTCTGGATACGACCAGGTAGAGTAGGATCAGAAAAAAAAGTATCTTGGGGGTAAAACCCGAAAACACCGCTTTGAGCTAGACTTGAATGGGAACCGGTGCATGACAATAGACCTTGCTACACTCTGTGTTACGACACTCCAGGGGAATATGATTAGGATAGTCCACATTTTCATTACCAACCATTAAGAAGGATTTAATATTATATACATCCAAAAAGAAAACATTTTTATTATTTTGTATTATATTACTAAATTCTTCAATTTATTTTATGTATTATATAAGTTTGGAATTATTAATTTTGATTCATAATCTAACCTAGTGCATTAAATTGTTTACCAATTGCACCTACTGGAAGGAATGAAGATCGTATCAATGCACGTAATCCATATAGGGTTTTCCCTCATACTCAATAAATTTATTGTGGAACTGGTGATGAAACTGGTGTTGACAAGATTATAACCATACTAGGAAAACTCACTCATGTTATGAATAATAACCTTACCCATATGGAGCAACCTGATCCACAATGTAGAGGATCAATGTTAGACCTATTCGTGGAAAAAAACCGCTAAAATTCAATGGGACTACAAATCAATTATTATCTAATCTATGGATAAGTTTCTTATAGAAAACATTTCATTATTTGGGAGTAGAAAAAAAAAGATTTTGGGTTAGTTTATCGCCTAACGAGAGATGCAGATCAATTGTTGTCATTAATTCAAAACAAAAAGGAGTATTAAGATGTATAAAATATGGAATGATTGGAGTTTAAAGAGAGTTTATTATAAAAATACTTTCCTTATAATCATCGAGTGGACATGGAAAAAAAAATTTGATTCTGAGGAAATAGGAGGATAAGAATGTTCCAAAGTATGAGGACAACTTTATAAGGCTAGCAAGGCATGCTGCAGATTATATATGTGACCCAAGAAGAAGATTGATGCATTCTATGATGGGATAAAACCATCTCTCAG
The DNA here is from genome assembly GCA_963277665.1 of Viscum album. Classification (NCBI taxonomy): domain Eukaryota; kingdom Viridiplantae; phylum Streptophyta; class Magnoliopsida; order Santalales; family Viscaceae; genus Viscum; species Viscum album. The sequence continues at coordinate 227,798,097 of OY728167.1, read as the reverse complement.
TTGAGATTTAGTCTCAAAAATCCTTCTCATCGTATAACGATATATTCACGTAAGCTATTGGACTGAAAATGAATTCTATATGTATTTTAGCATTAAAGTGAAGCATGAGAGGAATAAAATGGTGGAGCAAGAGACAGAGAATGGGAAAAAGGAAAATAAATATTTTACCTTTTGTTATAATTTTGGGAGCAAACACCTTGGTACTTTCCTAAAAGGAATGGGAATTTGTTTCAAGTGTGGAGGAAAATGCCACCAAGCTCGTGATTGCAAGGGAAATAAAGAGGTTGTCAGTGTTGAATGCTAAAATTTTAGATAAATGGGGCATTATAATTCAATGTCCTAGGTGCCATACCATAGAAAAGTCAAATGTAGAATAGTCAAGATTATAATTTTACTACAGATGAAGTGGAATAATTTTTTGTATTTTTCTTCTTTGATTCAGTAATTATATTATTGTATTAAGAAGAATGTTATATATATAAGGATTTTACTATATTACTTTTTTGTTTTCGTTAAGGTTTTAATATGATGATTTTTATCATATTTTCTCTATTATAAAATAAGATATACTTTATTTCGTTTGGGGAATCTGATATTACATTTGATTTTGGAAATTTAGAGACCTTTTAGAGAGAGTTTGGACAAAAGTATTTTTGATAACTATAAATGTTGTAAATTAAGTGAACTATTGATATAATTTTTTAAGGATAAAACATTTCTAATGATTATATTTGGAATATTATATTACTATAATTTATAAAAAGGATAACCTAATGTTAGGGTGATAACATGTCACGTCGGACAAAGCTGCGGGAATCGAACCCACAACCAAAGTGGGACAAGACTTTAACACCTACCAAAATCCAACAGGAAGTCCCTGGTTATTATAAAATAGTTTCTATCATTTATGTGTAATATTTTTAGATTTTTAACTTTATATGATTGTGATAAATTGAATATTGTTGTGTATTGAAGAGAAAGATGAGTTTGTGGTTGAGGATGAAACTCTACATGTAAATTAATTATTTTTCATTGTATTCTTAGTCGATTAATTAAATTTATTCTACAAAATTAGGAAAAAAATCATAAAACCAAAAAAAAATTCTCTCACCTTATTTTGCGATTGATCAAATGGTTACTTAGATCATGACAGATTTATAGGTTTTTGATTGTTATCTTTCTCCTAATAATATTTTCTATCACTCACTATCATAACTTGATGGTTTTTTTCTCTTTCATATCCATGGTTTCCTACATAGAACCCTATTATGTGTAATTTCAGGTGACCTTCATATTTATCATTCTTTATTTTAAAATAGGGGCCTCATTTATCAATTTTTCGATATGGGATTTCAACTATAATATTTTGAAATTTCAACCACCTAGTCATCAATCCAATGTCTAAATTGTGAGGAAGAAATTTATTGGAGGAGTTAAGAATGTAACACCCCAATCTTTTATAATACATTTCACTTTGAATAATACAGTAGCGTGTGATGTATGCAATACAGAGTTTAAGCGCACCACGACCAATAAAACTAGCTATTTTAAAAAAAGTTATAAATAGTAATACACACATATTGAAATATTATAAATTTTATGTTTAAAATTGGACATCATTTTTGGATTCAGAATATCAAAATTAGCTTAAGGTAAATTTTTGGTAGTTTTCAGAAAACTATCATATTTTGATGAATAGTGAAAAATAATAAATTTCAATTAAAAACACATTTTTTAATCAAAATAATTTGTAGTTTTAGATTATACATTGGACTGGTTTTAAAGTATCATTACATTATTATTTTTATCATTTGATATAATGTAGGTTATAAAAAATAAGTCCTTCATAAAACCCACTTATTTTTTTTTGCAACAGGAATTAATTTTTAATTAAATTATACAACTTCTATGTTTTGAATTTGATAAAATTGATGCCCTATTTGGAATCTGGAAGATCAAGTTGTGTAAATAGGAAACTTTTATTTCTAGACATTATGAATAGTAACTTCAGTAAATATTTTATTTATCATGTTTAAAAATTAAATCTGGTAAATAAGGGTAAAACATATTACAATAATAATATTATACTACCTTAACATGTGTCCTAACCCTATTGGATGATACAGGACCGACCATGTACATCCTTGGGTTGATTTTGGACATCATGGAGCGAGTTTTATGTGAAAATGACACTTTATATAAATTAATTTAAAGCTAAGGAAAATGTAACATAGACATTTATCTTTTAGGAAAACATTTTTTATATGGGGTTATATAAGTGATATTTTCAAATATAAAAATTCATTAAAAATATAAAAATATTTCCTGCATCATGTTATTATATTTATAATTTTTAGACTTCATATAAATAAATTTATTTATGAATCATTAATGATGTAGTGATTACCTTATTAATGAATGATTTAAATAAATGAGATTATAAAAATTAAAATAAAATTATTTTGAAACTATTTATACATTCCAAGAAATTATTGTATAAATATGACTTTTTATATTTTATTCAATGAATTTAGTTATAAATATTCATTTTGTTATAGTTTTATTATAATTCTTGATATGTATAGCTTTTAAATTGACATAAATATGTTTATAAAAAAATTAATATTTCATTAAATGAAAAAATAATCCTAAAAATATAGTATTTAGAAAACAGAAAATATGATGTTAAAAATGTCATTTATGAATAATTTTTCGGTCTATTGGCTTTTATAGTAAATATATTAACCATATTTTATAAATATACAAGAGGATATGGTAAAGGTTAAATTAGTTAACTAAGGTTTAATGCCAAAAAAATAATGATTACAAAATATCCAAAACCTATCAAATTATTATCAGATGATTTTTTTAATTATATTCATCTTATATTCTAATTTTATGAGATTTTCACCATTTGAAAACTAAAATAATTTTATAACATAATAATACTTTCAAACATTCCAAAATATCCCCTTCTCCCCCTTATAAAAGGCCATCACCTCTAACCCATTTCTCACACCTCTCAAGGCTTTGGGATCATCCAAACTCTACCCAAACCCAAAATCCCTACCTTCCTACTATAATCCTTACCCTAGTCATAGGGCATTTAAAAAAATTCTCTTGGGTCAATCAAAAGGGAGTTACCCGATTCAATGGTAACGACTTCTCTCAAGATATTTTCTTTTATTTTCCTTCTCCACTCACTATGAACTTATTATTATTCGTTTACAAAACAACACCAGTATCTTCAATATACTAGGTTGTTTTTATGATAAGTATTCGAACTAAACTTACACACACCTCCATCTAATTGACATGGAACATTCTATTTTTTTGGATGACGAACTGCTGCCTCACGAAATGATGATTGTTCAATTATCTCTTCCCGCCTCTAATGGTGGCCATTATGATTAAACTATAATTATATATGATATTTATGATATTTATTTTATCTCTATTATTATGTAATTTTCCTTTATATCATACCTTTATGCATTTCAGGATGTATAAATATGATAATTTCATTTGAGGATGTGCGGAATACCACCCTCTTAAAGTGATATGACTCATTCATTCCATACATGGAACTTATAAAGGATTGATTTAATTAAATTATGTCACATATTTAAAATATTTTATTATAATGTAATTATCAAATAATTATGTATCATTAAATTTTTATTCCTTTAAATACAAAATTGAAATGAAATTAGTGTTTATGCGTATGTACGTCTTACCGTCTCCACGACGTGATGAGGTTTCATTCCCCATCATATCCAATGAAGAATAATTTTAATTTTATGATTAAAAATAATGTTTGAGAACTTGAATCAATTCATTATATGAATCAAATATATCTTATTCATAACAAATATGACATATGTTATAAAACATATAAAGAAAAATGAATGAGTTAACACCAGAAACAATAATAATACTAAAATATTATTAAAAATGAACTATTAATGGATCATATAAGATATAATATTTATTTATTTGGTTCATGTATAATTTAATAACAATTATTTAACAATTATACAGGTGTTTAACATACCCTTTTCTAAGGAAAATTACTAGTTAAGTGTTAATTTGTCAATCTCACTATTATCTGAGATTGCTTATGTGTATGTATTTACTAGGACATTTTATTATCCATATCCATGTTTCGTAAAAGTTTTTTATAAAGAAATTTAAAGGGAATCTTTAACAAAAACAACATTTTAATTTTTTTTAATATTTATTCTTCTAAATCATTCTCATTAATTTTTATGTTTTTAAAATTGTTTTAAGGATTTATTTATCAGGGTATGAATGGATTAAAATGTTAATTATTTTTAAAAGTCTCTATGTGGTATGGCACACTTTGATTAAAAAATTTATTTTAAATTTCTTCCTTTATAAATTGTGGGACTTTTAAATGATTTCATGAAAAAGTTATATTTCTCTCAAAGAGTTTGACTGATCATTTTTAACTATGTCAACATCCCTTATTGGATATTATTCTTGGTTGAGGTTGATTAATTATAATAAAATATTCCATATTGTATTGAAATATTTAGGATATGTTGGAATATGGATGTGCTATTTTTATAGCATTCATGGTCTTTGTTAAAGTATTTACATTTCGTATTCTAGTTTTAATACGAATTTTCATGTTATGTTTCAACATTTTCATATGGGGAATGCATTGGACATAGTAAGTGATGGGAAAGGCCCACTATAGCCACTCGATGCATTGGTAGGTCTAATGAGACAAATTAATTCCTTCGCATAAGGCCTGGAGAAAATTGTTATTTGTAGACTTGGCATGAGGCCTTTTCATTGTGGTTATGATGTCCAACATTATGCATTCTATCATTATAAAATTATCTATTGATATTACATGTGATTACTAGACTAGTAGAATTTCCATATGAATAAGTAAATTTCATTATTGGATTTATACATTCCATTATGATTAATTTTATTTTTAAAAGTATTGTCTTTTAGTTTTATAAATTGCCCTAAATTTTTATTCTTATTTATAATAGTTTCTGCTATATTTTTTTCCTTACTAAGCAACTGAGATCACACATTCTTATGTTTTATTATTCCCATTATGTGAAGAAGTATATTAGGATTAACCTGTAGGAATAGGATATGGGATATGACTGTGTTCAAATGGGACATGATTTTGTTGTTTTTCCATTTCATAGTGTAATGTAAAACATAAATATATATATATAGTAATTGGAAGGCTAATAAACTGATTTGTCTTTCAGGACATTATTCTTTATATCATGGAAATGTTATTTAATAATTCCCCAACTCTGGGTAAATGGGGTTGGGGAGTTACAAAGGAATTTCAGAGTAATGGCTTCATGAGACCCAGTGTTTCACCTTGGGCATCCACATTTTTGTTTTCTAAGAAGAAAGACATGATATTGAAGTCATGTGTGGATTATCAGCACCTGAAATAGGTGGCTGTGAAGAAAAAGTATCCACTATTACGGATCGATAACCTCTATGATCTGTTGAAAGGGGTGTGATGGTTCTCTAAGATAGAACTCATGTAAGGTTATCACCAGTTGCGAGTACAATAGGCCGATATATCGAAGATGGTCTTCATTTTTTGTTACAGTTACTATCAGTACCAAGATATTCCATTTGGAATGAAAAATTCCCTAGCAATTTTCATGGGACACATGAACCAGATCATTCCACCATTTAAATACTTGTTCTATTTGGTCTTCACAATTGATATCCTATTGCACTCAACGTATGAGGAGGATCACACGAGACACTCGGGGATGGTCATGGACACAAACTGAGAGAACCAAATTAACATAAATATCTCAAAGTGTTAGTTTTGTATTCAAGAGGTTTGTTTTATTGGAAACTTTATCTCAGAGGTTGGAGTTAAAGTGGATGCATCTATGGTTGATGTGTTTCATACATGGGAGACAGAAAAGAGTGTTACCAATGTATGAAGTTTCCTAGGATTTGAAGGGTACTATTAGAATTTTATACCCGACTTCTAAAGGATTCTATCACCCTTGATAGATTTGACTTAAATGTGGAATCTATTTGTGTGGATAGAAATGTTCTATCAGTGCTTTTAAGAGATGTGATAAATGATGAAGATCACTCCAATACCAAAGTTACCAAAGGAAGGCATTGAGTACATTTCGTTCTATGATGCATCAAATACATGGCTTGGTAGTGTCCAAATGCCGGGAAATGAAGTGATTACCTATGGTTTCAGTTGAGACCACATGGGAATAATTATGCAACCCATGATCTTGAGCTACAAGTGGTAGTCTTCGCCTTGACGATGTGGAGACACTACCTTATGGGGGAGTGGTTTATTATTTAATTTATAATAAGTGTCTCAAGTGTATCTTCTCTCTGAAGGATATGAACTTGTGACAGATGAAATGGATAGGGTTCTTCCAGGAAAATGACTTTGAGTTTTTCTATGATCCTGGGAAGGGGAACATGGTGGAAGATGTGATCTGTAGGAAATCTAGCTTGCATTTACTGAATGATTTGTTAGAGTAGTTGGACCCATTGAAGATATTATTTGTGGATGAATATGGAGAAACTTACCTCTAATCAATGGTTGTCACCCATTCACTCTTACAGTTAGTTATGGAGGCACAACATGGGGATACCGATTGCAAGACCCAACGTCCAATGTTTTTCACAAGGCATGATCATGATGGATATTTTATTGGTAAGGATAATGTTTTTCTTTAAATAGATTTCATAATTGTATCATTGGCATTGTGGGCGAGGTTTTGGGGGAGTTCCATACATCCCCTTTGGTGGTACATATAGGTGGGGTGAAGTTGTACTAGGCACTCCGACATTTGTTTTGGTGGATCGGGATAAAGAAGAGAGTTATAGAGTTCATTTCCCGATGCCTCACTTGTCATTAAGTGAAGGCTAAGCACTTGGTTCAAGAATTTTTAGCTCAACCCATTGAGTTTCTATAATGTAAGAGGGATGAGATATCAATGGACTTTTTGTTAGTTTTACCATGTATGTCCTAGGGAAATGATTCCATTTGGGTGATTTTTTGGATGACTCATTAAGTCGGTCCACTTCCTAGCCGGAGATATCTGGTTGTTTATATATGATTGAGATGATAGACATGAAATTCCACAACAATGATTAAGGAGGTTGAACATGATGTTCATTCTCCTTGATTAAGTATATTGGAAATGATGGTCTTGGTCCATGGATAAGGATTACTAGACACGATGTTGTATATTAGATTATATTGACGAGAATGATGCCTCGTAATATTGATTGGATGTCGAATTTGTGCTTCAGACATTGAAGGTTATAATATTATTTGACATTTTCTTAGGAAAACATTTTGACATCAAGAATTTAATTGATAAATGAATTCCTTTTTTGTTATTTTGTGTGACCCTATGGTATATGATTCTGAAATCTTGTATGGTGGAAGCAAGAATGGTTTGATAGGTGTCATGTTGGATCTCTAGAACCCCAATATTAAATTTATAACTAGTTTTTGTAATAAATAAATCACTTATTTACTTGTTTATTAGTTACTATATAATGATTCACACACTATTTTTTGAATATATATTTCTTTAGACACTATTTCTTTTGACCGAATGAGTTTTATTCACACCCTGATCAGGCCACCATTGGGTACCTAAGAAAATTACATGGACATAGGTTCAGGTAAGGGAAACATACCTATGATATATGGTTGAAAATGGAATCGATAATGGATGAGATGACTAGACATATTTCTAGACTTGTTGTGGGGATCGTGTTTGTGTATTTACTTTAATTTCTATTTGGAACTTTAGACTATCCTGACATGACATGTTTACGACATATTATTATTGGTATTTTTCCAATTTAGAAATACGGTATGCGATGTATGGTTTTTTATAATTATTTCCTATTGAAATTTATTATTATTTCCACTATTCGTTACTCTAGTAAAGAGGCTATATTCTCTTGAAATATCCCAGTAGACCCTCAAATCTGGTCAGTAGCCTCTGACATAATGGGAGCCACGTCTAAGGTCATGTGACGTACCAACTTAAAGCACCAATTTAATGGATCTCTGGATAGGGTCTCACAAAGTTGAATCATAAATGTTTTATTTTCAATTCTCTTTATATTTGGGGAAGGTATACATGAGGCTTGGATGTGTCAGGCCATAGTAATGAGCTCATTCATGGGAGTTTCTATCTCGGGTGTGGGAAAAAACCCATGATCCTAGTGTGGGATTTTTGTTCTTGATGTTTGATTCATACGGTTGGATGTAATTTCAACTTGGTAGAATAAATTATTGTGTAATGGTATTATTTTAATGATTTTACTTATCTAATGGTATTCTATGATAGTTTTTATACGTGAATCATTTTAAGATATTGTGGACTTATGTGATATATATATTGTTAGGCATAAATAGGGAAATTAAAGTGGGTCAGGAGAGATAAAATGATGTTTAGTTTTTTCATAGTTTCAAAGAAAGGTGTCTAATAAATAAGGTTTAATTGATTTTAATTTTTTAGAAATGTTAAATTAATATGGTTAATATTTTACCTAATAATTTGTGTAAATTTATCATAATATTATTGTTAAATGGTTGAATTGAGGACATAGGCCAGGATAGGGATTGTTGAGGGTGTTGATACTAATGTTGTTGAATATGTTCGGATAGTGCACACAAAGTAGCATGTCACGGCTAGTTTTGACCCCTATTTTTTAAATTTGTGTAATGATATGTCATGTTCCCTATGATGTGTATTTGGAATTGTAGAGAAATTACAACATGATTACATTTATTAGTTGGGAGATATGAGGATATTGGTGTTAATGATACTCTAATAGTGTAACTATAACCCCATTTGGTTCTTGGAAATATGGATGAATAGAAGTTACATGATAACTTTCTAATTTCATGTGGTTTATGGAGAGATACCAAGGGTGGGATGAACTATGTATGTTTGTTTTGAATCAATATTTTCATCTACAATATCCTAAAATGTTTTATAGGGATGGTAGAACTAAGGCAGGGGAGTTATAGATAGATTCTATCTAGTTGTTACAGTAACATTTAGATACCCCTCCCAATAAGAGGGTGAAACTGGTAGATTATATGTTATGAGGCTAAAAAATAGTTAGTAGGAAATTTAGGCTCGGGATAAGAATAATGATGGTATGTTATGGAGGGACTAAAAGGAGAATTTTTTAGAGAACGTTTTTCCAGAAACTCTTATGTAGAATAGATAAATAGATTTTAAGTGACCGACTCGGGGACTATGTCAATGATGGATTATGTTTACCACTTCATTTAATTTTAGTGATTTGTTCTTACGTTGACAAGGGATGAGGTAGGAACGACCAAAAAAATTAAGATAGAATTTTATTTGAGATCAAGTAATAGGTAAATATATTTTGTTTGAAATGTTTTTCCAAGGTTGATAATTATGCTATCATTTCAAGGGGAACCTTAAGGAGGAATCTAGTGGTGGACAAATATTTTCATTTGGGTGGTCAAGTGGTAAAAGATCTCAATGAACAAAGTTCCATTATGATAAATTTCATCATGGAAATGGAATACATGGTAGTCGAGGGAGTGGATAAACCTTACAGGGAAGAGATGAAGTGGTCTAAAATTGTTGTGGAAAGCCTGGTCAGAGTGAGGAAAATTTCTCATACCACTAGTGGAGTTTTAAGAATATAGCAAGATGATACATCAATATAGGTTCTATATGAACCCTTGATAGATGGTAAGTGAGGGAAGACCTAGGACAATGAAGAGTACTAACAAGGAGTCATCTAACTTGTATTAGTTAGGATTTTGGAGTTTTATGGGCCATACTGCTTAGCCTAGAAGAAATGGTGCCTTAGGATATGAGTTTCATTATCAGTAGAATAGTGCAGCTCATGGTACCAGAATAGGAGTTCAGAGTCATGTTATGGGTTAGTAACATATAGTCCATATTATGTTGGATAGTAGAGAGGAGGTATCCTCGATAGTTCGAGGCATGATTCTTTTATCTTCCCAACTTTCAATTTCTTTATTTGATACTTTAGACACTCATTATTTTATTTCTTCTTGATATTAAATAGTTTGTGTCTGGTAGTGTATTAACAATTTGGGGTTATGTTGATAAACATGTCGTTAGGGGTACGATTAGAAGGTACCCAAAAACATTAAGGAGTATTCCATTGATATTGGTGGGTACCATCTCCATTGGGGTCTATATGAGCTTAGGAGATCAGGTGTTGACCATATATTGATATTAGAATGGTTTGATATATACCAAGATCACATTGATTTCTACTGTAGGAGGTTGAGTTTCACATCTCTTAAAGGTTACCATTATGTTCGTCCTGGGGAATGAGATGTCTAGGAAGGTCTTATATAGAATATTTGTCTAATGTTAGGTGATATCAAATCCCAGGTGGTGAAAAGCATGCTTGATGTCGGCGGTGTGGATCAGCGGGTCTTCCCTCTAATAGTGGATCGGTCTTTTGATGTGTTTCATAAAGAATTTTTAGGGGTACCGCCTAAGAGGGTGATTTATTTTATAAATGAAATTATTCTTGGAGAAGAACCAATTTATATTCCACCTTATAGAATTGATAGAACATATATTTAAAATCTTAAGACTTAGTTGGAGGATTTGGAGGATAAAGGATCTATCATTCCATGAATTTCACATTGGGGATATCTTGTTTTATTTTCCATGAGGGTTTTCTGGACTTTGCGATGTATTTCAATTATCTAAAGTTAAAAAATATGATGATTCTAAACTTATATCCTCTTTCGTGTATCAATTACCATTTTTTCTAGCTAAATGGTTCATGTATGTTCTCTAATATTGATTTGTGATTAGGGTATCATAATCTGATGGTCAGACTGTTTGATGAACCATATACCACTCATAGGAGAAATTATGGTTTTAATGAGTTCATAATTATTCCATTATGGATAAAAAATTCTCATGCTATGTTTTTGGATTTGATGAATTGATACTTCAACCCATAATTAGACAATTTTTTTGTTATGTTCATCGACGAAATATTGGTGTACTCCCAAACTCGTGATGATCAAGATAAACATCATAATATCATTCTAAGTTCACTGAGAGAGAATAAGTTATATTCCAAGATATTTAAGTGTAACTTTTGGATAGATAAGGTTCATTTACGAGGTTATATCATCTCAAAGGAAAGTGTGATCGTGGATCCTAAGAAGTTTCAATTGTTTGTTTCTTGGGAGCATCCTAAAAATGATTTTGACATATGAATATTTTTAGGTTTGGTGGGATATTAATAATGGTTCATAAAACATTTATTCACCCTTAGAAGAAATTCTCTCAAGATTTAAAAACATTGGTGTGATCTTTGAGTGATCTAAGGCATGTGATTATTCCTCTAAAGAGATAAAAATTCATTTGAACAGCACAACAATTCTAGTATTAATTGAGCTTGGTGAAGAGTATACTTTTTTTGAGATTCATCTGGGATTGTACTTGGGAATGTGATGATACAAATATATCGATTCATAGTGCATGGATAATGATAGATGAAGCCACATGATTAGAAAATACCCTATACATGACCTGGAGTTGACCATAGTGGTATGTGACTTAATTTATAGTCAATATTACAATATGGGTTATAATTTTTATATCTCAATAGATCATAAAAGTCTCAAATACATATTCTTCTAGAATTATATAAATCTTCGACATCAAATATGTTTTGAGTGGATGGAATTTTTTTAGTTTGAGTTGGATTATAGGCTAGTAAAATGTAATAGTGTTACAGATGATTTGAGAAGGAAGATGCAGACCCAAGAAGTTCAAGAGTCTAGTTTTGAGTGGAATGTGATGGCCATGTCTATAGAGAAGAATATCAGTGTTAAGAAGAAGAGGTAATATGTAACCCTTTTTCTTTATCCATTGATCCCTATATTTTTATCTAGGTAAATATGAGACTATAGTAGGATCCAGAGTTCCTGTTTTTGATGGATAGCTTCGATGCTGGGGAGTTCCCCCTGACATGACCATCGATGATGATGATATTAACCATATTCCTGGCTTCACTAATATGCTTACCTATATATAGGAGGAACTCATATGTGATTTTCATGCCTCATATTTGAAGGAGCATCATAGTTATACCAAAATGTATTGTGACCCTCTTAGATAGTATTGGTGTCCAGGAATGACGAACATGAAAATATTTATTATAATTTGATGCTACACTTTTTAGTACATTAATTTCAAACATCATTTGCTTGTTTAATTTTAACATCCATTTCCCATTCCAAAATTTCAATGGTAAAATGATACAATGTATTTCATTGTTGGATTCCGTAAGACTCCTCATAAATGTAATGTGATATGGTTGAATTTAGACCAGTTACAAAAATTAGCCTATTTCTTTCTAATCCAAGATACATTCACCATTTAACAGATGGGTAACTTGTACATTCTTGAGATAATATGTTTTCATGGGCTACCACAATGTATATTTTCGGTTCAGTAATGATTTTTTACATTATTATTCTAGAAGGGACAAGAGAAGGTTCTTGTTTCTAAGGTGTTTTTGAGTACAAACTCTCACCCACAGATATACAGGTTGTCAGAATATACTATTCATGAGTTAGAGTTCATGTTGAGAGCATGAATCATATAATTTAGTGGATCTTTGTAGAAACACCTAGTTCTTGATGATTTCACCTATGAAAATAGTTATTAGGATACAATTCATATGGAACCATATAAGGCACTCTATGGTTTTCCATATAGATCACCATTGTGTTGGATGGGGGTTGGTGAGTCCGAGTTAATGGTGATGAGTCTCATATAGGAGACATCAGATCATGTTCAACTAATCAGGAAACATATTTCTATGGAATAAAGCATATTGAAGTCATATGATGACAGAAGTCATCAAACTCTTGTTTTTATGCTGGGTGACCGTTTATTCCATTCTGTTTCACCATGGTTTGGTCATCGTCATATTTAAAATTAAGGAATGTTTGTTCCTAGGTATGTTGGACCATTTGAGGTTGCGGAGAGGACTATATCATTGGTATACCGATTGGATATTCTATTGGGATATAATGTTTTGAAAGACTTTTTTCATGTGTCACTACATTGATAGTATCATGCTGACCATTATCATGTGATGTATGTTGATGATTTTAAGAATGAGGTTGATGTGTCCTTTAAGGAGAAGCTAGTTTATATTGTGGATCGCAGTTAGAATGTTTTTGGGGTAACTGTACTATTGGTCCAAGCGATGTGGAAGCGTAACCATGTTTAGGAGGAAATGTGGATGATGGAAACTAATATGTGGGCCGAGTGGCCCAATTTTTTACCATGTAATCTTAGTGACGAGGTAGAAGATAACATGAGGATGAGTTTTTATAATGTAGAGAGGTTGTATGATCTCAACTATAATATTAGTAATGTTTTGTTTGAATTATGGTAATGTTAATTTTTAAATAATTTATGGAATGCTTCTTGGGAGTATCAGAGTTACCAAGGTTTTCTTGATGGGTTGGGACTCGAAAAAGGGGGTAAAGCGACACGATGTACAAGGATCATGGTTGGTGAACATTTAGTACTAATGGTGTTCCAATACCATGTGGCCTGGAAGAAGCAGTTGTAAGGTTGACAAACCATGCACAAGGGGCTTGGAAACCACACAAACTTGGAAAAAGACAAACCATAAATCTCTCTTATGTTATTAAAGACTATGAGGATACCCCATGAGATCTTCCTGAATAGGTTTATCTTGTATAAAGGTTACCACATAGTTGACAAATGATTATTCAAAAAATGTGACCAAATCATGCGCCTCATTAAAAGTGAAAAATGACCATTTTCCCTCCCAAACCTTATACAATTTCACATAATTTTTCACCCCATTTATTATCTATATGTAACCCTTATGAACCAAAACCCCCACTTCCTAGAATCGATCTACCTTGAATCTATGGTGTTTGGTGTGCAATTTTGTGTGAATATGTAACGCCCCGACCCCAGTTGTAATGCCGCGAACATTTTATGGCATGCTTCTCTTGATTACATTATATTCACAACCTATAAATCACTATGTTCCTTTGAAAAAACACTAGGTAATTTAGGAGATAGTTTAAACCTAGCCATTAAACATAATTTTTCTACTTCTAGGTTTTGAATTTCAAGAAATTGTCATCTATAATCATGTTCAGTATGTTATTTAGAGTCTATTGGAACCCACTTGTTTTTTGGAGAATAGTAACATACCCTTATGAATACTAATATGAATAGTAATATGACCCTAATGAATATTAAATTGTATTAATATATTATTTTCTTATTTATTTATGTTAATGACATTTTGATTAATTTTTCTAGGTGATATAGAAGCAGTTATAGTTTTTAAATAATTAATTTTGGAATTAAGTATGAAATTATATAAAAATTAAATTAAAAATATTTGAAAAAATTATTTTCAAAAAATGGACTTCATTTTTGAATTATACAAGTTGTTAAATGGTTAGAGTGAATTTTTGGGAATTTTCTGAAATTCATGATTTTTTTATGAATAGTGAAATATGATAAAATACCGTATAATAAAATTGTCAGTAAAATACACTATTTATGACATCATAAGTTATGTAAGGCCACATGGTTTGAACTCACATGATATTATTACTATTTATGGTCACTTAAATTGATATTATTCATATTATTTATAAAAATATTTTAATAATGATTAAAATAATCTAAAATACCTCCCCTCCTCCACTATAAATACCACCATCACTCCCCACTTCCTCCCGCACCTCTCAAGCCTTGATAATTGTCCAATTTCTTCAAAATGCATTCTTGGATCTTATTCACCACGTCTTAGAGCTTATGGTATCCCCAAAATACCAAAACCAAATCCCTTAAGAAGGATCTCAAGGAGAAGAGAGCAAGAGGTAAACAACCTCTTTTATTTTATTTCCTTTTTTTCATTTTATGTTATTCTCATCCATTCCGTTTGGATTGTGTTGGTATATTTAATAAAATATTCCAAATTACTGTCCATATTATGTATTAATGATGAGATTTTTCATTCCTCTCATCAAACTATTTTTATTAAATTTTAAGAGACGTCGTTAGGCACCCGAATTTTCATGAGAAATTTATCAAGTTTTCTTTCATTTTAAGATTCCTTTATTTTCTTCTTCTTTCCTCACCTACTCTTAATACAAGAGGCATGTAAGCTCCATAGTCTTTTATATTCAGGATTTTCTCATGTTTATGTATAATTTATCCTCATTGTTCGTATCCTCTCCCATTTATTTAAGGAATAAAAACATTGTCCATGATGTGTCCAATTTCTGACATCGTGGACGATGTAATTTCAATTTCCATTAATTATTTCTAGTATGTTCATGAAACCAAATATATGGATGAACTAGAACATAATATATGTATTTTATCTAGTTTAATTTTCTGGAATCTTTACAAGTTCATAATATTGAATACAAATACAAAATACGTTTATTTATCACAAAACAGCCCAGCCAAATTCAAGCGTTTATCTTTAATTCATCAAATGGGTCATCATCATGGTGTATAACCAGAATCGTTAAAAGATCATTTATTTCCCTTTAATTTCACTAATAATGTATATTAACAATTCTGGATGTTTAACCATATTTCAAACCAACATCAATTCATGAATACAAGTAAACAAAGCATGAAACCAAGTAAGAAAATGCTTCCAAAATAATAAAATTGAATCTCTTAAATCCATCAAAAAGAACAATAATGAACTAAATAAGGTTATACCATATCAATTAGATATAAAATAGGTTCTGGAATTATGAATTAATAATCCCAATTTTTTTATTCAGGTCTTTAAAAAACAAGAGAAGAACACCTTTAAGCATAAGTTAAGGGATCCTCTCTCTCACTTTTGTTAAAAAATATCCCCTTTGTTGTGAATAACTTTGTATTGTGCACCTAATATTCCTTATGTGGTGTACCTACTAGCCATTTGAGATCACATACCATTAGAAATTATATTTCTATTAAATATCCATAATCTAATGTCAGGGATATGTTTATTGTCTAAACCGTATTCAATTTTACATACGGTGTATATTTCAGATGTTATTGATGAATCTGTATTATATACTCTATATGGATATGGAAAAGGCATATTTATCCTATATTGAATCATTGAATAATTAATGATTTGTATTTAGAGGTGGGTGGGTCCCACTAAATCCCCTCGATGCATCGGTGGGTATCATGAGACAAAACAGTTTGGTGACAAACCCTTTGAGTTTGTTTCCAAAAATAAGACGGGTTTCTACCCACAACAGTATACTGTTTTTATGATATTATGGTTTCATGTTATAGATACATGACTTCCAATCAATAAGAATTATCTTTATTAATTATCATTTATTGTTATTATCCTTGAGGTTTTCTCTATGACAAAACCTAAGGATAAAATTTCATTTTTAGTTGATTAATGGAATTAGTTTTTCATTCATTCACCATGCCATATTTATTATGTCAGTTTGGCTACGTTTCACTTATTATATTATTCATGATTTTTCTATATATATAACCCTTACTGAGTGTTTGAGATCACCCCTTTCATTTTCTACCATCATTAGGTGATGAAGAGGAGTTCATCTATTGAGTTCATGTGGATGCAGTTTTTAGTTTTTGTCATGTCTTGTATTTGTTAACCTTTTCCAATTAAATTGGTTTTAAATATAAGTATATATTTTCTTAAAGACTACAAAATTGATCATTCCGTCAGGATTTTCATTCATCTAACCATGCTAATATCACAAGTAATGCACCGTCTCCAGACTAGTGGGTAAATAGTGTTACAGTTGGTATCAAAGTAAGTTTAGTAGGAAACATTGAAACTAGAGTAGGAAATTTATAGTAGGGAAAAAAACCCTAAGGTAGTAATTGAGGTTAAATTTACAATAATATCCTGGTATTTGGTAAGGAATAGATTATGTGAATCCTTATAGAAAATACATCCTTGTCTGGATACGAGCGGGTAGAGGTGACTCTGGCATAGATATACCTAGGAGTGAATGCTCTGACAAGAAGTTTCGAGCTTGACTTGGGGTATCCTGGTTCACGATAATGGGCCTTGCTGCACTCTTGGTTATGACACTCCCAGGGTATATGCTTAGGATAATTCACATTTTATTTATAAGCCATTGTGAAGGAGTTTAATGTAAAGTTTTCTTCAGAGAAACAATGATTATAAGCTTATCTATGCATAGAATTTCAATCTATGATGAGTGACTTTTTATTTGAACTAATCTAGTGTATCCCATTATTTAGAAATGGTAGCTAATGGAAGAAGGGGGATCAATACTCATGGGAAATTTAGGGATCTCCCCACTGACCAAGTCAACATGGTCAATGTTGGAGCAGTTCAGATCATGACCATATTGGGACAACTTACTCAAGTTGAAATGAATAACCATTCCACACATGTGTTAGATTGTTTCATGTGGCAGAAGCCCCCATATTTTAGTGGGACTACTAATCCCATGGTATCTGAGTAGTAGATCAAGTCACTTGAAAAGATATTCATGGCATTGAGATGCAATTAGAATGATAAGGTGGTGCTGGAGGTATATTGTCTCAAGGGTGATGTTGATCAACAGTGTTCCCTGATTCAGAATACCATAGAGGAAGAAGAAATAGAAGATATGCAATGGAAGACTTTTAAGGGAATATTTTTCAAAAAATATTTCCATCATGATCAACAAACTAAAATGAAGAGGAAAATCCTTATCTTAAAACAAAATGAAGAAGACAGTGTTGCAGAGTATGAGGCTACTTTTACAAGGTTGTCCAGGAATGTCGTAGATTACGCAAGTGACTCGGCAGACAAGATTGATCATTTATTTGAAGGTCTCAATCCAAGTCATCAAAGGGAACTATCTTCTCAAACATTTTCATCATATGATGGAATTGTATCAAGTTCCATCAAAATAGATAAGGAATTTGGTAGATCAAATTTTTTCCAAGGAATCCATGATAAGGGGAGTTATTCTGATAACAAAGGAAAAAGAGAAGCACCAAATAAGAGAAAAGGAATGAATAGTTTCCCATTATGTGAGAACTGTGGAATGAATCATCTCGAGAAATGCTTAAAAGGAATGGGAGTCAGCTATAACTGCGGAGAATAGGGTCATCGATCTGACGAATGAAAGGGGAAGAAACAATTCAATGATGTTAAATTCTACGATTTTAGAGAGATGGTACACTATGAAAATGAGTGTCCTAAGCGTCATGGAAACATGCCTCAAAAAAATCCAAGAGAACAAGGGAGATCCTATGCAATTACAACCACGGGGTTGAAGTTCCTAGTGACATGGTGGTCGGTACTTTAATTGTTTCCCCAAACATAGCCAACACTTTATTTGATTATCTATCATCGAATTCATTTTTATCTTCTCATACATCCAAGAAAATTAGATATATCCAATTTTATTAAATAAAGGATTTGTCTGTCAAAACTCCTAGGGGATGTATTATTGCAACAAAGGCATGTCTACTTACCCCACTCCAGTCACCAAAACGTGGTTTAGTTGCTAACCTTGTAATCATACCAATTACTGAATTTGATTTAATTCTTGGTATGGATTGGATGTCAAATTATGATGCAAAGATTTATTGTAAGAATATTGAAGTTATAATAGTTTTAAATGGTGTATAATCCCTTTTCATTAGGGCAGAAACATCGCCACCTGATTCTAATCTAAAACCACCCCCAGTAGCTCTGCTGAATGTAATACTTAGAGATGAAGATAAACTAAAATTTATGTTAGAAGAAAGAAATATAAAAATTGAAGATGTGAACTTAGTGAAAAAGTGAATCAATGTATTTCTAGAGGATTTAACTTGAAATCCTCTAGAGAATGAAGTTGGTTTCTCTATAGATTTAATCACTGGTGCGATACCTATATCAAAGACTCCATATAGAATGTCCATTGTCAAATTAGTGGAGCTAAAGAAACAACTAGAGGTGTTGAGTGACAAAGGATTTATTTGACCTAGTGTTTCTCCATAGGGAGCCTCTGTCCTCTTTGTTAAGAAGACAGATGGATCCATGAGGCTTTGGGTTGATTATAGGGAAATCAATGATATTAAAATAATGAATAAGTATCTTATTACCTGAATTGATAATTTATTTGATCAACTTCATGGAGCTCAGTACTTTTTAAAGAGTGATCATCGGTCCGGATATCATCAGTTGCATGTGAGGAAGGAGGATAATCCTAAGACAGCATTTCGAACCAGGTATGGGCATTACATGTTTACAGTTATTCCTTTTGGACTGACTAATTCACCCTCTATTTTAATTGATTTAATGAAAAGAGTTTTCAAGGAATATGTTGATAACTTTGTTGTGGTGTTCATTGATGATATCCTGGTATATTCAAAAAGCTATGAAGACCATGCGAACCACTTGTGGATTATTCTAGAAACTCTTAAAAGAAATGAATTATATGGGAAGTTTAGCAAGTGAAAATTCTAGATTCGATCAGTTTCTTTTCTAGGTCATATTGTCTCTAAGGATGGAATCCTAGTTGATCCTACAATAACAAAGGCAATCCAAGAATGGCCCATAGCAACAAACACAACTGAGGTGCACAGTTTTATTGACATAGCAGGTTATTATCTGTGTTTCATTCATAATTTCACCCGACTGGCTATCCCTCTAACCAAGTTCACATGTAAAGGAGTTAAGTTTGTGTGGACAAATGAATGTACAAAATTCTTTGAAGAATTGAAAAGAATATTGGTCAATGCTCCAATTTTGACTCTTCCATTTGGAAGTGATTGATTTTTGATATACAGTGATGCATATTAAAATGGACTGGGTTTCATCCTTATGCAAAATGATAATGTTAATTCTTATTCATCAATACAGTTGAAGAATCATGAGGAAAATTATCCAACTCAAGATCTTGAGTTAGCAGCTGTAATCTTTTCTCTTAAAATATGGAGTCATTATCTCTACGGAGAGAGATGTGAGATCTATACAGACCACAAGAGTATGAAATACATTTTCACACAAAAAAAATCTCATCATGAGGCAAATAATGTGGCTTGAATTACAAAAAAGATTATGATTTTTCAAAACATTACCACCCAGGGAAGGAGAATAAGGTGGAAGATGCATTATGAAGGAAAGATCATGGCCTTCTAACACAAATGAGGATTGAAAGAGAACCTACATTCGTGGATATACTGAAGTTGGATATGGTAATTGTTAAGGAAGGGAAAACATATTTTATATTTCAAATGATTGCTAAACCATCTTTATTAGAGAAAATAAAAATCTCCCAATCTGATGATGAGAATCTGCACAAGAAAATTAATGCTTTCAAGGATGATAGACTGGTTGACTTCATGTATGAAGAAGGAGTTCTGAAATTTGGGAAGAGTTTATGCATTCCCTCAGTACCTGAGATAAAATAGAAACTATTAGATGATGCCCATAGATAAAATTTTTCTATACACCCGGGTAGCACCGAGATGTACAGAGATCTGAAGGAATATTTCTTGTGGGATAATTTCAAGCGGGAATTTACTGACTATGTATCAAGATATATAATTTTTCAACAAGTGAAGGCAGAGAGACAAAATACCAAAGGAATGATGCAACCTCTACTTATTCCGATGTGGATGTGGGATAACAATATAATGGATTTTGTCACCGGACTACTGAGACCTAGAAGGAACGATGCAATATGGGTAATTGTGGATCGTCTGAAAAAATCAGCACATTTCCTTCCTATAATAGAGGATTTACCACTAGAGCGCCTTCCTGGAAAGTATATTAATTAAGTTGCAAGGCTTCATGGTGCACCTCTATCAATTGTATCCGATCAAGATCCCCAGTATACATCAGAATTCTGGAAAAGTCTCCAGAAGGCTTTGAATACTGAGCTTCGTATGAGTACTGCATAACACCCCCAAACCGATGGATAGTCTCAAAAGACTATTCAAACATTAGAAGACATGTTGAGGTCATGCTCTCTCAACTTCCAAGGTACGTTGGATCAATACATTCCTCTGGTGTAATTTTCCTACAACAATAGTTTCAATTCTAGTATTGAAATGACTCTATATGAAGCATTATATTGAAATAAATGTCGAACTCCATCTTATTGGGATGAAGTTGGTGAGTGGAAAATTATAGGCCCAGAACTTATTGAAGAGACCAAAACAAAGGTGAAGAAAATACAATCCCATATTAATGTATCCTAGAGTAGGCAGATGAGAGTAAGGATTTGGAATTTTAGGTGGGATATCATGTCTTTGTTAAAGTATCTCCATGGAAGGGTGTCTTAAGGTTCGGTAAGAAAGGGAAACTAAGCCCTAGGTACATCGGACCATTTGAAATTCTGGAAAGAATCAGAGCTATAGATTATCGACTAGAGATTCCACCAAATATCTCAAGAGTTCAAGATGTATTCCACATTTAATTGTTAAAGAAATAATTTCCAGACCCAACGCATGTACTCACATATGAAGAAATTGAACTGGAATCGGATCTGTCATACTGTGAAGAGATTATCAAGATTATGGATACAAGATAACAAAGTATTGAGAAATCAGAAAACTCGTCTAGTCAATTTTCTGGGGAGAAAAAATAACATGGAGGAAGCAACGTGGGATCCTGAAGATATTATGGAGAAGAAAACCCCACACATTTTTGGTTTTCTTTATACATGAAATTTCACAGACAAAACTTCCGAAGGAGGGAATAATATAATGCCCCGAACATTTTATGGTATGATTATTTTGATTAAATTATATTCACAACCTATAAATCACAATGTTCCTTTGAAACAACACTAGTCTATTGGGGAGATTTTTAAAACCAAGCCATTAAACACAATTTTTCCACTTCTAGGTTTTGAATTTCAAGAAACAGTCATGTATAATTGTGAATAGTATGTTATTTAGAGTCTATTGCAACCAACATGTTTTTTGGGTGAATAGTAACATACCATTATGAAAAGTAAAATGACCTAATGAATAGTAAATTGAATTATTATTTTATTTTCTTATTGATTTATGTTAATGAAATCTTGATTAAATTTTCAATGTGATGTAGAAGAAGTTATTGTTTTTAAATAATTTATTTTTGAATTAAGTATGATTTTATATAATAATTAAATTAAAAATCTTTTAAAAATCTTTTCAAAAAATGGACTACATTTTTGAATTCTACCTGTTGATAAATGGTATTGGTGAATTTGTGGGAATTTTCTAAAATTCAAGATTTTTTGATGAATATTGAAATATGATAAAACACAGTATAATAAAATTATCAGTAAAATACACTATTTATGACTTCATAATTGATGTAAGGCCACATGGTTCGAACTAAAATGATATTATTACTATTTAGGGTCACTTTAATTGAGATTATTCATAGTCTTGTTAAAAATATTATAATAATGATAAAACTAATCTAAAATACCATCCCTCCTCCACTATAAATACCACCCTCACTCCCCACTTGCTCCCACACCTCTCATGCCTGGAGAATTGCCTAATTTCTACCAAATTACATACCCAATCTTGTTCCCCACGTCCTAGAGCTTCTGGTCTCACCAAAAGTCCAAAACCAAAGCCTTTGAGAAGGATCTCAAGGAGAATAGATCAAGAGGTAAACAACCTCTTTTATTTTCATTCCTTTTTTTAATTTTATGTCATTCTCCTCCATTCACTTTGGCTTGTGTTCGGATATTTCATTAAATATCCTCCCTTACTTTTCATAATATATATGAATTATGGGGTATTCCATTCCTCTCATCAAACTATTTTTATGAAATTTTAAGAGACATCGTTAGGCTGCAGAATCTTCGTGGGAAATTTATCAAGTTTCCTTTCGTTTTAAGATTCCTTTATTTTCTTCTTCTTTCCTCAACTCCTCTTAATAATAGAGGAATGGAAGCTTCATAATCTTGCATATTCTATATGTTCTCATTTTTATGTAAAATTTATCATCATTATTGATCTCCTCCCCCACTACTTTAAGGAATAAAAACATTGTCCGTGATGTGTCCAATTACTGACATCTTGGACGATGTAATTTCAATTTCCATTAATTCTTTATAGTATGGTCTTGAAACCCAATATATGGTTAAACCAGATAATAATATATTTATTTTATCTTGATTAATGTTTTGTAATCTTTACATGTTTGTAATATGGAATAAAAATACAAAACAAGTTTATTTAGCACAAAACTTCTTAGCCAAATTCAAGTGTTTATCTTTAACTCATCGAATGGGTCATCACCATGGTATATAACCAGAATCACTATAAGATCATTTATGTATCTTAAATTTCATTTATAATGTATATTAACAATTCTGGATGTTTATCCATATTTCAAACCAACTTCCATTCATGAATACAAGTAAACAAAGCATGAAACCAAGTAAGAAAATGCTTCCAAAACAATAAAATTGAATCTCTTAAATACATCAAAAAATACATTAATGAACTAAATAATGTTATACCATATCAATTAGATATAAAAAAAAGGTTCTAGAATTATGAATTAATAATCCTAATTTGTTTATTCAGGTCTTTAAAAAACAAGACAAGAACACCTTCAAGCATAAGGTAAGGGATACTCTCTCTCACTTTTTTTCAAGAATATCCCCTTTGTTGTGACTAACATTGAATTGTGCACCTAATAATCTTTATGTGGTGTACCTACTGCACATTTGATATCACTTTCCGTTATAAATTATATTTCTATTCAATATCCATAATTTGATGTCATGGATATGTTTATTGTCTAAACCGTATACCATTTCACATACGGTTTATATTTGGGATGTTATTGATGAATTCGTATTCTATACTCTATACGAATATTGAAAAGGCATATTTATACTATATTTAATCATCGAATAAATAATGCTTTGGATGTAGAGGTTGGTGGGGCCCACTACATCCCCTCGATGTATCGGTAGGTCTCATGAGACAAAGCTGTTTGGCGACAGACCCTTCGAGTTTGTTTCCAAAAATCAGACGGGTTACTACCCACCCCAGTAAATCATTTTTATGGTATTATGGTTTCATGTGCCAGATACATGACGTAAAATTAATAATCATTATATTTATTCATTATCATTTATTGTGATAATCTTTGATGTTTTCACTAGGAAAAAATCTATGGATACAATTTCATTTTCAGTTGATTAATGGCATTAGTTTTTCATACATTCACTATGCCATATTTACTATGTCAGTTTGGCTATGTTTCACTTATCATTTTATTCATGATTCCTCTATATATATGACCCTTAATGAGCATAGGATCTAACACCTTTCATTTTCTACCATAAACAGGTGAGGAAGAGGAGTTTATCTATTGAGTTCCTGTGGATGCAGTTTTTAGTTTTTGACATGTCTTGTATTTTGTAACCATTTCCAATGTTATTTGTGTTAAATATAAGTATCTGGTTTCTTCAAGACCACTAAATTGATCTTTCCTTCAGGATTTTCATTCCTTATCTCCATTCCAATATCACAAGTAATGCACCAGATCCAGCCTAGTGGGGACGGGGTGTTACACCAGTTACCCAGATTCGGTGCATTATTACAAAACATTGGCATGATACATGGAAATTATGTCCCTAAGGACCGATCAGTTTAGTAGCCCTGGAATTACAAGATACAAAAATATGTTTTTTATTACATCATTAAATAAAAACAACAACATAATCTTGTCCCCTTTTAACACACTTATCCCTTAGACTATCCATGCAGGAAAGTCATAATATACTTCTTCGCATCCTTGGAAAAATAAAACATAGAAAGGGGTGAGCTCAAATGCTCAGTAAGGATAACAATATAGTGGAATCATTCATAAATAAGAATAAAAATTTAATATAATGTATTAGACTAAAACAAAATAATTATAAACTTGAAATTCAACATAATATGAAAAAGATAAAATCATATAATGCAATTAACTTATTCACATGGATATTATACTAGTTGAATAATCACATGCAATATCAATAGCCACATTCATAATGATGGAATGCATAATTCCAGACATCATAACCACATAGTCAAGTCCTTGTGCGAAGACTACAAAATATGATTTTTTTTCAAGGCCTTGTGCCAACACCCTAGTTTGTCTCATGAGACCTATTGAGGCATTGAGGAGCTATAGCAGGCTCCACCCATCACTTAGTAAGTCCAATGAATTCCCCATATGAAAAGGTTTAAACCTAACATAAACATTCGTATTAAAACTAGAATACGAAATGTCAATAATTTATCTATAAACCATGAATGGTATGAAATAACACATCCACATTCAGGAATATCACCAAACCATAACTATAATAAGGAACATTTTTATTATAATTAATCAACTTCAAACATGTTTTAAATCCATCAATGGATGTTGACATAGATGAAATCAAAACACTTTGTGTGAAATTTATCTTTCTTTTTTTGATATAATTTAAAGGTAACATAATCATAAAAGAAAAACTTTATTTTGAAAATATTTTATAAGCTATTAAGGAAATCTTCGACAATGTTATAATGACATAAAATAGCCACACCCGCCGTATAACTTAAAAAAACATTCTTAACTTAATTTTGTTGAAAAGGTCATAAAGTACCTTGTTTGTAAAACGATAGAATGATTCCAATATAAAAATCATATATAAAAGTAAAATATGGGTATAAATGAATTTAACCCATTTTCCTGTAAATAATAATTTTTTTTGAAATAAATTTTTAGAATCATGGATGTGGATGATGAAGAAGTCCTAATAGATACTTACGTAAAAACAACCTCGTATAATAAAGAGATTGTGAATTTAACACTTAAATTGTACTTTTCCATGGTCGAGGGTATGTTCACTACTTGTATAATAGTTAAATAATTGTTATTAAATTATACATGAACCATATACATAATTATGATATCATATATCATCTTCTAATAATTCTTTGTTACTAATATTTTTGTATTACTATTGTTTTGGGTGTTAACTGATTCATGTTACTTTATATTGTTTGTTATGTGAGTCTTTTTTATTATGGATGTGATGTATCTTATTCAAATATAGTATTATATCATGTCATTAAACATTATTTTTAATCATAATATGAAAATTAGTCCTTAATGGTTACTTTGGGGAATGAATCTCATCGTGTTCGTGGAGACGGTAATCTATATGAACACACGAGCGACAATATCATTCTTTTGATATTAAAATAGTAATTAAATAAATGGTATATCATATATACAGAATCATTATAGAGTTATATTTTTTATTTACATATACTTTAAATAATTAGTATACCCTTCCAAAAATAAGGTATTTAATAACAACTACACCACAACAGAGAGACGGTAAGCCGTACATATGCACGTATGGTGACTTTTTCATTCATATGATGGATAGAATAATGAATATTGTTGTACCATTATTATAATAATATAACAGAATATAGAATATAATGGAGTTATTATTTTATAATTGAAACAACAGAGAAAGATGAAGTGGAAGAAGAAAAGAACTTGTAAGAGGTGATGAAATATTTACCTCTTCTTCAGGTTGTTTCTTCTGATTTGATCAAAATGGATCCATAGATTTAATTTATTAATAAATTAATGCCTCTGGGATGAAGGGATGACAATGGATAGTATATTTGGGAAGGTTTTTTCTGGGAAAAATGGCTTTTAATGTGTGGATTTGAGAGAAGTGGAATTTCCCTTTTATAAGAGGGGTGAGGGGCACCGGGGGAAAAGATTGAAATATTATTTTATAATAAAACTATTTCCAGTTTTTAATGGCTCTAAAATAATTTATTTCTATTTTAAAGTGGTTATTTTTCGAAAACCACTCAACTAATAGGTTATTGAAAGGTTTGGGTCACTATATTAACCTTATCTTTTAGATTTAACTGTTAGTTAAATAGTTTGACATTACCATGTCCCTTTGTATTTTTATATTATATGGTTACTAAACATACTAGAAACTCCCAAGAGAACCAAAAGTGGTTCATTAATGACATATATAATATTATTTATGTTCTTTGGACGATCCTTACATTTTTTTGAATAGAATATCAATTTATAATATAATATTTTTTTAATAACTCTTTTATGTCAATTTTGAAACTATATGGTATTTGGTTTTTTTAAAATTGATAATAAAAATATATATTAGAAAAAATACATTTAATAAACTCTAACATGTCATATTAACATATAAAATTAGAATAATTAATTATAAGTCTAAAATTAGATTTATTTGGATATTTATAATATCAATTATTTCAATATTGCATTACTAAGGTAATTACTGCATCATCATTGTGTCATAAATAAATTAAATTATTTATTGTATAAAAATTATAAATAAAATTCCATTATATAGGAAATATTTTTATCTTTCTGATGAATATTTATAGTCATATTTATCTTATGTATAACCCTATATTAAAAATGTTTTAGTTATGAATCCTTGAATTTTACACTTTTAACTCCTATTTAAATTAAATAATAATAAATGTCCTAATCTAATACAAGTGGAGAAAACGAGATAATATTTTATTCATAATGTTTTTTATGTCGAAATACACTTATCCAATAGAATTACGACATGTGTTACTGTAATTATAATATCATTTTTACCCTTAATTACCCAATTTACTTTTAACCGTGGAAAATAAAAATCAAAAGTTACTATTCACCAAAAATTATTTTCAACTTATTGAACAACATTTTACTTACTAATATTAACCATGTATCTTGTATTTTTGAAATTTTACTCACAAAATAGGTAGAATTATGTATTAAACAAATTTGAAAATGCTCATAGGAGGTGGGTAAAAGACGGTAAAAAGTTTGATATAAATTTATATATCTAACGAAGAAGTTCGTTTTGACAAATTGAATATATAAAAGTCACAAATATTGGATTTTAAAAAGGGATCTCCATTAAAAGACTGTAAAATAGCATTTTTGAAAAATACTTCTTTTATTTGAAAAAATGAATTGGTTCTTATATTATGTCTAAGGAAGACAGAATATGGATTCTAAAATTTTATAAAGTATAGAAATTTCAAAATTCAGTTAACACTATTCATAACTGCTTTTTGAACCGCTAGTTTGGAATGTTGTGGGGCGCTAAAACTTGGTGTTGCGTTTTTCTCTAGTTATTGAATTACATTGAATAGATAACATACTATGAAAACATTGGGTGTTACATTATCTCCTCCTTCAATAAATTGTGTCCTCTCAATTTTAAATTGTTCTTCGAAAATAAAAGGCTAAAAATTGAAAATACCTTTGTGGAAGACCCACATTGGAAATTGGGTTTACAAAATTTAGTCTTAATAAGTGGGAAAGAGAAATGAAAAGTCACCACCAAATTATAAACTCAATTAAGAGAACATTGGTGGAAATTAGATACACATAATTAGAGGAAAAACATAAATATTTATAGGGAGTGATTAAGGTCATCAATCACAAACAAATGTAAAATTCCGGGCCTGAAAGCCATCAATCCATGATATTTTAAAATATCATCAGTTCAACAAAACATAAGGTATTAGGATAACACTTTTTTTTAAGATCCATTCCCTAAAGTTTAAGAAGTAATTTATTCATAGAATAAGAGGAATATATATATATACACATAACAATTATAGTATTATCCTTCTACTAAATCCTACCACAAACTCATCATTCACTCGAATAGATAATAAAATTAAAAAATATTCTATTCATCATAATCGTATTGGGTTCAAAAAATAATGAATTTAAATTTCAGTTGTCAGACTATTTTAAAAAAACTACATTACACAAACCAGGACATCACATAGGCCAGTGGTAGGTGATGCACCCTTGTCTCCCTTAAATTGGGGGTTCAAGTCTCATGGCCTTTCCAGACGCGATGGGTTGTCTCCCGACCTCCGAGTTGTCCTTTTTATAAAAATAGAAAGATAATATTACTAAATTATTTAACCTTAACAATTGTATCCAATTTTAAACTTAATCAATTCCACCCTTTATACTTATCCAAAATACATCTATCCAAACTTATAGACCATAATTTATAAAGAAGGTAAACACAATGAAGATCTTTTTTCACATAATAACCTTCATCATGTATTCTAATAAAACATAATAACACCCTGAATTTCCATAAAAAACATATCTATTACATTTATTATCCATTATTCCTTATAGAATACAAGATATATTCTTTATAAATTTTATTTTAATACTCCAAAAATGATGAAATAAACAAACCATTAATCACTTCCATGGTAGTAAATAATATCCAATATAATTTATCCAAATCAACCATCTCTTATTCCAAAATTACTACCTCGGTATCAGGAACATAATACGGTTTATCTTTCCTCCAACCATGTATTTTCCAAAATATTAAACTACTTTTTGAGTCACTTTTCAAAGAACCCTATAATCTCAAATCCTCAATGAAATAGTAATGCAATACAATTCATATTTATTTCCATAATTCATATAACTGGTATATCATCAATACAATAATGAAAAGAAATAATTTTTTAATAAAAACATAATAACACTAGTCATTCCTCTTCATCTGTGGTAGTATCATCACATGATGATTATCTAATAGCATCATTTTTGGTATACTCTGATGATTGGGAAATTGATTCATGTAGTGTCCCAACACCTTACAGATGAAGCATTTTACATTTGAAACATTTTTCTTACTCTTGCAATCACTTATATGGTGTCCTTTTTCTCCACACTTATAACAAACTACCATTTCCCTTCTAGCATTAACCAAGGTGATTCTTTCCACAGTTATCACGTATCGGAAATTACTTCTTTCCCCTCTTACATTTATCCATTTTTCTCTCTACCATCCTTTTCTTCTCATGCTTCCATTCAATGCCATAGGACTCAGATAGTTCCTTAATTATCTTATTAACACATGAACTATTTCATCATATAATGAGAATAGGTGGGAGACAATTTCCCTTCTAAATTTTGTCTTAATACCATGAATGATATGATCCTACTTGCTCTTTGGATCATACGTATTTCTGAAGTTCTCATTCCTTCAACTAGGCTCCATTTCTAAAAAATGGAATACACTATGTCAGTTTATGAATAACAATGAATAATTCAAAACTTGTAAAATTTCTAACGTAAATTGAACTGTTTATGGATATAATCCATAATCATAATTGTTTTTCATTGAGGTGGTATATACTCATAAATCATTAATATTGGTTTGTAATGAAAATGTGAATTATCATAAACATATCCCCCTGAGAGTATCGTAACCAAGAGTGCAGCAAGGCCCGTTGTCATGCCCGAGTTCCTGTTTGAGTCTAGCACAAAGTGGTGTTTTTGGGTTTGACCTCTAGGTACATCTGTGCCAGAGCCGCCTCAACTGGCTCGTATCCAGATAGAAATTTATTTATAGGAAAACTCACAAAATATCTAGATTACCAAAATTATAGGAAGTTCTTCTATACTAATCTTCAATGTCCATCTTAGTTTAATTTGATCAAATAAGAGTTTATCTAAATCTAGTGTAATGGCTCGGGGTTTTGGGGTCCACTAATTGGTGATAATCCGATGTTTGAGGCGTTCTGGGTGGTCTGGATGGTCATCCCAGCTTCTCAGTGAAGATTAAGACTCCTAACAGTTTCTCGGCCTACCGGTGGCCTCAGCCTACCCGTTACTGGTATCTCGGCATACCGGTAGCCTCGGCCTATCGATTACCGGTAGCTCGGCTTACTGGTAGCTCGGCCTACAGTTTACGGATAGCTCAGCGTACCGGTAGCTTGGCATATCGGTAGCTCGGCCTACCGGTGGCCTCGGCCTACCGGTGGCCTCAGCCTACCGGTCGCTCAGCCTATAGGTGGCCTCTGCCTACCTGTAGCTCTACCTACCGGTGGCCTCAGCATACTGGTAGCTCATCCTACCGGTTGCTCGGCCTACTGGTAGCTCGGCATACCGGTAGCTCGGCCAACTGATAGATTGGCCTATCAGTAGCCTCAACCTACCAGTAGCTCGGCATACCGGTGGCCTCGGCCTAACGGTATCTTGGTCTACCGGTAGACCTAGCCTATCGGTGACCACCATGGTTTTCCAGTAGAGCCTTCTTTTGCGCGAATTGGGTTTTAAACCTTGTTTTTACCCCATTAAACCAATTTTAAATCCCATTAATGGAATTTAATTAAATGTTTTTGTACGGTAAATCATGCGTTTTGGTCATGCCTATAACAAAATTTTCAGAAATGCAGAGGTGTGCATCGGTTTTAACTACCCCGAAGGGCGGGGACCTTTTAAGTTGGACGTGTAGGGTGTCCTAGCCATGTGGTCAACCCACAATCCCGCTTCTTCCGCGGTTTCGTGTTTCTCGCTCCATATCTTAACCATCCTGGGAATGCTGTATCTGAGTACTTATAACCTAAAGGCTTCTCCTCTCCCCAAGTTTCTTGTTTCTATCACCCTATGCTCAGAGTGCCCTTCCTCCCGATGAGTTGTACCCCTATTGCGGTGTTTTCCTTGATTGTATTCCGTGGAACTCCTACTACTCTTGATTTCAAGTTTCTACGCGAGGAATTAACATCGATCCTTGATCAATAAAGTAGATATTTTATCCTTAGTCTCTCTTTTCTGTGCATCATGCGGGGTGGGTATGCTTTTTCCTCTGGGTAAATTGATGTAACCAAACTTAATGAAGATAATGAACGGACCATTAAAGAAGGAAAGGGGGTGTGATCGATGTTCTGCTGTACTCTGCTATGTTGATATGTGTTGTGAATTATACGGGCCTATGCTCACAAAGAATCATGGTTGTTGGTGGTCTTACTCTTTGCACTAATGAACCTCAATGCTCTTGGATGTTTAAATAAACGTAACATCAAATTGTTTAATTACTCATACTCGGTTAACTAAATTGAAAGCACCAGGATCAACCCTTTTATGTGAAAACTCTGCTTAAAGTCCAGTGGGATTGAAACCATGGATTGTGTTAAATATTTTAAATCTGAAAATACCTGCATGGTCCTGCTTTGTGTTGATGGTTAGGGTATGGTTGTTTTCTTTCACATGATTTGTTTGCTGGGGTGATATGGGTGGGTATGGGATCCCTTGTTGTTATACTTTCGCCGATTGTGAAGCTAAGGCTGTGTGGATGCTCTGCTGTGACACGAATTTGGGTGGGATCCTTTGTTGATGATAAACCATTGGCTCCTGGATTTTTGGGGACAAGGGTCTGTGAATTGGGGTTTTTTTCCAATACTTTGAGGGATCTCACTTGATCCCTAGTTGTTGTGACTTAACATGGGAACCGGGTGTGAATGCTTAAATTACCTAATGGGTTTCCTTCCTGCTTCTGGTTGTCTCATCTGTGATTGTTCCTGTTAGTTGCCTAGTAGAGAAGGGAAAAACTCTTACTGAACTGTTATGAATGATAACTTGAACAGGGAAACTGGGAACTGTTTGTTGTGTGCCATTTTCTGAGGCAGCAATGCTTGTGGAGCTGCTTGTATCTGTTTGAGGAGCAATAGGTTGGGTTGTGTGTTGATATATATATATATGTGTGTGTGTGTGTGTGTGTGTGTGTGTAACTGTATGTTCTGTGTTTAGTCGCACCCCACCCATGTTGGGCACTTTGTGTCTGACACACCATTTTAGGGGTAAGGGTGTTTCCCCCTAGTTACTCTCCTTCCTGCTCCCTCTTCCCACAGTTGTGATGGCTGGAGGAGACCTTACACCGAAGATTATTCGGGTAGGTTTCGTTTGGTGTGTTGTTAGCCCACGAATCATCG
The DNA here is from genome assembly GCA_963277665.1 of Viscum album. Classification (NCBI taxonomy): domain Eukaryota; kingdom Viridiplantae; phylum Streptophyta; class Magnoliopsida; order Santalales; family Viscaceae; genus Viscum; species Viscum album. The sequence goes on along the minus strand of OY728167.1, from coordinate 227,765,200 downwards.
GGAAGGTTTGTTTTCCTAGGTGTGTTCGGGATGAGGCCCTGGTGTGTGTGGGCAGGGATGGATGTTTGTGAGGCCCAGGTGTGTGTGGGAAGGGATGTGTGGTTGTGAGGCCCAGGTGTGTGCGGGTAGGGAAGTGGATGGTTGTGATGCCCAGGTGTGTGCAGGTAGGAAGAGCTTGGTATCATGAGGACATTTTCCGTTAGTGATTAGTAGATAGCTAGAGGGGGAAATGGTGGTGTGTAGTGCCCAAATGTTTTGTTTCTTACTATTAACTTACTACTTGTGTTATTTGGTGAGCATGGAAAGTGAGGTGGGATGTATAGATTCCTTAATAGATGTTGTTTCTTCTGCTTCTCACGAGACATTAGGACATCACCCCACTTGTGCAAGAGAGATTAAGGTTTTCCTATAGAGTATACATTGTATGCTCACCCTATGTTTACTTTCAGGTTTCTAGGAGGGCTTCAGAGGAAGTACGGGGCCTTACTATTCTGGACATTGGAGTTCCTGTTGGTCGCTATTGGATTCTGATTATCCTTTTTCCTTTCTTGATGGGTATTGTACTTTGGAGTCCTTGTACTTTGTTCTGTTTTATTTATTATTAAAACATGAATGTAGTTTGGTTTTTACCTTGAGTTTTCTATACTTGGTGGTGTTTGGTGTTGACTCATTCTTTCTCCCTATCATGGTTAACAAAAAATGGGTAATGCCTCCCATATTGTGAAAATGTTATACCCTTGGTGCTAGTTGCCACTTCAGGGCCTACTGGAGGTGGGACTCGGGGTTTATTATCTCTCCTTCAACTTAAAGAAGGAAGGGCTTGGCAGTATGTTGTCCCTTCCCTCCTTTCGATGAAGGCAGGTCCTAACATCTAGTTTCCATGGTTTGTACTAAACTTCCTATGATACCAACTATGACACCATGACCCCAGTTACCCAGAGTCGGTGCATTATTACATAACATTATATTGATACATGGAAATCATATCCCAAATGACTGATCAGTTTAGCATCCATGGAAGTACTATATACATACATAAGTTTTACCTTACATCATGAAATAAAAACAAAAACAACATCTATCCCCTTTGAACATGCATATCCTTAGGAATATCCCTGTAGGTCAGTCAAAATAAACTTATTCGCATCCTAGGAAAAATAATACATAGAAAGGGGTGAGCTTAGCTGATCAGTAAGGATAACAATATAGAATAAAAATTTGTAAATAACCTAAAAATTTAAGGCAATGTATAAGGCTAAAATAAAACCCATTTAAACATGATCTTCACATAATATGGAAAATATAAAATCAAATAATTATATTTACTTATTCACATGGATATTCTACTGGTAGAATAATCACTTGTAGTATCAATATCCACTTTCATAATAATAGAATGCGTAATTCCAGACTTCATAACCACATAGTCAAGGCCTTACGCCCAGACTAAAAAATAATATTTTTTTATTGCCTTGTGACAAGATAGTAGTTTGTCTAATGAGACATACCAATGCATCAGGGAGCTATAGTGGGCACCACCCATCACTTACTATGTCTAATTATTTTCCCATATGAAAATGATTGTACATAACATAAAGATTTGTATTAAAAATAGCGTACAAATGTCAATATATTATCCATAAACCATGAATGGTATAAAATAACACATCCACAGTCAAGAATATCACAAAACCATCAATATAATATGAATGATTTTTATCATAATAAATCAACTTCAAAGAAGTTTAAAATCCATCAAAAGATGTTGACATAGATGAAATCAAAACTATTTGAGAGAAATTTCTCTTTCTTTTTATAAAATCATTTAAATATAAAATATTTATAAAAGAAAACATTTAATTTTAAAATATTCTTATAATATTTTAAGGGAAGCTTTGACGATGTTATAATGGGGTAAAATGGTCACACCCACCGTATATGTTAAAAAAAATTCTTACCTTAATTTTGTTGAAAAGGTCTTAAAGTACCGTGTTTGGAAAATGACTGAAATATTTCTTTATAAAAATCTCATAAAATGACAAATAAGGTATAAATGACTTCAACCAATTATATATTAAATAATTAAATTTTCATGAAATTCATTTTTAGAAACATGGATGTGGATGACCTAGATGTCCCAGTAAATACTTATTTAAAAACAACCTCGGATAATAAAGAGATTGTGTAATTAACCCTTACTTTGTAATTTTCCTTGGTTGAGGGTAAGTTGACCTCCTGTATAATAGTTAAATAATTTTTACTAAATTAAACAAGAAAAATATACATAATTATGATATCATATATGATCTTCTTATAATTGTTTGTTAATAATATTTTAGTTTTATCGTCGTTTTAGGTGTTCACTGATTCATGTTCCTTTATATTTATTGTCAACTTAGTAATGTTTGTTATGGATGGGATGTATCCTATTTATATAGAGAATAATATCAAGTCTTTAAACATTATTTTTAATCATCAATTGAATATTAGTCTAGAATGGTTATGATGGGAAATTAATCTCATCGCGTTCGTGGAGACGGTAATCCGTACGTACGCACGAGCAACAATATCATTATATTGATAGTCAAATAGTATTTAAATAGATGGTATATCATATATAAATAATCATTAACATGTTATATCTATTATTTACATCAATTATTAATCATTATTATACCCATCCAAAAATAATGTATTAAATAACAACTACACCACGACATGGAGATGGAAAGTCAGACGTACACAGGTATAGTGACTTTGTCCTTCATATGATGGATAGAATAACGGATATTGTTGTACCATTTTTATAATAATGTCATGGTACATAGAAGATACTATTTTGTTAGACCCTCCCTGATATTGTAGTTTTCATAATCAAAAATAATGTCAATATACAGATTCTACTCTTTAATGAAATTTTAATGTCTCTATGAGAATCAATTATGTCATACAACAACATATACTTTAACATGTAAATTTCTTATAAGTCATTAATCAATATGTTTACAAGAGTATTTTTAGATATACTTTGGTTAACAATTCATCATGAAATGGTATGTGCAAGACAGACTCTTCACAATCTATCCTGGATTCCAAAAACCAAAGTTTGACAAACCGAAACCGAAGATGACACATCGAAACCGAAGATGACACACCAAAATCGAAGATGACACAAAAAAATAGAAGTACAACAGACTGATGTTATCAGACCAAAGTGTGACACAATGAAACCGAAGTATGACAGACTGATGTCATCAGACCTAAGTTGTCACACCAATGTTTGACAGACCAAAGTTGTCACACCGAAGCTCAACAGACCGAAGCTTGATAGACCAAAGTCGACAAACCTACGATAACACACCGAAGATGAATCATCGATTGTTATAAATAACTATATTGAGTTTATCAATTAAAATTTATTTCTAACGGTCATATTTAAACAAATTAATGTTTTTGATATTCTTTTTATGTTGTCTTTTAGACAATCTGTAGATAGTACGAGGTACATGCATGTGCGAAGATCTTCATACCTAGAGGATCCTAGAGTATAAAAGGTCCTCAATTGACTTTATGAAAAATATAGAACATGAAGAATTTTTCACGCTGAGATAGTGACTGTGCAAATATGAAAAGATAGAGAATCTAAGGGCTTGAGATTACAAGAAGATTGTTCCAGGAAACATTTTTCAAAAACAGCTCAGGGTACATCGAGAACATAAAGAGCTGAACCTTTTCACTACTTGAAGATGGACTACATAAACTATGATACACTATTTTGAAGAAAACTTTTAGAAGAGGACAAAAATACCATTTTATCAACATCCATTGAGTCCAGATCATTACTTCCCAACAGAAAATTATTTTTTAAATCTATTCTCTTTTTTAACTCTTTTGTGTTTTAGTTTCACTTGTTGAGCGGTGTGTATATTTTTTTTGAATCACACACATTTTATCCTTAGCATATCTGGAGGATATCAAACTATCCACATACTCAATAACTTATTATATTAGTATCCCACGTAGAACTGTGGAAGAGATCATGTGTGATCTGTTTATTTTAATTTCCCACGAATAACTGTGGAAGAGGACAAGTGTGACCTGGATAGCTGAGTGTGATGTTGTGAACCCCGATCCAGGGTGTGGATAAAAATTTTATTAATATAAATAGCTTGGTAGTAGGTGATCACCAAGTAGAGGGGACTAAGTCTTTGCTTGAGACTGAACTTCTTGTTTTATCTGATGTGTTGATTATCTTATCTTAGTTATGTGATATGTATTCTCTACATTAAGATAACATGAATGTTGATAGTTAGTTTAGCAAGTGTTTACATTTTTTTTGCATTAGTAGGTTTTATTCAAAAGTTTTGTTAATTGAAAGGTTATTAAAACTAAGAACTAATCAATCTTTAGAGAATCAAACTGAACCTTCAAGATATTTTTAAATTCACTACAAACTGACATTGTGTTTATTTTTATTGGAGGATTTTATTTTGTAAAGAATAATTTTAACATAAATTTTTATAGATACTCAATTAACCCCCCGCTTGAGACATATACTCCACCAACATTTGGAATCAATGAAATTTTAATGTTACAATTAGTTTTTAAAATAGTATCATCTCTGATTATAGTTGTGTTTCAAAGATCATCAAATTTATGTTATTTAAAATTTTTTATCTCTTTGAAATTATTTTACAACCGGTAGCATGGGAAATAGACTAGAAGGGGATTCTACTAATATACCAACTTTCTTCAATGGAACTTACTATCCTCAGTGGAAACTTAAAATGAAGATACATCTCGAATGCATGGGCTTTGAAATCTGGACTTCTGTTGAATGTAAATATACAATACCTTAAACAACTAGAAGCACTTGGGATGAACCTACCAAATCTACTTATAATAATAATTGTAAATCAATTAATTATTTGTACTAAGCCTTAGGGGATGACTAATTTAACCGTATTTTTTTTTGTAAAATTGCATATGAAATTTGGGACACTTTATCTATCTCTCATGAGGGAACAAATAATGTTAAGGAAATGAGATTAAATACATAAAAAATTAAATATGATAATTTTAAAATGATGTCTAATGAACATATTTATGACATGTATCTCAGGTTGAATGAAAATGTTAACACTATGAGCTCACTAGGAAAATCTATTCCAGCAAAGGATAAAATTATGAGACTGCTCAGATGTCTTCCAGAAAGATGAAGAGGCACAACCATTTCAATTAGAAAATCTTGTGAAATAATTTCACTACCTGTTAATGAGCTAATTGGAAAGTTGATGATGTATGACGAAGAGAAAAAGGTAAAAAAAGAGGAAGATGATGAATATAAGAAAAAGTCAGTAGCATTCAAGACTACTACCTTAAAGAGAAAAGACAAAGAGAAAATTCACATACCTGTCGAAATATCAATGAGTGAAGATTCAGATTTTGATAGTGATGAGGAGATGGATCAGATATCTAATTGATTCAACTCAATCTTTAGGAATAAGAAATTTTTTAGAAATGAAAATTACCATGGTAATTATGACCAACGAGTTAATTGGATGAATTATTGGATGGAAACAGATAAAAATGATGAGATAGTCTGTTATGAATGTAAAAAGAAAGGACATGATAAGGCTAACTTTACAAAACTAATGTTTAAGAATAAGTATGGTTATAATGAAAAAAAATAAATCTATGAAGGCGACATGGAGTGCTTCAGAAAATAGCACAAGACGGTCTGAGGCTTCTGATTCTGAAAAGAATCATGCAAACATGTGTTTCATGACAGAAACATTTGAGGTAACTTTCCCCCTATGTTGAATGATTAATATTCTGGGAGTGAAAATAATGATGATAATATGTCTAAATCCAAATTATTTTAATACTGTAATATGTTAAAGGATACCTGTAATTAGCAGAATGATAAGTAAAAATCATTAAAAAAGAAGTATTCTTTGACTAATATTGTTAAATATGACCTTAGTATAGAAAACGAAAAGAATGACCGACGGTTAAGGGAGAATAATGAACTTAAATTGTCAAATGAGAAAATTATAAAATATTTAGAGAAGTTCACAAATGGAAAGAATACATTAACTCAAATTCTTGGGAAACAAGTTGCACCAAAATATACAACTAGTCTAGGAAATCATCTAGGTCAAATGAATTTATCTAAATCGCATTTTATTTCCAAATTTGGAAAATCTGATACTATTTTCAAACAATAAAATTGTACTGCAAAATCCAGTCCCTCAATTTATTTTACTATATCTAATTACACAGGGGAAAATAAAGTGTATTTTTCAAATACTTTATAATATGAATATAGGAAACCCAGAAGACAGTTGTGGGTTCCTAATGCTTTTATTACTAATGATTGTGGACCCAGAAAAATATGGGTACCAAAATCATTTCTTGGTTAAACTATTTTTGTAGATGAACTACCTAAAGAGTTCATGTAAAAAGATATGGTACTTGGACAGTGTATTTTAAAGGCATGTGACAGGGGATTTCTCAAGCTTTATAAGTCTTATCAAGAAAGATGGAAGAAATTTCACATTCGGTGACAATGGTAAATGAAAAATCATCGGCCTTGGCCATATTGGTAACCCTAACTCTATTTCAATTTCGAATGTATTATATGTTGATGGGATGATGTATAACCTTCTCAGCATATATCAATTGTGTGACGATGGATTTAATGTTGAATTTAAATATGATTCAATCCATGTTTTTTATGCCAAAAATAATTTGGTTTTTATTTCTTTTAGAAATGATAATGTATATGATATAAATTTAGACACACTAGCCTCACAGAATGTTTATGGTCTAAATTCCTATCACAAAGCATCTTGGATCTATCATAGAAGACTAGGACATTGTAATATACACTCTCTTAGGAAGTTAACTATAAAAGAGTTAGTTAAGTATTTACCCAAATTAGAGTTTCCAGGTAATAATATATGTAATCATCGTCAAAAAGCAAAGCAACATAAAATCTCATTCAAAAAAAAGAAAGAAGTAACTACTTCACAGCCCCCCTAGTTGGTTGATATGGACTTTCTTGGACCATCTAGAGTTTTGAGTCTCAATGGGAAGCACTATGTTTATGTTCTTGTAGATGATTTCTCTAAGTATACTTGGAGGTTTTTCATGGATCATAAGAGTTAATATTGTTATCACTTTACCAAGTATACTAGAACTATAGAACATCTATGTGGACATAAGATTAAATAATTAAGAAGTGATCATGGTCGTGGGTTTGAGAATCTTGATTTTGAAGCATTCTGCTCAAAAAATGGCTATAATTATATCATCTATGGACCTAGAACACCTCAACAGAATAGTGTGGCAGAAATATGGAATAGAACCATACAAGAAATTTCCCGAACTATGATCAATGAATATGATCTACCAATCAATTTTTGGGCTGAAGCGGTTAATACAGGTTTCTACATAATTAACAGAGTCTTAATTAAACCCATTCTTAAGAAAACTAATTACGAGTTGTGGAATAAAAAGAAAACAAAAGTAGGTTATTTTAATGTGTTTGGATGTAAAGTTTATATCCTGAATACTAACGATAATTTAGGTAATTTTTCCTCAAAAATTGATGAAGGAATGTTTCATGGATATTCTATATCAGGTAAATCCTATAGATTCTTTAACTAGAAGACCCAATGTGTGGAGGAATATGTACACATCATGTTTGATGAATAATATCCACATGAGCCCAAGATCCCACAAGAAAATATTGAAGAGAATATGTCTAATCTGGACATTAATGATAAAATCACAAATCCTCATGTAAAGGAATCTGTGAAAATATCCAGTTCTGAAATTCCTTCTCACTTTAACCATAGTGAACCAGATCAATCTAACCAACTTGAAATATCAAGTCCTACCTTCTCTAGACTAACCAGAACCCTTAATAATCATCCCTTAGAATTTGTTTTTGGAGATTTAGATAGAGGAACAAAAACCAATGCTTCATTGAGAAACCAGGTCGAACATCAAGCTTTATTATCATTGCTTGAACCTAAAAATATCATTGATGATATGAATGATGAATTTTTAGTAATTTAAATGAAATATGAACTTAATCAGTGTGAAAAAAAAATGTTTCAAAACTTACAGATAGACCTATGGATAATTTGAAAATTGGAACCAAATGGGTGTCTAGAAATAATATAGATGAAAGTGGAAATATAGTTAGAAATAAAGCTATACTAGTTGCACAAGGATATAATTAGGAAGAAGGAATTGATTATGAAGAGACCTTTTCACCATTGGCTAGACATGAGGAAATTAGGATCTTACTTGCCTATGCAGCACACCTAGATTTCAAACATTGACAAATGGATGTCAAAGGTGCATTCATAAATGATTATATAACTTAGGGTGTTTTTGTTGAACAACCCCCATTTTTTACAAATCCACATTTTCCAAATCATGTGTTCAAATTATCAAAAGCTTTATATGGTTTGAAACTAGCTCCATGAGCTTGGTATGAAAGGTTGAGTATTTTCTTTTTTTTCTAATGGTATTATAAAAGGACTTGTAGATCCCACTTTATTTATAAAAAAATTTCAAAAGAAGTTATAATAGCCCAAATATTTGTAGATTATATTATTTTTTGGATCTTCTAAAAATAATTTATGTAATGACTTTTCAAAAAAAATGAAAAGTGAGTTTGAAATGATTTTAATGGGTGAACTGAAATATTTTCTTGGATTTCAAATATTTTAAAATAAAGAAGGTACTATTCTAAATCAATGCAAATATACAAAAGATCTTTTGAAAGATATGTCTTTGACAATATTAAGAGTAGTGAAACTCCTATGAGTTCTACATGTATGTTATATCTTGATGAAAGTGGAAAATCAGTTGATCAAATGGCTTACAGAGGAATGATTGGGAGTTTGATGTACTTAATTGCAATTAGGCCGGATATTATGTTCAGTGTGTGTATGTGTGTGAGATTTCAAGCAAACACAAAAGAGTCACACCTAAATAGTGCTAAAATAATTTTCAAATACCTCAATTATACAACAAATTTAGGATTTTTTTTACCCTAAAGGAAAACCATTTGATTTTAATTATCTATTCAGATACTGATTTTGGTGGATGTAAATTAAATAGAAAGAGTACCTATGGAACCTTTCAGTTTTTTGGAAAGTCACTAATATCATGGTGTAGTAAAAAGAAAAACACAGTTGTGTTATCAACTTCGGATGCATAGTACATTGATGTTGGTAGTTGTTGGGCACTAATTTTGTGGCTGAAAAACACCTTATTAGATTATGGATTTCAATTCAGACATATCACCATAAATTGTGACAACACAAGTGCTATTAATATTTCTAAGAATCCAATTTCTCATTCTAGAATAAAACATATTGATGTTGGACATCACTTTTTGAGATATCTTTATCAAAAATGAGATATAAATCTTGAGTTTATTAAGACTGAAAATCATCTTGCTGATATATTTACTAAACCCTTAAATTCTAAGAGAATGAATTACATCAGACATGAATTAGGAAAGACAAATCAGTAACCGATTTTTATAAAATCGATCTTTATAAAACCGATCTTTATGAAACCAATCTATATAAAACCGATCATTATGAAATTGATCTTTATAAAACTGATCATTATAAAACCGATTTTTGTAAAACCGATCTTTGTAAAACCATTTTTTGTGAAACTGGTTTTTGTAAAATCGATATTTATGAAACAAATCATTATGAAACTGATCTATATGAAATCAATATTTATGAAACTGATATTTGAGAAACTGATTTTTGTGAAACTGATTGTTGTGAAAAAAATCTTCTTGGAACCGATCCTTTGACAACGATATACTTAAGGGCTGTTTCTGTAAATACAATATGATTTATGTGAAATGGCGCTATTTTATTTCTTTTGACTTACCACATTTAAAATTTATGTTTTCTTATTTACAATCCATAAATGATATATTATGTCCAATCCATCCAAACAATTCACCTTCCCCATGTCCATAAGTCCCCTAAATTTAGTCACTCTCTCTCTCTTGACTCTAAAACCTCTCGAAACTGCTAAGATCTGCAGCTCTGCCATGGAAACAACTAAGCATGCAATGAAAGAGCCTCGAAAATCATCTCCTTCTAAGTGATAGAAGGGTGAATCCTATGGGACTTGGATCCCAAGACTAGAAAGTCAGGGTGTTACAGCTGAAAAGGAAGTGCCTATTGAGTGGATTTTGAAAAAAAAATCCATTCTGCTAAAGGTACTGGAATCACAAGGATGGCTCAGTTGGTTTATCAACAATGAAAGACCCTAATATCCCCAGAGTGTGCACAAATTTTATCAGAATTTATGTATATCATTGTATGAATCCAAGGCATCAAAGATGATGTCTATTGTTAAGGGAATAGAAGTGGATTTCTCTTCCAATGATTGAGCTGAATTCCTAGAGCTACCTCATGAAGGTGTCTATGCTGACTATCTTGGTAATATTCCACCTTCATCAAAAAAAAATTCATATGAAGATTCTCTAAAGGAGATTACAAGAAATTAAGAATCAAGGAGAATAGTAGAAAATGAATTTGAAGGAGAAGTACGATTTCCTTTTAAGTTCATTCAACATCAAAGCTGCCATAGGAAGAGAGATTTCTCAACGGTAAAATATTTGGATGTCTTCATGATATTTTTGTTGAAACATTGAATAAATGTGAATCTGTGCAGATATCTCATGGTACATATTTTTGATTTGATTAAACCATCTATGAAGGAATCCTTTTTATACAATCTAAGAATGATTTCTTCCATGCTGAAGAAATTAGACTCTGCAGAAGATTGCAATGAAATGACAACTACATGTAGTGGTTTTTTTCTTCAAGAAGAAATTTGTAAAAGAATGAAAATATTCATGAACCCATGGAAGAGTTTTTGGGTAGGATATGAAGAAAGGTTCTATGAGTAGTTCAATCCGATTGACCATCTTTCTAGACTAAAGGACCGAGTTGATCCATGTCTCAAACCTGGGGAAGTTCCTATCTTTTCTAATAAGGAAGCTGAGGCTGAAGTGCCTTGGGAATAAGGGTCTACTTTTGATGACATGAGTGATCCTGATATTGGTGAGAGTCCCAAGAATATGACTTATGGACCTGCTAGTCCACATATCAAATTTAATTCAATAGAAACTATTCTAGGTTATGAAGAAGAAGAAGAAAGTGATGTTACTCGAGTAGAAGGTTATGTTACCATATCAGATGGGGAATATGATTATAATGATGATGATGGAAGAAGTGATGAGCATGTGAGTGACTCTCTGAAAGTGGGAAAAAATTTGGTTGATAGATCCAGTGAGGAATCTGTTCATGGAGATGACGATGGAATAGAACATGCTGATCAACCAGCTGATGATCAGAGAGATGCTAAACATGTGGTCCGAACACTCCATCCCATTGCTGAAAATCAAGAGATCATTCAAAAATTGAATGATATTATGGGTGCTTGAAATGAAAAATAAAATTTAGTTCTTGTGCCTCAAATTGAGGAAGTACCTGGTAAAGCTGATGAAGCTGGAGCTCAGGTAGAACTTGAAGTTCAGCTGGTTTTTATTCCTAGACTAGGTGTTATGGACCCAGACCAAGATGAAGAAATTGGTGATCATGATGTTATTCATGAGCCTCAAGGAAGAAGGGTAAGAATTGATATTTTTGATCCAAGATATTGGACTTGTGCTAGAGAGTGGAATAGTAATCCAAGATATATTCTTTTTGTCTTAGAATGTGATTCAGATGAGGAGATGGCACCTCAACTTCTTGTTCCACAAGTCCATGGTGACCCAGAGCCTGCTGCTCCCATTCCAACAGTTTCATCTCCACCAGTAAACCAATTTTCTCAGTCAGAGCCTATTGACAATGTCACTAAGGCTGATTTGGAAATGTTTAAGAATGAGATATGTGAGTATGTGCTAGATTTAGTGGGATCTAGAAATTTATCCTCCACCTCAATAAGTATCTCGGATGCTGATGCAGGAAAAATTGTAAGAATTGTGATTCAGAAGATTCAACCAAATCTTATTACTACACCAGGAACTATTATTAGACACAACAATATGATGAGAGAAGAAGTAAGAAAGATGAGCAAGGAGTTTAATTCCTTAACCTCTGACTTCAAGACCTCCTTCAGTGGTGTTCTATAAATTCATATGATCTTTTTATCCCATCTACTCAGTATTGATTTGAAAAATTGGAATATAGAACATCTAAAAATATTTACTAGCCTATCTAGTTCCAGGAGTGGATGAAGTGATGTTGCTGACTTAGAGTCTCTCAACACTGTGATGAGAGAGGAGATTCAAAAACATCAGATTTCTTCAGATAAGTAAACTCTTGAAAAGGTACATCAGAATACAGATCTTGTATACAATATGGCCAGACACAGCACCAATGAAGCCTCTACATCTTAGAAGGAAATTTTGGAAAAAGTGGATAAGTATTTCAAAAATATATATACCAAGCATGACCTCATAAATAGTTTCATGTTTCTGGCAGAAAATCTTCGAATTCCCCCAGTCACAGAAACTATCAAAATGCAAGTTCTCCAGTTTAAAGAGTTTACACCTCTACTGAGTATGTTTATTGATAATAAGGATGACTTTGAGAAGGAAATGCATTATTTAGGAGAAATCATGAATGAATTCATCAAACTGCTCAAACCATATCTGCATGTTCAGGAAGAGGCTATTGTGGGCCTCTAACTACCTCCATTAGTATTGCCACTCATCCTCCAGCTCTAATGACTGTCTCTAAATATATTATATAGATTCGATCGATCATTACAGAGCACTCTCCAAGTCATGTGTTGTCAGAGAAAAGGTCTACCCTTGCATCTACTGTTCCTACCATTGTTTCTCTTCCTTGTGTTGGTATCAGATCACCTCAATCCTCTGCTACTCCCAATCCTTATTCTTCATCTTTGGATCCATCAGACAAAGGAAAATCTACTCTGCCTCCAAAACCTTAGTGATGGATTTTTTCTTTTTTATAGGGATTTTCTAAATTTTTTTCTTGTACTCTTTTGATTATGAATGAAAATTATTGTTCTATCTTTCTTTTATCTTCTTTATCCTTTCTGATATTATTTATTTCATAATCCCAAAGGGGGAGAAAATAAGGATGATGAGAAAACAAGGGTGTCATATACTCTCCTTAATCCATCATGTGAGGGGGAGATTTGTTTTAAAATAAATTCTTTCAAATTCAAATATTAGTTATATTTGAAAAATATATCCGGCCATCTTTATTCTATATATTTGCATGTATTCCATAATTAATGATTATCAAAAATGGGGGGATTGTTGGACCCTCTCTGAGATTGTAGTTTTCATAATCACAAATAATTTCAACATACAGATTCTACTCTTAAATGGAATTTTTATGTCTCTATGAGATTAAATTATTTCATACAGAAAAATATACTTTAAGAAGTAAATTGATTATATTTCATGAATCAATATGGTTACAAGAGTATTTTTACATATAAATTGACTAACAATTCTTCTTGAAATGTTGTGTGCAAGACAGACTCTTCACAATCATTCCTGGATTCCCGAAACCGATGTTTGACACACAGAAACTGAAGATGATACACCAAAACCAAAGCTGACACACCAAAACCGAAGAATGATAGACCTATTTTATCAGAATGATGTATGACACACCGAAACTAAAGTACGACAGACCGATGTTATCAGACCGAATTTGTCACACTGATGTTTGACAGACTGAAGTCGTCACACCGAAGCTCGACAGACTAAAGCATGACAGAAAAAAGTTGACACACTGAGGATGACACACCGAAGATGACTGATCTATTTTTATAAATAAATGTTTTGAGTTTATCAGTTCAAATTTATTTCTGACGGTCATATTTAGAAAAATTAATGTTTTTGGCATTCTTTTAATATTATCTATAGGGAAATCTATTGAATGTATGAGGTACATGCACATCCGATGATCATCATACCTAGAGGATTCTGGAGTATAAAAGGACCTCAACTGACATTAAGAAAAACAGAGAACACGAAGCATTTTTCACGCTAAGACACTGACTGTGCAAATATGAAAAGAGAGGGAAACTAATCACTTGAGATTACAAGAAGATTTTAGCATGGAAATTTTCCCAAAAAGGGATCAGTGTACATCTAGACATTAAGGAGATGAACCTTATCACTCCTCGAAGCTGGAGTACAAAAACTGCGATAGTCTGTTTTGAAGAAAACATTCAGAAGAGGACTCAAATACCATATTCTCAACATCCATTGAGTCCAGAGCATTACGTCACAACACAGAGAGAATTCTTAACTCTATTATCATCCTTAACTCTGTTGTGTTTTAGTTTCACATTTTGTGCAGTGTGTATATTTTTTTTGAATCACACACACTGTCTTCTGAGCATAACTGGAAGATATCAAACTATCTTCATACTAAATCACATCTTATATTAGTATCCCATGTTGAACTATAGAAGAGATCCTGTGTGATCTGTTTATTTTTCTTTCCCACGAATAAATGTGGTAGAGGTCATGTGTGACCTGGACAGCTGAGTGTGTTGTTGTGAACCTCGATCCGGGGTGTAGATCAGAAGTTTATTAATATAAACATCTTGTTTGAAAGTGATCACTAATTCGAGAGGATTAAGTCTCTTCTTGAGACTTAACCTCTTGTTTTATCTATTGTTGTGATTATCTTATCCTTAATATGTGATATGTATTCTCTACATTATGATAACTTGAACTTTGATAGTTAGTTTAAAAAGTGTTTACATTTGTTTTGAATTAGTAGTTTTGATTCGAAAGTTTTGTTAGTTGAAAGGTTAGTAAAACTGAGAACAAATCAATATTCAGAGAATCAAACTGAACCTTCAAGACATTTTTAAATTCACTACAAACTGAATTTGTGTTTGTTTTTATTGAGGGATTTTATTTTGTAAAAAATCCTTTTAATAGAAATTTTTGTAGATACTCATTTCATTCCCCTCTTAAGGTATCTACTCCGACGAACATAGAATTATTATTTTATAATAGAAACAACATAGAATGGGGAAGTGGAAGAATAAAAGAACTTGAAAGAGGTGATGATATATTAACTCTTCTTCAGGTTCTCCCTTTTGATTTGATAAAAAGGGCTCCATAGATTGGATTTCTGATTAATGGAAGGCCTTTAAGATGAAGGGAGGTTAGTTGAGATAATATTTGGGTAGGTTTTGGATGATCCCAATGGATTTGAAAGTGTGAATTTGAGAGAAGGGATGTTCACTTTTATAAGAGGGGTGAGGGGCACCTTAAGAAAATATTGAAATATTATTTTATAGTAAAATCATTTTCGGATTCTTATGGCTGAAAAATGATTTATTTCGAGGATAAGGTGGGGATGGGTCAAACACCACACTTCCAATAGGTTTTATATAGGTTTGGGTCACTATATTAACCTTATCTTCTAGATTTAACTGTTAGATAAATAGTTTGACATTTACCATGCCTCTTTGTATTTTTATATTATATTGTTAATAAGCATACTATAAAGATCTAGGAAAACCTCAAGTGGTTTATTAAAGACGTATATAAAATTACTTAATCTCTTTGGCTGAACCATATATTTTTAGGAATAGAATATCAATTAATAATATAATTTTTGTATTATAAACTCTATTATGTCAAATTTGACAATATTTTGTATTTTGTTTTTGTTAAATTCATAACAGAATTATTACGTCGTAAAAAAAAATTTATTCAACCCTAATATGTCATATTAACCTATAAATTTATGGTAATTCATCAAAAGTCTCAAATTATATTTATTTGGATATTTATAATATCTATTATTTAAATATTTCATTAATAAGGTAATTATTGCATCATCATTGTGTCATAAATAAATTAAATTATTTAATATCTAAAATTTATAAGTAAAATATCATTATGTATGAAATCTTTTTATATTTATAATGAATATTTCTAGTTGTATTTATCTTATGTATAACAATATATTAAAAAGAAATAGTTATGAAATCTTGAATTTAACACTTTTAACTCTTCTTTAAATTAAATAATAATAAATGACCTAATCTAATCCATGTGGATCAAATGGGATCATATTTTATTACTAAGGTTGTTTTTTGTGGAAATAAACTTATCAAATAGAATTATGACACGTGTCAGGGTAATTATGATATCATTTTTACCCTTAATTTCCATATTTACTTTTAACCATGGTAAATAAATATCAAAAGTTACTATTCAAAAAGAAATATTTTCAACATATTGAACCAAATTTTACATACTGATATTAACTGTGTCTCTCAGATTTTTGAAATTCAACTCAAAGACGTGGTAAAATTATGTTTTTACAAATTCAGAAATTCTCCATAGAGGTGGGTAAAAGAGGGAAAAACTTCGATAAAATTTTATATATCAAAACTGATAAAAAATGACTCCAATGAATTAAGTTGAACCTATATATGTATTATGTATCAATTTTTACTTAAAAATTAATTAAAATAAAATAACTAACTATTTAAATAAAAAATTGGTTTTAACTAATAACATAGTGTTTTTTCACTATACATAAAAAATTAAAAGATTTCAGAAAAATACCAAAAATTCACCCAAAGATAATTTTGAGATTAAGAATTAAAAAAAGAATTCTATTTTACCAAATTCCAAACATTGAAGTGTTATTTATTAATATAAAAATAACTCCTGTTGTCAAAACCAAAAAAAAGGGATTAAAAAAATAAAAACTATCAAAAGATTGACGTGTGTTTATGTCAGATTTAAATGTGAAATTTCTTATAATGATCAAAATTGTATTAAATGATAAAAATATAATCTAATTATACTTCCAAACAATTGAAATTTATAATTGAACAATTTAAATTATTTTTATTAATAAATTTTGTTTCTGTTAAAATTTAGTATGTTTTCACTATTCACCCAAATATGAATGTTATCAGAAAAACAAAAACAATTTATGGAAACATAATTTTTATTTCCTAATTCTAAAGAAGAATTTTATTTTTCAAATTGAATATATAAAATTATCGAATATTGAATTTAAAATGGGTTCGCCATTAAAAGGCGGTAAAATTGCATTTTTTTAAAATACATCTTTTATCTCAAAAAATTGAATTTATTCTTATATTATGTCTAGGAAACACATAATATAGATTCTAAAATTTTATAGAGTATATAAAAATCAAAATACAGTAAACACTATTGATAACCTCTTTTTGAATAGCTAGTTTAGTAAGTTATGGTGCGCTAAGACTCGGTGATTTGTGTTGCACAAGTTATTTCATTACATTGAATAGATAACGTACTATGAAATCTAGGGGTTTTACAGAATAAAAGCATAGAGTAAGACTTTGGCTTAGTTTTCATTCTTTTTCTAGAAGAACCATTGGGGGTTGTTATCTTTTAATCCAAATATTATAAACCATATCTCCAACATAGTCTCCCCCTTGTTGATTTTGATTGTTTTAGACTAAATCAAGGGTGAGATTTGGTTAGTATCCACCAATGACCTTAATGTAGGTCCATTACATGCTATTTCCAATATTGTTGGTAAATCACATTCTTCCCTCCTACAAAAACAATTTAACCTTGAAATTTTATCTTTCTCTCTGAAATCATGAATTTTATATTTTAAAATACCATTTTTGGAAACCCACATATAAAGAAGGGTTTATAAAACTTCCTCATGATAAGAGAGAAATATATGTAATAAGTTCATATAACTATGATTAATTATTGTATGGATCGATACTCGATTTTAGATTTTTGTTGGGAACCCCTTGGGGCGGGGGTCGGTCGGTGCTAGTGTTTTTATTCTATGTTTGTTGTTTACTCTTTGATTCATGTTGGTAGTTCAAGAGTTGGCCAGTTTTGGGAGTTTCAAGTTTGGATGAGCTTGTTGGGTTCTTATAATGAGGATAACCCTCCTCTTTTCCTCAAGAATCCTCTTGTATTTATTCTCTCTAGAGATGGTCAGGTGTGAATTTTGGAGTTTACAGTTCACACTGAGGATCATGGTTTTGTTTGGGATCATGTAGTTTCGAGTTATTGTTTCATTCTTCATTCGGTTTGGTGAAATTATAGGGGGATAAAGTGTTTTTGGTAGGGATAATTTTCATTTAACTACCTTGGTTTTTATTTTATTTTATTATTTTATTGATTTTTGTTATATTGGATTAGGTTTAGGTAACATTTCCATTGAAAAAATTCATGTTTTAGAGACATTGAGCGATTTTTGGCCCTATGAAGAGTTTGAGAATGGTTCGGCCCAAACTATGTGAGGCCCAGAAGTGACCGTGTACCCTTATTTTTGTTGATCATTTTTTGTTCACGGTTATTGGAAACCATTTGAAATGCATGTGAAATGGTTCTATTAAATGAAAGTGCCAAGATGCATTGTAGGAACACAGTTTTGTAAATCAAGTGGGCATCACATGTGGCGGTCCATTATCTCTAGTAAGGTGTGTATGGTTGGGGAACGGTCTACCAAACCATACAACCAAAGCATGCGGCCTTCCAAGTGTTTAAACAAAATGAAAATAAAATGAAAATAAATGGAAAATCAAAATAAATAAATATTTGGATATTATTATTATTATTATATTTATTATATTTATATTTTTAATAAAACTATAAAATAAGGCTTCCCCCTTACCCCTATCAACACACAACCCCCCTTTACTTCCCTTTCCCTCTATCATGCAACCCCACATCATCTGAAGCCCCCCTCCTTCATGTGCCATCCTCACTGCTTCTCACTCCCTCTTTCGACTATTCCTCCTCATATTTTTGTCTGTGGTCCCCTCTAGTAGGTCTCATATCTCTTCTCCCTCTATTTTGTGGTTTTCCTCTCTTCCATGTGGTGGAGACACCTTGGCCGAACACAAAATCAATTTTTGGGTATTTTTCTTATTGATTCATGATGATTAGGGTTTGTTGGCCCTGTTGAGCATCAATATTTCTGTGGTTAGAAAAGGAAGTGGGTTTCACTTCTATTTCGGGTAAGGGTTTTTTGTTCCTTCATTTTGGTTGAATTATAATTTATTCTTTTTGTGGTCCTTACATTTTTGGTAATCTTCATTAGTTTATTAGACCTCGTTGTGGTGGTTTTTTGTCTTCGTTGTCAAAAGATACATGCATGGGTATCCATAAGTATTCATATATATTTGTATATTCCCCTGTCATATATATATATATATATATATATATCTCACTAATAGAAATGAAGGTTATACCAACAGTTCAAAACCATTGGTATAGGCTGGAAAACCGTTGGAATAGCCTATACCAACAGTTTTTCAAACAACAGGGTAGTAAGCTGTAAGGAAATCCCTATACCAATTGTTTGATCTAAACTATTTGTATAGGCCACTGTATGTATTGATTTACCAACAGTTTTAGGCTAACAGTTGGTAATGTTTACCCCAATGGTTGGGAAGACCATGCATTTCATCTAAACCAACGGTTGTAAACCATTGGTATAGAATTTTTATTAACGTTTTCAACGAACCATTGGTATATATTGAAGACTAAACACTATAAAAACGGTTTTAAACAGTTTGGATAGTTTTTTACCAACAGTTTATTCAAGCTGAGGGTAATACTTTTTCTCAAAGTATACCATCGGTTTTCAACCAATGGTGTTGTGTATATCTAGAACTATTGCACTGTAACCCCTCCAGTAGCCCCTCTAGTATACACCTGCATAAAAAATAGCACAAAAAACACATACAAACAAACATAAAACAGCATAAAAACACCTAAAATAGCACAAAAAATACATAAAACCATCCAAATATTCCAAACATGTCATGTACTACAATTCCCTATTTCAATCTTCATATGACAACAATATTCTAGTAGATTTGAATAACAGTTTCAATTACTCAAACATTATTTACACCCATTTCAATATTCGTATGACAACCACTCTTCCAGTAGTAATTCACCACACCCCTGTACATCCTACCCAACCCGCACAGCCCCCACCTCCCCATCAAATTCTAATAGAAATAATAGTCTATGAAATACTTGTTAGAGTTGAATAAGAGTTTGAAATTGGTTCAAATCCAATTTTTTTTTCTGATCCTAGATTTGGGTTTATAATGATTTGTTATGCATTTTGCATTGAACTTTTATTTTTTATCATATATGGTGAAAAGGTATTTTCTTAGGAGTCTCATCACTTATGAACCCATGAGTTAAACTACCCAACTCATGAAAAAGAGTTTGTGACTATCGTTGATGAGTGTAAATTTTAGAGAAACCACCTCTTTGATTAGAGACATGTTATATATACAAAGATAATGTCATAGTAATATAAGTTATTCTGATGTGAACTAAATCATTTTTAGATGTGTTGGATAAAATACATGTATATGTTCAAATTTGAAATGTAATATGTTCTTTGTAAAGAAAATGTCAGCTTTGATAAACTAAGAAGGAAGATGAATGAGGTAGGGGTGATAATGTCTGATATTGGGTGAATGGAAATGGCTTTGTTGGTAGACTCTATAGTGGTAATAACATAATATACTTGGGTATTGGATTATATTCGCATAGTGATCATGTAAAAATTGGTTGAATACGTGGATGTTTAACATGTGTCTGATCCAGAGTATGTCATGATGCATATGAGGATGACAGAAAATGGTCCCCTTCTAGGATGGGTTATAGTCATACATGGTGTACAACTGGTTAATGTAAGGGTGAAACATCTTTATTCCATGATAAAAATAATTTATGAGACCCTCTCACGCTTAATAGTGAGAATAAAACTGACGACACATAATATCCTCAAAAAATTGGATCCAACTAAATCATGCCCCAAATACCCTCTAAACCCAACCATCCTACCATAAGACCTTGACAAGTGGTAGCATATTCCCTCGCTACACTTTCATGATGTTGTGAAATAAAACCCCTCAATTTTTGAAATTTTTAGGTTTTTGAGGATCATAATAAGATCTTTGGACAATGAAAGCACACACAAATTTGATCTATCCTCAATCAAAATCAACATTTATAGAAAATGAAAAACGTACGAAAATAGATTTTACCTGGGATTGGTTTTCTTCTTCCTAAATCTAAAGAAAATGTTTGATGATTCATGCTATGAAACTAAATTTGAAAATGGGGTATTGAAATTGACCCCTGGTTCCATGGTCGTTACAAAAGGAGTAATGTACGGAACTCTTTACATGATTTAAAATTCGGGCAGAACTAAAATAATTAGAGGTTCAACTTGTGATGGTATAGAAGAATGGAACTGTATGTTTATTGACCTTAGTGAGAATAATATTAATTTTATTAAGGCTATGAACACTAATTGGTGCATGTATGGTGCGATCTATTGATCAGAGTAGGATTCCACCACATTGTGCCTCAGATTGAGGTGGGGTTGACTCGTATACAGAAAAAATGACCAATGTATCATTTTCTTATTGTATCAAAAATATCCAAATACGTTTGGTCAGTTTTCTGTATGTCAGTTTTTGTTTTCACTTAAAATGTTGTCCATTTCAAAAAAGTGATACAGTAAGAGTGATATCAGCCACAACATGCCTTGGATGGAGGTGGGGTTGACTTGTACACATCACAAATGACACATGTATCATTTTACTAAAGTATAAATACAATATGAAAGCTTTGGGGTCAGTTTTCTATATCTATGTTTTTGTTTTAACTTAAAATCATGTCCATTTCCATTAAAAGGGAGACACTTTGAGTGATACCAGTCACACCATGCCTCTGATTGAGGCGGAGTTGACTCTTACACTTCACAAATGACCCATGGATCGTTTGGATAATGTATCAGAAAAATCCAAATGTGTTTGATCTATTTTTTGTATTCCAGTTGTTGTTTTCAATTAGAAGTATGTCCATTTCAATCAAAAGTGAGACTCTTTGAGTGATACTGGTCACACCGTGCCTCGAATTCGGGCAGGGTTGCCTCGTACCTATCACAAATGATCCATCGATCATTGTACCAAAGTATCAACACAATCCGTATGATATTGGTAAGTTTTCCATATTCCAATTGTTGTTTTCACATAAAATACTTTTCATTTCAAATTAATGTGAGACACTTTAAGTCGTACGGGCCACACCGTGCATCGGATTGAGGTGGGGTTGACTCATACACATCAAAAATGACCCATGGATCGTTGTTCTAAATTATCAACACAATCCAAATGTGTTTGATCAGTTTTCCATATGACAATTGTTTTCACTTAAAATGTAGTCCATTTAAATTAAAAGTGAGACACTTTTATTGATACCGCCCACACCGTGCATCGGATTGATTCAGGGTTGACTCATACACATCAAAAATGTTGTACGTGGTAACTGATTTCCCTTGGGATGTGGCACAGTTTCACTGAACTATGTGCCAACCATGAACCACATATTTTTGGCTAAATATACTATATTTTCTCTAAAGAAAGTGAATTAAATACAAGGGGAAAATTAAATACGAAAAAAATATAAAATTTTCTCATAATTAAATAATGGATGTGGAACTTGGAAAACAATGAACCCACCTATACAGCCCATCCCCCCTCCCTAACCTACCTGGACAGACACCCACCCCACCCCATCCCCCACCCCACCTACAAACTCCACCTCCCCACCCTAAAAACATGAAATCTAAAGTCAATATACCTTAAATATGATTTTTTTTTTCTTCAAAAAATGCAAAAATTATGCCTCTACTCCAAATTATAAAAATGATGACATATTTTTTTTTCAATTCTGATGTTGTTCACGACCTTCAAGGATGAATAAAATCAAGTTTTCCTTTGTAATAAGTCTCTTCGGAGTGTTCTAAAATTATATAGGTGGGTTTAGAAAAGAAAATTAAAGTTCTAGAAGTAGGATTTTTATGGAGGGTTTTGAAATTTATAATTAAATAGATCCAACTCATATAGAAGATAATGATGTCAGAATATCCTAAAACCAACACATAAATATAAATGAGGAGATGCCTCAAAGTGGTGTTAAATGAGGATAATTGAATTTTAAGGCCAATAGGATAGGTATCGGGAGAACACCCTAATGGATTAAGAATTCCTAGGGAAATCTATTAATGATACTGATATGAATCACCATTTATATATTTACATTGGTTTTATTGATGGATAATGATCTTCTTTTTCATGTGTGGAGTTAGGTTGACCTCAAAACACAAAATGGGGTTGCACTGTATAGTTCTAAGAATATATTATCCAAACCTATGAATCTTCCACCTGTAAACATGACTCCTTTATATCAGTTCCTACTAGAATTTCATGACATTTAAGGGATATGTCTTTTTTGAAAATCCTATGAATGATAGGGATGTTAAATAATGATGGTTTTTTGTCCATATGTGTATGGAATTCATTAACAAAGATGGGTTATTCTATTTAACCAATGTTATTGTGTATGTTTAGGATGATTTCTTCCATTTAACCAGTGTTCTAGTTTATGTTTAGGTGAGATGAGTTATAAACAAGGTTAGGTGTGTCATTAAAACATGGTTTCTTCCATTTATCCATGTAGTCATGGATTTTAGGGATGAAAGTATTTTGGTTGAGCTAATTACTACCCAATATATTGTATGACCAACACATCATATGGGCATACACATGAAACAAAGGAATGTTTAAATGGGACGTCTTTAGCATCCCATTTGGCCAAACATACTTTTCACCATAAGGGATTGGCCATGTAAATTTATAAGGTTATCCACGTCATGTACTATGTGAACATTCCAAGGACACTAGATTTTCTTAGACACCATGTGAACCCTTATACAAACCATGTGAACCATTATACAAACCATGTGAACCCTTATACCATATAGTCATTATTACAACCATTAAAAACAACTTATTAAACAACATAATTTCTCAAAGATAATTAAATTGAACATAAATCAATAATACTATTTAATATATCATGTAAAATTAATGAATACTATCTTATATCCTAAATGACCACCCACAACCCTGATTAATGTCCACATAGCAATCCTTTAGGCCATATTAATAGAGGAAAAAATAGTTATAGAACAACAAAACCAAGGTATAAAAAATTATTGCAGAACAACCAAACCAAGGAATCACTTATATATTTGAAGTGAAGAATAAACAATTTCCTTGAGTGATGATGGATCAATCAGTGTAAGTATTTTGGAAGGCTGGGGAAGAGGGAGATTCAATTTAGGGCACCAATCAAGCGGAGGGGGAAATGGACACCTGATCTTCATATAGGGGAAAAAATTCCCAATATTTTTTAAAAACCGTTGGGAATTTATGTACAGTAAGGCCTATACCAATGGTTGGTATAAACCATTGGTAAAATAAGGAAAAATGTGAGGTAAAAATCCAACATATACCAACATTTTATTGATAAATGTTGGTAAATGTGCCAATACTAGGGCCTATACCAACGGTTTTACAAATCCTTTGTAAAAAACATTACAAAATATTCTATTCCAACGGTTTTAAGAAAACCATTGGTATACATAGCCATTCTCAATGGTTTATCTAAACAGTTGGGATATAATTGTTGGTAAAAGTGGGATTTCCAGTAGTTTATATATATATATATATTCACAAATGTTAGTATGAATATATATATATATTTATTTGGTCTAGGTATTCTTATGTATATATATGAAAAATGAATATGTGTGTGAGGTAAATGGGTATATTCACATGTCATCATATATTTAAGGAACCCCATGTACATATATTTCCATGAAAATAAGTATATAGCGGCTATGTGTCCTTACATATATATGAACATGGATTTATGTGAATGAAAAAAAGGGAACTTGAGTGGTCATCAACAAAAAGCAGCATATTTGATTTAGGTTTCCCTTTTCATTTGACCTTTAAATTTAAGAAAAAATATTTTCTTACTTTTAGATACATGTTTTAATGATAAAAAATGATGTATAATTTTTAGAGAGTTTTTTTTTATGTGAAATGAGTATTAAAGAGCTTTAAACTGTCTTATTTGACTTTGTGCACTAAGTGTTCGCTAAATTTTTTGGTTGGATATTGTAAGTGGTTTATGGTTTCAAAATAATGGTTCCAGTTTATTAATGTATTTTGGTTTCTTAAATGTATCTCTAAATGGTTTTGGTTTTGTAAATGTGTTTGGTTTATAAAATGATGGTTTGGTTTTTCTAAATTGTTGTGAAATTTTAAATGGTGTGTTTACCTTTTTCAAAAAGGTGGATTTGGTTCTTGGAAAAATCATGGTTTCTTAGATGGGTTTTCTATGTGGATTTCATATTTTTGAAGGATGTTTTGGATTCTATTTGAAAGATTAATCTTGATTTTGAAGGTGGTGTATGATTGGTTCTTTGATACATGGTTTGGCATGTGATGGTCATGTGAGTCATGTTTAGAACTTTTATGAAAATTGGTTGTCATGAAACCTCTCATTGGATAATTATTTTTCCGGGGTTTTGATCGATGATATGGGGGGTCCATGCCGAGATACACCCTTGTAATCAAATAGATTAAAATAAATATATTTTTCTTTGGAGTGATTAGTGGGTGAATATTCTGTGTGTTTCTTGTGTGTGATGAAAGTTTATGTGATAGATTTTTTCATTTGAATTGGTTGGTTCACCCCCACTTTAATCTTGACATGGGAATGTGGAATAGATAAAGCATTTTTAGTGAACGATTTATGCACTATATTAGGATTTCACTATGGCTAGCGGTACATAGAAAGGACATTTATTCCCTTTAGGATAGATCCCCTCAGTTGGACTAGGTAGGTTCCAATCCAGTGTGTTGGAGAGTTGATGTCAAAGAGTGAGGCACCCCTTCAGGATGAGTCATATGTAAGTGTTTTCTAGATTATCAACTAATCACCTAGGTCCTCCCATGTATTTCGGCACTTAGTTGGGAGTGGTAGATGATTGTAGTTCCTTATATAGCTGGTTACTCTTGATTACTATTTTCCATTTCCATTGTGTGATAATTATTTTTTTCACCATGTATAGTGTATCTCTTTTCTAAATGTGGTAAAATGGTTTTGAAATGTTTTCGAAAAAAAGGTTTTGAAAATATTTTATAGTTATTTATTATCTATCGCTCTTTATTTTAAATGTTAAAGATTACTTCTGGGAAAAGAAACATGTTAAAAATAAAAATTGAATTGGACTGTAATTTTCTTTTAAATAAATGTTCAATAATCCCATGCTTATATATTGTATTTCAAACTTAAAATTGATGTATCTTTTTTAGAGGAAAAGCATTCTGAATATAATTTTTGGTAACTCCTTCTATGTTTCAATACTCACGCCTATAGTTTTATATTTTTTTTAGCTTATGGTTCCACTTCTAGATTGGATTAGGTTTCTATGTGGTGATGTTGGTATAGTGGCCAGTGGGGAATTTTACGGTCACATGGGGGTATGTGTAGTTATACTTTATTTATGCTGCTAGAATTCATTCTTATTGATTAGTTTTTAGATTTTAGTTTTTTATTTTTTTTTATGGGAAAAATAACTCACAGTTTCATTATTTAGATGTCCAACACTGGTTTCCATCCCAAAAGGATTAGGAACATATCTCAGTCCTTATTATGATCTAAATCAGTTTGCAGGATTGGGGTTGACCTCACTTGGTTTCTGACCATCCTAACATGACATTCAAAACTGATAAGTCATTTTAGGTCCAATTATCATAATGCAACTATAACTAAAAAAATTAGGAAAATAATAAAAAATTCCTTTCCCATATATCAAATAAAATTAAATCATGAATCCTCCAAATAGAATAGATAATATGAAGTCAAAAATGGCCTAACTAGTAAGGAAAAAAAATCATATCACTCATCATGATTGAATCTTCTACCAAACTCCACTCATAATATCACACTAATATAAATTTTCCCAGACTCTATAGTGAGAACAATCCTTTCTAGGATTGTAGTTATAATCCATTCATACTGAAGTGTGTGGATGAATTATTCACAAGCCTCATGATTAACCATATATGGAACTCTCATGGTTTAAGACCAAATAATCCATTGATCATGAATTCATATATATTTTTCTAGAAAATATTATACTATATTCAAAATAATATATAAATATTGATAAGTTCATAACACAATGAATATACAATTTCATAAGAGAATATAAGAATTCTCCAAATATACATCTAAAAATAGCTTATCTATAGTAATAAACCATCTGCATAGATCATGTCATATCCACTATATGATAATTATAAAACCGTAATTATACTATGAAACCAATTCCCTAATTACTCAAGTATGTTTAAATAAAATTAGTGTCCTTATATAAGAATGTTTTGGCTACCACACCCAAGCTGGGATTCTTGGTCCCTTAGTCTAAAATTTAATTCTACTAATATTGTTTACTTACTATTCCCAAACCCACTAGAACCTTTTATGTTCCTAATTTTGAATACCATCTTAGATCATAACCTTTATCTGATGCCACTCAAACATGACCAAACCCTATTGATTCCCTTACATGGATCAATGATGAGATCTAATGTGCCACATTAGGTACTCCTTAAATAGTCCAGGAGTCTAAGACTAGTGTCTAGGGTTTTTAACATTACCTTCTATAGATCATGACAAAAAATCATAAAAGAATATTTAAACCATATAAAAAAAGGAATAACCAAAATCTATAATAATCAATATAATAAATAAATAGAAGCCATATAATACAACCAAAATATATGATAGTGATGACTATGGAAAAACCATCGCAAACCCCTACATGAAGAAAGACCCAAACACACTGTATATTTTAGTGGTATAAAAAATAATCTCTAGACACCATGATCCTGATATCAACCATAATCACCAAGATAATGACACTCGAAAACTCCAGTAATAATGTAATGGCCACAAATTAAAAAAATAAATAGTACCTAAACCAGGTAACCACTATACCATAGGTGTACATTCTAATCTCAAGTTTAGATCATAAACAAAAATGTATTATGTACATACCCCCTTAGGAAATTGTTTTTTTAAATTAATTGAATAAATTTAATGATCTTGTTGGAAAACCGGTATAATATCTACAAGCATTAGACTAACAAAATTAATAAACATCTTTTGGTTTTGGGAAGTAACCTATTAATTGGGGATAGTTTTTGTAATTGAATATTTATATATAAATAATTTATGTGTAAGTGAAACTATATAAAAAAATCTAAAAACATACATAAAAAACATCTATCAAAACACCAATATATAACTAAGAATTATATACACCATATGATACAAATAAACTATAAATCTTTGAACATGAATGTCCCTTGAGTGGGATAATTTTTAAATATTGTCTACAAACATTATTTTTATTTCATGTCCCTATAATCTAATATAAGATTCAAAAGACCTCGATTACCCCAATCCCTAGGTCCAATGAACCATTATGATATTGTGTTTTTCCATTTCTTGGATCATGAAAACAGTGTCTAGAGAAATCCTATAGGGGAACATATTGTGTACGAGAACATAATACCCAATAAATGGTCACCACATATCCTTTAATAACCTGTCTAAAACCATGTTGTGTCCTGTAGTATCATAGTGAAAAAATGATGAAATGGTATAAATAAATAATTAATATATAATATAACTACTAAAATAACATGTTAACCACTACAGAGGTTGGTTTTTAAGTACTAGATGATCCACCAATGAGTAAACCAAGCATTTTTTGATCCCCACTCAGAATCTATAATAATTAAGTACCATATTGATGTACATTAGTATCCCATTTTGAAAGGAATCATTAATAAGAAAATAGATGGCCATAATCCAGGGAGACAAATTTTGGAACTCCATGTCCTATATCTTAACAATCAACATTTGATATATGTAGATGGTACAACACATTTGGGAAAATACTATTATTCCATGGATATTTCTTAGAAAATAGATACATAAATATAACAAGTAGTTAGACCACACATGACCATGAGTAGTTGTAGTACACAAGACCAACCATTATCTAGGTGCTAAAGGCTATAATAAAGTTTAGAGTATTATCCATAATTAATTTTATAATTTATCACATAAATCTAATATATATATATATATATATCACATGGTATTCATGATCAACATGCTCTGGCAGGCTTTTGTATAACATCAATATATCCATATTTTTAAAAAACATTCATGATTTAGTGATAAATAATCACTTTTAACAAGAAAAAAAAGTAATAAAAGTATGGAATGAAAATAAAATTAATCGCAAAAATGAAACATTGGGTATTACAACTAATGAGAACTCTCAATTTATACTATAGACAAATAAACTGGTTTTTAGAAGATGAATGACGGTGCCAGTAATTGAATAATGTGATCAACCTAAGATATTAAATCTTATGATTAGGCTCGATGAGAAATAATAGAAAAATATAAAGAAGAAAAAAAAGGTACTAAAATAGATTCATCAAGGCCTATACTCCAAAAAACTCGAATAGAGTTATTCTAAAAGGACTTAATGATTTCACCAAACATAGAAATAAACGATTTTTGATTTATACCCTACCATGAAGGGAGTGAATATTAGAAGTAAAATGTGTTTATCTTATTCTGTTTGGACTAGGATTACACATATAGGTATCTTATAATAAAAATGGATCACAATTGATAGTTATTTCACTTTCTTTGGAAAGTAAAATGAAGAGAGGGATTAAGGATGATCAATAGAAACCAAATTAATTGAAAATCCTAAAACTAGGGATAAAAATTATTAATTATTTGTTTTAAAACGTTTTTTTACCCATTTCAGGCCACCAATTACCCATTGGCTACACTAGAATCCACTATTCAATACCAGATAGTCTGTGCTTCAGTTATACTCGTACCAAATATCATTTATTCCAAATTCCTTTTATTAAGAATTTATCTTTCATAGATATATATATAAACTTTATATAAACAATTGATTAAAACAACAATATGAAAAAAATAATAATAAAAAATATGAGGTTCATTGAAAATGACTAACTATCCGGTTTATTATCCCTAAGTCCCATTAATAGGCCTCCTAGGAATTTAATCTCGACCAATTAGTTTTAATTTAGGACTCCCATTATTAGGTTTTTTCATTTAGTTTATCTTGCCTCTATCTAATCTGAAATAGAGTAATAACCTTCCCTAATAATTCCTTTTCATTCCAATAACTGATAAAAGGGGTTATTACCATCCACCTTTAGCTTGATTTAGTCAAATTGAATCACATTCATTGGATATACTATGTATTTCCTAAATTGAGACAAATTACAAACATTATAAATTGAATTGAAAATAAGTGGTAAAGGAATATTGTTCTCTATTTTACCAGATATTTATAAAATTTTGAATGGAACAACTAATATTTGAGTTATCTTCCACTAATTTACCATGAATCAGTGTCCTAATCAAGGATAAACATAGGGAAAACATGATATCTATGTCAAAATGATATTTATCATATCCTTTCATCAGAATAAGACTTAAAAATGTTCAATGAAGTCATTAACCATTTTTTAATTATCATTACCTACCAAAAGATCTCTTTGATAATATTTATCCCATTCAAATAAGATTAATTTATTTTGGTCGAATATAGAAGAGATAAATAGGGTATGATATAGATATCCTCAAAAGGTGAAATTTTAATACACGATTGATCACTTCTAATATCAGAAAACTCTCATATTCTCCATTTGGTTTCCCATGGTAGAAATAATGCATTGATTTATTAATTTATGAATTTAACCCCTTGTGATTCCTATGGGATGCATCATGGTTGAATAGTCTAGACTAAAGACCACTAATGGGGGGTGTCGCTATTTTGAAATTGGAAATTGGGGTTTTATATAGGGAATTAATCAGTTAATAAGATATACCATGTGATGAATATGTTTTCTTGTTGACATGAAATATTAAATATTATTACTGATGTTTTTGTCTAGTTGTTGACAGGACATAAGGGGGTGTTTGGTATAATGTGGATGGTTTAAATTAATTATTTTGAATGTGTTAAATGATTCATGGGTTGTAATGGAATCATGTAAATGGATTAAGGCAGTGAATGATGAATGTGTTAAATGAGTTAAGATATGAAAAGGGAAAATGTGCTAATGGATTAAGACATGTAAATGGAAAACGTGCTAATGGTTTAAGTCATTAAGATGGAATATGTATTCATTGAGTTATTATTGAAAATGGTAACACAATTCAAGGTTATGGTTTCTGTTTGGTAAATGTGTTATGGTTAAATAAGCATGATTATATGGATTGATGGTATGCAGGGTATTGACTTGAGGTACTATTCACATGGTTCTTGTTAGAATGAGTCTCTAAACCCCACCCATACAATGCAGGGGTTAGTGAGTTGGATAATGGATCAATTATCATAATAGATGCAGGTGATTAGACTACTTGGACTTAGGCACCAAGGTAACGGTTATATATTTCTTGTGTTATGTTTTCCCTAGTGATTTAGGTAATTTGATTATCTCCCCATATACATAGTATATATGTATGACATAAGCCAAATCATATTTAATGAAAATGCATAACCCATTGAAATAAATGAGGATTTTGGAAAATGCGACGTTGGTTAAAAAATGAAATCCTTGTTATCTTCTATTTATTTTTTGTTCATTATTTCGTTATATACACTATTGGGTTAGACTCGAAATTTTTCAGACACCATTTTTGGTGTCCTGATTACTTTTACACACAATATTCTTGAGCCACCATTGGGTACATGAGCAGACTTCATGGTTATAGGTCAAGACCTAGGAAATGTCCCTATTCTAGAGGGTTTATTTGGGGCTCAGGTATGTGCATGGATGAGGGAACCAGACATGGTGTTCGTACCCATTTTGGGGATTCTTTAGTTATCTTAATTTTTGGTTCCTTTACACTGGGAACTATACAACATGACATGACATACATAATGATTGGTTGTGTGCTTGTACCCTATTTTTGGAGTTGGATTTAGGATACATGTTTATTTTTTACCAATTTCCTTTATTGCATACATTTTCTGTTGTGTCTTACTCTGATAAAGAGGGTATAGTCTCCCCATTTGTTTTATTTGACCATCGCTTCTAGATGGTGGCCTCTGGTGTATGGGGAGGTGCATTTGAGGTCATGTGGGGATCTATTTCAGGGCACTGGTTTATTTGATACCGATTTGAGGATGCAATTAAGTGGTATTAGAGGAGGATTCCTTTTGTTGTCTTACTATTTGAGTTTGGTATATGGGAGACTAGGTTAGTTCGAGATTTGGTAAGTATATCATTCATGGGAGTATCTAACCCATGTATTCTAGAATCCCCATGTACCTTGGGATGTATTTATGTTCTTGTTATGTGTTGTTAGGGTTGGATGATATTTTATCATTGGGTGATGCACATGTTACGTGATGTGACTATTTTATGATATTTTTTTCATTGAAGAAATGGCATGAGGCTGTTCATACACACCTCATTTTAGGCACTAATGGAAAATTGTGGCATGCATCATGGTCGGAACAGACAAGGAAGATGTGTGAGATGTGAGTGAAAAAATGCATTTCGTTTTCTGGGAAAAATTAAAAGTGGTTTCCAATAAAGATGATCCAAATGAGTAAATGGAAAGAAAATGAAGGAGTAGTTAAATAAATGTTCCTAAATAAAAGTCATAAATGGTTTGAAATATTCTTATTAAAGGTTGAAAAGTTAGAATGTTTCTTAATTGATCTTGATTTATGATGTGAATGTGAAATGGTTAAAAAGGGAGTCTGGTAAATGGGTTGTGTTATGTAAGTTTTTTTACCCCATGTTTAACATGGCCCATGGTGGGGATAGTTGAGGGTAGTGATATAGATATGGATATATTTGTTGGGATAGTGTATGTAGGATTTGTTTTTTATGTCTATTAGAGAGACTTCTTTTGTGATAATTGTAGAAACCTTATGATATATATTTTGAGGCATGTGTTTGGAATTGTAGAGACATGCCACCATGATGATTTGTGCTAGTTGGGAGTCATGAGGATATCGCCAGAATTATTCTCTACTAGAGGAATAAGAAACCCTGTTGATCTAGAGTAACAGAGGGGAGTAGAAGTTCTGTGAGAACTTTTCTCATTTTATATAGATGATGGAATGGGTCCCAGGGTAGGTTGTGCTGAGTATGATTGATCTAACTAGAGAGTTACAACAACATCACCCTCCTAATTATACTAGATGGGTTGGACCTGAGGTATTAAAGTTCTAGATAGAGTGCATCAAGATGATCTTGGATCACTTGTATACTCTTTCCAAGAAGAGAGTCAACTTGGTGGACTATATATTGTGAGGACCAGCGAAGTGCTTGTAGGATATTCTAGTTCAGACCGAGAAGGAATAGGGTGTATTTTGGAAAGATTTCAAAGAACAATTTCTGGAACATTTTTATCTAATACCATGATAAAGGAGAAGTTTATATAGTTTATGAGGTTTTCCCAGGGGATTATGATAGTGATGGATTATACTGGATGCTTCACTGACTTACAACGCTTTGTTCTAGTGTTTTTAGGGGATGAGGCATCCACTATGAGATGATTTTATGATGGACATATATATGACACTACAAAAAAAATTGTTTCTACCAATATAAAATTATTGACAGATGATATATTTGTTTGTAAATATGAGCAATACCAATAGATATTAAATATTATTAGTGTATATTTTTAATAACAACACATTTTTTTACCAACTGTTATCTCTGTTGATATTGATCGTTTAACACCAACACATCTTCTACCAATAGTTAAATCTATTTCTTTATCATATAATTACTATAATTTTTTTTACCAACAAATGAATCTATTACTATTAATTGTTATTACCAAAAACTATTTTACATATATAAAAATCTGTTACAAAAAACTATCCAATAAAATAAATTATATTTACCAAAAAAAGAATATATATATATATATATTATATTCAATAAATGTTATAAATTGTAAATATTTTAATAAAATCATATAATCACAATGATTTCATTGACACATTATAGGTTGGTGGCATATATATGATAGAAATTGATGACATATGATTATAATTTTTGGAGACATGAATAAGATCTAATGTAGTAAAAATTAAATAAATGAATGTTATATATATATATATATATAATTTCATTAAATGTATATAATATAATTTTTTATTCAGAATATATGTAAATTTTAAACATGGTTCATAATATATAAATTATATTTAAATTTACTATACATGATGATATTTTCTTAAATTATAACAATAATATGACACTTTGTTCCCTAAATTAAAAGTCTCGAGCTGCGGTGATCAGATCACTATTACTGTGTTTTCCAGTGTCACCCTGCCCAATTAATTTCATTTTCCTGTAATTTATTATTATTACTATTTTCATCATTATTCTCTTTCATTTTTTATAGTAATTAATATTTTATTTATCCCTTTCTCTCCTTCATGTTTGTGTCACATGTCTTAACCAAGAGGAACCGAGTAGTGCACCACCCTCCTCCTCCGTCCATGGAAGTTTGACATCTCTCCTTCTGATTTTTCATGAGGTATCCTACGGTTATAATTCATTCTCCTCGACTATATTATTCTTTTCTTTTGATTTCTCTCTCTTCAATGAGGTGTGAACGACCCATCAAAACCCTATCCTAATTTAGAGTTTTTTATTTGTTGATTATTGATGGTTATAGTTCATGAGACCCGATTGTGGTATGTTTTAGCTGCGTTTGTGTAATGGTTTTAAGCACTAAGCACGTTTCGTGCTGTGATAGACTTCAGATTCTACATGGGATCATTCCAATCAGATTAGAGGAAAATACACGGTTGGGGTATTCTGGATATTGTTTTTTGGTATTTGTTTGAAGAACCAGACCTCCCCGTAGGTGAATCAGTCATGATGGAGGATATGATGGAGAAGATTCACGATAGCGAATAGTCTCCTCCCCCAGATTCTGTCCATGAGAAGTCGATTTATTCATCTATGAAGAACAAGATTTATTTCATCATTGGGAGAGAGAATTCAATGGACATGGTTTTTTGTGGTGGAAAATCTGCGGATGTATTTCTATGGGGGAATAAAAAAAATTCCGCAGGACTACTGGGAGAGGAGGAATTCATGTTTACTCTGTTCGAATTATATGAATATGAGCTGCTCACTCTAATATTCCATTTCTTAATACTCCCTCTTGTTTGGTGCCTTATGTGGTGAAATGCATCCACATTTATACAAAAGAACACCCAGGGTATTACAAAAGTGAATATTCTGGAAGGTTTAGTACTTTAGTTTGCATCATTACTGTGGAAAAAATCTAAAAAAGCAGTGACCATTTTAAGAGAGATAGATTTGGGGAATTATCTAAAGACATTCCATAGTGTGATTGGTGGCATGTGGGGTTATCAATTATCAAGAGATGTTGTGATTTTGTGATTCTTTTCTACAGAACATTTGTGGTCCTTCATATAGTGCAGGTTCTATATGAGAGATATGAGGATAAGGTGGGTTCATATGTGGAAAAGGTGATGGAAGTGCTGAAGAAATAGTACACCGTGTTTGATGTGATGTTTTTGAGAAAGATACCTAATGGGCAGAAAGGAAAGAATAATGTTTGAGGAGGAGATGAATAGGGTTTTTTTCTCTACTGAACTTCTACCATTCCCATGGATTTTTTTTCATGTTCTTTGGATAATTTATTGTATTTTATCTCTTACTATCTCTCTTTATAATGCGATGAATTCATATTTTCAAGGGATTTTTACTGCTGTTTGTGAGCCCTAATGTTTTTATTGATTCTTGATTTTCCCTCTCTTCCCCTACATGATTTTTTCTTCCTTGGAGTTTTTTTAATATTCTAAATTTTTTGAAAAAGTTCTATATTTATATGATTTGGGTTTGATTATATATGTTCCTGAGGATTTTGAGTTTTTCATTGAGGTTTCTTAAAGGTTCAGGTTTTGTTCGGTGAGGAAGCCACGTAATGACTCTCTACAAGGATTGACATTTGGTCACTAGGTTAGATTCCCTATCTTTTTCATGATGCATCTATTCTTTTTGGGTTTATATGCATGCTAATAATTCTATGATGTGAGTCTTCTCTGTGGAATTCAATGCTCGTAATGGAAATATATGGTGCTAATGAGAGTTCTTCTCTGATATGATGCAGTCCTGGATGTTTCTCTTCAATAATTACTACTCTACAAGAGTTGTTGTGAGTCTAAAATATGGTCTATGGATTGACTGGAATATTATAGATTATTGGATACTATGTGTCAGCTTTTTTGGATAATGAATATACTTTATCATTGATATGTGTGTTAATGTAATGTATACTTTAAATCTATTTCAATTCCCTGATTGTGAAATTGCACCTTGTGTATTCACTTCACCAACACAGTGCTCATGTACCCTAATTCTTTGACACCAATGAGAATCTTCTCCCTAATATTTCCTTCCAACACCATCAAGTAGTTGATGAGATCCTTCTTCCTTCTCTCATGCTTTCCCTTTCTCTCATCAATAATTTCCTCCCCAAAATTTATATATTCCATTCAAAAATATCAAACTAGAACCTTACCTCTGCTCACTGTTAAGGATTAGAGGGCAACGACGAAGTGATGTCATGCTTGATCTCATTTATTTATTGGAAACTGGCATATGAATTTGTAGACCATCATTCCATTTTGGATGAGCAACGAGATCTTCTTTTGGATGTGGTTCATCTGAGTTAAGATATTTTCTTTTAAATTTCTCTTCATTGTACTTGAAATGATCCTCATTGAGTGATGGTCATTATAATCCTTATTCTGAATGCACTAATCTATAAATCCCATAAAATGACCTTATCCACCATTGTTGGAAAACAGGGATTAGATTTCCATCCAGAACAAAGACTTTGGATGGATGAAACAAAAAAATCAAAGGGACATATCACTTTGAATTAAATTCCAAATTAATCAATAAAATGTGTAGGATAAATTTCTTGACATAGTAGAAATTGACTTTTTTATTGAACATCTTTTCAATGATCTTGGTGATGGTAATTATATAGGAATGTTGTCGTTTTTTACATTTTTGTTTAATTGCAGATTCCTCTACCTCTTGTTGATGAAAATAATAAAATTTTCAGAGATACTGACATAGGCATAGAGTATTCAGTTGATGCCTTGATAATGTGTATCATGAAGAGACAAAAGGTGTTAGTTCATACATAGTCGGTCATAGAGTGTGTATAGTAGTCAAGACCACATGTTTAATGCAATATATTCATGCCTCATTACTGTTTTAGTATTCTAGCTATCATATTAATTCCCCTCACCTCTTTATAATGCCTTGGTTTGAAATTTGGAATCCATTACAGTGTTCTCACTAAAAATATATTGATTCCTAGTTTATTTAAGCATTTTATTCCTCATCCCTGTGTGAAATCTAATTAGTAGTCAAGTGTTTTTCATAGTGTGTATGAAATCTAGAATCTATGTACTGTTTTTGATATCTAGAATTTTCATTGTAGGTAGAGCATTATCATCGAAGGCTAGACCCACATGGTGTGTCCTGTGGACCAACATTACCAGATTTTTAAGGGGAGGTATGAGGCCACAGAGAAGAGGATGGATGTCATTTCCACAAGAAGATACTTGATGAACATGTACCTGTGCATTTTATTAGATGGATGAATCAATACTGACATATATTTTTCAACTATAAGGTAAAGGGAAAAGCTACCCATGAAAAAAAGTACATTCACTTCCCTTTCTCATTTCATTATCATTGGAATCTGGTATCTATTTTAGTGTTCTCATCATCATTGATGATAGGGAATGTGAATATGATAGTGATGTGTAGTAGGGTGGGAGTTCATATTCATGTTTCAGTTTATGGTATCATCTATGTTTGTGTGCTAATGAGTGGTGTGACACCTCATTGTAAGTCTTCGTTTTCTTTTTCTTGATTATCAAGTTCATTTTTGGCATTCTAGTGGAAAGTTTACAGGTACTTTCCATTTTATATGTGGGTGGGTAACACATGAATCATTCATAATCTGACTAGTAAGATGCTTCCTCCTCAACCCATGAAATTTTAGTTATTTTAATGTTCTTAATAGTTTTATGGAGGAGGTTTTTAATCAAGGTTTGATATTCTAATGTTTTTTTCCTACAGTAAATTTATTCAGAGTTTTGATGGAGTAACATTTTTTTGAACATTCCTTTAAAAATCATTAACAAGTTTCTTTTAATCTTTTGATCAAATTAGACTATGGAATTATCATGGAAATTAGAAGATAAATCAGTAGGATAGAATAAACCTGGATTAGTAAAATAACCTTGATAATAATTGGATTCAAGACAAAAAAGTAACTGTAGAGGAAGAAGGTCCCCCTAGCGGGTATAGAAGTGGAATTTCATTATAAATATAATTGATGGGAATCAAATTTAGTTCCCTATAATCTACGTGGAGACCAGACCTCTGATATATTTCCATGAAACATATTCATCAATTTTATTGATAGGGACCTAGGTATGTTGTGATCTTGAGTATGCATGGGTTTATCAGTTGACTACCAAATCATATCTGTATAGATTTGGTGTCATGTTTTTAGAGATTATTGCTGGAAGGTGGATTTTTGTTATTTTTATCCCCACTGACTAGAAAAATCTGATATCATGGGTAATTTTCAAGTTATTATCTAAAACCTAATTCCATGTCTATATTTTTTTAAATAAAATGATATTTTTGAAAAAAAATTATTGTGCAGGTACTACCTTTGTTGAAATGAAAAAGGATGTTCGACTCAAATGTAAGAAGTTCAAACCAAATGTTTATTCCTTGTTGTGCAGGAACTACCTTTATCTTTATGGTGTAATCATATTTTTATCACATGTATGTGAACCTCCCTCAATTACATATGAGGTATTTTCTCATGTATTTTCTTATCTATTTTTGCATAGATAAAAGATGGCATGGATGAGGTTGGAGTTGGAGCAGACATAGACTGGAGCTGGCATGGATGAGCTGAATTGGAGATGGCATAGATGGGGTTGGAGTTGGATGAGCTAGCATAGACTGGTGCTGGCATGAATAAGGCTAGAGCTGGCATGAATGGGATAGGGTTGGAGCTGACATGGATGGGCTGGAGCTGCTTGTGATGGAGTCGCTGGTGATGATGAGCTGGAGCTTCTTGTGTTGGAGCTACTGGAGATGATGAGCTAGAGCTGCTGGAGTAGTAGATTCTATTTTGGGGGGATCCAGCTTTGTTGGGGGGTGACAATTGTGAGTGAAAAAATTGTAGAACAGATTTGGGGGGGAGGGTTGTTTAGAATTTTGGAATAATCCTGATGGGTATCTAACAGGTTCAGTTTGTAATGAATTTTGTCATTAATGTAATTAATTGTTGTCTAATTTTAAATGTGTTAAAATTGTCATGGGTTTAATTATTAAATTATATGTGTTATATATGATAAATTAATAAATATAATATGAAATGTTACTGGAAATAAAAATTTATAATTTTATTTTTAAATGTAATTTATAAATAAATATTTTATATTGGTAATATTATTACCAACAGATAAATTTATCACCAGAACCTATTTCTAAACACTCTAAACAACATATATATTATCTGTTGGTATTATTATAATTGTAACAGAACTATTTTGTCTATCGCAATAACATTTAGCCACAGAGTTTTTACCAACAGTTTAGTGATAGGGATATATATGTTGGTAAAAAGATTTACCAACAGAAAATGATGTTTTACCAACAGATATGTCCCTGTTGGAAAAT
Source organism: Viscum album (assembly GCA_963277665.1). Lineage (NCBI taxonomy): Eukaryota > Viridiplantae > Streptophyta > Magnoliopsida > Santalales > Viscaceae > Viscum > Viscum album. The sequence continues at coordinate 227,725,303 of OY728167.1, read as the reverse complement.
GTGAAATATTTTGTAGTGTGAGATCATGTCCAAGTGGTATATATTTCATTTAAATATGTTTATGGGGTTGTGGTTCAGACCCTTATTTTATAATAGAACCTCAAAGAGGCATCTTCTATTGGGCATGTGGATTATGTTGGGAAATCCAGTGGTTTGGATTCCAATAGTTGGAATCGTTTTTTATGGGTTTCCACTATTTTGGTGATAGAAATAATATCCATATAATATTCTTGACCTCTCAGGGTGGTGATTGGTTCTTTTGTAATCAGTTTGGAAGGCCACGACACATGCGTGGTTAGTTTCCTCAGCCACAAGTTGAGTGTTGAGAGCAATACAGGATAGAGAATGTGCAGAGGATCTATAGGAACACTTGATAGATGGTTAGTGATGGAGGATCATGGATGGTGTAGAGTGGAGGAATGGGGTCAATTTTCCCATACCAGGTAGAAAAATTCATTTTCTATGGGTCGTACTAGATGAGAGAGAGAACTAAGTACTATGAGACAAGGACATCCTTATCAAAAGGGATGTACAACAACAGGGACTTAGACCGGAGCCGAGGTTAGATGGATGATTCATCGCCATGCAATTCAGGCTACACATGGAGGTGGAAATATAGGACCATCAAGAGTTTGAGGTATGATTCTTGTAGCTTACACAATTTCTAGTGCTTTATATGATACATGTTTCTCGTTTTATGTTATATTTTTTCACCTTGTGATATTGTTGGGTCTAGTGGTGGAATATATGTGATGGGTTATGTTGATTGACACACCTATAAGGGTGTGGGTAGTAAATTTTTTACAATGTAACGCATGTTCTCTTGAGGTTGGTTGATACCATTTCCTATGAGATTTTTTTTTCATGGGTTGTAAGTTTTTTACATGATATTATGGATGGATTGGATGGTCTTGTATCAGGCCCATATTGACTATTACTACCATAGTGTAATGTTCACATATCTTGAATTGGATATTTATATTCACCATGGGGAATGGGATATCCAGGCAGGCCATGTAGGGCATGTTTCTCAGTGATTAGGTGACCTCAAGCCAATGTGGCATGTATTGCACTTCATAATGGGGGGGTAGAGAAGTAAGTTTTACCTCTTATGGTGGATCAGTTTTAGGATGTGTTCCTAAAAGAATTCTTGGGGATGCTTCCTAAGAGATATGTTGACTTCACAATAGAGTTGTTTCCTCGATTAGAATCTATTCTATTACTCTATATAGAATGGAACTGGTGGTGATTTGGGAACATAAAAATCATTTGGAACAATTGTAGAAAAAAATTATTTTTCATCTCCATGGGGATCTCATTTTTCATGCTAAGAAGGTTGATCTGACATTGAAGATTTATGTCGATTAATAGAGGTTGATTTAGATAGTAGTTAAGAACTAATATCCCCATCATTAAATTGATGATCATTTTGACTTGATTATAGGTTCTTATATGTTTTCCAATATTGATTTGATATTAGGGTATCATCAGTTGAGCGTGAGACCTTCTGATATGTTGCAAACTTCTTTTCAAGAGCAGTTATGGTTTTTATTAGTTTGTTGTGGTGTTTTTCGGGTTGACCAATGTGCAAGTAGTGTTTATGGTCCTAATGAAACTAATCATTCACCAATATCTGGATCAGTTTTTAGTGGTATTTTTGGATGACCTCTCAGTGTATCCTAATACATATGATGATCATTCCAAACATCCATTCATCATCCTAAGTACACGAAGGTAAAATAGGTTATACACCACCATATCGAAGTTTCAATTCTGGATCGACCGGCTACATTTTATCTGAAATATAATCTCTAAGAAATGTGTGTAATTGGACCGATAGAATGTTTATGTAGTTGTTTATTGGGAGGAACCTGATAATTTTTTTGACATCTAAATCTTTCTAGATTTACTCTACTATTACAGAAGGTTCTTTAAATACTTTTCCCTTTTGGAAAAAACTCTTTCGGTATTGAAAAAAAAGGGAATCAAGTTTGAATGTTTTGGGTCATATGAGGATTATTCCCAGCAGCTAAAGAAGCATTCTACTAAAGAATTATTTATAATACCACTTGATCTAGGTAAGGAGTATAAATTTTTTGTGATGTGACCATTATTGGGATTATAAAGGTGTTGATGCTGGATGACTGAGTTGCAGCGTATGGTTCAAGGTAGTTGTGGCCTCGTGAATTAAAATACACTATGAAAGATCTTGAGAAGGAGAAAATGGTTTATTCCTTAAAATTTTGGCCACATTACATGTTGGGAAAATTCTATACGGTATGTAATGATCATAAAATCCTAATTACATATTATCCCAGTGTGATTTGAATCTCTGATAGAGAACATGGGTTGATTACATTCATTCCTTATATTTTGAGTTGGTCTACACGCTGATTAAGGGAAGTAGTGTTGTGGATTCATTAATTTAGAAAACTAAAAATTAGGTTCTTTGTGAATCAAGTTCTGAGTAGAGGATGATGGAGTTGTTTTTTGAGATGTATCTAGAGGTTCCAGATAGATGATGGTAGAAGACCCTTACATCCTTAAAATTTTATTCCATGATTATTATCCCAATCAAGGAGAGGTAATATGAGGATTTGGAGTGTTTTTATTTGAGGTAAAATCCTGACTGTGGGGAGTCAACTTTTGATTGGACTATTGGTGGTGATTAGATTGTTAATGTTTGTGGTATTGTGGTCATGCCTTCCTATATACAGGATCAGTTGATGAGTGATTTCAATACATAAATGTAGAATGTTATTCCTAGTTTATCCAAAATGTATCATGATATTTGTAGGAAGTATTGGTTTCTAGGGATTAAGAAAGAGGTTCACAAGTTTTATGATGTATTGCTTCACCTATCAACAGGTGATGTCTAAGCATTAGTGATTGGGTGTTTTTTTACAGCCATTTCCAATTCCGTAATCGAAATGGGAATATATAACGATGAATTTTTTAGTGGTTCTTGGAAGGAAACATTTTAAAAAAGATGTGATATGAGTATTTTTGGATTGATTGACCATGGTGGAACATTTATTACTAAATCAAGAGACCTTTAATGTGAAAAAATTGGGATATTTCTATGTTTGGGAGATATTGTGGTTACACAGGGTGTCATAGACTATAGTTTCATATCATGATACGTGCTTTACTTCACGATTTAGGTAGGGGTTACAGAAGGTTATTGGTACCAATCTCTTTATGAGTATGGATTTCCACTCATAAATAGAAGGTAAGTTAAAGAATACTCTCTATATGCTGGAGGAAGATTTAAGGGAATGCATTAATGATTTTAATGGATCATGGGAAGGGAACAAAGAACATGTTGAGTTTTTCTGCAATAATAGTTACTAGGTGATGATTTAGATGGAATCATAAGAGGCACTCTATGGTAGGATGTGTAGATATATGTTGTGTTATAAAGAGTCTATGTAATTAGAGCTTTTTGGACTAATTGTCATACAAGAGATTCTAGAGAAGGGACAATTGATTCAAAAATTCATGGCTATGGTTCATAGTATACAGATTCCATATGTCCATTAATATCATCTACCTCTTGAGTTTATGGTGATTTATCATGTATTAATGTGGATTTTTTCAAGGTTGGTTCACCGTTAAATTTGAAAATAGGTTAATTTGGAAACCAGGTACATGGGGTTGTTTGATATTGTGGAGAGGACTGAACAAGTGGAGTAAAGATTGGATCTTTCACAATGGTATAGAGTAATTAACAAAGTTTTTCATGTGTCAAATCTTCAGAAGTATCACCACGATCCTCATCATTTGATAGATATTGATGATGTTGAGATTGATACAGATGTGTACTTTGAGGATCATCTGGTTTGTATTATATATCACAGTGAGAGTGTTTTACGAGGTAAGGTTTTGCATTTGGTTCATGTGTTTTGGAAGCATGGTAATTTTTAGGAAGAGATTTCTGAGAGGGATATGGATATGCAGTCCTACTGGTTGGATCTCATTACCATGGAAGATAAATGATGCTTGGGAGCGAGGCTTGAGGATATGTTGTCATAAGTTTGGGAGGTTTTAAGATCCCAAACATTCTTTAAGGTGCATTATTTTTTATGTTTTGGCATAATTATCTTCATTTTGGTTAATGAAATGCTTATCAGGTGTATGAGGAGTCTCAGTGGTGTTTTGTTGTTTTGGGAAGGAAATAGGGGACAAAGTAGCCATCCAATGAATGTTTCATGGTTGGTTCATAGTTTGGGTGTTTAAAGGGTGCTTGAATCCAAACTGAAGGCTACAATGAAGAGAGAGTTCATCAATATAATCAAGGTTGGTGGTCTACAAGTTATATCCCATAGTCTTGCAGATTTTTTTTCTGTGTAAGTGGTTATTCATTAATTTCTTTGTTCTATTTATTTTGTTTTCCATGTTATAAATGATGAATTAATTATCTAATTTATGAATATAATCTCTCATTATTCTCATGGGATTCATAGAGGTTGAATAGGCCAGACTAAGGACCACACATTGGGTTTGTCACTCCTTTGAACCTGGAAATTGGGGTGTTAAATAAGTAATTGATGAAATAATAAGATAGATCCCATAATAAATGTGTTGTCTTTTTGAAATGAACTATGATGTGGGAGTGGTGAAGATTGTGTCTAGTTATTGACATAGTATAAGGGGTGTTTGGTATAATATGAATGGGTTAAATGAATTAATTTGAATGTGTTAAATGATTCATGGGTTGTAATAGACTTGAGTAAATAGGTTAAGGCATGTGAATGATGAATGTGTTAAATGGGTTAAGATATGAAAATGGAAATTGTTTTAATATTCTAAGACATGAAAATAGAAAATTTGATAATGGTTTAAGAGATGAAGTTGGAATACATGTTGAATGAGTTACGATTATAAATGGTAAGGTGTTTAATGGTTATGGTTTTTGTTTGGTAAATGTGTTATGGTAATAGAAGCATGTACACATTTTTTGATGGTATGTGGGGTATTGAATTTAGATTATATTCCACCTTGTTGGGTAAAAAAGAGGCTCTAAACCCCGCCCCTATAAGTAATGGGACTGGGAGTGTGACTGAGGCTCTATTCCCCTAACAGATTCTTGTGATGAGACTACTTGGACTATGTCTCCAATGTAAGTTTTATGTATTTCTTATGTTCTTTTTTCCTTAGTGAGGTCAGGGATTTTATTGTCTCTAATTATGAAAATTATATATGTCTAACGTAGACTAAAGATTATTTAATCTAAATGCCTAACCCAAATAAATAAATTATGATTGTGGATAAAGCTATCATGGATGAAAAATGGTATTGTAATTATGTTCTATTTATTTTTTTTATTTATGTACCTGTTTACACTATTTGTTTAGATTAGATATTTTTAGACACCGTTTGGGGTGGCCTACTGAGTTGTACTCACACCCTACTCAGGATATCATTGGGTACCCGAGAAGATTTCATGGTTGTAGGTCAATATAATAGAAAGGGCCCTAGGACATAGAGTTTTTTCCCTCAAGTATGTGCATGGATGAGGGAATTATACATGGTATTAGGACCCGTTTAGTGATTCTTTAGTTATCTTTATTTTGGGTTCCTTTATACTTGTAACTGTAAAAAATGAAATACTTACTCTTTAGTTGTGGACTTGTACCCATTATTGGGAAATGGATTTATGATTCATGTTTATTGTTTACTTGTTTCCTTTATTTCATACCTTGTCTATTGTGGATTACACTGATAATGATTGTCTAGTGTCCCCACATGTTCTATTAGACCCTCACTACTAGTCTGAAACCTCTAGAATATAGGGAGGTGTGCTTGAGGTCATGTGGTGACCCATCATGGGGAACCAGTGTAGTGGTTATCAGGTCAAGTATGCTACATCAAAATATCTATAATATACCAAAATATGAACTAAAAATGACAATTAATTAACTAAGTAAAGGTCGAAATATTTGATTCATCAGATAAATAAACACTACATGAAAATTCAAAAAATTGAATGGTATGACTAAATAATCATAATGATTATAATAGCTCTAAAATATATTTTATGGAAAACATATATTCTTACTCGATAAATTTACACTCTAATTGTAAATCTATTTTTAAAAACAAGTTATTCACTATAATGGTAAAATAAATCATCAATTCTAAAAAAGGATAGGGAATTTTGAGAGTAACTTAGTTTAACATTCCATAGTAAATAAAAAACCATAGTTTAGCCACAATTTTCTTAGATAACTTGATAGGATCATAACCTAATTGAGTTGAATAGTCTAGGTAATCTTTTTGAATCATTATCCTATAAATGAATTTATAACTCCATTAATTCAATTAGATCTAAGTGATATAGAGGAATAAATATTGATTTTGTTCCAAGTAACACCTCTATAGATAATTCCACCTATCTATCATGTGTTATCATTGAAAACACATTTTGGGATAAATCATAGAGTTGGTAAACTAGTAAATATAGAACTTTTGAATTTTACACAACCACAAGTCAAAGAATCATTCTACTTATCTCGGTAGTAATAGTCCACACAATCTCTATATCCAACTCTATATGAAAAATATAGAAATTCAATTCTAAAAAACAGATACTAAAAATCAATCATAGAAATCAAAAACACTCTCATTTTAAAATATTAAATTTTATATTGAAACTAGGATAATCATTCCATGCACTATAAGATATCATATTTCTTCATTTACATGATAGTGAAATCCCACAAATGATTGAATAACACCACCATAACATCACAATTAAACATTACATTCTTGTTTCAATATCTTATCTAAAAGAGTTTTTATTACTTTAGAAGACACGACCCCATATAAATCCAAGATATATTCCATACAGTCAAATATTAAATACTAAGAGGCCTTGATATTGAATTATAAAAAGGAAATTTTAGATGAGACTAAAATCATACCTCATACCGTTGAATATATATCTATAGTGTTAGTCATAAACTACTTATCTTTATACATCAAGCTTGTTCTTTTGGACTCAAATAACAGAGGTAAGAACTAACTAGTAAAATGTGTATTCTAATTTTGGCTCCATATATCACATATTCCTCCTTATCTAGATCAACATTTAGGTAGTTTACTGCTACTTATTGGCTAATAGTATGATTTTGGGGTCTATTCGATTCGTTATCTTACACTATATACATCAATTTATTTGTAAAATATTTTAATATACTAAAATTGGACACATGAATGGAATTTCATAACATTATAAGGATATTTAGGTAATTTATGACATGCATTTCCATACTGGTAATATAAAATTTATGGTGGTTATGAACTAGGAGTAGAAAGAGTTAATTAACCTAAAGTTCCCTAATTATATCCAATACTACTCATATATTCCCAAAATCACTTTCTTCCAATACAGGATCCCTCACCTATACTAAAACATGGATGTGAACCTACTCCCATGCTTCCCTTAGAACTTACATCTACTAGTGCTTCTTTATTAATTACCTCCATAAAATTATAATAGTTAAAACTCGTCATAATTATCTATATTACTTCATATAGACCCATATAAAACATGTTGTCTATATCATCCTTTTCTCTAATTGGATCGGGAAAAAATAGAGAAGATATACAAATCCAATAGTATATTCTAACACATATAATTTCCACTCATTAGTACTTATAAATTCTTGATATTTAGAATGATATGGAATATTTGTATAGAATTTTTCATTGTATAATTCCTAGAAACTCTTCTATGTGAGACTTTGACCATTCTTCACCTCAATTATTGTAACACCCCAAGTTTCTACGGTACGCTTCTCTTTGAATAATGTGATAGCTTGTGTTGTACGCAACACCGAGTTCTAACACACCATAACCAATCAAACTAGCCATTATGAATAGTAATAACTAATTTTTGAAATTATATATATTTTATATATCAAAATGGACGTCATTTTTGGATTCGGAATATCGAATTTAGCCCAAGGTGAAATTTTGGTACTTTTCGGATAACTTTAATATTTTGATGAATAGTGAAAATTACTAAATTTTAATTAAAAACAACTTTTTTAATAAAAATAATTAATAGTGATAAATTATGAATTTGAGTGGTTTTAAAGTATATTTAGAATATATTTTTACCATTTAATATAATTTTGGTCATTGAACATAATTTTACAATTAAATAGAACATAAACAAGTGTCAATCTTTTGATCGTTATTATCTCTTAAAAACACGCTTTTTGTTTTGACAGCGGGAATTAATTTTAAATTAATTTCTGCCACTTCTGTGTTTTGAATTTAGAAAAATGGATTCCATATTTGGAATCAGGATTTCCAAATTGTGTAAATAGGTAACTTTTATTTTTAGTCATTTTGAATAATTACTGCGGTAACTATTTTATTTACCATGGTTAAGGGTAAATCCGGTAAATAAGGGTTAAAAAATAATATTATAATAATACTAAATTACCCTAAAACGTGTCCTAGCCTTACTGGTTGATACATGTTCGACCATAGGCATTTTTTGGTCGATTTTGGGACCCCATGGTGCCACTTGTAGGTGATAGGGACACTTTATTTTAATTACGTTAAAATGAATACAAAAATGACACAAGCATATATCTTTTAGAAAAAAAAATTTTACATAGGGTTATATATGTTGGATTTTAGATTATAAATATTAATTAGAAAGATAAAAATATTTCCTACATAATGATATTTTATTTATAATTTTTAGACATTAAATAATTTAATTTATTTATGACACAATGATGATGAAGTAATTACTATAATAGTGAAAAATTAAAATAATTGATATTATAAATACCCAAATAAATATAATATGAAACTTTTAATGAATTAAACTAATTTTATAGGATAATATGATATATTAGTATTGATTTCATTGACTTTTTTCTAAGTAATAAATCTGTTATGAGTTTCACAAAAATCAACTATTGAATTGTGTCAAAATTGACATAAAAGAGTTCTTAAAACAAATATTATATTATTAATTGATATTAAATTCCTAAAAATATAAGGTTCGGAAAAGAGACTTATATAATGATCGGATCATCATTAATGGACCACTTGGGGGTCGCTTTGATGTATATAGTATGTTTATTAACCATATTATATAAAAATACAAAGAGACATTGTAAAAGTGAAACTAATTAACTTAGAGTTAATACTTATTGATAAGGTTAATATAAGTACCCAAACCTGTCTAAATTCTATTGGATGAGTTGTTTTCGACCCATCCCCACCTTAACCTTTGAATAATCATCTTTGAAGCCATTGGAAACTGATTATGAATTTATTATAAACTAATATCTCTAGCTTTTCCAAAGGTTCCCCTCACCCCTCTTATAAAAGGGCACTCCTCATTCTCATTTCATTACACCTTCAAAGCCTTTTGGTTCAGCCAAAATCTGCCCAAATAATCTCCCAACTTCCCTCACTACAACCTATAGGCCTTATTTTTATCAGAAATCCAACCTAAAGAGCCCTTTTGATCAAATCAAAAGGAAGAAACCGAAGAAGAGGTAATGATTTCACCACCCTTTTCCAAGTTCCTTTCTTCTTCCACTTCTTCTTCCTTTGTTGTTACCATTATAAAATAATAACTCCAGTATCATATATATACTGTGATGTTATTATAAATATAGTACAACCATATTCAGTATTCTATCCACCCTTTGAATAACATGTCCCCATACGTGCGTACGTACGGCTTACCGTCTCCACGTCGTGGTGTAATTGTTATTCATTATAATATTATTTGGATGGGTATAAGAATGATGTTTAACTCATGTAAATAATAAATATAACATGTTAATGATTCTTTATATATGATATACCATCCATTTATATATTATTTTAATATTAAAAGAATGATATTGTCGCTCGTGCGTACGTAAGGACTACCGCCTCCACGAACGCGATGAGATTCATTCTCCATCGTATCCATTCAAGTATAATTATCATTTGATGATTTAAAAAATGATGTTCAAGGACTTGATATCATTCTGGATATTAATAATATACAACCTATCCTTTACAAACTTGTCTTACATAACAAAACATATAAAATAAAACAAGTAAGTTAACACCCGAAACAACGATAATACTAAGATATTATTATCAAATCAATATTAAAAGATCATATATGATATCATATTAATGTATATGATTATTGTATAATTTAATAACAATTATTTTACCATTATACAGGAGGTTAACCTACCCCAACCAAGGAAAAGTACAAGGTAAGGGTTATTTCACAATCTCTTCATTATCTGAGGTTGTTTATATGTAATAATCTACTGGGATCTCTTTATCATCCACATCCATGTTTTCTTAAAAATGTATTTCAAAACATTTTTATTATTTACAAGAATATGGGTTAAAGTCATTTATACCCTTGTTTGACTTTTTATAAGAGGATTCTTTCCGTCTTTTTCAAAACAAGGTCCTTTTTAACCTTTTCGACAGAATTAAGGTAAGAATGTTTTTTTAACTTATACGGAGGGTGCGGTTATTTTTCGCCATTATAAAATCTTCAAAGCTTCCCTTACAAGCTTATAAGAATATTTTCAAAGAAAATGTTTTATTTTACAAATATATGACTCTTAAATGATTTCAAAAATAGAAAGAGATATTTTCAAAAAAGAGTTTTGATTTCATCTATGTCAACATCCTTTGATGGATTTTATGCTTATTTGTAGTTGATTTGTTAAGATACAAAACTTCTATATTTTATTGAAGGTTTTGTGATATGTTTGACTGTGGATGTTCTATTTTTATACCATTCATAGTTTATGATGAAAGTACTGACATTTCGTATGCTAGTTTTGATACGAATGTTTATGTTATGTTTAAACATTTTCATATGGGAATGCATTGGACTTAATATGTGACGGGTGGAGCCCGATATAGCTCCTCGATGCATCAGTAGGTCTAATGAGACAAACTAGTGTCTTGGCACAAGGCCTTGGAAAAAATCTTATTTGTAGTCTTGGCACGAGGCCTTGGCTATGTGGTTATGACAGTCTGGCATTATGCATTCCATCATTATAAAAGTGGTTATTTATTTTTCATGTGATTATTCGATTAGTAGAATATCTATGTGAATAAGTAAATGGCATTATTTCATTTTATTTATTCCATACTATGTTGAAAGTTCAAGTTTGAAAGGCTTTTGTTTTAGTTATACATTGCCTTAAATGTTTATTCTTATTTCTGAAAGTTTCCTCTATATTGTTATCCTTACTGGGCATTTGAGCTCACCCATTTTCTTTGTTTTATTATTCCCAGGAAGTGAAGAAGTAAATTATGAATGACCTGCAGGGATAATATGTGGGGATATGAGTGTGGATTATGGAGACAATATGTTGTTGTAGTAGTTTTTCATTTTATGATGTAATGTAAGACTTATGAATATACCTAGTGTTTCCATGGCTACTAAACCAATCGGTATTTCTAGATTTGATCTTTCTTGTGATCATGCCAATGTTATGTAATAATGCACCGACTCTGGGTAACTAGGGTCGGGGCGTTTACAGTTGGTATCAGAGGAAGTTTAGTACAAACCTTGGAAGCTAGATTTAGATAAACTCTGATTAGAGCACTTAGACCTAAGATGAACATTGAGGATTAGTATAGAAGAACATCCTAGAATTTTGGTATTGTAGAGATTTTCTGAGTTTTCTAAGCAATACATCCCTGTCTGGATACAAGCAGGTAGAGGTGGCTCTGGCACAGATGTACCTAGGGGTAAAACCCAAAAACACCGCTTTGAGCTAGACTCGAACGGGAACTAGTGCATGACAACGGGCCTTGCTGCACTCTTGGTTACGACACTCCCGGGGTATATGCTTAGGATAACTCTCATTTTCTTTACAAATCATTATGAAGGGTTTATGAGTATATACTTCCTCAAAGAAAACATTTTTATGATTATGGATTATATCCATAAATAGTTCAATTTATGTTAAGTGTTTTATAAGTATGGGATTATGTATTTTGATTCATAAACTGATCTAGTTTATGCCATTGTTTATAAATGGTTCCTAGTGGAAGAAATGGAAACCGTATCAATGGACGCACTCCATGTAGGGATTTCCAACCTGCTCAAGATAATTATAGTGGAGCTGGTGATGCAACTGGTGTCGATCAGCTAATCACCATACTGGGACAACTCACTCAAGTTATGAATAATAACCTTACTCGTATGGAGCACCCTGATCCGCAGCGTGGAGGATCAATGTTAGAACGATTCATGAGGCAACAACCATCAACATTAAATGGGAGTACAAATCCCTTAGTAGCTGAGCAATGGATAAATTCCCTAGAGAAAATATTTCAGGCTTTGGGGAGCAGTGAAAGGGAAAAAGTTATCATGGCAGTTTACCGCCTCACTGGAGATGCTGATAAATGGTGGTCATTGATTAAAAATATGAAGGAAGATGATGAAGTATCAAATATGGAATGGAGGGAGTTCAAAGATCTGTTTTTAGAAAAATACTTTCCTCGCGACCATCGATCATATATGGAAAGGCAATTTCTGAGCCTGAGACAAAAGGAGGATGAGAATGTCACAAAGTATGAGGTTAACTTTACATGGTTAGCAAGGTATGCTGGAGATTATATATGTAACCCAAGAATTAAGATTGATTGTTTCTTTGATGGGTTAAAACCATTTCGTCATCGAGCATTATTCTCACAATCCTTTTCGTCGTACGAGGACATTGTCTCATGTGCTATCAAGACCGAAAAGGAATTCTCTAAGTCTTATGACTTTAAAGCAAAGCATGAGAAGAAGAGACCTGCTGATCAATCTGATAATGGAAATAAGGGGAAGAAGGGAAAGGTTGAATATCAATCTTGTGGTAAATGTGGGAAGAAACACCCCGGTACTTTCTTGAAGGGAATGGGAGTCTGTTACAAGTGTGGTGAAAAAGGCCACCAAGCTCGTGATTGCAAGGGGAAGAAGGAAGCTACCAACGTTCAGTGATACAATTGCAGGGAGATGGGGCATTATGAAAATGAATGTCCTAAGCGTCAGGAGAACATACCTCAGAAAAGTCCAAGGGATCAAGGCCAGGGTTATGTTATCACTACTGCTGAGGTAGAAGCTCAGAAAGACATGGTGGTAGGTAATTTAATAGTTTCCTCATGTTTAGCAAATGCATTATTTGATTCTGGATCATCGCATTGTTTCATATCTTCCCAGTTTGCTAAAAAAATTAGATATTTCCAATTTGATTTAACAAGGGAGTTGTCAGTTAAAACTCCTAAGGGAAGTATCATTGAAATAAAGTTTTTCGAATCAGTACCCAGTAGATCACATAAATGTTCTTTATTTTTTGATCTCATCGTCATAGCTATGATTGAGTTTGATATAATCCTCGGTATGGACTGGCTTTCGGACTATGATGCGAAGATTTATTGTAAGAAGAAAGAGGTTACGATTCTTGATGATAATGATAAGGAACACCTTATCTTTAGAGCAGAATCATCACCACCTAATTCTTATTTAGATCCACCCCCAGTAGCTCAACTAAATTCAATTATTGGGGAGGAAGAGAATGAAATAACTGTCGGTGAGGAAAGGAATGTTCAAATAGAGGACGTACTTATTGTGAAAGAATTTGTAGATGTATTTCTGGAAGATTTACCTGGACATCCTCCTGAACAAGAATTTGAGTTTTCCATTGATTTAATTCTTGGATCAAGGCCTATATCGAAGACCCCTTATAGAATGGCCACTGTAGAGTTAGTCGAACTAAAGAAACAACTATAGGAATTGATTAATAAAGGATTTATTTGCCCTAGTGTTTCCCCATGGGGAGCCCCTGTTCTTTTTGTTAAAAATAAAGATGGATCTATGAGGTTATGTATCGACTACAGGGAGATCAATGCTATAATGATAAATAACAAGTATCCCCTACCTCGTATTGATGATTTATTTGACCAACTGCATGGAGCTCAATACTTTTCAAAGATTGACCTTCGATCTGGATACCATCAGTTGTGTGTAAAGAAGGAAGACATTCCGAATATAGCATTTCGAACCAGGTACGGGCATTATGAGTTTACTGTAATGCCTTTTGGATTGACTAATGCACCCTCTTTATTCATGGATCTGATGAATAGAGTTTTCAAGGATTATCTCGATGAATTTGTGGTGGTATTTATTGATGATATCTAGGTATACTCCAAAACCTATGAAGATCATGAAAATCACTTGCACATTATCTTGAAGACCCTGAGGAGGCATGAATTATATGGGAAGTTAAGCAAGTGTGAATTCTGGCTTCAGGAGATTTCTTTTCTTGGCCATATTGTCTCTAAAGATGGAATCTCTGTCGATCCTTCTATGACCAAGGCAATCCAAGAATGGGCATAACCTACGAGTATAACTGAGGTACGCAGTTTTATTGGTTTGGCAGGTTATTATCGACGTTTCGTCCAGAATTTTGCCCGATTGGCTAACCCATTAACGAAGCTCACACGTAAAGGGGTTAAATTTTTTTGGACAAAAGAGTGTGAAGAATGTTTCAAAGAACTGAAGAGAAGATTAGTCAATGCTCCTATATTGACTCTACCATCGGGGAATGATGGGTTCGATATTTATAGTGTTGCATCAAAGAAAGGACTTGGTTGTGTCCTTATGCAGAATGATAGAGTTATTGCCTATGCATCACGACAGTTTAAAGTTCATGAACAAAACTATCCTACTCATGATCTCGAGTTAGCAGCTGTGATATTTGCTTTGAAGATATGGAGGCACTACCTCTATGGTGAAAAATGTGAGATTTATACTGATCACAAGAGTTTGAAGTATATTTTCTCACAAAAAGAACTCAACATGAGGCAAAGGAGATGGCTTGAATTACTCAAGGATTATGATTGCACGATACACTACCACCCGGGGAAAGTAAACAAGGAGGCAGATGCTTTGAGCAGAAAAGACCATGGAGTTTAGAATAATATGATAATTGAAAGGGATCCAATTTTCATGGATCTAGGGAAGATGTACATGGGAATAACTAGGGAAGGCGAAACATCAATTCTTTTTCAAATGGTTACCAAACCATCATTACTAGAATGGATTAAGAGTTCTCAGACCGATGATGAAGAATTTAAAAAAAAAGATTAAAGCTGTAAATGATGGGAGAATGAGAGACTTTGTATATGAAGATGGAATTTTGAAATTCGGGAAGAGACTTTGTGTTCCCTATATACCTGATCTAAAAAGGGAATTGCTGGATGATGCTCATAGTTTCAATTTCTCTATACACCCTGGGAGCAACAAAATTTATAGATATTTGAAGGAACATTTTTGGTGGGACAACATGAAGAGGGAGATTTCTGATTTTGTGTCAAGATGTATGGTTTGTCAACAAGTGAAAGCTGGAAGGCAACAGCCTGGAGGATTCATGCAACCTCTTCCCATACCGGAGTGGAAATGGGACAATATTACGATGTAATTTGTCATGGGGCTACCAAAGACTCCTAGAAGGAACGATGAAATATGGGTTATTGTTGATCGTCTTACCAAGTCATCACATTTTCATGCTATAAGAGAAGATCTACCCCTGGAACGTCTAGAAAGACTATATATTAATGAAGTTGTGAGACTTCATGGAGTACCCCTATCGATTGTTTCTGATCGTGATCCCCATTTTACTTCAAGATTTTGGAAAATTCTTCAGAAATCCCTGGATACTGAACTTCAGTTGAGCACTGCTTACCACCCTCAGACAGATGGACAATCAGAACGGACTATTCAGACCTTAGAATACATGTTGAGATCTTGCTAACTTGACTTTCAGGGTATGTGGGATCAATATTTACCTCTGGTAGAATTTTCCTATAATAATAGCTTCCATTCGAGTATTCAGATGGCACCATATGAAGCGTTATACGGAAAGAGATGATGTACACCAACCTGTTGGGATGACGTTGGTGAAAGAAAACTTGTAGGACCAGAACTGGTGGAGGAAACTGTGGAAAAGGTGAAGGTAATCCAAAATCACATCAAAGCAGCTCAAAGTAGGCAGAAGAGCTATGCCGATAATCGAAGGAAGGATTTTGAATTTCAAGTCGGTGATCATGTTTTCCTGAAGTTATCTCCATGGAATGAAGTCATACGTTTTGGTAAGAAAAGTAAATTGAGTCCCAGGTACATCGGACCTTTCGAAATTCTAGTACGAATTGGGGTTGTGGCTTACCGATTGGCAATGCCGCCAAGTCTCTCCAAAGTTCACGATGTGTTCCACGTATCTCTGTTGAGGAAATACATGCCTGACCCAATGCATGTACTCACCTATGAGGAATTAGAACAGTAACCTTATCTTTCCTATTGTGAAGAGCCCGTCGGGATTCTTGATACTAGAGAACAAGTACTGAGAAACCGGACGACGCGTCTGGTAAAAGTTTTGTGGAGAAATCATAAGATGGAAGAGGCAACGTGGGAACCTGATGAACTTATGATGAAGAACCACCTGAGTCTTTTCATGTGATAAGTATTTTAGAAATTTCGAGGACGAAATTATTTGAAGGGGGGAGAATGTAACACCCCAAACTTCTACAGTACGCTTCTCTAAGAATAATGTGATAGCGTGTCTTGTACGCAACACCGAGTTCTAACACACCATAACCAATCAGACTAGCCGTTATGAATAGTTATAACTAATTTTTGAAATTATATACATTTTATATTTCAAAATGGAATTCATTTTTGGATTCGGAATATCAAATTTATCCTAAGGTGAAATTTTGCTACTTTTCGGATAACATTAATATTTTGATGAATAGTGAAAATTACTAAATTTAAATTAAAAACAAATTTTTTAATCAAAATAATTAATAGTGATAAATTTTGAATTTGAGTGGTTTTAAAGTATATTTAGAATATATTTTTACAATTTAATATAATGTTGGTCATTGGACATAATTTTACAATTAAATCGAACATAAACAACTGTCAATCTTTTGATCGTTATTATCTCTTAAAAACACGCTTTTTGTTTTGACAGCGGGAATTAATTTTAAATTAATTTCTGCCACTTTTGTGTATTGAATTTAGAAAAATGGATTCCATATTTGGAATCAGGATGTCCAAATTGTGTAAATAGGTAACTTTTATTTTTAGACATTTTGAATAATTACTGCGGTAAGTATTTTATTTACCATGGTTAAGGGTAAATCCGGTATATAAGGGTTAAAAAATAATATTATAATAATACTAAATTACCCTAAAACGTGTCCTAGCCTTATTGGTTGATACATTTTCGACCATAGGCATCTTTGGGTCGATTTTGGGAACCCATGGTGCCACTTGTAGGTGATAGGGAAACTTTATTTTAATTAAGTTAAAATGAATACAAAAATGACACAAGCATATATCTTTTAGCAAAAACAATTTTTACATAGGGTTATATATGTTTGATTTTAGATTATAAATATTCATTAGAAAGATAAAAGGATTTCCTACATAATTATATTTTATTTATAATTTTTAGACATTAAATAATTTAATTTATTTATGACACAATGATGATGAAGTAATTACTATAATATTGAAAAATTAAAATAATGGATATTATAAATACCCAAATAAATATAATATGAAACTTTTAATGAATTAAACTAATTTTATAGGATAACATGATATATTAGGATTGATTTAATTGACTTTTTTCGAAGTAATAAATCTGTTATGAGTTTCACAAAGATCAACTATTGAATAGTGTCAAAACTGACATAAAAGAGTTCTTAAAACAAATATTATATTATTAATTGATATTAAATTCCTAAAAATCTAAGGTTCAACCAAGAGACTTATATCATGATCTTTTCATCATTACTGGACCACTTGGGGGTCGCTTGGATGTATATAGTAAGTTTATTAACCATATTATATAAAAATACAAAGAGACATTGTAAAAGTGAAACTAATTAACTTAGAGTTAATACTTAAAGATAAGTTTAATATAAGTACCCAAACCTGTCTAAATTCTATTGGTTGAGTTGTTTTCGACCCATCCCCACCATAACCATTGAATAATCAACTTTTGAGCCATTGGAAACCGATTATGAATTTATTATAAACTAATATCTCTAGCTTTTCCAAAGGTGCCCCTCACCCCTCTTATAAAAGGGCACTCCTACTTCTCATTTCTTCACACCTTCAAAGCCTTTTTGTTCGGCCAAACTCTGCCCAAATACTCTCCCAACTTCTTTCACTACAACCTAGAGGCCTTAGTTTGATCATAAAGCCAACCTAAGGAGCCCTTTTGATCAAATCAAAAGGAAGAAACCGAAGAAGAGGTAATGATTTCACCACCCTTTTCCAAGTTCCTTTCTTCTTCCACTTCTTCTTCCTTTGTTGTTACCATTATAAAATAATAACTCCAGTATCATATATATACTGTGATGTTATTATAAATATGGTACAACCATATTCAGTATTTTATCCACCCTTTGAATAACATGTCACCATACGTGCGTACGTACGGCTTACCGTCTCCACGTCGTGGTGTAATTGTTATTCATTATAATATTATTTGGATGGGTATAATAATGATGTGTAACTCATTTAAATAATAAATATAACATGTTAATGATTCTGTATATATGATATACCATCCATTTATATATTATTTTAATATCAAAAGAATGATATTGTCGCTCGTGCGTACGTACGTACTACCGTCTCCACGAACGCGATGAGATTCATTCTCCATCGTATCCATTAAAGTATAATTATCATTTGATGATTTAAAAAATGATGTTCAAGGACTTGATTTCATTCTGGATATGAATAATATACAACCTATCCTTTACAAACATGTCTTACGTAACAAAACATATAAAAGAAAACAAGTAAGTTAACACCCGAAACAACGATAATACTAAGATATTATTATCAAATCAATATTAAAAGATCATATATGATATCATATTAAGGTATATGATTCTTGTATAATTTAATAACAATTATTTCACCATTATACAGGAGGTTAACCTACCCCAACCAAGGAAAAGTACAAGTTAAGGGTTATTTCACAGTCTCTTCATTATCTGAGGTTGTTTATATGTAATAATCTACTGGGATCTCTTTATCATCCACATCCATGTTTTCTTAAAAATGTATTTCAAAACATTTTTATTATTTAGAAGAATATGGGTTGAATTAATTTATACCCTTGTTTGACTTTTTATAAGAGGAATCTTTCCGTTGTTTTCAAAACAAGGTCCTTTTTAACCTTTTCGACAGAATTAAGGTAAGAATGTTTTTTTAACTTATACGGCGGGTGCGGTTATTTTCAGCTGTTATAAAATCTTCAAAGCTTCCCTTACAATCTTATAAGAATATTTTCAAAGAAAATGTTTTATTTTACAAATATATGACTCTTAAATTATTTCAAAAATAGAATGAGATATTTTCTAAAAAGAGTTTTGATTTCATCTATGTCAACATCCTTTGATGGATTTTATGCTTATTTGTAGTTGATTTGTTAAGATACAATACTTCTATATTGTATTGAAGGTTTTGTGATATGTTTGAATATGGATGTGTTATTCTTATACCATTCATAGTTTATGATAAATGTATTGACATTTCGTATGCTAGTTTTAATACGAATGTTTATGTTATGTTTAAACATTTTCATATGGGAATGCATTGGACTTAATATGTGACGGGTGGAGCCCGCTATAGCTCCTCGATGCATCGGTATGTCTCATGAGACAAACTAGTGTCTTGGAACAAGGCCATGGCAAAAATATTATTTGTAGTCTTGGCACGAGGCCTTGGCTATGTGGTTATGATAGTCTGGCATTATGCATTCCATCATTATGAAAGTGGTTATTGATTTTTCATGTGATTATTCGATTAGTAAAATATCCATGTGAATAAGTAAATGGCATTATTTCATTTTATTTATGCCATACTATGTTTAAAGTTAAAGTTTTAAAGGCTTTTGTTTTAGTTATACATTGCCTTAAATGTTTATTATTATTTATGAAAGTTTCCGCTATATTGTTATCCTACTGGGCATTTGAGCTCACCCCTTTTCTAGGTTTTATTTTTCCCAGGAAGTGAAGAAGTAAATTATGAATGACCTACAGGGATAATATGTGGGGATATGAGTGTGGATTATGGAGACAATATGTTGTTTTAGTAGTTTTTCATTTTATGATGTAATGTAAGACTTATGAATATATCTAGTGTTTCCAAGGATACTAAACCAATCGGTCTTTCGAGATTTGATCTTTCTTGTGATCATGCCAATGTTATGTAATAATGCACCGACTCTGGGTAACTAGGTTCGGGGCGTTACAACTATCACATCCCACCATCAATGAAAATATCCTTTACTTAAAATGGTGGATGATAAATCTAATAATGTTATAGAGTCTCAAATACAATAAAATATGTGACCTATATGTTTATGTCCCTCATGAAATTCATATCTGAGACTTCATGTTTAGGTGTAGTATATAATATTGTTTGAATTAAATGAGAAATACCTTAACAACTTGAGGATCAATATGAGGTATAATATATGAATCAAGTTCATTGGATCCATTATGTATATCTAAAAGGGGTCAATGTGGTGTCATTTTATAATTTTTTTATGGAATCATATTATATTTTTCTTTCTATGAATAATAAATATAGAATTCAAATTGAAAATAAAATCATAATCGACTAATAACCTCACACCATCTCTCATTCATTACCTTTTTATCAATTCATATTTTCATTTAAAAAAATTGGATATTCTGAAATTACACTGTTGATATAAACATAAAATATTCAACTAAATATAATAAAATTTTGATTTTATAAATGAAACGAATCAGTTGAATAGTATATATTTCCCTAATAATTGCTAATGAAAAATAGTTAGCATTGTTTATTTATATTAATATTTAAATTAATATAAATATTCTATTGATTTCAATTGAAAATTAAGTAATCATAAGAAAGGACGTAGTATGTTATGCTCTCTTACCAATGGATACATATAAATATCAACTCATGATACACGAGATATAATTGAATAGGATTGAATGATGAAGAAAAATAAAAATTAAACCTATATTACTCTTGGTAACTCAAGATTATCTATATTATGAAATCTTGGCATATTTATGTGTTATTTTCCATGTCTAAATGTAAGTGTATCTTTGGTACTCCCAACCCCACTAGACCTTTACCTTATTTGGTATCATTTTGTAATGAACCTAACCTATATACTCAAATAATACCCAAAAGATGTCACCACTGCACCTTATATGCACTTTCGATTCCTAACAGGAATGTTTAAATGTCATGGGATAACATAAAAACAAAATATGAAGATATTCCACCTTTTTAAACAAAACTAATTCATTATAGGATCCTTATATGAATCAGTATGACCTCTATAGTTGCATCACCAATGGAGTATGTAGAATCATGTCTATCACGAGAGGTAACCTATGCATCATGGATAATTATTGTGTATAGAAATCTATATATGTTGAAATATATATAAAAATGAAAATTTATAAAAATAATTATAAAAAACATGAACATAATATCTATAATAATGGCTAGATATAACCTAAAATTACATAAAGTATATGAGATAAAAATACTATATGTAGAAAACAAGGAAGTCATGTGAGTTGCGTAATCGTTATGGAAAGATGAAGGATAAACCATGTTATAGCTATATTGATAATATACTAAGACCTTCACAAAGGTAATTTATGAACCCAAGATACATTTCCTATAAACTGCTCTACTTTAGTGCTTTCCCTTTCTAATATCACAAAAACAAGGTCTATATGAATCCTGAGGTGAAAATTGTTGGCTTTATGTAATTATTACCATGTCTGAAGTCACCACATGGTCCTTACCATAATATTATAAAATTTGGTGAATGTGTTAAATAAATAAAGTAAATAATGGTAAAAATTTATAAAACCATAATCAATAATTTACATTAGTTATGAAATAACGGGATATATACTATAGAGTTTGGTTTCTAGGTACTTAATGAGACACCTAGGAACCCAACCATACTTAATATCACCCTCACTGAAAAAATTTAACAAATTAGTATTATGTATATGTACACTATTATCTAATTTTTCATGGAAATAACAATATGAAAATAAATAGTCATATTCTAGAAATTGAGATTTGGATATCCCATGGTCTGAAATGGAATAATACATATTTAATATAAATAAATATTAGGGAATGTTCTGGTATATACTAGTATAAATTTATATATAATAGTGTAATTATGTTGATATATAACTCATTGTTTTAATATAAATACCAATGAGTAGCTAGAGTAAATGCACCCAACTATTGTCTCAGTTCCAAAACCTATAATACATTTTGAAGAAATATCACCACCTCATCTCATGCTTCATTACATAAATTGGAATATTCATATATATATATATATATATATATACATATATATCATATATTAGTCAAGATTAATATACAAGTGGTAACATCATATAGGAAATGAACATATTAATTATTTATTAACACATACATGGTTACATTTTAATTAAGAATAATTAATAATATAATGATATTGCAATTCAAGTATGCAATAAGAAAATCAGATTAATGAAACATTATATGTTCCAATTAAAATATGTTTTCAATACAGACTCTAGAAAATAATTTTTAAATAATAAAACGGTTTTATAATTATTCTATCTCTACCCTACAATAATTTTTTACATACATTTTAATGGTGTGACATTGAGGAAGGGGTCACCGCCCAAAACTATACCGCATTTATTCCTATTCTTAAAAGTGAATAAAGATGCAAAAAATTAAACAAAATGACCAACCTAAGAAATTATATCTAGTTATTATGCAGACTATTGTATAATAAATAAAATTCAAATATGAGAACAAAGGTTATACCTTATATTTTTCTTGATCTAGTCTACAAAACATCTTTACTAAAGAAACACACAAAGGATTTAACGATTTCACTGGACAAAAAAATATTAGATCATCGTTTTATCCTCTATCTTGAGAGTAGTGGGGAGCAAGAATGAATAAGAGTACCCATATCATGGTTTTTCCAAATAATATAATTCTTGGAATCATGTAATCAATTAAAATCACCCTGGAATCTTAGATCACTTGTAGAATAACTTTAGATTAAAAAATTTCTCATCGATGAAAATGGATGATAAATAAATTGATAACCCTATAATAAGGTTATAATTGACATATTTATTTTGTTTATCATTTTCTTCACTCTTTTCTAAATAGAAATTATATTACATCCCAACCCTAACTATATCTTGGAAAGAGATAATGGGAGATTAACCATAGGTAACATTACCTAAATGTTAATGGTGGGAAATAAATTCTGAAGGTTTAACAAGAAAAATGGGGAATGTTATACCATTTTTAACACACATGTAAACACACACATACATCCAGAAAATATAACAATCTAAAGAAAACTATATAAATTATGCACATGTAAACCTAACATGCCCATTTATCAAAAAATATTTATTATTGTAAGATAAAAAACATGAAATCAAAATAACCATGGAACTAAAATAAGTTAGGACATTAGAACTTTGGTGTCACCACACCAAAAACCAAAAATACAACCATATTCCAAGCTATATCTCTAATATCCATGATATCTACATCTAGAATCCCTCCTGTTGTTGTATGAAATCTTCCCCTTTCATGTATAATAGGAAGAAACATCCTCATACATGCCTAAGTAAATATGAAGGGGTTATAAGAATACTCAATAGTAAAACCCTAAGACATCCCCTAGATTCCAATAAAATAATAATCAGTTTAGGTCATCGTTTTATAAAATAGTATGAATTAAATTAATTAAGATTAACAAAAATACAATTTATTTTCATATATTTATTGGAAGAATATAAACCATGTTTACAAAAACATTGTTTTGATAAAAAAATGCAAAAAATATTATAAACTATAATGATCCAAGCCTTTTACACATATTATTACATGATTTATAACATTAAATTCTATTAATTATTACCCAAATATTGTGATTCCTAGTGTATTTGGAAGAATAGGTTCATAATATATCAATGTGATACTAAAAATATATTTCTTTATTTTTTTCTCTATAATGAGCCCCAAAATAAATTTGATATCCCAAAACTACAGGAGATAACCTAGGTAAAATATAGATAAAAGGGGTGATCTAAAAATCCCAATAAGGTAATAAACATGATAAGTAAGAATAATATATTTTTCACTAGTATAGCATAATATCATAATAGAAAACACACAAGAGTAATCACTTGAGATATTAACATATATAAAATGGTATCATAATATCCTAGAATCATAGTAAATGTGGTGGTAATATATAACATAACATCAACATGAGTCAGGGCTATCTTCCTAGACGATATTACATGGTGGACAAAGTTCAATAATGGGTTAGGTTAACTCCTTATTCTCATTGATGAAGCCTCATGGGACTAAATCATTAACCAATTAAGTGTTATATTGGTGCATCCATCATAAAATGTTCAAGATTTTGTATAACACAAAAAAGAAATTAGTAATAAGTAATAAAAATAATAATTACCCATGTAAATAAATGGGTTTCATAATCATGTCTCATAAAATAATCAAAAGAAATCTTGTAATGAAGGAATTTGAGAGATGAACATAAGGAATATATTAACCCCTAAAATTAAGTGATATTATGCTAGTTATATATGATAGAGACATATATACATAATTATAATCAATTCATAACATCAAAATATGTCTTTAGTGATGAAAACTTATTAAAAAGTCCACATGGAATATTTATAGAGAAAAATACCATTTAGACATCGAAAAAACATCAAAAAAAACTATAAATTAAATACATATTATAGAAAAATATTTATATTAAAAAAAACATTGTAAACTAATAAAGTAATATTTAAATAATTTATTGGTCATGATGTCATTTAATTCCATATTTTTCATATATGTTAAAACATATTCATTTCACACTAAGGAAAAAAGGTTAAAAAAGTAACTCGTTAGGAAAAAGGCAAGATGATTCATTTCAAAAAATTCATAAAAATTAAAATATGGGTAAATAATTCTTTAATAAATAATTTTTAAAATGATATAAATATTCATGAAAATATTTCCAGAAATCATTGTTTTGGGAGAAAAATAATTTTCAAACAAATAATGAAATGATGTAAGCTTTTCATAAAATCATTTTTACAATAATTTTGTGTAACAAGGGGAGTAAAATGGTAGTATTACATAAAAATTTATAAATAACCAGAGGTGGATAAAATTAAATGATTTTATTATACAATTATGAAATAATATATTACAATTGAAATTCAAGAATAAATAATCCAGATTAAATTGAAATTGAAACATAAACCCTTACTGCTCTACTAACATTTGAATCAAAAATCCCACAAATAAAATTAATTATTTTAAAAATAAAATATCATAAATTATAATGACATAATTATATGACATATAAATTTTCATTATATAATGAATAAAAATAAATTGGTTTCATAGGACAACATTTGTCCCATAGAGGAGGGTTTTGAGATGAAACCCTTACCTCGAGTCCAGACTTTTTCGTGTCTGTATATTATATCCAAAATAATAAACATATATATATTATTTATTTCATTTAAAAAAATTTAACAGTGTAAAACATTATAATTAAACCATTAAATTCATTTCTTTAATAATGTATTTAATTTCATAATTATTTACGTCCATGTCAGGTATTTTGAGGATACTTAGTTCATAATTTCAAAATGAAATTAGTGTGTTAACTGTGGTCAATGGGGTAATTTTTTCATAATATCCAGAATAATAATCATAAAGTAATTATCATTTTTAGATAAATAATACTTTATTAAATAACCATGAATTATAGCTATGAATAATTAACTACATTAAAATCATGGATATGGTAGGGTGCATATACGCATGTGTCATGTTTCTCTTTTTAAACTATCATGATGGAAATAAGATAAGTATTTTTTTTATATTTAATTAATTATAATAATATCATAAATATATTATTATTTATTCACATTTTCTTATTTATACTATCTATTTGATGTGGTAATTAAAAAAATGAAATACATCTCTTCGTGAGGCGGTAGTTCATTGTACACATGAATGTCTTTATCCGTTTTCCAAGGATAGTAAGGTAAGAAAGTATATGATATATTAATTTAACATAATGATTAATATTTATTATGTATAATATATATAAATATTAAATCCTCATCATAAATATATGTGAGAGGTAATGATGTAAAATGATTTACATCAATTTACAGGGGGTAGTCCTCCATACACACGAATGATGGCTTCATTTTCCCATTTTATGGAATTGGAGATGAATTTAAGTAATCTCATTAACATAATTACATATTAGTATATGGTAGACACTAGTTTTAAGGCACCATAATGATTTAAAAATATTTAAAAGAGGTGTAAGAAGAAATAAAAAAAATATGCTCAGTTAAGAATGATACCTCTACTATAGACCACCTATTTAGGATTATTCCTAAAGCCTTCCTATATTGGATTTATTATTAGACAATGAACTCTAGAAAATGGGGAGGGAATTAATTAAGGAATTTTATTATGTATTGGCCAAAAAATAATGATTTGGTTATTTAATGAGTATATTAGAGGGGGTTCTATTTTATAAGTGGGGGAGAGGATACACATGGAATTTTTGAGAAGAAATACATATACCCACATTTTACACCATCCATGAGGCCAAAAATTGAACATTATCTTACCATTGATGAAATAAGATTTAATTATGGAAATAATATTTTATTTTTACTTGTTACTAGGTCTATATAACCATTATATTTTTATCATAACCCCCACCCCCTGTTAAACCCGTTTTAACCTTAAATATGGAAATTAAACATTACTATTTTTAATATTAATTATAATGAAAAATTAATTTTAACTTGTTATATATTATTACACATTTTGATTAAACATATGGAATAAATTTTTCTAAATTCAATTCATAGAAGTTGAATAATATAATTTAAAATTAAAATCGTAGATGTGATGAAAAAATAGGTTTCCAAAGAAAATGTTTTCATTAGAGTAAAACAAAAATTATATCAAAATTCAACAAGATATTTTTTAAATTGACACAAAAAGGATTAATAGTAACATAATTAGACTAAACTTAATTATAAAATATTTTAAAACAAAATTTAACTTTGTAAATGAATAAAATGAAAAGGCATTTTTCAAAAAAAGTATTTTTGGGAAATATTTTAAAAATTAAACATTTAAGAAAATACTAAAAAATACATCCTATGATAATTTTGACATTTTTATTCCAAAAATTTAGTTGTTTTTATCTAATTCATATTTTCTAACAGTCAAAAATTAATTTTATTTTTTCTCAAAAATAAATGAAGTCATTTTGAGAGGAAAAAGGTATTTTCGAAGCCTATAAAAACTTTACTAAGAATTAAGTAGTTGTTTATCAATATATTTTTATTATGCTTCCAAATTAATTTTGTAAAAACATTTACTACAAATCATCCAACCGAATTTAATGGCTAGGTTATAACGGTCACATTTGAATGATAATATTTTAAATTTATATTATGGTCTGTCTAAACTTAGTGTTGGGTATTGTATATGCTAACAAACATAGTGTTCTTTTAAAATATCAGTGTTTTATATTAAACCCCATTAAATTAATTTCATCCTTGAAATTTTAATTGGTTCTCAGTAATAAATTTTTTGATGTTCAAAAATTCCTTTGTGGAAAACCGAGATCATAAATAAGATTAAAAAACATCCTCATTGAAAGAGGGAAAGGTAAGTACAAAGGTCATATAAAATTAAAAAAAATAGGTTTCTCAAAAGTATAACATTTATGGAATTTGAAAAAATGGGTTTTGAACGAAGATCCATTTAGGAGATAACGTTATGCCTTTTTAAGATGGAAGATATAATTGATTTATTGAAAATGAATGAATTTTTATTTAAAGATCATTTTCTTGAAGTTGAGGGGATTTTTTTAATTCTATATTAAGAACATAAGGAAGTATATGTACTTGAATATTATAATTATATACATTAATCAATTTTTACCATAATCTCATTTATTTCTCCAAATTATGAGTATTAAATAATAATTTTTTGTGTCTAAAGCACTAAAATAAACTTCTAATAGATCGCATAATTCTAAGAAATGTTATCGATACATTCCCTTAATATTTAAACATTAACCTAAATAAGAAATGGTTATCATAAGGTAATATAATTCCCAAAATGAATACAACTTCATATTAATCCTTAAATACTTGGTTTAACAAAAATCATTCCATAACTAAATAAACTTGCATCAGAAATGAACTCAATATTCAAGTATTAAATAATGTTCTTCCAAGATATTCTTTATTGTTAAATCATAGGTTAGACATAATGTTTATATATACATATACATAATAAAATTTTACCAAAAATTAAATTAAACCCTTCATACCCATAAAAAAATTAAAAATATTAGATTATAAAATATTTCCCCTATAATCAACTCAATGTTTATTCAAAAAATAATTTACGTAATAACAATTTCATACTAAGAAGTGTATCATATAGGATGGTGATAGACGATGAACCATTATCTCCCTTAAGTTGTGGGTCTAATCCTAATGGCCTTGACAGATGTGATAGGTTTCCACATGAGTTACATGTTATCCTTTTTCTAAAATCCTATTTATATAATTACTATAACATTCCCAAAAATATGATGAACATCCTCAAATTAACATTAACCATAAAATCAGTTTTTAACCACTATTATTTTATACATCTTATTTTAATCCCAAAAAATCAAATAAACATAATTGATTATAATTACCTAGACATCAAATACATATAAATGATTAACTTTTCTTGAATCATGATTTTTTACATAAATTTAACCTTACCATTAAACCAATTTTCTAGGTCATTAGTAGCATTCAACATATTTTTAAAAATCATCAAATATAAACTACTGGATAAAAATCCATAGTAGTTTCATGATTATTCTATCTATAATACCATAAAAATAGTTCAACAACATAATTATTGTGTTCCAACACCTAAACACTTTAATCATTCTACTTCAATGATTATAAAAACACATGCCCTTTGGAATTAATCATAAATTAGTGAATTGACTCAGTAAATGTCCAAGTTCCCCAAATTTATGACAGTAGACTATTAGTGGTCCCTTAGGTGGAACATTATTTCCCTACATCTTTCTAACCAAATTCCACATTTTTCTATTAAAATTAGCTATTTATTCCGTATTTTTTCACACATAATGAATCTTCTAACTCCTTTGAGAAATTTTTCATGGTGCCTATTCCCATATTTTTTACATATAAGGAACTGAATATTGGTTTCATTATCATCCTTAATACAAGAAATTCCATGAGATTACATCTTTCTGTTCTTTCATGTTTTTGAAAATTAAACTATGTTCCTATTTTTAATCTAAATTAGAGATATCTCATTTGGAATAATCACATTATGTATATCATCCATTCCTATTACATTGGTAATTTCATTATATAAATCATTACATTTCCTATCACATTGATTATTGGCATGCTTTCTCATATTTCCCACCATTAACTAAAAATAATAGAAGAAGCAATATGAAAATAAATTAACATACAAAAGGTGTAACATATAATCTTATAAAATATAACATATATATGATAAGTATTTACTGATTTATGTGTATCATGGTTTCAATATAGTTTTTCTATGAAAATGTTTCCTATTAGGTTTTCTGAAGTCATAATTTATTCAATTCATGCATAATGGTTCAAAAAGAGTTTGTGAATTTCTAAATCATATCCCCTAGGATTGTCAATCTAGGTGTGCAGTAAGGTCTGTTTTCATTCCCCATGTGATGAATGATTCCATCTCAAATCAACCTTTTTATAATCATTAACCCTAGGTAATTATTTTCTAGATCCACATCCACTTGTAATATCCAAACAGAGATATAATATCTTGGAATCCCTTCACTCTATCCTTCACTAATATTCTTGGATATTTTCTTATACTTAGAATTGTCTTTATAATTATCACTATGGTTTCACAAAACATTTCTCATTATAATTTCCAAAGGAAAAAACAAATCTCTATAATACTGACTATAGTGACCCAATCCTTTTACACATATTATTTCTTGATTTTTAAATGAAATACATATTAATTATGACTCAAATATCAAGAGGCCCAGTGTATTAAGAAGTCTATGTTAATAATACATCAAAGTGAGAAAAAAAATACTTATTTTTTATATTCTCCATGTTTATATTCTAAATCCTTACATGTTAATAATGCTACATGAGATAATCTAGGTAATACATAGACAAAATTAGAGAGCTAAAACTCCCAGTAATGGAATACATATGATAAGGAAATATAACTTGTTATTAAAAAGTGTAGCATGATATGAAAAATAGAAGTCTCAAGAGTAATCTCATGGGAGAATATCATAATTAAAATATTATCACAAAATCAAGGAGTCATAGGAAATATGGAATCAACATATAAAATGACTTAAAAATGATTCAAGGCCAGTTTCCTAGACAAATCAGAGGGTTAAAAAAGTCCAATAATGGACTTGGTTTACTCTTTAATATTATACATGATGCATCATAAAACTAATACTTTACCCAATTAATTAGAGAACTATATAAGAAAACCCAACATATAATGTTCAAAATTATGTACTCTACCAAAAAGGAAGTCAATAATATGATATAAACTTAAGAATTACCCATAGAAATAAATGGGTTTCATAATGTTTTCTCATATCATAATCAAAGTAAATTTCATATTGATTGAACATTTGAGATGAAGATAAGGCATATATTTCCCCATAAATTTAATATATAAAAATATAGGTATATATTTCAGATACATATATATATATATACTTTTTAAGAAATTATTAATATAAAAAGTTTTCATCGTTGATTAAAATGTCTTTAAAATATCACAGGAAATATTTCTTTACAAAAATATGCTTTTCACTTTGAAAACACTTCTTAAAAATATAGAAATTTTAAAAAAAAATATTAGAATTTTTTTTAAAAAAATAATCATGGATTCTTATAAAGGAATATTTAAATAATTGAGTGTTTGGGATGGAATATAATTTTTTACATGTCATACATTTTTAAAAAACATTACATTCACACTATTGTAAAAAGGTTTAGAGGTACCTCGTTCATAAAACAAAAAGAATATTTCTCTAAAAACATTTTATAAAAAGTAAAAACATGGGTCAAAATGAATTTAAAAAATCATTTAGGCAATATTAAAAATATTCTTTAAAATATTTTTATAAAACAATAATATGAGAGAAAAAGTATTTTCAATAAAAGGGGGAAATGAAGTCATCTTTTCTTAAAGACATTTTCTCAATCATTTTAAAAACCATAGAGTTATAAGTGTTATTATTATGTGAATACTTCATGAATAATAACAGGTGAAGAAAATGAAATGTTTTTATTAAATAATGTTTAACATGTTTCTTATAAATAAAATTCCAGTATAAATAATTACAATTAAAATTAGATTGAAACATAAACCGTTACTATTTGGTAACTTTTGAATCATATACCCAATGAATCAATTAAAAATAGTATTTAATAATATCATTAATTATACTATATTATTCATATAATATGAAATGGGTTGTATATACACCATTAATTGAAATTATGTGTGCAAAAGAACATGTGTCTCAATGAATGAAGCCTTGAGATAAAACCCTTACCTTGAGTCTAGACATTGTCATGTATATATTTTATCACCTATAAAATAAAATGATATTAATTATTTGTTTTAATGAAAATATTTTATATTTTTAATCCAATATAATTAAACAATTTACATAATATATTTTAATTACATATTTAATTACATAATCAGTTATGTATATGTCGTCTATTTTGACGATTCTCAGTTCATAATTTCAAAATGGAATCAGTGTGCTGACCATGGTAAAAGGGATAATTATTCCATAATACCCAAAATAATAATAATTAATTAATTATAATTATTATAGATAAATTAAACTTTTAAAAACATCCATGAATTGTGGTTATGAAAAATGAACTACGTTATAATCATGGATAAAGTAAGGCATACATATGCTTGTGTAACGTTTCCATTTTTCAATGATCATGATGTAAATAAGTTAAGTGTCATTTTATATTTTGATAAATATATTAATATCATATATATCATATAATTTATTTAAATAAAATTACATATACAATCTATTTTCTTCTGTAGAAAAAAAAATCACATCTCTTCGAGTGGTGGTAGTCTTCTATATACACGAATGATGTTATAATTTATTCAAAGATAGTAAGGTAAGAAAGAATATTCTATATTAAATTCTTGAATGATTTATATTTCATGAATATAATATATAAATATTATATTTGTAATAATAAACAATGATGATAGGTGATGATGGAAAATGAATTACATCGGTTCATGAGGCGGTAGTCCACTATACACATAAACGATGGTTTCGTATCCCATTTGATAGAAGAGGATTGGGATTTGAGTTATGACATTAAAATAATGAAATATTATTATATTTCATATAATTATGTTATTTTATCATAATTATTGAATAATATTTTAATGAGGTGGAATAATAAGTAAAACAAATAAGCTCGGTTTAGAACGATACCTCTTCTATGGACCATCTATTTTGGATTATACCTAAAGCCCCCATATATTGGATTTAAAATAAAAACACATACTCTAAAAATGATTAGGTAATTAGGAAAGGTATTTGGTTATTTTTTGTTGAAACATATGGCATTTGAACTGTAAATGGGCGAGGATAGGAGGAACTATTTTATAATTGGGGAAGATAAAGAAATAAAAAGTTACCCCCATGTTTTCGAAATAACAAAAGGTCCCAAAATAGATCATTATTAAACTTTAGATAATATAAGGTCAAAATATTTCCATAAAATAGGATTTATACAAGTATATAGTACATTTTAACATTTATATTTTCAGTTTAACCCACTACCAATAAACTCACTTTTACCTTAACTACGGAAACTAATTTTTATTATTTTTACCATTCATAATGCAAAAAAGTTAAGTAAAATTTATTATAAAATATTAATTATATTGATTCCAAATATGGAATATATTTTTATATATTCAACTCATAGATGTGGTGTAATTTTGTTTAAACTTAAACCCATATATCTAATGAAAAACTATTTTTCCAAGGAAATTTTTTCCATAAGTTTAAGAAAATTTATATCACAATTAAAAATTTAAATAATTCAATGAATTAATTTAGATTAATAACAAATTTATTTAAATAATTTCACATTTGAACCATTTTAAAAAAAATATAAATTTTTATATTATTCCAATGAAAAGGGTGTTTTAAATAAAAACCATTATCTTTCACTGTTCATTTAAAATTATAAATTTTAGAAAAATAAAAACATATCATCCTAAAATAATTTTTAAATTTCTATTAAAAAAATTATATCATTTTATGAAATAAATTTTCTAAAAATCTAAAAATTCAATTTTATTATTTAATCACAAAAATTAATAAAAATAATTTTTTTGAGAAAAATTTATATTGTAATCCTAAAAATAATTTTCCAAGAATTATATGAATGTTTATCAGTATAATTTATTCATACATCATAATAAATTTTAATAATTTGGACATTCTTATTCATACCACTAAATTTAATCTCTAGTTTATAATGGTCATATTTATAAAAGAATATTTTAATAGTGTATCATGATTCTTGTAAACTCCATGTTTCATGTTGTATATTCTATTCAAAATAGTGTTATTTTAAAATATTTGGGTGTTATATAAATACCAATTGCATCCATTTTTTATGATAACACACAAACACCCACGTTTTCTAAATAATAATCCATGTAATCATGACTGATGACCCATATTTAACCAAGTCATTACTTGGTGATATATAAATGTATCTAGGTCACAATAGAAGCTTGTGGGCTAGGGATTTAAAAAAATCATTTTAGTGATGACATGACTTATGGTATCCGATGATCTGAGCCCGGGTATGGTCTAAGGATCCCACATAAAATAAACTCAGCACAAAAACATAAAAAGAAAAAATTTATTTTTTGCATATATGAAGTTTTTTTGACATATGACTTTATTAGGGAAATGTTTCATGAATGATCTGAATCTAAGTGCATCAATATATTCCAAATGTTCTTAAAAAATCAATAGGAATGTCAATCATTGAATTTTGGGTTCCAGTACAGTGATCCGATGAAGACTTCAACGCCCCCATGATCACTATGAACGTCTACCTTCGAGGAATAAAGGAATTCATGTATTGTCACTCAATGAGGGGGACTATCTCTCTATAAATTGGAAGGATAGAGAGGATATCATTCAAAAATGAATGAATATTAATGGTTGTACAAGACCCTCTCTCTATTTATAGTGGACATTCAAGATACCCGCTAGGGTTCCCTAGCCCCCTATAAATGAACATCCACTAAAAAATAAATGTGAAAAACTAAAACAAACCATAAATATTATTTATAATTAATCACATACCTGTAATATATATAAAATATATTATATGATGAACCCGAGTCTTTATCTAGACACATAAATCACGCTAATATTAAACAAACCTAAAATATTAAATTAATATATATTTGATTAATATTATTCATAGTATTGACTAAAATTGTAAATACTTTTTTAAAAAAATCAATACAAATTATTCCTTAATTCAATCATATGAATTTATTTATTTATTAATGATCGATAAATTAGAAAATAATCAGATCCACTGGTGGATCCCATCATGTCCAAAATACATATTCAACTGAATATGGAGGATTCTTGAATACGCTATTAGGTTTGACCCTCTAGGACCTTATCTCGATAGCAGTGAATAAAATCCATGGACCCAGAGTGGGGTCTAGCAACCCATCAAGGCCCCTAATGAGATAATTATTGACATAGCACAGACAACAAAACTACAAAAAAGTAATATATATTATAATATCTTTGACTTTATATATATCATAAAGTAGGAAACACACTTGTGTCATCTCCATTTTCTTGGTTTATTATTTTTTGATCTAACCAGATGAATATATATTTCTACTCCATTTTCCTAAGACAAATAATTGTAGTACCACTATGATCAACTAGGGATGATATATATTAATTCTTTATCTTTTAATCTACAAACCATTTCTTCACCATTCAACCAATTCCATACCACCAATGATTCACCCAAACATAGATACCTCAAAATGATTTCATTATCATGTTTTTTCCTTGCATCAATGTACATGATAAAATGGCACACACTGGTAATGATATTGAGATAGGATACCAATACACATGTTTGTAGATAGGAACAACCAATGAAGTCTAAAACATGTGTTATTCCTATTAGTAAGTTTTTCCTCATGATTTCATGACTAGAGACCATAAAGTGAAAAATTCAAAAGAATAAGTATCAATTATTTTGAGCCTCTAGCACCTAGTAGTCAAAAATATACTTTTTTTAGTCTGTAAGATGTATCTAAACCATAGTACTTTTATTTATGATTAATGTCATAGTATCCTGAGGTTATCATTATTACCTGGGATATGCTATAACCTTTTCATATGAAAATTAATCTATGGACATTACTGAGTAGTGGACATAGAAAAGTATACACTAAAATGGTAATCATACATCATGTATAAATATCTGTATACCTGATATGGTAATCAAAAGTAATGTTCATCTTGGGTCTAGGGAACCCACTATTACAACACTCCCACATTCACTAGATCCAACTTTATAAAAAACCTTATTATCACTCGCAAGATAAAGATCATGTTTCTACTGAGTAACAACTTTAGCTATTGGGTCCTCCACATTTCCATCACATGGCTATTCTGCTTGTGACCTCATATCCCTGACTAAATCACATCAGGATATAGTATCCCCAAGTATATAACTTTTTCCAAAGTCAAAACATGATATATTGGACAGTACTAATAATATAATTATCATAATGTCAAAGATTTACATACTAGGTGAGATTGTAATATCATGAAGAAATTGTTGCATTTAATAACTACTTCTTAGCTACCGTATAATTTTTAATGTACTCGATTTTATATGTATCTCCACTAAAAGATTATATGAGCTTGTAATGTTCAACACCATATCCTAAGAGTGATACTAGATCAAATTGATCAATGTAATACTAGTTTGTGTCCCTTCAAACTAGTATCCTTTCTTCTCCGACTACATGGTACATTTCCATTGTACTTTATTGAGTAAAATCAGGTAGTTCTGACTACTGTACTTTAACTTCTCATAGAAAGAACTGATATTTTCTTACTATAAGGTAAATACTAGAAATAAAATTCCATTATATATCATTTTATAAGTGATTAATGCATCTCATAAGTGTAATAATTTTAAATTATCACTTAATCTCCTCATATTGTTTTGCATGTCATCTTGTAAAGATTAATGCCTTTTGAAAATGATAACAATTTTTCTCTTGAATTGTTCCAACATTTATTTTTCAATAACATGTATGTATATGTATGATTGAATACATCCAAGAAATATTTAAATCTACCTTTGTAGATCATATTCCCTATAAAATATGTTTCTACTTTAAGTCAATCATTGGATAATTATACATTCATCTAGATTTTAACTATTTGAAATACAAATATCTATATTTCATATGATGTGGAACATATTTCTGTTAGTAAAATATGGTTATCCCACTAACCGATGATAGAAACATGGAAAAAATTAATTCAATCTGAATGTTATAAGATCAGGTTACTTACTTTAATATTGAACTATATTTCAGAAACATGAAACCGTTTTTGGAATCATATGGTTTCATTATCGCTTTCCGGTTTTTTCATATAGACACATACCATTAATGTTGTCCTTGAAATCCTATGGCCAAATATATGATCATATAAATTAGTTATGATAAGAGAAATTAGAATGTATTTAATCTTAATTACTTGGAATGACCAAAGAATCTTTATTAGTACCATGATTGTAGCACTCATGTATCAACTCACTTGAATACTCACCATAGTATTCATAAATTTAATCCCCTTTTCACTTTGATACATGGAATTCATTATTGAATTTTAATTATTATTTCAAATATTATCTTATTTATATATACATCTTACTTGTAGGAATTATTATTATTCACAATGAATAATTTATCACCATCAACGATGAATATAAAAAAAATCACTATGGTTTTAAAATTACTACGTAGTGTCTCCAGAACATTCCACTTCCACGTGACTTGTGTACTCATTCCAATGCCCACTACATGCGTATTTAAAGAAGAGAATAAACCCAAGTCAATATGGCTCACACTATCCCTATTAGTGATGTAAACCCTAACATAGAAATGTATTAAATCACTTGACTGCCACTTTTCAATCTTATGTATTTATGTAATATCTTAATAAACCATTATGGAAATTACATTAGATTCACTTTGTGGTATTCTTAATGCATGTTTATTTATATACTAACAAACTCATTGCATTTAAACACATGTATTATGACAAAATGGATTTCCATCATAATATGACTCATTTGATATCCATTTTTCATTATAGTTGGAATATGGTTATAGGATATCACCATTATTTGTGAAGAATTTCATGGGATATAATGGAAGTTTCTCCAAGTTGAAACATTGATACTCCTTACATCATTACATTGATGTATAAAATTTGTGTTTAGGAATTACTAAACACTATATTTTGTTAGTCTATGTTGACATATAAGACTTCATCATTGATCCCCCTCATTAACATCAATGTCAATATGTAGATAAGGTAATGCAAATTTAGGAATTACTCCATGCTATATTATATTGATCAATGAATTCTGGGTAAATATATTTTCCTGAATGCCTACATGAAGAATCTTATATCATCTAACCATGAATATATCATACATAACTTTACTGTTACTTATTGACGAAAATGAATCTAAATAAGTATATTTAATACTGTCTTTATCTTGGAATTGTTCATCCTCACATGGGGAAATATTTCCAAAAGCCTTGTGGATTACCTTTATTTTTAAAGGGTCCTTTGTCAAAAACTATGTATATAAATCTATAATACCTAAAGTTTTTCATAGGAATATCCCTGATCTCTACAATAGTTTTTCATGAAAAAGATTTACCTTTCCACAAATGGGTAAATAAGTCTTATATTTTATATTCATCGGGTATTTCATATGATTCATGTATTAATGAACTATTTTTGGAGTATAAAACACCGAAAACAAAATTAATTTATAAACATGGTATTATGTCTCCCTATGTCCATAAGACATGTGAGATTTATGTTTTGGTAATTCTCAATGAATGTTTCACTAGAATCATTATCTTAGATATTATAAGTTATGTTTTTCTCACCACTGAAATAGGAATCACACATTCTCAGCTTCATGGAGAATTCACCTGACTTCTTTTAATGTATCAATTACATGGTTATTATATTTCAATATAGACATGTGAAAGGAATATTGTATATAACACCCATGTAGTATGTCAGAATCATTATATTGATGAATATCCCTAATAAATTAAGATAAAATGCTTATTTAATTTAGTTTATTGTGATTAAACTTCTATAAATGTATTTCATGAAATATGAAGAAAATAACCTCCTATTTATTAACTATTTCTTTAAAGGACATTTATAATGTTCCTTTGGTGTTAAACTTATCATTATCCTTTTATCCTTTTTCAATCAACTTATTCTCCATAAGAACTAAAAACTAAAATTTATTTAATATTCATATTAACTTTGCAAACCATACCTAAAAGGAAATGAATCATTTACTCCATTCTATTTTTTAGTAATGTTTTAAAAATATGATTAATTTGGTGTAAATTATATGATAAAGTATCCATTGAATGATCATCACCTTCCTATCAATTTACACATGACCAGGGTTGTTTTAACCCATTCATATCTTGCTTCACATTCTCCTCATGAGTTTATTAGAGATGAGATTACATGTTATATCAACCAAGTCTAGATGTTGTAACCACAAAAAACATTGGACATTGATTGATAAAATTATGACATAACAATCATATGCATTATACATGTGTCTCCTATAATAAATGATACAGCCTTGATTTGTGAGGTGATTTACCAAGTATATGGAAATCATCAACTTGGTTTTATGATATAGTACTATTGTGCGCAATCTCATGTACTACACATATAAATTCATGCTATTTTGGAAATTTAATTTATCTAGGGTTACCAAATTTTATCTTTTGTAATTTATTTCCATTTACAACACAAATAAAAACTATAATATTGTACTTTTATCTTGATTATTGATTTATATAATATTAAGTTTATTAATCATTTTAATTCCTCCGACTACATTATAGAATTCTAGGAACCCTCTATACTTTAATAGGAATAATATATTTATTTGAGTATTCTAGGGTAAAGGATCCTTGAGCCTCTCCTATTACTATAAATGAATTATTTATGACACTGCTCGGAGGATTCAAGGTAGGCATTTGGCTGACCAACCACATTACCTCGTGGTACATTGATGTTTTGAGTGAAGTATCAGCTTCTAAAATCATATATTGATTTACTCAATGCTTGCCTCTAAAATGATATCATGTTATATTTGGCTAATCTTTAAAACCAATTTAGTTAATTTAGCCCACTACTCTCATAATAATTCCCTATTAGTAAGAGAAACCCTCAACATTGATTGAAAACCACCCAGAACACTCGGTCTTTTTCAAATTCAAATTATGGAAATCATTTTTGACATGATATTACAATGAAGGTTTTTTTGTTTTTCACTGTATGAATGTAATAAATTTCTATTACTCTTTTTCATCTATGTTTTCATGCTCAAAACTAAACATTAATAGAAAAAACATTGGCCAATTCTTTATGGATTTTATTATTTTTTATTTGATGTATTTTCCCACTATAAAAAAATGTATAAAATAATAAATAAATGCATAAAGTAAATCTATTACCCAAATAGTCCTGAGTATATAAAATTAGATAATCCATTTAAATTCAATGGACCAACCCTGACCTAGTGGAATCATACATGAGTCGTCTCTAGACTCTTGATACGGCTCCCCCCTATCCAGTTTGTCTACAGCAAGTCTAGAGTAATGACTCATCTCACCTAGGTCTGCTTCTACTCTGGTGAAGCACCTCTTCTTTGTAGGGTCCATGTCTCTTATGGTGTATTGTCTCATCTTGGTGGGGTCCACACCATAAATTGTCTTCATCTAATGTACAAAAATACTCACACACATTCTAGGGGACTAGGGGTGCAATGTAAATATGATAGATTGGATGTGAAGACACTTATACATATTGAGCGAATATAAATACGATGTGAAAAATGAAATTTAATTAATTAAAATCATCACACGTAGTTGAAATAATTAATTAAATAAAAGAATCCATATACTGGTTTGATCAATCCACATGACTGGTCGATATAAATTTAAGTGCACTAAAAAAATTAAATTGAAATAAATTAAATACAGGGGTATTTAATTAAATTAAATGAATTATTTAAATTAAAATAATTTAATTATCATTGGTCCCCTAATTAATATAGTTTTAATTCAAAAATTTAAATTAATTTAATAATTTAATTTAATTCCAAAATTAAATTATTTTCATCATGGGTATTAAAATTAATGTCTTCTGTTAAAAAAAATTAATATTTTCATTAAT
Organism: Viscum album; assembly: GCA_963277665.1. NCBI lineage: Eukaryota > Viridiplantae > Streptophyta > Magnoliopsida > Santalales > Viscaceae > Viscum > Viscum album. The sequence continues at coordinate 227,684,372 of OY728167.1, read as the reverse complement.
TTTCTTTAATTATAAATTTATTTAATTAAATAAATTATTTTGATTTAATGGTCCCCATTAACCCCAGGCAGGCCCAAATCAAGTCACGCCAAACCTTGAAAAACCTGTTTTGGGTCATGAAAAGCCAGTTATAGGCCTTACAGGGTCAGGTCGATCCATCCAAACCCGTTTTAGGTTGGGCAGACCTATCCATGCCACGTTCGAGATGATTTGGGTCTAGATGATCTGGTCTAGTAGAAAAGTACAAGAGTACCTGAAAGACCAGACACATAATTGGTTTCCAACAAGCTCGAAATGGGCCAGAATGATGTTGTCTATCAGGGATTGATCAGTAGGGGATTCAGAGGACACATGGTCGACTGTGGGGGTCTCCAAGCATGAGATTGATGGGTTGATCTACATGTGAGTGGTGCTGATGGTAGGTTTGAGTTGGGGAGGTTCCTCCAGATCTGGGGTCAATTGTAGGCAGTAGGGTGGTTGATCTAATGCTAGGGTTGTGGATGAGGAAAAACACCAACTGGTCGGGGAGGGGGTGGGTGGGTTCTCTCCTTCATGCAGACAGTAGTGAACTACCGGCAGATGTTCCATGACATTGGTCTGTGGGACATGGTTTCGGGGGGAGGGAAACCTGATGGGAACACTCCATCATGAGGTTTCTAGTCCATAACAATGGAGTTCCTAGATCTGGATGAGGTAAGCACCACTAAGAGCATGCGAGGTGGTATATCGCCTTGTTTTCAGACACCGTAGGATGGTAGTGGTTGGTTGCAGGAGGTCAGAGATATGGAAATGGGTCTTCATTATGGTGGTAAGCCACATGTGAAGGGAGGAGCGGCCACCATTGACGTTGGTTGTCTATAGGTGATGCACTCTAGTGAAGGAGATCTACAAGAGGTCATCATCTTAGGGTGCCTGGCCAAGGTGGATGGTGTTTCTGACAAGCCAACGCATTTTCAAACGATTTTTGTTAAATTTTATTTTTTATATCCTATCGAAATCAGTAGCCCCCCCCCCCAACCAACTTGTTTTTCCTTTTTTTGTACTCTCAAAGTGGTTACTTTTGGAATCAAAAAAATAAAGTCTATTAAGGTATCCTTTAATTATAATAATAAATATAATCATTATAGTAATAAAATAGGTATAATTATTTCAATAAAAATAGAAAATTTATTATTATTATTATAAATAAATCCACATTATGGAGTATTTTCCATTGACTTGAAAATTTGATAGATTTTTCATAATATAAATACCCATAAAACGACTGATTTTGATCCATAAACATTTTTTCGGATGGCTGTAACATGGTCATCTGACCTCCGATCAAATTGTGGTCAGATCAGTAGGGACTGAAATCAACACCTTTACTTAAATTTTAGTCAGCTTAATTATTCTACTCTTAGAAAATTTATGCTACTTGTTGTGATACGAATTGAAGTTACCAAGGTTAAAAAGAAAACCAGTCAGATGATTATTTAAAAAAATAATCATAGGGACAATGTGACTTGTCATATAGGAAGATCCAGGCCCTGTTACAGTCTGAGGATCTCATGTAAAATAAACCGAGAACAAAAACGTAAACTGAAAACATACCTTATTTTAGATCAGAAGTTTCAGTAAAAAAATTATTCTCATCTAAAATAATTTATGGAAGGATCCAAAGTTGAATACCTTTAGATTTTCCACAAGTGCTTCAAAATCTACGGGATTGTTGATCGTGGATTTTTGAGTGCCAGCACGGTGATCCTACGTTGTTTTTAACATCCTAATGATCACCAAAATAATTTTTCTTTGATGCCTGAAGGTGTTCTTTGATCGTAAATCAAATATAGATACCCCCTATCAAGAAATTGGGAAGAGATAGAGGCTATCATTCAAAAATGAATGAATAATCGAGGTTCTGGAAGAGCCTCTCTTTATTTATGGTGGATTTTCAAGATACCCGGTAGGGTTCCCCTACCCCTTGAAATTTAACAACTACTATATAATAATTATTACTAACTAATATTTACCATATATAATATTTATAATTTATCACATACCTGTAATATATATAAAATATATTACGTGATAATCCCATGTCTTTAAATCGACTCGTAATTACTTCTAATATTAAACAAACCTGGAATGTTATATAATATTTATTCGATTAAAATTATTCCTCCAATTTACTTAACATGTAAATTATTTTAATAAATAAATTCACTAAAAAATTTCCTTACATGAAAAATAAGAATTTCTTTATCGGTGATTGATAACTTGGAAAACACTTCAATCATAAGGTGGGGATCACCATGTCGAAAATACACATTCAACTGAATATGTTGGATTCTTGAATACACTATTTAGGGTAACCCTCTAGGTCCTTAACTAGATAGCAGTGAATAAAATCCACAGACCAACAACAGAGTCTAGAAACCCATGAAGGCCTCTAAAGAGATGATGATAGTCATAGCAATGACAACTAACCTATGAACCCATACTGATTACAATAATCTCTTTTCCTTTAAATATCAAATAAATTATGATACACACTTGTTTCATCGCCCTATTATTTATTTATTATTTTCTGATATAACGGGATGTATTTTAATTTTGAATTCTTTGGCCAAAGATTTATAATGGTACTACGATCTAGATCAACCATTCCTTGGATATATTACTTCCATAACATGGAAGTGTAAAATTTTTTATTGACCACTCTACCAATGACATACCACCAATGACCACCCAACACATGCTAACTCACCATGATTTCATTATCAGGGCTTTTTACATACATAAAAGTATATGGTCAAATGGTACACAATGATAATAATCTCAAGTCATGAGACCAATTCACATGTCCATATATAGCAACAACCAATGACACCTGAAACATGCGTTGTTCTTATTGGCGGTTCTATCCTCATGATCTCGCTACTAGAAAACAGCAAGTGCAAAATTCTTTAGTAGAAGTCTCAATGCTTATGATCCCCTTACACATAACAGTAAAAAATATACTATATCATGTTATCAAGAAGTATCTAAACCATAGGAACATTATTTAATATTAATGTCATACTATCTCAAGGATCTCATTATATCCTCAGATCTTCTATAACCATTTGATACAAAAATTAATCTATAGATACTACCATTAAATAGTGGATGTAAAAAAGTAAACACTAAAATGGTTATCATAAATCCTGTATAACTATCTTTATACATGATATTGTAATCAAAATTACAGTTCATGTTTGGTCTAGTGAACCCACTATTACAAAAATATATCCTCTCATGCCTCTAGTTTGGAACTGGGATCCAATTTCATTCTAATAAGGCCTTATGTAATTCAAATATGAAAACACAATAAATCCATGATTTTTTCTAAGTTCTCACACCCAAAATAACATTGTTTTTATTTTATGTAAATTAATTAAATCATTTTATTAAACACATTTTGGGCTTCATCCAAAACCAAAGAGTTCAAGATCAACCAAAAAGACTTAATTTCAAGAGAAAATAATCATTGGTTTTTAATTCCAAAGTAGAAGAAATTTAGTTAAAAACAATTGAGAATTCAAAATCTACATGAAGTGGAATAAGTTAGAATCAATCAACCACAAAAATTTATATCATTATAAATCTTCATATGTTCATATAGATCTAGACTCCCTCGTAGGTTTCTCTAATGAATCATAATATGGTTTGATCAAAACATATCCAATATTATAGATAAATCCATACATAACATGATCTAATGTTTTTTTAAAACACAAAATGTGAAGATATAGATTAAAAATATAGAAAAAATCATTTTTCTTTTGTTTCCAATATCTAAATTTCAGTGAATCCTTGAAAATGGTGTCTGGAAATGGAATATCATCATAAATTACCAAGATGAAGGTCAAGATTTGAGAGCCTGAGACAAGGAAAATATAATGAGGCTTTTAGTTGATATTTTAGTTTGGAAATCAATTTTTAGAATTGATTTATGATTTCACATGTTTAGGTCACAAGGTTTTTCTATCCCAGTAATCACTAGTTTCCATGAAATTATAAGTTGCAGGGTTATGCTGCACTGTTACGTAAACTAGGCACCAACCATGCAATAAAAACTATCCAAACAATCCAAAATGTGTGATTAGGAAACATGAATAGGAATTCTATAAACCAACCATATTCCTATTGAGAAACTCTCATATTCACATTGAATGATTTTCTAGAGAATTGTTTTGGTTTACCTTAATCATACTCAAATCATTCACCCTTAAAAATGCTTCAAAAACATTCCAAATCCATCCAAAAACATCCTAATACTTAGCTAAACTATTATATAAAATAAAATATAGAATAGAATAAAGAATTGGATACAAATTGGGGAATCACATTATCCCCAACATTTGTTTTCCCATCCATATAAAGATAGGGATTGGAATAATCTTTAAATAGTTCTTACCGTTTCTCTAACATGAATTGTTCTCATTCTCAAGTCTCTTAATGAATCTAATCATGTATCCATAACAATTACACAATGTAAATAGTTCTTCCTCACAATTTTTTCACTTTTATATTCAAAATTTGGATTGTTTCATGGATAAAAATCACATCATACTCATAAATAACATTATCCCAACTAATCATGTGACCAGGATATTGCTAGTAGTTCTTTATTAAATTGACATAGAAAACATTATAGAAAAAATTGATTCCTAATGGTAATGATAATTTATATGCAATTTTTTAAATATGTTGTAAAACCAAAATGGTCCCACATATTGAGTATATAGTTTCAATTTCTTTCCCAAATGACAATGACCCAACTGCGATGAGACCTTCATAAATACATGGTCACATGTATTGAAAGATAATAGGTTATGATGATGATCTACATCTGATTTTTGTCAAATATGGGTCATATGCATATATTTACAAATCATATTAATAATTCATTTAGACTCATGGACACGACTAGGTCTAATTTTTGAGGTTTCTCCAATTTTTACCCAACAAAGTATAGAGAAAAAAAGGATGTTGATACAATGAGTTGAAGATATCCATATGTATCATTTCCTGATAACTGTTATTATGTGATAACTCCACTAAAGGTATATAATATTTTCATATGCCACCAAACTCTATGAAAAACACTCAAAGAATATAATTAAATGTATAAATCATATATTCTAACTACTTATCCATCTGATAATGATATTTCATTCTCATGGTTGACTAGTTTCCAGGAGCATGTTTGAAAGAGTAGAGAAACTATGAAGTAAAATGAGGATAATTGTCAGAGAAAATAGATGTCGATACTCCATGAAACTTAACAACTTCCAAAATATATATATTTGAGTATCTTCTACTGTGTTAGACTCTTTAATTTAGTGATAGTGTGCTGACTTTTGGATTTTATCCACAATTACCCAAATAACAACAAGATTTTTGAAGAATCCATGGTAGACCACTCACAGAGCCCACGAAAATGTGCCATCATTTCCAAACAGGTATAGGCCTATATTAAATCATACTATCTATATGTTTATACTTATCATTTAACTATTTAAAATTGGGACATATCATAACATATGAAACAATATTTATTTTTATACATGACCACTAGAAATTAGAATCTGTTATAGTTAAAACAATCATATCCTAATTATCAATGAAAAACAAAGACCTTACATTTTTTAAAATATCCAATTGTTTAATAATCATTTATAATTGTGTTTGAAAGTTGATGATCATCATTAATTTCCTAGACGTGGGCCTCGATTCAAGATCCTATGACAAGGAAAGAAAAATGAGGGGTTTTGGATGAAATTTGGGGTTTAATACCAATTTTCATAATTGGTTTCTTAATTCCCCAAGTTAGGTGACATAGTTTTCCAAACTATTCAAAAATTATGAACTCACCACTATCTAAATATTTCCATGTTGAATGGATTTTCTTTACAGTTAGGTAAAACATACGCCAACTGTTTTATCTCCACTATTCAAAACCTTAAAAATTCATGGTTATGCCACACTATTTGGAAAACTATGATCAAACCATGAACCATAGCACTAACTCCAATATTCAGCTTACACAGTTTCATTGAGAAACATCACGGTTTCACTTAACAATTATCAAACCGTTCACCCTTAGAAATGCTTCAAAAACATTCCAATATCATCTTCAAACATCCCGAGATATAACATAACAATTATATAACATCAAATATAGAACAGAATAATGAATTACCTCAAAACAGGGGTTTGACAAAGTAGGTTTGTATATGTTACTCAATAAAAATCCAGATGGTACCTGATGGACATTGAAATAGCTACTTCCCAACACCAAAAACCATTGTGTACATGGTCCCCCACCACTAGGTACCCAATTCTTCTACTACACTAATACCCACCACCATTTCTAACCCCTTGTATTTACTATTACTCCTTATAAAACACACATAATAACTAGATTAACATTTAATGAATAGTAAATTAAGGGGAAACAATCTATAAATATGGATGTTAATTAAAAAAAATCTTTTTATCCTCAATGTAATAATAGTGGTGAGTATATCAACATACTCAGTAGTTCATCCATAGTTGATAAATAAAAATTTCAAAAATACGCATGAGTGATAATAAATTTACTAAAATCATAATATATTTAATCTCCTCATAATTATTTATCACCCAATGATAAATTATATCAAACATAAATTGGAAAAATGTCTCATCTTCAAAGCCTCAAAAGAAACATCACACATGTATATCCAATTCTATAAATCCACATATCATAGTTCCTAAATCAAAACCATCAGATTATTTTATTCTCAATCCCACCACAATATTTTCTACCCATATAACACAATATATATTACATAACACATTCCATAAAAATATAGATAGGAACCCTATAAACAGACCTTCATCAGCCGGTATTAATATTTACTTATAACTAACACAGAATTATCAACCCACAATCATATCAATAACACCATTTTTTAGTGAGTGGGAATTACAGGTTCGGTCATCTTATTATTCCACTTATAAAACAGATATTTTGTTTTACCAGGGAAAGCTATCATCAAGTGGTGGTCATATAGCGAATAGTACTCTCATCACTAAAATAATTGTAGAAAATAACAAGTAATAACTCGTAAAATGTCATACACAATATTGATATATGATTGTATCCCATCATCATAACAACTACACCATTATCATACACTTATTAATCATTTTATATGAATTTGATCCAATCACACTAATGGGGTCTCAATATGATGGATTGAGATAACTAGTTTATATTACCATACGAACATTCCAATACAACACCAAACACAACCTAAGCATACACCTCTAAGGATAACCAAGTATAAATCATTATTATATGTACTTTACATCATCATTATAATGAAAATCTATGAGAATATACCCTCTAGGTTAATCTACTAAAATAAAACAACCTAGAAAACAAAACATGAGCTTGTGTTATTCACAAGTCGGTTATCCTTTCATGGTTACTTAATGAACCATTGGAAAATACCCCACCTATTACAGAACCAAACCCTACATTCACTACTCTATGAAACAATAAAATGTTAAAAATTATTATGTCATAATTTATATTATTTAATCACAACATAGAAACTAATCCCATGGTCTAAATTAAACAGTAACATATTGTAATTTCACATCATCAATATGTCAAAGTATAATTCTTAATAACATTTCATCCATGATATTAATAAGAAAAGGCTCTATTATCACACCATCATTTTTCACATCAAAATAATTAAGGAATATCGAATTATATAATAATCATTTATCAAATCATAATGCTCAAAAAAGTTTTTCACTGCTCCTTATTATGAATAACATTGTTAAATACTCACTTAATTTTGATTTATTATCCAATATATTTCATTATAGTTATTCTAATGGTCTTGATTCATATCAAAGTCTCCTTCATGTATCATGATCATTATAATAGTCATTGAAAAATACACATTCACAATTTCATAAAAACCTACATTTAGAAACGAAATTATATTAGAAGCATTGAATTACTCATAGGAGAGACTTATTATAGTGTACTTAATAAATAAAAAAAGGGTTCCAAATTTTTTTTTCCTATTCCACATTGTTATCAAATTTGATATTAAATAATCTAAAATATTAAAAGAAACCATAAATTTATTTTTTTACCTATGAAATATAACTATTTTTTTGTATAAGAAAAAAATAGTAAAATTTAAAATTTATGTTTCAAAAAGATGTATCAATAAAAAAATTACATTTATTACAATATTTTGATATATCTGCCCACAATGTGGTTATGGGTATTGTTACATTATTTTAATTTACCAATAACATATTCATCTAAAATTAATTATCCCAATGCAATGATCGTTGTTTCAAAGATTGAAAATAAATATGATGTATGGAATAAAAATTATTTATAAATTAATATCAAAGAATCATATATAGATAAGAGACGATGAGAAGAGAATGATTCATCCTACCACTTCTCTATTTTTTCCTATATGGTATGCACGTCACTTCTCTACCAAAACTATTAAAATCACATTAATAATATTTATAGATTTACCCTTTCTATCAATGTATAAATATATATTAAATCTATAAATCTTTTAATTAATTATTAAAATTATATAATGTTTATTTATAGTGTTGTTTCCAAAATATAATTATAATAGTTAATTATCTTCTCAAAACTATTATATTTAATAAATATAAAATAATTTTGTATCACTTTTTTCTCCGCCGGTGTGTGTAGAACCCTATTTATTGCACCATGGAATGACCACCATCAATATATCTCTACCACGTGCTAGGATAACATTTAGATATTTCCATAATGAGATTAGGTGGTGAATCAGTGTGGAATCATTTTTATTACAATTTTAATTTGATCCCATTATCACCTCTTCAATTATTTAGTGAGAATATCTCTCTTTCTCTTTATATCCTCCGATAGATAAGTATATATGAAAAATATAAAGTCATATAAAAGAACATCATTGTTTTTTAATGAGGTTAACCTCCTTGGAAATGACTATATCCGGGTAACACATGTTTATTATCTAACATTCATATCCTCAATTTCATTTTCAAATAAATCATATAAAATGGTATATACATGGACTTGTTATCCTAGAATTGACAAGATAAAAATAAATAGAGGGATTATTTCACATTTGTATACGATTATTTTATGGTATATCCTTGAATCAGATCACATGTGATTTATCAAGTCCCACGTAGACTATAAGGATTTACTTTCATCCTCTATTGTATTAGTTAGATGGAAATCCTTAAATTCGTTATAATCATAGGTACTTTTTAATCTTCTTCAAACTTCTATAACATATGTGTGTAGTAGGATGGACTCCTCATATTCTCGTATTGGAATAAGATTGGTAATTGAAAATATGAACACTCTTTATCTTCATTATTCTATTTATTATTTAGTTCAGAAGATGATTTATTTTCATAATGAATGTTTTTCCCTCTTTATGAATCTTTGATATATAATGTTTTTCAATATATTTAGTAATAGTTTCAGAAAGGTTTGGGGTCAAGCTCCTGTAGGCCCAGTGGAACAAAACCCATTTAGAGACACGCGCCCAAAGCATCCGGTGACATGACAGAAGATCCCAATGGGAAACGTTTCCGAGATCAAAAAGCGACCAGCCTGAAGCCCTTTAGATTCATCGCCGTGGAGACGCACCCCTGCGTCAAAACCCCAGATCTGAGCAGATCAGATCTTGTGCCGTTGTCAACCCCGCTGCAGCCCGAAGCCCCGCCAACGATGACTACAGCACGCCGTGATGACCGCCACTCCAAAATTCCCATTCCCAGCCCTCAGAGCTATCCACAGCCATCGGCACACAAGATTTGGTTTGAAACCAGATCTGAAACCGCAAGGCCGAACACCGCTCCGATTCCCAGCCTGAAGCCAACGAAAACAGTGGTGGAACCTCAACAATCGATTCATCTTCAAACAAGCTCGGTCAGACCTAGGGCTTGACATTCACCTAAGGAAAAACAAACCTGGAAACGAAGCTTCTCCAGAACGGATCGTGTCGTCTCCTTCATCGTTCGCAGCGGCGCCTTCACCTCAATGGCGAGATGTGGTCATTTGAGGCAGTAAATCGACATGCGCCTCGACGTCATCACCAAATCAGTGGCTACACGACGACATCCCCATCTCCTTCACCGTCTCTACCGGAAGCCAACACCCAAGCCGAGCCAAAACCTCCTTGCCCTCGCTGTAAGACGTCATCGCCCGAAGCCCGAGAGAACCACGAAGACTCTGTGCGGAACCGCGGCCTAAGGAAAGTCGCTGATTCCAAATCCCAGAGACGCCGCCGCCTTGGACCCGCCATCTCGCCGAGAGCCTGCGCCGACCCCAATAAATAATATTTTTAGTAATAGGTATCTGACTTCTTCTTTCTCTTTTTACATAAATAATATTTTTAGTATACCAACACATTAGAGATCACTCTATTAATGTATCATATCATTTAAATTGAATCATCATATTTATTTAAAACTTAATGAATACTCAAATTAATTAAATAATAATGTGATAAAATATTATCACAAATTTTATCATAAATATCCACTAATTTTAAAAAAAATCCATAAAAATATGAGAACATAAAGAATTCCCATGGAATTACTTTTTATGACATACTATGAAATATTTTATCATAATATTAGCATGAATAAAATCTTATGGTTTCCATTAAATGATGTATAACACCTCCACATCATCTGAATTGTCTTTTTTTCATGTAATATTCATTTTCTACCGATATATTCAAGTTTCAATATTCCATTTGAAACTTGCTTCTCTATTACCAATGATCATCCCATAGTCATAGTCGAGTCATGTAACCACATTTTTTATATGAGTGAAAGGTGTTTGGACTTATATTTAAGAGAGTTTTACCCTCTTAGTTATGAAAAATATTCACTAAATTCTTTATAGTATTTAATTTCACTCTTGTTGCACACTTGAATTCAAGCATGACCACATCCAGCTTCTTAAAGAAAAAAGTCCAGAAGTGTAGCCATGTGAATCGATCATGAAGTGTGTGATAAGTAGATAATATTTATAATTATTTTGTTTGATATATCAACCAGGTGTCAGGTGGTTATTAGATTAACTATGTGCAAGGCAATCGATGTATTTGGCATGTGGCATGTAGTCGATGGATCGATTGTGTAGCATTCTTGACCACAAGGTTTGATAATCCATGAAAACTAACTTAGATTCATTATGGTAAAAAAAACTCTTTGAGAAGATGATATTTTTAATGTATCATGATTATCATATATATTTATAAACATAAATTATCTCCTTGAACTTATCTCATGATAGTTTTTGACTTGCAGAGATACCTCGATGTTGCTATTGAATAACTTTATTTTAGGTTATAGAACCTATGAATTACCTTTATCAATCCTTAAAAAATATAGAATGTCATTTATGAATATTTGATAATGAACATTAAATAACTCTTTCCTTTTAGATGTACCCTTATTTATCATACAAAATTGCACTATTACCTTTACACACTACCTTGTTCAGTGGAACTTACCCTTCTATAAGTCATTAATCATTGATGACAATTAAAAAACTCATTAACATTGTTTAGTTAATTATGTAGTATACTTAATTTAATATTACCTTGATACACATACCATTTTATGTACAACTGGTAATCTTTCATAGAATATAGAAAACAGAAGGTACCTTTATGTATATAGTTTAATTTTAGATTTACACTTCTATAACTAATGAAATTCATAAAATTAACTCCAACCATGTCAAATAATATCAAAACCCATTCAGTTAAACCTAAGTCATAATTAATCACTAAAATTATTTAACCAGAATTTTTTATCATTGATTTTAGTAAAATTATAGCTCACACACACATTGATGAAACTCTTCATCTAGTTTTTGCAACACATGAATGGATCTCCAATACTCTAATGGAATAACCTATTTCAACTGATAAAATATTATCTAATGGATTCTTAAAATGGAATCAAAGAATCATACTCACTATCTACCAAAAATATTTATAACTCAGCTAATTCACACCCATGACTCATGGATGTACTATAATATTCACAACAAATGAAACATAATAATACATTTCTTAGAATTTCAATCATCTCTTTATTTTTCTTGTGGTATTAAACTTCCTTAAACAATATTTTCTCTTTCACATATTGATATTATTCTACAAAAAATACATCACAAAATGATTTTTTTCTAGTAACCTCAAAATTTTTATTTTTTCATCTCAAAACAGAAAATAATATGTCAAATTTTTCAACCATTTCCATATATGAATTTTCCTCTCTCCTCCTTGGTCATTCATGATTTCATTTTCTTCTCTCCACATTATTGATAAAAAATATAAATAATTCCATAAATAGGATCGGTTCACTTAATTTATAAGTAATTTTATTTCCATCATTCAACTATAAGTCTATTTGATCCATGCTCGGTGTATAAATTAAGAGGGTTCGATTATGAAATAAAAGTTGTCCATTGATCAATAGAATATGGTACTAACTCATACTATTTTTTAATTCTCATACTTAGGGGATGTTCATGTATTTCAAGGTTGATACTAAATTTTGATATCAATTTTTTCAAATATATTTTAAATTTTTCAACATGAATATCCCACACTTACTCAACACAGATATTAAAAAAATCATGTGAAACTAGTAGTTTATGTTTTCAATGAGCCATGTAACTCTTCAGGCTTCTTCCCTTATATTATCATTGATTAAAAAAGATTCACTTTAATTTTAAGATATATTCATTAAATACAAGGATAGTATAATGGTCACCCATAACTTTTTAATGAAAAATTTTCAAGAACCATCCATAAATCATGTTTTCATAAATTATAAACTCTAGAGACATTATTGAATCGATTCTTGGTTGCTCGCATTGGAAAGCATCTCCCCTCCGTGGAAGTCTTCATAATATTCGTATCCCTTTCTTGGAAGCTGCAAGATCGAGCGATTGTAGGGCTTCCGTATTCGAGGCACTTTTTGATCCGGTTTGCGAATGAGGAAGATCTTATCTCTGCATTGGCCCATGCTTCACGGTTTCTTCCAGGTTTCCAGTTTTCCCTCTTTCAATGGTCATTTTAATTTAATTTCAAGCATGACACTCCTATTTCTACAATTCGGATATCCTTGCCAGGGCTCCATTTACCCTTTCAAAATCCAGCGGTTCTTCGTTTGATCGGAAATATGGTAGGGCGTTTTCTCTGCTCAGACCTTCACACCCATGTTGTGTGTCATTCTGTCTCTCCGAGTATTTTCGTTGAAGTAGATGTAACCAAGAACCCGCTGGATGTTATCTATATCGAGGTTGAAGGAGAATTTCACTAGTATCAGAAGTTATGCTATGAATCATGGTTTCCTTTCTATTTGTCTTACAAGAGTCTCATCCATGAAGTCGGTAAATGACGACATGTTCTGTTTTGTAATTATGGGGAGGTCCTGCCTTCTTTAGGAGAGGATCGGCCCATCCACGAAGTAGTCGAGGTATCTGGTAATATGGTTCCTGTAGTGGATATAAGGCCCCAGCCTTAAACCTTACTTAATCTTGAGTTATTACAAGATTACACATTGAGGATCTTTTCAGGTTTAGAGTTTTAGAGAATTAGATCATGAAACTTGCATTACATTCCACATTTAAACAAAGTGGTTACATAAAAGACAGTATTCATTCTTCCCATCAACGGGAACATATTTAAAATATAACACGGATTCTTTCTTGACACATCCTTGACACTATCATCACATCATGTACCTTTCCCTTGACCTGTGAAAAACATTTCAAAAACTTGGGATGAGCATAAAAAGCTCAGTAAGAGTTATAAAAATATGGAAAGGAAACATGAGTTCATATATACATAAGAATGAAATCATACTTTACCCATAAAACAAAGGCACTTTAACATACCTCATCAAACCATGAATAAATCATAGAAATCATAAGACATAAAGGTAACTTGAGGCATTCATAACATTCTTACGTAGGGAGTAACCCTCTTGGTTACGTTTGGAATACCCATCACAGTATATTCCCTAAATCTCTTCGGAGAAACCTTAACGTTTCACTCCTTCACGTTACCCAATGCATTGGAGAGCTATAACGGGCTCACCCGCCCTTAGTCTATCACGGAACCACCCATCTTCATAATAATGCCCAAGAACCTCAACATAAACGTATCACATAAAACATGCATAAAGGAAACATAACATTTCCACCATTCAATCACAAGATATCAATACCACACATTGATATAAAAATATTATGAAAACCATTTTCAATACCAAAATAAAAGAAAAGTAAAACATGGTATTTATTTTTCTTTTAAAAAGAAGGTATGGCTTGTAGAGGAAGCCGAAACTCAAATAACGGTCACGACGGCGGAGAAGTCGTTGTCGCCGCATACGTACGACAAAAACATTCCCTTTTGTCGTTTAGTAAACGCTTCGTATAAAAAAGATTTCTTTTGAATAAACGTAAAATTCAAAGGGGTTTATACACCGTATAAAAGAAAGTTGTGTATAAAATAAAATATGCCTCAACGAAAGGAGATTGAGACGAAGTCCCATACCACCTTGAAGCTTTTAACATTTTAAACCATTAATATCCAAATAAATAAATCCTTAAAACCATTTTTAAAACATGGATATTAATAAGAACAAATCATTAAAACATTTGAAGCGATATTTTGGTCAAAAGGGTTTTTACCAAAATTAGAGACACTTGAATACAATAATTGAGGAATAACATTTAATAAGAACTTTATAATATCATGAGAATAAATGGATTCATGATATAATATTCCAAAGGACAGTATATACACCATATAAGAGTGAATTGGTGCATAACAACAATGAACCCTCAATAGAAATGTCAAATGTGATGAAATCCCTTATAAAGAGGGTATCCTTAAATTAAGGAAAAATCAATCTCAAAATATGTGTGACAAATATAAATACACCCAATATAAGTGGATATTAAGTGTAAAACAACAAAAGGACATTCACACATATTCAATGGATGACATATTCAATGACTACATGTTGAACCCAAAGAAATCGAAATTGGGTTAAAAAGTTCCCTTGATAGCCTAACGGCATCACATCAAAATGAGTTGATGAGAGATAAAAAGTGTATCTCATCACTTGGAAATAAAATTTACATCAATAAGTATATATGAGAACATATCCCAACATAACAATATGTAAATTAAAATACCCAACAAAATAAGTCTTTTAAAAAAAAGAGGAGGGTGAAAGGTTCCCTTACCGACTTGGGTATCTTTCAAAACATACACCCCATGAAAGAAGGACAATAGATCATTGATGTAAATACTCATAAACGAAAGTATATTACACAAAGAGTAGAATAATGGGCAGTACATACACCACTCAATGGAATTTGTGGCAAATGTAGCATAAATCTCACGAGAATAAAAGTGAGATGAAAAATCCCTTACGAAAATTCGGCAGCCTAACGGCGCCACTCAAAACTTCCAAAAATGATTTATGAGAGGAAATAGGGTATCTCATCATATGAACATAATAAGTACAGTAGGAGTAATATAAAATAACATCCCAATCATAAGAAATATGAGCTTAAAAGGAATGACATAAAAGAGTGTACTTAAAAAGAAAGAGAGGTGTAGGATCCCTTACCTCGGGTCCGACTTGACTCGATCGTTCTTTAATCTCCTGAATAATAAACTTGAGTTAATTTATACTTCCTTAAGAACCTTTTTCAAGTTCATTATTCCTTTTATATCACTTATTAAAACATTATTTAATCATTTAAGTTAATCATGTTTGTTTTGTCGATATTTGGTTCTTAAGTCGAAAGTGGACTTCTTACAATTACATGTTGTTCGTGTGGTCAAAGGTTATTTATATCCAGAATGACATTCCTGATTTGGATATCAAATATATATCATATATATCCAGTACATTCATGCATTTATAACATTACATAATCATTTAGAGGTAAGAAATGAAATGCACCGTTCATGGAGACGGTAAGCCGTACGTACGCATGAACGCTACTTTCATTTCTATTTCATATTTTATAGAATGGAATAATAATGATATAAAGGTATATTATAATTCCAGTATAATATCATATATAATATCATATTTCAATCCTTTATACATCCCACATATGGTATTTAACGAATCAAATCACTTTGAGGGGGCGGTAGTCCGCACTTCCTTAAATGAAGATATCGCGTATAACCATAATGGAAGCCATAAAGGTAAGACAAAAATGAAAAATACAGAAGCATAAATAAAACATAAAAATATTATATATCATATATAAAAAAATAGTGACATCATAATGGCCACCTTTGAAGGTGTTAAATGAGTATTGAACAATCATCGTTTCGGGAGGCAGAATTTCACCATCCACGGAAACCGTATGTTCTTTAACCATTTGATGTAGTTGTGTGAGAGTGTAGCTCGAATAAATCTTATAACAACATCCTAGTATATTGAAGATACTGGTGTTGTTACAAAATAAGAAAATAAAAAGAGTTTAGGGGGTTGGAGAAGCAAAATAAAACAAATGAACATGAGAGAATGAATTACCTTTAAAAGTGTAACTCCTTTTGATTTGAGCCAAAAGGCTTCCTTTGAAAGGATTCTGCCCAAAGGGAATCCTCTAGGATGAGGAGAGGGATGTTGAGAGAGTAAATGGGCAGGGTTTGGCCGAGCCAAAGGCTTTAGAAGTGTGTGAAATGAGGTAGAGGTGGGGGCCTTTTATAAGAGGAGAGGAGGGGCACTTTTGGAAAGTAAGGAAATATTACTTTATTTGAAAATGTGTTTCGGTTTTAAAAGGTCCCACATTGATAGAATTCGTGGATAAGGTGATAAGGCTTCGAAATACACTCATCCAATTGGTTTTGGACATGTGTAGGTTGTAGATTTTTCATTATCTTTCCATTTTAATTAAATCGTCAAATAATGATGTCATCGCTGCATCATTATTATGTCATAAATAATTTAATTTCTTTAATGTATAAAAATTATAAAAAAAAAATACTATGATATAGGAAATCTTTTTATCTTTCCAATGACTATTTATAAACAAAATTTGGACTTGTATAACCCTACTTAAAAATTGTTTTCGTAAAACATATTATGTTTGTGTCATTTTCACTTTAACATTAAATAAAATGTAATTTATGTCATTTCCCAACAAAAGTGGATCCATGGGGTCCCCAAGTTGACCCATGGCTTGTCATGGTCGGCCATGATACAACCAATGAGGTTGGGACATGTGTCAAGTTCATTTCATTTTATTAAAGCATTATTTTTACCTTAAACTACACTAATTACCACTAAACGCGATTAAAAACATAATAAGTTACTATTCACCAAAAAATTATTTTTATCCCATTGAACCACATTTTACTTATTAATGACAACCATGTATGTCGGATTTTTGAAATTCAAAACACATAAGTGGTAAAATTTCATTTAAACGAAAAATCAGCTTTTATAATTACCACTTAGTGGTTTCACTATTCATCAAAAATTGAAGTTTTTCAGAAAATTACCAAAAATTCACCCTAAGCTATTTTTGATATTCCGAATTCAAAAATGAAGTCTATTTTACAAAATTCAAAACATATAAGTCACATTAATTAATTTAATAATTAATTCCCGCTGTCAGAGCAAATAGAGTGTTTTTATAAAACAATAAGTATCAAAAGATTGACACTAGTTTAAGTCTGATTTCAAAGTGAAATTAATTCCAATGACCACTATTGGATTTAATGGTAAAAATATTTTCTAATTTCACTTTAAAACCAATTAAAAATATTATCTAATCATATAAATAAATTATATTAAAAAGAGGTTTTGAATTAAAACACAACATTCTACACTATTCATTAAAAAATGAACTTTATCGGAAAAATACCAAAAAATTACACAAAGTAAAATTTGATGTCCCGATTCTTAATAAGAGTTTTATTTGGTCCAAAAGAATGTATAAGAGTGATCAAAACTATATTTAATGACAGTTCTCCATTAAAAGGCGATAAGTGAACCTTTAGTGAAAACTAGGGCATATACACCTAAAATTTAATTCTTTCCGTATTTTAAGCCTTTAGATTTTATTGGATAAATGTAAAAACATTAAAAAACATATATAATCATATTTTAGTTATTTCTATCCATTACCGCCAATACAACGGCTACATGTTAACTACCATTTGAAATAATATTATTTTATTATTAGAGTGCAACGTAAGATTCCCAAGAAACTCGTTGTTGCGTGTTGGGTACGCCATCGAGCATAGCATCCCCTTTAAAGTCATTTAAATATTTTATTCACAAATATGGATAAATATGAAATGTCATGTTCTTTATTTACCTGGGGTGTTACAGTGGATCATTAGGATATTGAGAAACTGAGACTTCCTTCTACCACCCAGATGGAGGCAGAACTGAGAAACCCTCCCACATATGCAGAAGCTCTGAAATCTATTTGAAATTCTCCCCAAGATGTACTGTCCCTGGATATAGCTGAGGATGGAACTTCTGGTCTCAACAGATCTCCAAATATGGAGTTTAATGTAGAACATGGGGCTTTCTTGAGTTCAGTGAATGACCCATGCTCATTTAAGGTCTCAGAGTGGACAGAACAAGTCCTAGGCAGGGGCAAGATGCCCCCCTCTTCAGTTAATACATGTATAGCTGAAAGGTCTTGTGGTTCCCAGAACTGTTTTTCATTGCAGGGTGAAGCCGATCCTACCCTTTTTGAATACAGATCCATTGATGAGGAGAGACATGGAGAACTCCAGAAATTAAGAGAGAGGTCAAATGATAAAGCATAGGTCAATGAGTCTACCTCAGAACCTTCATCCTCAGAGGACAAGGATACAGAAATTGCAAAAGAGTACCTTCAGTCCTCTTCAAATAAAGGAAAGAACACTCCTGTTGATTCTGATGGGTTTATTCATTATTGTCGGAGCTCATAGTGACTAAAGGACTACTCAACCTTACCTATTCCTCCTGTTAGAAGGGATTCTGTCAAAGGCAAAACCCCTCAATAGAGTTTGGAATTTGCTGCTAACATATCAAAGAATAAGGAGGACACCGAATCAGAAAACATTGAGGAGATTCTCATGAATTGTAATGAATAAAATCTAGAGGAATCTTTCCTGATCAAGGTATCAGAGGATGAGGCTCATAGAATTTTCTAAATACCGTTGCATGTTGATTTAAATGAAGAACAGTCATCTCGGATAGACAAACATAATAGGATTTTGATACATGGTTTCAATGAGGGGAAAAAACCTAGAGGAGCATGTGGTTACATATGATAGGATATCATTTCACTTTGAGGATCTCATCAAGGAAACCCGGATATGGAGGTTACATCCATCGAATGGGGTCTATTCAAGGTAAAGGACTCTAATAGATTTAATTTTTTCTAGAATGGCATACCAATTTCTTCTGAGGTGTAACATTTTTTGTATTTTGAACTGGTCGGTTTCCCACTTTTTCCATAAAATTGATTTTTGAAATAAAAATATTTTATATGGCGATCCACTTCTATAAATACACTTTAGGATATCATGTATTTAATTCATATAAATATGAGTACTTTCATCAATTAAATTCCTTGATTTGAAAACCTTTTCACATTCATCATGGTTAGTCTTTTCTCTATATATTTTTTATATTATCATTAAAAAATTCATACAATGATGGTTTCTTCATTAGGTCAGGAATGGTTATTTTGGATTTGTTCATATAAATAGTTCTCAATTTGACAACCAACATCACCATAAATTTAATTTATGTTTAGAAAAAAAAAACAACCCAATGATTTAGGGAATAATATGGACCTACTTTATTACCATTGAGACTGGTAACATAGAGAATTTATTCTTAATCAATTTTCATTACTTAATTTAGCTCTAAGTCTAGATGGACATTTCATGATATCACAACTTCTCTTTATATCTATGTTTTATTTAGAAATCATTAATTATTTTCTTCTATATTTGGATGACATCATTATTTTATAATGATCCCTCAATGAACATGAATCACATGGTTATTTCTTCATATATTTAATGATTTATTCATGGGATGGAATAATTTTCACATAGTAAATTAATTTTTTTGCAGCTTCCTTACACCTCCCACATAGCTCTTCATGAGATCCTAGCTATCACATTTTGAAAAAGTATCATGATATTTTATTTATTATTCACGTAGAACCTTCTTCATCCCTTTAGATATATCATTATTTTGGGATTACAATTCTATTTTGTTTCCTCATGTCAGCTGGTCAGAATTCCAAAAACTATGTTAGGAATATGCTTAGTTTGTTTAAAACATCAACATGGATTCTTATATGTGATCATTACCAATATATTACTTTCATTTTTTTCTCGTACTTTACTTTTATTTTGTCCCAACATGTTTCATTAAATCCCAATATTCATATCTTATTTAGAATATTACATGATGTTCCTTCATTTTCCATAAAAGGAATTGATTTTTGCTTTTGGGGAAGCTTCTATCTTTGGCTTCTTGTTATTTTTGTAAACATAAATATTTTTATTCTTATTGTTACTTTAGGATAAATCACTAACCATATTCTTAAACATATTTGGAATATTATTTTTATAAAATTTCTCATGATTAAATACGAAGGTAATCTAGTATACATTATTAATATTTTATGGTATGTTATTCTTTTTCATCAGTGGAAAACATGATGGAATCATAATTACATGCCTCCTCACCATGATCACATCCATTCAAAACATAATATAATTCCACAATAATTTAAAATCTCTTTTTTATATATAAATTCTTCTTCATAGTAGGTATATGTTCTACATTATAATGATTTATCCCCCTCACATTAGGCCTTCATCTAATTATAATTATTGAAAAACTATACCGACATTCAATATCCATATCACATAACTTAAATTGTCCCAAGAAATATCCGCTTAACCGTGATATTTTTATTTAAGAACTCATTTATCTAAAATTTATAGATTTTCATGCGTAATTTTTTTTTGATATTTCAGTACTTATTTTATCTTTATTGAGGGAATATCTCCTCAAGCACATTATTCTCACCACCATAGACATTTTGGTGGGTAACCCACTAATTTTTCATTTAATAAGTTTTTATATATTTAGATTTCAAACTTATACTACACATAAAAACATATTTAGAAAAGGTATTATTTTTAGAAGTAGGGGATTTCATATAATGATCAACATATGATCTCAAGATATTCATCAAACCATAAGAATGTATATAAGTATAAGATTCATATTTTAGTTTTTGTGTTCCAGTATCTTTCTTTTTTACTTTTTAGGAAGATTTTTTTATGAAAATCTCGTATTCTTTAATCTAATAGAAATATCCAAGAATTTTATATTAAAAAATCTTTTTTTCATCCTCCAAAATTTTCATCCTGTTTTCACAATCCATTCTTATCACTTTAGTTTGATCATCGTGAATTTTTTAATTTCTTTTTAGTAGGTGTTGAAGTGCTTTAATTGTGTTAGATTTAATATATAGTTGAGTATATTTGATAGTAATTACTTATTTTAATGAATGGGTCTTCTACTCATGTTCTTTCATGGAATATTTCCTCTCTTGAATTATAGAGAACTAATAATTATCAAAATTAGTGCATCTTTCATTGAGCACCATATTTATTAAACCTATGAATCATACTTGTTTAGAGTTATCAATGAATTTGTGTACCCATTATTTAAAATCAATCTCCAAACATTAATAATTATCCTGGTGGTGGGTGATATCTTCCTACAAACTCTAAAAGCTACCAAAAATATATGATACAATTTCATTAGGCTGGTTATGAATGATATCTGTTATCTCACCAAGTAATTCATCTTGTGAATCCTATGAATTTTCATCTTTTCCACTAATACAATGTTCATTTCAAGAGAAATTTTGATAATAATTTTCTCCTCCACCTCTTATATAGATATAATGGTTTATATGGAGCATATTTTCTATCAATCACTCTTGTAGTTAAATTTTCAACCAAATATTTATTTTTTTCTTGCATGATTTCTCAAAAAGGGTGTACGGGGGACCTAATGTTTCTCCTTATTTACTAAATAGGGATTTACCATCATCATTTAATTTTTTAAGAGATATATTAATAAAAAAATATTTGAATAAACTATATACTGATTACCTTAAATTAATAGAGTTCCAGTATTCTCTCCTTCCATAGATGAGGTATTTATTTACTTTTTTACATCTATTTTCTTCATATTCAACATTTCCATGGAAGAAATATATTCAATTATTTCATTGATAGGTAATTAATAGGATTCTTAAAGTCATAAATTTAATAATACATTGACAAGAAAACTCAATTATTTAAATAAATTTTAAATATGATAATCCAATAGAGGTGTAACATTTTCTGATACTAATTGTTAGGATCAATTTAGATTATGACCACATAGAGAGGGGGTGAATCAGTGTGGAATGAATTTTATTCTAATATTTATTTAATCACACTACCACATATTCTCTAATTTAGTGAGTTTATCTATCTTTATATTTCTCTCCATTAATCTATAAGTAGATAAAACAATTTAATGTAGCATAAGAAAACACTCGGGTTTTGTAAGTAAGTTCACATCCTTGCAAATGATTTTTCCCCAATGACACATATTTATTTTTTTATGTGAAAAAATTCCTTATTACTATTAATTTATGAATGAGAAAGGTTATGGGATTGAACTCATTATCCATGCAGCTACTAGGTACAAATAAAGAGAGTTCTTTATTCATATTGTATAAGAAAATGTGGTTGTTCTTCCACAAATCAAGATAATATATGATTGAAAAATTCCGGAATTTACTATATAGATTGATATTCTTCCTCTCTTACAATAGATAGATGTACTGGCTCAAATTCCTATCAATCATAGGGATCTCTAAATCATATTTATAATTATATAGTATATGGATTTTATTGGTTGGACTACTCAACTTCTTAGAATTTAATATAATAAACATTATCACATCCAAACACTCACTTAAATTATTCTTACACTTCTTCTTAAATAATAGGGATGAGTTATTTGCATGAAGAATTTATTTCCCACATTCTCTATCTTATGTACTTCAAGGTTTTCAATCGATGTAGTATTGGGACTCTAAGTTATTTTCTCTATTAAAATTTATAGAATATTTATAGTATAACCATGCAGTCGAGATCACTCACATAATTATCATTTTACCTCAACTAATATTTATATTCATATTGGTACAGTAATATAATTAAAACATTATGAAATCTCAACATTTATTTCATTAAAATTTTCAACATTTTTGAATTTCCATTAGTTTACATTTTCTTTTCTAGAATTCATGGGATATCACTTAATAATTCTTAAAATATCATGGCCTTCAAGCCAAAATTTCACAATCATTTAAAACATTTGGAATACGTGAATGGATTCTATATTCATGAGGTATATGTGTATCATAAATTATCTCCATAATATCTTCTTCTTTTAAAATAGATCCATGCAGATATATAAACATTTATAATTCTATAATTTTTCCTTTTTATGATGTGGATTGAAATCTTGCAGAATAATCTTAGAATGAATCACATCCTATGATTTTCTTTAAATGAATTCTAGAACATCCTCATCATCATTATTATATTTGTTTCATATAGTGTTTTTTTTCCAACCAGATATTCCTGTTTTAAATATTCCATTTTGAAACTTGCATATCCATCACCAGTTATCACCCCACATTGATAATTGAGTCACATATCCTCATGTTTGTATTTCAACAAAGTGTTTAGACATATATTCATGATATTTTATCTCTCTCAATGATTCAACATGTTTTTTTGACTCTATATACTATTTTAAATAACACATACCATATACACACATACATGCTTGGTATAATCAAACATCTTGAAAAAAGATGTTTGGAATTACAACCATCCAAATCAACCATGAAGCATGTGATAAATAGATCAATTTTTTGTGCCATGTGGTCGGTATATCAACCATGTGAAACACGGTTAATGGATTGACCATGCTGTATATGATCAATGGATTGATCATTTGGAATGAGGTATATGGATCTAACATGTTAAATGTTGAAAATTAAGGCTTGATCATCTTTGTGAATTCACATTGACTCATCCTGGAAGAATACATCAGTCATCTATACGATGAACTTGTGAATCTCTTATGAAAATAATATCAATGTAGGATGATTGAACATATCCTTTAATTCACCTCAAAATAGTTTCTAATATGGTAGAGATACCTTTATATGTATATTGAATGGTCGTTATATTAGTTGAAAAAAATGGTGGATTAACTTTACACTTATTTGAAAAATATATCATGGCCCTTACATGAGTGTTATAATGAACATTACATAACTCATGTTTTTCATCATGACCCTTACATAGCTCAAAAAATTGCACAGTTACCTATACAAACAAAATTTTTGAAATACTCTCACCCTTCCATAGGTCGTGTAATCTGGGTTGAATTTATACAACTCCATAAAATTTTGAAGTACCTTTCACACTATACTAGATTAAATATTAACTTGATGCACATACCTTCACACATATGGATACTAACCTATGTAGGATGTAGAAAATAGAAGGTACCTTTACGTATGTAGTGTTATTTTAAATATACCATTCCATTTTTCATATCATATCCAAATTAACTATATCCAACTCAATTAGAATATAGACCAATTAAAACTCAAGGTTTCCACAATCACTTTGGCACTTCATCCATGTTTTATTAACAATGATTTTGTTATCTTTAAATCTCACTAACACTTGTGTTGAAATCTTTATCCATGTTTTAAACCACATGAATGGTTATATAAAAATCCAATGGTTTCTCCTATTTTAACTTATCAAATTATTTATAATCTAATTAAACTAATTATTTAATGGACTCTAAGTAGCATACTCACATTCTAAAATATGGATCACAATAACTCACCTAATTTAGTTCAAATATTTAAGGAAATACATTAATATTCACAACAAATGAAACATTAAAATAACGTTTTTTTCATTTAACTTATCTTACTATTTATCTTGGTGTTTAAAACTTCCTTCGAATCTATTTTATCCTTTACACATTGACACACATTAAAAATTATATAACACCACAGAAAGTGGGATCAACAATAAGCCAGTGGGATCAACACTACAATAATAGAAACTACCACTGTCACTAATGTATTTAGAAACTAAAAACTCCAAATCATCCATCACTACTCCAAAACCATCATATCCTACTCAAACCCTTCTTAAAGACACCGATATAAAATATTGAATATTTTCAATCATCCGATGGTCACTGATACACACTATATCATTAACTCCACACCAATACAACCCCCAATTTAATAAACACTATCCATATCAATTGAATATTCACAAAAGTAATGTTAATCACCAGTTATCACTCCCATGTGCTGCTCTCACTCCATCGTCCTTTATAACATCAATTTTTATCATGATGGGTGGTTTCATATGGGTTACTCTCTAAAATTCATAGCCTAATACATGATGAGAATTCTTGTTGGTCACAATATCACACCATGGAAGGAGGAGGAGAATGAATAAAAAAATAGATATCCATTTTTTAGCAATATATAATTATCAAAGATCAATGGGAATTAATTTAATTTTAAAAATTAGTTACATGACTTATTCTTCAAACTATAGTTATAATTTTACCGTATTAATCATGATGTTAAAATGAGATCGATAGGGATTTTCTCAATCCTACCTTGGGGGACTACCATCAATCATTGGCTTCCTAAAAAAATATTTTAATTTCATTACATAAATCATTTTTATAAAGAGTAATCAAAGAAATAAGTAACTATTTATAGAAAATCAGACTCAATATGAACTCAAAGAACACTTTCATTTTATATTAGTGTTAAATGAAGCTCTATGTCCTAAAAAATACAATGTTTGTGGAATTATAATACCAATTTCAATTTCCATGATATCATTTATTAACTAATGTCATGACCCGTCCCCCAGGGCCCATGTCGTGACTACCCCAAGACTGCCATCCATAGGCCAGGGGCTAGAGACTAGAACCAAAAGGCGTATTCCCTAAAACCAAGAAGGCATTGACTTTATATCCTATAAACATACGCAACCAAGAACATAACAAGATATGAACATGAGTAAATTATTTAGTAAATAGAGTGAGTACATTAAGTAAAAGGGGCCAGAATACAAGCCCAACTGGACTGTACAAGAAAACTAAAAAGTACAAGTAAAATAAAAAAACTACTGTGAACACCCGCCAAGGATCCTACCTGAAGGATAGGTATAGCTCTCGAATAGCCTTCTCTGCGGTATGCCTCATATAATGTCCACCTCTGAGCTACCTCCCGTCATGGTACTCTTGTCCTCAGTCAGCAATGTCTATCGTCTGCACCAAACACAACAAGTTGCGGGCATAGCCCATGCAGGGTTGAGTATAACGATACTCAGTAGAGACCCTGATACCCTACAGGTCTCTCAAAATCCACAAAGGATAAACCAAAAAGCATGTAAACAACTGAAAATCCAACTTAGGTATATGCCCATACATATACCTATGTTATCAAGTAAACCCATCTCAATCATGAGGAAACACAAGGTCCAACTCAAATCCCAAATCTCAAATGTTCTACAAAGGAAGGAATACCACGAAGGTAAGTACAACACAGGTATGCCACACTGAAGAATACCAGAAAGGTATTACCATGATGGAATGTACCACACAGGTACATACTCAACTCACACCAGGTATATCTTAGGTACAGTAGTAGAGATGATTAGATGTAACTACTGAATCATCGTACTCTGTTAAGGGGCAGCCCCACATAGGATCCTAAATCATCATCAGACCCACGGAGGATCGAAGTACATCATTAGACCCACACAGGATCCTATTACGGCATTGGACCCACACATGATCCTAGTATATCATCAGACCCACAGAGGATCCTAGTACATTATCAGACCCACACAGGATCCTACTACATTATCAGACCCACACAGGATCCTAGTACATTATCATCTGACCCACACAGGATCCTAGATTAGTCCCATATAAATTCCTATAGAGTATCCATGTGGGACACTCAAACATAGACCCACAAATGATTCTAATGAACAGACCCACACAGGATCCCTTTCTCATGATACAGCCAGCTACAAGGTTCATGCACTAAGCTCGCTTGTCTCCATGAGGGTCCTCTCCACAAACCACTGGTCGACACTCCAACTACCATGAAGTCCCACAAATAAGTATCCCAATTGACCGCCACATCATAGGGGTCTCAATGCAGTAGACGGTGCATCAAACGGACACTCGGTCTGTAGGTTATTAGAGTTCTTGCCCCGAGGGCCCGGTTGGATTCGTGCTTGATCCAACCCGATCGTCCCCCAACATTATCCAAATCTCATGTGGCGTATACCAAAAGGACCATCTCGCTCCATGGTTTCTATCACCGTAGGTTGTTCTTCAAAAGGATGCTCGGTGCCAAAGTTATATCCCAAAGAATGAAAATGGGTCGAAGCTGGTCCGGGTCTCGTCCGACCTGATCGGACTGACCTGGCCCGACCTGGTTCAGGTCAACCCACCCCGCTGGGTCTATCCCAGCCTGCACTAGGTGCCCCGGCTTAGGCGGCCCCTCTTTGGCCGCATGCGGGGGGAGTCGTGTGCCCCTACTCTCAATCACTGAATGACTTGGTCGTTTGGTCGCCAAGAAGTACACACGCGGTACTCGCGGGTCCCGCTCAATCTAACTCGGCCATCTGAAACAGCCAGCCCCCTTCCACCCAGCAGCTCATCATGCGATGCCCCTCCACAGCCTACCGAATGCTAGCCTCCTTACACCTTCCGTCCTGGCCAGGTGGGTCATAGCCACTGGCTCTGACTGCGGAGCGTCGTGCGCTACCCCATCGCGGCCGACCGAACACCAGCCACCGCAGCACAAAGCTGCTGCCCTTCCTCACCGGGTGGCACGGTCGTGCACTGCCACCTTCTTCGTGGCCGGCTGTGGTGCCGGCCACCGCTCTCGAGTTCCACCGGTGCCAATCGTCGGCACCGGTCGCCGTCCTCCTCCATCGTGAAGAGCGTAAAAAATTAAACACTAATATTCGCGGAGTGGTCGGGCCATGTTCGTATGGCCCGCACCCTCCACGTCAGAGCGGTAACAAGAGACTCAATAGTTTCTTGAATCACGAAGAATTTCCAATAACGGTTAAGGGGAAAATTCAAACAATAGTCTCTACCATGGAGGTTTGTTGAGTTCAATGAGGAGGGAAGGGTGTCGGTTTTTTGTCGAAGAAGACATCCCATGTTGGAGGTGGCATGTTCTTCATTGAATAATATGGCGTTATTCATTGATGAAGAACTTCATTGGGAGGCGTTCTTCATTGGAGATAATGTTCCTCCACAAGTTATTCCCTTATCCTTTTCCAACCCAAAATCCTTGCAACGGAAAGAGGAGCCAATATAATTTAAATTACGAAGATTAGTTATGTTGTCACAATTAAATTATGACACAATTAATTAATTATTAGTTGGATTCAACAATTAATGTGGAGTTGAAAGGTTTCATCCCATTAAAGGGGGTCAGGGTGGTCCCCGCCTTTAATTTCAAATTGGGGGGTTTAGTTTTGGTGGACCCCACCTTTATAAGTTCTAAATGGGAGGTTTTAGGCTTGATGGTCCCCAACTCCATAAATTTCACATGGGAGGTTTTATCAAAAATAAAATAGAAGTTTATTTTATTTTAATGTTATTTCTACGAAACGGTAAAAACTTACATCCACCCTTGTCCTACTGCAATCGAGGTGAAAGTATTCTTAAGAGAATACTTGTGCAACGAGATCAGTGGTGGCCTCAGTTTTCGATCCCGAGGACACGTATAAAATTTACAAAAACCCGCTCGCATGTTTACTGAATGTACACAAAAAAAGTCCAGAAATTCATTCCGGGCTCACCAGATCTCAGAATCACGCACCGTCAATTTTCACAGTCTCTTAAAATTCCAACATAATTAAAATAAATTCATGGGATTTCTGAGTCTTTACATTCTCCCCACCTCAGGGCTTTGCATCCCTGAAATCCACATTAAAAAAATTTGGAAAACAAGTGGGGGTAATAAGCACGAATCTGAGCCTCCCGATCTCATTAGCTCTCCTGGATGTTCCCGTGTTTCCGGCGAATACGCACCATAGGTATCGATTGCCCACGAAGGACCCACTCATGTCGATCCTCAATCTCTACTGAAACCTACATAAAAGTCTCCCCATCTTCGACGTCCATCTCGCTGTGGTCGATGATGTGAGAAAGGTCATGCACGTATCTCATCAGTTGAGATACGTGGAAGATGTCACGCACCCGGTGCAACTGAGGTGGAAGAGCTAAGTAGTAAGCTACATCTCCAACTCTGTTGAGGACCCAAAGGTGTCCAATGAACCTCGGAGATAACTTCCCATCCCACCCAAATATCTGCAAAACTCATCGAGGTGACACCCATAGAAAGACGTGGTCGCCATCCTCGAACTCTAGAGGTCTTTGTATCCAGTCGGTATAAGACTTCTACCTTATCTATTCAGTCTTCATCTGCTCTTGGATTATCTGCATCTTCTTTGTGGTAGCTCGTACCATCTTTGATTCCACTAGTGCGGACTCAGCTAGGTCAGTCTATCACAATGGTCATCAGCAAGGTCGCCCATACAACGCCTCGAAAGGTGTCATCCCAATGGTGGAGTGATAGCTGTTGTTGTATGAAAACTCCACCAAGGGCATGTGATCCTCCCAAATGTGACTGAAGTTGAGGATGCAAGAACGTATCATGTACTTGAGGGTCTAGATGGTCCACTCAATCTGGCCATCCGTTTGAGGGTGGAAGGAGGTGGTCAAACGAAGGTGCATCCCGAAAGACTCCTTTAACCCCTTCCATATTCGGGAAGTTAAACGTGTATCAAAATCGGAAACAATTGTCGAGGTTACTCCATGTAGCTGCATAATCTACTACACATAGATGCGTCCCAAGTTGTCTACTAAAACCTTCTATTTGATTAGTTGGAAGTGGGCCGACTTGTTTAGTCAGTCAATGATCACCCAGATAGAATCATGACCCCTGGATGTACGTGGACATCCTGTCATGAATTCCATGGATATCCCATCCCACATACTCTCTGGGACCTCTGAAGGAATAACTAATCATGCTTGTACCTAATTCTCCGCCTTAAATTGTTGGCAATTGAGGCACCGAGAGACAATCTCTGTTTCTTCCTTTCTTCAATCCCGGCCAACGGTGCTGTCTTCGGAGGTCCTGGTACATCTTCACCACTCTTAGATGTACTGCTAGAGGGAATTTGTTGAAAAAACTCAACACTTCCTCTCGAAGTGACACTGGTACCATGGTATGTCCTATGAAGAGGATGATGTGCTCCCCACCTTCAGAAAATCAATCAGGTGCATGTCATGTGGATATATGAGCATGTTGAGCCTCACAGTTAGCATCCCCATGCTGCGCCTCCCTGACTCACTGACGAAGTGGGGGATTGACTGTAAGAGACTGAAGAAAATCTGCTCCATCTTGATCCACAAAGGATATATGTAAAGCAGCCAGCTGCTCCGTCACCTAACCTAGTAGTTGTATACCAGATCTTCTGCTGAGTGCATCTGCTACAATGTTCCCCTTCCCAGGAGTATAAACTATCTCGAAGTCATAGTTCTAGAGGAACTCAAGACAATGTCACTGTCTCAGGTTCAAGTCCTTATGAGAGAAGATATATCTGAGACTCCTGTGATCCTACTAGACTGTAAAACATTCTCCCATCAGATTGTGTCTCCACATCTTCAAGGAGAAGACTACGACAGCTAACTCCAGATCATGGGTAGTTTAGTTCTTCTCATGTTGTCTCAGCTGTTGAAAACCATATGCGATCACTGCTTTCTCCTACATTAAGAAACATCCATGACCGATCCCTGATGTGTCGTAGTAGACTACATACCCTACGCCCTCCTCTAATAGCCTCAAGATGGTGGCACTAGTGAGCCTCTGCCCCAGCTCCTAAAATCTCCACTAGTATCTCTCTGAACACACGAAGGGATTTCCCTTCTTCATAAACGCTGATAAAGGTGCTGAAAGTTTGGAGAAATCTTGCATAAATCTATGGTAGTATCCGGCCAAACCCAGAAAACTTCGTACCTCTATCACACTCCTAGGTGGCTCGCAATAAAGTACCACATCAATCCTCACTAGATCCACTGCAAAACCAGCTTTCGAGATGACATTTCCTAGAAAGTGATCCTCTCAGATCCATAACTAGCACTTCGAGATCATTCCATAAAGATGGTGCTCTTGGAGTGTGTCAAGAACTATCTACAAATGATAGGCATGATCCTCCCCAGTAGCTGAGTAGAAAATAACGTCATCAATGAAGACTACTATAGAGCGATCAAGGTATGGCTGAATGATCCTCTTATTGAGTCACATGAACACTACTAGAGCGTTGGTCACATCGAACGACATGACCAAAAACTCATAATGTACATATCGACATCAGAAAGCCATATTCTGCACATCCTTTTCTCGTACTCTGAGTTAATGATAGCCTGATCTGGGGGCTATCTTCGAGAACCACCGTCTGTTCTCCCTTCAGCTGATCAATGAGGTTTTAAATCCTCGAGAGTGGGTACTTGTTCTTCACAGTCACCTGGTTCAGACGCCGATAGTCGAAAAAAAGCCTCAAGCTCCCATCTACCTTCTTGGCGAACAAAATCGGGGCTGCCCACGGAGAAACACTGGGTCGAATGAACACCTTCCCCTATAAGTCCTCCAGTTGTACCCGCAGCCCAGAAGCTCTACAGAAGACATCCGATACGCTGGTGTAGATATATGTGTCATCTTGGGTTAAAAGTCAATGTAAAATTCCACCTCACTGTGAAGAAGTAGCCCCAAAAATTCATTAAGGAAGACATCTGTGTACTGGTCCAGCACTCTAGGATATCTAAGACTCTCCACATCAACCACTCCGAGGGTAAGGCTAGAAAACTAATGAGTGATCGGCTGCAATCTCCTCCAGGTAATTCCATACTGTGCTTCAAAGGATCCCTTCTCACCGGTGAAGGTAAACCTTGTCCCATCCGTGTGGACACACCACGATTTTCAACTAATACAATCAATCTGAGCATGGACTATAGATAACCATTCCATACCCATGATGATGTCTTAAGGCCTCAACGCCGCTACTAGGAGATCTCAGGCGAAGCTCTTGCCTCCTAGAGTAAGCTCACACTGCCGGCACAATTGCGTAATCGTCGAATACGCTCTCGTATGAGTCTTTATCCATAAGGATTGAGCCAATGGCTCTGTCGGAATCTCCGAGTTCCGAACGAGGGCAGTGGAAATAAATGAATGACCGGAAAATATGTCTATAAGTACTTCAGCTAAGGTTTAATAGAGATAGATTGTACCTTGTATCATCTCTAAATCGCCATGGTCATAGGACTCAGCTGCCTGGAGCTGACCTCACCCTTATCCACCTGCTCCATGTGGTTAGGGTGGACCACCTGGTGGTGGTGGAGGTAACATCTCAAATCATTTACCATCGATAGATGCACGACCAGCTCCTCTGCCACATCTACCTGCTCCCTACGGATCTCCTCGGTAAAACCTATGCTTCTGCCTGGGAGGTCCCTCGACCAGCTTCTGAACATTCGTATGGAAGGTTGGACAGTCATGAGCCATGTGACTATGCCCACCGCATGTGTATCACTACCTGTTCCTCGCATGTCTGGCTCTATCTCCGTTACCCCGCACAATCGATCCTGAGTCATGTTGTCTTCCACCTATAGGTCTGGTCCTCTTGGACCTCTGCATCATCTGTCTACTTCCAACTGCAAAAGACTCTGCTACATGATGCTCGGTGGTGTGTCTCATAGTGACTGACTTCACAGAAAGAAATCACTCCACTAAGAGGGCTCCCTCTAACACCCCCACCTGCGTCAGGATGCTAAGAGAAATCATAGAAGCCCTGATTTACCACATGAGTCCATGCTCAAACGTACGAGCCCTAATGAATGGGTCCCAAACCATATCAATGGAGTAGCGTGACAGGTCAGTGAACCTCGATGAGTACTGAGCCACAGTCATGCTGCCCAGCTGCAGATGAAGATGCTCCTATATGCGTACTGCGCGAAGAGTCGCTGGAAAAAACTCAGCATGAAACAGGCTCTCGAAGTCTGCCCAGAGAAGCGTCACCTCATCGTGAACCTAGAGAATCAAGCTCCACCACCTGATTGATGCTGCCTGTAGAATAGTGGAGGCATGGATTACCATGAGATCATCTTGTCTCCCTACTAGTCAAAATACTATCAACATGGCCTCTAACCAATCCTCAGTTGCCTTTGGGTCTGTCTCACCCCTAAACCTAGGTGGCCTTTGGCATTGGAACTTGTGAAATGTGCTCAAGTGGCGTACACCCTATACTGTTGGCGCTGGTGTCATCGGTGACCCATGGGTAATGGTATCGTTGGTGCCTCTACTGGTTCCTCTAATGGAAGAGGGCCTTGCACCGAGGCCTCCTCGCTTGGTCGGCTATCAGTGCGTACTATACCTGCAACCCTAGCTGGATGTCTGTGTGGAGGCATCCTGAAAAGAAATAGGTTTGGTATGGTAAAAAAGTTATACCTAGTGAGCTGACTCAAAGAGATCACAATGAAAAATCTTGAAAACACACACACAATCAGTGTTTTCATGTACTGAGTCGGAAATCAGAATTCAGGGTCCTAGTGTATGGATACTTTGGCTGCCACACCAACATTGGATTCCCTAAACTGATAACCACACTCCCTACACTTAACACTATTTTCGTTAAGAAAATATCAGAGTCCAATGTTCTATGGTAGAACCGAATCCTCTAATACCAATTTTTCATGCCCATCCCATGGGGCCTGTGTCATGACTACCCCAAGCCCGCCTTCCATAGTCCAAGGGCTGGGGATTAGAATCAAAATGCGTATTACCTAAAACTGGGAAGGCATTGCCTTTATATCCTATAAACATACGCAACCAAGGAAAAGAATGATATGGACATGTGTAAACTGATTAGTAAATAGAGTGAGTACAGTAAGTAAATGGGGCCATAATACACCCTAACTAAAATGTATAAGAGAATTGAAAAATACAAGTAAACTAAAATTGCTCATGTGAACACCCGTCTAGGATCCTACCTGAGTGGTAGGTACAACTCTCAAACGACCATCTCTGCGGTACGTCTCATCTTATGCCCACCTCTGAGCTACCTTCATTCCTAGTACCCTCCTCCTCAGTAAGCGATGTCGGTCATCTCCACCAAACACAACAAGGTGCAGGCGTAGCCCGTGTAGGTGTGAGTATAACAATACTCATTAGGGACCCCAAGACCCTTGGGGTCTCACAAAATCCACAAAGGATAAACCAAAAGTCATGTAAATAACTAACAAACCTACTTAGGTACATTCCCATAAATATACCTAAGTTATCATGTAAACCCATCTCAATCATGAGGAAACACAAGGTCCAACTCAAAGCCCAAAGCTCAACCATTCCATGAAAGAAGGAATACCACGAAATTAAGTACCACAAAGGTTCACCACACTAAAGAATACAACCATGTTATTACCATGAAGGAATGTACCACACAGGTACAGACTCAGCTCAATACACTTATATCTTAGGTACAGTAGTAGATATGATTAGATGTAACTACTGAATCATATTACTCTTTTAGGCTACATACCCACATAGCATCCTAAATTATAATCAGACCCACGGAGGATCAAAATACAACGTCAGACCCACACAAGCTACTGGTACAACATTAGACCCACACAGGATCCTAGTACATCATCAGACCCACAAAGGATCCTAGTAAATTATCAGACCCACATAGGATCCTAGTACATTATCATACCCACATAGGATCCTAGTATATTATCATCAGACCCACACAGGTTCCTAGAGTAGCCTCACATGGATTCCTAGAGCGGATCCATGTGGTACCCTCAAACATATACCCAAAAGGATCCTATAGCACAGACCCACATAGGATCTCTTTCTCATGTTACAACCAGCTACAGGGATCCCACTCTAAGCTCGCTTATCTCCAAGAGGGTATGCTCCATAAGACACTAGTCGATACTCCAACTTCAATGAAGTCCCACTAAGAAGTATCTCAAAGGACCGCCATGTCATAGTGGTCTCGACACAACAGATGGTGCGTCAAACGGACGCTCGTTTTGTAAGTTATTAGCCTTTTAGCCCCGAGGGCCCGGTTGGATTCGTGCCTGATCCAACCCAACCATACCCCAAATTTAACAAAATCTCATGTGGGGTATTCCAAAAGGACCTCATCACTCCATGGTTTCTATCACCACATGCGGTTCGTCAAACAGATACCATGTGCCAAAGTTATGGCCTAAAGACCAAAAATGGGTCGAAGCTGGTCCGGGTCTGGTCCGACCCCGATCGGACTGAACCGGCCTGACCCAGCCAGAATCGACCCGACCTGGTTCAGGTCGACCCGACCCACTGGGTATGGCCCATCCCGTTCTGGGTGGCCCAGCTTGGCCGCATACGGGGGGGGGGGGGGGGGGGTCACGCACCCCCTCTCCCAATCATTGAACGAATTGGTCGTTCAGTCGCTAGGCATCACGCATGAGGGACCCACAAGTCCCGCTCGATCCAACTCAGTCGGCCCCCATCCTCATAGAGGCTAATCGTGTGCTGCCCCTCTATGGCTGGCAAAATGTTGGCCGCCTTCAACCTTCCGCAGTGGCCAGGAAGGCCGGGGCCATGTGCTCCGACGGCGGCCTGTCGTCCGCCACCCCACCGCGATCGGCCAAACGTTGGCCGCCTTCCCTTCACTGTCGCAGCACAAATCCATGATCCTTCTTCACTGGGTGGCGCGGTCATAGGCCTCCGCGTTCGTCGTGGCTGGCTGTTGTGCTGGCCACCGCTCTCGAGTTCCACCGGTTCCAATCGCTGGCACGGGTCACCGTCCTCCTCCATCACGAAGAATGCAACAAATTAAACACTAAGATTTGCGGAGTGGTCGGGCCATTATCATTTTACCCGCGACCTCCGTGTTAGAGCGATAGCAAGCAGATCAATTGATTCTTGAATCATGAAGAATTTCCATGAACGGGTAAGGGGGAAATTTCAACAACAGTCCCTACCTTTGAAGTTTGTTGACATTGATGAGGAGGGAAGGATGTCAGTTTTTCATCGATGAAGATGGCCCATGTTATAGGTGGTGTGTTATTCATTGAAGAATATGGCGTGTTCTTCATTGAAGAAGATGGAATTCATCGTTGAAGAAGAACTTCATTGGGAGGTGTTCTTCGTTGGAGAGAATGTTCCTCCACAAGTTCTACCCTTCTCCATTGACAACCCCAAATCCTCACAAAGGAACAAGGTGCCAATATAATTTAAATTAAGAACATTAATTATGTTGTCACAATTAAATGCCGACACAATTCATTAATTATTAGTGGGCACCAACAATTAATGGGGAGCTAAAAGGTCTCCACCCATTAAAGGGGGTTCGGGTGGTCCCCACCATTATTTTCAAAGGTGGGGGTTTAGTTCTGGTGGTCCCCACCATTATACAATTCACATGGGAGGTTTTAGGCTTGGTGGTCCCCACCCCCATAACCTTCACATGGTAGGTTTTAACAAAATTAAAAGAGAACTTTATTTTATTTTATTTTTGTTTCCACGAAAATGTGAAAAACTAACTTCCACTCTCGACCTACTGTGTACAGACCCATATCATGACGTGCATAGACATTACATTACTTTTGCAGAATACTTATTACATAACAAAAACACACACACAAGGACCGTAATAATTTAGTGTCTTTGGAAACTCGGAATATAATCTTCTAATCGTGGTGAAAGATCTTCAACATCTCCTATAAAGATCTTCTTTTTTTTAAACCTAAATCCTTTCTTTATGTCCTAGGGAAAAGAAAACATAAAAGGGTGATCTTAAATGCTCAGTAAGGGTAAAAAAAAGAAATATAAATCACATCGTATACACAAGCACATAACTTTTGGAAATCTTAACCTGTAAAAGAGATCATAATTTCATAACATGGGATAAATCATGGCAGTGAAATGTAATCAAAATAATCATAACATGAAACATGAAACTTTGTGGCATACACACATAATCATAGAGAATAATTTCATGTTAGTCAAGAATCATTGCCAAGACTATCTTAGTGGACAAAGTCCCTTTCTGAACCGAGTCACCCTCGTTCCAGTCCTGTTTCACTGAACCGGTATAACCTACCGTTCCAGCCGTGTCTATCTCATGAGATATAAAATCTTTACGCAATGCATTTGCAGGGAGATATAGGTCCCACCCATCTCATAATGATACCACTCTTATGTGTGCCACAAAATCATAAATCATACATCATTTCATTACCCATGTAATAAAAATGGGAATCTTAAACATCATGACATCATAAAACAATTCATATAAGATAAAGGAATTTATAAAAATAATTCCATCACAACATTATCAAATCAATGTAATAATAGAGATAAAAACAAAACCCTTTATTATCTTAGATGGAAAATAATTTTGATAAAACACTTGAACTCCATTCTTGAGGAAAATATCCTTTCTTCTTCAAAAACATTTTTCCTTTCTTAACATGTCATACAACTTTAAACATAAAGAAGTTGATTAAAAATAAACTTGAAAACTTGTAAAGGATTCTTCTTGAAAATAATGTTTTAAAAATCTATTCATGCCGTATAAGTTAAAAAAACATTCTTCTCATACTTTTGTCGGAAAAGTCAAAAAAGTACCTCGTACGAAAAATGACAAAAGATTCCTTTCATATCTTTTACTAAAAACTCACCTAAGGGTAAAATAGGATTTAAACAATTGTAGGTGAATTGGAATAATATTACATATTGAGGAAACATGGATTTGGATGATAAAATACACCCCAGTAAATTTCAAAGTATAAACAATCTCGGATAAAAATGAGATTGTGATATTTCCCTTACCTTAGGTCCGATATGCTTCGTAAGTGTCCAAAAATCCTGTATAATGATTTAAATAATGTTATTAACTTATTACAAAATCATACTCATTGTTATGATATCATATATGGTTCACTTATGACTTTATATTACCAGTTCTTTTGTAAATTCCATGTTAAAGAAGCGTTTTGGGTAAAATCGTTTCATTTATCGTAGGTGTTTGGACTTGTTGTTCTTGACATTATCATTACTTATATTATGATTTAATTACTTCCAGAATATAAAAAATGATTTATATATCATATATATTCAGTATATATATATATATAATAGATAGATAAATGAAATGAAACAAACCGTTCATGGAGATGGTAGTCCGTACGTACGCATGAACGCTGTTTTTCATTCCTTATTGTCTTGAATGGAAGTAAGTAGATGACATACATACATATATATATATATATACATAAATCCAGTAGATTTAAAATGTCATATATTTTATTATTATTCATTATATATAATTTATAATCATTCTGGAAGGGTTAACATGGATAATGAATCTCATCGCGTCGTGGAGACGGTATTCCGTACGTATGCACGCGCGGTGATTTCTTTTTCCATAGGATGGATAGATGGTGAATTAGGGTTGTTTAATACTTATAATAACATACCAGTATATTAGTGATACTGATGTTATTACTTCATAATGAAACAACTAAATAAGAAGAAGTGGAAGAAGAAAGAAATTGTAAAAGATCGGGAATGGATATTACCTCTTTTTGACGCGCCTTCACTTAACCTCCACTTA
Organism: Viscum album; assembly: GCA_963277665.1. Classification (NCBI taxonomy): domain Eukaryota; kingdom Viridiplantae; phylum Streptophyta; class Magnoliopsida; order Santalales; family Viscaceae; genus Viscum; species Viscum album. The sequence goes on along the minus strand of OY728167.1, from coordinate 227,645,337 downwards.
AAGAACTAAGGATGGTCTTTGAAGAAGAACAGGACCTATAGGATGATACTAGGGAAGTGGAGAAGAGATTTTGGAAGGGGTTGGCCGAGCTTGAATGCTCAAATTGGTGTGAGGAGGAGAGGGAGGACGTGCCCTTTTATAAGGGAGGAGAGGGGCACCTTTGGAATTCTTAAAAATATTAATTTATAATAAATCTAACCCAACATAAAAACCTCCAAAAAAGGCTCATATTCGAATATTAGATGATATAGGGTTGTAATCTCATCAACCAATCAAATTTAGACATGTTTGGATCTTATTTTAAACCTTATCATTTTGATTTATCCTTATTTAATCTATTTAAGTTTATTTGTGGTAATAAAATTCTAAATTTTAAATTATAACAAATAATTACTTATTTGTTGTGAATTTTCCATAATTGTTTAATTTATAACATTATAGACCATATAAATTTAAATTTATAATTATTAAATATTTTTGTGATTTTTAAACAATTTTATAATATGTTATTTTTATAAAATAACAATAGTGTCAATTTTGACACTATTCATTTATTTGAATTTAAATATATATATACAGAATATATGTTCGAAATAAAAGCTTTAATATATTAATCAAAAGTCATATGTATCTATAAAATTAGTGGATCACATTAAATAGTTCATCTAATATTTATTTTATTATTTTTAAAACCATTTATTTGGTTTATCTCTTTATAAAATAATTACTACATCATTTTTGTATAATTATTTAATATACTTATTTGTTGCATAAAAATTTAAAATAAAACCTATGATGAAGATAAATATATTAACTTTCACAATAATACTTTTACTCGAATTTATAATCTCAAAATCACAATATTTAAATTGTTATATTTATTAAATTGTGAAGGTGACAACTTTGGCATCATTTAAAATAAAATAATATAAGTGTCATAATTGCTTTTATAAGACTCCAAATGGTCAAATATTAGACCATTGGATGATTATAGTTTAAATTTACATGACCAATAAGTTTTGTTCAGGGTTTTGTGCCTTTTATGGTCACTATTAGTTTAATAAAAACTATATTCTTGATTTTTCACTAGATAAATAATTTCTGCATCACTATTGTGTCACAATTAATGATAATTATTTAATCCGAAAAAATTCTAAATAAATTCCCATGATGTAGATAATTTTGTTATATTTCTGGAGACTATTCATTTTTGAAGTTTTATGATGTTTATCACTAAGTTAAAATTATTATACTTATAAGATTTAAGAGAGTGACATGTTTCACTTTCTTTTGTTTTAATAATAATTAAATTATTTTCATGGAAAAAAGTCCATAAAATGAATCTAATCCGAACCTTAGGTAATATGGGTCAAATTATAGTAATAAAATAGGATTTTGACATTTTTTAAGGTAATTTTAAAATATTATATTTACCCTTAATTACCCGATTTACCTTTAACTATGGTAAATAAAATTTACCGTAGTTACTATTCATAATTCCCAAAAATAAAAAGTAGCTTATTAACATAATTTGGATCCACTGATTCCAAATATGGAATCCATTTTTGAAAATTCAATACACACAAGTTGCAGAAATTAAATTAAATTTAATCCCGTTGTCGAAAGAAAACGGGTTTTCTTTAAAACATTGCAAAAGATTGAATTGATTCAACCTATGAATTCAAGGTAAAATCAATGCTAATGTCATACATTATATTAAATGGTAAAAATATATTCTATTTATAATTTAAAATCAATCAATATTATAATTTTACCACATAAGATATTACGATGAAAAAAGTTGTTTTTAATTAAAATATAGCATGTTTTTACTATTCATTAAAATATGAAAGTTATCGGAAAAATATCATAACTTTATCTAATGTAAATTTTTATATATTGATTCAAAAGAAGAATTTTATTTTGTCAAATTTAACTTATAAACATTTCAAAAACTAGATTTGAAGTGGGTGCGCCATCAAAAGGCGACAAAACTACAATTTTTGAAAAATACTTATTTTACCCGAAAAATTTATTTTGTTCTTATAATATGTTCTAGAAAATGTGTAAAATGAATAATAATGTTATAAAATTCAAAATTTAGTTAATACTGTTCATAATGTCTAGTTCATAATAATATTATAATAATATATCGTTGTTTAGTAAAACCTAGTATTGCATACAACACACGCTATCGAGGAAGGTCGTGATTGCGTGTAATGCAAGCCAAGTCAGGGTTGCGTGTTGCGCAAGAATCCTTCGTTTTTTTGTATAACAGAATCCAACCATATTTCATTTACACATTGAATATATATATATATATACTCAATGTTGCGTAGAATAACTATTATCAAAATTGTGTGTAACACGATCCAAAAATAGTGTTGCGTATACTACAAGATAATACGGTGTTGCGTATAGCACAAGGTAATCTTAGTGTATAATACAACACAAGACATTAATGACATTAAAAGAATATTTTTCATAAAATCTCGGGGTGTTACATACTACTGTCAAGGTGAAAGTCTCCTTAAGAGAATATTAGTGCTGAAAGTTCAACGGTGTCCTCAGATATCGTTTCCGATCACTGTTTTAAAAGTAACAAAAACCCTCTCTCAAGTTTATTGAACATACCTGAAAAAAAGTTCAGAAATTCATTCCAGGCACACCAGACCTCGGAATCACACATTGTAAATTTATGAGGTCTTGTCAAATTCACATATAATTAAAAAATACATGGAATTTCCAGGTCATTACAATTACAAACATAGATAAATTAATCTATTCATTAAATTTATCATGTAATTAATTTAAATTAATACATCAAAAAACTCATTTAATTACCACAAACTCTCACCTTGATGTAATAAATTCATTATAAACTCAATAGATCCATTAAAGATTTATCTAAGGAAGTTTTCTGGGATGATAATTATTATTTTCCCACTCCAGTGTGAAGTAACTAGAATATCTTATGAATTTCTTAAACTACAAATATAATAATTTTTGGACTCTACAAAATGAGGAATTTTATTATAGATATCGATTATAGTATATTTGATTATAATATAAATTCATTAAATCTTTATATAATATATATCCATGATTCTAGATTAATTTTAATATATGGTCAACAGTTTAATATATAAATAAATTATAATTGTTTTCAAATTGATAGTTAATTTTGAGTAGATTGTATTATTTTTATCATTTTGATTAACTTTTATAAATATCATATTTGTTGTTATACATTATGTACTGAAAATATATAAAACATAATAAATCTATTGAAACATCAATATCACACTAAATAAATGGGGTTTTATATACGTATGATATTATGGATATATAATTTTTGATAGGGGTCTCTATTTTTGGATAAAGTATATCTATATTAGCATTTAATGTGACTATAGTGAACTAATAATTTTATTTTTTAGTTGTGAATATTGTATTGTTTTCATTGGTACTAGGAGTTATTTCATAATAATTTGTATCATCAATGATAATCAAATATATGAATTAAAAGATCTTGATTTATAATGTTTTTTTATCCATCACTAATATTGTATTTCACCACTATATGAATTTATAATCGAGTATTCATTCTTGATTCTTACGTTTTAAACCCATATATGATCCTTTATAAAGGTCCATTTTGCAGGAGATTGATTTTATAATGTTTCCTATATCATGAATACCATATTATTTATTATATTAATAGATATTCATAATGAGATGCATATTATTATATTATTAGGGATTCTGTATCTTGGCATCCACACACATTTCCTATGGGTTACTATTAATGGTTGATTATATGTTAAGAATATTTTATACATCATAAAATTCATTGGTATTTGTTACATTCTTATTGATACTATGTTTTAGGTATGATTATGATACTATGAAATTATCAAGAGGACTTTTCATTTCATCCCATTATGATAGTGTGATTTGGTGCGTAAAATTTTCAATGAATTAATTTTGATGACATAATTATGAAATTTAAGTAAATATTTATCATACATTGTTATAATATTTCCTATTTTTTTAGAATATTTTATATTTTATCTCATAGTATATTGAGGAGTTTACCGTGTTTATTTTTTACAATTATAAATTTTTTTAGTTCACACCTTTTTCTAGATGTTTAATCCCTATAAAAATGCATATTATGAAGTACATGTGGTCTGTGAATTCATATATATATTTATAATATATTGTATATAATTATTTACGTATTACATCCCATATATTATAGTCTTAGTTACAAAAAAACTATACTTATGATTCTATGATTCGTTTATATGTAATGAAATTTTTATTATATAATGAAAATTATAATATTATAAAATAATAACATGGAGAGTGTTTCTATGTTATGACACATACCATTTGTTTTCCCACTATTTTCTAAAAAATATAAAAATTTATTATTTCGTTATCTCTTTTTTCCTTCACCCTTTGGTATTTTATTCTATTAAAAACACTCTATATGAATTTCATTCAAAATAGGTATTTTAGTGTTCAAATTTTATAAATAATTTTATCATTTCTGGACTTTTTTGGTAAAATTATAAGGTCCCATGTAAATATTATTCTTCTTCTTTATATTTATGCATGATTTTAGTGTTTGGTTATATCATTAACCATTAAATATTGTATTAAAAACATTATTAAATTGTCTTCCCATTCCATTCCTGACTCTAAAAAACAAATGAGCCCCTTCCCATTCCTCCTCTCTCAACAAAATCCCAACCCTCTATGTTTACTCATTCCTTATATGTAGCTATTAATTCTAACCATCTTTAGAAAATATCCCAATATACAAATGGTTTCATATTATATACGTTTAAAAAAATATTGACACTAACATTTGATCCTACTAATGTTCCTCATACCCACATTCCCATCTTCGTTTATAAAAACACATAAATTTCACATATGATTTGATACAAAATGATATGAACCCAGAAAACCATATCATGATTTTACATCATTTCAATATATTAACCATTACATCTTAGAAAATTATCACACAACCCTATAACCCTAAGGTTTGGTTTCATTGAGGACAAGATATATAAGAAACATAATTTAAAAGACTTATGAACATTTTTATATAATCATGCCACACTAGACTCCATTCTATAATTATCATAAGTTACACTAAACTTCATATCCTGAGGAATGGAAAAATGAGAAAGGGGTAAGATCAAATGCTCAGTGAGGAAAAAACCTATCAACTTGTCATCAAGGTTAAGATAATAAGAATATGTGAAATTTTTTGTAGTGGATAAATATCTTATTAAAAATAACATGGAACAATAAGTGATATCCATAAGCCTGTAATATCAAATGGGAAAATGATTAACATGACCTACGATTTTGGAAACATGAGATAATAAACATGAACTATAGAATATAATCATATTAATTATGTTATGTAATTAAATTAAAATTTATCATAAAAATAATCTATGGTAAAAATACAAGCACATGGAATAATTATATTGTGACTTATGTATCAAAAACATATGAACCATTAGTGCCTTAGGTTTCACAAACCAGTGGCCCAAAAGTGATGTAGGAATCAGCAACCTATAACCAATTAGTGTCTTAGGTTTAACTATCCTAAGGTCAATTAGTGACATAGGTTTTGAAAACCTATGTTTTAACATCCTGAGTTTTTAAAATGAAACACTATGTTTGATAGCGTACATGATTCACTACATCGATCTTTAATAGAAAACTAAATATTGTTATTTAATATGGTAGTTATTAAAAAACCGTTAGAATGGTGTAAATTAATATGATTAACTAAATTCTGAAAATATTTTTTATACTTATATATATAAATAATTATTTGGTGACTAAAAAATAATAAATGAAAATAAATCCTATTTAAAATAAAAGAATTTGTTTTTTTAAAAACCATTTAAATGTGCACAAGTGTGATTTATACAAATAAATACTAACATTACCCTTTTATATTTTGGTAATGGAACATATATATATACATAATATTCAATATAATATTCAATATTAATCATATGTGTTTTATATACATTATATAAGAATAAATATAATTTTATGAATAAATTGAGTATTTTTCAAAAAAGGCAGTTTTGCTGCCTTTTGATGGAACACTTGTTTTAAATCTAGTTATTGACAATTTTATAAGTTATATTTGTAAAAATAAAAATATTATTTGAAATTGGAGTACAAAAAATATCTTTGGAGGATTTTATTTTATTGTTATGATATGTTTCATGTTATTGATGAATAGTGAATAAATATTGTATTTTTAATTGAAAACAACTTTTTCATCAAATTTATTAATAGTGTTAAATTATATTTATGAATGTATTTAAATTAAAAATAGATTTATTTTTTTATATATTAATCCAAATTGGGTCATTTGAATCAATTTCACATTGAAATTGGATATAAAAACATTGTGAACTTGTGAACGTTTTTACTTTAAAAACATGTTTTCTCATTCCGTCAAGGGATTAATATAACACCCCAAGAATTTACAAATAGATTTATTATAGAATGCGCGGATCACTGTGTCTCTATAAACACCAATTTTTTTATATCCCAGAAAATTAAACAATTTTTTTTCACCTCTGTGATGTGAATTTTGAAAATCTGATATACACGTTTGCGATCAGTAAGTTATTTGGAGTCTGATAAGCAAAAAATAATTTTTGGTGAATAGTAACATACCCTTACCAATAGTAGCATACCCTATTGAATAGTGATATACCCTAATTAATATTAACCTTAAATATGATTTTATATAAATAATATTCATGTGGTAGTACGAAATACCAATGTTTTGGAATAAGTAAATAAATGTTTTAAAAATGTTTTATTTAGAATAAGTTATGATTTTAATTAAATATTAAATTAATAATATTTAAAAAATTGGTTTTGAAAAATTTAAATCATTATTGGATTATACATGTTAAAAAAATTTTAGGGTGAATTTTTTGTATTTTTCTGAAATACTCGAAATTTTGATGAATAGTGAAATATGGTAAAAAATCGTATATACAAATTATCAGTAAAATACACTATTTCTGACATCATAAGTGATATATGACTACTTTTATAGAACTCACATGAATTTATAACTATTATTTGTCATGGAAGAATCCCTATTTCTGGTCTTTAGGGAAATTAATAAACTAATGATTAAAAAATTATAAAAATTCTCATCTCTTCCACAATAAAACCCCCCCTCACTCCATCATCTCTTCACACCTATTTGCCTTGAAGATCCTAAAATTTATTCCCAAATACACTTCCTTAGTTACTCCCCACGTACAATAATCTCTTGGTCTTTCCAAAAGACCAAAATCCTATCCCTTAAGGAGGTTCTCAAAGAGGTTATTTCAAGAGGCAACACACCTTTCTTTTTCATTTAGTTTCATTTCAATTTATCTTCTTCTATTATCCTATCCTCACCTCCTCTATCAAAATGACCATGATATATATATTATCATCTATATAATGTAATTATATCATTTTAATGTATAAACCACCATCAATATCTTTACTCTCTATCTTTTATTTTATAAACGAAATCAACGTCCACGAGGTTTCAATTTATAACCTCCGTGGACAATGAAGTTTCATTCCTAAATTTATAATTAATTACTGTTCATGAAACAATTTTTATGGTTTAACTAGATATTAATATATTTATTATAACCTAATTAATATTCAGGAACTAGTATACCTACATATTATAAAATTTTATGACCAAACTCATTCCTAATAATCAAAATACTGCTAAAATAATCTAAGTGAATGTTATAAATATTTCATCTAATGATTCATACTATTTCCTTATTACCAAATGACAGAAATGGCCATTAACACTTCTGTATGTTCATAAATAATATTTAATTTCAATTATTGAGATTTACATTCATTCCACATGAACTCCATTACAGAAGAACAAGTGAACTAATTATGAAAATAATGAAAACGAGCACTCTGGAACAACAAAATTCAATATAATAACATATCAATAAGGTCATAAATGAACTAAATAGAATTATGATAAACTAAATAAATTTATAATAGGCTCTCAAATAAGTTTCTTAATAAGTCTAATTTCATTTTCCTGGACCTTAAGTTCAAGATCAGAACACATTCAGAGTTAAGGTAAGGGGTTTGTTTATCTCACTTCCATTTTTGAGTGATTTTCCGAATTCACTACTAATACTTGTGTATGGTGTATGTATACTAAAAATTGATGTAACATATAATTAATATATTTATTTTCATGGTATTCAATTTATCATTTGAATATTTTTAATTTTGGGGGATACGAATCGATTGATTACAAAGTGGTAAGGGTTTTTTCCCCGAACCCCCATTTTCATTCGGGTTACTTTTATTGTCTAAATTGCCTCAATAAAACTCTTTTTTATTATTATGTACTCCTCATAAATTATTTTTGAGTGTTCTATATATGTTCACCAGCCATAATAATTCCTTATTTTATAAATAGTTAAATGTTTTAAAAGGAATATTCAATATTGTTTCCGAAATAACAACCTGATTCAAGGGATATTTTCAAATTCTTACATGTTTTCAAGTGTACATGAAAATATATTTTAATCCACCATTAGTTTTATAAAAGCACACATTTTATCATGAAAATTATCTGGGATCATATCTATATTTAAGAGAACAGATTTTCCCTTCTGCTTTATAATTCTCTTTAATAATTTTTTTAAAATGCTCTAAAATATTTTATTTATAAAGAATATTATGAACTATTTTTACATGATTTCACTTTAGTGGGACATAATTTATGCCTAAAATATAATTTCAATGCCCTAGTATTTTTTATGAGATATATATGTTTAAAATATTATTTGACTGAAAATATAGATGATTTTTTAAATTGACACTTCTTTCAAAAGTAAAAAGGATTTTTCCCATCTCTCGTTAATTTTTATGAGATATATGCCTTTTTAACCACTTATTTCATTCCTGTGGTGTATATACTAACCTTTTTTATATAATATCAATAGTATCCTTGGTCTCACGATATTATAAGGGACTATTATTTAAATGGTTCAAGGTGGTATGGGACACTTTGGAATATTTATGTATTATTTCATCATGAATTTTTCAATGGTCTAATTTAAAACTATATTCATCTATATCGACATACATTGTTGAATCTTGTACATAATTGAGTTATATATATTAGAATATCCTCTAAGATATTTTTTTGAAGGGTTTCTGGTTATTCTGACTATGGATGTGTTTTTTATACCATTCATCATATTATTCCGAATGGTTAGTGTTTGTGTTCAATGATTGGGGAATGTTATTTACATTTAAAATACTAGTTTCAATATGTATGTGTATGTTTTTTTATGTTTATCCCCATTCATATGAGGAATTCATTGGACATAGTAAGTGTCGGGTGGGGCCCCTTGTAGCCCCTCGGTGCATCGGAATGTCTCATGAGACAAACTACGGTCTTGGCACAAGGCCTTCACAAAATGATTATTTGTGGTCTTGGCATGAGTCCTTGACGATATGGTTTGGATGTCCAGAAATATTCATTCCCTCGTTATGAAAATAGTATTGATTATTCATGTGGTTATTCAACTAGTCGAATACCCCTGATTATGGAATTATTTATTCAGCTCTTTTTCCTTCCACAATGTGTTATAGTTTTTGTTAAAGGCATATGTTTTTATGTATTCAACATGCCTAATGTTTATGTTACAATATCTTCCACTATATTGCTTACCCTTACTAGGAATTTGAACTCACCCCTTTTATTTGTTTTTCCTTCTCCGTATTTTGAATAAGATATCATTTATTGAGTTTTCATGGATGCTTTTTATTAGGTTTTGTTATGTTTCATATTTTGTTTCCTTCCCAAATGAAAAATGGGGTCCATGTTTGTATCTTGTTTCTTCAAGACAACTAATCTGATCGGTCCTTTGGGATTTGATTACTCATAATCATGCCAATGTATTAAAAAAATTTACTGGCTCTGGGATTCTAGGGTTGGGGTGTTACAGTTGGTATCATAGGAATTTTAGTATAATCCTTGGGAACTAGATTTGGAAAATGTAGGATAGGGAACAAAGACCAAATATGGTCATTGAATATAAAAAAACAATAATCTCCTAGAATTTTGGTATGTAATATATTATTTGGATCTGATGAGGATCATGGTGCACACATGCAGCAAGGAGTTGAGGGTGATCACGGCCTTGATCATGGAAGGAGCATTAATGGACAAGACCCATAGCATGGGATTGGTGGCCCAATGACAAGAGGAAGAATGAGAAGGATGAGAGAGGATTTACATGGCCAGATTTTGAAGTTACAAGAGGAGGCCCATCATGCATGCATGGGAGGAGAAAATGGCCTTTAATTACAGTTATCAAAGCCCAAAATTGAACCTAAAAGGCCCACCCATATGCTTCCACGAAATTTAATCTCCAATGTCAAAAGTGGTGGGCCCCTTGTCTCCAAATCCATGGTGGGAATCTTCAATGTCTTTGGGGTGGTTCCTAAAAGTCTTCTTTAGAGATATCATTCCCCCTAAAGACATGGATATGTGTTAACAAAGTCAAATTTGTGGTATAGGCTTTAGACTTTTGTTGGATAGGTAGTTTGACATGTTTTCCTCTCATTTGGCTATAAATAGCCACCTCTTGTACCCCCTTGAAGGTTAATTTCAAATTTGAGAGTTTCTAGCATTATTATGCTTGGGTATCTTGTGTTCTTAGGTAAATGCAATTAAGGATCATCAAAGGAGTGATCAACCTTTTTGGCGCTTAATAATTAGAGTTTCAAGGGGCAAGCCTCCTTAGGGTCCTAATTGATCATCCCCTTCCCCTTTTATTCCTATTGTATTTCTTTTAATTTCAATTACCCTCTTATTTCTTGTCTTGTGTTTCCGCATTTTTGACTATGAATACAAAACTCGCATATGGTATCATATCATTTGGTATCAGAGGAAGGCAACAGAAACCGGGTTCTTTCATATATATTTCTCCCATCTTTTTTTTTGTCTTCCCCTTCTTCCATTTTCTGCCATCACCAATTATGGACAGAACTTTATTCTATATTTTCGTCTACTTTTTCTTTGAGTTTCTGGACGTATAATATTTCATTTAAATAGTTCAGAATCTCATCTTTCTTCTCGATTTGGAAACACTAAAATCGGACACCTATATTTGGAGATATAGCCAAATCATTTCGTGCTACAGTTTCACCCTTGTGAAATATAACAATCTCCAAGGCGGATTTTTATTTGAGTTTGAAGTTCAAGTTATCACAACCATTTACATCATTGCAATCAGATTAATACATTTTTCATTTGCTGTACTTTGTGCACGAAAAGCGCACTCTTTGCAATTCTTGTTTGATGAGGAGCAAAAAAAATCAAAAAAAAAAATCAAAAAAAAAATCAATCAAAAAATATAAAAAAAAGGAAGCTTCTCATTTGAAACATTGCGTTTGCTCATATGTCATAAATTTGATTGCAATTTTCTTAACCACCACATTTTTCCCTCATCCATATCCTACCTTATAATATATCCATTTCTCCCATTTTCCTCTCATATTTCTCAGACTCCATTGATTAAAACCCTTTTAAAATTTCTAATGTTTAAATATTTCCATGAATCGATTGCTTCTTACTAGTTTTCTTCTTGATTCTTTTTAAGAACACTTGAATGAACCATGTTGTTGTGCTAGAAAGTATGAGAAACCATTTGAGAGAGAAAAAAGGGAGAGAAAGTGTGTGCGAGGAATTAAAAAAAATGGCAAGTGAGGGACAAAGAAGTGAGATCGACATTGAATTATTCATGAAAGCAGTCGCTGACCAGTTTACATGATTGAATGCTAGGTTGGATGATATGAAAATTTCCTCATCTTCGAAGGTTCCAAGAAGGAAAGAAATTCATGAAGGTGATGATGAATACTCTGATTTCGAAGAATCAATTCCTAGGTGAGGGCAGCGTGCTGCTTGGAGAGAAAATGACTTCGAAAGCATCAAAGTGACACATCCATCCTTTCAAGGGATGAGTGACCCAGAACTTTATTTGGAGTGTGAGTGGAAGTTTGACCATGTTTCTGGACATCACAACTACTTAGAGGAGAATAAGGTAAAATTGGTGGCACTAGAGTTCAATGACTATGCAAGTATATTGTGGGACTAATTACAATTAATTCAATGACAAAATGGAGAAAGGCAAATTCGAACTTTGGATGAAATGACGATAGTAATGTGAAAAAGATACATTTCTAGTCATTACTATTGAGATTTTCATTTGAAGTTACAAAAACTTGTGCAAGGTTCTATGTGTGTTGTGGAATACTACAAGGAAATGGAGATATTAATGATTCGAGCCAATTTAGAGGAGGATCGCGAAGCTACCATGGAAAGGTTCATCAATGGATTGAATCCAGAAATTAGAGATGTGGTGGAACTACAAAATTATATTGACATGGAGGAGTTTCTACATAAGGAGGTGAAGGTCGAAAAACAACTACATTCTCGAAGGAGTCAAGTGAGTTCTCATAATTTTTGGAAGGATAACTGGAAAGATCCAAAATAAACTTCTACGTGGAATGAATCAAAACCAAGAGATTCCAAATTTGTTCCAAAATAAAGAGAAGAGGCCAAAAATAAGTTCTTCCCCACTATTCCAAAAGGAAAATTTGATGCAAATTTCCCTTCTAAATCTTCTGATATAATGTGTTTTAAGTGTCAAGGACATGGTCATATTTCATCTCAATGCCCAAACAAAAGGGCCATGATTATTTTGGATAATGGAGAAATCCTTAGTGAGCACTCTAGTGATGATGAGATTCCATCTTTGGAGGAGGGTTCATATGTCAAAGTTGAAGAATCCTTATATGGAGATGCATTGGTGGAAAGAAGAGCTATAAACATTCAACCCAAAGATGATCATGATGAAGAGCAGTGTGAGCATATTTTTCATACGTGATGCCACATCAGGGAGAAGGTATGTAGCATGATCATTGATAGTGGAAGTTTTACTAATGTGGCTAGTACCTTGTTGGTGGATAAGTTGAGTTCTCTTACTTTAAGGCATACTAAAACTTATAGATTGCAGTGGTTGAATGATAGTGGTGAAGTGAGGGTCACAAAACAAGCCATAGTTTCTTTTTCCATTGGAAAATATCACGATGAGGTGTTTTGTGATGTTTCTCCAATGCAAGTTGGACATTTGCTACTAGGGAGACTGTGGAAATTTGATAGGAGGGTGATGCATGATGGTTATACTAACCGCTTCTCTTTTAATTTTAGTGGTAGAAAGATTTTTTTGACTCCTCTATGTCCCATACAATCATATGAAGATCATTTGAGGATAGAGAATGAATACAAAAAGAAAAAATAAATGAGTGAAAATTAATGTGGAAAAAATAAAATTTTGAGTGATAAAAAAGAGAGTAATGAGTTGACAAAAAATGAAATGAGAGAAAAAAATTAAAATAGTGGAAAAATTAAAAGTGAAAAAGGAGAGTCGAGTGACATAAAACGAAATGAGGGAAATCAAAGAGGTGAAAACAAGAGTAATGAGAGAAAGGTGAGTTTATTTTCTAGAAAAAGTTAGGTGAAAGGTTCTTTATTGAGCGGGAAAGTATTCTTACTCATTTGTAAGGATGCTGACCTTGCAACTAATAAACATCACCATTATTTTCCTTCTTGTGATGTGTCTTTACTGTAGGAATTTTGTGATTTGTTTCCCGAAGAAACACCCGATGGATTACCCCCATTAAGAGGCATTGAGCATCGAATTGACTTCATACCCGGTGTCGCAATTCCCAACAGGCCAGCATATAGAGATAATCCAGAAGATACTAGAGAGGTCCAATTTCAAGTTGAAGAACTCAAGAAGAAAGGATTAGTAATGGAAAGCATGAGTCCATGCATCGTCCCGGTGATCCTAGTACACAAGAAATATGGAACATGGAGTGTCACACCCCGACCACGGATGTCTGTAATTGTACTCCTTTCTTGGACCCGGTTTAAATTTTTCAGAGTTTAATTGCGATTGGCGGGATTGCGCCGGTGCGCGGTCACCGCATCGTTAGCGGTGACCGTGCGTTCAGCCCGGGTGACAGTGTGTTCACCCGGTGTTTTAAACATTATAATTTTTATGTTGGTATTCTTTTTATTATTATTGTATATATGTTTATATATGTTTATATATATATATATGTATAATGATGTATGTATATATATATATAGATCTATATATGTATAAATATATATATATGTGTAACATCTTTAAATTATTTTATAATTATTATTTTAAATATTTGATCAAACTAATTATTATTTGAATTAACTAATTTATTATTTATTATTATTATAAGTTTTATTATTTTTATATAAGTTTTATTATTATTAATATTATAAGTTTTATTATTATTATTATAGTATTAATATTATTATTTTTATCACACACATATATATATATTAAACCTAAAACGACCCCTAACCCTACCCCTATTCCCGTAGCCGCCACCTTTTTTTCCCCTCCTTCTCTCTCCCCTTTCTCCCCTTTCTCCTCCTTCCCCGTTCCTGGCCTCCTTCCTGCGTACGCCGCCCCGCTCCCCGCACCCGGCATCCCCGCTCCCCGTCCCTGCCGTCTCGGCCTCTTTGCCGCACCCGCCAGCTTCCCCTCCGGCGCGACCCCCCTCCTCCGACGACCGGCCATCATCGTCTCCCTCGCGCGACCTCGCCGCGCCCAGCGGCCTCTCCACAGCTCCCCGTCCAGCGCACCGCGCCCGGCCGCTCTCTCCCCCGCACCCTCCTCCCGTCCCGCTCTCCCCTGCGCGCTGCGCCGTCCCGGTCTCCCTGTCCTAAGCCCGTCCTGGTTCGGCCGACCCGCACACACCCCCTCCGGCGCCGCCCTCCCTGCTCCCTCTCCCTGTCCCGAGCCCGCACCCAGCCGTCGGCCTCCCCTCCCTCTGGCGGTCTGGAACCCGGCCTCCCGGCTCCCCGGTTCTCTCGGCCGTCTCGCCGCACCACCGCCCCAGCTCCACCAACATCCCACCGCCTTGCGCCGACCCCGACCGCCGCGCCCCTCTCGCCGGCCGCACCGTCTTCCCCTGTTCCCGCTCTCCCCGCGGCCGCGCCCTCCCTGTCCCGGCCTCCTCCGCCTTGGCACCCCGGCTGCGCGCCCTGCTCCCTTCGGTGCCCGCCGCCCACGCCCGGCCCTGCTCCTGTCCGACGGACCGCCGTCCGGCGACCCCCTCCCCCCTGCGCGTTCCCTTCCCCCCTGCGCTGTAAGTTTCTTTTTTTCATTTTTATTTTTATTATTACGTTTTGTTTTTGTTTCTTTTTCATATTAGCAATAATATTATTATTAATGTTATAATGCTAATATTTTTTTTCTATTACTAATAGTATTATCATTATTATATTATGCTATTATCTGATTATTATTATTATTAATATGTTATTAATAATATTATTATTATTATTATTATTATTATTATTATATTTATTATTGTTATTATTATTTTAATAATATTATTAATCTTATTACATCATTATTATAATTATTATTATGTTATTATTATTAATACTATGTTATTATTATTATTATTATTATTATTATTATTATGAATATATTTATTATTGTTTTAATTATTATTATATTATGTTGTTATTTTTATTATTATATTATGTTATTAATACTATTTTTATTATTATCATAATTATATTATTATTATGCTTATATTATTATTATTATTATTATGTTAATATTATTATATTATTATTATATTATTATTGTTATAATTATTATTAAATTATTACTTTATTATTATTATCATATTATTATCATGTTATTATTATTATTATTACTATTATTGTTATTATAATTATCATTGCGCTATTATATTTATTATTGTTCTTATTAGTATTATGTCATTATAATTATTCTTATTATTTTGTTAATATTATTGTTATGATATTTTTGTTACTCGTATTATTATTATATTATTATTATGTCATAATAATAATAATAATTATTATTATTATGACATTATTATTACTACCTTTTTGGTTATTATTATTATGGATGTTATTATTATAGTATTATTATTCTATTGTTATTATCTCATGCTATTATGATTATTATTATGTTATGGTTATCATTATTATTATTATTATTATTACGTTATTATAATTATTATTATTATTAGTATGTTGTCATTAATGAGCCTGCTTAACGGCCTGTTGTTTTAGGACCAGTTTGACGACGCAAGACGCTGCAACCTTTACGCAACAGGAGTTTCGCATCGCGTCGTTCTTCGTTCCGATCCGAGGTAGGTCTCCCA
This sequence comes from Viscum album, assembly GCA_963277665.1. Lineage (NCBI taxonomy): Eukaryota > Viridiplantae > Streptophyta > Magnoliopsida > Santalales > Viscaceae > Viscum > Viscum album. The sequence goes on along the minus strand of OY728167.1, from coordinate 227,628,948 downwards.
TCACACTCGCCTTTAAATTTAGAATTTATTTATTTCTTGTCCTTTATTGGATTTCAGTAAATTTAAAAGTATTATTAAGTAGTAACTTATAATGTGGTTTGCTCTGCTTATTTCTAGCATTTTAGTGGAAGTAGTTTTTCTCGGTTTTAACTGTGTATGTTTTCCTGATGATACTACTAAATGAGTTCATTATGAAATATGAAGATCATGTTGAATTGGGTTCTGAAGTGGTTTTGGTGTGTGTAAAATGGTAGGCGTATTGGTTATGGAAAATGGTGTTTTTCTTTGAACCTCGATTAGAGGAAGTGCCGTGTGACCTTTAAACTCGATTTTTGGAAACATTAAATGTGGTTCTTGGTTGTTGAAAAATGTTTTCCTTTGATGCGTGATTAAAATTCTGGATTTCATTTGAGAAATATTATTCTTTCAAAAAGTGTTTAAAGGCCCGTTTGGCTCTTGATAAAAGTGGGGTGCGTTTGGAACTTGGAAAATGATTTCTTACTTGTGACACCAACGTCTTTCAGGTTTGAGATGCTGATTCGAGTTTCTTAAATAATGTTCTAAGTGCGTTTCTGGTTTTCAATGGTGTGGCGTACGTCATGTACCTTTGGAAATGTTTTAGTGTTAAATGTTCAAAATGTAAATGATATGGCGGCCCGGTTGGCACTTTAATAAATGTGAAGTGATTATACTTATGTATATATATATATATACGTACTTGTGAGGGCATTTCTACAGGGGGACTTCCCTTCGAGGGTTGTCGTGTAGCAATGTCCGTGTAAGGGGTTGGAAAGTGCGGTGAGATGAGTCACGCGTGTGCGGGTCTCCCACTTACACAGTGTTACAAAAACCACTATGGGTTCCTGGGTGTCTTGTAGATTATCGAGTGACGGTTGCTTGCTAACCCTGATTAGACGGGTTGGTACCCTCTGGAGTTGTGGACAGGCCAGGTGGGATGTGCCACTGGTTGGCTATTAGGGCGGCCAGTTGGTTATTGACTGTGGAGTACCATGCCGGCAGGTAGTCTGAACCCGAGTACGTCCATGGGTTTTCTAGGGATGTTCAGGATCGCCCATGGTTATTGCTGATAACTTATGGTTTGTTTTTACTTGCACTTGGTTTTCCTTGCCTGTTTACCTTTACTTGCACTTGTTTTCCCTGCTTGTTTTCCTTCAGTCATATTTCACAGCCTATACTGTTAGACTTTGAGAAAAATGGTTTTCAAATGAAAATGGTTTATTCGCTTTGGGTTTGATTTGAAAATGTAACACTTTGCTTTTCAGAATGAGTTTAAAACTAATGAAATGGAACTATCTTTCGAAAAAGAATAAGGGAAATGTCTCGTGTTTGATTTTCAAGTAAAACATTGTGAAAAATTACTTTTATACATTATAGTTCAAACCTGGATTATGTAGATTCTATTTTTACTGGCAGTGCTTTGGGATTTGTTGTGGGGCTCACCTACTGAGTACTTTTGTGCTCACGCCTATCTTTTACCTTTTCAGTTGCAGGTTCCTTTTGTTCAGGTTCTCCTGCTTGAGTCGCTCAGTGTGGGAGCGACGTTGGTTGTAGTTGGGTGGTGACCCACGAGGTCACATAGAGGTATGTCGTGGTATAGTTTGTTTGTGTCTTTAGTGTTTGTTTGTTTGTTTAAGTTGTATTCGTTCTTTTGATCCTATTTTTAGTCTGGGCTGAAATTGTTCCCAACGATTCAAATTTTAATGCCCGACACTTGTTGCCATCCCGGGGGGATCGGGAACGCCCCTCGGGACTTGCCGCGGACCGGCTCGGGTGACCGGTTCAGGGTCGTCCCAGGTTGGTTCGTGACAAAATGGTATCAGAGGTGGTTCTTGTTATTTGGGTTGTCCGGTAGAAGGAGATTAGGACTGTCGGAACTCGAAGGGTAGGTACGGGAAGAGCGTCGCGAACTCTTGCTCGCACTGATCTTCGAGTTACCAGGGGTAGTTCGGGAATTGTGTCCTTGTCTTTCCTGGTTTGTCTTGGATTGAGAGATGAAAATGGAGGCAAGCCGACGTTAAATCGCGATTTCACATGGAGTAGTGACCCATGTGGAGTCCGAGTACATGGTTTGAATTCCTCCTAGTGGTCGACGCTGACTTGGGACATGGCCCACTTCCATGTCGCCAGGTTGAGCGTAACTACAAGTCCCTCATTTCAGTGATTGATGCAAATTTGGATGCTGCTTTTGTTTTGGTCTGTGTAAGTACGTAGTTGGAAATGAAAAGGGGTTTTTGAAAATTGGACTGGTTTCTTTTAAAGGACTTTAAATGTATAAAATGGGTTTTGAAACTGAAATCTCTTGATTTGAAAATCCTTTGTTTGCTTGGAATTGGTTAAGAATTATTTGGGGTGAAACCTTGGTTCCTCTTCATGAACGTCTGCACATGTGTGAAAATGCATTCAAAATGCGTGTTGGTGCGAGTATTAATGGACAGTGGATAAAGACATGTGCAACGGGTCATGGGAGTACCTGGGTGTGTACTTGAAATTTAACGCTTGGCTTTGTTTTCTAAATGGGTTTTAAAGGGGAAATGGTTTTGGAAAGTTTTTGGTTTGAAAGTGGATTGGTTTTTGGAAAGTGGTCTAGAAAAAGGGTGGTTTTGAAATCAAAAATGAAAACGGGGATTTTGAAGAGGAGATTTTGTTTTGGGTTGTGTTGTATTTGTTTGGTCCTTGTGCTGACTGTTTTTGATGAAGGCGATTTTATTGATGTTGCTTCGATTTGATGTTGGTTTTGGCTTTGTGTTTTATATATCGCTCAAGAAATGCCGCCCATAAAGGTCTCTAAGGATTCAGATAGGTCATGCCCAGTTTTTGGTCCTCCTCAGACTTTGCCTATTCTCCATGGTGATCAGGGTCCGTTAGAGGCAGTGAAATGGCTCGAGGAAGTGGAGCGTGTCTTTAGAATGTTGGGAACTCCCGATAATGTTAAGGTTCATGCAATTATGGAGTTGTTTGAGGGTCCAGCTCTGGACAAATGGAAGAGGGTTACCCCATCATCAATGCAAGGTGAAATGACATGGGATGTCTTCAGAATCGTTTTCATCCAATGGTTTGTACCTGAGGAAGTGAAGCTGGAGAAAAAGAGAGAGGTTGTGCATATTCAACAAGGCCAACAGACGGTGAAGGCATATGTTGACCGTTTCAAGGAACTGATTTCCTTTTCGCCAGATGTAGCGTCGCATGAGCTCATGAAGGTCTCTCTTTTCACTAGCGGTCTTCGTCCAGAGATCAAGGAGCGAGTCCTCCCTTCTAAAGACCTTTGTTTCGAGAAGCTCGTAGAGGAAGCATTCTTGGCTGAGTTGGTTTCCCGTGTGCAGGTGGTTAATACTTCAGCGTCCCCTGTTGTTGTTCGTAAGAGTTCCCCCTCTGGTGAGAAAAAGGCGCCAGAGATACCTGTTCCTAAGGAGTTATCCCCTTTGGTCTCAGCTTCCAGTTCATCAGATCGTTCAATGGTATGCTATCAGTGTGGTCGTTTCGGGCATTCAAAGCCGTCTTGTCGCAACCCTTCGAAGACGTGTCATCGATGCGGCTGTCTGGGTCATCTGGAGAAGTTTTGCGGGAAGCGCCGCTTAAAGAGGACGCCGTGATGGGAGAACATCAATACCTGACTGTGAGGCAGAAGATGCTTCAGCCACCAGAGCCCCAACCACAGGTCTCGGGGTGAAGCTCGCGCACAGTCAGGAGTCCCCAGGGGTGTGAAGCCTTGGTCCAAGTTCTGTCTTCCGTGTTGACGGTGGAGCAATTAAGAACCTTTTCATGTTTGTTTTCCTGCTATTAAAGTTTGAACAGCATTGTCAATGCATTGTTTTTCTATAAAATGACGATGGACTTGTTCGATGATAAATCTAAGCGGACTTGTCCTGTGAATGTAATATTCTAAATCGTGTGTCCTTCTTAAAGGTGTGTTTGACCCTCGTGTGGGTTGGCCTCGTTTTAGTTATGTTGTCGATGTGGTTATGCTTTGTGGACTTCGGTGGATCATGTCCCCAATTTGATGTTGGTTAAATGTTTTCCATGGGTTTTCCCCCTTGGGTTGAAGGTTGTTGACTCTGGTCGAGGATTTAATGTCTTGACGGAGGTGTTGTTTTAATCGTGCTATAAGAGTTGGTTTGATTGGATTGGGAGTTCCCGCGTCGACCCCCCTTTCCTAGGGTTTTCTATTTAGATGGTCAACTGTTCTGCACTAGTTAAGTTCTTGTGGTGGGGAGAACCCCTTCGTGTTCTCCCCTCAATCTCGGACCCCAGTTTTCTCTTGAATCGGTCGGGTGTGACCTGTGCTGAGTAAGGTCATCCCCGAGATTCTCAGTTCTCTCTCGTTCCTTTAGTTCCGTTGGGGCATGGACTTAAATCTTGATCGACTTTTGGCCTGGTGACTTTCTGGGGGCAGAAAGTGTCTGTGGTGGGGAGAATTGTCACACCCCGACCGCGGATGTCTGTAATTGTTCTCCTTTCTTGGACCCGGTTTAAATTTTTCGGAGTTTAATTGCGATTGGCGGGTTTGCGCCGGTGCGCGGTCACCGCATCGTTAGCGGTGACCGTGCGTTCAGCCCGGGTGACAGTGTGTTCACCCGGTGTTTTAAACATTATAATTTTTATGTTGGTATTCTTTTTATTATTATTGTATATATGTTTATATATGTTTATATATATATATATATGTATAATGATGTATGTATATATATATATAGATCTATATATGTATAAATATATATATATGTGTAACATCTTTAAATTATTTTATAATTATTATTTTAAATATTTGATCAAACTAATTATTATTTGAATTAACTAATTTATTATTTATTATTATTATAAGTTTTATTATTGTTATATAAGTTTTATTATTATTAATATTATAAGTTTTATTATTATTATTATAGTATTAATATTATTATTTTTATCACACACATATATATATATTAAACCTAAAACGACCCCTAACCCTACCCCTATTCCCGTAGCCGCCACCTTTTTTCCCCCTCCTTCTCTCTCCCCTTTCTCCCCTTTCTCCTCCTTCCCCGTTCCTGGCCTCCTTCCTGCATACGCCGCCCCGCTCCCCGCACCCGGCATCCCCGCTCCCCGTCCCTGCCGTCTCGGCCTCTTTGCCGCACCCGCCAGCTTCCCCTCCGGCGCGACCCCCCTCCTCCGACGACCGGCCATCGTCGTCTCCCTCGCGCGACCTCGCCGCGCCCAGCGGCCTCTCCGCCGCTCCCCGTCCAGCGCACCGCGCCCGACCGCTCTCTCCCCCGCACCCTCCTCCCGTCCCGCTCTCCCCTACGCGCTGCGCCGTCCCGGTCTCCCTGTCCCGAGCCCGTCCTGGTTCGGCCGACCCGCACACACCCCCTCCAGCGCCGCCCTCCCTGCTCCCTCTCCCTGTCCCGAGCCCGCACCCAGCCGTCGGCCTCCCCTCCCTCTGGCGGTCTGGAACCCGGCCTCCCGGCTCCCCGGTTCTCTCGGCCGTCTCGCCGCACCACCGCCCCAGATCCACCAACATCCCACCGCCTTGCGCCGACCCCGACCGCCGCGCCCCTCTCGCCGGCCGCACCGTCTTCCCCTGTTCCCGCTCTCCCCGCGGCCGCGCCCTCCCTGTCCCGGCCTCCTCCGCCTTGGCACCCCGGCTGCGCGCCCTGCTCCCTTCGGTGCCCGCCGCCCACGCCCGGCCCTGCTCCTGTCCGACGGACCGCCGTCCGGCGACCCCCTCCCCCCTGCGCGTTCCCTTCCCCCCTGCGCTGTAAGTTTCTTTTTTTCATTTTTATTTTTATTATTACGTTTTGTTTTTGTTTCTTTTTCATATTAGCAATAATATTATTATTAATGTTATAATGCTAATATTTTTTTTCTATTACTAATAGTATTATCATTATTATATTATGCTATTATCTGATTATTATTATTATTAATATGTTATTAATATTAATATTATTATTATTATTATTATTATATTTATTATTGTTATTATTATTTTAATAATATTATTAATCTTATTACATCATTATTATAATTATTATTATGTTATTATTATTAATACTATATTATTATTATTATTATTATTATTATTATGAATATATTTATTATTGTTTTAATTATTATTATATTATGTTGTTATTTTTATTATTATATTATGTTATTAATACTATTTTTATTATTATCATAATTATATTATTATTATGCTTATATTATTATTATTATTATTATGTTAATATTATTATATTATTATTATATTATTATTGTTATAATTATTATTAAATTATTACTTTATTATTATTATCATATTATTATCATGTTATTATTATTATTATTACTATTATTGTTATTATAATTATCATTGCGCTATTATATTTATTATTGTTCTTATTAGTATTATGTCATTATAATTATTCTTATTATTTTGTTAATATTATTGTTATGATATTTTTTTTACTCGTATTATTATTATATTATTATTATGTCATAATAATAATAATTATTATTATTATTATGACATTATTATTACTACCTTTTTGGTTATTATTATTATGGATGTTATTATTATAGTATTATTATTCTATTGTTATTATCTCATGCTATTATGATTATTATTATGTTATGGTTATCATTATTATTATTATTATTACGTTATTATAATTATTATTATTATTAGTATGTTGTCATTAATGAGCCTGCTTAACGGCCTGTTGTTTTAGGACCAGTTTGACGACGCAAGACGCTGCAACCTTTACGCAACAGGAGTTTCGCGTCGCGTCGTTCTTCGTTCCGATCCGAGGTAGTTCTCCCATCACACTCGCCTTTAAATTTAGAATTTATTTATTTCTTGTCCTTTATTGGATTTCAGTAAATTTAAAAGTTTTATTAAGTAGTAACTTATAATGTGGTTTGCTCTGCTTATTTCTAGCATTTCAGTGGAAGTAGTTTTTCTCGGTTTTAACTGTGTATGTTTTCCTGATGATACTACTAAATGAGTTCATTATGAAATATGAAGATCATGTTGAATTGGGTTCTGAAGTGGTTTTGGTGTGTGTAAAATGGTAGGCGTATTGGTTACGGAAAATGGTGTTTTTCTTTGAACCTCGATTAGAGGAAGTGCCGTGTGACCTTTAAACTTGATTTTTGGAAACATTAAATGTGGTTCTTGGTTGTTGAAAAATGTTTTCCTTTGATGCGTGATTAAAATTCTGGATTTCATTTGAGAAATATTATTCTTTCAAAAAGTGTTTAAAGGCCCGTTTGGCTCTTGATAAAAGTGGGGTGCGTTTGGAACTTGGAAAATGATTTCTTACTTGTGACACCAACGTCTTTCAGGTTTGAGATGCTGATTCGAGTTTCTTAAATAATGTTCTAAGTGCGTTTCTGGTTTTCAATGGTGTGGCGTACGTCATGTCCCTTTGGACATGTTTTAGTGTTAAATGTTAAAAATGTAAATGATATGGCGGCCCGGTTGGCACTTTAATAAATGTGAAGTGATTATACTTATGTATATATATATATATATATACGTACTTGTGAGGGCATTTCTACAGGGGGACTTCCCTTCGAGGGTTGTCGTGTAGCAATGTCCGTGTAAGGGGTTGGCAAGTGCGGTGAGATGAGTCATGCGTGCGCGGGTCTCCCACTTACACAGTGTTACAAAAACCACTATGGGTTCCTGGGCGTCTTGTAGATTATCGAGTGGCGGTTGCTTGCTAACCCTGGTTAGACGGGTTGGTACCCTCTGGAGTTATGGACAGGCCAGGTGGGATGTGCCACTGGTTGGCTATTAGGGCGGCCAGTTGGTTATTGACTGTGGAGTACCATGCCGGCAGGTAGTCTGAACCCGAGTACGTCCAGGGGTTTTCTAGGGATGTTCAGGATCGCCCATGGTTATTGCTGATAACTTCTGGTTTGTTTTTACTTGCACTTGGTTTTCCTTGCCTGTTTACCTTTACTTGCACTTGTTTTCCCTGCTTGTTTTCCTTCAGTCATATTTCACAGCCTATACTGTTAGACTTTGAGAAAAATGGTTTTCAAATGAAAATGCTTTATTCGCTTTGGGTTTGATTTGAAAATGTAACACTTTGCTTTTCAGAATGAGTTTAAAACTAATGAAATGGAACTATCTTTCGAAAAAGAATAAGGGAAATGTCTCGTGTTTGATTTTCAAGTAAAAGATTGTGAAAAATTACTTTTATACATTATAGTTCAAACCTGGATTATGTAGATTCTATTTTTACTGGCAGTGCTTTGGGATTTGTTGTGGGGCTCACCTATTGAGTACTTTTGTGCTCACGCCTATCTTTTACCTTTTCAGTTGCAGGTTCCTTTTGTTCAGGTTCTCCTGCTTGAGTCGCTCAGTGTGGGAGCGACGTTGGTTGTAGTTGGGTGGTGACCCGCGAGGTCACATGGAGGTATGTTGTGGTATAGTTTGTTTGTGTCTTTAGTGTTTGTTTGTTTGTTTAAGTTGTATTCGTTCTTTTGATCCTGTTTTTAGTTTGGGCTGAAATCATTCCCAACGATTCAAATTTTAATGCCCGGCACTTGTTGCCATCCCGGGGGGATCGGGAACGCCCCTCGGGACTTGCCGCGGACCGACTCGGGTGACCAGTTCAGGGTCGACCCGGGTTGGTTCGTGACATGGAGAATGTGTGTGGATTGTCGCGCCATCAAAAAAATAACAGTTAAGTATCATTATCCCATCCCTCGACTTGATGACATGTTTGATGAATTACATGAGGCATCTTTTTTTTCTAAAATTGATCTTAAAAGTGGATACCACCAAATTCGAATGAAAGAAGGAGATGAGTGGAAAACTGCTTTTAAAACTAAGTTCGGTTTGTATGAGTGGTTATTTATGCCATTTGGTTTAACTAATGCACCAAGTACATTCATGATCTTAATGAACCATGTCCTTCGTTCGTTCATTGGAAAATTCGTGGTTGTCGATTTTGATGATATATTGGTGTATAGAAAATCTCTAGACAACAATGTTGAACACTTGCGTTTTGTGTGTGAGACCATTAAAGAAAACAAAATTTATGCCAATCTTCAAAAAATTTCCTTTTGCATGGATTCTGTAGTGTTTCTTGGCGTTGTTGTAGGGTCGGAAGGGATTCGTGTGGATGATGAAAAGATCAAAGCAATTCATGAGTGGCCCACAACAAAGAGTGCAACTGAGGTTAGGAGTTTTCATGGATTGGAAAGCTTCTACAGGAGGTTTGTAAAGGATTTTTTATCCATCGCTGAACCTCTTAAGGAAATTGTAAAGAAACATGTGTTCATTAAATGGGGTGACAAACAAGAAAAAGCCTTTAACACGCTCAAAGAAAAATTGGTCAATGCTCCCCTTTTAAGGCTACCCAATTTCACCAAAGTCTTTGAAATTGAGTGTGATGCATCAGGAGTTGGTATTGGTGCTGTTTTAACTCAAGAGTCACGTCCAATTTCTTACTTTAGTGAGAAATTGAATGGGGAAGCATTAAATTATTCAACTTACGATAAAGAACATTATGCTTTGAAATGAACCCTGGAAACATGGTAACATTACATATGGCCTAAAGGGTTCATTATTCATTCTGACCATGAATGCCTTAAGTATTTGAAGTCCCAAGGTAAGTTTAATCGGCGGCATGCATATTGGCTGGAATTTATTGAGACTTTCCCCTATGTGATTAAGCATAAAAAAGGTAAGGAAAATGTGGCTGTTGATGCTCTTTCATGAAGGTATTCACTTCTTACTTCTCTTCATTCTAGATTACTTGGACTTGAGTTACTAATGGGAATGTATGAAAATTATGGAGATTTTTCTCAAATTTGGACTTCTTGTGAAAAACATGGTTTTAAAGACTATTATAAAATTGTTGGGTTTCTTTTCAAAAGGGATAAATTGTGCATTCCAAATTGTTCAACTCAAGAATTGCTTGTAAAAGAATCTCGTGGGGGAGGTTTTATGGGGCATTTTGGGGTTGATAAAACACTTTCCACTTTGCATGAACATTTTTATTGGCCAAGAATGAGAAAATATGTTATTGAAATTTGTGCTAGGTGTGTCACTTGTAAGCATGCAAAGTCCAAGGTTCAACCTAATGGATTGTATTCCCCCTTGCCTGTTCCATCCCATCCTTGGACCGACATCTCTATGAATTTTCTGTTGGGATTACCTCGATCCTAATCGGGAAAAGATAGTATTTTTGTTGTTGTGGATCGATTTAGCAAAATGGATCATTTCATTGCATGCTCAAAAATAATGATGCTATACATGTAGTAGATTTTTTTTTCAAAGAAATTTTGAGATTACATGGACTGGCCAAAACCATTGTAAGTGATAGGGATGTGAAATTACTTAGCCACTTTTGGATGACATTGTGGAATAAATTGGGAACTAAATTATTGTTCTAAACTATTGCACATCTTCAAAATGATGGGCAAATGGAAGTGGTGAATAGGACTCTTTCTACCCTCTTGTGTGCAATAATTCAAAATAATCTAAATAATTGGGAAAAATGTTTGCCACACATAGAGTTTGCATATAACTGAGTAGTTCATTCCAATACTAACTTGTCACCTTTTGAGATTGTATATGGATTTAATCCAATGAATCCATTAGATATTCCTTCATTGACAACTAATGAGGTTTTTGATCTTGCAGGTGATGAAAAGGCCAAATTTTTCAGGATTTACATGCCAAGGTGAAATCCAACATTGAAAGAAGAAATGAACAATATGCGAAGCAAGAAAACAAGTGTAGGCATAAGGTTGTACTAGAACCTGGAGATTGGGTGTGGGTGAATTTGAGGAAGAAAAGGTTCCCGGAGCAAAGAAAATCAAAACTTTAATCATGAGGAGATGGCCTAATTCATGTTTTAGAATGAATCAATGATAATGCCTACAAGATTTACTTGCACAATAGGTATGGAAATGTGAGTTGTACCTTTAATATTTATGATCTCTCTCCTTTTGAATATGTAGATTTGAGGACGAATCCTTTTGAAGATGGAGGGGATAATGAAGATCCTGGTGCACACATACAGCAAGGAGTTGAGGGTGATCATGGCCGTGATCGTGGAAGGAGCATTAAAGGACAAGACCCATTGCATGGGATTGGTGGTCCAATGAAAAGGGGAAGAATGAGGAGGATGAGAGAGGCTTTACATGGCCTGATTTTGAAGTTACAAGAGGAGGCCCAACATGAATGCATGGGAGGAGCAAATGGGCCTTTAATCACACGTATTAAGCCCAAAAGTGAACCTAAAATTCCCACCCATATGCTTCCACGAAATTTAATCTCCAATGTTAAAAGTGGTGGGCCCCATGTCTCCAAATCCATGGTGGGAATCTTCAAAGTCTTTGGGGTGGATCCTAAAAGTCTTATTTAGAGATATCTTGCCCCCTAAAGCCATGGACATGTGTAAACAATGTCAAATTTGTGGGATAGGCTTTAGAATTTTGTGGGATAGGTATTTTGACAATTTTTCCTCTCATTTGGCTATAAATAGCCACCTCTTGTACACCCTTGAAGGTTAATTTTGAATTTGATAGTTTCTAGCATTATTATTCTTGTGTTTCTTGTGTTCTTAGGTGAATGAAAATAAGGCTAATCAAAGGAGTGATCACCCTTTGTGGTTCTTTATAATTATAGTTTCAAGGGGAAAGTCTCCTTGGGGTCCTAATTGATCATCCCCTTCCCCTTTTATTCCTCTTGCATTTCTTTTAATTTACATTCCACTCTTCCTTCTTCGCTTGTGGTTCCGCATTTTTTCCTACGAATACCGCACTCGCATATGGTATCATATCAGGATCATTCTAGAAAATACATCCATGTCTAGATATAAACAAGTAGAGGTGGATCTGGAACCAATGTATCTAGGAGTGAAAAATCCGACATGGTGTTTCGGTCTTAACTCGGGGTATCCCGGTACATGACAACGGGCTTTCTGAACTGTTTTTTTGACACTCCCAGAGGATATGCTTAAGATAATTCACATTTTATTTACCCACTGTTGTGAAGGATTTATGTCCCCAAAGAAACCAAAATATATGGTTCTTGGATTTACGATGCATATATTTATGCTATTTGATGAACCACATTTAGAGTTATAGAGAGTTCATAATTTTATGAGATAATATATAATATGGAATTGATTATATATGTAACCTCACAGAATTAATGATAACTTCGCCAATGAAGGATATGCGAAGAGTAAGAAGGATCATATCTCTAATGGTCTGAATCCATCTTTTAAATGAAATATTGTCTCCCATGTATCCTCATCATATGTGGAAATAATATCATGTTTTAACAAGGTATGTAAAGGCTTCTCTGAGTCCTATGGATTTGAAGAAAATAAAAATAATAAAAGGATGGCAGAGAGATACATGTTGAGATGGTATGTGAGTATGATATAATCTATAATACCAAATATAGGATCAAAATAATAGAGATACTGTACGTACTATCTAACAATGCTCTAAATACAAGAGGGGGTGAGTTGTGTTCTTTTAAAAATTACTTTGGAACTTTTATAGATTTTTATGTTTAACAAGGATAAACAATATATTACACAAAACGTCTAGCTCTACACACATTCTATATTCTGGAAATATGATTTCGAGAATGTGAATCTGGAAAAATGGTTGCGGAAAATGAATCTTAATGAAAGTTTACAAAGATGAAGATTCTACCTTAAAGCGTATAGAATCTAACTAAATCAGACTACAAGTATTAGGTAGTATAAAATAGTTATACTTTCCTCCACAATACAAATGCAGTGGGAAACATTTAATGAAAACAAGTAACAAGTGGTAAATATTTTAACCCAAAGAGAAGGGTATCCAACAACCTTGCATAAAGGTTCCTTGATTTAAACCTTCATGAATGTATCTCTTACCCACACAAGGGTAAGACCTCAATACAAATATCAGAGTCTATCTTGTTATCCCTGCAAGCCCTCAACATCACGGTAGTCGGAAACTCTGTCTTCCCCAGCAAGGAAGCCCCCAAATTCAAGGTAGTCAGCACAACTATCTTCCAATCCCCGGAATCCCCTGATTCTACACAATAATAATCGGTGTCGCACTATGAAAATCTGAACAAGAAGTTCAGTACACACAATTAATTATAGAATCTCTCTCTAGAAATCACTTCAGATCATCAGTTGTCCAAAAGTTGACCAAAATTTGTGAGCTCATTCAAATGAGCTCCTATTTATAGGCATGACTTCAACAGTCAGCTCCCTCTTCCAATGGTCATATTTTTCCTTAAATCGTGGAGGGACTTGTACACGTGTCACTCAAACAATGGTAAGTTATTAACTGAATACACGACATCGTTTTAAAAGTAAAACGAGTGTAGGAAAAAAAATATGGTTACATAACTATGATCCAATATTCAGAATTTAAGAAAATAAAATTTCAGAGTCTAATGAAAAAATTTATTCAGAGTCTATAATATAAGGATATTTGGATTCTATGTATCAGTGAATTCGTAGTCAGAATTCGGAGTTGGAATTCATAGTAATTTTTAGTCAAAATTTGTAACCTTAATTTGTAGTCAAACTTTATGATAGTTCGTATCCATAATTTGGAGTTGAACTTTATTAGATTTTTTGTCCAAAATTCATAGTCGAGCTTCATGGATGTTCGTATCCAGAATTCGGAGTCGAACATCATAAGAGTTCATGCCCAGAATTCGAAGTCGAACTACATGATAGTTCATATCCATAATTCAGAGTCGAACTTCATAAGAGTTCGTATCCAGAATTCGGAGTCGAACTACATGAGTGTTCGTATCAAGAATTCAGAGTCGAACTACATGAGTGTTCCTATCTAGAATTCGGAGTCAAACTACATGAGAATTCATATCTAGAATTCGGTTGCAAAAAATAGAATACTTCATATCTAGGTATTATTCTATTCCTAGGATTTAGATATGACACCAAATTTTATACTTAGGAAAAATAAAGAAAAAGTTAAAGTATGGTAAGGATAATATTCCTTTGGAAAGGAAATTTTTACTTATAAAAGAACAACACAGGGTAAAACGTGATATTCCTTAAGATAAGGTGTTTGTGATTTTCAAAACAATAAGAAATGATCAAGTCATAAGGAAAACTTATTAACTTAACAATCTCCCCAAGTACGAAGGAATGTAAAATTCATAAGTATAACCTTATTGACTCAGCAATCTCCCACTTTTTGGAAAGCACAAACATCCTTATGAAAAAGAATAAAAGAACTCAGAAAAATTTCAAGACTTTGAAAATAAAACTTATCTCCATTTTTACATTGGAAAAGATGAATAGGACTAATTCCCCCTTAGGATTTGGAACACTAAGGATCATATTCTAATTTTCCGGAAGGAGAGTTGTTATTATTTTGAGTACAGAAATATTATCCTTAGATAAAATCCCCCTTACGTAGGGATATTTCTTCTATGTTTAGAATTATTTTTCTTTCTCCCCTTTAGAATTATTTTTCCCTATCTCCCTTTGTAATTTTAAAAAAGAGTTTGAGGGAATGGAAAACAATATGGTACCTGAAATATTAGAACAAAATAACACAAGAAACAATCAACCATAATTTTATTAAGGATGAGAAAATTTGTACAAGGGTAAAAATAGATAAAACAAAAGATCGGATTTGGATCTATTTTGTTTGTTTTTCCTTGGGTATCTGCTTCATCACAATTGTTTTGAGCTTATTTAACTCTTTGTGATCCTCGTATTCTTGCTTCTCTAAGGCTTTGATTCTTTCTTCCTGATCCTTAAGAACTTCTTCTTGAGCCTTAAAAAATTCATCTTGCTTGAATAAATTTTCATTAGTCTCGACCCAGATATCCCTTTCTATTTTCCAACACTGGACAACATAATTCAACATTCCATTCAAATCCTTGACATCTTGAATTAGAGTTTTCTGCTCAAGGATTAACTTCTCCACAAATCTATTTGAGAGATCATTGATTTTACCATCTTAAAAATCAAAATCTTTATTATCCTCATGTTGATATTCATCAAGCTCTATCAAATCATAAACAATTTTCTTTGACTGGATGACCACTTTCATAGAAGATTTTTTGTGAACATTGTAGTTCATAATGAATTTCGTGGAATTGGCCTCAATCATCACACATACATCCACCATCATGGATATAGAATCTGATTTTTGATTCATACTACGCTAGTGCATCTGGAATCTCGAGTCAATTGATTGAAAGATTGTAATGGTGTCAACATGATTTTTCAAAGATGAAATGACAAAATCATGTCCTCAAGCTGATGACTCTGAATCTGACATTTGTCTTGGAGATGGTTCTTCCTCTATCTCGACCAACATCCTTTTAGAAGATCCAGCAACTGCCTTCATCATTACAAAAATATTTCTAGGTGTAACAGCTATCACATTTTTACCCTTATCAACTTTCAGAACAGCTTCCTCATCTAGAGATTCTTGCTCACTATCAGACAACTGAACAACCTCATCTTCTACTATATTCTCTTTCCCAGCTCCTACCTCAATATCTTCAGGATGGATGAAGTCATGATTATAACTCTCTTACTCATATGGGTTTCTTACCTATTCTCCATCCTTCTCTTCTTCACCTTCCTCATCTTTCCTAGGAGTTACAAGTTTTGAAGACTCAGCTTTAGATGTTTGAAATGGAAATTTTTCTTAAGGGGTTTTCTTTTCATGATAATATTACACTTTCTTAATGATATAATCAGTGTCACCACTCTCCTATTCTACTACATCTTCTTTCACCTATTTCACTTCTTCCACTTCTTTAACAATATTTTCATTAGCATTTCTCGGTGTGAAGAATTTCTTCCCCAGAGTCTCTGGTAAAGCTTCAACCATGAAAGATTTCGGCACTGGAATATTCTCGGAAGCTACTTTTGTGGCCTTCAAAGGAGATTGAAAAATCTCTACCTCAGACATTTTCTTCTTCAGCTTCTTCTACATTTCATTCTTCTCAAGATATTCATAAATCTTCTCCCTTAAAGAGTTAGCTTCACTAGGGTCCAAGCCGAACTGTGGCTCCCCTTATTTCCTCTTTTCCTTATCTTCCCTTCATTTGGAAACCACCTCATCCAGATAATATTTCTGTTTCTTCCACTTTGGAGGTACGGATTAGAATTCCATAGATTTAGGGGTTTCACAATCAGCTTATACTTCCTTCAATTTTCATTTCTTTCCAGCCTTTTTTGATGGTTTAGGAACTTCTTGTTACTTCTGAGCAGCTTCATCCTCTTCCTCTCGTAGGATGGGGAATTCACCTGGTTCCTTAGAAAAACCCATACACATTATTTTCAAAGTTTCATCACTCACAATAATAACTTTGTAATTCCTCAACTTGGAACTGCAATGAATGTTGAATGATTCAAGACACCAAACTATCAACTTTGAGAGTAAGGCCGGGTACATGATAATCTGAGATCTTAGATTTCCATTCATGATATTCTCTATTGTAATAAGAATGTGCCTCATAAAATTGATTTTCCTTAGATTTACCAAGAAATCCAGGATGTATATATCAGTCTTCTTTAAGGTGTCCTTATCACCTTTTCTTGGTATGAAAAATCCTTGAACCCATAATTGTAGGATCTGATTATTGATAGATAAGTGAGAATTTTTTGCGGTCATGACTTCTGAAAGTCCGAGACATTCAAAAGCATTCACCTTGATAAAACATCCTTTATCATACTGATGTTTGTGAGAGCAAAAATCAGCTTCTCCTTCATAAGATAGCCCTACCAAGCTAGCACCCTAGGTGTAAGAAAGCTTATAAGTTTTTCCATAAGACTTGAAGGAAAAAATTTCTCTGTCATCTTCCTTGAAAAATAGAAATGATTCATAATATTTTATCAGCAAATCCGGGTACACCATGTATTGATTTCCTAGATTTGAAATGCACACACTCTCTCATCAATTAAGCTGGATATTCTTTGAAATAATAGAATCATACTTAAAAAATTTCAGATGCACCAATCTCTCCCCGTATATTTTCCACTCCGCAATCGGCAGGGCAATTGACATCTCTTGAGAAGGAGATTATCCAGACATTCAAATTACGGAAAGGATTTTTGAATTTCATAATGAGATTTTAGACTGAGGTATAACTTCGACATGAAATATCTTGAAAAACCGATGTGGGAAACCCTTCGGGGGTCCTCTATATAGGCGTTGAAGGTGACAGTTGATGTAAGAACCCGATTCTTATTTGGAGTTACAGGTTTCTTCTTTTCACTTTTACTTATGTGTTTTTGACAAGATAAGGAAAATGGGGAAAATCCTTAATTTTGTGACTACACGTAGTGTACTATTACACACGCCGTGTACTTTGGTCGTGTGGGATGAGTACACAGGGTGTGTAGCCATATCAGCGACGAAGGGTGTAAAAAATGACTACACACCGTGTATTGGGTATTTAGACGCCGTGTAGTCAGTCTGTAGGAAAATAATAAGGTGGTGGAAGCAGCTGCCAGCTGATCGGCAATACACATCGTGTACTCAGGAGTAAATACCATGTACTCATGTTGACGGATGAACAGTTTGGCAGTGCCTCTAGAGGAACAGTTAAATTAGGGAAGTACATGTCGTGTAGTCAAAAGTACATGTCGTGTAGTTTATTTTTTTCTCATAAAATGGGTAGTAGAAAACCCTGTTCACAGGATTGGATTAGAATTGGAGGGGAGCTCGGGAGGACGACCGTATCTTTGTGGATCAACTGATCGAGCACCGGGAATCCGATCCCGCTTTCACCGATCACATTGGAACCACATGGGTAAGCCCTCCCTTCTCCTTGCATAGTTCTTTCCAATTATTCTTCTAAGGGAAGTTATTTTAGTTTGAGTGAGGTTTTCGTTCACCTTAGATCTACCTTGTTCTTGGATGATTTGTGGATCGTAGTTCTAGTATACTGATGAAGGGCATTTATGGTAGGTGGCTTGGGGTTTAATATCCATCTGTTGTGCATTTTGTGTATTTTTTGTGCCACAAACCCATGTTGGGGTGTCGTGTGGATGAGGCCTTTTCTATTTTAAATACTTAGAATTGTATAGTTAAGTAAATGTGATAATAAAACTACTGTTTGGGATCGCTGCTTGGATCTAGGACCATCCCCAGGGTGCGTTCCTCTATTTACCCATTTGGCCAGGATACCTGAGGGTATGCCATGTTTACTTATTCATTACTTTTGACTTGAGAGTAGTTGTATATAATTTTCATGTTTATATTTTTGGCATGTCCTTGTTACCATATTATCCTGAGGGCATTGTTGATTATCCTGAGGGAGTAGTTCTATTAGCCTGATGGCAATGCCTGAGGGCATGATTCTGACTACCTAAGGGTTTCATTTCAGTTTGGGATGAGGTATATATTCTATTACACCTTAGGGAAATTCCTGAGGGCAGGGTATTGAATAGCATGAGGGCCTTCTTGAGGGTGTGGTTTTACTATTTTTCCCTGAGGGCATGATTCTGGTTGGCTGAGGGCTTGGTGTTGTTGATCATGGAATATTACTAAATGGAATGGTTAAATGAACAAGAAAATGGCAATATAACTGGTAACGTTAATTACTTTTGAGTACTTCTTTGTTTATTGCATTTTACTACTGCACACTATTGTTGTATTTTTCACACAGCTGGGCAAGGGCCTTTGGTGGGTGCCTACTGGGATTTATTTATCACACCCTGTTTGGGTCATGTCTTCGGCCCAAACAGAGTATGTTTCTGCAGGTATGGATAAGGGAAAGGGTCCCTTTACAGGTACATGATTTTTGCTGAGGTGTAGGGGAGCATGGGACCGGGCTTAGGCTCGCGATGCTGCCGGTTGTTTTGTTTTGGTTTGTTGTACCTGCACTTTCTGTTGTATTATATTGTACTGTATTGTTTTGTAACATGTTCTGGATGTTTTTTTAGAACTTGAGGCATGTTGCCTCATTATATATATATATATGACTATTGGTTGTCTTTACTATAGGTGTTCATTTAAAATTTTGTATGGTTTATTGCTTCTGTTGTTGCAGTATGTTTTATCTGGTATTCTGATGCGCTACACATTGAAAAATTAGGGCATAGTTTCCCCACTCACAGACCTGGGCCCTCGCTACTAGTAAGCAGCCTCTGGCGTTTGGGGAAATGCGCTTGAGATCTTGTGACCAACTGGGTTCGGGGCACCCGTTGAGTGGCACCTAGATCCAGGCTGTTAGAAAGTGGTATCAAAGGAGTTTTTTTCTTTGACTTACTATTTTAAGACTTAGTCAGGGATAGGACGGGAATGGTAGTTGGTAATAAGTTGTGCTCGGGCGTAGCTAACCCATGTATAGGGAAAATCTAGTCTACCTCGTATTTTTGCAATTCTTCTGGTTTTACAAATTTTATAGTTGATTTGATTTCACTATTAGGTGACGCACTTGTGATTGTGTTATTTATAATTTATCCATGGGTTCTATTTAGTTGAAACCTGAGAATATGAAGGTATGCCGTCTCATGAATCATTTAGGCACTTTCTAGAAATCACATGCCATGCATCATTCCATGCCATGTAGGTGAATTAGAAATTGCATGTTGTTGTAATAGTGGTTGTGCTAGAAAAGAATGATGCTGTGATAGATGCTTTGATAAATACCTGCTATGTGATAGGGTATTTTAGTTTGAGTCTATTGATAGAATGGATGCCAAACTTTGGATTTTGGGGAGTATGGGCCCTCATTGACCGAAATTTGGTGGATCATTGACCGTTTATTTTTTTATAACATATATAAGATGCCGAGCATTGATTAGCGGAGAGTATGGGACCTTATGGATTAGAATTTGGCACTTAGGTGTTGTTTTCAGTAATTTCTAGGTTTCGAAGTAGTTTCAGAGGCTTACTGTCTGGAATCCCAGGATACACACCATGTACTTCCTCAGACTCAAGCCATGTGTTCTTCTGTTCGGGAAGAAAATGAAACTTTTTGAGCACACGCCGTGTACCTTGAGTACATGTCGTGTAGTCTATTCCCGTGTCATAGACTATGTAGGAAGGGACACGGGGATGGAATGTACATGGGGGAAAAGATGCGGTGTACCATATGTAAACAGCGTGTAGTGTTGACTCGAAGTCCGACCGTGTAACAAACAACACGAATAGAGGAGACCTTAAGAAATACACACTGTGTACACTGTAGAACACACCGTGTAGTCTGACCTGGGATCCGACCATGTAACTAACAAACATGGGTCGGTGTAATCCTTTCGTGAACACGCTGTGTCAATGATGAACACGCCGTGTAGTGTGAGACGTGTATCCAGCCATGTAACTAACAACACGGGTCAGTGAAACTCGCCTAGTACACACCGTTTACCTGTGGGTCACGCTGTGTAGTATCGTCTAGGGAAAGACCGTGTGGACTTAGCCCTGTGTCTGGAAAGATGGGGTGGTGTAAATGCCGTGTTTGGGTGTAACACGTCGTGTAGTTTCATGTTGAGTAGTCGGCCATGTCACAAACGACACGGGCAGTTGGAAATTACACCATACATGCCGTGTAGTTGATATAAATGCCATGTAGTTTTTTTCAATGAGAGCGGTGTGGATTAGCCGTGTAGAAGGACCCGGGTAGGGGAAGAGAAGTCAGGTACACATTTTGTAGTCAGTATACACGCGGTCTAGTATTCTTTTTCAAGTCATGAAATTCCTTCTTCCTCCTCTCCCCTTTTGGTCCCTTCATTTTCCATCTTGATAATCATGATCTAAGGTGTGCGTTTGACCTTGTAGAGTCATGTCGCCGAGATGACCATGCGTTGTTCTCCAGGGGAGCGTCAACGATTATACTCCCGAGAGAGTGGGCCATGGCCTACCAGTGGATCCACCAGTAGAGCCAGATGCATCACCAGCCATTATACCATACACAGGCACGGAGACGTTGTTCCGTGAAGGCTTTATACGGTTCATGCATACCTTTCAGGGAGCACCACCGACTGCAACATCTATGGCTGAGCTGACTCGTATCTACCAGCAGTAGCATCCGCCTACGTTTTCAGAGGATGGAAGACCAAAGGCTGTAGAGTCTTGGTTGTGGTCTATGAAGACTATTTTTGAGAATCTTGAGATGCCTCCAGAGAGCATGGTCAAGCTCACTACTTATATGCTACGTGACTCCGCCAAGAGGTTGTGGGATGTTACCACCCAGTTAGAGCATCACAGAGACATGGCGTGGGAAGATTTTCAGACAGTATTCTATGAATTCTTCTTCCCAGAGACGCTGAGGGTAGATACAACTCGAGAGTTAATGAATCTGCATCAGGGCGATATGTTGGTGATGGATTAATCTGCTCTTTTTATCGAGAATCAGTGTTTTTAACCCGTTCAGGTGGGTGATGAGACGTTGATGTCCAGACGCATTGATGATTGTCTTCGATATGAAATCCAAGCACTATTGAATGTTTTCAGGTTTCCTTTTGTACATTTTATTGTGAACCATGCACTGATTACATAGAGGAACCTGCGGGAAGATAGGGGTGCAGACCAGGGCAGTTCAGCCCCGGTTTTGGGTACTATTTATGCCAGTAAGAGGAAGCGACAAATGAGTTTCTCTCAAGGTGGCAGTACTAGCCAGGTGATTACGTCAGGTGGCCCGGTCATGTTCTACCAGTGTGGTAGAGAGGGGCAAAAGAGACCGTAGTGTCCACGAGATCCAGTGGAGTGCTGAGCTTGTGGCAAGATGGGACATCTATTGCGCTTTTGCAGGGCGTTTTTACTAGTGGCTAGTGAGAGGGGTTCTGTACAGACTCTGCGTGTGGGAGCAGGACCAAAAAATTCTTACTAGTCGAGAAACTAGAATGTTTTAGGGAGTGCAGGAAGAGATGGTGGTTGTGTCCATGGTAACCAGACACCAGGATCCCAGAGGCAGCAGGGCGGGATAGCTCAGGGTATCCAGGCTATGTCACAGGGCCACGACACTGGGCAGGCATATGCAGTGCGACAGACCGAGCTGGAGCAGGATCTCAGACCTTCTACAGTTAGAGGTACTATTCTAGTAGCTTTTGTCTTATCTTCTATACATTTCGATATGGGTGCTACACATAGATTTATATTTGTGCCCACTGTGGAGATCATTGGGCTATGTGTTTCTTCTTCTTCTTCTTCTTCTGTTATGATGCTAAACAGTTCGTTGGGAATGATAACGACGTGTGTGCGTCAGTGCAAGAAGTTCCACCTTGAGGTTGGTGGGTGTCACTTTCTATGGGTCCTCTATGTCTTAAAGATGATGAGCTATGATGTCATCCTCAGGGTGGACTGGTTGGTTCCCTTCTAAGCCTTTGTAGATTGAAATCTTTGCAGGGTGAGTTTCACATCAGAAAAGGGCGGAATGTTTCTATACAATGGAGAATGGGATGTTCAGGTGAGTCGAGATGGACCAGAGCATCATGGGCGAGGTGGAGTCATGACCTAGATTACGAGTTTATATCCGGATGATAAGGGGAATTGTCAAATGGATTACCTTTGAGTGGTTGATCATTTCACGGATGTCTTACTAGATGACTTGTTAGGTCAACCTCTAGAGTGAGATGTGGATTTATCTATTTAGATTGTGCCAGGGGTAGCACCGGTGTCCATTCCTAATTATAGGATGGCTACACCTGACCTGTAGGAGCTCAAGAGGCAGTTAGAGGAGTTACCGGCAAAGTGTTTCATCTGACCTAGTACTTCTCCTTGGGTTTTGCTAGTCCTTTTTGTGAAAAAGGCGGACGGTAACCTCAGACTCTGTGTGGATTATCGGAAGCTGGACCTATTGAGGGTTAAGAACCGATATCCCTTTCCGAGGATTGATGATCTTTTTGATCAACTTCATGGAGGACGAGTGTTCTCGAAGATGTACTTGAGATCAGGATATCATCAGCTGCACGTGAGACCATCAGATATACCGCTTACAGCTTTTTGGAGCAGATATGGTCTGTACGAGTACTTGGTTATGTCGTTCGGACTCACGAACACACCAGTAGTTTTCATGGCTCTGATGAATCATGTGTTCCATACTTACCTAGATTCTTTTAGTATTTGGGGATGACATGTTTGCGTACTCTCACACTCGACATGACCATTCCACCCATCTTGAGATCGTATTGAGTACAATGATAGAGAATCAGGTATATACTAACCTTTCAAAGTGCCACTTTTGGATGGACCAGATTCACTTCCTGGCTCATATCATCTCAGAGGAAGGAGTTGCAGTATACCCAGAGAAGGTGAGAGCAGTAGTTTCCTGGGAGTATCCTAAGAACGTGTTTGAGATACTGAGTTTCTTAGGGCTGGCTGGTTACTGCAGACGTTTCATCCAGGACTTCTCCCACTTAGCAGCGCCATTGACGAGTTTGACTAAGAAGGGTGTGAAGTTCATTTGGTCAGAATCTTGTGATGTAGCCTTTCATTACCTGATGGGAAGGTTGACATCAGCGCAAATCCTAATAATTCTAGAGAAAGGGAAGATATATATAGTTTATTGTGATGCATCTGGTATTGGGATGGGAGCAGTGTTGATGTAGGGTGATCGAGTTGTTGTGTACAGTTCTCAGCTGTTGAGGCCACATGAGTGGAATTACCCGAAGCATGACCTCCAGTTCACAGCATTTGTTAATGTGTTGCGCTGTTGGACACATTATCTCTTGGAAGATCATTTTGTTGTTTTCACCGACCACAAAATTCTCAAGTACATCTTTACCCAATGTGACTTGAACCTGAGACAGTGAAGGTGGGTTGAATGCCTTCAGTCCTTCGACTATGCGCTTACCTATACACCTGGCATAGGTAATGCAGTAGCTGATGCACTGAGCAGGAGGACTCAGAAACAGGCAGTGCAAGAGGCCAGTAGTGAGTGGTAGCTTATGGATTTGTTCTCTGAGATGCATTTGGAGTTGCACGACAGTCAGGGGTAGAACTATCTTTCTTCTTTAACTGTGACTTCTACCCTCCTGGATATAGTGAGGATGAGACAAAAATCCGATCAAGAAGGACTAGTTATATGGGAGTTGATGGCAAGTGAGTACCCTCCTCCTAGTTGGACGATAGGCGATGATTAAATTATTATTTTCCATGGGCGAGTGTGGGGTTCAGGGGATATTTGCGAGGAGTTAATACGGGAGTTTCATGCTTCAGCTTGGGAAGTTCATCACGGGGTTACCAAGATGTACAATGACATGAGATGTCAGTACTGGTGGCAGGGTATGAAGAGAGATATAGCTAGTTTTGTTACAAGGTGTTCCACCTGTCAGCAGTTGAAGGAGAAGCATCAGAGGCCAGCCGGACTGTTACAGCTGTTACCCATCCCGAAGTAGAAATGGGATGATGTCACGATGGACTTCATGACAAGGTTTTCGAGGTCACCTCGAGGCAATGATGCCATGTGGGTTGTTGTGTACAGACTCACGGCGGTAGGTCACTTTTTTCCGATCCAGGGGACCTTTGGTGTTGACGAGCTCAGAAGGTTATATATCTGAGAGATCGTATGTCTTCATGGGGTCCCTCGTTCTATCGTTTATGATAGGGATGCCAGATTTACGTCGCGTTTCTGGTAGAGTTTCCAGAGGGAATAGGGTTCATAGGTGCTTCTGAGCATAGCTTACCACCCTCAAGCCAATTTCCAGTCAGATCGTATGATACATGTGCTTGAGGACATGCTGCGTGCATGCATCCTAGACTTTGGGGGCTCTTGGGAGAAGCACATACCCCTGGTCGAATTCACCTATAATAATAGTTTTCAGGAAACTATTGATATGACACCTTAAGAGGCTTTATATGGTAGGCCATTCTGATAGCCCTTGTGCTGGTTAGAGGCAGGTGAGGTAGCTTTACTGGGACCACATCTCGTGTAGGAGACTTCAGAGCAGGTTCAGTTGATTTAGAAGCAGATGGCTACCGCACAGTCTTGTTAGAAATCCTATGGTGATCACCACAGATGAACCTTGGAGTTCATGGTCAGGTATCAGGTCTTCTTACGTGTTTCGCCGAGGATGGGACACAGATGGATAAGGAGACATGGTAAAATTTCACCGAGGAATGTGGGACCATTTTAGATTCGGGAGAGAGTTGGGCTGGTTTATTTTCGGTTGCAGTTACCATAGAGGTACCGAGCCATGTACGACGTCTTCCATGTGTCTCAGTTCCGCCGCTATCATTAAAACCCATCTCACATCTTTCAGCACGAGGAGGATGAGCTTCAGATAGATGCATCCATTCAGGAGCATCTGATTCGTATCGTGGATAGGAGCACGAAGGTTCTCTGAGGCTGGTCAGTTCCTCTCGTACGGGTGCTATGACAGCATGGCCGAGTGTAGGATGAATCCTGGGAGTGGGAGACCGATGTAAGTGCACAGTGGCCAGAGCTGTTCTGAGCATTATCTTCACTACCCTTGGAAGGGAAATTCGAGGACTAATTTATTTAAGGGGGGAAATTTGTAAGAACCAGGTTCTTATATCGAGGTATGAGTTTCTTCTTTTCAATTTTCCTTAAGTGTTTTTGAGAAGCCAAGGAAAATGGGTAAAAATCCTAAATTTTGGGACTACACGCCGTGTACTTTGGCCATGTGGGATGAGTACACAGGGTGTGTAGCCATGTTAGCGACGAAGGTTGTAAAGACCGACTACATGCCGTTTAGTGGGTATTTACACGCCATGTAGTCAGTCGGTAGGCAAATAGTAAGGCAGTGGAAGCAGCTTCCAGTCGAGCTGCATTACATGACGTGTACTCAGGAGTACACACCGTGTACTCAAGTCGACGGATGAACAGTTTGGCGGTGCCGCCAGAGGAACAGTTAAAAGAGGGAAGTACACGCCGTGTAGTTTGTTTTTTTCACTTAAAATGGGCAGTAGTCCACCCTGTTCATAGTATTGTCTTAGAACCAAAGGGGAGATTGGGAGGACGACTTAATCTTTTTGGATCAACAGATCAAGCACCGGGAATCCAATCCCGCTTCCGTCGATCACGTTAGAACCGCACAAGTAAGCCCTCCCTTCTACTTGCATAGTTCTTGCCAATTCTTCCTCTAAGGGAAGTTATTTGAGTTTGAGCACGGTTTTCCTTTACCTCTGATTTACCTCGTTCTTGGAAGATTTGTGGATCTTCATTCGAGTATACTGATTAGGGCATTTAAGGTAGGTGGCTTGGTGTTTAATTTCTAACTGTTGTGAGTTTTGTGTATTTTTTGTGCCACGAACCCATGTTGGGGTGTCGTGTGGCTGTGGACATGGCTGTTTTAAATACATAGAATTGTAAAGGTATGTAAATGTGATAATAAAACTGCTTTTTGGGATCGCTTCTTGGATCTTGGACCACCCCCGGGGTGCGTTCCTCTGTTTAGCCATTTGGCCAGGATACCCGAGGGTATGCCATGTATACTTATGCATTATTTTTCCTTGAGAGGAATTGTATATAAATTGCATGTTTATTTGTTCGGAAAGGCCCGATTACCATATTAGCCTGAGGGAATTGTTGATTAGCTTGGGGGCGTAGTTCTATTAGCCTAAGGGCAATGCCTGAGGGCAAGATTCTGACTACCTGAGGGTTTCGTTTCAGTTTGTCCTAAGGGAAAGATTCTATTTCTCATGAGGGAAACGCCTGAGGGCACGATATTGAATAGCCTAAGGGCAAGCCTGAGGGAGTGGTTTTGTTATTTTAGCATGAGGGCAAGATTGCGGTTGGCCTGAGGGCTTGGTGTAGTTGAGCACAAAATGTTACTAAATGGAATAGTTAATTGAACAATAAAATTGAAATATAACTGGTAAAGTTAGTTAATTTAGTGTAATGCTTAGTTTATTTCATTTTAATACTGCACACTATTGTTGTATCTTTTCACACAGTTGGGAACGGGCCTTTGGTGGGAGCCTACTGAGATTTATTTCTCACACCCTATTTGGGTCAGGTTTTCGTCCCAAACACATTACGTTTCTGTAGGTATGGATAAGGTCAAGGGTCCCTTTATAGGTACATGATTGTTGCTGATAAGTAGGGGAGCATGGGACCTGGCTAAGGCTCGCGATGCTGCCAGCTGTTTTGTTTTGTTCTATTGTACCTACACTTTTTGTTGTATTATAGTGTACTATATTGTTGTGTAACATGATCTACCTAATTTCTTAGAACATGATGCATGTTTCATCATTATATATATATATATGGATGTTGGTTTTCTTTACAATAGTTGTTCATTTAAAATTGTGTATGGTTTATTGCTTCCGCTGTTGCTGTATGTTTTATCTGGTATTTCGTTGTGCTACACTTTGATAAATGATGGAATATTTTCCCCACTATCAGACTTGGGCCCTTGCTGGAAGTCGGCACCCTCTAGAATTTGGGAAATGCGCATGATGTCTTTTTACCAATTGGGTTCGGGGCACCCGTTGAGTGGCACCCAGATCCGGGATGTTATAGTTGATCATCCCATTTCAATCTAATAGTTGAAAAAACCTTCTAATCTAATCTGACGAGTGAAAATATACCTGCAAGGAAATCTTAAATCCGATCTTTTGAGGTTTTAAGAAAAATATTCAGATTTAAGAAAACTAGAATCTGTGAATCTAAAATACAAATGCAAATACCATCAAGAAAAAAGGTGATTATGAAAACTTCAGAAAGAATCATACCTTTCAGATTGGCTAGGAAGATTTTTCGTAAAAGGTGATTTTTCTTCTTGAGGAACTTTCGTTTAAAACAAATTTGACTACGAGAAAATTATTATGAAAAAATCTACGTTCAAAAATTTTATTGCAAAAATTTAAGTATCGAAACTCTATTATGAAAATTTTGAGTACAAAAATTCGCATTACGAAAATATTGACTACGAAAATCTCCATTACGAAAATTTTGAGTACAAAAACTTCCATTTCAAAAATTTTGAGTATGAAAATTTCCCTTAAGAAAATTTTGAGTACAAAAATATCCATTAAATTTTTTTTGATGAACTAACTATGAAAATTTTCATTAGGAAAAATTTTAAAACCTGACAATCAAAAATTTTATTACGAAATGTTTTGAAAAACTAAAAGACAAATGTACTCCCCCTATGAAAAAGAGTTTATTACTGTAAGGAGATTGGTTCAAAAGAAAGTTAGCCAATGAAGATTACCTTACGATTATCATTCCTAACTTCTGTTTAATGTATTCAAATCTATCAGAAGGTAAAGATGTTGTGAAAATATCAGTAAGTTGATCTTGCGTTCTGATAAACTCAAAAATGAAATCTCCTTTTTGTGTATGATCCCTAAGAAAGTGATGCCTAAAATCTATGTGTTTTCCACGAGAGTGATATACAGGGTTTTTACTAAGGGAAATGGAAATTGTATTATAACAAACGATTTGTGTTTTGGTATAACTCATACCATAGTCTCTGAGTGTGTGTTGAATCCACAACACTTGAGCACAACAACTTCAATCTGCTACATATTCAGCTTCAACAGTGGAAAGTGATACTGAGTGTTGCTTCTTGCATGACCAAAAACTAATGAATCTCCTAAGAAATGACAAGTTCCAGACGCACTCTTTCTATCCATTCTATATCCACCAAAGTCAGCATCTAAAAAACTCTTTAAAATAAAATCATTTCCAGAATTATAAAAGAGTCATAAATCCATGGTTCCCTTTAAGTAGTGAAAAATTCTTTTCACTGGCTTTAAATGAGATTCCTTAGGATTGGATTGATATCTTGCACATAAGCATAATGAAAACATTAAGTTTAGACGACTAACTTTCAAGTAAATTAAACTTCCTATTGTACCTCTATAAGTTTTTTGATCCACTAGTTTCCCAGTTTCATCAAGATCAAGTGTGTTTGAGGTACCGATGGGAGTACTAATACTCTTATTATTGTCAAATAAATCATTTTTTAGAAGATATTTAATATAATTATGTTGGGATATATAATTTCCTTCTAGTTTTTGTGAAATTTGAAAACCAAGGAAAAATTTAAACTCACTCATCATACTCATTTCAAACTCATATTTCATTAAATCCGCAAAGGAATTGGTTAATGATTGCCGAGTTGAACCAAAAATAAGGTCATCAACTTAAATTTTAACAATCAAAACGTTTTTCTTTTGTTTCTTTATGAAAAGGGTTGGAGATTCATTTCCCTTAACATAATCATTTTGTAGCAAAAATCTTGTAAGTCTATCATACCAAGCTCTAGGTACTTGTTTAAGGCCATATAAAGCTTCGATAAGTCTAAAACCATGATCAGGATGTTTTGTGTCTTCAAAACCAGGTGGTTGTTCTACAAATACATCCTATTGAACATAACCATTATGGAAAGCACATTTCACATCCATTTGAAAATGTACAAAATTAAAGAATGCTGGAAAATCAAGTCTGATACGAATAGATTCAAGTCTAACTACTGGAGCATGGTTTTAGTCATAGTATATTCCCTCTTATTGATTATAGCCTTTATAAATTAATCTAGATTTGTTTCTTACTATGATTCCATTTTCATCAAAATTATTTCTAAAGACCCATTTTACTATAATAACAGAAGTTTTCTTAGGTATTTCAACCAAGGTCTATACTTTATTCCTTTTGAATTCATTTAGCTCATCTTGCATGGATTTTATCCAATCATCATCACCTAAAGCTTCATCAGTGCTTTTTCGTTATAATTGAGAAAGGAATTCTAGTTTTTCTATTTAATTTATTAAGGAACTTCTAGTCCTTACGGGTTGATTCACGTCACCAATGATACTATCACTGGTATGATTCTTATGAAACACCTGATTTGGGTTTTTTAAAGCCTGTTCATCATCACAGGGTAGGAAGTCTTCTGGGGTAAATGTTTTAGATGTATATTATTGGATATTTTCCTTATCAGAAGGATATTCTATCATAGGTTGAAAATCAGTTTTTGAAAACACATCCGAAGATGTAGGTTGGGGTTGATTAAAAACAAAGGGATCGGTTTCATCTAATTTCACATGTACTGTTTCTTCAACAATACAAGTGTTTTTATTGAAAAATCTATAATCCTTATAAGTTATGGAATAGCCTAGTAAAATTTCTTCATCATATTTTTGTGTGAATTTATGAAAATTATCTTTAGTATTCAGAATGAATACCTTGCAACCAAAAACCATAAAGTAGGAATGTCTAGGTTTTCTACCATTCCATAACTCATAAGGGGTTCTATTATGAAATGGTTTAATTAAAACTCCATTTATAGTATAAAAAGTAGTACATACAGTTTCAGCCCAAAAATGTTTGGCTACAAAATATTCACTCAACAAGGTTCTTGTTATCTCTTGAAGAAATCTATTTCTTCTTTCAACAACACCATTTTGTTACGATGTTCTGGGTGCTAGAATGTTGTGAGTGAAGCATTTTCTACTACAAAAAGATTCAGAATCAGAATTTTGAAATTCTCCACTATAATCACTATGAATAGTATTCAATGGTAGTATTTTTTCATTTTTAACTTATGCTATAAAACTTTTGAAATATGAAAAGGCTTCAGATTTCTTTGCTAAAAAATAGACCCACGTAAATCTAGTGTATTAATAAACTAAGACAAATACATAATACTTTCCCCCAGTGCTTCCAGTTTGTGTTAGACAAAAAATATCCATGTGTAACCACTATAATGCATTAGTTGTTGAGAAATCACCGATTGATTTAAAACTAGATTTTTGTTGCCTTCCATATTGACAAGGATCACAATATTTTGAAGAATCAAATTTATGCTCAGGTAGATACTTAAATAATCTTTTCTTAGAGAGTTTACATAAGCTTCTAATGTTACAGTGACCTAACCTTCTATTCCATAAGGAAGAATGATCCTCCATTACACTAAGTCAAGTTTGATCTTGGCTTCCATGTTCTTATAGGTTTAGTGTGTATACATTCTCTTGCCTTGGAAAGAAAGAACAAAGTCTTCCTTAGAATTGTATACTAGGAACTTGTCATTTCTAAAATTCACAAGGTAACCTTCATCCAATAATTGGATTATACTAATGAGGTTGTGCTTAAGACCCTTAACAAATAAAACATTTGAAATTAATGTTTATCCAAGAATAATGATATTACCTATACCAATAATTTCTCCCTGAGCGTTGTCTCCAAAAGTTACTTTCCCTCCATTCGTTTTGATAATATTTTCAAAATAGTTTTTCTTACCAGTCATATGCCAGGAACATCCACATTCCATGTACCATCTATTATTTTTGGTACTCTCTCTGTTTTCATGAAAATTAGAAAACGTTAGGTTTTTGGAATCCAAACATTCTTGGATCTGGAAATCTCAGAAAGTAAAATTTTAGGCACCCACATATTTTTTGAAAAAAATGTTTTATGAAATCCCAAAGACAGAGTTTCGTTTAAAGAAATTGTTTTCCCAATTCCCACCACACTGACACTTAGTACAGAATGGATCATTTTGAGGAATAAAATAATTGTTACTAAAAATTGGATTAGAACTAGTATAACCAAATCCAGAACTATTCTTTAGAGGTCGGATTTGTGAATAAATTTTATCAAAATTTTCCTTACCTAAGGTAAACTTAGACAAACACTTCCTTAAAGAAAATATTTTGGATTTCAGTATGATAACTAATTTCTTGTCTTCAAAAACATTATCTTCGGAACTAGATCTAGTCTCTAAACATTATTCATAAAATTATGTTTTCTATATCATTAGAATGTTTATTCTTCTTTGAATTCAGTTCCTCATGATTTTTTGAAATACATTCAAAATCATAATTTTTATTATCAAGATCTTTAGAAAGATTTGATATTTCCTTTGTAAGAATAGTATTCCTAGAATTTTCATTATCATGTTTTTCATGAGTTTTTAATTCTCAATATCAAGAAGTTTGGAGAACCTAGAAACAACTTCATAGGTAGGTAAAGTATTATCTTCATTAGAAAAAGGTTCTTCATCCTAAGAGTTATAATATTTATTATCACTATAATTTTCATTTAAAGAAACATTTGTCGTTGATTCAACATTGTGTAACTTATCCATCAAAAAATGTTTGACAATAGGTATTCTAGATATTAGACAAAGATTCTTCTGTCCAGAAGATTCGTAATCTTATGATTCATCAGAAGATTCCCCACCATTAGCACTCTAGGTGTCATTAGCATTCAAGACTTTCTTAGATTTAGCCTAGTAATACTTCTTCTAGTTTCTCTCAGAATGATTTTATTTCCTGTCCTTTCTCTTGAGCATAGGACAATCAGGTCTTATGTGTCCAGATCTCTGGAATTCATAACATGTTTCTTCAGAATCATTCTTATCTTTCCTTTCTTTCTTCTTATATTTGGATTGAAATATCCTCGGCCCAGCTATCTTATTCATCCTTAGAGAAAGATTTTCTAACTCATTCTCTGAAGATTCACTTCCACTAGATTCAGATTGTATAACAACCTTCATAGATTTGGATCTAGTAACTCTCTCAGGAGTCTTGTATTTCATATGATTTGAAGTTGTAGTAAAAGAAACACTCCCATTCTCATTCTTCTTTTTCATGTTATCAGCATCTCTCTTCATTCCGGTCTCATGTTGAAGAAGAGTTCCAAAAATTTTCATCTAAGGCGATCTGAGTAACCTTCATGTTCTCATCAATAGCTATTCTCTTGGATTACCACTCATTGGGCATGATGTATATGATCTTATGAACAAGATATTAATCATCTAATCCTTTCTCGCCCATTTATTTTAGACTCTTATCAATAATCATGAATCTTTGTTTCACATTACATATGGGCTGTCTATAAGGAAAGTAGAAAACATGATATTTAGCTCTAATCATGGCTCATCTTGTTTCAATAAATTTAGAACTTCCAAAGTGTCTAATTTCAAATTTCATCCAAATTCAATTTGCTGCTTCACAAGATGAAATTTGGATATATATATTTCCAGTCATTGAACAAAGTAATGTATTGCGTACCTTTAAATTCAGTTGATATTCATGATTTTCCTGATTTGTAAAGGTAATAACTTCCTTTTCAGGGATTTTTTGTCCTCTAGTAAAAATAACACAATTTTCAACTCCAGTGTTGATAATGAATGTCTTCATTTGATCTCTCCAATATTCATAATCATTTCCATCAAAAATAGGTGGTCTGGTTGGATTGATATTGTCTATGGAACCAACATTGATTCCTGCCATCATAAAGAAAATATCATTCGACACAGACATGTTAGTAATAAATGTTTTCTAAATGAGGAAAATATTCCTACGCAAGGAAAATATAGATCAAGAGTATTCTAAGATAAAATGAAACTGGACTTTATGATTTCGAAAAATAGATTCCGAGAAATGAATGAGATGAATTTTCTTCTGAATATAAATGAGAGATTAATTCAGATAGAACCAATCCTCTTATACCAATTGATGATAGGGTATGTGAGAATGATATACTCTATAATACCAAATTTTGGAACAAAATAAAAGAGATATTGTATTTAGTATCTAATGATGCTCAATATACAAGAGGGGTGAATTGTATTCTTTTAAAAATTCCTTTTGAACATTTAAATATGGTTATGTTTAACAAGGTTAAAAAAGATAATACACAAAACCTCTTGCTCTACACACTTGCTATATTCTAGAAATATGATTCCGAGAATGTGAATCTAGAAAAATGGTTCCAGAAAATGAAACTTAATAAATGTTTACAAATATGAAGATTCTACCTTAAAGCATATAGAATCTAACTAAATCAGAGTACAAGTATAATTAAGTATAAAATAATTATAATTTACTCAAAAATTCAAATGCAGTGGAAAACTTGTAATGAAAACAAGTAACAAGTAGTAAATATTTTAACCCAAAGAGAAGGGTATCCAACAACCTTGGATAAAGGTCAATTGATTTATACTTTCAAGAAATTCTGTCTTACTCACACTACTGTAAGCCCTCTATACAAAGATCGGAGTCTATCTTACTATCCCCACAATCCCTCAACTACTAGTTAGTCAGCACCTCTATCTTCCTCAGTAAAAAAGCCCTCAACTTCAATGTAGTCAGAACCTCTGTCTTCCTATCCCTAGAAGCCCTCGATTGTACACAGCAAAAATTAGAGTCTCATTAAGAAAATCATAACAAGAATTCTAGTACGCACAAAACATGAGAGAATCTGTCTCTAGAAATCACTTCATATCATCAGTTGTCCAAAAGTTGACCAAAAGATGTGAGATTGTTCAAATGAGCACCTATTTATAGGCATGGCTTCAACGGTTAGCTCCCTCCTCCAACGTACATATTTTTCCTTAAATCCTGGAGGGACCTGTACATGTGTCACTAAAACAACGGTTAGTTAGTAACTGAATACACAACTTCGTTTTAAATATAATATGAGTGTAGGAAAAAAATATGGTTACATAACTAAGATCCAATATTCAGAATGTAAGAAAATAAAAGTTACGAGTCTAATGAAAAAATGTATTCGGAGTCTATAATACATTGATATTTGGATTTTGTGTATCAAGGAATTCGTTGTCAGAATTCGGAGTCAGAATTCCTAAGAATTCGTAGTCAGAATTCATAACCAGAATTCGTAGTTGAACATTATAAGAGTTCGTATCTAGAATTCGGAGTCGAAATTCATAAGAGTTTGTATCTAGAATTCAGATTCTAACTTCATGGATGTTCGTATCCAGAATTCAGAGTCGAACATCATAAGATTTCGTATCCAAAATTCGATGTCGAACTACATGAGAGTTCAAATACAGAATTTGGAGTCAAACTACAGAAGAGTTCCTATCCAGAATTTAGAGTCGATCTACATGAGCATTTGTATCCATAATTTGGATCCAGAAAACAGAATACTTCATATCTAGGTATTATTAGATTCTGAGGATTTAGATATGACCCCAAATTTTATACTTAGGAAAAATAAAGAACAATATAAAAATGGTAAGGATAAGTTTCCTTGGGGAAAGAAATTTTTCTTTATAGAATAAAAACACAGGGTAAAACAAGATTTTCATTAAGATAAGGTGTTTGTGATTTTCAAAAAAAGAAGGAATGATAAAGTCATAAGGAAACCTTATTGACTTATCAATATCACTATGTATGAAGAATGGAAATTTCATAAGGAAAACCATATTGAATCAGAAATACATGGATAAGGGGAAGAAGGGAAAGAAGAGTTTTCCCACATGTGATAAGTGTGGAAAGAATCACCCTGATAAATTCTTGAAGGGGATGGGTGTTTTCTACAAGTTTAGTGAAAAAGGATACCATGTTCATGATTGAAAGGGTAACAAAATGGTTTCTAATGTACAATGCTTCGATTTCTAGAAGATGGGACACTATGCGAATTAATGTCCCAATCGTCAATGTAATACACCCCAAATGATTATTTTAGACAATGAGAATGCTATGATGCTACTTCAGATTAAGTAGAATGATTAATATTCCTAGTCATAAATCATGCAATTTGTATATTTTTTCTGTAATGTACTGGTTTTATGAATTGTGAGATATATACGGATTTTACAACAGTACTCTTTCATTAAGGTTTTGAGGTCATATAGTGAAGGTACAAAGGAAAAGTGATTTAGTGGAAAGTTAAACTTTTTAGAAAAAAACATGATTGAGGGAATGAAAACCCTTAATATATATCTGATATTGAGAAAATGATGAATAAATGATTTATTCAGATAAGAACTTACTACCTTGGAATTGATTATTAGCTTTTTGAGAAGTGGTGTATGATGTCATCAATGAAGTTTATAGTACTTTTGGATTTATGGAATATATCCAATATCATGTATCTTACATAAGGAATATGGAAGAATGCATGTTTCCAATATGGTTTTAACTGTAATTGAAGTTATTACTATATTTAAAGAGGATACATGATTAATTTATTCACATGTTTGGAATGTCAATTTCAGGGCTACTTCCAGTTGATTAAGGGTTAATGATAATTCATATGGGAAATTTAGAGGACTTCATTATAATGTGTTGAATCATTTTATTTTTGAATTTTGTAATCATTTATGAAATGGTTTATGTTTATCATTGTATGATCTCTTAGAGGTTAATGTATTGCTTCACCAAATGTCGCAACCTATGCTATGTGATGAGTTATAGATAGTTCAACTACAATAAAAGGATGAGTTTTTAAGTATAAATGTATATTTATACTATTATATAGTGGAATAATTCCTAGACTCGAGGAAAAAAATGTTAAATAAAATGTTTTTCTATTATCATAATCATTGATAATATCGATGAATTTATTTATTTCTATATTTTTTAAATAATCAAAATTAATCTGAAAATGTCCTCTATCATTTTTCATCAGAACATCATAGTTATATTTTTCTTCCATGTACAAGTTTTTACTTCCAACTAATGTCACCTAATTCAAAAGCATTCTTTTTGGGGTGACCACTTCATCACCATTATCCTTTTTAGGAGTATATTTTATTAACCCTATTTCTGATGTGGGTTTCCATAAGGGAATTTTCAAGTATATACCATTAACATTCAAAGTTTAATTTCAAATTTCAAGGGTGAAATTTTTGTAAGGAGGGGATAATGTAACACCCCATGAATTTAAAAATATATTTCTTATAGAATTATTGGATCACAGAGTCTCTACAAACACCACTTTATTATAACCTAGCCATGTAAACATAAGTTTGTCGAATTTCAAAAATCTAACATACACGGTTGCAATGGGTAAGTTATTTGGAGTCTGATAAGCAAAACGTAATTTTTGGTGAATAGTAACCACCATTATGAATAGTAACATACCCTTATGAATTTTGATATACCCTAATGAATATTAACCTTACCTATGATTTTATATAAATAATATTCAATTGGAAGTATGATTTAACTCTGTTTTGGAATAAGTAAATAAATGTTTGAAAACTGAATTATTTAGAATAAATTTTTATTTTTATTATATAATCAATTATTCGTATATTGAAAATTATTTTTGAAAAATGGAATTCATTTTTGGATTCTAAAATTCCAAAAATGGTTAGGGTGAATTTTTGGTATTTTTCTAAAATACTCAAATTTCTGATGAGTAGTGAAATATGGTAAAATACCGTATATACAAATTATGAGTTAAATACACTATTTATGACATCATAAGTGATGTAAGACTACTTGTTTAGAAATTAAATGCATTTATTACAATTCTTGATCTTGTAAACATTACTATTTATGGTCTTAATGGTAATTAATAAACTAGTGATTAAAAAATTATATAAACTCTCCTCTCCTCCACTATAACCCCCCCTCACTCCCTTTTATCTTCACAATTATAAGCCTTGAAGCTCCTAAATTTTCTACCCAAATCACCTTCCTTAGTCACTCCCCACATCCAAGAAACCCTTGGTCTTTACAAAATACCAAAATATCTTCCCTTAAGGAGGTTCCCAAAGAGATTATTTCAAGAGGTAAACCACCTTTCTTTTTTATTTTGTTTCATTTCAATTTATCTTATTTTGTTATCCTCTCCTCACCTCCTCTATCCAAATGAACATGATATATCCAATATCATCTATATACTGGAATTATATCATTTTAATGGAATAACCTTCATCAGTATCCTTACTCTCTCTCTCTCTCATTTATTTTATAAACGAAATCAACGTCCATGAGGTTCTAATTTATAACCTTCATGGACGACAAAGTTTTTTTTTCTTTTATTTATCATTTATTACTGATCATGAAACCATTTTGATGGTTTAACTAGACTAGAATATATCTATTATAACCTAATTAATATTCATGAACCAGTATAAATACATATTATAAAATCGCATGACCAAACTAGTTCATAATAATCAAAATACCGCTAAAATAATCTATGTGAATGTTATTAATATTTATTCTAATGATTCATCCTCTTTCCATGTAACCAAATGACAGAAATAAAAATTAACACTTTTGGATGTTCATAAATAATATGTAATTTCAATTTTGGATATTTACATCAATTCTACATGAACACCATTACATAAGATCAAGTGAACCGATTATGAAGAAAAGAAAAAGAGCACTACAGAACGACAAATTTCAATATAATAACATATGAATAAGGTCATAAATGAACTAAAAATAATTATTATATACTAAATAAATATCTAATAGGTTCTTAAATAAGTTATTAATAAGTCTAATATCTAATTCCTAGACCTTATGTTCAAGATTAGAACACATTCGAACTTAGGTAAGGGGTTTCTTTATCTCACTTCCATTTTTTTGAGATTTTTCGTATTCACTTGTAATAGTTGTGTATGGTGTATTTATACTGGACATTGATGTAAAATATCATTAATATACTTATTTTCTTGGTATTAAATGTATCATTTTAATATTATTAATTTTGGGGCATACAAATCGTTTGATTACAAAGCGGTAAGGGTTTTTCCACCCAAACCTCCATTTTCATTCGGGTTACTTTAATTATCTAAATTACCACAATGAAACTCTAAAGTATTATTATGTACTCCTCATAAATTCTTTTTCAGTGTTCATATATATGTTCCCCAACAAGAATCATTCCATATTTTATTGATAGTTACATGTTTTAAAAAGAACATTCAAAATTGTTTCTGAAATACAAACCCGATTCAAGGGATATTTTCAAATTCTTACCCGTTTCCATATGTACACCAGAATATATTTTAAGACACCATTAGTGTTATGAAAACACTCATATTATCATGAAAAATTATCTTGGATAAATTTTTTATTTAAAAGAACGAATGTTCCTTTCTTCTGTAAAATTCACTTTAATAATTCCCTTAAAATGCTCTAAAAGGTTTTATTTAAAAAGAATCTTAAGAACTCTTTTTACATGATTTCACTTTAGTGGGACATAATTTATGCCTAAAATATAATTTCAATGTCCTGGAATTTTATTAAATGGGATATTCATGTTTAAAATATGATATCATGGAAAATATAAATGATTTTCCCAAAGGACTCTTCTTTCAAAAGTAAAAAGGATTTTTCTCATCTCTCATTAAATTTTATGATATATATGCTTGGTTCACCACTTATTTGTTTATTGTAGTGTATGTACTTACCTTTTGTATATCATATAAAGAGTATACGCAGTATCATGATATTTTAAGGTTTTATAATTTGAATGTTTCAAGGTGATATGTGACACTTTAGAATGTTTAAGGATTATTTCTTCATGAATTTGTCAATGGTCTAATTTAAAAATATATTCATCTATGTCAACACCGTTTGTTGAATATTAAACTTAATTGAGGTTTATCTATTATGATATCATATAAATTATGTTTTTTTGAAGTGTTTCAAGTTTTCGGACTATGGATGTGCTATTTTGATACCATTCCCCATTTTATTCCGAATGGTTAGTGTTTATGTTCAATGATTGGGGAAGGTTTTTTAAATTTTATATGATAGTTTCAACATGAATATGTATGTTTTTATGTTTATCCCCATTTAAATCATGAATTAATTTAACTTATTAAGTGTCATATGGGGTCTGCTATATCCCCTCGGTGCATCAATAGGTCTCATGTGACAAACTACACTCTTGGAACAAGGCCTTGAAAAAATGATTATTTATGGTCTTGGCATGAGGCTTTGACGGTATAGTTATGATGTCCCAAATTATGAATTCCCTCTTTATTAGAATAGTATTGATGATTCATGTGGTTATTCGACTAGTATAATACCCATGATTATGGAATTATCTATTCAACTCTTTTTCCTGCTATAATGTGTTCTAGTTTTTGTGAATGGCATATGTTTTTATGTACTCAACATGCCTAAGGTTTATGTTATTATATCTTCTGTTGTATTTCATACCCTTACTGAGCGTTTGATCTCACACCTTTCATTTAGTTTTCCTTCCCCAGATTATGAAGAAGATATCATTTGTTGAGTTTTCAAGGACGCAATTTATTAGCTTTTGTATTGTATCATATTTTGTTTCCTTTCCAAATGTAAAATGGCTTCCATGTATGTATATAGTTTATTTAATACTACTAAATTAATCGTTATATTAATATTTGATTCCTTGTAATAATGTCAATGTATTAAAATAATGCACTGGCTCTGGGCTTCTCAGTTCGGGGTGTTACAATTATTTTTAAATTAATTTTTAATAATTATTTGTTTTGAATTTTAAAAAATGGATTCCATATTTGGAATCAGAAGTTCCAAATTATGAACATACATCTCTTTTATTTTTGGAAAAAATATAAAAGTTAACATTAGTAATTATTTTTACTAACACGATTAAGGGTAAATTAGGTAATTAATAGTAACATTAATATTATAAAATAATAGAAAATTACCCTAAAACCTATAAAAATTTTATTGGATGAGTTTTTTTTGACAAAAAATATCCTTGGGTAGACTTTTTGAACTCTTGGAGCAACTTTTATGGATTTATGACATTTATAGTATTTTATTCAAAGAAAAGTCTATTTTGTCACACTTATTTTTAACAAGTGAAATAATATACATATTTGGTATATATGGGATATGTTTAACTATAAATATTATTTATAAAGATTAAATGTTTATCTACATCATGGTTATTTATTTATATGTTTTATTGGTAAAATAATTATCTTAAATGGTGACACAATAATGATGAAGTAATGGTTTAATTAATCGATGAATCAGATAAATGATATAAAAAATAATAAAATATATATAATTTGAGATGATTTATGTCATTTAAGATTATTTATATGACTCTGACATGGTAGATATGTTTGAAAAGTATTGGTTCGAATTTATCATTCATTGATGATATTTTTAAAAAGTATTGTAATGAATAATGTCAAAATTGACATTATTGATATTTTAAAATAAATAATATTTTATTAAAGGATATAAAATTAATAAAAAAATTAAATTTAATCAAAATAATTGGGATAATTCTTAAAATATAGTCAATGACTCGTTTATTGGTTGTTTTTTATTTTATATTAATTATATTAACCCTCAACATGTAAATTACATGATATCCCAGTGATAATTAAAATGATCAGATAAGGGTAAAATAAAAAATATAATAATTAAAAAATAGTGAAAACTTATCTAATTTCAATTATATTTCTGGTATTAAATATAAAGTCATCATATATTCAAAATAAATTAGTTTGGAACCACATGGAATATAAAAAAAATTATATTTATATATTAATTTAAATAACTCTAAGAGTGCCCCTCCCCTCTTCTATAAAAGGGAACATATTCTTATCTATTCCTCATACTTCAAAACCAATTTGTTGGGGCCTCTATCTAAAAAAATACCTTCTTATAATCCCTACCCACATTCATTAGGATTTAGTTTTTTCGTAACACCCACCTTAGTGGTGTTAAAGAGTTTATCAAATAATATGTATATTAACATAATATTAATTGAAGACATGCTAAACAGAGTGTAAGAATTCAAACACAAGGAAATAAAACTCCCCAAAATATACTCTGCTCCTACACTCCGTCAACTCCTAGGAGTGATTCCAGAGTGGCCCTCTGGACTCCCTATGCTCCTAATGAGAGAGAAGTTCTCGAATCTCCAATGGTTCCCTCCCCCGAGTGAATGCCTCTGTTCTTCAATCAGCTTCTTTCTCAGCTTAAGTATCATTTTTTTACTGCTTGTCACCGAACATTTTCCACCAACTTTTAGTGTTCTTTTTGTATTCCTTGCACATGTGCATTTTTTCGCGATAGGCACGTAGTACTATTTTTTCTCACGTAAATAACTCCGGATGAGTTAGTTGGAAGCAGTTGGACGTATTCTTGAATCTTGAATGAACTTGCAAAAAAAAACTAACAAAACCATTACAATGCTAATGAAATGAAGAATAATAGTTTAAGAATTTATTTTGTTAAAAAAAATTTAAAAAGAATTAATAAACATTTAAATAATGTTTTTAAATAAATTATTTTATTACTATTACAAATATCTAGTAATTATATTTTAATTACTTAAAATGAAATGATTTTTAATATTAAATAGTTATTATTTAATTATAAAATATAAATTATGATAATTTACGTATTATGATTTGATATAATTTGTTAAAAATAGAGTTATTATTATTATTATTATGAAAAATTAGACGTTTTATTAATTATTAATTTTGATGTTAAATTCTTCTTGAGTTATTATTATTAATTAATTAATAATAGTAAAGTAAACTACAAACATTATGTTTATTATTATTTTGAAATTTTACATTATTAACATTTTAAATTAATTAGTTTAGTTAAACTATAATTTAGTTTATAACTTATTATTAATATTTAATTTTATTAACTTGTATTATTAAATGATTTTTAAAATGTTTTATAAAATTATAATCAATATGTTTTTTAAATAATCTATTCTAATTTGATTTTTTAAATAACTACAAATTAATTAAATAAAATTTTATTTATGATTAATAATTCTGTTTTATTAAATATCTTATATTTATTTATACTTATTACTGTTTATTATTTTTTTCAATTTAAGATTTTATTTTAATTTTTTTTAATCCATTAGTTTTTTTAAAAAAATTTAACTTCTTCCCCCCCAAATCGGTGCAACATGGGGATTAAGGTTCCGTTTTCTTCTCCAAACAGGGCAGGGATGACCTCCTAAGCTCCAGCTCGGCTACCCCGCGGCGCGGCACAAATTAGTTCATGGTTTTCATCTCAGCGGCAGCCTCCTACTAAGTGCATTGTGGACTTATCATGTGCGGTGAAACTACTGACAACAGGTCGGCCTCTCCCTGCTCATCAGTGGCAGCGCAGCCTCCTTCAAGTGCAATGGAGAACAATAGCGACTTTATAAAATAATGATGGAGACCCAACACTATTTTTATTTCTCCCGAAGAATAAAAGCACTCAACGTTGAGCAGGGTTCCACTTCAACAAACAGAGAACATCTGGACTCGCAACTTGGGTTCTTCTCCGAATGCGGAAAGAAGTTTCAGATCTGAAATGAACTGGATTTTGTGAAAATGGTGTTTGGGATGATTTGGATTTGCGGCGAACCGAAAATGAGACAAAATGGTGGATGAATAATACAGTGGATGGAAAAAGATTGACAAGATGATCGAATTTGTAGTGAGATAGTGAAACTGTGGGAGAATCAGTGAGGAAAGGACGTCTAACAATGATGTGCATGGGAGAGCGCAGGTTCACCATTATGTAAATTAGAAAGGGAGGTCACTGTTAGAATGGGAAGTTGTGGGTCATGGTTAGAGAAAACCCAAAGGTCACAGTTAGCTTAAAAACAAAAGGGAACAACAGTGTAGGGTCGCTATTAGTTTAAAAGGGTAAGGTTACCGATGGATAGAAAAATAAGGGTCACCGTTAGAAATAAAAGGTCACTGATACAGTTAAATAAAACAGTACCAGTACATTAATAAAAAGGGAAATCGTTCGAAGGATCACTTAAAGGGTTACCGGTAGAACCAAGGGTAACTGATAGAATAAAAAAAACTAATGGTGACCTTCAAAAGAAATAGATTAAACCTAAAATTCACACTTAAAGTAAACTAAATAGAAAAAATAGAAAATAACTAATAAAAGAATGCTAAACACCATTAATTTAAATATTATTTTTGTTAAACATAAAAAATTAAAATTATAATAATGAGTATTAATTGATAACACTTAAATTAATAACTGGATATTTGATAAACTAAAATAATATAAGACTTAAATTAAAACAACTATATAAATTAATTACAGGGTAGCCGTGAATAAAATACAATAACAGCGGTGACCCAATAGGTTTCTGATAGCTCTTTTCAACCTCAACGTTAGACTAAAAACAAAACTTAATGAATGAATAATAAAAATGCATACAAAAGATTAAATAAATAATGTTTTCAAACTCTTAATTAACTAATTAAACAACTAAATAAACACATAAAATTAAAAGATTACTACTTCATTTAGTTAAAATTAAAATTATTATCTTAAGTAATTAGCAGGACGATTAATCAAATAAATTAATATTGTTAATCTATTCTAATGAAAATAAATTAAAAGATAAAATATTTAAAAAAAGACTAAGTTAATTAAATAGTATCATGATGATTAAATAATTTTTTATGAAAAACGTTAGTTTATTAAAAAGTCAAGCAGATTTAAATTAACCAAACTAATTAGAAAATAATTAAATTTGAAAAGTAAAGTAAGAATAAATTATTATTTTAAAGACTAAAAATACATAATTAATTATAGAAATTGATTAATTAAGAA
This sequence comes from Viscum album, assembly GCA_963277665.1. Taxonomy (NCBI): domain Eukaryota; kingdom Viridiplantae; phylum Streptophyta; class Magnoliopsida; order Santalales; family Viscaceae; genus Viscum; species Viscum album. Next base: position 227,584,770 of record OY728167.1, on the reverse strand, counting down.
ATTTAATTATAAAAATATAAAACTACAATTATTTAGTATAAGTGCTTAAATAATTAATTAAATCCTTAAAAATTAATTAAAAATATGTGGCAAAACTATGAAAAAATAGAGCAACATAAAATTCCCCCACACTTAATCATTTTTTGTCCTCAAACAATCCCATGTATTGTAATCTTTGAAAAATAGTAAAATGTTTATTATTTATCTTAAACACTAACATGTCCAGCTTTCTCAAAACAGAAGACTGAAACAATAAAACAGGGTTTTTGAAAAATTGTTAAAATTAAGTCTTTCCTCGAACAAATTTTTTGAGGGTAATCTAGAAAACTATGAATCATAAATCAATGAAAATGTCATGCCTCATATCTAATACAACTTAACGACTCACTTAATTCCAAGATCATGTTCTAATTTCAAGAGTGAAAATTAGTAAATTTATCAGTTGAATTAAGACTTAACCAAATGAACCATGTACATTGACTCAATATTAAGGTCCTAAAATAAATATATATTTTTTTGTGAATCACCTTAATGAAACAACCTAAATTATTTCCATATAAACCAATTGTCCCCTTCTTCATTTTTCATTCATCATTCCCCTCAACTTAATGACTCATTTTTGACCCTAGACACTATATTTCATTTTTCCCAATCCATGTATCATTATGCTAAGCACTGTGCATGATCACTTATTCAAGTTGAACAGAGGGCTTATAGTTAACAGAAACACACCCAATATCTAGAGTCTCAAGGACTTGCTGTGGGATCCCAGATTCCTAGACTACTCCAATATCAAAATATTTATAACAAGAATAATTTATTTTGGCTCATTAATGTGATTACTTTTTATAATTAAAATATGAATGAGTCCCCTATGATCAATTATTCTTCCAATTCCAAGGGTTATGATCATAACACCACAAAAAAGAAACCCAAATAACTTTCAAAAGTAGTTCCTAAACCAAATTTCTATTAAACCACTAAGCAACACCACTATGAAATAAGCCCCCCATATTGATTTCAGATTCAAATATGTTCTTAACTACCAAACAAGATACTTATTCAAAGGCATGACCCAATTGATTACAGTGTAAAGAACAAAATTGTGCCTGAATTTTGAAAAAGTTTACCCATATTTTTAACATAAAATATTAAATTTCTGTGGGAATTTATGGGCTATCAATTATGAAAAGTTTAGAACAGTCAATAATTGACCCCCTCCACCACACTTAAAACCCAACTTTCTCCCCACAGTTGACTTTTAAAGAGGATAAGAACAATTAAACACTTAATGTTCAAATCAGATTATCAATTAAGTATATTTATAACATGTTTAAAGGGTCTCTTTGAAGTTAAAGAATATTTTTTTCCATGATGAATAACATAAAAATAGGTTTATATACAGGGACATGCATTAACATTTAATTCCAATGAATATTTTTTCCAATAAAGCTCAAAAGTAATAGGTGACGTGTAAGTGCGCTGTTAATTTGGGGTGAAATCAATTCTAGAAGAATAAATTCAGTTGGATATTCAATATAGTATAAAAAGTTCATGATAAGAACCCTAACCCATAGCAGATACAGAAGACCGGTAAAATGTACGCCCCCACACGTAGTTTCAAGCAGTGAATGGTTTAACAAGTGGTGAAATTTAATTTTTCAGCAAGGAGGAACAAGAATAATTTCTATACTACATAATGACATGTAGCATAATTTTTTTTCAACAAAGTGACATGAACCATATTTTTCAAAATATCATGTCATACAGCAGTATTTTCTAGCAAACAAATAGCATAATTTTATAAAAAAATCATGCATCAGATTGTATTCTTACAATCAATAGGGGACGAAAAGTAAATTCATCAATTATGAGTTGAGTACTTCCCTAAATATATATTTTTCAATTTACCTCCAGTTTGGGAATTCCACTCCATTACTGATACAAGCAGAAGCATCCTGAGACCGAACCAGGAGAAAACAAAAAATCAGTAATAAGTATTTTGCAAAAACAGAACATAGAAGTAGCACATTATTCAAGGGTAAAAATAAAACATGGTAAAAACAAAAAGAACCATGGGTTTCCCCCCATACAGTGCTATGTTTTAAAGCATTCAGCCAGACTTTATTCAAAATCAGTTTTCCAGCACAATATAGGCAGCCATGCCCTTCGGTTGTCCCTCAAAATAATGTTTCACTCTCTTCCCATTGACTAACATGGGTTTATTTTCATCACATACAATTTCAACAGCTCTATTCTTCATCACTCTCACTACAGTGAAGGGTCCATACCATTTGGAATTCAGCATTCTAGGAAAGAGTTTACGTCTATAGTTAAAGAGAGGGACCTTCTGTCTAGGTTTGAATTCATTGGTTTTAATGATAGAATCAAGAAATATTTTATTCCTCTCATTATAAATCCTTGAATTATCATAACTTTCTATTTTAATCTCATCAAGTTCACTTAGTTCATGTAACCTCCTATCACCATCACTCTTAAAGAAAAACATTAGAGGCATAACTACCTAATAAGACTTGTCTTGCAGCTCCACAGGTAAATGACAGGATGTCCCAAAAAACAGTATGTAAGGATACATACCTATTGGTGTTTTTAAAGTAGTTCAATACGCCCATAAAGCTTCATCCAACTTAAGAGACCAGTCGTTCCTAGAGGTTGAAACAATTTTCTCATGTATCTGTTTAGGTTCCCTATTTGAAATTTCAACTTTCCCACTGGACTGTGGATGATAAAGAGTACCAAATTTATGAACACAACCATATTTCTCCATAAATGAATTAAATTTATAGTTCTTAAAATGTGTTCTATTATCAGTGAAAAAAGCTCTTGGGACTCCAAAACTTCTAAATATGTTCTATTTCACAAATTTAATTATAGAATTGGCTTGATTGTTGTGCAGTGCAACTGCCTCAACCCATTTCAAAACCCAATCAACTACAACAAGAATATACTCATTCCTGTGAGATGATGGAAATGGACCCATGAAATTTAAACCCTAAAAATAAAAAATTTCAACTTCCAGAATTCCTTTATGGGGTAAATCATTCTTCATACCCACATTTCCTAGCCTCTAACACCTATCACCACCAACCACAAAACTTCTAGCATCCTAAAAAAGAGTAGGTCTATAGAAACCATATTGTAAGACTTTCTTAGCACTTCTTTCACTACCATGGTGACCTCCCAAGGGTGAGATGTTACAACTTTCTATGAAAGGAAACATCTATTCATTAGGAACACACATCCTAATAATACCATTAGCACATCTCCTAAATAGAAGAGTATCATTCCAAATATAATATAAAAGTTCATAAATGAAGTTCTTTCTTTGATTATAAGAAATATTTTTGGGAAAAAAACTTACTTCCAGGAAGTTGTCAAAATCTAAAAACCAAGAAGATTGCTTGATTGAAATAGTAAGGAGCTTCTAATAAGGAAATGAAGAGTTAATCTCCCTAGGATCTTCAGATTTAGATTGAGTAGGAGGAAGCCTAGAAAGGTGTTCAATAACAAGATTCTAAGATCCCTTCTTATCCTTAATCTCTAAATCAATTTTTTGTAGCATCAAAATCCATCTAATCGGCCTTGGTTTAGTTTCCTTCTTAGACAACAAGTATTTTAAAGTAGAATGATCTGTGAAAATGATAACTTTTGAACCTAAAAAATACTGTTTAAACTTATCTATAGCAAAAACAACATCTAGACACTCTTTTTCAGTAGTGGTTTAATTCTTTTGGGCATCATCTAGCAGTCTACTGTCATAATACACCACATGCAGTTTCCTATCTTTCCTTTGTCCCAGGAAAACTCCTACAGCCATATCTCTAGCATCAAACATAATCTCAAAAGGTAGTTTTCAATCAGGTGTAGTGATAATGGGTGATGTAGTGAGTTTCTCTTTAAGTAGATTAAATGATTGCAAATAGTTTTCATCAAAATTGAAAGGTTCAACCTTGACCAGCAAAGAACACAATGTCTTAGTTATTTTAGAAAAATCTTTTATGAAGCTTCGGCAGAAACCGGCATGCCCTATGAAACTTATAACACCTTTAACATTTATAGGAGGAGACGGTTTTTGAATAACATCAATCTTAGTAGTATCAACTTCTAGACCTCTCTTGGACACCTTATGACCATGAAATATACCTTCTGTGACCACGAATAGAAACTTCTCCCAATTAAGAATAAGGTTGGTTAAAATGCATCTCTCTAAGAGTTACTCCATATTTCCTACACAAGTATCAAATGTACTACCTGAAATGGAGAAATCATTTATGAAAACCTCAATGATTCTCTTAATAATATCTGAAAATATAGCCATCATACACCTTTGAGAGGTGGATGGAGCTCCACACAACCCAAAGGGCATCATCTTATAGGAAAATGTTCCAATGGGTCATGTGAAAGTGGACTTTTCCTGATCTTCTGGATCAACAAGAATCTGGTTTTAACCCGAATACCCATAGAGAAAATAGGAAAACTCATTTCCAGCAAGCCTCTCAAGAATTTGATCCATGAAGGGAATTGGAAAATGTTCCTTCCTAGTGGCTGCATTCAACTTCCTATAATCAATATAGACTCTCCCTTTAGTAGCTTTCCTAACTTGGAATTCTTCATTTTTTTCATTTTTATCTATAGTGAAACCTCCCTTCTTGGGGACAACCTGGACAGGACTGACCCAAGAACTATCAGAAATGGTATATATCATTCCAATGTTAAGAAGTTTAACCACTTATTATCTCACAAATTCATTCATGTTAGGATTTAATCTTCTTTGACAATCTAACCTTGTCTTACGGTCAGGATCTATAGGTATTTTATGCATACAAAATTAGGGAATAATACCTTTGATATCAGATATGGTCCAGCCTATGGTAGATTTAAACTTTTTCAAAACATTTAACAATCATTCATATTGATTTACATTAATTTAAAAAGAAATTACGACAGGAAAAGTGGAGTTCTCACCCAGAAATGAATATTTAAGATGAGCTGGGATTTGTTTTCATTAAAGAACAGGTGGTTATACACTAGAAGGATGACTCTTATGCCAAGGAGGTCCATGATCTCCAAAATACCTCTTTTACAGTGTATTGAAAGATGAATTATTTTAAATTTCATGATAGGATTCAGAAATAACAGTGCTACTGTCCAAAGTGGGCAGTACACTGTCCAGTTTTTCCAGATCATATTTTAACAAATTTACCAAAGAAGAGTCATCTAATTGTATTATAAGTTCTCCCCCAAAATCATCAAAGTGTTCAACAAGGTTTGTGTCAACAAAACCACCTTCAAATTCACTAAAAAGTTCCTAAGTTCAGAAATAGAGGACTCTTTACAACAGAAACTGGACTGTTGTCCCGTTCTGGAATATTTTCCAGATTAGGAGTTCGAACAGAATTTTCAACATCTAAAACAGATTCAACAGGATTTTCAACTTCTAAATTATTGATTAAATATGGAATTGATTTTTAGATTCATCAAAATTTTCAAATGAGTTATCATTCTCTAAATACACTACCTTTGAACAGTTTTTAGAAAAAGTTAGTCCTTTAACATTTTTAAACACATTGATCTCTTCTTGTTGTTCTATAATTTGAAAAAATAACTAAAACTTAGATACATGAATTATAGCACAACATATGTCCAAGAAGGGCCTACCCAAAATTATAGGCACCACTTAATCACACTCTATATCTAAAACTAGAATGTCCTAGGTAAGAATAGTTTCCCTACCCCAACTAGCTAATCATCTACCCTACCCACAAGATGAGTGAGCGATCTATCAGCTAACTGTAATATGAATGTGGTGGGTTGAAGTTCACTCAACCTAAACTGTTGAAACAATGAGTTTGGGAGAAGATTAATACTAACACCTAAATCACCCAAACAGTTATGTTGATCAGAATTTCCTTAGGTACAGGGTATGACAAAACTACCTGGGTCTTTTAGTATAGGTGGGATTTTCTTTTGATGTATATCACTTCACTCTTTAGTGAGGCTGTAAGTAGAAAATTCTTCCAGGGTTATTTTGTTTGAAACAATTTTTTTAAGATATTTAAAATAATATGTGTTTCTAATTAAGGCTTGAATGAAAGTAATGGTTACATGAAGTTTTAAAAGGAGACAAAGGAACTGAAGAAGTTCAGCCGTGGTGTTACGTTGAGGATTCAACTTCTCAGGGAAAGGGATGGGTGGGGAAATTTTTTTTAGAACAGTAGGTATATCCCTCACCTCTTCCTAAACCTTTTCTTTTCCATTATTATTTTTAATTTTAGATGAAGTTTCAGCTTGAGTTTTAGGGGAAAAATTCAGATTCAAATCAATTTCACATCTTTTCTGGGAATTTCCAGCATGTGTTCATAGCAGATTTTCATTTTGGGCGTTTTGAGTGTGTTTTTCAACATCATTTTGAGTATTAATCCCACTTATTGTTAAAACATCCATAACATTATCCCTAGGGTTGTGTTCAATGGTACTAGGAAGTCTACCTTTTTACCTAGATGAAAAATCTCTAGCAAGTTGGCCTAACTGTGTTACCATGTTCTGCATTCTAACATAAATTTTCATTTTATCTGACTCATATTGATGTTGATGATTGGAGAACTGAGTCTTGTATATTTCCTCTTGGGAGATGATTTTATTCAATATTAGATCAAGATTAGAATACATTTTATGATCAATCTTTCCTTGTAAATTTGAAGACTCACCCATTTATTGATTATGAAAAGTTGGTATTGGTTGATTAGAATAATTAGGTGTAGTGGTTTGGTTGATTAAGCCATGATCTTTCCAGGACATGTTAGGGTGGTTCCTATAGACTTGGTTGTAGTTATTTTAAAAAGTATCTTCTTTAGGAACCATTCTAGGACCATAGTTAACAAAGTTTGAGTTTTCTTTTTGCTGGGATGGTATTTCAAAATTAGGACATAAGTTTTTAGTATGCCCAAATATACCACATTGGACACACTATTTTCTCAAAGTTTGGTGGGTGTTTTGGTAGAAAAGTTGATTAACAGTTTGTTAAGAATTCTGGTTCATTAAGGATTGAATTTGGTTGGTGATTTCCGCATGTTGAGCCTGAGTTTCATTCATTGAACCAATACTTGGATTAACATATCTATTGACTCATTTACTTTTTGAATTATTATGTTGTGAATTCAGGGAAATATTATTAAAAAAAATTCTATTTTCTTCATCTGTCATATCATTTTAATTACCCCGAGTAGCTTGGTCAACTAGATTCTGTCCAGAGGAGGACAACCCATAACAGAAAGTATCCATGAGAAGGTGTGATGTGAGTTGATGATGGGGATACTGCCTAAGCAGATCACTGAATCTATCCAAATATTCATGAAACGATTCTCCATCCTCTTGATAAAAAATAGTTATCTATGTTATAAGTTCACCTTCAACTCTTTGAGGATAAAATTTCATAATGAAAGATTTATACACTTGATCCCAGTTTTCAAAAATGTTCTCATATAGACGCAAAAAACAATTCCTAGAATTCCATTTAAGGAAAAAGGGAAAAACTATAATTCTAAATTCATTATCTATGAGTCCTAGAAGAGGTAATTGCTGCACAATATTATAGAAATCTCTAATGAAGGCAAGGGAGTCCTCATTAGAAAGTCCATGAAAAGCTGGTAGTAGTGAAATGTATTACTATTTAAGTATATAATTTCTGGCTCTAGGACTTAGTCTAATGGACGATGGGTTACTTGAAACTTGTGGTAGATGGAATTCCCTCATCCTAGGACATTCATTTTCATTTAAGGGTTCTAGTTGATTTGGGTAGTTGTTATTATGAACTCTCTTATCTATGTTCTCTATTTTAGTTGTGTCTTTATTTCTTCTAATTGTAGTGAGATGTTTTTCTATTTCTATGTTCAGTGGATGAAGAATAACTACAGAGTGTCTTGTACTCATGAAAAGTAGATCACCAATTCAAATAGCATAACCATAAAGAAAATTAGTAATAGATAGTACTCAGTAGTGAAACATAATTTTTTTTTAATTTTCAATTTTTCCATTTTTTTTTTCAATTTTTATATATTTGATTTTTTAGTGTTTGTAGGATTAATGGCTCATGCCTTCCCCGGAAACGGTGCCAAAAACATGAACTATACCGTCGTTGAAGTTGGTCAAAGATTAAAATTTCTATTCTTACTAACTACTATTTTTGTGGAAATTAGGGTCGAACCCATCGGGAATGAAATTTTGGCCACTAATTATCTAAAAAAACATTGGAAAACACCGTTCTTGTCAGCAGTAGAGTGATTTTTATATTTTTCACTTCTTATATATTTTTTAATATTTTGTCTATTAAATAATAAATGAAACACTATTTTTTATATTTTTTTGATCTAGACTAGAATGAAACAGAAAACTAATAAAAAAGGATGACCAACTAAAATAGATTGTGTTGATAAAAGAACTATCAGAGTAAACACTCAGGTAAAAATCTCTCTACTACTTGTTTTAAAGGTATTCCAATTCCCTAAAAAGTGGTTCCAAAGTACCACTTTAAATAATATGAGTCACCTCCCTCATAAAGAGTTATGTCACACAAGCCAACCAATTTAAGAGTTTGCCACTCCAAAATTAATCAACTGTGAACTATTTTAGAAATTACCACAAGACAGACTCATCGTAAGACTTTAAGTATTTTGAATCTATTATCTTTTGAAAAAAATGTATTCATAATCAATCTCGCCAATCGATTATAGAGTTTTGATAATATTTTCTTGTGGTAAACGCAAATGGACGAACTCATTGTCGATCTCACCGATCAATACAGAAATAATCAAAATGATTAAGGGAAAAGATAATTAAAAGACAACCAGAGGAAATTCAATTTATCCCTGAACTAGAGACTAAGCTAAAAAACATGAATATTAACATAACAGTAATTGAAGACATGATAAACATAGTGTAATAATTCAAACACATGGGAAGTCAAACTCCCCGAAAGATACTCTGGTCCTACACTCCTTCAACTCCTCAGAGTGATTCCAGAGTCGCCCTTCGAACTCCATATGCTCATGATGAGAGAGAAGCTCTCAAATCCCGAATGGTTCACTCCTCTGAGTGAAGGACTCTACTCTTTAATATTCTACTTTATCTACTTAAGTATCATGTTGTCTTCTATTACTTTTCACCAAACATTCTCCACCGATATTGTGTGTTCTTTTTATATACCATGCACACATGATTTTTTTTCGCGACAAGCACGTCACCCTAATTTTTCCCACATAACTAACTCTGGATGAGTTAGTTGGAAGAACATGGACATGTTATTAACTCTTGAAAAACATGTGTAAAAAATACAAAAAAATCATTAAGATGCTAAGGAAATGAAGAATTATAGTTTAAGAAATCAGTTTATTAAAAAGTCTTTTTAAAAGAATTAATAAACTTTTAAATAATTTTATTAAATAAATTATTTTATTACTATTACAAATAAATAGTAATTATATTTCAATAACTTATAATGAAATGAAATTTAATATTAAATAGTTATTATTTAATCATAAAAGACAAATTATGATAATTTATGTATTATGATTTGATCAAATTTGTTAAAAATAGAGTTATTATTATTATTAATAAAAATAATAATATTTATTAATTATTAATTTTTATGCTAAATTGTTATTAAGTTATTTATAATTAATTAATTAACATTATTAATGTAAATTATAAACATTAATTTTTTTATTATTTTGAAATATAACATTATTAACATTTTAAATTAATTAGTTTAGTTTAACTATAATTTAATTTATAAATTATTAATAATATATAATTTTAGTAACTTGTATTATTAAATAATTATTATATCGTATTATTAAATTATAATTAATAAGTATTTTAAATAATGTATTCTAATTTGATTTTATAAATAACTATTAATTAATTAAATAAAATTTTATTTATGATTAATAATTATGTTTTATTAAATATTTTATATTTATTTACAATTATTACAGTTTATTATTATTTTCAATTTATGTTATTATTTTATTTTTGTTTTAATCCATTATTTTTTTAAAAAAAATTAACTTCTAGCCCCCCCAATCTGCACAACAAGGGTGGTAGGTTTTTGTTTTCTTCTCCAAACAACGCAGTGACGACCTCCTAAGCTCCAGCTCGGCTACCCAGCGGCGCGACGTGACATAGCTTAGTTCATGTTTTTCCACTCAATGGTGGCCTCCTACTAAGTGCATTGTGGTCTTTTCATGTGTGGTGAAACTACTGACAAAAGGTCGGCCTCTCCTTGCTCATCAGTTGCAGTGCAACCTCTTTCAAGCACAACGGAGAACATTAGCGACTTTAGCAAATACTGATGGCGACCAAACAGTGTTTTTATTTCTCCTGAAAAACAGGTGCACGCAACAGTTAGCAATGTTCCTCTTCAATAAGTAGAGAAGATCTGAACTCACGGCTTGGGTTCTTCTTCAAATTCAGAATGTTGTTTCAGATCTGCAAAGAACTGGATTTTGTGAAAATGGTGTTTGGGTTGATTTGGATTTGCGGTGAATGGAAAATGGGATGAAACGGTGGAAGAACAATATAGTGGGTAGAAATAAATTGACATGAAGATCGAATTTGTGTTGAGATAGTGAAACTTTTGGAGAATCAGTGAAGATTGGACGTCTAACGGTGATGTGCAGGGGAGAGCATCGGGACACCGTTAAGTAAATTAGAAATGGAGGTCACTGTTAGAATGGGATGCTCCGGGTCACCATTAGAGAAAAACAAAAGGTCATTGTTAGCTTCATAAAAGGGGACCAACGACATGGGGATCACTGTTAGTTTAAAAGGGTAAGGTTGCCTATAGATAGAAAAATAAGGGTCACCATTAGAAATAAATGGTCACTGATACAGTTAAATAAAACAGTATCAGCATATTAATAAAAAGGGAAACCGACCGAAGGAACACTTAAAGGGTTACCGGTAGAACCAGGAGTCGCTGATAGAATAAAAAAACTAATGGTGACCTTAAAAAAATAGATTAAACTTAAAATTAACACTTAAAGTAAACAATATATAAAAATATATATTAATTAATTAAAAGAATGCTAAGGACCATTAATTAAAATAGTATTATTGTTAAACATAATACTTTAAAATTATAAAAAAGAGTATTAATTGATAGCACTTAAATTAATAACTAGATATTTGATAAACTAAAATGTTATAGGACATAAATTATAACTACTATATTAATTTATTATAGGGTAGCAGCGAATAAAAAAGAAGAGCATCGGTGACCAAATAGGATTCCGATAGCTATTTTCTACCTCACTGTTAGACTAAATTTTTTTTTAATGAATGAATAATAAAACTGAATACAAAAGATTAAATAACTAATGTTTTAAAACTCTTAACTAATTAATTAAACAACTAAATGAACACATAAAATTAAAAGTGAACTATTTTATTTAGTTAAAACTTTAATTAATATCTTATGTAATTAGAAGGACGATTAAACAAATTAATTTATATTTTCAACTTGTTCTAATGAAACTAAATTAAAAGATAAAATATTAAAATAAAGACTATGTTAATTAAATAGAATCACGATGATTAAATAATTTTTTATTAAGAAAATTATTTTATTAAAAAATCAAGAATATTTAAATTTACCAAACTAATTAGGAAGTAATAAAATTAGAAAAGTAAATTAAGAATAAAATTATTATTTTAAAGACTAAAAATACATAATTAATTATAAAAATTGATTAATTAAAAAATTTAATTATAAAAATACAAAAGTGCAATTATTTAGTATAATGTGATTAAATAATTATTTAAATCATTAAAAATCAAATAAAAATATGTGGAAAACTATGAAAAAATAGAGCCACGTCATATAGTAAGAAACAATGTAATACACTAGAAAAGGGGATAAAAAACTCTTGACTTATAAGTGATCACACAAACCACTACTTAAACCAAGTAATTACAATTTACAAGTAATGAAATCATGTGTAAATTTTATCTATTTATTATCAACCCTTGGATAATCACTCTAATCAATGTTAAACATATTAACAATATATTTAGAAAATATTACATATTTTCTGGTAATTAACTCTTATGGGTACAATAATATACTTTTCAATACTGTGAAAACCAGAACACCAATACCGAAATACATCCATCTATTGACTTTAACTTACTCCACCAATGAAAATAAACTCCCTATTATTCATCTAGTTGTAATAATTCCCCATCTTGAACTACACCACCACTACTCAACCCAAACAAAAATATGACCAAACAATACTCTCAAACAAACTTTTCACACCTAAATAATCTATCATTTGAAATAATTTTAAAAGAATATTTCTTCATCCAATTTTTAGGCACTATATCTCCTCCCACATTACCATTATCTTCTAACTTGAATGATGTTTTTAGTATATCTTCCAAATTTTAACTCCCGTAAAACTTCCATAGTTCCACCACATTATATCACAGAATATGCATAACATAGTTATACTTTGTTATAGACCATTCATCAATTATTAGAATGATGAGTTATTAGAAATATTTATTACACTCTAAATTTTACATAAATGTATTTTCCCTAGTATCCTTTTTCCTGCAATGGACCCTTCAACTAGATCATCATTTTTTGGACTTTATTTTTTACAAATACTTTGATTTTGTGGTCAAAATGGTACTACCGATTATAGTCATGATTTTGTGGGAGCAACCTAAGAATATATCTTAAGAGGAGGGAGGAATCAGAATATTTCAATTTAAAATAATTTTTTTTGATGATCTTATTTTATAATTAGTATACTCCATTCTTTTATTTCTATACATATTAAATAAATGAAAAATTAAAGACAATAAATTTTATTTGGTTCTCCCAAACTAATTAATTCTCAAAGGATAATACAATGTAAATGTATTGATGTACTAAAATATAATAAATCACACTGTTTATTACAAGTTTAGAGAAATTAATATTTTCAACTTGGTTTGAAACCTCAAATTTTTAGAAATTTCTTGACTCTTTATCTAATTTTTAGATATACATTCAAATATATGGATAAATTCATCTTCTCAAATTGAAATAAATAATATTACACTTTTATTAGAATGTAAATGATCTCAATATATATCATTTCAATGAAATATATCTTTTTCTTTCTCATTTGGTAAGATATATCAATGAGTATCAGTCCAATTTTTCTTGTTTTATAAAACATTTTATATATTTCAACACTCCTTCTAAAACAACGATTGAAAAGTTTCTTTTTTTCATTTTTTATATTCACCCTTATTTATTTATTAAGGATATGTGATCAGTGGATAATATTCTTTGATGTTTTTTCACCCACATATGATTATTATACTGGTCATTACCCCTTAATGGGTCATAAAAAATATCACAGTAAGTCGATCTTTATTTTATACCAAGCACTTGAAATTCAAAATATATAAAATTATGTAAAATATATAGATATTTCATAAAAAATAGAATTTTTATAAATAACATGACATGTAATTAATAAAATGACACATCCAATTAAATCCATGGAATATTGAAAATATTTTCCTAAAATCATATATGTTTTTGGGTTTGTGAAATCTATATAGAACATTCACTATGGCGTTTTCAATAGAATCATGGTTTACATTCATTTTATTTAAAAATCAATTACCTATAATTGTTCCAATTTTTTATTTCTATTCTCAATCATCCCAAAACACTTTTTTCAAGAAGAAACCTCCTCTAAAACCATGAAAAAATAACATGTCTTGTTTTCAGTTCCATATTAGATAGCCGTAAACTATTCCTTCGAATAACCGCCTCTTTAAAATCATGGCATGTTAATAAAACATATTTATGAATCCATATGAACAATTGTTGTCCTAATAAAACCCTAGAATCCAAACACTATGTGGTCTAAAAATGTATTTGTTATGAAAGATAATTTTTTTTAATTTAATCTAACCAATTTTAAAACATCTATGAACTCACAATGATATTCTTTATTATTACACACTATGGTTTTTGAAATTTCATCCGAATATTATTTACCTTTATCCAAAATTCATACATCTATACCTAATGATTTCCCAATTCATAGATGAGTCGTCTAAAATTATTTTATCCACACTTTTTAATAAATAGAACGTCAAAATACCCTACATGATTTTTTATAACAATGTCACACCTTATTATTTTTTAAAACAAATATCTACCATCATTAAAATAAACATGTTTTAATCTTTTGGTGTAAATATCTGTCATAGAGAGAATATTCCATATATTGTATTAAATTAATCAACAACCACTCACACTAGGACAATATGAGGCATATTATTTTCTAAGAAACAATTGTAAAATTTTATTCGTGGAATTATTAGTTTTCTACCCTAATTCTCCCTCAAATCAACTCCCATTAAGCCTGATAAATCATTTGAACTTCTTCTTTTATATATCTTCATAATATTAATTATCCTTTAGATTTTTCTCCAAATTTGAGAAAATCATGAATTTATTTATCTCTTAATTTACCCCCCCCCATTAAGGAATATCCCCCTTAGTGAATAAATATTGAATCCAATTCACCACTTTACATAAATATCATTATTTTTAGATTTTGTGTGAATTATAAAATTACTGACACCACCTATTGAAATATAAATTCTTGTAGGAAAACCTTTTCATTACAAACTTTTAGATTGACACCACTAAATGATTTTTTTTAAGTTATAAACATTTTGAAACCAAGGTATGAAAATTGTAATTTGGGTTTTCTTAAAACTTGAATGCACAAAACAATTCGGGGAGTGATGTTGTTATATATAAAATCAAGTAGATAGAGGTAGTTTAATTGTAAGAGTCAACTAATCATTCTCAAAAACTCCTCTAATAGTAACTTTATCATAATGTTTGATCTTATTTTGGTGTGTATTCTAATTTAACTATACTATTCTCTAGATTTACATTGATAAAATGTTACTTTATTATAATTTGATTCGTAAACAAATAATGAAATAGATTATTGAAAATATTTACAGCACTTGAGTTATCATATTTAATTCCAATGGGATAAAATAAATCCTGAAAGATTTATTCAAGATATTGTCTCATCTAATGTAATTATTTTTATTATTCATATGTGGTTATATATTTCCCTTCCAATTTGATATGGAAGATATAATATTACATCTTTCTCAAAAAAAAAAAAAAAAACTAAAAGATTATATGTGCTTCTGAAATTTAACTCTTTATTGTCTGTCGAACCTACCCAATTTATATCTATGTGTCCCAAAGTAACTTTCATATTTATTATTTTTTATAATATTATGAATTCTAGTGTTCATTTTTTAAATCATAGTATAAGTTTCCCCAATAGCATGTGTCTATATTTTGGATTACATTGATATTATGTCACTTGAAATAAGAAAACCCCAAGGTTAGGAAATTTTTGTTGCCAAGTTCAATTGACCTCTAACGATGTTCTTATATTATATAGTATTGATTTTTAGGACCCCTTCTCTAATAGCACCCCTACTAAGATGGAATTGAATATAATGAGATTACCCCTAAATCCTACCTTATGTAGTCCATGGGTTGGTGACTAGCACTGAGGGTATATAATCTCAAATGAGAAACATTACAATACTTATATAAATTTTAGGAAAGAGATAAGATGAGATATCAAAAATAAACTCAATACATACATATGTATATCAATACATGAATGTAATATCATGTATAAAATAAAAAAACTAAAATAAAATACTACCACCAGAATATAGGTAGTGATCATGAATTCTTATAGTTCTTGAATAATTCCATGGGTAAATAAGGCTTAACTTGATCTCCAACCAGATCTTGTAGACCAAAATAATAGTCTATAAATGTGGAAAGTGAGGATAAATGTACACCCTAAAGGATTATCCCTACATTCTATCATGAAAAATGTGAAAGATGTATTCTAAAACCCAATCAATAAACGAATATAAACAAATCATTACCTAAGAAGATAAATCTATATCCAATCCTCACTACGACGCACACTCAATGTAACATTTGAAAGTAATAATATCCATATTAAATCATGTGTGTGTGTGTCTATATGATGTTACCCTACTTACACTTCCATGTTGGTTTTTCACTCTCACAGCCCAATGGCTCACATCATATTCTAATCCCTCTTATAATTCATCCAACCCTAACCCGAGTAAGAATATCATTATCATGTGATCATATATCCCACACATATATATCATATTCATTATATATCCCATGTAGTTTGACACAACGTCTACATCTTTGTTATACAAGATGAATTTTTGGAACCAAATAGCTAGTGTATCACATATTATACCTCAAACTATCAGATACCATGCATGTTCACCTTTTTGAAGCCATGGCCACCATGTCTAGATATTTGTATTTATTATAACCTCAAGACAATAAAACCTATCTATAAATGTATATAAATACTGAGAGACATCATAGATTAAGTGATACCATGTGCTATTACTTAAGATATCACATACTGAGTATGACCAAATAACAATACTACAGCTGAATAGAGAACTAAGGAGTGGGGGTAGTCATCAATCCATTCCCTCACCAAATTAGATGTTGGATAAACCACTGATAAAACATTTTTGTGTCAGCTTCCCAATAAAATTGGGTGTTAAATCATTTTAAATGAAAAAATATATGATATATCACACACAATTACACTAAGTTAACCTACCTAGCCTAAAACTGATATGTAACTATCATCTCTCAGGAAACCCAACTACCACTAAGACCTATGATACTAAAGCATATAGAATCACACAATCATAAAGGATCAAAATTATTCAATACCACATTCAAATTTTTAAAATACAAATCATTCATTTAGTAAAATATAATTTCTAATAACCAATTAATAAATTATTAATTATGGTTTAACCATTAATTTTAACTTAATTCAGCATTCTTTATGAATCATATTACACTTTCATATTCAACACATATGCTCTTCATGAATTTATTCAAACCATTTTATGGTTATCTTTAATATATATAAGTCATGTATCATTACTTATATCAATAACACCCCATATTAGGGGATCATTTATTTATCTATTTATCATTCCATAATTTTTGGGTACTCTAGGACTCGTCCTAAACTAATGCATAAAAAAGTTCTTTCTGTTCATAGAACCAACTATAGAAAGAAACTTTTATCCATAAAAATCAATAATATAGAAATCCAAGAATCAAAAGAAACATGAATAATTAAATAAATGAGAAATTACAAGCTCTCAACTCATCTCAACATCCATAGTGTCATCTTTTGAAATATTTTACTCATTATATTTCATCATATAATCATTGGAATTAATTAATTTCCAAAACCCAAGGAAAACTATCCTATTTTTATCAATAATAAAAACAATCCTGGTTCTCAGCAACTCGTATAAAAAATATACCATCCTAGAGAAAGAATATAATAAAAAATTATTTTCAATATGACACAGTCATGGGGAAACTAAGTCCATGAAACCAAGGCATTCAAGCCTTTATCAAACATTAGTGGGTCTGACCTACCCAAATCAATTACCCAAAGAAAACAATAAATTAATTAACTAATTGAATTAACAGGTTCATTATGCATATCTTCAAAAGCGGATTGATTCCTATAATCATTATTTATCTGTAGATAAGAATAGACCATAAATATATTTTTTTAACTAATTAAATATTTAATCAATTTTAAAAAAGAGCGATAATAAATTTACATCACTATTTTGTAATAATTACATAAATTTTCATTTATATTATTTATCAAATTGATAGTATATAAATCATTCTTAAAAATAGCCACAAAAAATAGATAGCACAATATCTAGTAAATCAAGATGTAATATCAATAAAACATAAATTGAAAGAGATCACATATCATAATTTCTTTTTATTAAATATTAATTATGTGAAAAACTATTGTTATCAATTTATGTAATTTTATGAACATAAAATCTATATATTATTACTTCATCTCTACATTGTTTACCCATTAGCATATTATAATACAAGAATGTAAGAGAAGAAAAATTAACCTTCTATACTAACTGGAAAAATATCAAGAAAATAACTCAACAAAAGCGTTCTATAACCCCCATCTTATTTCATGGATTATTATATTATCAAACAATATTTAATCTATTTTATGTGATAATTAATCTTCTTCCTCAATTAATTTATTGTTTATGAAATTATAATATTCATTTCATGTGATAATGATTAATGTTTCATTCCTATAATGTCAACATTATTACCTTGTTAAGGTCAAACCTATCTATCTATGCAATAAAGATTCAATCATGGATAATCAACACTTCCAATAAAATAAAACCAAGTTATTAATTAATCCCCTAACTTATAAGAAGATTCTATGATTTGTTACAAAAAAATATAGATAAATAGAGAGAGGCAATAATCACGGGCCAGTAAATAATAGAAAGGAATCGAATGATTAATAGATGGAACATTGAATATTAATTGTGGTTTTTTGATCCCCTAACATAGGTAGAAATTAAAAATCTTGTATGATAATTTAACTCTAAATTTTTATTCATATATAGCTGATTTACCCATCACTTCAAAACAGCTCAACCAGAAATTACATTTCAATCTCATATTAATTTTGTATAGATTTTATTTCTCTCAAACCTCACATTGTAATGCTTATAAAATCAATGAATGATTTATTGGAGTCAATATTTGATTCATATCTTAACAGATATTAATTATAATGATTTTGCATTCAATATTTTATTTTATATCCATTAAATATATTGAATTGGATATTCTGGGAGAAAAAAGATATTTCTACACATAAAACGCTACTGCTATGTAGCTCAAATTATACCCATATATGATAACCAAACATAACTCCACATAGATTTAACCTAACATGAATAGAAACCTCCTTACATGATACCTTGATACAATATCTACCTTTTTGTAATGAAGGAAATAGTGGGTTCACCTTTACATAGGTAGCAACCTTCACAAAACTCAAATCAAAACCCCTTACCCTTATGAAAAACTTGAATTGTCCACATGTAGTTGGAAAAAAATAACATACCCTTACGTGAGGGGGAAACATAATTTTTTATGAGACTGATACCTTAATATAACTTATAATAAAATTATCTTACCTTTACATATCTAGTTTTAAATGTAGATTACCCTCACAAATCTCACGTTTACCTTCACATAATGAGGTAATATTACATAAGGGTAAGAATAATATTTGAAATAATTAAATTTAAATTAAATATACATATAAATAATAAATAATTAAATTTATTAATATTTCCAAAAATATATATTTAATTTTGACATAATTTAACTACATTATATTTTCATTAATAAATTATAAAACAATTTTAAAACAACATTTAAAAACTTAAAACAACTCTGAATCCACCGAACACCCTAGAATGATAATTGTTGGTACAGGAAAACACATCCAAAATAATTTTAAGATGATTCCATAAATGATACAGGATCATAGCTCATTTCACAGGCATCGATTTGACTGGTCATGGATATTTAACGGAGTTATGGGTCAGAAGATTTGGTTGTTTGAAGTCAGACAACTAAAAATGGCCATCCAGGATGATCTGGGGAAAAATTATGGATTTGAACAAGAAAATGGAATGTTGCATGAAAAATGGAGTTGGTACAAAAGAAGATGTTTTTCACGCAAAAATAGAATTTTACACGAACCTTTGTTCAAGGTTTTGCCTATAAATACAAGTGAACACCCTTCTACCAAGGGGCCCCCAAAGGTCGGTCACTGATCAGATGTGCGTAAGTCCACTTCTTCCATGACCTTGTGAAAAACCCACCATCTTCCATGAAAAACATCACTTTTGCAAGAAAATGTTCCTATGCACTGAATATTACGTGAAAAACATCAAACATGGCATGAGGAAGTGTCGTTGTGCCCAAATATTTACGCAATCCTTCCATATTCTGTGCAACACTTCTAATCGTGAGAGAAGGACTTCAATATTTGTCAACAACAGTGCCACAGTTCCCAATATTGCATGCACCTGTGCTGCATAGTGAAATATTGCACGTAATCCATCTTGTATGTTGCGCATCTTATGCACAACAGTATCAATCCCTGTGCCTGCTGGTCTATACTACAACGCCCCCGCCCTCGCACCCCGGCTCGAGATCACTGTCGAGCTACAGTCCCGACCCTCTTGGCAGGTCCCTTCACTTTCATCACTGACCCCATGCAAAATGGAGAGTTGCACCGCGAACTTTTCAGGCTGGGACATCGGCATTTTCCATAGCGCCCTTATGCACACCCACCTTCCACCTATGGAGTGCCATGATTTGAGATACTCCTCTTCAACTCATGAAACCCCTTGAGTTGACATATTCCTCTTGGTCCCTTTCCTATGGTGCGAGTTTAGAATGTCATCATCAATTCCCTGAGTACCATGACATGAACCATTCCTCAAATAACTCATCGAAACCCTATCACCTGACTCTTATGATAGGTTTTACAAGAAAGGTATGCTCATGTGTAATTCACAACATTTTCAATTTCTAGGCACCTTATGTCTAATAGTATTCTCTCTATATGACTATAAACTATAGTACACCCTATGTGGAAAACATCGGATACCTCTTGCTCTAACCAATATATGCCTTATGCGCCAAGCATAATATGTCAATAGTCCTCTCTATATGACTATAAACATTAGTACACCCTATATGAAAAATATAAGATGCCACTTGTTCTAAACAATAGATTCCCTATGAACCAAGCATAAGATGCCGACCGACCTCTCTACAAGACTATAAACTATAGTATGCCCTATCATTCAATAATAGGATGACTCTTGTTCCAAATAAGAGATGGATTATGTGACATTATTAAGATACCTCATTCAATGATTATAGTGGAATAATTTTAAGCGTGTTAGAATCCATGCAAACATTCCCTCAATCCACCTCATGCATTTCGTGTCCTTCATTCAGATCTCCATCCTCTTTCATGTCTGAAAAGACCCCTAACGACCTGGTCCCATGCCACCTCGGCTCACCTACCATCCTAGGCCAACACCCTAGAAAACATTGGAGGACACATCGTGTTTGGACCTGTGTTTTGAATATGGTCAAAATATTTCCCTCATTTGTTTCCATCTATGGATAAGACGATGTGGATGATGTGATTTGAATAAGGTCAGCAGTCGTCTCCCTTTGTCATCCCACCCCCATTGTTATCCGAATGTTGGCCATGTGATTCAAACGTCCCATCTCACTTTGTTAGAACTAATTCCAACTCCCTTGGCATTATCCCACTTGTACACTAGCATATAGGTGTAGGCCTCAATTATATGCCTCAACCTACTAGTGAGTTGGGATGCCCTCATGGCCAAACATGAGGAAGACAATACGGGCATTTTCCATGCATAAGACCTATCCGCCATTATCACTCCATAGCGTCACCCAGGTAGCTTCCATGCATATGCATCATCCACCATTATTTCTCCTTATAGTAACATTGGTAGTTTCAATGCATAATCCACACCTACCCTTTCCACTCTATAGCTAAACCCGGGAAACATTCATTCATAAGCCCCATTAAATATTACCTCTCCTTAGCGGCGCACGAGCTACTTCCATGCATAAGCCCCATTCTCAATTATTGTTCCTTAGCGGCACTTGGGATAATTCCATGCATAAGTATTTTCCACTATTGATTCTCCATAGCAGCAGCATGGGCTACGTCTCTGTGCAATCCTCATTCACCACCCTTCATGGCCGCACCATTTCACCCTGATCTTTAGGTCTGTTGTTGCCTATTGTTTCTCACACTGAGCATGAATCACATTGGCTTAGAGAAAATAGTGACCATGACATCCTCTCTGGGTCACCTTATCATGTAATACCCAACCCCCACAATGAACTTCATAGAATTTTATCCTTTCACTTTTCCAAGAAAGCTACGTAGGAAACCTCCCTAAGGTTCAAGCCCATTATCAATTGGTTACAACCTCTTCACATCGGTTCACCTTTATCCCGCATGACGCAAAAATGTATCCCCCATTCTGATCTACATGGAATTTTATCCTTACCCCTTCGAGTAAAGGTACGTAGGAAGCCTCCTTGAGGTTCATGGCCAACAACCATCAATCCCGACCACTACACATCGGTTCACCTTCGTCCTGCATGACATTAAATTCTACTCCCCTTCATCATCCCACATGGTGTTAGACTGTATATATTCGAACTATGTGGGTATCGATCCTTATATCCTAGACATGGTATTTCAGAAGCCTCCCTGAGGTTCAACCCCAAGCACAGGTAAACCTCAGTGTCCCCTCTATGGGACCCACGTCCCTGGTACTCCCCTATGGTGTCAGACCAATTCTAGGGATGCAAACCACACATAATCCATATCATCTCTTCATGTCACTGTCCTCCATGTACACCCTGATATCATGTCTCGCCTCAAAGTACATTGGTTTTGATCCCTATCTCATAGATAGGGTACATAGAAAGCCTTCATTCCATTCATCCCCAACCAACAGTAAGCTATTGTTGTCCCCAACCATCAGTTTGTCATTGTAGTCCCGTACCAACGGTATGTCATTGTAGTCCCCAACCAACGATAAGTCATTGTAGTGCCCAACCAACAGTAATTCATTATATTCTGCAATCAATAGAAAGCTATTTTAGTCCCCAACCAATAGTAATACGTTGTAGTCTCCAACTGACGGTAATCCATTTTCGTCCCCTTCATTGGGACCCACATATATTGTTCACCCCCTAGGGTGTTAGACCAATTCTCGGGCTACTAAGCACATTTAAGCCCCATTATGTAGTCAGGTCGTTGTCCTCTATAAACACACTTATTCTATGCCCCCATCATGGGATACATGGACTTCGATTCCATGCCACAAGGATACGTAGGAATCCTCACTGAGGTTCAAGAACATCATCCATGTCTCATCCTTGTCTCCCCCTTGAGTCTTTGTGTTTTCGGAAGGTCATGTACCAACCCAGAGGTTATACTTCCTTTGGGTCCCATCCATGCGTCCATTCTCACAGGCCACCTCCTTAGGTGCTTCATCACCCAACCGAACTATATAGACATTGATTCCCCGCAACCAGGATACGTAGGAAGCCTCTCTGAGGTTCAGGCCCAACATCACTGCCATCTTCATGTCAGTCACATCTCACTACTCTCAGTAAATTCATTCAACCATCCATCATTGCCATTTCTTAGCGTCACTTGGGAAACTAACCATGTGTAATCCCCAACATTTCTCTGGGTTATTGTCATTTTTGTACACCCCGATTCATCACCCCCTCGATCTACGTGGATTTTGATCCCTGTCATCTATAAAGGTTATGTAGGAAAACTCCATGTGGTTCAATCTCATATAATGGTAAACCTTGGTGTCCCCCTTTTTAGGGTTCAAATTCCCTGATCCAGCCTTAGTGGTGTCTAGATCAGCCTTCATGATTTGATATCTTCCATTTATGGGACACACCACCCTAGGTCCTCTATTATAGGGTGTTCTGATCCATCGACCTGGTAAACACTCCTGGTTCGCCCTCCTAGGGATTTACCAATCTGATCTACCTCCATGGGGAATTTTAATCACTCTCTTTCCATCCTCGCGGGATGTTAAACATGCAAAATACCCCATGTTGAACATGGGAAGTTGGGGAAAACATCAGAGACATGCCTTTGGCATAAGATACCCTATGACTGATGTGGGATGCCTTAGGTTATGCACCCTTGAGAAGCCCTCTTATGAGGAAGAATAGAGGTTCCCCAATGTTCACTCACACATAGATTCCCCGACATTCCTAATGTTATCATCTACGCTGAATGAAAGTTGATACCCTGTCAAGACCCTTGGAATGTACAGACACAAGTAGCATAATTAACTGGTGTCTACAAAGATATTGCACCAGGAATGATATTCACAAACAATGACTCAAATATATTAGGTAGACCTGGAATAGGAGACAAATTCTGAGGAGGAATCCACAGAATGGGGGACTGACATCCCATCATCCCATTTCAATCAAGTAGCAGACATCTCTGAATATGCAACAAATGTCGCCCGCCTTTGGAAGCAGGAAATACATGGAAACGATCAATGTGTTCTCCATAGAAGGATGCACGCCCCGGAAAAATCAGTGAAAAAAATAATGTAAAGACACATGGAAGATATATGAATTTAAATATCATACCTATCAAACATTTATTATCACCTATAATTTTAATTAAACATGGAAAAGAATGATAAATGTGCGAAAACAACCTCCTAATGAGATACCTCTCAGAAAACTGCTATATCTAAAACATAGCCATCACATTATATGTAAAGATCATAGAGAAATGAAACATCAATATCCAAAACCTAACATCTAAGTGGAATACATCTCAAACTCGTATAAATCCATCCACAAGCACCACATCAAGGAAGATAAATGATCTCATAATCTGGTTCAAAAATGATCATACATTAATAAATAATCTCAAATAATATTGAACATTGAACAAGTTGAAGTATTGAGATTGCATAAATGACTGTCACTCCCAAGTATTATTCTCCACGTCACCTTGAATATAAATGACACAAACCAAGGGATTATCATGCATGTGTAACACCCTCTCATGATGGTCCGAAATCTTAATAGGATTCTCCTTGAAGGACACATCATCTTTAACTTCCACATTTCCCCAATCAATGATATGAAAATCATTATGAATATATCAGTTAAGGTATGAATCATGAAAGATGTCATCTTTGTCCATCATGATTTAAAATGCTCATTATCATCCTTCTTGACGTTATACTATTCAAATTCATCCACCATGATATTAAACCGCTCATTATCTTTCTATATTGTGTAAAATTATTCATCTTCATCCCACATGATGTTTAAATACATTATCCTCCTGCATGATGTTAAATAGTTCATCTTTGTCTTCCATGATGTTAAAGTACTCATTATCGGCTTGCATGACATTAAATTGTTCATCTTTGTCCCGTATGATGTAAAACTACATTATCATCCTGCATGATGTAAAATTGTTCATCTTAATCCACCATGACGTCAAAGTGTTCATTATCATCCTGCATGATGTTAAATTGTTCATCATTTCCCCACATGACATTAAACTACATTATCATCCTGCATGACGTTAAACTGTTCATCTTAGTCTTGTATAGAGGTAAACTACATTATCATCCTTCAATATGTTAAACTATTCATCTTCATCCCGTATGACGGTAAACTAGTCATTATCATACTGCATGACTTTAAACTGCTCATCATTATCTAGGATGATGTTAAACTATATTATCTTCCCACATTACGTTAAACTGTATCTAGTCCTAATGACCATAAACTGTGACATCTTTACCACATGACGTTAAAATACATGATTCCTCTGAGCTGAAGGATGTAAAAGTACTCAGCACCTGTCCCACATGAAATTAAACTGTATGTCATCTCGCATGACATAAAACTATATCTGGTCATGCATGACCTTAAATTGTTCATTATTTGTCGCATGATATTAAAATGTGCGATCCATCCAGGCTGAAGGACTTAAAAATACCCAGCACTCGTCCCCATGATGATAAACTGCGAAATGGTCTGAGCTCTATGACCTTAAACAAAGATCTCCCTATATCTTCTTCCTACATGATGATAAACAACAAAACATCTCAAGAACTACATATGTCTTGATGCACATCCTCATGGGATATGTAGGAAAGGTCAAAATCTTTTTCTTATAGTATAAACCTCAAATCTTTCTCGTTAAATACCCATGGGTGTAGTTCTATTATAGGACCGCACACAGGGAATTGCAGACTTCCTTGGCCCCACTTAGGTCATTTTTTCAATAATCGCACCATGTTCCCCTCCCATTTTTCTATTCTCCCACATCCTCATCGCACGATGTTAAACTACCGGGCCCTTTATAGAAAATGTGTATAATAACTCAGATTTTCATTTTAGGTATGTTTTCATTTTTATGGCGTTTTTTAGGAAATGTGGTGTTTCTGGAAATTTTTTGAGTACACATCGTGTACTCAGTTTCCGCACGTAGTCGTGTTCCAGCCGTGTACTGGCTAAGCACACAGCCGTGTGTGGTGACCTAGAGGCCACCTAAAGTGGGTCCTGGTAAGGGCAAGTACATTCCTTGTACTTTCTTTTCTTTCATTAAACAGACAGGGGTCATGTCTAATCAACAAGAAATGACTTCTTCTTCGGCCGACATTTTTGAGAGCATCCATACAGTGTGAATCATCACCGAGCCCCCGATCGACCATTCGTTCTCTGAATGGAAAACCATAGGTTGCATCAGAATCACATCAGTGAGTTCTCTCTTCTCCAATAACACCATCCCTTGATTTATCCCCTCTCATGAGATATCGTTGGTAGAAATTTTTAGAGGTTTTTGTAGATCTATGGAATTATACGGTGATTCAAGTATTAATATTAATGTATATCGATCTCACAATGCTGAGTTTGGTGGTTTGTGCCTTTCTGTAGATAGTCTTCGAGTTATATGTGCAAATGTTCTTAATACTCTTGAGCGGGGTATTGAGTGTTTACGAATTAAACCTTGTTATTTCCTGTTATGCTTCATGTGATTGAGCTGAGATCAATTGAATTTGAATAGGGTTAATTTCTCTGATTTGGATGTTTTTCCCATGTATTCATGTTTATAAATATTGCTCTAGATTTTTCTATTAGGCTGCTGATTTTATTTCCATGCCTAGTATTGTATGATGGAGTGATTTGTTATCTGAAATGGTATGATATGCTTTAGACTATTTAGACAAGTTGTTCATGGGGTTTACTTTGGCTATTGTATATTGTTGTGATCGATTGAATTACACAAGGATATGAGAACATAGTGTAGTAGACCATAGGAATAATGGATGCTGTGGGGTTCTCCAGAGTGTCTATTTAATTATTTACGATGCAAGACCATAGGGGGAATGTATTTAAATGGTTCCTCAGTGTGTCTGTAGTTCCTCGATGTGGGCCAAAGGGGGGAATTTGACTTTGATTGCTTCCCAAGAGTGCGTTTTAGTAATAGATAAGAGACTATTGGGGGAATTGATGGTGAGTGCTTCCTCAGAGAGTTTGTGCTCAAGCTGAACTAGAGGGGTTAGACTGTGTGTACTTCCCTGAAGGTTTCTTGTGTTTTTTGGTAGAACCAAAGGGGTTAGGATGCGAGTACCTCCCATAGGGTTAATTTCTTTGATTAGATGCTTACTTGATATATGAAATTGAATACATTCTATATTATAATTTTTTAGCTTTGAGTACTTCCTTGTTTACTGCTTCTTTTTTCTTATTGCCTGCCATATATATTCACTGACTATTAGGAATAGATCTTTTGGTGGTTGCCTACTGGGATGTGTCTCACACCCTGTCTGGGTCATATTTTGGGATCAAACAAATTATATTGTTGTGGGTCTAGATAAGGGCAAATGCCTTTCTACTTCAGGTACATGACTACAAAGAGCTGGAGAGAATAGAACCAAGATGAGGCTTGTGATGTTGTTGTAGTTTATTTGTTTTCTTTTGTACTTTGGTTATTTCTATATTCCAACATTGTGACATATTTGGATGCTTTCCTAGACATATGTGTCATGTATAATTTATATATATGTTCTCCATTTGTTTATTAATTCAGTCTCATGTTGTTTACTATTGTTTGGTATTATTACTACTTCCTCTATTCTTATCTGTTTTTCTTCCACTGTGTTACTCTTCCAATGATGGAATAGTTTCCCCACTATCAATCCAAAATCCCTCGCTGCTAGTTGGCAGCCTCTAGCATTCAAGGACATGTGCTTGAGGCTTTTTCACCAACCGGGTACAGGGCGCCTCTAGGTGGCTTCCGAAACCCGGATGTTACAAAGTGGTATCATTGGAATTCTTTTCCTCTTGACTTATTATTGAAATCCTATATCTAGGGATAAGACGGAATAGGTACTTCGTAAAAGGTTCGGCCTGGGTGTAGCTAACTCGTTTACAGGAAAAATCTAATCTACCAGGTATATTGTGATTCTTCTGGTTTTTCTATTTTATAGTCGATTGATTTCACTATTGGGTGATTCACATGCTTTGTGTTTTTATCGTTGATGTTATTGATGTTCTATTTTTGTTGCAACCTAAGGAGATGACGGTATTCCATTTTATGCATCGTATAGGAACTTGCTAGAAATCACATGTCATGCATTATTTCCATGTCATTTAGGGTGCATTAGGGATTGCATGTAACTGTGATAGAGGTTTTGTAAGATATGGATGTTGTTGTGATAGATGCCAAGATAGAATAACTTCATTTTATAGGGGTATTGGATTGTGTAAGTTTTTGTTTGAATGAACGCCAAACTTTGGTTATTGAGGTGTTGTGGGAGATCATGGACTAGAATTTGGTAGATCATTGCCTTGGTTTCCTTGTATATTACATGTATATGATGCCATGCTTTGGTTTGCGAGGAGAATAGGCCCTCACAGATCAGAATTTGGCACTTGAATGTTCTTTTCTATGTTTTTTGGGCTTTAGGAGTAGTTTTTGATGCTTATTTTCTAAAAAAACCCAGAATAAATGGTGTGTAATGATAAATACACATTGTGTGTCCTACTGTTCGGGAAGGAACTGTATTTCTTAAGTAAATGTTATGTACTGTATGTACACACTGTGTAGTCTCTAACCGTGTCATTGACTGTGTTGGAAGAGACATGAGGTTGTGAAAATCTTGCTTGAACACACCGTGTATAGTATGTACACATCGTGTTGTGGAGACCATGTGTGCACCAATGTGACTAACGACACGGATAGGTGAAATCATATGAGATACACGTCGTGTCAAGATCAAACATGCTATGTAATCTTGTTATAGGAGAACCATGTGGGTTGGTCATGTAGAAGAAATCAAGAAGGGTAAGAGGATTCAAGTACACGCCATTTGTTTGGACAACATGATGTGTGATTATTGTGTTACAAGACCAGTTTTGGCAGGATTACACGACCTTCTGAAAGATTAAGGCAACACATCGTGTAGGAATTATACATGCCATGTATCCATGTTTTGAAAAACAAGAATGCTTTCTTTATCCTGTTCCCTTCATACACGTCTTGTTTTCAGTCCCTGTTAATCTGGATCAAAGGTGTGCACATGACCTTGTAGAGTCGTGCCCCTGAGACGACCTCCAGTTGTACGCCAGTTATATGGCAGTGATCAGACACCAGATATAGCTGATCAGGGACTACTAGCAGATGCTCAAGTTGTGCCCGTCTTCACACCAATTGTCATTCTTGACACAGGTGCTGATGCTCAGTTTTAAGAGGGCTTCATGAGGTTCATGCAGACCTTTCGGGGAGTACCACATCCTGCCCCATCTATGGAAGAGTTGACGCAGGTCTTTTAGCAGCAGCATCCTCCCACATTCATATGGGAAGGAAGACCTCATGCAGCAGAGTCGTGGATAGAATCCATGCTATCTATCTTTGAGCATCTGGAGATGCCTCCAGAGAGGCGGGTGAATCTTGCTACATATATGCTATGGGATTCCGCCAAGAGATGGTGGGATGTGATCTCACAGGTGGGATGCAAGCAGTTCATGTATTGGGATGAGTTATAGCATGCCTTATAAGACTACTTCTACCCAGAGAATTTGAGGGTCGATCAAGCCTGAGAGTTCATGAGTTTGGAGTCGGGTACTCTTTCTGTCATGGAGTATTCTTCTCGGTTTACAGAGCTTCAACGCTTCATGCCCATCCCAGGAGGTGATGAGTTATTCTTGGCAAGGTTGTATGAGGATGGTCATAGGCACCACATCCGATCTAAGGTGAAAATCTTCAGGTTGACTTCCATCACCTCTATAGTCAACCAGGAACTGATTAAGGAGAACAAACTAAAGTATTATGGAGTTCTGAGGTAGGGCGATGCGACATTTGGAGTTAGTATCCCTCTTACTGACAACAGGAAGCATCGAAGAGAGTATACGCGTGGAGATCCAAGAACGAGAGAGACTTCTTTTGGTAGCCAGGTGGAATGATACTAGTGCGGGAAAAGCAAGAATATGAGGCCACATTACCCGAGAGACCCAGTGAAGTTCCGATCATGCGGCAAGATGGGTTATCTTTATCTCTTATGTATGATCTTCTCACCAGCAACTGGTGACATGGGTTCTTCTATGATTCATCGTTTTGGAGCAGCAACACCAGTTTCTCACTTGTATGTGAACTGTATTTTTTCTGGCCGTTCAGGTAGAGGTGGAGTTTGCAGCCATGGTAGTCAATCACCAAGGTTTCAGCGATAGCAGGGTGGATCAGCTCAGGGTGGTCAGGCATGGTCACAGGGTCGCGGTGTAGGTCTTATTTTTGCAGTGGAGTAGACCCATCAAGAGAAGGATCCCGGACCCTCTTCAGTTACAGGTACGATCCTAGTTGCCTTAGTTTTAGCTTCTGCACTTTTCGATACATTGTCTTCCCATAGAATTATATATGTTGTTGTTGTGGAGAGCCTTGGTCTATGTATCTTTTCTTCTGTTGATATCTTGACGCTATAAACTCCATTGGGGACAAGAATGGATAATGTACGTTAGTGAAAGGAGTTCCCCCTTGAGGTTGGTGGGTGTCACTTCTTATGGGACCTCTATTTCTTAGAGATGACAGGCTATAACTTCTTTTTCAAAATGGACTGGTCAGTTCCCTTCCTGTCTATTGTCGATTTCTATCAACGTAGGGTGAGTTTCACATCCCCAGAGGGTGGATCGTTTCTTCATAAGGGTGAATTGGATATCTAGTAATGCAGAGCTGGACCCAAGCATCATGGGTTATGAGGAGTTACATCCCAGCTTTCTAGTCTATATCTGGATGACTAGGGGACTTCACAGATGGACTTTCCTCTAGTGGTGGATCGTTTCAGGGATGTCTTTCTAGATGACTTTTCAGGATTACCTATGGAGTGAAAGGGGTACATTTCTATTGAACTTGTTCCAGGAGTGGCACAGATGTCCATTCCTCCTTATAGGATGGATACAATAGAGTTAAAGTAGCTCAAGAAGCAGTTGGAGGAGTTACAGGCAAAGGGTTTCATCTGACCCAGTACTTCTCCTTGGGGTTCACCTATCCTGTTTGCGAAGAAGGCGGATGGTACCCTATAACTTTTTATGTATTATCAAAAGTTGAATTAGTTGACGGTCAAGAACCTATATCCCTTTACAAGGATTAATGATCTCTTTGTTCATCTTTGAGGAGCCTGGATGTTCTTGAAGATTGACTTGAAATCCGGTCACCATCAGTTGCGCATTGGACCATCTGATAAACCTCTTACAACCTTAAAAAGTAGGTATGGTCTATAAATATATGTGGTTATTCCGTTCGGTCTCACGAACGTGCCTTCTGTATTCATGGAACTGATGAACCAAGTGTTCCAACAATACTTGGATTCTATCGTGGTAGTCTTTGTGGACGATATCTTGGTGTACTCTCACACTCGTCATGACTATGCTACCCATATTTAGATAGTTCTGAGTACACTGAGATAATATCAGTAATATGATAAGATCTCAAAATGCCACTTTTGGATTGTTTAGATTCACTTCTTGGGTCATGTTATCTCAATGATAGGAATATCAGTTGACCTAGACAAAGTTAGATCAATAGTTTCATGGGAGAAGCTGAATAATTTCTTTGAGGTACAAAGTTTTCATTGGTGGCTGGATACTACGAATGTTTCATACAAGACATTTCATGCTTAGCAGCGCCACTAACGGGCCTGACTAAGAAGGGTACAATATTCATGTGGTCAGATTCTTGTGAGTCAGCCTTTCTGGAGCTAAAAGGGAAGTTGATTCAGCACCGATACTAGTATCTCCAGAACATGGAAAGATATATACTATGTACTGTGATGCATCGGGTATTGGGGTAGGAGTTGTGATTATGTAGGGGTAAGGAGACGTTACGTACGGGTCTTGGCAGTTGAGGCCACATGGGAGAAATTACCTGATGCATGATCTTGAGTTGATGGAAGTTTTTCATGCTCTACGTTGTTGGAGACATTATCTTCCGGAGAGAATTTTGTGGTTTTCACCAACCAAAAATGTGTCAAGTATATCTTCACTCAGTGCGACCTGAATTTGAGACAATGACGATGGGTCGAGTAACTTCAGTCCTTTGACTTTGAGCATTATTGCATGCCTTGGAAAGGAAATGCAGTGGCTGATGTGTTGATCATGAGGACTCAGATACAAGCAGTTGAAGAGGCCCACAGTGAGTGGTAGCTTATGGCTTTGTTCTCTGAGATGCATTTGGAGGTGCACGACAGATAGGGGAAGACATTTCAATCTTCTGTAGTTGTTACCTCTACTCTTCTTGATTGAGTTCGATTGAGGAAGCTATCAGATTACAAATTCCTAGTCCTATGGGAGAGTATGTCAGGAGAGGAACCTATTATGGGATGTACCATAGGTGAGGATTAGATCTTGCGTTTTCATGGGTGTATATGGGTGTCAGCAGACATACGCGAGGAGCTGATGCAGGATGTTCATTCCTCAGTTTGGGCAATTAATCCACGTGTCACCAAGATTTATCATGATCTACTCCGTCAGTATTGGTGTCCAGGTATGAAGAGAAATGTTTTAGGTTTCATCATGAGGTGTTCCAGCAGTTAGTGGGTGAAGGCGGAGCATCGACGACCAGTAGGAATTTTGCAGCAGTTACCCATTCCCGAGTGGAAGTGGAATGATGTTGTGATAGATTGTGTGACCAGTTTTCCGATGTCACATCAAGGGAATGATGCAGTGTGGGTTTTCATTGACAAACACACGAAGGTTTCTCACTTCTTTCCGATTAAGGAGACCTTCAGTGTTGATAACCATGGAATTTTGTACATCTGAGAGATTGTACATTTACTAAGAGTTTCACACTCCATTGATTATGACAGGGATGAGCGTTATAATTCTATGGTCTGGCAAGGGCTACTGAAGGCTTTGTGTACATAGTTAATTTTGAGTACAGCTTACTATCCCCAGATAGATGGCTAGTCCGAGCATACAATTCAGGGGCTTGAGGAGATGCTTCGATCATGCATCCTGGATTTTGGAGGATCATGGGAAAATTAGATACCTCTTGTGGAGTTTTCCTACAATAATAGTCTTCAAGAAACTATTCAGATGCATCCTTATGAGGCTTTGTACGGTAGAACATTCCGATCGCCCTTATGTTGGCTGGAAGCAGGAGAGGCAGCTATGTTGGGACCTCTTCTTGTCCAGGAGACCATAGAGAAGATTGAGTTGATTCGGAAGAGGATGGATATGGAAGAGTCTCGACAGAAATCTTATACTGATCAATGGAGATGACCTCTGGAGATTGAGGTCGGATATGAGGGTTTTCTAGGTGTCACACTGAGGTTGGGACACATGAGGATTAGGAGACAACTTAAGCTTTCACCGAGGTATGTTGGGCCGTATGATATTTTTAGAGAGGATTGGGCCGGTTTCCTCTTGGTTGTAGTTACCTCAAAGGTACCGGGCTATGCCCAATGTCATTCACATTTCTCAGGTTTTGCATTACTTATCATACCCGTCTCATCTTTTCCAACCAAAGGAGGTTGATTTAGAGGTGGATGCCTCATTTAAGGAGCATCCTATTCGGGTTGTTGATCATAGTGCGAAGTTTCTCTGTGGCCGGATTGTTCCTATGGAACGAGTGCTATGGAAGCAACAACGAGTACAAGATGAGACTTGGGAGAGGGAGGTCGACGTATAATCGTAGTGGCCAGAGCTTTTCAAGGATTCTTCTTCTACACCACTATGCTAGAGAAATTTGAGAACGAATTTCTTTTAGGGGGAAGTATGTAAGAACTCCAATCTTATTTTCAGGTATGTTTTCCTTTTTTCTGTTTTTTTAGGAAAAGAAGAGTTTTTGAAAATTTCTTAGGTACACGCCATGTACTCAGTTTCTGTATGTAGTCATGTGCTGGTCATGTAATGGCCGAGCACACAGCCGTGTGTGTTGACCTAGAGGCTGCCTAAAGCTGTGCCTGGTAAGGGAACGTACTTGTCGTGTACTTTATTTTTTTCATTAAATGGACCAGGGTCACGTCTAATCGACAGAAATGTCGTCTTCTTCGGCTGACGTGTCCGAGAGTGTCTGTACAGTGAAAATTTTCATCAAGCCCCTAATCGAGCATCCGTTCTCCAAATCAAACTCCGTTGGTTGCATTGGAATTGCATCAGTTAGTTCTCTCTTCTCCTAGAACACCATCCATTGATTTATCTTCTCTTGTGAGATATCATTGGTTGAACGTTTTAGACATTTTTTTTGATCTACAAATTTTTAAGGAGATTCAAGGCCTGAGATTCAAGTATATCGATCTCACAACACCGAGTTAGGTGTTTTGTTCCTTTCGGTATATTTTCATTTAGTTATGTGTGCAAAAGTTCCCAATACCCTTGAACGGGGTATTGCGTGTTTACAGTTTAAGCACTATTATTGTCTACTACTCTTTATATGCTTGAGTAGAGGTCAATTGAATGTGAATAGGGTTAATTTATTTTCTATGGATTTTTTTACCATGTATTCTTATTTTGACCATTTGGTCTAGCTTTTCCTGTTAGGATACTGCATTGCTTTCCATGCCTAGTATTGTAGGATGGAGTGATTTTATATCTTACATGCTATGATATAGTGTTGACTGTTTAGCCAGGTAGTTCTTAATGTTTACATTGGCTGCCGTATATTTTTGTGCTCGATTCTCTTACACAGGGTCATGAGAACCTGATGTAGTAGACCATAGAGATAATGGACATTGAGGGCTTCTCCAGAGTGTCTGTTTAATTCTTTACGGTGCGAGACCATATGGGGAATGGACCTAAGTGCTACCTTAGAGTATCTGTAGTTCCTCGATGCAGACCACATGGGAAATTGGATGTTCATTGCTTCCCGAAAGATCCTTTAGTTACTAATATGAGTCTATAAAGGGAATTGAAAGTGAGTTCTTCCTCAGTGAGTCAGTGCTAAAGCTAAGCTAGAGGGGTTATAATTTGTTCACATCCCAGAGGGTTGCCTGTGTTGTTTGTTAGAACATGAGGGGTTAGGCTGTGTGTACTTCCCATAGGTTTACCTACTTTGATTATCTTCTTACTTGATATATGAAATTGAATGCATTTGAAAATGGAATTGTTTACCTTTGAGTACTTCCTAGTTTACTACTTCTTTATGCTTATTGCCTACAATATATATTCACTTACTATTAGGAACATATCTTTTGGAGGTTTCCTACTATGATTCATCTCACACCCTATTTGGGTCATGATTTTGGGCCCAAACCGATTATATTATTGCAGGTCTAGGTAAGGGAAAGTGTCCTTCTTCTTCAAGTATTTGACTAATGTGGAGCTGGAGATCATGGGAAAAAGATGAAGCTTGCGATGCTGCTGGATTTTATCTGTTTTCTTTTATACATTGGTTATTTCTCTATTCAAGCATTGTGACTTGTTTGTATGCTTTCCTAGATATATGTGTCATTCATCATTTATATATATGTGCTCTAGTTGTTTATTACTTCAGTCTTCTGCTATTTACTGTTGTTTGGTATTATTA
The DNA here is from genome assembly GCA_963277665.1 of Viscum album. Taxonomy (NCBI): domain Eukaryota; kingdom Viridiplantae; phylum Streptophyta; class Magnoliopsida; order Santalales; family Viscaceae; genus Viscum; species Viscum album. The sequence continues at coordinate 227,549,062 of OY728167.1, read as the reverse complement.
CTGCTTCCGCTATTGTTATCTATTTTTCTTCCATTGTGTTACTCTACCAATGAGGTAATAGTTTCCCCACTATCACACCCAAGACCCTCGCTGATAGTCGGTAGGCTATGGCATTCGTGGAAATGCACATGAGGCCATGTGACCAACCGGGTATGGGGCGCCTCTGGGTGGCGTCCGGAACCGGGATGTTACAATGTGTGGATTGTTTCCCATTATCATGGGATATGTAGGAATTTCTGGAATTTTTTTCCATAGGCACAACCCCAAACTTCATGATCTACCCATTGGTCTAGCCCCTTGGCCCAAATTCTTCACAAAATGCATGATGGGGTATGAGATCATGTCCTAATTTGTGTTAGAATTATCATTACAGCACCATGTGCTCCCCTCATTAGATATCTCCACCTCTTTTTCCTTGCTGTAAGACATTAAACCACATAGGTCTTACCATGCTTTACACATCCCATCATTTGGGTTTCCATCATCTTTCACATCTGAAAGGACCCGCAAATGGCATGGATACTAGGCCCCATGGCTCTCCTACCATCTTGGGCCAACTTCCTCGAGGATTGGGGATGACAATTGATACAAGTCTCATGTTGTGAATATGGTCAGCGGTCGACACTCATTATTTGACCCCATTCTAGGAAAGGATATGAATATTGTGTTGTGAACATGGTAAGTATTTATCCGCGATCATTATTTTTGTTCTATGGTTTCCTTCATTGCTGGAATGATGATTCACCCTTTCTACACATCTATCCCATGAACACGACATTAAACTGGGCACTTAAAGTCTGAGATCTATGACCATAAACTAAGATCTTTCTACATATTTCTCACATGACGTTAAAATTCACAACACCTCAAGAACTACATATGGATTGATTCCCATTTTTTAAGGCATACATAGGATAACCTGGACATTTCATCTTCAGGTTCAGCCTAGGTTCATCTATTCTTTCTCTCGGCCTCTTGGCCTTAGTTCTCTCTCGGAATTATCAATGGTGTGGGGTATGTGGTATTATTTCCTCATTCATGTCGAGTTATTATCCACGCCATACACATTCCTCATCGGGATAATCCCCTCCCATAATCATCCATACCGCATGACATTAATCTGTATTGCACATCTAGAACTACGTGTTTCTTGATTCCCGTCCTCATGGGATACGTAAGAATTCCAAGACATTTTTTCTTCGGGTCCATCCTTGTTTTTTAGAAACCTCCCCATCTCTCTTACCCCTTGGCCTGAGTACTATAGGATGTGGGGTATGTGGGGTGGCATGGGCATATTCCCTCATCCACATCTAGTTTGTAACAACCACGCCACATACCTCTTTCTATTGAGAGGTCTTCCTCCCTTAGTTCATCACTCATCATCTCGAGTTGTATACTCTCAAATGGATCCCCTAGGCCCTCTTTAGAGATTCACTATTGTTCCCATGAGCGCTTTGGTTAAGAACCTATATTTTTGGGTTATACATGGACATGGTTCCATACATTTCAATGCTTCATGTTTCCTTTTATTTGGACTTTCAACATCTTTCTCATTGGAAAGGACCCCCTAACGGCATGGATACTAGGCCTCAGTGCTCTACTACCATCTTAGGCCAACATCCCCAAGGATTTTGAATTAAATTTTGACATAAGTCCCATATTTCGAATATGGTCAGCGGTTGATTCTCAATTCTTTTTCCCATTTCAAGTCACATGATAGGGATACAATGTTTCGGACATGGTCAACAACTATCCTAAATTGTCATTCCACTCCCATTAAGACCAAAATATTGGTTGCTTGATTCACATCCTATTCCATTACCTCATGTACAAGAGGAATTTTGACACTCTTGGTGCTATCCCTCAGTGTGCATTTTCACGTTAAGAGGATGAAGCCATGGCAAGGCATCATTTGTGGATTTTCACCAATTTCCCATTTCTCTGTATTCCACGTGTCACAATGACCTTCTCTGCCCTTTTTTCTCACAACGAGAATAGATCATGTTGGATCAGGGATTTGGACATGGTTTAAACCCTCATGGAAGAGTACCAACTTTATGGTCTGAGCTCTGTGACCATAAACTAAGGTCACCCCATGTCCTCACCGCATGACGTTAAACTTCATGCCCCCTTTAGAACTTCATACAGCTTGAATCCCATATTTATGGGATACGTAGGAATGCCTGGACATTTCATCACCAGGTCCAACTTAGGTTCCACTAATTATCTCTTCTATCCAGCCTTTTGGACTTGGATTTTATAGGACTGTGTGGTGCGACGTGAATAGGATCATGTCCTCATTCATGTTAGGTTAGCAATACCCACACCACATACTCTCCTTTTAGGATCTAGTCTCTCCTTCCTCTTGTCCCACATGACATTAAACTGATGTATAAGAACTACTTGTGGCTTGATTCACATCCTCATGGGATATGTAGGAACACCCATAAGTTTCTTCTACAGGTTTAGCCCCAGGTTATTTGACCTTTTCTGGCCCCTTGGCCCAAGTATTCGTCCCCAGAATTGCATGTGGTGTGGTGTGGACCTCGTCCTCATTCACGTCGGGTATGCTTTACCATGTCATGCACATTCCCTTCAAGACCGTGCTATTTTGTGTGCTTCCAAGACATATGACGTGAGATATAGATTTTAGTCCCATATGGCTTTAAAATGTTGCATCTTTACTACACAATGTTAAAATTCATGGGTTGTTCCTATCATATGACCCTAAACTATGCCACTATCGTCCTGTCCACACGACGAAAAACGATACTGCATTGTGGTATCCTTACTCTATAGGACATCATGTTTGATATCAGTCATCCACCATGCCATTTATCAAGGCCAACATGTGTCTTGATTTTGGTAGTGATGCCTAGATTCTCCATCCTAGGATCGTTTCTTCACACAAATAAACACACACACATCCTAAAGAACAAACAAGATATATCAAATGTTGCTTCTTGTGGTGTGTGGGCCAGACCCGCATGATAGTTTTTCCATGATGTAAGTACTGTACCATGCCACTCTAGAACTACATATGACTTGATCCCCATCATAATGGGTAATGTATAAATTCTTGTGCACTTAGCCTCGGGCCCAGCCAAACTTTCATTTTCGGTCCCTCAACATAAAATATCCCCAAGGAGCACATGGTGTGATGTGGACTCCTATAGTCCACGTTCACGTTGGTTTTGTCAATTGTTGCACCATGTGTCTCCCTCACTCCATTGCATTAATTGTCTGTTCTCTATGACCTTAAGACTAAGATCCAATCATCCTTATCACAGGACAATAAACAACATGACATTTTCCCGAACTATATACATCTTGATCCACATCATAATGGGGTGTGTAGGAATTCCCAGACATTCTATCTATCGGTGCAACCACATGAATCTTAAATCCTACCTCCTTTTCATTCCCTTTTCCCGAACTCTTTTGGGAGCATGTGGTGGGGCGAGTACCTCTTGGGTTCTCATTCATGTCAAGTTTTACAACAACCGCACCATGTGTCTCCCTTGTATCTTCCAAACCTAGTCCACATTCTACGACCCTAAACTAATATCTCCCTATGGGAACTATGCATTAGGTTTGGCCACTTCACCACCCTGCGCACATTATATAAAACCAGGTCCCCTCTTAATGGACCACTCTATAACCTTAAGCAGGGAGTGTGAGACCCCAGGACCCTTGTCCTTAGAAAGGGATTCAACTTCCTCTATCTTACATGTCTTATTGGAGTACTCGAATGCATCGTGGTAAAGAACCCAATGTGTGGAATTTTCACATATGCATCCCCTCATTTCATGTCTACGCTTCATGAACACTTTATTTGTATCCCCTTCCTCTTCTACATTTAAATGGACACCCTTTACGGCCTGGTCTCAGGCCACATTGGCTAACCTACCATCATGGGCCAACGCCATTGAAGACCTCAGAAGAAATTCGTGACAAGTCATGTGTTTCAAACATGGTCAATGGTCGACCCTCATTTGTCTGTCCCTAGTCCAGAATAATGTGAAAAGTATACTGTGTTTCAAACATGGTCATTTGTTATCCTTTATCGTCACACCACTATCATTGTGATCCATATCTATAGCATCATGATTCACATTTTTTCACTCTATTATGTTTAAGTGGAATTAGAACACACTCAATTTTACCCCTTCATGCATTTATGTGAGTTAAGTAGGTAGATCAGTAATATTGGGATTTCATTCACCTAGCGTTCCGTTACTCCGGATGTATACCTCGTTATACCAAGAAAATCCTATCACAACCCCTTGTTTCCCACACCAAGCATGTCCCACATTGGATTAGTGGTTTTGGTGCCACACGTGCATTTATCATCCTACATGATGTTAAACTGTAATCCCAGAACTACGTATGGATTGATTCCCATCATAACAGGCTACGTAAGAATGCCCAACCACTTTTCTTTGGGTCTTTCCCATGTCATGCCACCTCTGGTCAATGGACTAAAGAATCCCATCAGGAACACGTGGTGTGGTCTATACTGCTTATGTCCTCATTCACATCAGGATATGTTCCACGCCACACATTTCCTTTCTGGGTAACCATGTCCTCAGTGCATGACTTTAAACTGTTGTTATACCATGATCCTTTCTGGGTAACCATATCCACAATACAGGACATTAAACTATAGTTCTACCCTAAACAAGTTTAAGATACCCCATGATATCTATGGGATGTTTCATCTTCCTCTCCAAAGAGGATTTTCTCTACCAGAATTGGTCTATAAACACGTTGTGCATAATAACTATGTTTATCTTGATTATCATCCTTATTGATTACTTAGTGATTCCCATGCACTTTGCCTTGGGCCCATCCCATGTATTTTCATCATCATCGCCATACGATGTTATACTGGGTGTATACTATCCTAATTTCCATGATGTAAAACTACATATAATTCTAGGTCCATGCCAAAGAGGTCCTGTTTGGAAGTAGTTCTGATCCCTATTCAGACTGATGTGCTCACCTAATATGTTTTCATTACGGTGGCATAATTTCAAGAGTGTTGGACTCCATTTGAACAACCTATCTCTTAACCCTCTATTCATTGTGTGACTTTATTTGGATCCTCATCCTCTTTCACATATAAAGGAAACCCCCTAATAGTACTGATGTTTGGCCTATGTCTCGCATACTCTCTCAAGCCAACGTTCCAGAACACTGTGGATGAAATTTTGAGTCAGGCCCTATGTTTCGAACATGGTTAGCAGTGGACCCTCATTTTGCCCCCATTTCAGGCTAACGTAATAGGGATACTGTGTTTCAAACATGGAAAATAGTTATTATTAATTGGAACTCCATCCCTACAGTGTTCTAAATTTTATGTATCGTGATTGAAACTTTCCACTCCCCCCCCACTATTCATATTGATCCCAATGCCCCTAGTGTTACCCCACTCAGACACCAAAGAACGTTGGCAGAAGAAAGATGGCTATCCAGAGAGCCACGTTCTCCAACTATGACCCCTATTATTCCACACACTACCAATGGTGATCAATTTCCACTTTTGAACCCATCACATCTCCTGTTTTTAATCACTCTCATATAGTGGACTCTAAGGCAAGCGTTTTCCTTAGTCGTTTCTTCAGAACTCAGTCCGCCTCACCATCCTTGTCCTCGTTGGACCCCATTCTCAGGGGTGAAATTTTATTGAACTAGGAAACACATCCAATTTTTTTTAAATGCATCCAAAAAAGATCTAGGAGCATATCTCATTTTTGCATGATTCTATTTGAATAGTCATGGATCCCGAACGGAGTTACGGGTCAGATGTTATGGTCGTTTGAAGCCCGACTGCTGAAAATGGCCATCCAGGACAATCTGGGGACAATGTATGGGTTAGCGTGAAAAAAGGAATATTGAACACAAAATGGTTGTCTATTCAGAAGAAGAATTTTTTCACATGAAAACAGAATTTTACAGGCATCTATGTTCAAGGTTTCACCTATAAATACTAGTGCACCCCCTTCTTCCAAGTGACCCCCAGAAGTCGGCCGCCACTCTGATGCGTTTATGTTTGCATCTTCCACACCAATGCGCAAAACCACCATCTTTCATGAAAAATATCACATATACATGAAACTTCTCCAATGCGCTGAATATTATGTACAAAACATGTAATTTTGAGTGCGGTAGTGTCGTTGTGCCCAATTTTACACGCAATCCTTCCCTATTGCGCGCAATCCTTTCCTATTGTGCACTATCCTTTTCTATTGCATGCAACCTTTCCCTATTGCAGAAAAAATATCCAATATTGTGTGGAAGACATCAATATTGAGCACAACAATTCCACAGTTCCCAATATTGCACGCACCTGTGCCGCACAGTGCAATCTTGCGCGTAACCCATCCTACATGTGGTGTATCTTACACCCAATACTATCTAGTCCTACACCCTCTTTTCTATACCACAGCGGCTGTGCCCCCGTAAGCCCACTCAGGATCACTACTAAGCTGCGGTCCCAGCCCTTTGGCCTGGTACCTTCTCATTCATCACTGACCCCCATGAAAAATGTAGAGTCGCACTACATTATTTTCAGGTCGAGATGTTAGCATTTTCCATTGCACACTTATGCTCACCCACCTTCCACCTATAGAATACCATTATTTGAGATACTCCTCCACACCTCATGAAATTCCTTGAGTTGACATATTCCTTTTTGTCCCTTTCCTATGTTGCGAGTTGAGAATCTCATCATCAATTCCCTGAGTTCCTTGAGTTGAACCATTCCTCAAGAAACACATCCAAACCCTATCACCCGAATCATATTCCAGGTTGAACTAGAAATGGCCGCTCTTGCGTAAGTCCCAACACCAGCAATTTCTTGGCCCCTTATGCCCAATAATCCTCTTTATATGACTATAAACTATAGTACACCCTATGTGACAAACATAGGATGCCTCTATCTCTAAATAAGATATTCCTTATGCACCAAGCATAAGATGTTAATAGTCCTCTCTATATCACTATAAACTGCAGTACACACTATATGAAAAATATAGGATACCTCTTGGTCTAAAAAAGAGATTCCTTGTGTAGCAAGCATAAGATCCCGACAAACCTCTCTACATGACTATAAACTGTAGTATTCCCTATCAATCAATAATAGGATGCCTCTGGCTCCAAATAATATATGGCTTATGTGATAATCTTAAGATACCTCCTGCAATGATTATCACGGCATAATTTCAAGTGAATTGGAATCTGTTCAAACATTCCATCACTCCACCTTATGATTTTTGTGTCCTTCATTCGGATATTCATCCTCTTTCATGTCTGAAGGGACCCCCTAACGGCCTGGTCTCATGCCGCCTCAGCTCACCTACCCTCCCAGGCCAACTCCATTGAAGGCAATGGACGACACTTCGAGTTTGGACCCATGTTTTGAATATGGCCAGCAGTTGGCCCTCGTTTATTTTCATATCTTGCTAAATTGATGTGGATATTGTGATTCGAATATAGTTAGCAGTCATCTCCATTCGTCATGTCTCCCCCATTGCGATCTAAATGTTGGGAATGTGATTCACACTTTCCATATCCCTTTGATCGAACTGGTTCCAAAACCCTTTGTGTCATACCACTTATTCACTAGCTCATAGGGGTAGGCCTAAATTATATTCCTCAACCTACCAGTGAGTTGGGATTCCCTCATGTCCAGACATGAGGATGACATTACGGGTAGATTCCATGCATTAGCCCCATCCAATATTACCTCTCCATAGCATCACCCGGGCAGCTTCCATGCCGAAGCCCCATCCACCATTGCCACTCCATTACGGCACCTGGACAGCTTCGATGCGTAAGCCCCATTCACCATTACTGCTTCTTAGTGTTTCCCTAGCTACTTCCATGCATAAGCCCCATTCAACATTACCAATCCTTAGCAGCACTTGGCCTTCTTCCATGAATAAGCTATTGGTTCAATAAGGTTTTCCTTATGACTTTTCCACTCCTTCTTGTTTTGAAAATCACAAACACCTCATACCTATGAAAATGAATATTTTACCTCCATAAGGAAAATTTTCTTCCACAAGGAAATCTACCCTAACCAATATTTTCTTATACATAGAAATATTTTTCATAAGTACAAAAACAATATTCTTAACCAAAATCCAGGAATCATATAATGACAAGTATTGGAGTATTCTGTTCCTAGGATCCGAATTCTGGATGTGAACTATAATGAAGTTCCACTCCGAATTATGGATACGAACTTTCATGAGTTCTACTTCGATCTCTTATGAATTTCAACTCTGAACTCTTAAGTAGTTCGACTCTGAACCCTTATGAAGTTCGACTCCGAACACTTATGTAGTTCGACTCTGAACTCTTAAGTAGTTCGACTCCGAACTCTTATGAAATTCAACTTTGAACATTCTTGGGTTCGACTCTGAACTCTTATGTAGTTCGACTCCAAATTCTTACGTAGTTCGACTCCGAACTCTTATGAAGTTCGACTCCGAACTTTCATGAGTTCGACTCCGAACTCTTAACAAGTTCGACTCTTAACCCTTATAAAGTTCGACTCCAAACATTTACTAGTTCTACTTCGAACTCTGCAAGTTCAGATTCTGAAATCTGGAGAAACCAGACTCCGAATTCCCTTAGAAATTCAGACACCGGACTTCTACAGATTTCAGGATCTGAATTCCTATAAAATAGAATCCGAACATTTCTTTTTATAGACTCTGAATTTCATTTTTGGTTAGTCTCCGAACTTTTAATTTGCTTACACTCCGAACACTGTATGGCTTTTTCTTACAAATACTCCATTAAAAAACGATTTTGTGCATTCAGTTATACATGGTTTTTTATTAAACAATGTCGTCTATTCTTTTTCAAGCTAACCATTTGTTGAGTTACACGTGTACCGGTCCCTTGGAATTTTAAGGAAAATATGACTGTTGGAGAGGGGGCCGACCAAGACTATAAATAGAAGCTCATTTGAAAGAGCTCGAAAACGAGTTGATCAATCTTGAAACCACACGTTGTTAAGGTGATTTCTAGAGAGAGAATCTTTACATGCTTAGTATGTACTGAACCACTCGTTTAGATTTCTTCGTGTGACTTCGAAAGTTTGTGATTACATTCAAGGGCTTCTGGGGATAGAAAGACTGAGGTGCCGACTTCCTTGAAGTTCGAGGGCTTCCTTGCTGAGGAAGACAAAGGTTCCAACTAACCTTGAAGTTGATGGCTTGCAGGGATAGCAAGAAAGATACTTCGATCTTCGTATCGAGGGCTTACCCTGGTGTGGGTAAGATAGACTTGCTTGAATGTATAAATCAAGGGGACTTTATCCAAGGTTGTTGGATACCCTTCTCTTTGGGTTAATAGAGTTATTGTTTGTTACTTGTAGTTGTACTACTTGTTTTTCCACTACATATTGTATTGTAAGGAAAGTATAATCTTCTTATATTTCCTTACACTTGTACTATGCATCATTTAGATTTTTTATGCTTTAAGGTAGAATCTCATAATGTAATCTTTGGTTAAGATTGAATTTCCAGATCCATATAACTGAAACCTGTTATTCGAATTCATTTTCATGATTCAAGCAAGTGTGTAGAATTAGAAGTTTGTAACTTCTTTCCTTATTCCAATTTCCAATTGGAGTTAGAGTTATTGTGAATCTACTTATTTTATCATTGTTAAACTTAGACCTTTCCTTACTTAAGGAAAATTTTTAAGTGTACAATTCACCCCCTCTTGTATATTGAGAATCTACATCACTATTTCGATCCTACAATTGGTATCTGAGAAGGTCTCTGATATACTTATACTCACATATAAGTTTTTATTGCTCCCTTTTTCATTAATCTTCATCCTTTCTTAAAAATACTTTGTTCATTCTGAATCTGTTCATTCCGAACTTTGTGGTAACGATCCTTTTCTACTAACAAGTTTGGTTGTTGAAGTTTTTCTTAGAATAGAAAGAATCAATGTTCGATCTATTGACAATATAAATCCTACAAGACCACCAATTTTTTATGGGAATTATTATTAGTACTAGAGAGATCGTATGAATACTTTTGTTATCAATACAGGAGTGGATAATTTCGTTATGCTTACTGGTGATTATAAGATTCCTGATAAGGAAGTGAGAACTTTCACTAACCAGGAAAAGCAAGAATATCAACTCAATTATAAGGTATGTAATACATTACTATGTTCAATGACTAGAAATATATATAGCCAAATTTCTTCTTGTGAAGAAGCTAATTTTATCTGGAAGAAGTTAGAGGTTACACACATTGGAATTTCTAAAGAAATTGAAACTAGGAGAGCTATGCTTAGTGTTGAATACCATGGCTTCAATTTTCCTTATGTTGAACCAATTTGCAATGTTCAACAGAGATTTATGACTATAGTGAATAGTCTTCAGTCTATAGGAGAGAAAGGTCTAGATGATGATGGTCTTGTGGATAAGATAATTGATATTATGCCCAATGAGTGGGAATCCAAAAGAACAACTAATGATGAGAATGGGAAGGTTACTCAAATTTCCTTAGATGAACTATTTGGAACACTTCTCCAACATGAAACAAGAATGAAAAGAGATGTTGACAACATCAAGAAGAAGAATGGAAATGGTATTGTTACTTTTACCACAACTGTAAATAATATAAAAGCCAAGAATCCTGAGAGAGTAACCAGATCCAAGTCGAAGAAAGTTATCATCCAATCCGAATCTAGTGAGAGTGAAGTCTCTGAAAATGATTTAGCAAATCCTGATCGAAGAATGAAAAAGATAGCTGGCTAGAGAAATTTCCAATCTAAGTATTAGAAAAATGAAATGAAGGATATGAAAGATGGAGATGTTACTTGTTGTGAGTGCAAGAGAGCTGGACATTTAGACCAGATTAACCTTTGCTCAAAAAGAAAGAAAGGAAATAAAGGCACTCTGAAAGGAATGGAAAGAAGTATTATAAACCCAAAGCTAAGAATGTTTTGAATGCTAATTACACCTGGAGTTCCAGTGGTGGTGACTCTTCAGATGAATCTTATGATTATGAATCTTCAGGACAGAAGAATCTTGGTCTTATAACCAGATTACCTATAAACAATCATTTTTTTATGGATTAGGTACAAAATGATGAATCATTGACCAATGTTTCATTAAATTCTAATGATAGAGAATATTATAACTCTTCAGATGAAGAATCCTCTTCTGATGAAGAAAATACTCTACCTACCTATGAAAAAGTTTCTAGTTTTTCTAAACTTCTTGAAATTGATAATTCTAAACTGAATAAAAAACATGATAAGGAAAACTCTAGGAATAATATTCTTACAATACAAATAACAAATCTTACTAAAGATCTTGATAGAAAAAATGTAGATTAAATAAGTATTTCAACAAATCTTGATGAAGTAATTTCTGAGAAGAAGAAACTCTCTAATGAATTAGAAAAAGTAATTTCTAAGAAAAGTGTATTTGAGCCTAGCTCTAGTTCTAAATCTAATGATTTTGGAGATAAAAAAATGGTTATAAAACTCAAGTCCAAAATTTTTTCCTTAAAAAAGTGTTTATGAAAATTTACCCATGGTAATGAAAATTTGGATAAAATGTATTCTCAAATACGACCTTTAAAAATCAAATCCGGATTTGGTTATACCCATGATAAATCAACTTTTTGTAACAACTACTTTGTTCCAAAAAGTGCCCCATTTTTTACCAAGTGTCAATGTGGTGGTCACCGGGCAAAGAATTTCCCTTTAAACAAAACCCAATCTCTAGGTTTTCATAAGGCTTTTTTTTATAAGAAGATGTGGGTACCAAAAATCTTGTTATCTGGAAATCTCGGATCCAAACAAGTTTGGATTTCGAAAGTCTAGTTCTTTTATTGTTTTCAGGAAGATAAATGAAGTACCAACCACAATACATGGTACATGGATAGTGGATGTTCCTGGCACATGACTGGTAACAAAAGCCATTTTGAAAAGATTATCAAGACGAAATTAGGAAAAGTGACATTCAGAGATAATTCTCAGTGAGAAATTGTTGGTATAGGTAATATTGTTCTTCTTGGTAAAACATTGATTTCAAATGTTTTATTTTTTAAGGGTCTTAAGCACAACCTCATTAGAATATTTCAACTATGTGATGAAGGATACCTTGTGAAATTTTGGAATGATAAGTGATTAGTTTACATGTCCAAGGAAGAATTTATTCTCCCATCCAATAGGCAAGAGAATGTTTACACATTGATCATAGAAGACCTTAGAAGCCAAGATTTACCTTGCCTTAGTGAAATGGAAGATCATTCGTGGTTATGGCATAGAATATTAGATCACTGTAACCTTAGGAACTTATGTAAAATCTCTAACAATAAACAAGTTAAGGATTTACCAGAGCTTAGATTTGATTATTCTAAAGTTTGTGATCCTTGTCAATATGAAAAGCAACATAAATATATTTTTAAATCAATCGGTGAAGTCTCAACAACTGATGCATTACAGTTGGTCCACATGGATCTTTTTGGTCCAACACAAACTGGAAGCTTTGGAAGAAAATACTACGTGTTTCTTCTAGTTGATGATTAAACTAGATTTACATGGGTCTATTTTCTAGAAAATATGTCTGATGCTTTTTCGTATTTCAAAAGATATAGAGCCCAAGTTAAAAATGAGAAAAATTTTCCACTAAAAACTTTTCATAGTGATCATGGAGGAGAATTTTGAAATTCTGATTTTGAAACCTTTTGTAGTAGAAAAGGTATTACTCACAACTTTTCAGCACCTAGAACATCTCAACAAATGATGTAGTTGAAATAAGAAATATAATTCCTCATGAAATAACTAGAACCATGTTGAGTGAATACTCTATAGCTAGTCATTTCTAGGCTGAAGCTGTTATTACTGCTTGTTATACTATAAATCGAGTTTTGATTAGACCTTTTCTTAATAACACTCCTTATGAGTTATGGAATGGTCGAAAACCTAGAAATTCCTACATTATGGTTTTTGGTTGCAAAGTATTCATTCTGAATACTAGAGATAAGTTACATAAATTTGCACCAAAATCTCGTGAAGGAATTTTATTAGGCAACTCCACTACTTCTAAGGCATATAGAGTTTTCAATAAAAATACTTGTACTGTTGAAGAAACATTGCTTGTAAAATTTGATGAATCTGATCCTTTTGTTTTTAAACCATCCCAACATACATTCTCAAATGTGTTTTAAAAAATTGATTATCAACCTTTGATAGAAGATCCTTCTAATAAGGAAAATGTTCAAGAAGATACTTCTAAAACATTTACCCCAGATGACTTTTTACCCTATGTTGATGAACAAGTTTTACAAAACCCAAATCAAGTGTTTCTTAAGAATCATCCCAGTGATAGCATCACTGGTGATGTAAATCAACCTGTAAGAACTATGAGTTCCTTGAGAAATGAAGTAGAACATCTAGCATTTCATTCCCAATTAGAACAAAAAAGAACTGATGAAGCTTTAGGTGATGATGATTGGATCAAAGCCATGCAAGATAAACTAAATGAATTTGAAAGGAATAAAGTCTAGACCTTGGATGAAAGACCTATGGAAACTTCTGTTATTGGAGTAAAGTGGGTCTTCAGAAACAAGTGTGATGAAAATGGAGTCATTGTAAAAAATAAAGCTAGACTAGTTGCTAAAGGCTATAATCAAAAAGAGGGAGTAGACTATGAATAACCTATGATCCAGTAGCTAGAATTGAATCTATTCGTATTTTAATTGCAGCATTCGTCAATTTTAAACTTATTAAAATGGATGTAAAATGTGATTTTCTTAATGGTTATGTTCAAGAGGATGTTTTTGTTGAACAACCTCCTGGATTTGATGATTCAAAACATCCTAATCATGTTTTTAGACTTATCAATGCTTTGTGTGGCCTTATAAAAGCCCCAGGAGCTTAGTATGATAGAATTACAATATTTTTGCTTCAAAATAAATATGTTAAGGAAAATGCAAATCCAAATATCTTTATAAAGAAAGATAAGAAAAATGTTTTGATTGTCTAAATTTATGTTGATGACATCATATTTGGTTCAAATCAGCAATCTTTAACTGATTCTTTTGCAAGTCTAATGAAATGTGAGTTTGAAATGAGTATGATGGGTGAGTTAACATTTTTCCTTGGTTTTAAAATTTCTCAAATACCAGAAGGAACCTATATATCTCAACATAAGTATATTATAGATCCTCTTTATAAGTATGTTTATGACAACACTATGAGTATAAGTACTCCAATCGGTACCTCAAACTCTCTAGATCGTGATGAAGCAGGGAAACTAGTAGATCAAACATCTTTTAGAGGTATGATAGGAAGTTTACTTTATATAACAGCTAGTCGACCAGACATGATGTTTTCAGTATGCTTATGTGCAAGATATCAATCCAATCCTAAGGAATCTCACTTAATGGTGGTAAGAAGAATTTTTCGCTATCTAAAGGGAACCCTGGATCTAGGATTATTTTATACTTCTGGAAATGATTATGTTTTAAAGAGTTTTTCAGATTCTGACTTTGGTGGATGTAGAATGGATAGAAAGATTACATCCGGAACATGTCATTTCTTAGGAGATTCATTAGTTTCTTGGTCTTGCAAGAAGAAACATTCTGTAGCACTTTCCACTACTGAAGCTGAATATGTAGCAGCTGGAAGTTATTGTGCTCAAATGTTGTGGATGAAACACAAACTCACAGCCTATGGCCAGAGTTTTACTAAGACCCAAATTTTGTGTGATAACACAAGTTCAATTGCCCTACGTATGAACCTTTCAAATCACTTTTGTGAAAAACACATAGATATTAGGCATCAATTTCTTAGGGATCACACACTTAAAAGAGATATCATTCCTCAGTTTATCGGAACACAAGATCAACTTGCTGATATTTTCACAAAATCATTACCCTCCGATAGATTTGAATACATTGAACAAATGAAAGGAATGATAATTGTAAGTTAATAATTCTTCATTAACTTCTTGTTGAACAATTCTCCTAACAATAATAAACACCTTTTCATAGGGGGAGTACATTTGATTGTTGGTATAACTAATTTTTTTGTAATCTGTTTTTTAACTTTGTGTAACTAAAATTTTCGTAATCTGTTTTTCAAACTTTTTTAACTAAAATTTTCGTAGTCAGTTTTTTTTCTACTTTCGGGAATGATAATTTCCGAAATGGAAATTTCCGAAATGGAAATTTCTTGAAAGATAATTTCTGGAATGGAATTTTCGGAATGGAAATTTCTGAAATGAAATTTCTCGGAATGATAATTTCTGGAATCAAAATTTCTGGAATGGAAATTTCTGGGAGTTAGAACTTTCGTAGTGGGGTTTTCATACTAGAACTTTCTTAATTAGTTATTCGTAATGATCATTCATAATAAGTATTTTTATGAAGAATATTACCAATTACGAACAATATTTATAGCCAATCCGAAAGGTATGATTTCCTTACATAAGTTATCTTAATCATATTTTTCTTGCTGGTATTTTCCTTTTTTTAAATAATTCAGATTCTAGTTTTCCTTAAATATTAATGTTTTATTTAAAACCTCAAAAGATCGGAGTCATATTTTCCTTGCGGGAATGTTCTCAACCATCAGATCAGATCGAAAAGTTTTTCAACGGTTAGATGGCTTTTAGAAGACCAAAGGTCAACTCCATCGCCTATATTAAGGGGACCCCAATACTCATCCCACATCGGTTTTTCAAATCTTTCGCATCTCGAAGCCCTACTGCTCTTCTTATTACTGGTTCCAATATTTGAAAAGTCGTTCCGAATCCTTAAGGTCTCTCTGTTCCGAATGTCTGTTGAAGCAACATCTCAAGATATGTCAACATCAAAGCCAATCTCAAATTGTTTTGTCTTCATGGAAATGTTAGTGCATCCAGATTTTTACAAGTATGATTCTATTGCAACCATGAATATCAGGTTGAATGGATGGGAAGATATATTCTTGTTTAAGTCAGAGAAACATGATCCGGTTTATACAGATTTGATGATCGAGTTCTATGAGCCTGTTTCCTTCCAGATGGAAGATTGAAGAGAGTGGTTTTCTTTCATGTCTTATAGAAAGACTTATAAGCTATCCTACACCAAGGATGTGATCTTGGTTGGTTTTTCAAATGAGGGGGAATATGATTTTTTCTCACATAAGATTCCAGATGAGCAAGGAAGATTCAACAAGGTGAAGGCTTTAAAATTCCTTGGACTTAAGGATGCTACGACCGCTAAGATTGATCATATCACTCAGAACAATAATATTATTCAGCTCTGTGTACACGATTTTCTCGTACGAAGAGGAGGTGACAAAAATAATTTGAAGAAAAGTGATATCTATGTCTTAGATTTCTTGGTAAATCTAAGAAAGATAAATTTGATGAGGCATGTCTTGATTACGATCATGAACATCAAAGTTGTCAATTTGAGAGCTCAAATAATTATGAACCCTGCCTTACTATCTAAGATGATAGTTCGGTGCTTAGAATCTTTTAAGGTTTCATGAAAATCAAAAGTCCTGAATTGTAAGCTTATGCTGGTAAGTGATGATATGATGAAGAGGATGATGATGGGTTATTCAAGTGAATACGGAGAATTCTACCCTCTTTCTGTGGAAAAGGTTGAGGCCGCTCAGAAAGATACACAGACTCTAGAACCATCCAAAAAGGCAAGGACGAAGATAAAGGTTAAGGAAGTGGTGGTTGATAAAGATAACCCCAAGGTTAAGGAAACTCAGTCTGCTCCCCCCAAACCGAAGAAGCTAAAAACATATACAGATGATGTGGCAGCCAAGTGGAGGGAAGATAAAGAGAAGAGAAAGGAAGGGGATCCACAATTCGGATTGGACCCTGCAGAGGCTAAGGCCATAAAAGAAAGAGCTACGGAAGAGTTAGAGAATCAGGAAAAATAAAAGAAGATGAAAAAGAAGTTTTCTGAAGCTGAAGTGGTGGAATCTTTGCTCAAAGCTACAGAGTTAGCTTCTGAAGTGCTTTCCATTTCGGAAACATTCGGTCCTGAACCTTCTTTACCAGAAACTCCAACTAAGAACTATTCCACTCCGAAAAAATACATGGGTAAATAAGTAGTTGAAGAAGCTGAAAAAGAAGCTATTGAAGAAGTAGAGGAAGAGGTTGAAGAATAAGAATAAGAAGAAGAGGGATATGGGGATTTGGATACCCTGATCAAACAAGTAGAGGATTATAAAGATAAGGCAGAATCTGAAAAGTTTGAAACTCCAGGAAAGGGAGATGAGAAAGGTAGTAATAATGATGATAATCAACAGTAAGGAGAAGAAGAAGAAAATGTAATATATGATGAGGAAGAATCCTATGAGAGGAATTTCCATGAGGAAGGACATGAAAAACAGAAACCAGATGAAGACTAGATTATTCAGGTTTCTGAATCTGAGGAAGTATCTCCTAATTAGGAACCAATTCCAAAAGCTGATAAGGGGAAGCAAGTTCTCATGGAGACACCTATAAAAGATGTCATCACGAAGAAAGTGGTTTGTGGTACCTCTAGAATAAAGCTAGTGCAAGTTGAAGAAGACCAATCTCAAAGAGATTTATCTGATTCAGAATCATTATCACATGAGAATTATTTTATTGTTGAATCTTTGAAAAAGCTGGTGGACGTCATTACAATATTTCCCACCATTGAAACTAGATGTCAAATGCTTCAGCTATGCCAAAACCAAAAATCAGAGACACTATCCATGCTAATGGAAAAGTGTGTGAAGATAGAAGCGGAAGAAAAAAGTTTCTTTATCAATTATGATGTGCATATAAAGTCCTACAGTAAGGTAACAAATTTTTCTAAGAGAGTTGAAGAAGACTTGGTTGTGTATGATAATTTAAAAAATGATGTGAAAGAAGCTTTTGATATAGAAGATAAAAAGATTAAGAATCTTCAAGATGATCTGATTTTTTAGCAGAGTTCCCGGAGTCAACAAGTGAAGGAACTAAATGACAAGGAAAATTATCTGGATCAAAATCTTATAAATGATATAAATCTTCGGATTGATCTTGATAAAAGACTCGTACAACAAGATGAATTGTTAAAGATTCAGAATGAAGCTATCGAGGCTCAGGCAGAGGCTTTGAAAGCCCAAGAAGAAATGAAAAAAGCCTTGGAGAGGCAAGTAGACGAAGACCAAAGAGACCTAAAGAAGCTCAAAACATTGTTAAAGAAGCTGATTCCAAAGGAAAAGGTATACAAATATACCAACTCCGATCTTTTGTTGTAGTTGTCTTTCATTGTAAATTTTTCCCAAATCTAATGAAATGTTATTTGGTTGGTTGTATCTTGTCATATACTAATGTTTCAAGTACCATATTTTCTTTTTCAATTCCCTTCAATTCTTTTTGAAAATCCCAAAGGTGGAGAAGGAAAAAGAACTACTACTAATGAGGAGAAAGAAAAATTTCTAAGTGAAATATCCTTAAAGTAAGGGGAAGTTTCTCAATCAATGTTTTTCACTCCCATGATAATGAAAACCCCACTCTGAAAATTCAGAATACAATCCTTAGAGTTTCAATGCCTAATGGGGAAGTTATTTGTATTCACTTTCATCCATGAACAAAGGGAGATATGTTTTAATTTCAAAGCCTGATGAAAATTTTCAAAGTCCTTATATTCTTTTACATAAGGATGTTTGTGCTTTCCCAAAAGGGGGAGATTGTTCAGTCAATAGGGTTTTCTTTATGACTTTTCCATTCCTCCTTATTTTGAAAATCACAAACACCTCATTCTTAAGCAAATGTATATTTTACCTCCATAAGGAAAATTTTCTTCCATATGGTAATCTACCCTAACCTATATTTTCTTATACATAGCAATATTTTTCTTAAGTATAAAAACCGGATTCTTAACCAAAATCCCGGAATCATATAATAACAAGTATTGGAGTAATCTATTATTAGGATCCGAATTCTGGATGTGAACTATAATGATGTTCCACTACGAATTATGGATACAAACTTTCATGAGTTCGACTTCGAACTCTTATGAAGTTTGACTCCGAACTATTAAGTAGTTCGACTCCGAACTCTTATGAAGTTCGACTCCGAACTCTTAAGTAGTTCGACTCCAAACTCTTAAGTAGTTCGACTCCGAAATCTTATGAAGTTCGACTCCGAACTTTCATGGGTTCGACTCCGAACTCTTAAGTAGTTCAACTCCGAACTCTTAAGTAGTTTGACTCTGAACTCATATGAAGTTCGACTCCGAACATTCATGAGTTCGACTTTGAACTCTTAAGTAGTTCGACTCAGAACCCTTATGAATTTCGACTCTGAACTTTTACTAGTTCGACTTCGAAGTCAGCAATTTCAGATTCTGAAATCTAGAGAAACCAGACTCAAAATTTCCATAAAAATTCAGACTCCGGACTTCTATAGATTTTAGGTTCTAAATTCCTATAAAATAGAATTCGAACATTTATTTTTATAAACTCAGAATTTCATTTTTGGTTAGACGCTGAACTTTTAATTTTCTTACACTCCGAACTTAGTATGAATTTTTCTTACAAATTCTCCATTTCAAAACGATGTCGTGCATTCAATTATACATGTTTTGTTATTAAACGATGTCTTCTATTCTGTTTCAAACTAACCGTTGGCTATGTTACACGTGTACAGGTCCCTCCGAATTTTAAGGAAAATATGACCGTTGGAGAGGGGGCTGACAAAGCCTATAAATAGTATCTCATTTGAAAGAGCTCGACAACGAGTTGATCAATCTAGAGACCACACACTGTTAAGTTGATTTCTAGAGAGAGAAGCTTTCCATGCTTAGTGCATACTAAACCGCTCATTCAAATTGCTTCGCGTGACTCAGAATGTTGGTGATTACATTCGAGGGCTTTTGAGGATAGGAAGACAGAGGTTCCAACTTCCTTGAAGTTCGAGAGATTCATTGCTGAGGAAGACAGAGGTTCTAACTAACCTTGAAGTTGAGGGCTTGCAGGTATAGCAAGACAGAGTCTTTGATCTTCATATCGAGGGCTTACCCTGGTGTGGGTAAGACAGACTTGCATGAATGTATAAATCAAGGGACCTTTATCCAAGGTTGTTGGATACCCTTCCCATTGGTTTAAAAGAGTTATTGTTTGTTGCTTGTAGTTGTACTACTTGTTTTTCCACTGCATATTGTATTGTAAAGAACGTATAATCTTCTTATATTTCCTAATACGTGTACTCAGATTCATTTAGATTCTATACGCTTTATGCTAGAATCTCATATTGTAATCTTTGGTTACGTTTCAATTTCCGGATCCATATATCTGGAACCTATTATTCGGAATCACTTTCCTGATTCAAGAAAGTGTGTAGAATTAGAAGTTTGTAACTTCTTTCCTTATTCCAATTTCTAATTGAGTTAGAGGTATTATGAATATTCTTAGTTTAACATTGTTAAACATAGATCTTTCCTTGCTTTAGGAAATTTCTAAAGTGTACAATTGACCCCCCATCTTGTATATTGAGTATCTACATCACTATTTCGATCCTACAAAAGCCCCATCCACTATTGACACTCCATAGCAGCACCCTGGGCTACTTCCATGTGTAATCCAAATTCACCACCTTTCATGGATGTACCCATGCACCATGATCGCCAGGTCTATTATTGCCTCTTGTTTCTCATGC
Organism: Viscum album; assembly: GCA_963277665.1. Classification (NCBI taxonomy): domain Eukaryota; kingdom Viridiplantae; phylum Streptophyta; class Magnoliopsida; order Santalales; family Viscaceae; genus Viscum; species Viscum album. Next base: position 227,528,385 of record OY728167.1, on the reverse strand, counting down.
TGAGCATGACTCACGTGAGCATAGAGTAAATACTGACCATGAAATCCTCTCTGGGCCTCCTTAGCATGTAATCCCCAAGCCCCCATACAGAACTTCATGGACATTGAACCTTTCCCCTTTCCAAGAAAGATACATATGAAGCCTCCATGAGGATCAATCCCATTATCCATTGGTTTCGACCACTTCACATTGGTTCACATTCATCACACGTGATGTTAAACTGTATCCCCCATTCCGAATGTCACGAACCAGGCCGGGTCACCATCTGCCCCAGCGCCCAACCCGGTCCACGATAAGGCCCGAAGGGTGTTCCCGATCCCCACGTGCTAGCACAAGTGCCCGGGTGTCAAACCTTACCTGAGAACGATTTAACAGAAATAAAAGTCAGAAAAAACAACTAGCCAGATAAATAAACTGAAACTAGAAATAGACAACCAAACACAACTTGAAACTATGAACAGGTTTAAAGTCTACAACTCAAAACAATAACTAAAAAGAAAAGATGGCAGCGGAAACTAAAACTCATACTCAAACCTCCCGGCAGAAGAGAGGCCACATCAACACCATTATGCATGAGAAGACCAATTCCAACCTGATCCACCATCACTGAGCACGAAGTCACAACCTGGAATGGAGAAGAAACAGAGTCTACATACACCCAAGGGTGTATGTAGGGTGTGATATGAAAGCCCAGTAGGATTCCACCGAGAAAAGGTTCCATGCCACAACATCAAAAGACAATTTAAAGTGATTATTCAAAATTATACTTTCAAAATGATTTTAAAGAAAACATTTACAAGCTAAATTCTAAAAAAAAACACTAAAAAGAACTCATTTCACAAATAAGATTTTAAAGAGGAAGAGAAAAATTCATTTAAGGGCACACTCACACATACTCTCACACACCCACACACACACACGCACATATACTCACACACAGACACACAAGTGGTCCTCCATATGCCGATGGAAGGCACCACGGCTTTGATAGAAGAGAACTATGGTTAAATCCGCTAAGGTTCATCTAGCTCAAGTGGGACCCTAGAACCTCGTGTCTTGGTGAAACGTGGCATAGAAACCACGAACCTCAGAAACGTGGCTTAAAAGACCACGAACCTCATAAAACATGTCTTAGAAGGCCACGACCCTTAGTCATCATATGTTTAGTTAGTGTTGCAATCGTCAATCCAGCTAAGTGAAATAGGGACGATACCCATCCGGCTCACTAGCGTACTAGTTCTAGTCCTCCCAACTAGATTCCCGGGGTTTTCCCTTGTGCTCAATCAAGTTTCACATTCACATGGTATATTGTTTTTACCATATCACAGACCAAACCAGGCATTACACACAAGTCACCATTTCCACACCCAAACAACATTTCAAAAAATCATGCACGCCAAAATACCTTTCCAAAAATATATTTGTCGTTACCTATTCATTTCGCAAAAACCCCATTTGGAAACACTCAAATAAGAACATAAACAATTCTCACAACTTAGAAAGCATTATTTTAATAACACAACAACGACCGACCCAATAAACACACCCAATTACAAATAAGGGATTCGTTCAACCACTTGCTTAATAAATTGTCCTAAAAACTAGTTTCACACTAACTACACAATTATCTAAACCGTCTACACCTTTTATAAAACACCAAAAACCTCTTTGAAGAAGCCACCATTGTTTACTAGACACCATATTTTTTTTAAACAAAACCAAGAAAACATGCTTAAAATGATTCTCTACACATTAAAAATCCAAATTTAGACATACACAAATCAATTACCCTTAAAAACTAAGTTCGCACCAACCAAACATCACCTAGAACCCAACATGAAAACATTGCACCAAAACAACACATATTTTTACGTGAAAAGACCACATTCAAATCAATTTCAGACTCAAATATTCTAAAACCACATTTTCACCATATAAAGAATTGATTAAACAATTTTAGGACTTACCCACATATGGTCAAATTGATAAACATGATCATTTCTAAAGAAAGTGAAATTTTCATGACGAATGCATGTCAAATATTTTTTTTGATGGAATTTCGCACAACCTATAAAACACGACCAGTCATTTATATAATAAAAAAAAATATAAACAACAAGACCATACTATTTCAAAAATTCAATTTTATCAAACGAGCTTGCCAAACAATTCTAAACATAGATCACATCTCCCAACGAAATCATAGAACATATTAAATTAACTAAACAACCAAATTAAATTATCTAAAGGATGTCAAGGCATGGAACCACCTACATTTGATGCAGAGACATCCATGCTTGGGTGAGAAAAACCAATCGCAACCAATTCTCATCACAACCAACTCAATTTATACCCTAAAACAAGAATTCGAACAAGACAAGGATTAAAAATCTACCACTAAAGATACCTCAACCCGCTGAATGGCCAAGAACTCAAGAGAAAAAAAAAGAATAACCAATCGGATGGAGGAATGTCAGATGAGAGTGGGGGGTTGGCGGGGTTCGGAGCTGGGAGCATGTGGCAAGAGGGTGCGGGGCAAAGGCGGTTCTAGATGGGAGAGGAAGGAGGGTAGCGACAGTCACAGGAGGGGGCACCAGAGTGGAGGTCCGGCGGGGTTCCGTAGGAAGGCGTGTGCGAGGGGAGCTCGTGGGGGCGGCGCAAGCCGGGAGAGGGAGAAGGCTTGCCGAAATTGAGCGATGGTGAGGGGATCCAGCGGGTGACGGCGCGACAAGAAGAGAGGGGAAGGGGGCTGGGTGCGACGGTGGTCCAAGGCAGGCCGAGGGAGATGGGTGGCGGCATGTTGAGGCAGACAGGGTGGGGGTCCGCGACGGGATAGAGGGGAGGGGTAAGGGTAGAGGTCCGAAACCCTAAAGGGGAAAAAATAGAAAGAAAATAAAAGAAAAGAAAAGAAAATAAAATCAAAATAAAAATAAAAGAAGAAAAAAAAGTAATAAAATTAACGATAATGTAAATAATAAACTAAAACAGGACTAATAATAATAATTAGAATACTTAATCATCATCACTAATATTGATAATCAAAATAAAATCAATAATAATTATGAATATCCTCAAATAATAATAATAATAATAATAATAATAAGTTAAATAAATAAAAAAAACTTAATGAATTAAATACTAAATTTTACAATAATAAAGTTAATAAAATGAAAATAATAAAAATAACTCTAAATTAAATTATTATGCAAGATAATAATAATAATAATAATAATTTCATTAATTTAACATTGATAAGGCGTGCGGTGAACCGGGCGGGGTCGCTCAGCGACCCAGGCAAGGCCGCGTAGCTTTGACCGCACTGTGCTGGATGCAATCAATGTCAAAACAAACGTTTTTAATTAAGAACTCACAAATTTTATTTCGGTCCTCGACCTGAACTACCTGATGCCCAGAAAAATTAATAAAATAAAATAAAATAAATAGTGTAAAAGAGGCGAGTGTGACAATTCTCCACACCATAAAGCTTTCTGTCCCCAGAAAGCCACAACTAAGGCTGAACCCAATAGAAGAAACTGATACCCAACTAAGGTTTAAAGAGGATCCCCATAATGAACAAGCAAAAAGAGGCAAAATCATCGTGCTCAGAGAAAAGTGACTCAAAGACAACTTCAAAAAGGTCATAAAAAGACTTTCTGATATGTATTGACCGCCCCAAAGAGCTAGAACGCCTCCAGTTGACTGATCAAGGAAGGGAACTCTCGCACCCACAGAAACCAACTTCACAAGCCGAAACACCTCAAACACTATTAAACTGAAACCACACCATTTGGATAGAATGATCAAACAAGGTCAAACCACATCCACGAAACACTCTTATCACTTATCACCAATAAATATTTAAAACAGAAATATAATATCGACATGGGGAGGCCCGAGGGGCTCCCCACCATTAGGAACTCACTAGTGCTCGAAACGAGACTGGAAAACTGACACGGGGAGGTTCAGGCGGACTCCCTGCCATTAAAGAAAAGTCTCACACTGATTCATTCTAGATACATTTGTGTGAGACCAAATGTTGGTCTCCCCACCATTAATAACCTACTAATGCCCAAGGCGAGACCAGAAAACCAACATGGGGAGGTCCAGGAGGACTCCCCACCATTAGAACTAACAGAATGTATAGACCTTTGAAAACTTCTCAATGGTGACCAAACACCCCACCATAAGGGGCGGGGAGGGAGGCCCCCAAATACTGGGGCATCAAAACCACGACCCAAGATGAACCAACACATCCACATCTTGGGATGAGCATTATAGAATTTTGGGACTGATTTCCCCAACAGACTCTCAAGGACCAATAAAAGTGATTACATCTGATGGGACACTACCCCCAAGACATAAAGGCATTGAGGCGGACATGCCTCCGCATAGTCACTGAATCCTTACGTAACCAGACAGTTTATTCGAAACGGAACAACCATAGAAACAATTTACACTGCCTCTACTTTTAACACTAATGACAGAAATAAAGTTGGGGTCCCAATCACTCCCGGGGTTCCTGACCACGCGCCAGCTTCACTCCGAGGCCTATGGCTGGAGCCTTGATATTTGAAGCATCTCCTACCTCGCAGTCAGGTATTGAGGACTCCCGTGCGAAGATTTTCTTTTTAATGTCACACGCAGTCATATTGCACCCGAGGCAACACCATCAAACAAAACACATTACAGCATCTGACTGATCATACGAGGAACATTAACCAGCACCAGAGTTGAAATGATGCATGCGCATCACCCTTTGTCACACTGAACATGACTGTTGCTGTTGAGAGGAACTTTACACTTAGAAGGAAATTAAACCGCGTCTTGAACAACACGTGATTCCTGCGAACGACCATAGCAGCCTCATATGACTGGGTCTGCCAAACTAGTATCCTAACACGAACCTTTCATTAAATGAAATAAACTAAAGACCAGAGGTCATTTGGAATGATAGACCGCACCAAAAACTTAGGGTTGCTTCCACCTTTTTCCCAATGGAGTCTCCTTTACCGCTTCCACACCACCGTTGACTATCAAAGGGACCTCATGCTGCAAGACGTCACCGAACATGACCCTTGCAGCTGATATAAATACTACAAAGACCTTCAAGACACTGGTCAACAACGATAATTCTGAACAACCTTCAACATTCCCCACTGGAATTTCTTTCACCGCTTCCAGGGGGACCTTTAAACACAAAGATGTAAACTTCATACCCGATGAGTCAGACAACTAAAAAAGACCAAAACTCCCTTCAGCTACCCCTGCATCTGTCATTCTGCTATGAGAGGATCCGCTTTACTAAAGGAAAAAAAGGAATAGACTTAGTATTGTCACTAAAAAGGAAGAGTCCTTACTTTAGTCAAATTGAGGATCGGCCAACGGCGAACCATCTGTGGTCGCATGTCATTCACACATTAACTCTTTATTGGGGGAATACACTAGTAGAGAAATAAAACCATGGACCCACTGAACAGGTCCAATGGTCAGGACATACCACAAGCGAACCCCAAACGTGCAGGGAAAACCACTACAAGGGCTCCCCGACGCACTTTTCAAAAGAATTAACTAGTTACATGCCTTCATACCAACTTACAAATAAAAATTCAAACTCAGAACACAAATCAGTCAAAAAGGATTCTCGACTCGAAACGCCTCACGTCAAACATTTTCAAAACACAAGGACACGCCACACAAACACCGTTTACTAAAACACCAAATTTATAATTTAAAAAAACATTTTGAAAATAAGAAAACCCAGTGGGATACACAAACACCAATGGCGTCCTATGAGTCTCACACATGCATGTTCTCATGCCACACCGTCACCCCCCTCATGTCCATCCAGGCACTCATCCTCTCGTGCCATTAACCATTTCTCTTTTCGCATACACTCATGCATGTGGTTTCCCATGAGAACGCCAAGGATCGAAACCAAACCTTTCCATCTTTTTCAAAACCAAAACTCCAACCCACACTTTTCAAACCTCACACACCATTTCATTTTCAAGCGCTTCATTTGAAAACATTGTCCAAGAGCAAAACATTTTTACTTAAAAACCAAATTTTCAACGAATCCAAAACAAAGAGATGAGAAATAATGCAAGAGAAAACTTGTGTCCGCGGGTGACTGGAACGTATGGTTGGCGGCCATACGCCAGTCACGCCACTACCACGGAGGGTATATTAAGATAGTGTCCCCGGATCCACATGGCTTTCTAGACCCTGCAGGACCATTAAGACCACTGACCTTACCCCTTTTCATTTCCCTTAGGCATGATTATCTGCAAGGGCCAAAAACTCAGACAAACCTCAACATAATTTGGTAACATGAGTCCCACCACGAGCTGTGCTGGCCAGGCACCTTACTCGTAGCCAGGACGTCGAGTCCCGAAAACCTTAACTCAAGTCTACCATGACTCTATCCCAAAAGAACACGACCCAAGAGAGAAAACCTGCCTCTGATTCCATTTTGTCACGAACCAGGCCGGGTCGCCATCCGACCCGTCGCCCGACCCGGTCCACGACAAGGCCCGAAGGGCGTTCCCGATCCCCACGGGCTGGCACAAGTGCCTGGGTGTCAAACCTTACATGGGAATGATTTACCCAAAAAAAAGACAGAAAAACAACTAGCCAGATAAATAAACTGAAACTAGAAATAGACAACCAAACACGACTTTAAACTATGAACAGTTTTAAACTCTACAACTCGAAACAATAACTAAAAAGAAAAGACAGTAGCGGAAACTAAAACACATACTCAAACCTCCCGGCAGAAGAGAGGCCACATCAACACCATTCTGCATGAGAATACCAACTACAACCTGAACCACCATCACTAAGCACAATGTCACAACCTAGAAAGTAGAAGAAACAGAGTCTATATACACCCAAGGGTGTATGTAGCGTGTGAGATGAAAGCCCAGCAGGATGCCACCGAGAAAAGGTTCCACGCCACAACATCAAAAGACAATTTAATGTTTTTATTCTAAATTATACATTCAAAATGATTTTAATGAAAACATTTACAAGCTAAATGCTAAAGAAAAACACTAAAAAGAACTCATTTCACAAATATGATTTTAAAGGGGAAGAGAAAAATTCATTTAAGGTCACACTCACACATACTCTCACACACCCACACACACACACGCACATATACTCTCACACACACACACAAGTGGTCCTCCATATGCCGACGAAAGGCACCACGACATTGATAGTAGAGAACTATGGGTAAATCCCCTAAGGTTCATCTAGCTCGAGTGGGACCCTAGAACCTCGTGTCTTGGTGAAACGTGGTTTAGAAACCATGGCCCTCAGAAACGTGGCTTAGAAGACCACGACCCTTAGAAAATGTGGATTAGAAGGCCACGAACCTCAGTCATCATATGTTTAGTTAGTGTTGCAATCGTCAATCCAGCTAAGTGAAACAAGGACGATACCCATCCAGCTCACTAGCGCACTAGTTCTACTCCTCCCACCTAGATACCCAGGGTTTTCCCTTGTGCTCAATAAAGTTTCACATTCACATGGTATATTGTTTTTCCCATATCACAGACCAAACCAGACATTACACCGAAGTCACCATTTCCACACCCAAAAAACATTTCAAAAACTCATGCACGCCAAAATACCTTTCCAAAAATATATTTGTCGTTACCTAATCATTTCGAAAAAACCCCATTTGGAAACACTCAAAAAAGAACATAAAAAATTCGCACAAATTAGAAATCATTATTTTAATAACACAACAAGGGCCGACACAATAAACACACCCAATTACAAAGAAGGGAGTCGTTCAACCACTTTCTTAATAAATTGTCCTAAAAACTAGTTTCACACCAACTACACAATTATCTGAACCATCTGCACCTTTTATAAAACACCAAAAACAGTTTTTAAGAAGCCACCATTGTTTAAAACACACCATATTTTTTATAAAAAAAACCAAGAAAACACACTTAAAATTATTCGCTACACAATAAAAATCCACATTTAGTCAAACACAACTCAATTACCCTTAAAAACTAAGTTCGCAGCAACAAAACATCACCTAGAACCCAACTTGAAAACATTGCACCAAAACAAGACATATTTTAATGTGAAAAGACCACATTCAAATCAATTTCACACTCAACTATTCTAAAACCACATTTGCACCATATAAACAATTGATTAAACAATTTTAGGACTTACCCCAATAAGGTCAAAATGATAAACATGATCATTTCTAAAGAAAGTGAAATTTTCATGACACATGCATGACAAATAAATTTTTTTCAAAGGAATTGCGCACAACCTATAAAGGACGACCAGTCATTTATTCAACAAAAAACATATAATCAACAAGAAAATACTGTTTCAGAAATTCGATTTCATCAAACGAGCAAACCAAACCATTCTAAACATAGATCGCATCTCGCAATGAAATCATAGAACATATTAAAATAACTAAACAACCAAATTAAATTATATAAAGGATGTCAAGGCATGGAACCACCTACCTTTTATGCAGAGACTTCCAAGATTGGGTGTGAAACACCAATCACAACCAATTCACATCACAACCAACTCAATTTATACCCTAAAACAAGAATTAGAACAAGACAAGGATTAAAAATTTACCACTAAAGATACCTCAACCTGGTGAATGGACAAGAAATCAAGAGAAAAAAAAGAATAACCAACCGGAGGGAGGGAGGTCGGATTAGAGGGGGGGGGGGTTGGTAGGGTTCTGATCCAGGAGAAGGTGGAAGGATGGTGCAGTGCGAGGGTGGTTCAGGATGGGAGAGGAAGGAGGGCAGCGGCGGTCATAAGAGGGGGCACTGGAGGGGAGGTCCAGCGGGGTTCTGTCGGACGGCGTGGGCGAGGGGAGCTTGTGGGGGCGGCACAAAACGGTAGAGGGAGAAGGCTGGCTGGGATTGGGTGATGCCGAGGGGTTCCAGTTGGTAATGGCATGACAAGAAGAGAGGGGAAGGGGGCTGGGTGCGACGACGGTCCAAGGCAGGCCCAGGGAGATGGGCGGCGGCCTGTTGAGGCGGACAGGGTGGGGGCCATGACGGGATAGAGGGGAAGGGTAAGGGTAGAGGTCTGAAACCCTAAAGGGGAAGAAAATATAAATAAAAAAATAAAATAAAATAAAATAAACAAAATAAAAACAAAAGAAGAAAAAAAAGTAATAAAAAAATGATAATGTAAATAATAAACTAAAACAAGACTAATAATAATAATTAAAATAATTAATCATCATCACTAATATTGATAATCAAAATAAAACTCAATAATAATTATGAATATCCTCAAATAATAATAATAATAATAAGTTAAATAAATAAAAAAACATAATGAATTAAATACTAACATTACAATAATAAACTTAATAAAATGCAAATAATAAAAATAACTCTCAATTAAATTATTATGAAAGATTATAATAATAATAATAATTTCATTAATTTAACATTGACAAGTTGTGCGGTGAACTGGGCGGGGTCGTGCGGTGACCCAGGCGAGGCCGCGCAGCTTCGACCACACTGCGCTGGACGGAGTTAATGTCAAAACACACGTTTTTAATTAAGAACTCAGAAATTTTATTTCGTTCCTTGACCCGAACTACTAGATGCCCAGAAAAATTAATAAAATAAAATAAAATAAATAGTGTAAATGAGGCCGGTGTGACACCGAACTACATGGAATTTGATCCTTTCCCCTTAGGTAATGGTACTTAGGAAGCCTCCCTGAAGTTCAAGACCAACACGCATCGGTCCCGACCATTGATCGTTGGTTCACCTTCATTCAAGAAGACATTAAACTGTATTCCCCTTCATCATCTCACAAGGCATTAGACTGTATTTATTCTATCTACATGGGTTTTGATCCCTATCTCATAGAAAGGGTACGTCGGAAGCCTCCCCGGGGTTCCACCCCAAGCACCGATAAACCTCAATGTACCCTCTGTGGGACCCACATCCCTGGTCCTCCACTATGGTATTAGCCCAATTTTACAACTTCTAACCACGTGTAATTCCCAACATGTCTTTGGGTCACTATCCTCTGTGTACACCCCGGTTTCATGTCTCACCTAAAACTATGTGGGTTGTGATCCCTATCTCCTAGACAGGGTGCGTAGGAAGCCTTCATGAGGTTCAACCCCAACCAAAAGTAAGCTGTTGTGGTCCCCATCCGAGGGTATGTAGTTGTAGTACCCAACCAACGGTAAGTCGTTGTAGTCCCCGACCAACGGTAAGCCATTGTAGTCCCCAACCAATAGTAAGGCGTTGTAGTCCCCAACCATCGGTAATCTATTGTAGTACCCAAACAATGGTAAGCCATTGTAGTGTAACGTCCTCACCCCAGTTACCCAGAGTCAGTGCATTATTACATTACATTGGCATGATCACAAGGAAATCATGTCCCGAAAGCCCGATCAGTTTAGCAGCCTTGGATATACTTGATACATTCATAAGTTTTACATTACATTATGAAATGAAAAACTACAACAACATTGTCTCCATATGCCACACTCATATCCCCTTTGACTATCCCTATAGACCAGTCATAAAATTCTTCTTCACATCCTATGAAAAAATAAAACGTAGAAAAAGGTGAGCTAAGATGCTCAGTAAGGATAACAATATAGCAGAAACTTTCATAAATAAGCACAAACATTTAAGGAAATGTATAAGACTAAAACAAAAGCCTTTTAAACATGAACTTCAGCATAATATGGAAAAGATAAAATTAAATAATTCCATTTACTTATTCAAATGTATTTTCTACTAGTTGAATAATCGCATGAATTATCAATAGCCACTTTCATAATGATGGAATGCATAATTCCAGACATTCATAACCACATAGTCATGGCCTTGGCCAAGACTACATATAAGATTCTGTCAAGGCCTTGTGCCAAGACACTAGTTTGTCTCATGAGACCTACCGATGAATCGATGTGCTATAGTGGGCTCTTCCCGTCACATACTAATTCCAATGCATTCCTCATATAAAAAGTTTTAAACATTACTTAAACATTCATATTAAAACTATCATACAAAATGTCAATAATTTATCCATAAACCATGAATGGTATAAAATAACACATCCACATTCAAACATATCACAAAAACAGAAATACAATATGGAATATTTGCATCATAATGAATTAACTTCAAACAAGTGTAAAATCCTTCAAAGGATGTTGAAATAGATGAAATCAAAACTACTTGATAGAAATATTTCATTCTTTTTTTGAAATCATTTAAAGTTACATAAATATAAAACAAAAAAATTATTTTAAAAATATTCTTATAATCTTGTAAGGGAAGCTTCTACGATGTTATAATGGCGGAAAATAGCCACACCCGTCGTATATGATAAAAAACATTTTTGCATTAATTTTGTCGAAAAGGTCATAAAGTACCTTGTTTGGAAAATGACTGAAAGATTCTATTATAATCATCTTATAAAAATTCAAACAATGGTACAAATGACTTTAACCCATAGTATATAAAATTTTAATTTTTTTTGAAATAAGTTTTTAAGAAACATGGATGTGGATGATAAAGAAGTCCCAGTAGATACTTATGTAAAAACATCCTCAGATAATAAAGTGATTGTGAAATTAACCCTTACCTTGTAATTTTCCTTAGTCGAGGGTACGTTAACCTCCTGTATAATAGTTCAATCATAGTTATTGAAATATCCAATAACCATATACCTTAATATGATATCATATATGATCTTATAATAATGCTTTGTTAATAATATTTTAGTATTATTGTCATTTCGGGTGTTAACTGATTCGTGTTGATTTATATTCTTTGTTATGTGAGTCATGTTTGTTCTGAGTGGGATGTATCTTGTTCATATCCATAATGATAATAATTCCTTAATCATTATTTTTAATCATCAAATTAATGCTAGTCTTGAATGTATATTATGGGGAATGAATCTCATCGCATTCGTGGAGACAGTAATCTGTATGTATGCACAAGCAACAATATCATTCTTTTGATATTAAAATCATATAAAATTGGATGGTATATCATATATATAGAGTCACTATCATGTTATATTTATTATTTATATCAGTTATAATCATTATTAAACTCATCCAAATGATGAAGTGTTTGAATAACATACATCACCACAATATGGAGATGGTAAGCCGTACGTACACACGTATGGTGTCTTTGTTATTTATATGATGGATAGAACAATGAATATGGTTCTACCATTTTTATAATAACATCACAGAATATATAAGATACTGGATTTATTATTTTAGAATGGAAACCTCACAAAAATATGAAGTGGAAGAAGAAAAGAATATGAAAGATGTGATGAAATATTTACCTCTTCTTCAGGTTCTTTCTTTTGATTTGATCAAAAAAGATCCTTATGTTGGATTTCTGACAAAGGAAGGCCTCTAGGATGAAGGGAGGATTGTTTAGATGATATTTGGGTAGGTTTTGGCCGATCCAAAAGGATTTTATGGTGTAAATATGAGGGAATGGGGGTGCCCTTTTATAAGAGGGGTGAGGGGCACCTTAGGAAAAACTTAAAATATTATTTTATAATAAATTCATATTCGGTTTATAATGGATAAAAACAGATTTATTTCTAGGATAAGGTTGGTATGGATCTAAATCCAAAAAAATAGGTTTTAGCCAGGTTTGGGTCACTATATTAACCATAATTTTATATTTAACTCTTAGTTAATTAGTTTGACATTTATCATGTCTCTTTGTATTATTATATTATATGGTTAATAGAATTACAATAAACTTCCTAGAGAACCCCAAGTGATTTATTAATGATATAACTATTATTATATATGTCTTTTAGAAGAACCTTATATTTTTAGGAATATTATATCAATTAATAATATAATATTTGATTTAAAAACTCTTTTATGTCAATCTTGACTCTATTTGGTATTTTGATTTTCTTAAATTCATAACAACAATATTACTTAGAAAAAAATTCATTTAATCAATCCAAACATGTCATATTAACCTATATAATTCGTGGACAACATAAAAACTTTCAAATTTTATTTATTTTAACATTTATAATAACATTAATTCGATTCATTCTTTTATAATGGAAATATTGCATCATCATTGTGTCATAAATTAATTTAATTATTCAATTTCTAAAAATTATAAATAAAATACCATTATGTAGGAAATATATTTAGATTTATAATGAATATTTATAGTAAAAGAGATAACATATATAACCCTATGTAAAAATTGTTTTACTAAAAGATATATGCTTATGTCATTTTTGTATTTACTATAACTTAATTTATATAAAGTTTCATTATCACTTACAAGTGGCTCCATGGGGTCCCAAAATCGACCCAAGGATGATCATGGTTGGGAATGTATCAGCCAATAGGGTTAGGACATGTGTTAGGGTAATTTAATATTATTGTAATATTATTTGTTTACTCTTATTTACCGGATTTACCCTTTAACGATGGTAAATAAAATATTTACCGAAGTAATTATTCAAAATGACTAAAAATAAATGTTACCTATTTAAACAATTTAAACCTACTGATTATAAATATGGAATCCATATTTCTAAATTCATAACACAAAAGTGACATAAATTAATTTAAAATTAATTCCTATTGTCAAAACAAAAATGTGAGTTTTTATGAAATAATAACTATCAAAAGATTGACACATCTTTATGTCCAGTTTAATTGTGAATGTACGTCCAATGAACAAAATTAAATTAAATGGTAAAAACATAATCTAATTATATGTTAAAATTACTCAATAGTATAATTTAGAACTATAAATTATATTGATTAAAAAAGTTATTTTTAATTATTGTTTAGTATTTTTCACTATTCATCAAAATATGAATGTTTTCAGAAAAATACCAAAAATTCATCCTAATCTAATTTCGATATTTAGAATCCAAAAATGAAGTCCATTTTGAAAGATAAAATTTATAAAACTTCGAAAAGTGGGTTATACTATTCATAACGGCTAGTTTTATTGGTCGCGGTGTGTTAGAATCTTGAAGTTGTGTACAATGAAAGCTATTGAATTATTCAAAGGGAAATGTACCATGGATGCTTAGGGTGGTACAGTCTCCCCTACATAAACTAATTTCATCCTCAAAATTTCTAGAATACTACCACACAAAAAGATTCTGGTGGTTCTTCATCATAAGTTGCTCGATTTCCCACGACGCCTCTTCCATCTTATGGTTTCTCCATATAACTTTTACTAGTCTATTCATCCGATTTCTCAATAATTGTTATCTTATATCAAAAATCATGACAGGATATTCATAATAAGGAAAATTGGGTTCTAGTTCTAATTGCTCATAGGTGAGTACACATGTTGGGTCAGGCATGCATTTTGTCAATAGTGATAAGTGAAACACATCATGAACTTTGGGGAGACTTGGCGGCATTTCCAAATGGTAAGCTACAACCCCAATTCATTCTATAATTTTGAAAGTTCCAATGTACCTAGGACACAATTTACCCTTCTTACTAAATCGTATAACTCCCTTCCATGGAGATACCTTCAAGAAAAAGTGATCTCCTACCTGAAATTACAAATCCTTTCTTCGGTTATTGGCATAGATCTTCTCCCTACTTTTAGCTTCTTTTGTGTGGATTTGGAAAACCTTCAACTTTTCCATCATTTCCTCAACAAGTTCTGGTCCTACATGTTTTCTTTCACTAACATTATCCCAAAAATTTGGTGTGAGAAATCTCTTTTCGTATAATGCTTCATATGGTTCCATCTGAATACTTGAATGGAAGCTATTATTATAGGAAAATTCTACCGGAGGTAAATATTGATCCCACATACATTGAAAGTCAAATCATCAAGATATCAACATGTCTTCTAAGGTTTGAATAGTGTCTTATGATTGTCCAGTAGTTTGAGGGTGGTAGGAAGTGCTCAAATGAAGTTCAGTATCCAGGGATTTCTGAATACTTTTCCAAAATCATGATGTAAAATGGGGATCAAGATCAGAAACAATCGATGTGGGTACTCCATTAAGTCTTACAACATCATTAATATATAATCTTTCTAAACTTTCAAGTTCTAAATCTTCTGTTATACAAAGAAAATGTGCTAACTTGGTAAGACATTCAACAATGACCCATATTGCGTCGTTCCTTCTAGGATTCTTTTGTATCCCCATGAAAAAGTCCATTGTAATTACATTCCATTTCCAATCATATATGGGAATAGGTTACATGAGTCCTCTAGGATGTAGCCTTCCATCATTCACATATTGACAAACCATACATCTTGTCACAAAATCCACAATCTCCCTCATCATGTTTTCTCACCAAAAATGTTCCTTCAAATATCGATACCTCTTAGTTCTACCGGAGTTTATAGATAAATTAGAGCTATGGGAATAATCTAAAAATTCACTTTTCGGATCAGATATATCAGGAACACAAAGTCTCTTCCAAAATTTCAAAATATCATCTTCATATATGAAGTCGATCAATCTCCAATCATTCACAGCTTTAATCTTTTTTTGAAACTCCTCATCATCAGCCTGAGAAATTTTTATCATTTTTAGTAAATATTGTTTGGAAACCATTTATAAATGTTTTGATGTTCCACATTCAATGGTTATTCCCATATCCATTTTCACCAGATCCTTGAAAATAGGATCTCTTTCAACTCTCATCTTGTTCAAAACTCCATGATCCTTTCTTCTCAAAGCGTATTCCACCTTATTTACCTTCCTCATGAGGTAGTGTATAGTGCAATAATAATCTTTGTGTAGTTTAAGAAATCGCCCTTGCCTCATGTTTACTTCATTATTTGAGAAAATATACTTCAAACTCTTGTGATAAGTATATATCTCACATTTTTCACTATAGATATAGTGTCTCCATATCTTTAAAGCAATGATTACTGCTGCTAACTCAAGTTCATGAGTAGGATAATTTTTTTCATGAATTTTTAGCTGTTGTGATGCATAGGTAATTTCTCTATCATTCTGCATAAGGACACAACCATGTCTTTTCTTTGAATAATCACTATAAATAAAATACCCATCATTCCCCGATGGTAGTGTCAATATAAGAGAATTGACTAATATTCTCTTCAGTTATTCAAAAAATTCATCATACTCTTTTGTCCAAACAAATCTAACCCCTTTACGTGTGATCTTTGTTAATGGGTTTGCCAATAGAGAAAAATAGAGTTTTCCATTGACTTAATTCCTAGTTCAAGGCCCATATCGAAGACCCATTATAGAATGCGCAAGTGATTTTCATGATCTTCATAGATTATGGAGTATACCAAGATATCATCAATAAATACCCCTATAAAGTCATCAAGATATTCATTAAAAACTATTTTCATTAGATCCATGAAAACAGAGGGTGCATTAGTCATCCCAAAAGGCATTACTGTAAACTCTTAATTCCTGTACATAGATCAAAATTCTGTTTTCGGAATGTCTTCCTTCTTCACACACAACTGATGATATCCACATCGAAGGACAATCTTTGAAAAATATTGATCTCCATGAAGTTTGTTGAATAAATCATCAATGCAAGGTAGGGGATACTTGTTCTTTATTGTCATAGCATTGATCTCCCTATAATAAATGCACAACCTCAAAGATCCAACTTTCTTCTTAACAGAAATAACAAGGGCTCCACATGGAGAAACACTAAGGTGAATAAATCCTATATTACTCAAATCCTTTATTTGTTTCTTTATTTCCACTTATTCCACAGTGGCCATTCTATAATGGGTCTTTGATATGGGCCTTGAACCAGGAATTAAGTCAATGGAAAACTCAATTTCTCATTCTAGAGGATGTCCAGGTAAATCCTCTGGAAACAAATCAAAATATTCTTGCACAATAGGTATATCCTCTATTTGAACATTCCTTTCCTCAACCATAGTTATATCTTATTCATCCTCCAGAATAATTGAATTTAGTTGATCTATTGGGGGTGGATCTAGATAAGAATCATATGGTGATGTTTATGCTCAAATGATAAGGTACTACTAATCATCATCATAAAAAATTGTAACTTCCTTCTTCTTACAATAAATTTTCCCATCATGGTATGGAATCCAACCATACTAAGGATTATATCAAATTCAATACTGGGTATGATGATGAGATCAACAGATAAATAACATTTACATGCCTTAATGGGGACTAATTCACAAAACTTTGTTGCAATGATACCTCCCTTAGGAGTTTTGACTGAAACATTCATTGTTAAATCAAATTGGAAATATCTAATTTTCTTAGAAAACTAGGAAGATATGAAACAATGTGATGATCTAGAATCAAATAAATCGTTGGCTAGACTTGAGGAAACCATTAAATTACCCGCCACCACGTCTTTAGAAGCTTTGACCACAGCAGTAGTGATAACATAAGCTTGCCCATGATCCCTTGGAATCTTCTTAGGTAAGTTTCCTTGGCGCTTAAGACATTCATTTTCATAATTCCCCTTTTCTCAACAATTGTAGCATTCAACATTGACAACCTCTTTCTTCCCCTTTCTATCACGATCTTGGTGGCCTTTTCACCACACTTGTAACATACTCACATTCCCTTCAGGAACGTACTGGGGTGTTTCTTCTCACGTTTACTGTAGGAAATATATTCAACTTTTCCCTTCTTCCCCTTATTTCCATTTCCCGAGTGTTTAGCAGATCTATTCTTCTCTTGTTTTGATTTAAACTCATATGACATTGAGAATTCTTTTTCTGTCTTGATATCACATTAGACAATGTCTTCGTATGACGAGATAGATTGTGAGACCAATGCTTGATGGAAAAATGGTTTTAACCCATTAAATAAATGATAAATATTACTCCTTGGCTTAAGTATATAATATATTTCATGCCTTGCTAACCTTGTAAAGTTATCTTCATACTTTGAGACATTCTCATCCACTTTTTTCCTCAGACATAGAATTTGTCTTTCCATATCCGCTCGATGGCCATGAGTAATGTATTTTTCTATTAAAATCTCTTTAAACTCCATCAATTTGATACTTGATAATTCTTAATATTATTATTTTTAAATCAATGAGCACCATTTATCATCATCTCCCGTGAGGCGATAAACTTCCATGACAACTTTTTCCCTTTCGTTACTCCCCAAAGCTTGAAATATTTTCTCTGAGGAACTTATCCATTGCTCAGCTAAAAATGGATTTATACTCCCATTGAATGTTTTTGTTTTTTACCTCAGGAATATATCTAACATTTATCCTCCATGTTGTGGATTAGGGTGCTCCATACAGGTAAGTTTATTATTAATAACCTGAGTGAGTTGTCCCACTATAGTGGTAAGATGATCAGCACTGGTTGCATTACTAGCTCCACTGTAATTATCTTGAGTAGGAGAGAAATACCTACATAGATTACGTGCATTGATACATTTTCTATTCCTTTCACTAGGTTCCATTTCTAAACAATGGCATAAACTAGAATAGTTTATGAATCGAAATAAATAATTACAAACTTGTAAAAAACTAAACATAGATTTAATAGTTTATGGATATAATCGATAATCATAAAAATGTTTTCTTTGAGGAAGTATATACTCATAAACCCTTAATAATGGTTTGTAATGAAAACGATAATTATCCTAAGCATATCCCCTGGTAGTGTAGTAACTAAGAGTGCAGCAAGGCCCATTGTCGTGCACTAGTTCTCATTTGAGTCTAGCCCAAGTCAGTGCTTTTAGGTTTTACCCCTTTGTACATCTGTGCCAGAGTGGCCTCTACGTGCTCGTATCTACTCAGGGATGTATTTCTTGTAAAACTCAAAAAATCTATACATTACAAAAATTCTAGGATGTTCTTATATACTAATCCTCAAAATCTATCTTAGTGTAATGTGCCCTGATCAGAGTTTATCTAAATCTAGTTTCCAATGTTTGTACTATACTTCCTCTGATACCAACTGTGACTTCCTAACCCCAGTTACACAAAGTCATTGAATTATTACATTACATTGGCATGATCACAAGGAAATAATTTCTCTAAATACCGATCAATTTAGTAGCCTTGGAAATACTAGATACATTAAAAAGTTTTATATTACATTGTAGAATGAAAAACTACAAAAACATTGTCTCCATAGACCACACTCATATCCCCTCAAACTATCCCTGTAGGTCATTCATAAAACAATTCTTCACATCCTCTGAAAAAATAATACATAGAAATGGGTGAGCGTAGATGCTCAGTAAGGATAACAATATAGCGAAAACTTTCATAAATAAGCATAAACATTTAAGGAAATGTGTAAGACTAAAACAAAAAGCCTTTTAAACATGAACTTCATCATAATATGTAAAAGATAAAATCAAATAATTCTATTTACTTATTCATTTGGATATTCTACTAGTCGAATAATCCGATGAAAAATCAATAGCCACATTCATAATGATGGAATGCATAATGCAAGACTTTCATAACCACATAGTCAAGGCCTTGTGCCAAGACTAGATATATGGTTTCATCAAGGCCTTTTTCAATGATAGTAGTTTGTCTCATGATACCTACGGATGCATCCAGGAGCTATAGTGGTCTCCACCCGTCACTTACTAAGTCCAATGCATTCCTCATATTAAAAGGTTTAAACATAACATAAACATTTGTATTAAAACTAGCATACGAAATGTAAGTACTTTATCCATAAAAAATGAATGGTCTAAAATAACACATACACATTCAAACATATCACAAAACCTTCAATACAATATGGATGATTTGTATCATAATGAATTAACGTCAAACAAGTGTAAAATCCATCAAAGGATGTTGAAATATATGAAATCAAAACTACCTGAGAGAAATAACACTTTTTTTAAATAATTTGATGTTAAATAATTATAAAATAAAAACTTTATTTTGAAAATATTCTTTTAAGCTTGTTAGGTAAGCGTAGACGATGTTATAATGGGGGAAAATAGTCTCACCCACCGTATAAGTTAAAAAAATATTCTTACCTAAATTTTGTCGAAATGGTCATAAAGTACCTTGTTTGGAAAATGATGGAAAGATTCATTTATAAATATCTAATAAAAATTAAAAAAATGGTATAAATGACTTTAACCCATAGTCTATAAAATAGTAAAACTGTTATGAAAATCATTTTTAAGAAACGTGGATGTGGATGATAAAAAAGTCCTAGTAGATACTTACGTAAAAACAACATCGGATAATAAAGGGATTGTGAAATTAACCCGTACCTTGTACTTTTCCTTAGTAGAGTGTAAATTAACCTCCTATATAATATATAAATCATAGTTATTTAATTATACAATAACCACATACATTAATTTGATATCATATATGATCTTCTAATAATACTTTGTTAATAATATTTTAGTATTAAGGTGAATTCAGGTGTTAACAGATTCGTGTTCCTTTATATTCAGTATTACGTGAGTCATGTTTCTTATGGATGGGAGGAATATTATTCATATACATAATTATATTAATTTCTAAAACATTATTTTTAATCATCAAATTAGAATTATTCATGAATGGATACGATGGGGACTGAATCTTATCGTGTTCATGGAGATGGTAATCCATACGTATGCACAAGGGACAATATCATTCTTTTGATATTAAAAACGTATATAATTGGATGTTATATCATATATAAAGAATAATTATCATGTTATATTTATTATTTACATCATTTATACTAAATATTATACCCATCCAAATGATAAAGTGTTTGAATAACAAACATCACCACGACGTGGATACGGTAAGCCGTACGTACGCACGTATGGTGACATTGTTATTTATAGGATGGATAGAACAAGGAATATTGTTGAATTTTTTTTTATAAAAACATCATAGTATATATAATAAACTGGAGTTATTATTTTATAATATAAACAACACAGAAAGATGAAGTGGAAGAAGAAAATAACTTGAAAGATGTGATTAAATATTTACCTCCTCTTCGGGTTCTTCCTTTTTATTTGATCAAAAGGGATCCCTAAGATGGATTTCTGACTAAATTAATGCCACTAGGATTAAGGTAGGACATTTTAGAGGATATTTGGGTAGGTTTTGGCTGATCCAAAAGGCTTTGAATGTGTGAATTTGAGGGAAGGGGGAGTTTCCTTTTATAAGAGAGGTGAGGGGAACCTTAGGAGAAATATAAATTATTATTTTATAATAAATTCATATTCGGTTTATAATGGCTCAAAAGTGATTTATTTAGAGTATAAGGTGACTTTGGATTGAAATACACTCATCCAATAGGTTTTAGATTGTTTTGGGTGACTATATTAACTTTATCATTTAGATTTATCTCTTAGTTAATTATTTAGACATTTACCTTGTCTCTTTGTATTTTTATATTATGTGGTTAATAAACATACTATAAAATTTAATGAGAACCCCAAGTTGTTGAATAATGATATAACTATCATTATATAAGTCCTTTTTTCGAACCTTATATTTTTAAGAATATTATATCAATTGATAATATAATATTTGTTTTAAATACTTTTTTATGTCAATTTTGACACTATTAGGTATTTTGTTTTTTCTAAATTAATAATAGCATTATTACTTCGAAAAAAATTCATTTAATCAATGATAACATGTAATATTAACCTAAAAAATTCTTGGATGGCATCAAAACTTTAAATTACATTTAATTTTGCATTTATAATACCATTTATTTTATTCTTTCATTATTGAAGAATATATTGCATCATCATTGTGTCATAATGAAATTATTTATTCAATGTATAAGAATTATAAATAAAATACCATTATGTAGGTAATATTTTTATATTTATAATAAATATTTATATTTGAAGATATAACATATATAACCCTATGTAAATATTGTTTTACTAAAAGATATATGCTTATGTTATTTTTGTTTTTACTTTAACTAAATTTATATAAAGTGTCATTATGACTTACATGTGGCGACATGGGGTCCCAAAATCAACCCAAGGATGATCATGGTCGGGAATTTATCATCCAATAGGGTTAGTACATGTGTTAGGGTAATTTAATATTATTGTAATATTATTTTTTTACTCATATTTACCGGATTTTCCCTTAAACCATGGTAAATTAAATATTTACCGAAGTAATTATTCAAAATGTATAAAAATAAATGTTACATATTTAAAAAATTTCAACCTCCAGATTCTAAATATGGAATCCATTTTTCTAAATTCAAAACACAGAAGTGGAATAAATTAATTTAAAATTAATTTCTTGTGTCAAAACAAAAAGTGTGTTTCTAAGAAATAATAAATACCAAAAGAATGACACTTGTTTATGTCCAGTTTGTAACGCCCTGAACCCAGTTACCCAAAGTCGGTGCATTAAAACATAACATTGGCATGATCACAAAAGATCAAGTCTCGAAAGGCCGATTAATTTATTATCCTTGGAAACACTAGATATATTCATCATTTTTTTACATTACATCATAAAATGAAAACTACAACAACATAGTCTCCATAGTCTACACTCTTATCCCCACATATTGTCCTTACAGGTCATTCATAATTTACTTCTTCACATCCTGGAAAAAATAAAACATAGAAAAGGGGTGAGATCAAATTTCTAGTAAGGATAACAATATAGAGTAAACATTTATAAATTAGAAAAAACATTTAAGGCAATGTATAACTAAAACAAAAGCCTTTTAAACTTGAACTTCAACATAGTATGGAAAAAATAAAATGAAATAATTCCATTTACTTATTCACATGGATATTTTACTAATCGAATAATCACATGAAATATCAATAACCACTTTCATAATGATGGAATGCATAATGATAGACTATCATAACCACATATCCAAGGCCTCGTGCCAAGACTACAAATAAGATTTTGTCAAGGCCTTGTGTCAAGACACTAGTTTGTCTCATGAGACCTACCGATGCATCGAGGAGATATAGCGGGCTCCACCCATCACTTACTAAGTCCAATGCATTCCTCTTATTAAATGTTTTAAACATAACATAAACATTCGTATTAAAACTAGCATACGAAATGTCAATACTTTATCCACAAACCATGAATGGTATAAAAATAGCACATCCACAGTCGAACATAACTCATTCAATACAATATGAACGATTGTATTTTATCATATTAACCTCAATTGAGAATTATTAAGGATATTGACAAAGATGAAAATAATCATCAAAACAATTAGAATGAAATGTCTCCCTTTTTCTTGAGATCATTTAAAAGTCACACTATTTGTCAAGAAGCCATTTAAAAACAGATTTTTTAATCAAAGTGTCCCATACCACTTTGAAAATTTTAAAAGGAGTTTTAATTTTAAAACTTTAATGCCCATATAAATAAATCCTTAAAACCATTTTTAAAACATGGACATTAATGAGCAAGATTTAGAATAATAAGTCTTAAAAACATTTAAAAATGGTATTTTAGTTAGAGTTTATAACCAAAATAGAGACACTTGAATACAAATAATGGAGGTAATAAAAACTTTGTAATATCATGAGAATAAAGGGATTCATGATATACTATGTCAAAGTACATTATATACACCACATAAAATTTATTTGGTGTATAACAACAAAGAAGTCTCAATGGAATGTAAATTGAGATGAAATCTCTCATTAAGGCCATATCCTTAGGTTAAGGATAAATCAATGACATAATTATGTGTGAAAAATATCAATACACTAAATATGATTGGATATTTAGTGTAAAACTATCAAAGAACATTCACACATATTCTTGTAAAAACAACACCAATGAATTGGATGTTTATCTCAATAAATCGAGATTGAGTAAAAATTACTCTTATCAAGTTCATACCGATGACTTGAGAATTTATCAATGGAGTGATTATATGTATAAAAAGTATATCCACAGAAAGGGGATTGGAAATTATGAAATAATCAAATTAATAGTGATGCCACACATAATCTTGGAGTCAAATAATCAATTAAGTATGCGTAAAGCCGAATGAGTGGAAATTGAAATTCCAAATTCCCTTATTGGTTTGGTAACATAAAAAACATACACCCATGAAAGAAGGATCATAAAATGATTATGTAAATATACATTAATTAAAGTATATTACACAATGAATACAAACATGGGAAGTATACACACCACATGTAATAAATTAGTTGTGAACAATGGAATTCTCACTGAATTAAAAGTTTGATAAGAAAACCCATAACTTGTAATTTTCCTTGGTTGGGGGTAGGTTAACCTCATGTATATTAATGAAATAATTTTTATTAAATTATACATGAATCATATACATTAATATGATATCATATATGGACTTTTATCATTTCTTTGTTAATAATATCTTAATATTATTGTCGTTTCAGGTGTTAACTTACTCATTTTCTTTTATATGTTTTGTTATGTAAGCCATTTTTGTTATGGATAGGTTGTATCTTATTAATATCCAGAATGATATTAAGTCCTTAAACATTATTATTAATCTTTAAATGATAATTATACTTGAATGGATACGATGGAGACTGAATCTCATCGCGTTCATGGAGACGGTAGTCCGTACATACGCCCGGGTGACAATTTCATTCTTTTGATGTTAAAATAATATATAATTGGATGGTATATCATATATAGAGAATAATTATCATGTTATATTTATTATTTATATGAATTAAACATCATTATTATACCCATAAAATTATAATTTATTGAATGACAATTACACCATGATGTGGAGACGGTAAGTCATACGTACGCACGTATGGTGAAATGCCATTAAAGGGATGGATAGAATACTGAATATGGTTGTACCATATTTATAATAACATCAAAGTATATATAAGATACTGGAGTTATTATTTTAGAATATAAATAACAAAAAAAAAGATGTCGAAGAAGAAAGGAACTTGAAAGAGGGTGGTGAAAAAATTACCTCTTCTTCGGGTTCTTCATGTTGATTTGATCAAAAGGGCTCATTAGGATGTCTTTCTGATCAAACTATGGACTCTAGGATGTAGTGAGGGAAGTTTTAGAGAGTATTTGGGCAGGTTTTGGCCGATCCAAATGGCTTTGAATGTGTGAATTAGTTGGAAGTGGGAGTACCCTTTTTTAAGAGGGATGAGGGGGACCTTTGGAAAAGCTAAAAATATTATTTTATAATAAATACATATTCTGTTTCTAATGGCTCTAAAGTGGATTATTTAAAGTTTAAGGTGGGGATTGGTCTAAAACCACTCAACCAATATAATTTAGACAGGTTTGGGTTATTATATTAACCTTATCTTTAAGTATCAACTCTTAGTTAATTAGTTTCACTTTTACAATGTCTCTTTGTATTTTTATATTATATAGTTAATAAACATACTATATAAATTCAAGTGTCCCCCAAGTGGTCCATTAATGATTCAACTATCATGAAATAAGTCTCTTGGATGAACCTTATATTTTTAGGAATTGAATATAAATTAATAATTTAATATTTGTTTTAAAAACTCCTTTAGGTTAATTTTGACACTATTGGGTATTTTGTTTTTGATAAATTCATAACAGCATTATTACATCAAATAAAATATATATAATCAATCCTAATATGTCATATTAACCTAGAAAATTAGTGGAATTCATAAAAAGTCTCAAATTACATTTATTTTGATATTTATAATATCAATTATTTTTATATTTCATTATTTAGGTCATTACTACATCACCATTGTATCATAAATAAATAAAATTATTTAATGAATAAAAATTATAAAATAAAATACCATTATGTAGGAACTTTTTTTATCTTTCTAATGAATATTTAAAATCTAATTTATCTTATGTATAACCCTATATTAAATATGTAATAGTAAATAAACATTGATTTTAACTCTTTTAACTATTCTTTGAATTAAATAATAATAAATGTCCTAATCTAATACAAGTCGACCTAAATGATAATATTTTAATCCTAATGTTGTTTTTGGTCGAGATACTCTTGTCCAATAGAATTAGGACATGTGTTAGGGTAATATTACTATCATTTTTACCCTTAATTACCCTATTTACTTTTAACCGTGGTAAATAAAAGTAAAGAGTTACTATTCACCAATAATTATTTTCATCTCATTGAACCACATTTTACTCCTTGATATTAACCGTGTCTCTCAAATTTTTGAAATTCCACTCACAGAAGTGGTAAAATTATGTTTTATGAAAAAATCAGTTTTTTAACTACCACTTAGTAGTTTCACTATTCATCAAAAAATGAAAGTTTCAAGAAAAATACCAAAAATTTTGCCTAAGCTATATTTTATATTATGAATTCAAAAAATGATGTCTATTTTACAAAATTAAAAACATATCAGTTGCATTAATTAATTTAAAAATTAATTCCCATCGTCAAAACAAATAGCTTGTTTTTAAGAGATAATAACTATCAAAAGATTGACACTTGTTTATGTCTAGTTTAAATGTGAAATTACATCCAACGACCAAAATTGTATTAATTGGTAAAAATATATTCTAAATATACTTTAAATCCACTCCAATTAATAATTTATCACTATTAATTATTTCGATTAAAAAAGTTGTTTTTAATTAAAATTTAGTAATTTTCACTATTCATCAAAATATGAAAGTTATCTGAAAAGTACCAAAATTTCACCGTAAGCTAAATTATGATATTACAAATCCAAAAATGAAGTTAATTTTGAAAGATAAACTTTATAAAATTTCAAAAAGTGGGTATTTCAATAACGGCTAGTTTGATTGGTTGTGGTGTGTTAGAATCTCGAAGTTATGTACAATGCACCCCATTGCATTATTCAAATGGAAACATACAGTGGAAGCTTGGGCTGTTACATTCTACCCCCCTTCAATAAATTACATCCTCGCAATTTTTAAAATTGGTCTTGGGAATGTAATGGAAAGTCCCACATCGGAAAAAGTGTCAATAAAACTATCACTTTAAAAGAAATGAAGAGAGGTATGAAAGTCACCCAAGATAACCCATACTGGGATTCAATGTAGGAAAACATGGATATGGACGATAAATTAAGTGTTATGTTCTGATGGAGAGGGATAGAAAACATGAGCAGTAGAAAGTTAACAATAAGAAAAACACAAACTTGTGTTGGAACAAACGGTCCTTAGTCTCCCAGTAGGAAAAGTAAACAGAAAACATTTTTTGATTTAAGTTACATTACATACAGACGAGGAATTAATTTATGATATTGACTATGAACATAAAGAGATATACTTACTTTTTAAGTAGAGTTTCAATCTTTAATAAATTTTTACCACTAACTCATTTTTTTTGAACAATGTGTATTCAAGAAGACTTGGTCACAATGGAAGAGCTAGAATAAACTTCTATAGAAATACTTGATCCATGTAGGATAAACTGTATATTTACCTTATCTTTATAGATTTATCAAAACCAAAACCGTTAGTATTAGATCTGATGATCCCCAAAATGGATATTCCATTAGAGAAAAAAAACTAATCTTAATTTCTAAAATTAAACCATCAATACCCCAAAGTTAAATAAATACCATACAATAATCAATTGTCCTTAAAATCCTTTAATATAATCCAACCTAATATTGAAACCCAAAACATATAAGAATGTAGTCTTCAACGTTAAATTGTATATCCAAATGACATTAATTACTCTTAAAGTCACATACTAAAAAGTAATTAACCTAATAATTTCCATAAATAACCCAAATAACTATAAATCCACAATAAAAACATAGATAAAAATCCACCATAACTCCTCAAATGAAATCCCATACTATTCTATTTTCCTTGGGAATATAGTGTTCACAACAAAGTGAACAACTTCCAAAATAACATTTATCACTTAATCACCAAATCATTTTCCTATACTAAGGGTATTCACTTTATAAGACATAAGAACTAAAATAAAATTATTATTGATCAATAAAATCATTTAACTAAAAATAATAGTCACACAAACCAGAGACATCACGTAGTCCAGTGATAGGCGATAAATCCCAATCGCACTTTGGTTGTGGGATCGATTCACATAGCTTTTTCCGATGCGACGGGTTGTCACACGGTCTGCGTGTTGTCCTTTTTCAAAAACTATATTTTATAACATTACCAAAATGAGAATAATTACTCATAATAACCATAACATAATTTAACCACAAATCTTATCTTATACCTTGCATTTTCATCCCAAATTATAATAACTTATAATTGCCTCAAACCCAACGATCATATAAAACCAAATGGTTATTTATACCTATATCCATTAGAGAAAAGATAATTCTTACTCAAATATCATTCTCACATGGATAACTGTAGGGTTAAAAATAAAAGAGAAAATTACTCCAAAGTAAACCCATCAACAAGGAGCACTAATAATTTTTAAACATTTCTCCAACCATTTATTTCCACATAGCATCTTCTTTGACAAACAAAATATCCTATAGAATACGACATTCACTCAGGTAATGGGCAGGTCCCATACATTTACAGCAAATGACTGTAAATGGATTATTGGGACAATTTTTATCTTCTTCCATAGTACTCTTCATTTTTCTTCAGAAATGCTTCACATTATGTCCTTCCTTCCCACACGTAAAGCATTTATTTGTCCCATTGAGACACATTCCTGGGTGTCTCCTTCCACATTTCCTGCATGATGTAAATTAAGGATTCCTTTCTCCATGGTCTCCACTGCTGGATCTCTTATCATTCATGAACTTTCTCTTCTTTTTTGAGTCTGGGAATTTGTTAATATATATATTGTTGATCATATTTTTGGAAATTTATGTGGAATAAAGATGATATATGTTATGCCTATCAACATTCCATTTTGTTGCTTATTGACACCACTGTTCCCACCTTGTACATCACTCTCAAATTCGCTATGACTTCCTTGGAATCCAGCCATTGACTAAAACCAGAAAGCATTGTTTGAGTAATAGTAGTCATAAAATCATTTAGAGGATATCATGTCACCATATTCTTAATTTGATATACATTAGGATTAAACAAGGTCATTTACTCTCATCATATATATATATATTACTTCAAATCGGTTTGTAAAGAAAATTTAAATTATCCGAAGCATATCCCCCGGGAGTGTCGTAACCAAGAGTGCACCAAAGCCCGTTGTCATCCACCAGTTCCCGTTCGAGTCTAGCTCAAAGAGGTGTTTTCTAGTTTTACTCCTAGGTATATCTGTGCCAGATCTGCCTCTACCTGCTCGTATCTAGACAGAGATGTATTGCTCGTAAAACTCACAAAATCTCTACAATACCAAAATTCTAGGAAGTTCATCTATACTAATCCTCAAAGTTCATCTTAGGTCTACGTGCTCTAATTAGTGTTTATCTAAATCTATCTTCCATGTTTTGTAATAAATTTCTCTGATACCAACTGTAACGCCCCGACCCCAGTTACCCATAGTCGGTGCATTATTACATAACATTGGCATGATCACAAAAGATCATGTCTCGAAATACCGATTAGTTTAGTAGCCTTGGAAACACTAGATATATTCATAAATTTTACATTACATCATAAAATGAAAACTACAACAACATTGTATCCATAGTCTACACTCGTATCCCCTCATACTATCCTTGCAGGTCATTCATAATTTACTTCTTCACATCCTAGGAAAAATAAAACATAGAAAAGGGGTGAGCTCAAATGCCCAGTAAGGATAAAAATATAGCAGAAACATTAATAAATAAGAATAAACATTTATGGCAATGTATAACTAAAACAAAAGACTTTTAAACATGAACTTCAACATAATATGGAAAAAATAAAATGAAATAATTCCATTTACTTATTCACATGGATATTCTACTAATCGAATAATCACTTGCAATATCAATAAACACTTTCATAATGATTGAATGCATAATGCCAGACTATCATAACCACATAACAAAGGCCTCGTGCCAAGACTACAAATAAGATGTTGTCAGGGCCTTGTGCCAAGATACTAGTTTGTCTCATGAGACCTACCGATGCATCGAGGAGCTATATCAGACTCCATCCATCACTTACTAAGTCCAATGCATTCCTCATATGAATAGTTTTAAACATAACATAAACATTCATATTAAAACTAGCATACGAAATGTCAATACTTTATCCACAAACCATGAATGGTATAAAAATAGCACATCCATAGTCGAACATAAATCATTAAATACAATATGAATGATTGTATTGTATCATATTAACCTCAACCGAGAGTGATGAAGGATATTTACATAGATGAAAATAATCATCAAAACAATTAGAATGAAATTTCTCCCTTTTTCTTGAAATCATTTAAAATTCACACTATTTGTCAAGAAGCCATTTAAATATAGATTTTTGAATAAAAGTGTCCCATACCACTTTGAAACTTTTAAATGTAGTTTTAATTTTAAAACATTAATGTCCATATAAATAAATCCTTAAAACCATTTTCAAAACATGGACATTAATGAGCAAGATTTAGAAGAATAAGTCTTTAAAACGTTTTAAAATTGTAATTTAGTTAGAGTTTATAACCCAAAGAGAGACACTTGAATACAAATAATGGAGGTAATCAAAACTTTTTAATATCATGAGAATAAAGGGATTCATGATATACTATGTCAAAGTACATTATATACACCACATAAAAGTGATTTGGTGTATAACAACAAAGAAGTCTCAATGGAATGTAAATTGAGATGAAATCTCTCATAAAACCCGTATCCTTAGTTTAAGGATAAATAAACGACATAATTGTGTGTGTAAAATATAAATACACTAAATATTATTGGATATTTAGTGTAAAACTATCAAAGTACATTCACACATATTCTTGTAAAAAACAACACCAATGAATTGGATGTTTATCTCAATAAATTGAGATTGAGTAAAAATTACTCTTATCATGTTCATACCGATGACTTGAGAATTTATCAATGGAGTAATTATTTGTATAAAAAGTATATCCATAGAAAGGGGAGTGAAAATTATGAAATAATCAAATGAATAGTGACTCCACACATAATCTTGGAGTAAAATAATCAATGAAGTATGCGTAAAGCCGAATGAGTGGACATTGAAATTCCAAATTCCCTTATTGATTTGGAAACATACAAATCATACACCCATGAAAGAAGGATCATACAATGATGATGTAAATATACATGAATTAAAGTATATTACACAATGAATACAAACATGGGTAGTACACACACCACATGTAATAATTTAGTGGTGAACAATGGAATTCTCACGGAATTAAAATTTAGAAAAGAAACACCTTACCTTGTACTTTTCCTTGGTTGGGGTTAGTTTAACCTCATATATATTGGTGAAATAATTGTTATTAAATTATACATGAATCATATACATTAATATTATTTCAAATATGGTCTTTTAACATTGCTTTGTTAATAATATCTTAATATTATTGTCATTTCGGGTGTTAACTTACTCATTTTCTTTTATATGGTTTGTTATGTAAGACATTTTTGTTATGGATAGGTTGTATCTTATTCATATACAGATTGATATTAAGTCCTTAAACATTATTATTAATTTTTAAATGAGAATTATACTAGAATGGATACAATTGAGAATGAATCTCATCCCGTTCGTGGAGACGGTAGTCCGTACATACGCACGAGCGACAATATCATTCTTTTGATGTTAAAATAATATATTATTGGATGGTATATCATATAGAGAGAATAATTATCATGTTATATTTATTATTTAAATGAATTACACATCATTATTATACTTATCCAAATAATAATTTATTGAATGACAATTACACCACGACGTGGAGACGGTATGTCTTACCTAGGGACGTATGGTGACATGCCATTCAAAGGATGGATAGAATAATGAATATGGTTGTTCCATATTTATAATAACATCACAATATATAGAAGATACAAGAGTTATTATTTTAGAATTTAAATAACCTAGAAAGAATAAGTTGAAGAAGAAAGGAACTTGATAGAGGGTGGTGAAAACATTACCTCTTCTTCGGGTTCTTCCAGTTGATTTGTTCAAAAGGGATCATTAGGTTGTCTTTATGAACAAACTAAGGCCTTTAGGAGGTAGTGAGGGAAGTTAAGAGAGTATTTGGGTAGGGTTTGGCCGAGACAAAAGGCTTTGAATGTGTGAATTAGTGAGAAGGGGGAGTTCCCTTTTATAAGAGGGGTGAGGGGCAGCTTTGGAAAAGCTAAAAGTATTATTTTATAATAAATTCATATTCGGTTTATAATGGCTCCAAAGTGGATTATTTAATGGTTAAGTTGGTTATGGGTATAAACCACTCAACCAATAGAATTTAGACAGGTTTGGATTATTATATTAACCTTATCTTTAAGTATTAACTCTTAGTTAATTAGTTTCACTTTTACAATGTCTCTTTGTATTTTTATATTATATGGTTAATAAACTTACTATATACATCCATGAAACCCCAAATAGGTCAATTAATGATACAAATATCATAAAATATGTATCTTGGCCAAACCTTAGATTTTTAGTAATTCAATATAAATTAATAATATAATATTTGTTTTAAAAACTCCTTTAGGTCAATTTTGACACTATTGGGTATTTTGTTTTTGATAAATTCATAACAGCATTATTGCTTCGAAAAAAACTTATATAATCAATCCTAATATGTCATATTAACCTAAAAAAGTTGTGTAATTCATAAAAAGTCTCAAATTACATTTAATTTGATATTTATAATATCAATTATTTTAATTTTCATTAATTAGGTAATTACTGCATCACCATTGTATCATAAATAAATTAAATTATTTAATGTATAAAAATTATAAATAAAATACCATTATGTAGGAAATCTTTTTATATTTCTAATGAATATTTACAATCGAATTTATCTTATGTATAACCCTATATTAAATTTTTTTAGTAAATAAACATTGATTTTAACTCTTTTAACTCTTCCTTGAATTAAATAATAATAAATGTTCTAATCTAATACAAGTGAACCTAAGTGAAAATATTTTACTCCTAATGTTTTTTTTGGTTGAGATACACTTTCCAATAGAATTAGGACATGTTTTAGGGTAATATTAATATCATTTTTACCCTTAATTACCCTATTTACTGTTAACCGTGGTAAATAAAAGTAACAATTTACTATTCACCAAAAATTATTTTCATCTCATTGAACCAAATTTTACTCCTTGATATTAACCATGTCTCTCGGATTTTTGAAATTCCACTCACAGAAGCGGTAAAATTAAGTTTTATGAAAAAAATCAGTTTTTTAACTACCACTTAGTGGTTTCACTATTCATCAAAAAATGAAAGTTTCCAGAAAAATACCAAAAATTAGCCCTAATGTATATTTGATATTACGAGTTCAAAAATTATCTCTATTTTACCAAATTCAAAACATATCGGTTGCATTAATTAATTTAAAAAATAATTCCCATCCTCAAAACAAATAGCGTGTTTTTAAGAGATAATAACTATCAAAAGATTGACACTAGTTTATGTCGGGTTTAAATGTGAAATTACATCCACTGACCAAAATTGTATTAAATGGTAAAAATATATTCAAAATATACTTTAAAATCACTCTAATTAATGATTTATCCCTATTAATTATTTCGATTAAAAAAGTTGTTTTTAATTAAAATTTAGTACTTTTCACTATTCATCAAAATATGAAAGTTATCCGAAAAGTACCAAAATTTCACCCTAATCTAATTTCGATATTAAAAATCAAAAAATGAAGTCCATTTAGAAAGATAAACTTTATAAAATTTCAAAAAGTAGGTATTACTATAACAATTAATTTGATTGGTTGTGGTGTGTTAGAATCTCGAAGTTGCGTACAATGCACGCCATTGCATTATTCAAAGGCAAACATACAGTGGAAGCATGTGGTGTTACATTCTCCCCTCCTTCAATAAATTGCGTCCTCAAAATTTTTAAAATTGGTCTTGGGAATGTAATGGAAAGTCCCACATCGGAAAAAGAGTCAATAAAACTATCACATTAAAAGAAATGAAGAGAGGTATAAAGGTCACCCAAGATAACCCATACTAGGATTCCATGTAGGAAAACATGGATATGGACGATAAACTATGTGTTATGTTCTGATGGATAGGGATAGAAAACATGAGCAGGAGAATGTTAACAATAAGAAAAACAAAAACTTGTGTTGGAACAAACGGTCCTAAGTCTCCAAGTATGAAAAGTAAACAAGAAAACATTTTTTGATTTAAGTTACATTGCATAAGGACGAGGAATTCATTTATGATATTGACTAAGAACATAACGTGATATACTTACTTTTTAAGTAGAGTTTCATTCTTTAATAATTTTTTACCACTAAATCATTTTTTTGAAGAATGAGTATTCAAGAAGACTTGGTCACAACGGAAGAGCTAGAATAAACTTCTACAGAAATACATGATCCAGGTAGGATAAAATATATATTTACCTTGTCTTTAGAGATTAATCAAAACCAAAACCGTTAGTATAAGATCTGATGATCCCCAAAATGGATATTCCATTAGAGAAAAAAAAACTAATCTTAATTTCTAAAATTAAACCATCAATACCCCAATGTTAAATAAATACCATTCAATAATAAATTATCCTTAAAATCCTTCAATATAATCCAAACTAATATTGAAACCCAAAACTTATAAGAATGTAGTCTTCAACATTAAATTGTATATCCAAATGACATTAATTACTCTTAAAGTTACATACTTAAAAGTAATTAACCTAATCATTTCCATAAATAACCCAAATCACTATAAATCCACAATAAAAACATAGATAAAAATCCACCATTACTACTCAA
This sequence comes from Viscum album, assembly GCA_963277665.1. Lineage (NCBI taxonomy): Eukaryota > Viridiplantae > Streptophyta > Magnoliopsida > Santalales > Viscaceae > Viscum > Viscum album. The sequence continues at coordinate 227,493,535 of OY728167.1, read as the reverse complement.
ATGAAATCCCATACTATTCTATTTTCCTTGGGCATATAGTGTTCACAACAAAGCGAACAACTTCCAAAATTACATTTATCACTTAATCACCAAATCAATTTCCTATACTAAGGGTATTCATTTTATAATACATAAGATCTCAAATCAATTTTTTATTGATCAATAAAATCATTTATCTAAAAATAATAGTCACACTAACCATAGACATCATGTAGTCCAGTGGTAGGCGATAAATCCCAATCACACTTTGGTTGTGGGTTCGATTCCCACAGCTTTGTCCGATGCGATGGGTTGTCACACAGTCTGCGGGTTGTCCTTTTTCAAAAACTATATTTTATAACATTACCAAAATGAGACAAATTTCTAAAAAGAACCATAACATAATTTAACCACAAATCTTATCTCATACCTTGCATTTTCATCCCAAATTATAATAACTTATAATTGCCTCAAACCCAACGATCATATAAAACCAAATGGTTATTTATAACTATATCCATAAGAGAAAAGATAATTCTTCCTCAAATATCATTCCCACATGGAAAACTGCAGGGTTAAAAATACAAGAGAAAATTATTCCAAAGTAAACCCATCAACAAGGAGCACTAATACTTTTTAAACATTTCTCTAACCATTTATTTCCACATAGCTTCTTCTTTGACCAAGAAAATATCCTATAGAATAGGGCATTCACTCAGGTAATGGCCATGTCCCCTAAATTTACGGAAAATGACTGTAAATGGATTATTGGGACCATTTTTATCTTCTTCCATAGTACTCGTCATTTTTCTTCGGAAATTCTTCACATTATGTCCTTCCTTCCCTCACGTAAAGCATTCATTTCTCCCATTGAGACACATTCCTGGGTGTGTCTTTCCACATTTCCTGCATGATGGAAATTGAGGATTCCTTTATCCATGGACTCCACTGCTGGGGCTCTTATCATTCATCACCTTTCTCTTCTTTTTTGAGTATGGTAATTGGTTAATATATATATTGTTGATCATATTTTTGGAAACTTTATGTGGAATAAAGATGATATTTGTTATTCCAATCAACATTCCATTTTGTTGCTTATTTCCTCCACTGTTCCCACCTTGTATATCACTCTCAAAGTCACTATGACTTCCTTGGAATCCAGCCATTGACTAAAACCAGAAATCATTGTGTGAGTAACAGTAGTCATAAAATCATTTAGAGGATATCATGTCACCATATTCTTAATTTGAAACACATTAGGATTAACCATGGTCATTTACTCTCATCATATATATATAATACTTCAAATCGGTTTGTAAAGAAAATGTAAATTATTCTAAGCATATCCCCCGGGAGTGTCGTAACCAAGAGTACAACAAGGCCCGTTGTCGTGCACCAATTCCCGTTCGAGTCTAGTTCAAATCTGTGTTTTCGGGTTTTACTCCTAGGTATATCTGTTCTAGAGCCGCCTCAACCTGCTCGTATCCAGACAGGGATGTATTCCTTGTAAAGCTCACAAAATATATATAATACCAAAATTCTAAGAATTTCTTCTAGACTAATTCTCAAAGTTCATCTTAGGTCTATGTGCTCTAATAAGAGTTTATCTAAATATAGCTTCCATGGTTTGTACTAAAGTTCCTCTGATACCAACTATAATGCCCCGACCCCAGTTACCCATAGTCGGTGCATTATTACATAACATTGGTATGATCACAAAAGATCAAGTCTCGAAATACCGATTAGTTTAGTAGCCTTGGAAACACTAGATATATTCATAAAGATTTCATTACATCATAAAATGAAAACTACAACAACATAGTTTCCATATTCTACACTCGTATCCCCTCATACTATCCTTGCAGGTCATTCATAATTTACTTCTTCACATCCTAGGAAAAATAAAACATAGAAAAGGGGTGAGCTCAAATGCCCAGTAAGGATAAAAATATAGCAGAAACATTCATAAATAAGAATAAACATTTAAGGCAATGTATAACTAAAATAAAAGACTTTTAAACATGAACTTAAATATAATGTGACAAAAATAAAATGAAATAATTCCATTTACTTATTCACATGGATATTATACTAATCGTTTATTCGCTTGCAATATCAATAACCACTTTAATAATGATGGAAGGCATAATGCCAGTCTATCATACCCACATAGCCAAGGCCTCGTGCCACGACTACAAATAAGATTTTGTCAGGGCCTTGTGCCAAGACACTAGTTTGTCTCATTAGACCTACCGATGCATCGAGGAGCTATAACGGGCTCCACCCATCACTTACTAAGTCCAATTCATTCCTCACATGAATAGTTTTAAACATAACATAAACATTCGTATTAAAAATAGCATACGAAATGTCAATACTTTATCCACAAACCATGAATGGTATAAAAATAACACATCCACAGTCGAACATAACTCATTCAATACAATATGAAAGATTGTATTGTATCATATTAACCTCAATCTAGAATGATGAAGGATATTGACATAGATGAAAATAATCATCAAAACAATTAGAATGAAATGTCTCCCTTTTTCTTGAAATCATTTAAAAGTCACACTATTTGTCAATAAGCCATTTAAAAACAGATTTTTGAATCAAAGTGTCCCATACCACTTTGAAACTTTTAAAAGGAGTTTTAATTTTAAAACTTTAATGTCCATATAAATAAATCCTAAAACCATTTTTAAAACATGGACATTAATGAGAAAGATTTAGAAGAATAAGTCTTTAAAACGATTAAAAATATAATTTTTTTTAGAGTTTATAACCAAAAGAGAGACACATGAATACAAATAATGGAGGTAATCAAAACTTTTTAATATCATGAGAATAAAGGGATTCATGATATACTATGTCAAACTACATTATATACACCACATAAAAGTGATTTGGTGTATAATAACAGAGAAGTCTCAATGGAATGTAAAGTGAGATGAAATCTGTCATAAAGGCCATATCCTTAGGTTAAGGATAAATCAACGACATAATTATGTTTGAAAAATATAAATACACTAAATATGATTGGATATTTAGTGTAAAACTATCAAATGACATTCACACATATTCTTGTAAAAACAACACCAATGAATTGGATGTTTATCTCAATAAATCGAGATTGAGTAAAAATTACTCTTATCAAGTTCGTACCGATGACTTGAGAATTTATCAATGGAGTGATTATGTACATAAAAAGTATATCCACAGAAAGGGGAGTGGAAATTATGAAATAATCAAATGAATAGTGACTCCACACATAATCTTGGAGTAAAATAATCAATGAAGTATACGTAAAGCCGAATGAGTGGAAACTGAAATTCTAAATTCCCTTATTGATTTGGTAACATACAAAACATACACCCATAAAAGAAGGATCATACAATTATGATGTAAATATACATGAATTAAATTATATTACACAATGAATACAAACATGGGCAGTACACACACCACATGTTATAAATTAGTGGTGAACAATGGAATTCTCACGGAATTAAAAGTTAGATAAGAAACACCTTACCTTGTACTTTGCCTTGGATGAGGGTAGGTTAACCTCGTATATATTGGTGAAATAATTGTTATTAAATTATATATGAATCATATACATTAATATTATATCATATATGGTCTTTTATCATTGCTTTGATAATAATATCTTACTATTATTGTCATTTCGGGTGTTAACTTACTCATTTTATTTTATATGTTTTGTTATGTAAGCCATGTTTGTTATGGATAGGTTGTATCTTATTCATATCCAGGATGATATTAAGTCTTTAAACATTATTATTAATCTTTAAATGATAATTAGACTTGAATGGATACGATGGAGAATGAATCTCATCGCGTTCGTGGAGACGGTAGTCCGTACATACGCACGAGCGACAATATCATTCTTTTGATGTTAAAATAATATATTATTGGATGGTATATCATATATAGAGAATAATTATCATGTTATATTTTTATTAAATGAATTAAACATCATTATTATACTTATCTAAATAATAATTTATTGAATGACAATTACACCACGATGTGGAGACGGTAAGTCGTACGTACGCACGTATGGTGACATGCCATTAAAAGAATGGATAGAATACTGAATATGGTTGTTGTAAAGACCTGTAAATTTCAAGGAAATTTTTTTCTTAAATTTCTTTGGAATTTTACAAGAACACAGTTTCTGACGGCACCTGATTCCGAGGCCCGGTGTGCCCGGAATCATTTTCCGAAGTTTGGCTCGGGTACGTTCAGTGAACGGACGAGCGAGTTTTTTCTAAATTTTGAACCGGGGCCCGAAATCGAATTCCGAGGGCACCGATGAAATCACAGTGCCGATACTTGCTTAGAACCACCTCTTCCAGAGTTGCGTTTGCTCAGGTGTGGTTTTTAATTTTCGGGCGTAAAGTTAAGAAATAAAATAATTGTACGACAAACTTTATTTTATTTCACTTAAGCCACTTGGAAGCCACTTGAAGCCACTTAAAAGAGGCTTAAGATGAGTTGATCCGGATAGGATGCTATCCAGAAATATCCTACCCTCTTGGTAGGATATTTGTGAGGTGGGGCCCGCACGAGCCCCGCCATTTTTTTCCGCTAAGTAACGCACCTGCGAAAACCCGTCATTATGAAAGTAAACTGACACGTTTTCTTAAATCCATAACGCACTATTTAATTGGGCGGTTTATTTCGTGAATTAAATGGGCGGTTTCTTTCGTTGAATTAATTCAACAAATTGATGGGTCATTACTTACCTTTTTCGTTTGTTGGCGTAATAATAAAATAAGACCAACAAGTCTTTTTGGAGGATTACTCGTTGAGAGGTTTTTTCAGAGTTCTTGAGCCTTCATCCTCCTTCCCGAAGAATGCGAAGAACGCGAAGAATGCGAAGAACGCCGGCCTCCGACGAAGAACGTCGAACCCGCCGAAGTCGACGACGCGACGCCGTGTTCCGCGACGCTGACGTTCCCTTCCTGCAACGTTCTTCTGCGACGTCTCTTCCTCCGCAACGAAATCATCAATCAGCTGTTTGAGGTAAGAGACTTCGGGATTCTTTAAATCTTCTTTGTGGTTTTTAACAAAACATAGATTTAATTATTTATAATTAAATCTGTTGTTTCTTGGTCCGTTGAGTTCGTCGACGCAACGCCGGATTCCGCGACGACGTGATGCCTTTCCGCGACGACGCGACGATCCCCTCCTTCCGCGACAATCAAATCCGCGAAGAACGTGCATACGACGACGACTACGAGGTATGGATTTTGGTTTTGGAAATTCCCTTTTTCCTGTGAAAGTTTCTTTAATGTTAAAGAACCGGTTGAAAATGAACAATTTTAATTTATTAAAATTGTTGTATCATGTGTTCATTTATTTTTTCTCCCGTTGTTTTTATCTAACGCGGAGGGTGCGGGCCAAATGAACACGGCCCGACAACCCTCCGCCGTTCTTCGTGGTTGTACGGATTTGGCGGGTGATGGAAAATCGTGACGCAAGGGCAGTTTGTTGGTTCCGTAGTGTAGAACGGAACCTGGGAGGAGCAACGGCGCAGACGAGAAGGAAGACGGACCACTGGAGCGACTCCAGAGGCCCGCAGAAGCCGGCGGCGGTGGCCAGAGGCGGCGGCGCCCGCTGACCCGCGGCCGCGCGGGTCCGGCGCGCGCGGGACGCGGCTGAAGCCGCGTCCGGCCGTTCAGGGCGACACCCCGCGGTTGCCGCGGGGGTGTCCCGCGGGGGCGACGGCTCTCCCCCACGTCGCTCGGGTTGTCCAGGGTGACACCCCGCGGGTGCCGTGGGGGTGTGACGCGGGGGCGGCGGCTCCCCCCCGCGTCGCTCGGGTCGTCCAGGGCGATACCCCGTGGGTGCCGCGGGGGTGTCACGTGGGGGCGGCGGCTCCCCCCCGCGTCGCTCGGCCGCTCGGCCGAGCCGGGCCGGGCCGACCGAGCTAGGCCGGTCCGACCGGCCGGGCCGCACCCTGGCCGGGCCGGACCGGGTTCGGCCGACCCAGGGGGGGTCGGGCCGGGTCGGCCCGGGCCCGGACCCCCCGTCTATAGACCTTTTTCGGTCAAATGCCCGTAAATTGAGCTATGGGCCTCCAAACGACTCACCGTCAGCGGCAACGCGATCCTTGTATCGAGATGGTCGTTTCAATATATCACACTCAAGGTTTTAGAATACTTTGAGTTCAGTCGGGTTGGTTCGTACACGAAACCAACCAGGCCCTCGGAGTGGAAACGATCATATCTTGAGCCACAGACGTCCTATTGACGTGCCGTCAGCTTTTTTGAATTCCTCTAAGTAAGATGGGTCTTTTGGAATACTCCGCCCAAGGTTTGGACGCAGGTGGAGTGCGGTCGAGTTTCTTTTTCCTTAAAAACCAACCAGGCCCCTGGGACGAAAAAGCCAATAACTGTCAGACCTGGCGTCCGATTGACGCGCCGTCTACGACGTTGAGTTCCTGTTGACAATACGGAACATTTGGATACATCAACATCGGACATTGTGTCAGTTGATGTATCAGCCTCTCGGCTCGTGGAGCGGAACCTCCCGAACGAGCTTGCTATGTGCGGGAACCCTAGAGCTGGCTGCGACTGCTACTTCGACAGCGACGACCGTGCAGAGATCCTCAGTGGACTGCGACGACGACGGTGTAGAGATCCTCAGTGGACTCCGACGACGACCGTGCAGAGATCCTCAGTGGACTGCAGCGACGACTGTGCAGAGATCCTCAGTGGACTGTGACGACTACTGCACTCAGTGATCCTACGTGGATCAGTGCTACAGGTCTTGTGTGGGCCAGATCCTGTGTGGGTCCGATCCTGTGTGGGTCAGCGCCAGCGGTTCTGTGTGAGCCAGTGGCTACTAGTCTTGTGTGGGCCTGATCCTGTGTGGGTCATTGTGGGGGTTAGTTACCTATCGATCCTTTGTGGGTCCGACGACATAGATGGATCAGTGATCATCTTTATCGTTATCCGAAGAAGTATACCTGTGTAAGTTGTATCATGTGTTACTCTCCTTTGTGGATTGTGTTGAGCTATCCTGTGTGGATTTACTGTTTACTCTCTTTTGTGGATTGTGTTGTGCTATCCTATGTGGGTATACGTTTGCTTTCCTGTGTGGACTGGGTTGTGCTTGGGCTCGGACGTTGGAGCCGAACGGGAATTGATGACTTAGGTATATGTATGGGCATATATTTAAGCCGTGTCAGATGTTACTTCGTGATTGCATCATTCCTTTGTGGTTTATCCTTTGTGTATTTCGGGAGACCTACGGGGGTCTCGGGGTCCCTACTGAGTAGCTTGTACTCACCCCTGCATGGGCTATGCCCGCACTACGTTGTGTTGGTTGCAGACGACGGATAGCGCTGATCATGGTGGAGGTGTGCTGAGCAGGACCGTACCTGGAGGTGGACCACTGGGCAGACGTGCTTGGAGCGGACGACGGGACCCGAGGAGCAGTGGAGCTATCTGTACCCACCCTTCAGGTGGTATTCCCAGTGGACAGCTCGGTGTAGTGGCTTTTACTTTTCAGTTACTGTTTTTCCCTTCAGTTGTACTTTACAGTTGGTCTTGTATTTCCGGCCCCTTTTACTTTCAGCATAGATTGTTACATTTTTTACTTAGTGTTTACTTTTCCGCTTGCTTACTCTGTGGTGCTTGTTTACTTTTCAAAGGCAATGCCTTCCCTTTTTGTTGGGATTTACACCTTGGTGCTAGTCGCCAGCCCCTGGCCTATGGAAGGCGGGCTTGGGGTAGTCACGGCACAGGCCCCAAGGACCGGTCGTGACAGTTGTTCCATATTTATAATAACATCACAGTATTTATAAGATACTGGATTTATTATTTTAGAATTTAAATAACAAAGAAAGAAGAAGTTGAAGAAGAAAGGAACATGAAAGAGGGTGGTGAAAACATTACCTCTTCTTCAGGTTCTTCCTGTTGATTTGATCAAAAGGGCTCATTAGGTTGTCTTTATGATCAAACTAAGGCCTCTAGGAGGTAGTGAGGGAAGTTTAGAGAGTATTTGGGCAGGGTTTGGCCGAGCCAAAAGGCTTTGAATGTGTGAATTATTGAGAAGGGGGAGATCCCTTTTATAAGAGGGGTGAGGGGCAGCTTTGGAAAAGCTTAATATATTATTTAATAATAAATTAATATTCAGTTTCTAATGGCACCAAAGTGGATTATTTAAAGGTTAAGGTGGGGATGGGTCTAAAACCACTCAACCAATAGAATTTAGACTGGTTTGGATTATTATATTAACCTTATCTTTAAGTATTAACTCTTAATTAATTAGTTTCACTTTTACAATGTCTCTTTGTATTTTTATATTATATGGTTAATAAACTTACTATATACATCGAACCGACCCCCAAGAGGTCCATTAATGATACAAATATCATTAAATTAATCTCTTGGCCTATCCTTATATTTTTAGGAATTTAATATAAATTAATAATATAATATTTGTTTTAAAAACTCTTTTAGGTCAATTTTGACACTATTGGGTATTTTGTTTTTGATAAATTCAAAATCGAATTATTACTTCGAAAAAAATTTATATAATCAATCCTAATATGTCATATTAACCTAAAAAATTATTTTAATTCATAAAAAGTCTCAAATTACATTTATTTTGATATTTATAATATCAATTATTTTAATTTGCATTAATTAGGTAATTACTGCATCACCATTGTATCATAAATAAATTAAATTATGTAATGTCTAAAAATTATAAATAAAATTACATTATGTAGAAAATATTTTTATCTTTCTAATGAATATTTACAATTGAATTTATATTATGTATAACCCTATATTAAAAATGTTTTATTAAATAAACATTGATTTTAACTCTTTTAACTGTTCTTTGAATTAAATAATAATAAATGTCCTAATTTAATACATGTGAACCTAAATGATAATATTTTACTCTTAATGTTGTTTTTGGTCGGGATACACTTGTCCAATAGAATTAGGACATGAGTTAGGGTAATATTAATATCATTTTACCCTTAATTACACTATTTACTTTTAACCGTGGTAAATAAAAGTAAAAAGTTACTATTCACCAAAAATTATTTTCATTTCATTGAACCACATTTTACTCCTTGATATTAACCGTGTCTCTCTGATTTTTGAAATTCCACTCAAAGATGTGGTAAAATTAAGTTTTATGAAAAAATCAGTTTTTTAACTACCACTTAGTGGTTTCACTATTAATCAAAAAATGAAAGTTTCCAGAAAAATACCAAAAATTAGGCCTAAGATATATTTGAAATTATGAGTTCAAAAATGATGTCTATTTTACAAAATTCAAAACATATTAGTTGCATTAATTAAACTAAAAATTAATTTTCGTTGTCAAAACAAATAGCGTGTTTTTAAGAGATAATAACTATCAAAAGATTGACACTTGTTTATATCTGGTTTAAATGTGAAATTACATCCAATGCAAAACATTGTATTAAATGGTAAAAATATATTCTAAATATTCTTTAAAACCACTCCAATTAATAATTTATCACTATTAATTATTTTGATTAAAAAATTTCTTTTAATTAACATTTAGTAATTTTCACTATTCATCAAAATATGAAAGTTATCCGAAAAGTACCAAAATTTCACCCTAAGATAATATCGATATTAAAAATCCAAAAATGAAGTCCATTTCGAAATATAAAATTTAAAAAATTTCAAAAAGTAGGTATTACTATAACAGCTAGTTTGATTGGTTGTGGTGTGTTAGAATCTCGAAGTTGCGTACAATGCACGCCATTGCATTATTCAAAGGGAAACGTACCGTGGCAGATTGTGGTGTTACATTCTCCCCTCCTTCAATAAATTGCGTCCTCTCAATTTTTAAAATTGGTATTAGGAATGTAATGGAAAGTCCCACATCGAAAAAAGAGTCAATAAAACTATCACTTTAAGAGAAATGAAGAGAGGTATAAAGGTCACCCACGATAACCCATACTAGGATTCAATGTAGGAAAACATGGATATGGACAATAAAATAAGTGTTTTGTTCTGATAGAGAGGGATAGAAAACATGAGCAGGAAAAAGATAACAATTAGAAAAACACAAACATGTGTTGGGACAAACAGTCCTTAGACTCCCAGTAGGAAAAGTAAACAGAAAACATTTTTTATTTTAAGTTACATTACATAAGGACGAGGAATTAATTTATGATATTGACTAAGAACATAAATATATATACTTACTTTTTAATTAGAGTTTCATTCTTTAATAAATTTTTACAAAACACATTTTTTTTGAACAATGAGTATTCAAGAAGACTTGGTCCCAATGGAAGAGCTGGAATAAACTTATATAGAAATACATGATCCACGTAGGATAAACTATATATTTACCTTGTCTTTAGAGATTAATAAAAACCAAAACCATGAGTATAAGATCTGATGATCCCCCAAATGGATATTCCATTAGAGAAAATAAAACAAATCTTAATTTCTAAAATTAAACCATCAATACCCCAAAGTTAAATATATACCATTCAATAATCAATTGTCCATAAAATCCTTCAATATAATCCAAACAAATATTGAAACCCAAAACTTATATGAATGTAGTCTTCAATGTTAAATTGTATCTCCAAATGACTTTAATTACTCTAAAGTCACATAATTAAAAGTAATTAACCTAATCATTTCAATAAATAACCCAAATCACTATAAATACACAATAAAAACATATATAAAAATGCACCATTACTCCTCAAATGAAATCCCATACTATTCTCTTTTCCTTGGCCATATAGTGTTCACAACAAAGCGAACAACTTCCAAAATAACATTTATTACTTAATCACCTAATCATTTTCTTATACTAAGGGTATTCATTTGATTAGACATAAGATCCAAAATCAATTTATTATTGATCAATAAAATCATTTAACTAAAAATAATAGTCACACTAACCAGAGACTTCACGTAGTCTAGTGGTAGGTGATAAATCCCAATCGCACTTTGGTTGTGGATTTGATTCCCACAGCATTGTCCGACGCGACGGGTTGTCACACGGTCTGCGTGTTGTCCTTTTTCAAAAACTATATTTTATAACATTACCAAAATGAGATAAATTCCTCAAAATAACCATACCATAATTTAACCACAAATCTTATCTCATAACATTCATTTTCATCCCAAATTATAATAACTTATAATTGACTCAAACCCAACTATCATAAAAAACCAAATGGTTATTTATAACTATATCCATAAGGGAGAAGATAATTCTTCCTCAAATATCATTCTGACATGGAAAACTGCCGGGTTAAAAATACAAGAGAAAATTAGTCCAATGTAAACCCATCAACAAGAAGCAATAATACTTTTTAAACATTTCTCCAACCATTTATTTCCACATAGCTTCTTCTTTGACCAAGAAAATATCCTATAGAATAGGGCATTCACTCAGGTAATAGCCAGGTCCCCTACATTTATGGAAAATGACTGTAAATGGATTATTGGGACCATTTTTATCTTCTTCCATAATACTCTTCATTTTTCTTCCGCAATTCTTCACATTATGTCCTTCCTTCCCACACGTAAAGCATTTATTTGTCCCATTGTGACACATTCTTGGGTGTCTCCTTCCACATTTCCTACATGATGTAAATTGAGGATTCCTTTCTCCATGGTCTCCACTTCTGGAGCTCTTATCATTCATCACCTTTCTCTTCTTTGATGAGTTTGGGAATTGGTTAATATATATATTGTTGATCATATTTTTGGAAAATTTATTTGGAATAAAGACGATATCTGTTATGCCTATCAACATTCCATTTTTTTGCTTATTACCACCACTGTTCCCACCTTGTACATCACTCTCAAAGTCACTATTACTTCCTTGGAATCTAGCCATTGACTAAAACCAGAAAGCATTGTGTGAGTAAGAGTAGTCATAAAATCATTTAGAGGATATCATGTCACCATATTCTTAATTTGAAACACATTAGGATTAACCAAGGTCATTTACTCTCATCATATATATATAATACTTCAAATCGGTTTGTAAAGAAAATGAAAATTATCCTAAGCATATCCCCCAGGAGTGTCGTAACCAAGAGTGCATCAAGGCCCATTTTTGTGCACCAGTTCCCGTTCGAGTCTAGCTGAAAGTGGTGTTTTCGGGTTTTAATCCTAGATACATCGGTGCCAAAGCCACCTATACCTGCTCGTATCCAGATAGAGATGTATTGCTTGGAAAACTCACAAAATCTCTACAATACCAAAATTATAGGAAGTTCTTCTATACTAATCATAAAATTTCATTTTAGGTCTACGTGCTCTAATCAGAGTTTATCTGAATCTAGCTTCCAAGGTTTGTACTAAACTTCCTCTGATACTAACTGTAATGCCCCGACCCCAGTTACCCATAGTCGGTGCATTATTACATAACATTGGTATGATCACAAAAGGTCATGTCTCGAAATACCGATTAGTTTAGTATCCTTGGAAACCCTAAATATATTCATAAATTTTACATTACATCATAAAATGAAAACTACAACAATATAGTCTCCAAAGTCTACACTCTTATCCCCTCATACTATCCTTGTAGGTCATTCATAATTTAATTCTTCACATCCAAGGAAAAATAAAACATAGAAAAGGGGTGAGCTCAAATGCCCAGTAAGGATAACAATATAGTGGAAACATTCATAAATTAGAATAAACATTTAAGGCAATGTATAACTATAACAAAAGCCTTTTAAACATGAACATCAACATAATATGGCAAAAATAAATTTAAATAATTCCATTTACTTATTCACATGGATATTCTACTAATCGAATAATCACATGAAATATCAATAACCACTTTCATATTGATGGAATGCATAATGCCAGACTATCATAACCACATATCCAAGGTCTCGTGCTAAGACTACAAAGAAGATTTTGTCAGGGCATTGTGCCAAGACACTGGTTTGTCTCATGAGACCTACCAATGCATCGAGGAGCTATAGCGGGCTCCACCAGTCAATTACTATGTCCAATGCATTCCTCATATGAAAATTTTTAAACCTAACATAAACATTCATTTTAAAACTAGCATAAGAAATGTCAATACTTTATCCACAAACCATGAATGGTATAAAAATAACACATCCACAGTGAAACATAACTCATTCAATACAATATGAAATATTGTATTGTATCATATTAACCTCAATCAAGAATGATGAATCATATTGAAATAGATGAAAATAATCATCAAAACAATTAGAATGAAATGTCTCCCTTTTTGTTGTAATCATTTAAAAGTCACACTATTTGTCAAGAATCCATTTAAAAACAGATTTTTGAATCAAAGTATCCCATACCACTTTGAAACTTTTAAAAGGAGTTTTAATTTTAAAACATTAATGTTCATATAAATAAATCCTTAAAACCATTTATAAAACATGGACATTAATGAGCATGATTTAGAATAATAAGTCTTTAAAACATTTAAAAATTGTATTTTAGTTAGAGTTTATATCCAATAGAGAGACACTTGAATACAAATAATGGAGGTAATCAAATCTTTTTAATATCATGAGAATAAAGGGACTCATGATATACTATGTCAAAGTACATTATATACACCACATAAAAGTGATTTGGCGTATAACAAAAAAGAAGTCTCAATGGAATGTAAATTGAGATGAAATCTCTCATAAAGGTTGTATCCTTAGGTTAAGGATAAATCAACAATATAATTATGTGTGAAAAATATATATACACTAAATATGATTGGATATTTAGTGTAAAACTATCAAAGGACATTAAAACATATTCTTGTAAAAACAACACCAATGAATTTGATGTTTATCTCAAGAAATCGAGATTGATTAAAAATTATTCTTATCAAGTTCATACCGATGACTTGAGAATTTATCAATGGAGTTATTAGGTGTATAAAAAGTATATCCACAGAAAGGGGAGTTGAAATTATGACATAATCAAATTAATAGTGATTCAACACATAATCTTGGAGTAGAATAATCAATGTAGTATGCGTAAAGCCGAATGAGTGGAAATTGAAATTCCAAATTCCCTTATTGACTTGGTAACATAAAAAACATACACCCATGAAAGAAGGAACATACAATGATGATGTAAATATACATGAATTAATTTAAATTACACAATGAACACAAACATGGGCAGTACACACACAACATGTAATAAATTATTGGTGAACAGTGGAATTCTCACGGAATTAAAAGTGAGATAAGAAACCCCTTACCTTGTATTTTTCCTTGGTTGGGGGTAGGTTAACATACTGTATAATGGTGAAATAAATGTTATTAAATTATACAAGAATCATATACATTAATATGATTTCATATATGATCTTTTAACATTGCTTTGTTAATAATATCTTAATATTATTGTCGTTTCGGGTGTTGACATACTCATTTTCTCTTATATGTTTTGTTACGTAAGCCATGTTTGTTATGGATAGGTTGTATCTAATTAATATCCAAAATTATATTAAGTACTTAAACAATATTATTAATCGTTAATTGAGAATTAGACTTGAATGGATACGATGGAGAATGAATCTCATCACGTTCGTGGAGACGATAGTCCGTACATACGCATGAGCGACAATATCATTATTTTGATGTTAAAGGAATATATAATTGGATGGTATATCATATAGACAGAATAATTATCATGTTATATTTATTATTTACATGAATTACACATCATTTTTATACCCATCCAAATAATAATTTATTAAATGACAATTACACCACGACGTGGAGACGATAAGCCGTACGCACGCATGTATGGTGACATTCCATTCAAAGGATGGATAGAATACTGAATATGGTTGTACCATATTTATAATAACATTACAGTATTTATAAGATACTGGATTTATTATTTTAGAATAGAAATAACAAAGAAATAAGAATTTGAAGAAGAATGGAACTTGAAAGAGGGTGCTGAAAACATTACCTCTTCTTTGTGTTCTTACTTTTGTTTTGATCAAAAGCGCTCATTAGGTTGTCTTTATGATCAAACTAAGGACTCTAGGTTGTATTTATGGAAGTTTAGATAATATTTGGGCATGGTTTGGCTGAGCCAAAAGGATTTAAATGTGTGAATTAGTGAGAAGGGCGAGTGCCCTTTTATAAGAGGGGTAAGGGGCACCTTTGGAAAAGCAAAAAATATTATTTTATAATAAATTAATATTCGGTTTCTAATGGCTCAAAAGTATATTATTTAAAGGTTAAGGTGGGGATGGGTCGAAAACCACTCAACCAATAGAATTTATACAGGTTTGGGTTATTATATTAACCTTATCTTTAAGTATTAACTCTTTGTTAATTTGTTTCACTCTTACAATGTCTCTTTGTATTTTTATATTATATGGTTAATAAACATACTATATACATTCAACCGACCCCCAAGTGGTCCATTAATGATACCCCTATCATTAAATAAGTCTCTTGGCCGAACCATATATTTTTAGGAATTGAATATAAATTTATAATATAATATTTGTTTTAAAAACTCCTTTATGTCAATTTTGACACTATTGGGTATTTTGTTTTTGATAAATTCATAAAAGTATTATTACTTCGAAAAAAATTTATATAATCAATCCTAATATGTCATAGTAACCTATAAAATTAGTATAATTCATAAAAAGTCTAAAATTACATTTATTATGATATTTATAATATCAATTATTTTAAAATTTCATTAATTAGGTAATTACTACATCACTGTTGTATCATAAATAAATTAAATTATTTAATGTATAAAAATTATAAATAAAATACCATTATGTAGGAAATATTTTTTATATTACTAATGAATATTTAAAATCTAATTTATGTTATGTATAATGCTATATTAAAAATGTTTTAGTAAATAAACATTGATTTTAACTCTTTTAACTCTTCTTTGAATTAAATAATAATAAATGTCCTAATCTAATAAAAGTGGAACTAAATGATAATATTTCACTTATAAGGTTGTTTTTGTTCGATATACCCTTGTACAATATAATTAGGATAGGTTTTAGGGTAATATTAATATCATTTTTACCCTTAATTACCATATTTATTTTTAACCGTGGTAAATAAAATTAAAAAGTTATTATTCACCAAAAATTATTTTATTCTCATTGAACCACATTTTACTCCTCGATATTAACCATGTCTCTCGAATTTTTGAAATTCCACTCACAGAAACAGTAAAATTATGTTTTATGAAAAAATTAGTTTTTTAACTACCACTTAGTGGTTTCACTATTCATCAAAAAATGAATGTTTCCAGAAAAATACCAAAAATTAGGCCTAAGATATATTTGATATTATGAATTCAAAAATGATTTCTATTTTACCAAATACAAAACATATCAGTTTCATTAATTAATTTAAAAAATAATTCCCGTCGTCAAAACAAATAGCGTGTTTTGAAGAGATAATAATTATCAAAAGATTGACACTTGTTTATTTCTGGTTTAAATGTGAAATTACATCCAATGACCAACATTTTATTAAATGGTAAAAATATATTCTAAATATACTTTAAAACCACTCAAATTAATAATTTATCACAATTAATTATTTTGATTAATTTTTTTTAATTAAAATTTAGTAATTTTCACTATTCATTAACATATGAATGTTATCCGAAAAGTACCAAAATTTCACCCTAAGCTAATTTCGAAATTACAGATCCAAAAATGAAGTCCATTTCGAAAGATAAAATTTATAAAATTTCAAAACATAGGTATTAATATAACAGCTAGATTGATTGGTTGTGGTATGTTAGAATCTCGAAATTGCGTACAATGCACGCCATTGAATTATTCAAAGGAAAACGTAAAGTGGAAGCTTGGAGTGTTACATTCTCCCCTCCTTCAATAAATTGCATCCTCTCAATTTTTAAAATTGGTCGTGGGAATGGAATGGAAAGTCCCACATTGGAAAAAGAGTGAATAAAACTATCACTTTAAAAAAAATGAAGAGAGGTATAAAGGTCACCCAAGATAACCCATACTAGGATTCCATGTAGGAAAACATGGATATGGACGATAAACTAAGTGTTATGTTCTGATGGAGAGGGACAGAAAACATGAGTAGGAGAAAGTTAAAAATAAGAAAATCACAAACTTGTGTTGGGTCAAACGGTCCTTAGTCTCCCAGTAGTAAAAGTAAAGAGAAAACATTTTTTGTTTTATGTTACATTACATAAGGATGAGGAATTCATTTATGATATTGACTAAGAACATAAAGAGATATATTTACTTTTTAAGTATAGTTTCATTCTTTAATAAATTTTTACCACTAACTCATTTTTTTGAACAATGAGTATTCAAGAAGACTTGGTCACAATGGAAGAGCTAGAATAAACTTCTATAGAAATACATGATCCACGTAGGATAAAATATATATTTACCTTGTCTTTATAGATTAATCAAAACCAAAACCGTTAGTATAATATCTGATGATCCCCCAAATGGATATTCCATTAGTGAAAAAAAACTAATCTTAATTTCTAAAATTAAACCATCAATACCCCAAAGTTAAATAAATACCATTCAATAATCAATTGTCCTTAAAATCCTTCAATATAATCCAAACCAATATTGAAACCCAAAACTTATAAGAATGTAGTCTTCAATGTTAAATTGTATCTCCAAATGAAATTAATTTCTCTTAAAGTCACATACTTAAGAGTAATTAACCTAATAATTTCCATAAATAACCCAAATCACTATAAATACACAATAAAAACATAGATAAAAATCCACCATTACTCCTCAAATGATATCCCATACTATTCTATTTTCCTTGGGTATATAGTGTTCACAACAAAGCGAACAACTTCCAAAATAACATTTATCTCTTAATCACCAAATCATTTTCCTATACTAAGGGTATTCATTTGATAATACATACGATCCCAAATCAAATTATTATTGATCAATAAAATTATTTAACTAAAAAGAATAGTCACACTAACTAGGGTCTTCACGTAGTCCAATGGTAGGCGATAAATCCCAATCGCACTTTGGTTGTGGGTTCGATTCCCACAGCTTTGTCCGATGCGACGGGTTGTCACACGGTCTGTGTGTTGTCCTTTTTCAAAAACTATATTTTATAACATTACCAAAATGAGATAAATACCTCAAAATAACCATAACATAATTTAACCACAAATCTTATCTCATACCTTGCATTTTCATCCCAAATTATAATAACTTATAATTGCCTCAAACCCAACGATCATATAATTCTAAATGGTTATTTATAAAAATATCCATAAGAGAAAAGATAATTCTTCCTCAAATATAATTCTCACATGGAAAACTGCAGGGTTAAAAATACAAGAGAAAACTATTCTAATGTAAACCCATTAACAAGGAGAACTAATACTTTTTAAACATTTCTCCAACCATTTATTTCCACATAGCTTCTTCATTGACCAAGAAAATATCCTATAGAATAGGGAATTCACTCGGGTAATGGCCAGGTCCCCTAAATTTACGGCAAATGACTGTAAGTTGATTCTTGGGACCATTTTTATCTTCTTCCATAGTACTCTTCATTTTTCTTCATAAATTCTTCACCTTATGTCCTTCTTTCCCGCACGTAAAGCATTTCTTTGTCCCATTGAGACACATTCCTGGGTGTCTCCTTCCACATTTCTTGCATGATGGAAATTGAGGATTCCTTTCTCTATGGTCTCCACTACTGGACCTCTTATCATTCATCACCTTTCTCTTCTTTGTTGAGTCTGGGAATTGGTTAATATATATATTATTGATCATATTTTTGGAAAATTTATTTTGAATAAAGACAATATCTATTATGCCTATCAAAATTCCATTCTTTTCTTATTGCCACCACTATTCCCACCTTGTACATCATTCTCAAAGTCACTATGACTTCCTTGGAATTCAGCCATTGACTAAAACCAGAAAGCATTGTGTGATTAACAGTAGTTATAAAATTATTTAGAGAATATCATGTCACCATATTCTTAATTTTAAAGAAATTAGGATTAACCAAGGTCATTTACTCTCATCATATATATATAATACTTCAAATCGGTTTGTAAATAAAATGTAAATTATTCTAAGAATATCCCCCGGGAGTGTCGTAACCAAGAGTGCAGCAAGGCCCATTTTTGTGCACCAGTTCCCGTTTGAGTCTAGCTCAAAGCGGTGTTTTCGGGGTTTACTCCAAGGTACATCTGTGCCAGAGCTGCCTCTACCTGCTCATATCCAGATAGGGATGTATTCCTTAGAAAACTCACAAAATCTATACAATACCAAAATTCTAGGAAGTTCTTCTATACTAATCCTCAAAGGTCATCTTAGGTCTACTAGCTCTAATCCGAGTTTATCTGAATCTAGCTTCCAAGGTTTGTACTAAACTTCCTCTGATACCAACTATAACGCCCTGACCCCAGTTACCCAGAGTAGGTGCATTATTACATAACACTTTTATGATCACAAAAGATCATGTCTCGAATGATCGATTAGTTCAGTAGCCTTGGAAACACTAGATATATTCATAATGTTTACATTACATCATAAAATTAAAATTACAACAACATAGTCTCCATAGTCTACAATCTTATCCCATCATACTATCCTTGCAGGTCATTCATAATTTACTTCTTCACATCTTGGGAAAAATTAAACATAGTAAAGGGTTGAGCTCAAATGCCCAGTAAGGATAACAATATAGCGGAAACATTCATAAATAAGAATAAACATTTTAGGCAATGTATAACTAAAAAAAAATCCTTTTAAACATGAACTTCAACATAGTATGGAAAAAATAAAATGAAATAATTCCATTTACTTATTCACATGGATATTATACTAATCCAATAATCACATGGAATATCAATAACCTTTTTTATAATGATGGAATGCATAATTCGAGACTATCATAACCACATAGCCAAGGCCTCGTGCCAAGACTACAAATAAGATTTTGTCAAGGCCTTGGGAAAAGACACTAGTTTGTCTCATGAGACCTACCGATGCATCAAGGAGCTATAACATGCTCCACCCATCACTTACTATGTCCAATGCATTCCTCATATGAAAAGTTTTAAGCATAACATAAACATTCGTATTAAAACTAGAATACGAAATGTTAATACTCTATCCACAAACCATGAATGGAATAAAAATAGCACATCCACAGTAAAACATAACTCATTCAATACAATATGAAAGATTGTATTGTATCATATTAACCTCAATCTAGAATGATGAACGATATTGACATAGATGGAAACAATCATCAAAACAATTAGAATGAAATGTCTTCCTTTTTCTTGAAATCATTTAAAAGTCACACAATTTGTCAAGAAGCCATTTAAAAAAAGATTTTTGAATCAAAGTGTCCCATACCACTTCGAATCTTTTAAAAGGAGTTTTAATTTTAAAACATTAATGTCCATATAAATAAATCCTTAAAACCATTTTCAAACATGGACATTAATGAGAAATATTTAGAATAATAAGTCTTTAAAACATTTAAAAATGGAATTTTAGTTAGAGTTTATAACCAAAAGAGAGACACTTGAATACAAATAATGGAGGTAATCAAAAACTTTTAATATCATTATAATAAAGGGATTCATGATATACTATGTCAAAGTACATTATATACACCACAGAAAAGTGATTTTGTGTATAACAACCAAGAAGTCTCAATGGAATGTAAATTGAGATGAAATCTCTCATAAAGGACGTATCCTTAAGTTAAGGATAAATCAACGACATAATTATGTGTGACAAATATAAATACACAAAATATTATTGGATATTTAGTGTAAAACTATCAAAGGAAATTCACATATATTCTTGTAAAAACTACACCAATGAATTGGATGTTTATCTCAATAAATCGAGATTGAGTAAAAATTACTCATATAAAGTTCATACCGATGACTTGAGAATTTATCAATGGAGTGATTATGTGTATAAAAATTATATCCACAGAACGGGGAGTGGAAATTATGACATAATCAAAAGAATAGGGATTCCACACATAATCTTGGAGTAAAATAATAAATGAAGTATGCGTAACGCCGAATGAGTGGAAATTGAAATCCAAATTCCCTTATTGATTTGGTAACATAAAAAACATACACCCATGAAAAAAGGATCATAAAATGATGATGTAAATAAACATGAATTAAAGAATATTAAAAAATGAACACATACATGGGCAGTACACACACCACATGTAATAAATTAGTGGTGAACAATGGAATTCTCACGGAATTAAAAGTGAGATATGAAACCCCTTACCTTGTACTTTTACTTGGTGGGGGGTAGGTTAAGCTCCTGTATAATGGTAAAATAATAGTTAATAAATTATAAAATAATCATATACATTAATCTGATATCATATATGATCTTTTAACATTGCTTTGTTAATAATATCTTAACATTATTGTCATTTCTGGTGTTAACTTACTCATTTTCTTTTATATGTTTTTTTATGAAAGACTATTTGTTGTGGATAGGTTGTATCTTATTCATATACATAATTATATTAAGTCCTTAAACATTATTATTAATCTTTAAATGAGAATTAGACCTGAATGGATACGATGGAGAATGAATCTCATCGTGTTCGTGGAGACGGTAGTCCGTACATACGCACGAGCGACAATATCATTCTTTTGATGTTAAAATAATATATAATTGGATGGTATATCATATAGACAGAATAATTATCATGTTATATTTATTATTTACATGAATTACACATCATTATTATACCCATCCAAATATTAATTTATTGAATGACAATTACACCACGACGTGGAGACGGTAAGCTGTACGTACGCACGTATGGTGACATGCCATTCAAAGGATGGATATAATACTGAATATGGTTGTACCATATTTATAATAACATCACAGTATATATAGGATACTGGAGTTATTATTTTAGAATAGAAATAACAAAGAATGAACAAGTTGAAGAAGAAAGGAACTTGACAGAGGGTGGTGAAAACATTACCTCTTCTTAGGGTCCTTCCTTTTGATTTGATAAAAAGGGAACATTAGGTTGTCTTTATGATCAAACTAAAGCCTCTAGGTTGTAGTGAGGGAAGTTTACAGAGTATTTGGGCAGGTTTTGGCCGAGAAAAAAAGGCTTTTAATGTGTGAATTAGTGAGAAGGGGGAGTGCCCTTTAATAAGAGGGTTGAGGGGCACCTTTGGAAAAGCAAAAAATATTATTTTTTAATAAATTAATATTAGGTTTATAATGGATCCAAAGTGGATTATTTAAAGGTTAAGGTGGGGATGAGTCTAAACCCACTCAAACAATTGAATTTAGACAGGTTTGGGTTATTATATTAACCTTATCTTTAAGTATTAACTCTTAGTTAATTAGTTTCACTTTTACAATGTCTCTTTATATTTTTATATTATATGGATAGTAAACTTAATATATACATACAAGAGACTCCCAAGTGGTCCATTAATGATACACCTATCATTAAATAATTCTTTTGGCCAAACTGTAGATTTTTAGGAATTGAAAATAAATTAATAAAATAATATTTGTTTTAAAAACTCCATTATGTCAATTTTGACACTATTGGGTATTTTGTTTTTGTTAATTTCATAACAGAATTATTACTTCTAAAAACATTTATATAATCAATCCTAATATGTCATATTAACCTATAAAAGTATTGGAATTCATAAAAAGTCTCAAAATACATTTATTTTGATATTTATAATATCAATTATGTTAATATTTCATTAATTAGGTAATTACTGCATCACCATTGTATCATAACTAAATTAAATTATTTAATGTATAAAAATTATAAATAAAATACCATTATGTAGGAAATATTTTTATCTTTCTAATGAATTTTTACAATCGAATTTATCTTATGTATAACTTTATATTAAAAATGTTTTAGTAAATAAAAATTGATTTTAACTCTTTTAACTCTTCTTTGAAATAAATAATAATAAATGTCCTAATCTAATACAAGTGGACCTAAATGATAATATTTTACTCCTAATTTTTTTTTCTCAAGATACACTTGTCTAATAGAATTATGACATGTGTTAGGGTAATATTAATATCATTTTTACCCATAATTACTTAATTTACTTTTAACCGTTGTAAATAAAAGTAAAAAGTTACTATTCACCAAAAATTATTTTCATCTCATTGAACCAAATTTTACTCCTTGATATTAAACGTGTATCTCAGATTTTCAAAATTCCACTCATAGAAGCGGTAAAATTATGTTTTATGAAAAAATCAGTTTTTAACTACCACTTAGTGGTTTCAATATTCATCAAAAAATGAAAGTTTCTAGAAAAGTACCAAAAATTAGGCCTAAGCTATATTTGATATTATGAATTCAAAAATGATGTCTATTTTACCAAATTCAAAACATATCAGTTGCATTAATTAATTTAAAAATTAATTCCCATTGTGAAAACAAATAGCGTGTTTTTAAGATATAATAACTATCAAAAGATTGACACTTGTTTATGTCTGGTTTAAATGTGAAATTACATCCAATGACCAAAATTATATTAAATGGTAAAAATATATTCTAAATATACTTTAAAACCACTCAAATTAATAATTTATCACTATTAATTATTTTGATTAAAAAGTTTATTTTAATTAAAATTTATTAATTTTCACTATTTATCAAAATATTAAAGTTATCCGAAAAGTACCAAAACTTCACCCTAAGCTAATTTTGATATTACAAATCCAAAAATTAAGTCCATTTTGAAAGATAAAATTTATAAAATTTAAAAAAGTAGGTATTACTATAACAGTTAATATGATTGGTTGTGGTGTGTTAGAATCTTGAAGTTGCATACAATGCACGCCATTGCATTATTCAAAGGGAAACGTACAATGGAAGCTTGGGGTGTTATACAGTTTAAATGTGAAATTAAGTCCCATTAACAACATTGGATTAAATGGTAAAAATATAATCTAATTATACTTTAAAACTACTCAATATTACAATTTATCTCTATAAATTATATTAATTAAAAAAGTTGTTTTTAATTAAAAATTAGTGTTTTTCACTATTCATCAAAAAATGAAATTTTTCAGAAAAATAAAAAAAATTCACCCTAAGATAATTTTGATATTCCGAATCCAAAAATGAAGTCCATTTTCAAAGTTAAAATTTATAAAACTTCAAGAAGTGGGTAATACTATTCATAACGACTAGATTGACTGGTTATAGTGTGTTAGAATCTCGAAATTGCGTACAATGCAAGCTATTGCATTCTTCAAATGGAAACGTATCGTGGAAGCTTGGGGTGTTAAAATATTCTCCATCCGAATGTGATCTATTGTGGTCCCCTTCATTGGGACCCACATCTCTAGTCAACCCCCATGGTGTCAGCCCAATTCATAGGTTTCTAATCACGTGTAAACCCCATCATGTCGTCGGGTTGTTCTCCTCTATGAACACCCTGATTCTATGCCCCCATCCTAAACTACATGGACTATGATTCTCTTCCATAGGGATATGTAGGAATCCTCACTTATGTTTAAGTCCATAATCCATGTCTCATCCTGGTCTCTCCCTTGAGCCTTCACATTTTGGGAAGGTCGTGATCCAACCTAGAGGTTCCACTTCCATCGAGTCCCATTCATGCGTACATTCTCACAGGTCACCTCCTCAGGTGTTCAATCGACCCTCCAATCTACGTGGAAGTTGATTCCCTGACATAGTGATACGTAGGAATCATCTATGTTGTTCAATCCCAACATCACCATCATCTTCATTTCAATTCCATCCCACTCTTCACATCCACTTCATTCAATCATCCATCATTTCCACTCTTTAGGGGCACTTGGGTCGCTATCCAGGTGTATATCCCATCATGTATCATGGTTTTTGTCCTTTTTGTGAACCTCTATTCCTCACCCCCTCTAACTACATGAATCTTGATCCCAATCGTCTATATAGGGTACGTAGGAAACCACCCTGAGGTTCAATCCCATCCAATGGTAATCCTTGGTGTCCCCCTTTCTGGGGTTCCCATTCCCTGATCTGCCCCTAGTGGTGTCCATATCAACCTTCAAAGTGTGATATCTTCTCTTTATGGGACACACCACCCTGGGTCTTCTCTTATTGGGAGTTCTAATCCACCAACCTAGAAAACACTCCAGGTTCTCCCTCCTAGGGATATACCAATCTGATCCACCTCCATGGGGCATTATGATGACTCACATTCCGTCTCATCAAGACGTTAAACTCTTGGAATACCCCATGTTGAACATGGGAAGATAAGGAAATCCTTAGAGACGTGGATCTAGCATAAGATACCCTATGAATGATGTGGGATTTCATGAGTTTTGTGACCTTAAGATGCCCTCTTATGAGGTAGAATAAAGGATCCCCAATTTTCACGCACCCAGAGATGCCCCGACATGCCTGATGTTATCATCTCCTTCAACTGAAGGTTGTTGCCCCATCAAAATCCCTTGGAATGTCTAGTTAGAAGCACCATAATTAACCTGCGTCTGTAAAGATATGGTACAAGGAATGAGATTCACGAACAACGAATGAAATCTATGAGGGAGACCCAGACTATGAGACATGTTCCGAGGAGGAATCAATGGATAAAGGAACTGACATCCCATCACTCCATTTTGATCAAAGAGACGAAGTCCCTGAATAATTGACAAATGTATCCCGCCTTTAGAAAGTAGGAATGTGTTGGCATTGATCAGCACATCCTCCACAGATGGATGCGCACCCCGAAGAAAGAATCAGAAACAATAATGTAAAGACTCATGGAATATATATGAATTTAAATATCATAACTATTAAACAATTATCTTCCCTTATAGATTAAATTCAACATTGAAAATAAAGATAAATGTGCCAAAAAACCTCCTAATGAGATACCTCTCAAAAAAACTACATCATAGAAAACAAATCCATCACATTCTGAGTCATGATCATAGAGACCTGAAACATCAATATCCATAAACCGACATCTAAGGGGGAATACCTCTCAAAATGGTAGAAATCCAACCACAAGAACCATGTCAAGGTAGATAAAGGATCTCATTAACTATTTCAAAACTGATCATACATCAACAAATAATCTCAATAATTATTGAACATTGAACAAGTTGAAGTATTGATATCGTATAAATGACTACAACTCCCAAGTGTTCTTCCCCACATCACCTTGAATCTATATGACACAATCCAATGTAATAACATGCAAGTGCAACACCCTATCATGATGGTCCTGAATCTTAATAGACTTCTCCAAAAATTCCACATCATCTTTAACATCCACAATACCCCGATCAATGATCTGAAAATCATTATGAATATATTAGTGAAGCTATGACACATGAAAGACATTATGTATCCATATTATTTTTAGGGGAAGAGAAAATTGATACACCATAGATCTAACATGTACCAACCCCTTGAAACATCCAACTATAAAGGGAGAAATCTTGTTCCCATGAACAAGATATCACTACCCACAACAAAGAAACACCTTCAAGAACACATGATCTAAACCATTGAACTATAATTGACTCCCCATATTACTATCATAATAATTACTATGATATATTTCTACCTTCAATCACTTTTTCATCACCCATATGTTCTTGGTCATTCTCTATACCAATTTTGGTATAAGAATAGCTAACTCTCTGACCTCAGTCCAACACAACAGACATCGGTATGGTTTCCCATATAGGTCTTGAAAAGATCCATATGAATACTTGAGTAATAACTATTATTATATGAAAAATCCACCAAGTATAGGTTTCTCACCCACTAACATCCAAAATATAGTGTGTATGTGTGCCACATTTCTTCTAGATTTTGGATTGTTTTTTCTATCAGATCATCTATCCACATATAAAAAAATTATAAAGTATAATTGAGATCCAAAAGAAGGATGGTGAATTATATAAAACATGGAGATGAAACAGAGATCATGATAAAATATGATCATCTTTGGAACCCCGTGATGTTGCACTACCTCCCCTAGATAGTGGCTCGATAAAAACATTACTATGATTTAATACTTAATCACTAAGAAGTTAGGTTACTTCTTCAATTAGTCCATGGTTACTAATATCTCATCACAACCTCCCTGGGTTTAGGGAAAACTAGTGATAATCCCATAGAGATATATTTTAACCTACACTAGGAAATATCATGTGGCTAAACAATCCCAAAAAGAGCAAAGGGCTCAACCTAAACCCTCTGGAAATCCAAACATAAAAGATGAACTATGCAACTTATCTCTTCATTCCTGACCACCAAAATTGAACACTCAAGGAATGATATATCTTTTCTACTCTAGGATGTAAAACATAGGGTAGACTGTGGATCTTATGGAGAAACATATCATGCATCACTAAAGGGGTGAAAAGAATCCCTTGAAATAAATCTTGATGTTTATCATCCTTACACCATCCCTCAAGGGAATCACCATAAAAAAATTGATCTTTCAAAAGCATGGAAACTACAGAATCCCATAATATTATTGGGGGATACCTAGAAACAACCACTTTCTCCATTAAATAATCAATGAATAATTCATTCTATGTGAAAACAATTCATAATATACACACCTCGCGGGCCTAGAATTCACACTTCGTTAACTTCCCAAATAGCTCTTGGTGATAAGTATTTCTCAAAACATCCCACTGATACTATATGTGATCCTCCTATAACACCAAAAAATAGAAGGATTCCGTTGATAGAAACTATCAAGAATCAGTGTATAAATTCATAGAAAATATAATACCTTAGTCCCATTAACATTTCTAGAGTTGTTTTCACACCAAATGACATCACAAAAAACTCAGAATGCCTATAACAGTATCTGAAAGCAGTCTTTAGGATATCCTAATTTATCAATATGATTTTATGATATCCTAACCAAAAATTGACCATTAAGAACCATCCATCTCCCCTCAAATGATCAAATAAATTTTTAATATATGATATTGGGTAGCATTTATTCATTTTCACCTAATTCAAGTGACAATAATCGATGCACACATGAATAACAACATTTGACTTCTTAAAAAATAGAAATGGATCTCCCCAAGGTAAAATACTAGGATAAATGAATCCCCAATCTAGAATATCAATTATCCAGATCCATGGCTCCTAAAACTCATAAAGGGTTATCTATATAGTTATATTGATATAGTAATGACACATGTTTATAGATCCATCCCAAAATCCATCTCTTATAAATGGGGCTGTGTTTCAAATTCTTTTAGAAAGACATAAAAATAATCTTCAAAAACCATAGAAAACACCACCTATTGGTCCTCTATAGAACATTAGATCACCATGACCATCAATAATTATATATATTTAACATGCCTCTTACCCATTTGAGGGTATCTCTTTCCAAAAAACAAATTCCTAGTGTCCATCAACATCATAGAATATGAGGCACCTCCAAAAGTGATACAATGTTGTTTACATTAAATAAATATAATCCCTTATATGTATAATTATATATTTTGATATCAAAAAACATATGAATCATCCCTAAGAGAGTTGTTTTCCCATGATCTACTCAAAATCTGTACACACATCACATAGGAAAGCTCAAACTATAACTAGATTACAAAAAAGGGAACTAGAAGTCTCTATACACAAATACCCAAGACATGGACTAGGTTGGGAGTAAAAAAAGATCATATATCATGAATAAAATAATTTATACACCCATGTAGAAAATAGGATGATAGTAACCCACACAACTCCTGCCTCACCAAGTGTTGGAAACTATTACGCATTCATCTGACCATGAAATACTCCATGAATTATCTAAAAATAATGGGAACCTCCTCCACATGTATAAAACTCACCTAATATACTATTAGAGGTATGAGAACTTCTATATTGTGTGTAATGGGTTAAATAAGACTAAAAATGCTCTCTATAATCTACAACTTCTTCTGACCTGGATATTGGGAACTTATAGTCACAACTATACTCTATAGAAAAAATTTATGATTCCCATATTGGGATGATATGGTTTTATATTTTGTTATCTCAATGACCTCTTCCCTCTCCATCACCTTTATATATGACTTCAATAAATACAAGGTGTCCTATAAATGGATCTGTAGTTTCAAAGACTCATTGGAATTCGTCTCCCTATCTTCCACATCTTGAAAAAGGTCTAAAGAATAATGTAAGAGTTTATTAAACTATATATTTAACTCTTGTACAATGAAAATCCCAAGACTAAGGGTCATAATATCCTTCCAAAATCATTCTTTATGGTCAATGAAAGAAACTTTTCTTGGAACTGATCTTGGAACCTCTCCCATTGAAAAACCAACTCATCATGATCTCAATGGAATACACCATGATTCTCTATATAGTATCCTTATAGTTAATGAATTCAAGATATCTTTGTATGAATGAATAAAAATAAATGAAATATATGTTTCTTCTAACAATGCCTCATTTTTCTGATCTGAAACTAAGCCTTCATAATTCTACAACCCATAGAACTGAAACTCTTAGAGTATCCCCCTCCTAGTGTAATCATCAACAATCTCCAATCTACTGTGATCTTTCAGAACATCCTTTTTAAAATATTCAACACAAACCAAATGAGGATGTCATTTATGAGACATTTATAAAAATGAAAAATTGTTAGGGACACCTTAAAGCCATAATATGGAATATTTATGGTTAATAAATTAATTAGTTCATCAAATTTACCATTTTCTACCCAATTAAAACAAAAATATGGAAAATCATGATGCATGATCCTTACCTAGTTCTCTACCTCATAAGAAACATCGATTCTCTTATAATGTACTATAAGCATGAAGGTATGTATGTCAGATCACAAGGGGTGGTAAAATCCCATGTCTTAATCATTCTGATGTGATTACATCATAATATAAGTCCAACTAAAACCATTTCCCTACAACCCATGTATCATAAACAGTTATCATCATCAAACTTCATCCTATCCCTCAACCATTAGCTCTGATATCACTTTTTCATGACCCCCACTAATAATCTTCTTGGGATAACAATAAAAGGAAGGATATAACACATAAATACCCCATCCAACAATCCATGGGATGGTTTCTAGAATTGAGGGTAAATAATATCAAATGGAAAGGATTACCCACATTATGTAAATTTAAGGAATAAGAGATAATATGAGATATCACCAATCCAATTCATACAAAAATAAATTAGCATCCCAATACATTAATGTAATTTAATATATAAACCGAAACAACTAAAATGAAAATGATACAACCAGCAACTAGGATGTGAACAGAAAATCATAGAACTCATGATTAACGTAACAAGATCAATCAGTGACCCATAATTATGTAACATAAAAAACAATATATATATATATATATAGGATGAGTATAAAAGTACAATTATAAATATATAACCTTGAATATCATATAAAAAATATGAAATACCCATACTAAACCATAGTGAATAAACAATTGAAACTAACTTTTTACATAAGCGGGTAAAACTATACCCCATCTTCACTAAGGATCTCTCACCAACTAACACAAGCGAGTATGTATATACATATCAAATTATATTTATCAATGAATGTACTCTACTTATACCATCCCATTGGTTTATTTATCTCATGCCCTAGTGTCCCATGTGTTATGATCGTTCCTCTCATATGTTATCCTACCCTTCCAAGACAACATTATCATATCCTAATCATAATTCATTATATTCGTATGTATCATGACTATTTTATATCCAATGCAGCCTGAAAAAACCTTAACATCATCAATAACCAACTAGAAGTACTGGATCCACTGCTATTTGTATATCATTTATTAGGACACAAGCCATCGCAACTCATGTATTTACACTCATGGGAAGTCTTAGTCACTATGTCAAGATACAAGTATCAGTTATAACCTCAAGCTTCTATATCCCACTCATTAATATATATATATATATATATATATAAAGATAAATATTCATCACAACCTGAGTGACACCATAACCAACATTGTAATCAATCAAATATCATATATACCCACATAAGAAAATTTAACTCAAAGGGTGAGTCGGGAATAGGGAGTAGTCATCAATCTATTCCCTCACAAACCCAGATATTGGTGAGAAGAAATATAAAAAAATATTGGGTATTGGATCCCCTATAGATTCAGATAGAGAAGTGTATGAAATAAAAAAAGGATATATTTCACACAACAATGCTAAGGGAAACTGGCTAAACATTGATTCATTTACATGTTATATCTCTCAAGACACCTGACTACCACCACTAAGGACTAGGAAACTAAAGCTCATTGAATCACATAAGTATCAGGGATCATCATTATTCAATTACACATATTAATTTAACAAAATATATTAATTTATTTAAAAAAACCACAATTTCCAAAAATATATTAGATCATCATTAACTCTAGTTTAAACATTTCATTTCATATTAAGTCAACATACTTTCATGATTCATATTATAATTTTAGATTCTATATCCTTACTCATTGATTATTTACTCTGACTATTCAATGGTTCTCATTAATATATATAAGTAATTTACAATTATTGTTATAAAAAACTACCCAACCCATGTATTATTTATTTATCCATTAACATTCCATAAATTTTTTGTAATCTAGGACTCATCATATGAAACAGTATACAAATAAGTTGTTTTTGCACATAGAACCAATTGAAACAATCTGTTGAGAATCATATTAATCAATCATTTGAAAATTCAACAATAAAAAAATATTAATAATATAATGAATGAGAAATTCCAACTCTCAACTCATACCAACCACCCCGGTGTCATCACTGACACCATTGTGCTCATTTTAATCCTCCCTCCACCATTGGCTTAAATCCATTGCTAAAACACCCATAAAACCAATCAATTATTTATCTATTAACTAACCACATCTATTTATCAACAATTCGCATCAAGGATCAAATATACAAGAAATATAATACAAGAAAAAAAATATTTATATCATAGCACACTCACATAGAATCTTAATCCATATCACCAAGTCATTCATGCCTTTGTCAAATTATAATGGGATCACTCATCCCCAATTAATCATCTATAGAAAACAGCCATATAATTACCACATTAAACAAAATAATTCATCATTTATAGGTTCAACTATAATACGCTACCAATAATAAATACATATCCATATCTAGGAATAACCCATTAACATGATTTTAGAATTACTTCCATTTTTAATTAATTTTAAGAGATAATGCTAATAAATTTACATTCCAATTTAATTTACTTTTCAGAGATCCAAATTTATATATTTTATCATATTTCCATAAAATTTATCATTCTAAACAGAAAACAACAAAAAAATAGAAAGAAAACTATCTATTAAATCAACAGGAAAAAACAGCCTAACATAAATCATATGAAACCACATATCCCAAATTATTATTATTGAATAATAATTATGTAAAAACTATAGTGACCCATAATTTTCATACATAGATTTTTCATCTAAATAGTTCAATATTCATTATATAACATTCCAATCCACAATAGAATAATTTTGGTCTAGTATCTTTGGAAACATGGAAACATTCACAACTAGTTTATAAAATATCTACATCGACTACCACTTATTTATTCATAACTAGAACCATTATTATATATATCTTACTTAATATTCATAAACTGAGAAAAAGAAACATATGAAAGGGGTGAGATCAGATTCTTAGTAAGTGTAAACAAGGTAGATATTGATGATTAAAAAAGCATAACATGATAATAAGGCCATAAAAATATAGAAATAACATATGAAAATTATGCCTTGTATATCTTAGATCATAATCATGAGTCATGGAATAAATCTTATCATTTAATAAGACTTGATTCATAATGAAATCAAAGAATATGATACATGATAGAATAACGTTGTTATAAGACATTAAATTGTGTCACACACATAATAATGTTAAATTATTTCCTTATAAGTCAAGGATCATTGTTGATAATATCATATTTGAATGGTTTCACTCCCCAAACAATCACAGTAGTCATGTATGACTCCCAAAACTATCATATTGGAAAAATTCACGTACTGATCTCGGTTCACCCCCATCCCATCCATGTGTGTGTCAAGAGATATAAATTGTTACCCAATGAATTGGTGGGAGATATAGGTACCACCATCACATAATGAAGATAATTAATATATGTATCACAATATCATAAATCATTCATTATATTAGAACAACAAAAAATCAGTTTTATAAACATTTTATCAGAGCAAAACCCATGGAAACAATAGGTTTCATAAACATCTTTTCATCATAAACATAAACCATTCAAGGAAATAATAATAATTTTATCCTTGGATAATATCCCCAATAAATTTTAATTAATATAATAATATTTTATTTTATATGTAAAATTATTTTGGTAGATCACAAGGAATAATTCTTCAACAAAATAACCTTTCCACTTTGAAATCAATTTTTTAGAAGATTCTCAATTATAAAGGGAAAAATTATATTTTAATAGAAAAATATAATATTTTAAAATAATATTAAAATAAAATATTATTTTTTATGGTGGTAAAATATATTCATCCCGTGTATGTTAAAAAATAGTCCATTTAAAATTGTCTCAAAAAAAGACACAAATTACTTAGTTTGGAAAACGATAAGAATATTCCTTTTAAACCATTTTTTAAAAAGTATATCTTGAGAAAAAATGAATTTAAAGTTCATATGAGAAGGATAAAATATTTTAAAATTTTATGAAAGCATGGATATTGGATGGAAATATTCCCTAGTAGAGGCTTAGATATAAATAATCTCCAATATTCTTGATATTGGGAAATAAAACTCTTACCTCCAGTTCACCTTGAAACGAAATCACCCTAAAACCATGTATAATTGTTTGATATTTATTATAAATATATATAATAGTCATTTTGATACTTATTATATCTTATATGATCTCTTTATAATATTCCAACACACCCATTTACAAATAATTATTTATTAAAATTGTTATTTCTGGGAGTTAACTATTTCATTTATCATGAGTATTTAAGTTCAATAGTTTCGGTCCTTCTAAATTTATCTTGGTTATATCATATAAATAAAGTTATTCATGATATAAAAATAATTTATATTAATTATATACATATTTATAGTTGTATATTTAATTTAGAGATAGAAAAATAAATCCCGCAATTTATGGAGAAGGTAGGTCGTATGTACACATGAACATTGTATTCATTTACAAAATATGGGAAAAAAGAATGGTAAATATTAATTAAATTGTAAAGGATAATTAATATATCATTTATATTCATCAAATTCATCCTTGTTACCATCCATGTAAAATATAAATGAAAACTGAATCGTAACACTTCGTAGAGGTGTTAGTTCACTTGTATGCGCCAGTGACATAGTCATTTCTCAACGGACCAGATCATAAGTAGGTATACATGATATTGTTATTCTAGAATTATATTAATATTATTAAAATAATATATAAACCTCAAACCCATCATAATATCCTCATTAAAATATGGTGATTAAAATTAATTGAATCGATGCATGGAGAAGGTAAGTCGTGCATACACACGAGTGATACTTTCACATCTCGTTTGATAGGAAAGATGGTTTATAATAGTGTTTTTACAATCATTATAATAGGTAATAATATTGATTATATTTAATTTATTTTTTTATAATAAAATACATATATTTAGATTAGATAAAGAAGAGTATAAAAGAAAGTGATCGGTAAGATCAATTACCACTTCATTGGAATGAGTCCTTTAGATCCCCTCTAAATGGCTATAGAGTTGGTATTTTTTGAAGAAAAACCTATAATATGTGTGTAGTGAAGTGTATAAGGTAATATTCTATATTTTAGTCGATATATAAGGCTCAAAGTTGTGTAAATAAGTGAGAGAGGAGGTTCCCTTTTATAATTTAGCTGAGCGGCACTTTCAAAATTTCTCAAATGATTAAATTATAATAAATTCATTCCCAAAAAATTCCAAAAAAAGGGAAATTGTTTGAGGATAAGGAAGTATAGGGTTTTAATCCCATTAAAAAATATATTTTAGACATTTTTTATTGGAATCTTAAACCTTATCATTTTCATTAATTCTTAGTTAACTAAATTTAATTGTTACTAAAATAATACATTTTTCCAATATTAAAGGGTAATAATTTTTACATATAAGGAGAAAATTGGACCATAATTGGTCAATTTATGAAATTTTAGACGTTATGATTACAATTTAGTCTTATTTCATGATTTGTATGGTTTTTAAATAATTTAATAAAATATTATTTTCATAAAATATCATTATTGTCATTTAGGAACTATTCAATTAATTGAACATTAAATACATAACGATAAAGATTTAATTTGAATATAAATATTTAAATCCTCCCTAATATGTCCTATAGATCTATAAAATTCATTTTTTACATTATATCATTGAAATTATATCACTTTTTGTTGACCTCACCTGTTTCGATAATCCCAATTATTCTTTCATATACTTTGATAATCTCAATCTAATGTTTTTATAAATATTAATTCTCTGAATCTGTGCTGTAGATGATAATAATATTAAAATAATCCATGATATATTTTAATCTTTTTTTATCCATGTTTATATATGTTCTGAAGTAAATCTAACCCATTCAGATATGTTGTGTATGAAAAAGATAAGTATTAAGTTACTGGTCTGCGTTTTAGCTAGAGCTACTAGTACTCAGTCTATCGAAAGGCTTAGTCTACCGATAGACAAAGTCACCGATACACTATGGTCACCAATATGTACAAATCTACTTACAGATAGACCAGAGCTACCGATAGATAGAAGTCTACCGATAGAACTAGTTTACAGATAGTCACCGACACACCAGAGTTACCGGTAAGCAGAAACAAAGTCTACCAACAGAACAGACGAGCTACCGATGTGCATATCTACTAGTAGTTACAGGTAGAGTAAGCCTACTGATAGGAGTACTAAATCACAAACCAGAGCTACCAATATAAGTCTACTGATAGTGTAAGTATACAGATATGTTCAAACATCTACTAATGCAAAGAGCTACCGATGGAGAGACAGATACCGATGGAACTAAAGTCACCGGTATATGAGCTACAGATTCAAGTTCAAAAGATCTACTGATGGAAGGTTCTGCGACACAATGTCCACCGTGCACGTCTACCAATAGTATGCTACTAATTATTGAACAACCAGTCAATCCCAATACTCTTCCTACTATTTATTTATTTAGCTAATGGTTACATTTGATGGTTTTAATGCAGTTAATGTTATTTAATGATTTCTATTGCATTTCAGGGAACCGTACCTAGTACCCATGCAAAAGGATATTATTCTTTTCTGCCGAAGCTGAAAGATATAATGTGATGGAATGATAACACTAGATATACACATGCATATGCACTCCTTGAATGAACAAGAAGACACACGAAGGGTGAAAGAGATAGAGCTAAACAAGCATTTGAATGTGGAGCATTTTTCTCTAGTCTACATCCATACTCCAAGAATCCTAGACATACACGAAGAAACATATTCTAGAAGAGAACACAAGCTACATCCTGAGTGAAGAACTACAACAAACATTTCATGCACTTAGGCTGCTAAGCTGGACCAAGAATCAAAGAAGAAAACAACACCCTTTTTTCTGAGAAAAACCAGAGAAGGACTCAGAAGCTTTTCTGATAAACCAAACAAGTCTAGAGCTGCACTGCTAATCACTAAAGCATTTCTAAACTCAATCATACTTTTCTTAGTGATTCTATATTTACATTTTGAGCTGTGTGTGTACCCTGTTTGTTTTACACACACACTGTCTCCTGTGCTAAACTGGAGGATTCTTAAATCCTCACTCAAACTCCATAAC
This sequence comes from Viscum album, assembly GCA_963277665.1. Lineage (NCBI taxonomy): Eukaryota > Viridiplantae > Streptophyta > Magnoliopsida > Santalales > Viscaceae > Viscum > Viscum album. The sequence continues at coordinate 227,456,550 of OY728167.1, read as the reverse complement.
TAATTTATTTCCCACCGTGGATGGTGGTAGAGGTCGAGTAAGACCTGAACAGCCTGTGTGCTGTTGTTTGTTTTTCCCATGAAAACCTGTGGTAGAGGTCTTTGTACCAGGTCAGTAGTGTACTGTTGTTTACCCCCGATCTAGGGTGTGGATCAATTTATATAAATTGTTGAGAGGAGTAAGTCTCGGCTTGAGACTGAACCTCTTGGTTAACTTTGATGTGTTTTATTTTAAGTCTATAAGTATTACATATTCTGCTGCTATTACTTTTAAATACAACACTATTTTAAAGCTGCTTTGATAGTTCAATTAGCAAATGTTTATACTTATTGTAAACCAGTAATTTAGTTTCAAAAGTTATTTTAATCTTCAAATTAAGTTAACTGAGTCCTAATCAATTTTTGAGAAACTAATTGAACCTTTACACTCTATATAGATTCACTATAGTTTAACATTGTTTTTAAATTGGGGGATTTTATGATAACTATTTTTTAACAGAAATTTTAATTGGAACTCAATTCACCCCCCTCTTGATTCTCCACTCCGACCAACATTTTGTATCATAGGATTGTTTTTGTTCAAGGATTTTTGAAATAATCTGTTTTTCAACTGTGATTTTAGTTGCATCTTTAAATATATTAAATTTTTTCTTAGTTCTAAATTTTTATCACTTTAAATCTATTTTCTAAAATCTAGTTATGGATAATAGACTAGAGGGTGCTGCTACAAAATGACCACCTTTCTTCAATGGCACAAACTATGCTCAGTGGAAACTGAAAATGAAAATTCACTTAGAAAGTATGAGTTTTGATATTTGGACTAGTATAGATTTTTAATATAATATTATAGTAACTGCAAGAACGACTTGGGATGAACCTACAAAGACTACTTACAATAATAATGTTAAAGGTATGAATGCTCTGTACTGTGCTTTAGGAAATGAAGAGTTTAATTGAATTTCTACTTCTAAAATTGCCTTTGAAATATGAGATACTTTGGGTGTTTCTCATGAAGGAACAACCAATGTTAAAGAAATGAGATTGAATACTTATACTATTAAATATGAAAATTTTAAATGGAAAACTGATGAACCTATTTCTGATATGTATCTCAGGTTTAATGAGATAGTAAATACAATGATTTCACTTGGAAAAGCTGTTCTAGCTAAGGAACAAATTATGAGGATACTGAGATGTCTGCCAGAACGATGGAGAGGCACCTCTGTCTCAATCAGAGAGTCACGAGACATTGGATCACTTCCAGTAAAAGTGCTTATTGGTAAATTAATGATCGTTGAGGAAGAACTCAAAGTGAATAAGGAGGAATATGATGAACCTAAGAGAAAATCCATAGCATTCAAGTATACTGAATCTAAGAGTAAATACATCGAGAAAATGAAAATACCTACTGAGAGTTCAACCAGTGAAGATTCTAATTCAGATAGTGATGCTGAGATGGCTCAAATAGCCAGGAGATTCAAGATGTTTTATAGGAAGAAGAAATTCTTCAGGAAATCTAACTAGAAAGGAAAGTATGACAACATGGGTCACTGGAAGAAGGATTGGAAGAAAGCTGACAAGAATGATGAAATAGACTGCTATAATTGTAAAAGGAAAGGACACATCAATGCTTATTTTCCAAAATTAAAATTCAAAAAGAATTATGATTATAAGGACAAGAAGTATAAGAAAGCTATGAAGGCTACCTGGAGTGCATCCGAAGACTGCAAAAGTGAATCTACAGTTTTTGATTCTGAGAATAATCATGCCAACATGTGTTTCATGACCAACACATCTGAGGTAACTTTAGATACTCCGGTTTTAAATTCTTATTATTCTGAAGATGGTGTAGAATCTGATTCTGATTCTGAAAACATGACTAGTAAGGAATTATTGGAATACTATAATATAATAGAGGAGACATATAATGAACTTAAGGATAAATAAAAATCATTAAAGAAATAGCATGTTGTCACTACTACTGTTAAAACCAAACATACTATTGAAAAAGAGAAGAATGCTCAACTGTTAAAGGAAAATACAGAACTGAAAATGTCAAATGAGAAACATAGAAAAGACTTAAAGAAGTTTAAAAATGGAAAAGACATACTTACCCAAAATGTTAGGTAAACATGTTGCACCTAAATACACTACTGGTTTGGGATACAAACCTAGACTGAGACAGTTCACTAAAACTCAATTTATTCCTAAGTTTGGACAAAATTATGCTTATTCTAGTTCTGTAAATTCATATGTTTCAACCAGTTATTAATATTGTTATAGGTAAAATAAAGTTTATCTTTCAAAATCTTTTGACTCTGTAAATTATATGAGACCCATAAGTTAAATATGGGTACATAAATCTTTGATTTCTAACATTTCTGGACCCAAGAAGATCTGGGTACCAAAATCATTTCCTATCTAAATCTGTTTTTTAGAAAACATGCATAAAGAGTTCTCATAGGAAGGTATGGTACTTGGACAGTGGATTTTGAAGACATATGTAAAAAGATTATTCATGTTTCAAAAGTTTAATAAAGGTTTATGGTGGCCGTGTCAGCTTTGGTGGTAATTCTAAAGGAAAGGTCATCGGCCTATGCCAAATTGGTAACACTGATTCAGTTATAATTTCTAAAGTTTTAATTGGTGAGGGACTCATGTATAACCTGTTATGTATTTCTCAATTCTGTGATGATGGATTTAATTTAAAGTTTGAAAATGATTCTTGTAATGTTTTTAATTCTAATTTTTTTATTATTTTCTGCTTTAAGAAATGAAAATGTTGATGAAGTTGATTTAAATTCATTAGCTAAACAAAATGTTACTTGTTTAAAATCTTATCATAAAGAGTCTTGGATTTGGCATAGAATATTAGGACACTACAACATCTATTCACTTAGAAAACTAATAAGAAAGAACTTAGTTAGAGACCTACCTAAACTTGAATTCCCAAATGACAAAGTGTGTAATCCCTATCAAAAGGAAGAGCAACATAATGTTACTTTTAAATCAAAGAATGAAGTTTCAACTTCTCAACCTCTCGAGTTGGTTCACATGGACTTGTTTGGACCATCAAGAGTTTCTAGTTTAAATGGGAAGCACTATGTCTATGTTCTAGTAGATGACTTTTCTAGATATACTTGGGTATACTTCTTCGCTCACAAAAGTGAAGCTTTTTCTTACTTTGTTAAATACTAAAAATCTGTAGAAAATCATAGTGGAATTAAGATTAAAACTCTAAGAAGAGATCATGTCCATGTGTTTGAAAATCATGAATTTGAATCATATTGCTCACACAATGTCTATAGTCTGTGAGAAAAATTTTGCACCTGTAGCCAGATTAGACGCCATTAGGATCATACTTGCATATGCTTCTCATCTGAATTTCAAGTTATATCAAATGGATTTCAAAAGTGCGTTTCTAACTGGTTTTATTGATGAAGATGTTTTTGTTGAACAACCACCTGTATTTATTTATTCTCATTTTCTAAATCAAGTTTTTAAACATTCTAAAGCTTTATATGGCTTAAAACAAGCTCCAAGAGCTTGGTATGAAAGACTTAGTAATTTTCTTATTTCAAAAAGTTTTATTAAAGGTATTTCTGAACCAACTGTTTTTATTAAAAGAATTTCTAAAGATGTTTTAATAGTTCAAATCTATGTGGATGATTTTATTTTTGGATCTTCTAAACATTCTTTATGTACTTCTTTTTCAAAGAATATGAAAAATGAATTTGAAATTAGTTTAATGGGAGAACATAAATATTTTCGTGGATTTCATATGTTTAAAAATGAAATGGTATTATTTTAAATCAAAGTAAATATACAAAGGATCTTTTAAAACGTTTTGGTTTGGATAGTATTAAGGAAAGTGAAACTCCTATGAGTACTGTTTGTAAATTGGATGTAGATAAAACTGAGAAACCAGTGGATCAAACCAATTACAGAGGTATGATTGGAAGCTTACTTTACCTTACTTCTAGTCGACCATATATTATGTTTATTGTGTGTATGTGTGAAAGATTTCAAGATAATCCAAAAGAATCTCATTTACTTCCTTTTAAAAGAATTTTTGAGTATCCTAAACATACTGTAAACTTTGGTTTGTTTTACCCAAAAGGACAACCCTTTGAGTTAATGAGTTATTCAGATGCTGACTTTGCTGGTTGCAAGTTGGATATAAAGAGCACTTCAGGAACATGTTATTTATTAGGAAAGTCCTTAGTATCTTGGTGTAGAATGAAGTAGAATTATGTAGCATTATCCACTGTCGAAGCGAAGTACATTGGTGCCGGTAGTTGCTGTGCACAAATTCTGTGGATGAAACACACTCTTTTGGACTATGGATATGAATTTAGGTACGTGTCAATTAACTATGACAATACTAGTGCAATACATATCTCTAAGAACCATGTGTCTCACTCTAGGACCAAACACATTAATGTAAGGCACCATTTCTTGAGTGATCATTACCAAAATGGTGATATTACTCTTGAGTTTATTGGCATTTAACATCAATTAGACGACATTTTCACTAAACCATTAAGTTCGGATAGGTTAAGTTACATTCGACATGAGTTAGGAATGTTTAACCTCAATCGGTAGCTATCCTCACCGATGTAAAATCATCACCGATGTAAAATCCTCACCGATGTAAAATCCTCACCGATGTAAAATCGTCATCGATGTAAAATCCTCACCGATGTAAAATTATCACCGATGAAAAACCGCACTGATATAAATCCTCACCGATGTAACCTCACTGATAGAAAGCCTCACCGATGTAACCTCACTGATAGAAATTCTCACCGATGTGCGCGCTGTCTTAAAACATCTATTTGCCGCCAGAATCTGAATCTTTTTTTACTTTATTCCATTTTGATTTTTTATTTATGATTCCTAAATGATAAAACTAAAGTCCAAGCTACTTCTAAATCCACCGAGCCTCAAATCATAACTCTCGAACCTTAGATCCCGAATCCTTAGAGAACCATAAATCCTTCAAACCAGTGATGGAAAAAACCAAACTTCCTACCATCAGAGATGACTCTATTAAGCCAAAAACAAAGAAGCAAAGGACCTAGAAAGAATCAAGTGGTGGTGGAAGTGTTGCTAGAACTAGGTCGGGGAGACGACCAGTGAATCCTCATATGTAAAATCGAGTTATTGTGATTGAAAAGGAACTGGGTGTCGAATGGCTGCTACATAGCATGTCTTTAGTGCTCAAACTTCTTGAAGATCAAAAATGGGTAGAGTGTTTTTCGAACAACAATGGTCCTTACTTTTAAAAATTAGTGAAACAGTTTTACGAATTTGTAACCTTTGAATAATCGGAGAATGAAAATCAAGTAACCTCTTTTTTGAATGGAAAGGAGATGTCGTTTTCATCTGTTGAATGGGATGAGTGCTTGAAAGGTCAACATGAAGGAGTATCTGGATATGTCTTAATATCCATGCCACCTACCAGTGACATTTTCGATTATGAGACTACTTTCGAAGAGGTGACTGGTGATGGAATTCAAAGACAAGTAGTTGCTACAGAAATGGATGGAGAGAACAGACTGCTATTCAAAATTGTTCAACATGTCTTGATACCGAGGAGAGGAGAATTTTACAATTTTAGATATCAGTATATCTATCTCTTACACCTCTTAAGACATTGTGTAATGGTTAATTTTTGTTGATTACTGATGCTCCAGATGGAAGATATGAGAAGTCCGAAATCAATGAAAAATGTCCTATTCTTTGCTAAGCTAATCTCTGTGATGATCAAGGTAAAAGGGGTTTCTGAGTCTCAAGATGAGACAGTGGTAGTAAAGAATAACTTCTGTATCACAACTATAGTTTGTAAGTACATGAAAATAAATTGGAACCCTTGGAGAGGAGAATGGGTCAATGATGACCAGAGAGTGTATGACAAGTTTAATCATGTGAATCATCCTTCAAGACCAAAGGATGTGAGGGATCCAGGTTTGGGACCTGATGAAGAGGATCTAGAATACAGTGATGATTCAAAAGAGGAAGAGTCCTTCACTAATGAAGGAGGAGACCCTGACTTGCCTCCTATCCCAGCTCCTGAAAATCTAGTTCAACATATATCAGATAAGGAATAAGCTTCTTTAGAAGTTGTTGAAGTTTCTGCTGTAGAAAATGAAGAAGATGTTCATGAGAGTAAAGAATCTATGTCAGTTGATTTGAGTCTGATTCCAGTGATTGGACAATCTTTAGTACCAATTGAGGAAGCAAATGAAGTTGACATACACTTACCTAATCCAAAAGACCCTCCTCCTGCTGCAGTAATGGAATATATATTGGAAGATTCTCATCAGGATGAAAGACATGCTGAGGATGCAGCTGTGAATGTTGATGAGAATGCTGTTATCCTAATTGAGGATGCACCCATTGAGGGGGAGCATCGATCTAAGTTTGGAAGTGTTACAGTGGTTATTGGTTTTAATGATTGGGCAGAAGACCTTGGTTTTGTAGTCTGTGGTTTAGACTATTCAGATTCATATAATGAGGCATCTCACAATAGACCTAAGATTACTTATGATGTTGATCATGAGTTTTTTCATGAAGATATGATCAGAATTCATGACTTCGATAAGCTGAAGAAAAACCTTAAGGAATGTTTTGTGGAAGAGGTAACAAAAATGGGAATTTGTATGCTATCTTCTATTCAATCAGTTATGACTGACGCTGTTGTTAGTTTAGCCTCTGAAAGAGCATCTGCAATAGTTTCACCTACTGATTTGGTTACCAAGGCTGATATGGATATCTTAAGGAATGAGCTGAAAGAATATTTTTGTGCCTCAGTTGATGAGGTAGAGCACAGTTTTTCTAAAGAAATGGTTATGATGGAAAGATCTTTTAAACTATCTCTTGCCTGTAATTTAACAAATTTTATGGGCAAAATAGTTGAAGAAGTTAAAGAATGCCAGGCTCAAGTTTCTAGACATGAAGCAGATCATGAAGCTCTAAAAGAATATTTTGTTTCTTTAAACTCTTACAAGAGCTCCAAATCCCAAGCAGATAAGGACTTAGGTTATGTGAAGAGTTTTGTAAGTCAGATGGTTTCAGTATTTGATGGTTTCAGAACTTCTATGAAAGATCATATTAAAACCCAGGAATATGATGTTAAAAATCTTATCAGTGGATTGACCAAAAGCTTCAAAGAGCCTATATCTTTCTCTGTTGGTTCTCTTGCATCTAAACCTTCGATAGATTTGAATCAAATTCGAGCTATGATGAAATAAGAGCTTGGTTCTGCCTCAATAAGTGGCTCTGTGGACTCATCTGAACTGAGCAGAGTTGTTCTCTCTACCAGAGATTCAGCTAGAGAAATTATGAAAATAGTCCAAGACTACATGAGGTAATCCTCTTCCTCTCACAAAGAATTGAATGAAAAGGTGGACTCCTATTTCTCCAAAATTTATACAAAGACCCAAATGACCAGTCATTTCAAGATTCTGATTGAGAATATGAAACAGCCTCCTGTCAATCAAGCCTTTAGAGAGAAGGTTAGCAAGCTAAGATAATTGACTCCAACATTGGACAAGTTTATGGAGAAAAACGATGAATTCATATCCGCTATGGAGAGAGGAGGAAGAATCATTATGGATTTCAGAAATCTTTTGCTTCCCTTTCTGCATGTCAATGGTTGGCCAGTAATTGTCCCTCCTGCTTTGCTTTCCTTTGCTTCCAATGCTTCTGAAATTCAGATGACTCCTGTTCAATCCATTCAAATCCTCACACCAATGATCACATAAAGGACACCTCAATATAGTCTAGGTACAGTGTCAGTTGCTCAGCCTCCTGTGGTCATTTACGGAATTCCTAAGCCTTAATCAGAATCCTCACCACCTGAGTAATCTTCTGACCCCTAGGGAAAATCTCACGTTGAGGATGAAGTTTGATCCAGTATCTGGACTATTTGATAGGAATCCTATGTATTTTGTTTTCTATCTTTGTACCTTTTTGTCACATTTAATACACATGATTTTCTTCTATTCCTATTGTTCCACTTCTCTTAATTATTTCCCACTTTATTATTTTCACAAGGGAGGGGGGGGGAACTATTTCTCAAAGGAGGAGAAATACTCCTTAAGTATCAATAGATGAAGAAATATTTCACCCATTGGGAGAAATATTAATGAAAGGGGGAGCAATTTTATCTTGAAGATATCATGCTTTCCCCTTTGATACCTCATAATTTCATCCTCTAATACCAGTGCCTTTTCTCTCATCCTTTCATATCATTTCATTTAGTTCTCTGATGTTCTCTGATACCACTAAATTTTACCTTTGATATCATGGCTTTTCCTTTTATCCCTGATACATTTATTTTTATCTCTGATAAATTATGTTTTATACCATACTATTTTCTCTGAGAAAATTGAGCTTAATTATATATCCTTTGATATATTATTTTTTTAATGATAATATCATAAGTTGTTATCATCAAAAAGGGGGAGATTGTTGACCTCACCTGTTTTGATAATCCCAATTATGCTTTCATATACTTTGAAAATCTCAATCTAATGTTTTTCTATATATTAATTCTTTAAATATGTGCTTAAGATGACAATAAAATTAAAATAATCTGTGAGATAGTTAAATCTTTGTTTATCCATGTTTACATAAGTTTTGAAGTAATTCTAAGCGATTCGGATATGTTGTGTATGAAACAGATAAGTATTATGTTACTGGTCTGCGTTTTAACTAGAGCTACTGGTACTCAGCCTACTGATAGACTTAGTCTACCGATAGACATAGTCAATGATACACTAAGGTCACCGATATGTACAGAGCTACCGACATATAGACCAGAGATACCGATAAATAGAATTCTATAGATAGAACCAGTTCACAGATAGTCACCGACACACCAGAGTTACCGGTAGGCAGAAACAAATTCTACTGACAGAACAGACGAGCTACCGATGTGCATATCTACTAGTAGTTACAGGTAGAGTAAGCCTACTAATACGAGTACTGAATCACAAACAAGATCTACCGATAGAAGCGTGCTGATAGTGTAATTCTACCGATATGTTCAAACATCTACTGATGCAAAGATCTACCGATGGAGAGACAGCTACCGATGGAACTAAAGTCACAGGTATATGAGCTACCGATGCAAGTTCAAAAGAGCTACCGATGGAAGGTTCTGTGACACAAAGTCCATTGTGCACGTTTACCAATAGAACCTTGATAACGATTGAACAACTAGTAAAACCCTATACTCTTCACACTATTTATTTATTTAGCTAACGATTACATTTGAGGGTTTTAATGCAGTTAATGTTATTTAATGATTTCTGTTGCATGTCAGGGAACCGTACCTAGTACCCATGCAAAAGGCGATTATTATTTTCTGCCGAAGCTGAAAGCTGTAAAGTGATGGAAAGATAAAACTGGATATACACATGCATATTAACTCCTTGAAAGCACAAGAAGACAAACGAAGGGTGAAAGAGATAGAGCTGAACAAGCATTCGAATATGGAGCATTTTTCTCTAGTCTACATCCATACTCCAAGTGTAATACCACATGATTTTATGAAAAATATTCTTTTAATATCATTAATGTCTTGTGTTGTACGCAACACCAAAAGGAGCTTGCAAAAAACACATACCTGACTTGGCTTGCATTACACACAAGCACGACCTTCCACGACAGTGTGTGTTGTACGCAATACTGAGTTTCGCTAAACAATGATATGCTATTAAAATATTATTAAAACTAGCCATTATGAATAGTAATACCCTCTTTTTGAGATTTTATAAATTTTATTTTTGAAAATGGACTTCATTTTTGTATTTGGAAAATCGAAATTAGCCTAGGGTGAAATTTGGGTATTTTTCTGAAAACTTTCAATTTTTGATGAATAGTGAAAACACTGGGTTACTATTTAAAAACTGACTTTTTATTTAAATAATTATTTATTTTATTTAAATTTATTTTAGGTCAAAATTGATACATAATACCTATATAATTTCAATGTAATTCATTGGAGTCATTTTATAATAATTTAAGATATATAAAAATTTTATTGAATTTTACTGTATTTTACCCACCTCCTAGGAGAATTTTCAAATTTACATAAAATAAAATTTTACCTCTTTGGTGAATGGAATTTCAAAAATCTAAGAGACATGATTGACGTCAGTATGTAAAATGTGGTACAATGAGATGAAAATAATTTTTGGTGAATAGTAACTTTTTACTTTTTTTACCACGGTTAAACGTAAATTGGGTAATTAAGGGTAAAAATGATATTATTATTACCATAAAACATGTCCTAATTCTATTTGATAAGTGTAATTCGACCAAAAACAAAATTAGGGATAAAATATTACCCTTTTGGCCCACATGGATTAGATTAAGACATTTATTATTATTTTATTTAAAGAAGGGTTAGAATAGTTAAAATCAATGTTTAATAACTAAATAATTTTTAATATAGAGTTATACATAAGATAAATTCAACTATAAATATTCATTAGAAAGATAAAACTATTTTATAAATAATGGTATTTTAATTTTTATTTTTATGAATTAAATAATTTAATTTATTTATGACACAAAGAGGATGCAGTAATTATCTTATTAATGAAATATTGATATAATTGATGTTATAAATCCCCAAATAAATGTAATTTGATACTTTTTATGAATTTCACTAATTTTATAGGTTAATATGACATGTTATTATTGATTTAATTTTCTTTTTCTGAACTAATCATTCTGTTATTATTTTCACAAAAATCAATTACCAAATAGTGTTAAAATTGACATAAAATAGTTTTTAAAACAAATATTATATTATTAATTATTATTTTATTCCTAAAAATCTATGGTTCGGCCAAATGACTTATATAAGGTTATATATATTAATAATAAACATCTTGGGGTTAGTTTGGCTTGTTATAGTAAGTCTATTAACCTTATAGTGTAAGAAAACAAGAAGACACGGTAAAAGAAAAATTATTTAACTTAAAGTTAAGTCAAAATGATACGGTTAAAATAGAAACCTAAACTTGTCTAAATTATATTTTATGAAATGATTTCGACCCATCCCCACTATAGATTCGAAATAAATCAATTTGGAGCTATTAAAAACTGAATATAACTTTATAATAAAATAATATATTTAGTTTTTCCAAAGGAGCCCCTCTCCTCCCTTATAAAAGGGCACCTCCTCCCTCTCTTCCTCACACCACATTGAGCCTTAATTATCGGCCAAACCACACCAAATTCTCTTCTCCACTTCCCTAGAAACATCCTAGATGTCCTGGTATTCTTCAAAGACAAATGTTAGTGCCCTAAGAGGAGGTCTCAAAGAGGCGCTTCAAAGAAGAGGTAATGTCTGTTACCGATTCTTTCAACTTTATTTCTTCTTCCACTTCTTCTTATTTAGTTGTTTCTTTATAAAGTAATAACATAATTATCACTAATATACTGATATGTTATTATAAATATGAAACAACCTCATTTCACCTTCCATCCATCCTACAGAAAACAAAATCACCACGCGTGCGTATGTACGGAATACCGTCTCCACACCGTGGTGTAATCTGTTTTTCCAACACCACCTTACTTGGATGGGTATAATGGTGAAAATAATAACTATACATAGTTTTTATAACATCATACTGATTTTGATATATTATATCATCCACTACAATTCAATTCAATAATTATGGGAACGATATCATCGCTCGTGCGTATGTACGGACTACCGTCTCCACGACGCGATGAGATTAATTCTAAATGATTAACCATTCATGAATGATTATAAAGTATATATAATATGTAATAATGAAATATATGACATAATAATGATACTAGATTTATGTATATATATATGTATGTCATCCAATTAATTCCATTCAATTCAATGAGGAAACGAAAACAACGTTAATGCGTACGTACGACCTACTGTCTCGATGAACGATGTATTTCTTTCCATTTATCGATCTATTATATATATGTATATTCTGAATATATATTACATATAAATCATGTTTTATATTCTGGAATTAAGTAAACATGATCTACGTAATCATATTAATAATTGCAAGTCAAAACATGGACGAAAAATGAAATGATTTTACCCAAAACGCTCTTTAACATGGAATTTACAAACGAACGGGTAATATAAAGTCATAAGTGAACCATATATGATATCATAACAATGAATATGATTCTTTAATAAGTCAATGACATTATTTAAATAATTATATAAGAGGTTCGGATACGTACGAAGCATATCGGACCTAAGGTAAGGGATAACTTTTCCAATCTCGTTTTTATCCGAGATTGTTTATTCGTAACTATTTACTGGGATTATATTTATCATCCATGTCCTTGTTCCTAAAAATTTATTCATGCATGTTTAATGTCCTTTTTACCCATTTTTTACTTTTACTACATGGTATATATGGAATCTTTCTCTTACGAGGTACCTTTTGACTTTTCCATCAAAAGTAAGAGAAGAATGTTTTTTTAACTTATACGGCACGAACAGATTTTTATGATTTTATAAAGCCTTATTTTCATGAAGCTTCCTCCAAACTATTTCTTGACTATTTTCAAGAAAACCTTTTTCTTTTAAAATTGCATGATGTTTTTTGAAAAAAATTGATTTTGAAGAAGAAAGGATATTTTCCTCAAGAATTCATTTCAAGTGTTTTATCAAAACCATTTTTCATCTAAGATGAGATTATTTAATATGTGTATGTTTCAAGTATAAAGCCTCTATGATTTACATGGTTTCACTTTTCATATTATGAAATGATATCCATTTATTTTATATGTATTATGTGATGATGGGATGATGTTTATGAAACCCATCTTATTCGTTGGGTTATTATGAATGATGTATGTTTATTTTGTGGCACAAGTAAGAATGATTTCATTATTATATGGGTGGGAACTATATCTCCCTCCAATGCATTGGGTAAAGATTTATATCTCATGAGATAGACATGGCTAGAACAGTAAGTTAATCTGGTTCAGTGTTACAGGACTGAAACGAGGAGTGAACTCGATTCATAAAGGGACTTTGTCCACTAAGATGGTCATGGTAGTAATGCCTTGCCTACTATGGAAATCATAACATGTGCTTAATGGTTTCCAAAATTACATGTTTTATTCCCATGATATTTTATCATGATTTATGTTCCCTTATGATATATTCCTTACATACTTCCATGATTCATGTATTTGCTCAGGATTTTGATGTTTAGATTTTATGTTCATGTTTTTTCATTCAAATGTTTATGGATTGTTTTATGTTCTATATGTTTACCCTTACATGGCATCTGAGCTCACCCCTTTTATGTTTTCTTTTCCCCAGGATATAAATAAAGGTTTTAGTTAAGAAAAAAGGGAAGATCATTATGGGAGATGTTGAAGATCTTTCACCATGATTAGAATATTATATTCCGAGTTTCCAAAGGCAATAAACTATTACGGTCCTTGTGTGTCTGTTTTTGTCATGTACTATGTATTCTGAAAAAGTAATGTAATTTCCATGTATGTCAAGATTTGGGTCTCTACAGTTGGTATCATAGGAAATGTTTAGTCAACCTTTGGAAACTAGGATGCGAGAACTTTAGTGAGATCCCTAGATATATTTCTATGGTATATTTAGGGATGTCCCTAAGGTTAAGTATAAGTATATGTTATAGTACTAAAATTATGGTAACGATCTTAGAATTAAACCTAAGATGTTAGATATTGAAGGTACTCCCCCGTTTTTATGTTGTTTTCCCTAGCATGATTTTTTCCTCTCACACTATTATTTTTGGTTTTTAGAAGATGGATGGACCCGAAGGAACTGTGTTGATCAATGTAATGGAAAATGCAATGATTTTCCTCCTGAACAAACAAATGTTATGGGAGATGGAGTGAAAAATATTATTTTTATACTTACACAAGCTATGAATCATTACGGACTTCCAAATGAGAAGTGAAGGGAACAATATTCAATTGAGTCCCTCATGAGGCAAAGATCACCTTCTTTCAGTGGGTCTTCTGATCCACTTGTTGCTGAACAATGGATTAGTACCCCTAAAAAGATATTTTCAATTCTTCAATGTTCTGAACATGATAATGTCATCATAGCAGTATATCGTTTGGAAGGTGAAGCTGATCCATGGTGGAATCTTATCAAGAATACAAGGCCAAGAGATGAAATTGAGTCCATGAAATGGGACGAGTTCAAGAAAATATTTTTCAATAAGTAATTCCCTCGTATTCTTAGAAAAAACATGGAGAATGAGTTTCTTGAGCTTAAGCAGAAGGATGATGAATCTGTTGGTATATACGAAGCGAATTTTATAAGACTTGCATGGTATGCATCTGGATTTATCATCCAACCTGAATGTAAAGTTGATCGATTTTTCAGTGGCTTAAAACTAAGTCTTTGAAGGGAATTATCTATAAGAGACTTCAGTAGCTATGATGAAACTGTGCGTTGTGCTATCAAGGTAGAAGTGGAAGTTGTTTTTTCTTATCCATATCATGGTTTTGACAAGAAATGAAAGATGGAGTTCAAGGAGAAATCTCAGAATAATGGTGAAAAGAAGATGAATGTTTCCTTATGCTCAAAGTGTGGAAAGAAGCATAGCAGAGATTGTCCTAAAGGGACTAGAGAATGTTTTATGTGTGTAAAAGAAGGTCATAGAGCAACTAAGTGTTGAAGTAATGGAAAAAGGGTTTCTAATGATGTGAATAAAGAAAAGACTGCAGAGAATGCACTACCAACACTTCAATGATTCAAGTGTAAGGAAATGGGGAATTATGCTAATAAATTCCTTAATCCACGGGTTAATGATGATCAACATGAGCAACCTCTTAGGGAAAAGGATAAAGGGAAGTCAAAAGTGATAAATATTTTGGCGATGTTTAATATGACAATGATGTGGCGGAAAGATTAAGTGTTTATGTAATGGGATTCCAAAATAATGTATCATGGAATATTGGAATATTTATGTATTGGTCTATTGTGGTTTTCAATAATTTTATGGTACCGGTAACCATGGAATGTGATTGAGATATTTTTGGAAAGAAGATGATATGCGTATAATGAATATATAAGGATAAAAAGAAATGTTTGACAGCATTCATGAGCTCATGACTGATATAAGGAAATAGTTATATCATGGTTTGAGTATATAGAATTTTGGTGTTTTTGTATGTGGAAGGAGTTAACTTTTGTAGCACTCATGTTTTCACTAAGATTCAATGGGTTTTCATTTTTTTCAAGAGAATACATGATTAAGGCCTTCGAATGTTTGGAATGTGACCAAAAAGATATATCTTATGATATATGGGGATCAATGATGGTATTAAATTGCTTGTTATATGTACTCTCTGGTAATCATTTTCACTATAATATGAGATTGGACAATAGTATTTTGGATAAGATTAATGATTGGAATGGATTATGCCGGACATAAGTTAGTATTGTTTAAGGCTAGAACTTTTTCTATATTATTGATGGAATGTTATAATAATGTAGTTTTAGAAAAAGGAAAAACTGCAGGACGGGTGACAACCCATCGCGTCGGACAAGACTGTGGGAATCGAACCCACAACTGAAGTGCGACTAGCCTTTGTCGCATACCAATAGCCTACAGGAAGTCCCTGGTTAGTAGAAACTATTTTTATTTTATCAAACAACATGATAGATGAATTATAAGTTCATTTTTGGAATCGTATACGATTAACCTCACCATAGATAAACTTATGTATATTTGATAACTTTTGCTAACCTTTTGTTTGAAACAAATGGAATGACCCATCATTCTATCACATGATCTGTTAACACTTCACGAATAACAAATTCAACTTCATTTCATTAAGATATGAATTGGAAATTGTTCAAAGCACGAACAACAGTGAGATTGTACAAAAATCAAGTAAGTATTTATTCTAATTCAAAATTTTCAACTTTAGGGAAATTATATTGAAAACCAAAAATGTTGTCCCAGAGCTTTTATATCTGATGAATCAGATGGTACCTTAGATCATCACAAATTTATGGCTTTGTGATTGATGGCTTTTTCATAGCCATGTTCTCTGCCACTCTCCATCAAAACTTGATGGTTAGATTTTTCTTCTATATCCATATTTTAACGTATGTTCTCCTATATAGAAACCAAGTGATGAGTTTCATTAGCTAATCTTTACGTTTCATACTTCAGCATTTAAAATTAAGTTTTAGTATTCCTTTTATGATGTGGGTTTCTATTAAAGAAACTTTCGAGTAGTAAACCACTTATAACCCCGACGAATTTCGAGGGCGAAATTCATTTTAAGGGGGGTAGAATGTAATACCCCAAGATTTTATGAAAAATATTCTTTTAATTTCATTAATGTCTTGTGTTGTATGCTACACCAATAGGAGATTTCACAACATGCATCCCTGACTTGGATTGCATTACACACAAGCGCGACCTTCCACGATAGCGTGTGTTGTACGCAATACCGAGTTTCGCTAAACAACGATATGCTATTAAAATATTATTAAAACTAGCCTTTATGAATAGTAATACCCACTTTTTGAAATATTATAAATTTCATTTATGAAAATGGAATTCATTTTTGGATTCTGAATATTGAAATTAACCGAGGGTGAAATTTTGGTATTTTTTTGAAAACATTCAATTTTTTATGAATAGTGAAAACACTGGGTTACTATTTAAAAACTGACATTTTATTTAAATAATTATTTATTTTATTTAAATTTAGTTTAGGTCATAATTGATACAAATTAACTATATAAGTTCAATGTAATTTATTGGAGTCATTTTATAATAAATTTAGATATATTAAAATTTTATTGAACTTTTGACTGTATTTTACCCACCTCCTAGGAGAATTTGCATATTTACATAAAACTTAATTTTACCGCTTTTGTGAATGGAATTTAAAAAATCTGAGAGATACGGTTGATGTCAGTAAGTAAAATTTGGTTCAATGAGATGAAAATAATTTTTGGTGAATAGTTACTTTTTACTTTATTTTACCACGGTTAAAAGTAAATATGGTAATTAAGGGTAATAATGATATTATTTTTACCCTAACACATGTCCTAATTCTATTGGATAAGTTTAATTCGACTGAAAAAAATATTAGGGATAGAATATTACCCTTTAGGCCCACTTGGATTAGATTAGGACATTTATTAGTAATTTATTTAAAGAAGGGTTAAAATAGTTAAAATCCAAGTTTAATAACTAAATCATTTTTAATATAGAGTTATACATAAGATAAATTCGACTATAAATATTAATTAGAAAGATAAAAATATTTCTTACATAATGGTATTTTATTTATAATTTTTAGTCATTAAATAATTTATTTTATTTATGACACAAAGATGATGCAGTAATTGTCTTATTAATGAAATATTGATGTAATTGATTTTATAAATACCCAAATAAATGTAATTTGAGACTTTTTATGAATTAAACTAATTTTATAGGTTAATATGACATGTTAGTATTAATTTAATTAACCTTTTTCGAACTAATCATTCTGTTATGATTTTCAAAAAAATTAATTACCATATAGTTTCAAAATTGACATAAAATAGTTTTTAAAACAAATATTATATTATAAATTATTATTTTATTCCTAAAAATCTATGGTTCGGAAAAATGACTTATATAAGGTTTTATATATTAATAATAAACAACATGGAGTTCATTTTCTTGTTATAATTAGTTTATTAACCTTATAGTTTAACAAAACAAAAAGACATGGTAAAAGAATAATTATTTAACTTAAAGTTAAATCTAAATGATAAGGTTAAAATAGAAACCTTAATATGTCTAAATTCTATTGGATGAGAGGATTTAGACCCATACCCACATTATCTTAGAAATAAATCAATTTGGAGCTATTAAAAACCGAATATGACATTATAATAAAATAATATTTTTAGGTTTTCCAAAGGTGCCCCTCTCCTCCCTTATAAAAGGGCACCTCCTCCCTCTCTTCCTCACACCACTTTGAGCCTTCAAGCTCGGCCAAAACATGCCAAATTCTCTTATCCACTTCCCTAGAAACATCCTAGAGGTCTTGGTATTCTTAAAAGACCAATTTTATTTCCCTATGAGGAGGTCTCAAAGAGGAACTTCAAAGAAGAGGTAATGTCCGTTACCGATTATTTCAACTTTATTTCTTCTTCCACTTCTTCTTCTTTAGTTGTTTCATTATAAAGTAATAACATAAGTATCACTAATATACATACATGTTATTATAAATATGAAACAACCCCATTTAACCTTCTATCCATCCTACGGAAAATGAAATCACCACGCGTGTGTACGTACGGAATACCGTCTCCAAGCCATGGTGTAATCTGTTTTTCCAACACCACCTTAATTGGATGGGTATAATGGTGTAAATAATAACTATAAATAGTTATTATAACATCATACTTATTCTGATATATTTTATCATCCACTCCAATTCAATTCAATAATTATGGGAACGATATCATCGCTCGTGCATACGTACGGACTACCGTCTCCACGACGTGATGAGATTCATTATCAATGATTAACCATTCATGAATGATTATAAAGTATATATAATAAGTAATCATGAAATATATGAAATAATAATGATACTTGATTTATGTATATATATATTTATGTCATCCAATTAATTCCATTCAATTCAATGAGGAAACAAAAACAACGTTCATGCGTACGTACGACCTACCATCTCCATGAACGGTGTATTTCATTCCATTTATCAATCTATTATATATATGTATATTCTGAATATATATTATATATAAATAATGTTTTATATTATGGAATTAATTAATCATGATCGAAGTAATAATATGAATAATTACAAGTCAAAACACGGTCGACAAATGAAACGATTTTACCCAAAACGCTCTTTAACATGGAATTTACAAAAGAATGGGTAATATAAAGTAATAATTGAACCATATATGATATCATAACAATGTATATGATTCTGTAATAAGTCAATGACACTATTTAAATCATTATACAGGAGGTTCGGATACGTACGAAGCATATCAGACCTAAGGTAAGGGATAACTTTTCCAATCTCGTTTTTATCAGAGATTGTTTATTCGTAAGTATTTACTGGGGTTATATTTATAATCCATTTCTTTGTTCCTAAAAATGTATTCATGTATGTTTAATATCCTTTTTAACCATTTTTTACTTTTACTACATGGTATGTATAGAATATTTCTTTTATGAGGTACTTTTTGACTTTTCCAGGAAATGTACGAGAAGAATGTTTTTTTAACTTATACAGCACAAACGGATTTCTACGGTTTTATAAAGCCTTATTTTCATAAAGCTTCCTCTAAAAGATTTCATGACTATTTTCAACAAAATATTTTTCTTTTAGAATTGCATGATTTTTTGTGAAAAGAAATTGATTTTGAATAAAAAAGGAAATCTTCCTCATGAATTCAGTTAAATTGTTTTATAAAAACCATTTTTCTTCTAAGATGACATTATTTCATATGTGCTTCCTTCAAGTATTAAGTCTCTATGATTTACATGGTTTCAATTTTCATATTATGAAATGATATCCATTTATTTTGTATGGATTATGTGATGATGGGATGATGTTTATGAAACCCATCTTATTCGTTTGGTTATTATGAATGATGTATGTTTATTTTGTGGCACAAGTATGAATGATTTCATTATGAGATGGGTGGGACCTATATGTCCCTCCAATGCATTGGTTAAAGATTTATATCTCATCAGATAGACACGGCCTGAACGGTAAGTTAATCCGGTTCAGTGTTACAGGAATGAAACGAGGAGTGAACTCGATTCAGAAAGGGACTTTGTCCACTAAGATGGTCATTGTAGTAATGCCTTGGCTACTATGGAAATCATAACATGTGCTTAATGGTTTCCACAATTCCATGTTTTATTCCCTTGCTATTTTATCATGATTGATGTTCCCTTATGATATATGTCTTACATACATCCAAGATTTATGTCTTTGCTCAAGATTTTGATGTTTAGATTTTATGTTCAAGTTTTTTCATTCAAATGTTTATGGATTGTTTTTTGTTCTCTATGTTTACCCTTACTGGGCATTTGAGCTCACCCCTTTTATGTTTTCTTTTACCTAGGATATAAAGAAATGTTTTAGGTAAGAAAAAAAGGGAAGATCTTTATGGGAGATGTTTAAGATCTTTCACCACGATTAGAAGATTATATTCTGAGTTTCCAAAGACACTAAACTATTATGATCCTTGTGTGTCTGTTTTGTTATGGATTAAGTATTGCACAAAAGTAATGTAATGTCCATGTACATCAAGATTTGGGTCTCTACACCAAGAATCATGGACATACACGAAGAAATATATTCTAGAAGAGAACACAAGCTGCATCTTGAGTGAATAACTATAAAAAACATTTCATGCACTCAGGCTGCTAAGTTGGACCAAGAATCAAATAAGAAAACAACACTCTGTTTTCGGAGAAAAACCAGAGAAGGACTCAGAAGCTCTTCTGATAAAACAAACAGGTCCAAAGCTGCACTGCTAATCACTAAAGCATTTCTAAACTCAATCATACTTCTCTTAGTGATTCTATCATCACATTTTGAGTAGTGTGTGTACCCTGCTTATTTTACACACACACTGTCTCCTGTGCTAAACTGGAGGATTCTTAAATCCTCACTCAAACTCCATAACTCTTTTTTTTCCCACTGTGGATGGTGGTAGAGGTCGAGTAAGACCTGAACAGCCTGTGAGCTATTTTTTTTCCCACGAAGAACTGTGGTAGAGGTCTCTGTACCTGGACATTAGTGTACTGTTGTTTACCCCTGATCCAGGGTGTGAATAAATTTATATAAATTGTTGAGAGGACTAAGTCTCGGCTTGAGACTGAACCTATTGGTTAACTTTGGTGTGTTTTATTTTAAGACTATAAGTATTACATATATATTTTTCATATTCCGCTGCTATTACTTTGAAATACAACACTATTTTAAATCTACTTTCATAGTTAAATTAAAATGTGTTTATAATTATTTTAAACCAATAAGATAGTTCCAAAAGTTAATTTAATATTAAAATTAAGTTAAATGAGACCTAATCAAGCTTTGAGAAACAAATTGAACCTTTACACACTATATAGATTCACTACAGTTTAACATAGTTTTTAAATTGGGGGATTTTAAGATAAATTTTTTTAACAGAAATTTTAATTGGAACTCAATTCACCCCCATCTTGAGTATCCACTATGACCAACAATTTTAATATTTTTAAAATCCTTTATTATTTTTTGTTAAATAAAGACAATAATACATTGTTGTTCCATAAATAATTAAGATCATTATAAAATTACTAATTTTTTTTTTAAAAAATACATCATGAAAAAATTATTAATCACCAACTATATAGTTATATTCGTTATTAAATTATTGTTTCCCCTCTCTGGACACGTAAGGGATATTAAAAACAACGAGAGTGACATTTGATAAGTTTTTTATTGAAGTAATATGTAAGTCATTTTCATATACAATTTACTGTTAAATAACCCAATTAAAATAATAAGGTTTTAAGGTTAGAGTTAATTTCATCCAACAATAATTTGGATTAATAATTATGTCCTTATCCCTAATTTCAAATCTAGATTAACCTGATTTACCATTTATCGAGGTGATAAATTTTACCACAATTACTATTTATTTTGACAAAAAATAAAAGGGAATTTTTAAAAAGTTTAAAACTCATAATTATATATATTTAATATATTTTATCTTGTTTAATAACTATAAATTAAAAAAATAAATTTTAAAGTATGGGTGAAAAATGCGACAAAAATAATTTTTAGAAAAATAACATTTTTAAGCACAAAAATTGATTTACTATTATTGAAAAATATTTTTTAATGATTAAAAATTTTAATCAATTGAATAATATATACATTACATTAAAATAATTCAACAAATAGTGATTAATTTAATTTGTTATGTTAAAAATACATTGCATGCATAATAACTTTTAAAAAAAATTATATCTTTTTCTTTCAAATTATTTTTCTGTTCATTAATAATCAATTAATAACCAATGATTGAACTTTATATATATATAACCATAAATTTTTTAATAATTTCATTAGTCCTATTAATTCCCCCAATCCAACAACTAGACAAAAACTATCATTTTCAGTAATAATATTAAAATTTTATATCACTGTTCATTTAAACATATTGTTGTGTGTAACAAAATCTATCGAATAAATCAACTTATTTACAATGAAATGTTTAATAAAAATATTATGGTGTCACATTATATCCCCTTTTAAATGATTCTTTCTATTGAAATCCATTACTATGACATAAAAAGATGAATATACTTCTACCTCATTATATCCTCAAGTTCCCACATACCTTCATAAAATTGGTGTTTTTTCCACATAACTTTTACTAGTTAGGTGGTATTGTTTCAATGAAATTTATCTATAAAATACAAAATCACTACTGGTTGTTCTTAATATGAAATACTATACTCCATTGTTATGAAATATGAGTTTATTACATGTGAAGGATCTGATATATTCTTCCCCGGGATAGATACATAGACCATATCATGAACGTGAGATATATTTGGTGGAAGCATCAATCAATATTATACCATCCTAATATAATAATGAATTTCAAAAGGGCCAACATACCTAGGGATTAGTTTTAAATTCTTTTCAATTCTCATCACCCTCTAGGAGGGATATATTTGTAGTAATACCTAGCAACCAACTTTAAACTCTAGATCTTTCTAATTATTATCAGCATAACTTTTTTATATACTTTATGTTTATCTTATGTTAAATTGAATGGATCTAACCTTTTATTCTATTCCCTTATATAGATCAGGTGTAGGTAACTTTTATTATACAACTAAATTTCATCATGTTGGAGTTCTTCACTTCCTACCATAGAGGGATTCATAAGGGGCTCTCTGAATATTGGAGAGAAAGTTATTGTTGTATAAAAATTCCACAAATAGACGGTGTTTATCCCAACCACCTTTGAAATATATAGAGAATCTCCCTAATTTCATATAATGTATTAATATTCCATTTTGAATATCCATATATCATAGGATGATATGTACTACTAAAGTGTAACATTGTATCCAGAGACTACTGATGAATTTTCTAAAACATCACAGTAAACATCAGATACCGATCAGATATTATTGATAGTGGTGCACCCTAAAATCTTATCACATCATTAATGTATGACCAAGTAATATTATTAAGAGATAAATATTCTCTAAAAGAAAATTACTTTTTCTGAATTTATAAGAATGTTGACAATAATTCAAATAGAATTATTCACACTAGATTTTTTAGAAAGTCCAATGAAAAAATATGTAGTGGTGTTTTCCCATTTCCATTATAATATGAGTAAAGGTTATAACATCGACCTATAAATCTATATCTTAGTATTTTCTTACTGAAAAACCATGCACCAAAATATGAACTCAGAAATATCCTTCTTTATACCAACCGATTAGAAATACACTTTCAAATATCTATAAATCTTTATACTTAAATGATAAATATAAAATAAAGGACTACGAGCATCATTCATCATATCATTCTTCAAATCTGGTACATGAGAGACACATACACATTTCATGAACCTTATTATTCCATCAACATCATGACTGGAATCAAGAAAATTTATCACCTTCTTTTAAAGCTCTATATCTTCCTTTTTCACCTCCTTAATCCTCACATGGATATATGGTTGAACATTCATTTGAAAAAGATAACATGTATCCCATTAATTCAATATTTATATATATATCCTTTGAAATTCTATATGTATTGGATCCTTTTTGATCCTCATTATAGATATTCTCGAATAATCATTTTGACACAAAGCATCAGCCACCTTGTTCACCTTCCAAATGTTGTACTGCATTAATAATTTATAATATTTAATGAGACTTAACCATTTCCTCTAGATAATACTATGATATTTTTTAGTGAAAAAATACTTTAAAAATTTTGTGATCAGTTTAATTGTAACAAATTTCGTTATAAATAAAATGCTTTTTTATCATTGATATAGAAATTACCACTACAATAGACTCCAATTCATGATTCGGGTAATTTTTCTTATGGAACATAAATTTTCATCAGGCATAATATATAACCATATAAATTGACATGAGGAGAGATCCAAGTCCCTTATTTGATGCATCACTATAGATTAAAAACTATTCTCCACTGAATATTAGTGTAACTATAGGTGCACTAACTATCCTTATATTGAGTTATTTAAAAAAATCCCACACATTTATCCATCTAGACAAACTTAGCTACCTTTCATGTTAACTTTTTGAATGGATTCTATTTTCATAAAAATTTATCAAAAAATCATCGATAATATCCCTTTAAACCCGGAAAAGTAAAAATCTTAATCAGAGTGGTTTGTTTGGGATAGTGTTTAGCAACATTGGACTTTAAAGGGTCTATTGATATACCCTTGCTTCAGATTATATGACCTAAGAATGAAACTTTTCAAATCCAAAATTCATACTTACTAAATTATTCATAATTATTATCCATAATTTGGGTTTTCTCCACAATTATAAAATTATCTTCATACTCTTCCGTTATCTTTTATTAATTAAGAATATCATCTATGAAGACTACAAAAACTGTTCAAGTAAATATCTAAACACTCTATTAATTAAATCCATGAAGATAATGGGTAATAAGTAAGGATAAATGGAATAAATATAAATTTATTAGGTCAATACCTTGTATTGAATGTTTTATTTAGTTTATAATCCTTCATTACTCTCAATAAATGATATCCCAAATAATGATCATTCATGGAAAATTATTTATCTTTGTGCAGTTGATCAAAAAAGTCACCAATAAAGGGTATATGAAACTTCTTCATTATAGTTATCTTGTTAAGTTCTCTATAATCAATGTAGATTCCCATTGAACCGTCTTTATTCATAAAAAATAGAAAAGCTTTACCCTAATGAGATACACTTGGATGAATTAATCCCTTTTCAAGAGTCTCGTGGATTTTCTTCCTCAAATCTTGAAACTAAATGGGGGCCATTCTATATGGATTATTTGAAATAGGTGTAGCACTAGGTGTGAGTTTTATTGAAAAATCATCTTCAAGATTCCATAGAAGACTAAGAAACTCATCTTGAAAGAAAAATATAAACTCCTTCAAAATAGGTATATCTTTTTGGTTGATTTTATCCCCAAATATATGATATAAACACCCCTTTTAATTAGATTCATTACCCATATGATGGATGTAATTTCCATCGAAAGTTCATTTTTTCCATCACACCAATAGGAGAACAATGTTTGGTTCAAAATATCAAATGTAACATCTCTTCATCAGCAATTGATTTAGGATTTATGTAAATAAAGAAAAACCACGCCAATAATATCATCAAATTCAAGTAGATGAAGAATGAGAATATTTTCATGAAACTCATTCCTATAAAATTAAACCAAACTAGAATCATATACTTAGTATTTTATCACTATTCCATTTGGGGGTTTTAATACTAACTCGACATCTAATTTTTAAGGATAAGAATAAATATTCCTAGAAACATTTAATGATATAAGGTAATTCATATAATAATTTTCAAATAAGAAACTTTAATATATGATCATATATGTAACCACCACAACTTCTTTATCCTATCATAAATCCCTTATTAAAATTCAATGGTTAGCAAGACCACCAGGAAACTTTGATCAGATTAATCGATGATCAAAAATCACTCATGGGATATCAAAATCATAACACCTTCATATATGAAAACTTACTTTTAACCTTGGACACTCATGATCATTATCAAAACATTATGATTTTATCTTATAGCTAGACATATCTCAAGGGTTCTTACTGAAGTTTTCTGATCCTAGTTTCTAAATGATAACTAAATATTTCTATGATACCAACTATAGTGACCCATACATTTCATAAATAGATATTTAATATTCATAGAGTAATATTCTTTACATAACATTTTAATCTACACTACAATATTTTTGGTCCAGTATATTTGGAAACATTGAAACGTAAACAACTGGTTAATAAAATATCTACATCTTCTCCCACTTATTTCTTCATAACTATCAACCTTCTTATACATATCATAATTTATTACTTTTTTCATAACCTTAGGAAAGGAAACATAATTAAAGGGTGATGTTTGATGAATAGTTAGGGTAAAAAGGAGATATCAATAATTACATAAACATAAAATTAGTATAAGGGTGTAAAATCATAAAAATAACATTCTAAAATCATATCCCACATATCATAGATAATAATCACGAGTCATGGAATAATTCACAGAAATTAATAAGACCTGAATCATAAATAAATTAAATATAATGAGCCATGAGAGACTAGTATAGTAATAAGATATGGAATTATGGCACACATATATGCATATAAAATGATTTTCTTAGTAGTCAATTCTCTTTTCCATGAATATCATAGTTGAATGGGTTCACTCACAAAACCATTGTAGTAGTCAAGAATCACTCCCAAGACTCTCATAGTGGACAACGCCCCTTACATTATTAGTTTCAATTCACATTCAAGACCAATTTATCTCATGATATTTAAATATTTACCCAATGCATTGGAGGGAGATATAGGTCCCACCCTTCACTTAATGAAAATCATTCATATGTGTTCTATAATATAATATATCATTAAACATATTAATACCCATGAAACTAAATCAATTTCATAAACATTTCATCATAGCATAACCCATAGAAAATAAACAGGTTTCATAAACAACATTTCATCACAAACATAAACCATACAAAGAAATAATAAAAATGGTAAAGGTGTATCATATCCCCAATAAATATTATGTAACATAGAAGGATGCCATATTTTATGGAAATTTATTTTTAATGATCACTTGGAATAATTATTGAGGAAAATAAAATTTCCATTTTATTTTATCTTTTTTAAGTTGCGCATATATGATGGATTCAATTTTATTTGAAAATAACCTTTAAAACATGTAAAGTATGTTTGAAAGAAAATATATGTTATGAAAGTCGGAAAATTTTCTCATTTGGTATAAGATTAAAAAACATTCCTTCTTACTTTTTTTTGAAAAAGTCACAAAGTACCTCATTTAAAAAATGATAAAAAGATTCCATTCAAATAATTTTATAAAAATTAAAACATAGTTAAAATTGAATTTAAAAAATCATAGGATAATGGTTAATTGGTTTTTATAATATTTTTATAATACATTCTTATGGAAGAGAAATATTCCATAGTGTTGATCATAAACCATCATGAATATTGATGAGATTGTGAAATAAAACCTTTACCTCGAGCTCTACTTACTTTGAAATCATTGTATCATCCTATATAATAAATTTAAATTTATAGTATTACAAGAAGAGAGTCATTCTCATACTTATAATATAATATATGATCCCTTTATATTTTTTCAACACACTGTTTTATGAATAATTCCTTATAAAAATTATTATGTTTGGGTGTTAACTGTTTCATTTATGCTGAGTATTTGTGTTCACTAGTACTTGTACTTGTACATTTATCTTGGTTACATCATATCTAGAATATTATTCATGATAAAAATATAATTTATATTAATTATATTCCCATGTAGTGTTGGTAGGTCATACGTACGCATGAATTTTTTTTTTCAGTAGATTAAAAAATAGAATGTTAAATATTAATTCACCGTTATGGGATCATTATTATATAATATATATTCATAAAATTCATCCTTATTATAATCCATGTATAATATAAATAAAAATTGAATCACATCACTTCGCGGAGGTGGTATTCCATACGTATGCAAGAAAATGTTACTATTTCCCAAAGGATTGTACGGTAAGAAGTTAGACATTATAATATTATTCCAAAATTATAATTTTATCATTAATATAATTTATAAAAATTACAACCAACATAATTCCCATCTTAAAAATATGGTGATAAAAAATTAATTGCATCGCTATGTGGATATGGTAAGTTGTGTGTACGCATGAGCGATACTTTCACTTATCCTTTGATAGGAAAGAGGGTGTATAATTGTGTTTTAATTATCATAATAACACTTCAAAATATTTAGGATGTATAATTTATTTTTTTATGAGAAATAATGACGTTTTTTATGAGGTAAAGTTGATTATAAAATAATGTGACATTTAAGGGTGATTACCTCTTCTTGGGAATAACTCATTTAGATCTCCTCTTAAGGGCTCTGGAGTAGGTATTTTTAGAATAAAAAAACTCTAGGATATGTCTAGGGATGTTTAGAAGGTAAGTTTTTGGATTTTAGTAAATATATAAGGCTAAGTGTGGTGTAAAGAAGTGAGGGAGGTTTTCCCTTTTATAAATGAGGTGAGGGGAACTTTTTGAATTTCTCAAAAGATTAAAATATAATAGCATTATTATCAATTAAAATGCATAGAAATGGAAATATATTACAATATAACTTAAGATAGGTTTGTAATACCATCAACCAATATAATTTAGACAAGTTATTGTGTAATTTCAAAACATATCATTTTGATTAACCCTTAGTTAAAAATTTTCAATTTTAACTACGGTAATAAATTTTTTCAATATTAAAGGGTTCTGATATTTACATTTGAACTGAAAATTTGACCATTAATGATAACTTTATAAAATTTTAGACAACAATATAACCAACTTATATTATTTAATTTTTTAATTTTTTAATAATATAATAAAGTATTGTTTTGATAAAATATCGTTATTTTCCAATTTCATACTATTCCTTTATTTTAACTTTAAATACATCAATACAAATATTGAATTAGAATGTAATTATTTATGTCTTCCCTCATATGTAATATATATCTATAAGAATTATTTTTGATATTAAATTATTCAATTTATATTACTTTTAATATTTTTAAAATCAATTATTATATTGTTTAATTAATGGATTTGTGTTTCATAAGTAATTATGGAAATTAAATAATTAATAAAAATAAAAAATACATTTATATCATGAAAATAATTTTATTAAACTAAAAATAAAGACTTATATTCCTTCATAACACACTTTTTATTCTATTTTGACACATAATGGATGTTAAAAACAAGGAGCATGAAATTTTATCACTTTCTTTGATTTAAATAATATATAAATAAATTTTAGACACATGTGTCCATTAAACAACACAATATTTGGAATAATTTGTTAAGGATAAAATTACCTTCATTCAATAATAATTTTGATGAGTAATTATGTCCTCATAACTTATTTTTATTTTAGATTAACTTGATTCTCCCCTTTACCGATGTGATAAATTTTACCATCGTTACAATTCATATTGACCAATAATTAAAGGGACCTATTTACCCAATTTTGACCACATGATTATAAATATTTAATTCATTATATATAATTAAATACATATTTGATATGGATCAGCTTCAGCCCAAGGAGAATAATTTTGGGCTTGATAAAATTTCTAAGCCCAATTGTTGTTCGAATTGGACCAGCCCACACTTCTTGATGTCCAACACTATGGTGGGCCACAACACACTTATTTGGGACCCAAAATCAGTTATCCACATGGAAAAGGGTGTAAATTCAGAGCAGCATATTAATGATGAGAGAGAAGGTGTAGAAAAGTATCATTAAGAGAGAATCCCACTACTTCAGTTAGTGGGGTCATTAACTAGCTTGGGAAAGTGTTGTTTTATGATTTGTTATGTGCCTTTTGGGTTCCAAATGATTTGTAACTTGAATTGGGACTTTTTACTTTCTTAATTTTGTCTTTATAATGTATTTTCATCCCTTTGAAATGGAAGTTTTTGAATTGGACGAATTTGTGAAGCTTGCTATGCACTCTTCTAGCTTTAGGCTTTTCCCTTGTCCCAGAATTGGTGGTTCATTTCCAGCATTAACTTTAATCCTTAGTTGATTCAGCTACAATACGTTGGTATGCATTTCTTACTCGTTTTGAGCTTTTCGACGACACATCAGTTGGTATCAGAGCCGCGGTTCCAATGAGTATGTTCTATTGCATTCTTCTTATTACTATTCATCATGTCTCGCAAGAGCGGATCTTCTATTATTCTTGCTCCATGGGAAATAGCTAACACACAACTGAAATCACAAATTACTCAAATCTGTGAACAACTTGCTCAACTTTTTAGAGCGTGGCAACCTGACTCCCTTCCACCGCAGGGGCATCCTCGATGTCCATCACCACGTAATAGGCGCAATGCAGCACCATTTTATGAAGATCGTGCAAATGGTGATGATTCCAGTGATTCAGAGGTGGATATGAGAAAAAGAAGAGATGATGAAGTTATTGAAAGTAGGTTAATGATTGACATTCCATATGTTAATGGGAGTATGAATCCGAATGCTTTTCTGGATTGGATGCGGTAAATCGAACAGTTCTTTGAATTTAAGAATTGTTTTGATGAGAAGAAGTTCAAGGTAGCCATTCTGAAAATTTAAAGATTATGCATCTCTTTGGTGGGAAAATCTGATGAAACAGCGGGAACATGATGACAATGGAAAAATACGTTCATGGGAGAAGTTGAAAAAGCTTTTGAGGAGACGATTTCTGCCTGATAATTATAAGCATGATCTTTATTTCCGAATGCATATCCTGCGACAATGAGATAAATATGTTGAAGAGTACATTCGGGAGTTTGATCATTTATTGATGCGAAGTGATGTTCCAGAATATAATGAGCAAACAATTGCAAGGTTTTTGGGTGGATTAAATGAAAAATTTCACATTTAGTGGAGTTGCAACCATTTTCCTCACTTGATGATGTTCTTAAGCTGGCGATTAATATGGAAAAGGATAAGCGAACCTCAAAGGCACCAGCGCTCAAAAACTCCAATAGAGGAAATTTTTTTTATAAATGTATTTCTTCTAATAAATCTGGTTTTGGTGAGAAGGAATTTGGAAGAAACAAGATGCTGGATAAAGGGAAATAGAATGCTATGGAACAACCAAAAGGGAATTCCAACTCCTTTGAACGTGGGAATCGAAAGTGTTTTAAATGCCATGGGTATGGTCATTTTCAAGACACTTTCCCTAACAACCGAATTATTAGTATTTAGGAGTTTGAAGAGATTGAAGAGGTGATCAAAGAGGATGAACATGATGGTGAAGAATCTGAAAATGAGGAACATGTTTTGGAAGAAGCTGATGTGGGAAACATGCTAGTGCTACGAAGAGTTTTGCAAGCGCAAATCTACCTGGATGAAGATCAAAGAGAAAGCATGTGCCAAACTCGTTGCACCATTAATCGGCCGGTATGTATGGTTATTATTGATAGTGGGAGCTGTTCAAATGTGGCTTCAAAAACAGTAGTGGATAAATTGAAGCTTCCAACTCAGAATCATCCTTGCTCATATAAATTGCAATGGTTGAACAATGGGATCACACTCCAAGTCAACAAATAGGTTCTTATTTCACTCTCCAATGGTAAGAACTATGCAGATGATGTATTGCGTGATTTTATTCCTATGGATTCTTGTCACTTGTTGTTGGGAAGGCCTTGGCAGTTTGACAGGTAAGTGAAATATGATGAGAGGAAGAACACATATTATTTTTGATCTAGGGAAAATAATATCACACTTGCTCCTTTGAAGAAAACCCAAACTCTTCAAGAAAAATCTATTCCCAAAGTGCCCAAAGATAGTCTATTTATCAACATTGCTCAAGTGGAGAAATCCATAAATAAGAAAAAGCCAGTTTTTGCTTTATTGTTGATGGAAAAGTCAAGCTATGATGAGAAGAGTCATGAACATACGTTAGCTTATTCGTTAATTGGGGAATATCATGATGTTTTTCCTAATGATCTTCTTGCAGGATTACCAACATTTGGAGGCATTGAACACCATATTGATCTTGTACCGGGTGCACAATTTTCAAATAAACCAGCATATCGGTGTTATCCTGGAGAAACAAGGGAATTACAGAAGGAAGTAGAGGAGTTCATTGATCGAGGCTTTATAAGGCCAAGCATGAGACTGTGTTTTGTTCCTAAATTATTGGTGCCAAAGAATGATGGTATGTATCGCATGTGCATTTATAGTAGAGCAATCAATAATATTACCATCAAATACAATTATCCCATTCGATGACTCGATGATATGCTTGATGAACTACAAGGTTAATCAATCTTTTCGAAGGTTGATCTTCGAAGTGGATACCACCAGATTCGATTGAAGGAAGGGGATGAGTGGAAAACGGCCTTCAAAACTAAAGGCGGATTGTTTGAGTGGCTGGTCATGCCATTCGGCCTCTCAAATGCTCCTAGCACATTCATGCGACTCATGAATGAATTTCTGAAACCATTCATTGGTAAATTTATAGTTGTTTATTTGGATGATATTTTAATTTACAGCAAGGATGTGGAGATCCATGTGGGTCATCTTTAGTGGGTATTTGACGTGCTACGGAAACAAAATCTGTATGGAAAGCTGAAAAAAATTTGAATTCTTTTCAACAAAAGTGGTGTTTCTGGGTTATGTGGTAACCAAAGAAGGCATCATGGTGGATTAATCAAAAGTGGAAGCAATCAAGTCTTGGCCACAGCTAGCATCCATCACCGAAGTAAGAAGTTTCCATGGTTTGGCATATTTTTATCATCACTTTGTTTCCAATTTCAGCACTATCATGGATCCTATCACAGAATGCTTGAAAAGGGGGAAATTTAAGTGGTCAAAGGCAGAAAATGAATCATTTGAAATCATTAAGAAAAAGTTGATGGAAACACCGGTTTTGGAATTTCCTGATTCTAATCAAGTCTTTGAAGTAGAATGTGATGCTAGTAGAGTTGGGATAAGCGTTGTTCTCATCCAAAGAAATTGTCATATTGCATATTTTATTGAGAAACTGAATGATTCATGGAGGAATTACAACACCTATGATAATGAATTTTATGCGGTTATAAGAGCCCTAGATCATTGGTATCATTATTTGAGACTGAAGTATTTTGTTCTTCATTCTGACCATCAACCATTATGGTTTATCGATGGTCAACACAAGCTCAATTTGAGGCATGAAAAGTGGGCGGAATTCTTTCAATCATTCTCATTTGTGTCAAAATACAAGAAAGTTAAAGATAATCTTGTGGCAGATGCTTTATCTTGGAGGTATGCATTACTTACGATTCTTGATGCTCGAATTCTTGGATTTCAGCTTATGAGAGAAGATTATCAGCATGATATGGATTTTAATTCTATTTTAATCGAATTTCAAGATGGATTTGTGGAGGATTACTCTATACATGATGGGTTTCTCTTTAGGAGAACCAAGTTGTGTGTTCCAAAGGGCAATTATAGGGACTTTCTCATTCAGAAGGCATATGAAGGGGACTTGCATGTCATTTTGGCATCCATAAAACCATGGAGATACTAAAGGAGAATTTCTAATAGCCGAAGATGCAATCAGATGTGCATGCTATTCTTTCGAGATGTGGAACATGTCAAAGTGCAAAGAGTTATTTCAAGCTTGGTTTATACACTCCGTTACCTATTCCGGAGTAGCCATGGGAAGATCTCATCTTGGATTTCATTATGGATTTACCAAAGCCTCAGTGAGGAAAAGATTCAATAATGGTTGTTGTTGATCGATTTTCTAAGATGGCTCATTTCATAACTTGTCATAAGACTAAAGATGTGATGAAAGTGGAAGAATTGTTTTTCAAAGAGATTGTTCACCTTCATGAAATTCCTCACAACATCGTTTCGGATAGAGACACAAAATTTCTCATCCATTTTTGGAGGACATTATGGGGGAAATTCGGTACGAAACTTCTTTTCAGCACATCCCATCACCCTCAAATGGATGGGAAAACAGAAGTCACCAATCGTACATTGGGCACTATTCTGAGAACATTGGTGAAGAAGAGCACGATAGATTGGGATTTTCAACTTGAACAAGCTGAATTTGTATGCAATAGATCTCCTAGTGCTACCACCCAAAATTCTCCATTCGAAGTGGTTTATGGAATCAATCCAATCACTTCTATAGAATTGTGATATTTGAATCTTTATTTTCAGGTAAATATTGATGCGAAGGAGAAGACAAAGCAGATGAAGAAGCTTCATGAATCTATTCGTGCTCAAATAGAGAAGTCTAATGAAGCATAGAATAGGCGAGCAAACAAGCATCAGAATCAGGCTATTTTCCATCCTAGAGACAATTTGTGGATTCACCTTCGCATGGAGAGATATCCATCCAAAAGGAAGATCAAGATGGCACCACAAGGTGAAGGTCCATTAAAAGTGCTTGAACGAGTGGGAAACAATGCCTACAAAATTGATTTACCAGGTTATTTTAGCGGCATTTCTACAATGTTCAACATTGGGGAAATATCTCCTTACATTGAAGAAGATGATGTCATGGATTTGAGGGCAAATCCTCTTCATCCGGGGGAGAATGATATGGATTAGATTTAGCCCAAGGAGAATAATTTTGGACTTGATTAAAATTGCAAGCCCAATTGTTGTTCGAATTGGACTAGCCCACACTTCTTGATGCCCAACACTATGGTGGGCCACAACACACTATTTTGGGTTCCAAAATCAGTTATCCTCATGGAAAAGGTTGGAAATTTGTAGTAGCGCATTAATGAGGTGAGAGAAGGTGGAGAAAAGTATCATTAAGATAGAATCCCACTACATTAGTTAGTGGGGTCATTAAATGGATTAGAAAAGTGTTTTTTATGCTTTTTATGTTCCTTTTGGGTTCCCAATGCTTTGCAACTCAAATTGGGACATTTTCCTTTCTTAATTTTGTCTTTATAATGCATTTTCATCCCTCTGAAATGGAGGTCTTTGAATTGGACGAATTTGTGAAGCTTACTGGGCATTCTTCTAGCTTTAGCCATTTCCCTTTTCCCGGAATTGGTGGTGCATTTCCATTGCTGGTGGTGTGGTCTTCAAGCGTGGAGGAACCTTGGCAGGTGACATTACCTTTAAGCCTTGGTCTATTCTACTACAATATGTTGGTCTGCTTTGATTACTCATTTTGAGCTTTCCGGCGATTCATCAATATTAATGGAAGAAATTAATTTTAACTTATGTGTGCAAAATGTGACAAAAACTGTTTTTATAAGAAGAAAATTAGGTATAAATATGGATTTATTATTATCCTATAATTAGAGAAATATTTTTTGAATTCTTAAACTCCCGGATAAATTGAATAATATATATATATATATATAATTAAAATCATTAAATGATATTTAATAACATAATTTATTAAATTAAACATACATTTCATTCAAAAAAACTATTTTTCAGCAAAATAACATCTTTTCTTTCAAATGAGTTTGATTTTAATTTATAATCAATTAATAAGGAGTGAATTAATTTTATACATTTATAACCATAACTTTTTCATAATTTATTTGGTATTATCCAAAACTTCCAATCTAATTCCTAGGAAATAAAATTAATATTAAATAATTATATTTAAATATTACATCATAGTTCATTTTAACTTAGTGCTACATATAACTGAAGCTATCAAATAAATAAAACTATTTAAACTGAAATATTTCATAAAATTGTCAAGGTTTCAAAAAATCAACATTTATAATTTAATATGATCTTATGAAAATGAAATTAAATATATTATAATTTCATCTTTTCATTGTTTTCCCATATACATATGATAATATAAGAAATCAAGAAAATAATAATTATAATTGTAACACCCCTAGTTTCACATATGTAACCCTTTAATTATGATTTATTAGCATGAAAATTATATGGGTAATGTTTTGTAGGTTTTGGAATACTTGGAATGTTTTTGGTGCTTTTTTTAGAGGAGCCTGGTTTGAGCTCGGTTTGTGGAAACTATGCCACTCCTACAGGAAACTGTGTATAGTGAGACATAGGCTAAGTGGAAGGAATATGGGAAAGCAGACATTTTTTCCAAACCATGAAACCACCTAGGAGAAACCATGAAAAGTGGGAATGTGAGATTTTTCATGGTTGGCGTACAGGTTTTCTAACCATGTGGGCCAACTAAGTGAGGTCCTCCTTAAGTTAGAGGATGGTGCGTGGTTAGTGTATGGTTTTCCAAACTGCATGACTACCCATGCATTATTTAAAAACTAGAACAAAAAATTCTGGATCTAGGTCGGGAAATGTTTCAATCACTATTTTTTTCTCCAAAATGACCCTAACTCATGTTTTTCTCCTCCCAATGTCTTAGGGAGCTTTCACCCATCGATTTGGATGAACTAAAGAGTATTTTATTTGTGTTTTGAAGGACTAATCCAATGGTAAGTCATCATTTATGGTGGATTTTAGTTATTTTTCTTAGGTTGATCTTCCTCTCTCTCAGATTCATAGATCTAGTC
This sequence comes from Viscum album, assembly GCA_963277665.1. Taxonomy (NCBI): domain Eukaryota; kingdom Viridiplantae; phylum Streptophyta; class Magnoliopsida; order Santalales; family Viscaceae; genus Viscum; species Viscum album. The sequence goes on along the minus strand of OY728167.1, from coordinate 227,420,103 downwards.
CATTGTGGATAGATCTAAGGTTGTTTTTCCAATCATGGTTTGATTTTTTCCTTGTTGTTAATAGGTGAAGCGATCTAATATGGTTTTCTGGAGATTTAACATCGTTTTGTTGGTTTTTTAATGTCATTGTTCTTTTCCTCCATATATCAAAAGGTAGGTGGCTTCACTCTCGACTCCTCTAATAATAACTTGGAAGTTGATGATCATATTGATTGTTTTGAGTGAAATTTATTATTAATTTGTTTCATTTTAATTATTGAAAACTTATTTTGAAATGTTTTATGGTATTGTGCATAATTGGGTGTTTCGGAAAAGGTGAGTTTGATAACATGATTTTAAAATAATGATTTTAAAATGCTTATTTGGTTTTGATACATGGAAAAGTATTTTCAATTAAATATTTATCTTATTGGAATGGTTTGTGGGAATTGGTTTTCAATAAAGGGGTTGGTTTTATTGAAATAAACTGTTTTTATATTTTTCAATAAAAATACGTTTTTATTGAAATGATTGAATTTGTTTGAAAAATGTTGTATTGGCTTGTCATTGTATTAAAGGGTTAAGAATGTATTGAATGGGATGGATATTGGTCATTAAGTTTCAAAATATAGGGAATGGATTTTTGATATGATGTACCACCATCAATAGTATCACTAACTTTTTGTGTATGGGTGTGTGTAGGTGTGTAATATGGAATGTGTAATGCTAAGTGGATTCGTGAAATGGTTTGAATAATGTGTTTGGTTTTATCCTTGTAAATTTGTTTATTTGAAAAAACTATTTTTACATGCAATAGTTTGTCATTGTTATAATTTTCTGAACTATTCTCAATGGTCTTGATATAAATTTTTTATATAGATTTTATGACCCGTTCTATCCTAGTGGTGTCAGTAGGGCAGTCATTTTGGGAGAACCTACTGTGTTTTATTGCTCATACATGCTTTGTCACGTTTGTGCTTTTGAAGATGTTGTTTATGAGGACATATGAAAAGGTAATGTATCACATGTATTTTATGGTTCTTTATAATAATTGGGATATTTTATGGAGTTAGAGAATATAGAAAGTTGGATCTTGGTGTTATTTTCTTCTAATATTTGAGTTTTGTTGGTTTTGTTTTCCACCGTGTACTTTGACATTGTAGTCTTCCACTATGGTACTATAATATAGATGGGTTTTTATATAAATGGTTTTGCATTGATTTTTTTACAATATTATCATGTCTCATGTTGTGGTGTTTGGTTATTCCATGTTTGGTTGGGATATTTTTTAATTAAAGTGAAATACCCCATCTATTAATGAATCCCTTGGAATTTATTGCTAGCCATGGCGTCTTAGGGATGTCACCTAATGTCAAGTAATATCCTTCCGCCTTCCCAAGACAATGAGAAGGGGAAGGATGTTACAAGTGTTATCTACTTGGTCAGTCATTGACTAACAATTGGTCATTAGTTTTCTTGGACATGGAGTTGAAATTCATTATGGTCTACTCCTTATATCGGGTTGGTAGAAAGGAGTTGGATTGTCGAGACCTGAAATGTAGAGCATAAAAATACATATCTACCTTTTATATATTGAACATTATGTTACTAGGGATTTGGGTACATAAGTGTTTTCAAGAAATTTAATGTAATTGAAATCTCATTTTCATTGGTTTATCTAAGGAGATGAGCATGACATGCATTGTAGAAATGACTTCCCTAAGGTGTTAATTTCTCATTTTGAGTAACGATTTTTTATTTGGTGAAAAGTGTTGATTTTTGACAAATGATGAAATTATTTTCAAATGTGTGTTTTTGTAAGATAGAATTATTTTGGTATTTTGAAAATGGTTTTATTTTCAAAAGAATAGTAGAATTTTATCAAAAACGATTAAATGCCGAAAATGTTGACTTTTGCAAAGCCTTGTTGGGATAGATGATGAGGTTTAATTTGAAATTGTTAAGCCTTCAGGATATATACAAAGATACTTATGGAATTTTTTCATTAATAGAATATGTCACTTGGTAGGAATCATTGAATCCATCTTGTAGTGGCTACTAAGAATGTGGTTCGGCTTGAGCTACAAGTGAACCAACAGTTGGTTCAAAGCATCATCCAGGATTTTCAGACTGTTGAGTTGGGACTAAAACCATATACTATTTTTATGGTATATGTATCTGTTGGATGTCCAATAAGATGAATTAATGTTTTACTTTTCTAGAAGTAGTGAAGACTCAATAATTAAGAGAAAGAGGATGAGGGACACCTATTATCAAGGATGTGGAACACACCAGGATTAGATGGATGGATCGATGAATCTCCCCCCTTAAAACAAAAGTAAAAAATGATGTTTTCAGTGTGGATAGTAGAATCATATCAAGAGAGATTATATGAAACAACCAAGATAATGTTACGATTTCAATCAAATGTGGCATCTTCAACGCTAATTTTGTACTTCTCTGAGGTTGGTTGTTTGGGACATATCTCATGTGTCACAGATGCCATATTCTTCAACATGACTAGGCTAGTAGAATACTTATCATCAGCTAAATAGGGATATCCATGATGATTCTAGGAATACCGTGACTCTTCAACTGGGGCGATATCAATATGTAAATAAAGAACAAAGTGTTGTGAGCAAGGAATTTTATGAAGCTGAGTAGATTATTGTAGATGATCAATCTAGACCGTCAATGATGTTAGTTATGATTCATTTGAATTTGTAACTTATGTAAGAGTTTTCTGATATTTATGAATCCATTTACATTATTTCTTATTTTTCTATTGATTTTATTGGTTTGAGTGTTGAGATGATGCTTTTTTTGTGGAAACATTAAACTCCTATTGGTAAAAAGGATTGTTGAGTCATTATGTGTAAAGCATGTTCTATAACTGCAGGTGGGGATGAGGTAATATTGGAATTATATTTTCATAAAATATATTTATGTGATATAATCTTAGGTAAGGATATGTTGACAATGTTCAAGTCTCACATCGACTGTTATACCTGTATGGTAAGTTGCATGACTGATGACGGTGAAGAATATCTCTTTAGAGGAGATTGGAATTTAAATTTAGGTTAAAAGGGCTTGTGACACCAACATTTGGAACAATCTCATATCAGTTTTCAGATACGACTTTAGTATCGATGGAAGAGATAAGCGATAATAGTTTTCTAGTATTTTTGGATCAGTTTTTAGTTGTATTTCCAAAAAATATCTCAGGGTTTCCACCCAAAAGAGAACTGGAGTTTACAATTGATCTTCTTCTGGGGACTAGTCCTATTTCCCTTCTATATTATTATATAACACTAATATAATTATGGGATTTGAAATTGAATTTGGAATAGCGGGAAAGAAAAGGGTTCATTCGGCCAAGAACATCTCTGTGGGCAACAACTATTTTGTTTTTTAAAAATGTGAGAAGTTTCAAAAATTTTGTACTAACGAAAAATATAATAAGAAAATAATTTGAAAACTGTATACTTTAAAATCCCTAACTTATTTATTTTATTTCTATATTATTAAAAAAATATTCAATCTACTAAATGTGATAATTATTTTTCTTCTTCCTTTGATTTCAAGATTATAAATTAATAATAATCCCTATATTCCAAAATACTATCTTCTTCTTTCTAAAAATTTCCAAATTATGATCTTTTGAAGGTTAATACTATTTATTTACCCAAAAGATACTTCATCATGGTTAATAAAAACTTTCATCACAATAAAATAGAGATTCATGAATCCCTTACTTTTAAGAATCTTTTGTGATTTTCTACACCAAAACTGACAGAGAGAAATGATAATCAGATGGCTGGAGATCATAAGAAAAAAAAACGATTTTTAGAATATTCACATTACCATAATATATATCTTTTTGTCATTCAATGTTTTAATGAAATAAAGAAACTTGTATGAGGAAAAACTCTGATTTTGGAATCATTAATGGTAAATTTACTCATCACATGCCAGACTCAACCAAAAATTCCATTTAATCTCACATTAATATTGTTTAGATTTTATTTCTGTCACACATCATTGTTTAAAACTTTTAAACTAAAGGAATGATTTATGATATTTATGATTTGGTTCATCTCTTCATAGATATTATATCCACTGAATTTATATTCTATATTTCCATTTATTTCCATTAAATATATTATAGTTTGAGTTATGGGAGAAAAATATATATACATAAATCACATCCCTTATGGAGATTAGAAAATATACTTATGAAAGAATCTAACCTACCTTCACACATATCTAATTTTATTCAAGGGGGAACCCCCTTTATGTGAAGAATTCGAATGACATTTACCCTAGTGCTTCTAAGGAAACATGAGTAAAATTTACATATCTGGCCAACTTCATGAAATATAGATCAAAACCACTTACACTTATTCAGAAAAAGTTCTACCCATAGGAATTCGGTTAAAAAAAGCCTTCCCTTATAAAAGGGATAAAAATTATATTACAAAAGATCAATAACCTTAAAAAACATATAAAATACATCATACCTTTGTATATAAAATTAAAATATCCAATTACCATGTGGCCCAAATTTACCTTCAATTATAGAGGGAGTATCTTATAAGGGTAGTAAAAAATATTTTAAATAAATAAATTTCAATTAAATAATCTTATAAATAATATATAACGAGAGTTATTATTATATCCAAAACTCAATATTTATGAATAAAATAATTAAACCACATTAAAATTGATTTTAAAAATTTTAAAATCAAATATAAACAACATTTTTATAAAATAAAATCTATCTCAATCCACAGAATATCCCATAATGAAAAAGTAAATGCTCAGGAATGTTTGGGTCATTATATTGATCAACTTTCATCATTCATCATTTGAAAAAATCATCTAGGTTGAAACTACATTTTTTATTTTCTTACTATATTCTATGAAACATATTTTCATTTAATCCTCTATATATCTTTATTTAGATATAATAGTTTCACACTATTTGAGAGATTCCTATAAACAAAGTAAAAATGGTAACTCATCAAAAATGGAAATTTTGAACTCTCTCCATGAATTTATAAAACTCCTTACATTAAAACTCACTTGATCCACTAAATATTATGTCATCCTCATATAAGGAAAATATAATCCCTTTTTAAACTCTATCTTCAAATATATATTATGATCAAATCCTTTATATTATAATCTATTCATTTTAAAACATTGAACAAACTAAGAATATCGTGCTCATGATTCTTACTTTAAATAGTATGTTGAATAAAATAATAAAACTCATTTTTTTCATCTTCATGTACGATAACATCATTGGAATATTTTGTACAAAATTCTTATTCATTGATTTAATTTTGAAAATATGAACTCATATCCATTTCAAATACATATAAAAATATTTGGTTTGTGATAAAACAATATATCAAAATAATTTCCAACTAATCTATAAAATTATATTTTTCATTAATTTCTATTCTTTAAATTGGATAATATAATTTTTATATTATATGTTATATATATTGAATCATTTTACCATCATCAATGATATTGTCATGGAAAATTAATTTGGTTCCAATGAAATTCTTGTCTTCCATCCTTCAAGAATTCACCCAAGTCTTGTTGTTTTCAATTTAAACTAGCTTCATTTTAATGTATTTTACACAACTATCATATTTAGTATTCTTATCAAAATAATTTGGCTATATTTTTTATAAGAGTTTCATTTTATATAGAGAATCATTTTGTTATGTTTTCATAGGATTTATTTTTTCTCTGAAAATATTTTTTTCAATGATTTTAGACCTTCACTTTAATTTTCATAGAAATTAAGAGCCAAATTAGAATACTTCATCATCAATTATATAATATTAATCTTTATCAAACATTGGTAAACTACCTAAACTTCTTACTTAAGTATCCCATTATTCATATGTTTCTTCTCTGTTTTGCTGAGAAATATCCTCCTTATCCATTATAGTGATATCCTAAATTTCATCAATTTATTCAAGAATTTTGTTAAATAATTTTTTATAACATTATATTTAATTATTATTTAATTTAAAAAAACTTATTCCCTTTGAGGATATTTTTTTTGGAGTTTATATTTGTTTAAAATAAAAGTAATAACAATTCCAAATATTCAAAACAATATGCTTTTTATGTGCCAAATGTTGTATGAAGACATATTTTTACTAAGATATAGTAAATATTTATTCATATTATAGACTAATATCAAAATATCTTCCTTCCAAAACTTTTCCTATATTCCATTTCAATAAAAATCACTTGATCCATGTTCTTTATTATATATTTTCAACAATCCAAAATTCCACATTACTAAGGATTTATTACCATAGAAACTTGGTATCTTATCCATTTATTAATATAATCTAATACATAATTATTGGTAAACAATATGTCATTATTAGGTTGGAACATTAGAGTTTTCTTTCAAAGAACATTTTCAGCTAACCTCTAATAGTATTTTATTTAATTAAATACCATGATTTTTTGAATAATCAATATAAATAATTCTATCCTACTATAATCATCAATGAAAACTATATAATACCTTCTTCCATAGAAAATCAAATAGTTTTTTTTTTCAAAAAATATCCACAAGGAAAAATTCAAGCATTATTGATGACTTATAGTCCTATAACATATATGTTCTTAAAATAATGTCCCCTTTCAAGAAAGAACCAATTGTATGAGTATAAACATGTACAACCCAATTAATATCCTCAGTGGATTCATGTTTTACAAAAATATTCCAGGTATTATTATCTCAATGGTGAATTTTGTTAATTCTATAATTTTTTTATCTTCATTGGCATGAAATAATATGAATTCTTATCTAATAAATAATCCAATTACCTTGCATCATCATTTCACCATCAATTCCTTTGAATGTAAAAAAATTCTTGGTAATGTCAATAACATTTATTGAGTCATAAAATTTTCTTATATAGAAAAATATTATTGTTATTTTATATAATCATAAATATTATCTATGTAATATCTAATCTTTTTTCACCTTCTCAACTACTAGAGTAACCTAGCTTCAAGATTTCATCCCTAAAGTCATATATCTTCATTAATTATCAGTATTTTGTCTTATATTATTGATTGCACCATTTATTCCTTAAAATAATTTCAATTATCCTTCATTATGGTTATTATACCATAAATTATTTTTCCTTATGCCTCCATTTTTAGCTTCATCCCAAAAAATTCCTTTATATTTTTTCTCTTAATATCTATCATATAACTTTTAACCATTAACTAAAATTTTATGTACATAATACCCCAAAGATAAAAAAATCATCTTTATTGTCCTTATAACATTTTTAATTATCAATTAGTACTACATGTACCATTTTATTGAGGTTTTATTAATGGTCATTTTATTCTACTTCTATTCCCACATTAAAATTATTTTCTTGATAGATAAAGATCATATTTTTTTTAATGAAATTATACTTGGTGCTTCATATTCCCAATTTAGTTCTTCTTTAATGGTATGTAATCATCCTCATCATCGAGTAATTTTATCTTCCAAATTATACTGTGGTTCCCAACATTTTTGTATCCTAAAATTAGTGTTTATGTTTCCTTGTAAAAATTAATTTTCATATTTTGAAATATAAAGAATGAGATGACATGAATTCATTGACCTCTTTATATTATATATCACTAATATTGAAATTTTTTTCATTTAATTAAATTATATATCCATTTGTATATCCTAATCTATCGGATAATAATTTTTTTGATCCATATCTTGTACACTATGGGGATTTTTTGAAAAATATAAATTCAAAAATATTTAGATCACATTCCTCGACACTAAAATCCATTACATGATGAAAATTATGATACTGACATAATAATCTGTCTCACCATGTTTATTTATATCCATAAAAAGAACATTTACTCAGTCGAATAACGAATCTATAGTTTCTGTCAGATAGATGATCATGTATTCTATTCATTCCACAGAACATAAATCTTGGAATCTTCTACATTTTAATCAACTTCATAGATATTAAGAAATGTAAACCATATGTTCTTATAGGATTTTTACAACCACACATTCATTGATATTGTTTTGGAAAAAGATATCACCAGAGTTTTTAATATTTTCATGTCAGCATGAAATTCTTTGTGATATATTTCCATGATTTCTCTATGTTCCATATTCACCATAATTCCATGTATGAGAGACATGTATACCTCTATTTTAGGTGACCAAAAAATGAATCGTGTATAATTATTCTATAATTTTAATTTATTCACATATAATATTGGAACTCATTAAATATTGATAATTATTTCTAGATTTACTTTAGAGAAAAAAAATATTGTATAGTGAAATATCATATTTGATATCACTTGTTGGACCCACTATAAATTATAATGTAAGATCAGTTTAATCATAATAATTCAATATAAATTAATACTTTTCAATGTTATTATCATTTATTTATTAGTAACTCTTATATCTTTCCTTCTATATATGAAATAAATAAAATATATGAGTTGACAAATTTCACTACCTGCAATGGGCTATATTGATGAATAATTGAATAGAAATTTTCAAATTTGAAAAAAATGTTAAAGTGTATATAACAACACCATATTATTATTTTTTGATAATGGGGTTTAAATAAAAACATTTGGAATTAAAATAAAAATTATAAAAAGAATTTGAATATTTTTTATTGATACATGATTTATGCATAGTTTGGGAAACCATGTATAATAATTTTACATCATTAAAAATTCAATATTATGTGTTACATGGATACCGCATTATTTAGGTAATTGAAAAAGATAACCATTCATCCCTCTTAGTTGAATAGAAACCCCATTCTTCATTTCATATCTTCTCAACACATTATGATATTGACTTATGGACTATTATAGTGGTATTATAGGTTTTTTGTTATACCCTTTTTTTGTGATATAATGTTTAGGGTGTATTTATTAAAAACATGTGAATGTAAAATTATTTCGTTTTATTTTTTAATCATTATTATAATATCAAGGTATATGATGTATTAAAATATAATAGTAATAATGTTATTAAATAATGACAGTTCTGTGTGTGTTTTAAATGATGGTTTTAGAGGAATCTAGTCAAAATTAACTAACCAAAGAACTTTTATTGTTTTTGTTTTTGTTGTTGTGCCCCAAGGTGAACATTATTGGTTATAGTACTATATGTTCTCAAGGAGGTTTCATGTTTTATTCTCCCTCAGTTCTTTCTTCTATGCGTGTGCTACATATTTTTTTTTATTTATCCCCCTCCCCAAAGCATTTGTAATTATTATTATTATTTGAGAAAATATATTAAATGAAGGGATACCACTCAATATTCCCCATTTAGGATACAGACCATGACTCAATAGTAAGGTATTCTTATTATCCCATTTATTTTTAACACTTGAGAAGGATGTCGCCATGGAAGACTCTGCCTATCATTTTCTCTCTATTTCATCTTTTCCTTCCCTTCCTCTCTCCTACATCCTCTTACCCTAATGTTATTCTCAATTATGGTTAATAATGGAATTTGTGTTTTTCTATGTCATGGAAACATAAATTAATATCATGGGTATTTTAATATATTTGGGCTATAAAATCTATATATAAACCTAATTTATAATCAGGTGTTGAAGGATTCATAGTTTTATCACTTCCGAGTACGTGTTTCTCTACTTATCTTATTCATTGAAAAAACTATATGTGATTACATGTAGTAAAATTATTTTTCCACCATAAAATGGTTATAAAAAATTTTATATAATGGGTGTGTATAGTATTTACATGATATTTTGTCATTTTTTAGGATATTAAATTTTTTTCCAATGAAATTTTATTACAAAAATTATGCACATATATTTTTGGTTATCAATGTGTTTGGTAAAAAATTTAAGTGGGTTTATTTTATTATAATTTGATATATAAGAATTATTTGATCAATTATATGATTAATTCCATTTTTTTTTGTTTTAGATAATGGGATTCTAATGGATATAAGTATAAATTTTGGGTTTATATTAAGGATGCTAATAAGATTTTGAAAAAATGTCATTTGTTTTTATAAATAAATAGGGAATAATTATTTTATAAAAGGATAAGTTACAATTAATAATACATTATATTAGTGTTTTTATTTAAGTATTTTATGTAAAAAATGGTTTTTTGGTTTATTTAATGTTTATATGGTATGGTTTACCTTATTTTAACATTGATTCCTATTTCTCTAACTTCCCCTTTCTTTATGAAAATTATTCACATTATTTTTCATCATGGAATGTTAGGAACTAATAAGAAAGAATGTTTTATTGTATTATATTTGGTATTTTTTAAATTCATATATATATGTAATGCCTCATGGGAAACCATGGGTACTTAGGTTGAAACATAGAATATATACCAAACTAGAATTATGATAACATTGACATAGTTAATGTATCATTATACTACACATCCTGGTTCCATATTAATTCATAGTACCACTAAGGATAATGAATATCATTATACTACCCATCATTGATTTTTGTTAATGCGTGATAAAACCCTTGCTAATAGACGTAACTGGATTATCACTAGGGCCTCATTCTATTGAAAATGTGTCTTTTACATGTGTATTTATGTTCACTTTGGGATTATTATATTTTAGTTTTAGGATCTTATTTTTCATAATCTTAGTCTCACTATGTTTATTCCCATTATATTTTTTGAACATAAATTATAATTTTTTTTCTAATTATATATATATATATATCCTTTCACTCATATATTATCTATTATACTTGTGTTTTTTATTTTATTTAAACATTTTCTTAAAATTATATCCCTATATGTTACTAATTTTTAATGATATATAATTTTTAACTTTTATAGTTCTAGTTCAAGTTAGCTTGTATGGATTTCTAGATTAAATAGAAAATATATAATCATGGTTGTATCCTATTGAAATTTATCTCAAACCCTACATGCACAATTATTTTTATAAAACTGTGTATTTCATGGATTTATTATGTGTACATTCAATGAATCTTGTTTCTAAGCCAGAGCCATGGCTTCAGTTAGGAGTTATGGATTTATTGACATGCTAGATTGGTGGTGTGGTGGAGTTGGATATGTATTTTTTATTTTGAATATCATATTTTGTTATATAGACTCTATTTAGTTTTTTATTGGTTATTAAATGAAAAAATCGATTATTTTTTAGTTTAATGGTCATGATATTGGATAGATTTGATCCTTATTGAGTTATAAAGGGTAAACTGTCCCATTATTACATATGATAAACATAGAAGTTGTTTCCAACCCACAGATAGAGGAAACACAAAATGGGATTTGTAGAATGACAATTTGGGTATAGTTTTTAGATATTTATAATGGTATGTAATAATGAGATGGTTGTTTTGTATTTAAAGTAGATACACCTTCACTCCTTGTTTATAACCTCAAATTTTTAGAAATATCACTACTCTCTATCACAAGATTCGATGAATTTTCAATAATGTGAATGAATTAATCCTCAAATAATTAAAGGAATATTACACTTCCATTTGTGAAGTAATGATTACAAAATTTATCATGTCGATGAACTTCATATTCTTATTTCTATTTCGGTAATATATTTCAATGAGTATAAATCCTCTTTTTATTATTTTCATTAAATTTTCTTGATAGTTATACTCTCCTTCAATTTATATGAATTCATACGTTCTTTTTTATTTTATACTATCTATATAGCCTTCCTTATTTCTTCCTAACATGTGATTATTGGTTTTGAAAACTTGATGTTGTTTCAAAATCCTATAATAATTCCAATTTTCATTTCCATTAACTCTTTGTCTAAATGGTCACATTCTTTCAATCCATATATTTGTATCTTATCTAAAGCATTAAAAAAATAAAAGGATATAAAATTCAATAAAATATATACATATCTCGTAAAACATGGTGTGTTTATATACAACATGATGTGTTATTATTTGAATAAAATATCCTCTAAAAACCATGAAATGTTGAAAATTTTATTTAAAAAACCACCTTATTTTATTTTCGTGGGATTATATTTCAAAATTTAACCATGAAATTTTTAATTTAAATTCACTATTTTTTCATTGATTTTTCAATTATACAATTAAAAACCAATTCATTTATACATTGGTCATTCTGTAATATGGAAAATAATATTTTAGAAAAAAATCTTCAAAATGAAATGACATATAAATATGTCATTTTATGCATCCCATGTTAGATAACCACAAACAATTCCTTAAAAAATATGTCTATATCAAACCATAACATAAAAAAATGGCGCATTAATGAATCCATGTTGAACAATTGGTACTTCATAAAACAATGAATTGAAAACCCATGCGGCATATAAAATGTGCGAGATAGATAATATACATTGATTTATCTTCTTTATTTCAACTGATTTCCTAAAATCAATGAACTCTCTACTACATGTTTTATTTTTATACAAAATATCTCTAGAGATATAGCCAAAATATTTTCATATTTTTTCAAATATATTTTATCTAAATATGATGATTTCCAAAAGAAGATATGAGTCTTTAGAAAATATTGTATCCACCTTTGTCAATAAACACTGCCCAAAAATATACTCTTGTATTTTTTTCTAATAGATAGATAACTGAAATTAATTCCTTTATAAGTGAATGCATGGTATATGGTACTAAAATAACTCATTTACTAAAGAAAACACTAAGATAGTTCCTTGCTCCCTTTGACGTATCAGAGTGTCCACTTCACAACATCTTAGTGAACTATCCTTGGATTTGATGGTACCGAGTGTGTAACAGATGCCCTGAAAATTGATATTTTAAATTTTATAACTAACAATCAACATGAATACGTTGTCTCTAGTGAAGCATTGTCTAGTTACATCCTGAGTATCCACATGTGGATAATTTATGAACAAAAATAAACTAAATAAATACCTCTATCAATCTGAAGTGGCACTGGACATATTCTCATCATTGGTGATCGATGGTCAAAGGATCTGAAATCTAACCCCTCTAGATCTTCCACATGTTCCTTGAAAGCCTACGAGAATGTCAATCTTCATAATATGGATGCTAGATCATAGCTCCGACGATGCCTTCAACATCCCGACAATCATCGATGTTCGGTTCCATTAATCTCTAATGAAGTAATGTGATTGAGCTCTTGGAACCAGATAATCTCTCTCTAAGAATAAATAGAGAGAATAAGAGAGATAAACTATCAACATTGAGTGGTAAATAGTACCTGTCATGTGCTCTCTCTCCTCTATTTTCAGTGAATCAATAAATATATGAAATAAACTCCCGATACGTGAAAATTTATTTCTCACTAAATAAACGATATATTATGACTAAAATCATATCTCATAAATATCATTTATATTTTTATCACTTGTATTCTAATAAATATATTACGTGACAAAACCCAATCCATTAACTCGAATCGGCTTACCATAAATATTAATTTAACCTTTAATATTTTAAACTCATATTCGTTCAAATAATATTTTTCATCTATTTACATTAGAACTTGTAAATAAATATTATAAATAAATTCAACACCAATTATCCTTAACTTGAAAATTATTTTAATAATTTATTCCTTTGAGGATTGTTCATCCTCACACGAAACCCAGTTTCCAGTGGTGGGGCCTTCCATGTTCAAAATTCCTACTCACCAAAGTAGTGAATAGATTAGAATATGTTATTTTGTGTTATCCTATAGTCCATTATCTCAATAGTAATAAATGTCATTAACAGAAGAAGAGAAAATTTTAGCAACCCATCCAGGCCCCTAAAGATATTAGGAGTAGACATAGCAACAAAAACAAACATATGAACAAGCACTATGTAATATAATATCTTTTCCTTTGAATATCGGATAAATTCGGATGTACCCCCATGTTATCATTCTTTCATGATTTATTATTTGTTGATCTAACTAGATGGTTTTACCCTAAAATACCATGGGAATGGATTTATGAAGGTATACCATCCTGATCAATGATGTCTAAGATATATAACATTCTTATAATTGAAGCAAAAAATTCAATATTTTTTATTCAGCCAAAGTCATTCCACCAATGACTCAACCAACAAAAGCTACCTCACCATGATTTCCATGTCATGGAATTTTCCTTGCACCAATGTACACAATCAAATGGAACTCTTTGAAAATGATCTCAATTCTAGAGACCAATAAACATTTCCACATATAGGACATCCAATGACAAAAAAACATGTCATTTTCCTATTAGCGTGTATGTTCATCTGATCTCACTAATAGAGATCACCATGTGTGAACTTCATGAGATGAAGTCTCAATGAATATGAGCCCCCAACACATGATAGTCAGACATCATCTATGTCCATCCAGAATGATGTATCTATAATATAGGACCGTTGTTTAAGATTATTTTTATAGTATCTCATTGTTCTTATTATAGACTAGGATCTATTACAACTTATTAAAATAAAAATTAATATAATTAAATTACCATTAAATAGTGGCCACATAAATATCTATATTATTTTGGAAAGTATACATCATGTATATTTTCCTATATACATGATATGTTAATCAATGTTACTATTCAAGTTGAGTCTAGGGAACCCACTATTACAACACTCTCACCTTCACTAGAGCCAAATTTTTAACCAGCCTTGTTATCTATCAAATGATTCAGATCATGTTTTCACTGAGCCACGACTATAGTTGTTGGGTTTTCCATCTTAATTTCTCATGAAAACTCTAGTATATGTGAACTTATATCCTTGAGTAAAACATCTAAAGAGATGGTATCCTTGAGTATATCCCTTTTGTCCACTATCAAAACATGAAATCATGAATAGTAATTTTTTCATAATTTACATTATTATAAAACATTACATACTAGGGGTAATTCCAAGAACATGAACAAATCCTTTCATATAATAACTACTTCTTAGCTTCTTTAATAGCAGAAACATACTGTATATTTGTAGGTATGGCTATAAATTGATTGAATGATATTGTATCACTCATTCCCTTGGACTGACTGTGATATTAGATTATATTGATCAAAGGAAGACTATTTTGTTTTCCCACAAAACTAGAATACTTTTCTCTCCACATACCAGGTACATATCCTTTGTACTTGTTAAAGTAGAAAATGGATAGTTCAGACTACTCCCCTTACTATGTTCCAAGATATAACTAATAGTAACCTACTATGATTTATATCTTGGAAATATCAATTATTTTACATATCATGAAATATGTGATTGATCCATCATCAAAGCATAAGGAATTCAACTCACCTTGTTAATATCCTCCTACGTGTCATACATGTCTGCCTGGATAGATATGTTCCACGTTACACTAGTAATAATTCTATCTCGAATTGTTCCATCTTGTATTTTTCAATACTATTTCTGTATATATATAGTTAACTAGGTATAAACTACCATTAGATCTAAATCAACAGATCATGTTCCCAAGAACATAGGTTTTTACTTGATGTCAATCTTAGGAAGGATACTTTGATTCTGGTCTTAACTAACTGTAAGACCCAACACTATTCTCCATATGTTACTGAATATCTTATACATGGTGGAACTCTAACAAAACTTTGGTAGAAACATGGAAAAAATTAATTCCAAATGAATATTCTATGATTCAAATGCGTACATTAATCCAAAACTGTATTTTAGTAACATTCACCCTTATTGGAATTATTTGATGTCACCCTCCCTTTCCAGTTTCACCATATAGACACCTTCCACAGCTGGTGGTCGTGACCTCAAACGCACAAAAAAATTATACATAAATTATATTTTAATGGTTAACTTTTAATGGATTTAGTCATAACAACTTGGGGTAAACTTTTTAGCCTTATTGGTACCACACTTGTACCACCCATGTATCATTTCACTTGAATAACCACCGTAGTATTCGAAATAATAAGCCCCATTTTAGTTTGATGCATAGAAACCATTATTTAATTTTATATTCTCTTTTCGATCTTAGATAATTACTATATATTGCTTACTTATAGGACTTATACTTCACAATGAATAATATACCACGGACCACAATAAATATAAAACTATCCCAATGGTTTTAACTTTCCTATACATTATGTGTCTCTACAACATTATCTTGCACATCCCTTATGGAACTCGTTCCTATGACATCTACTTGTCCATCATTATTAGTGACTAAAACCCAATTTAATCTTGATCCAACTATATCAAGTAGAGATGTGAACCCTAGTATAGAAAGGTAGTCTATCACTTAAATACATCTATTCAATCATACGGATTTCTGTAATATCCTATGAAACCTTTTGGATAAATACCATAGATTCACTTTGGGTTTTTTCATGATGTAAGTTTGATTATATCCAAACAAACTCTTTGCATCATCACACATTTCTTATGGAATAATGAATTTCCATCATACTATGACACATTTGATATCTATTTTCATTATAGGTGGAAAATAGTTATGGGATAACACCATTATTTTTGAATCACATATTGAAATATATAATTGAAGTATCTATAATTAATATGTTTTATCATTGATACTTCTTTTACAGACATCATAACTCTAATGTGTATATGGAAATGTGTATTTAGGAATTACTCCATGTAACACTTTAGTTAATCAATATTATCATGTTAGAATCATCATCAATCTTCCCTATTAACATCATTTTTGTGATATGAATAAGATAATTTGCATGTAACAATTACTCCATGCTACATTATATTGATCAATTAATGCTTGGTCAAGATATTCTTCGGTATGCCAAATCGAAGCACCCTATATCTTTTCACCATGGATATACTATACTTCTTGTTCATATTCCTTAAAAACTTAATGGAATATTATGATGTATATTTACCTCTAACCTAACCTTAGAATAGTTCACGTTATCCAACTGAACTAGTGTTGTAATCTTGTGACATAATATTATTTCTATAGGTTTCTTTGTCCAAAATGAAATAAGTATATATGTAAATAATACCTAAGGTGTTTAGATTGACTGAGTATAAATACCATACTAAGTATATCTTGGATATAAACTTTAGTTTATCTTAACAAAGAATTATCTTTCCACAATTGGGAATAATAGTCTTATATTTTATATTCGTCATGAATTGCCTTTGATTTATGTATCCCTGAACAATTAGTGGAGTATGAAACACCACAAACAACATACATTCGTAAACCTAGAATAATGTCTCTTAGTGTCCAATGGACACATTAGATAATTCTTTTAAGTACACACAATAAAACTTATACTTGAATTATTTTATTGGAAATAAAAAGTTGTGTGTTTATCACCAATGACTTAGGAATCTCCCTTTCTCAAATTCTCAGAGAATAAAAATTACTTCATGTAATCTTTCAATACTGGGTTTATGAGTTTCAATACACATTTTTGAAAAAAATATTTTATTTTAATACCCAAAAATATTTCAGAAACAATACTTTAGATTGATGAATATACATTTAATAAAAATCATGTTCTTTCTCATTCAATTCAATTCATTAAATTGAAACTTTCATAGTTTTATTTTATGATATGGAATGTAAATAACCTCCTGTTTAATATCCAACCACACTGAATTGATGGATGTTGTGAGTGTGCATTAGGAATTACTTTTACCATTGGCCTTATCATCTTCTTTAATTTGTTCGCCATAAGTAATAAAGATTAATTTTCCTTCAATAATCTTATTTTCTTAAAAAACATTACCTAAATGGTGATTATATTTTCACTCAATTATATTTATTTTGTAATCTAAAATGAGTCTAGAGTAAATGAGTGAAAATTATATTAGACATGGGTGTATTAAAATATCATAATATTTCATTAAATTTACACAGATATAGTGTATTCATTACCTATTCATACTTGTGATTCTATTTATCTTTGAAAACTACCCAGAGATGATAATACATGTTATATCACCCATGTCGTGAGGCAGTGACCACAAATTACATCATATGTTCATGATAGCATAATGACATAACCATCATATTCTTTATACATGATTCTCTTGTATGTAATTTTACACACACTTTGTGAGGTGTATGAATAGGTACAAGTACACCAACACCTTAAATTTCCTGTGTTGTAGTATTGTACGTAATCACCTATACTAAACATGTAAATTATTTCTATTTTGGAAATTTACATTTCCTAATACATATATTGGTTCATTTTTTGTTGTATTACTTTCCATTTTAAACAAAAATAAAACATAGTATACATAGTACTTCTAATCATGATTACCGATTTAGGCATTTTGATTAATTAATGAAATCATTAAATGTCCTCCACTATTTTATTGCATTCTAGGATCTCTCTATTGATGAATCAGAACACTCTATAACTTGAGTATTCTAGTGAAAATGATCCTTGGGCCACCCCTTATAGTCTATAATCTTTGATTACACCACTAATTGGAGAGTTCAATGTAGGTGTTTGGTTAGCCAACCACATTATCCCGTGATTCCCTAATCTATTGAGTGATGCCCCAGCTTCTAAATTGATAAAAATTATTTTCTAAACTCTTTCCTCTAAATTTGAAAGAAGCAATCATTGGATACTTATTTTCTTCCAACTTAAGTTAAGTCAACCCATCCTTCTCATAAGAACTGCTCGGTAGTAAGAGGCCCCCTTAACTATTGTCAAAGAGCCCCTCAAACACCCGGTTTTGTTCAAATTTGAATGACAAAAGATTATTACAACTTAATATTTCTATGAGGGTTTATTATTTGTAAATAATGAAATTAAATCATTTTCAATTTCATAATCACGAAGTCTATGATTGCACTCACAATTGATCACGCAATAAAATAGAAAAAATTCATCACAATACATGTTCATTTTATTTGTGCATGCTTGTATATTATTCTATGTGATCCTGAATAATCTACACATACAGAAAATAATAAACCATTAATAGATAAAATCATGATGTGATCATGATATGATATTATTGGTTGATCCATTGAGTGAATAATGGATCATTCTAGACACTAACGGTAAGTCCTTGAATCATGTTAATTGCGACACAAGTTGCAGCACCAACCCATCCAATGTGTCAAACTATTATATAGTGAATCACCATAACTCGGTACATTTTACAACACTTCTCATATTCATCATTGTGAAAAAGTACTCACACATAGGAGAGGGTGTCTCGGGAGTACAAAATACAACCGAGAAATTCAACACTTAGGCCCTTATACATTTAATGAAATAGGCGTATCACAACTTGTCATCAATTAAACTAATTATTATAAACCGTTGCAATAATTAATAATTAAATTAAATAAATACCATACATAAATTTTTTATTCTATGGCTCATAATCAGTCAATACGCATTAAACATGCGTATTTAATTAATGGAAGAAATAAAATTAAACTTGTCTTTAATTATTTAGCCAAGTGAAATTTATTAAATTAAAAAATAAATATAATCTTTATTTAAATATTTACATCATTTGGAAAAAATAATTCATTTAATTTTAATGAAAAAATATTAATTAATTAATTAATTAAATTTAACACCTAAATTAAATTAATTTAACTCGTAATATTAAAAAGGTTTTTGAAAAACAAAAATTATCATTTTATTAATTTAATTTAAAACCAAAATAGAATTAATCAATTTATGATTATTTAAATTTACCTGAACTCTGAAAACCCCAGACATGGTATTCTGGGCCTCAGACTCATTCTAGGTTGGGTAGACCCACCTATGACCGTTTAAGAGAAACTTGGGACAAAGCAAAGATGGAAGAGGAGTTGCCTCACTAATGGGTCACCAATAGGGGACTCCGATGCTAAGAAATAGAGGTGGCACCAAATGGAATGAAACTTGATCTTGGTCTGTGAATAGCATCGAACCCTTGTTCGACCAGAACGGTGGAATTCATGGGGTGACCGGCGGATCAGCTCACCGGAAGAGAACAACCCTATGACAAATGGTAGCGGCCAGATCCTACTTGACCAGCAGTGGATCTAGATTCATTACAAAGCCACTAATCATAGAGGCAAATAGTACATGTTAGCCGATGGAAATAGAGGCATCCATTACATATAGGAAATGCAACACGACCTGGCCTTGTAGAGCTTCCAACAGGCAGTGTCCCATTCCCATTCAAGAGAAATCAGTGGGGTTCGTAGAGGTGGTCTGCAGATCTGCTATAGGAGGGCCATGTGGTTCCCTAGATGGAGAGTGTGTCCAATTTCAGGTCAGTGGGTCACATTTTGGAGGAGTAAGTCGGTTGGGCAACACCCAACTACCAGTCACTATAAGGGACCGACAAGACAAGAATTACAGTTAGCAATGGTCACCGTTAGTTGGTTCCAACCGATGTGGGATAGATACAACAACCGAGGAGGGTGTCCTAGCTGGATCTACTCAGTAGGATAGTCATACATAGAGCTGTCAAAAAATCCATAAATCTGTCGGCCGATCCATTAGACCATGTTTTTATATGGGTTAGGGCCTTGAATATTTAGGCCTACAAACATTCAGACCACATTTGATCCAACCAAAAAAACCAGAAGCCCGTGCGGACTAGCCTGCCGGGTGTCTGTGGGTCCCATTTGACCCACAATTATAAGTATTACAAAAAATTATTTTTGAAAAATAGAACAAGACAAAATAATATAATAAATTAACAGGAGTGTGTGAAAATAATTGTTCATGTTTTATAAAACCATACATAAATAATGAAAAAAATTGACTCATTTTAGATTTTAATCCTGACGGTAAGGTTAGTCGTGGGATAGATGGCGCTCATGTCATTATTTGGAAGATAATAGAATTAATGTAATAAAAATTGATACATTAATTATGAAAACAGATATACAAGACTACCATTTTGGTTACAATACAAACCTCTAATAATATTTTGATTTATGTATTTCAATTTTCTTAATAAATAAATAAATAAATATATATATATATATTACAATGAGTTTTTAAAAGTAACTTACAAAAAATTAATTAATAAGGAAAAATAATAATAAATGTATAATAATATTAATTATTAATATATTTGAATTGAAAATCCAAACATGTATTTATTATTAAATTTTGATAATAAAGTCTCCAATACAAATTTTCAGTGTAAAATTTCAATGCAAAATTTGACTATAGATTTGCACTCATAAGAGTAAAATATCAATTCATAGAAAATATAATTTGATGATTTAAATTAGACATTTAAATGTAATTTTTAACAATATTTTTCTATTGGAAATTTCCATTCATAGTTTCCGATGTAAAATTTTAGTGTAAATATATGATGAAATTTTATAGATTTTATTTATGTATCATTATAATTTTATTGTAGTTTTAAGTGGACGTTTCTAGTTGAATTTTACTGTAAACGTTTCTAATGAAAAATTTAAATGTAATTTTCCAATTAAAATTTTCATTTTTCATTTATGTTTTAATGTGTCTACATTTTAATTTTAATGGAAAAATCGAATGCAGAAAACTTGTGAAAATTTGCATTTAGAATTTTTAGTGGCAGTTTGCACTAGAAAATTAAATAATAAAATTTGAGCATGTATTTATTTTAGAAAATTTTTAATCAAATTTTCAGTATAATTATAATAAAATTCAAATGGAAATTTTTATTAGAAATTTATGTAGAAATTTGAACTAAACATTTCTGTTGAAAATCTTCACTGAATGTTTTTCGTGTAAATTTCCAAAGAAAATTTTCATTTAAAATTTAAAATTTTAATATATGTATTAAGATATTTTTATTTTAGTTTTAATTTGTTGAATTTTTTTTTTATATATTTTAGTATATCTACATTGTAATATTATGTGAAAAAATAATATTCCAATTTCCAGTGAAAATTCGCATCACAAATTTCCAATTGAAGTTTTCACTGAAAATTTCCATAGCAAATTTCCAGTTCAAATTCTTA
The DNA here is from genome assembly GCA_963277665.1 of Viscum album. Taxonomy (NCBI): domain Eukaryota; kingdom Viridiplantae; phylum Streptophyta; class Magnoliopsida; order Santalales; family Viscaceae; genus Viscum; species Viscum album. Next base: position 227,398,113 of record OY728167.1, on the reverse strand, counting down.
GTGTCAAATTATATTATTTATTTATGAGTTAAAATATTTAAATTAATATTTTGATCATGCACTTATGTTATAATTTTTTTAATCAAATTTTTAGTATAATTATAATAAAAAATATGTTGAATGTAACAATAGAAATTTAAGTGGAGATTCCAATTAAATTTTCAATGGAAGTTTGTAGTAAACATTTTTTTCAAAAATTTGAAATGAAAATTTCTAATGAAAATTTAAATTATTTATTTGTATATTAATATATTTTGATTATAATTTTAACTAAATATTTAAAGTGTATATTTTCAATGGAAATTTACACATGAAATTTCCAATATAAATTTCCCCTAACAAAATTCAATAGAAATCTTCCTATGTACATATAATAAATAATATATATTACTTGTATATGTAATAAATATATTATATTTACTAAATAAATATTTATAAAAAATAGAAAATATTATTATATATATAGATATAGTAAATATTATATACATGAGTTTTAGTGTTAACGAGAGGCGCAAGAGTATTGTTGTCCATAAACTGGTTTGGACGGTCAAGTTAAATGACCCACATGAGATGATATTTATCCCAAAAATCATCAAATATATAATATTTTAATAGTTGTTATTGTTGTTAAGGATATTGTTAATTAAAAACAAAATATTTTCATCAACTCTCAAACATTTCTATCTTTCTGTTCCACATTATCATGGTTCAAGATGAAAAAAAATATTTTTATATATTATTTTTTTCCCCGTGGGCCAGCCCGTTAGTCCACGGGTCCAACATGGTAGGGCCGAGATTTTATTGTTTATGCCCACATTATTTGTGGACTGGGCCAGACCGCACAATAAAATCCACAACCTGAATGATCCGCCCTGCGGGATGACCCGCCCCGCCATGTTAACAATTATAGTGCTACTCCAACATGTGGGGTGCGGCTAGGACGGACTATTACTTCCATCCGGGAGGAAGGTGGAGGGGCTTGTCCCACTTTTTTTTCATTTATTTTACTATGTCTTCCAATATAATCCATCTTTACTTTTTTATTTTTTTTAAAACATTATTTTCATGAATAATTCTCAAATTCCCTTTATTATAATTTAACTTTTTTTTCTTTTTAAACCCTTGATTTTAGGGTAATGAAAATAAATTAATGAATTAATTTTGATAAACATAACAATCTACAATGTAGTGGGATTAATGTTCTTACATGATAATCCTATTCCGCCCCCCAGAATCTAGCCCGGGCCATTACAATCATCTAAAAAAACCTATATATGTTCTTTGTTATTCTGACACACAAACACAGCGATTCAATCTGTATTTCATACTTCATATGAACACAACATGGTCAATGGACCTCATATTGAACCGTCTTCTGTGGCATTGGGATCAAAGTGATGACATCTATTACATTTAATGCAATTTAATTTTTCCTTGGCTTAAAATCTTCACACCTCGATCTGATAAAAATTGATGGTACTGGAAGTGCAGTGAAAGTATCGAAAATTTGTATTTTATAATTGTCCACCGTTAGTGACATGACTACGTCTTCACTGGCGAATCACTGCCTCATTATCTCCTGAGGAACTTCACGTTAATAATTTAAGAACAAAAAAATTTGTAGAAATGCATCATTCAATCCGAAGTATCCATGGATATTTTCTCATCGTTGAGGCTCATTTCATGAGGATCCGAAGTCATATCCCTCTAGATTGCCTACAAGTGCATCGAAAGGCTACAGGAATATTGATCATCAAAATCTGGATGCTAGTGGGGAGTTATAACAATTTCTTCAACATCTCGATGATCACCACTGCGCTGTTTCGTTGATCTGTAAAGAAGTACTATGTTCAAGTGCCCAGAACCAGAGTGTATCTCTCTAGGAATTTGGAGAGATAAGAATAGAGTGACTCTCTCACCATTGAGAAGTGAATAGTACTTGTTATGAGCTCTCTGTCATCTATTTATAGTGAATCATTAAATATTAAAAATAAAATCTCGATACTGGAATATTTATTTCTCCCTAAATAAATGATATATTATGACTATAGTACTGAATTATAAATATCATTTATTTTTTTTATCACTTATAATATAATAAATATATTACATGAAAAAACCCGAGTCGTTAACTAGACTCTTCATTCCCAGAAATATTAAATGAACCGTGAATATTTTAAAATAATATTCGTTCAAATAATATTATTCATGTATTCATTTTTAAACTTATAAATACATATAATAAATACATTTAAAACCAATTATCCTAAACTGTAATAATATGAATTTGTTTATTTCTTTTTTGATCATACATCCTTAGAAAAAACATGGATCCAAGTGGTGGGGTCCATCAATTCCAAAACTCATATTGACCAGAATAGGGAAGAATTTAGAATATGCTATAGTGTGTGACCCTCTATGCCCTTATCTCGATAGTATATATCATTAATAGACCATGAGTGGAGTATCCCAACCCATCAAGACCCATAAAGAGAACAGGAGTAGTCATACAACGACAACTAATCTATGAACATGCACTATGTAATATAAACTCTTTGTATTTGAATATATCATATAGTAGGAAGCTCAATTGTGTCATAATCCTTTCAGGATTTATTATTTTTGATCAATATTTATGGTTTTTTCATCAAATATCATGTCCATGGATTTATATAGGAACTACCATCCGGATCAACCACGCATAAGACGTATAAATTCCTCAACTCAAAAGTACAAAATCCGATCTTGATCATTCAACCAATGTAATAACACCCATGATTCACCCAACATAAGCTACCTCACCACAATTTCATTATAATGGTTTTTGTCTTACATCAAAGTATGTGATCATATGGAACACATTGATAATGATCTCAAGTCCGGAGACCAACACACATGTCATTAGATAGGAGAATCCAATGACACCTAAAACATGTGGTATTCTTATTGTCAGGTCTGTCCTAATGATCTCACTACTTGACATAACCATGTGCGGGATTTTTGAGAATAAGTCTCAATACTTATGATCCCCCATCACCTGATATTAATATATCATTTGTGTTCATTTAGAATGATGTATATAAATTATATGACCCTTTTAATATTAATATCATAGTATCTCTAGGTTCTCATTATATCATATGATCTTCTATAACTATTTGATATGACAATTAATCTATGAGAATTACCATTAAATAGTGTATTTTGAAGCATCTACTCTATAATGGTGAGTATACATCATGTATATCTAATTATATTCATAATAGAGTAATCAAAAGTATTATTCAAGTTGGGTCTAGGGAACCCACTATTACAAAAGGAAGCAACATTAACCTTATCATAATTCCCACCTCATGAGTAATGAAAGGCCATGTAAAAACAAAGTTATACCTTTATATTCCTACCACCGATTCATATGAAACTCATTTCGTGTATTTGGACATATCAACTGTTTTGTGTTCCTTCTATTTCGATATATTATCATTTTCATCCAATGAGGTAGAAACTGGTTTTGATATTTACATTCAAAAACGAAATAAAAATCCATAATGTATTTATATTGAGAAAACCTAAAAATTTCCTTCTTCAATAAAATACAAATACTTGACCCTAAAATCCCTTTTCACTTTATGATATTTGATCTCTAACTTCCCCATGAGAACCTACGTTATCTTAATTATCTTATTCATCTTCATTCTCACCCAAAAGGTATAATTTGTATAAAAGAGGAGCATGATAGAATACCCATCATAAAATAAACTATAATATAAATAATTATCAGAATAATATTGATGAAATATTTCTCTTTCATGAAATCATAAAACCACCTTTTCATTTTTTGGATTCTTGTTTCAAATCATGAAATATCAATTTGAGCTTATACCCCATATTCATCTTTTTAAATTCAAGAAATCATATTGGTCTCTCCATATAAACTTAATAATTAAAATCCCCTTGAATTAATTTTTTCATTATATCTATTTTCTCAATATTCAGAATGTATAATTGTGTTGACTAGATATACCTTGACAATGGGGGTGTGAATCAGGGTGAGGGATAAATTCAAACATTTCTATATAGTGTAGTTATCAATTTTTAGGATATTTTTCCATATTGGAATGAATTGTTTTCCACCTCCCACTTGATTTATCTTATCCATAAACTCCATTTAGTAATGAAAATATATATAGTAAAGTAAAATATCCACAGAACATAGGGATTTTTTCCTGTTTCACCACAAAATGCTTGCCCAATGAGCATATACCGATGTTGGGTTAGTCATACCAAAATCAACTGATTTAAATAGTTTAGTGGATAAAGTATATTTTTAAATTTTTAATCCATTGCTGACACACAACCTATAAAATATTTAGGTTTTTCTTACTCATCTCCCATGGAACACTACCTCTTCCTCACAACTTCACTACACATTGATGAAGGTGCTTCCATAGTGTATAAACTTGTAGGACTTCTTCAATAGATTGGGAATATAATGTTTTTGTACTTGATTGGAATTATACTCTTCTAAAATCATAGTACTAATATGATTCTCGTTTAATTCACTCTTAAATTTGATGACCAATATGTTTTTTTCATGAACCATCTACTTTCACAAAACGCTTTTTTCACGAAACAACTTCTATTGTGAAAAACATAGTTACCTGAAACTCCATGCATGAAACTATGATTTTATAAGTTATAATTCATTAAAATTTAAAAATATTTCTATTTAATGAAATTTAAAAATTCACACCAAACAACGCTTCCTGAAAAAAATGTGTTTTTTAAACACAGTGATTCGTGGAAGATCTCTTGTGTGACGCGGTTGTTCGTAGAACTCATTCATATTGCTTTAGACATTGAAAAATCTATGGAGTTTTTCTCTCAAGTATCTCCGTAAAAAAATTCTCTCTCTTGAGTCAATTTATTTTCTCCATTTGGGGTATAATATTTATAGAAAAATTCCAACCCTTCATGTATGTTTAAAACATTTCCATCATGTAACTTGAATTCATGAATATCTTCCCATCATTCATCATTAGAAAAAATGTTTCCTTGAAAAACGTCCATGTTTCATGGAACATTCAATTTTATAATGTATATCGGTTCACAGAACTCAATACTTCATTAAGAGTGACCACACCCACAAAATATGTTTCTTTAGATTCACCAATTCCGAAAGAATCCCAAAACTCAAATTTTTTGGAGCTTTTTCCATTGCTGATACTTTCATGTCTTCTTCATGAAACGTTTATTCAAAAAACTATTTGAATTTCAAGAAATAATTTGTAATAATCCAATTATTTTTAAACATATAAATTTACTCAAAAAATTATATATCACCCAGACCATGAATTTTACAAAACAATGGTCTCCCTCCAAAAAATTCAATCAAAATTTTGGAAAAAACTGGGAACCAATGAAACTGTACGTTTCTCTATACTTCGCTACTAAGATGTGATCTTATTTATTTAAAAAATAAATATAGTACCAAATGTTTTATATAATATTTATGTCCATTACATACACAAAACACAACCGAAAGTGAAACTTTATCTTTGTGTGAATAATTTCACATTAGAATTAGTCTGTTGCATTCAAACTCCTTCAACGTCAAAATATCAAATTGGTACTCTTCATATCTTCACCCAAAAAATAGATGATCACTCACTGTGGATTAAGTAGTGAACATCGAAACCTAATTCCAAATGATTTTTCTATTCAAAATAATTTTAGATATTTGACAACCTCTTCATTCTTATTCAACGAAAAATACTAATTCTAAATTCTTGATATGCAATTGATATCTTCCATGAATTTCCCTTCAAATTATTCTCCTAGATGAGGTATTATCTTCGTGTCTTCAATATCTTATCTATGCTATAAATTATCCTTACCATTACAATATTGTATCTATACTATATGAAAATGTGATTGAAAATGAATCCAATATCAAACATATAATTGGTTCCAACATTTTCCACAATTTGTTTTTTTTTCAATATAATCATAAATATATAAAGGCCCCGACCTGAGTAGACGAGATCTGGAGTCCGATTTATTACTTTTTCATAAGATAAAATGAATCATATGTATGAGGACCTAATTGTTTAGATGTTTTGGAAAACTAGATACATATATGATTCTCATATTACATTTGAAGACATAAATTACAACATAGTTTTTTTAAAATATAATTATTTCATCAACCATATACTCGAATATCATTATTAGTATACTTATTGGTATCCTAGAGAAAGGAATAAAAATAATGGTGAGCTCAAATTCTTATTAAGGTCTATGTATAGTGGAATCTATCATGAATAAATAAATAATAATAAACATGGAATGAAAAATCTGGAAAGGTAAATATCTGAACACACATTCCATTTTAATAATTTACTAGACTAATAAATGAAAGGGTAAATAAATGAATAAATAATTCCATTTAATCAATGAAATAAAAATCAAAATTGTATAAGACATAATCAATATGTCAATGAAAATAACTGAACACACATGCCTTCTAAATCAATAAACTAAGAATGAAATACATACCAATATAATATCGTTCTCAAAATATCATTGATAATAATAATATTATTATTTTCAATTATGTAATATATTAATTATTGGAATTCATATATTAGGTGCATGATACCTCTGTCCTCAAGATATATCCTCATGAATGATTACAAATGATGGGTAGAAACCCATTTAACTAAGCCTAGCCAACTGTTTTGTCTTATCAGACCTCTCAATTCATCAAGGGTATATCTATAATCGAGCCCCACCCCTATCTATATGTCTAAATAAATCATCATATATCGAATAATCGGTATAATTTATGAATAATATTCCTTACTATTAAATATCATTATTGAAGAAATAATAAGGAATATCAATATTTCCCCAGTTAATCAAATAACATTCAATGTAAAATAACTTATGTAGAAATGAGATATATTTTAAGAAATGGGTATATCCGTGATAAATAATATGGATATTTAAGGGATATTTAATGTCCAATTATCATAGGACTATAAATAATTCAAGAGAATGTTAATGACTATAAAAATGAATCAAGGAATTGAATGTCAGTACATTCCATGGTAAAAATAATCAAAAACCTTCCATATAAAGTGTAAGGAAAGAATCAATCCAACATATAACTTTTGGAGTATAAAAAAAATATTTTTTAATTGATGAATAGAAATATCATAAAAATTTCTTTAAAATAATAATGAGGAAAATATAATTTTCATTATGAAACACACATTTTAAAACTAAATGTTCACAAAAAAGATTGAATTTTTTTCTATTTGAAAATAAATATTGAAAATTATAAATGAATATTTATAACATTTTATTAGTAATTATGGAGATAAATTCAATTTATTAAATATACATTAAATGAAATATTGCTTTCATTTATTCCGTAAAAGCTAAATGGGAATTATTTTGACAATAATAATAAAATTCCTTTAAACCAATTTTGAAAAAATTAAAAATGGGTAAAAATTTCTTTACTAAATCATTTAGAAAAGGTTTAAAACATTTTTAAAAAAAATTAAAAAACATTATTTTGGATGAAAACCGATTTCTGACAAAAGAGATAAATGAAGTCATATTTTCTTTAAAACATTTTCTCAATTATTTTAAGTACCATAGAATGAAAAAATTGTACAAATACATGAAAACTCCATGAATAACCAAAGGATAATAAAATGAAATGTTTTACCAAAAAATTATCAAACAATTTCCTTCAATGTATATTCAAGTATAAACAATCCCAATTAAAATGAAATAAGGAAAAAAACCCTTTCAAAGATCATAACAATAATGTGGGAATTAAACAATGAATAGATTATTTGTAGGAAGTTTAAATCAAAATATAAAAATTTTATATATGATGTAATTTAATAAAAATTCAATACACACATAATAATGGAATATTAAAGACAATGAATAAGTAATATAACCCAATGAAATGAATTTGAGTTTTGAAATTCATTACCACTTGGTACCTATTAATGCCAATCCACTTGGATGAAAATTTTCAAATTTAAACTTAAAATGCCATGAATTATTAATTAATAAATATATTAAATGTTAAATTGGTAATATATACACCATATAAAGTTAATTATATGTTTATCATTATAATATGCCTCAATGAAATGAAATTGAGATGAAATCCCTTACCCAACCCTTCCTTTTAGTTGAATGTGATTTACCCTACTATATAGTGGTTTTAATAATTTCATTAAATTACACCAGAACCATGTTAATATTTATAATATCATATATGTTTTTTTTATTAAACCTTATCTCTTTTTCCCCAATAATCTTCAATTTCTTTCATTGTTTGAGTTTTTAATTTCCTTGTTTTCCATTTGTTCGTTGTCACAAAATATCAGTTCTTGTGCATATTGTATAGTTTCATCATCTAAATAATAATAATAAAAATTTATTATTATATTTAAACATAAATTATAAATTTAAAAATAACCATTAAATATGGTTATGAAAAAATAAGTTCATTGTGATCTTGAAGATGGTGGAGAATACATACACATGAGTAACTTTTCATTTTTCAATAATCATCTTGAAAAGATGGTAAGTAATGTTTTATATTTATAGATTGAACATAATATCATAATTATAATATATTTTTTAAATAAAATTATATATATCATCCATGTGATGTGGGGATGAAAATATATTCACATCACTATGTGAATGTGGTAGTCCACACATACACAAATGATGTTATCGTCTTTAATTGAGTGGAACAATATGAAATAAAATGATATATTATCATTAAAAATTATAAATATGGAATTAATATCATAATTATGTAAATAATTATAATATAAATTTATTAAAATTATCCTTATTAACTTTCATTTAATGTGTTAGTACAAATGAATCACATCGCTTCACGAGGTAGTTGTCTTCTGGAAACACGAGCAACATTATTATATCCTATATTGAATGGAATGTCTAAAAAGGAATATTTAATATAATGAATAAAAATGTATAATTAATTTATAAATATTCTATATATACATTATATATATCATCATACACATATTTAGGAGGTGGTAATGTAAAAAATATTGACATCAGTTCACAAGGTGATAGTTCGTCGTACGCACAAATGAGGATTTATAAACCCATTTGATGGAAGTGGGGATTGTTGTAGGACATGCACATAACATAAAAATATCTCATTATATGAAATATATAGATTTTTTTTATATCATCAGGTTTTAATAATAATTGAAGTAGGTGGATGAAGAAATAATATAAAAAATATTTTTGAAGAACGATACCTCTTCTTCGGGTATACTAAATATGTTTTCACAAAAAGCCTTATTATGTTGGATTTCTGCAAAAAAAAATATGGCTTATAGGATAGGAGGAAGGAAGTGTTTAAGGTATTGGGTTATGGATTTTCTGATCCCAAATGTTGTGTAAGTGTATAGAAGATTGGAGAGGGGTGGCCTTTTACTTGGGAAGTTAGTTACATACTTGTAATATTTGAAAAGAAAAAAGTGTAACCATGTTTTTAACTTGTAAAAAGGGTCCAAAATAGATTATTACCTCAATTTATAAATAATAAGGTAATCATATGGCCATGAAATAAATTTTATACGAGTTTTCATGTTATTTTAACCCTTATCGTTTTTGTTTAACCACTAGTAAATCCATTTTTAACTTAACGACAATATTTAACTTTTAATATTTTATATATTCATTTTGGAAAAAAATTAAGTTGACATTATTAGAAAATATGAATTATTTTTATTCCGAATACAATTTCCATTTTTCTATATTCCATTCTCAAAATTGGAAAATTTTAATTTAAAATTAACCCCACAAATGTGATGGGAAAACAACTTTTCAAAGAGAAAATGTTCAAAAGTGTACAAAATTTTTATATCACAATTCAATATGAAAATGATTATTATTACCTAAATTATATTATTAGATATATAATTGAACTAATTTTAAAATAAAATCAATTAAAAATATAATTTATCTTTATAAATAATTTAAATGAAGATATAGTTTTTAATTAAAATTAAATATTTTTCACTATTTATCAAAAAATAAAATATATTATAAAAATCCAAAATATACACCAAAAGATAATTTTGATATAGTTATTTCAAATCATATGTTATTTTTTAAAAATAAATTTTCATATATTGGTCAAAATTAATATTATATTATGTGTGGAAAGTGCGATTATTCCATCTTTTAGAAAAATATAAATTTTCATAAGACATTTATTTTTCATTTAAAAGATTAATATTTTACTTGTAATGAATAGATAACAGTAAATTTTATGATTTAATTTCTAATATTTATATACACAAATTGAATGGTTAGGTTTGATATTTATACTTTATTTTTTGGTTAATTTCGACATGGGGTTGGCTGTTCTACAAGCTATCAAATAGATTACATTTAAAGAAATATATTTTTTGGGTTGTATAAGCTCGATGTTCAATGCCATATATGTTATCAAAAACAATGTTATTTTAAAATCAATGGGTGTTACATTATCCAAAACTTAAATAAATTATGTCCTAATAATTTAAACTAGATCTCCATAATCAAGGGTTTGAAATTTCAAAGTACCATTGTTCAAAAACTCACATCGTAAAAGGGTTAATAAAATATCCTCATAACAAGAGAGAAAGTGAAGTACAATGGTCATATGGAATAACACATAAACTATGTTTCTATGTATGATAACCTTGGTTTCAAGTGGATATATGGACATAGAATAAAGTCATAAAAATTATAGAGCATGGTTGAGTTCCTTGATCACAAGTAAGTGAAAGATCAATGCAATGTTAACAGCCTCAAAACCATAAATCTGTGATGATTTAAAAGACCATATGATTCATCGGATATGAATGTAATAGGATAAAATTTCTACTTAAAATCCTATTCCAACAATTTATGAATTATTTTTGGTCTATGAATATAAGGAAATCCACTTAGTTAATTTGTTTATACTACATTAGAACAATTTCATCCTTTGGTTATTCTTTGACCAATTTCCAATTCATTACTTACTCTAAGAAATGAATATCCAAAAATGAAATTTTTATGTCTGAATAACTAAAATTTACTTTTAATAGATCATAATATACATATATAATGATAAATAATCCCTTCTATCTCTAGTTATTATTATGAAAAAATGTTTATCATAGGTTATACAATATGAATTAATCTCCATATTGTGAAGTAATAAATTAATATCAAAAACCTCATCCAATGTTCTGTAACATCCCAAGGTTTTCTAAAAATAAATTGAAAATGCTTGAAATTTTGTTTAAGGTATATATTTATAAGTATCCTTTAAACATAATTTTATTTATTCTATGATTTGAATTTCAAGAAACTGTCATCTACAATTGGGTTCAGTATGTTATTTAGAGTCTGATGAAACAAACTTGTTTTTTTGGTGAATAGTAACATGCCCTTATGAATAGTAATATGAATAGTAATATGACCTCATGAATAGTAAATAATAATATTATTTTATTTTCCCATGGAAATAGGATAATGGGATCATAATTAATTTTCCAATGTCACATGAAACTAGTTGCACTTAAATATTGTTATTTTTCGAATTAACTGCGACCTTATTTAAAAATTAAATTAATAATATCTAGAAAATTATTTTTGAAAAATGGAGTTCATTTTTGAATTCTACACATCGAAAAATGGTTGGGGTAAAATTTTGGTATTTTTCTGAAACTCTTGAATTTTCGGTGAATAGTGAAATACGATAAAATACCGTATAATCAATTTATTGGTAAATATGCACTATTTATGACATAATAAGTGATGAAAGGCCACTTGCCTCGAACTCACTTGATATTTTCACTAATTAAGGCCACTTGATTTGAGATTATTCATAGTCTTGATAAAAATATTATAATAATAATTAAAATAATCTAAAATACCTCCCCTCCCCCCACTATAAATACCACCCTCACTCCCCTCTTCCTCCCACACCTCTCAAGCCTTGATCATTGTCTAAATTCTGCCAAATTTCCTCCCCAATATTCTTCCCCACGTCCTAGAGCTGCTGGTCTCACCAAAAGACCAAAATCAAAGCCCATAAGAAGGATCTCAAGGAGAAGAGATCAAGAGGTAAACATCCTCTTTCATTTTCATTCTTTCCTTCCATTTTATGTTATTATCTTCCTTTCCCTTTTTCTTTTGTTGGGATATTTCATTTAATATTTCCCCTTAATGTCCAAATTTTTTATAAATGATGAGATATTCCATTCCTCTCATCAATCTTATTTTTATGAAATTTTAAGAGACACCGTTAGGCTGCCGAATATTTGTAAGAAATTTCTCATGTTTTCATCATTTCAAGATTCCCTTCTCTTCGTTCTTCACCCCCTCTTATCCAAGAGGCATGAAATCTCTAGAATCATGTATATTCTAGATGTTTTCATGTTTATGGAAAATTACAAATCATTATTCCTCTCCTCTCTCACTTATTTAAAGAATCAAAAAACATTGTCCATTTGTGTCGAATTACCGATATCGTGGACGATGTATTTTCAATCTCCATTAATTCTTTCAAGTATGGTCATGAAACCATTTATATGGTTGAACCAGGTTATAATATATGTTTTATGAATCATATAAGGTTCTGGAATTCTTTTGTACTCATGATTCAAATTTATAAGACTAAATGAAGTTGTAATTATCAAAGAACCACTTAAATTATCTAAACGAACATAATTAATGTTCTAACTTATAAATCATCATCATATAAAGCACCAAAGTGATAAATGGTATAATTTATGGTACTGAAATTATGTAAATACTACTCCTTCCAATCAACAAGAACGATTCATCATGAACCGATTGTGAAAATCACAAAAGAACTCACCCAAAATAATGCAAGGAACAAAATACTAACAAATAAGGGGTGAAATGAGGTTATGAAATGACCATATAAGATGTTATAAACATGAACATGTTTCTGTAAAATACTAATAACACTCTTTTAACCATTATACAGGAGGTTTAAACAATTTTGAAGTAAGACAAGCCCAAGGTAAGGGAATTCTTAACCCGATTTCCATTCTTTGGGTTAACCTTCTACTTTATAACTTATGTGTTATTTAAATTGTTTGTGTGATGGGTTCTGTTTATATTATGTTTAATTATGTGTATTTACAGAGTATATACATATTCCATCCACTCAATTAAGTCTCACTTCATGTATATGATGTTTATAAGGGACTTTTCTTCTAAAATCCTCTTTTAAAATTCTGTTTTATAAGATTCAAAGGAAATGTTTTTATGCTATTGTTTATGTTGTATGATTATGTTTTGGTTATTGGGAATTGTTTATGATGAAGGGTGGGACCTATATTTCCCTCCAATGCATTGGGTATGAGTAAGTTGGAGGTCGGCCATATGGTTACTCCAAGTGTAACTATGATGGTTACACAAAGTAAGGTAGCCGTGAGGGTTACAAATTTTAAGGTAGCCAAGATGGTTACAAGATTATGTAAGTAATGCCCCAATATACCTCTATGATTATAATTATGTTTGTGTTGATCTTGTTTAAATCTCATGTTACACAAAGTAAGATTTTATGGGTGGAAAGCATGTCTTTTGAAAAGTTTTCATATGTCATGCGTATTCACGGACTAATGTGATTTTTCCTTCTTTTTCATACCTTATTGAGATTTTGTGCTCATCCCAAGTTTTTAAATGATTTTTCACAGGTTAATGGATGAGTAATACAAGGAAGGAAGACATGTTAAATTTTGAAGAAATGTCAAGGAGTCTTGTTTTGTGTTTTAATGTTTTATATTCTAAGGAAAATGGAAACCGGTTTTATGGTATCCACTATGTAACAATGTGTAATGTTATGAATGTTTTGTCTTAATTCTCTAAAGCTCTAAACTTGAAAAGATCCTCAATGTATAATGAAGTGTTTTCTTGAATAAATTCAAGATTATTTATGGAATAAGTTCGGGTCCTTATATGTTCAACTTAAACTATTACATAAATGGTTAACCTTATGGCCCTTCCATAATATTTAGAACCATAACTTTTTGAATAAGGTCATTAAATTTCAAAAATCAACTTATCATTAATCCAGCAAACAACATTAATTAACTCTAAATCACTGCATACCAATCATGTGAATACTTTCATTATTTACTTTCATAAAACATTGTAATAACATAAATTTCCATAAAATAAAATTGAAAAAATTCTTGCATGATTATTCCATAGGTGAAGTATAGATTAATGGTTATATTCTATAAATCCAATGATGTTCTAAACTCCATCAATGATAGTGTAAACAACTTTATCAAAAAAAATTTAATCATCCCCAAGGTTGTTAATACTATCCAAATTACTTTATCCATATAAATCATGTATTTATCCAAAAATAATTATCCCAACATCTGGAACATATTAACGGTTATCTTTCCCTCAATCATGTGTTTTTACAAGAACATAATAAATCCACTGAATTATTTTTATTGTTTATCAGTATTATTCAATATATTCTTTTGAAGCCTTAATGAAAAATTACTAAAGATAAATCATTATACATTTCAAAATTCTTATAACCAAAATATCATTGATAAAAAAGTAAAATTTCATAATAATTTAATGTATAAATAATCACATTAACCATTCCACTTAATATATGGTAATATCATAAGACTTAACATGACCCATTTGGTTTTTTGGTATATTCCATTAATTCCTGAGACATTGATTTTCATATTACCCCCTCTCTTTAGAGTTGAATAATTTTTCATTGGAAATATTTTCCAACCCTTACAATCATAAAAAAAAAATGGCCCTTCGATCTATACTTATAGAAAACATCTATTTCATTTATTAATGTACCATGGTGTTTCTTTATATTATTATCACATGTGCGAAAATACTTTTCCCCTTATTCCCCTTCTTCTCGATTTTCTTTGTCGTCTTTCTTCATATCTTGCATCCCTTTAAAGTAATAATAAATAGAGAATCCTTTTTCTATCTCTTTAGCACATGGTATTATTTCCTCATATGATGAGATTTTTTTGGTGAAAATTTCCCTTTAAAAGATTTGATTATGATCATAAAATAAATGATCAATCTTACTCTTTGTATTGCATTCATTAATGTGGTTCCCATTAATTCTACTAGGATCCATTTCTAATCAATGGAATATATTTGATTATATCATATAATTATGATTAATAATTTATAATCCCAAATCTAGTGAAATATTTAACCTAAATAATTTTTTTTGTATAGATGATATCATAATAATAAACATGGTTTCTTTGGGGATATCAATATTTCAAATCATTCATAATGGTTTATAAATAAAATGTGAATTATCCTAAGCATATCTCTTGAGATTTTAAAACTAGGTGTTCAATAAGACCTGTTGTCATGCACCAGGTGACAATTAGGAGAAGAACAATACATCCTTTTTAGAGTTATTACCACTAGGTACATATGTTCTAGAACCATGTCCACTTTTAGTTTCCAGATATAGATGTATTTTTAGTAAAAACCACACATTCTCTTCATAAAAAAACATTATTATGTTCTTCTATACTTATAATAAAAGTTTATCATATGGTTATGATCTCTAATCTTTGTTTTCCTAAATATAGTTCCCAATGATTCTACTAAACTCCCTCTAATTCCAACTGTAGTGGCCCGCGACCCCAGTATCCTGGAGTTGGTGTCTATTTTATTATATTGTCATAATATACGAGAAATAACATCCCAAAGGACAAAATATTTTAGTAGTATTTGAAAATTAGATACATAAATGATTACCATATTAAATTTATTGAAATAAATTACAAGATATTGTTTTTGAGAATAACTTTATTGCATCTAGAATATCCTTACATATCATTCTTAGAACACTTCATTGAATCCTAGGAGAAGGAACTAAAATAAGAGCGAGATAAAATTATCACTAAGGGTTAAGTACAAAGAAATATATCATGAATTATTGAATCATAAACAATAAGGATTGAAAAATATGAAAAGGTAAATATCTAAATGCACATTAAATTTAAATAAATATCTAGAATAATCAATGGAATGGTAAATAACTGAAAACACATTCCATTTAATCAATAACATAATTATCATAACTGGATAAGGGAAACTAAATATAGAAACATAAATATCTGAGAGAATATGAAATTTAAATCAATAAACTAAGAACGAAATGAATCCAAAGATAAAATATATGAAAAAAAATATCCCGGATAATAATAATAAAAAAATTATCTATGAATTAAATTCTTAATTATTCGACATCATGCCTCAATAACATGATACCTCTACCATCAAGGTCTATCCTCAAGAATGTTTAAAACCGATGGGTAGAAACCCATTTAAATAATTATAGCCAGTAAGTTTTTCTCATGATATACATTGATACATATAGGGTATAACTATAACTAGGTCTCACCCATGTATGCATGTCAAAATCATTTCTCATATATTGAATAATTGATTCAATTTATGAACAATATTCCTTACCATTAAATATTTGTTTTAAAGAAATAATACATATTAAAAACATTTCTGCACTAGATGAAATAAAATTTATTGTAGAACACCGTATGTATAAAGGATATATTTTTTAATTAATGGGAATATATATGATAAATAATATGGACATTTAAGGGATATTTTTATTTCCAATGATCGCAGGAAAGTGACTAATTCAAGGGAAAGATAATAACTAAAAAATTAATTAAATAAGTGAATGTTAATACTTTAATAAGTAAAAATGATCATAAGACATCAATAAAAATAATTAGGACATTATCAATCCATCATATATTCTTTTGGATAAGAACAAAGGGTTGTTTTCATAGATGAATAAAAATACCATAAAAAAGATCTTTAAAAACACTCTTGATAAAATATTATTTTTCTTTTTAAAAATCTAATTTTAAAACTAAAATTTCATAGAATAGTTTGATACTCATTTTCCATTAATACAAACATATAAAAATTATAAATTAATATTTAAAACATTTGATTGGTTATAAAGGCATGAAATTCTGGTCATCGATACACTTTAAAATAATGATTCCTTTAACATTTTTAATAAAATCCAAACGGGATTTTTTCTGAAAACAACATGAATATTTCTTTAAACAAATTCCATAAAGTAAAAAATAGGTAAATTAAAATTTAATAAGTCATTGGGAAAAGGTTTAAAATGTATTTAGAAAACATGTTTTTAGAAGAAAATAGATATCTGACTGAAGAGGTATATGAAGTCATATTTTTTTAAAAATATTCTATCAATTAGTTCAAGTACAAAAGATTGGGAAAATGGTACTATTATATAAAAACAACTTGAATAAATATATTATAATATAATTAAATGGTTCATTAAAAAAATTTAAGATAATTTCCTTCAATGGAAATTCATGTATAAACAATCCCGATCAAAATGAGATTGCGAAATAAACCCCTGAAAAGATCATAATGTTGAAGTGGGGATTAACCAATGAATATATTGTGTGTATAATATGTAAATACAAATAAAACAATTGGATATTCAAAATAATTTTTCTCATAATCTAACACACACATAATTATAGAATTACAAATACAATGAAGAAGTAATATAACCTAATAAAAATAAATTGAATTATGAAATCTATACCACTTAATATACATTAAGTCCCATCCTACAGGATGAGATAATTAAAATAGAAACCTAAAATACCTTTAATAATTAATTAATGATGATATTACATGTTTTAGGGGAAGTATATACACAATATAAATGAATTAGGTTCATTAAATTACAATATTCCTTAGTGAAATGCAATTGAGATGAAATCTCTTACCTCACACATAATATCAGTTAAACATGATTTATCCTATTGTATAGTCATTTTAAACATTTAATTATCTTAAAAATGAACCATATTAATATTAATAATATCATGTTTTATCCTTTTATAATTTCATATCACCTATTCGTTAATAATTATTCATTATTTTCATTGTTTCAGGTTTTAATTTCCTTGTTTTCTCATTCATTGGTTGTTATAATTTTTTTTATTCTGTTAAATTTTATATAGTTTAATCATATCTAGAATAATAATTGTGAAATTATTTATATATTTATAAATCAATCATACTTTTAAAACCAATCATGAAATATTGTTCTGAATAATGAAGTATGTTATGATCATTGAGACAGTAGGTCATATGTATGCATGAGCAACGTTTCTATTTTTCAAAGATCATTATGGAATGGTGGTAAGTAATGTTTTATAATTACATAAATATAATAATAATATAATTAAAATATTAATTTTTTAATATTAATATATATATCATCCCATTGGTGTGGTTATGAAAAGAGAGTCGCATCGTTTCATGAAGGTGGTAGTCCACACGTACACAAACGATGTTATCATCTTTATGTAAATAAAAAGGTAAGAGATAAAATTATATATTATATTTTTAAAATTAAAAATATTTCATTAAATTCATAATTATTTCATGTATATCACATATATTTATTAAATTTATCCTTATTAAATTTCATATAAAGCGTTATTAAAAACGAATCACATTGCTTCGTGAGGTCGTAGTCCGCCATACACATGAGTGACATTATGATATCCACTATGGAATGGAATGTAAAAATATATATGATATAATGAATATTTAATTATAATTATGCTCTCAATATCATATATATACTTTATATACATCATCATTCCAAATAGTGAGAGGTAGTGATGGAAAAACGAATGACATCTGTTCATAAGGGTCTTTCATTCAAATGAATGATGATATCATAAACCATTTTATGAAGTGGGGATCATTGTAGGTAATTAAATTAACCTAAAAACATTTAAATATATTAAATATAAATATGATTTTTTATCTTCATGGTTTAATATTTTTTATGGGGATGGAGGAAGAAGTAAAATAAAAATGCTCATTGAAATATGTTACCTCTTCTTCAGGTAGCCTCCTTAGGTTTGAACCAAAATCATTAATAGGATAGGTTTATAAAACAATAAGGCTTTTAGAATGAGATAATAGAAGGTTTAATGGATTTTGGAATGAATATTTGGATCCAAAATGGTGTGTTAATGTGATGAAGAGTGAAGAGTGGGTGACCTTTTATAAGTGAGGTGAGTGGAACACTTGTATGTTTTAAAAATAAAAAGGTGTACACCTGATTTTTAAATGAAAAAATGGTCCAAAATAGATTATTATAAATAATTAAACCATACATGGTCAAACTATGTCTATAAAATAGATTTTATACAATTTTTTAGTTCATTTTAACCCTTATCTTTTTAGTTTAACCCTATGTAAATCCATTATAACCTCAAACCTCATAATTATTTTTTATTTTTTATTCATTAATTTTGTTAAAACTTGAGTTGAATTTATTAGAAAATATAAATTATGATGATATCAATTATTTAATACATTTTTTGTAATTTTATTCTTATAGGTGGAAATTCTTAATTTAAAATTTATCCTACAGACATAATGAGAATGCAGGTTTTTAAAGAGAAAATGTTCAAAATATTACAATGTTTAATATCACAATTCAATATAAAAATGATTATAAGGACCTAAATTTTATTAAAAGATGTATAATTGAAAAAAATGACATTAATAAAAATAAAAATATAATTTTACATCTTACATAATTTTAAAAAAAAGATGCTTTCAAATAAAATTCTGTATTATTCACTATTTATGAAAAAAATGAAATATTTTAGAATCCAAAAAATTCAACCTAAGAAAATTTTGATATGATTTTTTCAAAAATGAATATTATTTTTTAAAAATAAATTTAAAAAAATTCGTAAAAATTTATCATAAATTATGTGTGAAAAGCACGACTAATCCATCTCTTCAGAAAATATAGTTTTTTAGAAAACATTTCTTTTTTATTAAAATTGTTGTTATTTTATATATAATAAATATATAACCATAATTTTTTATAATTTAGTAATTAATATTAATACTAAATAAGTTAATGGTTATTTTATAATGTTATATTGTATAATGGTTCATTTTTACTTGAGGTTTCATGCTCCATAAGCTATCGGGGAGATCAAATTTAATGAAATATATTTTATGGGTTATTTAATGTTTATGTTTTAGGTCACATAACCAATCAAAAAAATTATTTAACATCTATGGGTGTTAAAAATATATCCTTAGTTTGATACTACCAAAATTTAAAGCCTATGGAGTTATGATTCGGTGCTTTCCTCCTAATGAACATACCTCCTGATGAATTTTATCTCCCACTTTGAGACCAAACTGTAAAGGGTTGAACAGAACTAGATTTAATCTTCATGTTCTCTTAACATTATTCTAAAATAATATCTTCAATTTATGAAAACTACCACTTTGAAATCCTAACCAATAGGGAGAAAATATTCCCAAATTTCCTTTATTTCTCCTCCACCAATCACTATGATGTCCATATTGTATTTCTTTATCAAAAACACCAACCCCCACCTTAATCAATAATCTATATTCAATAGATTTATAATATTATTTAGAAACCTATGGGGGAGCATATTAATCTTTAAACTACTTAAAAACCCATAAATAGAGATATTTATCTCCCTATTTGAGGTGTATCTTTAAATTTTGACACCACCTATCAATTTTCACTTGAATACATTTCTCTTCTCACCACGTTTCAAGATCATATTTTTTTTATTATTTCTACACACTTTTAATAGTTTTTTAGTGAGTAAAATTATGAATTATGAATTGAATCATCTAAAAATCCTCTATGATTACTAACATGGATCACATTATAGGAATGATATACACCTATCATGGGGTGAGGTAAAAAACACTATTTATATTTTCTTAGTGTAGAAAAATGGCCGACCAAGGTCATCTCACCTGAAGAACATCACAGTTATTAACTCACTAGTATTAATTCACCTAAAATACTTCTTTTTATGATTTTATTATTTTCTAAATTATTCAAACTTATAAAATAAAATATATTAAAAATGATTTTAGAAAAGAAAGTAATTGGACTATGTATTAGATTTGGGTTCATTCATTATTAATTTTGGTTGTTTAGATTTAGTTTTATAGTTCAATTTTGAAATCACACTATTTAAATATTAGTATTTTATTTATTAGTTGGGAAAACCTGAATGAAAAGGAATAAAAAATTACACATCATACTATAATCATGGTTAATGACACACCTCAATTGAGAGTGAGGCATCATCTAGGACCTAGTTTCATCGGATTCTGTTTCATCTATTGAACATCTTAACTCCATCTTGTGAAGATCTTTCATTCAATGGAATAAAGGGAAAACTTATAAATAAAAGAATATAAGTGAATTTGAGATCCATGTAATGTTGGAAAATATCCACATCCATATATATCAACCTCATCCACAAAAATATATATATATAAATTATCAATTTAGGATCAAAATTAATGGAACACGTACATTATACCCTAGGGACGAGCCATAGGTCAGTCAGTCTTTATGAGAGTGTATGATGTCACATGTGAAGAATAATAATGGGGGAAGAATATAATAAGATAAATAATGAGATAAATTTTAATAAAAAGGTGGAAAATTTTAATTAAAATAAGTTCATCATCTATAAAATAGAACTAAAATAAAAATACAGTAGAAAATAAACAAAGTAGCAGCAGGATAATTCTGAATCCCAATGATATTCGATCTCTCTGCATAGTAGTACGATACCATATTCAATGAAGGATGAATCCTTTTTTTCCTTAGTTTGAATCTTAAATATATTTATTTTATACTTATTCAATGATTGAATGTATATTTTTTAATATCCTTATATTTAATCTACTAAAATATTAGTATTTTCCTTATTTTAGTGCAAACTCATACAATAGCGTGGAATAAATTATTGCGGTGAAACAACTGCATGGTTGTATGGACTCTATAAGAGTTTCAATGAAACCTAATTCCCTAACAACCATAGCTCATATTATTCAAATTTAATAAAAATATGTCCTCTATATATATGATCATGCCCACACCATATCTTGAACCTAACGGTGTATCCTCTTCAAGTCATAATTCCCTTAAAACATTTCACTACCATTTCAAACACATCCTTGGGGTAGTTCCAACAATGATTACACAACTCCAATCTTTATTGTATTTCGTTTAAAGGTATATAGAATAATAGTTGATACCATGAAATATCCTTTATCCTTTCTTAAAAATCGTAGACCATCCAATTTTGTGTCTTCCACTATGAAATTATATTCACTATGGCATTGGTGAATCTCTGTGATGATCCCACATCACAGTGGATGTGGAAATGATGTAGGATATTTATCAAAAAATATGGAATTTATAGTGGCCTAATAAAGATTCAGATAGAATTGATGTAATAATTAATTTTTTAATGTTCTTCACTAGCGTCACTCACGGTCTCAGTTTCAATACCTAGTGACATAGGGCCTCGATAGTGCATTTATGATGAAGAATTATCTTCCATGGTAATGGCCACGAATTCTCCTGTGAGTTATAGATAATGGTATGAATCTTTTGAGTGGTATTAGTGGCACTGAGGTAATGCCAGAGGTAGGAGGATTAAAACTGAAGCACAATAGAACCATTTTTGTAAGTCAAGAAGAGTAGTAATGTCCTCTCCATCCCATGTTATATTTTTAGGCATTTGAGATCCCACTTATATATTTACCAATACCATCATTATCATATATCCCGTACTATGTGGATGGGATCCCACAACACCTCAAACACACATATGGGTTGTGACAACACGCAAAGCCTATGCAGGCCTTAGCCCACATGCTATGAAGCCTCATCCCTACGTAGCATGCTCTTATCTCATCCACACGAGTAGGTAATCCCATTGGGATAGCTTGGCTGATTGGCCCTTCTGGTATGGCTAGGTAGTAAGATGGAATGCTAGTTGAGGTATATCTTGGGCTGGTCTTGTTTTTTATACCTAAAAATCTAAACCACTTATTGAAATTCAACAAAAAAATTTAAGTAAAATAAATCATTAAAATTACATATTTTGATTCATTTTATTCAAAATAAATTCTTCAATTACAACTTCCCAAATTTTTTATAAAAATTTAATTTTTTGTGAATATTTTTTACGTACCATAAAAAATCATTACATGTTGATTAAAAATTTTCATGATAAAATGAGTGCATCAAGGAAATAAGAGTTGTAGCTGAAAAATACTAATATTTCCCTATTACTCACTTACTTCCATAGATTCTAGTAGTATAAGTTTCTTTCTTTTAAAGAACAACTTGTGATATCAATCACATTAACACCAAATAGTCAAGGTATAAGTAATTATGCATAATTGTGTGAGTCCTACTACATTTTAAACCATCTTACACCACGTTTCAAAGACAACTTCATGGTACCACTTAGTATGAATGATATTTAGTTCATCACAAGGCTCCTTTTTCAGATAAGGGTATATATCCTAGAGTAAAATTCCCCAAATCTCCATAAATATGTCCTTATTTTGACTGATACCACTTATTGATAGAAATTATTGAGTTGCTGAGAATATAAAATTCATCTTCAAAATAGGGATACCACTTGATGTGATCACTATTGATTTTCTAGTAGCTTCTTAGTACCATAAAAATAGTAAACTGATAAAAAATTATCATAAAAAATAGATAAAAAATAAATATATTAATATTGCTACTCCTCCACCGATATATATTTTTGGGGGGTCATAGTCAACTTAAATTGAAGGCTAATACCAATGGTTGAAAATTCAATGTGACTTTGAACCACTGGACCATTCAAGTAAATATTTTACATCTGTTTAGCTTCACATAAGGCACTTCATTGTATAATATTCTATTTCCATAGCATGCTACATTTATATAAGTTATTGAAAAAATATATTTTTTGTTTAGAAACACTTATTGAATATGATACCATCTTCAAATTTCAAGTATTATAATTCTTATAATCTCATCTTTATCCAATTAGCATATGCTCATGTTCCCTTTCAACACATACACACCCCATGGATCATATATTTCCCTTAATCATATTCCACTTCAAACATATGTTAGCAATATTTAAATACATGGGGGAGGGGTACCTCATGAATCCTTAAGAAGATGATTTCAGTTGATCTAGATAGACCGACCCTTTAATATTTTGTAACAAATAACTGTACTCTTTATGTTTTTGTTCTAAATTCATAGCCAATTCCAACTAATCCAGTCATATAATTAGACATTATTTATGCACATGATTGTTCTTCATCCAATATGTATGTTCTTTGGGCTTTTAATTTTTTATAATTCTAGTTTTTAACCAACTCATATAGATTTACTTGTTTTATGAAACACATTTTCCCAATTTTACATGATTCTTCCTCAGAGTATGACTCTTACCATTAGACTTATGCTCTTACTTCTTCCTTAATTGGAGAGATCTTCTTCCAGCCTTCATTTATCTTCTTGATATATTGGTTAAATGTTTACCATGGATCCCTTTTTTCTCTCTTCAACGGATATGTAATATGCCTAACAACTTTTCATTTTAGGTGTTCCTTCATTTAGGTTCAAAACCTTATTACTAACAATTTGAAAAGACCCCTTATTTTTCAATATTTTTTTACTTTCTCTCTAGGAGAGTTGTTGTGAGTTCATCATGGTAGGTTTCTTTTACATCAGACATTGAACATCATATTTTTCATCTAGTATAGTGTACCTGTATTCAATATTAATATGTCCTTTTCCATTATAGGCTCTTTCCTTGTAATCCACATTAGTATAGGACCTATATATAGTGTATTTTTCCTACAACTCATTATTCAAGATGAAATTCCCACATATATGACTTGAATGAAATAAAATAAACCATCTTCCACTGAAAAAATTCCTTATATCATCATATCTCAGTTTAGATGTTGATGCATCTATTCTTCTTCCATCGTTGTTCCTTCAGGCTTCTTAAAATACTATCATAATTTTTCCCACTCATACATAATTGTATAATCTAACAAATAAATTGTTATAAGATTATAAAATATTCTTCCATTGCTTTTAGAATTTCAAATTTATAGCCTTTCATACTCTACACATAGACGCTTCTTTAGAGGGGAACTCTAATTTTTCATTTCCCTTAGACGATAGATCTTTTCCTCAAACTACCTAATAATTTAATATTTCCCCTTTAACTAAGATTAAATATTATTTAACATTGAGATAAATTCATTCTCAAATTCACTTATCTCATCTATCTTTTTCTTGAAGGGGATGAATTATTATTTCATCTCCTTCTTCATAACCATCTACTTTTTTATATTTTGAGGGATTTATTAAAGTATATCAATTTGTTCTTTCATCTTGGAGCCCATTTTATGTATCTCATAAAATAGGTCCACCTAAGATATTTTCATTCTCTTATTCTCTATGAAAAAATCTATAATGATTTCATAGTGAACATACTATATGATCTCCCACTGATCTGACTTCTATTTTAAGGATTAGATCACTTCTTGATAATGGGATTAACTCACTTTAAATTGTTGACCAGATTTCATAGCCTCTTCATCATTATCAGAGTTCCCACTACAAATTAGTGGTTCATCTTCAAAACTAAATCCCATAAATATTTTTTTAACAAATAAGGAATATTCAAATAGATCCTTAATGTTATTATTCTCAGTAAATTCATCCCCAAGTTTCTCAATTCATTAATTTCATTCATCAATAGAATCCTTAAAATTTTCAATCCCTTCTTCTCGATCTTCAATATTAATCTTGATGTTAAAAGTTTCCTTATAATTCATATGATTACTAGATTGATCAATTAAACCTTTCTCTACTTGATCAATCTGTACTTCTATTTCTTCCATATATTCTGTTGATTTTTTTATTATACCACTAATTTTATGATTTCTTTCTCTTTCAATATATAATTCATAATGATAACTAACAAGCTCTACTTGAAGGTCAACATAACACTTTATTTTAATATTGTTTTGGGAGAAATTTGAATTTTTCAATTTTTAAGAATGTTCCAAAACATGGTTATATGCATATGAAATCACAGAGTTATAATCATTAACCTTGATTTTAGTACATTCAAACTTATTATTATACTTATTATCCTTTTTATTATTCTTTAATTTTTTTCATATGAATATCCTGACCAACCTTGTTCAATGGATTTTCATGGTTTTCATTTTTTACACATTCTCTTGAGATTGAAATCAAGACATGATTTTCCTCTATAGTGTTTCTATAAATAGATTTCCGATCATCCTAATTTCATAAGCAGTAGTGCAATGATTAGTTTTCATATAAACATCATCATAAATGTTATATTTAGAATATTTTACATTCATGAATTTACCACTTTTTTACTATGATTTCTCATGTAAACATATCTTCAGATATACTCTTGATCCTCTTCACTACAAGAATGTAGAAACATGAGAATTTCATTTCTCCAACCATCAAAATTGGTTCCATCAAAAAAATGGAGGCTTATTCATAGA
Organism: Viscum album; assembly: GCA_963277665.1. NCBI lineage: Eukaryota > Viridiplantae > Streptophyta > Magnoliopsida > Santalales > Viscaceae > Viscum > Viscum album. Next base: position 227,371,494 of record OY728167.1, on the reverse strand, counting down.
ATCCATGTGAAAATTTCAAATGAAATATTCTAGTGTTGTATACTAAATTTGATCCTTTACCCTTTGATATCACTTATTGAAACTAGATACACCCTGAGAGGGGGTGAATCGGGGAGACATATAAAATTAATCTTTTCCTTATAGTCTGGTTAGATTCCTTTTAGTATCGTGTTCTCATGTTTCTGGGAACCATGTTTAACTTTTCACTCAATTATTACTTCATATATAGCACATTATATGATAAAAAAATTAGGAAATTAAAACATCCAAGAGTTATAAGTATTTTTACTTTTTTCACCATAAATGGATTATATAAGTAGTATACACCACTATTTTTTCTGTCAAAGTAAAATCCACCGTGTGCCACTATTTTAGAGAAAATAGAAGATTCAAAAAATTTCACTTTATTCCATGTGAATATGCGTTAAAATATTCTGTGTTTTGAAACTCTTGACCCAATGCACACTACCTCTTCCCCACCTCTACAAACTTCTTTGATGAAGGTACTTCTATGGTTTATAAACATGTATGTCATCTTTAATAGATTAGAAACATAAGGATTTTCCTTTATTATTATGAGCCTTTTCTTACATCATAGTCCTGATATAATTATATTTTAATAAACACTTAAAATGGATGTTCAATATGTACTATTCATGCAACTTCTACTTTCATGATACCCATTATTTTTTGATAATCATTATTTCATGAAACTCTTTCTCTCATGAAACATTACTCTTATAAGTTCAAATGCATGAACCTATCTCAGGGCTATTATATCATGCAAGGTAAACCTTCATGGTGAAAAAAGGATTGTGTAAATAGAGTTTGTGTGGATATCATTCATTCACATAATATCACTTTCTAAACATGGTGTTTTTTGTAACTTGTACACATAACATCATATTTTGGTGATTTCACAACAATTTTCTCTCAATAATATCCCTCAACCAAGTATATCACTCTTCACTTTAATTCCATATTAGGGTTTGTATATTTATAGTAAAATACATTCACTTTGTGTTCATTTGAAAAATTGTCTTCATATAACATAAATTCATTAAATTCTCCCCATCATTCATCATTTTTGAAAATTTTCCTCACCAAACTTCCCTATTTTACAATGGCTTCAATTTTCCAACTTATATCCCTTCATGGAAGTGCGTATTTTTTGAACCATTATATCACCAAAAAACCTTTCACATTCGATTCCCCAATGACAAAATATTCATGGAACTCAAACTTTCATGATCCTTTTTCCTTTGCTAATATTTATTCGTCCTTATACAAGAAATATTCTTTCATGAAACTACCTAACCTTTATGAAATGTTGTCCAAAATCAAACATTCATTAAAACACATTAATTATATCCAAAATAAATATCGATCATAAACATAATGAATTTCATGAATATTTGATCTCCATTAATAATTTTACATCCAAAATTTTAGAAAACATAGGAAATAAGCATAACATTAAGTTCCACTTCTCGGATTTTGAATTCATGCTGTTTACATAACTGCTTGGTTGCACTCTTCCTTGTTTAAAAAAAATCTAGATAAGAACAACTTCATGAGATGAGGGTTATTTTCATGGATTCCATAATACCCAACATTATGTGTAACTTCATCTTGGTGATAATAATTCCATGCTAGAGTCATTTCATTGCATTCTCCCACTTCAATTTTCAAATATCACATTAGTGCCATGAATATTTTCAAATGAACTAGAAATGGTCACACACTATGGATTCAGTGGTAAAATTCACAACCGACTTCACTTAACTCTATCTATATGGAAAATTTTCATATATTCAACCAGCTCCTTTTTCTTTATCAACCGTAACTCCTAATCATAACTTCTGGATGTGCAATTGACATCTTCAAGGAATTTCTCTTCACTTAATTATCCATGAATGGGAAGTATCTACATATATTAAATATCTTATATAATATAGTATCACTCATTACAATTAAAATATTTTTGTTATAATATATTAAACATTCATTGTCAAAAAATCCAACACCAGAAATAGGTTTTGGTTCAAAAATAATGTAGTTATTTTTTGTATTGTTTGTATAGTTTTGTTAATCAATTTTGGATAGAAAAGTTTAGCAAAATTGAATCATTCTTTTTTAAAAAATCCTTTAAAAAATAGTATCACCTTGTACTATTTCATACCATTCCATTCTTCATTTACCCAATAAACCAAATTATTTTATATTTATCACTTCTCCATAAATAAAACCATCATCTTCCATGTTTCATTCACATTTAAGGAATACATCTCTTACTTCATTTTTTACTCCCACTATTTGAGTCACTAAAAATTTATACCACATAGAATAGTTTAGGTTTCCCACTATATATTAAAATAAATGAAGAATGGTCCAATTATATCATCCGAACCAATTTTTTTGGCCTTATAGAACTTCTTAATAGAACATAATGAAAAACATATCCTTCTTGAAAACTTATATTTTTCCAGAAGTATTTGAATATTATAATATATCATAACTTCTGATAACCTCTGAAAACTATCCACCTAAATGAATTTGGATACATATAAACATTTAATACTCCCAAAACTAACTTATATTTCCAAAATTTTATTACATACCACTAGTTCTTGCAATATTAATTTTTTATTCACTCTAAAAAGATTTTTATTACTTTTGTAAATTACTATACTATTTGATATAAGTAAATCACTACATACAAGATATGGGAAACCAAAATAAAAACATGGTCAAGAACTAATATAGGATTCCAATACACAAGCCAGTGACACACACATCAACAATAAGAATAAGGTTAGAATAACAATCATCATCCAGCCTCATGAAAGAATGACCAACTAATGGATGAACCTATCTATAGGTGGGTGACATGTAAATTGGTCCTATTTTCAATGAATAAAGAAAGAAAACACCATCACCCATTTAGAAACAATTAATTAAAGGGTAGAGTATGTTGGAGGACCTAACTCAGGATATCTATATTAAATTTGATAGTAACAATAAGGAAAGGCGGATTAGATGTTGTTTCAATGAAACGCCCAAATGAAAATAGCACAAGAACTGAGGAGAAAATCCAATGATACATAAAATATAAAAGATATACCCAGGTTGATAGGAAATAATTCACACCTTTAGGGTGATGGGATGTAAAAAATCTACCAAAAAGATAGAGAAGTAAACATTCTGATTACTAGTACCAATATAAATGGTTAGGAGTGATAGATATTTCCACCATAATGATCATAACCACTCCACTTTATACCATTAGGAATTCAACAGAAACACCTCAATGATGTCCAAAAATGATAAGGAAAGGATGTTAATAGTCCATACATGATGATTAAGGGTCATATGTATTCTAAATCATGATTGAATGCACCATATTTAGCTATATGAACCACACTTATTGAGGATTAATTCTTGTTCAAAGAACAAATAGATCCATATATATCCTTGTATGTTTACAAAAGATATATATGTAATTGGAAAGGAAGTGCCTAATGTTTTTATTTTAGTATCCCCACAATTTAAATTGATCTTTCTCTAAAACCTTTTTAAGAGAATACTTGAGTTAACATGAAAAATATATTTTTTCTAAAAAAAACAATGTTTATGACATTGAATACTGACTAAACACTCTTTATAAAACATATTAAGGGATAGCATCATACACAGTAGTCTAGGTAACTTTATTACTACTCCATCAGACACATATAGGGCGATTGGAAGAGATATTCACCCACTATCCATATATACAAAATAAACATCAATAAATATGGGGAGAAAAGAAATGGATTTAGAACAGTCTCTCAATATATAATAATGTCACAGCCTTCAATGAAGAAAAAATCCGCCAACTTATGAAATAATGAATTCTTATTAAGATAACTTAAAATAGATTCCAATGCATAAATACGAGTAAGATATGAATAATTGAACAATTAATGACATTTCTACTTCTAATGGCCTCACATTGATCTATGTTTGAAATATAAATTCTATATTATTCATAAAAATATCCTCAAAAAACATATGTTAGACTTTAACTTCTATATTTTCCCCTTCATTGACATCAACATAGACCTTAAAAATGCTTCTAAAGAATTTTATGTTTGAGAAATCTAATAAATATTTAATCCTGAATTCCTCAAGATAATGTTATCCCATGGGTATGTATTGACTCTTATTGATTAAATAAATCATGGTATCTATTGAATTTATAAAAAACTCATATTTAAACCCCAATTTTAGTCATTTTTTCACGCATTCAACTATATCATTTATTTATAGTGTTTTGAGTACAATTTTCTCAAATTAGATTCCCTTATAATAGCATAATTTATTGAATTATTTATTATTATTATCAGCACTATTATATGACCTTAATAATTTAATTCTTAAACTATAGTCATTTTTTACCATCACTCAAAATGTTATGAAATTTTTGAATACTTATACATTGTTCTTCAAAAAACATATACACGTATTTTATATGTCATAAAAAATAAAGGTAAAATAGTACCATCAACAACTATAAGAATATAATTTATTTTTTCCCATATATTAGTATGTAAAACATATGGTTTTGAGACATGCAGGTGTATCCTTTTGTAGAAGATGAATAAAAATTATTTTCCATGAATACACTCATCACATGATTCCTACTCCATGAGAATAATATTTATTATTCTATTATCCACTAAAACTCTCCTTATATTCTCACACATTTAACTAAGTGGTAATTATATAACTAAGAATCTCTAATAATATCGGAACCCATTATCTAGTTTGTTATGTCAATGAGATGCAATGTTATATCTTTTACACCTATATCCACCACTTTGGAACTCTATATAATTTTCCTCATGAAATATGAATTTTTTTACATAACATTGCTTTATCCATCTAACCTATTAAAATAAGATTATTCTTGAATCCTAATATATTTCTATCCCCTTGTAACTTTAGTAATCACTCATTATTTGTAGGAATTTCAACATTTTATTTCACTATAATCTGGATAACATTATTATAGAAAAGATTAACATTAAAAATCCTTTTAAACACATAATATTCCATGAATCCTCTATTTTATATGGAGTAAAATCATATTTTATATTCAATCATCAATGAATCAAATATAATATAGATACTCAACAATAAAAAACTAATATCATTATTAACAATTGTGTATGTGTATCATACCTTAAAAATAACCATATTTTCTTTCTAATCCTTCTTTAGACTTCCTTTATTCCCACTCATCCAGTAGATAATAACCTATCCTTTCAAGTTACCCTGGATCCCTTCCGTCGAATCATTACTGTCCTTATACTTCTTCACTAAGATAGTCATTTTTACCCTTTTCCTTGTATGTTTTTTAGGAATAATTCAAAACATCCATCCATAAAATATGTTCATTATATATAAAATTTCGAATATCTTAAAATAATAAGTTATTCATATTGGTATAGATGATCACAAAGTTAATTTCCATATCGCAAGACTCTTATAATGATGATAATAGGATAAACACCCACCCTCAGCTCCCAAATTTCATATTCAGGGACTCTAATATATTATGATCACATTGAATACCTTCACATGATCAACCACAATATTTTATTTAGTCGTATTTAAACTAAAGAGTCTTTGTATTAGAAATTACTTATTCATTATTTTAATCCTCCTAAATATTTTGGAAAGTGTAGACATCATTTTTTGAGTTGATTTTATATCCGCATTATAGAAATAAATATCTTTTATTAAGGTCATCCAAATATCTCTAAGTCCCTTTTTTTAAAGTTTATATCTTTCAATTTTCCTTTTCTTCTCTAGTTTTACACTAGATAATGTTATATTTGGATATCAATGATATAAATTTAAACCTATCTTCATCTTATAGAAACCCAAATGTATCCCATTAAACATTTTAATCATTGAAATTTCTTCTTACAACATAATTTCCTATTAACAGGACATTAGAGAACACATAAACCCACTTACTATTAAATTATTCTACTCAAAGATTAGTAATAGAGAATCGATAAAAATTGTTATACTATATATATGGATCTATATTCTGAACATTAAATATAAAACAAAGACCAGATATCCAAATTCACTTGATAATAGAGTATCAAAGTGAGAAGCCTCTCACTATGCTATGTATTTTCTAAATATGATCTTTGGAATGTAGTAGAATAATAGTCGAATAAATAATGATAATATATATTCAACCTTGTAGATAATAAGTAATTTAACATGTCTTGGGATATGCCTTATACCCATAAGGAAACACTAAAATCCAATAATAGGGAGGTGATAGAAACTCTTGAGTTATAAGTGGTCACAATAATCACTATTCCAACAAAATAGTTACAATATTCAACATTGAAATGATGAAATACAGGCTAAACATGATATATTTATGAGAAAACATCATCTCAACTATATAATAACTTCTAATCATATAGATTAAATATTTATAGAGTAATTATTTATTATCGATCATTTTTATTCAAATTTCACTAATTTTGTTTATATTATAGCATATAGAACTCCACTACTTATCTGAATTAATTCATTGATTGTAACCTCAACCACCACCAAAACTCACCTTACTAATAATTACTGTAACATCTCATTTTTTAGACTAGGATGAAAATTCAATGAGAATTCTAGCTTTTCATTTGGTGGGAAATCCAAATACTAAACTGAACATTGGAATATACTTAGAGGGTTAGAACACTTAAAGTGTTGTTTTTAAGTTGTTTTTATGGATTAAATGGTCTCTTGGGTGTTTGGATGAGTTTTTGAATCATCAATATACAAAAAATTGTTTTGATAGAAACAGATATGGGCACAAGGGTTGTGTATGGTTAGTTCTAACCATTAAACCCAAACTATACATCATGTTTTTTATAAAGACACAGTTTTTTAACTTTGTGTCACCCTAGGGGAAACCAAGTGAAATGGTGATGATTTGCTATATAGGTGATATTCTTGGGTTGTTTATGTCGTTTCAAACAGTGAACCTAGCCTATATGGTTAATGCCACTTAAATACTTGTTGAACAAGGATAGGAAAACGGTTTTGAAAATAGTGTGGCCATACTATATGCCATATTAAAATGGGTGATTTTTCAATTTTTCCCTACAACCTTTATGGTTTCCTCCACCTTTTTTTCTCCCATCCACCAACAACACCTCCTCGTGGTTGTGGAGAGATCACCCTCTCCCTCATCTAGGATTGGAGAAATATCCAACATTTAGACTCAGAATCAAGCATTTTCAGCCACATTGGATCACCCTAAATCATCATATTATTCTTATTCCGTTATTTCTTCATTTATCCTGTCGTATCATATGTATTTTATATGAAAGATCATATACCTTATTTACAAAACATTTGCCTAATCCTTTGATTTCTCTCATTTTGGATCGTATCAAATATTCATATTGGATGAGTGAAGCATATTTGTTGTAAGTTAGGTGGTCTGTATAATATACACATAAATTTGAGCCTTTTATAAAATGTGTCATTGTTCCACAAGCTAGACATCATGTAATTTTCCCTTAAAATTTAAAATTATTTAAATTAAATTCATTGAGAGCAACCGTGATGTTTTTTAGACCCTTTACATGGTTGAAGGTTAATGACCTCTACATGAACCACCTATTAAAGTGGGTTCGGTTACATTCTATTCATATTTTCATTGAATAATGATTAAACCACCCATTTAGAGTTTTTGTTATATTTTTTTGGAACATTTATAATATTTTTAATGAACTAAAATGGTTTCAATAAACCTCTTAGTACCTGATCTACTTACAATATTCATGAAATTTGTGAATATTTTGAATCATAAAAATTGTATTAAATTGGAATGTGTTTAATGAAATGTGTATTCAAGTATTTCATTATGGAATGGGAGTTTCTCATGGACTTAAGGATATTTATATATGAAATGGTTGAGTTGCATAGTTCATTTGATTATTATTTAGATTGTTTTATTTTTCCCTCACTTATATTATGACATGAATTCCTTCTCAGGGACTGTGATTAAATTATTGAATTTGAAAATCCTATGCTTTTATATTAATCTTTGAGAGAACCTTGGAATCCAAAGTAAGAGTACCTTTGATGGTATCATAGGTCATATTGGATTATATTGTTCCTTAAGAGATATCAAGTTCCTATTTATATAATTTCTTGGTTAAGGGGTCATAGGGAAAATGGGATTACCCTATACTTGATTATTATTAAGGGATCATGGTTGGGATGTTGGAAATGAAGTTTCACATTCACTTGGTCAAGGATTATGGACATGGAGTTTCACATCCCTTGGACTGTTGAACATGATGTTTTATTCCCCCTATCGATATGGATATTGGACATGATATCACCCATAATTGATTGGGATTGACAAACATGATGCCTTATATCACCTTTTTTGATACTTGGGTTTTTTATCCTTACTAAAAATCTAATCCACTTATTATATAATTTTTCATTTTTGGTTCATGTTAATGGTATCTCACACTATTCTAATAAGATCCATTGGAAGATGTCTGATATACATTATGAGACTCTTATAATAATGCATAAATACCTTATTTACACCTCAAGTATTATCTAGTACTATATATATATATATTACTTTGTGTGTGTGTTTCAATGAATATATTTTACATATATACATACACACTTATATCTGTGTACATATATACAAGGAGAAGTGTATTCAAGGACATTATAGCTTAGGCCGAAGCTGGTATGGTTGTTCTAGAGTCCTTTAATGAACCTAAGACTATCATGATTAATTTTATTTATATAATTCCTCATTATTACACCTATACACAACATTCTTTTATAATCAGGTAATAGATATTAATACACATTATCAGTGGTTGAATATTATGTTTTACTCACACCATTTTTTGTTCCATTATTTGGTACCCAAATAGACCTCTTGGATTCAAGATATGTCCTTTGATTTTTTTCTTATTATTACCCATTATGGACTTGGACATTAAATTGATCTAGGGGTTGATCGTGTACTCAAGTGACCTACTATTTTTGGGTCATCTAATTATTTTTTCCTCATCAGTATAGACCTATATTATGCATTACTTATTATATATTGATCACCTTCCATTTTTGGGCATAACATATTAATGGTAGATTATTTATACATTTATTAATAGCTATAGGGGATTAAACATTTATGGTTATAATTAAATTGGTTCCAATAACAATTTATAAAGTGTATATAGTTAAACCATATAATCAACCCATTATTTATGAACTTTTAATATTATGTGACTGAATATCAAAACCTATTTACAATTACATGAATATCAATTATAACAAATAAAGACAAGTAACCTTATAAGTTGGGAAATGGTAATGTAGCTGACTGAACCGTGATATATGTTGAATTAGGATTATTATATAAAATGGTTTCTTTTATGAATTATTTAACCTTTAATACTTGGGAATGATGACATGTATGAATAAATATCTAAATACCTAACTGGAACCATGTAGGTCATTTTGGGAATGTTTATTATTAGATAAACCCTATGAGGGTGTAATTAATGTTGAATAAAATGAAGGGACCCTCATAGGTAACCATATTTATTATATTCCACTGTACATAACCCCATGGGAGTTTGCTTGCGATATATATGATGGTTATTTAAGGTGTTATAAGCCACTTATATGTAGTTACGTGTAATTTTATGTTGGAATATTGCTAAACTAATTCCCTTCAATTGATAGAGGACCTGTTATCTTCTATTGAGATTTATTATTATGAGGCTTCCATTAATTAAAATTGTAATTATAACCTAAAGGGTTTTTTATCTATATCTTAGAAAATTAAATTTTCATTAACTAAGCCTATACATTAGAAAATATAGATAAATACTGTGGATAAATAATTTTTAAAAGGTTGTTTGATATAGCTTACAAGTGTGCCTTATGGCATTGGCTATATAAAGTACCAAAAACATTTTCATTTATTACTTCTTTGTGATGTTCCTTAAGCCGAGCCTTTCAAATGTTTATAAATAAAATATGAATCAATTTAATGGATTAAATTAAACATTAAATTGTTGTTGTTATCTTTAACCCTTAAGTTAGAGTTAGATTTAATTTTACCATGGCTGGGAATGTGAATGTTTCCCATATGTCTCATTTGAAATTTTACTTTTACATTAATCTTATAGGATATTTCAATAAGCCTGTAGACCTTTACATCATGAACTAGTTATATATTCTATGCATTATTTATTTGTAAGAAATGGGTAGCATCTCATCAATGATTATAATCAATAGATGTTATCTTGAGTTTTTATATATGAGTTTCCATTCAAGATCTGATTGTCACGAATACACTTTTAGTAATGAAGCAACACACCTAGTTATGTGGGTATTCATTTGGTGAGATAATCTATTTTAGGTATGATAGAATTGTGTACTGATCTAGTTTAGTAGGTTACACATTCCTTGGGCATGGTCAGTCTCTTTGGTGGTTGTGTTACCTTTATCATTTATAATGGAGTACAAATAGAAATTCATCTACCAATTGATGGTCATATGAATAACATTAATATGGGTTGATCCTTTTGTATGTTCCAATCAATTGAATAAGTGATGCACTAAACCGCATGCAGTTTGAGTGACAAGGTCATGAAATATTTTAAACTGTTGTGTTGTGGATTGATTTGGAAGAGTCATGAGTATGTGAGGGATACATTCACGGGTCATCAACATAGTAGAGTAAAATAATCATTATATAATTGAGTTATCCCACTATTGGTTTATGACATTGGATAAAAAAGTGGATTATATAACATGATTGATCGGTGTTTGTTTTGTCTTTAAATTCTGATCTGGAATGATTTTAATTTGTTGGTTTCCCACTTCTCTTTGTCTGGGGATTTGAATAAGAGTTTAAGCTTCATATGTAACTTTTTTTTGGAGCTGGAAGGAGTTTGTAATGTGTAATGAGTACCTATTCTCAGAAAAAATTAATACCACAATCCTAAGGTGGGGAGTGTCTCATCGAACATGTTTACGAATTTCATTAGAAGTAGTGGGAACACAACCATAAATGAAATTTTTTAAATGGAAAAAATGGATTGTAGATGCTGATGAATTTGAAATTTAAATATTTCAAGTCTCCTTCATATAGATGAGTTTAAAAATTATGTATGAGTTTAAACCAATTTTTGATATTAGATTTAGGCTCGAGAGGAATAAGTGATCTGATAGTTTGATAGGTCGGTAGTACGTCTATCCTTGCAAGGAAACATGATGGAGAGGTGGTTTTTTGTGTACCCAATAGTTGAAGAAAACAGATATTTGGGATGAGACTTCAGTGGTTGTTTAATACAATCACTGATACATTTTTATTTAAGCTGGAGTGATCAAGCCTTGAAATACTACGCCAGCTGTTATGATAGGTGTTTCGAAATCAGTTAGTCTAGAGTTGATCGAGTAACGAATTGATAATTATATCTCAATGAAGGGATGAAGTCATCATATGTAAATCATGATCTATAGAAAATAAACATTGTGGGAGTGACCCTTAAAACATTATTGATAGAGGTATGAACATCGTTCTAAGGTATTGTGAGGTAGTTGACCTATAGTTGGACTGGGTCACACATCATCGAGAGGCGTGGTTTTAGGAATTATTTCATAGAAAGTAAAACTTGTTTTAATGAAAAATGGATCAGGAGAGATATAAATTATTTTCAGTGAAATCCTTGATAAAACCATAGTGCAGTCCTAGTTTAATTATTGTCATGTTCCCTAACTTGACATCAACTAGAGTATGATTGGACATTGTCGGCTTTACACCGAACTAATCAATTTTCTTTCTGGTTTAATGGGTGGACCCTCTTTTGAGAAGATTCCATCTTGACATCAGTATTTGGATGTTCATTTTTGGAAACCATGTGTTTCATTTGATAAAGGGAACTATTTTTGACTATATTTTTTCGTGAATTCTCGGTACAAGTTTGTACATGAACTTTGATGAGAGGTATTGAAATGATCTCAATGTGCCATAGTTAAGGGAATTTTAATCTAGTTTTATAATGAATCATATCCTGAGGCTAATCTTCTCAAAGATAGATGGATATAAGTGGATTGAATTCCATTTTCATGGATAATTTATTATTTCTTTTGAGAAATCACATTGGATGCATCATTGGATGATATGAGTGCAGTGTATGATTTGGTTGGGGATTTTCAAGGAAATGGCAGCTTGACCCGTTAAAGTGTGGTTGATTGGGATTTGAATATTTTGATCTAATCAAGGAATATAATTAGATTCATCATATAATGATAGGTATATTCAATTTTTAATTATTCCATAAGTGTTTTGAGGATACTAGGGATATGTTTGAATATGAAATTCTGATGGTGGGAGTACTGTCGCTCGAAAATGGATGTGGGGAGCTAAGGCTATGAAAGGGAGTTATATAGGACAGATGATAAATGTGATTATGATTTGATATTTTCTTGGGTTATATTGGTTTGGGTATGTAATTTTTTGATGTTTCGGTTCTGTATACGAAAAGTTGCTTCAATTTTAGTGGCTTAAGTACCGTATGTTTAATTTAGCGCCTGTAGGTGTGTTGTGCATTGGAAATGAACCCTAGCTGTTTGAGTAGGAATTCATGACCCATGTTGGTCATGTGATGTTTTAGATGTTTACAAAGACTAGTTATGTATGATATGTCTTATGGTGGGGATATTTTAATGTCCCATTTTTTGGATTGGGTTGAAAATTGCAATAAAATAGGTGATTTTTGTTTGGTGGGTGATTCAAATCTTTAACTAAGAATAAGAATGTAATTATACGATTTGTAAGACATATTTTTTTAAGTATGGTTTATTTCCCAAGAGGTGAATTAGTTTTCCATATGAATTTCAAGAGCATCGGCCTCTAGAAACAAAATTTTGGGAGAAATTTATTGGGGTGCATGGTTGGAGAACAATTAATAGTAATCGCGCGGTCCAATCTATACATCCAGTTTTGTGTAGGTAAAATGTTTGTTTAACAACATGACACCCTAAGAGAAACTATATAAAATTGTTTTGACATGTTGCAGAGGTGATATATATGTAATTTGTATAGTTTTTAGAACTTTTGACTCAACCCACGTGGTTAATGTCACTTAAAAAGTAGTGGCATGCAACTAGGTGCATAGTTTGGAAAACCATACAGACAAACCATATACCCCTTTAAAATATGTGATTTTATGATTTTTCCTATGCCTCAATTTATTTTTATGACTTTTTCCCCCATCCATGCACAAAAAATCTTCCCAACAATAGAGATCTCTCCCTCACCCTCACATAGGTTTGGAGCTATCTCGCTCATTCAGACTCAGAATCAAGTATCATAAATAATGTTAGATCTGTCTTAGATAATCTATGATTCCAATTCATTCTTTTCTCAATTTCTCTTTCTGTATCATATTTCATTTACATATTAGATTATATTAATTATTTTCATTGTGTTTTTCTGATCCTATGATTTCTTTCATTCTGACTTGAATCCAAGCCCATGATTGGATGAATGAAGAAAATTTGATATATGGTAGGTGATCTCTATATATTTGGAATAGGTCAGGAGATGATATCTTTAATATCATAAATCTTCACAGGGATGAGAAGTTCCAAGGTGGAGAGTTTTTATTGTTTTGTGTTTCATAAAATGGTGATAACCTTAAATGTTTTGTGTTTTATTCCATAAAACAGCACTTATTTTTAGGCATATGAGGTTTGTCGTGGTCCTGGGGTTGTTTGGGGTTTTTTTGAAGCACACAAACACCAAAAAATAGGAATATAGGTTGTGCCTCACAGTTTGTTGGAAATCATGTAACCCAGGATGCATGCTCGTGTAGCTACTACAGAACCTGGGCTATGAGCAACTGCACGATCTGTACACGATTAGTAAAAAAGTGTTGTAGACAGTGCGATATTCCCCAGAGGAGAAGAACCTTCCACATGGTTGGTGCACAATTTGGCTAACTGTGCATCCAAACCATGTGGCACTTGCTGTGTGGTTAAAATATCAGTTTCATTTGTAATTAAATGTTTTATACCACGTATTTCGCACCCTTCTCTCCTACTCAGGTTCCACCCCTCCTATTGGCACATGAATCCCCTCTCCCTCAATTACAATGGATTTTTTCTATCTTCATCAAATATCCTCTGATATATTCATCATCAGAAGTAACATAACCCCCTCAGTAAGCTCTCTAATCTAAACCCTTCAATTTAATGGTTTCTCCCCTTCTTAATCCACTATCTACATCTGACATACCGTTTTCCCTATATTGGGCTTTTCCTTAAATCTCTTGTTTTCTCCTATTCTGGGTTGAATTAAGCCTGGTTGCAGGATGTATGTAGTACCACGACTATGATGTTGGGTGTCTACTACTTTTCTTATCTTTTTCATCAGTTTATTGAATTGTTCCATTATACTGCTAGCCAAAACCTTCCATCGATGCCTCTATCTTGAATTTTAATTTGAATGGGATTGTTTTCCATAACCGTAGTGATCAGTGCTTACAAAAAACCCAACCACATGTGTTTCTTTTTCCTTTGTACACCCCTTAGGGTGTTCCAACTTAAATAGACTAAATATCCTTATTTAATAGGTTGAGATTCACATGGTTTAATGCCTTTAATTTATAAAAGGATTTTATATGGATGTTGAACCATTATACCAACCTTTTAGGGAAATTCACATTATTGAATAATTAATTGGCCCTTGTGTAATGCCATATTCCATTGTAATGATTAATGTTTCACTTGAATAACACTTTCCTTTTGTACTATTGTTTATGAAAGTGAATGAAACCCTTATTCATTATGTATCATGCTATTTCAAGTTGATTAAATGTGATACCTCATGTTATATTTCTTTTAATGCCTTATTGTTATGTCGTGAGCCTTATATTTATGCATTTATAATGCTTATTGTTAATGCCAATTTGTTTGGCCAAAATGGAAGACCATGATTTCCAAGATTTCCATTTGGGATTTTGGAATATAATGGATGACATGCATATGAAGTCATGTTGATGTTATATTCCTTACTTGTATCTATTTGATTAGTTATGCTTCTTTATGCTTATTCGATTGTTGCATAGATTGAACTATACGAATGTCTATGAATATTATTATCATGTGCTCACTAATTGCATGTGATGACATTCATTTGTTTAAATACTATGACTTATGGATCTATCCGCATGTTTAGTGAACTATATCTTGTTGAGGTCTTGTATTGAATTCCTTTCGCTAGCATAGTAACACAGTATTTATGACCGGCCCTTTGATGGTATGAGGTTTTTATTTATTAGAATGATATATTATAAATGATTTTTCTTTTTTATATGGATTACTCTATGTAGGATGGGAGAGAACATGGGTTCCGTATTAAGGAATCATGAACGTACGTTTCATGCTTGGGGAATTAATACTTGATGCACCAGGAGCGATGATTTGGTTTTTAGGTGAGGTATTCCTGGGTGTTTTTTGTTACTCATGGTGATATCAGTTCCCCAAGGGAGAAAACAAGGATTGGACCATTCAGAAAGATTGTTATACCTTGCCTCGGGTGATACCCGACCGCCGTGTGAGATAGTTGCTACGGACTCAGAGTCACCATCTTCAAGTGATACAATGGATGACGTATGGGTATCCTTGGATGAGCTCGATGGTATTGCGTTGGTGGATGTTCTCTCTATGACCCTATGTGATCTCTATCTAAGGGCTCAAGAGTCCACCTTTGTTTTGTTTAATTGATTGATTGTTTAGTCATGTGGGAGGCATCATTTTTAAACTATTTGAGTTTTCTTATTCACATTTATTGATTCTTCCTTGCTCATGAGAACAATTTAATTATGATATGTGAATTGGATCCCAATCCAAAGAACAATATTGGGCTTATTCCATTCATGGTTTGATTGGTTTACTTTCAGGTATTGTATACATATTGTGATTCCACATGTATCTTTTTCAGACATCTGACGTAGGCCAAAGTAGGTTGTATGAGATGAGTGTTCACTTGGAAACCGAAAAATGTTATTATTTTTTATTTATTTACTACACTATTTTTTTCATATATAGAACACTATTATCTATCTATTTAATGTACTAAAAAGTTATAAACATTGTGGGTGCCTCCCTATTAGGATTTATATCTCATACCCTACTCAGATGTCGTTTGGTACCCGAGTAGACATTATGATCGCAGGTATGGATAAAGGGAAGTGTACCACCTCTGATCCTTGATTTCATTTCTACTTAGGGTGGAGTTGGGGGAAGAGGACCGAGCATATGCTTGAGATGATGTGTTGTTGTTTTTGGTCATTTGGTAATTTTTGATAGCATAATGTATATCGTGTACCTTTTTTCCCCGTACTCTAATTTTTTATAGGTGCATGACATGCCTTATTTATTATTTTATCTCTTATTGATAATCTGCTTCCACCTACTATCTATTTATATTTTTCTTGTTTTTTGTTTTCTTACACTGCTGTTTGCTTGGGATTGTGCTTCTGTTATTTATTATAATATTTATCATTATGCTATACCTAAACATATGAGGAAATATTATCCCCATGGACACACCTAATGACCTTTATTCTAGTCGGAAACCACTGGCATTCGGGGAGATTCACTTTAGGTCATGTGACCGACCAAGATCGGTGCACGGTTGGCACTCGGGTTTGGGATGATAAAATTTACTTACTTCAACACAGGTTCACCCTATTTTTCATGTTTACCAATTAAAAAAGACTATTTTGGAATAATAATTCCATCCATACCTACCACTGAGAATGGATATATACACTTCTCATTATTCATAACCGCTGGTTATTCTTTCCCACCACAGTAACTTGAAGGATGGATTGGCTCGCCAATGGGTTTTAATTTAGCGGAATGAAATCTCTTTGGATGACAAAACATTGGAAGATGAATTTACTCTATACAATTAATTTCACAATTTATGTTTTGTGGTTAGGATTGGATTACAAGGTGAAACAATTGTGAGAGATTGGGAGGACCCCCCCCACCCGGTAGGTATATTCTCGAAGGAAGAAAAAATATAGAGGGTGGGAGGGCATTGGAGGGTCATGTGGGGAGCCACAATACACGTCAAACCCAATTTACAGATAATAAAATGGGGGAACATGACCATGTTAGGAGGAAAATAGCTATAAGTTTATAAAGTTATGGATCTTGATCCTGGATGGGAGGGAAAAGGGGCCTCCCAATGAGTCCTGGTATTTTTCCTCTAATTTCTTCATTACACATAGTTTTTAATCCTAGGTACTCTTATAGTTTTCTATGAAATTAATTTCGGTTATTGTTTGATCAGTGTGGGTACTCTAACAAAAATTCTATGAAGACCAATTTAATTTTCATTTTGATAATTTTTATAGAACAACAATGAAATTTCACCATGTCCAAACTGTTTAAGGATGCTTGAAAATTTCTGTAATGATGAGTTTCATTCCTACATAATGATACTGGTAAGTCTTCCTATATTGTGTTGGTGGACATGAAAAACATAAGGATGAATATTATAATTTTCATAAGGATAAATTTTGGTGTCATAAACATTGAATGATATAATATAAGGATCACTTTCCATCTCTATAAGCATGATTTTCAAAAATTTCATATGGATAAAATGTTGACAAAGATTGACTAAATATTGGAGTTTGGAACTTATACATTAGAGTAAAATGGAACCCAAGTTATGCGAATGAATTTCAATATCAAGTAATCTCAATCATCTATCGGGTGCACATTGAACAATGTCAACCTCAAATATGATTCATCAATAATAACAAATAAAAGCCGAGATCCCAAAACAGATGATGAACAGATATGTGGGCACAACCAAATTGGTTATGAATAACAAAAACCAAGGATTAAAAACCAGTTGAAGTAAAATTAAAAGAACTCTAACTGAGTAATAATTCATCATTAATTTCACCTAACTCATCCACGGTGGTTAAAGATCAAATATGGAAACTGAGGAAGAGATTTATTTTTGGAAATTTAGAATTTTCCTATATCTGATTCTGAGTACAGTTGAAGATACTAATAAATACCAATAGAAGGAGAATAAAGTTGTGAATCTGGGTTCTCTATTTGATTATTTATGATCTTGATAATTAGAGGCAACTTGAGAAGAGTCTCTGATACTTGTGGGTGGACAAAAATTGAAGAACAATACAACTAATATAGTTCACTAAAATCTAGATAAATCAAGGAATCCCAATACGAATCAATGGATGAAATGAATCAAAGATCAAGATTTTGGCTCACTGATTTTCTATTTTCGGGTTCAAGAAGATTATGAATCCTAAACTCTTAAGTTAAAATTTTGATGATTTACAAATTCAAGGTTTTCAAATGACTATCTCAGTTAGGATTCAAAAATTTTGAGCTACTTTTTGAAGACCAGTGATGATTGATTAGAATATGAAACTTCTAAAGGCATTTGATGAAGAATGAACATGAATAGAATGTTTTTGAGTGATTCTATATAATAACATAATAATATTTAAATAACTATTATTTCGAGGCTATGGTTCCAATTTATAATGATTTATTATCCACAAGATCTTGATAGTGACGATGATATTGAAATGTTAAAGGTAAGTGGATCCTTGTAAGTTGAGGGTCATCAAAGATGATGGCTAAGACTGATCTAGAATAGAATAAAAAATATCAAAAGTTGAATATTTTCAAAATTAGTTTGACAATTTAATTCGTTAAAATTAAAATAATCACTCAAAATCAAATTAAAGATATCTATAAATTCCCTCATTAACATGTAGTTTAAATAATGATGAAAAAATGAATAGTGAATATTTATTGGAGTACTATAAAATAATGGAAGATACAATCAATGATGTTAAAGATAAATATAAAATTTAAAATAAGTATCATGATCTATCTCTGAATTTTAAATCTATCTGTGCTGTAGAAAAGGATAAAAATGCCTGGTTATTAAATGAAAACAATGAACTCAAAATGTCCAATGAGAAAATAAATATAGATTTATAAATATATTCAAATTTAATAGAAAACATTACTATAATGCTTGAGATAAACCCATACCCATGTATACCACTGGGATTGGTTACTAGCCCAAACAAAGAAGGGTTTATAAGAAGAAATTTGTTCATAGTTTATGTTTTTATAAAACTATAAATAATTCTTATTTTCATTAACCAAATAACATTTTCATTCATAAAATTCTAAAAAAATTTATAGTAAATTGGTTAAGCAACAATGTATTGCTACTGATTTTATGACTAATATTTATGGACGTAAGAAAACATGGCTACCAAAATCATTTTTGGTTTAATATTGCAGTAGGAAAAAATGCTTAAAGAGTGATAGTAGAAAATTATGGTATTGGTATTGTGGATGTTCTAGCCACATGAATGAGGACTACATGAACATTAAGAATCTTATTAAATTAGATGGTAAACATTCCACATTTGTTGAAAATGACAAAGGAAAGATAATTTGACTCAGTAGTGCTATGTTAATTTCTAATGTTTTAATTATAGATGGGATAAAATAAATCTTTATTAGAATCTCATCATGGTGTCATGATGTTCATCATGTTAAATTAGAAAAAATGATTGGAAAATTTATGATTTAATGAATTCTTTAGTTATTATTTCCCTACGTAATGATAATGTCTACATTGTTAATTTAAATTTGTTATTTTATAAAAATATTTCTTGTTTAAGAACCATTCATAAAGAGTTTTGGATATGTAATAGGAGACTGGGCCACTGCAACCTTCCCTCTCCTTTAAAGCTAACTAAGAAATTATATGTTAAATATCCTCCTAAACTAGAATTCACAATAGGCAAATTATGTTACCCATTTCAAAAAGGGAAGAAACAATAGATCTATTTCAAACCAAAGAAATAAGTTTCCACTTCTCTACCACTAGAGTTGATTCACATGGAATTTTTTAGACCCTCAAGGTTTTATATATTAAATTTAAAACACTATGCTTAAGTTATAAGAGATTAATTTTTTAGATATATCTTGGAATTCTTTCTAACTCATAAAAGTGATGCTTTGCCCTATTTTTTCAAAGATGGAAAATGTAGGAAAACCTTAGTGAAATTTATATAAAGACCCTTTGAAGTGATCACATTAGTGAGATAGAAAATAAAGAAATTGAATCTCTATGAAAATGATATGACTATAATATTCATGACCCATCCTAGAGGGGCTCGTGTCATGACTATCCCAAGCCCGCCTCTAATTGGTCAGGGGATGGAAACTAGAACCGAGTAGGCATATCCCGAAATGGGAGGAATTTTCCTAAGTACCTACACACACACACACAAATCTACAAACCCAAAAATGATAAAATGTAAAACACTAATTAAACAAGCTTGCATACCACTAAGATACCAACAATAGAGTACGAGAGTTGAAAACATGAAATTAATCAGAGCTAGAATAAAATACCACCCAAAGTTAGTCTAGAAAAGTGATTTAACATGTTCCTAAACTCATCCACAGAAAATATTACTAGAAGGGGATGGTACTGGATTGCTTTCTGAATCCTTATGAGCACACCACGACTTTTTGGGATCACTAAGAACCACCTGGTCTTGGTCCACCTAGGAATTCGTCAAAGAATCGATCATTATCACAAGTCACAACATGTGTAGGAATAAACCATGCATAGGTGAGTAAAAAAATACTCAGTAGGACACCTAAAATCACAAAGAATACCATTAAGAAATAAATGAAGTATACCACAAAGATATACACGAAGTAAACCATAAATAAATACATGAAGTATACCAAAAATATATACAAGAAGTATACCACAGAGAAATATAAGATGTATAAGACAATGAAATACACTATGTACAGTCATCTCTCACAAGTATGAGTCTATAGTACGCAAAACAGGATTATTAGAGATAACCTACAAAACACCCAGTATCAATAAGACACGTATTCCAAATGAGACACTTAGTCCCGATAAGACACATAGTCTCAGTAAGACACATACTCTCGGTAAGACACATAATCTAGGTATGTTACGTAGTCTAAATGTCATGTGTTCATGAGATCATAGTTGCTCACAGGATTTTGTTTGTAGCGCACTGGTTTCAAGAGAACCCACTCCTGAAGACATTACATAGTATGTACAATTCCAAAAAAAAACTCACATAGAGTGTCTCAAAAGGACTATCTCATCACAAGGGTCCCAACACCACAAACCAATTGTCAAATGGACACACAGTTTGAATGTTATGGGTTTTTTTTGTAAAAAGGTCTAGCCCAATATCCGAACAGACCTGCCAAACCAGATCTAACCTACAGGATGACCCGGTTAGACCGACTCGACCCAGTCTAACCGACACGTCCCAACCCGGTCTGCACCGAACCATCCCAACCTGTTGGCCTTGCTAGACTATAACACCCCATGATTTCACGATACATTATCTTCAATAGCTTGTGTTTCACATAACACCAACTTCGCTTGCGTAACACAAAATATTGAGATTATGTTAAACAACACATTAGTGTTGAATTTATTGAAATGATATATTTATAACATATCCTTTAAATATAATAATATAATTAGTAGTAAATAATTTTTAAATTTTATTCATAATGTTCTCAGATAAATAAAACAAATTTTTAATGAAATGTATATGTTTTGGTAAAAATAGTTATCTGTTTAGAAATACTATTTTCTTAAAGGAACTACTTTTTATTTCATTTTTTGAAAAATAAAAAAATTAATTTTAGACACTCTTATAAATTGAAGATGGTAAAATAGACTTAATTTTTGAATTTTTAATATCAAAATTTTCATAGGGTGAGTTTTTGATATTTTTTGGAAAACATTAAATTTTTGATGTATAGTGAAAAACACTGCATTATTAATTGACTTTTTCATATAAATAATTATTATACTTTAAATTTATTTTAAATTAAAAATTGATATATAATACATATATTAGTCCAATTTATTTCATTGGAATAATTTTCATAATAGAATTATATATATATATATAATTTTGTTGAACATTTGAAAGTCTCTTCTACCCACTATCTAGAAAAATTTGAAAATTAGCATTAAACATTATTTTAATGCTTTTGTAAATTGGATATTTAAAATACAACATACATGGGTTTAATAATGGTGATAAATTTTGTCTAATATGACCAATTTTTTTGATTAATTGTAATTTTGAATATTATTTACCACTGTTAAAGGTAAATACGATAATTAAAGGTAAAAATAATATTATAATAATATAAAATTACCCTAACACTTGTCCTAACCTTATTGGATGAGTCATGAATGACCATGAAAACCCTTTTGACATAATGTTTTCATTTTTAATCCTATTGGGTGTGATACAAACATTCATAATATTTAATTTCATGTAAAGGTAAAAATATCAAAAACCCGAATCCTATTACAATTTTTTTTAATATGGTGTTTTATAAGTGATATATTAGATTATAAATATTCGTCTAGAAATAAAATATACTTCCTGCATCATGAATATTTATTATTAATTTTTAGGAACTAAATAATTATATTTAATTATGACATAATTATGATGCAATAATAGAGTTATTAATAAAACAATCAAATAAATGATATTATAAATATTTAAATAAATATTACATGAAATATTTGATTCCATTCACTAATTTTATTGATGATTATGACATTTTAGGATTAATTTAATGTATTTTTTGAAGGAATCAAGTTGTTATGGCTTTAACAAACATCAAGTATTAAATAGTGTCAAAATTGACATAAATGAGATTTAAAAATTAATACTATTTTATTAAATTATATAAAATTCATAAAAATTTAGGGTTCTATAAAATAACTTGGATTTTGTAAAAACAAATTGAACAATTATCCACTTTATATTCTCAGGGAATTTTATAGTAACTATACTAACCATGTGGTGTAAGAATACAAGAAGTCATGGTCAGAGTTAATCTATTTAACCTGGGGTTAAATCTAAAAGATAAGGCTAACTTTTGACACAAACATGTCTAAAAGCTACAGGTTGAGGGAATTTAGACATATACTCATCTTTTCCTCTAAATAAATTAATTTTGAGCCATTTTAAACTTAAAATCATTTTAAAATAAACTAATATTTCAATATTTTCTTAAAGATACCCTCAGCTCTCTAATAAAAAGGAACTTCTCGTTCTCTTTAATTCACACCCCCAAAACCATTTAGATCAGCCAAACCCTTCCCATTTCATTTCAAAACTTCCATAAATTCATCCTATTGGAAAAATTTCAGTGATAAAGCCAATGTAAATATTCCTTTTTCAAATCAAAAGGAGATACCTGAAAAAAGAGGTAATCTTTTTATCAAACTCTTTCAATGTTATTTCTTCTTCTAATTAAATTTCCTTATTTTTTACCATAATAAAATAATAACCATTAAATATACTATATTATGAGATGTTTTTATTGTTATTTAAAAATCATATTCCTCCTTTTATCTATCTTATGAAAAATAATATTAACATTTGTCTGTACGTATGACTTACCGTCTCAACTCTGTAGTTAAACTATTTTTCATTTATACATTATTTAGAAGAGTATAATGATGAATATAAATGACATAAATAATAAATATAACATGATATGTTTTATTTACAATTAATATTCGATCCAATTCTATACTATTTAACAATTAAGGAAATGATACTAATGCCCATGCATACATATGACTTATCGTCTCCACGATGCGATGAGATTCATATTCCACATTAAGTATCCAAGAATGATTATAAAAACATATATTAAGAATAAGTATGAAATATATTACCTAATAATTCTATTATATATATATATATTTCATTCACTTAGTTCCATTCAATATGATAAGAAAATGGAAACATCGTTTATGCATACGTAGGACCTACCGTCTCCATGAATGGTGCATTCCATTTCATATACATATCTATTATATGTTTTTATATTCTTAAAATATATTATATATAAATAATGTCATACATTAATTGGGTAAGTAAATCATGATCTAAAGAATATGATCAAGAATAAAAAGTTATGATGTGATAAAGAAAGCAATTATTACTCAAAATGTTGCTTTAACAAGGAATTGTTAATAAACGAGTAATATAAAGTCATAAAACAATCATATATGATATCATAAATATTATTATTATTCTATTACAAGTTAATAATATGTTCAGAATCATTATAAATGATTTCTAGACACATATGGAGAGTATCAGACTTGTAAGGGTTAATTTCATATTCTCATTATTATCCGAGATTTTTTATGCGTAAGTATTTACTATGACAAATTTATCATTCATGTTCATGTTTATTAAAAATGTTTTTAAAAGGAATATTTTATGTTTTTTATATAATGGACTCATTAACTAAAAGAAAATTTTAAATTTTTTAACTATTTATTCTTCAAAACCATTCACATTAATGTCAATGTTTTCAAAATGGATTTAAGGATTTATTTATATGGACATGAATGTTTTAAAATGTTAATTCATTTAAAAAGTTTCAAATTGGATTTAAACACATTGATTAAAAAATATCCTTTAAATATTTTATTTTATAAATTTTTCAACTTTTAATGCTTTCCAAGTAAAAAAATGGACATTTCTCTCAAAGTGATTTAATGATTTTATTTGATTATTTTTTTCTAGGTCAACATCCTTTGTTGTATTTTCTAATTAGTTGATATTGATTTTTTATGATAAAAAATTCCATATTTTATTGAATGTTTTATGGTATGTTTTACTATGTATGTGATATTTTAATACCATTTATGGTTTATATTTAAAGCAATACCATTTCATATGACAGTTTTTATACAAATATTTATGTTATGTTTCACACTTTTCATATGAGGAATGTATTGGACTTAATATATGAAGGTTGGGGATTACTATATCCCTTTGATGAATCGGTACGTATTGTGAGACAAACTGGTGTCTTTAAATGAGGCCTGGATAGTATATTTGTGTACGGCCTTGGTACGTGTCCTTGACGTTGGGGTTATGATGTCTAGAACTACGAATTCCCTAATTATGATATTAGTTATGGATATTACATGTGATTATTCGACTAGTAGAATATACATTTGAATGTTTAAATGGAATTATTTTATTTATTAATTCAATATTATTATTAAGGTAATGTTTAGGAGGATTTTTTATTTTATATCATTCTTTAAATGTTTATTCTTATTTATGAAATCATCTGTTGTATTGTTTATCCTTACTGAGCATCTGAGTTCACCCCTTTCTTATGATTTATTTTCTTAGAATGCCACAAAGTGTATTATGATTAATATGTAGGATTATCCTTATATAATAATGGTGTTCTAAAAAGATTTTCTATATGTTATTTTATACTTCGAATTGTAATATAAATTTCACATATGTAATATAATTTCCAAGACTACTAAATTGGTTGGTCCTTCAGGATTTTATTCCTTGTAATCATTCCAATGTATTAAAATAATGCACCGGATATGGGTAACTGATGTTGGGAATTATATTTGGTATCAAATGATGTTTATCAAGAACCTTGTAAATAGATTTAGAAAATATGAAATAGGTATCATAAAACTAATATAGAAATTGAGGATATATATAGAGGAACATCCTAAATTTTTTTGTAATGTAATGATTATTGGGGTATTCCTAGAAAATAAATACATTTCTGGATTCTAAAAGTGGATGTTGTTTTGGAACATATGTATCTAGGAATAATAACTCTGACAAGGTATTTCGAGATTGACTCGGTGTAACCCGGTACATGACCATGGTCCTTACTGCGCACCTGGTTGGACACTCTTAGGGGATATTCTTAGGACAATTCACATTTTCATTACAAGCCTTTATGAAGGATTTATGATTAAATATGTCCACAAAGAAAACATTTTTTATGATTATGTATTAGATAAGCATAAAATTTTCAATTTATGTTAAGTATTTTACTAGTTTTGAATTATGAATTATGATTCATATCCTAATCTTGTGTATACCATTGTTTAGAAATGGAGCCTAGTGGAAGGAATTTAATCTATCATAATGCATGAAAATACATGTTGGGATTTCCCCTATAAATGATAATGATTTTGGAGTTGGATCTACAATTGGAACTGAACAACTTACAACCATTTTGGGACTACTAATACAGGTTATGAACACTAACCTTACAGATATGGAATGGACTGATCCACAATGTGGAGGAACAATGTTAAACTGTTTATTAAGACAATGAACTACAACTTTCAATAAGAATAAAAATACATTTATATCTAAACAATGGATAAGTTCTTTAGTAAATATATTTCTTGATTTGGGAAGTGATAAATTGGAGGAGGTCATCATAAAATATTATAGTCTCTATGGAGATGCAGATTAATAGTTGTCACTGATCCAAAACACAAAAGAGGAGGATGAAATTGCACATTAGGAATGTATGGATTTTAAGGAAATATTCTTAGAAAAGTATTTCCCTCATGAATAGAGAGAATATATGGAGAGATAATTATTGAATCTGAGACAAACGAAAGACAAAAATGTTGAAATTTATGAAGATAAATTTACATGGTTACTAAGGAACACAATAGACTATATACATAACCAATGGATCAAGATTGATCAATTCAATGATGGTTTAATTCCATTTTCCCAAAAGGAATTGGTATCTCAAAAATTCTCATCATATGAAGATATATTCTCATGTGGTATCAAGAAAGAGAAATTATATTCGTATGAATTTAAGGGAAAGTAAGAGAAGAAGAGGATGGTGGAGTTGGAGATAGATAATAGGGAAAATGGAAATCAGGATTATACCATATACGATTTTTGTGGGAAGAAACACCCTGGTACTTTTCTGGAAAGAATAAAAGTTTGTTACACATGTGGAGATAATGGTCATCATGCAATTTGATTGTAAGGGAAATAAATAATTTGTAAATTTTCAATTCTATAATTATAAATAGATGGGTCATTATGATAATAAATGTCCAAAGCATCAAGAAAAAATAGTTCATATGAAGGAAATGAATCAAGGACAAGCATATTCTATTACTAAAGTGGATGTGGAATAATTAATGTATTTGTGTTTTTAGATTCAATAGCTATATTATATTATTATTTTATCAATAATATACTGGTTATAAGAATTATGTAGAATATAAGTATCGTACTCTAGTAATATTTCATTACGAACTTGAGATTCAATGGAACCCTATAAAGTGACACGGTTACAAGATAGTCTTGTTGGAAAATATATGCATGAGGGAAATATAAGCCTTAGTATGTTTCTGATACAGATATAATGATGTTTTAATAAAGATATTATTGATTTGGATAATGAATATTGGATAATATTGTTTGGGGTTTAAGTATGATATATTGGATTTTATGTGCTAATATTTTTGGTTTTAGTAAAAATTTAAAAGATGAATGAAATACTTATGGACCATATGATTAGTTTAAATTTCATAATTCGTAAAGAACCATCAGGAATTTCTATGTCTACGTGAATGTAATGAATTGAAAATAAATCTAAGAACATCTAAAGGATAACATTGATATATTGAGTAAAATTAAGTATGTTTTCTTGAGTTCTTATCTAGAAAGTAAAATAATCCCCCAACTCTTGGAAAATGTTTCTAAAAAATGTGTTATCCTAAAACCTTATGTTTTTTTGAACCGACGATATTTTAAATAATCATAGATTTATGACTTTGAGGCCCTCACGTTTCCATTTATTGTTCACTTGTTTGTGATTGATGACCTCAACAACTCCCTATAAATATAAAAATTTTTCTTCCATGAACTTATCTCCACTTTCCACTAATGTTCACATATTCAAAATCCTATTTTTGTGGTGAATTTTTCATTTCAATTTCCCTTATATTAAGAGTATATTGTACTAACCGTAATTCAGATGTGGGTTTTGAAGAATTTTATTTTCTATTATCAATATTTTATTTTCGAAGTTCAATTTCGAATTCCGAGAACTCAATTTATTGAATGAGGGGAGAATATAACACCCCAAGATTACACAGAATGTTATCTTCAATAGAATGTGCTGCACGCAACACTGACTTGGCTTTCATAACACACAATATTGAACTTCATCGAAACAACAATTTAGTTTTGTATTTATTTAAATGATATATTTATAAATTATCCATTAAATATAGTAATATAAATAGTAATAAATAATTTTTAAATGTTATTCATAATGTTTTTACATAAATAAAACATATTTACAATGAAATGTCTTTGTTTCTGTAAAATAGTTATATGTATAGAAATACTAATTTCTTAAAGGAACTACTTTTTATTCCCATTTGTGAACAATAATAAAATTAATTTTAGACACTCTTAGAAATTGTAATTGGTTAAATAGACTTAATTTTTGAATTTTTAATATCAAAATTATCTTAGGGTGAATTTTTGGTATTTTTCTGAAAAATCTCAATTTTTGATGAATAGTGAAAAACATTGTATTAATAACCGACATTTTAATTTAAAGAATTATTTTTATATAAATTTATTTTAAATTAAAAAAATATATCAAATACATTTATTAGTCCAATAGAGGTCATTAGAATCATTTTAATAATATAATTATATATATAATTTTATTGTTCTTTTGAACGTCTCTTTTACCCTCTTTTTAGGAACATTTGAAAATTAGCATTAAACGTAATTTTAATACTTCTATGAATTGGATTTAAAAAATTAGATATACATGGTCGAAATAAAGGTGAATAGTTTGATCTAATATCATCAAAAAAAATTTGGTGAATAATAACTTTTGAATATTATTTACCACAGTTAAAGGTAAATATGGTAATTGAAGTTAAAAATAATATTATAATAATATTAAATTACCTAACAATTGTCATAACCATATTGGATGAGTCATGGATAACTAATACAACACTTAGGATGTAAATTTTTTCCATTGGAAGCCACATGGGTGTGATTAAGACATTTATAATATTTAATTTTATGTAAAGGTAAAAATATCATAAACATGAATCTTATTACTAATTGAATTTTGATATAGGTTTGTATAAGTGATATCTTAGACTATCAATAGTAATTAGTAAACTGACAATATTTCATACATCATGGTTATTTATTTTTAATTTTTAGTATTTAAATAATTAAATTTAATTATGAATCAATTATGATGCAATAAATGAGTTATTAATTAAATAATCAAATAAATGATAATAAAAATTTTAAAAATAATAATATTTTGAATATTTGATTCCATACAAGAATTTTATGTATGACTATGACATTTTAGTACTGTAACCCCCCGACCTTAGAATCCCAAAGTTGGTGCATTATTACATATCTTTGGCATGAACACAAAAGATCATGTCTGGAAAGACCGATTAGTTTAGTAGCCTTGGAAACACTAGATACATTCATAAGGTTTACATTACATCATAAAATGAAAAAATATAATAACTTTGTTTCCATAGACAACAATGAGATCCCATACTATCCCTATAGGTCAGTCATAATATACTCCTTCTCATCCTGGAAAAAACTAAAACATAAAAAGGGGTGAGCTCAGATGCTCAGTAAGGATAAAAATATAGCGGAAAATTTTATAAATAAGCATAAACATTTAAGGCAATGTATAAAACTAAAATAAAACCCTTTTCAACATAAACTTCATCATAATATAGAAAATATAAATCAAAATATTACCATTTACTTACTCACATGGATATTCTACTAGTCGAATAATCACATGCAATATCAATAGCCACTTTCATAATAATAGAATGCATAATTCTAGACTTTAATAACCACATAGTCAAGCCCTTGTGCCAAGACTACAAATAAGATTTTGTCAAGGCCTTGTTACAACATGCTAGTTTGTCTATTTAGACCTACTGATGCATCAAGGATCTATAACGAGCTCCACCCATCACTTACAAAGTCCAATGCATTCCTCATAAGAAAAGGTTTAAACATAGGATAAACATTCATATTAAACCTAGCATAGGAAATGTCAATACATTACCCATAAACCATGAATGTTGTAAAAATAACACATCCACAATCAAACATATCACAAAACCATCAATAACATATGGAAGTATTGAATCATAATAAATCAACTTCATGTATGCTTAAATCCATCAAAGGATGTTGACATAGATGAAATCAAAACAATTTGAGAGAAAAATCTCTATATATTATAAAATCATTAAAAAGACACATAATTTTAGAAGAAAACTTTTATTTCAAAAATATTATTGTAATATTTTAAGGGAAGCTTCTACAATGTTATAACTGTGGAAAAAAGCCGCACCCGTCGTATAAGTTAAAAAACATTCTTACCTTAAGTTTGTCGAAAAGGTCATAAAGTAAATAGTTTGGAAAATGATAGAAAGATTCCTTTCAAAACATATATGGTCAAATAAGGGTATTAATGACTTTAACCCATTTTCTAGTAAATAGTAATAATGTTTTGAAATACATTTTTAAGAAACATGGATGTGGATGACAAAGAGGTCCCAGTAGATAATTACATATAAAAAACCCAGATAATGATGAGATTGTGAAATAAAACCTTACCTTGTACTTTTCTTGGGTTGAGGTTACGTTAATCCCCTTTATAATAGTTAAATAATTATTATTAATTTAAACAAGAATCATATACAAAAATATGATATCATATATGATCTTCTAATTTTGCTTTCTTAATAATATTTTAGTATTATCATCGTTTTAGGTGTTAACTGATTTGTTTTCCTGTATGTGCATTGTTACATAAGTAATGTTTGTTATGGATTGGATGTATCATATTCATATTCAGAATGAAATTAATTCTTTAAAAAGTTTTTTTTATTCGTATAATTAAAATTAGTCTTGAATGGATACAATGGGGAATGAATCTCATCGCGTTCGTGGAGATGTTAATCCGTACGTACGCACGAGCGACAATATCACTGTATTGATATTAAAATAATATATAAATGGATGGTATATCATATATACAAAATCATTATCATGTTATATTTATTATTTACATCAATTACAAATCATTATTATAATTATCCAAATAATAATGTATTAAATAACAATTACAGCATGAAGTGGAGACGGTAATCCATACGTACGCCGTATGGTGACATGTCGTTCAAAGGATGGATAGAATAATGAATATGGTTGTACCATATTTATAATAACATCACAGTTTGTAGAAGATACTGGAGTTATTATTTTATAATGAAATATATCTGGTGGATTCCACCTATCCATGACTGGATGAAGGTGAATGTGGATGGAGCGACCTCTAGTGCACTGGGTCAGGCTTGTTGTGGTGGAGTATTTAGGACTCCCCGGGGCGTTGTGAAAGGTTTCTACTTTTATTAAATCTGGAATGGGCATAAGATTGATGCAGAACAATGGGATATTATAAAGGCAATCAAGTACATGGTTCGTTATGGATGGCGTATGTTATGGCTAGAGTCAGATTCCTCTATTGCAGTGTAGATTTTGAAGGGCCGGTCCAGGAATGTCCCATGGAGGATTCTTTATGTCTGGATAAAATGTCTAAAGATTGCTAAGGGGATTTTCCGTGAGGTCTCTCATGTATACAAAGAGGCAAACCAGGTTGCTTATTCTCTCTCAAAAAGAGTGATTATGAAGGTCAGTTCTAGCTGGTTCTTTGTGTTGCCAAGCTATTGCAGTGGTCTGGTGCATGATGACCGTGTTGTGATTGTTTATACAAGGTTTTGTATGGCTCCCCTTCTTTGAGTTGTATTGTACAGTTTAATTTCTTTTTATATACTTTTTTTGGGAGCAGGCTCCACCTGTCTCTCAAACCATTTTTCTATTTTATAATGGAAACAACAAATAAATAGGAAGTGGATGAAGAAAGGAAATTCAAAAAGGTGATGAAATATTTACCTCTTCTTCGGGTTCTTCCTTCTGATTTGATTCAAATGGCTCCTTAGGTTGGATTTATGACTAAATTAAGGAGTCTAGGATAAAGGGAGGACTTTTGATAGGGTATTTGGTCAGAAGTTGGCCTAGAAAAAAAGTCTTTGATGGTGTGAATTTGAGGGTAGGAGAAGTGCCCTTTTTATAAGAGGGGTGAGGTGAACCTTAGAAAAAACTTAAAATATTATTTTATAATAAATTCATATTCGGTTTATAATGGTTCCAAAGTGACTTATTTTGAGTATAGGGTGGGGATGAGTCAAAGCACTTTAAACCAATATATTTTCGATATCTTTAGGTTAACATATTAACCTTATCTTTTAGAGATAACTCTTAGTTAAACAGTTTGACATTTACCATGTCTCTTTGTATTTTTATATTATATGGTTAATAAAATTTCTATATAATTCCAAGAAAACCCCATGTGGTTAAGAAATTATACAACTATCATTATATAAGTATTTTGACTTATCCTTATATTTTTATGAATAGAATATCAATTAATAATATAATATTTGTTTTATAAACTCTTTTATGTCAATTTTGACACTATTTGGTATTTTGTTTTTTCTAAATTCATAAAAGAATTATCACTTCGAAAAAAAATTAATCTATCCAACCATAACATGTAATATTAAGCTAAAAAATTAGTGGAATTCATAAAATTCTCAAATTAAATTTATTTGGATATTTATAGTATCAATTATTTTAATATTTCATTAATTAGGTAATTATTGCATCATCATTATGTCATAAATAAATTAAATTTTTTAATGTCCAAATGATATAAATAAAATACCATTATGTAGGAAATCTTTTTATCTTTCTAGTTAATATTTTTTGTCTAATTTATATTGTGTGTAACCCTATATTAAAAATGGTTTAGTTATTAAACATTGAATTTAACTCTTTTAACTGTTCTTTAAAAAATAATAATAAATGTCCTAATCTAATCCAAGTGGACCAAAGAGGGTCATATTTTATTAATAAGGTTGTTTTTGGTCGAATTATACTTATCCAATGGAATAAGGACATCTTTTAGGGTAATAATAAAATCATTTTTACCCTTAATTACCCTATTTACTTTTAACCGTAGTAAATAAAAGTAAAAAGATACTATTATGAAAAAAATATTTTCATCTCATTGAACCACATTTTACTTACTGATATCAACTATGTCTTTGGGATTTTAGAAATTCAATTGACAGAAGCGGTAAAATTATGTTTTATGTAAATTTTCAAATGCTCCTAGGAGGTGGGTAAAAGATGGTAAAAAGTTCAATAAAATTTTTATATATTTAATATTAATATAAAATAACTCCAATAAATTACATTGAACATATATAGGTATTATGTATCTGGTTTGACCTAAAATAATTTTAAATAAAATAAATAATTTTTTAAATTAAAAGTTGCTTTTAAGCTATAACTATGTGTTTTTAACTATTCACCAAGAATTGATAGTTTTCAAAAAAATGCCCAAAGTTCACCCTAAGCTAATATAAATATTCTGAATCCAAAAATGAAGTCCATTTTGAATGATAAAATTTATAAAATTTCAAAATTGTGTATTACTATTCATAACGGCTAGTTTGATTGTATGTGGTGTGTTAGAACTCGAAGTTGCGTATAACACACGCTATTGTATTATTCAAAAAGAATCATACCATGGAATCTTAGAGTTTTACATTCTCCCATCCTTCAAATAATTTGCTCCTCCAAATTTCTAGCATATTAATTTATAAAAAGACTCGGGTGGTTCTTCATCATAAGTTCCTCAGGTTTCCACACTGCCTCTTCCATCTTATGGTTTCTCCATAGAACTTTTACCAGACGAGTACTCCAGTTTCTCAACACCTATTCTCTTGTATCAAGAACCTTGACATGCTCTTCTCAATAAGACAGATCGGGTTCCAATTCTAATTCCTCATAGGTGAGTCCATGCATTGGTTCAGGCATGTATTTTCTCAATAGTGATACATGGAACAAATCGTGAACTTTGGAGAGACATGGCGACATCACCAAATAGTAATATACATCCCCAATTCGTTCTCGATTTTCAAAAGGTCTTATGTACTCAGGATTCAATTTTCCGTTTTTACCGAAATATATTACACCCTTCCATGGATATACCTTCAAGAAAACATGATCTCCTACCTGTAATTCCAAATCCTTCCTTTGGTTATCAGAATATCACTTCTGCCTACTTTGAGATTCTTTGATGTGGTTTTAGATTACCATCACCTTTTCCATCATTTCCTCCACAATTTATGGTCCTACGAGTTTTCTTTCTCCAAAATCTTCCTAATTGGCTGGTGTGTGTCAACTCCTTCCATATAACGCTTCATATGGAACAATCTGAATACTTGAATGGAAACAATTGTTATATGAAAATTCTACCAGAGGTAAATATTTACCCTATATACCTTGAAAGTCAAGTGAGCATGATCTCAACATGTCTTATAAGGTATGAATAGTATGTTATTGTTGTCCACCGGTTTGGGGGTGGTAGGCAGTGCACAAACAAAGTTCAGTATCCAGGGATTTCTAAATACATTTCCAGAATCTTGATGTAAAATGGGGATCATGATCAGAAACAATCAATAATGGTACTCCATGAAGTCTTAAAACTTAATTAATATATAGTCTTGATAAACGTTCAAGTGGAAAATCATCCCTTATAGCAAGAAAATGTGCTGACTTGGTAAGACGATCAGCAATGACCCATATTATATCGTTCCTTATAGGTGTATTTGGTAGCCCCATGACAAAGTCCATCGTGATATCATCCCATTTCCACTCACGTATGGGAAGAGGTTGCATGACTCCTCCAGGTTGTTGCCTTCCAGCTTTCACTTGTTGAGAAACCATACATCTTGACATAAAATCAGCAATCTCTCTCTTCATGTTGTCCCACCAAAAATTTTCCTTCAAATCACTATACATTTTGGTGTTCCTAGGGTGTATATAGAAATTGGAGCTATGAGAATCATCCAAAAATTATCTTTTTAGATCAAGTATATCGGGACCACAACGTCTCTTCCCAAATTTCAAAATTCCATCTTCATATACGAAGTAACTCAATCTCCCATCATTTACAGCTTTATTCTTCTTTTGAAAATCCCCATCATAAACGAGAGAACTTTTTATCCTTTATCATGAAGATGGTTTGGAAAGCATTGGAAAAATCATTACTGTTTCACCTTCCATGGATATTACAAAATATATATTTACTAGATCCATTAAAATAGGATCCCTTTAAACTCTCATCTTGTTCAAAACTCCATGATCATTTCTGATCAAAGCATCTTCCACCTTGTTTTCCTTTCCCGGGTGGTAGTGTATGGTGCAATCATAATCCTAGAGTAGTTCAATCCATCAACTTTTCCTCATGTTGAGTTCTTTCTATGAGAGAATATACTTCAAACTCTTGTGATTGGTATATATCTCACATTTTTCACCATAGCGAAAATGTCTCCATATCTTCAAAGAAAAGATTACAACTGCTAACTCAAGATCATGAGTAGGATAGTTTAGATCATGAATTTTTAACTGTCATGATGCATAGGCAATAACCCTATCATTCTGCATAAGGACACAACAAAGTCCTTTGTTTGATGCATCACTATAAATAACAAAACCATCATTCCCTGATGGTAGAGTCATGAAAGAAGCATTGACTAATACTCTCTTTAATTCTTCAAAAAATTCTTCACATTCTATTTTCCAAACAAAATTCACCCCTTTATGTGTGAGCTTGGTTAATGGGTTATCCAATTGGGAAAAATTCTGGATGAGACATCGATAATAACCTGCTAAACCAATAAAACTTGGTACCTCAGTTATACTCATCGGTGATGGCCATTCTTGGATTGCTCTTGTCTTAGAACGATCAACAAAGATTCCATCCCTAGAGACAATATGGCCAAGAAAAAAATCTCCTGAATCCATAATTCACACTTGCTAAACATCGCATATAATTCATGTCTTCTAAGAGTCTTTAGAATAATGCGCAAGTGATTTTCATGATCTTCGTATCTTTTTGAGTATACCAATATATCATCAATAAATACCACTAAAAATTCATCATGATATTCCTTGAAATATCCATTAATTATATACATGAAGACAGAGGGTGCATTTTTCAATCCAAAAGACATTACTGTAAACTTTTAATGCTCGTACCTAGTTCGAAATGTTGTTTTTGGAATGTCTTCCTTCTTCACACACAACTGATGATATCCAGATCTAAGGATAATCTTTGAAAATTATTTAGATCCCTGATGTTGGTATAATAAATCATCCAAGTGAGATAGGGGATAATTGTTCTTTATTGTTATAGCATTGATCACCTTGTAGTCAATGCACAACCTCAAAGATCCATCTTTTTTCATAACAAAAAGAACAGGGGCTCCCCATGGGGAAACACTAGGGAAAATAAATCCCTTATTACTCAATTCCTCTAGTTGTTTATTCAGTTCCACTAATTCCACAGTGTCTATTCAATAATGGGTCTTCGATATGGGCCTTGATCCAGGAATTAAATCAATTGAAAACTCAATTTATCATTTTGGAGGATGTCTAGGTAAATCTTCTGGAAATACATCAACATATTCTTTCACAAAAGGTAAATCCTCTTTTTTAACATTCCACCCACAGTTATTTCATTCTCTTCATCCACAATAATTTAATTTAGTTGAGCTATTAGGGGTGGATCTAGATAAGAAATAGGTGGTGATGATTCTGTGCTAAAGATAAGGTGTTCTTTATCATCGTCATAAAAAATAGTAGCCTCCTTCATCTTACAATAAATTTTTACATCATGGTTCGAAATCCAATACATTCCAAGGATTATATCAAAATCAATCATGTGTCTGACGATAAGATCAGCAGATACAGAACATTTATATGACCTAATGGGGACTGATTCACAATTCATTGTTTCAAAAATACTTCCCTAAGGAGTTTTGACTGACAACTCCCTTGTTAAATAAAATTGGAAATATCTAATTTTATTATCAAATTGGGAAAATATGAAAAATTTAGATGATCCAGAATCCAATAAAACATTGGCTAAACTTGAGGAAACCATTAAATTTCTTGCCACTACGTCTTTCAGAGCATCAACCACAGTAGTAGTGAAAAAATAATCTTGGACATGATCCCTTTGCCTATTCTAAGGAATGTTCCCCAGAGGCTTTGGACATTCACTTTCATAATTCACCCTTTCTCTAAAATTGTAGAATTCAACATCGACATCCTCTATCTTCCCCTTGCAATCACGATCATGGTGGAATTTTTCACCACACTGGTAATCGACACCCATTTCTTTCACACAGGTACTAAGGTGTTTCTTACCACATTTCCTGCAGGATGGATATTCAACTTTTCCGTTCGTTGCCTAATTTCCATTTCCAGAGTGATCAAAAGATCTCTTTTTCTCTTTCCTTGATTTAATGTCGTAAGACATAGAGAATTATTTTTCTATCTTGATAGCACATGAGAAAATATCTTCGTACGACGAGAAGGATTGTGAGACTATTTATCGATGAAAAATGGTTTTAACCCATAAAATAAATGATCAATCTTAATTCTTAGGTTACGTATATAATCTGCATCATGCCTCTCTCTCCTTGTAATGTTAGCTTCATACTTTGTGACCTTATAATCCTCTGCTTGCCTCAGACTCAGAAATTTCCTTTCCATATGTTCTCGATGGTCATGAGGAAAGTATTTTTCTAAGAAAATTTATTTAAACTCACTCCATTATATATTTTATACTTCATCATTTTCCTTTGTGTTTTGAATCAATGTCCACCATTGATCAGCATCTCTAGTGAGGTGGTAAACTTCCATGAAAACTTTTTCCATTTCACTACTCCCCAAGGCGTGGAATATTTTATCTAAGGAATTTATCCATTTCTCAGCTACTAGTGGATTTGTAACCCCATTTAATTTTGGTGGTTATTGCCTCATGAAGCGATGTAACATTGATCCTCCACGTTGCGGATCAGGGTTCTCCAAACGAGTAAGGTTATTAATCATAACATGAGGGAGTTGTCCCAGTATAGTGATTAGATGATCAACACTAATTGCAACACCAGATCCACTATAATTATATTGAGTAGGAGGGAAATACCTACATGGAGTGCGTGCTTTGATACGGTTTCCATTCATTCCACTGGGTGGAATTTCTAAAAAATGGCATAAACTAGATTGTTTTATGAATTAGAATAAATAATTTAAAACTTGTAAAACACTTAACATAAATTGAACAGTTTATGAATATAATCAATAATCATAAAAAATGTTTTCATTGAGGAAGTATATACTAATAAACCCTTCATAAGGGTTTGTAAAAAAATGATAATTATCCTAAGCATATCTCCCGGGAGTGTCGTAACCAACAGTGCATCAAGGCCCATTGTCGTGCCCCAGATCCCATTCAAGTCTAGCTCAAAGTGTTTTTTTATGGTTTTACCCCTAGGTACATCTGTTCCAGAGCCACCTCTACATGATCGTATCCAGATAGGGATGCATTTCTTGGAAAAATCAAAAAATCTCTACAATACCAAAATTATAGGAAGTTCTTCTATACTAATCCTCAAAGCCAATCTTAGGGTTATGTGCTCTAATCAGATTTTATCTAAATATAGTTTCCAAGGATTGTACTAAACTTCCTATGATACCAACTATAATGCCCCGACCCCATAATCCCAGAGACGGTGCATTATTACGAACCATTGGCACGATCACAAACGATCAAGTCTCGAAAAACCGATTACTTTAGTAGCCTTAGAAACCCAAGACACATTCATAATGATTACATTACATCATAAAATGGAAAACTACAATAACATTGTTTCCATAGACAGCACTGAGATCCCATAGACTATCCATACAGATCATCCATAATATAATTCTTCGCATCCTAGTAAAAATAAAACATTGAAAGGGGTCAGCTTAGATGCTCAGAAAGGATAACAATATAGTGGAAACATTCATAAATAAGCATAAACATTTAAGGCAATTTATAGAACTAAAACAGATGCCTTTTCAACATAAACTACATCATAATATGTAAAATATAAGTCAAAATAATTTCATTTACTTACTCACATAGATATTCTACTAGTCGAATAATCACATGCAATATCAATAGTCACATTCATATTAATGGAATGCATAATGCCAGACTTTCATAACCCCATAGTCAAGGCCTTGTGCCAAGACTAAAAATAAGATTTTTTCAAGGCCCTGTGCAAAGACACTAGTTTGTCTCATGGACCTACTGATCCATCTAGGATCTATAGCGGGATCCACCCATCACTTACTAAGTACAATGTATTCCTCATATGAAAAGGTATAAACATAACATAGTCATTCATATTAAAAATAGCATATGAAATGTCAATACATTATCCATAAACCCTTAATGGTGTAAAAATAACACATCCACAGTAAAACATATCAGAAAACCTTCAATAAATTATGGATGTTTTGTATCATAATAAATAAACATCAAATAATCTTAAATCCATCAAAGGATGTTGACATAGATGAAATCAAAACTATTTGAGGGAAACATCTCTTAATATTTCCAAATCATTTAAAAGTCACATAATTTTAGAAGAAATCATTTATTTTGAAATTCTTCTTATAATCTTGTAAGGGAAGCTTCGATGATGTTATAAGACGATAAATAGCCACACCCCCATATAAGATAAAAAACATTCTTACCTTATGTTTTTCGAAAATGTCATAATGTACATTGTTTAGAAAACGATGGAAAGTTTCCTTTTAAAACATATAAGGTCAAATAAGGGTATAAATGACTTTAACCCATGGTCTAGTAAATAGTAAAAATGTTTTGAAATACATTTTTCTGAATCATGGGTGTGGATGATAAAGAGGTCCCAGTAGATAATTACATATAAACAACCTCGGATAATGAAGAGATTGTGAAATAAACCCTTAACTTGTACTATTCCATGGTAGAGATGACATTAAACTCCTGTATAGTAGTTAAATAATTGTTATTAAATTATACAAGAATCATATAACAAAATATGTATCATATATGATCTTCTAATATTTCTTTCTTAATAATATTTTAATATTATCATCCTTTCGGGTGTTAACTGATTCATTTTCCATTATATACTTTGTTAGATAAGTAATGTTTTCTATGGATAGGATGAATCTTATTCATATTTAGAATGATATTAAGTATTTAATCAGTTTTTATAATCATCTAATGAAAATTAGTCTTGAATGGATACGATGAGGAATGGATCTCATCTCATTCATGGAGGCGGTAATCCGTACGTACGCACGAGCGACAATATCATTATTTTGATATTAAAATAATATATAAATGGATGGTATATCATATATAAAGAATAATTATCATGTAATATTTATTATTTAAATAAATTACACATCACTATTATACCTATCCAAATAATAATGTATTGAATAATAATTACACCACGACGTGGAGATGGTAAGTCGTACGTACGCACGTTTGGTGAAATGTCATTCAAAGGATCGATATAATAAAGAATATGGTTGTAACATATTTATGATAAAATCAAATTTTATAGAAGATACTGGAGTTATTATTTTAGAATTGAAACAATAAAGAAATAGGAAGTGGAAGAAGAATGGAACTTGAAAAAGGTGATGAAATATTTACCTCTTCTTTGGGTTCGTCCTTTTGATTTGTTCAAAATGGCCCTTTAGGATGGCTTTATGACTTAATTAAGGACTCTAGGATGATGGGAGGATAGTTCAGAGGGTATTTGGGTAGGGGTTGGCCAATCCAAAAGGCTTTGAAGGTGTAAATTTGAGGGTAGAGGAAGTTCTCTTTTTTATAAGAGGTGTGAGGGGCACCTTAGAAAAAACATAAAATATTATTTTATAATAAATTCATATTCGGTTTATAATGGTTCTAATGTAAATTATTTCTAGTATAAGGTAGGGATGAGTCTAAATTATTTCAACCAATAGATTTTAGACAGGATTATGTCACCATATTAACCTTATCTTTTAGATTTAACTCTTAGTTAAATAGTTTGACATTTACCATATCTCTTGGTATTTTTTTATTATAAGGTTAATAAACTTACTATATACTTCCAAGAGAACCCCAAGTGGTTCAGTAATGATACACCTATCATTATATAAGTCTTTTGGATGATCCTAATATATTTAGGAATAGAATATCAGTTAATAATATAATATTTTTTTTAAAACCTCTTTTTGGTCAATTTTGACACTATTTGGGATTTTGTTTCTGCTAAATTCATAAAATAATTATCACTTCCAAAATAATTCATCTAAACAACCCTAACATGTCATATTAACATATAAATTTATTTAAATTCATATAAAGTCTCAAATTACATTTATTTGGATATTTATAAAATCAATTATTTTAATATTTCATTAATTTGGTAATTACTACATCATCATTGTGTCATAAATAAATTAAATTATTTAATATCAAAAAAATATAAATAAAACAAAATAATATAGGAAATGTTTTTAGATTTCTAATTAATATTTATTTTCGAATTTATATTATGTTTGACCCTATATTAAAAATGGTTTAGTCATTAAACAATGAATTTAACACTTTTAACTCTTCTTTAAATAAAATAATAATAAATGTCCTAATCTAATCCAAGTGGACCAAAGAGGTTATTATTTTATTAATAAGGTAGTTTTTGGTCGAATTATACTTATCCAATATAATTAGGACATGTGTTAGGGTAATAATAATATCATTTTTACCCTTAATTACCCTATTTACTTTTAACTGTGGTAAATAAAAGCAAAAAGTTACTATTCACCAAAAAATATTTTCATCTCATTGAACCACATTTTACTTACTGATATCAACAATGTCTCTCAGATTCTTGAAATTCAATTCACAAAAGTAGAAAAATTATGTTTTATGAAAATTTGAAAATGCTTCTAGGATGTGGGTAAAAGACGGTAAAAAGTTCAAGAAATTTTTTATATATTTAAAATTATTATAAACTTACTCCAATGAATTACATTAATCATATATAGGTATTATGTAACTATTTTGACCTAAAACAATTTTAAATAAAATAAATTATTATTTAAATAAAAATTTGGTTTTAAACTATAACTCACTGTTTTTCACTATTCATAAAAAATTGATAGTTTTCTGAAAATACCGAAAGTACACCCTAAGCTAATTTAAATATTCTCAATCAAAAAATGAATCCATTTTGAAAGTTAAAATTTTTAAAATTTCAAAAAGTGTGTATTACTATTCATAAAGGCTAGTTTGATTGGTTGTGGTGTGTTAGAACTCGAAGTTGCATACAACACATGCAATTGTATTATTAAAAGAGAAGCATACCATGGAAGCATTGAGTTTTATATTCTCTCGTACTTCAAATAATATCAACCTCGAAATTTCTAGAGTATTACTGTATAAAAAGACTCGAGTGGTTCTTCATCATAAAATCCTGGGTTTTCCATGCCAATGAGCATGTACCCAAGTGATACAGGCTCCTACTTGGCATCCAAATGACCAGGGTTCAAATCCGGGCATGGATGAATTTCTGGTGGTACTGTAGTAGGGTACTATAACAGGGTACTATAGTGGGGTACTGTAGCGGGGCCCTGTAGTAGG
The DNA here is from genome assembly GCA_963277665.1 of Viscum album. Classification (NCBI taxonomy): domain Eukaryota; kingdom Viridiplantae; phylum Streptophyta; class Magnoliopsida; order Santalales; family Viscaceae; genus Viscum; species Viscum album. Next base: position 227,328,699 of record OY728167.1, on the reverse strand, counting down.
ACACTGTAGCAGCGGTGGAACTGTAGAAGCGGCGGAACTGTAGCGGCGGAGGAACTGTTGCAGGATGATGTGGCGACGATGGGTATTGTAGCAAGAACTGTAGCTGCGCAGGTACTGTAGTAGTACTATTCACCGAGGGGTCCTTTGGGCCAAAATATGGGCTTAAAAGCCTTATATTCAGGCCACTTGGCCTTGGGCCTTCGAGCTATGTAATGGGTCTCCATCTACCCACTCTAAAGAGTTCTTTTCTTTGATAATAATAAAAATTGAGGCTTCAGCCCCATCCCTTAAAAAAATCCTTGAGTTTCCACGTTGCCTCTTCCATATTATGGTTTCTCCATAGAAAATTTACCAGACGAGTCGTCCAGTTTCTCAATACTTGATCTCTTGTATCATAAACCTTGATTGTCTCTTCGCAATAAGATAGATCGGGATCCAATTCTAATTCCTCATAGGTGAGTTCATGCATTTGTTCAAGAATGTATTTTCTCAACAGTGATACGTGGAAGACGTCATGAACTTTGGGGAGACTTGGGGGAAACGCCAAATGGTCAGCTATATCCCCAATTCGTTTTATAATTTCAAATTCCACTCTAAGAAGGATCACAATATTTTATGGAAGCACTTTCCCAGAAATGTCAAACAGACAATAATTGTGAATTTTTATGCGACTGTTGTGCCATTAGAGGTTGTCATATCTAACTCAATATCTAACTGCTGAGGTAATATGGAGATACCCTTAGAAAATTCTTCAGAAATAAAAGAGTGGGTTGATCTAGAATCAAATAAAACATTTTCTACTTTAGAGTGGATGGTATGTGTACCTTTCACCACTTCTTTATCATACTCCACATCACGGATAGAAATTGCATGTGAAATTCCTTTAACTTTGGCCTTAAGAGCTTGTTGACATCGATCATCATCAACAACCCTTGGATTAGAGAATTAATTGGCATAATGACCTATTTCCTTGCACTTGAAACATTGATGTGTAAGAGGTGTATTCTGCGTATCCCTTTCTTTGTTCACATCATTAGACATATTCTTCCCATTATTTCTACATTCTATTTACCGATGACCTTATTTTCCACACTTAAAACATTTACTTGTCCCTTTAAGACAATTCCCTCCATGATTCTTTCCACACTTTCAACATAAGTGAAAACTCATCTTCTTTTTAGTGTGGTATTTATATTTTCTATTGAATTCCATTTTCCTCTTCTTATCAAACCCATATGATTGATGGGTTACTCTAATCCCCATATTAACCTTGAGAGCACATCGAACAATTTCCTCATAATTATTGATGTCCCAAATGGATAACTCCCTTAGAAGACTTGGTTTTAAGCCACTAAAGAATCATTCTATCTTACTCTCTGGTGGGATAATAATTCTAGAATCACACCTTGCAAGTCTTGTAAAATTTTCTTCATTTGTACCAACAGATTCATCATCCTTTTGCTTCAATTCAAGAAACTCCTTCTCCATCTTTGTTCGAATAATATGAGGGAAGTACTTATTCAAAAATATGTTCTTGAACTCATCCCATTCCATAGACTCAATTTCATCCCTTTGCCATGTATTATTCATAATATTCCACCATTGATCAGCTTCACCTTCCAAAGGATGCACTGCCATGATGACTTTGTCATGTTCAGAACATTGAAGGACTGAAAATATCTTTTCAGTGGTACTGGTCCATTGTTCTGCCACTAATGGATAAGAAGACCTGCTCAATAAAGGTGGACACTACCTCATAAAGTATTCAACAGAATATTGATCTTTCTTTTGCTCATTTGGAAAGTCCTGCATGATTCATAGCTTGAGAAACATGTGTGATAATGGATACATGATTTTTCATTCTAGCTCCCATAACATTTTTTCCCCAGGGGACAATCATTGCATTGTCCGTCACATTGAGTATTAACACGGTTCCTTCGGGTTCCAGCCATTAACTAAAACCAAGAATCATAGTGTGAGAAAAAATTATTACAATAGGAAAACCACATAATCAGTCATAAAATTTCACACTTTATGTCTTATCATAGGTTATTAATGGAAACTTTTGAAACACTATGATTATGTTCTATGCTTAGACATATCCTTAGGGTTCTTACTAAGGCCTTCATATCCTAGTTTCCAAAGGCTGACTATACCATTCCTCTGATATCAACTATAATGACCCATACATTACATACATTGATATTACAAAATAATTGAATCATAATTATTACAACATATAACAAAACCATGATATAAAATATATGTATAGTGTCTTTAGAAACTGGGAAACATAAACAACTAGTTCATAAATCATCTATATTGTCTCCCATTTATTTCATCATATCTAGAGTCACTTTTGGAATATACTACTTAATACCCTTATTCCTGACCTTGGGAAAAGAAAACATACAAAAAGGTGAGCTCAAATGCACAGTAAGGGTAAAAAAATAAATATCAATCATATCATATTCATAAGAACATAAAATTTGGAAAATCATAACCTGCAAAAGATATCATAATATCATAACATGGGATAAATCATAGTAGTGAAATGTAATCCCAATAATAATAACATAAAACATGAAACTATCTAGAATACACACATAATCATAGAAAATCGTTTCATATTAGTAAAGACTCATTTCCAAGACTATCATAGCGGAAAAATTCCATTACTGAACAGAGTTCACTCCTCGTTCCCGTCCTATATCACTGAACCAGATTAACTTTCCATTCCAGACATGTCTATCTCATGAGATATAAATATTTACCCAATGCATTAGAGGTAGATATAGGTCCCACGAATCTCATAATGAAACCATTCTTATGTGTGCCACAAAATCATAAATCAAACATCATAGCATAACCCATGTAATAAAAATGGGATTCATAAACATCATGCCATCATAAAATAATCCATAAAAGGACTTCATAAAAGTAATTCCAACATAACATAATCAAGTCAATTTAATAATTGGGAATGAAATAGAACCCTATATTATCTTATATGGAAAGTAATTTTGATAAAACAATTGAACTGCATTCTTGAGGAAAATATCCTTTCCACTTCAATTTTTTTTCCTTTCTCAGCATGTCATAAATTTTTTAACTAAATGAAGTTAATTGAAAATAATCTTGGAATACTATTCTATGAAGTCATAAAAATCCATTCACTCCATATAAGTTAAAAATAAACATTCTTCTCGTACTTTGGCTGGAAAATTCAAAAAGTACCTTGTACTAAAAAATGACAAAAGATTCAGTTCATATATTTTACTAAATATTCACCAATAGGTAAAATTGGATTTAATATATTTTTAGGAGGATATAAATAATATAACATATTGAAAAAACATGGATGTAGATGATTAATATGCCCTAGTAAATATTAAAGTATAAACAATCTCGGATAAAAATAGAGATTACAAGATTTTCCCTTTCCAAAGGTCCGATATGCTTTGTACGTATCCAAACCTCCTGTATAATGATTTAAATAGTGTCATTGACATAATCCATAATAATATTCATTTTTATGATATTATATATTTTGATATTCTTATCTTCTTATTAGTAATATTTCATTGCTACTTGTTATTCAGGTGTTTATTTCTTTATGTTCTTATGCGAGTTTTGTTGAAACAATTCGTATACCTCTTGTTAGGATATAGATACATCAATTAAATAATTCTATTAGTATAATATATATCATATTTATTCCTTAAATGCATTTATATAATCATGGTTTAATGAATATCATGTAGAACAAATCACATCGCACCGTGGAGACGGTAACCCGTACATACGCACGAGTGACGATATCGTTCCCATAATTATTGAGTGTTATTGGAGTGGATAATAGAATATATCAGAGTTATTATAATGTTATAATAATCATATATAATTATTCTTTACACCATTATACCAATCCATGTAAGGTGGTGGTGGAAACATATTACACCACGGCATGGAGATGGTATTTCGTACGTACACACGCACATTGATTTCGTTTTCCGTAGGATGGGTAGAATGTGAAATAGGGTTGTTTCATATTTGTAATAAAATATAAATATATTAGTGATACTGATGTAATTACATTATAAAGAAACAAATAATGAAGCGGAAGTAGAAGAAGAAAGAAATTTCAGTGAATCGGTAATGGATATTACCTCTTATTCGACACGCCTCTTTAAAACCTCCTCTTAGGGCACTACAATTGGTTTTTGAAGAATCCCAAGTCATCTAGTATGTTTATAGGGAAGTTGAGAAGGGAAATGGGAAGGGTTTGGCTGAGCTTGAAGGCTCAAAATTGTGTGAAGAGGAGAGGGAGGAGGTTCCCTTTTATAAGGGATGAGAGGGGCATCTTTTTAAATCTAAAAAATATTAATTTATAATAAATTCAATCCCAACTTAGAAACATCTAAAATTACTCAAATTAAAATACTAGATGATATAGGGTTGTAATATAATATATTAATTAAATTGAGACATGTTTGGATTTTATTTTAAACATTATCAACTTGATTTATCTTTATTTATTCAATTTAATTTTATTTGTGGTAATAATATTCTAAATTTTAAATCATTATAAATAATTACATATATGTTGTGAATTGTACATAATTGTAAAAATTATGACATTTTCTACTATATAAATTTTAAATTATAATTTTGAATTTTTTTTTGATTTTTATACAATTTTATACTATGTTATTTTTATAAAATAACAATAGTGTCAATTTTGACACTATTCATTTATTTGAATTTAACTAAAATCCACACAGAAGATATGTTCAAAATAAAAGTTTTAATAGATTTATAAAATTTCATATTTATCTATAAAATTAGTGGATCACATTAAATAGTTCATATAATATTTATTTTAATATTTTTAATACCAATTATTTGATATTTCAATCAATAAAATAATTTAAACATCACTATTGTATCATAATTAATGATAATTATTTAATCCCCAAAAATTATAAATAAATTCAAATTATGTAGATAATTTTATTATCTTTCTGGAGACTGTTCAGGTTCTAAGGTTTTTGAAGTTTATCACTAAAATAAAATAATTACACTAATATGATTTAAGAGAGTGACATATTGACACTTTCTTTGGTTTTAATAAAAATTATATCATTTTCATGGTCAGAGGTCCATGAAATAAGTTTATTTCTACACTTAGGTTATATGGGTCGACATTTAATCATCCAATAGAAGTTTTTAAAGTGTTAGGGTAATTTTAAAATCTTATTTTTACCCTTAATTACCCGATTTACCTTTAACTGTAGAAAATAAAAATTACCGTAGTTACTATTCATAATATCAAAAAAATAAAAGTAACCTATTAACATAATTTGGACCCAATAAATCCAAATATGGAATAAATTTTTCAAAATTCAAAACATAGAAGCTGCAGTAATTAATTTAAAATTAATCCCATTGTTAAGCAAAGGAGTTTTAAAAGTTAAAACATTGCCAAAGATTTAAATGTTTTTACCTATTAGTTCATTGTAAAATTAATGATAATTACATACATTATATTAAATTGTAAAAATATATTATATTTATAATTTAAAACCATTCAATAATATATTTTAACCATATAAAATATTTTGATGAAAAAAGTTTATTTCAATTAAAATTTAGCGTATTTTTACTATTTATCAAAATATAAAAGTTATCAAAAAAGTTTCAAAAATTTATCAAATGTAAAATTTTATATCCTGATTCAAAGGAAGAATTATATTTTGTAAAATTGAACTTATAAACTTGTAAAAAATTACATTTAAAATGGGTGCGCCATCAAAATGCAGAAAACTGCATTTTTGAAAAAAAAATTCTTTTATCCGAAAAATTGATTATTTTCTCGTATCATATTTAAAATGAATTCTAATGTTATATAAAATTCAAAATAATGTTAATAATATTTATAACGGCTACTTTATACAATATTTTAATAACATATCGTTGTTTAGTGAAACTCGATTTTTCGTACAACACACTCTATCGAGTAAGGTTTCTCTTGCGTATAATGCAAGCCAAGCTAGTGTTGTGTGTAGTGAAAGATTCCATTGAGGTTTCGTATAACATAAGACATAAAAAAATTCTTCTCATAAAATATCAGGGTGTTACAGACCTGATCCCTAATCAAGACCTGTTAAAGTGGATGCGGTTAAACCCGTGCGAGTGAGTTAGTTCCCCCAAAGCGGATAATATCTTGACATAGAGGAAAGAACTCCCTAACCTATATAGCTGGATGGTATAACGTATGAATGTTGGTATGGTGTTCTTAGATTTTGATGAGTTTCACTCCTAAGAAGTATCTTTTGAGGTGGTTGTTCAGACCCCTCTCTTTTCTTTGTCCTGGTTTTAATTATCGAGGGAGAGAATAGCTTGAGAGGTATATGATGTAATGGCCCAGGTAGTGGCTCATTAAGGACTTTTCCAAAACTCGGTTCCACCAAACAACTCCACTTAAATGGTGGCACCATGACGGTGGCACCGTGATGGCTGCACACCGGTCACAGTGGCACCGTGATAGCCGCACACCGGTCATGGTGGCACCGGTTATACTGGAACCATGACAGTGGAACCGTGATGATGGTACCATGATGGTCACACACCATTACAGTGGCACTGCATCCTTACTTTTTTTTCTTTTCTCTAGTTTTCCGAGTTCTTCCGGTTTTTCCCTCGCAATGTATCTTTTGACGTAAAAGTGTTTTAATACCACCATTAAAATCCCTTTAAGGACCATAAATGATATCTATAATTACCCAAGAGCTGGAAAATCATTGAAATGCCAAAACGTGTGGCTTTTCCTTGATGTCACACCCCTTTCCCCGTACTTTCCAGTTCTGCCATTGTTGTGCGTTTTCTTTTAATTAAAGGAAACTTTTTAACGCACAACTGTTATGGCCACCTCTCTATTGGGGATTATTAAATGAAAATTAATTCCATCATTTGTAACCACACAACCATATGGTGAAACCACGACCCGTCTTTAATGCCCTTCAAAATTCCATATCCTGTAACTCTAGGATCTCACCTTTTTATCGCATAGGAATTTCTTTCTTCTTCTTCTTGGCTGGGTTCGTTCTTCTTCCTTGTGCGTTTGGAGTTCCCCTTCCCGAGGCAAGTGGTGCGCCTTTGCTATAGCCTTTCAGATCACCCTTGGAGTCCCTAGATTTCCTCCCCTGCAAGTCATGCATCCCCAGTTTTTGGCACATGGAGAAAGAAAACATCGATCCTTGATCAACCAAGTAGGGATTTTTCTTTCGTCTCCCTTTATTATGCATCATGCGGGGCGGGTATGCTATTGATTATGTGGGGACGGATGAAACCAAACCATAAAGAGGATAATAATTGAAATTTTTAAAGAATGAAGGGGGTGTGCTTGATGTTTATTATGTACTCTTTTATCTTCCTTTATGTTTTGTGAATTTAATGGGATTATTCCCCCCTGAAAATTGTTGTGTTGGTTGTATTTCATTGCGCACTAATGATCCCCTATCTTTTGTGATGTTTGAATGAACTAACATGGGAATTGATTAATCACGTAAACTTGAATGATTTAATGGATTCCCAATGGACAAAAATACTTGTGTGATCACACTGTTTAACTAAATAGAAAGAAAAAAATTAATGAATGGCGTGCTTGAATCTGGAAACTCTCTTGCTCTGTCTTGGTAGTAAGTGTGGTTGTTCTGCTTGATGCTTATTGGGTGACATGGATGGAGATAGGATCCCTCGTTGTTGTGCGGTTTTTGGATTGTGTATTTGGAGCCATTTGGGGATGTATCTTGAGGCTTGGTTTGGTTCCAATACTTCGAGGGATCTCACGGATCCCTTATGTTGTTGTAACTTTACAAGAGAACTTGGTGTGAATTATTAGTTGTCGGTTGGCTATTTTTCTTTCCCTTGGCTTGTGGTTGTGCCTATTAGTTTCCCAGTAGTGAAAAATTTACCTAAACGGAAACACTTGAACAAGAAAACAAGAACGGTTTCAATGGGGAATTGAACATGGGAATTATTTTTAACATGGTTGTGGATGGGGTGTTCTTATGTACGAATAGTAATGAAGTGTTTGTGGTGGCGATGGATTGGATCCCCCGGGATGGGATGAGTGAATGTTACATATATACAAAATTTTACTTTTATGTTTCTTATTCATGCCCCATCCAAGTTGAGTAATTGGTACTGAACACCCCCATTTCATGGGGGAGGGTGTTTTTCCCAACACTCCTATGAGTGGCTAGTTATTATCTCATTTTCTGCACCCTTTCCCATGTAGCCCAAGATCCTATGGGCAGGTTGTGATGAACTGAGGTCCATTATAGCCCAAGATTCTTCAGGAAGGGTAGTTATGGTGGTTGTCCCAGGTGTGTGCAGGCACGTTGTTTTCAATGTGTCTTCAGGATGAGGCCCTTGTGTCTTTAGTAATGGAAGTATTTGTTCAGACCCAGGTGTGTGCGGGTGTAGATATGTGTGGTAGTGATAGCTCAGGTGTGACACCCAGTTTTTCATGTCTTTGTTTTGATCAGGTCCATTGGAAATCCCTGCCATTTTCATGTGTATTTGGTGAGATGAATGTTTATTTTTGAAGTATCATATAGGTCAGATCAAACAAATTTGTATTTCCCATTTCTTGTTTAGGAGTTTTTGAATAAATGATGGTTACATCATGATTTGGGCCAACCGTGATCCCATTTCCAATTTTAAAAACCAAATATGTTTCTATTATAAATTCTTTTATTAAAGATTTTAAACCCATTACACTTAATAATCTTCCTAAAATGATATATTTAAACCACTATATCCTTTTGGACCCCTTAATAACTCATGATCATGGTGAATTTAGGATACTTATTTAGGTATTGGGCCATCCCATGGTCCCATTTTTAGTTTTAAAAAAATAATTTGTTTCTTTTATATCATTTTCATTTTTTACAATTTTTTGGTGATTAAACCTCCTACAAGAATCCATAATACATATAATCACCCCCATTTTCTTGTTTACCACTTTGGAGCTGATTGGGAGCACATATTTGGTCGAATGTGCTGTGGATTCCTCAAATATTCCAGAATTGAGAAGGTAAATGATTTAATCCATAAATCATTCCATTCAAACTCTTTTTCCAACAAATATTATTTCAATAGTTCTCAAAGACCATACGAGACTCACCAAGAAGATTAAATCCATTCCATTCTCTCTAGGGTTTCATATCTAATGGAAGACGAATTGTTTTCTAGGTGGAATGGTGAGATTCCTTCTCCTTTCTCCTTCTTCTTCCTCCTCCTTTCATTATTTCATTGTATTATATTGTCCCCTAGTCATTATCAACCTAGTGTTCTGTTATATAATGATTTTTTAGGGGGTTTTGTTTCTTTTAGGTCTGGTATTTATATTTTTAGGGTTTATAAACCCGCGTCGGTTGATTTCGGGTGTGCGTTTCCATTACGCCAATGATTTGAGGTAGGATATCCCTTGCACATGCCTTTATAATTAAATTTTCGTCATTTTAATATTTTCCTAAACTGATTTATAGGTTTATTAATATTTTTAAGCCTTTGGATAATTTTCTGGGTGTGCAGAGTGGTTCTTTAATCCCTGTTTTGTGAAAGGTAGAGTTGTTTTGTCATGAAAGTGCTCAACAGTGTTTGTTTAAATGTTTTGTTATCTTTTGCAACTTTTTTGTGAGTTTTATAATCTGGTTTATGGTATATTGAACATTTTATAGTATCTTCAATAAAATATGGCATTCAATCATTCTTTTATTCATTTTCATGTACATAAAATAATTTGTTTTCTTTAAAAAGGGCATGTCACGTGTTAGGTAAATTGCCCGGTTGGATTTTATGTGTGATGTGTGATTTAAAAGTTATTTTTTTGGATTTATAAATGATTTTGAATAATGATAAATGTTATTTTTTGATTCTTATATGGATTTATAATTTGGATTTTGTTTTACAAATAAATGGATTTTGGTTTACAACACGCTTTGGCTCGAGTTGATGTAAAATGCCCCACTTCACAGCCTTATAAAAAGGTTGTGTTTTTCATATGTAACCTGAGTTTTTTAAGGGATTTATGAATGTGGTTTTATGATTTAAATTGTTTTCATACACCTCCTTAATAAATTTCAAATTCATACCCTATTCAAATGTTAGTTTTGAGAAAGGCTTAAAGGCCTATTTGGCATTTTTTTGTAAAACTGGATTCCATGTGTATTTAATGTTCTATCTTTGGGTCCATTTTATGGTCCGTGAAATTGATTTATTAATTTGTTTGAGGGATTCCATATATGGTTTGTTATTTTAGTTATGGGTTTATAGTCTTAAAAGAGTGATTTTGAATGAGTTTTAGGTACAAAGCATCAATACACTCATTGAAATTGTTTTACAAAAAATTTCAATGGTTTATTGATTCGTTAAAAAAAGTGAAGAAATACTGTGGTATTTTTTTTATGGTTTGGGAATGGAAGTTGGATTTGAATTGTGTATTTTATAATATGTGTAACTTGATTGAGAACTAAATGGAATCCTGGGTATCTAGGCAGGTGGATGTGTACTAGTATGCTAGTGATTCAGTGGAGTTTGGCCCTGGTTTCAAGTAACAAGTTTGACGATGACAAAAATAAAAAAACTATGATGATTATGATGTAGGGGGACCACTAGGTTATGGGTATTCTCCCTACTAGTGTCTCTCGTTCACGAGAAAAGATATTTATTATGGTTACTTTCATCGAGATATGAGGCACCTGAGGCTCACAACTAACTAGTGCCTAGGGGTGTTCCCATGACCTGTGCTCATTTTCTATTTAGTACTAACCGTCGGCATATGGTGTGTTGGGTTGGAAAATTCAGAATCATATGTGATTTATTTAAAAGTGTCAATTCTTTAATGTAGCCCTCTTGAAAACTATTTTCATTTTTAAGTGCCACCTATTTGAAAAATTGTTACTAGCATTATTGTTTATAAAACATTCATGTTTTTGTCTGATAATTATTATAGCGTGGAACCTCATTTGAAAAACATACTTTTATATCTTGTACATAAAACTTTAAATTAATGTATCATTTATTTTTTGGATGTTCACTAGGAATAGAACATTGGGATAACCTACTGAGTTTTAATACTCATGCCTATAGTCATATTCTATTTTTAGTCCTGGTGTAGGTTTCATCTTGAGTTCAATCGTCATCGGCAATGTGTGATCATTGTGTTGCAGAGTGACCAGCGGGGTGACATGGAGTTAGTTGGTTATAATTTTTTTTCTTTTGAGTTAATGGTTTAGTTTTAATTTCAGTTTCTTGTTCAAATGATGTTTAGTTAAATTTTAATATAAATTTATTTGGAGCTCTCCATTTCCTTCCAATGTTTGTTTGATTGTTCACATTTGGGTGAAATCATTCACTTTTATACTCTATTGATTCCCTCGGTTCCTATCGCCATCCTGGGAGGATCAAGAATGCCTCTCGGGACTTTTCGCGGGCTGGCCTGGGTGACCGGTTCAGGGTTGACTCGGGCAGGTTTGTGAAAAAATGGTATCAAAGGAGGTAGGCTCTTAGGCGACCTTTCATTTTAGAGTGCACTTGTTATTTAGGGGATGTAAGGATTTTTGAGACTTTAGTGGTATGTTCGGGAAGAGAATCATGAACTCTTTATCGTTCTGATCCTCGAGTTTCCACGGGAATTTTAGTTTTTTTAGTGTCCTTTGTTCTTGTTGATTGTTTCGTGTGGGGATTTGAAAAGGGGAGCCAGACTAAATGTCACTATGATCTCGTAGGGCCTGAAAAGCTATGTGGAGCTGGGGAATTGTCCTAATATGTTGTTCTGTGTTGGTTTTGTGTTGGACATATGTCCTCCAACCATATGGTCAAGTCACCCATCGACACTAGTTTCCTTTTTTGGCCTCATGGACCTTTCTTAAAATCTGAATTTTTTATTTGAAAATCCTGGTGTGAGAATTATGGAAATGGGTTTTAAAATAAGGATTGGATTTTAAAAAGTGGAAAAAGGGGTTTTCAAAAAAAAATAGATATAAGAATGGTTTTGGAAGGTTTTGTTTTTGTGAAACAAAAATTATGAGGAAGTGGTAATGATTTAACAAAATTAGATTATCCATAACCAAAACTTGTGGTTTGTTGGAATAAAATGTTTTGAATGTGTGAATCATTTTAAGGTGATTCTGAATCATTGTTTTAAATGGATTGTTTTGGGCTGTTGAAAAGTGTTGGAATTTGATAAATTAGTTTTTCAAATTTGTTTTGAGTAGTTGGTGATTTCTTAAAATGGGTATTGGTCTCAATGGCCATCAGATTATGAAAATATATATTTCTAAATTTTAGAAAATTAAAAGGGATACCTTTTTAAGAAAATAGTTCTTGATGAAGTGTGTCTTGTTTTGTGAAATGTGAAAAGGGTTTCTAACTTGGTGGTTGGTGTCCCTTTTGAAGGTACATTTTTTTTACTGATGTTTTTTTAGCCTTTGGTGTTTTCATGGGTGCACACATGCATGGTTTTATTGATATCTAGAAGGATGGCCTATATGGAATGGTGGGTGGGTGCCTGGGGTGGCATGGAAATGTTCATGTGGGTGAGACTTTATGAAACACCATTGGTGAATGTGGAAACCCACCAAGTTAGTTTGTTTTTCAAAAGTGATTTTAGCTGAAACATTGTGCCCTTTTTTTATAAACCATTGGTTATGTGGACAGTTTTTTGTCTATGTCTTAGAAGAGTTTTTTATTTATTAAGTTCATTGTGATCTATAATTCATACTCTATTTGTATATTGAGATGAGATCTTGTTGGTGACCTGGTTTTGGAGTAACGTTCATTGTTTTTCTAAAGATGTGCTTGATGTTGTGATGTGGCCATAGATAGTTCTCGGATGGAAATCCTTCCTGCTGATCAACCTAAGGATTAATTATAAATGTAAAATCCACCTCTTTTTATGGTGCGTCAACCTGTTTGTTGTAATATAGATCTGTTTGGGATCAATTAAAAGTGCTTATAGGTCGTGATAATTCTTTTGGACATAACAGTTTTGTTTGGTGATGTTGATGTGTTACGCCGTATTCCTTGTCTGTTCTGCCTCTTGTTCGGAGTGAGAATTAATTTTGATATGAATATTTGAGCTCCTATTTAGATGAAGGTTTTTTTATCATGTGAGTTTTTTTGAGAATTGTAATCCTTAGAAACCTGACTTTGGTGCAGCAGAAACTTCAAGAATTAGGGCTCCAGCCAAAGGCCTCAGAGTGAAGCTTTTCACCCGTTCAAGTAATCTACATAGGTATGGGGAGCTTCAACAGGATCCTGTCTCCACCATTATGGTATGTTAGTCTCAATTTATCTATTGTGGTTCCTCATTATTGTGAATTTCCCTTTGTCACAACAAGGGTGGTGGAATTACCCCTCAAACAGTGTCTGTGGTTATGCCTTCGTTGATGTGGGTTTTCGGTCAATGTCCATGTGTGGACCTCATGTAAAAATCAGGTGCGGTCTTGGTGTTACCTGTTCATAGGTGGAGATTTTTTTGTAGTTAAATTTTTTCTTTTGTAATTTCAATGGCCTAATTATTGGGTCCCCTTCCTTCTCCTCCCCGAGTAGTGGGGGTCCAGATCCATGCTGAAAGTCTTGATGCAGTTCTTGTCCCCTCTGTTCGGGAGTGGGTGGTTTAGATGCCCATGTTGTAACCCCATTAACATGGGTTTTTATGTTGTTGTGGGAGTGTTTTTTGGTATTGTAAAGGTGAGCCCAAATTCTAGTTCATTTTGATTTCTGTTTTTGTTTATTTCTAGTTTGTCTCTAATGGTGGGGAGACCCACTATGGGTCTCAAAGATCATTCCTTTAGGATATGTCAGATGGTAGTTTTGATTTAATGGTTGGGAGCCCATTCAATCCTCCACCCCAAGTCATTGGATTTTGTGATCTAACTATGGTTTGGGTGATCATTGGGATCATTGGGAGAAGGCCCGACAATCTAGTTCTTGTCTTGGTTGTAGCGGTGGTGGCTTCATCTTTTCGTTGATTCTACAGAAGTGGTTGTGAGTTAGTGTTTTGTTTGGGCAAGAGTATTATGTTACATTGTTGGTGATTTATATTTCCTCATCTTTATAGGATGGATTATGTTTTTATGGAATCCTTAGGCGTTGTTCTTTCAACTGGAATGTTTTATGGCTTTCTAGGGGTGGAATGCTTAAATTGTGGGGAGAATTGTCCCACCCGATTTTTCATGTCTTTTTTTCGATCTGGTCCATTAGAAATACCTATCCTTTTCATGGTTATTTGGTGAGATTAATGTTGAGTTTTGATGTTTCATATAATTCTAATCACCCAAATTTGAATTCACCATATCTTGTTTAGGTGTTTTTGAAGAAAGGGTGGTTACTTCAGGATTTTAGCAAAATGTGAGCCCATTTCCAGTTTACAAACCAAATATGTTTCTTTTATAACTCCATTTTTTTATAAAAAAAATTCACCCATTACACTTAATAACATTCCTAAACAGATATATTCAAACCACCATATCATTTTGGAACCCTTAAGAATTCATGATCATGTTGAATTTAGGTTACTTATTTAGGTATTGGGCCAGCCCATGGGCCCATTTCCAGTTTTAGAAAAATAATTTTTTTCTTTTATGTATTTTTAGTTTTTTAATATTTTTCAGTGATTCTACCTCCCAAACGAAGAAAAAATACCTATCCTCACCCCCATTATGGATTTTACCACTTTAGAGCTCTTTGGGAGCACATATTTCGTCGAATGTTCTCGGGTATCCTCAAATCCTCTAGAATTGATATGTTAAATACATTCATCCATAATCCATTTCAATTGTACTATTTCTCTAACAAATAATCTTTCATGGGTTCTTCCAGACCGTAAGAGTCTCTCTAAAAAGTTTCAATCCATTACCTTCTCAATAGGGTTGTAGATCTAATGGAAGACGAAGAGTTTTATAGGTGGAAAGGTGAGGTTTGTTCTCCTTTCTCCTTCCTCTTCCCCCTCCATTAATTTTTTATTGGTTTTCTATTGTCCCCTAGTCATGATCGACCTATGTTTCTGTTATAGAATTATTTATGATGGGGTTTCTGTTCGTTTAGGTCTGGTCTTTAGAGTTTAAGGGTTTATAAAACAACTATAGGTGATTTCAGAGGTGCATTGCCATTACGTCATGGATTTGAGGTAGGATATCCCCTGCACAGGACATTATCATTCATGTTTAATAATTTTAATATTTTCCTAAACTGATATATATGTTTATTATTTTTTAATCCAATTTATACTTTTCTTAGTGTTCAAAGTGGTTGTTTAATCCTTGTTTTGGGAAAGGTAGTGTAATTTTGTCATGAAAGTGCTCAACAAGTGTTTCTTTAAATGTTTCGTTATTTTTTGAAACTGTTTTGTGTGGTTTATAATATGGTTTATGGTATTTTTAACATGTTATAGTATCTTGAAAAAATATGGCATTTAGTCAGTGTTTTATTCATTTTCATGTACTTAAAATGAATTGTTTTTATAAAAGGGAATGCCATGTGTTCGGTAAATTGCACGGTTGGATTTTATGTGTGATGTGTGATTTAAAGTTATTTTTTTGGATTTATAAATGAATTTAAAGAATGATAAATGGTATTTTTGGGTTCTTATATGGATTTATAATTTGGATTCGGTTTTACAAATAAATGGGTTTTGGTTTACAACATGTTTTGGCCCGAGTTTTCGGAAAATGGCATCTTTCACATCCTTATAAAAAGGGTTGTGTTTTGAATATGTAACATGAGTATTTTAAGGGATTTATGAAAGTGGTTTTATGCTATAAATTGTGTTTATACACCTATTTAATAAATTTTAAATTCATACATTGGTCAAATGTTAGTTTTGAGAAAGGCTTAAAGGCATATTTGGCATTTTGTTTTGTAAAAATGGTTTCCATGTGTATTTAATGTTCTATCTTTGTGTCCATTTTATTGTCCATGAAATTGATATATTAATTAATTTTGAGGCTGCCAAATCTGGGTTGTTATGTTATTTATGGTTTTCTAGTCATAAAAGTGTGTTTTAAATGAGTTTTAGGTGAAAATCCTCAATACACTCCTTGAAATTGTTTTACGAAAATATTCTATGGTTTATTGATTCGTGAAAGAAATGTGAAGAAAGTTAGTGCATTGTTTGTGTTTTTATGGTTTGGGAATGGAATTTGGATATGAATTGTGCATTTGATAATATGTTTAATATGATTGAACACAAAAGGGAATCCCGAGTATCTTGGTTGGTGGACGTGTACTTGGATGCTAGTGATTCCATGTGGTTTGGGCCTGGTTTCACAAAGAAAGTTTGATGATGAAAACTCTAACTAAACTATAATGATGATGAGGTCAGGGGAACACTAGGTTATTAGTATTCTCCCTACTAGTGGTTCATGTGCATGAGAACAGATATTTATTTTGGTTACTTTCACTGATATACGAGGTACCTGGGGCTCACAAGTAACTAGTGCTAGGGGTGTTCTCATGACTTGTTCTAATTGGCCACTTTGTACTCACCATCGGCATACGGTGTGTTTGGTTGGTAAATTCAACAGTGTGTGTGATTTATTTAAAAGTGTCATTTCATTAAAGCAGTCCTCTTGAAAACTATTTTCTTTTTTAACTTGCTCCTCTTTGAAAAATTGTTACTACCATTATTGTTTATAAAACATGCATGTTTTTGTCTGATAATTATTATAGCATGGAACCTCATTTGAAAAAAAATACTTTCATGTCTTGTACTTAAAATATGAAATTGATGTTTCTTTTATTTTAAAGGATGTGCATTGGGAATAGAATATTAGGCCAACCTACTGAGTTTTAATACTCACGCCTATAGTCTTCTTCTATTTTTAGTCCTTGTGCATGTTCTAGCTTGAGTTCAATTGCCTTCAGTGATGTGTGATCATTTTGTTGGAGAGTGACCAGCGGGGTCACATGGATTTAGTTGGTTAATTTTTTTTGGTCTTTTGAGTTGTTGGTTTAGTTATACTTTCAGTTTCTTGTTCAAATGTTGTTCAGTTCAATTTTTATATAAATGTATTTTGAGCTCTCCATTTCTTTCAGACATTTTTCTGATTGTTTATATTTGGGAAAAATCATTCCCTTGTGTACTCTATTGATTCCCTAGATGCTTCTCGCTATCTCAAGAGGACCGAGAATGCCTATCGGGAATTGTCGCGGGCTGGACTGGGTGACCGGTTCAGGGTTGACCTGGGCTGGTACGTGATACCAGGTATTTGCGGGCGGGATTCGTTGTAGTGATGGCCCAGGTGTTTACGGGGGGGATCTGTGGTTGTGGTAGCCCAGGTTTGTATGGGCGGGGGGATGGAAATGAGAATGGAGTGATAAAATCGAGGGAGAGGTTTGATGCATAAGATGTCTTCAATAACCAGTGGAAACGTGGCATTGGGTACCCAAGCATCGATGTGTTATTAATATTAAATTACTTGACTTGCGTTATTTGGGGAGTGTGCCTTCATGAGGTTTGGGTGAATCTTTTCCCTGCTAGGTGCTCTGGTTATCTATTTTCTCACATGGAATTAGAATAACTCCCAACTTGTGTATGGGATCTTTTGGTTTTCCCAACTCAGTATACCTGTATTCTCACCCTATGTATATAATCTGTTTTCATGTTTCTTGGAGGACATTGGGGATTGTGTGAGACCGTACTAGTTTAGACGTTGGGACAGTTGTAGTTGCTATTTTTCTCTTTTCTTTGGTAGATTCCTTAGTGGTTTTCTTGTACTTTTTAGCATATAATTTTTGGCATGCGTATGGGAATGGTTTTTTTGCTTTACTTGTACATTTAGTTTTGGTGTTGTTTGGAAATTACTATCTTATCACTCGATGATATTAAATGAAAAGGGTAATACCATCCATCTTGTGTGTGATTTAATACCCTTGGTGCTATCCACCACTTCGGGACCTATTAAAGGTGGGTCTCAGGGGTCATTATCTCTCCTTCAACTTAAAGAAGGAAGGGTCTGGAAATATGATGTCCCTTCTCACTTCTTGGTGAAGGTGGGTCGTGACAATAAGTTACTCCTTATCATGATCGAAAATTTTATCCTCCTTTTTCTTACAATAAATTTTCGCATCATGGTCCGAAATCCAATCCATACCGAGTATTATATCAAATTCAATCATTGGTATGATGATGAGATCAGTAGATAAATAATTTTTATATTCCATAATGGGAACTGATTCCCAAATCATTGTTGCAATGATACATCCCTTAAGAGTTCTGACTGAAAACTCCCTTGTTAAATAAAATTGGAAATATCTATTTTTCTTAGAAAACTGGGAAGATATCAAACAATGTGATGATCTAGAATCAAATAAAGCATTGGATAAACCTGAGGAAACCATTAAATTACCTGCCACCACATCCTTCAGAGCATCAAACTAAGTAGTAGTAATCGCAAAATCTTGGACTTATTCCCTTGGCCTTTTTGAGGTATGTTTCTTTAGCACCTAGGGAATTCATTTTCATAATGCCCCATTTCTCTACAATTTTAGAATTGAACATTGATAGCCTCTTTCATACCTTTACAATAAAAATATTGGTGGCCTTTTTTCACCACACTTATAACAGACACCAATTCCATTTAGGCAAGTACCAGGGTGTTTATTCCCACATTTACTGTAGGATGGAAATTCAACCTTTCCCTTCTTCCCCTTATTTCCATTTGCAGAGTATTCAATAGATCTCTTCTTCCCATACTTTTCATTTATGATGTAAGACTTAAGGAATTCCTTTTCTGTCTTGATAGAACACAATACTATATCATCATATGATGAGAACGATTGTGAGACTAATGCTCAGTATGGAAATGGTTTTAACCCATCAAATAATTGATCAATCTTACTCTTTGGGTTATGTATATAATCTGTAGCATTCCTTGCTAACCTTGTAAAGTTATTCTCATAATTTGCAACATTCTCATCCTTCTTCTGCCACAGACTCCAAAATTGTCTTTCCATATCCGATCGATGATCACTCGGAAAGTATTTTTCTATGAAAATATCTTTAAACTGCATACATCCCATACTTGATACTTGTTCATCCTCCTTTGTTTTTTGAATTAATGACCACCATTGATCTGCATATCTTGTGACGTGGTAAACGGCCATTACAACTTTTTCCCTTTCGCTACTCCCCAAAGAATGAAATACTTTCTCTAAGGAACTTATCCATTTCCCAGCTACAAATGGATTTTTAGTCCCATTGAATGTTGGGGGTTTTTGACTCATCAAGTAGTATAACATTGATCCTCCACATTGTGGATGAGGGTGCTCTATATGGGTAAGGTTATTATTCATAACTTGAGTGACTTGTCCCAGTATGGTGATAAGCTGATCAACACCAGTTGCATCACCATCTCCACTATAATTAACTTGAGTAGGATGGAAATCCCTAGATGGATTATGCAATTTGATTTTGTTTCATTCCTTCCACTAGGTTTCATTTCTAAACAATGTCATACACTAGTTCTCTTAATGAATCGCAATACATAATTCCAAATTTATAAAACACCTAACATAAATTGAAATGTTTAGCGATATAATACACAATCATAAAAAAATGTTTTCATTGAGGACGTATATACACATAATTACTTCATAATGGTTTGAGAAAAATGTGATTTATCATAAACATATCCCTCAGGAGTGTCATAACCAAGAGTGTAGTAAGGCCTGTTGTCGTGTACTCGGATACCCTGGGTCAAGCCCGAAACTCCTTGTCGGAGTTTTTACTCCTATGTACATCTATAAATGAGCCGCCTATACCCGCTCGTATATAGACATGGATGTATTTCATGGAAAATACACAAAATCTATACATTACTAAAAATCTAGGATGTTATTCAATACTAATCCTCAAAGACTATCTTAGGATAATTTTTCTAATAATTTTTTTTAAATATATTTTTTCTAAATATTTTTTCCAAGCATTGTACTAAACATCCTTTGATACAAACTGTAATGACCCAAACCTCACCTTCCAATGTTATTTTTTTATTTCAAACACTTTCAAGGGGAATGTGAGAACCCTCCCAACTTACCAGTTTCAACACCAAAAGAAACTATAGATTTGTTAAAGAACAGCTTGAGTTGATTGTAACTAATATCCCAAAATAGTATCTAGGGAATATAATTTACCTGAGTGTCTGGTTAGTGATTTAAAAATTCTACATACTGATTCACCATGTTGTCCCAAGATTTTATGAATTCTACCTTAATAATTTTTCAATTGTTGAATATAATAAGAAGAATATGGCTCTTCTTATAAATCCAATCTCCTTTCACTTTTGTAATGATCACACGAATAAATTTTCCTAGCTTCTTTGATTCCATAATATACATAGTTTCCTCTTCCATTTCTTCCTCCGAGTGTAAAAGGAGATCCATGTGTTACATCACTAAGGATATATGTCGCTAAGAATCTTCTTTCGAGCCGGACTCATGCTACTGCCCCGTGGCCCTTATACCAGGGATAATAGGATCACATCCTAAGGGCAGGCCATTGGAGGATCAAACCTCCTGAAGCTTTCCAAAACCTTTTTACCTAATTGTGTGGGAGATAGCTGCACTTGTAGGAGACTTCAGGGGAATTTTACCCTTTCTTGCGGATCTAATAACATGAGTAATAGGCAGGGTAGAGTATTCCTTCTTTTGTGGTAACCTCTGAGTTTTCATAATGAAGCCGTTAGGGTCCATGTTAATGTTCTTTCCCTTCCTCGGATAGGATCTTAGATAGTCCACCGTAATGGCCATGTCTATGGACACAACATATTCTATATCGTCTGTGCATTATTACATAACATTGGAATGATACAAGGGATCATGTACAGAAAGACCGTCCAGTTTAGTAGCCTTGGAAGTTCTAGATACATACATAATTTTTTCATTACATCATCAAATTAAGAAAAAAACATCATTGTTCCCCCTTTGAAGACACTCTTATCCCTTATCCTATTCCTACATGTTAACCATAAAATACTTCTTCACATCTTGGGAAACATAAAACATAAGAAAGGGGTGAGCTTAGATGGATAGTAATGATAAGAGTACAGAGGAAACATTTATAAATAAGCACATACATTTTAAGGCAATGTATAAGACTAAAACATTAGCCTTTTAAACATAAAAGGTTTCATAATATGGAAAATATAAATCAAATAATTCCATTTACTTATTCACTTGGATATTTTACTTGTGTTATAATCACATGTAATATCAATAGCCAATTTCATAATGATGGAATGCATAATGCCGGACATCATAACCACATAGTCAAGGACTCGTGCCAAGAATACAAATAAGATTTTTTCAAGGACATGTGCTAAGACAATAGTTGTTCTCATAAGACCAACTGATTCATCGAGGAGATATATCATTCTCCACCCATCATATACTAAGTCCATTGCATTCCTCATATGAAAAGGAGAAATATAACATAAACATTAATATTAAAACTAGCATACTAAATGTTTTTACATTAACCATAAACCATGGGTAGTATAGAAATAACAGATCCACAGTCAATCATATCGAAAAACCTTCAATACAATATGAATGATTTGTATCATAATGAATCAAATTCAAAAAGTGTAAAATCCATCAAAGGATGTTGACATTGATGAAATCAAGAACATTTGAGAGAAATATCTCTTTATTTTTTTGAAATAATTTAAAATTCATGTAATTATAAAAGAAAACATTTATTTTGCAAATATTATTATAAGATTTTAAGGTATTTTTTGAAGGTGTTATAACGGCAGAAAACAGCCACACCCGCTGTATAAGTTAAGAAAACATTATTTCTTTAATTTTGTCGAAAATGTCGTAAAGGACCTTGTTTGGAAAATGACAGAAATATTCCATTAAAAACATTCTATAAAAAGTAAAAAAGGTTATAAATGACATTAATCCATAGTCTAGGAAATAGTAAAAATGTTTTGAAATACATTTTTAAGAAACACAGATGTGGATGATAAAGAGCTCCTAGTTGATACTCACGTATAAACTATCTCGGATAATGAAGAGATTGTAGAATTAATTTGTACCATGAACATTTCCTTGTTTGAGGGTATGTTAACCTTATGTATTATACTTAAACAATTATTATTATATTATAGAAGAACCACATTAATAAATATGATATCATATATGATCTTCTAATATTACTTTGTTAATAATATTTTAGTAGTATCATTGTTTCGGGCGTTAACTGATTCATATTCCATTATATGTTTTATTACATAAGTCATGTTTGTTATGGATAGGATGTATTTTATTCATATATAAAATGATATTATGCTCTTAAACATTATTTTTAATTTTAAAATGAAAATTATTCTTGAATGGTTACAATGGGAAATGAATCTCATCCCATTCATGGAGACGGTAATATGTACGTATGCAGAAGCGAAAATACAATTCTATTGATTGTCGAATCGTATGTAATTGGATTGTATAACATATAAAAAAACCATTAACATTTTATATTTATTATTTACATCCGGTGTACTCATTATTATACCCATCCAAATAGTGAGGTGTTGAATGACAAACTACACCACGACATGGAGACGGTAAGCTATATGTACACACCTATGGTGACTTTTTCATTTAAAGGATGGATAGAATAATTAATATGATTATAGCATATTTATAATAACATCAGAATTTTTATAAGGTATTGGATTCATTATTTTGGTATCGAAACAACAAAGAAAGAGGATGTGGATGAAGAAAAGAACATAGAAAGAGGTGATGCAATTATTACCTCTTCTTCAGGTGCTTCCTTTTGATTTGATCATAAGGCTCCTTAGGTTAGCTTTTTGAACAAATTAAGGCCACTAGGATGAATTGAGGGAAGTTGGGAGGATATTTGGGCAGGGGTTGGCCGAGCCAAATGGATTTGGAGGTGTGATTTTGAGAGAAGGGTATGTACCCTTTTATAAGAGAGAGAAGGGTCACTTTAGAAATGACTTGAAATATTAGTCTAGTATACAAACACATTTTATTTATAATGTCTTTGAAAGGTTTCATTTCAAGTATAAGGTGGGGATGGGTCGAAATGCTCTCAACCAATTGGTTTTAGACAGGTTTAGGTCACCATATTAACCTTATCATTTTGATTTAACTCTTGGTTAAATTGTTTATCATTTACCATCTATTCATGTATTATTATATTGAATTGTTAATAAACATACATTAAAATCCAAGAGAACCCCAAGTGGTTCATTATTGATATATCAAACTTTATTTATGTCCATTGGACGAAAATTATATTTTTTAGGAGTATTATATCAATCAATAATATAGTATTTGTTTTAAAACCCATTTATGTCATGTTTGACACTATTTAGTAATTAATTTTTGTAAAAGTCCTAAGAACTTTATTAATTTGAAAAAAAATCATTTAATCAACCCTAACATGTCAAATTAACCTATTAAATTAGTGGAAATCATTAAAAGTCTCAATTTACATTTATTTGGATATTTATAAAATGAATTATTTTAATGTTTCATTAATATGTTAATTACTGCATCATCATTGTGCCATAAATAAATTAAATTATTTAATGTCTAAAAATTATAAATAAAATATAATAATGTAGGAAATGTTTTTATATTTATAAATAATATTTATAGACTAATTTATCCTATGTGTAACCCTATATTAAATTTTTTTAGATATTGAACATTGAATTTAACACATTTATCTCTTCTTAAAACAAAGTAATAATAAATGTTCTAATATAGTCCTAGTTGAACAAAAGGATCATATTTTTACCCTAAGGTTGATTTTAGTAGAAATACACTTATCCAATAGAATTAGGACATGTGTTAGGGTAAAAATAATATCATTTTACCTTTAATTGCCCTATTTATTTTTTACCATGGTAAATAAAAGTCAAACGTTACTATTCACCAAAAATTATTTTCATCTTATTGAAAAAAAATTACTTACTGATATCAACCATGTCTCTCGAATTTTTGAAATTCAATTCACAGAAGTGGTAAAATTATGTTTTATGCTAATTTGCTAACATGCCCATAAGGTGGGTAAAAGACGGTAAAAATTCAAGTAAAATTTTATACATATAATTTTTTATAAAATTTCTCCAATGAATCAAATTGAAATAATATAGTTATTATGTATCTATTTTGACTAAAAATAAATTTAGATAAAATAAATAAAAATTTAAATAAAAATTCGGTTTTAAACAATAAAACTGTGTTTTTCACTATTCATCAAAATTGATTTTTTTCAGAAAAATACCAAAAATTCACCCTTAGATAATTTGGATATTCTGAATCCAAAAATGAAATCCATTTTGAATAATAAAATTTATACAATTTCAAAAAAGTGGATATAACTATTCATAACGGCTAGTTTGATTGGTCGTGGTGTATTAGAACTTGAAGTTGCATACATCATAAGCTATTGTATTATTGAAAGGGAAACGTACCATGGATGTTTGGGGTGTTACAATATTATGTTATTAAACATTATTTTTTACTCATAAAATGATATTTATTCTTGAATGGTTATGATAGAGAATGAATCCCATCGCATTCGTGGAGAAGGTAATCTGTACATATGCATGAGAGACAATACCATTATATTGATGGTAAAATCATATGTAATTTAATGGTATATCATATATACAGAATCATTAACATGTTATATTTATTATTTATATCAATTATACTCATTATTATACCCATCTCAATAATTAGGTGTTGAATAACAAACTACACCATGACGTGGAGACGGTAAGCCGTACGTACACATGTATGGTGACTTTGTCATTCATAAGATTGATAGAATAATGAATATGGTTGTACCATATTAATAATAACATCACAGTATGTATAAGGTACTCTAGTCATTATTTTAGTATGGAAACAATAATGAAAGAGGAAGTCGAAGAAGAAAAGAACATTGAAAGAGGTGATGAAATAATGACCTCTTCTTCGGGTGCATTCTTTTGATTTGTTCAAAAGGGCTCCCTAGGTTGGATTTATGATCATTTTAAGGCCTCTATGTTAAATTTAGGGTAGTTGGGAGGATATTAGACAAGGGGATAGCCGAGCCAAATGGCTTTGGAGGAGTGATTTTCAGGGAAGGGGAGGTACCATTTTATAAGAGAGGTGGGGGTCACTTTAGGAAAACCGTGAATATTATTTTATTATACAATCATATTCAGATTATAATGGATCCAAAAGGATATATTTTGAGGATAAGGTGGGTATGGGTACAAAACCTCCCAACCAATAGGTTTCATATTGGTTTAGGTCACCATATTAACCTTATCTTTTAGATTTAACTCCTTGTTAATTTTTTTAATAATTACCATGTCTCCTTGTATTTCTATATTATATAGTAAAAAATATTACCATAAAATTCCAAGAGAAACCCCAATTGGTTATTTAATGACATATATATTATTATATAATTCTATTGTCTAAACCATAGATTTTTTTTGCACTATTATATCATTCAATAATATAATATTGTTTTCAAAAAATCTTTTATGTCAATTTTGACATTATTTAGTATTTGGTTTTTCTGAAAGTCATAACAATATGATTTCTTTGAAAAAAATAAATTGAATCGACACGAAAATGTAATATTAACTTAGAAAATTTGTGGAATTCATCAAAAGTCTCAATTTACATTTATTTTAATATTTATAATATCAATTATTTTAATCATTAATTAATTAAGGTCATTACTGCATAATCATTGTGCGAGAAGTAAATTTAATTATTTAATGTCTAAAATTTATAAATAAAATACGATGATGTAGGAAATATTTTTAATTTTCTAATGAATATTTATAGTCTAAATTATCTTATGTGTAACCCTATATTAAAAATGTTTTAGTTATTAAAATTGGAATGTATCACTTTTAACACTCCTTTAAATAAAATAATAATAAATGTACTAATCAAAACCAAGTGGACCAAAATGATCATATATTATTACTAAAGTTGATTTCGGTCGAATAAACTTATCCAGTAGAATTATTACATGTTTTTGGGAAATTATAATATCATTTTTACCTTTAATTACACTATTACTTTTAACCGTGGTAAACAAAACTCAAAAGTTACTATTTACCAGAAAATATTTTCATCTTATTGAACCATATTTTAATTACTGATTTCAACCGCGTCTCTCAAATTTCTGAAATTCAATTCAGAGAAGTGGTAAAATTACGTTTTATGGAAATTTGCTAATGTGCTGAGATGTTGGGTAAAAGACGTTAAAAATTTCAATAAAATTGTATACATCAAATTTTATTATAAAATGACACCAATTAATTACATTGAACTAATATACGTATTATGTATCTATTTATTTTTAAAATAAACTTAATAAAAATAAATAATTTTTTTAATAAAAAGTCAGGTTTTAAATAATAACGCAGTGTTTTTCACTATTCTTCAAAATTGAAATTTTTCAGAAAAATACAAATAATTCACACTAAGGTAATTTTGATATTCCAAATCCGAAAATTATGTCTATTTTACCAAATTCAAAACATATAAGTTCCATTAATTAATTTAAAATTAATTCCTATTTTTCAAAACCAGAAAGCGAGTTTTTGAGAAGTAAAAACTATCAAAAGTTTATTATGTGTTTATGTTCGGTATAAAAGTGAAATTATTTCCAAAGACAAAAAATGGATTAAATAATAAAAATATAATCTATTTATACTTCAAAACCATTAAAATTATTAATTTAACACTATAAATTATTTTTATTAAAATAGTTGTTTTCAATTAAAAATTAGTATCTTTCACTATTCATCAAAATATGAATGTTATCAGAAAAACACCAAAAATTTATCTGAAATAAATTTTTACGTCAAGATTTTATAGAAGAATTTAATTTCATCATATTTAATAAATTTAATTTTGAAATATTTTATTTATAAAGGGTTCTCCATTAAAAGGTGAAAAAACAACAATTTTTTAGAAATATTTCTTTTATCTAAAAAATTGAATATGTCCTTATATTGTCTCTAAAAAACACAAAATATGAATGTTAAAATTATATGGGATATATATAAAATTCAAAATATGGTAATTAATATTTATAAATCTATATATTTACTAAACATAGGTTTTTCCAACCGCCACATGTCAACCAATTAATCCTCCACATCATATTTCTCATATGTGTCAACATTCTGTGCCTCCGCGTCCCTCCTCTGATTCCTTTCTCTAACTTTCTCTCCCTCCTGCTCCCGCTCACGCTGGGCCTCCCCATCGCGATTTTCCTCTCCCCCATATCTGTTTTTTTCTTCCCCTTCCTTCCGCACTGCCCACCACCTTCATCTTCTTCTATTTCACCAATCTAGGGTTTCTTCTATTTCTCCATTCTACAGCTTCAATGCCTTCACATACATCACCTGCTCACGATTTCCCTCCCCTCATCTACGGTTCCCGGTACGTTTTCACCTCCCCTCGTCCAGCTCTGCCTATAAACAACCGCCAACATCCTCATCGCCATTTCCCTCTTTCACTCACGTTCTCACTTCTCTGCTCTAGTTATCACTCCGCCGCTCGCATTGTCCATACACCACTCGCATAAACCATGTGCCGCTCAAATTTACCCTCCCCAGCTTCTACGATTTCTGATTCTTGAATTCTCCCACTACCACTCTTTTTCTCCCTAAGCCGCTCGGGTTTTTCCCGGCCTTCACCACGATTGGAAATTTCTTCACAATCATCATTGACTCACATGAACCCATCCACTACTGAAATATCTTAGATCCCTTCCCCAAAACCACCGTCATCTGGACTGTCGTCCCCATCCTCGAAACCATAGATTAGTGGTTAAATTAAATTCTTATAGAAATTCAAACCTCTCACCATGAAAAGTTCTCAAATTGTAGGACTAAAGATCAACCACATACTCATCCATCTGCTAAAAAGGGTAATTTTCTCTTCTAATCATCTCTACAATATTCATTTCGTCATTTCAGTATTTCATTTCAGTATATTAATAATTAATTTCTGTACTATATTAAAATATCTGCATTCTTGAATCTTGAATTAGGTTAATTTTCTCTTACATGATGCAGGATGGTTTTTAGGCTGGGTGTTACTCATTTAATGACATATGATTACCTTATGTTCATGATTAAATGTTGACAGTTTTTTTGACTTCCATGTTGTTGTTTTCTCTGTAGATGACAATACAACATCATGGATTGCAAATGAATGAAGGTATTCTATCGTCAAATCTTGGAGTTAACCCCCCTTTCATGGAGCATATGAAAGTAGGTAATTTTTTTAGCTATTTAGTACACTGTGTATTGTTTTTTATGCACTAAAACATATGAACCAAATGTGTTATAAATTTCCAACATTTTTGTCTTGGAGATATAGGTCACCGGGATGCTAACATAGATATGTTCTCTAAAAAAACATGCTCAACAAAAAACAAGAATATCCTATGTTGCCTTTAATATTATTTAAAGCTCATAAAGGATATCTTTTCTCATCTATTGATTTCTATGTGATCTATCAGTTATATCAATATCAGGAGTTGACTTAGTTAGATATTGCATATGCAGTTTCTGGATTACATATTTATTTTTCAAATTATTTAATTCTGTAATTCTGTACTGCTCTATCATCAGGAGTCTATGTTTCTGATTCGATAATGTTCATGAAAAGGTTCATTAGTTGGAATATTATCGACAATAATGCATGACGTTCTCCGGTCGAACCATTAAAATATTAATTGGATGGATGACTCAAAACAGAAACACCTTACTTTCAGTTTGAGGGACAGTTTTCAAGCGGTATGTTACTGTTATAGTTACATTTTCATCACTTCAATTCATGATTAAATATTTACATGATTATTTGACTATTTTGTAACTGTTTTTTTTTCAGGAAATGGAAATACATCAACAACAATTTAAAATGAAAGCACGTTTTATGTTGTAAAATCGAAGAGTTAACATCCCTTTCGTTCAATAAATGAATGCATGTAATTTTATCTCACTTTTGGCTACACTGTGTATTGTTTTTTATGAATTAATAACAGATGAAAATTAATGTAGGTTTTATTGTATTTATATATCCATTTTACAGTTATAGTGTTTTTTTACCACATGTAAAACTTATCCTTTCCATTTTCATCCTCTCCCTTGTGATGATTCTCTTTTTTATTACATTTCAGCTGTTCTCTTTATTGGTAGTAAAATTTTTATCTAATTTTTCTGTCCTGCATCAAATCCCAGTGAATCCCAAATTACCTTCAATTTCATTTCATCCCAAAAAAATATACTAAGTCAGGTATTTTATTTCTTTTTTTGATGTTTAGAATTCTATTTTACTGATTGGGAACCGATTTCTATAGGTGGTTGGAGAGGATAAACTCACATTATGCAGCTTTTTCTATATGAGTTGATTCCTACTAATGATTAGGTATAATATTTCCTTCAGTAGTAATTTTTATGAATCCACCAGAATGTTTTTACTAATATTTCCTTCATTCAGAATTTTATGATATGGTATAGAGATTTATTTTTATCTTCTTCTTATAAGAACCATTGTTGGGTGATGACAGTAATACCTTCATGAGTGATGTTTCCAATTTGACTCATAATAATCATATTCATAACCTTATCATGGTTATTGTATGTATGGAATTTTTCTGTATTTGGAAGGGTCGGATGTATATCTTCATTGATGATTAGTATATGATTCATTTGGTAAATAATGCACATTTTTAGCTGTTCAAATGAGATATTGTAGTTGTTCATACCTACATAATTATCTTTAATGATTTCAGAAGCTTTTAAGATACCTATATTTTCTGCTCCTCCTTCGTCACCCTTAGCCTACTCTGCCTCCTCCTCCTCCGCCTCCGCCTACTCTACCTCCGCCTACTTTCAATATGTCTTGGTTACATTATGGAAAATGTAGGATTTTTTAGGTATCAGTTCAATATATGTACATATTCCTAAAACGCCTAACCATGAATCATTATGTCCTTTCAAATTTGACTCTAGGAGGTGATAGAAGTTTGATTTATCCATGCATAGTTGATATGATGGCTGCAAACTAATGATTCAAAAAATACAAAGAATGATTCCACGATCCACCTTGTAGATATAAGAACTTACCTTTATGGATCAAATCCCTTCAATTTCACTATCTATTTTATTTCTGGGTTGTTTTTAGTGTGCTTCCATTATTGATCTAAGGATTAAAAATTGAATAGACACATGAAATTCTATTTCATATCTGGGTAAAACATCCATTATTTACCTTAATTCAAGAATGAAAATTGAAAGATTCTCAATATGTATTGTGATTACAATGACTTTCCTCTTCTCATTCATCTTGAAATATTATATAACCAGACAGCTAGAGATCAATAGAGCCGCTGCATCCTACCATCTGGTATACCAATTCCATTTTTTTTACATTGAATAAACCATTATTCTATACTTATTCTTACTGTTATGGTACATATTGTAGAAAAGTGGGGGAAAAACATTTTTCTATTATGACAGTGATCATTCGAAAAATGTTTCTTCCAATTTTCTGACCATAAAATGGTGCTTTTATGTGTTCACGTTTTTGCTAATAATGAAAATTTATATATATAATGCTCAAATCACTATGGTTTTTCACTTGCTCACTATAGATCCCTCTTTTAATTTTCCTCTTCCCATTATGTTACTACTCATGTAATGGATATAGACATGGATATTTATATTATGGTTTGTATTTTTGTTGGTGTGCCAACTGGAAATGAAAATTTCTTTCCCCTGGTTCTTCACATATTTCATATATATTTTTCTTTTATAATCTTTCCTAACATATCCAGCTTTCATAGTTGATTCTCTACGATGAATTTCTGGAAATATTGTCATTCATTTGGATTTTTCCAGATTACAAAACAATGATATTATACATCTATGCCAGAGGTATTCTTTCCTTATTAAATATAAATTTTCACGTTACTACCCAGGTAATAAATGTAGACATAGATATCCATATTATGGTTTCTATTGTCGTTGGTGTTCCAACTGGGAAACAATATCAATATATAGACGGGTTTGAAATAATTGTTGGAACTGCATGGAGATATTGTGATATAATGATTGCTGTAGAATTCCATCTAATAGAGGATAGTATCAAAACTATGCAATAGAAATAACAGAGTTAGTGAGAATCATAATTAGTTGCACCATTGGTAACCTCACCATCAAACAGATTGGTTGGGGAATTTAGTAAAAGATACAACCAGTTTTACTAAAATTAATCTTCATTTTCTATACATTCAATTATATCTCAATTTAGGTATGAATTTTGTCTCACATTTTACTTATACTATTATTTATAGAGAAATTTAGAACATAAATTAAATCATGAAAGATTTTATATATAAGAAATGATATTTATGTTTAGAACATGAATTCATTTCAAGTGAACATAATTGGAGGTGATGGGATGCACATAGGAGCTTTTGTGATTTTTGAGATATTGCGATTTTAGATCATTAATGAGTCTGGTAGTAGTTATTTCATGTTTTAGGTAATATAATTCCCTGAGTTCATTTTGATTCAACAATTAACATATAGGAAACATTGTTGTATGTGCAGGTAAACATATTGGATAATTCTGTAGGTGATCACCTGCTGGATTATCAACTATTCTTCAGCCACTATTAATCCTTATCACAATTAAAAAATTAGGTTCAAAAAAAACTTTGATTTATAGAACTGGTTTCTTTTTGTCAATAGATCATTTAATTAGTACAAGAAATATGGTCATTAGAAGATGTTTTCTTTCTTCCTTCAATGTTTACCATGCAATAATCAAGACATATTTTCCTATCATTACAGAACCATGATGGACCGGACTTTTCAATTGGTTCTACTAATGCATGAGATCAACAGTGAAGATCACCCATTAGACAAAACCAGAGACAATTGCAACCATATAGTAAGGAAATTTTTGGATTTTAAAATATGTATGCACTTATTTGTCTTTTCATATTCCACATGGAGTTATTATTTATACAGAAATGTAGTTCAATAGAATGCTGATATTGATTGTCATGTTACACCATGATTCAATCTCTCTTCATGTATATTTTTTAATTCAATATCATGTTTCCAGGTCTTCTAAAGTGGTTGAGAGATCTATAAAGAATATCCTTAGCATAGGTGAATGAAACCAATCAGTGAAAACAAACCTTTCCACCCCACCACATTCGCATTATTTGAATATATTTTGATGATATTTAAATCCAAGGAGTTAGGAAACATTAACATTTAATCTTTCATCCTCAATTTATTTGATTCAATTTCATGTTTTCAGGTCATATAAAGTGGTTGGATTCTCTATTCAGATGATTCTTATCATGTTGTACTATCTTCACTTAATCAGGATTGGTTTTTCTTATGCAGTCTAATGAAGGGTTGCAATTTCTCGAGACGATGCAGTATTAACAAGACATGCCAATGAATGACATCCCCATTTGGGTGGTGCTTTTGCAAGGTACCACAATAACCTTATTAAACATACTATGAGGAAAATATCTAACACATTTATACTCTAAATTTTGACATTACTTTTATTACAGAATATTGGTTTCTTGTACTAACACATATAATGCACACACTAATCCTATCCATTTATTATGGGATCTACAGTGTATTGTTTTCCCAATATATATATATACTCATATTAGGTATTCTCCATTTCTATGTGTGACACTCACATTCACCCACATCATTTTTTCAATACGTTCCAATCCTACAGTGATCCATGTATCCAGTATGTAAACACTTTTCCACGGTTTAACCTAAAACTATTCACCCCTCACGATTCCCTACACAGTTTCCCTCCCCGAAGCCCTTGTCCCTGCTTTAGGGTTCCTGCCCCTCCCAAAATCCACTCTCCTTATTCTCAAGGGTTCCCCCTACCCTCCTACTATCGCTCCCATAATACCCAATTTATGTCTTCTTTTGTATCTTTCCATTAATAGGGATTTACCATTTTTTGATTAGGCATTTTTTCCAGTCAATTTTTTTGAATGATAATTTGTAATGTATGATTATTATAAAAAATAACAACGATTTGATGATGTCATTTCTATTTCCTATATACCAGATTAAAAAAAAATTAGATTGGTCGTGTTTCCTTCCAATAAAAATGAAACCCCATTTTATGAAATCTTATTATAGCTTCATGATAAACAAGAAAATCATTTTCTGAATACTAATGTTTATTTCTAGATTTAAAATTTTATGAGTACGCATGTTTCATTGTAGAAAGAATTATATCCTATGTTATGATATCTCAAGTTTATTTATTTTTACAGAATGTGTGAAACTATTATTGGCTTGGCAATTAGATCTCATTATCCTTAATTGCCTCAGTGTGCAGGTCTTGGAATTGAATAAGTGTTGATGCATAAAGTGAGCTACTTTATGTGATCATGCCCATCATGTGTGTTACTATAAATAAGGTTGGTCTTTTTATTAACAGTTTAATTCAAATTTTGACATGTTTATTACATGTTTCTGGATACACCTCAACTTATATTTCTTCAGATTCCATCTCATTTAACGAATGTTGTGATTCTCTTTAACTCCACCATGAGCGGCTGCTAGAATTACTCGCTTGTTTATAAATTTATAAATGAAATGGTGTTTTTATGATTATTAATATAGATGGTGATGTTTTTGTAATATTATTTAGCAGGTACGGTGTTTGGATGCTTTGAATATGGATTTTGGAGACAAATTATGATATCCATAGGGTGGTTCCAAATGGTGTTTTCAAATGGTGGATCTAGATGAAGTTTTTTATATTGTAGATTTCTGATGTTCTCCAACTAGAGTGTTGTATTTTCCATTCCTGCAATTCATCCTATGGGTAGTTATTTAATGGATATGCCTTTTCAATGTTTTCTCTCTACGATCATCATCATTCCAATGTGGACAGTATTATGATGTTTTGGCATGATGTTTTGAGATTAATATGGAACCATGAGGTATGGAATATCAATGATATGGAGAGATGTGTTCATATCGTTTTAGTATAATTCAAATGAAATTATAGGTATATTTTAAATTTCAGTATAATAAGAACTCTTATTTAATTATCATACACAATTACTTTATAATTAATTTTTTTCAACATTATTATTTCTTCTAAAATTTTATAAATATTAATCTCTTATTAAAAGAACAACCCAGTACTCGAATGCGCTGTGAAATAGAACATGCGAGTACTAGTTCTTTTTAAATGGCTAGTTTGATAGCTCGTGGTGCACTTGATCTCAGTGTTGCGTACATCACACGCTATTGTATTATTCAAGGAGAAGTGTACCTTGGAAGCTTGTGGTGTTACAAAAATTATTTTTATTAAAAACAATTATAATGAATTTATGGAAGGTATATAAATTTTATTTTATAAAAATAGAATAAATTTTTAAATCATCATATCAATATTATCTTAGGTTAATATTTTCAAATTTTTCTGAAAACAATTATTTTCTATTGAACAATGAAAAATACCAATTTTTATCGAAAACTGTATCGTTGTTACATGCATTTGAAAATTTCAATTTTATATTAAACTTTTTTCAAAGTAAAATTCTTTATATTATAAATAAACCATTTAATTTCTTTTGAAACAATTTAATTGTAGAATTTGGTAAAAAATGTATTATATGTAAAGGGAAATGTTTTTGAAAAAATGTTTTTCATTGTGTTTTTCCATTGTAATTTGAAATTAAATTCTGAAAATTATGTGTTTTTAAATTTAAAAAATGTATTAATTGTTTTTATTTAAGAGGTATAAATTTTTTAAATATTCCTCTTTTTCTTTTGGTCAATAAGAATAGTAACCTTAATAATTTTTTTACCACTGTAAAAGGTATATCAGAAAATTAATGTTAAAAATAAAAATATAAGGATTATAAAATGACTCTAACACTTGAATTAATCTTATTTTATGAGTTATTTTCGTCCATAATCTTCGAATATTTGGTTATATGGGATTTTATGGACATTAATATTAGATTATTACCTCTAATGTATTTTATTTCATGAAAATCCAAACACTTCACACTCTAGTTCTTAATATATATATATATATATTTGTAATATGGGGTTAACCAAAGAATATTTTGAACTAAAAATAGTATTATAAAATATAAAATTTTTATCTACATCATGGTAATTTTTTTTAAATTTTTAGTGAATAAATAATTAGCTTAAATTGTTACACAACACTGACACGAAAATTATTGAATTTATGAAAACATAAAATAAATAATATTTCAAATATTAAAAGTAATATAATTTTAGATAAAAAATATGAAATAATAATTTTATAGAATAACATTCCATGTATGTTTTATTATTAAATAATTTTTTATAATTCAAATTATTTTATTAATATTGTTAAAGTCAAAGTAAAAATAGTTCTAAAAATTGACATTATAAATATTTTTTAATAATTAATTTTTTATTAAATGATACAAACTTATAAATGTATTATATTTGGAAAAATTATTATAATATGGTAAATTAAATGTACCATGGTCCATATATGGGTCTTTTCATGTTTTATAGTATGATTATTAACCCATAGAGTAGAAATCAATAATAGTACAATAATTTTCAAAATAGATAACGAGGGGTTAAAATTAAAATATAAGGGTGATAACATACCTATAACTTGTCCAAATTATATGGGATGAAATTATTTTTAATTATATTCCCATTATTTTGAAATTATGTCAATTTGGATCCATTTGGACATGACAAATAATTTCTATTAATTAATTATTTTATATAATTCTAAGAATACCCCTCCCCTCAATTATAAATGGGCAGTCCTTCCCTCACTAATTCACACCACATTGATCCATATAGCATAGAAATATATACCAATTAAACTTATAAAAATAATAATCAATGGTATATATGATCTTAAACTTCCAAAATTTCAATCCTACATCCCTAAAGAGTAGATATAAAGGGAGTCCACCAATGAATAGGTAATCATCTTTACCGACTCATTGATGTTCATTTCCTCTTCTAATTTTCTTCATGTGTTGTACCGAATATAAAATAATAAATCCATTATCATAAATATATTGATATTTTATTGTTATAATGGTAAAACCATATCCCATCTTGTTTTTATCCTGTGAAAAGCAAAGACATCACTCACTTGAACGTACAACTAACCGCCTCTACGTAGTAGTGTAATTCGTTTTTCATCACCAAGTTTCTTGGACTGTTATAAATATTTAATTCTTGAATATATATGATATATATGAAATAATAATGATTATATAATGTTTAATTGTTATTTACCATTCTTTTGTCCCATCCATTGGAAAATGGAAATCTAGTTCTTGTGTATGTACAACCTACCACCTCCTTGAATAGTGTACTTCATTTTTATATCTATATCAATTTAGATGACTATAAATATATATATATATATATATTGTTTATATTTTATATTTAGACCATAAATAATATTAATAATATGATGGAACTATGAAAAGGTATACTAATTGGAACTACCAAATCAAAAAAAAACCCTGAAAAACGAAGTAGTTACGACCCGAAACAAGGATTTTAACAATTGATTGATAATAAACGGGTCCTAAAATATTATAAGTAAATAATATCAGATATGATATATATGATTGTGTTTTCTTATTTTATTTATATGAAATATATATTTATTATACTTGTGGTTCAATCATGTAAAAAGGAAATTTGACATCTGGTAAGGGTTTCTCATCTCACTTTTACTTCCATGAGACATATACCCTATACACAACTTCTTTCTTTCATCTAGTCCATATACTGCCCCATTGATATATTATATTATGAATATATTTTTCATCATAGTATTTAATTTTCCATTTTATATTATTTTATTCATGGGGCTAATGATTCAAAAGAAACCCTAGTATTGAGAGTTTGTTTCACAATCTCATCATTATTCGGGATTGTTTATGTTTAGGTCTCTCCTGAGGAATATTCCTCTAGCAGGTCCATGATTTCTAAAATTGTTTTCATAATTTTATTGAATATTATGAAATGGTTTTTTTGAAATCATTTCTACCATTTTTTTCCATTTTATTAAAAAAATTAAAAGGAATCTTCATATAGTTTTCAAAACAAGGTGATTTTTTATTAATCTTACAAAAGTGTAAAAGGAATATTTTTAAATCTTACACGAAATGAATAGAATTTCCCGCCATCGTATCACCTAAATGATTTTAATCTTCCTTGATATGTTATAATTTTTGTTTTAAGAAAAATCATTTCTTAATTATATGTGTATTTTTTATATTTTAAAAAATCAAGGTAAAAAAGGGTATTTTCCTTAATAAATATTCTAATAATCTATTTAAATTATTTTAATCTTTATCAAAATTCTTTGATTAATATTATATTTAGTATCTAAACTAATTATACCATTCATCATATTTCTTTTTAT
This sequence comes from Viscum album, assembly GCA_963277665.1. Taxonomy (NCBI): domain Eukaryota; kingdom Viridiplantae; phylum Streptophyta; class Magnoliopsida; order Santalales; family Viscaceae; genus Viscum; species Viscum album. Next base: position 227,291,109 of record OY728167.1, on the reverse strand, counting down.
GGTTTATGATTTGTTTGACTATGGGAAGTATTGATATTCTGTATAACTAGTTCATCCAATACAGACAATTATTGATTATGTTAAAGATTGTTGATTCTATTGTATCATTTATTCATATGAGGAATGGATTATACATAGTAAATTATGGATGAGGCCTTTTATATCCCCTATATTAATAGGTAGGTTTTATGAGAAAAAACATGTTTGGATATTTTTTAAGGCCTTACCCATTTATGTAAGATATCTTGGCACGATGCCTCAACTGAATGTTTAAGATGTAAGGAATTATTCATTCCATAAATATGAAATTAGTTATTGATGTCTATGTGATTATTAGATTAGTTATAATATCCATGGATAAGTTTCAATCTCATGTGATTATTTACATGGAATTATTTGATCTTCTTTTATTCCTACCATATTATTCATCATGTTAAAGTTATTGACTAAATTAAATGTGGCTTTAATTACTTAAATTTATATATTAATTATTCCATATTTATTCTTATATTTTTCAATATACACATACCCTTAATGAGAATTAGAGCACACCCATTTATTATATGTCCTATATCAAAAATTACAGGATGTGTATTATGATTGATGTGTAGGGATATGCAAAAGGGAATAATTGTGTATTCAAAGAAAATACTATGTTGTATTTTATGGTTTCAATTATGATGTGAAATTAAAGTTTGTATTTATTTTACCATTAATACTAAACTATTTGGTCCATATGGATGTGATTCCTTATATCTAGTTCCAATGTAAAAAAGTAACCAAAAAATATAGGCTATTGGAATTGGGGTCATTATAGATGGTTTCAGAAGATGTTTAGTAGAAAAATTGTGAACTAGATTTAGGAAAACATATATTAGGTAACATAACCCTATGATATAAATTTAGGATAATTATAGAATAACATCCTAATGATTATGTAAGATAATGATTATGTGGTTTTTCTTAGAAATACATCAATTTCCATGGGATAAAAGTGGACATGGTTCTGGAACATATGTAGCTAGGGGTAAAACATTGAAATGGTGTATTGGTATTGACTTGAGAAATACCTATTACATTAAAAATTTACATTACTAAAAACCTTGTTTGGTACTCCTCGGGTATATACTTTGGTTAATTATTATTTTATTTATAAACTATCATGAAGGATTTGAATAGATGATGACAATGAATAACCTAGGAAAAACATGAGTGACATATATTCAAAAGAATTTTTCATGACATATACATATTATTAATTATTCGTGATGATTATTTTATTCATACTATTATTAGTGTCTTTCACACTATGTTTTTTCGTTTCAGATAGTGGTTGGAAGTAGAAGGAACTAGGTTAACGTTAAATGTTATAGAAAATGTGGTTATGAGAAACCAAATGGGATGATGACTAGAGTGAAAGATATTATGATTAAGCCTAATCAGTTATCATGATGTATGATTAAAAAACTGTAAATTAACCATCACTCTGAATCACCAATGAAGAGAAGGATGGATTCCACTATGAGATTGATTAGTGGAGACTATGGAGGAAAATGGTTCAGTTTCCTCCATGTAAAAAATGTTGAAAGAGACACCCATGAAAGTATTTCAAAGGAATAGGAATATATTTTATTTGTGGAGAAGGACACAGTGAAATTAATTGCTGAGGAAAAAAATGAAAAGTCCAGTTAATGAAATGGATGAGAGTAATGGTCTCACTAAGGAATTAATGATAGTTGAATGTTTTAAATGTGAAACATAGGAGAATTATGAAAATTAGTGTCTGAAGGGGAAGTCTTGTGAAGAGTTTCAAAATGGTTGTACGAGTAAGGGTTATATTGCTGATGATAAAGAGACTGTAAATAACGTATGAAAGGAAAGAGGTATTAATGAATAAGATGATTAAGCCTAGTTAATGGTTTAAGAATGAAGTGGAATCATTAATTTTATTTTTTTTAGATTCAAGAATAATGTTATATGTGTATTTTATCAATGATATTCTGGTTATAAGAATTATGAAATGTATATGTATTGTGTTGCATTAAAATTTCATTAAGGGTTTGAGATCATATGTTCAATGGTATCGATGACCAGGAAAAGTTATTCATTTGAATGTTGATATTTTTGAAAACCCATTATTGAGGAGAGATAACACTTATTATGTTCTCAATGTTGAGATGATAATGATAAAGAGATATTTATGAGATATAATTGGTGACCATGAAATTGGTTAGTGATTTGATGGTTTACGTTATATTTTCAACCGTTAACTATATGTTTTGCTATAAGATATATATTTGACAACATCAGATTTTATTTTTAGAAAAATTCATTTTTTCATTAATTTTTTAAGTCGATAAAGGTATTCAAACATTTGGTATGTGAAATTAAGAGATACATTATGTTTTTTAGGGAGTCTAATGTTAATTATATTTTGTAAATTTAGTTACTTTCATTATAATTTTTTGGAAATTGAATTTGGAAATATGAATTTTTTGATGTTTTTATGGATAACTATTTATGGAAAAGATTAAGTTGATCTTTGGATGTTTTTAAACAAACCATGTTATCCAATTTGGTCATGGAAAATATTTAGAGATAGGAAGAATGAATTTTCATTATTTTATTGATAAAATGCTTTTCTAACTGTTAATTTTAGTGCATCATGCATCAAAATTCACATTGGATATTCATTTAATGGAGTACAATATGAAGTAGGAATTGATCAAAGAACATATAAAGGATGAAATTGTGCCTATGAAATAGAAAGACATAAACTTATATATTTCCATATATTCATAGTCAAAATGGTAAATGAATTCCTTACTTCTATGAAAAGTATCTTGAAACAAAAATCATATCCTATTACGTTCATATGTGATGAATCAGTGGTCTTTTGACTCATCACAGATTTATAGTTTTGTGGATGTTGACTTTATCTTTCTCATTCAATTCCTTGACATCAATGACCTCTATCAAACTCCGTCATTATTTGAGGGTTACACTATTATTCCATGTCCATATCATCATTTCATACATATGTTCTCCAAAATGGAAATCTATTTATGTTATTATTTCATATGATCTAGGTACTTCCCTTTTTATCTTATCAAGAGGATGTTTTATTAACCCTTATCAAAACATGGGATTTAGATAAGGGTATTTTCCAATGTCAAACTATTTATTATTGAGATAAATATTAAATTAGGAGGACACTGTTTATTTGAGGGTGGTAGAATGTAACACCCTATTATTTTAAAAGAGAAACATTATATTCAATAGCGTATATGACATGATACAACAATATTAAAAAATAAAATAACACCCAAATATTTTATTGTATTGTTTGTTTTTAAATAAATTTGATCTCTTTTATAGATTTTTATGAATTAAACCTTGATTTTTAAAATAAACAATATGTTTGATAGCATATACAACATGAAACACCAATCTTTAAGGAACTGCAAAACTTATTTAAATATAACTATTATAACATATCCATTAAATTAGTGGGTATGAATTTTATTAACTAAATAATATATATATATATAAGGGACTTATATAGTATAAATTGATTGAATAATTATTATTAAATGTGTACTCAATTTTCACTAATGTTATTTTATGCTTTTGAAATACGTTTTATTAAAAAAATATTTCTTTTGAGAAAAGAATATAAATAAAATTTGGAATGTATATAAATTAAATTTCATAAAAATTATATAATTTTTGAAATTACCATATCAGAAATATCTTAATTTCAATTTTTCAGATTTTTTTTAAAATATTTCTTTTCCGGTGAATAGCAAAAAATGCCAATTTTTATTGAAAACTGTATTTTTTTCAACCATTTGGAATGTTCCGTTTTAATTCAAAATGGTATTACGTTAAAATTATTCATATTATAAATATACCAATTAATTTCATTGGAATGATTTTCATGGTTGAATTTATAATTAAAACATTTTTATACTTAAAAATAGCATTTTTCTAAAAATTGTCTTCCATTAAATTTTTCCAGTTTAAATTTAAATTAAATTATGAAACATTTATGTTTTTAATTTTTAAAAATATATTAAATATTTTTATTCATGTGGTTTAAATTTTTTGAAATATATATCTTTTATTTTTGGTCAATATGAATACTAATCTTAATAATTTTTGTTACCATGATGAAAGGTAAATCGAGTATTTAATATAAAAAATAAATAACCAAGGCCATAAAATGACCATAAAACATTAATTAATCATATCATATGATTTAATTTTTTTTATAATATTCCATGATTCATTTATATGTAATTTAATTTAAATTTGGATGATATTATGACCTTTATAGTACATTATTTCTAGAAAAGTCAACCATGTCACACTCTAGTTATTAATAACTATGATATTTCTAATATGGAGTTCGAAAAATGATATTTTTGACTCTAAATATTGTTTTTTAATATAAAATATTTATCTACATCATGTTGATTTATTTTTTATTTTTAGTGATGGAACTATTATCTTAAATTCTTACACAACACATATGTTATAATTATTCAATTAATGGAAAAATAAAATAAATTATTATTAAAAATTTAGAAGTAATATATTTTGAGATAAATAATGTGGTAAAATAAATTTATATATTACCATGAAATTATATGGACATAATAAAATATTTGGTTCAAATTATATGTTTTTTATTATTAATGTCAAAGTAATGAATAGTTCAAAAAATGAGATTATTGATATTTTATAATACATAATATTTTATTAATTGATATAAAATTCCTAAAAATATTATATTCATTCTAATGAATAATATATTGTAAATTAAATCTATTTTGTTCCATTTATGGTTCTTTTGTAAATTTATAGTAAAATTATTGACACTTAAAGAGTAAAAATGATTAATAATATGATAATTGTAAAAAGGGTTAACGAGGGTTTAAAACTAAAATATAAGGGTCAAAAAATTTCGAACACATTTCCAAATTTTATTTTATGAAGTTATTTAGACTTAAATTCACCATATCTTTTATTTATATCAATTTGGATCCAATTGGCCATGAAAAATAGCTTTATTTATTTAAAATTAAAGAAATTCCATGAATACCCATTCCCCCAATTATAAATGGGAACTCTTTCCCTCACTTCTACACTCCACATTGACACAAGTAACATGGAAAATACCCACCCATTACATTTCTAAAAATCCTTGTCCATGTTTTGGATTTTTTGAATCTTCTAAAATAGTAATCCTAGGTCCGTTATGAAGAGATCTAAAGGGAGGTCACCGAATAAAAGGTCATCAACTTTACTGACATGTTCAAGTTTATTTGTTATTCTACTACTTTTTAATGGGTTGTATCCATTATAAAATACTAAATCATGTATCATAAATATAATTATATGTTATTATGATTATGGTACAACCATATTCCATATTTTTTACATTCTATGAAAAACTAAAACCTCTCTCGTGTGTACATATGGCTTACCGTCTTCGTATATCGAGGTAATTAGTTTTTTCTCAACACTTTACATGGATGGTTATAAATATATAAATAATGAATATATATGAAATAATATTTATTCATTATTCGTTAATTATTTTTTACCATTCTTTCATCCCATCCATTGAAAAATGAAAACAACATTCATACATATGTACGACCAACTGTCTCGTTGAATGGTGTAATTAATTTTTATCTCTATCATTATGGATGAATCAAGATATATATATATATATATTTAATATGTATTATACTTATAACATAAATAATATTCTGGAGATTATTGAACTATGAAAAAATTATAAGGATCGATACTATTGAATCAAAACATACATGAAAAATAAAGCAATTACCACCTAAAACATTGATTTTAACAATGAATTAATAATAAATTGGTGATAAATATTATAAGTAAATAATTTATTTTACGATATAAATGATTATGTTTATTTAATATATATATAACAAATATATATTTACTATAAAATAGTATCAATAATTTACAATGTAAACCAAACCTATGGTAAAGGCGTCTGATCTAACATTTATTTTTGTGAGACATATGACATATTTAACACTTATTTATTTTGAGTGGTGTATATAATACCCCATTGATATATTATATCATGAATCTATTTTTATTTATAGTATTTAGTTTTTTATTTAATTTTATTTCTATCATGGGGCTTACAATTCAAAACAAACCCAAGTGTTAATTGTTTAATTCACAATCTTGTCATTGTTTAGGATTGTTTTCATTTATGTATCTGATAAGAAATATTTCTCTTACATTCCTATTTTTTCTAAAAATAATTCACAAATGTTTTTACTATTCTCCAATTATTTTCTAGTGTCATTTTAACCCTTGTTTTAGTTTTTATATGTTTTTTAAAAGGAATATTCTTGTGGTTTTCTGACGAAGGTGATTTCTGATTTTTTTTACAAAAGTGTGAAAGGATTACTTTTTAAAATTATACAACATGAATGGAATTAGATTCCATCATAATTCATCAATTATTTTAAGCTTTAATTAAAAATTTAAAATTTTCTTTACAAATCTATATATTTCATTATTACATACACATTTCATAGATTTGTAAAATTATTTTCAAAGTAAAAGGGTATTTTCCTCAGGAAATATTCCAGTAATATATTTAAAGTATCTTATATATGTTAACATACTTTGATTAATATTATGATGAGGATGAAAATTAATAATAATATTAACTACATTTATTTTTATGGTTTATTATATGTTTTACTAGGGAATGTATTGTTATTTTTTATGAAATGTTCTTCCAATACAGGAAGTTATTGATTTTTTAAGGCATGTTGATTCAGATGTATCATTTATTCACATAACGAATTAATCATAATTAGAAAGTGACGTTAGTGGCCTTCCATATCCTGTCGATGCATCAATAGTTCTCATGAGACAAACTATCTTGGGTATTGGATGATTCCTTACCCATTTATGTAATATGTGTTGTTATGATGCCTCAAAAGTATGTTTATGATGTCAGAAATAATACATTCCATTATTATGAAATTATTTATTGATTTCCATGTGATTATTTTTTTTGATAGAATATCCATGGATATGTTTCAATCCCATGTGATTATCTATATGACATTATTTTATCATCATTTATTCATTATATATATTTCATCATGTTCATGTTATTGACTTAATGGAATGTGTTTTAGTTATTTCACTTTCAATATGGTTTATGCCTTATTTAATCAAGATTTATTACGTTGTATGCATATCCTTAATGAGAATTAGATCTCACCCATTTCTTTTATTTCATTTATCCGTGATTCTAGTAAGATAATTATGATTTATGTGTAGGGATATGCTAATGGAAGTAATTATTTACTCAATGAAAATACTATGTTTTATTTTATGTTTACATTTGTTATGTGAAAATAAAGTATGTATTTAGTTTTCCAAGAATATTAAAAAATTTAGTCCTTACGGAAAAATTCATTGTATCTAGTGCGAATGTAATAAAGTAAACACCAACTCTGGGCTACTGGAGTTGGGGTATTTACATTAATTACTTTGGATTTTTTGATAACATGGTCTTCATTCTCAATACGAAGTTTAAATAAGATAAGTTTGCATCAAAAATTAATTAATTAATTTTCCTTGGTAATTCAGTGTGATGACCCGGATCAGGATGCCAATTAACGAGTGCACCGAGCCTGGTGGGCCACATGGCCTCAAGCACATCTTCCCGAATGCAAGAGACTGCTGACTAGCAGTGTGGGCCTATGTTGTGTCCATGGGAAGACTATGCCCTAATTCGCATATTTTAGCACAGTGAAAGACATATAAACGAATAGTAAATATAGGAATCAATATAAATAAATAGAAGAAGAAAACTGATGAAATAGATAAAGAAGAATAAAAATAACTGTAACCACTGGAACAATGATGTTGTAAAGTCATGTCACTAGAAAACTCGAAAGCATGGATTCAATACAATAAGCATAACATGTTCCACAAGGTAAAAGAAAAAAAGTGTACTCCAAGAATCTCGAGATCCTACTCGGTCATCTACTGTTAAGCCTCATCCGATCAATAGACAATCAAGTATTGGAAGTTGCATGGTTCCCCTTGTCAATACCTACAACCATGTAATCTACTCTGAGTACCAAACAGTTCCTAGAGAGGGTGTGAGATAAATATCAGTGGGCCACCACCAACAGTGTCTATAACACCTGGCCCATGTAATGGAATATAGAAGTGTGTAGGCATGCATATATCAAGTAAATAAAACAATAACTAAATAACTAAATAACCAAGTACCTACTAAAAACCTCAGCTAGTGTCCGAACATTTAACCAGTTCATTAATTAATCAATTAGCATTTATTGTTAATAGGTCACATGAGAAATATCCAACACTGACATCATCTCATGATAGTATAAGTAGTGAAGGTCCCCAGATGTAACAAGGAAACTAGTTAATAATATCCAGTGAGGGAGTTACAGGGTAAAAACCAAGGCTAAGTAAACTCATGACAAAGATAACTCATTAGTATATGAGTCTAGAAAAGGGGTAAGAGTGTCATCCAAGGATTGTAATCCAAGGAATTCCTCAATAAGGTGCCTACTGAGTCCATGAAGTGAATCCAAGGTAAAACAGGTCTATGAAAGGACTGGGTCCGAGGAGTGTATCCAAGGCACCTACTTTCCAATGCGGGATCCAAGGAGTGTATCTGATGTATCCTGGAATAATGAAAGGGACCCAACGGCAGTATACATGGCATCCTTGGAATATACAAGAACCATAATCTTGGAGGGTATCAACATAAGAAAACCATATCCTTGAATTATAATGGGGTTCCCAAGACCAAGGTATTCTTCTCTAAGAATATAAGGTGACCTCAAGTATGTCCATTACTATTTGATATTTTAATAATTCATTTGGTCATGTATTTCTTTCTATTAGTGAGGATATGTCAAGTAGAGTTTAAACCATTGGTCCGAGCCTTGTCCTCCATTAGTTTGGATATTCCATGTAGCATTGAATCCATTTAATCAGATCTTAGTTAATCATTAAAGATGATTCAATTATTGAGGTTCACTCCACTACCTTCCATTAACATGGAAATGGGTGCTACAGACTTGTAACCTTTAATAAATCTCTATAAATAAGGACATTTAATATACTTAGTATAGTTTCCATTTTATAGTTCGTATTTCACATTTAGTATACTTTTGCAAGCACTTACCATAGGCCAGTTATATGGTGAGTATACATGCTACAATCCATTATAAAATTATCAGTAATAACGAGCCATTTATGATGAAAGACTCGACATTAGAAAGGTCATGCAAAGGCACACCCGAACGGTGGATCAACTCTTCCAAAACCCTAAAACACCAAATATGGCATAACCTTTGACATGAGATAGGTTGAGTTGTGGGTGAAACATCTAACAACTAATCACATATTTGAAAATAGCATAATAATACGATTATAACTGGTATAATCATGGCATGTAAATTTACAAAACGGTTTCCAATGAAACCGGTGGGCCCCACACGGATATTTAAAAAACAACAAACTTTAGGGATGAGTTATAGACCACCCACCTTAGGGTTGTACAATCCCTCTCCTCCGGTATCAGCCATTTATTTTCTTCGAACCTGAGTAGATCTATGAAAATGTGAAACATGATCACATGGAGATATCTAGGTCGAGAGGGAAAGAGAAGAAGAAAAAATAATGGGGACTCAAGTACATACTATCATGCATCCAATGTGACGAATGGAAGCTCGATCAGATTCCAGACGAAGAAGACAAGTTGATTCCAAGATTGGATCTTAAAAATTCTCCAAAATGAGAGAGAACTAGGTCAATCCTACATAATCATAGATTAGGAGGAAGGAGGATGATTAATAGATCATTAAGGGAAATTTAGTCATTTTAAACAAGTTTTAGCCGATGCACGGTTTGTCCACACGGTTTTTCAAACTGGGTGCAAGCCCTGCGAGATGGTTCTATCCAAACCTGGTGAAAAGGGGGTGGTCATATGGTTTGGATGCATGGTCGTGCGCCAATCGTGTGAGGTGTCACTTTCTGGAAAGACAACATCCACATGGTTAGGAAAATCATGATCTTAGAAGATCCAGGGTTCCCATAGCTTTCTGGAAACCCTACCAGAACCGTAATGTGAAACGAGCATCCCTATCTGAAATGAAAGTATGTGAAACCCCATGAAGTCGTATGATCTAATAGACATACAGTATTCTAATCTCATCAACTGATAAAGACTCTGGAATAGGAATGAAGTGGGATGATTTTGTTATTCGGTCAATGACTACCCAGATAGCATCGCTACCACTCAATGACCTAGGTATGCCGAATACGAAATCCATTAGAACAACTTTTCATTTTCATTCTGGGTCTAGAAGCAGCTGTAACAAGCCTACAGGTCTCTGGTGTTCCTCCATCACCTACTGACATGCGTAAAAATAGTGATAAAGGCTTCAGTATGATGTTTCATCATAGGACACCAATACCGGTGTCACATATCTTGATACATATTCATGATTCCTGGTGGAACTGACCACTGGGAAGCATATGAATCTTTCATCGACTCTTCTCTCACATCTATAGGACCTAGATATGTCCATGTAGACGCAAGAAGTCATCTCTATCCATAGAACAATCCAGAGTTGGGTTATCTCTAGATATACTCTCATGGAGAACCAATCCTTCAGGATCTAAAAACTACATACTCCTCACCTTATCAAGGAGGGAAGAGGTAACTACTAAGGATTAGAGGTTAGACTATATGTGACTATTGTGAAAATCTAGTTGAAATTCAGAAAAGAGGTCCATTAATTTCCATTCATCATTGGCTTCATATAAGGGCTGCATTTGAGTTTTGAAACTCAGTGCATCTGCAACAACATTAACTTTTCCAGGAATATAGGCAAAATCAAAATCAAAGTATTATAGATATTCGACCCATCGTCACTGCCATAAGTTCTATTACTTCTAATAAAAGATATAATTGAGGCTCTTATGATATGTAAATACCCCAAAGAACTCACCCAAGATATATTGACTCCAACAACGTAAGGCATGAACAACTGATGCTATCTCGAGGTCATGCATCGGGTAATTTCTCTAATGAGGCCTCAACTATCGAGATCCATAAACAACGAATTTGTATTCCTACATCAGCACTGCTCCAAGGACAATGCTGGATGCCCCACAGAAGACGATATAACATTTACCTTGTTCTAGAAGAATCAGAATAGGTGCCGAGACAAGCCTCCCTTTCAGCTCCTGAAAGGATTTCTCGCATACTTCTGACAACATTAACTTAACACCCTTATTTATATGTCTGGTAAGAGGTTATTCAAGATGTGAGAAGTCGTGTAAGAAATTCCTGTAATATCCAGTGAGCCCTAAGAAAATCCTAATATCGAACACATTCATAGGATTCTCCCATGATAAAACAACACTAACCTTTTTAGGGTCAATAGATACTCATGATTCTGAAATAATATGGACCAATAAGTGGACCTTTTCAATCCATAAGTCGTATTTTACAAGCTTGTCATAAAGATGATGCTCTCTCAGTATACTCAGACCAATATCAAGATGTTTGGCATGGTTGTTACTTGTTCGAGAATACACCAAGATTTCATCCAAAAAAGACCAAAAAAAGTCAAAATAGTGATGGAAAACCCTATTCATAAAATCCATGAAAATATCAGGTGCATTCGTAAGACTGAATGAAATAAAAAGATACTCATACCGACCATACCTACTACGGAAAGATGTACAAGTTTTGTCTGATAGTCTGACTCACACCTGATGATAACCTGATCTCATGTAATTCATTGATAACACATTTACTCCTTAGAGATGGTCAAGGAGATCATCTATTCAAGGAAGTGGATACCGATTATTGTCCATAAGCAGGTTCATCCTTCCGTAATCCACACATAAACATATAGTTCTATCCGCATTCTTGTTAAAAATCACAGGTGAACCCCAAGAGGATATACTATTCTGTATAAAGCCTTTGTCCATTAAGTCCTATATCTTTCTCTATAGCTCCTGAAGATTAGTAGGTGCCATCATGTATGGAGGAATGGGCTCTGGGGATTCTCTTATGACAAGCTCTATTATAATCCCTACCCCTCTCTTAGGAGGTAATCTAGAAAAGTCATCAGGAAATAATTCCCAGAAATAATCAACTAGTGGAGGGATATCAGTTTGAACCAAACCCTCCTCCTCCCTCAAAAGATTTACAATATGGGCAGTCACTCCTCCTATCCCAGGATTCTTCAGTCTTGCTCTGCTGGCCTAGACATACCACTCTCCTTTGAAAAGATAATTCCTTCCTTCTAGTGATGTAAAATAAACCCTTAGAAAATAACAATCTACAAAGGAATGATAGTGGACCAACCAGTGCATCCCAAGATGGAAGATGAAGCTCGTTATCTCCAGAACAAAGAGATTCTTCAAGAAATGGTAACTTCCAATCTCAAGGGGGCAGTCCCTACACTAGCGTATGGCCTCCATCCGTATTACTAATAGTGTATTGAGGGTCATTACACCACAGTGATACTATATCTCTAGTTCGATACATTTGACAATAGATACAAAAATAAAAGAGTTTGAAGCACCTGTTTTAGACAAATTAGATACAATAATAGAGGCTAATAGAGTAGTAACTCGTACTATATATAGTCCCAAGCTTGATCCTCATGTATCATCTATATGGCACGCAACTGACCTTATCCACAACCATATGAAATAGATGGACTACCACAATCATGACTGATCTTCTGGAACTAATTGTGATCAGGGATCAGACTACCACGAGCACAACCTCCTCCTTGGCTAGACCTGCTGGTGCAACTCCAGCTCCCCACCTGACGTGGCAGAAATGAACTCTCTCTTGAAGGTGGATCTGAAGATGACCCTTTTCAACACAAAGATGGTGGAAAGGTTCGGTAAAACCACTGATGATGACCCATACAACCACAAGACTGACACTCCATAGGGTTTCTATCACACTGATGCTTTTTATGCCCTGGTTTTCCACATAGATGGCACACTACAGATCTATAAAACAAGATACTATGGCTTCCTCTACCCTAACGATAAACCTTGAAAGAAGGTTTCCTGCCACAGGAAGAACTACTAGACTAACACAGTACTAATCCTTTAAACCCAGTCCTCACTCCGTCCCTCAATATATGTTCAGTGATAAGGGCCTGATAAACTATTGCAGAGAAGGTATGAAGGTGAAAGACATTCACCTGAGTTCAAACGGCGTACTGAATCCCATCTTCAAAATGTCCAGCACACTAAATCTTGTCACCGGCTATAATCAGTGGAAAGTGCTATAAATCAGTGAAATGTGTTGAATATTCCATAACTGACATAGAACTATACTTGAGATGCATGAACTCTCTAGACCTATCATATCTGAGCGACTGAGGAAAGAAATGATCATAAAAGATAGTCTGGAAGTCAACCCATAACATGCCCTGATGACGACCGACCTGGGTAACAACATCCCACCTATGATTGGTAAAATCTCGAAGCATGTATTTATTAAGCTTGAATATCTTCTCTAGAGGTGTTTCTAGATCCTCATATTACCAATATGTCATCATGCTATATCATGTCGAATTGTTCATGTTAATGATTATCATTACTTCTATGCCCCATTGAAATTAATACAATATATTGTATACTTTTTTAGGATATTCATTATTTATTACGTCAATTGGATTTATAAATCACCCATTTCATATGTATTCCCCAAGGTTACCATACCGTTTTAATTATGATTTAATATTATGTGCATGTAAAGGAATTTTTACAAAATTATGATGTAACCCCTATTTTAAGTTGTTAGTTAATGTACATAATTATGCAAATAAACTATATTTATTGATATTATAGGTTTTATAATATGTATACTTATGTAATAAATCATGAAACAATGTGTAATAAAGAAAATGGTTTTCATAGTTGGTATCAAATGAATATTTATTTACCTTTGGGATTAGTATTATAAAACATTAGAGAAAGATTTCTGGGTGACACTAAACATAAGAAGAAATCCCTAAATTTTTAGTTAAGTATATAGTATGTGTCTTCCAGGAAAATAAATCCATGCATGGATGGTACGAGTGGATGTTAGACAGGTATAGATTTACCGAGTGGCAATACTCCAAAACACCGTATTGAAATGGAATTGATCAAGAACTCTTGCATGAAAATGGGGCGTACTACAAAACAAGTCTAACACTTATTGGGGACATGATTTTAAAAATTCAGAAGCTTGTTACAGAAGATTATTAAGGGAATAAAACTTCCTTAAGAGTTTATATTAGGAACTATATAATGGATAACATATATTGAATCCTATAAATTCAAAAGGTAATGAAATAAATATCATTAATAAATTATTATTTTAATGATATTGTATTCCCATTTTTGTGTTTAATATTTTAAAATTAATCATCCCTAGTTTTCACATTATTCTACCCAATGGTCATAAATAGAAGGAACCTAGTAAACAACCAATATGAATTAAAGTGTGATGACATTCCAAATGAGTTACCCAACCCAATGGGAGAATGAATCAAAAATATTTTGATGATACTATCTCAATTGAATCAGGTTCTAAATATAATATTAAACCAAGAAGAACACCCAAATACCATTAATAAATAACAAGCTAATACTAATACCTTTATGTTAGACTACCTATGACTTCAATTGATCATTCTATCCCTTCATCCCAGAACAATGGATCAACTCTATTGAGAAGATAATCTCCATCCATCAAAGTTACAATCATGAGAAGGTTATAATGGATATCTATCATATGGAGGGATAATGTGATTAGTGATGGAAATTGATTAATAATATGACGCCTGAGGAAGAGATCAAAGAAATTGGGTGGAATGAATTCTAGAATTTGTTTTGGAAAATAATTTCCTCGTACTCTATGACCTAAAATGGAAATGGATTTCTATTCCCTAAAAAAATGACAAATACATCATGGCGTATGAGGAAAACCTCACAAGGATTTAACGATATGTATTCATAATTTTCATTACCCATGAATTAAATGTTGACTGCTTATTTAGGGGGCTAAGATTGAGTATTCAAAAAAAAACATGGTGATTCGGGACATTGAAAACTATTCATAAAATTTCCAATGTTCCCTCAAAGTCAAAATGCATATCAACAAATCACAAGGGTCCCATAAGGATAAGAAGTGAAAAGTGGAGTTTATATTTGGATGTTATAAGGAAAAATCTAATGGTGGTATGAAATTTCAATATCCCAATTGTCAAAAGTGTGGAAAGAAGAACCCAAAAAATTGCATAAAGGGAATACAGAAAAGCATTAGGTGTGTAAAGGATGATAACCAAGCTATTGATTATCTATGGGGGGAAACCCACCAATTTAAGGGAATAAATGAATGCTTCCATCAACCCTTATCCTATTGGATAATGTTTTAACTATAAGGAAGAAGGACACTATGAAAACAACTTCCCTATGCCAATGGTCTTTAGAGATAATCAGGGCCAACAACCTCTTAGGAAGCAAGTGTGAGGATATTCCATCACAACCAATAAGGTGGATCCTAAAAACAAAGAGGTGACATGTATGCTAGTTATTAATTCAATAATAGAGAACATACATTTTTATTCTCTTTCTATTAATTATTTAATATCACACATGTTTAGTAGAATTATTCAAACACCACCACAAAACATGAATGTATAGTTGTTAGAGAAAATGTTAAATGTTGTAATTATTTTATATCATGAATATAACTCATGCTATATAAAAATTAGTTGGATGAGCTTTGTAGATAACATTTTGAAACTACCTTTATTGTAATTTGATGAAATTTTGGTTATGTGTTGGCTTTACTTATATAGATCCAATATAAATTTTTGTGAGAAAGAAATCAATATCTATATCTCAAATCATCCTCCAATTTTTTACATGTGAATGGTGGAGGATGAATCTTATTTAGCACCAAAATCTCATGAATGGATATTATTTCCCATTGATAAATAATATCTAGCTTAAATTATTGAGTCTATGGAAGGTAATATCCTTTAAGACATTCCCATTGTGAGGAATATGCTAATGCATTTCCCAAATAATTACATGGAATTCCTCCTAACCAAGAGGTTGAATTTTTTATCTATCTCATACCTGAGGATTTTAAAATATCCATGAATTCATATAGAATTGTTTTTGTGGAAATTAAAAATTTGAAGAAAAAATTTCATGAGAATATAGAAAATTATTTCATACACCTATTTTATTCACTAAGGGATGCACCAGTCCACTTACTCAAGAAGAAGGATAGGTAGATGAACCATTACATTAATTATTATGAGGTCAAAAAAATAATGATAATGAAAACTTATCCTCTATCTCCAATTTATGACTTGTTTTACCAGCTACCTAGAGCCCAATACATCTCTAAGATGTATCTTTGAGCAGGTATTATCAAGTAAGGGGGAAGAAGGAGGATTTTCCCAATAATGATTTCTGGAAGTGTTATGGGAACTATGAGTTCATAGTAATGATATTTAGACTCACTAATTCTCTAATAATATTAATGGAATTGATGAATATATTATTTAGATATTACCATCAAATTTTTTGGTATACTTTATAGATGATATTACAATATACTCCAATATAATAGATGATCATGGGGAGAATATGAGAACTGTGCTAAAGAACTTATAAAATGAATATGTTTAAAAAAAAGTATAACAAATGTGATTTCAGGTTGATGGAAGTCCCATAATTGGGAAATATGATCAAAAGTACTGGTATATATATAGATCCTTCATAGATATAAGAAATTAAAGGATGGTCAAGGACAATATATGTGATATAAATCCGAGGTTTCCTTGGGTTAGATGGGTAATATCATTGATTTCTGATAATTTTATCATGATTGAAAAACTCTCTAACCAAGATAACTCGGAGGGAGTCATGATTTTTTGGAATAATGAATGTGAATAAATCTTCCAAGAGTTAAAAAATAGGCTTATCACGGTACTTGTACATACAATACCCACAAGTTGGGATCTTTCATGGTATATGATGATGCTTCAATAAAGGGATTGGGATATGTACTGATGCAAAATGATAAAGTGATATCTTATGCCTTGAGGTAATTCAATGTTCTTGAATAGAACTACCTAACACATGATCTAGATTTGTATACAGTAATTTTTGTGTTGAAACTATGGAAGAATTTTTTTTTGGGAGAAATGTCAAATATATAATGATCATAATATCCTCAAGTATATAATCACACTAAAATAGATGAATAGGAACCAGTGAAGATGGTCAGAGCAGATTAAGGACTATGACATCATAATCTACCACTATCCTAGGAATGAAAAAAATAGGAAGACGATCCAAATAAAAATTATTTAATTTTTATATCATTGATAAAAATTTATAAGGCTATGATCTTCTTAGACATAAAAAAGAATTTACATGGGAATCATAATGGAAGGAACATCATCAATCATTTCACAAATGATTTCTCAAACATCCATTTTGGAGAAGATAACAGATGATCAATGAGAGGATTTTTGAATCCAGAAGAATGTGGAATCTATATGTAAAGGGAAATCCAACAACATCAGAGCTAATAAATAAAGAGTTTTATGATTTGGGTTATGACAATGTGTACCATCAAATCATTAGTTAAATAAGGAGAGATTAGATGAAGCCCATATCTCAACCTTCTAGAACCATCTATGCAGCATAAATATGTATCAAGATCTCTAAGAGCACCATTGGTGGGACAATATCAAGATATAGATATTAGAAGATGCAAAAATCTCAACCTTCTCCAACCATATATAGAGCATAAAGATGTATCGAGATCTCTAAGAGCATTATTGCTGGGAAAATATCATGAATAAGATCATGTATTATACATCATGTTGTGTTGTATATTAGCAAGTAAATGATGAAAGGAAAAAATAAAAGGGGATAATGCAAACATTACTCATTCATATTAGTAAATAATAAAATATAACTTTTGAATTTGTCATTGATATTTTAAAAAATCAATAGTAAATAATGCAATATGGTTTGTGGTGGATCTACTTACAAGGAATACACTTTTATTTCAACTTGAGAGGACTTATCACTCAATCAACATGAAAGGATATACATTAGATAAGGGGTTGGATGAATGGAACACCACTATATATTGTATCTGATTGAGATCCAAGACTTTGCTCTAAGTTCAAGAATATTCTACTACAATATATAAATACTCATTTGAACATCAGCATGACTTATCACCCTAAAATTGATGGAACATTTTAGCAGACTATCCTGATAGTTGAGTACATGTTGAGAGAATCCTCAACGGACATGATAGGAAGTTGGGATCGACATATTCCTTGGGTCAAGTTCTTATACAATTATAGTTTTCACTCAAATATCCAAATGGATCTCTATAACGACATTTATGGTAAGATATGAATAATACCTGCATTCTAGGATGTTGTTGGGGAACAAAAAATATTGGTTCAAAAAATAGGTTAAGAAATGGTGAAAAATATTGTGACTATTCAATAACACATCAAGGATGCTCAGAGGTGATAAAAGAGATATTCTAATAATTATCGATTAATCTTAGAGTTTTAGGTTAGAGACAAGTTATTCCTCTGTATATCTATAAGGAAGAAAGTTATGATATTTTGTAAGAGAGAAATTTTAGTCTAAGATACATTGGTCCTTTTGATATCCACGTTCATATTAGATGGGTGACCTATAGATTAGAACTCCCACTAAACCTATCTCAAGTACATAATGAGTTTTTTGTATACCTATTGAGGAAGTACATACTAAACCCCTTACATGTGTTGAATCCAGTTGTGGTACCATTGGAGAATGATCTTTCATATTTGGATAATCCATGGAATATATTAGATTGTAGAGATAAAGTTCTATTAAATAAGAAAATGCACCTGGTCAAAGGGCTATGGGTAAACCATAATATTATATAAGCAATGTGGGAACTAGATGAGGTGATGAATAAAAATTACCATCATCAGTTTTATTATGTAAAATGAATATTTTGAGGGTGAAATTTTTGATGTGGGGAAGATTGTAATTACAAGAACTTTAATAAATACAATTCCCCTTATGATTGAGTTAAATTCCCTATTATTGTTATAGAAAACACATGAACTTATTTGGTTTCATTTTATAATATTAGATTTAAAAAACCATTAGTAATATTAACCATTGGTAATATATCCATTGAATAGTGATCATATGATTAGTATAAGTATAGGGGTATAATAAAACAAATTGACGCAGACAAAAGACGAAATGGACTAAACGAGTATGATCATAACTTATAAAGCACAATTATCATTATTTCTGAGGGAGATATCATATTTGGGATTTTAACTTTACTAATCCCAAGCCATGATCAAACAAATAAATCATGATTGAATCCATTTTAATATAATAACAAGCTCATCAATATGAAGACCAAAATCATTTACACCGAACCACCCCTTGAAAATCTCACAATTGCGCACCTTAACCTTATTATATTTTATTTTGTAATAAATGTATATGTATCAAGACCCTAAAAATATGAATATTTATATTTTATTTTCAATAGAATAATTGTTATATATACATCTTATTGTTTTTACCTTACAAATTATTTTGATTTAGATACCAAAAAACAGTAATTTTATTTTTAGGTAATATTCAATTTCAATTAAGGAATTTCTTTTGATGGATTAAGAGATTTTTGAAATTAATTATATTTTAATAAAATATTAATATTAAAGATTTTATGTTAAATATATATTATAATATTATATTTATTAGGTCAAATATAAATTTTATAAGGGTTTCAAATCTATAATTGTCAAAAATAACAATAAATTTTCAATAAATACATATTATTTTATAAAAAGTGAAAATTAAAATATTTAGAAAACTATTTTGATAAAATAATTTTTACTCTTGGAATCATAATGTTGATATTTATCCAATAGTGAATTTTTCTTAATTTTTTGAGCTAGTTAAATTTTCAGGTAAAAATTAAATACAGTATAAATATACAACATGTATTATGACATCATAATAACCCCAAAAGTGATGTAATAAATGCAATAATTGGCATTAACGACCAAATATATGTTTCCAACTTAAAAAAATTCGTTTTGAGTTTATTTTATTAAATTTATAAATCCATTATGAATCCTCCAAAACCAATATTATATTTGAAGGATTTAAAATCATTTTTGTAAGAAAATGACTCACTTTCACATAACCTAGTATAATATATTAGTGAATTTTTACCTTGAAATTATAAAATAATGAAAACCACATCTATTTGGTATAGACCAGGTGGAAAACTGGGATATGTTCTTTGGATTTGAAAACATTATTGCATATAGTCTAAAACCAAAGTTAGAGAATTAATAAAGAACGCCCCTCTCTTTTCTGATATAAAACCACCCAATATGTCATTCCTCTTTTCTCTAAAATAATTTTTTGGCAGCCTCAATCATTTAAAATCTCTCTAGAGTCCATATAATGTTCCCCAAGCTCCCAGTAATCTAATCCCAATATTTGGAATCACTCACTCAAGTTAAGGGGCCTCGCTCTCTTCTTTTCAATTCAAGAACATTATTCTGTATATAGTCTTTTTAATATCGATTGGTTATGTTTTCTGGAATTTATAAAGATCCACATAATTTCCAATTTATTTCCTAATAAATATCTATCATTTATCCTCTATCATTATAGCATTACCAAATCCATTACTATACTGAAATTTAGCAAGGGATCCTTTCCTCATCCTCTTTATACAATAATCTTCTTCATTTTATGAATTTTATTTAAAATTACTAATTTTGGGATATTTTTTTTATACAAACCGATTATTTTATATTAAATTTAAAAATTATTATATATCCTATTATTTATCTTTAAACCATTTTAGAAAATTTATTTACCACCATTATGCTTCCAAAATTTCATTGTGAATTTTCCCTGCCAAACGTTTTTTTATAAATACTATAACTACTTAAACTCAAGGGTATTCACCTAAACATAGCTATAATACTTTTATTTGGGAATTCCATATATTTATTCCATATTAATTGATCATGGAATAAAATTTTATGAAATAAGTTCTTATGTTAAAGGATATTTTTATCACACATATGCATGAAAATGATATGATTATGATGGGGGCACCCTGATAGTGTTCCAATGGAGTGGGTAATGTTTTAGTCTCATTAGATATCATGTATAGTGCATATGAGGTTATAATAAGCACATTTTGTTATGATTTCTTGGTGGTTTCAGTGTCTTATTGGTATTATGTATTTCTTAAAGTTGTTTCCACATTCCCATGTTGACTTTATTTTATCATGTTATATGATGCCTTATTGTTCATTTTTAAGATTCTTTTTCCTTTTATTCCCAACTACGATTCCTACTGTCTATTGTGAAATAATTTATTCATGTTATGATTTTTTTATTCCCGTACTGTACTTTATATCTAACCTCCATCTTATGTATGTCTGTAGGTTATCCAATATAATTTTATGTACGATGGAATATTATGATCATGTTAAGGAAGTATTCAATAGTGATGATGTATCCCCTATTTTATGTTTTTATGTAATGTATCTGATTACCCCAATAAACTATAATTCTTTATTTTTTTTGTATTATGTGTATTCTTATGTAATAAATCATCAAATTATGTGTAATAAAGACAAGATTTTTCATACTACCAATGACATCTCTAGGTAATAATGTTATTTGTGTTATTACTGATCATTTGTCTAAATCATCACAATTTCATCTTACTTGATATAGTATATCTTTGAATATGATTTCTATAATTTATATTAAGGAGATATAAAGGTCGCATGGAGTTACCAACTCCATTTAATCTACTCGTGATAAAATATTTAAATTAAATTTTTTTATGGAACTTGAGAAGTCGATAGGTATTGAATGAAAATTCAGTACAATTTTTCATCCCCAATATGTTGGATAGTCATAGTGTATAATATATAATTTAGATGATAAGGGTTTATCTCGATCATTAAATTATCTAGAAATTTGGGATCAGTACATATCTTTATTGTAATAATATTTTTCATTCTTTTATTCAGATGACACCGTTTGCGGAATTATATAGACAGTGATGTCAGAATCTAGCAAGTTCGGTCAAAGTTAGGGAGAGTAAATTATTAGGAAAATAATTTTTCAATGTGATGGTTTATATGGTAAAAATGATTCAGAAACACTTGAGGTAAACACAGTGTATTCAAAATATTTATGTAGATATCCAGTGGAAATACCATTCATTTGAGGCAGGTGACCATGTATTTCTAAAAATATCTCATTTGAAAGGTGTATTGTGTTTTGGTAAAAGGGAAAGTCAAGCTCATGGTTAATTAAACATTATAAAACCCAAGATAAAGTGTGATCAATTACTTTCTAGGTGTCCATACCTATGAGTTTATCTTAGATACATTATGTGTTTCATGCTTCCTTACTAAGGAAGTATATACATGATGGATCTCATGTTTTCAACCCTCAAGTGGTATTGTTAGAGGAGATTCTCTATTACGTGGAAAGGACCATTCATATTATTGAATATAAATATAAATAATTATAGAAGAAAGAAATTTTCCTACTAAATAAGTTATGGATATACCATATGATTGAAGAAACTACATGGGACTTAGGAAAGTTTATGATGGAAAAACACCCCCACTTGTATAAATAGTGAATAAAATTACAAGGTTTCAATTTATAAAATGGGGAAGAATGTGACAACCAATTAAATAATAATAATAATAAATCAAATTCAATTCTTATTAATTTTCATTAATATATTTTATGTATTCAGATATAATAAAATAATATAATATGATTTTTCAATAAGAAAAGATATGGTTTTATTATAACTATATTTCATTCCATGAAATATATGGTTTTATTTAAAAAATAAATTTCTGACCCTTATAGTTGTAAATTTATAAAATTAAATTCATTTTTGGAATCATCATATCCATATTATCTTAAGAAAAATTTATTATATTTTCTGAATATATTTATTTTTTAATGAATAGTAGAAATTCCCATTTTTTATAAAAATAGTTACTTACTTTCATGTAATTATAAAGTAACATTTGATTTTTTATTTCTTAAAATTGAATAAAATTTCAATTAATTTAAAAATAATCAAATTAATTATTTAATAATAAGTATTATATATTATTTTGGAATAAAATCATTTTTATTCCTAAAATAACATTTTTCTAAATTTTGTAATTTGTTGAGTTTTGCAAACATATATTGGAATTAATTTATTTTAATTAAATAAATATTATATGGTAAAAATGAATTTCATATTTGGAATTAAGATATTTAAATTTTGTGATGTGAATAATGTCATATTTGGTCATAGTGAGAAGTTACCGTGGTAAAAAGTTCTTTTAATTTTTTATAGAATTATTCTATTTATTCTTAAAAGGTTTTTAATTATAATTTTCTTCTATTTTTAATATCATTACAAATTATAAAAAATTTATATTTTTAATAGTTTCTTTATGGGTTAGTATTGTATTTTTACAAAAGTAGAAAATATATGTTTTTAATACATATATATTGACCTCTATTTCCTTCCATCATATCCATTATGAATTATAATTCTTAAAAAATAAGATAACATAATTTTTCAAATAAAATTATATTTTTCCTCTACTAGTAATTATTAGTTTTGAAACTTTTTTCTATGGAAAATGAAATTTCTTCTCATTTCTATGAGGTATATGAAAGTGTTATTTATTATAGGATAAAATGGAAATTAAAATCATTATTATGGTTAAAGTTTATGTATTTTGGGTTCCATTAATGTATGGTTCTTTTACGTTTTATATGTATGAATGGTGATCCTGATATAGATTTGATGATGGGTGCTCCCAATAGAGATCTCTAATACAATGGGTTACAACTATTACCAGTGTAGGTTACTGATAAGAGATATAGGAATTATCTAGTTAAGTTATTCCATTTTAATGTATTCTGTAACTAAAGAAATATGTTCCATAAATAATGTATTTTATGGGATGGTTATGTGAGGGTTTTTATAACTACTATATTTACTAAGCTTATAAAGACAATATCTTTCCCTTACCTATCAATGAACAATAAAGTCTCTGCAAGTCTCAGAGGACCCATGTATGGTGTTAGTATGAAATAAATAGTTCCCTGACAATTATTTTTCAAAATAATATACAAATATATATAT
Organism: Viscum album; assembly: GCA_963277665.1. Taxonomy (NCBI): domain Eukaryota; kingdom Viridiplantae; phylum Streptophyta; class Magnoliopsida; order Santalales; family Viscaceae; genus Viscum; species Viscum album. The sequence goes on along the minus strand of OY728167.1, from coordinate 227,266,718 downwards.
GAGTGTATGTAAAGAGTTATAAATATCAAGCATAGAAAACCACCCACCCTAATCCACCCAAGCTCAAATATCTCTCAGTGGGATTTTACTTACCGTGGGTAGTGTTAGAGTGGAACGATGCATCCCTAATCAATCATAATAAATGTTTCATTTTCCTTATAAAAAATTCCAAATCAATATATTTCATGCAAAAAAAGATATCAATATTACCATACTGGGTCAATCATGACACTAAATAATCATATTCTCAACCCAAATCATATGTCCCATGGTCACCTTACCCATTTTATAACTTTCAAATCAATAACCTAATGAAGCTAGAGGCTTATTAAGACCCTTAATTTACCAATATGATCCCAATTTTAAATATATCACACTTATTTGATTTTAATCATGCTCCCATATAGTGGTATAAATCACCACAAACAATGGCCAACCAATATCGTATCATCCTACATATCAATTAACCACATTATTTTTCTCCATAAACCACATAAATATGGAGGATTAAACCAATAAATAATGGTTAATACCACATCATGGGACTTTAAATTTATGCACACAACCCCAAATATCTCATCCCCAATAGTGAGTGGTTTCACTGAAATCTTACGACTATTACTCGATGAACCTCCATCTACACCCATGGAAGTGGAAAATACCATCTTCATCGCACAACTGAACTATAGTTTCCACACAAAAAAATGGTGAAAACCATTCACATCACACAATAAAACCATATCTCTTTATTTATAGTGGTCAACATCACCTATAGTCACGTAGGTTTCTTCCCTCACTTTCCTAATAAACCTAATTATCAATGAAATCATATAGAACATCATAAATAACCCATTTCATCACACCCATAAATACCTAAAACCACATAAACAAGAAATTCATATCATTATAGTCCAAAACCATCATTACCCTCATGAAACAACCCCTAGATAACTCTTATTAACAATAAAAATAGAAACTGATTTTGTTCACAAACATGTGCCCTACCCAACTGATGCAAGATCATTAAATATGGAAAAACTCATATTTAAAATAGGAAATATCTAAGAACCACCATCCAATAGTATTAATTTCTCTACTCATCATGATAGTATGGTGTATCCATGTAACAACCACAAATCTTCACTCACTAATCCGGTGATAAAATCACAATCTTTACACTTTTAGATTTTATACCAATAAACATGACCCATTTTCAACAATCTAAAACATAAAAAATCAATGGGAAATATTGGATCAATTATATACCCAATTGATTATTTTTTATAGTATTATATAATTATTACAAACTCTTATATAATAATTGGGATATTAGTTCATAAAAATCTACATCCTCTCCCATAAAATTATTATCATTGGAAACATTTCTTAAAAAACTTCATTTAAAAACATTCTTCATAACTAGGGAAAAAGGAAACAATAGAAGGGTCTGATTAAATTCTTAGTATGGGTAAATGTAATAATTAACAATTAAATGTCATCAGGGAGCATAAAATGAGCATTAGGGTATGATGGAACAATCATAGTACATGAGCATAACATAAGAGAATTCATACCCATAAAATGTTGAACATAAATCATGAGACATGGAATAAATATTTAATATAATACAAGATTCATATATGTCAACAATAATTATCAATGTAAAATAAATCATTTAAAAAAGGTTACATTAAAATTTGATGAAATCATAGTGAAAAAAAGTTAGTAAATTGGAAAATTAAACATTAATCATTGAATTTGTTAACTGGATAATTCATATATCTCTTAGGAGTAACCTATGACTAATTAACATTATCAAATTTTATGAATAACATAAATTTTTCACCTATTAGGAGTAAGTTCCATCCAGTTAACTCTATCTCATTACACAATATATTGTAGGGATATAACGGACCCACCCATCCTTGGTTTAAAACATAAACACCCATACTTGGTTTATAAAGAACATATCATTATTAGATTGTAATTTAACCACCATTAAATCATATATTCTTATTTACACGTACCATATAATGATAAAAACAATTATAATCATCCATTTTTCAAAATATCAATAAATATTATTCATTAATATCATGATTTTTTATTGTAAAAGAAATGGTTTCTAATAAAATATCCTTGAAATAATCATAATCCATCCAATGAAAGATTACGGATGAAATAATTACAGTATATCCCAAGTGGAGCTTAATTAAAATCCTGGGTTGTTAACATTGATGAATATAAATACAATTAAAAGATCATTATAAATATTCTACAGGAAAATTTCATTTCCATATTTAAAATAACTTTTAAAAAATTAAAATTCCCAAAAAATTATTGTGAAAATAATTATCATTGAAAATAACCTTGGAAACCTATAAATTAATCTTAAAATAAAATAATGTTTATGATTAAGTGGAAACCCATTCATATGGTAAACGTTAAAAATAAATATTCTTTTCATTCTATTTTAAAGAGAGGAAAAGGTGACCCATATAGAAAATGACACGAAATTTCCTTTAAAATCCATTTAAAATATGATAAAATATATTTTAAACTATATTTTGTAAATAATTTATTTTTAAAAAGTAACATAATTAAATATATTTTAGGGAAAATATATATGGTACCAAAATATTCTCGATAAAAAATAAGTTACAAGATCAGTATCACATAAAAAACCTTCCTTGGTGTCTCGTTAATCATTATGGGAGGAAATGGAAATTAAACATTTAAACCACATTTATAACTATATATCACAATAATATATTTGGGTTAACAAAATAAGAACATATTATTTCCACAAAGTAACCTTGAACATATAAAATCTCTAAAAAATGATATTGAAACACAATCCTTTACAACTATGGTTACTTTTGAATAAAAGTTCATTGAAATAAATAAAATAATATGGCTCTATGAATCCCATGAATATCAATAATTAATATGTCAAAATTCATTCATGAGACATTAATTAAAACATAACATTAAATGATGGTACATGGCATGGATCATTCCTCAAGAAAATGACATTGAGAAAAATAAAACACTTGCAAAGATCATAAATTTTTAAGTGATAATTAATCCATTAAGTAATTATGTGAACATATTTAAACACACATAAAAAGATGAAAATATATAACAAAACAATGAAGATATCTATTCACACCTAATCATGGAATAAAAAATTCAATTAAGTAGAAATATGACCCAATGAATAAAAATTAACTTATGAAACCCCTTACCACGTAGAAAATTTCATTTTAAATCTAAATGGATGAAAAAATTTTAATTTCAAATTATAATACCATAATTTATTAAATCTTAATAATATAACTTGTATAATGGGTAAAAAATATACACTTTATAAAATATATTATGTGCATAACATTAAAATATTTCCCAATAAAGGGAAATAGAGACAAAATATATTGCATGAGTCCCAAAAATTCCATGCATGTCCTTTAACACACATATAATAAAAATATATAAATTATTGTATTTCTTAATAAATATTTTCCAGTATTAATTAATTATCCTTTAACCATTTATTTTAATGAAATATTTTATTACTTAATCATTGACTGTTTTGAGGATGTTAGGTTCATAATCACAAAACAATATCAGAATGATAAACTTTTTCAAAGTGGTAATTATTAAAAAATCACTAGATTAATAATAATTAAATAATTATAATTTTTATACATCAATTATACTTTTAAAACCAACCCTAAAAGAGGAAATAATTTACAATCATGGAGACAGTAAATTGTACAAACACATGTGTAATGTTCACATTTTTCAACCAAAAAGAGAGGAATAATATATGTATTTTTTATATTTATAGAATAATTATTATTTCATAAATATTATATTATATAATTAAATACACTTATATGTAATATCCATGTGATGTAGTGAGGAAAAATGTATCACATCATTTCCTAAAGGTGGTAATTCAGATGTATGCACGGTTGATGTGACCATTTTTTGATGGATGGAAAGGTGAGAAAATATATGATATATAATATTTAAATAAGTATAATTATTTAATAAATATAATATATATATAAATTAAATACATCATTATAAACAAATATGAGAGGTGGTTATGGAGAACAAATAACATCAGTTCCCAAGGCTGTAATCTGCCACACACACGAATGATGGTTTCATTTCACATTTTATTCAAGAAGGATTAGGATCATGGATAATAAATTAATATATTAAATATTAATATACGGAATATAATTATTTTATTATTTAATAATGGTTGAATATGGTTTTATGGATATATAAAAAGGAATAAAACTAAAATATCCAGTTAAAAGTTTTACCTCTTCTTCCGACAACCTCCTTTTATATACACCTTAAGACCTATAAGTAAGGTATTATTACAAAACTAAGACATCTAAAAAATGGGTAAGGATTCATGGAGTATATTTTTTTCATGGATTTTTTGAACGAAATAGTCATTGAAATGTGGATACAAGAGGAGAGGTGGGGCCCCTTTATGAGTGTGGGGAGGGACACTTTTGGAACTTCATAATGTATTAAATTAATATAAATTAGTTTTCGTATAAATATGGATAAAAATTATATAATTAAATATAATATGATTATGATCTTAATTAATCTCATTAAATAAAATTATGACATGTTTGGTTTTTTTTACCCTTATCTCTAAATGGAAGCCCCCCATTAACCCTTTTGACAATCACCATGATATAAACATTTTTTACTCTTTAGGGTCAAGAAACATACTATAAAAGGAAAAGTGACCCATAAATGGTCCATGGACGATTTTCTAAAAAATATAACATTCACATGGCAAAAGAGACAATTTTTATGTATTTTAATTCATTTAATAAAATATTTTTTATTATATAATATCATTAATGTCATTTTTGGAAATACATGAAATTCCATAATTTAATATGCATCTAATTCATGTAAAATGGTTAAAAATGACTAGTATTATAAGTAAGTTGGATATGGTGTTAATGTAATTATATAAATTTTTTTATAATTTTATATAAAATTTTTAAAACCTCATCATTTGGATTAACCCTTATGTTAACTGTTTCATCCTTTATAGCAGTAACAAAATTTTCAATATAAAAGGGAAATAATTTTATTCATAAGGTGAAAATTGGATCATAAATGACTAAAGTATAAAATTTGGAACAATTTATGATCGTACTTTTTCTCTTTCAATATTTTTTTGTTTTTAAAATAATTTTAATAACTATATTTTAATAAAATATAATTATTGTTTTTTAGGAACAATTCATATAATTTGACTCTGAAACCAAGATGAAAGAAATGTAATTCAAATATAAACCATTAAAAAACTTAAATATGTTAAATGTATCTCCAGAATTTTTAAGAATCATTAAATCAAAAAAAAAAAAATTACTTTTCAAGTTTAAAAATCATTTACATGATTTTTTACTACTTTCAAAAAAATGTGCCAGTGTTGCATAAAAATTTAATGTAATTATTTAATTAGTAAAAATTAAAATTAAATTAAAATGATTAAAAATAAATTTACATTTCAAAAATATATATATAATTGAAAATAATTTGTCTTTATCCTTGTCACATCATATTATTGATATTAAAATCATGAGAGTGACATTTATGACTTGATTATCTACTTAAATATTTTAAAGGTCAAAATCAAATCTAAATTGAAGAAAAAGTTAATATTTTTTAATTTTCGATGAGCATGAATGAAATATACTAATCCAATGAAATATATTATTGTTTCTAATTAATTTAAAACTATATTACATTTGTTTTACCCTAATTAAAATGTTTTACCTTTACCTTGGTAACATAAATTTATTGTGGTAATAATTCATATTAACAAAAAAAATAATTTGACCATATTAATACTAATCTATTATGAGGTTTCAAAATATATAATCCATTTGATCAAATAAAATTCACAAATTTTGTGGAATTTAATTTAAAATTAAATATGAAAAACATGATGAAAACAATTTTTTTAATAAAAAATCATTTTAAGTATAAAAATGTTTTCATTCCAAATTAAATAATAAAATTGATTCCAATGAATATAATTAGATTATTTATAATATAATATCACTAATTTTACTTTGATTATTTTTTTAAAAAATTGTTACATTGTAAATACTTGAAACAAAAATGAATTTTTCAATAAAAAAATATTGTTTCCCTATTCATTGAAATATCCAACATTTAAGAAAATTATCAAAAAATAATTATAAGATAACTTTGAAATACTGATTGAAAAAATGATATAATTTTTTCAAATATAATTTATTAAATATGAATAAATTAATTATAATATTCATCCACAAAAAACAATAAAAACTATTTTTGAAGAAAATGTATTTTGGATGCATAAAATGATTTTAAAAAAAATTGGTGATTATTTATTAAGAATTAATCAATAATTTTTTAGAATAATGGAAATTAATATATATATATATATATATCATAATGTGTTTAAACCTATTCATACCGACCAATTCCAAAGCTAGGTTATAATGGTCATATTTAAATAATAATATTTCATAGTTTTTTAAGGTCTGTGTTACACATCATGTATGATATCAAACATAATATTTCATTAAAATATTTGGATATAAAATTATACTCCCATTTATGAAATTTAATCCTTAAAATTTTATCTTGAACTTAGTAATCAAGGGTTTGATATTTGAAAATACCTTTATTGAAAACCCACATCATACAAATGGTTAGTAAAACATCCTCTTAAAAATAAGGGAAATGGAAACATGAAGCTCATCTAGAATAAAAAATAACAAGGTTTACAAATATGATAAAATTTATGGAATATGAAAATATGGACATTGAGGAACAATAATATCTAAATAATTATGGAGAGTGATAAATAACATTGATCTCAAAAAATTGAATGATCCTTATAATGTTAATGAACATAAAACCATAAATCAATGTTGTGAGAAAAGGAAAATTGATTAAAAAATGGATTTAAAAGGATAATTTTTTTTGTTTTAAGATTCTTTTCCTGTATTTTATGAATTAATTTACCATCTAGAATAAAAATATAAGGAAATATACTTACATGATATGTTGACTTTCATCCTTTTATAAATTTCCACCACAATCTAATATTTTTCTCAAATTTATTAGTATTCAAGATGATTTTTTCATGCATGAACCATTCCAATAAACATCTAATAGATCACATAATCTATAAAAGGATAAAGATATATTCCACATTTATTTACTAAAACTATAATGGTTAGCATAATGTTTGTCAATACCCAAAATTAATAAGCCTCCATATGAATAAATGATACATTTTACTCCAAAATTTCTACAATAACACCAAAGGTTTAACATATATAATTACATAAATAAATAATCCTATTTCACAATTAACCACAATAACCTCATAATTAATGAATATTTTAACCTCAATGGTAATCACATACCTTCAAGCTTACATCCCCAAAAATTTAATTGCATTCTTCCCAAATAATCTGTCATGTTAAATCACATGGTAAAACCAAGAGTTAAATAAACCTCAGCCTAATGAAAAATGTATAAAAATATCATTAATCACAATGATGAATCATTATAATCTTAAAATGTAGTGAAATTCTCCATAATATGATGAAACAAATTTAAATACAAACTAAATGGGTAATCCTTAGTTTGACCATAAATATCTTTGAAAAAACCACCTAATCAATAAATCAATTTTCAACCATAAATATTATATGTATCACAATATTCAATAGACCAAAATTAACTTAACGTAATATCATATACTTACCCAAAGGGTTATTTAAACCTCAATAGTTTTTTTCTTTCTTAAACCCAGTAAAAGTTTCAAATCAACTAAAAATCCCATCACTTAAAACCTCGAATGTCTGTGTCTAGGAATTTGAGATTATGATCAAACATAAAAAAGTAAAACCATTTTGGTATCCATAACTCTTAATTTTATCATACATAAAAACATTATAATATAAAAATTTACCTAAATTATGCTCTGATACTAATATTAACAACCCCAAATCATTACACCTGAATTTGATGGTAAAATATAATATTTTCATTTAAGGATTTTATACTGATAAACAAGACCTAATTTCTGACATCCAAAACACACAACATAAAAGGGTAATTTTAGGTCACATACAAACCCAGGTAAATTGTAGATTTACTATTTTAGATAATTCAGGAAACTATTACATAAAAACATGGACATCGGTTCATAAAAATCTATATAATCCCTTATAAATTTCTTCACAAAAAAAAACTTTCTAGAAAAAAGTAATTTAACATAATTATTCATCACCTATGAGAAAGGAAACATAATAATGGTGATCTCAAATGACCAATAAGGGTACATGTAAGCATTAATAATTAATTTCCTCCAATGAGAATATGACGATCATAAGGTTAAGAAGACATAATCAAAGTACATCAGCATAACATAAGATAATTCATACCCATAATATTTTGATAATAAATCATGATACATGAAATAATATTTAACATAATATAAGAGTAACATAATTCAACAATCATGATCCATATAAGATCAATACTTATGAATTGGGTACATTAAAACATGTTACGTTCATAAAGAAAACATCTTGTTAACTTGGAACATCATTAATTGATCATAAAATTACCTAAAATAATAATTCCCAAATATCTTAGCAGTATCCTATTATTGGTAAACTCTATAATAATATAGTAGTAACATAACTCGATAATCTCAGAAGAGTAAATTATATATAGTTAACTCATTTTGATTACCCAATGCATTGGATGACATTAACTGGACCACCTGTCCTTAGATTATTACAAAACCACCCATCCTTGGTTTATAAGGGACTGAACCATCAATGGATTACAATGGATCCACCATTCAATCATCCATACTTATTTCTATGTGTCATAGAATAATAAAAACAATTAGAATCTTTCACTTTTCAATAAAATTATAACCATTGTTCATTCATATAGTGATTTAAACATGGAATGAAAAAGGGTTCTTTGAGAATATATTTGAAATAATAATAATCTTAATAGAGAAGTAATAAGAATGGTATCATTAAAATATATCCATAGTATGACATAATTAAGACCAAGGGATATTGTCATTGATGAATAGAAATTCCATTAAATGATCATAAAAAATATTCTTGAATAAAATCCTTATTCAAATTTGAAAATAACTTTGAATGTCTAAAAAATCTCAATATATTTCGAAAAAATATATTTCAAAATAAACTTTAGAACACATAAAGTAATATTTAAATAAAATAATGATCATGATAGTGAATTTTTTTTCACTCTATAGACCTTAAAAATAAACATTCTTTTCAATATTTTGTAAATAAAGTCTATAGTGACCCATGTATAAAATGTTGAGTAATATCACTTTAAAACAATTTAAAATAATTTCACATATCTTGTAAATTTTATTGTTTGAATAATTTATATTTTGGAAATAATATCTAGAAAAAATTCTCTAATACATGCATATAGAAGACAAATATTACTTATCTAAAAAAAGATAAATGATCAGTATCACTTAATATTAACATTCTTAATGTTTATTTAATCAATAAGGGAGGAAATTTATATTAAACATGTAAACCAAATTACTAAACAAATAATAATAACAGATATTTGGATTAATAAAATAGTAGAATCGAATTTTCCTAAAGGAACCATGAACTTAAACAATCTCTAAAAGAAAGGAAATTGCAACATAAACCCTTTACCACTTTAAAAAATTTTGAATCTAAAGACATTGAAATAAAGATTATGATATTAATGTATAAATCCAATTAATTTAACGAATTAATATTTCAAAACTCATTCAATGGGTATTAATTACACCATATAAGAAATCATGGTTCAAAACATGAATCATGTCTTATGAAAATGAATTTAAGACAAATAAAACCATTATAAAGATCATAACTTTTGAATTGATAAAAAACCCATTAACTGATTATATAAAAAAATTTAGGTACTCATAAAAAAGTATAAATATAGAATAAAAAAATGTGGAGATCAATTCATACTTAATCATTTTATAATAAATTCAATGAAGTTGAAGTATAACCCAATGAATGGACATTAAGTTAAGAAACCAATTACCTCTTGGTAACATTCTAGTGAACTCTCATTGGATGAAATAAATTTAATTTTAAACTATAGTACCATCTTACATGAAAGGTTGATAATATATCATGTAAAAATGATAAACATATAGACCATATAAAATAAATTATTGGAATAAAATTAAAATATGCCTCAAAGAAGGGAAATTGGGATGAAATCCATTACCTTGGCCCCAGACCTTCCATTAATGTCCTTTAACACATGTAAAATAATCTTATATAAATTATTTTATTTCATAATAACCATTATTTAGAATTAATACCATATCCTTTAACTATTTATTTAATTTATTTTAAAGACATTTTTAATTACTTAATTGATTATATTTTCATAAGTTGGTTTGAGGATGTTCGGTTCATAAACCAAAAACAACATCAGTAGGCTAAACATGTTTAAAGTGATAATTATTAAATCCTCCCTATAATAATAATCATGAAATACTTATTATTTTTATTCAAAAAATATTTGTTTAAATCAAACCATGAAAAATAATTATAAAAATAAACAACATCACAATCATAGATACGATATGTCTTATATACCTGGGAGTAATATTCCTATTTTTTAATGAACATGATAGAAAGAAGGTAACAAATATTTTATATTTGATTAATAATTTTAATTCCATAAATATATTATTATATCATTAAATATACTTAATTATACCAATAATGTGGTGCGATAATGAAAAATGAATCATGTCGCGTCGTGGAGGTGGTAGTCCACACATACACATGAGGGACATTGTCAATTTCAGATTGATTATTTTTTTTAAAATGATATATAATATTAATATAATTATAATTATTACATTAATATCATATATATATACATTAAATCCATCATTTTATCCATCCATGAGAGGTATTAATAGAAAATAATACATTTGTTAGGGAGTCTATAGTCTTCTGTACACATGAATGATGAATTCATTTCCCATTTGATGGAATAAGGATATTGATTAGTCTTAATAAATTAACATAATAAAATATATGAATATGTAAGATACTTATGTAAATATTAAAAAATGGTTGAAGAATATTTGAAAGTGGTAGAAGAAGAAAAAAAATTAAAACATTCAGTTAAAAGTTAATCTTATTCTTTGGACAAACTCCTTTATTTTACACCTTAATCCCCCTAAGGATTGTATTATTCCAAACATTATGCATTGATAACATGTTTATGTATTATATAAAGGCGGTTTTGAATATATAAAATGATTCAAATGGTTCTCGAAGTGAGGATAGGAGAGGATAAGAGGTCCCCTTTTTTAAGTGAGAGGAGGGCCACTCTTGGAGTCCCATAATGTATTAAACTAATATAAATCAATTTTAATAAAAAAATCTATATAAGATGATATAATTTGAATATAATATGATTAAGAGTCTATATACTCTCATAAAATAAAATTTTAACATGTTCTGGTTTTGTTTTTACCCATATCAAATTATTTTAACCCCCATTCACCCTTTTGAAAATTACTGTGATTTCGATGTTTTTTACGCTTTAGAGTCAAGAAAGTTACTTTAAAAAAATGACCCATAAATTTAAAAAATGGTATATTTTAAACAATAACCCATTAAATTTTATTATAAATGGTTTTTTTGAATATTAAATCATTTAATAATATATTGTTTATTATAAAATATCATTAATTGTTTTTGGAATTATATGAAATATCATAATTTAATTTGTGTCTAACTAATGTAAATGGATCTATAATGACATAAATTTGAATATAATGAGTATATGGTCTTAAGATAATTATTTAAACAAATTTTTTGTTTTTTATACCATTTTAAGCATTATATTTTTGATTAACCCTTCCATTAACCATTTTTAACCATAAGCATGGTAACAACTATTTCAATATAAAAGGGTTACTATTTTAATTATTAGGTGAATATTAGAAAAATAAATTGAAATTTTATACAATTTTAAACAATTTTAATTCCTAATTTTCCACATGAAATATTTTTATTATTTTCAAATAATTTAATTGAATATAATTTAAATAGTACACTATTAATGTCATATTAAGAACTATTCACATAATTTGGCATTGAAGGAAACATGAAAAAAATATAATTCGAATATAAATTTTTTAGAAAACACAAATATGATATATTTATCTTCAAAATTTATGAGAATCATTTAGTCACCCAAATAATATCACTTTTAGTGTTTTTGAAATCATTTACTTGATTTTTTACGGCTTATAAAAGCACTTTGTCTTCATTGTATTAGAATTCATGGTAATTATTTCATCACTAAAAATTAAAAATTAAATAAAATGATAAAAAAATTAATTCATATTAAAATATAAAATTATAATCAAACATAATTTGTCTTTATTCCGTCCACAAAAAAATATTTAAGTTAAAATCAAGAGAGTTACTTTTTTGACTTTATGCTTTACCTAAAAATTATATAGATAAAAAAAGTTAAACGGAAACCAAAGCTCATATTTTCTAAATTTTTATGATTATGGATGAATTATAATAAAATATTAAATTAATTCTTGAGTTTTAATGAATTTTATGCGACATTAAATTTTTTACCCTAATTAATCCATTGTGCATTTACTGTGGTAAATGTTTTTTAGTGTGGTTACTATTAAAATTGAAAAAACAATTAGTTGAAATTATTTTATAATATTTGTGATTGAGATTCAAAATATGTATTAATAGTTATAAATTTCAAATCATATAGCTTTTGGAATTTAATTTAAAATTAAATCTTCAAAATGCAATGAAAATGATTTTTTAGAAAAATTCATTTTTCAGTACAAAAATGTTTTTATACCAAATATAATAATAAAACTGATTGTAATGAAATTAATAAGATTATTTATAATAATATAAATATTATTTTACTTTTAAACTATTTTTAACTAAATTGTATATTTTAAATTATTGAAAGAAAAATACGATTTTCAATAAAAATTAGCATTTTCACTATTCATTAAAAAATCAATCATTTTATTAAAAATTCTCCAAAAATCAGTCTAAATTTTTTTTACATGATTATTTAATGTATTATATCCTTTTAATAAAATATAATTTAAAAAATTTCCAAAAACTAAATATAAAATATGCTCAAATAAGAAATTGAAATTATTTTTTAATAAAACATATTTTTGAAGCATAAAATGATTTTACTAAAAATTGAGTAATTTTTTATTAAGAGTTAATTAATAAATTTATATAGATCATATAATATGTGTATATTTTATAATTTGGTTAATCATATTTATAACCTCTAATTCATAAACTATGTTATAATAGTCATATTTAAATAATAATATTTCATTGTACATTTATGCTTGATGTTGTGTATCTTGCACACTATGAAACAAAGTCTTATTTTATATTCTGTGGATATTAAATTCTATAAAATTTATTAAATTTAATCCATTAATTTTAAAATATATCTTGGTAATTAGGGGATTAATATTTGAAAATACCATTGTTGAAAAACAGCATTGTAAAAATGGTTAATAAAATATCCCCTTGAAAATATTGTAAAAGGAAATACCAAGATCAACTAGAATATCACATATCTAGGATTAAAAATATGAGAAACTTTTTGGGAAGTGAAATTGTGGATATGGAGGAAATAAATTAATTTCCAAATAATTATGGGGTGTTTGAGAACATTTATCATAAGGGGTGAATAATCATGATAAAGTTAAGGTCAAAAATATTATACAACAATGGTGTGTGAAAAAGACCATCAATTCATCAAAAATAAATGTAATAGGATTTTTTTGTTCCTTTTACTGGAGGCTAGGATTTTAGTAACAATATAGAATAGAAACAAAAGGAAATATACTTACTTTAAATTATAATTTAATCCTTTAATCAATTTCTCCGATAATTTTATATTTTTCTTCAAATGATGAGTATTCAAGAATATTTTTCATTCCTAAAGAACAATAATAAAATTATAATGGATCACATAATCCAGAAAATGATAACATGATATTCCTAATATCCTTACTAAATCCAAATTGGTTATCATAATATATTATGATACCCAAAATGAACAAACATTCATATTAAGAAATAATACATTTAACTCCAAAATATCCAAAATAACACTATAGGATAAAATTATATCATTCCATAAATAAATAACATTATATACAAGTTAGTATCAATAAAATAAACATTAAATAATGTTTTAACCTCAACAGTGATCACATACCTTTCATCTTACATCCCTAAAAATTTAATTGTATTCTTCCCAGATAATCCTTAATGTTAAATCAAATGTTAAACGTAAGGGTTACATGTAACTCAAACCAATTAAACCAATCACAAAATATCATTAATCACCAGGATAAATCACTATATATTCTTAAAATATAGTGAAATTCACCAAAATATCTTCAATCAAATTTAAATACTAACCTGAAATGTAATCCTTAGCCTGACGATAAATATCTATTAAAATATCAATTTTTCTGTGAATCAATTTTAATATATCAATATTATCTATATCCTAATATCCAATAGACCATTATTAATTTAACATTAAATCATATACTTATTAAAAGGGGTATTTAAAACCCAATAAAGTTTTCTTTATAAAATCCAATAAAAGATTCAGATCACCTCAAAATCCCATCACTTAAAACCTCAAATGGTGGTTTCTATGTTTTTCAACATATTTTCAAACATAAACTTATAAAACCTTGATGAAATCCATAAATCTTAATTTAAACATACATGAAGACATCATAATATCTAAATTTATCTAAAACCTTGTCTAATACAAACATTAAAATACCAGAATCACACTTATGGATCCGATAATAAGACTATAATCGTTAAATTTATGGATTTGATACCAATAACTATGACCCAATTTTATCCATAAAAAACAAACAACACAAATGGGAAATATTGGATCACTTACATACCTTATGAAAATTTAGGTTTAGAGTTTTAGAGAATTATGAAAATCACATAAATACTAATTTGGATACTTGTTCATAAAAATCAAGATAATCTCCCATAAAATTATTCACTTAAGAAATATTTACAAACAAAAAAAATTAAAAATAATTCTTAATTACATCACCAAAAGAAAATATAAGAATTGTGTTCCCAAATGATCAGCAAGCTTCAAATTTTTCATTCAAAATTAACTATTTTAAATGAGAAAAAAGATAAATATAAGGGTACAATGACATAAGTAAAGTACACGAGAATCACATAAGATAATTCACACCCCTCAAAAATGGATAATAAATCATGATACATGGAATAAATATTTAACACAAGACAAGAGTCATATAAGTCCTCAATAATGATCCATTGGAAAAAAATCCTTGATCAATTGATACATTATAACTTGATGCAAAGTATAAAGAAAACATGTTTATAAATTAGAATATCAAAAAAAAATCATGGAGTAACCTGACTAGATAATTTCCATATCTCTGAAGAGTATCCTATAATAGGTAAAATCCATCATCTCTTAGGAGTAACAATACTATGTCATCGATTAGGATTAAATTCCATCCAGTTAAAATTTTCTTTATTATGAAATGCATTGGAGGTATATAAAAGACCCACCCATCCTTGATTTATAACATAACCTCCCTTCCTTGGTTTATAACATAACAACACATTATATTTTTATAATGGAACCACATATCAATCATCCATAATTATTTTTAAGTTCAATATAACGAGAAAAATAATTTGAAGTTTGCACTTTTTAATATAATAATTACTATTATTCATTCTTTTCATGATTAACCCATGGAGAAGAAATGGACTGCATGAATATATGTTTACAAAAATTATAATCCATAGAAATAATGAATTGTGTTGGTATCATTACTATGTATCTACAACGTCCATAACTAGGATCCATTAAATGGTGCCCCGAGCTAGTGGGTCACAAGGCCTAAAGTGCACATCCCGGTATGCCAAAGGATTCTGACTACCAAAGAGGTCTTAGAGTATGTGAGTGGGGATACTATTACCTCATGTTAGATTGGAGAACAATGGTAATGATCATATCATACTATAATAGAAGAATATTGAATAACTGAGTATAAAAATAATAAACATCCATGTGATAGTAGTAATAATAAGGCGGACCAAAAAAAATATCTTATACAAGATGATTATGTCATGTATCTCTAAAAAAAGGAAGGAAATACAAGGAACCCAACATCCAGTACAATACATGTATCAAAAGAAAAAAACCATCTCCAGATAGAATCACAAGCCATATCTCAATTCTGTGCTCCCCTAATCTTAATAAAAAAATAACCGAGAATCATAAATTGGGTACTTTACTCAGTCTCTTACTACACCCACGAAGTCTGTCTAGGTACCCCATAATGGCCGGAATAGAGTGTGAGATAACAATCATTTGTCCACCACCAATGATGTCTATAACATATCTATTATGTGTAATATATGTAGATGCAGTTCACATTATTTAAATGGAATATGAATAAAAAAAATTTTATATTGCATTTCTATCAACTTAAATCTATCAACAAAAATATAGGTTAATAGTAAATCATGATAATACACCCATTTCAGACTATGCTAAGAAATCACATGTTAGAACACATGGTCTGGATATAAGGAGTAGAAACGTCATTGACATCCTTAATGAGTGTTAAGACTACATGGGCTGGATCCAAGGTACAAATGATCATGGCTTCCTCATCGATTCCATGGAGAATCTCCATAGAATCATAGTTAAGACTTATGTGCATCCTGTGGAGCATTTCCATTGAGAATGATCAAGGTGGTCCATGAAATCTGGATCCAAGGATTATCATGTTTCTTGGCATAAAAAATAATTATGATCCATGGAGTGGAAATGTTTATATAAACTAGTGTCAGACCCAATGAGATGGATCCAAAGAGTAGAAATGTACTTGGAATTGTTAATTCCACATGTTTTGTAATCATGTGTCATACCCTCGTGGGATAGATCCAATGATTAAGAATGACCATTGTATCCAAAGAATTTATCAATTCACTAATCATTCATAACTCATTCTATAATCATATACAAGCCATGATTTCTCCAACTCATTACACATTTTCCCAGTATACCATTTATCCATTTTAAATAATTTAATAACATATAAAATGTGATATGATACCTCTCATAATATCTAAATTAAAATTAAAAGGACCCCTCTACCAGGTTTGAGCTCAAACGAACCCAACATGGTGTTAATTCTATAGGTCGATAAAAATAACACACCTCATGGGTGGTTTGGTTTGATGTTTACAACCTCCAACATTCACATGGAGCTATGTGGGAAACCTAACATGGTTATGATAATTTAAACTAAACATTTAATCAATTTTAGGGGCAATGATGGATGTTTAAATATTTATTATAATTAAATCTAGGTATAAAAGAACCCAAATTTAAGGTAAAAGGTATATACCACCTACCTTATACCCATCGTAGAACAATAATCTATTATTAGCTCCTAACATGACCCATATCAGAGAAAAGGAGAACAAAGAGACTACCCTAGAAATGGGGATATTTATCTATCACCATAATAAATATGTCAAGAATGAGAGAAACAATAAATATCACAAGAGGAATGAATAACTCTCCAATGCGCATACAGAGAGACCAAGGATGGAAGAATTGAAGGTGAGATGATGAAACCAAATCAAATCCAAGCTCATGGATTGAAAATATCACTAATTGGAAAAAATGAACCCACTATGTCTACTAGAATGATAAGGCAATAGGGATTTTGGTTTTAAGTAAAAATAAGGGGAAGATAGTAGTTTTACCCCTTTAAAACTAGCCCGCACATTTGGCCGCATGATTGGATAAACCATGCACCAACCAATCACACCTCTCTAGCTCAATACCCATCTCGCATTACCATAGCACATGGTTAAGAAAATAGTGTGTTGATGATTTATATAAACTTTGTTAAAAATTTCATGTGGCTTTTATGGTTGTGTGTCCCTTGCTACATGCTTTGATTAAACCATACAACCAGGGTGGTGTAGTTTCTACTAACCATGTCACCCAATTTTATTTTCAAAAAAAACAATCATCCGAGATCCGGACGATCCTTGATCACCCCTAAAATTATTTTTTCGTCATTGAGAACTCACATTAGGTCAAATCCAAAGAGTTAAACTAAAATTAAATAGATATGTTCCTTAAGGAAAAACTGATTATCTCACAATACCCCCCCTCTTAAGACAACCCATTCCCATGTTTATCTTCTAATGGTGGTAAAGAATCCAAAAAGAGTTACATCCACTGAGCATGCATATCTACCTATCTCTCCCAGGTCTTTTCCTTTACACAATCGTGCAAACATAGTACCCCAAATTAAAGAACTGACCTACCTCAGATAGATATTGTTATCTAATCAATGATATGTATAGGATGCTCCTCAAAGGAAACATCTACCTATAGCTCATACACATACGGATGTACAGAATGAGATAGATTTCACAGATTAAAATGAAACTGAGATACAAGGAACACATCATGCATGGCTCAATATCTATAAGGAAACTAAAATCAATAGGCTACCAAACCAACTCTCTCCATAATCTTTAAAGTCCAAATATATCACATTGAAAGATTACCCTGTCTCCAAATCTATCTCTTCCCCATCCTTAATCAGATACATAAAAAGACTCAATACCTAACCTCAAACACTTGAGTTCATTAATGGAGATCTAAATATAATTTCTATCTAGACTATGTGGTATTCATCTTCATTATAATCAATCAGACATACTATGAAGTCTCCTGCATGAGACGTAGTCCGAGTAGTGTTGTTTCTCTTGAATCTAACCAACATATAGGTGATCGTTGTGTCCTACCATAAAAAGACACTTATGGTGACATATATATAGTCATATGATAGATATTTTTTAGGAGAACTAAAACAGGGGTATATGAATCCCCTAAGAACCACCAAAATCATGTATACATTCTCTAAGAATGTCCTCTATAAACTGTATAGTGTGATTTTTCTGGACATCAGTCTATGGGTGGTATGTAATTTTTAAAAGAACATGTATACCCAAGGCACTCTCCATGCCTTAACAAAATAGATATGAGAACCAGGTGTCCCTGTTTGATACAATAGTATGAGGAACCCCATGTTGTTGGACAATATTATATATATAATGTCTCCAAAGATCATCTGATGATAAGGTATCCATGATAGATTTTAAATGGGAGAACTTTGTAAGCCTATACAAAAAACCCATACAATATCACTACGTAATGGTGACCTTGGAAACCGCTTCATGAAATCTATAACACCATAATCCAATTTCCATTTTTAAATGATTAGCTATGGTAAAAGACCTATCAATCGCTAGTGTTCTTCTTTCACCTACAAACAGGTGGAACCCCTCATGAAAAAACTAGATACCACTTGTTTCATACATGGTTACTAATAAAGGTGGTGTAAATCTAGATACATATTAGTTATGGAAGGATGTATTGCCCAAGATGATTCAGGAAAATATCACATCATCTCCTCAAGGTTTTCATCCAAAACCCATAGATGACCATGTATGCATAGAATATCAAAATTTCCAATTCTATAAACAGGACGAGGGTACTCACCTACCATGATCTCACATAGGATTATTCCAATATAATCTTACAAATATCTCATCGTCACCCTATAGAGAGGATTAGAAGTCACTATCACATATAAGAGGAATGTATGGCCATGACAATTCTGCACCTTAAGGTGAATCTATTAAAATAAGGCCATCAACTTCCATTCTATTCTTCCCTCCTATGCTGCCTATATCTGAGTCCTCCATCTCAGTGCATCAGTTACTGCATTTCCATTACATAGGATATAGGCTACCTCAAAATCGAATGATTGAATATACTCATCCGATCTTCTCTACCAAATGTTGAAGTCATGTTGCATAAATATTTACTTGAGGCACTTGTGGTATGTGAACAACACAAAAAGATATCCTAATAAATAGTGACTCTAACAACCCGAGGTATATACAACTACAGATAACTCAATATCATGTATTAGGTAATTCATCCCATGGGGCCTCAATTATAAAGTATCTTATTCCACAACTCTATCCTCCTACATTTGGAATTATCTATATCTGATGCGAAGTCTCATGTAGAATAAATATAGAACTAGTAGCCAGACTGGTCGCAACATGGACTTATGTTAACCTCCTCCTATTCCAGAGGCTGTCGACTAGCAGTGAGGGTATAATAATGGTACATTGGCAATACTATACCATCATGATTGGATTTTCACAGTGTTATACCATGTTTAAATAAATGGACAATAGAGAAAGCAGTAATAGTAAATGAAAAAGCATCAAAAGATAAATAAAATGACATAGTAAGGTGGCCAATGGAAAATATTCTATAATGAATGCATGTCTTGAAGATGATACAAAGAATAAAATAGTAAACACATAGCAAGAAACATATTGCAATGCAATACTTGAATGATGAAAGGAAATAAAATCCCTTAGGGAAAACTCCACGAGCCTCCTAAGTACTAGCTCATTATTGGGCTCCAAACTCATATGTACATATCCAACACAAGCCATAATCCATAGACCAGGGAAATGAAGATCCTCTTGGGTACCCCATTGTGATGGAAGTCAAAGAAGGGTGTGAGATATACTTAGTATGCCACCAAAAATGGTGTCTATGCCATTATCTAGTTAGTACATATAAAATATTTATAATTAATTAACATCAAAAGTAATGGAACAATGAGCAATAAATAAATATCAAAGGCAGGATAAGGTTCCTCAAGAACACCAAGCCCCACCATACCTACTTCTGCCTAAGCTAGATATTTCTAAACCATAGAAAACCTGTAATCAAGGTATATAAAGTTATAATGGGTTATTATTATTTAAGAAGCTAGAATGAACGAATCCTAGACTTGTGATTTAGCATGGCAGACACGTCCTTTGATTTAATCACTAAACATCTTAAATTTAATTAGATGATGAATCTATAGTAGTCATTTATTCTACATTATATGCATATTAAAGGTGAAAAATATAAAGGAACCCAGGTATCACAATAGGAAATTATTGATTTTCCATATCCCACAGAGACTATCCACGGTGATCCCTATATAGAATCCCATGTGTCCCTTGCTAAGTAAAGTATAAAATTTTCCCTCCAAGTCCATATCATGTATCTCATGAAGGAGTCTGATTATCAGTCGTAGAATAGGGTAACCATCATTCCCTCGATCTCATCCTTTGGTTCTCCCCTGTGAACCAGTATCACTCATATGGAGGTAAACAACACATACAGTGAGCTTATCCAATATATAGTAGTTATTGCCCTCAGCATATGAAGCATCATCAACCAATGAGCCCTTCCTCAACATTTCCAAAAGTATAATCTAATTATCACTCAAGGTGTAAATAAAACAATCATTTCCTTTTAAAATAAAATCATTAATTAGGACAAGTACATTACCATGCCTTATTATAAAATAGGTGAAAATTATGAGGCTACAAATATAATAAAGGCACATCGCAAGTCATGAATACTCAAGAAGAGGGACATTTCTATTGGTCATTTCAATTAAAAATAATAAGGCCCATCTAAGAAACATGCCTCAAATAAAAATAACGAACCAATAATCATTCCATTTTTGGTATAGAATAAAACACACTTCAACAAAGGGGTTTTATAAAAATAACCAGACATTGTTATCAAAAAATTCATTTCAATTAATTTAAACAATTCATTTTCATCACATGTATTAAGTAAACCCACTAGAATAGTGGTATAAAAAAGTAATACACCCAATTAAATAATATTATATATATATAAATGACACAACCAAAGGGGTGGCACACATATAAGGTAGAAAACAGTCAATACATGCTATTTAATGAGCCCATCCTAAAGGAGTTGTTTGAGATGAGGTTGAAACCTCCTACCATACAAAGGATAATTCAAACACAACATAATGTGGGATAACAAATTTTGTTTTAAAAAATTATGAATTTGAAGCGACACTAGGTAAGTTCATTTCACAACACATGTTAACATTTTATAAAACAATGAACCTTGAGGGAAAATATATAGAACACTTACCACGTGATTTGAAAGACCCAGTCATCCAATATCGAGTCTTGATTTGGTCCAAGTCTAAGAAATAATGAAGAAATAGATGAACACCTTGAAAATAGGTTGAATTAGATCGCTCCACAATAACATCCTTGAGAGTGAGATAAATAGAAAAAGGTTCATGATTAAATTATAGCTCACTAAGATGAATCCAAGAAAGATAAATGTTGCTCAAATATGACTTCAGATAGGGGGAAAATCTTTATGCCTAGCATGGGGAAGGAGGAACTCCCTGAGAGAGGAGGAGGAGCCTCACACAACTGGAGGAAGAGAAGAAAAAGGAGAGGAGGAGAAGTATTTGGTTTCAATATCATTATGGGAAAAATAATAATTTCACCCAAATAGATAGGGGCTCATAGTTTTCCTTCAATGATTGGAAAACCTTGCGCCAAATGCGTGCTATAACACTACCCAAGGGGGAATCTCACAGGACTATGGATCACAGTTTCCCTATCTATAAAAAACCATGAAACTAACCACTATCAATAATCTATATGAATGGGCATGTCAATGTGGATCAACTCACATAGTTAAATCAAATCGTGCAAGACTGTCAGCTCAATCGAAAGATATGTATAGTTTCCTATAGTGGGACTCATAATTTCATACAAATCATGCACCCATAAAAGTCTGTCCCGTTTATGAGTTTTTGATTCATCATTCTCCTAAAACTTGACAGAACACCCAAGGTGTAACACCCCAAGCTTCCACGGTACGTTTCCCTTCGAATAATGCGATAGCGTGTGTTGTACGCAACCTCGAGTTCTAACACACACTACAACTAATTAAACTAGCCGTTGTGAATAGTAATACCTACTTTTTGAAATCATATATATTTTATATTTCAAAATGGACTTCATTTTTGGATTCGGAATATTGAAATTAGCCTCGGGTGAAATTTTGGTACTTTTCGGATAACTTTCATATTTTGATGAATAGTGAAAATCACTAAATTTTAATTAAAAACAACTTTTTTAATCAAAATAATTAATAGTGATAAATTATGAATTTTAGTAGTTTTAAATTATATTTAGAATATATTTTTAGCATTTAATATAATGTTGGTCATTGGTCATAATTTTACAATTAAACCGAACATAAACAAATGTCAATCTTTTGATAGTTATTACCTCTTAAAAAACACGCTTTTTGTTTTGACAGCAGGAATTAATTTTAAATTAATTTCTGCCACTACTGTGTTTTGAATTTAGAAAAATGGATTCCATATTTGGAATCAGGATGTCCAAATTGTGTAAATAGGTAACTTTTATTTTTAGACATTTTGAATAATTACTGCGGTAAATATTTTATTTACCATGGTTAAGGGTAAATCCGGTAAATAAGGGTTAAAAAATAATATTATAATAATACTAAATTACCCTAAAACATGTCTTAACCCTATTGGTTGATACATGGTCGACCATGGGCATCTTTGGGTCGATTTTGGGACCCCATGGATCCACTTGTAAGTGATAATGACACTTTATTTTAATTAAGTTAAAATGAATACAAAAATGACACAAGCATATATCTTTTAGAAAAACAATTTTTACATAGGGTTATACATGTTGGATTTTCAATTATAAATATTCATTAGAAAGCTAAAACGATTTCCTACATAATGACATTTTATTTATAATTTTTAGACATCAAATAATATAAATTATTAATGACACAATAATGATACAATGTTTACCTCATTAATAAATCATTTAAATAAATAAGATTATAATGATTAAAATATTATCTAAAACCTGTCCAATTCTTATTGGTTGATGTTATTTAGAATATGAGTCATCTTATCTTCGACCTCAATGATTTTTGGACCATTATAAACCGAATATAATTATATTATAAAGTAATACTTTCACTCTTTCCTAAAGAGCCCCTCCTCTCCCTTATAAAAGGAGACCACTTCTACTCATTCCTCACACCTCTCAAGCCACTTGGCTCGTCCAAACCCTGCCCAAATAAGCTCCCCACATCCCTCTCCTCCTCCTTGAAGCTTCCCCTTAGGCAGAAAGAATTTCAAGAAGTCCTTTGGTTCCAACCAAAGTGAGTTACCTAAATTAAAGGTAACGATTTCTCTTAAATTATTTTCATTTATTTTTCTTCTCCAACCCCCAAACTATTTTTATTTCCTTTCTTTTGTAACAACACCAGTATCCAAAATATAATAGGATGTTGTTATAAAAAGTATTAAAACTACACATACACACAACTCCATCTAATGGATGATGAACATAATGTTTCTGTGGATGGCAAACTAACGCCTCACGAAACGATGATTGTGCAAATACATCTTACCGCCTCTCATGGTGGCCATTATGATGGCACTGTAATTAAATATGATATTAATGATATATATTTTATATATAATCTTCTGTAATTCCATTTTATTTCATATCATTATTAGTTTCATGTTGTATATACATACGATAATTTCATTTGAGGAAGTGCGGACTACCGCCCCCTTAAAATGATATGACTCGTTCATACCACACATGGAACGTATAAAGGATGGTGTTAATGAACTTAAGTAACATATATAAAATATTATATTATACTGGAATATTAATATACCTATGTATCATTTGGATTCAATTCTTTTAAAATAAAAATTAAATGGAAGTAGCGTTCGTGCGTACGTACGGACTACCGTCTCCACGAACGCGATGAGATTCATTCTCCATCGTATCCATTCAAGTCTTATTCTCATTTTAGGGTTAAAAATAATGTTAATATCATTCTGATTATAAATAAGATATAATCTATCCATTACAAACATGTCTTACGTAACCAAACATTTAAGAAGAACGAATCGATTATCACCCGAAACGACGATAATACTAAGATATTATTAGTAAAGCAATGTTAAAAGATCATATATGATATCATATTAATGTATATGATTCTTGTATAATTTAATAACAATTATTTCACCATTATACAGGAGGTTAACCTACCCCAACAAAGGAAAAGTACAAGGTAAGGGTTATTTCACAATCTCTTCATTATCCGAGGTTGTTTATAAGTAATAATCTACTGGGATCTCTTTATCGTCCACATCCATGTTTCTTAAAAATGTATTTCAAAATGTTTTTACTATTTACTAGAATATGAGTTAAAGTCATTTATACCCTTTCTGACTTTTATAAGTGGTTTATAAAGGAATCTTTCGGTCATTTTCTAAACAAGGTCCTTTTTAAACTTTTCGACAGAATTAAGGTAAGAATGTTTTTTTTAACTTATACGGAGGGTGCGGTTATTTTCCGCCGTTATAAAATCTTCAAAGCTTCCCTTACAAGCTTATGAGAATATTTTCAAAGAAAATGTTTTATTTTATATGGATCTTAAATGATTTCAAAATAAAAAGAGATATTTCTTTAAAAAGAATTTTGATTTCATCTATGTCAACATCCTTTGATGGATTTTACGCTTATTTGAAGTTGATTTATTGTGATACAAAACTTCTATATTGTATTGAAGGTTTTGTGATATGTTTGACTGTGGATGTGTTATTTTTATACCATTCATAGTTTATGGTGAAATTATTGACATTTCGTATGCTAGTTTTAATACGAATGTTTATGTTATGTTTAAACCTTTTCATATGGGAATGCATTGGACTTAATATGTGACGGGTGGAGCCCGCTATAGCTCCTCGATGCATCGGTAGGTCTCATGAGACAAACTAGTGTCTTGGCACAAGGCCTTGGCAAAATCTTATTTGTAGTCTTGGCACGAGGCCTTGACTATGTGGTTATGATAGTCTGGCATTATGCATTCCAACATTATGAAAGTGGTTTTTGATTTTTGCATGTGATTATTTGATTAGTAGAATATCCATGTGAATAAGTAAATGGCATTATTTCATTTTACATTTGCCATACTATGTTGAAGCTCAAGTTTAAAAGGCTTTTGTTTTAGTAATGCATTGCCTTAAATGTTTATGCTTATTTTGAATGTTCCGCTATATTGTCATCCTTACTGGGAATTTGAGATCACCCCTTTTCTATGTTTTATTTTTCCCAGGATGTGAAGATGTAAGTTATGAATGACCTTCAGGGATATTATGAGGGGATAATAGTGTGGATTGTGGAAACATTATGTTGTTGTATTAGTTTTTCATTTTATGATGTAATGTAAAACTTATGAATATATCTAGTGTTTCCAAGGCTACTAAACCAATCGGTCTTTCGAGATTTGATCTTTCTTGTGATCATGACAATGTTACGAAGTAATGCACCGACTCTGGGTAGCTGGGGTCGGGGCGTTACAGTTGGTATCAGAGGAAGTTTAGTACAAACCTTGGAAGCTAGATTTAGATAAACTCTGATTAGAGAACGTAATCCTAAGATGAACTTTGAGGATTAGTATAGAAGAACTTCCTAGAATTTTGGTATTGTAGAGATTTTGTGAGTTTTCCGAGCAATACATCCCTGTCTGGATACGAGCAGGTAGAGGCAGCTCTGGCACAGATGTACCTAGGGGTAAAACCCGAAAACACCGCTTTGAGCTAGACTCGAACGGGAACTGGTGCACGACAACGGGCCTTGCTGCACTCTTGGTTACGACACTCCCGGGGGATATGCTAAGGATAACTCTCATTTTCTTTACAAATCATTATGAAGGGTTTATGAGTATATACTTCCTCAAAGAAAACATTTTTATTATGGATTATATCCATAAATAGTTCAATTTATGTTAAGAGTTTTATAAGTATGGGATTATGTATTTTGATTCATAAACTGATCTAGTTTATGCCATTGTTTAGAAATGGCGCCTAGTGGAAGAAATGGAAACCGTATCAATGCACGCACTCCATGTAGGGATTTCCCTCCTGCTCAAGATAATTATAGTGGGGCTGGTGATGCAACTGGTGCCGATCAGCTAATCACCATACTGGGACAACTTACTCAGGTTATGAATAATAACCTTACCCGTATGGAGCACCCTGATCCGCAGCGTGGAGGATCAATGTTAGATCGATTCATGAGGCAAAAACCACCAACGTTCAATGGGAGTACAAATCCCTTAGTAGCTGAGAAATGGATAAATTCCCTAGAGAAAATATTTCAGGCTTTGGGGAGCAGTGAAAGGGAAAAAGTTATCATGGCAGTTTACCGCCTCACTGGAGATGCTGATCAATGGTGGTCATTGATTCAAAACATGAAGGAAGATGATGAAGTATCAAATATGGAATGGAGGGAGTTCAAAGATCTGTTTTTAGAAAAATACTTTCCTCGTGACCATCGAGCGGATATGGAAAGGCAATTTCTGAGTCTGAGACAAAAGGAGGATGAGAATGTCACAATGTATGAGGCTAACTTTACAAGGTTAGCGAGGTATGCTGGAGATTATATTCGCAACCCAAGAAGTAATATTGATCGTTTCGTTGATGGGTTAAAACCATTTCTTCGTCGAGCATTAGTCTCACAATCCTTTTCATCGTACGAAGACATTGTCTCATGTGCTATCAAGACCAAAAAGGAATTCTCTAAGTCTTATGACTTTAAAGCAAAGAAAGAGAAGAAGAGACCTGCTGATCAGTCTGGGAATGGAAATAAGGGGAAGAAGGGAAAGGTTGAATATCCATCCTGTGGTAAATGCGGGAAGAAACACCCTGGTACTTGCTTGAAGGGAATGGGAGTCTGTTACAAGTGTGGTGAAAAAGGCCACCAAGCTCGTGATTGCAAGGGGAAGAAGGAAGCTACCAACGTTCAGTGCTACAATTGCAGGGAGATGGGGCATTATGCAAATGAATGTCCTAAGCGTCAAGATAACTTACCTCAGAAAAGGCCAAGGGATCAAGGCCAGGCTTATGCTATCACTACTACTGAGGTAGAAGCTCCGAAAGACGTGGTGGCAGGTAATTTAATGGTTTCCTCAAGTTTAGCAAATGCATTATTTGATTCTGGATCATCGCATTGTTTCATATCTTCCCAGTTTGCTAAGAAAATTAGATATTTCCAATTTGATTTAATAAGGGAGTTGTCAGTTAAAACTCCTAAGGGAAGTATCATTGCAACAAAGTTTTGTGAATCAGTCCCCATTAGAGCACATAAATTTTCTTTATCTGCTGATCTCATCGTCATACCTATGATTGAGTTTGATATAATCCTCGGTATGGATTGGCTTTCGGACTATGATGCAAAGATTTATTGTAAGAAGAAATAGGTTACGATTCTTGATGATAATGATAAGGAAAACCTTATTTTTAGAGCAGAATCGTCACCACCTAATTCTTATTTAGATCCACCCCCAGTAGCTCAACTTAATTCAATTATTGGGGAGGAAGAGAATGAAATAACTGTCGGTGAGGAAAGGAATGTTCAAATAGAGGATGTACCTATTGTGAAATAATTTTTAGATGTATTTACAGAAGATTTACCTGGACATCCTCCAGAACGAGAAGTTGAGTTTTCCATTGATTTGATTCCTGGATCAAGGCCTATATCGAAGACCCCTTATAGAATGGCCACTGTAGAGTTAGTCGAACTAAAGAAACAACTAGAGGAATTGAGTAATAAGGGATTTATTCGCCCTAGTGTTTCTCCATGGGGAGCCCCTGTTCTTTTTGTTAAAAAGAGAGATGGATCTATGAGGTTATGTATCGACTATAGGGAGATCAATGCTATAACGATAAAGAACAAGTATCCCCTACCTCGTATTGATGATTTATTTGACCAATTGCATGGAGCTCAATACTTTTCAAAGATTGACCTTCGATCTGGATACCATCAGTTGTGTGTGAAGAAGGAAGACATTCCGAAGACAGCATTTCGAACCAGGTACGGGCATTACGAGTTTACCGTAATGCCGTTTGGATTGACTAATGCACCCTCTGTATTCATGTATCTGATGAATAGAGTTTTCAAGGAGTATCTCAATGAATTTGTGGTGGTATTTATTGATGATATCTTGGTATACTCCAAAACCTACGAAGATCATGAAAATCACTTGCGCATTATCTTGAAGACTCTGAGGAGGCATGAATTATATGGGAAGTTTAGCAAGTGTGAATTCTGGCTTCAGGAGATTTATTTTCTTGGCCATATTGTCTCTAAAGATGGAATCTCTGTTGATCCTTCTAAGACCAAGGCAATCCAAGAATGGCCAGCACCTACGAGTATAACTGAGGTACGCAGTTTTATTGGTTTGGCAGGTTATTATCGACGTTTCGTCCAGAATTTTGCCCGATTGGCTAACCCATTAACGAAGCTCACACGTAAAGGGGTTAAATTTGTTTGGACAAAAGAGTGTGAAGAATGTTTCGAAGAACTGAAGAGAAGATTAGTCAATGCTCCTATATTGACTCTACCATCGGGGAATGATGGGTTCGTTATTTATAGTGATGCATCAAAGAAAGGACTTGGTTGTGTCCTTATGCAGAATGATAGAGTTATTGCCTATGCATCACGACAGTTGAAAATTCATGAACAAAACTATCCTACTCATGATCTTGAGTTAGCAGCTGTGATCTTTTCTTTGAAGATATGGAGGCACTACCTCTATGGTGAAAAATGTGAGATTTATACTGATCACAAGAGTTTGAAGTATATTTTCTCACAAAAAGAACTCAACATGAGGCAAAGGAGATGGCTTTAATTACTCAAGGATTATGATTGTACGATACACTACCACCCGGGGAAAGCAAACAAGGTGGCAGATGCTTTGAGCAGAAAAGACCATGGTGTTTTGAACATGATGAGAATTGAAAGGGATCCAATTTTCATGAATCTAGTGAAGATGGACATGGGAATAACCAGGGAAGGTGAAACATCAATTCTTTTTCAAATGGTTGCCAAACCATCTTTACTAGAAAGGATTAAGAGTTCTCAGACCGATGATGAAGAATTTCAGAAGAAGATTAAAGCTGTGAATGATGGGAGATTGAGAGACATTGTGTATGAAGATGGAATTTTGAAATTCGGGAAGAGACTTTGTGTTCCCGATTTACCTGATCTGAAAAGGGAATTGTTGGATGATTCTCATAGTTCCAATTTCTCTATACACCCTGGGAGAACCAAAATGTATAGAGATTTGAAGGAACATTTTTGGTGGGACAACATGAAGAGAGAGATTGCTGATTTTGTGTCAAGATGTATGGTTTGTCAACAAGTGAAAGCTGGAAGGCAACAGCCTGGAGGAGTCATGCAACCTCTTCCCATACCGGAGTGGAAATGGGACAATATTACGATGGACTTTGTCATGGGGCTACCAAAGACTCCTAGAAGGAACGATGCAATATGGGTTATTGTTGATCGTCTTACCAAGTCAGCACATTTTCTTGCTATAAGAGAAGATCTACCCCTGGAACGTCTAGCAAGACTATACATTAATGAAGTTGTGAGACTTCATGGAGTACCCCTATCGATTGTTTCTGATCATGATCCCCGTTTTACTTCAAGATTTTGGAAAAGTCTTCAGAAATCCCTGGATACTGAACTTCATTTGAGCACTGCTTACCACCCTCAGACAGATGGACAATCAGAACGGACTATTCAGACCTTAGAAGACATGTTGAGATCTTGCTCACTTGATTTTCAGGGTATGTGGGATCAATATTTACCTCTGGTAGAATTTTCCTATAACAATAGCTTCCATTCGAGTATTCAGATGGCACCATATGAAGCATTATATGGAAAGAGATGTCGTACACCAACCTGTTGGGATGACGTTGGTGAAAGAAAACTTGTAGGCCCAAAACTGGTGGAGGAAACGGTGGAAAAGGTGAAAGTAATCCAAAATCACATCAAAGCAGCTCAAAGTAGGCAGAAGAGCTATGCCGATAATCGAAGGAAGGATTTGGAATTTCAAGTCGGTGATCATGTTTTCCTGAAGGTATCTCCATGGAAGGGAGTCATACGTTTTGGTAAGAAAGGTAAATTGAGTCCCAGGTACATCGGACCTTTCGAAATTCTAGAACGAATTGGGGTTGTAGCTTACCGATTGGCAATGCCGCCAAGTCTCTCTAAAGTTCACGATGTGTTCCACGTATCTCTGTTGAGAAAATACATGCCTGACCCAACGCATGTACTCACTTATGAAGAATTAGAACTGGAACCCGATCTGTCTTATTGCGAAGAGCCCGTCAAGATTCTTGATACGAGAGAACAAGTGCTGAGAAACCGGACGACGCGTCTGGTAAAAGTTCTGTGGAGAAACCATAAGATGGAAGAGGCAACGTGGGAACCCGAGGAACTTATGATGAAGAACCACCCGAGTTTTTTTATGCAGTAATACCCTAGAAATTGCGAGGATGCAATTATTTGAAGGAGGGGAGAATGTAACACCCCAAGCTTCCACGGTACGTTTCCCTTCGAATAATGCGATAGCGTGTGTTGTACGCAACCTCGAGTTCTAACACACACTACAACTAATTAAACTAGCCGTTGTGAATAGGAATACCTACTTTTTGAAATCATATATATTTTATATTTCAAAATGGACTTCATTTTTGGATTCGGAATATTGAAATTAGCCTAGGGTGAAATTTTGGTACTTTTCGGATAACTTTCATATTTTGATGAATAGTGAAAATTACTAAATTTTAATTAAAAACAACTTTTTTAATCAAAATAATTAATAGTGATAAATTATGAATTTTAATAGTTTTAAAGTATATTTAGAATATATTTTTACCATTTAATATAATGTTGGTCATTGGACATAATTTTACAATTAAACCGAACATAAACAAATGTCAATCTTTTGATAGTTATTACCTCTTAAAAAACACGCTTTTTGTTTTGACAGCGGGAATTAATTTTAAATTAATTTCTGCCACTACTGTGTTTTGAATTTAGAAAAATGGATTCCATATTTGGAATCAGGATGTCCAAATTGTGTAAATAGGTAACTTTTATTTTTAGACATTTTGAATAATTACTGCGGTAAATATTTTATTTACCATGGTTAAGGGTAAATCCGGTAAATAAGGGTTAAAAAATAATATTATAATAATACTAAATTACCCTAAAACGTGTCTTAACCCTATTGGTTGATACATGGTCGACCATGGGCATCTTTGGGTCGATTTTGGGACCCCATGGATCCACTTGTAAGTGATAATGACACTTTATTTTAATTAAGTTAAAATGAATACAAAAATGACACAAGCATATATCTTTTAGAAAAACAATTTTTACATAGGGTTATACATGTTGGATTTTCAATTATAAATATTCATTAGAAAGCTAAAACGATTTCCTACATAATGATATTTTATTTATAATTTTTAGACATCAAATAATTTAAATTATTAATGACACAATAATGATGCAATGTTTACCTCATTAATAAATCATTTAAATAAATAAGATTATAATGATTAAAATATTATCTAAAACCTGTCCAATTCTTATTGGTTGATTTTATTTAGAATATGAGTCATCTTATCTTCGACCTCAATTATTTTTGGACCATTATAAACCGAATATAATTATATTATAAAGTAATACTTTCACTCTTTCCTAAAGATCCCCTCCTCTCCCTTATAAAAGGAGACCACTTCTACTCATTCCTCACACCTCTCAAGCCACTTGGCTCGTCCAAACCCTGCCCAAATAAGCTCCCCACATCCCTCTACTCCTCCTTGAAGATTCCCCTTAGGGAGAAAGCATTTCAAGAAGTCCTTTGGTTCCAACCAAAGTGAGTTACCTAAATTAAAGGTAACGATTTCTCTTAAATTATTTTCATTTATTTTGCTTCTCCAACCCCCAAACTCTTTTTATTTCCTTTCTTTTGTAACAAGACCAGTATCCAAAATATACTAGAATGTTGTTATAAAAAGGATTCAAACTACACATACACACAACTCCATCTAATGGATGATGAACATAATGTTTCTGTGGATGACAAACTAACGCCTCACGAAACGATGATTGTTCAAATACATCTTACCGCCTCTCATGGTGGCCATTATGATGGAACTGTAATTAAATATGATATTAATGATATATATTTTATATATAAGCTTCTGTAATTCCATTTTATTTCATATCATTATTCGTTTCATGTTGTATATACATACGATAATTTCATTTGAGGAAGTGCGGACTACCGCCCCCTTAAAATGATATGACTCGTTCATACCACACATGGAACGTATAAAGGATGGTGTTAATGAACTTAAGTAACATATATAAAATATTATATTATACTGGAATAGTAATATACCTATGTATCATTTGGATTCGATTCTTTTAAAATAAAAATTAAATGGAAGTAGCGTTCGTGCGTACGTACGGACTACCGTCTCCACAAACGCGATGAGATTCATTCTCCATCGTATCCATTCAAGTCTTATTCTCATTTTAGGGTTAAAAATAATGTTAATATCATTCTTATTATAAATAAAATATAATCTATCCATTACAAACATGTCTTACGTCACCAAACATTTAAGAAGAACGAATCGATTATCACCCGAAACGACGATAATACTAAGATATTATTAATAAAGCAATGTTAAAAGATCATATATGATATCATATTAATGTATATGATTCTTGTAT
The DNA here is from genome assembly GCA_963277665.1 of Viscum album. Classification (NCBI taxonomy): domain Eukaryota; kingdom Viridiplantae; phylum Streptophyta; class Magnoliopsida; order Santalales; family Viscaceae; genus Viscum; species Viscum album. Next base: position 227,232,846 of record OY728167.1, on the reverse strand, counting down.
AATTTAATAACAATTATTTCACCATTATACAGGAGGTTAACCTACCCCAACAAAGGAAAAGTACAAGGTAAGGGTTATTTCACAATCTCTTCATTATCCGAGGTTGTTTATACGTAATAATCTACTGGGATCTCTTTATCATCCACATCCATGTTTCTTAAAAATGTATTTCAAAACATTTTTACTATTTACTAGAATATGAGTTAAAGTCATTTATACCCTTTCTGACTTTTATAAGTGGTTTATAAAGGAATCTTTCGGTCGTTTTCAAAACAAGGTCCTTTTTAGCCTTTTCGACAGAATTAAGGTAAGAATGTTTTTTTAACTTATACGGCGGGTGCGGTTATTTGCCGCCGTTATAAAATCTTCAAAGCTTCCCTTACAAGCATATGAGAATATTTTCAAAGAAAATGTTTTATTTTATATGGATCTTAAATGATTTCAAAATAAAAAGAGATATTTCTTTAAAAAGAATTTTGATTTCATCTATGTCAACATCCTTTGATGGATTTTACGCTTATTTGAAGTTGATTTATTGTGATACAAAACTTCTATATTGTATTGAAGGTTTTGTGATATGTTTGACTATGGATGTGTTATTTTTATACCATTCATAGTTTATGGTGAAATTATTGACATTTCGTATGCTAGTTTTAATACGAATGTTTATGTTATGTTTAAACCTTTTCATATGGGAATGCATTGGACTTAATATGTGACGGGTGGAGCCCGCTATAGCTCCTCGATGCATTGGTAGGTCTCATGAGACAAACTAGTGTCTTGGAACAAGGCCTTGGCAAAATCTTATTTGTAGTCTTGGCACGAGGCCTTGACTATGTGGTTATGATAGTCTGGCATTATGCATTCCAACATTATGAAAGTGGTTTTTGATTTTTGCATGTGATTATTCGATTAGTAGAATATCCATGTGAATAAGTAAATGGAATTATTTCATTTTACTTTTGCCATACTATGTTTAAGCTCAAGTTTAAAAGGCTTTTGTTTTAGTAATGCATTGCCTTAAATGTTTATGCTTATTTTGAATGTTCCGCTATATTTTCATCCTTACTGTGCATTTGAGCTCACCCCTTTTCTATGTTTTATTTTTCCCAGGATGTGAAGATGTAAGTTATGAATGACCTTCAGGGATATTATGAGGGGATAATAGTGTGGATTGTGGAAACATTATGTTGTTGTATTAGTTTTTCATTTTATGATGTAATGTAAAACTTATGAATATATCTAGTGTTTCCAAGGCTACTAAACCAATCGGTCTTTCGAGATTTGATCTTTCTTGTGATCATGCCAATGTTACGAAGTAATGAACCGACTCTGGGTAGCTGGGGTCGGGGCGTTACACAAGGCGTACCTCAGGCCATCATCCATGTCTAAAAAAACACTTTTGACTATTCCAACTCTTAGAATTATTTTCCAAATCTCAGTTCAAAGAACAGACCATCTACCAAACACCAAAATTCAAATTCCATTGGAATGTTTCAATGGAAAAAACATAGGTCCTTATAACCTCTCCATAATAGATCTTATCATCCCCGATAAGCCTTGGGGAAACATAAAAACATCACTCGACCTATATGGGTCCTGAATTTTTGTTCGAACAATCACATTGCATTCCATGATGCCGAATGAACTTCTATGCATTACTTATCAATATGGTACATAACCCATAGAGACTAGAGCCAATGCTCATACTCGAAACTGAAGAATTGAGTGAGTGATTACCCAATCCTTTTATATACGTGGCATGATCACATCATCATCTCATTTAACATCCAACCTATATAACTTCCCACTATAGGCTCTATCATTTGACAGACTCGCTCTGATTCATGTTGTTTATACATTCCAAAATGTCCTTTAAGGCATGATCCTAGAATTATAATGATAATCCTAGAACGATTCCCAGCACAATATAATGGTTGATTTAGATTGACCTAATTTAGTTTTTTTGAGATGACCTTTTTAAGAAAACTCACAGATGAAAAAAATTACATTTCACCTTTCTGATCTTGATGGAGGGCTAGCAATATTCTCTCACACTTCACATTTAACGAAACAAGAGAGAACAAGTAAAGAAATTCCGAACCAACTATTCTAAAAACACTCAAATTATACGACCATCATATTAAAAAAATCTAAATATGAGGCCTTTAAAAAAATGGACCTGTTTGCTATCTACTAGAATTCTCATCGAATCCCTTAACTATATTTTAGTGATGTCCCAAGACAAAATCTTCATATAAAGATGTTGTGCCATGATGTGACTATGGGTACATACCTAATCTAGCATACTTGGATTTCCACCCTCATAAAATTTAATCTAACACTGACTAAATTTCAGGGTAGCCATGGATTTTTCATTTGGATTCAATCTATATCATCTAAGAATGTTCTTACACGGTTTTCACATGGGATACGTCGTTACAAATCCAAATGTACACTTCATCAAGAACACTGAATGATCCCAAGTGGAATCTACTTGGAAATGTTTTAGAAGAAAACATATGGTGTCGATGAGTCCATGTAGTGTGTTTCTACATGGGAACTCAAGAATCACTCAAGACTAACCATGCCTCTAAAAACAACAATTATTATGGAGTGTATCTCAGATGGAGATCGCCCACTAAGACAAATGATGTTTAAAACATAGCACGGTGTATAAAAAATCCAATATCAGTGTACCTAAATGATTTTAAGATAGGGGACATGCTAATCCCTAATGTAATAGTGTACTAATAGGATTAAAATGATCTTCAAAAATGATATGAGATACTCCTTCTACCTCAATACGAAGTGCTCGATACGATTCCATACCAACCATAAACTATATATTGAATGGAAAAGAAGTCAAACCATAACTAAGAGACTTATATTAGAGGAATCTCGACTTCACCTATCAACTTATCACCAAACCAATCACAATACATTCACCACACATGGAATCCATTAATCACTGAAGTAAAAACAACAACTTATATCATTGTCTTGTAGTGTTTACAAAGGTTGCAAGCATAGCCAACCATACCATATTTGTGGTGCTTCACAAGAACTGGCATGATTTGAAACTCACCAGCCACAATGTAACCCAAGAGAAGCACTGTCCATTTATAAATTGACTTCCCACAATTTCACCCCTATACATAAAAGACATTGAACGACAATTCCAACATGATACTCGCCACCTTTAGAGTGTAATAGTGGTCAAACCTATTGGAAATATAATCTAATACAATGACCCATGTTCCATCGACCACTAACCATGGATCATGGATGTGACCAAAAAACTATCAGCAAGTGTAAATATAAACTAAGAGATAGACTAACATTATGCAATTGCATTATTCCAAACTAGTGTTAGGCATATGTGTGACACTCCCCCCTGAGTTACATCCATGTTCCCCATATCATTATTTGTAAGAGCTAAAATGACTATCCAGCATGTAAAAAAACTCATTTTTCTTGTGAAGTGATATCAAGCATTTGGATGAGTATACAACCTCTTTAACACTGGGTAACCCTATATGAAGATAAAATGTGAAAATTTCATGAAATCTACAGGCTTTAACAATACCCCTTGAACTCAAACCATTGGACGTACCATTTGTCAACTCAATGGTATTGTGTATACCAACAGGTACTACACCTAGGTCACATGTGCAATCAATACATCCCTAATTATATAGATAAACTCATTAGCCCAGTGATTTCATTATATGATGGACCATAAGGAGAACCAACTCAGATTATAACCAACCCTCATGATTGTAAAATATTCCTATGACTTATCGAGTCGACCAATATTGAAAAGTAAGAAGGGGAGGGTAAAACAACTTACTAGGTGACCAACCATACACCTGGAAAGCATAGTCCACTAAAAATGTTAATTTAATAATTCCCATACTCTTAGAAATGGTCAAAAAACACAAAACCACCCATCAAAACAAAGGTGTCATTTTTTCAAACTAAGAGTCCAACATAGACAACAACACCAAAACAATGCCACTCTTCAAAATGCTCATATCATTTAAAAAGGTTTTTTAGGTTTTCAGGAAACATCCTATATTGTTAAATACTCTTAGTGAAGCTCAAAGCATCGACTGAAAAGAATTTCATGCCTATCAAAAGAGAGCTAGGCTCTACCGCCTACCTTTGAGGTTCAAATAATGGAAGAAGAAGCCTATAGGTAATTTTCACCTTCTTGTTTCAAGGAATCTACTCAAGGAAACATAAAAACTACCCTTCCACAATAGTTACAATATAAAAACCTCTTAGGTATCCTTTTTAAGTCTTTATATTAATATAAATTTAATTATTTAAGGATTTTAAAGGCTTGAATTAATGTCATGTACTAGTTAGGAGAAACATTTATACAAGATACTTTATTTAGAAAAAACCACATGGAACTCAAACATGTTATACAAAAAACCCTTTAAAATATCATTTCATTAACTGCTATCCTATCTTGATTGAAAAATATATCACATAAATTTATTTTAAGAATCTTATTTATCCACAAGGTCTCACAATTGGGATTAGTTTAAGAAAATTTTCAATTGAAATATTTAGAGGAAAACACCCTTTATATATTAATTGACACTTTAATTAACCAAGGACTCATACATAATAATAACAAGAGTAGAAAACATTCAATTTATTAATTAACAAGGTTTTTGTTCAAGTAAGAATCCACAAAATGTTTATACGTAAAACCCTATAAACGGCTGCAGATAATTCAAATAACCATCCTTGTATAGTAAAAACACACCCCTATGGAGTTAAAAACCAAGGCATATCAAAGGAATAGAGACCTACTGGGGATTCGTCACATAATTATAGGTTTATATATGACAACCAAAATATTTTTATAATTTATTTTTAAAAACACCTATAGTGGGTTCATTTTATATGTAACATGCCCCAACCGACATACTAAGGTCTAGTTTTGAATTGAAGAATTTAGCCATATAGGTCATTATTCCCATGAAATAGAGGTGAAAACCTGAATATGAAAGCAAATAAATTTAAAGATAAAAATATTTTATACTTCTTCATCAGTCACTAAGCACATAAGTCTCATAAAATGTGGTTCAATCATATTGGTTTCCACTTCTCAATTTTTTAAGTCCTCATACACATTACAAATTTCCTAATGGATAACATTTAATTAAAAAATATATATTTAGGGTAAATGAAAATTTAAAATATTCAACATTTATACAATAGTATTTATGTATATAAAATGAATTTATAATTGTTCAATTAGATGGGGAATCACTTTCCAATTTGTAAAGAGCCCATACACCATAGAAATTAAATATTGACTCCCATTTAATAAAAAACAACATGTGTTAGTTTATTTTAAACAAGCATATAATCATATAAATTTGAAAAAAGTACATTAGTTAGTTACCCAAACATTGTAAGAAACTAGACATGTTAAATTAATGAGTAGGCATGCTAAATAAGCATAAGCATGCTAAATAAGAATGGAAAGCTACTACATAAATAGGAAACACTCAAAAATGACATATAAGAAATGAATAATAATATAGATTATAGAATCATGATAATGAAATACATATGTAGGAGAAGAATAAATATGTTATTGATATTTCAAACATAGCCTAAAAATAATGCTAATAAAACATGCATGGCACATCACCAAATTTCAAACATCCAAGAAATGCAATGTAAATTCAATGGAATATGTATAGAATGTGAATCCTTACATGCCTATGACGACGCACATAATTAATCCACGTTACTATACTAGGACTTTGGTAAATGATAAATAATATAAATCAGTAATTAGTATAAATTACTATAATCACTCAAGGTGAAATCCTAATCAACTCTAACAATGAGCCTCATGAAAAAATACCACCCTTATCCACCAAGTCTTTTCCCTGTACATGGTATGATAAGTCCTTGGAATGACTCTTTAGAATGTACCTACACATTCATAGACTCATATCTACCAACACCAAAGTAGCAAGACAACATAAAAAATGCAATTAATAACACTATGTAACATCCCGATCCAAATGACTATGGAACAAGTGGCAGGAACTATCACTACATGGACTCAAGCAGGTATTCCCATATGCTAGAGGATTCTAACAAGAAGAAATGTTCTAATGATGGTATGGTGGGGAGACTATATGTTGAATATATGATTTTCATAGTGGTATATCAGGTTTAAATTAACGGACAATATCGAAAGAGGTAATAGTAAAAAACAAAATAGTAGAAGATTAATATAATGACTGAGTAGGGTGGGTAATGACAAATATACTATAATGAGTTTATTTCTATATAATGATACATAAAATTTAATAGTAAACACATAGAAATCAATATAATACAGTGAATTACACGAATAAATAATGGAAATAAATGCCTCGAGCATTAACTCCCCATGGTTCTAGAGCATCAGCTTAGTCATAGGATCCTAACTCCCATGTACACAGAACAACAGAACCCATAATCCATAGACTTCTGAACATGACTATCTAGTTAGGTATCGCTGTATGATGGTGTGCTGAGAAAGGTGTGAGATATACTTAGTTGGACACCACCAATAGTTTATAAATCATAATCCTATTGTGCATATTAAATAAGTATTGAATATGTACATCAAAAGTAAATAAAAAATGTGAAATAAACAAATAAATAAATAAGGATCAAGTTCTTCAAGAACACATAGACCATCCATACCTTCTTTATCCTAAGATGGAATTCTTTGAATAATAAACAACCTATACAAAAGGGATATAAAATAATAAAAATTTATCATAATTTGAGTAGCTAAAATGAACTGATCCCAGGCAGGTGTTTATCCTGGAAGATTCATCCTTTAATTTAATCCCTTATCATCTTACATTTAATTAAAAGTGTAATCTATGGTAGTGATTTATATGACATCATGTTCCTATACAACGTTAGCCTTATAAAATAACCCATGTATCTCATTTGTAGAGTAAATATTTTCCAAATCCATAGGAGTCTATTAAGGGAGATCCATAAAGAGAATCCCAAGTATCACTTCCATTGTAAAGAAGATAATTTTCCCTCTAATTCTATCGTTGATATATCCCAATGGGGTCCATGTATCACTCATGGAATGGTGTAACCCTATTTCCATGGAACTCAACCTTGGATGCTCCCCTGGAAACATGTATCACTCATATAGAGGTATGAAACATGCACTATGAGCTCGTCCAAGATATAGAAGGTATAGCCCCCAATGTATGAAGCCTTATTATCCCATGAGCCCATCCTCGACATTCTTTAGAAAGGAATACGAGTATCTATCATGGTGTAAACAAAACATTCATTAATTTTTAAAATCTGACATTAAAAAGGGAATGTATATTACCATGCCATACCATAAAAATTGTGTAAAGTATGGGAACATGTATATGACAAAGCAACATCAAAAGTTATGAATACTCATGAATAGGTCCAAGACTATTTTCATTTAAATTATAAATAATAAGGACCATGTAATAATCATGCATCCAATCCAAACAACGAACCAATAAACATAAAATTTTTGGCTTAGAAGACAATGAACATTAACAGAGGGGTTTTATTATAAAACCTGATATTATTATCAAAAAATTCATTTCATTTAAATTAAAATATCCATTTTCATCACAAGGCTTAAAACAATGTAATATAATGGTGGTTTTCAGCTGGCAGAGACTACATTCAATATGAGTATATATATAAAAAACACACCCAAAGGGGTGGCTCATACATACTGTAGACAACGTTAAATACACATTATTTAACAAAACCAAGCTAAAGGAGTTGTTCAAGTTGACTTCGTAAACTAAAACCATACCAATGAGAATTCAAACACATCATAAGGCGATCTAAGAAATTTAGTTTATAACAATTTATGAATTAGATGTAATACTGGGTAATTTTTGCACGCATCACATGGAAATGTTTTATAATACAATGAAACTTGAGGAAAAATATATAGACCACATACCTCATTCTTAGCAAAACCCACTCATCCAATTTTGAGGATTGATTTAGTCTGATTCGAGTGAAATCGATGAATTGGATGAAAACTCATAAAATCTATATAATTAAGTAAGTCCAATACAACTTACTAGATATATATATATATATATAATAAAATTTTAAATATTAATGTAGAGGTCAACATGAAGAATCCATAGAGACTAATGTAGCTCGAATCTAACAACATATGATGAAGAAATTTCTATACCTGACACAGGAAATGAGGACCTCCATGAAAGTTGAAGAGGAGCCTCATATACCGGCAGAAAGAGAATAAAATAGAGGTTAGGAAAATTTTTAGGTTTTAATTTCACTATGGGTGAAATTTTAATTTCACCCAAATAAATAGGGGTTCATCATTTGGATGCACATTTGACCAAACCGTGCACCAATCATGCACTACAACATTTCCAAAGGAGTAACCCTGTAGGGTTAAGGTGCATAGTTTCCATAAGAATTCCAAAACTAAAAAACAACACATTTTTAGAACCCTACAACAAGGCTCACATCAATGAGGATCCACATTCATGGTTGGATAAAATTTTGCGAGAAATTTAGATCAACTGAAAGAGTAACACATTTTACTCTCGTGAGACGCATAGTTTTAGAAAAATCATTTCACCTGACCTGTCCTTCCCATTTATGATTTTTTAGACCATGACACTCCCAAAACATGATGGAAGACCATAGTTATATCCTGATCCTTTAAAAATTTCTAATTAAAAACTTTTGATTCTTCCAACACTCAAAATTATGTTCTAAATCTCATATCAAAGAACATACAACCCACAAAATTAAAAAATTTCAATTCCCCTGTAATTCTAACTTGGATAAAAATATGGTATGTCACACCTGATTTCCAATGCATCATAATAAATTGTATAACTTCTTCCTGGCTGAAGACGAATTAGGATATACAGTGAAGTAAACCATCCCTTAATCTCTCGAAAAACCTTTTCACATGCATCAGAACATATAAATTTTACACCGTTCTTGGACGATACAATAATAAATGTTTCTAAACGTGAAAAGTCTTCGATGATACACCTATAATAACCATCCAATCCATGAAACTCTTATTATCAAATACATTATTGAGATTTTTCGAAAGAACCAAAGTACTACACTTTTATGGGTCCACATATACATATGTATCTGAGATGATGTGACCCAATAAGTGAACTTTATCAATCTATGAAATAACATTTTGAGATATTATCATACAACCTATGATCCCTCAATGTATTTGTAATTATTTCAAGGTGTTTGGAATGATCATGTTTTTTATTAGAATACACCCATATGTCATCCCTGAAAACTACAATGAAAGAATCCAAATATGGGTGAAAAGCCTGATTCCTCAAATACATGAAAATTTACTGCACCTTTATAATATTGAAGTGCACAAACATGTTTTTAAATATACCATACCCACTAAAAATAGTTATACAATATATGTCTATAGGTCAAACACTCACATAATAATAACCCAATCTCAAAAAAAATTTTAGAAAACACATTACCTCTAAAGTTGATCAAAGAAGACATATATCTTAGGTAATAGATACTTATTATTAACCATGAACTGATTAAATTTTTGGTAATCCACACATATCATGAGGGTTACATCCACCTTCTTGTCAAAAAATAATAGAAAAACCCAATGGAGCTGTACTATATTGTATAATCCCTTTTTTCCTTTAAATAATATATTATTCAATTGATCAATTGGAGATCATTAGTGGCCATTAAATATAGAGGAATGGATAATGGTGTAGCTCCTAGAACTAGATCAATATAGAACTCCATCTCTTGCTCACGAGGTAAACCTGAAAATTCATCTGGGAAGACATCACTGAAATGATCTTCTACTGAAGGGAATTCAGTCTGTCATATTCCATGATCATTCAGGTTGAAACTAGAAATTTGGGTTGTTATCCTGCCTAGCCCATGATTTCTTGGTCTAGTTCTACCAGCCTAGACATACCACTCACATCTGTGGATATACCTACACCCCTTCGGTGATGTGATGGATACCCTCCCGTGATAGAAATCAACATTGGAATCGTATGAAACTAACCAAACCATAATGATAATGATGTCAAACACTGTCATATAGAGGATAAATAGATTCCAAAAAAAGAGATACCAAAAAATCATAGTGGATCATTCCCTGTACTACATATATTCTCTAATTGATTCCCCAAAAGAGTTTAAAGTGTCATCGGGCCTTTAGAAAACCAAACATTATGCCCAAGGATCTCTACAAAAGGTAAAATTTTGACATAATTATAATAACCAACAAAAAAGTCTAGATACTATAGTAGAAGCTACTAAGATCGCACCTCTCACTGTAGATGAATTGAAACTATTCTCCACAGGTGTAAGCTGTACAAAATATATCATACCTGAACCAGTTCCTTTTGTAATATCTTGAATAACCTGAGTAAGCCATGTCTACATTTGAGGTGCAAAAAATGTCTAGATCCCCCATCCATGACCACCACCCAATCCTGAATGGATAGTAGTAATCTGGATCGTATCCTAACGTGGAGTGTTGAATCATAATTAAGAACCTATAGTTAGAGTGGACCCAATCTCGTTGACCACAAGGAGAATTTTCCTAAAGAACCACTATAAAAGGCCCATAATGCCTCCTGATAGACACTCAACTAGGTCTCTATCACATTGGCTCCTCATATGTCCACGCCTTCTACATTAATGAATGAAGACTGAAATTCCACCATTCACTCTCTATTTGGTATTCCCCACAAAAGAAGTCTCAAAATGACACTTCCAGGGTGTTTACCTTGAACCAATCAGTCGAGAAGTTCTACCACCCAACTATGGGCCCTCAGATTCCCTCTAGTTCCATTTATTAATCAACACCTGATTCACTATCTCATATATATTAGTAAATTGAAACACATTTAACTATGATCAAACAATATCTTTGAGACCTTTCTTGAATCATCTCTCCCTAGAAGGGACATAAAAAAGATAAACATATGAAAATCAGTGAAGTTCTATAAGTACAACTGAATAATCCATAATGGTCATCATACCCAAATCTAGACATATAAATTAACTAGATCATTCATCCCTCAAATTCTCAATAATTTATTTGTTGTAAACCATGGATTATAAATACCTCCAAACAATAGATCTAATCATATAATCTTGGTTCATAACATCACACTAGCACTTAGTGGCTCCCCATATCATATACATTGTGATCTTGATTCTATGCTCTAGAGGAGTCTCAAGATGATTGAAAATATAAAAGGAAGTCTCAAGGTATATTTTAGCAGCCCATGGTCTTCAATCCCCCAAAAACATGGGTGGATACATCTACTAGAATAAATGCATCAACTCTTCCATAGATGAGGTAGGATGTAAGGATCCACGAATGGTCTGCATAAACCACAAGAAACTCTCTTGTAACATGGATAGGGGTGAACTACTACCGATGACTGTCCATCACCCCCCTCCTGGAGTATGACCAGAGTCCGTAATGGTGGAATATCTCAAAAAATTAAAAATAAAATACCTCAGAGAAGATTTAGGAACAACCATATCATAGATAAAAGCACTATAAAGGTTTAATCCTTCCTATAAAAAACTATACCCCTATGCCTACTCTTAATTTTTGACTAGGTAAATCATAATGATCATTAAATAATATAGAAGAAACTGCCTATGGCCCACTACTATGGTTGGGTATGGGTCACACACTCTGTTATAAATTTTGGGTTCCAGTTTACATAGTGCCAATTGCAGTTTATAGAGGAAATATCCCTTTAAATTATACTTGGAATACATATTTAACAGTATCCATTCATTTTAGAATTCAATTTCACTTATGTTCAAAATCATTTATTTTTCAGTTTCCTTATAAAATATGAATTATATGGATCACCAATTAAAATTTATAATGGCTCACACATCTTATAAATTTAATTGTGTGATTATTTTAATCCCAAAACCCCCTTACAAATTTCTTAAATGAAGTATTTTCTGATAAAAAATATATAACACAGGGCACCAATGATAAATATCATGCAATTGACAAAAGCATCATATATGGAATCATGTATTCATGGAATTTGAATACTATAAGGTGCCTGAAATGATGCATGATGCATGATTCCTCTCCATATGAGGCCAAGGATAAAATGAAATTCATCATTCATAGAAATAATAACATCACATATCATGTGCATCACCCAATGGTGGAATCAAATCAACTTTAATAGGAAACATATAGAACAAAAATTTACCATTGCCATGAAATTTGGATTTTTCATCTATGTGGGTTTTCTAATCCAAAGAAAAACTCATTACCAAATTTAAACACATTCATAATATCCCGTATAATATTAATAAATGATTAGACTAAAGAAATGAAAATGTATATGATACCTATTTGTCACGTCTCGACCTAGGAGCCATTAAACATTACATGGAATCAAGAACACCTCCTCGTATGCCAGAATATTCCATATAGGAGCGAGGGCCTAGTGTGTCTTCATAGGGAGATTATTCCCTCATGTCAGAGTGTTTCACATCTGTAACAATCATATCATAAAATAGTAGAAACATACGAAATAACGGATTTGTAGAATAATAAACATCCATTTGACAGTAGTAATAATAAATTATTCCAAAGGCATTATCATATACAAGATTTTTTTTTTCATGTATCTATAAAAAAGGTAGGCAATACAAGGCAACATACATCCATTACAATACATGTGTGAAAAGAAAGAAAATCCAAAAAAATATCCCCATATAGAATCATGATCCCTATCTTGGTAATTTTAAACCTTGATCATAAGAAATAAACAATCAGTCATCATAATGTGTGATATTTCACTAGTCTCTACCTACATCTATGAGGTCAATTTGGGTGCCCAATGGTGGCCTGAACAGGGAGTGAGATAACTATCATTAGGTCACCACATACAGTTTTTATAATAAATCCCATCTTGTAATATAAGAAGTAGTAGTGTAGAATATATAATAGAAAAATGAATAATATGAAAGTGTAATACTATCCATTATATCAACAATAATAAATTACCCACAATAGGGGTCAAATATAATGAAAGATAAAACATCCACTAATACCTAGGATGACTAATCCCTTGTCAGACCACAAGTTCCAGATATGATGAGTTCAAATGTCTTCGATATCCTGAATGACTGTTTGGTCTAAAAGGTCAGATCCAATGTATAAATGAACAAGGAATCCTCATTTAATACAATGAGGATCTCCATATAAAACTCAATAAATATATGGGTGGATCCCAAGGAGTATATCCATGCAGAATGTTTATGGCGGTCCTAGAAATCTTGATCCAAGGTGTAGTAATGCCCCTAGTATCCAAAATAAGCAGGATCCATGGAGTATAAATTTACATGGAATCAAATGATATACCCAACATGCCAGATCGAAGGATTATAAATGTCAATGGAATATTTAATGGCCTATGGCACTTAATCAAATGTCTAACCCTCATGAGATGGATCCAAGGGTAGAAATTTCCTTATCATCCAAATCATTTATCAATTATTTAATCATTCATAACCCATTCCATAATCATATAAAAGCCATGAGTATAACTAAGTCATTCCACCTTTTCCATTTAATACATTTATCCATTTAAATCATTTCATAACATGTTAATGGAGGCAAGATCCATCTCGTAAGAAATCATTTAAATTTAAAAGGCTCACTCTACCAAGGGTGATCTCACAAACACCAAATGAGGTTGTAATTTGTGGGGATGATACAAATAAATCACCTCCCTACTGGTCCAGGTTGAGGTTAAAAACATCAAAACATCAAATAGATCTATGTGGGAAAACTAATTTTTTTTATAATTTTAACAATACATTTAATCAATTTTCGGGGCAATGTCGGAATGTCCGTTGTGTAGCACAACCACAACTATCTATAAAGAACATGAATTTAAGGGAAATGGTATATACCACATACCATATACCCATGGTAGAACAATCATCCAGTATCAGCTCCTAACTCGAATTAGGTTGGAGGAGAAAATGGAAATAGATAAATACCCTGTAAATAGGGAATGTTAGTTTGCACCCGAATAATTATGCCGAGGAGGATAGAAATAGATAAAGGTGCATGTTGAATAATAAACTCACCGACACACATCCTATGAGATTGAAAGTATAAGAATCAATGGTAGTACAATGAAACAACTTCAAATCCTGGCTTAGGTCTTGAAAATCTCACCAATGGAAGAAAATGAATTGTCCTACATACTGGAATAAAAATGGATGATGGATTTAGGTATTTGGAAAATTAAGGGAAAATTGTAATTTTACCCCTTAAAAATAGTTCACATTGTTTTTCAATCCATGTGACAATCATGTGAATCTCTGTCCCTAAATATCCATCTATCACAGTTGGGGAACAGGGTTAGGAGAACCGTGTTCTTACTGTGCGTTTAGCCTCTTCTAAAAACTGCAAGTGGATCGCATATGCATGCTACCTTGGCTGAATGGTTACATTGAACTGTGCTTCCCCGGATAGAGCTTAGGACCACTAAACATGGTTATTAGTTACCATATGTCCTACTATACATTGTTTAAATTAATTGTGTGGCATAACTATCTTCTCCAAAACCCAGGCCTCCAGACTCCAAACAATCCCTGATCACCCTCAAAACTATTGGTTCCTCATTAAAGACTCACATTAAGTCAAAAAAAAATTGACAAACTAATATTAAAAAGATCCATACCTCAAGGAACAATATGGGATCATACAATATCCATAGTGGATAATAAGTAACATCAATGGTTTTTGACATCAATGAATAGAAATACCATTAATTGATCATTAAAAATATTCCTGAGGAAAATCCACTTTTGTCATTTAAAATTGCATTCAAAAACAAAAAATTCCTAAAATATTGTGAAAATATTTTCTTTGAGAATAAAATTGGAATATTATAATGTAATATTAAAAGAAAAAAAAATTCATGATGGTGGGGAGACCGATACATTTTGTAATTGTAAAAAATAAACATTCTTTTCAATATTTTGTTAATAGTTTCAAAGGTAAAACATGTGGATAATGATAAGGAATTTTCATTCAAAACATTTTAAAATAAGGTAAAATATCTGGTAAAATAACTTCTTGAAGTAATTTATGTTTCTAAAATGAAATTCTCAATTGTTTTTAAAAACATAGATACAAAAGGGAACTATTCTTGATAATAAAAGATAGAAAATCGATTATTGATTCAATAAGGTTTCCTTATGAATTTTCCATTCCTATATGTTTTGAAAATCACAGACATATTTTCTTAAGGAAAAATATATTTCTCTAGGAATTATTTTCATAAAGAAAATTTTCATTCTCTACGAAAATTTTTATCCTTACCTTGGGTTTCAGTGTCTTATTTAATGCCTTCTTTGTACCACGTCTAACCATTTTTTTCTTAAGAAAAAAATTCAGATCCTTATAAAAAATCATGAAATATTACAATTACTTAGCTACAAAGTCATTATATTTTAGTACTCTAAATTATCTAAAATTCATACATCGAATACTCTGAAATTCAAACTCTGAATTATATGAAATTAAGACACTGAATTCTATAAAATTCAGACTCCAAATTCTCTAAATCATAGACTTAGAATTCTATGAAATTAAAAATCCAAATTATTTGATATTCATACCCTAAACACTCTAAAAATCAGATTCTAAATTCTCTGAAATTTAGAATCCATATTCCTCAAAATCATGACTCCGAATTTGTTAAAATTCAAACCTTGAATTCCAATGAATTTTGAATCTAAATTCCACATAATTCTGGCTCTGAATTCCACATAGTTTAGACTCTGAATTCCTTCAAAATTAGGATCCTTATTCCTCATAATTCAGACTCCAAATATCCATTTTTCAAGAATCTAATTGTTAATATATTTATACATTGAATTATATATTTCATAGATTTTGATTATTCACATTTTTTAAGCTTCTTTACTTTTGTAATTTACTGTTTCAATTTTATCAGATCCCGGTTTCATAAACATGATATTTCATTTATAAAATATTATCAAATATTAATCATGATAATGGTTCACATGTTTTTCCTACATAAAATGATGTTATAGAATTTGTTTCTAACTAAATGTTGGTTGAGTGACACATGTACATGTCCCAACAAAATTCAAGGAAAATTATGACCATTAGAGGAAGAGAAGCCCATTAGAATCCTTACCTATAAATAGGATCCAATTTGAACGAGATCAATATACAAATATATATATATATATATATATGTATCAATTGATGATACTAGTGATTACATGTTTTGAAGTGATTTTTACAGAGTGAAACTCTCGTGACTTGTGTGATTTGTGAACATAATGTTCAATTGTGAACAACTTGTACAACTTTGTTCGAATCCAATTATTTATTTATAAAATTTAGGACTTCTGGGGATAAGAAGATAGAGGTGTCAACTACCTTGAAGTTCGAGGTCTTCCTCAGATTGGAAGACATGGGAACTGACTATGTTAGTGTTTGAAGGGTTGTAGGGATAGAAAGAAAGACTCTGATATTCTTATCAGGATCTTACCCTTGTGTGGGTAATATAGACATTGTTGAAAATATAAATAAATTTACCTCTATCAAGTGTTGTTGGATACCATTCTCTTTGGGTTAAAAGATTTCCTACTTGTTTACCATTTTGTTACATGTTTTATTTCCACTGTTTTTTGTTAAAGAAAGAAAGTATAACCTTCTTATACATTATGTGATTATACTTATTCTGATAAATAAGATTCTAAAATCTTTAATGTATAATCATTCTCTACGTACAACCTTTTTATGTATTCTTTAGCTTAACTTTTTTATGTTTAGGATTCTTATAATTGGACCTTGGCCCCTCCAATTATCCCTTTATGTAAGAACCAAAGAGGGTTTGTGAATTTACCTTTTCTATCTATGTTAAACATATATTTCCTTAAATTTAAAAGTGAATGTTATTAAACCTACAATTCACACCCATGTTTTTATTGAGATTATACATCTATTTTTTGATCCTACAATTTGTATAAGAATAGTACTATGAAATTCTTTTACATACTTATATGTTTTATTTCTCATGTTTTTTTTGTTTAAATTTACTTTCTTAACATTTTTTTCTCATGTTTTTCTTAAATATTATTATCAATTATTATAAACTCTTACTATTAACTAGTATTGTGGAAAATATTTTTTTCTGTATAGAATAAAAGTAATAAATTATTGTTTTATAGACAAAATTAATCCTATCAGACCCCCAATCATTAATGGTAATGATTATGAGTACTGGATATATAGGATGAAGAATTTTTCCATTAACACAGGAGTGCATAACTTTGTCATTAAATCTAGAGATTACAAAAATCCAGACAAATAAGTTAGAACTTTTTCAAACCAAGAATAACTAGAATATCAATTAAACTACAAGGTATGCAAGACTTTTTTGTATTCTATGACCAAGAAAATGTGTAATCAAGTATCTTCTTGTGAAGCTGCCAACTGTATTTAGAATAAACTTGAATTTACACCATTTGGAACTTCTAGAAATATAGTGACTAGAATAGCTATGTTAAGAGCTGAATATCATGGATTCTTATTTATTTATAGAGAAAATATTTGTAATGTACAATAATTATTTATTACCATTGTCAACAGTCTTCAATCTGTGGGAGGGAATAGCCTTCATGATGATGTTCTTATGGAAAATATAATTTATATTAGGACTAATGACTGGACATCAAAAACGATAGTTATTGATGAAAATAGTATGTTTTCAAACATTACTCTTGATGAGTTATTTGGAACTCCTCTTCAGCATGAAACAAGAATGAAGAGAAATGTTGATTTAAAAAAAAGAATAATGGTAATGGAAGTGTATATTTCACTACTACTTCTAAATTCAAGACTCAAGAACAAGTAACTATATCTAAAGATAAGAAAACTATTGTTATATCCAAACCATGTGAAAGCGACCAGTTTGAGAATAAATTATCCAATATTGCATGAAGGATGAACAAGATTGTGGGAAAGAATTATTTCTAGTAATGATATACGAATAAATATAGAATGGAAAAAAAATTATTCCAAATTTTCTTGTTATGAAGGTAAAATGGTTGGACATATCAAACCCAATTGTCCTATTCTTACGATAATACAAAAATGAAAATCGTTCTGAAAGGAACAAAAAGAATTACTAAGAATCTAAGGTTATGAAATTCTTAAAATCTAATGACAGCTAGAATATCAATTAAAATATAATGTACGCAACACTTTGACATGTTCTATGATGTGGAACATATATAGTCAAATATATTCTTGTGAATCTATCAACTATATTTGAAAGAAACATGAAGTTACACCTTTTGGAATTTCTATAGTGGTTGAAGTTAGAAGAGCTATGTTCAGAGTTGAATATCATGGATTCTTATTGCCTTATAGAGAAATGATTTAAAAAGTACAACCAATATTTATAATCATTGTCAATAGTCTTATATCTATGGGAGAGATTTTTCATGATGATGATGTTCTTGTGGACAAGATAATTGATATCATACCTAATGAGTGGGAATCAAAAAAGAAATCTAATGATGAAAACAATAATGTTTCATACATTACTCTTGTTGAGTAATTTGGAACTCTGATTCAGTGTGAAACAAGAATTAAGTGATATGATGATTTAAAAAAATTAATAATGGTAACAGAAGAGTAGCTTTCACTACTACATCTAAATCCAAGACTCTAAAAAGGGCAACTAGATATAAAGATAAGAAATCCATTTTTATATCTAAACTAAGTGAATTTGTTATGTCTGAGATTGGGAAAGACATTATTTCTCGATGGATGAAAAAAGATTACGAGAAAGAAATATTTTTAGTACAGATAATAGAAGAATGATAGAAACGACAAGAACTATTCTAATGTAACTTGTTATGAATGTAAAAGGGATGGACATATCAGACCTGATTTTCCTATGTTTAAGAGAAAATACAAAAAGGAAAATCATTCGAAAAAGAACAGAAATAAGTACTACATATCTAAGGCAAAGAAAATCATGAAAGCTAATGACAAATAGAGTGCCAGTGGGTGTGACTCTTTAGATTAATCT
Organism: Viscum album; assembly: GCA_963277665.1. Classification (NCBI taxonomy): domain Eukaryota; kingdom Viridiplantae; phylum Streptophyta; class Magnoliopsida; order Santalales; family Viscaceae; genus Viscum; species Viscum album. Next base: position 227,213,617 of record OY728167.1, on the reverse strand, counting down.
TTGAAATATAAATCTTTTTTCCAAAAGAATATTGGTCTTATAGCCAGAGTACCTATTGAAAATGATTTTATTATGGCTAAGGTACACAATGAAGAATCTTTAACCAATATTTCATTAAATTATAATTTTTCTAATGAACAGTATTATAAATCTTCTGATGAAGAGTCATCTTCCTCAGAAGATAATAACTAAACTTCATCTGACGAAGTTTATCGATTTTATAAATTACTTGAGAATTAAAATTTTAAGATAAAAAAGAAGTTAGAAACATCAAATTCAAGAATTTATATTTTAACAAAATCGGTATCAGTTATTTCTAAATATCATGATAAAAAAAATATTGATTTTGAAATTGTTTATACAAACTAAAAGGTAGTTAATTCTGAGAAGGATAGACTTTAGAAGGATCTTGAAAATGTTATTTCTAAGAAAAATGATTTAGGTAATAACCCATGTTCTAAAACTAATGAATATGATGATAAGAATTTGGTCATTAGACAAAAATCATAATTTTTTTACTTAAATAAAAATTTATCAAACGTCACTTTTAGAAGGAATGAATTTGATAAAATGTATTAAAAAATTCTTCCTCTATGGAATAGTTCTGGAATTGGTTATACTCATTCAAAACTTTTTTTTGTCATAATTTTTTGTTCCCCAAAGTGATTACTTTTGTAGAATGTGTCAATGTGGTAGACATTGGGATATATAGTTTTCATTAAATATAACCCAAGGCATAGGTTTTCATAAGAATAATTTTTCAATGAAAATGTGGATTCCTAAGATTTTACTTTCTAACAATTCTGTATCCAAGAAAGTTTGGATTACAAAAGTCTATCTCTTTTATTTTTGGGAAAATAGAGTATGTATCAAAAAAAATGTGGTACAAGGATAGTAGATGTTCCGGGAACATGAAAGATAACAAAAACTTCTTTGAAAATATTATCAAGATGAAAAAAGGAAAAGAAAATTTCAGAGATAATGCTCTGGGAGAAATTTTTTGTATAGTTAACATTGTTCTTCTTGGAGAAGAATTAATCTCAAATTATTTATTGGTTAATGGTCTTAAGAACAAACTTATAAGAATAATCCAATTATGTGATGAAGGATACCTTGTGAATTTTAGGAATGATAAATTCTTAGTACACAATTACAAGGAAGAGATTATTCTCTATGCTCATAGGCATGATAATATTTACACAATTAGCTTAGAACACCTTAGGATCCAAGATCTACCTTACCTTAGTTCAATGGAAAATCAATATTTTTTATGGCATAAAACACTAGGACACTATATCCTTAGAAACCTGTGAAAACACTCAAATAAAATACTTGTTAAATATCTACGAGATATTATATTTGATTCTTCAAAAGTTTGTGAGCCTTATCAATATGGAAATAAATATAAGTCAATCATTAAATCTATCTATGGAGTCTCAAATTCTGATGCATTATATCTAGTGCATATACATATTTTTTGTCCAACAAAAACTAGAAGTATTGGTAAAAAATACTATGTATTTTTTAGTTCATGATTACACCATATTTAAATGGGTCTATTTTCTATGAAATAAATATGAATTATTTTCTTATTTAAAAACATTTAAATACCATGTTAGAAAGGAGAAAAACCTTCCATTGATAACTACTTATGGTGATCAGGGGGTGGAATTTCAAAATTTAGTTTTTGAATCTTTTTTTAGTAAGAACGGAATTACTCATAACTTCTCAGCCCTAAGAACTCCTCAACAGAATTATGTTGTTGAATGAAGAAAGTTAATTCTTCAAGAGATAACTAGAACCATGATGAGTGAATATATAATTGAAAAAAGAGTTTAGGATGAAGCTGTTAGTCGTTCTTGTTATACTATAAATCATGTTTTAATCAGACATTTTCTTAAAAAACACCTTTTGAATTGTGGACTGCTCGAAAACCTAGACATTATTACTTCAAATTATTTAGATGAAAATTATTCATTTTGAATACTAAAGAAAAAATACATAAATCCTCACCCAAATATAATAAAGGTGATTTCGTAGGATACTCCACTTCTTCTAAGGCTTATAGAGTTTTTAACCAAAATTATTATATTGTTGAATAAATAGTGGATGTTAAATTTCATGAAACTGAACCTTTTGTTTTTAAACAATCCCATCCAACATCCATGGATTTGTTTTGAACAACTGATTATCCACTATTTATAGAATATTTTTCTAATAAATAAAATACTCAAGAAATTTTTTCTGAAGTATTTATCCCAAAATATTTTCTACCGTATGTTGATTAACAGGTTTTAAAAAATGCAATTCAGTTGTTTCTTAATAATAATCCTTGTGATAGTATCCTTATTGATATATATAAACCTGTAAAGAGTAGAATTTATTGAGGAAATAAAGTATAAAATCTCGTATTTCTTTTCCCAATTAGAACAAAAAACAGTAATGAAGCTTTATGTGATGATGACTGGATTAAATCTATGCTAGATGAACCAAATGTATTTGAATGGAACAAAATCTAGACCTTGGTTTAAAGAACTAATGAAACTTCTGTAATTGGAGTAAAATGGGTCTTTATAAATAAATGTGATGAAAATGAAATCATTGTAAGAAATAAAAAATATTTCTTTATAAAGGCTATCATAATCAATAAAAAATAGACCTTGAATAAACCTACACTCTAATATCTAGACTTCAAACTATTCATATTCGACAAAACTTTGCAGCATTCTTTAATTTCCAACATTTTAAAATGGATGCAAATTGTTATTTATTTAACAGATATGTTCAAGATAAACTTTATTTTGAACAACCTCTTTGATGTAAAGACACAAAACATCATGAACATGTTTTAAAAGTTACCAAATATTTATAAGGAATTAAACCAGCCTCTAGAGCCCGGTATGATAGACTTATGTGATTTTTGTTACAAAAAGATTATGTTAAGGGAACTGCTAATCCAACTATTTTTATAAACAAAGATAATAAAAATCTTTTTATTGTTCAAATATATTTTGATTACATTGTATTCTTATTAAATAAGAAATCATTAACTGTTTCATTTGTGAATCTTATGAAATTTGAGTTTTCAATGAGTAACATGGGTGAGTTAACTTTTTTACATTGTTATAAAATTTATTAAAAACCATAGGGAAAATAAATATCTCAACATAATTATATTGATTATATTTTTAAAATGTATGGATATGAAAAAACAAAAAGTATAAGTATACTAGTTAGTGCCTAAAATTATCTTTATCTTGATAATGCTGGAAAACCAGTAAATCAAAAAACTTTTAGAGGGATGATTTGAAGATTATTATACTTAACAGTTGGTCATGAAAAACTAATGTTTTTGTTATTATTATGATTAAGATATCAATCTAATGAAATATAATATAAATTAAAAGAAGTGAAAATAATTTTTTTCTATTTAATTGGAACCATGGATTTAAGAATTTTTTATTATTCTTAAAATGATTTTGTATTAAAAAGTTTTTTGGATGCTGATTTTTGAGGAAGTAGAACGGATAGAAAATTTACTTAAAGAAATTTTCATTTCTTAGGAGATTCATTAGATTCATGGTCATGCAAGAAGAAACACTCAGTATAATTTTCCACTATGAAAACTGAATACGTAGTAGTTGGAAGTTGTTGTCATCATGTGATGTGGATGCAATACACACACATTGACTAGGGAATGAGTTTTACCAAGACATATATATTTTTTGATAATACAAGGTCATTTTCCCTAAGAAAAAACCCTAAACATCACTCTCATGAAAGACACATAGATATTAGGCATCGCATTCTTAGGGTAGACACACTTAATGGAGATATTATTTTATAATTTATCAAAATGCAAGATCAACTTCCTAAAAATTTTAAAATATATTTACCCTCTAATTGATTTTAATACATTAAAAAATAGTTAGGAATGATAACCGTAAGATAATTATCAATATTAACCTTTTGGTTAAATCATATGTCCTTACATTATGTTACGCCTTTTCATAGGGGGGGTTACATTTTTTAAAAATCATAAAAAATTTTGTTTTTTTGAACCTACTTTTTAAATAACAAAATTTTTAGAACCCAAGCTTCCAGTACCTAAAATTTCCGTTCCATAATAAAATTGTCTAGAATCTATGTTCTTCCAGAAGAACCATATCAATACTGAAAATTCCTTCTAAGAAATCCAGAATGTATGTTTCCTTACATAAATATTTGTAATTGTATTTTTTTTAATTGTATGTATTTATATCTTTATTTAAGAAAAATCTACCTGATTCTCCTTCATTAAATTCTATTTTTATTTAAAACCTCACAATATCATATCCTACCTAATCCTTCTTCAGAATTCATCGCAAAATTTGGATCGGATCAATATAATCTTAGCGGTTTGATTGATTTGGGAAGTCAAACTATTTTCTTGAAGACTATATAGAGACACCCATATTTGAGTCCCACATCCGTTTTTCAAGAGTTTTTGTGCCAAAGCTCTACCTCCCTATAAATAAATTGATTAGATTTCATAGTTTCCATACATTCTGGAGGCCTCTGGAAATATCCTCTAAAAATAAGATGGTTTCAATCAAAGAAAACAAATATTGGAAAATATACAGGGAAAGGTTGATTGAACCAAAGTTCATTCTGAAGTAAAATTACAAGATTTTGAATGTTATAAAAAAGAATAGTTTGGAAATTCATTGTGTACCACTACTGAAGAATCAGGATCCGGTTTATCCTAATATTCTCATTGAATTTTATGATTCAGTATGTTTTGATTAAGAATGAGGAAGGGAAATTTTTCCTTTAATATATATGGAATGAACTATTCATTACCCTTCAACATGGATGAAAATATTCTCGATATTCTTTATGAAGGTGAATCAATTTTTTATCTTACAATATTCTAGAAAAGGAAGTATGTTATGAGATAGAAAATGAAACTGAGTGCCTTGGACCCAAAGGATTCAAGTCTCCGAAGACAAATCATCATACAACCATCAATAATTTTTTATCATTATGCATGCACAGATTTCTTATTCTGAGAATGGTAGAAAACGAATCTTTTAAGAAGATAGATATATTAATGATGGAATTGTCGGTTAATTATAGAACGGTAAACTTGATGAATTAAATCCTTCTGATCATCAGTAACAATAAAATAGTACCCTCAAGTCTCAAATAATGATGTATCCCACGATCTTATCATAGATCGTAATTATCTATTTAGAATCCACTAAAATTACCTAAAGTTAAAATCCTAGAAATTTCAATATTATGTTGTTGAGTGATGAAACTCTTAGGAGGACGAATGTTGGTTTCAATATCAAGTTGGGTGATTTTTATGATCTTTATGAAATTGAGGTTGAAGCTCTTATAAAGAAAGGGGAAGTAAGATAAAATTTCAAGAAAACTTATAAGAAAAGAAAAGAGAAAGAACTGGTATAAAAAGAAAAAGTACATATTCTAGAAACCTAATAAACTCCACCCAAGCTGAAAAAAATTCAATTTCAGATGAAGTTGTAGAAAATTTGAGAGAGAAGATGATGATGATGAAGGAGGGAGATTTATTCTTTGGTTTAAACCCTACTGAGGAAAAGTCTTTGATGATTTAGGAAACAGAACGGCTTGAGAAATAATATAATGAAAAGATAATGAAGAAGAATTTGTCTGAAGATGAACTTATACATGATTTTCTCAATGATATAGAAAAATAATCTAAATAGATTTGGGTACTAAAATCCTTCCATCAAGAGTCAGTTCTAATAGAGACTCCATGAATGAATATTTCAATTCCAAAACCTGTTGTGGAAGAAGATATAGTTCCTCAAGATGAAGAATAATAAGAAGAATAGGTTTATAGTGAATACATGATCAAACTAGTAGAAGAATTTCATGAGAAGGAAAGTCATTTAGACAAGTTATCGATTAGAACATCCCTAGTTGAATCAACCAATATAATCTCTCAAGAGAAAGATGATAATGGAAATGATGAGGTTGATAAACCAATTGATTATGAGAGAAGAATCCATGGTTTCATTCAACCAAAATATATTAAGGAAGGTACTGAGAAAGAAGATGTTGATTAAGATAAGATAATACAAGTCTCAGATAGTGAACATGAGACTTCAAAATTTTGGGAGGAATTATCTATATCTGATAATGGAAAATAGGTGGTTGTTGACTCGCCTAGAAAGTATGTTGTTGTGAAAGATAAGAAATATGATGGATGAACATCCAAGAAGAAAGGCGAAGAGTTCCATAATGTTTCTTCACCAGAAAAAGAATCAACTTCTGAATCTTCATCTTCTTTGGAAAAATATTTCATTGTTCAATTATTGATGAAGTTAGTGAACACAATACCCTAATTTCCAAGTATCGATTCAAGATGTTAGTTTCTTCAACATTCTATCAATCAGAAGTGAGATTCAATTAGCATGCTCATGTAAATATATATCAATCTTGAAGTGGATTTAAAGACATATCATATTGGTTGTAATGCTCAAAAGAGATCATGTATGAAAAAAAACAAATGGTCTAAGTCAGATTTTATGATTGAAAATTATAGATGATTTTCATGACTCAGTAAAAGATGCATTTGATCAGTTAGATAACACTATGAATAACCTTATATCATATCATTAAGACATGAAGAATCAAGAGAAACTGGCATGAATTCAAGAGGACACAGACCTAAATGTAATGCTCAATTCAATTGCATTGAATTTAAATAGAGAAAGAGAACGCAGGGAAGGGTCGGAAGAAAAGTTCAAAGAGAAATAAGAGGTAGTAATGTCCTAGGAATAAATTCTAAAGTCTCAAGAAGAAATTATCAAGGATATCAAAATGAAGAATCTTGATCAGGATCGGTTCCATAAGAGATTTTAGGATGATCACAAAGAGTTGAAGAAATTAAATGCAACCTTGAGAAAGGTCATACCAACAAAAGATACAGATGAATGATTTTCATGCAACTTCAATCTTTTGTTATATTCTTCTTGTAACTATTTTTCCTATCATAAAGAAATGTTTTTATATTTCTTTTATTTTATCTTCTATATTTCTATCCTTTAAAGTACAATTTTTTTCCCTCCATTCCTTTTTGAAAATCATAAAAGGGGTGAAAAGAATGATCGAAATAATATTAATAAAAAAAAGAAGAGAATGCCCTATGAAAGGGGGAGATTAAGTAAGGGGAGTCTACATAAATAATATTTTATTAATAAAGAAAAAGTAAATTCTCTATGAAATATATGAATATGATGATTAGGAAATTCTAAACATATGGGGGAGTTAGTCATATTCATCATAAGTCATAAATAAAGGTAGATAAGTTTTTCATTAAATGTTCTAAATGAAAAATCCTAAATTATTATATTATTTTTCAAAAGTTTGTTTGTGCATTACAAAAAGGGGGATATTGTTGAGTCAATAAGGTTTCCTAATGACATATCCATTCCTCTATGTTTTGAAAATCAAAACCACATTTTCTTAAGGAAAATTATCATTCTATAGTTTTTTTATTAAGTTAAATTTTCTTTCTCTATGAAATATTTATTCCTTACCTTGGGTTTCATTGTTTTATTTAATGACTTCTCAAAACCAAGTCCAATAATTTTTTTTCTTAAGAAACAAATTCCTAACCTTATCAAGAACCTCAGAATCCAAATGTTCCTTAGCAATTGACTCTTTATGTTTTCAAACTCCGAATTATATGAAATTCAGACTCTGAACACTCAGAAAGTCAGACTCTGAATTATATGAAATTCAGACTCTGGATTCTCTGAAATTTAGACTACGAATTCTCTGAAATATAGACTCTAAAATATTTCAAATTCAGACTATGAATTCTATGAAATTCAGAATTCAAATTCTCTGAACTTAAGACTCTGAATTCTCTAAAATTTAGACCCTGAATTCATCAAAATTTATACTTTGAATTCCTCAGAATTCATATTCCAAATTCCTCATAATTCAAACTGCAAATTTTGAAGAATTTAGACTCAGAACTCCTCAGAATTTAGACTCCAAATTCAATAGAATTTAGACACTGGCTTCCTCAGTATATATACTCAAAATTCATTAGAATTCAGAATCCAAATATCTATTTTTCTAGAATCATATTTTTCATATATTTAGACTCTGAATTATATATTTCATAGATTCTGATTATTCAAATTTGTTAAAAATTCATTAATTTCCTAACATATTGTTTCAATTTTATCGGATCCTAGTTTCTAAAAAATTATATTATTTTACTTACATATTAATGATTCTTAATCATGATAATTTTTCCCATTTTTTTACAACATAAAATTATATCATAAAATATGTTTCTAATTAACAATTAATTGAGTGACATGTGTACCGGTCCCTCCAAAATTAAAGGAATAATTTAACTGTTGGAGGAGGAGCCGACCGTTGGAATCCTTACCTTTAAATAGGATCTCATTTGAACAAGCTCAATAGAGAACAATATATACATCATTTTAGGATACTAGAGATTACATTCATTGAAGTGATTTCTAGAAAGAGAAAATCTCATGCCTTGTGCGATTTGTGAAGATCTTGTTCAACCGTGAACAAAATTTTCATCTTTGTTTGAATTCTATAATTTCTGTTTACAATCGAGGACTTCTAAGGATAAGAAGATAGAGGTGCCAACTACCTTAATGTTTGAGGGATTATGATAATAGGAATAGAGAGGTACCAACTTCCTTAAAGTTCAAGGGATTGCAAGGATTGCAAGACAGGCTCTGATATTCTTATCGAGGGCTTACCTAGGTGTGGGGAAGATAGAATTTATTGAATGTATAAATAAAGGGAGATTTATCCATGGTTGTTGGATACCCTTCTCTTTGGGTAAAAATATTTCCTACTTTTTTACATGATTTTTTACAAGTTTTATTTCCACTGTATGTTTTTATATAATGACATTATAACTTTCATATAATCTCTTGTAATTATACTTATTCTGATAAATAATATTCTATATGCATTAAGGTAGAACCTTTCTCTACGTAAATCCAACTTAATATTTCACAAGATTAAATTGTTTATGTTTAGGATATTTATTATTGGACCTAGGACCTTCTAATTTTCCCTTTAAGGATGAAAGAAAGAGGTTTTGTGAATTTACCTTATTTAACATTATTAAAAATTGATTTCCATAAGGTTAAAAGTGAATTTTTGTTCAAACTAAAATTCACCCGCTCTTGTAATTAAGCATCTACATATATTTTTCAATCCTAAATAGATATTAGTCAAAATACACTTTATTTGTTTTATATCAATAATGTAGGGAATAAAAATTAAATATGTAAACACAATTCATAAATAAATAATAATAAAAGAGATAGAGTTCAAGAATATAAGATCATATGATTTACACAATGGATCCTTGACCATAAGAAATCTTGAAAATAAAGGGGAGTAACATAAATCAATTTCCTCTCTGGTAACATTCAAATAAAAATTAATTATAACCAATAATATGATGTGCTTATTTAAATCCCATGATTCTGATTAATTATTATGTAAAAATAAATTAATGATGTAGTAACTTCACAATATAAGGAAATCATTGTGAATTACATGAATCCTGTCTCAAGAATATGCAATTGAGCTAAATAAATACCTTGTAAAGATCATAACTTTAGAAGTTATAAATAATAGATTAATTGATTATTTAAATATATGTAAATCCAAAAAACAAGTTTAAATATAGAATAAAACAATTTATAGAGAAATTCAAACATTATCATGGAATAATTAAGTCAATATAGTAGAAGTTTAATCCTTTGAAATGAAATTGAGTTAAGAAATCCCTTACCACAGGGAAACATTCAAGTCAAATCCCCTTTGAAGAAATAATTTTAATTATAAATTAAAATAATATGATATATTAAATATTCTGGATAAAACAATTACAATGGTGTTAAATATATACTATATAAAGTAAATTTCATTCATAAAAATAAAACATGACCCAATTAATGGAAATTGAGATAAAATATATTACATGGGGCCGTAATTTTCATGTATGTTTTTTAAAACCTATATAATAAAAAATATAAATTATTTTATGTTTTAATAATACTTTCGAATTATTAATATCATATCCATTAACCATTTCTTCCATTTATTTTATTAATGGTTTTAATTTACTAATTGAATGTAATACACTGACCCCCGATACCCGGAGTCGATGCATTATTTCAATAAATTGGCATGATTTCAAGGAATCATGTCTTGAAGAACCGATTATTTTAGAATTCATAGAAAATAGATTGCATACATTAACATTACATTAAAATTTCAAACATAAAATACAACATAGATATTTCTTTTAGAGCGACATTATTCCCCTATCTTAAACCTGCATATTAATCATAATACACTTCAGATGCTCAGTAAGGATAAACAATAAAGCAGAAGCTATCATAAATAATTATAAACATTTATGGAAGTGCATAAATTTGAAACACAAGACCTTTAAACATGAAAATCAACATAATGTGGCAAATATAAATCAAATGATGCCATTTACTTATTCAAATGAATATTCTATTTGTTAAATAATCACATTTAATAACTAAATTCATAACTAGGTAATGCATAATGTTGGGCATCATAACCACATAGTCAAGGCCTCGTGGCAAGACTACAAATTAAAAGTTTTTTCAAGGCCTTTTTACAAGATACTAATTTGTCTCATGAGACCTACCGATGCATCGAGGAGCTATAACGGGCTCCACCCATCACTTACTAATTCCAATTAATTCCTCTTAGGAAAATATTGAATCATAACATAAACATTCATTTTAAAACTAGAATATGAAACGTCAATACTTTAACTTTGAACCATGAATGGTATAAAAATATCACATCCATAGTAAAAAATATCATATCTCATTGAATACAATATTGAAGATTGTATTATAATAAATCGACCTCAATCAAGAATAATATCCGGTAAGGATGTTGATAGAGTTGAAAATGATCAGTAAAAATATTTGAAGGAAATATCCCTTTTTGTGAAATCATTTAAATGTCAAAAATTTATAAAGTAAGTCATTTAAAAGAGATTTTATATATCAAAGTGTCTGATACCACTTTAAAACAATTTAAATGAATTAAAATTTTAAAATAATCATGTCCATATAAATAAATCCTTAAAATCATTTTGAAAACATGGACACTAATTAATTGGATTTAGAGTAATAAATCATTAAAAAAATTAATATTATGATCTCTCTAAAGAGTCCCTTCCAAAAAACCCTAAAAATTTTCCTTTTAAAAGAATTTTTATAAAACATGGACATGGATGATAAATATGTCCTAGTAAATACTTACACATAAACAATCTTGGATAATAATGAGATTGAGGAATTAAACCATACCTTTTACTTTCTATTAGTTGATGGTAAGTTTATCATCCTTTATAAGGAACGTAGTGTGTTATTAAAATATACCATTACCATATTAATATTTATTAAATCATATATGTTTCATTTATGAATTTATACTTCCCCTTTAATAATAATTTCCATGTTGGAGTAACATTTTGGGTAATAATTGATTTATTTTTCATACGTGTTTTAACTTTTAATTTTAGTTCATATCACTTATATCATGATTTACATACTTACAGAATATAAAAAATGATTTATATATCATATATATTTAGAAAATCAATATTTATAATATATAGATATATGAAATGGAAAGAACCGTTTATGGAGACGGTAGACCGTACGTACGCTTACATGATGTTTCTGTTTTCATATCATATTGAACGGAAGTAAGTGAATGAGATATATGTATATATATATATTTCCAGTGGAATTATTATTTCATTTACTACATACTAATTAATTATATATATTTTTATAATCATCATCTAATGGTGAACGTGGAAATGAATCTCATCGTGTCATGGATACGGTAAGCCGTACATACGCACGAGTGACGATATCACTCAATTGATGGTGAAATTTTATGTAATTGGATGGTATATTATATATACAGAATCATTATAATGTTATTTTTATTAATTTTCCCAATTATACTTATTTTTATACACATCCAAATAATGAAGTGCTCAATAACAAACTACACCACAACATGGAGATGGTAAGCCGTACGTACGTACGTATGGTGACTTTGTCATTCAAAGGATGGATAGAATAATGAATATGATTGTACAATATCTATAATAACATATAATTATGTAGATTTTACTGGAGTTATTTTTTTTATTGAAACAAAAATAATGAGGAAGTTGATAATGAAAGGAACTATGAAAGAGCTGATGAAATAATTACCTCTTCTTTGGGTTCTTCCTTATGATTTGAACAAAAGGGATACCTATGATTACTTTAGGATAAAATTAAAGACTATAGGTTTAATTGAGAGTATTTTATAGGATATTTGAGAAGGGGTTGGCCGAGACAGATGGATTTGGAGGTGTGAATTTGAGTGAATGGAAGGCCCCATTTACAAGAGAGGTGAGGTTCACTTTAGGAAAAGGTTAAAATATTATTTTATTATAAAACCATTTTCAGTTTCTAATGACTCATAATGAATATAATTATAGGATAAGGTAGTTACGGGTCTAAATCCCTTCAAAAAAGCGTTTTTAGACAAGTTCATATCACCATATTAACCTTATCTTTTAGATTTAACTAATGGTTAAATAGTTTAACATTTACCATATCTCCTTGTATTTTTTTAAAACATGGTTAATAAACATACTATACAATTCCAAGAGTACCAAAAGTGGTTAAATAATGAATTATCTAAACTTATATATATTTTTTGTCTGATCCTTAGATTTTATGGAATATTATATCATTTAATAAAATAGTATTTGTTTTAAAAACTCATTTATGTCAATTTTGAAACTATTTTTTAATTGATTTTTTTAAAGTCATAACAACTTGTTAAAATCAAAAAAAATATATTGAATAATCCCTAAAAAGTCATATTCACCTAGAAAATTCGTGGATGGAATCAAAAGTTTCATTTTACATTTAATTAAATATTTATAATATCAATTATTTTAATATTTCATTATGAAGGTAAGTACTACATCATCATTGTGTCATAAATAAAAATATATATTTATTGTCTAAAAATTATAAAAAAAATATCATGATGTAGGAAATATTTTTATATTTCAAATTAATATTTATAGTAGAATTTATATTATGTGTATCCCTATATTAAAATATTCATAGTAATTAAACAATGAATTTACACAATTTTAAATCTTCTTTAAATAAAATATAATAAATTTCCCAATCTATCCCAAAAGGTTCAAAAGGGTATTATTTTTATCATAATGTTGTTTTTGGTTGAAATAAACTTATCCAATAGAAATATGACATGTGTTGGGTTAATTTTAAAATTATTTTTACCTTTAATTACCTTATTGACTTTTAACCGTGGTTAATAAAATTCAAAAGTTAATATTGATAAAGAATTTTTTTCATCCTATTGAACCAGATTTTAAATACTGATGTCAATAATTTCTCTTTTATTTTTTAAATTAATTTCATAGAATTTCTAAAATTACGTTTTATGCAAATTTGAAAATGTGCATATATGTGGGTAAATGCTCCTAGAAAGTGGGTAAAAAGATGTAAAAATTGTTCAATAAAATGTTATATATATAATATTTTTATAAAGACATAAATGAATTAAATTGTACTATTATTTTTATTATTTATCTATTTTAAGAATGAAATATAATTAAAAAATAATTATTTAATTGAAAAAGTCAGTTTTTTGTATTATGTAGTATTTTTCACTATTCATTATAAATAGAATGTTTTTAGAAAAATACCAAAAATTCACCCTAAGATAATTTTGATATTAAAAATTTAAAAATTAATTATATTTTACCATATTAAAAACATATAAGTTTCACAAATTAATTTAAAATAATTCTCGTTGTCAAAACCCGAATGCAGGTTTTTGAGAAGTAAAAACTATCAAAAGATTGATATGTGTTTATGTCCAACTTAAATAAAAATTACTTCCAATGACCAAAATTAGATTAAATTATAAAAATATAATATAAATATATTTAAAAATCATTCAAATTTATAATTTAACAATATAAATTATTTGATTAAAAATGTAGTTTTCAATTAAAATTTATTATTTTCATTGTTCGTCTAATTGTGAATGTTATCAGAAAAACCCAAAAAATTTATCCAAACTAAATTTTTATGCCCCAATTCTAATGAAAAAGTTTATTTGGTCAAATTGAATATATAAAAGTGTTAAATAATGGATTTAAAAATGGTTCACCATTAAAATGCTGTAAAATTGCCTTTTTTTGGAAAACACACCATTTATCTGAAAAATTGAATTTGTTATTATATTAAGTCTAAAAAATAGATAATATGGATTTTAAAATTACATGTGGTGTATAAAATTCAAAATTTAGTTAATATTATTCATTGATTCTTTTTAAACGGCTAGATTGATAAGTCGTGGTGTGCTCGAACTCATGGATTCCTTTGGCGCAATCTATTAAATAACTTTAAAGAGATAACGTATTATGAAATCTAGGGGTGTTACATTCTCTCCTCCTTTAATAAATTGTGTCCTCTAAATTTAAAATTTTTCTTTGAAAATATAAGGTTGAAAATAGAAAATACCTTTATGAAAAACCCACATCGGAAATAGGGTTTCTAAAATTTATTCTTAATAAGAGGGAAAGGAAAATGAAATACTCACCACCAAATTAGAAATTCAAATAGGATAAAATTGGTGGAAATTATTATTGGAGTAAAAACATAAATATTTATAGAGATTGATTGAGGAAATAAACCAGAAATAAGTGAACAATAAATGGAATAATTCAGGGCCTCAACGCCATAAATCTATGAAGATTAAAAATATCATTGGTTCAAAAAAACATAATGTATTAGGATAATACATTTTTCTGATACATTAATATTTATTTGAAGAGGAGGGATTAATTTACTATCAAGATAAGAACTCAAGAAAACATTCTTGATTTCATTACCTGTCATAATCATAATCGCATTATTTGGTTGTGCTTCGATCTATTTCTACTTCATCCCTCACACTAGGAAATGAATTTAAAAAAGGATTTTTTTAATGCTTGAAACACACTTTTTAAATCATAAAGCCCACAAGTATTTCCTTAATCCTCTATATGTTTACTAAAATCCAAAAATTTAGGTCAATGTATCGAATAAATTATACTTTAACCTCAAATAAAATATCAAGTGCTTAACTAACTCTATTCCAACCATTAGACTTATCCAAAATACTTGTGTCCCAACTCACAGTCCAAAAATTTATATGGTAGGTAAAAAAAATGAATTTCACTTTTTTTCCAAACAATAACATGTGAATACCTTCATCATGTATTCTCTTAAAACATGTTAACACCTTGAATTAAAATTAATCCTTACTTGAATATGTATGTACTCCCTTATTCTTTCGGTAAAACACATAATACTGGATACACTAATTAAATCCATAAATGTTGTAAACTCTATAAATGATGGAATATACAAATAATTAATCTGTTTCAAGGTAGTTAGTAATATCCAATATAATTTATCCAAATCAATCAAATCTTACTCAAAAATCTCTATCTCAATATCATAACAATATAAATGTTTATCTTTTATTAAACCATGTATGTTGTAAAAGTTTAAATTAGTGTTGAGTCACTTTTCTTGGAACCATATAATCTCAAATCATCAATTAAATAGTACTGCAGTAAAATTCTTATTTATTTCGATAATTCATATAACAATTATATCATTGATACAACTCTCAAATTACATAATTTTTTCAATCCATAAACACAAATACATTAATTATTCCACGATGACTGTAGTATAATATAATGCATGACCTTGATACGTTTGATTCTTCTGAGATATATTTCCATGACTCTTAGGACCTTTATTTGTGTAATGCCCATTTCTCTACAGTTGAAACACTGAATATTAGTCTTATCTTTCTTCCATTTCCATTCATTTTCTTGATGATAATTTTATCCACACTTATAACAAACTCTCATTCCATTCATCCATTTACCAAGGTGATTATTTCCATAGTTATAAAATGTGGGAAAATCATTCATTCCTTTCTTCTATTTATCCATATTTTTCTCTGCCATACTCTTCTTATCTTTCTTCCAATGAAATCCATAGGGCTAAGAGAAATCATTATGTATCTTATTAACACATGATATTATTTCTTCTTATGATAACAATACATGGGAGACTGTTTCCCTTCTAAATGTTGTCTTAAGTCCCTGAAAGATATGATCTTTCTTACTCTTTGGATCATGCGTATTGATATAGTTCTCATTCGTTCTATTGGGTTCCATTTCTAAATGATAACATACCCTAGGGTATATCACATCATAATTTATATACCAAAAACTAGAAAAAACCTCAACATTAATGGAATATTTTCACATATCTAGTATCATAATCATAAAAATGATTTCATAGCTGATGTATTTACTCATAAGTCCTTCATAATGGTTTATAAAGAAAATGTGAATTATCCTAAGCATATCCCCAGTGAGTGTCATAACCAATAGTGCAGCAAGGCCCATTGCCATGCGCCAGTTCATGTCTGAGTCCAGCTCAAAGCGGTGTTTTTGGGTTTTACCCCTACATACATTTGTGCCAAAGCCACCTGTATCAGCTCGTATCCAGAAAGGGATGTATTCCTTGTAAAAAATCAGAAAATCTATACATTACCAAAATTCCATGATGTTCATCAATTATAATCCCCAAAGTTTATCTTAGGGTAATGTTTCATAATCAAAGTTTATCTAAATCCACTTCTAAGGTTGTTATTTAAATTCATATGATACCAACTATAACGTCCCGACTCCAAATGTTTGGAGTCAGTGCATTATTTTAATACATTGCAATGATTATAAGTAATCAAGTCCCGAAGGACCAATCAGTTTAGAAGTATTGGAAAATAGATTACATACATTAAATTCACATTACAATTTCAATCATAAAATACAGTATAGATAGTTCTTTGATAACTCCATTACTCCCCTAGCATAAAACTTCATAAAAATCATAATACACTTCTTGTCCTCCTGGAAAAATAAAACATAAGAAAGCGGTGAGCTCTAGTTCTTAGAAAGGATAAACAATATAGAAGAATTTATCATAAATAATCATAAACAATTATGGAAAGGTATAAAATTGAGAAACAAGACCTTTAAATATAAATATCATCATAATAGGGAGAAGATAAGTCAAATTATTTCATTTAGTTATTCACATGCATAATCTACTAGTCGAATAATCACAATAAATAATTAATTTCATAATGAGGGAATGCATAATGCTAGACATCAAAACCACATAGTCAAGTCCTCATGCCAAGAATACAAATATATTTTTTGGTTAAGGCCTTATACCAAGAATATAATTTGTCTCATCAGATCTACTAATGCATCAAGTAGCTATAGCGGCCTCAACCCGTCACATACTAAGTCCAATGCATTCCTCATATGAAAATATTGAAACATAACATAAAAATTCATATTAAAAATAGTATATGAATGTCAATACTTTAACGATAAACCATGAATGGTGTAAAAATAGAACATCTATAGTCAAACATATCATAACTCATTCAATACAATATTGATGATTGTATTATAGAAAATCAACTTTAATCAGGAATAATATCCTGTAAGGATGTTTACATAGATGAAATTGATCAGTAAAAATCATTGAGGAAAATATCCATTTTTTTGTAATCATTTAAAATTAAAAAATTTATAAAGGAAGTAATTTAAAAGATATTTTTGAATCAAAGTGTCCCATTCCACTTTGAAACTTTTGAAAGGATATAATATTTGAAAACAATCATATCCATGTAAATAAATCATTAAAATCATTTTGAAAACATGGACATTAATTAAAAGGATTTAGAAGAAAAAATCATTAAAACATTTAAAATGATGATATTTTTTAACCGAACCTTACAAAAAACCATAAAATACTATATTTGGAAACATTTTTATGAAACATGGATATGGATGATAAATATTTCCCAATAAATACTTACACATAAACAATCTCAGATAATAATGAGATTGAGGAATTAACCCTTACCTTATACTTTCCATTAGTGGATGGTAAATTTTACCTCCTATAAAATTACCGTATTATGTTTTTAAAATATAAAAGAACCATATTAATATTTATTCTATCATATAT
Source organism: Viscum album (assembly GCA_963277665.1). Classification (NCBI taxonomy): domain Eukaryota; kingdom Viridiplantae; phylum Streptophyta; class Magnoliopsida; order Santalales; family Viscaceae; genus Viscum; species Viscum album. The sequence goes on along the minus strand of OY728167.1, from coordinate 227,195,348 downwards.
GATTAATTTATGACTTTAAGCTACACCATTAATAATAATTTCCCTGTTACAGTAACTTTTTGGGTAATAATCGCTTTCTTTTTCGTACGTGATTTAACATGTAATTCATGACCGTGTCACATAGATAATGATTTAAATACTTAATGAATTTAAAAAATTATTTATATATCATATATATATAGAATATAAATATGTATAATAGATATATATATATATAAATATATCTAATGGAAAACACCGTTTATGGAGGCGGTAGGCCGTACGTACGCATAAACGTTGTTTCCGTTTTTATATCGTATTGAACGAAAGTAAGTGAATTTGTATGTGTAAATACATATATATAATTCCATTAGAATTATTATTTCATTTATTACATAAATATTAATTATATATATTTTATAATCACCTTCGAATGGTGACCGTGGAAATGAATCTCATCACGTCGTGGAGACGGTAAGCCGTATGTACGCACGAGCGGCGATATCATTCTATTGATGGTGAAGTCGTATGTAATTGGATGGTATATTATATATATATAATCATTGAAATGATATATTAATTATTTAACTCAATTATACTCATTATTATACCCATCCAAATAACAAAGTTTTGAATAACAAACTACACCACGACGTGGAGACGGTAAGCCATACGTACGCTCGTATGGTGACTTTATCATTCATAGGATGGATAGAATAATGAATATGGTTGTAACATATTTATAATAACATATAATTATGTAGAATTTACTGGAATTATTATTTTATTATGGAAAAAACAAATAAAGAGGAAGTAGAAGAAGAAAGGAACTATGGAACAGGTGATGAAATAATTACATTTTCTTCGGGTTCTTCCTTTTTATTTGAGAAAAAGGGATCCTTAGGTTTGGTTTATGATAAGAGTAAGGAATATAGGTTTATGTTAGGGTATTTTATAGTATATTTGAGTAGGGTTTTTCCAATATTAATGGCTTTGGAGCTGTGAATTTGAGGGAAGGGGAAGTACCATTTTATATGAGAGGTGATGGTCACTTTAGGAAAATCATGAAATATTATTTTATTTTAAAACCATATTTAGTTTCTAATTACTCTAAATGGATTTATTTCTAGGATAAGGTGGGGATGGGTCGAAATCAGTACATCCAATGGGTTTTAGTCATGTTTAGATAAATATATTAACTTTTTCGTTTAGATTTTACTCTTGGTTAAATAGTTTAACATTTACCATGTCTCCTTGTATTTTTATATTACATGGTAAATAAATATACAATAACATTCCAAGATAACCTCAATTAGTTCATTAATGAAATATAGACCCGTATATAAGTCTTTTGGATTAACATTATAGTTTTAGGAATATAATATCATTTAGTAAAATAGAATTTGTTTTAAAAACTCATTTATTTCAATTTTGACACTATTTAGTAATTTATTTTTGGTACATTCATATCAACTTGATGAATTTGAAAAATAATACAATGAATCATCTCTAACTTGTCATATTCAACTAGAAAATTCGTGGAAGGATTCAAAAGTTTTAATTTACATTTATTTTAATATTTATAATATCAATTATTTTAATATTTTATTAAGAAGGTAATTACTGCATCATAATTATGTAATAAATTAATTTAATTATTTGATGTCTAAAAATTATAAATAAAATACCATGATGTATCAAATATTTATATATTTCTAATTAATTCTTATAGTTTAATTTATCTTATGTGTAACCATATATTAAAAATATATTTGTTATTAAACATCGAATTTAACACATTTAATTTTTCTTTAAATAAAATATAATAAATGTCCTAATCAAACCTAGATGGATAAAAAGGATATTTTTAATACTAAATTTTATTTTGGATGAAATAAAAATATACTATAGAATTATCACACGTTTTGGGGTAATTTTAATTTTATTTTTACATTTAATTAGCTTATTTAAATTTAACTATCGTAAATAATATTCAAAAGTTACTATTCACCAAAAATTATTTTCATCTCATTTACCACATTTTACATACTAATGTAAATATTTTATCCATTATTTTTTAAATTAAATTCACAGAAGGGTTAAAATTAATTTTCAGGAAAATTTATAAATTTACCTATAAATGGGTAAATATGCCTAGAAGGTGGGTAAAATGACGTTAAAATGGTTCAATAAAATTTTATATATTTAATATTATTATTAAATTACTCCAATGACTTAAATTTTACTTATATATGTATTAATTATATATTTTAGGATAATTTTGTTAATTAAAAAATAATTATTTAAATGAAAAAGTTGGTTTTTATATTATTCAGTATTTTTCACTATTCATCAAAAATTGAATGTTTTCTGAAAAAGAACAAAAATTCACCCTAAGAAAATTTTTATATTACCAACTCAAAAATTACTTTTATTTTACAAAATTAAAAACATATAAGTTTAATTAAGTAATTTAAAATTAATTCCCGTTGTCAAAACCTGAAAATGAGTTTATGAGAAGTAAAAACTATCAAAAGATTAATATTTATTTATGTCCAATTTAAATGTAAAATTATTTCCAATGACCTAAATTGGATTAAATGATATAAATATGATATAATTATACTTAAAAACCATTCAAATGTATAATTTGACACTATATACTATTTTGATAATAAAAATTCAATTAAATTTAAGTATTTTTAACTATTCATCAAAATATAAATTTTATCAGAAAAACACAAATAATTTATCCCAACTAAATTTTTATGTCCCTATTCTAAAGAAGAAGTTTATTTGGTCAAATTTAATATATAAAAGTATCAAATATTGACTGTAAAATGGGTTCACTATTAAAAGGCGGTAAAATTTCAATTTTTAGAAAAACACTCATTTTATCTAAAAATTTGAATTTGTTTATATATTATGTCTAAAAAACACATAATATGGATGTTAAAATTATATGGAGTATATAAAATTCAAAATGACCATAATACTATTCATAACTGCTTTTTAAAAGTCTAGTTAGGTAAGTCATGGTGCGCTCGAACTTGGTGTTGCGTGTCACAGAAGCTGTTAAATTACATTAAAGAGATAACATATTTTGAAATCCTGGGGTGCTACATAGATTATGTATTTGTTAGGTGTTTTTAGGATGTTCAGTTCATAATCCCAAAAGAATATTGGTGGGATGAATGTGGTCAAATATATAATCATTTAATAATCACTACAATAATAATAATTATATAATTATAATTTTTAGATTCTAATCATACTTTTAACACAAACCATGAAAAATAGTTATGGAAAATGGTCTATGTTACAATCATCGAGATGTATTCTGTATATATAAATGAGTAATGGTCCCATTTTTTAACAAATATGAGTGAAATAAGGTATGGATTATTTTATATTTAAATAATAATTATTATATTATAAATAAAATATTACATAATTATATACACTTATATATACAATCCATGTGATGCCGTAATGAAAAACGAATCACATCACTTTATGGATGTTGTTATCCACATGTATGCATGAGTGACATTATAATGTTTTGATGGATGAAAATGTAAGAAAATATATGTTATAGAATAATTAATAATTAAAACTATTTTATTACTATTATATATATATATATAATCTATGATTATAACTATTCGTCAGAGGCAGTGATGGACAATGAAGAATATACACACGTGAGGCGGTAGTCTATCATACACACGAATGATGGTTTCATTTCTTATTGGATGGAGATTAGAAATTGATTAAGGTCAATACACTAACCTAATAAAATCTAATTATATTGGAGATTTTTATTTTATTTTTTCATCATTGTTTAAGATGATTTTAATGAGGTAAATGAACAAATAAAGCATCGTTATTCTGTTAAAATATATACCTCTTCATCCTCTAAATTAAACTTTAATTTCTAACACATTTAAGGGGGAAGTGAGAACCCTACATAGAAAACATATCAAGCATCAATGGTTACAACTGACTTATCAAACTCATTTCCAAGACGATTGGAGTCTCCTTACCCAAACAGTTTCTATGGGAGGGAATTTACCTGGCAGCCTGGATCTTCCCCAATATTCTCTTCATAGTGCCTTTCTAGACACTCCCAAGCCTGCATTTATTCATCTTTTCTAATATTCTCTATATTGAATCCTCTGATCAGTATGTGATCTTTCTTGTCAATCTATTCAACTTGCTCCCTAGTAACTTCCACTTGGATCAATCTTCCCATAATTTGATTAATCTTACCCCTCGCCGCCTTGATCACTAGAACATCCTCCTTCATTTCTTCGCCACAGTGCATGAGGAGTTCCTGGTGGGAATCCATGTCCACCTCCTTTGATTACTACAGGCCTTCAGTAGACCCTGCTGCACATTTTTTCTTAGGGGAATGAGTATCCACCCTTTCCTACATCTTCGTCTTAGGGTTCTGATACATCCCCTAGAGTTTGTCATCAGCCATTGCGTCTCCATTCTCTTGAACATGAGACACTACTACATCATCCTTCACAACCTCCTCTCTTTTCTCTTGATGTATATCATTCTCCTTGACTTTACCCACTTTTTTGGATGACCGAGTCGTCATCGGGTTAGGAATATATGATTAGTCTTTCCCGCTCTTTGATTTTGGCTTCTTTGACACAATACAATTCCCCAGATCCTTGTTTTCCTTATTCCCTTTCTTCCTTCATTGGTTGTTCAAACAATTACCAGCCCCCACCCCGCAAAGCTGATGTCCTCTATGGGATGTCCATCTGGACTAGAATCAGCCTTAGAGGGACAGTTTGAATTACCTTCGAATCCTCCCTCATTACATAGACTTTCGAATATATTGTTTAAGTTGAGGTCGGACAAAGGCCTCCCTGAAATGTCTCCTCGACTATTAAACAAAGTCCTACCTTCTACATGTGCAGGCACCACCCACTCTTGTCCATCCTTTCACTTGCCCTTACCACAGGCCAGAATCCCCCTAATAGGATTACTACTATCTCCTATACAGACCACCCTCGCATTAGAACAAGGTTGTAATCGAGCCACACCCTTTGAGATTAGGACTATAGCTCCCTGAGTGACCCCCAAGTCCTGAGCCTTGATCAAATCCAAAGGTGCCTCAACCACCATACTGGCCTAGGCACCCCCTTCTAACGACTTGTTTCCAGGGGGACTCGACAAATCACTCTACAGTCTATTAAAAATCTCTGCGACACTGGGTTCTGAAAGAGAAATATTTTCTTGTTTTTGTTGTAGAGTTGTAGCCAAATACTCAGACACCTTGGCCTTACTGGTGCTCTGACCAGAAACTTCACTATAGCCTCCTGACCCAACACCATCCCTCGCCCGGAGTAAACCATCATCTCTTGGAGGGCCACCATGTACCATGTCCGCCTAGGCATCAAGAGTGGCTCCCTGATGTCTCACCCTCTGCCTACACACCACCAATTTGTGCCCTAGAAATATGCACTGGGAACAATAATCAAACCAAGATTCAAAGATGAAATTCTACTTATAATGAAATTCCCCACCCACTGCAGTCCAGAAAGCATCAAAGGGAGGTTTCGAATCATCAACCTTGATGCACACCCTCAGAGAGATTGGGTGACACAACGCATGAGTCTGAGAATCAGTATAGAGGAACCGCCCCACAATATTTCCTAGTAAATGAAGGATTGAGGGGTTTTGAAATGAATGACTATGTTCCAGGAAACTTACCCAAATCGCCAGCTTTAAAGGGTCATGTTTCATATGGGAATCGTATGTCCATTTAATGAAAAGAAATCAAGCACTGTCCCAGGAAACCTCTTCTTCAGAAAACAACTATTATGTTACACATTAATCCCTCTATGGTTGGTATTCTACCCAAAATATGAAATATAGAATATGTGTATGGATTATAGTAAGGGATTTGGATTGGTATTGTGATAAAAGAATGGTTCATAAAGTGTGTATCAGATAGGAGATGGGGTGCACTTTTATATTTGATGGGGGAAACTCTTGGAATTACTTAGTGTATTAAATTAATATAAATTAATTTTCATGGAAAACGGTCCAAAATTATATAATTAGAATATAAGATGAGTATATGTTGAAATAAAATCATAAAATAAAATCTATTCAAGTTTTAGTTTTATTTTTACCATTAACTCTTAATTTTAACACATGTTTACCCTTCTCACAATTATCGTGATATTAATGTTTTTTAAAATTTAGGGTCCAAAAAATTACAACAAAAGGTAATGTGACCCATAAATGAAAAATGGATGATATTTAAAATCATATTTTATTAAGTTGAATTAATATAATTTTTTTTTGGAATTTTGAATCATTTAATAAAATATTTTTTATTATAAAATTTCCTTAATGTGATTTTTATAAATACATGAAATATCATAATTTAATGTTTATAACTCTTGTAAAATGGTTACAAAATTAAATTTTATAGAATATTAGCAGGATACGGTATTAAAATAATAATACAATCAAATTTTTAAGGTTTCAAATATCAGTTTAAACCTTATATTGTTTGTTTACCCTTCCATTAACTGTTTTATCCTTAACCACCGTAACAATTTTTTCAATATAAAATGGTTATAAATTTATTTATAAGGATAAAATTGGAAAATGAATGGAAAATTTATGAAATTTTATAACATGTATGATCCTAATTGTCCTATTTGAAATATTTTATTATTTTTAAATAACTTAATTAAATATATTTTACATAAAATATTATTAATTTCATTATTAGAACAATTCACGAAACATGAAATTGAATAAAACATTATATAAATGTACTTATAATATAAACCTTAAATAAAATAAAAAATTTTATATTTATCTTCACAATTCAAGGAACACATTAACTACCCAAATAATATTACTTAGAGTGTTTTTAAACTCATTTATTTGATTTTTTTATAGCTCGTACAAGCACTATCTCTATATTGGTTAAAAATTTATGAAAATTAGTTCATTACTAAAAATTGATAATAAATTCCCATTAAAAAATCAATAATATTCCAAATAACCATTTATTACTGAGCATAGGTTTTCTTTATTAGTGTCAAAAAATACTGTTTACATTATAATCAAGAGAGTGACATTTTTTAACTTTATCCTTTACATAAATATTATAATGGTCAAAATTAATGATAAACAGAAAGAGGATATATAGAATATATTTTTTACTTATAATACTTTGGAATTCTTCTTGGAATATTTTCAGATCCAGATGATGAATCAACAAAGAATTCTGAGGCCCGATGAGCCTGAAATTAATTTTAGAAAAATATTAAATATATTTTATAACATGCACATTCAGTTTGTTAGAAATAATATAATATATCCTTAATGGAGTCTTAGATCATTAATATGATACCATGGTTGAATCTGGAGTGTTTGTATTACCTTAGGGGAGACCTAAGTTTGGTCGATGTAGGATTTCTGTTAGAGGAAATCATTAGCGGATGCGTTTATTTAAAATATATAAATAAATAAATAAATTATTTTTTTATTAAAAAAAATTAAAAATTATATAAATACCATATTATGGTGGTTTTATAAGGTTTAACCAAATAATTATTTCTAGATCTAATTGGAGGAGGATAGCGTTCTTCGTTGGTGGATTGGGACTATAAGACATCCTATGATCGATTCGAGGTGAATGGACATGTAATGAACACAGAAGGATCATCACCTTCATTATTGGAAGATGTATTCGTCACCAAATATCAATCCAAAATCAAGGACGAGAACTTCATTTTCATATTTCTACATTTTGATTAAAATATTGAACATGAATGTTATCAACTTTTGATATTTGATAATTGTTTTTCACCTGATCTCCCCAATTTATTGACTTTGTTGATCTAGTGTAATTATTACCATATTGAAAATGTTATAATCATATTTATATAACAGTTTCCCACGTTTTTCAAATTTGGGAAACAAGGACACTATTTGACATTACCGGGGTGGGTTCAAGCCTGACTGAACCCCCAAATTCGTTTTAGCAGCACAAAAGAGACGTAGATCGAAATTTTGTGGAAGGATTGATGAAAAAAGGGTTGTTGTTTTGTGAATAGATCATATCGGTACTGAAGGTGTGGGTTCATGATCGAGGATGTGTTTTAGTTGCGAGGAAAACAATAGGTGGTCAGAGGTGGTTCAAGATCAGATCAATGATCCCTATTTTTAATGGTTGACACACGATAATGACATGTGGAGAGATGTGATTAGCTATGACTAAATAAAGTGCATAGGGTCTCATGGTGGAGGTCACTCAGTGCGGATGTGATGGTGGTTTGAAGGTGTGAGGGATGCTGCCCGGTGTGGACTGTGGTCAAAGATAGATCTATGCATGAATAATTATAGTTGTGTAATTATTATTATTATTATTATTATAATTATTAATTATGTGTTATTATTATTATTTTTAAAAATTATAATATTGTTTTTATTATTTATAATAAAAATATAAGGAATGATTTCGGGTAATGAACCCCAAAAGATCCCTTTGTGATTGTTGGTGGTGCGTGGGTGGGGTATGCATGAGACTCGTTCCTCCTTGTCATTATTATATGTTTTAACAAAATTTTATTAAATAAAAACAATGAAGCACAATATATAAGGGTGGAATATTCTCACTTTACACATGAAATGAAATAGGGGTGTGTATTTCTTGAAATGATTTTATCATAAAAAAATTACAATAATATAAAATATTATTATTATGAAATCTTTTTTTTGTTGTAACTCCTTCATACGACATCAGATTAATGTGTTTTTAGTATCATTGTTTCCCTGACTTTGAGATGGATAATTCAACACCAATGTTGAATACATTTTTTAGACTCATGGCTCATGTCCACGAAGAGCCCATTATTATTATTATTACATAATCTAGTGTCCAATATATCTTTTTTATATAGTGTCAAAATGATGAAACGTATGAGTCATTACAACCTTGATATTGAGGCATAAATTTTATGATCAATATAGGGTATTTAATTTGGACTCATGCCTCATAGCAATGAAATGTTGTTTGAACGTGATGCAGTGAAATGTGTTTTTCACCAACTTACCAATTTGGGAATGTGAATAAACTATCTTGAGTGCTTCTTCGCAAGGATCACAATGATGTTATTATTTTTTAGATTCATGGACGTTTATGATGACATATTGGTGTTTTCATGTTTTTTCATATTGGACTGATGATGATCAACAAGAATTTGTCACGATTTTGGCCAAAACACATTGTGTAGTACCCCTACAAGCCCTATACTACTACATGGCCAGCAAGACATGTATTAGAGAGGACATGGGAATGTAGAGGTGTGATTCCACATGTTATATTGACCCCTTATACTCTATGTACTTCTTGATAATATTCTACCCCTCATATATGCTTCATTTTAAATTGGATTTTGTACACTCACAACATATACTGGGTGATTTTCCGATGTAGAACATGATGGTGTCCTTCATAGTGGATTTCTAGTAATGGCGCATGATGTTTTATGCAAGATTCTTTTTTTAGAGGTGGTCTCTGATGAATGTTACTTGGTAGGTTAATTATAGAGTGGTACCCCCATGACGGACTAGGGCATGGGTCTTTTACCTACTCAGTGGTACCCCCTAATTTACTAGAGAATGGGTCCTCTATATATCTATTGAGTGGTACCCCATGATTACCTACATATTGGGTTCTATAACTATTCAATGGTATCCCCTACACACTAGGGAATGAGTCCTATATCTAGTGAGTGGTACCCCCTAATGCACTAGGGAGTGAGTCCTCTATCTACATAGTGGTACCCCCTAATGAACTAGGGTGTGGGTCCTATATCTATAAAGTGATATCCCTAGGGAATATGGGAATAGGTCCAATATCCATGGATACAATACTCCCCTGTCGCATCAGGCCAGGGGTCCTCCATACTCGTTTTTATGATAGAGACGGTACTCCCCTATGGAACCAGGGTGTGGGTCCTCTATTCATGGAGAGAGTACTACCATATCACATCATGGTGCAGGTACTCTGTACAACTTATTTGGATAGATTCACGAGATATTGGGCCTTAGAGATGGTTCCTTTTTAGATTTTTTAGAAGAATCATTATTCTTAGAATGGATGTTGAGATAGAGATCCCATTTTTCTCTCTCTTGGGATTCTTGTTGAGCATATCTGGGTTTCCATTATGGTTTTTATCATATATTGATTGGTAGATATTCATTATGATGAGTTTAATTCATTATCACGACAATATTTCACCCTATTTAGTTTCCATGTCGTCCTACTGGGTATGTAGATATTCAACCATTCGTGGGATTTTCCCACATGTGGCATGTTTGATATAGATGGTAGATTGGTTGAATTTTCATTTAGAGGAACATATGGACACATGGGTTTATTTGACTATTTATGGTGGTTGGTCATTGGATATATAGAACTAGATTCTCACATATTTTAATTTTTCTAGTTATTATTGGGATGGGACATCATTTCTTGTTGCGGACAAATTTTTCCCCATTAAATTTCAGATTACATTGTTGTACTATTTTTTATTACCTAGAGGTTATTACATGAATGGATTTTACTATAGATTTTAATATATTGTATTATTATTCCAATTCACATCTATATGGAGATAGTTTGGTGTGTGCATACAGGTACATTAGGAAAAGGCCTCCAAAATTAGTTATGCTTTTTGAAACAATTTTCTATCCCTTGGCTTATTGATGAAGGCCTTGGGTAGATGCGTCTTGTCCTTCTTCCATCCCTGTAAGACTCGATGGGTCGGGTTGTGAATAATTGTTACACAAGGGAGGTATTACCTCGAGACGGTTTTTATAATTTTCCCCTTATGTGGTATGGTTTGAAATTTAGTGTAACAATGTTAAAGTGTCTTGAGAGAAATTTTCAGGTCAGGGGACCTAGTGTTGTTGCAGCTGCCGATCCATCCAAACACATAGAATTTAACTACCGACCCATAGAATCATCATAACGAGATATTAGTAGCAAGTATCATTGTTAAACGCCTTATATTGGATTGAGTCCTTTTCTTATCCTTCTTGATTCATCTCCATTGATATTCTCTTTAACAATGGTATAAGTTAATAAGTTTCAAGATAACTCTTTCATGATATCCATCTAGAATTTTTATATAGTGTCATGATGAAGACCTGTTGAGTAATGAGACCTCAGTTGATGGACCCACCCATGATTTGTTTTATCCAGATGGGAACCGAGTAGTATTACATCCTGTTAAGTGGCGTATAGATCCTTTTAAAGATTTGGTATATGATTTCATGTATGTTGAGAAATCAATATATCTAGAAAGACAAGATGATGGTATGCATTGTATTAGCACGTTACATGAGTTCGGGTAGTATAGACAATTGAGGTTCTATAATGATATAGACTCTCAAGCAGTAGTGGTTTGACTTGAGGTATTGGTTTGGGTTTTCTGATATGTGTGGACTCTTACTGATCATATGGTTGTGTTGGAAACTAATCTTCTCCATGGGACACCTTTAGGCTCCATAGGTACCAAAATATGATTCATATATGCTGAGTGCACAATAATTTTTTCTGATATAGAGATCAGTTAGTTTTCCTGGTGAGTTAGGATCCCCCTTCTATTGTACTTGAGGAATGGCATGATCTAGATTTATGAATGTACCACTTGGATATGACCCCTCATGATAGTGGTCCCAACTACTGGAATTTTCTAGGGTAACATGAAGATTTGTTAGAGAACCATTTTAGTGATATTCAACATGGATTCAAACATGAAAAAATAGGCATACTTCCCCCACAGAGACACATTCTTGTGATTCTGTTCAAAACCATGAGGGAGGGTCAGTTCCGCCCAAAAAGGGTAATGTCAAGGTGTGGTGAATGATTTCTTTGACTTATAAGTTTGAGTTCATTGTGATGGGAGGAAGTTGGATCGAAACCTAGTTGTGGTGAGAATGTGGGAAATGGAATAGGTATATTTAGAAGGTAGGATCTTGTGTCTTAGTGGCCTTGAGTGTGGTTCAGTGTATGACATGTGTCTCCATAGATATATCATTGAATTGTAATCGGAATTTCACTAGATGTAGCCCCTATTTGAGACCTACCAATACCAGTGAGGGAATTTTTTCCTGAACCATATATTGGAGGCTCCTAAAGAGAGGATCAGTGATTACATGATTCTATGAAAAATGTGACTTGACTATACAAGGATAGAGAGAGAGCCTTGAATGAAATATCTCCGTAGTGAAAGTGAAACCCTATGATGGTTTCCATAGTATCGGTTGATTTTTTACCAACCATGAATGTATGATTTCTTCCAGTGAGTTCTTTAGTGCTTCTAGTTTATTGGGATTGAGTTTTTCCTCTATGGATAAGATGTGATCCAAGGTGGAGTAGGATATGCTCATTCGCCAGAGGTTGCAACCGCTTCCTTATCAGTTGGCTAGTACTTCCCTTGGAGAAGCGGATTCTATGAGATTTTAGATTCCTATGATGGTGGAGGAGTATGAGGGAATCCTCCTTGAGGAAATTCTGGGTTTACATCCCCATCAAGAGTTTTCATTCTGCATGAAGTTTCACTAGGGATGACTGGATAGATTCACTTGTATATTGAATGACCACATGTGACTCTGAAAGCTAGATATGTGGTTGGAGGAGTTTCTATAGTAGGGGATTTTTAAGACCCGATGTGTTTTGTTGGGTATACATATATTATATATATATATAAGGTGAATGATAGATTGATGTAAGGTGTGGATTGGAATCACCGAAACCAGGTTACTATCTTGGATGAGTATCCCCCCACAGGAATCGATGAAATCTTCTCCAAGTGGATGGAGGAAAAGTGGATCTAGGAGTTTGACCTCTGGATGGTTAATCACTAGTTCCATGTTTGGGAGGTGGATCTATCGATTTAGGTATCCTAGAGAAATTATTGTTTATTTGAGTTCTTGTTGATACCATTTGGCATGTTTAATACCCCACCATAGTTTGCAAGACATGTGTGATGGATCCGTAACCATTCTTGTACCATTTTGTGGTAGTCTTATGAGATGGTACCCTCATGTCCTAGACACTAGAGTAAGATAATTAAATAAATAATAATATGGGGTCAGATAGGATTTTGTAGTGCAAGTCATATGAAAACTGTGGAGTTATTTCTAGATTCTAATGTACACTTCAATGGATATGACTCTCAGACATGGGATTGATAGTGGACCCTCCAATGGTTGAGATGGTGTGAGCTTGAGGGCCACCCATGGTTTGGTAGTGAAATCAGATGCTCACAATGAGGCTTTCCATCCATTTTTTAAGCTATTTGATGGAGAATTTGACATATATATAGTTATACCAGGTGATTGGTGTTATTCACATATAGAAATTAATGAGGTTTGTTCATAACTAATTGTATGATACTTACTAGGCAAAGTTGGGTCATGAGAGTGGAGTTTCCTTTTTCATGAAGTCAGTGACATTGAGAACCTAATGATTAATACACTTTATGGACAAGTGTTTTCCTTGGGTGGGTGTTTTTTTGAAGTATAGGAAACAATTGGGGGATCACATTGGAGTGGGAGAAAAGTTGATAGCTCAGTATCCCCACATTTTTTCTTAGTTAATTCTTTTAAAGGATGAAATAATTTGAGAAGGTAATAAATAAGAGAATATATTTTTTAATTGTAATACTTTTCAATATTTCTAGGAATGTTTTTAGATCCATGCGCCAAGACAACAAATGATTCCAAGGGCCGGTGAGCCTAGAATTAATTTTATAAAATTTAAAAAAAAATATATATATCACTAGAGATATGTTTTATAGAAATACTAAATTATCTCCTCAATAGAGTATCAAATTTAGAATTTGTGACAGATTTTGAATATGGAGTGTGGGGTTCACCCTGGGCATGAACTATGGTTGGTCGTTGTGGGACATCCAGTAGATGATACCATTGGTGCATGCATTTATTTAAAATAAATAAATAAAAAAATTATTTTTTTATTAAATAACTTAACTAATACCATATAAATAAACTATTGTTATGGTTTTTAATGGTTTAGATACTTAAAACATGCTTGATTTAATTGGACGAGGAGATACTTATTCATTAATGGATCGAGACTGGACAATAATTAGTGATCAGATCGAGGTGAATAGACAAGAAACATAGTGAGATCATCACCTCCATCACTTTGATATGTCTTATCCACCAAAGATCAATCCATAATTGAGGTAGGGATTATAAATTGTGGGTTTTCCCTTTTTTATTAAAATATTGAGCATGGATATTTCTTTTTGATATTTGATAATTCTTCTTCTCATAATCCCTTAAATATATTGATTATATTGATCCAGTGTAATTCTTCCCTAGTTGAACATGTTATCACCCTAGTTATTTAATCATTTTTCATGAATTGTTGGAAAATAATGATTCAATCTATTCTTATAATTTTCACTTATCCTTTCCTTGTGTTCTTCTCCATTGGCCAATGTGTCCACAGTTTTCATTTTCATTGAGGGTTTTAGCACTATCCAACACCCATATTTGTTGTTGTAGCATGAAAAACACACAGATCTGCAATTTTTATAGATTTATGAGCAAGAGGAATGCTGTTGTTTGATTGGATAAGATCAGTAATATAGAGGCCCATACTTTACATACATGGTAATTACTTCAAAATTGAAGCATACTTATTACAACATAAAACAAAACCATTAATGGACTGTATAGGTATAGTGTCTTTAGAAAATGGGAAACATAAACAACTGGTTCATAAATCATCTATGTTGTCTCCAATTTATTTCATCATATCTAGAGTCCCTTTTTGGAATATCCTACTTAATATCCTTCTTCCTGTCCTGGGGAAAAGAAAATATACAAAAGGGTGAGCTCAAATGCTCAGTAATGGTTAACAATGGAAATATCAAACATATCATATTTATAAGAACATAACATTTTGAAAATCTTATCCTGCAAAAGAGATCATAACATGTGATAAATCATAGAATTGAAATGTAATCCAATAATAATAACATAAAACATGATGCTTTGTGTCATACACACATAATCATAGAGAATCATATCTTAGTAGTCAAGACTCATTTCCAAGGCTATCTTAGCGGACAAAGTCCATTCCTGAACCGAGTTCACTCCTTGTTTCAGTCCTGTTTCACTGAACCAGATTAACCTTCCCTTCCAGCCATGTATAACTCATTAGATATAAATCGTTACCCAATGAACTGGAGGGGGATATAGGTCCCACCCATCTCATAATTAAACCATTCTTATGTGTGTCACAAAATCATAAATCATACATCATAGCATAACCCATGTAATAAAAATGTGATTCTTAAACATCATTCCATCAAAACATAATCAATATAAGATAAAAGGACATCATAAAATTAATTCCATCCTAACATAATAAAATCAATGTAAAAATAAGTATAGAACCAGAACCCTATATTATCTTAGATGGAAAATAATTTTGATAAAACACTTGAACTCCATTCTTGAGGAAAATATCCTTCCTACTTTAAAAACATTCTCTTGTTTTAAAATTTCATATAATTTTAATCTAAAAGAATTTGGTTAAAAATAAACTTGAAAACTTGTAAAGAAATCATCATGGAAATAATGTTCTAAAAATCCATTCATGCCGTATAAGTTAAAAAAACATTCTTCTCGTACTTTGGCCAAAAAAGTCAAAAAGTACCTCGTACGAAAAAACGTCAAAAGATTCCATTCATATATTTTACTAAAAACTCACCGAATGGTAAAATTTGATTTAAACGATTTTTGGTGGATGGAAAAAAATATTACATATTGAGGAAACATGGATGTGTATGATTAATATTCCCCAGTAAATTCTGATGTATATAAAATCTCGGATAAAAATGACATTGTGAGATTTTCCCTTACCTTAGGTCTGATATGCTTTGTATGTGTCTGAACCTCCTATTTAATGATTTAAATAATTTCATTGAATTATTACAGAATCATATTCATTGTTATGATATCATATATGTTTATATTATTATCTTCTTATTAGTAATATTTCATTGCTACTTGTTATTCGGGTGTTTATTGCTTTATGTTCTTATGCGTGTTTTGTCGAATAAATTCTTATTCCTCTTTATAGGAGATAGATTCATCATTTAAAGAATGGTATTAGTGTAATATATATCATATTAATTCATTCAATTCATTTTATAGTCATTATTCAATGATGATCATATAGAACGATTCGCATCACATCGTGGAGACGGTAGGCCGTACGTACACACAAGCGATGATATCGTTCCCATGATTGAGGAATTGTATTGAAGTGTATGTATAATATTTAAAAATAAATACCAAATTACAATAATAATATATAATTATTTATTTACACAATCATACCCATCCCAGTAAGGTGGTGGTGGAAAACATATTACACCACGGCGTGGAGACGGTATTTTGTACGTACGCACGGGCGGTGATTTTGTTTACCATAGGATGGATGAGAGGTGAAATAGGGTTGTTTCATATTTATAATAACATATACGTATATGATGGATATTAATGTTATTACATCATAATGAAACAACTAAAGAAGAGAGAGTAGAAGAATAATGGAACATGAAGAAAACAGTAGAAGGTATTACCTTTTTCTAGAAGTGCCTCCTTTAAAATTTCTCTTAGGGCACTAGAGTTGGTATTTTTGAGAAGAACAGTACCTCTAGAAGGTTTCTAAGGAAGTGGGGTAGTTAAATGAGTAGGGTTTTTCCGATCATTAAGTTTAAAATTGGTGTGAGGAGGAGAGGGAGGAGGTGCCCTTTTATAAGGGAGGAGAGGGGCACCTTTGGAAATATAAGAAATATTAGATTATATTAAATCCCAACCCCACATAAAAACATAAAAAATGACTCATATACAAATCTTTGATGAGATAGGGTTGTAATATCATCAACCAAAACAATTTATACATTTTAAGACTTTATTTTAAACATTATCAACATGATTTATCGTTATTTATCAATTTAATGTTATTTGTGGTAATAATATTCAAAATTTTAAATTATTATAAATAATTACATATGGGTTGTGAATTTTCCATAATTTCAAACATTATGAAATTTTAGACCATATAAATTTGAATTTATAATTTTTAAATTTTTTTGAGATTTTTAAACAATTTTATAATATTTTATTTTTATAAAATAACAATAGTGTCAATTTTGACACTATTCATTTTTTTCAATTTAAATAAAATATATACAGAAGATATGTTCGAAATCAAAGATTTAATAGATTCATAAAATGTCATAAGTATCTAGAAAATTAGTGGAGGACTAGAAATAGTTCATATAATATTTATTTAAATATTTTTAAAACCATTTATTTGATATTTTAATTAATAAAATAATTTCAACATCACTATTGTGTCATAATTAATGAAAATTATTTAATCCATAAAAACTATAAATAAATTTTCATGACGTAGATAATTTTACTATCTTCTTGGAGACTATTTATATCCAAGGATTCATGAAGTTTATCACTAAATTAAAATTATTATACTTATATGATTTAAGAGAGTGACATATTGTCACTTTCCTTGGTTTTAACAGTAATTATATTTTTTTATCTTCAAATGTCAATGAAATAAATATAGTTTGGCCCTTAGGTGATATTGTTTGACTTTTATTCATCCAATAAGATTTTTTCAGGTGTTAGGGTACTTTTATAATCTTATATTTACGCTTAATTACCCGATTTACCTTTAAATTTGGTAAATAAAATTTACCGTAGTTACTATTCATAATGCCCAAAAATAAAAAGTAGCCTCTTAACAAAATTCATACCCACTAATTTAAAATATGGAGTCCATTTTTTAAAATTCAAAACACATTATTTTCAGTAATTAATTTAAAATTAATCCTTTTGTTAAGAAAATGGGTTTTAGAAGTTCAAAACATTGCCAAAGATTTAAATGTATTTACCTATGAATTCAATGTGAAATTAATGCTAAAGATATAAATTATATTAAATGGTAAAAATATACTCTATTTAAACTTTAAAACCATTCAATATTATAATTTAACCATATAAATTATCTCAATGAAAAAAGTTTTTTTATATTAAAAATTAGCGATTTTTTTCTATTCATCAACATATGAAAGTTATTATAAAAGTATCCAAAATTTATCCAAAGTAAATTTTTATATCTTGATTCCAAATAAGAATTTTATTTTTTCAAATTGAACTTATAAACATGTCAAAAAATAGATTTAAAGGGGGTGTTCCATCTAAAGGTGGCAAAACGGCATTTTTTTAAAAATACATATTTTACCCGAACAATTTATTTTGTTCTCGTAACATGTTCTTGAAAATATGTAAGATGAATAATAATTTTAAAATATTTAAAATTCAGTTAATACTATTCATAATGGCTAGTCTATAATATTATAATAATATATCATTGTTTAGTGGAACTCGATATTGCGTACTACACACGCTATCGAGCAAAGGAATGTCGTGATTGCGTGTAATGTGAGCCAAGTCAGTATTGTGTGTTGTGAAATATTCCTTTAGTGTTGCGTATAACATAATACATAAAAAATAAAATTTCTCATAAAATCTCAGGGTGTTACATTCTACCCCCCTTAATTTAAATTTCACCCACGAAATTCGTCACATCATTACAAACAGATGAGGATACCTCTCCCTCATCATATCCTCAAGTTCCCTTGTAGCTTCTTCTAATTGGTAGATCATCCATAAAACTTTCACCAAGCGAGTGGTCTTATTCTGTAGGAATTTTTCACTATGATCCAGAATCTCTATCGGTTGTTCTTCATAAGAAATTACTTGCTCCAGCAGGACAACTTCTGAGCATAGTACATGTGAAGGATCAGGTTTGTACATCCTCAAGAGAGATACATGGAACACATCATGAACTTGAGAGAGATTTGGTGGAAGTGCCAATCGGTAAGCTACCTTCCCAACATGATCCAGAATTTCAAAAGGACCAATATATCTAGGGATCAACTTTCCATTCTTTCAAAATCTCATTACCCTCTACCAGGGAGATATCTGTAAGAACACTTTATCGCCCACTTCAAACTCTAGGTCTTTTCTTCGGTTGTCGGCATAACATATTTGTAAACTCTGAGCTGCTCTTTTGTGTTGTTGAATAGATCGGACCTTTTATACCATCTCATCTATAAGATTAGGTCCTCATAGATTTCTTTCCCCATCTTCATCCCAGCAAGTTGGAGTCCTACATTTCTTTCCGTATAGTGTTTCATAAGGAGCCATCTAAATACTGGAGTGAAAGCTATTATTATAATAAAATTACACCAAAGATTGGCATTGATTCCAAAAACCTTTGAAATACATAGAGCATGATCTCAACATGACTTCTAGAGTTTTAATTGTTCTATCAGATGGACCATCTGTCTGAGGATGATAGGAAGTGCTGAATCTCAACTCTGTATCCAGAGTATGCTGAAAAATTCTCCAGAACTTTGAGGTAAACCTCAGATCCCGATCAGATATAATAGAAAGTGGTACTCCATGCAATCTTACCACTTCCTTTACATATATCCAGGAAATATGATAAAGAGAAAAATCTTCTCTAATAGAAATGAATTGTGCCGACTTCGTAAGAAGATCAACTATAACCCAGATAGAATTATTGCCTTTGGATGTTTCAGGAAGTCCAGTGACAAATTCCATAGTGATTTTTCCCATTTCCATTCTGGTATGGGTAATGGTTGTAACCTTCCCTTAGACTTTTGCCTCTCATATTTTACATGCTGACAAACCATGCATCAAGAGACATATTCAGCAATATCTCTTTTTATGCCATCCCACCAGAACTACTCTTTCGGGTCCCTATACATCTTTCTGCTTCCAGGATGAATAGAGAATGAAGAACTATGAGCCTCATCCAGTAGCTCCTTCTTTAATTCGGGTATGGGAGGAACACAAACCTGATTCCTGAACCTTATTATACCATTACAATCAATGTTGAATTCAGGAACCTTTCTCACCTTCTTTTGTAACTCTACATCTTCTTTCTCTGCCTCTTTAATCTTCACGTGTATAGATGGTTGAACATTCATTTGAGAAAGATAATATTTTCCCCTTACATTATAATTCCAAGATCAATACTTTGTAAATACATAAATATTGGATATTTTGTGATCCTTATCATTCATAAACTATCATGGTCTTGTCGACTTAATGCATCTTCCACCTTGTTTGCTTTCCTAGGGTGATAATGAATTGAGCAGTCGTAATCCTTAATCAGCTCCAACCATCTTCTTTGATTCATATTCATCTCATTTTGTGTGAAAATATACTTTAAACTTTTATGATCAGTATAAATATCACACAATTAACCATAAAGAGATTGCCTTCAAATCTTTAATTCAAATATTACCACAGCTAACTCCAAATCATGAGTTGGGTAATTTTTCTCATGGATTTTCCACTTTCGTGAGGCATAATCTATCACCATATCATTTTTCATAAGAACACACCCCATCCCCTTCATGGATGCATCACTGTAGATCACAAACCTTTATCCACTACAAGGTAGTGTGAGCACAGGTGCACCGGATAACCATATTTTCAAATCCTTGAAATTCTCTTCACATTCCTCTATCCAAACAAAATTAACTCTTTTTCGAGTCAACTTGGTGAGTGGGTTAGATAACCTAGAAACATCTTTCACAAAACATAGGTAATATCCAGCCAAACCAAGAAAACTTGAGATCCCAGTTACTGTTCTTGGTCTCGACCATCATTCTATAACCTCTGTTTTTGCTGGATGCACATATATCCCCAATTTTGAGATTATGTGACCCAAAATGGAACTTTTTGAATCCAAAATTCACACTTGGTAAATTTGGCATAAAGCTTCTCCATTATTAGGGTCTTTAATAAAATTCTCAAGTTATCCTCATGTTCTTCTTTTCTCATTTAATAGAAAAGAATATCATCTATAAAGACTACCACAAACTCATCAAGATAGTCTCTAAAGACTCTATTCATCAGATCCATGAAGATAGCAGGGGCATTTGTAAGACCAAATGGCATCACTATAAATTCATAGTGTCCATACCTTGTACATGAATCCTTCTTTGGTATATCCTCCCTTTTGACCCTTAATTGATGATACCCCAAACAAAGATCATTCTTGGAGAAGTATTGAGCTCTGCATAGTCAGTCAAATAAGTCATCAATGCATGGTATAGGTTATTTGTTCTTGATAGTGATCCTGTTAAGTTCTCGATAATCAATGCAGAGTCTCATTGATCCATCTTTCTTCTTAATAAATAGAACAGGTGCTCCCCAAGGTGACACACTAGGGCGTATGAATCCTTTATCAAGATTCTCTTCAAGTTGCTTCTTCAATTCTTGCAACTCAGTTGGGGTCATACTATAAGGTGTCTTTGACATAGGCAAAGCACCCAGTATGAGTTATATTGAAAACTCAATTTCAAGATTGAGTGGAAGACCTGGAAATTACTTCAGAAAGAAAGCATCAATCTCTCATACAATGGGTGTCTTCTTAATCTTGAGTTTCTACCCAACTATTTGTGATAAATAACCTTCAATTAGTGGAATCAAGACCCATAAGATGGATGAAATTTCCACTGCAAGGTTATGTTCATCCTTGCATCGATAGACGATCATAGATTGATCTGGAATATGAAATGTGACTTCCCTTATTTGGCAATTGATATGAGCACCATATAAAGAAAGCCAATCCATTCCAAGAATCATATCAAATTCCACTATAGGAAGGATCACACGATTTACAGGAAGCACTTTACCACAAACATAAATCGGAGAAGAATTATAAACTTTTGATGCGACCGTTGTGCCATTAGGAGTTGTCACAGCTAACTCAACATCTAATTATTTAGGTAATACGGCGATACCCTTAAAAAATTCATCAGAAATAAAAGAGTGGGTGGATCGAGAATCAAATACAACATTTTCTACTTTAGAGTGGATTGTAAGTGTACCTCTCACCCCTTGTTGTCGTACTCCACATTGCCAATAGTAATTGCATGTGACTTTATTTTGTCTTTGGCCTTAAGAGTTTGTTGACGTCGATCATCATCATCAAAAATTGGATTTGGGCATTGATTGGAATATTGCCCCGTCTACTTGCACTTGAAACATTGAAGTGTAGGAGGTGCATTCTGTGTATCCCTTCCTTTGTCCACATCATTTGACATCTTCTTCGCATTATTTCGACATTCATTTTCCTGTTGACCTTCTTTTACACACTTATAACATTTTCTTGTCCCATTAAGACAATTACCTTCATGTTTCTTTCCACACTTTGTGCATAAGTGAAAACTCATCTTCTTTTTGAGTGTGGTCCTTAGATTGTCCTTTGAATTCCATTTTTCTATTCTTATCATATCCATATGACTGATGGGTTACTCCAATCTCCATCTCAACTTTAAGATCACATCGATCGATTTCCTCATAGATACTGATGTCCCTTATGTCTAACACCATTCGAAGACTTGGTTTTAAGCCACTAAAGAATCGATCGATCTTACTCTCCGGTTGGATAATAATTCCGGAAGCGTACCTTGCAAGTCTTGTAAAATTTTCTTCATAGGTACCAACAGATTCATCATCCCATTGCTTCAGTTCAAGAAACCCCTTCTCCATCTTTGTTCGAAGAATACGAGGGAAATACTTACTAAAAAATAAGTTCCTGAACTCGTCCCATTCCATAGACTCAATTTCATCCCTTTGCCTCATATTCTTAATAAGATTATACCATTGATCAGCATCACCTTCCAAACGATATACTGCTAAGATGACTTTATCATGTTCATATCATTGAAGAACTAAAAATATCTTTTTAGTAGTACTGATCCATTGTTCATCCACTAATGGATTAGAAGACCCACTGAATGAAGGTGGACGTTGCCTCATGAAGGATTCAAAAGAATGTTTCTCCTTTCTTTGCTCATTTGGAAGTCCTGCATGATTCATAGCTTGATAAATTTGTGTGAGAATGGCTACAAGATTTTTCATTCCATCTCCAGTAATATTTGGTTGCTCAGTGGGACAATCATTGCATTTCCCATCACATTCAGCATTAACACAGTTCCTTCGGGTTCCAACCATGGACTAAAACCAAGAATCATAGTGTGAGAAACACTAATCATAATAGAAAAACCCCATAATCAAGAATAAAATTTCACACATAAGGTATTATCATAGGTTGTTCATGGCCATTTCTAAAACACTATGATTGTGTTCTATGCTTAGACTTATCCTTAGGGTTCTTACTAAGGCTTTCACATCCTAGTTTCCAATGGTTGACTATACCTTTCCTCTGATACCAATTATAATGAACCATACTTTACATACATGGTTATTACTTCAAAATTGAAGCATACTTATTAAAACATAAAATAAAACCATGAAATGACCATATAGGTATACTGTCTTTAGAAACTAGGAAATATAAACAACTGGTTCATAAATCATCCACATTGCCTCCAATTTATTTCATCATATCTAGAGTCCCTTTTTGGCATATCCATCTTAATATCCTTTTTCCTGACATAGGGAAAAGAAAACATACAAAAGTGTGAGCTCAAATGATCAGTAAGGGTTAACAAAAGAAATATCAAACATATCATATTCATAAGAACAAAACATTTTGAAAATCTTATCCTGCAAAAGAGATCATAACATGGGATAAATCATAGAAGTGAAAGGTAATCCCAATAATCATAACTTAAAACATGAAGCTTTGTGTCATACACACATAATCATAGATAATCATTTCTTAGTAGTCAAGACTCATTTCCAAGACTATCTTTGCGGACAAAGTCCATTCTTGAATCGAGTTCACTCCTAGTTTCTGTCCTATTTCACTGAACCGGATTAAACTGTCATTCCAGCCATGTCTATATCATGAGATATAAATCTTTACCCAATGCATTGGAGGTCTATATAGGTCTCACCCTTCTCATAATGAAACCATTCTTATGTGTTCCACAAAATCATAAATCATACATCATAGCATAACCCATGTAATAAAAATGGGATTCTTAAACATCATTCCATCAAAACATAATCCTTATAAGAAATAAGGACATCATAAAATCAATTCCATCCTAACATAATCAAATCAATGTAAAAATAGGGATAGATCCAGAACCCTATATTATCTTAGATGGAAGATAATTTTGATAAAACTCTTGAACTCAATTCTTGAGGAAAATATCCTTTCTAATTCAAAAACATTTTATTGTCTTAAAATGTCATATAATTTTAAACTAAAAAAATTTGATTAAAAATAAACATGAAAACTTGTAAAGGAAGCTTCTTGGAAATAATTTTCTAAAAATATATTTATTCCGAATAAGTTAAAAAAACATTCTTCTCCTATTTTGGCCGGAAAAGTCAAAAAGTACCTCATACAAAAAACGAAAAAAGATTTCTTTCATATCTATTAATAAAAACTCACCGAAGGGTGAAATTAGATTTAGAAATTGTAGGTGTATGGAAAAAAATATTACATATTGAGGAAACATGGATGTGGATGATAAATATTCCCTAGTAAATTCTGAATTATAAACAATCTCGGATAAAAATTAGATTGTGAGATTCTCCCTTACCTTAGGTCCGATATGCTTTGTACGTGTCCAAACCTCCTGTATAATGATTTAAATAATTTCATTGACTTATTACTGAATTATATTTATTTTTATGATATCATATATGGTCTTATTTTTATCTTCTTATTAGTAATATTTCATTTCTACTTGTTATTTGGGTGTTTATTGCTTTATGTTATTATGTGTGTTTTGTCGAATAAATTCTTATTCCTCTTTATAAGATATAGATAAATTATTTACAGAATGGTATTAGTGTAATATATATCATATTAATTCATTCAATTAATTTATATAATCATTATTCAATGAATATCATATAGAATGAGTCGCATCGCATCATGGAGACGATAGGTCGTACGTACGCACTAGCGATGATATCGTTCGCATGATCGTGGAATTTTATTGAAGTGTATGTATAATATTTCAGAATAAATACCACTTTACAATAATCATATATAGTTATTTATTTACACCATCATACCCATCCAAGTAAGGTGGTGGTGGAAAACATATTACAACACGATGTGGAGACGGTATTCTGTATGTATGCACGCGGGGTGATTTTGTTTACTGTAGGATAAATAAGAGGTGAAATAGGGTTGTTTCATATTTATAATGGCATATAAGTATATTAGGGATACTTATGTTATTAATTCAAAATAAAACAAATAAAGAATATGGAGTAGAAGAAGAATGGAACATGAAGAAAATAGTAGATGGTATTGCATCTTTCTCGAAGTGCCTCCTTTAATATTTCTATTAGGGCACTAGAGTTGGTCTTTTGAGAAGACAAGTACCTCTAGTTGGTTTCTAAGGAAGTGGGGAAGTGAAATGGGCTGGGGTTAGCAGAGCATGAAGGCTCAAATTGGTGTGAGGATAAGAGGGAGGAGGTGCCCTTTTATAAGGGAGGAGAGGGGCAACTTTGGAAATATAGGAAATATTAGTTTATATTAAATCCCAACCCCACATAAAAACATCCAAAATGACTAATATCCAAATATTAGATGAGATAGCGTTGTAATATCATCAAAATATAAAATATATACATGTTAATTAATTATTTTAAACATTATCTACTTGATTTATCCTTATTTTTCAATTTATTATTATTTGTGGTAATAATATGCTAAATTTTAAATTATTATAAAAATTACATATGTTCTGTGATTTTTCCAGAATTTGAAACTTTATAAAATTTTAGACCATATAAATTTTAATTAATAATATTTAAATATTTTTGTGATTTTTAAACAATATTATAATATGTTATTTTTATAAAATAACAATAGGGCAAATTTTGGCACTATTCATTCATTTGAATTTAAATAAAATATATACAGAATATATGTTTGAACTAAAAGATTAAATAGATTCATAAAATGACATATGTGTCTAGAAAATTATTGGCGCACATTAAATAGTTCATATATTTTTTTTTAATAGTTTTAAAACCATTTATTTCATATTTTAATTAATAAAATAATTTCAACATCACTATTGTGTAATAATTAATGATAATTATTTAATCCTTAAAAATTATAAATAAATTCATATGATGTATTTAATTTCATTAGATTTCTAGAGAATATTTATATCTTACGTTTTATGAAGTTTATCACTAAATTAAAATTATTATACTTATAAGATTTAAGAGAGTGACATATTGTCACTTTCCTTGGTTTTAATAATAATTATATTTTTTCTTGGTAAAAGTCCAGGAAATAAATATTTTATGGCCCTTAGGTGAAATGGGTCGACTTTTATTCATCCAATAGGATTTTTGAAGTTATTAGGGTAATTTTATAATCTTATATTTACCCTTAATTACCCGATTTACCTTTAACTATGGAAAATTTTATTTACCAAAGTTACTATTAATAATGCCAAAAAATAAAAAGTATCCTATTAACATAATTCAGACCCACTGATTCCAAATAATAAATACATTTTATAAAATTAAAAACACATTAGTTCGAGTAATTAATTTAAAATTAATCCTTTTGTTATGAAAACGGGTTTTAGAAGTTAAAACATTACCAAAGATTGAAATGTATTTACCTATGAATTCAATGTGAAATTAATTCTAATGACATAAATTATATTAAATGGTAAAAATATATTCTATTTATACTTTAAAACCATTCAATATTATAATTGAAACATTTAAATTGTCTCAATGAAAAATGTTGTTTTTAATTAAAAATTAGCATAATTTTACTATTAATCAAAATATGAAAGTTATCAGAAAAGTATCAAAAATTTATCCAAACTAAATTTTTATATCCTGATTCCAAAGAATAATTTTATTTGTTCAAATTGAACATATAAACATATCAAAAACTAGATTTAATTTTTTTGCACCATCAAAAGGCGACAAAACTGTATTTTTTTAAAAATACTTATTTTACCCAAAAAATTTATTTTATTCTCATAACATGTTCTAGAAAATATTTAAGATGAATAATAATGTTATAAAATTTAAAATTAGATTAATAATATTCATAATGGCTAGTTTATAATATTATAATAATATATCGTTGTTTAGTGGAACTCGATATTGCGTACTACACACACTATAGAGAAAAGGATGGTCGTGATTGCGTGTAATGCAAGCCAAGTCAGTATTGTGTGTTGTGAAGGATTCCTTTGGTGTTCCGTATAACATAAGACATAAAAAATATATTTCTCATAAAATCTCAGGGTGTTACAAGTACCATGTGTGTGGGTTTACGATCTATTATGTGATTGAAGTGTGAAGAAAATTATGGGTGATCATGTGTCATTCAAGATAAGATCAATGGTTCCCATTTTTCCTGTTTGACTTGCGATGACGACCTGTGGTCCCATAGGATTAGATCTAATCAGATTCTGTGTGAAAGGACTAATAGAGGAGGTTACATAGGGTGTATGTGATGGTGGATCAATGTTATGATGATATATACTCGGTGTGTAGTGTGGCCAATTATTGATTTGGGCGTGAATAACGATAGTTCTGTTATTATTAATTTTTTTAATAATAATAATGTTATGTTATTATTTTTTTTAATGATAATAATTTTTTGGTAGTATTTTAGTTATTAATAATGATAATATTTTTATTTTTTTTATTTTTAATAATAATATAAAGAATTTAATTCAAATAATTAAGCCTAGAAGATCCCAATAGTCGTGGTGGTGGTGCGCATGTGGGTAGGTGTGAGACCCATTCCCCGTTGTATTCATTTTACATTTTAACATAATTTTATTAAATGAAAATAATGGAGAAAGATATATAAGGGTAGAGTATGCAAAATATATTCATGAAGTGAAATAGGTTCATGGATATCTGGAAATGAGGTTTAAAAACAATATAAAATATAATTATTATATTATTATTTTGTAATCTTGTTTCAGTCATAACTGTTTCATACGATGTCATATTGATGAACTGTCAGTGGCATCATGACCTTGAATTTCACAGGTTCCTTTTAAGGAAAATGATAGATACAATTTTTATGATCACATATCAGGTCCAGTTAGATCACATTAATAATAATAATAATAATAATATTCTTATTATTATTATTATAAAATCTAGTATCAAATATTTATTATTCATATGGGTTCTGAATGAAGATCCTTATGAGGAATAGTGACCTTGATATTGTGTAGGAAGATTAAATGACAATATTATGTATTTTATTCAGACTCATATCTCAGTCCCATGACATGTCGTTTGAGCATGATATAGTGAAATATGGTTTTTTTTCTCTGGGTTCCCGATTTGGGCATCTGAATATCCTCTTCTGAGTGTTTTTCCACACTGATTGAAACAATTAGATACATTTTCCATTCTTGAATTGTTATGATGACATATTAGTGGTTTAACATTTTCTCCAAGAAGAATGATGATGACCCTCATGTGTTTTGCTGGATTTGGCCAACACACATCGTGTAGTACCCTCACATGATGTGTAGGACTACATGGCCAAACAGCCTTATGTTGTTGAGGAAATTTATATGCATTGGTGTGGGGAAACATGTCACACAGACCACTTACATTCCAAATACTTCTTTTGAATCTTCTACCTTTCATATCTCCCACACATTGACTCGTATTTTGGCCATAAGTAGCATATCCTGAGTGTTTTCTTGTGTATAATGTGATGGTGGCCTTTGTAGTGGCTTTTGAGTTATGATTTGATATTGTATGATCATGAATATTATTTAGGCATTTATCGACAACACCATTTGTTGGTCAATATCATTAGAGAGTGGTACCCCATAACGATCTAGGGTGTTGTTCCTCTACCTATTAAGTTGTACCCCCTTGATGGAGTAGTGAATGGGTCCTCTATCTATTTACATAGTGGTACCCTCGTTAATAGGCTGAGAAGTGGGTATATTATCTTTTGAGTGGTACCCCTTTATGCACTATTTTGTAGGTACTTTAATTGTTGAGTGGTAACTCCTTGATGCACTTTGGCGTGAATCCACTATCTACAGAACAATACCCCCCTAACGGACTAGGGAAAAATTCCGCAATATACTTAGGGGTACCCCCTGTGACACAAGGAAAAGAGTCCTAAATTTATGGAGACAATACCCCCTATCACATTAGGGTGTTGGTTCTCCATACTAATTTTAAAGACAGAGATGATACTCCCATGTGACACCAGATCACAAATCCTCTATCCATGGAGACAATATTCCCCAAACATATCATTTTGTGGGTCTTCCATATAAAATATTTGGATAGAATCACATAGATTATGGGAATTATAGATGGAAACTTTTTACAGTTTCAAGATTAATGATTGTTCTTAGATGTGCGATGGAGATGGATACCCCCTTTCTCTCACATTTGGGATTATTATTCCGCATATCTAGGATTTTTATGGTAGTTTTCACATATAAAAATTGTCATACCTTTGTTGTGATGAGAAGAAAACTATTATCATGTCTTCTATTGAACCATATTTAGTTTTCTAGGCATCCTACTAGGTATATAGATACTCAAACCCTACATTGTATTTCTTACACATGTCGTGTCCCATACAGAATAAAAATAGGTCAGGGATCATTTTAGATGAGCATAATGATATTTGGGTGCATTTAACCATGTACGATGGTCAAGTCTTAGAGATATAGACCTAGGGTCTCTCATATTTTAATTTTCTAGTTATTTGTCTGTTGAGATAAGTTTTTTGGTTGTGTGAGTATTTTTTCCAATTACTTTCCAGATTACTTTTCCATACTCTATTATATTCCATAGAGGTTATTACATGCCTGAATTTTACTCTATATGTTACTGTTTTTTATTATTATTCCTTTGAACTTCTATTTTCAGAATTTTCTTGTGTGTACGTAAAAGTTAATTTGGGAAAGGCCTCTATTATTAGTTTTTCCTTTCAGTGCTTGTTTCTAGCCCCTAGCCTATAGAGGCAGACTTGGGGTAGTTGTGGATTTACCTTACGCTGACCAGGTGGGCTCGGGTGGGTCGAGTGGTGACAAAAAAGGTCATATTTTTAAATTTTGGATGATTATGGATTAAATAGATTCATAAAATTAAATAAATTCAAGTGTTTTAATGAATTTAAAGGCTTCTCAAATTAGTTTTTAACTCTAATTAACCAACTGTAACGTTACTATGGTAATAAAAATTTACTATGGATGCTATTCATATTGGTCAAAAATTAATCTAAAATTATTTCCAAATATTTATTATTTTGATTCAAAATATTCAATCCATATTATTATATTCAATTAACATAATTTTTGAAATTTAATTTAAAATTAAATTTGTAAAATGTTATGATTTTTTTAAGAAAATATACATTTTACGTATAACAATATTTTTAGACCAAATTATACGATAAAATTGATTCTATTGAAATTCATTAAATAAACAATTATATAAGAGAACTAATTTTACATGGAAATAATTTTATTATTTTTACTCTTTATATGTTTGAAACAAAAATATATTTTTCAATAAAAATCTATATTTTTCATTATACATTGAAAGATAAAACATTTCAGAAAATTCTCAAAATATTTTTTCAAGATAATTTTGACATGAAGATTTAAAAAATATATCATTTTTTCATATATAATATCCAAATATTCCATAAACATATTATAATATTCACACATAAAAAACAATTAAATTATTTTTGAAGATATCATATTTTTAAAGAATAAAATGATTTTACTAAAAATTAAATATTTATTTATTAAGAATTAATCAATAAATTTATTTTTAATATAAAATTATTATATATTTGATAATATATACCTTCCAATTCAACGACTATGTTATAATAATAATATTTAAATATTAATATTTCATAGTTTATATAATCTCATTGTTGTGTATCATTTATGTTATCAAACATAGTTTCCTTTTATAGTATCAAGATATTAAAATATGTCCCCAATTAAAATAAATCAATTAATCTGAAAAAATCTATTTATTATTTCAAAATAGTTAGAAAATAGAGAGAAAATTGGAAAACCCAAGAATAAACACTCTTGGGAAGCTAGCCTCACATACAACTACTCTACTCAGTAGATGGAATGAATAATGGAAAAGACTCAATAAATATATCCTGTAGAGATAAAGAGAAGAATGAGAGATAAAACTAGGATATACATGAAATTTTTTAACACACTCTAATTTTTTTAAAAAAATATGTATTTTCCCTTAATCACCCCTATGTATCACTCCCATAACCCTTATTTATCAACAGACCATTAGATCAACCCCTACAGAAGACCAAAAAACCCTCAATTTTTTTAACCATTTTCTAACCTCGAGTAACCCTTATGTGTATTGTTACCTTTATGAATCAAGGAGTTAACCCTTATGTATCACTGGGGCTTCTCGTAATTTACCATTTTCTGACCAACATTTGGAAGCCTAATGCATCGATACCCTTTCATATTACATGGTAAGGATCAACCATTACATATTAGACCCCTATATATCATAGATACTTCCAATAGTTAAATATATTTTGAATCAAGCCTATTGAACTCAATTAATGGTAAATAATATATATTACCTATCGAATTTTATATCCTAGGAAAACCCTTACACATACATATCAAACCACCCTTATGCATGGGTAAGTATATTATTATAAAAAATCACTGTAACCAAAAAAAATTAAACACAATATTTCATTGCATAATTCCCAAAAATGACCAAAATTAAATTAACATCATCAATTCACATGAATGATATAAAAATTAAACCCTAATTTCTATCCAACTCCCAAAACTCAATCCAATACCTACACTAAAACCCCAGACACTTTAGAATAGATCATATTCACATAGTCATTATAAGATCTAAATTGAATTACTACTCATGAATACCCAGGCCATTATAAATTTATCAGTTTTTTATATTTTATCTATTATTTATTAGTTACAAATTATGACTATCATTATCTCCATGATTGAAATTTTTTCATTCCTAATTTTTTATTTTTAAATATAAATTCGGATTCTTAGTCAGATTGAGTTTTAGTTAGTTTGAATCTTATTTATTACTATACACTAACTTATAATGTGTATCATATATTATTAACTACTAAAAATTTGTGCATAAATTTTAGATATAACCGTAGTGATCAGCTATCGGTGTTCTATTCTTATACAAGGGATCTCATGCTATGTTCCCATATTGACATACATGTTTTTGATCTTAGGAAAGTGTTTTTTTCACCATTCATTAATCAATTCAAAAAGATAAATACATTTATTTATCTTGTATTATTGATTATATTTTTTTCTTAAAATGAAGCTCTAAAAAAATATAATAGGAAATGTTCATATTTAAGTGTGGGGTAGGGAACCTGATGTGTTTCACATATAAATTTACCTCACTTTTAATAATGGATAAAATATTTCCCATAAATATTAATTAATTCCATGTCATAAATATCTTGTCAATATTATTTAAAATAATAAAGACTTCAATAAAATTATCTTGATAATTTCATGCACTTATATTGGTGATTTAATCTTTTTAGTTAGTTACCTTAGGAAAATCTAAATAAAATTTTGTTAATATTCAACTTAATATGTGTTTTTTTAATATTAAATTTCATGAACTTGTTTAAATTTAATTAATTGATGAAATTAAAGTATTATTTATATATTTTATAAATTCATGATCTAAATTTGTTGATATTTCTCATGTTGTTACAACACAAAATTAATTCCATAATATTTTAATTTTTTTGATATTTTAATGATGTGAATCATTAAAAAAATAGTAATGGTATTTTTAAAATCATGGAAAAATTATAAATTTCGATTGGAAAAAATTACACATAAAATAATAAACGCACATTATTATGTAAAAAATTGTAATTTAATGTGACTGTAGGACCTATCAAATCGGTACTCCACTTATGCATTAAGTAGTCAAAAAGGCCAACGAGCCTGTACGCAAGTGGTATAGGCTCCTATTTGCCATCCAAAAGATCCGGGTTCATATCCGGGCAGGGATGAAATTTTGGGTACTGTAGCATGGTACTATAGCTGGGAATTATAGCAGGGCATTGTATCAAACACTGTAGCAGCGGTGGGGCTATAGCGGCCGAAGCACTGTAACGGCGGAGGAACTGTTGCAGGGTACTGTAGTCGGGGCGGGTACTGTAGCAGGTATTGTAGCTGCGTGGTGTACTATAGCAGTACTGTTCACAGAGTATCCTTTGGGGCCAAAAATGGGCTTTCAAGCATTGTATTCAGGCCACATGCCCTTGGGCCTTCAGGCTATGTATTGTGTCTCCCTCTACCCTATAAACAGGTCTTTGCTTTAATAATAAATTGAGGCTTCGGCCACAACCTTTTAAAAATATAGTCAAAATGATATATTTAATATTTGTTTTGTTTCAAATACTTCATTTGGATGTTTTATGATATATTATTGGTTTTTATATAATAATAATTAGATTTTTACTATTTTCAAAAACATTAGATGACAGCATGTCTTGTAATTAATAAAAACACAATCGGTAAAGTTGGCGACACATGATCTGATGATCTAGAGTTTTCACCCAACAACATGATCAAATAATTCAAAAAATTTGTTGGATAAAATACCCTATTAAACTATTTATATTAGTTCATAGTAATGAATATGTTTCAATATGCCATTTACACACCTAGCACACACTATGTACCCCACAAACAGAAAAATGACACATAAAATTCTTTGTTCAACATATTAGTTTAATCACTACAAAGAAGAAATCCGAAAAGGCATAGTTAACATCACTAAAATACATGTAACTACTTTTTTCCAATAAAATAAGTACTTGGGTTTCCAAATGAAGTATTATTTACCCTAAGGGAGGTGGTAACAACCAATTGAATTACTCCCCCAAATAAAAAATGGGTTTATTTACATAATTTTTCATCAATTATCCTCCCCCACCATTCCACTTGTACAAGAAGCATTGAGTTTATTGAAAATCCCTTCATCCTCCTCATGATCATGGGATGATATTGAGCATTGTGTATGGTTTATCATAAGAGAATATGTATATTATGATAAATAATCCTTTTATGTTTAATTTATCTTGTGAATATCATTTATAATATATTTATTGAATTCATTTCCAAAATTAACACGAATTTTTTTATTTAATCAAGGGTATTATATTCTGATAAGAAAATGGGATTAAAATGGGATAAATCATGAAAATTGTGTGAACCCATTGTCACTATTATGGAGTTTTTAGAAAAACGTTTTTATAATGGATGATTTCCAAATCAAGGGATAAATTTTTTAAGAAATTTTGTTATTTTATATCAGAATATGAATCAATAAAATAATTAAATTCTTGTGATAATTTATTTTCATAAATAAATATATATTCTTAATGATAATTTTTATAGATTACCCTTATCTAAATTAAAGCATGTACACAATTTATTTTTATTGTATATCATTCTTTTTTTATTTTCTTGTATTTTTTGATTCACATATTTTTATTTCCACCACTAAAGATTACATGAATAATCGATCAACATTTTTCTAACTCCTGATTGCATATTTGTTTCCCTATGGACGGGCCCCGATACTTCACCACTATAGTAGAGTTTGAGAAATAATTTTCATGATTCAATATAAGTGACATCACCCACCATTTTACATTGAATTTTTATTTTTAATGAATTTTTGGGAATATTATAGGATAAATATTGATATAAATAATTTTTTAAATGAAGAAGGATATTTATATATTTAATGAAAACACTAATTTAAGAGTGAGAATACAAATATTTAACTCTGACAAACATAATTACTTGCTTTCAGAATTGGAATGTTGTGAATTATGAATATATATATAATGATAATTCATTCAACCTGATGGTTATTTAATAAATATTTTATTATAATTATTCTTCTACTTTTTGTATTTATTTATATATTTTTTGATGGTTTTTCCTTATATACAAGAAAACTAATAAGTGTGGTGGATTTTACCATTGATATTTAATTAAATATTTTACATATATTCAGTTATTAAAATATATAAGCAATACTTTTTATATATTTATAATAGGTTACCTTTGGATGGAGAAAACTATATTTTATTCGACTATAAAATTATTTAGGTATGAATTGATTTTTTTATAATAATATAGAGGAATTTATAGCCTTTTTAAGAAAAAAAGGTTTAGGAGAACAACCCAAAATCCATAAAATAATGCTCAAAAAGCATGAAATCGAATTTTTGGTAGTTGATGTTTTTGATTAAGATCATAGTTATAAAAAGGGCATTCCTATTTGGGCTAATAAATTTTATGCATTTTTAGTTGCACATAGTTATATTCCTAGATAGAAAATTTTTCATATTAATCATTATTTTTACAATAGCATCTGACCACCCAAGTTGAAATAAATAATCCTGATCTATTAGTCCTAATTAAGGAATGATCTATTTTCCAAATGGGGGAGATTGTTTTTTGATAGGGGATAACCTATATGAGAATTTAGGTATTGATATTTTATCTGTAATTGTTATATAATTGAAGAGTGTTCAATTAATTTTTTTATTCTTATTCTTGTTATTGATGATGATATTTATCTCAAATTATTATAATTTTCCCAATTCACATGTGTGGAAAGTACCGCACTGTATAGGGGATGTGAATGACGATATAGAATTTTTATTATAGTTTAATTATAACATTGTGTATTAATTAAAAAAAATTATATTTGATTATAATTCTTCTCAATTTAAATTTTGATTTTGTAAAATAAAGGCAAGTAAGCTTAGGGAATTTTGGAAAATTATAATCAATGATTATAGGACCATTAAAATAGTTCATAATTGTAGTGGGTTATTTAGGGTTTATAATGTTTTTAAAATATTCATTAATAGATAAATTAATGAAATTTTATCAATAATAAATATAATTTATTGAAGTAACTGCTTTTTTTACAATTTCTACTTGTGTGTGGGATTTAATTTTTTTGTAAAAAAAATTATTATGTAATGATATTAAAAACTCCCCAATTAATGTTCAAAACCCCAACATGTTGTGATTAGAAAAATCAAAACATTATTTTTAATTATATTTTCCCAAAGGACTAAAAATTGTGTCAATTCATATCCTACATCGGTAAAAATGTCATTATCATAATTTCCAAATAATTAGTAAAAACATAATACACTAGGAAATACAATATCCAATGGTATCGACCCCAATACTACCTCTTTATTTATTTAGTAGGATTTATTCATTTTTAATAGATTTTGGTTTTTATAAAATTCCCATTTTACTGAGGGGGAAGTCAATTTTTTATCTTTATATATTGAAGTTTTATTAAATAGATCTATTAGATTATAAATATGATAATTGTTTCATTACCTAAGGTTATATATATTTATAATTAAATTTAGTTGAGTATTATATGTAAAAAAATATAATAATTACATTTTCCCTCATTTTCATCAAATCATATCTTGTAATTTTCATATAATAGATTTTTTTTATTATGTTGTTATATTAATATTTTACATCTTCAATTATTTATTAATTATTATAAGAAATTTTTTAGATAAAAAATATCCAGATTCCTAGTTTATTTCCATTCCTATAAAACGTTAAAAAATTAGTGAAAACTAATAATCTTTTCCTCTTAATCTCAGTTAATGATTTTAATTCCAAAGGTACCAAAATTTAATATAAAATCTCCGTAAAAACTTCTTTTCCAATTTAATTTAATTTTGTATCCACTTTTTGATTTTATAAATTCAATTATGAGAATCAAAATATTGAGTCATTTTTTTTTCATTTCTATAATGATTAAGTACATCAATTTTTTTATGTATTATAGCTTAGACTGAAAAAAAACATCTAACAGTATTTAATAACAATTTATTTCAACTAGATCTATGTCTATCAATATTATTATACTTAATTATGATTAGTTATGAAAACTATGATGGATTATTGTGAGTTTTATATAAAAATATAAATTTAATTATTGATATTTTTTTTGAATTTTTTTCAAAATAAGTTAGTATATTTAAATTATTTATTTATAAAAGTTAAACTTATTCTTTTCCTCTTCATCAGTTTGAGAGATTTTATTTTCATTAAATAACATAATTGAAACTCAATGAAACTAAATAATTAATCTCATATAATGGATATTACCTTTTATTTTTTGGATATATTCTATTTTTATTCATATTCTATTTTAATCTATCTTTATAACCCCCAATATATAAAAATTATATAAATCAATTTATAAACACCATCCTCAAGATATCCTAATTATGTTATACCATATTAAATTATTATGAAAAATTAAGGGAAATAATATTTATATAATCAAAACCTTCACACATTCTAAACATGACACTCCACATAGTTTATAATTAATTATGTTTATATGCTCAAATAAATTTTTAAGTTTGACGATAAAAAAACCAATTGTTTGGGATTAATGGAAAAAAATATAGATCCATACATTATAAATTCCATAAAATAACATTATTATTCCCCATAATCAATTTCCTATAGTTATAATTATTTTATCTTTCAAACATATAAATTAATATATTTTATCATTTCATGGGAAGGAAATTATAAATCATAGTGTTTATGAACTAAAATTACATCCCAGATTGAGAATTTTGTTTCTTACTTAAAACTTTTCAAGATATTTTTGATAGTGGGCATATTGGTCCCTGATTGATTGTGAAAAAAGTCATTAATTGAATAATACATTATTACATAGTATTCAAAAATATAAATAAGTTCTAAAAATATTTAGCTAGATATTTTGAATGCAGATCAACTTCAAATGGAATATTTCTTCAAGAAATTAATTTATTTAATGAAATTTTTTATTCATAGATAATATTATATCTAGGATCATTTCCTAGTACATTTTGTAAATTGTAAATCATTTTTACTATTAATTATATAAAAAATAGATAGATGGGTATCCTACCATGGTCAATGATTTTATTTTGGAGACACTGTTTAGGATAACACAATTATTTTTAATAAAATAAAATATATTAATCATTTGAAAATAACATTCTCACGTAACAAAAATATCTAACCAATATTTCACTGGAAAAAGGTTTCTCACATCATAACATCCCCAAAAATATGTTCATGATGACATTTATAATATGAAATGAAGTATATTTTATATAAAATGGTGTAAAATTATTTTAAATATTAGAGGTTTTAATGGATAATTCTATATAAATAGTTTTACCACATTTAAATCTCTCATTGGAATTCCATTTTATCAACTAGTATAAGGAAAGAGATTTTATCACCCAAAAGGGGCTTCTAACATACTATATTTACCCATAAAATAATGAAATGAAAATATTTATGGTGTATATGATCAATATAGTTATAGATTAAAATTTTAAAATAGATCCCTGTAAATTTATATAGTAAGTCCCATTAATCTAAAATGAATGAAAAAGACAAGTTATTCTTCATCATATCAGCACGTGAAAAGATTTCCAATTTTATATGAAGGATCTAGTGAATAATTCAATGATAAAGCTCTTCATTAGTAAGTTGGTTCCCGATAGTTCAGCCTATATATATTTTCTATTATTTATTAATTTAGTTTCACATTGTTTTATAATTGTAAAATTAAATGTTCCCCATCAACCAAAAGTAACACAACTAATATTATGAGATCCTTCTAAAGACCCTAGTATAGAATCCCCACCTAGAGATGTTATATATTCATGATAACTACTTAGTTGTTTCCAATCCTTTTACTTATTCATTTTATTTTCGTTTTATAGTGAATACATTAAGTAAAAAAAATTTAAGTGTGGGAGAGGTTGAAAGTACTTTATATAGTTATAATTGGAATTTTACTTTGAATATTATTTTGTAAAATTTATTTTTATTTTGTTAGAATGTTTTGATATTTTTTTGATTATTTTTAATATTTATGTTTTAGAATTTAATTTCATGTAGTAATTTTATTGTATTAACCACCTATTATTTGTGTACTCGTGATTGAAATTTTCTAAATTGGCCAAAATTCTAAAATTATTCATAATATTTTAAGAAATTCATCATTTATATTCCAATTTGTTCATGGGTATTTATTGTTTTCGTAAATTGTTTTCATAAGATTTATATCTTTTCAATGATATTATTGATGTAACTATTGTTACTTCTTTGAGATGTTTGAAATATTTTATTTTCATTCCATATAATCATTAATTTATTGTTTTTTAATATACGATTGAGTAGTTTTATTTACCACATTATTATTTCTGTAAGTTAAGTAAATATTAGTGATTTTCCCTGTTTTTTACATTTATTATTTCCTACCAATGATCAGGTCTTAACTACAATATTGAGGTAAATATGAAGTAACTATTGGAATATATATCATATATGATATTATATATTAATTTATAAAAAATAGAATACACCAATATTGGGATATGGATATAACTTTATTAATTTTAAATCATTAATAAATATAAACCTATCTATTTTATAATAATTCAATTAATCATATATTATAATATATTATTCATAAATAAGTTATGGTATGTGTTGAAATTTATTATGGTAGGTTGTGAGATCCATGTTTGTTTAATTTATAAGAGAGATATAAAAATAATAATTAAATAATTTAAATAACACATGAGGGTATCTAAATATATTATCTAATGTTCATCATCCAAAACTAAAAATTTAAGAGTTAAATAGAAACTTATCATTGATTATGGAGGGTATGGATAGTTTTAGGTGAATAAAATTGAGTAAATCAATGGTGTTTGACCTAAATTGTATATTTTAGATAATATATAATGAAAATAAATTAATATTATATTCCTTACACTAACTTTCATGGTTTTCATGTCATGATTTTTATATTAAAAATTTAATTTAGATATTATTTGGACATATTTGGTATTTTTACTAATGTATATTATATGAATCTAATTTTCATGATTTTTTAAATAAATTGAATTGATATTTTTATGAACATGATTTTAGTAGTGATGTATTCCTTTGAATTTTAAACTTTTTTTGATAGGTTCACTAATAATGAATAATTTCCTTTTATATTTTATTATTTTTATGATTATGATTTTTTTTATGACAAAAATGTTTTAAATGTTTTTATTTTATGGATTGGTGAGTCAATATAGTTTTTAACTCTTACAAAAATACCTTTAAATTCCTACATGTATCAATTACACAATTTTTTTCCCATATTCTCTCCCCTCATAGATCATATTCATTATATAATAATTTGTTAAATAATTAAAAGTCACTAATTTTGGATTTTACAAAAACGTAATCAGTTTTATGGTGGTAGAAACCACCAATTTTAAAAATTAATTATTA
The DNA here is from genome assembly GCA_963277665.1 of Viscum album. NCBI lineage: Eukaryota > Viridiplantae > Streptophyta > Magnoliopsida > Santalales > Viscaceae > Viscum > Viscum album. Next base: position 227,154,792 of record OY728167.1, on the reverse strand, counting down.
CAGTCAATTTAAATTTATTTTTATTGAGAAAATAATATTTATTAAATTATTAATGATTAGAGTAAATGGATTGAAAAATCATATAATAAACCCTACATTCCCTGCAATATATATTATTAGAGTTTTTAAAGTTTAATGAATAATAAATCTAGAAGTTAATCTATATAAATTGGATTGATATATTTTTATTAAAACATTGTTCCCCACTAGGAACATTTTTTCTTCAGGATGTTTGATTTACATCATGATTTTTTAGGTAAAATGTTATCTCCTACACTTGTTTCTCCCATTTCTGTTATTATTCAAACTCATCCCTATATTGTTATTATTAATTCAAAATATGTTTTTCGGTTTTGGACTAGTTTCACATATAATGAGTAAGGAAATTTTCAAGTTATCTGGGGAATACCTTCAATTATATCTTATCAGTGGTCTAGAAAAAGGATGGTGCATGTTATTCTATAAAATAAAGATGGGTCACCATTAGTTGATCAAAATAGAAAAATATAAGATGGTTATTTCTATCGACCCCTCACACCAAAGATACAATAATGAAGGGATAGAGATAATAACCCATACTCCAACCTCATGTAGGCACCGGTTTGGTGACTAGCACTGAGGGAATAAAAATATCACAAATGTGGTGCATTTCGCCATATATAAAAACAAGATCGGAAGATTGGATGAATCAACTGAAAGAAACTCCATCATATAATATAAAAAAACCAAAACCTTCCCCTAATTCCTTTATATGTAAAAATTATTCAGATAAAACTAACAAAATTTTAATTCCAAAAGAAAGCTAAGGATGTGACACACTAACACTCCAATCATCCGACCTATTAATATCCAGCATAGTCTACAAAATCCTCATGGAGACCTTAATATAAATTTATATATGTAGGGTGAGAATTCAAAAATACTCTATATGAAAACCAAAGTCACTCATGCACATGTGAAAGAATCATAATAATGCCCCTATGATAAAATAAGAGACTCAAATATCACCTAAAAATATCAAATATTCAAACCCATCCTCACAAAGGCACACTAAACAAAAAACTGCATCCATGTATAATAAAATAACAAGAATCATATAGAGAAATGGTAAAAACACTAATTTTTAACTAATTTCCTCCTATCACACCCCAACATAGTATGTCTTGGAGCACAAACCACTTTAATATAACATATACCACATCCCCACAACACAGTTTCTTCACATCTCACCGGAGACACCTAGTCCAAGTCCACACAACAAATTCGCATCTTATATTTCCCAAAGAAATATAATTCATCATATAACACCTACTTCTATAACCATAGTAGTAGGGTATCGTAAACATGAATGACATCAACCCCATTACCTCCCCCCAACATGCATGTCCCTGAACACAAGACACCCCCAAACATAGTGATATCACATCTCACCCAAAGACACATGGTCCACCACCCCAAAGCACAATCAGTTCACATTTCACATGAAGACACATGTTCCATCACCTAGTGAACTAATAAACCTCTATAAATCATATCTTATGCATATCTACTCACTTGAAAGAGAGTGTGGGAATGATTGGGTAGCCATCCATCCATCCTCATTACCAAGATGTTGGAAAAAAACACCTCTATGTGAATATACAGGTGTGGGTACATAGTATTCCACATGGGTGGGGTCTGTATAGAAATTAGAAGGAAATTACAAGGTATATATATATATATATTCCACCAACAATCCCAACCTAAGGGATCACAAGAACCATTGACTAACACACAATGTCTCTACTTTCACTACCACCACATAATTCACAACACCACACCAGACACAAGATTCCTCTCACACTACCAACCAATTTCATTATTACACCCAAAATATATCATATTTAATTATTATAAATTTCAACCAAACATCACATTTTTAGTTAATTAAATCGTTATATATTTCCATCCCATCAACCAAACCAGCCCAATTTAATTCAATCATTAGTAACCAATTCAATTACCACATGGGTAACTAGCACAACACATCCCAACAAAAAAAATATATAACATAAAACTCACCAACCCTAGAAGCCTCACATCACTAAAATCTTATAGAAACATAAAATACCACCTTTCATCTCTACCACCCCTCATCACATCCAAACAAAGCGATTAACTTGCCACCCCACAACATGTCCAAACAAACCATCGCATGTTCTCCCCACATCACGTCCTCATAAACCCATCAAATAATGATCCCACAATACAGTATCATTAAAATTCATCACCACATTCAATAATCACACATCACCACCCCAAAACATGACCATAGAACAAAACACATTACTAAATGTTTCAAAATTTTATCAAGGATGTTTTTAATAATTCCACTTCTTTATTTTTGGAACATTATCACAAAATCCATAAATATTTGGAAACTATTTAATAACCAAATATTATTGGTTATCCAATTTACCTTTAAGGGTGATATAAAACAATCACTAAAACATGGTTCTACACCATCATTCATATAATAACAAACAAGGGCTACTAACATCGATTGTTTTTTGTGGGGTTTCAAGCCTGTATAATATACACTATCACAATATGAATATAATGATATAAAAGCTATAGTGACCTGAAGATCAAACCACATCCCCAAAAATTTCAATTAACTAATTATGTAGTTTAATTATTCAAGTGAAAACCATATTCCCAAAGTTTAAAGAAGAATAAATACACCAATATAGGAGAACTAAATGATAAATGAAGGATTACCTACCTCAAAGAAGCTTTCTGATCTTGTTTTACATCACAAGGTTAATAAGAAGAACATGCAAACCACAACCACACACAAAACACACATATGACCCCACACCGCATCAAAGTTTATAAAAAATGAATCCCCAAACTCACCCCAAACCAAAATTGAATGAATGAATTAGATCTATGAAACGATATTAAAAGATGAAAACCAAGTGGAAGAGAATATCATACCGTCGATTGCCAATGAGCATCCACTAGAACCAATAGATCAAGGGAATGGAAGGAGGGATGTTAGAACCTCCAAAATATCATATTCTCTGCAAAAAAAATGAGATCAATATGGATATATTAGAATTAAATAATTCTTCTAATCAAGAGCTTTTTGAAATCTGGATCTCACTGGTTTCAAGTCCGGTATTCCATACATAATTTTAATTCCACATGTTTTGGTTTCCACTAAAAAATTAGTCACCATAGATTGATTTAATCACATATTTTTCATTCACTTTTAACGATGTGAATCCATCTCAGTTACTCCTCTTAGTCCTACATATAATATGTAATGCACCATCCCCACATGTCATGAATCACTATCTCATGATGTGAATCTGGTTCACATCATAAACAACCACTTAATGTTCTTCAACATCTCTTCCTCCACTGATCCCTTTATACCTCCTCTAAATGCCTACATATTCACAAATAGAAAAGTAACGTAATAGGAAGGCATGAGATATTACATCATATACCTATCAGATTATTCTCATCCTTGAGAATCAAAACCAAACCTAGATAAATTAAGGGGTCAGAACAAAAACCACATGAGATACCTATCAAGGATATTATCACACCCCAAATATTACCACTAGTAAAGATCTCAAAATTAAACAGCATCCAACAACTCACAAAACCACACTACCATATCTCACCACAACATCCAGTACCTACCAAAAACCACCTTTATTCACACAACCACACTTCTAACTATCCAATCAGGTCAATCTACATAAAACCCATACCAAAAACAACCAAAATAAAAAAACACACTACCTTGAACTTTTGAATTAGATATTTCCATCATAAATGTTAATATACTATCTTCTTTGGGATGTACTAACTCACTCACACAATTTTAATCACATAGTATCATAATGTGTCTTGATTAGGAATCGGGTCCTCTCCATTCCATAATGTAGAAGATTTATCTCACATTAAGATTAAAAAACTCAATAAATGAACAACACATATCATATAAATATAAGATCCAAACATTAAAAGTTAAAAGAGAGAAAAAAATTATAAAAAAAACTACGGGTATTATGGTAAAATATACAACTCATTCTCCAAATTACCCTCCTCTAAACCACCATACCAACACAATACATGAATGAAGTGTGTGGTTCATCCTTGAAACACCATATATATATGATCCTAGATCTATACTGCATGATCCAAAAATGACATTCCATACTCAATATCCAACTCTTTTGAGTCAATGATGTGGGAATCATCCTGAAGATATTGACCGAGTTGAGAAATATTGAATATTTCATGGATCCTATCTAGTCATGGAGAAAAAAAATTGATATATCACCTCTCTGACACACACCAGCACCTAAATGGCCCCAATGAAGTCAATGGAATCATAGAACCCCCTTCAAAACCTCTACTGAATAGATTCATATCACAATGAGAAAAGATGTACCTGGTGATCTTAAGATTTGTAAAGGCCATAATGTGTTAATTAATGAGGTAATGTTACCAAAAATTCATCAAAAATGAAACTGTTACTAACTACAGCTCATGGGTTTCATAGTTACACTCATGAGGATATAACTACCAAGGCCCAAATGATATTACCAGCTTCTACTGCATCAATAAGGATCCTAAACCCAGGCGATAAGCACCAAAAAACACCTCAAACATCACCCCTTCCTCTAAAAATTGAAGCACTGCAGCATTGAATAACTTCTCCTTTAGGTAACCAAACACTTACTAACACTAATCACTAATAAAAAAGGTGTGTTCCTTACTATTCATGGCTACAAATGGTTCTATAATCCATGAGACTTTGGATAAAAACCTTTTGTAATAGCCAGCAAGACCAACGAAGCTATATACCACCCCAACTTATTTGGTTCTTCCCAAGAAAAATAATTCATTACCATCGATGGGTATCTTTCCACCCCCTGATGAGACAACAAATTCCCAAGTATTTGAACCTATTATGTACAAATAATTTACATAAACACCATTCCAAAGAGCTGGGAGTGTCTAAGAACCTATTAGATATCCCTAAGATGATCAACATGCTCCTCATATGTCTTTAGGTAGATCAACATGTCGTTCATGAACATAACTATGAACTAGTCAATGAATTAACCAAACCTATAGTTCATGAGCCCCATGAACACATCTTCTGTCTTCATGACAAAAAAAACATGAATTTGTAATTGAAGTTCCAATAATTTCATATTAATTTCGAATTTGGGAAATCATCCTCCTTCACCCTCAATTGGTGATATCCAGACCGTAGATTGTTCTTAAAAAACAAATTCACCACTCTTAGCACAACATGAAAAATAGGCTACTACCATGGGATTATTGCCATGGTTTTTAAACTGTGGCTGTCAGACAGTTTTCTGTATTCTATATCCACAGTTTTCAATACCGTGGCTATAGCACACACCTATCGCCACAGTTATGTGTCTTATAGGCACAGTTTTGAAAACCCTATCTATAGGCCAATTGTTATGGTCTATGTACAAGGTTTTCCAAAATTGTGGCTATATGTCTTCTGCTCTTTAGTTGGAAAAAAATTTCCCTAAAAAAACGGTATGAGGATTTATTTCCATGGTTTTGAGGCTATTATCACAGATTTTGTTAATATAAATACCATAATATATATATATATATATACTCAAATTGCTCAGTATTGTAGAGGTGAGGTCGATGATATAGAAATGGGAGGCGCAAAGATCGAATAATGTTCGGCAAATATTTTTTTGGCTATTGACACGATTTAAACTCTAGAAATAGCTTCTTATTTCCATGGTTAAAACCATTTCTATAGGTCAACTTCCATGGTGGAAAATTTCAAGGCCTATTTCAAATGTTTGGAAAACCAAGGTAATAGGAAAAACCCTACTACCATAATGATAGCACCCACGGTTGGGATAAACCATGGTGGTAGTCTATGGCCATAGTTTTCGGACCTACTGACATGGTTTTAAACTGTGGATATAACCCTCATTTATAGTTGTGTAGCTGGTAATATTTTTTATCTATCCTTAGAAGAGGGTAATGATTTTTGATCATTACATGATTCAACCTCCATTAGCATATACACAACTTTAGACTATTATCCAACTTTCATTGTGAATAATAGTGGATCACCACACATTGACACACTTGGATGGATGAAACCCCACTACATCACATCATCCACCTGTAACCTCAAATCATGCATCTTGGAGGGAACCATTTGATAAGGGTCCAATGAAATCAAAGAATTTCCCCACTATATGCCTATCCTGAATTTGTTATCACATCGATTGGGAATCCTTAAAACATCCTTATGAAAAACATCCAAAACTCCCCAAAGACTCTTGAAACCCCTACCATTCCAACATCGACTAATTCCTTATAAAATTTATCCATCCTGAAATGATGGGGCTCTACACACTGACTGCCCATCTTATAGCTCTACTTTCCAAAGAAAACTACACTCTAACCATCCATATTTTAGAAAACGACTCTCCTATGGATGCATTCAATAACAGAATGAATAGAATTCAACCAGTCGATGCTAAGGATGAAATCATATGACTACATATGAAGAAATAAAATATCACCATGGGATCTATGTGTCCCCATAATTAGTATACATCCCTGAAACACATCAAACAAGATGACAATTCCTCTGACGGCCATTTTAAACACTAGGGCAATGAGAAGTCTCTCTATGCCAATTCCAAAATCATAGACTTGAGTGGGTGAAACAAAATGGAGTGTGATGATCCTAAATTTAATATGGCACAAATAATGTGGGATAAAAAATTATTCATACCTTGAATGATATTTGGACCCTCTGACACCGCTACCTCCACTTATTATAACTGACCAAAACTATCTCTCCTATCACTCTACTAATGGACACCTCTATGAATATTCATTGTTAAAGGTCCCTAATAACTATGGAACATCCTGGGATCAGACCCTATCAAGTCCATACAATCTCTATCAAGTCACTTCCCTATGGGGCCAATGGCGTGACTCCCCAATTCCTCCTTCAATAGGTCTAGGGCTGGTGACTAGCACAGAGTAGGCATATCACTTACATGGGAGGCATTTCCTATATACATGTACACACACACACATCTCCAAATAAAAAAAATGATGAAATCTAAATAAATATATAAGAAACAAATGCATACATAAATCTATATCCCACAACTAGAGTAGGACAAGAGGATAAGTAATGTAAACTTGGAAACATTCAATCCCACTATAAATAGTATGTAACCAAAAGTCTGACATGTAAGTAATGGGATATGAACTCCTATTTTAAAGATGCAAGAACACACCTTGGTCCATCTGGTGTCACAAAAAACTGTTTAGTCCAGGTCCTCCTAGGACTCCATCAAAAGGTCAATCATCTGCACAAGACACTATTCATGCAGGAAAATCCCATGCATGGGTGGGTATAACAATACTCATTAGGACACCCCAAAACCTAAATGAAATAAAAAAAAACGAAGGTACAATCAAATCTACAAATGATATATGTCTATAGTATGGATAAAAAATATTCTTAGATACTCAATCAAGGACACACAGTCTAGAGGTAAATCACAACCATAGTATACCAGCCATAGTATTTCAGTTCAAAGATTCCATAAAGAAATCATATGGGAGACCACACTCCTAAGTCCGATGGCACTGATGAATTTTTTCAGAGTGGTGATTATCATCGGGTTTTTCAATGAAAAAGATACACTGTTAGTCTAAAGATAAATATGATACACTAATGAGGAACAATTTTAGTCCATGGGGTAATACCAAAAACTGAAGCTTGATTAACCCACTAACTATAGGAACAATGCCCGTATAGTGTTGGTCACATTGATACCAATAACTCCACCTTAGGGATGATGAATAATATAGGATCCCACTCGGAGCCTCTCGGGGGGGGGGGGGGGTGGATACCAAAATATCTATACAATAATTCTTGCTGAAGTGATCATAGTCCTATGATTAGTAAATTATTTACACAAACATTCAGGGAAATGATTGAGGGAATGAACCCTACCGAAACTTTTCCAACATAAAGGGGAAAAGAGAATCAATCCTTATAGAAAGGGGTACAGGTCATGTAGTAGTGAAAAAATTCATGTACCTTGACCCTAGGTACTACCCATGTAGAATGGATCATGTTATTCAACCCATGTATTGTATAAGAGTATACAATGTGTGAATGAGTTACGCACTTTGTCCCTGTATCCGGGATCCGCCTGTGTACTTCTTCGGTGTGTCTGTACACAATATCAACTCGTGTATGAGTACATGGGGTATCTAGTGTACATTCAAAAGGCCATGTTGTGTGGGGAGTACATGCTATGTAAGAAACCTGTTTACTCCACCCAGTGTTTGTGTACTCCATATGTTACACCACAAGTCGTTTGAAGGAGGAAACATGTCGTGTAGTCAAGGACAACACTTCATGTGTCCTAGGTTTTTCTAAAACCTATCTTCTTCCGGTTTATCGCATCGTTAAATCTTCTAGATTCAATTCTAGTGGTCATTTTTCCACGAATATCCATATTTGAAGTCGTTTGGTCATACCATCACCACATCGGCATGATTTGGCCCTTCAATCAGATCAGAAAATGAGAATATTTCTATTATTCGTTATGCATTGAAGAATGAAAAATCGGAACCAAACATCATTCAATGAACTATCATAACCACTATCCCACCTCCATCAATCCATAAAAACTTCAGATCTATTATTTCAGAATCATTGCGCTATGAATCGGATGAGCAATGATTGGTCGTTCAAAAAAGTTGAACTACGGGGACGAATGATAAACACTGCAAAAAATGGTGACTCGATAGAGAAAATCACAAACCAAATTGAGGGGGGGGGGAACCTAAAATTATGATCTTGCCAATATTGGTTCATCATCATTAGAAAGATAAATTAATCAAGCAACAGTTTCAATCTAAAATATTAGAATCTCCCAATAAACCCTTCAATCATACCCATCCCACAGAATGATCAAACTATGGGCCAATCTATTCATTGATTGGTCCAACTTCATTTTAGAAATCAATATGGGGGAAAAAGAATAAAATTAATTACCTTGATTTGGATTGATTGCTGACAAATAAAGATCACTAAGTCGTCATTGTTGGGAACATCTGTTGAATCAGTTGCACGTTGATCGTCGATCCATGATATGTCACATTTTGTTTTGGAGAATTATTTATATTTTCTCTCAATTGGATCATCATATTTCTAGGGTTATGAGGATATCCATGAACTATTACAAAATTTTCAATTTAAGGTGGATTAGATTTATGTTCTAACACAACAATTTAAAATAGTTCTATTAAATTTTTTTATTCATTTTTCTCTCCTGATAAATTTTTCGCAAATGACCCGCACCGACCAAGGTTAGGTCGCGTCTAGGATAAAACTTCCATTATAAACTCAATAGGTCCCTTATATTTATAATCTAGGAACCTATTTAGATTTTATTTCTATTTTTCTTGAAAACAGTGTGCACGTGCGATTTAATATATTTCGAACATATATTACGGACACACCGGGTATCAGAATTGCATGCCGTCTTAGTGCCTAGTTTTTAAATTAATCTATAAAACTTTTAAATTTAATACATATAAAATCCCATTCATTACAATAATAATATAGAATAATCCTATTACCCCTACCACTGAGACAACCTCACTTGTAATTGTTGCTATGGATGACACTAAACTTGACCACGTTCACAAAACTAATCTTAAAGAACCAGTGTGAACTAGTTCAAGTAATGGCCATGAAACCCATAGATAAAAAATATTGCCTTGAATTCTCCAAGAAAATCATGGAAATAACTAGCCTCCAGAGGCTAGAAATGAAGTTGTTGAGACTGACTCCCTATTATTTGAAACCTCGATGTAACGTCCTGATTTCAGAATCCACCCAGAGGAGCACCGTACCCGGTTGGTCACATGGCCTCATGCGCATTTACCTGAAAGCCAGAGGCTGCCAACTAGCTGTGGGGGCCTTGCGTGTGATAGTGGGGAAAATATGCCCTCATTAGAAGAGTAACATAGTGGAAGTAGAAACATATGTACATTAGAGAAAACATTAATAGTCCCTAAAACAGTGAACATCGGAAGACTAAAGTAATAAACAACTAGAGTATATATATAAAATGAAGCATGATACATATGTCTAGGAAAACATGCAAACAAGTCATATTGCCGAATACAGTAATAATCCAAAGTACAAAGAAAATAATGTAAACAAATCCTCAGCATCACAAGCTATTTCTTGGTCCCATGCTCTCAATATTTACAACATCTAGTACATGAAGTAGAAGGGGGCTTTCCATTATCTATACCCGTGTTAATATAATCTGTTTGGGTCCAAAATCATGACACAAATATGGTGTGAGACTAAATCCCAGTAGGAAACCACCAAAAGATTTGTGCCTAACAGTCAGTGAGTATAGAGCAGATAATAAGTAAAAGGAAGCCGAAAACAAGGAAGTACCCGGAAGTCATAATCCACAGTTTCAAAGAATTCAATTTCATCTATCAAGCAAGCAGCTAATCAAAGCAGGTAACCCTTTGGGAGTACTCACATACTACCCCTCTGGTTCAACAAAAAAATACAAGCAACCCTCTGGAAGGCACACACAGTCTAACCCCTATGGTTCAGCATATGTATAGATTCTCTGAGGAAGCACTCAATGCCAATTCCCCCTATAGTCTCGTATCGGTACTAAATGCACTCTGGGGAAGCACTCAACATCTATTCCCCCTATGGCCCAGGTTGAGAAACTAAATATACACTGAGGGAGCACTCAACGTATATTCTTCTTGTGGTCTCGTATCGTAGAATTATAAAAACACTATTGAGAAGCCCTTATGTCCATTCTCCCTATGGTCTACTACACCAGGTTCTCACGACCCTGTGTATGTCAACAGTATCGCAAAGAGTAGTGGCCAAAGTAAACTGTGAGAACTAAATGGATAACAGTCTGTAGAATATCAGCATGATAAAAGAACAATCACTCCATCCTATCAGAACCAGGCATGGGAAATATGCAAAGAAGACTAACAGGATAAGCAGACCAAACGTCCATAAACATAACAAGCATGGAAAACACTTACAAATCATATCAGTTAATCCTATTCACAGTCAAACAACCTCTTATCAAGAAAATAAGCATAGCATGTAATTATCCAGGCTAAAACAATAGACATTCAATACCCTATTCAAGGGTATTGGTCCAATTTGCACATATAACTGAAATAATTTCAACGGAAAGGCACAAACCACCTACCTCGGTGTTGGAAGGTCAATATAGGTGCACTTCAAGGCTCTAATTGCCCAAGAACATAGTATATCTACAAAAAATCCTAAAACGTTCAACCAAATATAACTTGAGAAAGAAGAGGAATCAGGAAATGAAGATCTATAAGAAGGAAGAGCTTACAGAGATGATCCCAATGCAATCGACAGTGGTCAAATCAGAGAAAAGATTCATTCTTGGGGGCTCAGAGAAGGATCATGGTCGTACGTGCGCTCTTAAATGAACTAGGTCGAGAAGAAGATAGTTTTGTCTATCAAATGTGACCCTGGTACATTTAATGAAAAAACGTGCACAGCGTGTACATTATAAGTACAATACGTGTACTTTCCCTTACTAGGCCCTGCATTCGGCGGCCTCCAGGTCACTGCACATGGTCATGTGCATGGCCATTACACGGCCAGCACCCGAATACCCGCGGTAACCGAGTATGCGGTGTGTACTCATAAAGTACAAGATGTGTACTCAATAAATTTCCAGAAACTCCTCTTTTTCCCCAAAAACTCTAGAAAAAGGAAAACATACATGAAAAGAAGATCCTGGTTCTTACAAACTTCCCCCTTTAATTAAATTCATCCTTGAATTTCCCTAGCAAGGCGTATAATAAAAATCATGGAATAGCTCCGGCCACTGTGATCGTACATCATACTCCCTCTCCCAGGTCTCATCTTATACTCGCCCATGCTTCCATAGTACTCATACTAGAGGAACAGACCGACCACAGATAATCTTCGTACTGCGGTCAAAAATCCAGATGGGATGCTCCTCGAACAAGGAATCCACCTCTAACTCATCCTACTTGGGTTGAATAACATGAGCGTGGTATGAGAAGTAACATTGAAGATGATAAATGTGGAAGACGTCGTGCATAGCTCGGTACCTCTGAGATAACTCCAACTGATAGGTGACCGAACTAACTCTCTCAAACACATCAAATGACCCGATGTACCGCGGTGAAAGCTTACCCTCCCTCCTAATCCTCATCTGTCCCAACCTCTAGGAGACACATAGAAAAACATGATCTCCGACCTCAAACTCCTGAGGTCGTCTCTATCGATCAGCATAAGACTTCTGTCAAGACTTTGTAGTAGCCATCCTCTTTCGAATCAACTCTATCTACTCTATCGTCTCTGGGAAAAGACGAGGACCCAACATAGCTGCATCTCCTGCCTTCAGCCAACATAAGGGTGATCGGCATGACCTTCCATAAAAAATCTCATAAAGTTCCATCCGAATAGTTTCTTGAAAACAATTATTGTAGGAAATCTCCATAAGAGGTATATGTTTCTCCCAAGAACCTCCAAAATCCAGAATGCATGCTTGGAGCATGTCCTCAAGCACCTGAATCATACGCTCGGAGTGGCCATTTGTCTGGGGATGATATGCTTTACTCAAAAGTACCTATGTACCCAAAGCCTTCTCTAACCCCTACCAGACCTGATATGTAAAATGTGTTTCCCTATCTAAAATAATGGAGTGCTAAACCCCATGAGTACGTACAACCTCCCAGATGTACAAAAACCCCAGCTCATCCTCAGTGAAGGTCTCCTTGATCGCTAGAAATGAGCAACCTTCGTGAGTCTGTCAATGACAACACACACTACATCATTCCCTTGAGGAGGCCTCAGAAAACTGTTCATGAAATCTATCACGACGTCATTACACTTCCACTCGGGAATGGGTAACTACCAAAAAAAACCCTTCTGGTCCCTGATGTTCTGACATCACTTACGGACATGTGGAACACCTCATGGAAAAATCAGAAACATCTCTCATCATACCTGGCCACCAAAACTACCAGTGTAGATCAGGATATATCTTGGCGATACCAGGATGAACTTAACAAATTGAGGAATGAATGTCCCACATCAACTCCTCGCGTATGTTTGTGGACACCCATACATGTCCCTAGACATGTAAGATCTCATCCTTGCCTATGGTCCACCCAGGAATAGGGTCTTATCCGGACACACATTCCCATAGTAAAAGGCCTTCAGAATCTTATAGGTGCCTTATTCACACTCGATCAGGTAGAGTAGATGTAATATCTACAAATGAATGAAACGTCTGACCCTGTCTGTAATGCCCCTACAAATAAATCTTAGAGAACAAATCCATAAGCTTCTACTCACTGCTGGCCTCTTGAACTGCTTGTATCTGAGTCCTCCTACTCCGTGCATCAACCACTACATTGCCTTTACCAGGCGTATTGGGAAGATCAAAGTCAATGTAATGAACATACTCAAACCACCTTCGCTGTCTCAAATTTATGTCATGCTGAGGGAAAATGTACATGAGACTTTTGTGGCCAATGAAAATGAGAAATTCTCTCCTTGAATATAATGTCTCCAACAACGTAAATCATGAATAATAGCTTCCAACTTGAGATAGTGTGTCTGGTAATTCCTCTCATGTGGCCTCAACTATCGAGACCCGTATGCAATGACTTCTTCCCCTATATAAGCACATCTCCCAGCCCGATACATGATGCATCATAGTAAATGGTATAGATTTTTCCCGGCTCTAGAAAAATTAGTATCTGTGTTGACATCAACCTCCCCTTCAGCTCTTGAAAGGCGGACTCACAAGAATCTGACCATAAGAACATTTCACCCGTCATAGTCAAGCCTTCTAGTGGCGCTGCTAAGTGTGAAAAGTCCTGTATGAAATGTCTGTTGTATCCAGCTAGCCCTAGAAAACTCCATACCTAAAAGACGTTCGTTAGATGTTCCGAGGAAACTACTTCCCTCAATTTCTCTAGGTCTACTGGTACTCTTGTCTTTGAGATAACAAGACACAATAAGTGAATATGGTCCATCTAAAAGTGGAATTTTGAGAGCTTAACATATAACTGATGCTCTCTTAGTGTACACAAAATGATCTCTAGATGTGAAGCATGGTCATGTCGAGTGTGAGAGTACAACGAGATATTGTCCATGAAGACAACCACAAAATAATCCAGATATGTATGGAACAGTAGATTCATCTGTTAAATGAAAATAGAAGGTGCATTCATGTGATTGAACGGAATAACCACATACTCGTATAGACCATACCTACTTCATAAGGATGTAAGAGGTATAATAGATGGTCTAACATGCAACTGATGGTAACCGGATCGCAATTCTGTCTTCGAGAACACCCGAGGTCCTCTAAGAAGATCAAAGAGATCATCAATCCTTGGCATTGGATATCAGTTCTTGGCCGTCAACTGGTTCAACTTCCGATAATTCACACAAAGTATGAGGGTACCATCCACCTTTTCGGAAATAGGACAAGCGATCCCCAAGGAGATGTACTAGGTTGGATGAAACCCTTTGCCTGCAACTCCTCCAACTGCTTCTTGAGCTCCGGTAACTATGGTGTATCCATCCTATGAGGAATGGACACCAGTTCCACTCCTGGAACAAGATCAATAGAAAATTCCACCTCTCCCTCTAGAGGCAAACCTAAAAATTCCTCTGGAAAGACATCCATGAAATTATCCACCATTGGAGGAAAGTCCATCTGTCAAGTCCCCTGGTCATCCAGATATAGACTAGCAATCTGGCCTATAACTCCAAATAACCAATGATGATCGGTTCCAGCTTGGATCACCTTGACATCCCACTCGCCCTTATGAACAAATGATTATCCCTCTGGGGATGAAAAACTCGCCCTATGGTGAAATTAATCGACAACTTCCTAAAAGGGAACTAACCCATCCATTCTGAGAATTAAATCATTTCAAGTCATCTCTAAGACGTAGAGGTCTCATAAGAAGTGACACCCACTAACCTCAAGAGGGAACTCATTGAAATGACGTACAATAGCCATTATAGTCTCCAAAAAAGTGTCTAAAGTCATGATATCTGTAGAAGAAAAGATGAAAAGCCGAAGGATCTCCACAACAACAACAAATATAATGCTATGTAAAACCCCTGTATCAAAAATAGAAGAAGATAAAACTGAAGCAACTAGGATAGTACCTCGAACTATATAGGGTACGAGATCCTAC
Organism: Viscum album; assembly: GCA_963277665.1. Taxonomy (NCBI): domain Eukaryota; kingdom Viridiplantae; phylum Streptophyta; class Magnoliopsida; order Santalales; family Viscaceae; genus Viscum; species Viscum album. Next base: position 227,139,438 of record OY728167.1, on the reverse strand, counting down.
TCTTGCTGGGTCTACTCCACTGCAAATGCATAGCCTAAACTGCGACCCTGTGACCCTGGCTGACCACTCTGAGCTGATCCTCCCTGCTGTCACTGCAGGCCTGGCAACTGACAACCACGACCGCGTCCTCCACCTCGGCCTGAATAGCCAAAATAAATCCAGTTCCCAAACTGGTGTAAAACTGGTGGTGATGCTCAGGAACAAGGAGTCATTGAAGTACCCCTATCACCAACTACTGGTGAGAAGATCTGATAGAATCTTTGAAGATGCCTCATCTTGCCGCAAGATCGGCACTCGACTGGGTCTCTCGGGCAATGTGGCCTCGTATGCCCGCCCTTCCTGCACTATTAGCACACCACCTAGCAACCAAAAGATGCATCCCAACTACTCAGATATCCTCGTGTATTCTCCCTATGGCGCTTCCTACTATCAGTTGGAAAAGCACTAAGTTTGGATGTCGTGCCTCCCAAGATCTCAACTCTGGAATCCCTATGATTGCACACTATGATCAGTGCCTGGTTTACTATAGAATTGATAAAAGACAACATGAAGATATTAACATGTGAGGGGATGAACTATCTGATACCATCCTCAAACATCCATGCTAGGAACAACCCATCCCCCCAAGGAAGGGTGTAAAGTGGTGAATCACGATGAATAGAGGGAAATGCACCATAACAGAAAGAGTACCCATCTCCAAACTCATGAACTTTCAGGCTCGGTCGCCCTTCAAGGTCTCCCCACAGAAGTAGTCATAAAAGAAACACTAGAACTCCTCCCAAGACATAACCTACTGATGTACCACCTATGAGATCATGTCCCACCATCTCTTGGTGGAATCCCATATCATGTAAGAACCTATCTTGAACCACCTCTCTGGAGGCGTCTCCAGATGCTCAATGATTGTCAGCATGGCTTCTAGACACGACTCTACAGCCCGAGGTCCTCCTTCCCCTAAAAAGATGGGAGGATGCTGCTGCAGAAAGACCCACATCAATTCTTTCATCGACGGGGCTGGACGCAGTACCCCCTAAATGGTTTGCAACAACCTCATAAATCCCACGCTGAACTATGCGTCAGAACCAGTGTCATGTATAACAGCTAGTACCAAGACTGGAATAATTGGAGGATCTGCAAGAAGTCCCGGATCAGCCATATATGGTGCCTCATCACTTCCCTGTAACTGGAGGGAAACTAGAGGAATTCTTGGTGCCATGAATCTACAAGGTCAAATTCACACCATAGTTCATGATTAACAGGGACAAAAACATAGAAGTAAATGAAGGGAACAAGAGAAAGAAAGCCTTCAATTTTTCAAAACATGACTACACGGTGTGTATTATCACTACACGGTGTGTTTTCTTATGCTATCACATGGGCGTGTACTCCTACCACCACTGGTTGTGTAACACACCAAACCCATGGTGTGTTTTCATAACACACGACATGTACTTGAATTATTTTCCCCTTCCCGAGTTCTTCAACATGACTAATCCACACGGTTCTCCTAAACAAGACTACATGTCGTGTTCATGAAAGACACGACGTGTACTAGGAAGAACTTTACCAACCCTTGTTGTTAGTCACATGGCCGATTACACAGCTGACTCTACAAGGCGTGTTCGTGCCCGACATGGAGTTTACTAGACAAGCTTAACCGAACTTTGTTGTTAGTCACACAGTCGGCTACATGGATCACTCTACACGGAGTGTTCTAGGTGGAAACGGTGTGTATAGGTAAGGACTCCACCGAACCATGTTTGTTAGCTACATGTCCGGAAGCATGGTTTACACTTCACGGTGTGTTCATGATTTACACGGCATGTACAACCAATGTTTCATCCATTCTTGTCGTTACTCACACGGGTGGGCAAAGGGTATCTACACATGGTGTGTTTGTCAGGCACATGGTGGGTCCTACTAATAAATTCCCAACCCCGTGTCTCTGCCCACATATCCTGTGGCATGATTAGGGACTACATGATGTGTACATATAGTACACAACATGTATTTGAGAAAAATTGTTCCTTCCCGAATATAAGGACAGATGGTGTGGGTTCAAAACTACAAACCGTGTATTCTGGGTTTTTCCAGACAGTTCGCCTCAGAAACAACTCCGAATTCTATGAACACACTGAAACTAACATTACAGTTCCAAACTCTGATCCTTGGGGGCCTATACTCCCCGTGAATCCATGTTTGGAATCTCATACATGTCATAATAATGGAAAAAAGACAATTGATCCACAAAATTCCGATCCATGAGGGCCTATAGCACCTCATAAACCAAATTTTGGCATTCATTCAAACAAAACCTTTTACAATACAATACCCTATCACATAGTATGTATTATATCACAACAACATGAATATCTAGCACAACATCTATCATAACAACATGGAATCACCAATTCACCCTAAATGGCATGGAAATTAAGCATGACATGTGATTTTATAGAAAGTGACTATATGTTTCATGAGAGGGAACACCCTCATATCATCAGGATGCAATAGAAATATAACTTCAATAATATCAACAAAAAAAACAAAAATCAGGTGAATCACCCAAAGGTGAAATCAAATCAACTTTAAATTCAAAAAAATAGAAAAATTGCAATAATCGAGGTAAATTTCCATTTCCATGTACATGGGTTAGCTACTCCCAGGCACACCTTATTACTAATTACCTATTCCATTTTATCCCGGGATATAGAATTCAAATAGTAAGTCAAGAATAAAATAATTCCTCTCATACCACTTTGTAATATCTCGGTTCTGGGAGCCACCTAGAGGCACCCCATACCTGGTTGGTCACCAGGCCTGTAGCGCATTTCCCCGAACGCCAGATGATGATGACTAGCAGCGAGGGACTTGGGTGTGATAGTGGAGAAACTATGCCCTCATTTGAAGAGTAAAACAACAGAAGTAGAAACATATGTACAATAACAGAATAAGTACTAATCCATACAACAATGAAAAATGGAATATTTAAGTAATAATAAACTGGAGCACATATATAAAATGATGAATGATACATATGTCTATGAAAATATCCAAAAAAGTCACAATGCTGAATAAAATACTTATCCAAAGTACAAAGATAATAAATTAAACAAATCCTCAACATTGGAAGCCATAGGTTGGTCCCATGCTCTCCATCTCCACAGCATCAAGTACCAGAAGTATAATGGTGCTTGCCCTAATCAATACCTGCAGCAATATAATCCGTTTGGGTTCAAAAGCATGACCCAAACAGGGTGTGAGAATAAATACTAGTAGGCGACCACCCATAGATATGTTCCTATCAATTAGTGAAGATATATAAGGTAATAAGTAAAAGGAAGCAGTAAACAAGAAAGTACTCAACAGTCACCATCCACAGTTTCAAATCATTCAATTTCATCTATCTAGAAAAAAGATAATCAAAGAAGGTAACCCTCTGGCAGTACTCACACACTATCCCTCTAGTTCAACCCAAAAAATACAATAAACCCTCTAGAAATCACACATTGTATAACCCCTATGGTTCAGATTTAGTATAGACTCTCGAAAGAGGCACTCACCGTCAATTCCCCCTATAGTCATGTATCAGAACTAAAGGCGCTCTAGGGAACCACTCAACGTCTATTCCCCCTGTAGCCCATGTCAAGGAACTACAGACACACTGAGGAAGTACTCAATTTAAATTCCTCAAGTGGTCTCACATCGTAGAAATATAAAGACACTCTGGTGAAGCCTTTACGTCCATTATCTGTATGGTCTACTACAGCAGGTTCTCACGGCCCTGTTCAAGTCAAAAGTATCACAAAGCATAGTGGCCAATGTAATCCTTAAGAAATACTTGGCTAATAGTATAAATAATATCATCAAGTCACAATAACAATCACTCCATCCTATCTGCACGAGGCATGGGAAACAGGCAAAGCAGGCTAACAGGCTAAGCAGAAAAAATGGCCACAAACAGAAAAAGCATGGAAAACACTTCCAAAGCATAGTAGTTAACCCTATTCAAACTCAAACAACCACTACTCAAGCATACAAGCATACAAGGAAATTATTAGAGCTAAAATAGTTAACATGAACTCCCCATTCAATGGTATTGGTCAAATTTTCACATATAACTCAAATAAATTCAACAAAAAAGGCACAAACCACCTACCTTGTTGTTGGGAGATCGATATAAGTGAACCTCAACCCTCGAATTTCCCAGGAACAATGTAGATCTACAAAAATTCCTGAAACGTTCAACCAAATATAACTTGACAAATAAGAGGAATCAGGAAATGAAGATCTAGAAGATGGAAGAGATTACCGAGGCGATCCCAACGCAATCAATGGGGGTCGAATCGGAAGGAAAATTCTTACTCGGGGGATCATAGAAGGACTGTGGTTGTACGGGTGCTCTCGGACGATCTAGGTCTAGAGGAAGACAGTTCTGTCCATTAAACGTGACCCCAGTACGATTAATTAAAGAAAATAAAGTACACGATGTGTACTTTATAAGTACAGGACGTGTACATTCCCTTACCGAGTCCTGCTTTAGGCAGCCTCCAGATCACTGCACAGGGTCGTGTGCATGGCCATTACACAGCCAGCACCCAGCTACAAGCGGTAACTGAGTACACGGTGTGTACTCATAAAGCACATGACATGTACTTAAAATATATCCAGAAACTCCTTTTTTTCCGAAAAAACACCTGAAAAAGGAAACATACCTGATACGTATATCTGGGATCTTACACTCGAAGGTCCCAACATTTGAGACCTACTACTGACAACTCTTCCCCACAAGGAACCCTTCTAGTTCTAATATCATGGTAAACCTCCCCATGAGTACATCTTCCCAATACCCTCCTCCTTTTTATGAACCTCCAGAGACTTTAAAAACATAATGGGATTAACTGTATACTATATTGAAGGATGGAGTCTCTCCTCATGTCATCTCCCATGACACACCTCATCTTGAAAAATAACTATGGAAAAGACAAATGGTCTTTGAGATTAATCCCTAGATCCCACACATAGATACTCTATTACTAAATATAAAGAAGATCCTACCACATAACTACCTTAATGGCCAATTAATGTAACTCTGGACAAAACTATTTCTAAAAATCTACCCACAAAACATTTTCCTCCTTCCACTCACACAGATACCACATCAAACACTAACGCGCAACTACCCACATTTGACTAACTTCCAAAGGAACCTAATACTCCACCAGGTTCCAGATCAAATTTAAGTTGATCCCAAGCTCCTCTAGTCATCTCTCTATCCCCACATTGGAAACACATCCCTCATACTTCCCCAAATAATTCCTCTTGAAAGTGTGCAACGCAATCTACCACTAATCATTATCCTCAACCAGATCAAACCTCTTCAAATTAATTGAATCATCCTTCCAAACTCTATTGCATGAAAAACGCACATATGATGACCATGATCCATTTCTAAAAGGAAACAATATTTTCCGAATCCAATATAGGATGGATTTTTTATCAAGATTCATTTAATCCGTTTAATTCAATTCAAATTATTTTTACTTCCTTGAACCACCCAATTAAAATAAGAATGCAAGTAATCCGGATGCATGTACCTCTCATATACCTTGACCTTACAAATAAGTCCACCACTATTGGTCATTCAATAAGCTCGGAGTTCGTGCACATGATCACAAGGGCCCTAACATCATGTTTCCTCATCGGTATCCCTAGTCTATGACACATGCCAAGGTGAATTGGTATTGTTTCCATATTATATCATATATCACTTGAAGATGCATGTGAAATCACCTAGTGCTCTAACAAACCTTTGACCATCATAGACTATGTATATATAATCCCATATAAGAGATAGTTGAAAAGAACAAGTAGTCATCCATCCATCCTCATCACTAGGATGTTCGAAAAAACACCCCTTGTGTGAATATATAGGTCTCAACAAATAGTTCTTGACATGGGTGGGGTGCATATAGAAATCACATGGAACATACAAGTTATATATATAAACCACATGCAATCCAAACTGATGGTTGAAAACAAGCACTAACTGATTCACAACATCACCAATTTTGTTTCCACCACTAAATGTACAACGCCACACATTCCACAAACAATATCTCATGATACCAAACTATTTCATTATTCCATCCCAAACATATCATATTTAAATATTTACCATTTTAAACACAAAACCCATTATTAATTAAATCCTTTATTATCTGTTTCAATCCCATAAACTAATCCAACCAATGTTATTTAAATAATTATTAACCAATTCCATTACGACTTGGGAAACAAGAACAACGCGTCAAAAAAGAAAAAAAAAACCGAAAATAAACCTCTCGAGGACATCCATACTAACATCACCACCATCTCACTACCACATCACATATCAACTTCCCTCACTTCCACCCCACAACGCGGCCAAAATAAGCCAACTAATCACAACCCCACATCATTCCCAAACAAACCATCACATAATCACCTACCAAAACAACCTTAAAAACCAATTACATAACCATACCATATCAAAACCTCACAAAACCAATCTTCCCAACATGCCAAAACCACACATCACCACCATATATCATGAAAACACATCAAAACTATAACAAACATTCTCATTATTTCACACTTAAACATAATTTATTACAAAAACATATATTAAGACAAATCTAAGGATAGAAATGTATAGTGTCTTGGGAAATTAGGAACAATACATAACAACATAGAACATAAATCACAATATCTTTATTGAAAACATTTTTTACGTTACCACAACATTATTTCATACTTTGCAATGCATGGGATAACCTGAGGACATGCATAAGAAAATGGTGATGTACAAATCCACGTAAGGAGAAAATAAGGAATAACATGAAGAATATAGTAAATGTTAGGAAATATCCATATCAATATAGCGCAATAGAAACATGAACATAAAGGCTTGATATAACATGATTATCATAACATGGAAATGTGGCATCAACTTTAACATGATATTAGAATGATCTAAGTATAATTGCCCATGGAGCATGAGTAAACCGTCATTTAACTTGACTTTTCATTAGTAAACCCTCATTTCACTTGATTTTTCATGATACTAAACATTACCCATTGCATTGGAGCACTATCAGGGATTACCCTTCTTAATCATTTAGTATCATTCATATGTTTTCCACATGAATCATAAAACATGGAGTAATTTGACATCAGCACTTATTCCACGAAAAAGGAATGTGGAATAAAAAAATAAAATTATATAATAAATAATTAAATGTTTGTAATGGTGAATACTCTAGATAGTGAAATGGTCATGGTATTCACTACACAATAACATTGGCTTGGAAAATTGTGGTGCAGTTTCGGCAGCACAACAGCGTGGCATAAGAATTCAAAAATAAAGGTTGATGAGAGAGAAATGGGTGTCTCACCATATGTACATGAAATGGATAGTAAGGGGGACATATAGATACATATACCGACATATGTAATGTAATTTACATACATAAGATACATAGAAATTCGTGAATTTAAATGAGTAGTGAGAAATCCCTTACAGAATTTTGGCATGGTAACTGGTGTACATGGGAAGAATTAATTGGAGAGAATGGGGTATATCATCATTCAAATATAAGGAGGAAGTTATTGGGGAGGTTTTAAATCATACTAAAACATTTGTAATTTAAAAAATGGTATAACAACATAAATAAATTTGGAAAAAATTATGAAAGGATGTATTCCCTTACGAAATTTCATCATGTTAACAAGTGTATATGGAAGGAATTAATAAGGGATAAAGGGGTCTCTCATCATTAAATATTAAAGAGGGAAGTATATGGGAGGTGTTAAATCATACCCATATATTTTTAATTGAAATTACAAGGGTATAGAAACATAATTTAATATAGAAAAAAATGAGAGAGTAAGAATTCCCTTCTAATTGTGATCCTAATGGTTTGGTAGAAGCTTGGGAGAGGCTTCATGAGATATTTGGGAACCTTTGGAGGATAATAGAATTATGAGGGAATATTAGGGACATTAACCAAGGTTTTTGACTGAATATAAATGGGCAATTGAGAGGGTTTATTTATGAGAGGAGAGGGAATTCTTTATTATTTAGGTTTCCAACACTACACATTAAACTAACCAAACCCACAAACAATACCATGGGTTTTGAACATGGTTTTTTCCAAATTGGTGTTAAAATAATTATTTTGAAATTAAAATGAGGTAACTTATTAATATATTGGGTTTTCTTATATGGAGGTGTGTCACACTCTCAAGGAAATCATTTTAAAATTCTAAAATGTTTTTTAAGTCTTAGAGGATCCACTAAGGATTTGTAAAAAAACCAAACTAACCTGAAATGACATTATTTTAAAGGTAAAACATATATTGGCCTAATATACAATTTATTGTATTTTATTACACCATAGTTCGGTCATTATGAATTCCTAATCACATTATATATTTAAATGGTATTTAATTTTTACCCAGAAATTTGACTCTCAGAGAATTATGAAAAAATCACCATTGGATAAATTCGATTTCCTGATTCAGAAAATATTATTCATTTTATCTAAATAGTTCTCTAAATATTTGAATTTTTACTTTTAAAATCAAAACCTACATTTATATAAAATTAATGGGTTTTGAGAAAAACATCTTACAAGGATTAATAAAAATTAAAATTGTATTCATAAACATTATATAATCATTTATATTTAATAAAAATTTATTTAGTAATAATATTTTAAAAAAAAATATTATTTAATTCAAAAATCCATAAATTTTTCAAAATATATTTCTTAATTGAATATTAACTAATAATAGTATTTGTGCTTTGAAAACTATTTACAATGTAACAATAAAAAAATGAATTTATATTATTTATTCTATAAAAAAATAATGAACATAATAATAGTGATAGGGTCTTATAACATAAACCCTTATAATACCAACATAATACCTATGGGTAAGGTGTGCGATGGTGACAGACTCTCTGGGAGTCTCAGATAATATCACTCGAGTAGTAATCTCTATTAACTTCCACTTCTCTCATAAGCAGTTCCAATCAAGCTTAATGTTTTGAAGCTTGACTTGGACTTTGTTAAGAGAAAAGCCTAGTAACGCTACCTCCTTTCTGATCTTCGAAACATGGTCTTCCTATGGAGCAATTCTACTATATGAGGCCATCACATCCTTTGTATCGGTAAATTTGATTTGTTAAATCCCTATATTTATACAAATCATGGGTCACTATTCAATGGCTATATTAGCAATGGTAAAAAATACCAACGGTATTTTAAAATAAAAAAAACATAAAATTAAGAAGTGAATATGTTTTATATGACCATTTTACATAGTAAGTCATTTAATCAGATCAAGAGGAATAATCATTAATAAAAGTTTGGGTCGTTAGAATCTGCCCCCCTTAAGAAATTTCACCCCCGAAATTTTCTTTTTCCCACACTAAAACAGATGTGGGTAACTATTCTTCATCAATTCCTTGGATTCCCGCGTTTCATCATCAAACATGTTGTTTCTCTAAATCAACTCGACGAGGGGAATTTTCATTTTTCATATTACCTTTTTCCTATGATCTAAGATCTTCATCGTATTCTTTTCATAGGAGAGGTCACTCTTCAATGGTACCACCTATGGATTGATTACATGTGATTCGTCAGGTATGTGCATATTCAAGAGTGATCCATGGAATACATCATATACTTGAGATAGGTTAGGTTGGAGTGCTAGTTAATAAACCAATGCTCCAATTATATTAAGCATCTCAAAAGGTCTGATGTACCTTGGACTAAGAATTCCCTTCTTCCTGAATCTCATAACTATCATTCGTAGTAATATGTGGATAAATACCATGTCTCTAACATCAAACTCTAGGTCTCATAGATGATTATCATTATGGCTATTTTTTCGAATCTGAGTAGATTTAATGTGATGCTAGACGTTCTTAACCTTCTCCACCATTTCTTCTACCATTTATAGACCTAGGAGTTTTTTCTTCACAACATCATCCCAACATGCTGGGGTTTTTCACCTCTTACCATAAAGAGATTCATAAGGAGCCATTTGGATTATTGAGTGGAAACTATTATTTTAAAAGAGCACAACCAAAGGAATATGTTGATCCCATCCTCCTTTGAAGTCCATTGAGAATGCTCTCAACATATACTCAAGTGTTTGGATAGTCCGCTCATATTGGCCTTCAGTTTGAGGATGATAATCCATACTGATGTTTAGCATAGTATTAAGAGCATGTTGAAGACTCTTCCAGAACATAGAGGTGAATCTTGGATCCCGATCGAATACATTATATATTGGTACTCCATGCATCCCTACCACATATATGATGTATATATGTGCTAGTTTATCAAATGAAAAATCCTCTCGAATTGTAATGAAGTGTCCAGTATTTGTAAGACGATCCAAAACATCCCGGATCACATTTATTACTTTGGATATCTTCATAATCACATTGACAAAGTCCATGGTGATGTTCTCCCATTTCCATGCTGGTATGGGTAATGGTGGCATCATCCCCTTGGACTTCTTGCCTTTCAGTCTTCACTTGTAGACATACCATACACTTTTTTTTATACTCAGTGATCTCCTTCTTCCTATTATCCCACTAATAATGATCCCAAAGATCTCGATACATCATTGTGTATCCTAGGTGGATGTGGAAATTTGAAGTATGTGCATCATCCAAAAGTTAATTCTTTTAATTTGTGATTGATGTAACATATTTTCTTGTCCCAAATTTCAAAATTCCTTCTACATTAACATTGAACTCTAATGATTTCACTTTTTGGATAGTTTCCACTTTCTTATGAATTCCCACACCATCCTTCTGACCATATTTTACCATTTCAAAAACATATTGTTTAGAAATCATTTTTGAAAGGATTTATGATGTTCCATTTTTATGATTCCCATGTCCATATTCGTAAAATATAAGAAGATTGTATACTTTTAAATTCCCATCAATGATAGAATTTCTAGGTCATTTATCGTTAGAGAATCTTCCACGTTTTTTCCTTCCCGGGGTGGTAATAAATTCAGGATTCATAGTCTTTGATCCGCTCTAACCATATTCATTGGTTAATATTCACATCTTTCTGTGAATATTTACTTGAGGCTTTTTTGGTGTATATATATTTCACACTTATCCCAAAAGAAGTAATGTTGCCAAATTTTTAAAGAGAATATCAACGCAGTCAACTCCAAATCATGTTTAGGATAGTTCTACTCATGAACAAATGATTTCCTTGAAGCATAAGCAATGACATTGTCATTTTGCATCAACACACAACCCATACCCATCTTTGAACCATCAATGAATACAACAAAATGTTCTCTTCTTGGGGGAAATTTGAGCACGAGCGTATTGATAAACCTCCTTTTCAAATCCTTAATGATCACTTCTCATTAATTACTCCATGAAAACTTAACTCCCTTCCGAGTTATCTTTGTAAGAGGGTTTTACAATTGTGAGAAATTTATCACAAACCATCAATAATATCCAGCTAACCCCAACAAGCTATGGATATCCTTCACTGATGATGGCCTCAACCATCCCTCTATTGCAGCTATATTGGAGGGATCCATAGATATCCCATCACCTTTGATGATATTACCCAATAATGATACTTCCTTCAACCACGACTCACACTTGATGTACATTGCATAGAGCTTCTCATTTCACAAGGTCTCTAGTACAGTGGTTAGATATTCCTCATGATCCTCCTTGGTTTTGGGGTATATTAGAATATCATATTTAAATATTTCCACACATTTTTAAAGGTAATCTATAAAGAATATATTCATAGGGTCCATGAATATTGCTAGAGAATTTGTGAGTTTGAAAGGAATTACTATGTATTCATAATGCGAGTATCTTGTACGAAAAGCAGTATTGGGCTTCACCCTTACTGGGTAATATCCGGACCGCAAATCCACATTGGGAAAGTATTGTGATACATGTATCGAATCGAAAAAGTCATCAATTTTAATTAGTGGATACTAGTTATTTATCATGATTTTTCTGATCTCACGACAATCAATGCAAAGGCGCATTAACCCATCCTTCTTCATGACTAAGAGGACTGGTGCACCCCATTGTGAAGCACATGGTTGTATAAACCCTTTTTCTAGATTCTCCTATAGTTTTTTCTTTATCTCCTCAAGCTCCAAAAAATCCATTATATATAGAGTCATTGATATTGGAAACCCCCCAGGTATAATATCAATTGATAATTCAACATCTCTTCTAGGAGGAAGACCAATAAATTTCTCGTGAAACACTTCTGTGAATTACTTCACAATAGGTATGTCTTCAAGGATGGTTGTTTCCAATATTCTAAATCATCTAAGAAAGATATGTGTGCTTATAGGGTAGTGATATCTACATTTGAGATGATGGTGCTAAAGAAGATTCATCATCCTCCTTGCACTGGTATAAAATCAGGGGTTGATTCACCATATAGAGATTGATTTCTCTATCAAGGAAATTTAAGTTTGATCTATACAAATAAATCCAATCCATGCTTATAATTTCATCAAATACCACCAGAGGGAGTATGACGTGGTTTTCTAGGAAGTTCAATACACAAATAATGATAGGGGAGGAGTTATATTCATGGAATGCAATGATTTCCCCATTTTCCATTCTCACTGACATCATTACTTCCATGATTTGTGGTGGTGTTGGGATTCTTCTACTAAACATTCGGGATATAAAAGAATTCATTTAACCAGAATAAAAATGAACATTCTCAATTCATGAATGAATAACTTGTGTACCTATCAACACTTCATTTTTGGGGTTCACCTTGACGGTACTGATGGAAAAAGAATGCCCTTGTTTCATTGGAGGTTGTTGGTTTCCTAAAAAAACCCTTGGCTTAGAGAACTAGTTTTCAAAGTACCCTAGTTCTTTGAAGTTGAACCAATGAACAACACAGTGTGGGTTTAACAGAGAGTTACTCTCCTATGTCGCAGCTGCGGGTTTTTCTTATCGGTAGTTAATGGCTAGGTTCCCTTCTCTCCCACACCTAAAGCATTTACTCACCCCCTTCTGGAAATTCTGGTTACTTCTTTCCGCACCCTTAGAAAGTAGGGTGCTGTATTTTCTAAGAACCTTTAGATTTATCCTTCGGACCACCATAATTAAATTCCAGCTTATTCTTATTATCCCCATGATACCCCTGATATTCGTCTATCTCCATTTCAACCTTGAGGGCTCATCAAACAATTTCTTCATAGCTCTCGATGTCACAGATTGATAGGGAAATCCGTAGGCTAGGTTTTAGCCCACCAAATAAGTAGTCAACCCTGAATTCAGGGGTAACAACAAAGTCTGAGTTGTATCATGAAATCCTTGTGATGTTTTCCCCATACGCTCTGATGAATTCGACATTTTTTTGAGGTCAAGGAATTCTTTTTCAATCTTAAGTAGGAGGGTGCGAGGAATATATTTATATTTTTTTTGAAAATCCTTCCATTCCAATTCCTGGATATCTACGCCAGGATTTGTATTTTTTATCAATATCCACCATTGATTAGCTTCACCCTCCATATAATAAGCATCCAGAATAACCATCTCTTGTTTGTAACATTGAAGGATAGAGAAGATCTTTTCAACGGTGTTGATCCATTGTTCTGCAATTGAGGGGTCATATGAACAATTAAAAGTGGGGTTCCTTTGTCACATGATGCTCTCGATTGCAAATTGTTCATTATTATGGCTGGTTGGACATTCTTATTGACCCATTTTTCTATTCAAAACATGATTTAAATGAGAGAGTATCATGACATCGTTTTTGATTCCCACTCCCATTAGATTGAGCATATCATTAGAACATCCATCACAATGATGTTTGAAATCATTGTTTGCTCGAGTCCTCCTATTACCAGCCATTGGATGTAATTTAAGAAATGTTAGGGGTAACATATAAAGAGAGATCCAATAAAAAATGTTTAACTTATAAATATATTTTATTTCCTTAACTTATGAATTTATAGGGTTTAATCTATGATAATAGTGATCAAATGCCCAACATATATTCTTAGGGGAATATTGTTATTCCCTTAATAATGGTTTGTACTACTATTATGTATTTTCCAAATCATATACCATGAGAGTGTCATAAATAAGAGTTCAGAAAGTCCCATTGTTGTGCACTAGTTCCCATTGGAGACTAGCTCAAATCAGTGTTTTTGGGTTTTACCCCTTGATACATCAGTGCTAGAGCCGGCTCTACCTGCTCGTATCCAAAAATGGATGTATTTTCATGATAAACCACTTACTCAAAAATCATAAAAATTTAGGGATGTTTTTATTATACTTAGTCTTATCCATTAGTCTTTCACTGGGTTTTCTAATCCTAATCCCCAAAATAACTAAACCTGACCTCTAATATAAATAATAACAACCATGCTCTTTATTTCACTCTTAAACAAGACTTATTACATAAACATGAATGTAAGAAAACTCTAAGGACCGAGATGTCTACTTTCATGGGAAATTAGGAACATTACATAACAACTTAGAACATAAATCACAACATATTCATTGAAAACTTATTTTACATTACCACAATATTCCTTCGTACTTAACAGTTCGTGGGATAAACTGATGACATAGATATGAAAAGGGTGAGCTATACATCCAAGTACAGGAGTAAAAAAAGAATAACATGAATAATATAGTACATGTTAGGAAATATGCATATAAATAGAGCACATAAGAAACATGAACATAAAGGCATGATATAGTGTGATTATCATAACATTGAAATGTGGCATCAACATTTAACATGAAATTAGCATGAGCCAAGGATCATTAAAAATGAAGCATGAGTAAACCCTCATTGAACATCAATTAGAATGACTAAACCCCCATTTTAATTGAGGTATCATGATAATGATCTTTATCCAATGCATTGGAGCTCTATCATGGCACACCCTTATTAATAATTTCATTTCACTCATAAGTGTGCCACATGGATCATACATCATGGAATCCTTCAAAATCATCATTTTTCCATGATAAAAGAATTTGAAATACATATAGAAAACTCTATAATCAATAATTAAATGTGCATAAAGTTGAATACCATTGGTATATAAATGAGAATTTTATTCACTATATAATGACTTTGGATTGGAAAATTGCAGTGAAATTTTTGCAGCATAACGACGTGACATAAGAATTCATAAAAATGTTTGATGAGAGTGAAAAGGGTGTCTCAAAATATATACATAAAATGGACTATAAGGTGTTAATATAGATACACATCTCAACATATGTAATGTAATTTATATTCATAATATAAAATAATTGCTTGAATGTAAATGAGGAGAGAGAAATCCTTTACGGAATTTTGGTATGGTAACTACTGTACATGGGAGGCATTAATGAGAGATAAATGGGTGTCTCATCATTCAAACATAATTAGGGAATTTTGGGGGGAGGATAAAAATCATATCCAAACATTTTTAAATGAAAATAAAATGGTATAACAACATAAAAATATTTAGACAAAATTTAGAAAGGAAGTTGTCCCTTATGGAATTTTGGTATGGTAACAGGTGTACATGGGAGGAATTAATGAGTGAGAAAAGGGTCTTTAATCATTAAAAAATAATGAGGGGACTTATAGTGGGGGTGAGAAAACAAACCCAAACATTTTTAATTTAAAATACAAGGGTATAGAAACATAAAGAAACATAGAAAAAAAATTAGAGAGGACGAAATCCCTTACATGGAAGTGTGATCCTAAAGGCTTGGGTTAAGCTTGAGAGATGATTTTTAAGAGATTGGAGAACATTTTGAGGATAATAGAGATATGAGGGTAGAGTAGGGACGTTCTACAAGGGTTTTGAGTGAATATAAATGGGATATTGAGTGGGTGTATATAGGAAAGGAGAGGGAATTCTTTATTATTTAGGTTTTTGGACACTACACATTAAACTAATACAAACCAAAAACTATCCCATGGTTTTTTCCCATAGTTCCTTAAAAAGGGGAGTGGAAGATATTATTTTATAAGGCCAACGACCGAAAATTTTAAAATATTTTTCTTGATTATGTGGAGGTGAGTCACACTCTCAAGGATATCATTTTAAAATGTTTAAATGTTTTATAAGTCTTGGATAGTCCACTAAGGATTTGTAAAATAAATCAAAAAAAACCTAAAATCACATTATTTTAAAGGTATGACATATATTGGTCGATGATATAATTTATAGTATTTTATTAAATAATTATTGTGTCATTTTGATGTCACAAAGGAAATTATATATTTAAGTGGTATTTAATTTTTACCCAAATATGTGACTATCTCAAAAAATTATGAAAAATTCACTGTTGGATAATTTTAAAATCTGGATTTCAAAATTAATATTAATTTTGTCTAAATAATTTTATAAATATGTGAAATTTTGTTTTTAGATAAAAACAACATTTATAAAAAATTCATGGGTTTTGACAAGAATAGCTTTCAAGCCTTAATAAAAATTACAATTGTATTCATACAAATTATATGATCATTTATAATTAATAAAAATTAATTTAGTAATAATATTTTCCTAAAATATTATTTAATTCAAAAATATATTAATTTATCAAAATAGATTTCATTATTGAAAATTAACTAAAAATACTATTTGTGCTTTAAGAACTATTTACAAAGTAACAATAATAAAATTAATGTATATTCTATATTCTATAAAAAAAAATAATGCACATAATAATAGATATATGGTCTTGTTACATAACCCCTAATAACACCCACATAAGACCTAAGGGTAAAGATTACGGTGGTGGCATACTCATTGGGGAGGCTCAGATAACATCTCTCGGGTGTTATTCTCTACTAAATTCCACTTATCCCATAAGTGGTTCCATTAAAGCTTGATGTGTTAGAGCTCATCTTGGGCATGGTCAAGAGAAAATCTCAGTGATGCTATATCTTTTACTTGCTCTGAAAAATAGGATTTATAGGGATCAATTCTACTGGATGAGGCCATCACTTCCTTTTTCTGAGTAAATTGGATTTGTTAAAAAGCAATATTTATACTAATCATGTGGTCACTATTCAATGACTATATTAGAAATGTTATCAATTCCCAATGGTATTTTAAATTCCAAAAAACAGAAAAACAAGAAAGTGAATATGTCTTATATAACCATTTTACATAGTAAAACATTTAATCATATCAAGAGGAATTTTCATAAATAAATTTATTGGTTCATTACAACAACACATCACAACACATCACAATACATTTTACAGATTTATCAAGGTGATTTTTATCAATTCCACTAATTTATTTTAGTGGTATAATCATACAAACCATCAATCTCGGTGAAACCATTTTTTTACCAAATATATGTTGTTAAACAATTTCTATTTTACGGTGATGTAAAACAATCACTGCAACATGAACCTATAAAATACATAAAATTAACACAAAAAAGTCTCCCAACAACCAGGATTTTAAATGGGGAATTAAGCCTGTACAGTCCACCATATCACAATATCATGATAATAATACCAAACCCGTAAAAACATGTAGATAAAACCCCAAACCCTTAAATTTAATTTAACCAATTATTAATATTTATTGGTCCAATGAAAAACATATTCTAAAGATGAATAAAATAATAAACCACCCATTTGATGCCACAAAATGAGAAAAAAAACATTCCCCCCTACAATAAAGAATCATTTTGATCTTTTTGCGTACCTCAGGGTGAATAAGAATCACTTTTAAACCACAAACGCGCAAAAAACACGTAGATCAACCTACACTAAATCAAGGATTGTAAAAAACATATCCCCAATCTCTTCCTGAACCAAAACATACACCAACACAGTGGATCTCTGAGAACGGAATGGAAGAAAAAACCAAGAGGAAGAGAAGGGATTTCCATCGATCCCTAATGGGAATACCCCAAAACCAATAGATCAAGACAAGGGAAGGAAGGATAGAATATCCTTCAAAATCACCATGGGTTTTCCAAGAAATGTTAGGAAGAGTGATAAAATGTAATTAAAAAATAATCGTTTGATCAACCCTTTTTAGAAATCTAATCCCATGTGTTTAGCATACTTTATTCCTTTCACAATGTGAATTCAATGGGTTTTGGTTTCCTCTAAAAATTAAGTCTCTTAGGCCTTATTTAATGACCCATCATGAATTATCTTTTCAAGACATTAATCTATAACATAGAATCCCTCTTATACATCACACATTCAATGAATACACTATAATCACATTCCAAAAATCACCATCTCATTAAATGGATTCGTTTCTTATCATGAAGCACCACATACAATACTTCTACAGTTCCATCTCTACCAAAACCCTCTAGACCTCTTATAAACACATAAAAATAACCAAAAAAGAAACATATTAGGAATTCTTGATATGTTATAGTTATGGTGTTTATTTTATAAAAAATTATGTTGCATTTATCTATAGGAATCCAAATAAAAAAGAAAAAAATGTGAGAAATTTATCATGGGTATTACACTAGATTTTATTGTAAAACAGGATTTGTCACATATATTTGATAGATTACATACAAAATCAATTTTCACAATATTAATTTTATATTATATGAATATGTTTTTTTATGGACTCCTTGGTTTATGAAAATTTTGACAATTATTTTCAATCATTGTTATTAGTTTCCTATTTTTTCTCTACCATAAATTTATATTTATCAATAAAATAAAAAATATGGTTTATAATATATTTTAGTGGAATTTTATACAAGTGTGTGGATATGAGATTAATAATACAACAATTTTAATATCTTTTTTATAATAATATTATAATAATATGTATTTAAAAGAATTTTATATGAGAAATGCCTCCCCTGAATTCCCTATATTATAGGAAAAATGTAATACAAGATATGTATGTGTTCTCTGTATCTTCTCTATTCATATATGTGGATAATTGGGGATAATAATGAATATATTTCCTTTAAATTGATGTTGTGGCTCTAATATCCCGTACATATTAGTCTTTTATTATTTCATTGATTTTATATTGACCGATAGTGTTTTCCCCAAGATCTAATATAGTCGTTATTATATATAATTATGGGTTTATGGATTTTTTATTTTTGAGTTATCATTTAATATTTAATCATCCACTGTAGGGTATGAATATCCTATAAATAATTTTTATTAAAGTTGAGCTAAATCAAATTTCATGTTTTGGATCAGTAAACATTATTTTATTCTTAGATAAAGAAATTTTCTAGTTTCCCTAACCTAAAATCATGGATGGAAGTATATATTATATCTTTTGAGAATATCTTGATTTATTTTGGCATATATTAATTTTTTAATTTGAATATCTCACTATAATTATAAATATATTTTTTTGAATGGCCTTTTGGCTGAAAAAATTAATTGATTAATTAATTAATCAATTTTTCATAATTATAAAGTGTGTCCATTTTTGTAAATGGTTGAGAATTTATTTTTGAAAATAATATATGTTTTGGAGATATTGATGATCCCATGAATAATAATGAGATATAAATAATTTTTTGATAACGAATGATAAATTATTTGGATCTGGATATGAAGACATAACTTCTATAATGTGGAATTTGTCAAGTGAAGAATAATTTGGAAATGAGAAGTGGATATGGTTCTTGTCTTTTCTAAATTCATTCAATAATTAAACCATGTTAAAAAAAAATTATATGGCATTTTATTTAATGTGAGTCTCATTTCTATTTTTAGTGTGTTTGGAGAAGTCTAGAGTTATTTAGGGAAGGTTATAATTGATTGTAAGAGTATTTGAGTTTAGAGTAACTGCGTCTAAAATTTTCCTATATATATAATATATATGAGTTGTTTTACTCTATATGTAAGTGTAACTCGGTAAAAAAATTGTAAAAATAAAAATGGAAAAAAACCAATCATGTATGCATAAAGGTAACTCTAAATAGAGTAGAGAAAATTAGAAAAGTTTGGAATTCTTAAGAGTAACCCTCCATTTATGTGTAAAGGTAAATTTGAACTAATGTCTAGAAAAATAACATAAGAAAAATTATATTCCCTGTATATGTATGATTATATCTAAGAATATTATTGGAAATTTTGAAATTTATATAATTTCTCAAAGAATAACCTTTTGGAACATTAGAATAACACCATGAAGAGACTTCAAAATTGGATTATCCCTCTAAGACACATTTTATATGTAAAAGTTATTTTTATTAATGTGTAAATATTCTCTTGAGAAGATATATAAATTTTAGAAAACAATAGATTTATTTATGTGAGTCTAATTAATATTTAAATGTTATTAGGGGTGATATTTAAATTTCAATTTGCTGATAAAATCAATTAATCATATGTCAGAGGGATTACAAAAGGGTTATTACAATAATTATAATAATGTGGTAAGATGTCAATAAATAGTTTATGACATGGAACATAAGATTAAATAAATTATTTAGAGAATTTAAAAAGAATATTAACAATCTGTTTCAAACAATTTAAATGTTTTTTGGAGAATAATTAATAATAATTTATATAGTGATGTTGAATCATTTAATTTTATTGATTAAAAATAATAAGGGAATTGTTGATACAAACAGTGTAGAATAAAGGTTATTATATGAAAAATATATTCACTCAATGTTGTGAGAATCCTTGAATCACGATTAAAATTCATGAAGAATAAGGTTTCATACTATTTTGAGGAAGAAAAAAGGATTTTACCATTGGGAATAATGTCACTTTGTATGAGGAATAAGAAATTAATAGAACTGTTTAGTCCCATTGTAACATATATAGATGCCCCATTATGGAATTTATTATTACAATAACTAAATAAGAAGTGGTAGTAAAGAATAAAGAGTTTAAAATATTTAATAAATTTTTGGAAGTTTGAATTTGTTTTTGAAATTCAAATTTGAACATGAATAATCTGTTAATGTTTAAGATTAAAAATATTTGGATATTTCATTCATTTAATAAATTTTAGAATTTTTTGTGTTGTATAAAAGAGTGATAGAGAAACATGGAAGAGGAGTTTTGATAGTGTAGTTTCCACTGTATGAAGAGATAAATGGAAGAGAATACTTGAAGATGGTTAAGTAGTAGAGGAAGAGAAAGAGAACACAAGTTTGTGGGTTATCATGCCAAATGTACTATATAGTTATAGAAGAAGAAGTTTCACTTTTTCAATATAGAGAATAAGTGTTGGAGTATTGTTTTATTTTTTAGAGATAATAATCAGATTAATAAGTGTATCCTTCCCTAAAAAAAACACAATATATAAGTGAAAAAATTGCGATCAAGGTGGAAACCTATCTTTTTATATCAGGATATAACATTTTTTATTATCTTATAATATATTTAAGTGGATAACCATACATGTTATATCAACCATAATGTTTCTTTTAAATCCTATAGTCTAAGGTGGTTCTGTATCATTCCAAGGATTATCAACTCATTTTGAATGATGAAACTTATATATAGAGTTTCTTTTTTTTTGTTTCTTTCCTTTGTGTGTGTGAGTTAAGTAGTGTGATTTACCACGTTACTATGTGATAGAGGTTGACTTTTTGAGATATCATAAAAGGAATGAAATTGAATATTTTTCACTAATTCACATCCCCTAATGAAACTATCTGGCATAACGTGAGAATAATAATTGTTATAGAAATCAAGTATTCCATTAAAGATTTATAAGTTTATAATTTACTACATTGATTGTTTTTGAACTTAGTTGGAGTATAAATTATTTTGAGAGAACCTCTCTCTGTGGATGAAGACCTGGTCTCGAAATTTTTATTACAAAAATTAGACAACAAGAATTTAGTGAAAAAGGGGGATTCATACTATATATTTATATAATTAGTATATATCTAAAGATCATATGTTTTTTTATTTGTTATAAACTAATCTGGATGACTTAGAGGTTGCCAGCAATAGTTTAATTTTCCTTTCCAAATTTATGTTTATGAAATCAGTAGATAGGATGAAGTAGGAGAATGATGGCCATGCATGGAATTATGTTTCTTCATCTCCACCAGTGAAGTAATACCTCTATGAAAATATGATCCAAATAGATAAAGGAATTTGGAATAAAATAAAAATTATTTTGATGTAACTTATAACATGAAGAAATAAAATCTACATGTTTTGAGATTAAGATATGAAGATCTATAGATTAATGATGATGAAACATTGGATGATTAATTTGTTAGAATTAATGAAATTATCATCACCATTAGAGGATTTGGATGGAAGTTGGAGGATACTATAACTTTCATGAAGATACCATGTGTTCTAAAATATTTGTTTGACTCAAGGGTCTTAATGATTTAACACCATGATCTAGGTAAAATTCAATTTGATAATCTATAATATTTTTTTTTTCTTATAAAATGGAGAAGGGAATTTAATATTGATGAATAAGAATGAAAAAATTAATACGTTGATGTGAATTTTGACAAAATCATGTCATTTACCTCAAGAAGTGTCCTAAAAGGAAAAGATAAATTATATATAATGTTACAATTGATTTTTTTTGATATGGGGGAATGATGAAATTAATATAAAATTGTAAAATTATGGAAGAAGATGAATCTATTCCTGATGAAGATGATAAGAAATGAAATTCCGTGAAAAAAAAATAATTAAAATATTATTTTAATGTTAAAGGTATTAATTTGGATAAATTTATTAAGATGAACTTCTTATATAAGTGTGATGATAATTATTTTATTGAGGTTGAAGAATAGGTAGAATCGTTAAATGAATATAGTGAAAAGATACTAATTGTAAAGCATAACAATGAAATATTCACAAGTGATGAAAATAGTAATGGTTAAAGTAAGTAAGAGAAAAAAATTGTGTTTATGCTAATATAGTAATTAAAATAATGTATCTTGATTATTTATCAATTAGAAAAATATAAAAATATTTTAAATAAAGGTTGTTATGTATCTAAAAAAATGATATATTACATGATAATAAATAATCAATGTTTATAAATCAAATTGAATGATGAATAAGTTACCTGATGAAGATAAAAAGGTGAATATTGAATAGGAGATAAATTTAAATTAATATGATAAGGATCATAATATTTTACAATGAATATTTATTTATATAAAAATGTAATTTGATAATGAAAAGTACATATTCCGAATTTTACACATGATGTTGGAGACAGATCAAAGAAGCAGATTATGCATGAAATTGAAGTCTCATGGAATGATTAAATTAATGTGGAAAAAAAGAAATATCACATCTTGTGGTTGATAAAGAAATTATATGTGTTAGGGAAAATACATATTCATGGACACAATTGAAAAAATACAATTTATGAAAAAAAATGATTATCAGAAATATAGAAGTTCTAGAAAAATAGTTTTGAATATAGAAACAACTAAAAATGGTGACTTTGTTGTTTTTAAAATAAGTTTAGATATAATAAGAATGTTTTGGTTGTATACTATAATTTTTATTTGGATAAATTAGACTTGGTTGATGACTACAATTTTAAATAATAGTTGGTGTCAATATCGGGATGAAAAGCTATTTTTAGAGGAAATAATTTAAAGATATTTTTGGAACTATAGATTAATTGGGAACCTAGGTAAGAGATTACAGTTTAATTATAAATAATAATATGATTCCTTATGTTACGTAAGAAAAATAATAAGGAGGATTCATCTCACTCAAATTAGAAATGTTCAAAAGAAATCTATAAATTCTAGACTAAATGTTGGTTACATGTTATAACCATTTGGAATGGTTTTAATAAGATGTTACTAGAAGGGTCACTTTGTTGAAGATTTTATTTCCATTATAATTTCCTAATAGTTATTAAATTATAATACCCAAAATTCATAGAAGATAAAAAAAGAAAGGTAAGGAAAATGATTTTTTTATTTCTATTTCAAACATAATATCAACAGGGAAACATTCATTTATTTAGGATCGGATGATCATCTCATATGATAGGATATTTCAAGAACTTGGATGATATAAAGAAGTAAAATAAACCATAGATGACCTCAGATAATGGTAGCTCGGTTAAACATATATATATCATGTTCAAAAATCATTATTTATGTAAATATATAATTGAATAACACGTTATGTTTTTGATTGTTTGAAGAAATTTCAATAAGAATGTCTAAAATTTATGATAAAGACCATTCAGTGGTATTTCATAAGAATTAATGTGTTATGAATAACTTGAAATATGGATGTGTTTTTTTAGAGGGTTGTTTAATCAATGACACTTATTTCATACAAGTCAAATAGTGAATAAAAAATTCATTGGAAGAAGAAAATATATGGTGGTAAGAATACTATGGGGGTTTTCACTCCAAAGGGAGTCGAATTTTTTTCCCAAAAATAATGATGAAAATGAGATATCAAGAATAATAGTTCATATAATTAAAGGAGATAATGGTTCTAAAAATTCATCATAATCGTGTTAAAGTGAAGAAAATGATGAAGTGAATGTCATGGATAAGAAAAAAAATCTTTCAAAATTAATTAAGTGAAGAAGAAGATGAGTTCTCCAAATAAAAAATTGGAATTGAAAAAGAACATGATATATCAAAGTCGTTCTTAGTTAATGCATGTGTTTAATACAAATCCATGGATGTAGAAGAATAATTCTCATCCTTCATTTATCAAATGATAGGGTATGATTTATTTTTATCCACTCTCCCTTGTTCTTTGGATTTAATTTTAGAAGGGGGAGATATACAAAATAAATTACTATTTCTATTAAACACATTAATTCATTCAAAAAATGGAATTAAAAATAAATAGGTTGAAAATGAAAATATTTTTTTTTAACATATTTACGGAGAGATCTCTTATTAAGGGGGTGCATGAATGTTGAGGAAGTTCATAAAAGGGGTAAATTTTGAAATCATCAGGTGTGGGTTTTGTAATTTTTGAACTATTATAACATGTTTTGTGAAAAGTTTTTTAAAGTTTTAATATTAAAGTTCAAAGAAAACGTTTATTATATATAATAATGTATATTATTTATGTTTTAAATTAGAGGCATTAATAACTATTAAGGATTGGATGTATGTCATTTTTTATGGATAATATGATTTTATTATTTAATTTTCTTAATTATTATATCTACATCGGTCGTATAGTCTTATAATTGTTTAATGATACTTTTTATCTATGTTTAATGAGTTTTAATGTGATATTTATTCCTTATATGACAGTAAAATACAATGGGAGAGATTGTTGTGGCCATGATATGTTTTATGGAGATCATTGAGCCCCATAAGAAGTAGATGACATAAATAAATGGATAAGATATACGTATCATTTTCTAATAGATAATGTTTAATTAATATCCTTTAGAATGTGGAATTTTTATAGGTAATATTAATTAGAAAAGAAAAAGTGTATATTGTTTATTTTCCTTTTTTTGTTAAAACATAATTCATGTTTAAAATAAAGTGTTAGGAAATGTTTCATTTAAGGTAAATCTCATTTAATGTTTTTTGGTGTGTTTGGAGAAGAGTAGATTTATATTATGGTGTCGAATGTTTTTTGTAATATTTTTTTGTTAATTATAATTGGGTATGAAATCTACCTATGTCCTTAATATTTAAGAGTAGTTTTACTCTATACGTTAGAGTCACTCTATACGTTAGAGTCACCCTATATAGAAGGAAAAAAATAACAATGGAATAAAACATTATTATATTAATAAAGGAACACTAAAAAAATATTTAGTTTTTATAGAGGATTGGAATTTATAATATTACCCATACCATTATGTGTAAATATAACTTTTAGATTAAGCCTATAAATTTGAAAAAGGAAATAAATCATACATATATATGTAGGTGTAGTTCAAATCTGATTAGTGGTATTTTAAAAAAGTACAATATGTGTAGAAGTATACAATTCTAATGTGTGATAGTAACACTAAGAAGATATTGTAAAATCAACTATTTCTTCCTAAAAACCCTATATACATAAAATACATTTTGATCAATATGTAAATGGAATCTTGATAAAATATCACATATTTATCAAAGTCCAAAATACATAAAAGAATATTTAATGAATATAAAAAAAATCATCAATGGTTATACATTATGGCCAATATGATGGTATGTAAAAGTAAATCTGAGTTAGAATTAGTATGTAGGGTTCATTCCAGTGATGAATAAAAGTAAATAGAGGTTAGTAAATATTTAAAATATCAGTTGAAATGGTAGTTTCTAATTGTTAACAAGAGATTTCTTTGAACATAAAAGTTATATTAAGAGGGATTTTCAAGAAATAAATTAAGAGTTTAGAAGAATTATTTTTTGAAATAAATGATACTTCATAATAAATTATATAATGTGTATGATGTATTTAATTTTATGGAATATAAATTACAAAGTTAAAATTTTATACTATTAGTAGGAAATAATGGCCATTTAATTTTGAGTGAAACCCTACCCCATACCAATCATCCTTGAATAATATAGTTTTAAACTACTATGAGGATGAAGAAAGGTTTTCACCGTTTATAAACATGTCAGGATGTTGGAGCAAGAAGAAGTTGAGAGATATTTTTTCCATGCTGCAACCTATGTAGTAACACTATAATAACCTAGATGATTCCAATAATTGAAGAAGATTTCAGTGTAAAGGAAGAAAAATTTGAAAATAATATGAGAAGAAGTTGGGGTTTCAAATTTTATTTTTAAATTCAAAATTCAACATGAATATTTTTATGTTTTATACAATATTAAAACAATAGGGATATGTATTCCTATAACAAAGTGAAGAGTGTTTTGTGTTTTATCAATGATATATTGTAGTTTTGAAGTGGAGTTAATATTTTGTAGTTCATACAGGGATTAGATATGAGAGGAATAGAATAATTAAAATATTTAATATATAAGAAGAAAAACAGAAATAGCACATTGGTTTGTGTATTGTCATCACAACAGCATTGTCTGGTGAAATAAAAAGAAGGCACACATTTTCTATATTGGATTTCCTTATATAGAGCCAACATAAATTTTCATGATCGGGAAATCACTCTTCATATGGATAATTGACCACCAATTCTGTATAAGTGAAAGGAAGAGGATGAATCTTCTTTAGCACCATCATATTCAGCGTGGATATTACTACCCTAAGAGAATATGTATCTTGCTCAGATGATTTATTCAAAGGAAGAAACCATACTTGAAGACATTCTGGTGGTGATGGAATTCTCTAAAGTGTTTCTTATGGAATTCACCGGTCTTACTCTTAGAAGAGATGTTGAATTATCGATTGATCTTATACCTGGGGAGTTTCCAATATCCAAGACTCTATATAGAATGGATGTTGTGGAGATTGAAGAGTGGAAGAAACAACTACAAGAGAACATGGATAAAGGGTTTATACACCCAAGAGCTTCACCATGTGGTGAACCAATCCTATTCGTAAAATATAAGGATGGTTCAATGCAACTTTTCATCGATTATCGTGAGCTTAACAGAATCACGATAAAGAAAAAATATCCTCAACCACAAATTGATGACTTGTTGGATCAGCTACATGGAGAACAATACTTCTTAAAGGTGGATCTATGGTTAGGATATTAACATGGAAGGGTGAAGAAGGAGTATATCCCCAAGACTACATTTTGTTCAAGATACAAGAACTATGAATTCATAAGAATGCCTTTTAGACTCACTAATTCTCCCAAAATCTTCATGGACTTAATGAATAGATTCGTTGGAGATTACCTCAAAAAATTTGTGGTAGTATTTATGTATGATATTCTAATATACTCCAAAACCAAGGAGGATCATGAAGGGGTATCTAATAACTGTATTAGAGACCTTACAAAAGGATAATATCTATGAAAAGTACATAAATTGTGAGTTCTGGTTGAATAAAGTCTCATTCTTGGGTCATATCATCACAAGAAATGGGATATCTATGGATTCATCCACCATAGTTGCAATTTAGGGATGGCTGAGGCCAAAATCGTTGACAGATATCCGTAGCTTCCGGGGGTTAGGTGGATATTATCGTTGATTTGTGAGAAATTTCTCATGATTGTCCAACCATTTACCAAGCTAACTCAAAAGGGATTAATTTTTTACTTTGAGTGATTAATGCGAAGATAGCTTCAAGGAGATAAAAATGAGGCTTATCAAATCACCCATTCTCAAACCACCCACAAGTGGAGAAATTTTTTGTGGTATTAAGTGATTCTTTGAAGATGAATATGGGTTGTGTGTTGATGAAAAATTTCAAAGTCATTGTCTATGCTTCAAGGCAATAGAAAGTTAATTAGAAAAACAATCGAACCCATGATCATGATTTGGATGAAGTAATATTTTATTTCAAAATTTTGTGGCATTACCAATTTGGGGAGAAGTGTGAAATATATACGGATCAAAAAATACCCAAGTATATATTCATAGAGATAGAGTTGAACATGCACCAACAAAGATGGTTAGATTTGATCAAAGACTTTGACTGCTCAATCAATTACCACCCTAGAAAAGTGAACAAGGATGATGATTTTATAAGTAGAAAGGACCCAACAATTATATAATTGACGAGATTTGAAAAGTATCTAATCCTCTTTGATTTAATGAAGATGGACATGGTAATCTTAATGATGGTCACATCATCAATTCTGTCAAATATGATTGCTCAACCGTCTCTTTTGGAAAGGTTAAAGGATGCTTAAAAGGATGATGTGGGGATTCTAAAGAAAGTGGGAACTATAAAAAAAGGGAAATAATCAGAGTTAAATGTTAATGAAGAAGGAATTTTAATATTTGGGACAATACTATGAGTTACATAAAATTAAGAGTTAAAAAAAGAACTTTTGGACAATGTACATAGTTTGAATTTCCTCAATCTCCCAGGAAACAAAAAGATGTAACAAGATCTTTGAGAGAATTATTGGTGGGATAAAATGAATAAAGAGATCGCTGAGTATACATCAAAGTGACTGATATTATAGAAAGTGAATGGTGAGAAGAAAAATTCTAAGTGGATGATGCAACAATTACCCATACCAGCATAAAAATGTGAAAACATCAACATAGACTTTTTCACCGGACATCTGAAGACATCCAAATAGAACAATGCTATCTAGGTTGTTTTGGATCATCTTACAAAGACTACACACTTCATTGTAATTCTAGAGGATTTCTCATTGGATCAACTGGAATGTATATATATTAGATAACTGGTAAGGTTGCATGGAGTACCACTATATATTGTATCTCATTGAGATCCATGATTCACCTCTATGTTCTGGAAGAGTATTCAACATGCTCTGAATACTAAGATGATCTTTAGTATGACTTATCATCCTCGAACTTATGGTCAATCTGAGCAGACTATCCAGTCACTTGAGGGAATGTTGAGAGCATGCTCAATGATATTCAAAGGAGGATGGGGTCAACATATTCATCTATTTAAGTTATATTACAATAATAGTTTCCACTAAAGATTCAAAATGGATCCTTATGAAACCATGTATGGGAAGAGGTTCAGATCACCGGCATCTTGGGATGATGTTGGGGAGGGAAAACTCCATGGTCTAGAAATTGTCAAAGAAATGGTGGATAAGGTTAAGACCATCTAGTAGCCCATTAAAAATTCTCAGAGTCCACATAATAGTTATGCTGATAATTGTTGACGAGACCTAGAGTTTGATTTCAGAGACATGGTATTCCTCTGTATATCACCTTGGTAGAGAGTTATGAGATTTGGGAAGAATTGAAAGCATAGTCCAAGGTACATCATCCGTTTTTAGATCCTTTATTGCATTGGAGTAGCCCCATATCAACTAAAAATCCCACCAAACCTATCGAAAGTACATTATGTATTCCATGTATGCCACTTTAGGAAGTAAATACCTGACCCATCGCATGTACTCAATCCAGATGTGGTACCATTGGAGAGTGACATATCATATGAAGATAATCTGATGAAGATCTTAGATCGCAGGTAAAACATTCAATGAAATAAGACAATTCCCATCATTAAGGTGTTGTGGCGAATCCTCAATTTTGAAGAAGAAACATGGGAATCAGGGGAAGTGATAAACCAGAATTACCCTCTTCTATTTTATTATGGGAAAAGAAAATATAAAGGGTGAAATTTATTAAGTGGGAATTATTGTAATGACCCAAACTTTTATTAATGAAAATTCCTCTTGATCTAATTAAATGTGTTATTATGTAAAATCGTTATATAACATATCTGCTTCCTTGGTTTTATGTT
This sequence comes from Viscum album, assembly GCA_963277665.1. Lineage (NCBI taxonomy): Eukaryota > Viridiplantae > Streptophyta > Magnoliopsida > Santalales > Viscaceae > Viscum > Viscum album. Next base: position 227,109,118 of record OY728167.1, on the reverse strand, counting down.
TTTTTTTTAAAATACCATTAAGAATTGTTACCATTGCTAATATAGTCACTGAACAGTGACCACATGATTAATATAAATATAGGGTTTTAAAAAATCCTATTTACTCATACAAAAAAAGTGATGGCCCCATCCGTTATAATTTCTCTGTACGGCATCCATTTGTTAGATATTGGAATGGAGGTAGAATAACTGGGCTTCACTCTTGACCAAGACCAATCTTAGCTTCAACACGTTAATCATGAACTGAAAAACCTATGGGAGAAGTAGAATTTAATAGAGAGTACCACCCGAGTGATGTTATCTGAGCCTCCCCAATAGTCTGACACCATCATACACCTTACCCTTAGGTCCTATTTGGTTGTTATAAGATTTTATGTAGAAATACCCTAGAACTATGATTATTTGCATTGGTTTTGTATAGAATAAATAATATACATTCATTTTATTATTGTAACTTTGAAAATGGTTTTTAATGACCAAATAATATTTTTTTAGTTAATATTTAAATTCAATTAAGATATATATTTTGAAAGATTAATTTATTATTGAATTAAATAATATTTTAATAAAATATTATTACTAAATTAGTTTTTTATTATATATAAATTTTCATATAAATTTTATGAATACAATTTTAATTTTTATGGTCATTTATAAACTGTTTATGTCAAAACCCGTGAATTTTTTATAAATATCCGTTTTTATTTGAAAATTAAAAACTATGATATTTAGATAAGATTATTATAATTTTTGGATTCAAGATGTTGAAATTATTTAATAGTTAAATATTCATAATTTTTTGAGACAGTCTAATTTTTGGGTAAAAACTAAATATTGTTTAAATATATAATGTGTTTTATAAAATCATAACGACATAATATTGATGTAATAAAATACTATAAAAATGTTTTTCAAACAATATATATTTTATCATTAAAATAATGTGATTTTCTATTTTTTTTGATCAATTTTATGGTTTCTTAGTGGACCCTCCAAGACTTATAAAATATTTTAACTTTTTAAAATGATTTCCTTGAGAGTGTGACTCACCTCCACATAATCAAGCCTAATATTTTACAAAGTTCAGACATTAGACATATAAAATAATTTTTTCCACTCCCATTTGGAAAAAACCATGGGAAAAAACCATGGGTTGGATTGTGGTTTTGATTAGTTTAGTGTGTGGTGTACAAAACCTAAATAATAAAGAATTCCCTCTCTTTTCGCATATAAACACACGCATGTTTAAACATACACTTCAGTAAAAACATTTGGAGCTCTACCAACCTCTACCATCCATTCTCTATAATCCTAACAAGGTACCCAAGCTCTTAACAATCCTCTATCATGCCTCTCTCAAGCCTTTGGGATCACAGTTCCAAGTACTGGATTTTTTTCCCTTTTTAGTTTTGTCCAAATTTCATTAAGTTAATATACCATATTGTTTTCAATTAAAAGTGTTGGGGTATGATTTCATAACTCCCCCATGATTCCCTAATTATGTTTTAATGTGGATAGATAGCTTTCTCTCTCATTAATTCCTCTCATGTACACCTGTTACCATGCCAAAATTCTGTAAGGAATTTATCTCTTCTCATTTACATTCAAGAAATTATTTTGTGTTATGAATCTAAATTCCATTACATATCACGAGACATGTATCTATATTACCCACTTACTATCCATTTCATTTACATATGATGAGACAACCATTTCTCTCTCATCAACTATTTTTATGAATTCTTATATCACACAGTTATGCTCCAAAAATTGAATTGAGATTTTCCAAGACAAAGTCATTGTGTAGAGAATACCATGCCCATTTATCTATCAAGGTTATTCACATTTATGCACAATTACTTATTGGTGATAGAGTGTAATGTATGAATTCCTCATTCCTTTATTGTGTAATAAAGGATGATGTTTAACCCCCCTCAATGGTCTGAAGGCCTTCTTTTTATTTTATTATGGGTAATCCCCATTTAAAGGGTTGAAGGGGAACCCTAAATGACCCATCTGGCCAAGGAACCATGACTTACTGGACCCAAAGGCCAATACATGACACAAAGTCCTAGATTCATACTATTCCCACACATGACCCATAGGCCCAACCCAATAGAACATCCCCACCCCAGCTTCAGCCTCATTGATCACCTAGCTCCCCACCTTGCATTGATGATCACCTAGAATTTCCCCGTACAAAGCTGCACGATGCCCAGTCCTGATGGAAGTTTCCATACCCTCTCATTCTTCTAATCCAGTTAGCATTGATTCTGGTAACCACAACTCTTTTTTATCTGATCCACTTCTGGGGCCTACTCTACATGGACTGGGCTACTCCATGGTCTCTGTGGCCCAAAGGCCCTGAGGTCGGAAGGCGTTTGATGAATTAGATAGCCTTGAGACCCATAGCCCCAAACCAGTGGCCTGAAGGCCCAAATCGGGTGAATTGTTCTGGCTTCTAGAGTACTGAATAGTGCCTGCTACATTATTACTACAGTAACCCAAAAAATCACCTCCACTCGGTTTCGAACCTGGGTCACTTGGATGCCAAGAAGGAGCTCGTACCACTCAGGTAGGGGAAAGTTGGACATAAATGATTGTCTTTAATTAATCCATGCTATATGATTCATGTAGCACACTTATCCATGAAATTAAATGATTAAGAAGGGTTTGACCTAATATCTCTCCAACTCATTGGGTAAATATTTGTATTATAATACGTCAAGTGCAATGAGGGTTTACTCATGCTAATTCAAGTGCAATATGGGTTTACTCATGCTCCATGTGCAATGAGCCTTGGCTCATGCTAATATCATGTTGAATGTTGTTCCCACATTTCCAAGTTATGGTAATCATGCTATATCATGACTTAATGTACATGTTTCTCTTGTTCTCCATTGATATGCATATTTCCTAACATGTAGTATATTCTTCATGTTATTCCTTAATCACTCCCTTACTGGGCTTCATAGATCACCCTTTTCTTATGCGTGTCCTCCGGTTATCCCATGAAATTCTATGTAGGATGGAATATTGTGGTCATGTAAAAGAATTTTTTAATAAATATGTTCTGTTTTATGTTCTAAGTTGTTATGTAATGTTCCTAACTTCTCAAGACACTAGACCTATCAATCCTCAGTGTTGTCTTAAGAGCATTTTTATGTAATAAATCATGTTTATGTGTGTAATAAAGATAAGGTTTGTTATAGTATAATAATTTGAAACCTTATAATAATGATTTTATAAGGCCTTATAGTAATTTTAAAGGGAACTTATATAGAATAGTTGGAGAAGCTATTGATCCACCATGATTGAGTACATGTAGTCAACACTTCAAGAATGTATATGTGAATTATATTTTTGAAAACTGGTTCATATCAAATTAACCTCTTCAAATTAATGATAGTTGGATATTCTATCAAATACATAGTCGAAGCCAATAATTCATTAATGTTAGGAAGACTTCTTCTTATATAAATAGGGCTGATAAAGTAAAAAAATCACACATTAATTATCCTTCTTATTCTTCTTTAAATAGATGAAAGAATGAAAAAAAATTCAAATTCTTTCTTATTCATTACACTGTGAGATAATAAATATTTTTAGGGAAACCTTTATATCTTAATTAAGAATTGAACAACAATATAAAACATTACATCATTTTTTATATTTTTCAAGAGAATGAGTTTTCATGTGCCAACTTTTGATCCCGTAAGACAAATATTTTTATAGGGAAAAATTTTTTATGGGAGTCTATACATTCCCTTAAACACCTATAATTCAACTTTACATGAGTCTTCGGTAACACTTAGGTATCTATCCTTACCCTTAAGTGATTATTCTACACCCTTAACACAACTATTTTTATACCATTATAGAACATTATTTATACCCGCAAACAACTATTTTCTACCTTTATGAATCATATATATTCTTTTTTTACCATTAAAAAACCAAAAGATAATACATTTTACCATTATGTTGATCTTTAAATTAGTTTGGTGATCCAAATATAAGACATAAAATTTATTTTCAGAAAAATAACGCTACATGAGTTCATCCCCATGTTGAAATGTAATGATTCTTAATTTTCTCAAGTTGAACACTATATTTTATATGAATCTCAAATAGGATAAGAAAATGTATATTCAAATAATATTGAACTCGAATCTCATTAATAGGTTCGAGAAGATGAATATCTCTTGGCAATGGGAACTGTCTTTTTTCATAATTCTCTAGAAAACATCGTGCACGATCTTAACATATATAAATACATTGATTGATCTCAAAATCCATATGAAAGAAAATAAATTGTATATGGCCTCAATGAGTGGGGTTTACATAGATGAATTTATTAGGTGAAAATTTAATATGAAACTCAACTTTTGATGGGTTTAGGAGCTCATCTTTATTGATGTAAAAGACCATGATGAATTCAAGATTGTATTTCTCGAACTCATGTACTGTCTATTGTACATCGTGAACTCAACTAAAAACATAATAACCATACTATATCTCAACACAAACTAATACACATGATAATTTGTAAACCAATATGATGAACATTAACAGGGAACATTCTATTTCAGTATTCTAAAGTTCAAATTACTATAACAGTGAAGAATGATTTAACTGCATACATTTGACTTAATGAACCTTGTAACTAGAGTTTTCATGAATCATGTCGCATGACGAAGACAATGAGATATCATGTATTTTAGTTTTATGTAATTTTCATTAATTCATTACTTAGAAAACATTGGGAGATCTATAATTTAATAGAGCTATTACGTGGTTGAATTATTATAAGAAAATTATCTATAGATTATGTGGTATTATTGAAGATTATGATTTTAACATTGAATGAATAGAGAAACCACTACTTTTGGAATAAATTATGGAATTAATTTCTTCAGGACTTTAAATAGTAAATTATATCAAAATCCTTGAAATTTGGTTTATCAAAAAATTTAAAAATAATGGAAGATAATTATTCCTCATATTTTGGATATTTTTGAAGATATGATGCTTACTTTTTGTTAATTTAATCGGTTGGGTTTTTTATCTGTATTATTATTAGTAGTTTATCTTCTAGATAAATTATCAAAAAAACCAACAATGACAAAGTAAGTGTTTTTATATATTTTTGTGCATAATTTAATGATAAAAATTATAATATTATATTAACATCATTTTCCATAGAATCTAGAGGGCTCTAAGTTATTTAAATTCAAATATTTTAATTTTATTGTGAATTTTGATTCATTATTTTTTGAATTATTAATTCTATTTTAATGTAAGATTAAAATAGTAATTTGAATCTCTTTAATGGTAGGATTTTTCAGAAAAATATATTGAATATCTAAGGACTATAAAATTATTTGAGTGAGTTTATTTGAAGATTATTTTTAAAAGAAAAGATAACTACTATTCTATGATATTCTTGGATATATTTCTAAAATATCTTGACGAGAATATTTTCAATTTTAGAAGGAGGTTAGGTCATGGAAATTTCTGGATATTTTATTTTTCTATACAAATATTTCATTGTCTGGTTAAAATGGTAGTGTTTGAAAAATCATGCTCCTGTGAAAATAAAAATTGATGTAAAGTATTATATTGTTATTTTGACATCTGAAGAAGAGATAAAATTTTAAACATGCATATTTATTCTCTCTTAGTGTAATTAATAATAAGGAATGTGTGACCTTATATACATTATTTATTCTATATATAGAAGATGTATTCTTTCATGACTTTGTTTACTTTATTTTTTCTATTTAAAAAGAAGAAGTATATTCAAAATTGAAGATATATTACTTTAAAATGTATACTTTCTTAAAGATAAACCATCTATCAATTTTGGAGAAACAGTGGGATAAAACAATTTTCATCAATCAATATCTCATCCATTTTCTTAAATTGGAAGAAGAATTATTCAGTCCTAGTGGAGTGTTATCTTATATGATTATGCTATTGAGATTCCATGTAACAGAAACTAAAGGCTCTATAAAATACTAGATGAATGGCATTAACCAACCACACTTAGTTGTCGAGTTCCTCTGGTAATAGGACATGCTTAGTGAAAATCACCAAGTTTGTGGAGAGAGCATTGGTGGAGTGGATTATGTTATTTCCATAGCGAAAATCACTGTACATAACTATCTCCTATTATTTCCTTTATTTATTTATGACTAACTTACTCACCATTAATATAAAAGTACATAATATTTTTAATTAGATATGGATTATTTAAATTTGATAAAAAAAATTAGAATACACAATTCACCACCCTCTTGTGTCTTCTTCATCATCCTCTTCAACCAACAGAGTTTTCAATAAGTGGAATTGTAGACACATATAGGAAATCATGGAGAATATGTGAATAAAAGTTTATTGATATTGATAACATAATAAATAGGAAATGAGTTATGTTTTTAAATGGTAGTAATTATAATATTTGAAGGAACTAAATGGGATCATACTTACAATCTCTTTGACTTGATGCATAATCTGCTACAGGTCATGGAATCCATGTGAGTGATTCCATAGAGGTTTCTATGTCTGAGGAGGATAGGAAATTACTTAAATCTTATACAAAGGAAAAAATCCCTATCCAAATATTTTTCAAATTATATTTATATGAAAATTTTAACCTACACATCTATGAAAGATATTTATGATTTGTTATACAATGTATATAAAGTTGATAGGAAGGTCAAATAGAAGAATTTGCATGTTCTATTCAATCATGAATAGATGTTTCCTATAAGAGATAATATTGATGGATTCTATAACATGACACCTAAAGTTATTGGATCTATTTTTGGACTTGATGATGCGATAAAGGTTGTAAATATTATAAATGAAAATATAAAGTGATTATCAACTTTTATAATCCAAAGGTTTTAGTTCTTGATGAAGGAACAATTTTAGAGTCATCTATTCATGATTTTTATAGAAATAATATTATAGATGAAATTTCAGTGAATCCATAAATTTCATGGGGCCATACATAAAAGGTATTGGAATTTAATTCTTCATATAATCTCATGATTCATAAATTTTAATAAGTAGAAGAAGATATTAGTGATTAGTTAATATCTCTTCTAAAGAGCAAGATCATTTGAGGTAAAAAATGTCCAAAGGGAAGATACCACTATCATCTTTCAACTATGGAAATTTTGGCATATTGCAATGAGATGTCTGAGGAAGTTTAGTGGATAAAAAAAAGGGGGAAACATAAAAAATGAGATGTGATTTTCCCCCAAAATTAAATTTCAAATGTGGGAACATATTCAAAAATTCATATCAATGGAAAATATTTTACCTATAATAATTATAGTAAATTTTGGTGGGTTTTTATAGGTAGTTTTACAAATTTCCACTAAATTATTAAACAGTATTTCGACACCCATTTTAATGATGCATTTGTAAAGTGACAATAATATTTTTATTTAGTGGTATTTTTTGTTTAAAATGACTACTGAACAATTTTAATAAGTTTTTCAAAACAGTTTAATTAAAACCATCCACTATATTTTTTTAAATAAATCACCATGGCCCTGACCCCCCCCCCCATAGTCAAAAACCTTTCTGCCTGCCCCTCAATGTCACTTGATGTCATACTGCCTCTCAGTGTTTTGATTTACGCTGAGAAATGTTAGACACCATCTCAACCTCCCCCTCTCCACCTCTCAATGACATACCCCCTCTTAGCCTCCCCCTCGATACTACTTGAATCCAAATCCCATATTATCCTCCCCCTCAAGGCCACTCAATGTCGAACTAGCTTCCCTCATGACCCAGATTTGTGCTACCATCTCAGTCTCAATGTCATGTCCCTCTCTGTAATTCCCTCTCTTCCTCTACTTCACTAGACCCTCGACATGATTTATAGTGAGATATATTTAAAAAAATCAAGCTAATCATAAGTAGTTAATTATCTTCTATATTTTAGGTAATAATAGTGCAATAGAGTTTCGTTTAGTAATTTCACATGTATAATTCTCTTTCAAAACTTTTAGATTAGTGTATTTATGAATACTTGGTGTTTGATAGGTACTTTGGTATCCATTAATGGTGTTAAGTTTTTTCCTAGTTTGAGTAATGTAGCCTCTTGGACACTGATATGTATTGTAATGATTCTATAAAAAATGTGAGCTTCTATTATGTTTTAATTTCTTTGTGACAACATAATGATTTGAGAATTTATTAAGAACTATTTTACATGAAATTATAAGAGATAAAAATTATATAGGAACATTTTTATTTTAAGGAAAGTGAAATTACATGTAAAAACTCATTAATTGGTTAAATGTTGAAATAATTCATGATGTTGATGTTAACATTATTATATGAATTAATAATTAATTTATGTGTGATTTAATTACTTTTTTAGTTCTATTTGGTTATGTTATAATATGATTTATTATTATAAATACTTAAATAAAAGATGAAATGAGTTCTTGGGTATAAATTGAGTGTATGAATTCAAAAAAAATATTTAATTAATGTTTAATTGGTTATATAATATTTTAATATAAATTTATAAATAATATTTCTTATGAATGACTACATTTTGTGTCTTTATAATATAATAATAATCTATATTGGACAATGTGGGATATAACATATGTGTTGATAAAAATTGGATTACCTTACCTTAGAATACATCTCACTATTTGACGAGTTTGAACATGTTTTTGGATTTTGAAATAGAAAATTAATGTGTTGATAGAAAAATAATTGTACATGTACTAAACGAAAATTAAAATTATGGTTGAATATAGATGATGTATTTGAGTACATTGTATTGAAACAATTTCATCCTCATTAGGTGTGTTTTATTTGGCATGCATAATTGAACATAAATGAAAATTCATTCAGTTATGTTAATATTTAAAATAATCAAGTTAATTCCCTATTAGTGAGTAATCAAATTCAAAAAATGACGAATAATTCATTCAACATAGTAGGTAAACAACATCAACAACGTAATACATCATATGATTCAGTTTTTGATGTTGTAGATATTAATTATGCTTTCTGAACTATATGGAAACTTGATCAAGATGATAACATATTAATAGATGATGATGCTGAGGTAGATACAAGGGAAAACTCAATCAAGAAAACAACTGAGTTTTCTATATTAGTTCAAAATTGAAATAAGTAATTATATCAATGATGTTAAAATTATGCATAAATTTTAATTTATAATAATGTTTTACCACATCAAGTGTTTATGTAGAATTATAAATAAATAAATATCAATGATATTGGAATTTTTGGATGATTAATTTATAGTAGATAAAATCCCAGTATGATGTTTTTGATATGAGGAATATTATTATCAATATTGGACCCAATTATATGAAGATATATACATGTCTCAATGATTATATGTTTAATTGGAATGAAAATTTTAATATATAAAATTCAAAAATATTATGTACATATAGATGTAAATCAAAAACTAATGATGTAAATTTCAATCTGAATACAATAAAAATAAATAGAAAAAGTAAATTACGGTGATGGTTTTACATTAATTTCAATTAAAATCATTGTTAGAAATATTTTTATGTCAGAAAAAAAAATTTAAACATATAATGTGATGTGATTTCCCTAATAATAATGGTAGTTTATTTTTATATTAAATTGATTCAAAAGAGTGGAAGTCCATTTATTCATTACATCAATATTTCAATATTGATCCTAGAAATGTATCTTTAGTATTGGAATTTATTGGATTCAATCCTTCTAGTACTTTAATTAGAAGATATATCATTGGGCCTGTTATATTTACCCCTATATTCTACCTCCATGGATACATACGAATTTGACTTCATTAATCAAATCAATGATTATTCCTAGATATAAAATTATTATAAATGACATTGATGTCAACCTTTGGCCTCATGTTCAATAATTATACAATTTATGGATTGATGGTTAATAAAAATATGTTACATATACCACACAAATTTTCAAAATGAATGATACCATTTTGTGCAATATTAACTAATTTCCTGGAATAAGATATTTTTTTGATTAGAACATACACACATATTTCTCTTGTCCAGTTTGTAACTTTTTTTTTCAGTCTCAATTGATTACATATGACATAAAGTGGTTTTACATGTGTCATAATCGCTTCCTTAATACTTATCATATATTTGAGTTTAAAAAGTCATGTTTCAATGGAAAATTTGACTTGAGGATCCAACCAAAATTATTGTCAATATTGTAGATCAAAACATAATTATATAATGTTGGTAAAATTTTTAAAAATTATTTTTCACTAAATGAAAGTGGAAAAATATTTTCAACACTGTTACTTACAACTGGTTCACACTAATGGAAGGAATATATATATTTTGTTGAACTCCCATATTGTTAATTTATGTTTTTATTTCATGAACTTAATGTTAATAAAAATTATAAATTTTTTAGTGAGATGAGTTTTTTACATTACTTAATGTTCCGGGAAAATCAATGGATAATTTAAAATTCTTTTAAGGACTTAGAAGAAATAAATATCAAATTTGATCTATGGAAAAATAAGAATAAGAAGTATCAAAAATCAAATTTTTCAATTATAATTCATCATAAATATGGTTTTCTTCAGAGATTAAAAAACTAAAATTGTTTGATGGATATTCTACTATTACATGAAGATATTTTATTTTGAATCATCATAATATACATGGATATAAAATTCATGAATGATATGTATTTATGGAGTAGACTCTATATTTATAAATGAATAATTTTTTAAATGAAAAATTACTTCTATTCTAATCGAATTTTACATATTATTTTAATGGCTTTGTGAGAATTCATTAAACCCTAATGAATTGAAAAAAATTAGGAAATAATTTTATGGACGGTATTCCATTTTGAGATGTTCTTTCCCCCACAATTTTTTGTTGTGGTGATTCATATGGAGGTGAATTTTTCTAAACAATCTAAAATTGGAGGGCCGATACATTATTGATGGATGTCTCTTATATATTGGTATTTTATTTTTATATTATTTTCATTGATAATTTATAATTATTTTAGTTTATAATTAAAAACTGTATTCTTTAATTTACTACCACTTATCATTAGGTATATTGGTTATTTGAGGACTTTTGTGAAAAATAACGTTCTTCTATAAAGTCATATTATATAAGGCAACCTTTCTAATGTGTTTCTAAACATCTTTTAAAGGTATTTATATTTGACGGAGACAATATTAAGTCAAGTGTGATGTGTTGATGTTAATCCAAGTAAATTTTACGATAATAATGTGTCCTCAATGTTATCATATTTAGGTCTGGATGTTGCATAATTATATACATTTTCATTGATAGATATATAGTTAATATAATAACATAGATGTATGATACTCATTTCTGATATTTTTGATCATTATATTATAGAATTAAGACATCGATAACATATTTTTATGCCATTTTTTTGAATTATTTTCATCTTGTGTATATTATTATTCTAATACGTAGTTTGAATATGTCCAAAATTATCTACATTGTGTAAAAAAATTATATTAACTATTATAACTAACTAAAGATAAAAATTGAGATGAAATATCTCAATATTTGATTTTTTGAACTCAAGGTCCTTTGAAGAATTACAAGATATTAAATGCTTATAATATTGGCGGTTTCACTTTTTGTACTACTAATCCCAAGTATGGTATGGTAACAGAAAACATTATTATATTCATATTTGTAGATAAATATTACTATGGAAAGGTGGTTGAAATTATCAAGTTAAATTACCAAGGTAAATTTTCAGATGTGTAATTTAAATATGCCTAGGTAAATATTAACATGTGTACAAAGATAAATTAATTAAAATTTACTTATCTGAATTTATCTCATTTGATCAATACTAATGATAAAGAATAAATTGATCTATATATAATTTATTCCCAAGAAAAAAAAATTTATATTAAATTGATAATATAGTAGATGATGGGTATAATTTTGTTTTCTACATGCAATTGAGAGACTTGTATGATATGTGTGATGAAGGTGATGTAATTTTGGATAGTGAACCCTTTGAAAAAAATTATAATAAATTATCTATAACTGATTATATTAAAAAAAATAATGTTAGGGATATTAAGGAAGGAGAAGAATGTATCAAAGCAGTGGAAATAATGTTAACAGTGGAACTTGATAAATATAAGACCAACCAAAAAGAGAAATTGGATGTTTTTTTATTTATTAATTAAAGGAATGTTTTTTATATTATTAAATTTTTGGAATCTTTTTTTATATGAATAAATAAAAGGTATTTTTGGTAGTTATTTCACACCAAACGATGTTTACTGACAAAAAAATATTCAAAATCACTAGATTTTCATTCTCCCTCTGCAACACAAGGTACAATTAATCACATAAATTTCATGTTTTTTGAAAAAAATATCATCTTATTATAACATAAATTCATCCAAAAGTTTTAGTTATACTAATGATATCCAGAGATCATAAATGAAACCTATGATGGATCTGTCTTATAATCGGCCAGACAGTTAGTTGACATTAAGGGGTTATTGGTGGGCCACAGTCTTTGTCATGTATTTCAATGTGAAAACACTAATTTAATAAATACTGATACTAATAGTTTAATTTATATGTTAAATAAGTTCAAATAAAATTATAATATAGTTACACATCAACATTTAAGAAGGCTATAATTTCAGTAACATAATGTTATTTATTACATTAGATGAATATGGGGAACCCATAAGATATATTAGGAATTTAGGACTTTTATCACGTGATGAGTCATCCCTCCCTATTCATTATACAGAACAGAGGTTTATTTCATTATCCTCTGTAAATGATTATTTTTTATTCTCATAAAATGGTACTATAATTATTACATGTTCACATATGATTAAATTCAAATTGTTACTTAATGTGTTGATAATTTAATGAATTTTATGTATTTATTTGTAGATGATGTTCCATATTAATGTTCCTAATGAAATTTCACATCCATGGACCTAATAAAATTTATGAAAAAAATAGAATCATTCTAAGTGGATTTTATGGACTGAATTCAATGACATTTCACTACTAGCATCACATATGTATGAGAAGGTCCTTAAAGGCATTCCTAGGGACAAATGGAAAAAAATTATTGATCATAATCATGTTGAATCATAAAAAGGTTTTTTATTAAATTTTAGTATATTAATAAAAATATTTTAATAAATATTCATGATTTATTGATATATAATTTATTTAGGTGATTTTTAGAAGAATTTTATTCAATCAAGAGAAGAAACTGATTCCCCACAGTCATGGATTGATGAATTTTACTATAAAATGTTTTATAAAGGTTCCATTCAATTTTTTAAAAAATATTTATATAACACTTAAAATTATTTATTATTTTCATAATATTCGTTATGTAATTTTTTGAAAAATGTAAAAGAGATAGTTCATCCTATTAGAGGGATATAGTTGTGGTTTAATGTCCAAAAAAGGATGGTAGTTTTATCAATAACATTGACAATAACATAGTGGTCAACAATTTTAGTTATTATCTGGTTTAATAAATTAATTTATAATATTATATCAATAAATTTGTAGTATAAACGTAATTAACTATGGTATGCCAACCCTGACTTTTCAGTATTAATATCCTTAGAGGATTCCATGGTTCATGTTTTTTGAAAAGTTCACTATGGTCATGTTTGGGGGGGGGGGGTCAATTATGGGATATCTAAGTTGAGGGTATTCATCGGGGTACATATATATTCATAGATGATGTTAGAAGATGGGGGATAATACACATTTTTGTGATCCTAGTGCACAAAATGAAATTGATGCACTAAAGAGTAATGTTAAAGATCTGGAGTAACTTATTAATACATAGAATGATTGTGTCTCGATATTGGAGTGTGTGTTGGATATTATGTCTTAGAATATTATTAGAAGTATTCCTAAAGAAATAAAAACCCTCATTGGGTGTTCAATAGTAGTAAATTTTATAAATTAACACTTATATTGATCATTTTTGTAGATATTTTTTATTCAACAAATATTGAAAATGGCTCTTAATATAGAACTATAATATTCAATAAAATCCATTTTTAAAGGTTTTCTAAAATACATTATTATTTAAACTTTTAGATTCAATTACAGTCATAAAATTAAAATATATATATTTAATTCCATTAGTTATATTCAAGTATATAAATATAGTTCATTTTGTTATTAATATGATGGAATTTCACCATGGGATGGTGAAATTCCCCCATTTGAATTTTAAAGAATATCATGAATGTATGACATTGTAAGGATAGTCCTTGTTATGGTTGAGATAGTTTTTGGTTTTGAAATATAGAGTATGAGATAAAATAATTCAAGATACAACTATTAGAACATTGTAAAGGGTTGGATTGAGTATTGAGCAACATGCAAGATATAGTGGCTCTTCTGATTTTACATGCATGAACATGAATAGTACATCATTTATTTTTTATTGAATATTCTCATTACTAATGTGAGGTTTACAACTTTAAATACTTGCACCATAAGTGGAATGTGGGGAAGGATGTGATTATAAGAAACATGAAAGAGTAATGGAGGGAAAGGGGAACACATATCAATAGGGTATCCAAGACACATGTATGTGATGACATTTTTTATAACATGATATTTTATATAGTATGATGTAATTTAATGTTGTATCATATTGAATGTAATGTTTATTGATGTATGGAATTTAATGTTTTTGTTATACTATATTGGCTACCTAATTTTTTATATATAATTGTTGTGTATTGGTTTTTTTTGGATTAAACAGCCATAAAAACTTTCATTTCTTAAAATACATTACTAAAGGAAGTTTTAACCATTTCTAGGAAATTAGTGGTGGCATTAACCACTGTGAATAAAATAGTGGTGGTTAAAATTACCACTATATATGGTAAATTTCAATGTTTATTAGTGGTTTTAACAATATATACATATTTGCCTCCAGAAAAACAACTTATATATTTTATACCATGGAAAACCGCCACTAATAAAAATATCCACTGCTAAATATAAATTTCACCATCACATAATGAATGCGTTGAGAAATAAAACTCTTCTAAAGTATTCAATCAACCCAATTTTTTTTGGTTAAAAAAACCACTACTAAACATTTTATAGGTTGTCAAAACCACCTATAATCACAAAAACGAGTCTATATATAATTATTTTCCTATAGTGTTGTGCAAAAAAATGAAGAAGATAAATGTTTTTTTAAAGGAAGTGACCAAATTAATATTGGATTCGTAGGATGCTATTATAGATATGGCTAATAGAGATCAATCAAAAATTGATGAAAAAAATAAGTTCAAAGTATTTATTTATCTCATTGTAGAACATAAAGGTTTTCTTGTGGAGATTTATATATATTAGATGAATAACATGAGTACTTTTAGTTTTTTGAAAGAATAATTGAATTACATTGACCAACTAAAATTTAAGGTCACTTAGATAGAGTATATTATTTTGGAAAAATAGGCTAATCAAGAATGAAATAGATAAGTAGTTTATTTAAAACTAATGATTGAAGAAAAATAAAAGGTTACTGAAGAACCTAATGATTGAATCAAAGATAAAGAAAAATTATTGAATCCATTGAAGTTTAGTTCTTCACTATGATAAATAAACTAAAATATAAAATTAAACCATGTCATTCAAAGAAAATTTTATATTTTGCAAATTTTATTATAAAAATAAAAAATGGACTAAACGTGCACACAAAGTTTTGAGAAAGTGGTGAAAATACAAAGACCCAACTACATGGGTAATAGTTGGGTTGGCATTTGATATGAAACACATGAATATGGGATGTAGACTATAAATAAAAAAGTTAATAAAAAGGTTAAATATTTCTCTCAATAATTAAGAGTGTTTCGATGACCAAGGATTTATTCAGTAGTTTTAGATATGTGGATAGAAGGAGGTGATAAAATATTTTCAATAATAAACTATTTATTTTTTTTGGATAACATGGACAAAAAATAAACCTATTATGAAGTGTTGAAATGCTACATGAAAGAATAATAACTTGAAATTTACCAAACGCGTGAAAATATATCTTACACACCATGAAAAAAAAATTATGTATATTTTTTTTATTACCATAAATTCTTTCATAAAAATTATAATTTATTAGAAATGAAGATTTCAAAATTATTTTTTTTAGACAAAATTAAATACAAACACAAGACATATGATTTATATTACTTTTGTAAAAAATTGTAACACACAAAGCTTCCATGGTACGCTTCTCTTTGAATAATACAATAGAGTGTGTTGTACGCAACTTCGAGTTCTAACATACACCACAACCAATCAAACTAGTCGTTATGAATACTAATTGTAACACCCCGAGATTTTATGAAAAATATTCTTTTAATGTCATTAATGTCTTGTGTTTTATTCTACACCAAAGATTACCTTGTGCTAGACGCAACACCGTATTAGCTTGTAGTATACGCAACACTATTCTTGGATCGTGTTAAACAACATTTTGATAATAGTTATTCTATGAAACATTGAGTATATATATATATATTCAATGTATAAATGAAATATGATTGGATTCTGTTATACGAAACAACGAAGGATTCTTGTGCAACCCGCAACCCTGACTTGGCTTGCATTACACGCAATCACGACCTTCCTCGATAGCGTGTGTTGTACGCAATATTGGATTTTACTAAACAACGATATATTATTATAATATTATTATGAACTAGCCATTATGAATAGTATTAACTAAATTTTGAATTTTATAACATTATTATTCATCTTACACATTTTCTAGAACATGTTATAAGAACAAAATAAATTTTTTGGGTAAAATAAGTATTTTTCAAAAAATGTTGTTTTTCCGCCTTTTGATGGTGCACCCACTTTAAATCTAGTTTATGACATGTTTATAAGTTAAATTTTAAAAAATAAAATTCTTCTTTTGAATCAAGATATAAAAATTTACATTAGATAAAGTTTTGATTTTTTTCCGATAACTTTCATATTTTAATGAATAGTAAAAACACGCTATGTTTTAATTAAAAACAACTTTTTTCATCATAATATATTATGTGGTTAAATTGTAATATTTAATGATTTTAATGTATAAATAGAATATATTTTTATCATTTAATATAATGTATGACATTAGCATTGATTTTACCTTGAATTAATAGGTTGAATCAATTCAATCTTTTGCAATGTTTTAAAGAAAACCCGTTTCCTTTCTACAATGAGATTAATTTTAATTTAATTTCTGCAACTTTTGTGTATTGAATTTGGAAAAATGGATTCAATATTTGGAATCAGTGGATCAAAATTATGTTAATAAGCTACTTTTTATTTTTGGGAATTGTGAATAGTAGCTACGGTAAATTTTATTTACCATAGTTAAAGGTAAATCGGGTAATTAAGGGTAAATATAATATTTTTTAAATTACCCTAACAAATGTCAAAATCTTATTGGATGACTAAAAGGCGACCCATATTACCTAAGGGTCGGATTAGATTCATTTTATGGACTTTTTCCATGAAAATAATTTAATTATTATTAAAACCAAAGAAAGTGACAACATGTCACTCTCTTAAATCTTATAAGTATAATAATTTTAACATAGTGATAAACATCATAAAACTTCAAACATGAATAGTCTACAGAAATCTAACAAAATTATTTACATCATGAGAATTTATTTAGAATTTTTTGGGATTAAATAATTATCATTAATTGTGACACAATAGTGATGCAGAAATTATTTATCTAGTGAAAAATCAAGAATATAGTGTTTATTAAACTAACAGTGACCATAAAGGCACAAAACCCTGACAAAAACTTATTGGTCATGTGAATTTAAACTATAATCATCCAAGGGTTGAATATTTGACCATTTGGAGTCTTATACAAGCAATTATGACACTTATATTATTTTATATTAAATGATGCCAAAGTTGTCACCTTCATAATTTAATAAATATAAAAATTTAAATATTGTGATTTTAAGATGATAAATTCAAGTAAAAGTATTATTGTGAAAGGTAATATATTTATCTTTATCATAGGATTTTATTTTAAATTTTTATGCAAAAATAAGTATATTAAATAATTATACAAATATGATGTAGTAATTATTTTATTAAGAGATAAACCAAATAAATGGTTTTAAAATAAATAAAATAAACATTATATGAACTATTTAATGTGATCCACTAATTTTATAGATACATATGACCTTTTATTAATATATTAAAGTTTTATTTCGAATATATTTTCTATATATATTTTATTTAAATTTAAATAAATGAATACTGTCAAAATTGACAATATTGTTATTTTATAAAAATAACATATTATAAAATTGTTTAAAAATCACAAAAATATTTAATAATTATAAATTTAAATTTATATGGTCTATAATGTTATAAAGTAAATAATTATGGAAAATTCACAACAAATAAGTAATTATTTGTTATAATTTAAAATTTAGAATTTTATTACCACAAATAAACTTAAATAGATTAAATAAGGATAAATCAAAATGATAAGGTTTAAAATAAGAACCAAACATGTCTAAATTTGATTGGTTGATGATATTACAACACTATATCATCTAATCTTTGAATATGAGTCATGTTTGGAGGTTTTTAAGTGGGGTTAGATTTATTATAAATTAATATTTTTAAGAATTCCAAAGGTGCCCCTCTCTTCCCTTATAAAAGGGCACCTCCTCCCTCTCCTCCTCACACCAATTTGAGCATTCAAGCTCGGCCAACCCCTACCAAACTCTCTTCTACACTTCCCGAGTATCATACTAGAGGTTCTTGTCTTCTTCAAAGACCATCCTTAGTTCTTTAAGTGGAGGTTAAGTGAAGGCGCGTCAAAAAGAGGTAATATCCATTACCTATCTTTTTCAATTTCTTTCTTCTTCCACTTCTTCTTCTTTAGTTGTTTCATTATGAAGTAATAACATCAGTATCACTCATATAATGGTATGTTATTATAAGTATGAAACAACCCTAATTCACCATCTATCCATGCTATGGAAAAAGAAATCACCGTGCGTGCGTACGTACGGAATACCGTCTCCACGCCGTGGTGTAATCTATTTTCCACCACAACCTTAATTGGATGGGTATAATGGTGTAATGAGTAAATATATGTGATTATTATAAATTGATATTAATACTTAAATAGTATACATACACATCAACACAATTCCACGACCATGGGAATGATATCATCGCTCGTGCGTACGTACGGACTACCGTCTCCACGATGCGATGAGATTCATTATCCATGATAACCATTCCAGAATGATTATAATGTATATATAATGAATAATAATGAAATATATGACATTTTAAAGCTACTGGATATATATATATATATATATATATGTATGTCATCTACTTACTTCCATTCAAGACAATAAGGAAAGAAAAACAGCGTTCATGCGTACGTACGGACTACCGTCTCCATGAACGGTGTGTTTCATTTCATTTATCTATCTATTATATATATATATACTGAATATATTTGATATATAAATCATGTTTTATATTCTGGAAGTAAGTAAATCATAATATAAGTAATAATAATGTCAAGAACAACAAGTCCAAACACCTACGATAAATGAAACGATTTTACCCAAAACGCTTCTTTAACATCGAATTTACAAAAGAACGGGTAATATAAAGTCATAAGATAACCATATATGATATCATAACAATGAGTATGATTTTGGAATATGTCAATAACATTATTTAAATCATTATACAGGAGGGTCAAACACTTACGAATCATATCGGACCTAAGGTAAGGGATATATCACAATCTCATTTTTATCTGAGATTGTTTATACTTTGAAATTTACTGTGGTGTATTTTATCATCCAAATCTATGTTTCCTCAATATGTAATATTATTTCCATTCACCTACAATTGTTTAAATCCTATTTTACCCTTCGGTGAGTTTTTAGTAAAAGATATGAAAGGAATCTTTTGTCGTTTTTCATACGAGGTACTTTTTTGACTTTTTCGACAAAAGTACGAGAAGAATGTTTCTTTTAACTTATACGGCATGAACGGATGTTTAAAACATTATTTCCAAGAAGCATCCTTCACAATTTTTCAAGTTTATTTTTAATCAACTTCTTTAAGTTTAAAGTTTTATGACATGTTAAGAAAGGAAAAATGTTTTTGAAGAAGAAAGGATATTTTCCTCAAGAATGGAGTTCAAGTGTTTTATCAAAATTATTTTCCATCTAAGATAATAAAGGGTTCTGTTTTTATCTCTATTATTACATTGATTTGATAATGTTGTGATGGAATTATTTTTATAAATTCCTTTATCTTATATGAATTGTTTTATGATGTCACGATGTTTAAGATTCCCATTTTTATTACATGGGTTGTGAAATGATGTATGATTTATGATTTTGTGGCACATATAAGAATGGTATCATTATGAGATGGGTGGGACCTATATCTCCCTCCAATGCATTGGGTAAATATTTTATATCTCATGAGATAGACATGGCTGGAACGGTAGGTTATACCGGTTCAGTGAAACAGGACTGGAACGAGGGTGACTCGGTTTAGAAAGGGACTTTGTCCACTAAGATAGTCTTGGCAATGAGTCTTGACTAACAAGAAATGATTCTCTATGATTATGTGTGAATTCCACAAAGTTTCATGTATCATGTTATGATTATTGTGATTACATTTCACTGCCATGATTTATCCCATGTTATGAAATTATTATCTCTTTTGCAGGTTAAGATTTCCAAAAGTTATGTGCTTGTGTATACGATGTGATTGATATTTCTTTTGATTACCCTTACTGAGCATTTGAGATCACCCTTTTATGTTTTCTTTTCCCCAGGATATAAAGAAAGGATTTTGGTTTTAAAAAAAGAAGATCTTTATGGGAGATGTTGACGATCTTTCACCACGATTAGAAGATTATATTCCGAGTTTCCAAAGACACTAAACTATTACGGTCCTTGTGTGTGTGTTTTTGTTATGTACTAAGTATTCCGCAAAAGTAATGTAATTTCTATGTACATCAAGATACGGGTCTCTACAGTTGGTATCAGATGAAAGGATTAGTCAACCTTTGGAAACAAGGATGTGAGAACGTTAATGAGATCCCTAGAGATATTTCTAAGGTATGTCTAGGGATGTCCCTAAGGATAAGTACACGTATAGGATATAGTCCTAGAACTATGGTAACGATCATATAATTTAACCTAAGATGTTAGATATTGAAGTTACTCCCCTGTTATTATGATTTTTGCCTCTAACAATATTCTTTTTGGGTTTTAGAAAATGGCTGGAAACAAGATGATTCATGATAATGGAAGATATTTTGGACAATGGAATGAAATTATTCATGAGAAACCAAATGAAATGGGATTTGGAAGTCTAACCATCATTATTATTCCGAATCAGCAATCTCATAATATGATCAATAAACTCAAATTTGGTATGCTTCCTGACTCGGCTAATAAGAGAAACATGGAGTTTCATGATGATCATAGAGGAAAGAAAGTTCAATTTCCACTATGTAAATCATGTGGGAAGAGGCATCAAGGAGAATGTTTCAATGGAACTGGAAGATGCTTTGGGTGTGGAAAAGAAGGACATAGAGCCAGTAAGTGCAAATGAAAGGGTTCATTTAACACCATGGATGAGGATAATGGTATTGCTATGACATCAACAATGGTTAAATGTTTTAAATGTGGAATGTACGGGCATTATGAAAACCAATGACTTAAGGTAAAGTCTCGTGAAGAGAATCAGTATGGTCATATGGGTAATATTTATGTTGATGATGATGAAGAGACTACAAATGATATGTGAGATGAAAGAATTGCTGAAGCTCGGTCAATGGATTAAGAAGGTAGTGGAATGATTACATGTTTATCAAGTGTAATGTTGTATAAGTAATCGCATGGTGCTATGGAATAAAGAGACATCTAAGGATTGTTACACTGTTGTCTTTCCTTATGTGTTTTGAAAGTGTATGATTAATGGTACCAATAACCATGAAAGTATATTCAGATATTTTTGGAAAGTAGATGATATGCGCATAATTAAGGGATAAGGGGAAAATGAAATGTTTAACAGTATTCATGAGCTCCTGATTAATATAAGGACTAAGTGATATCATGGTTTGAGTATATAGAATTTTGAGGATTTTGGTATGTGGAAAGAGTTAACTTTTAACAGCATTGATGTTTTTAATAAGGATCAATGGGTATCCATTTTTCAATAGAATACATGATTAAGGTATTCACTGGATTGGAATGTGACCAAAAAGATATATGGGGGATAAATGATGGTATTCACATGCTTGGTTGATGACATTTCAAGTAATCATATTTTTTATATTATGAGCTTGGAACGAAGTATTTCCTAAAGATTGGAATGGATTATGTTGGACATAAGTTAGTATTGTTTAAGGATGGAACTTTTGATATTATTTATGTGATGTTATAGTAATGTAGTTTTAGAAAAAGGACAACCTGTAGGACGGGCGACAGCCCAATGCGTCAGACAAGGTCGTAGGAATCGAACCCACAACTGAAGTGCGACAGGCCTTTATCACCTACCACTGACCAACAGGAAGTCCCTGTTTAGTAGAAACTAGTTTTATTACGCAGTATGATATATGAAGTATAAGTCCATTTTAGGAACCCTATATGATGAATCTCACTATAGATGGACATATGTATTTTTTGATATCTTTTCTAACCTTTTGTTTGAGATAGATGGAATGACCCATCATTCAATCACATGATCTGCTAACACATCACAAATGACAAATTGAACTTCATTTATTTAAGAGATGAAGTGGAAATTGTCCAAAGAACGGAAAACGGTGAGACTATACCAAAATCCCGAAAGTATTTCTTCTAATTCCAATTTCATCAACTTTAGGGAAATGATCTTGAAAACCAAAAATGCTATCCTAGTGCTCTTATATCTGATGAAATCAGATGGTACCCTAGATCATCACAAATTTATGGCTTTGTGATTGCTGGCTTTTCCATAGCCATGTTCTCTACCACTCTCCATCAGAACATGATGGTTAGATTTCTCTCCCATATCCATATTTTCATATATGTGGAAACCCAGTGATTAGTTTATTTGGGTAACTGTTAAGTTTCATACTTTTGTTTTTAATGATTGGTTTTGGTATTACTTTTTACGATGTGGGTTTCTATCAAAGAAACTTTCGAATAGTAAACCATTTATAACCCCGACGAATTTCGAGGGAGAAATTCATTTTAAGGGGGTTAGAATGTAACACCCCGAGATTTTATGAAAAATATTCTTTTAATGCCATTAATGTCTTGTGTTGTATTCTACACCAATGATTACCTTGTTCTATACGCAACACCATATTAGCTTGGAGTATACGCAACACTATTCTTGGATCGTGTTACACACAATTTTGATATTAGTTATTCTACGCAACATTGAGTATATATATATATATATATATTCAATGTATAAATTAAATATGGTTGGATTCTGTTATACGAAACAACGAAGGATTCTTGCACAACATGCAACCCTGACTTGGCTTGCATTACACGCAATCAAGACCTTCCTCGATAGCGTGTGCTGTACGCAATACTGGGTTTTACTAAACAACGATATATTATTATAATATTATTATTAACTAGCCGTTATGAATAGTATTAACTAAATTTTGAATTTTATAACATTATTATTCATCTTACACGTTTTCTAGAACATGTTATAAGAACAAAATAAATTTTTCGGGTAAAATAAGTATTTTTAAAAAAATGTAGTTTTGCCACCTTTTGATGGCGCACCCACTTTAAATCTAGGTTTTGACATGTTTATAAGTTCAATTTTACAAAATAAAATTCTTCTTTTGAATCAGGATATAAAAATTTACATTAGATAAAGTTTTGATATTTTTCCGATAACTTTCATATTTTAATGAATAGTAAAAACACGCTATATTTTAATTAAAAACAACTTTTTTCATCGTAATATCTTATGTGGTTAAATTATAATATTTAATGATTTTAAAGTATAGATAGAATATATTTTTACCATTTAATATAATGTATGACATTAGCATTGATTTTACCTTGAATTCATAGGTTGAATCAATTCAATCTTTTGCAATGTTTTAAAAAAAACCTGTTTTCTTTCGACAACGGGATTAATTTTAATTTAATTCCTGCAACTATTGTGTATTGAATTTGAAAAAATGGATTCCATATTTGGAATCAGTGGATCCAAATTATGTTAATAAGCTACTTTTTATTTTTGGGAATTATGAATAGTAACTACGGTAAATTTTATTTACCATAGTTAAAGGTAAATCGGGTAATTAAGAGTAAATATAATATTTTAAAATTACCCTAAAAAAGGTCAAAATCCTATTGGATGACTAAAAGTTGACACATATTACCTAAGGGTCGGATTAGATTCATTTTATGGACTTTTTTCCATGAAAATAATTTAATTATTATTAAAACCAAAGAAAGTGACAACATATCACTCTCTTAAATCTTATAAGTATAATAATTTTAACATAGTGATAGACATCATAAAACTCCGAACATGAATAGTCTCCAGAAAAATAACAAAATTATCTACATCATGAGAATTTATTTATAATTTTTTGGGATTAAATAATTATCATTAATTTTGACACAATAGTGATGCAGAAATTATTTATCTAGTGAAAAATCAAGAATATAGTTTTTATTAAACTAATAGTGACCCTAAAAGGCACAAAACCATGACCAAAACTTATTTTTAATGTAAATATAATCTATAATCATCCAATGGTTGAATATTTGACCATTTGGAGTCTTATACAAGAAACTATGACACATATATTATTTTATTTTAAATGATGCCAAAGTTGTCAACATCATAATTTAATAAATATAACAATATAAATATTGTGATTTTAAGATGATAAATTCGAGTAAAAGTATTATTGTTAACGGTAATATATTTATCTTTATCATAGGAGTTTATTTTAAATTTTTATTCAACAAATAAGTATATTAAATAATTATACAAAAATGATGTAGTAATTATTTTATTAAGAGATAAACCAAATAAATGGTTTTAAAATTAATAAAATAAATATTATATGAACTGTTTAATGTGATCCACTAATTTTATAGATACATATGACCTTTTATTAATATATTAAAGCTTTTAGTTTGAACATATCTTCTGTATATATTTTATTTAAATTCAAATAAATGAATAGTGTCAAAATTGACACTATTGTTATTTATAAAAATAACATATTATAAAATTGTTTAAAAATCACAAAAATATTTAAAAATTATAAATTTAAATTTATATGGTCTATAATGTTATAAAGTAAAAAATTATGGAAAATTAACAACAAATAAGTAATTATTTGTTATAATTTAAAATTTAGAATTTTATTACCACAAATAAACTTAAATAGATTAAATAAGGATAAATCAAAATGATAAGGTTTAAAATAAAATCCAAACATGTATAAATTTGAATGGATGATTATATTACAACCCTATCTCATCTAATAATCGAATATGAGACATTTTTGGTGGTTTTTAAGTGGGGTTAGATTTATTATAAATTAATATTTTTAAGAATTCCAAAGGTGCCCCTCTCCTCCCTTATAAAAGGGCACCTCCCCCCTCTCCTCCTCACACCAATTTGAGCATTCAAGCTCGGCCAACCCCTGACAAAATCTATTCTCCACTTCCCTAGTATCATACTAGAGGTCCTGGTCTTCTTCAAAGACCATCCTTAGTTCTTTAAGTGGAGGTTAAGTGAAGACGCGTCAAAAAGAGGTAATATCCATTACCGATCTTTTTCAATTTCTTTCTTCTTCCACTTTTTCTTCTTTAGTTTTTTCATTATGAAGTAATAACATCAGTATCACTCATATACTGGTATGTTATTATAATTATGAAACAACCCTAATTCACCATCTATCCATCCTATGGAAAAAAGAAATCACCGCGCGTGCGTACGTACGGAATACCGTCTTCACGCCATGGTGTAATCTATTTTCCACCACAACTTTAATTGGATGGATATAATGGTGTAATAAGTAACTATATATGATTATTATAAAGTGATATTAATACTGAAATAGTATACATTCACTTCAACACAATTCCACGACCATTGGAACGATATCATCGCTCGTGCATACGTACGGACTACCGTCTCCACGATGCGATGAGATTCATTATCCATGTTAACCATTCCAGAATGATTATAAAGTATATATAATGAATAATAATGAAATATATGACATGTTAAATCTAATGTATTTATGTGTATATATATATATATGTATGTATGTCATCTACTTACTTCTATTCAAGACAATAAGGAAAGAAAAACAACGTTCATGCGTACGTACGGACTACCGTCTCCATGAACGGTGTGTTTCATTTCATTTATCTATCTATTATATATATATATACTGAATATATATGATATATAAATCATGTTTTATATTCTAGAAGTAAGTAAATCATAATATAAGTAATAATAATTTCAAGAACAACAAGTCCAAACACCTACAAAAAATGAAAGGATTTTCCCCAAAACGCTTCTTTAACATGGAATTTACAAAAGAACGGGTAATATAAAGTCATAAGTGAACCATATATGATATCATAACAATGAGTATGATTTTGGAATAAGTCAATAACATTATTTAAATCATTATACAAGAGGTTCGGACACTTACGAAGCATATCGGACCTAAGGTAAGGGAAATATCACAATCTCATTTTTATCTGAGATTGTTTATACTTTTAAATTTACTGGGGTGTATTTTATCCTCCAAATACATGTTTCCTCAATATGTAATATTATTTCCATTCACCTACAATTGTTTAAATCCTATTTTACCCTTCGGTGAGTTTTTAGTAAAAGATATGAAAGGAATCTTTTGTCGTTTTTCGTACGAGGTACTTTTTTGACTTTTCCGAAAAAAGTACGAGAAGAATGTTTCTTTTAACTTATACGGCATGAACGGATTTTTAAAACATTATTTCCAAGAATCATCCTTTACAAGTTTTCAAGTTTATTTTTCATCAACTTATTTAAGATTAAAGTTGTATGACATGTTCAGAAAGGAAAAATGTTTTTGAAGAATGGAGGATATTTTCATCAAGAATGGAGTTTAAGTGTTTTATCCAAATTATTTTCAATCTAAGATAATAAAGGGTTCTGTGTTTATCTCTATTATTACATTTATTTGATAATGTTGTGATGGAATTATTTTTATAAATTCCTTTATCTTATATGAATTGTTTTATGATGTCACGATGTTTAAGATTCCCATTTTTATTACATGGGTTATGAAATGATGTATGATTTATGATTTTGTGGCACACATAAGAATGGTATCATTATGATATGGGTGGGACCTATATCTCCCTCCAATGCATTGGGTAAAGATTTTATATCTCATGAGATTGACATGGCTGGAATGGTAGGTTATACCGGTTCAGTGAAACAGGACTGGAACGAGGGTGACTCTGTTCAGAAAGGGACTTTGTCCACTAAGATAGTCTTGGAAATGAGTCTTGACTAACAAGAAATTATTCTCTATGATTATGTGTGTATGCCACAAAGTTTCATGTTTCAAGTTATGATTATTGTGATTACATTTCACTGCCATGATTTATCCCATGTTATGAAATTATTATCTCTTTTGCAGGTTATGATTTCCAAAAGTTATGTGCTTGTGTATACGATGTGATTGATATTTCTTTTGTTTACCCTTACTGAGCATTTGAGCTCACACTTTTATGTCTTCTTTTCCCCAGGACATAATGAAAGGATTTAGGTTTAAAAAAAATAAGATCTTTATGGTAGATGTTGAAGATCTTTCACCACAATTATAAGATTATATTTCAAGTTTCCAAAGACACTAAACTATTACGGTCCTTGTGTGTGTGTCATTTTTATATACTAAGTATTCCGCAAAAGTAATGTAATGTCTATGTATGTCAAGATACGGGTCTCTATAGTAATACCTACTTTTTGAAATTTTATAAATTTTATCTCTAAAAATGGACTTCATTTCTGGATTTGGAATATTGAATTTAGCCTATGGTGATATTTTGGTACTTTTCGGATAACATTTATATTTTGATGAATAGTGAAAATTACTAAATTTTAATTACAAACAACTTTTTAAATAAAAATAATTAATAGTGATAAATTATGAATATGAGTGGTTTTAATGTATATTTAGAATATATTTTTACCATTTAATACAATGTTGGATATTGGACATAATTTCAAAATTAAACCGGACATAAATTATTGTCGATCTTTTGATAGTTATTATATCTTAAAAATGCGCTTTTTGTTTTGATAGTAGAAATTAATTTTAAATTAATTTCATCAAATTATGTGTTTTGAAATTGGAAAATTGGATTCCATATTTGTAATCAGTATGTCCAAATTGTGTAAATAGGTATCTTTTATTTTTAGTCATTTTGAATAATTACTTTGGTAAATATTTTATTTACCCTGGTTAAAGGGTAAATCCGGTAAATAAGGGTAAAAAATAATACTATAATAATAATAAATTACCATAAATGGTATCCTATCTTAATTGGTGGATACATGTCTGACAATGGGAATCTTTGGGTCGATTTTGGGACCCCATGGAGCCACTTGAAGGTGATAGGGACACTTTATATTAATTAAGTTAAAGTAAATTCAAAAATGACATAAGATTATATCTTTTAGGAAAACAACTTTTACATAGTGTTATATGTGTTATATTTTCAATTATAAATATTAATTATAAATCTAAAAATATTTCCTACATAATGGTATTTTATTTATAATTTTTAGAAATTTAAAATGTAAAAATATATATTATACAATAATGATGCAGTATTTTCCTTATTAATGAAACAATCAAATAATTGGTATTATAAATGTTAAAATAAATATAATTTGAATGTTTTGATGACATAAAATAATTTAATTGGTTAATATGACATGTTATTATTTCTTAAATGAATTTGGTTTTAATTAATAAAGTTTTTAAGACTTTAACAAAAATCAACTATTGAGTGGTGTCATAATTGACATAAATGGGGGTTTAAAACAAATATTATATTATTAATTTATATTCTATTTCTAAAAATCTATGATTCGGCCATAGTACTTATATCATTATTGGTGTATCATTAATGGACTACTTTGGGATCACTTGAATGTATATAGTGTGTTTATTAACTATATAATATAAAAATACAAAACGACATGGTAAGTGTCAAACTAATTAACTAAGAGTTAAAACTAAAAGATAAGGTTAATATAATGACCAAAATCTGTCTAAAATCTATTTGATGAAAGGATTTAGACCCCTACACACCTTAGACTTTGAATAATCCACTTATGATTCATTAGAAACCAAATATGATTTTATTATAAAATAATACTTTAAGTTTTTCCTAAAGGGCCCCTCACCCCTCTTATAAAAGGGCAGTCCCCCTTATCATTACTTCACAACTTCAAAGCCATTTTTCTCATCCAAAATCTGTCCATATATCCCCCGAAATTCCGTCACTTCATACTATAGGCCTTAGTTTGATCGTAAATCCATCCTAAGGAGCCCTTTTGATCAAATCAAAAGGAAGAACCCAAACAAGAGGTAACGTCTTCACCACCCTCTTTAAAGTTCATTTCCTCATCAACTTCTTCTTTCCTTGTTATTTAAATTATAAAATAATAAATCCAGAATCTTATATATACTATGATGTTGTTATAATTATAGAGCAAATGAATTCATTATTCTATCCATCCCTTGAATGATATGTCACCATAGGTGCGTACGTACGGCCTACCGTCTTCACGTCGTGGTGTAATTGTTATTCAATATATTATTATTTAGATGGGTATAATAATGATGTATAATTCATGTAAATAATAAATATAACATGATAATGATTCTATCTATATGATATAACATCCAATTATATAATATTTTAATATCAAAAGAATGATATTGTCGCTCGTGCGTACGTACGGATTACCGTCTCCACAAACGCGATGAGATTCATTCCCCATCGTATCCATTCAAAAATAAATTCTATTGGATGATTAAAAATTATATTTAAGGACTTGATATGATTCTGGATATGAATAAGGTAGAAACTATCCATAACAAATGTGGCTTATGTATCAAAACATATAAAAGAAAACGTGTAAGCTAACACCCAAAACAACGATAATACTATGATATTATCAACAAAGAAATGTTAAAAGATCATATATGATATCATATTAATCTATATGATTCTTGTATAATTTAACAAAAAATTATTTCACCATTATACAGGAGGTTAACCATCCCTCGACCAATGAATAGTACAAGGTAAGGGTTTATTTCACAATCTCTTCATTATTCGAGTTTGTTTATACCTAATTATCTACTTGGACCTCTTTATCATCCAAATCCATGATTCTTAAAAATGTATTTAAAAAAATTCTTACTATTTTACAGAATATGGGATAAACTCATTTAAACCCTTTTTTGACTTTTATAAGAAGTTTATAGAGGAATCCTTCCGTTATTTTCCAAACAATTTCATATTTAACCTTTTCGACAGAATTAAGGTAAGAATGTCTTTTTTTAACTTATACGGCGGGTGCAACTATTTTCCACAATTATAAAATCATAAGAGCTTCCCTTACAAGCTTATAAGGATATTTTCAAAGTAAATCTTTTATTTTATAATTATGTGACTTTTAGATTATTTCAAAAAAGAGATATTTATCTCAAATAGTTTTGATTTCATCTACGTTAACATCCTTTGAAAGATTTTAATCTTATTTGAAGATGAGTTATTATGATACAAAACTTCCATATTGTATTGAAGGTGGTGTTTTATGTTTGATTGTGGATGTGTTATTTTTTATACCATTCATGGTTTATGGAGAAATTATCGGCATTTCGTATGCTAGTTTTAATACAAATGTTTATGTTATGTTTAAACCTGCTCATATGAGGAATGCATTGGACTTAATAAGTGACGGGTGGAGCCCGCTATAGCTCCTCGATGCATCGGTAGGTCTCATGAGACAAACTAGTGTCTTGGCATGAGGCCTGGACAAAATCATATTTGTAGTCTTGGAATGAGGCCTTGGCTATGTGGTTATGATAGTCTGGCATTATGCATTATGTCATTATGAAAGTGGTTATTGATATTGCATGTTATTATTCGACAAGTAGAATATCCATGTAAATAAGTATATGGAATTATTTCATTTTATCTTTTCCATATTATGTGGAAGTTCAAGTTTAAAATGCTTTTGTTTTAGTTATACATTTCCTTAAATGTTTATGTTTATTTATGAAAGTTTTCACTATATTGTTATCCTTACTGAGCATCTGATCTCACCTGTTTCAATGTTTTATTTTTCCCTGGATGTGAAGAAGTATTTAATGAATGACCATCTGGGATAGTATGTGGGGATATGAGCATGCACTATGGAGACTATGTTGTTTTAGTTTTCATTTCTATGATGTAATGTAAGATTTATGAATATATCTAGTGCTTACAAGGATACTAAAATAATCGTTCTATCGAGATTTAATCGTTCTTGTGATCATGCCAATGTTATGTAATAACGCACCGAATCTGGGTAACTGGGGTTGGGGTGTTACAGTTGGTATCAGAGAATGTTTAGTACAAAACTTGGATGCTAGATTTAGATAAACTCTGATTAGAGCACATAGCCCTAAGATAGACTTTGAGAATTAGTATAGAAGAACTTCCTAGAATTTTGGTATTATAGATACATTTGAGTTTTCTGAGAA
This sequence comes from Viscum album, assembly GCA_963277665.1. Taxonomy (NCBI): domain Eukaryota; kingdom Viridiplantae; phylum Streptophyta; class Magnoliopsida; order Santalales; family Viscaceae; genus Viscum; species Viscum album. The sequence continues at coordinate 227,077,180 of OY728167.1, read as the reverse complement.
ATACATCCCTGTCTGGATACGAGCAGGTAGAGGCGGATCAAACACAGATGTACCTAGGGGTAAAACCCGAAAACACCACTTTGAGGTACAGTCGAACGAGAACTGGTGCACGGCAACGGCCCTTTTTGCACTCTTGGTTACGACACGCCCGGTGGATATGCTTAGGATTCTTCTCATTTCATTACAAAACCTTATGATGGGTTTCTGAGTATATACTTCCTCAAAGAAAACATTTTTATGATTATGTTTTATATCCATAAATTTTTGAATCTATGTTAAGTGTTTTTCAAGATTGGAATTATGTATTTCTATTGATAAACTAATCTAGTTTATGACATTGATTAGAAATGGCACCTAGTGGAAGGAATGGAAACCGTATCAATGCATGCACTCAATGTAGGGATTCTCCTCCTGCTCAAGATAATTATAGTGGAGCTAGTGTTGCAACTGGTGATGAACAGCTAATCACCATACTGGGACAACTCCCTCAGGTTATGAATAATAACCTTACCCGTATGGAGCACCCGGATCCGCAGCATGGAGGATCAATGATAGATCGCATCATGAGGCAACAACCACCAACATTCAATGGAAGTAAAAATCCCCTAGTAGCTGAGCAATGGATAAATTCCTTAAAGAAAATATTTCATGCCTTGAGGAGTCGTGAAAGGGAAAAAGTTGTCATGGAATTTAATCGCCTCACTGGATATGCTGATCAATGGTGGTCATTAGTACAAAACAGGAAGGAAGATGATGAAGAATAGAATATGGAATAGAGAGTGTTCAAAGATATTTTCTTAGAAAAAAACTTTCCTTGAGACCATAGAGCAGATATGGAAAGACAATTTCTGAGTATGAGACAAAAGGAGGATGATAATGTAGAAAAGTATGAGGCTAACTTTACAAGATTAGCGAGGTATGATGCAAGTAATATATTTATTCCAAGAAATAAGATTTCTCTTTTCTTTGAAGGGTTAAAACCATTTCTCCATCGAGCATTAGTCTCACAAACTATCTCATCGTACGATGATATTGTCTCGGGTGCTATCAAGACGGAAAAGGAATTCTCTATGTCTTATGGATTTAAAGAAATGAAAGAGAAGAAGAGATCTTCTGATAAATCTAGAAATGGAAATAAGTGGAAGAAGGGAAAAGTTTAGAATCCATCCTACAGTAAATGTGGGAAGAAACTCCCCGGTACTTGCTTAAAAGGAATGGGAGTTTGTTACAAGTGTGGTGAAAAATGCCACCAATCTCATGATTGCAAGGGAAAGAGAGTTGTTGTCAACGTGGAATGATATAATTGTAGAGAGATTGGAAATTATGAAAATTAATGTCCTAAGAGTCAGGGGATATTGCCTCAGAAAAGGCCAAGGGATCAAGTCCAAGCTTATGTTATCACTACTACTGAGGTAGAAGCTCCGAAAGACAAGGTGGCAGGTAATTTAATGGTTTCCTCAAGTTTAGGAAATTCATTATTAGATTATGGATCATTGTATTGTTTCACATCTTCCCAGTTTTCAAAGAAAATTAGATATTTCCAATTTGATTTAACATAGAAGTTGTTAGTTAAAACTCCAAAGGGAAGAATCATTGCAACAATGTTTTGTGAATCAGTCCCCATTAGAGCACATAAATGTTATTTATTCACTGATCTCATTGTCATACCGATGATTGAGTAGGATATAATCCTTGGTATCGATTGTCATTCAGACTATGATGTGATAATTTATTATAAGAAGAAGGAGGTTATGATTTTTGATGATGATGATAAGGAACACATAATATTTAGAGAAGAATCGTCACCACCTAATTCTTATCTAGAACCACACCTAGTAGATCAAGTAAATTAAATTATCGGGGAGGAAGATAATGAAATAAATGTGCCTGAGGAAAGGAATGTTCAAATATATGATGTACATATTGTGAAAGAATATGTAGATGTGTTTCTGGAAGATTTATCTGGACATCCTCCAGAATGATAAGTTGAGTTTTCCATTGATTTAATTCCTGGATCAAGGCCTATATCGAAGACCCCTTATAGAATGGCCACTGTTTAATTAGATGAACTAAATAAACCACTAGAGGAATTGAGTTATAAGATATTCATTCTCCCTATTGTTTCTCCATGGGGAGCCCCTGTCCTTTTTATTAAGAAGAAATATGGATCTATGAGGTTTTGAATTGACTACAGGGAGATCAATGCTATAACAATAAAAAACAAGTATCCCTTACCACACATTGATGATTTATTTGACCAACTGCATGGAGCTAAATACTTTTCAAAGATTGACCTTCGATCTGGATACCATCTGTTGTGTGTGAAGAAGGAAGACATTATGAAGAAAGCATTTCGAACAAGGTACTGGCATTATGAGTTTACAGTAATGCCTTTTGTATTGACCAATACACCCTCTGTATTCATAGATCTAATCAATTGAGTTTTCATGGAATATCTCAAAGATTTTGTGGTGGTATTTATTGATGATATCTTGGTATACTCCAAAATATTCGAAGATCATGAAAATAACTTGCGAATTATCCTAAATACTCTTAGAAGACATTAATTATATGGGAAGCTTAGCAAGTGTGAATTCTGGTTTCAGGGGATTTCATTTCTTGGCCATATTTTCTCTAAGGATAGAATTTCCGTTGATACTTCTAATACTAAGGCAATCCAAGAGTGGCCAACACTGATGAGTATAACTGAGTTACACAGTTTTACTGGTTTGGTAGGTTATTATAGATGTTTCGTCCAAAAGTTAGCTCAGTTGGCTAACCCAATAACAAAGCTCACACGTAATGGGGTTAAATATTTCTGGACAAAAGACTATGAAGAGTGTTTTTAAGAACTGAATAGAAGATTAGTCAATGGTCATATTTTGACTCTACCATCATGGAATGATGGGTTAGTTTTTTATAGTGATGCATCAATGAAAGGGCTTGGTTGTGTCCTTATAAAGAATGATAAGGTTATTGCCTATGCATCACGACAGCTTAAAATTTATGAGTAGAACTATCCTACTAACGATCTTGAGTTAGCTGCTGTAATCTTTGATTTAAAGATATGGAGAAATTATCTCTATGGTTAAAATGTGAGATTTATACTGATCAAAATAGTTTGAAGTATATTTTTCCACAAAAAGAACTCAACATGTGGAAAAGGATATGGCTTGAACTACTCAAGGATTATGATTGCACGATACACTACCACCGAGGGAAGGAAAATAAGGAGGAAGATTCTTTGAGTTGAAAAGATCATGGATTTTTTAACATGATGTGAGTGGAAAGGGATCCTATTTTCATGGATCTAGTAAAGATGGATATGAGAATCACCATGGAAGGAGAAACATCAAATCATTTTCAAATGGTTTCCAAACCATATTTACTAGAAAGGATAAAGAGTTCTCAGGATGATGATGAAGAGTTTAAAAAATAGATTAAAGCTGTGAATGATGGGAGTTTGAGTGATTTTTTTTATGAATATGGAATTTTGATATTTGGGAGGAGACTTTGTGTTCCTAATATACCTGATTTAAAAATAGAATTGTTAGAATATGCTCATAGTTCCAATTTCTATATACACCCTGGGAGCACCAAACTGTATAGAGATTTGAAAGAACATTTTTGGTGGGAAAACATGAAGAGGGAGATTGCTGATTTTCTATCAAGATATATGGTTTTTCAACAAGTTAAAGTTGGAAGGAAACAGTCTGGTGGAGTATTGCAACCTCTTCCCATACCTGAGTGGAAATGGGATAATATTACGATGGATTTGTCATGCGACTACCAAAGACTCCTAGAAGGAATGACGCAATATGGGTCATTGTTGATTGTCTTACTAAGTCAGCACATTTTCATGCTATAAGGGAGGATTTAACACATGAACATCTAGAAAGGCTATATATTAATGAATTTTGGAGTCTTCACGGAGTACCCCTATCAATTGTTTCGGATCGTGATCCTCGTTTTACTTCATGATTCTAGAAGAGTCTTCAGAAGGCCTTGGATACTGAACATCGTTTGAGCACCGCCTACCACCCTCAAACTGACGGACAATTAGAATGAACTATTAAAACCTTAGAAGGCATGTTGAGATCATTCTCACACAACTTTCAGGTTTTGTGGGATCAATATTTACCTCTGGTAGAATTTTCCTATAACAATAGTGTCCATTCAAGTATTCAGATGACACCATATGAATCATTATATGGAAAGAGATGTTGCACACCAACCTGTTTGGATGACGTTGGTGAAAGAAAACCTGTAGACCCAGAACTGGTGGAGGAAATGATGGAAAAGGTGAGGGTAATCCAAAACCACATCAAAGCAGCTTAAAGTAGGTATAAGAGCTATGCTTACAACCGAAGGAAGGATTTGGAATTTTAGGTAGGACATCATGTTTTCTTGAAGGTATCTCCATGGAAGGGATTTATACGTTTTGGTAAGATGGTTAAATTGAGTCCCAGGTACATCGGACCCTTTGAAAATCTAGAACGAATTGGGGTTGTAGCTTTCCTTTTGGCAATGCTGCCAAGTCTCTCCAAAGATCACGATTTGTTCAAAGTATCACTATAGAAAAAATACATGCCTGACCCAACGCATGTACTCACCTTTGAGGAATTAGACATAGAACCTGATATGTCTTATTGCGAAGAGCCTGTCAGGATTCTTGATACAAGAGAACAAGTGCTAAATAACCAGATGACTTGTCTGGTAAAAGCTCTATGAAGAAACTATAAGATGGAAGAGGCAACATGGGAACCAGAGGAACTTATGGTGAAGAATCACCCGAGTCTTTTTATGCAGTAATATTATAAGAAATTTCAAGAATAAAATTATTTGAAGGAGGTGAGAATGTAACACCCCAAGCTTCCACGATACGCTTCTCTTTGAATAATTCAGTAGCGTGTGTTGTACCCAACTTCGAGTTCTAACACACACCACAACCAATCAAACTAGTCGTTATGAATAGTAATAACTACTTTTTGAATTTTTTTTAAATTTTATCTCTCAAAATGGACTTCATTTTTGGATTCAGAATATAGAGTTTAGCCTAGGGTGAAATTTTTTTACTTTTCGAATAACTTTTATATTATGATGAATAGTGAAAATTACTAAATTTTAATTAAAAACAACTTTTTTATTCAAAATAACTAATAGTGATAAGTTATGAATTTGGGTGGTTTTAAAGTATATTTAGAATATATTTTTACCATTGAATACAATTTTGGTCATTGGACGTAATTTCACAATTACATCGGACATAAACAAGTGACAATCTTTTGATAGTTATTATATCTTAAAAACCCGTTTTTTGTTTTCACAGTGGGAATTAATTTTAAATTAATTTCTGCAACTTCTGTGTTTTTAATTTGGAAAAATGGATTCCATATTTGGAATCAGGATGTCTAAATTTTTTAAGTAGGTTTCTTTTAGTTTTAGACATTTTGAATATTTACTTCGGTAAATATTTTATTTACCATGGTTAAAGGGTAAATCCGGTAAATAAGGGTAACAAATAATATTATAATAATACTAAATTACCCTAAAACATGCCCTAACCTTATTTGTGGATACATTTCCGACCATGGGCATCTTTGGTCGATTTTGGAATCCCATGGAGCCACTTGACGGTGATAGAGACACATTATATTAATTAAGTAAAAGTAAATACAAAAATGACATAAGATTGTATCTTTTATAAAAACAATTTTTACATAGGGTTATATGTGTTATATTTTCTATTATAAATATTCCTTAGAATTATAAAAATATTTCCTACAAAACTATATTTTATTTATAATTTTTAGACATTGAAAAAGAAAATATATATATGACACAATAATGATCCAGTATTTTCCTTATTAATGAAAGAATCAAATAATTGGTATTATAAATCTTAAAATAAATATAATTTGAATGTTTTAATGACATAAAAGAATTTTATTGGTTAATATTACATGTTTGGATTTCTTAAATGAATTTTGTTCAAATTAATAAAGTTTTTAAGACTTTAACAAAAATCAATTATTGAGTAGTGTCAAAATTGACATAAATGAGTTTTTTCAAAAAATATTATATTATTAATTTATATTATTTTCCTAAAATTCTATGGTTCAGACATAGGACATATATCATTATTTTGGTATCCTTAATGGACCAAATTGGGGTCGCTTGGATTTTTATAGTCTGTTTATTAACTATATAATATAAAAATACAATATGACATGGTAAGTGTCAAACTAATTAACTAAGAGTTAAAACTAAAAGATGAGGTTAATATAACGACCCAAACCTGTCTAAAATCTATTGGATGAAAGGATTTAGACCCATCCCCACCTCAGACTTTGAATAATCCACTTTGGACCCATTAGAAACCGAATATTATTTTATTATAAAATAATACTTTAAGTTTTTTCTTAAAGAGCCCCTCACCCGTATTATAAAAGTGCACTCCCCTTCTCATTACTTTACACCTTCAAAGCCATTTCGCTCGGTCAAACTCTGCCCAAATATCCTCCCAACTTCACTCACTTCATTCTAGATGCCTTAGTTTGATAATAAAGCAAACCTAAGGTGCCCTTTTGATCAAATCAAAAAGAAGAACCTGAAGAAGAGGTAATGTCTTCACCACCCTCTTTAAAGTTCCTTTCTTCTTAAACTTCTTACTTCCTTGTTATTTCCATTCTAAAATAATAAATACATTATCTTATATATATTGATATGTTATTATAATTATGGAACTAACAAATTCATTATTCTATCCATCCCTTGAATGATATGTCCCCATACGTGCATACGTACGGCCTACCATCTCCATGTCGTGGTGTCTTTGTTATTCAATATATTATTATTTAGATGGGAATAATAATGTTGTATAATTCATGTAAATAATAAATATAACACTATAATGATTCATTATATATGATATACCATCCAATTATATATTATTTTAATATCAAAAGAATGATATTGTCACTCGTGCGTACGTACGGATTACTGTCTCCACGAACGTGATGAGATTCATTCCCCATCGTATCCATTCAAGACTAAATTTTTCTGGATGATTAAAAATTATATTTAAGGACTTGATATTATTCAGGATATTAATAAGTTACATCCTTTCCATGACAAACATGTCTTACATAACAAAACATATAAAAGAAAACGAGTAAGTTAACACCCGAAACAACGACAATACTAAGATATTATCTACAAAGAAATGTTAAAAGATCATATATGATATAATATTAATGTAAATGATTCTTGTATAATTTAAAAACAATTATTCCACCATTTTAAAGGAGGTTAACCAACCCTCAACCAAGGAAATGTACTAGGTAAGGTTTAATTTCAAAATCTCTTCATTATTCGAGGTTGTTTATACCTAATTATCTACTAGGACCTCTTTATCATCCACATCCGTGATTCTTAAAAATGTATTTCAAAACATTTTTACTATTTTACATAATATGGATTAAATTCATTTATTCCCTTTTTTGAGTTTTTATAAGATGTTTATAAATAAATCTTTCCGTTGTTTTCCAAAGAAGTTCCTTTATAACCATTTCGACAGAATTAAGTTAAGAATGTATTTTTTAACTTATAAGGCTGGTGCGGCTATTTTCCGCCATTATAAAATCTTCAAAGCTTCCTATAAAAGCTTATAAGGACATTTTCAAAGTAAATGTTCTATTTTATAATTATATGACGTTTAAATGATTTCAAAAAAGAGATATTTCTCTCAAATAGTTTTGATTTCATCTATGTCAACATCCTTTGATGGATTTTAAGAAAATTTGAAGTTGAGTTGTTATGATTCAAAAATTACATATTGTGTTGAAGGTTTTGTGATATGTTTGAATGTGGATGTGTTATTTTTTATACCATTTATGGTTTATGGATAAAGTATTGACAATTTGTATGCTAGTTTTAATATGAATGTTTATGTATGATTAAATCTGTTCATATGAGGAATGCATTGGACTCAATAAGTGACAGGTGGAGCCCTCTATAGATCCTTGATCCATCGGTAGATCTCATGAGACAAACTAGTGTCTTGTCACGAGGCCTTAAAAAAAATTTATTTGTAGTCTTGGCACGAGGCATTGGCTATGTGGTTATGATAGTCTGGCATTATGCTTTCCGTCATTATGAAAGTGGTTATTGATATTGCATGTAATTATTCGACTACTATAATATACATGTGAATAATTAAATGGAATTATTTCATTTTATCATTTCCATATTATTCTTAAGTTCATGTTTAAAAGGCTTTTGATTTAGTTATACATTTCCTTAAATTTTTATGTTTATTTATGAAAGTTTCTGCTATATTGTTATCCTTACTGAGCATCTGAGCTCTCCCCTTCCAATGTTTTATTTTTCCCAAGATGTGAAGAAGTATTTAATGAATGACCTGCAGGGATAGTATGTGGGGATATGAGCGTAGACTATGGAGACTATGTTGTTGTAGTTTTCATTTTTATGATGTAATGTTACATTTGTGAATATATATAGTCCTTCCAAGGATACTAAACTAATCTGTCTTTTGAGATTTGATCTTTTTTGTGATCATGCCAATGTTATGTAATAATACACCAACTCTGGGTAACTGGGGTCGGGGTGTTACAAAAATTTTTCCCCACAGGAGGACAATTAAGAGTATGACTATATTTTATATACTAAATATAATTAGTAGAGATCATCTTAAACCCTAACTCAATTGAAAACTTCATGGAATAAAACGAAAAAACAATTGGAAGGGTATTGTATCAAATATTTCTCTAAAAGGTGAATAGGTATGGTTAAAAATGGATTATTGATAGTGTGTGTACATGAATCCCACAAAATTGGGAATATGAATCTTGTAAAGAATGTAAATGTCTATGTTGATGGTATAGTTAAATTTTTAAATGATGTAACTTTACATATCAATATATGTGGAAATATGAGACTTACTAATTATGAGTTAAAGAATAATGAACTATAATTTTAGGATGAATTTTGACACAACCTCTTAAATGTGAGAGAAATATATGATTCATGGAATAAATTCAAATTCAAATGGAAGGGCTTATTAATCAATGGAAAGGCTCTAAATTCATTAACAAAAGGATATAGAATAAAATAGAATTTATAACATGTAGAAAAAAATGAGACCACTTGTATCCTCATGGTGGAAGTTGAAAATAGATTATGTAATTATAGGCTTGGGTATACACACAAAAATATCACAAATTAGCCAAATTTTAAGATTATTATGTACATTACAAATTTTATGTGTGGTTAAGAGATAATTTATGATTCTTATACAAGAGCAGATATGGTGAAAAATACCCACTAAAAATAAGAAAAGGGCATCAAATATACTATACTTAATTAAAACTAATTCTTGTGGTTCAATGAAATATCTTAAAATATGAGGTGAGAGGTATTTCATCAAGTTTTTTGATAATTCTATTCCAATGGGATTAATCATATTTATGAAGACCAAGAAAGAAATCATAAAATGCACTAATTATTTTTAGAGGCAATCAAAAACATTTAACTGGAAGATTGATCAATATTATTTAATCATACAATATAATTTATTATTCATCTATTAAGTTAGAGAATTATTTCATAAAACATATAATTAAGTATTCAGTTTTTTTTCATGGAAACTCTACATTGATTTTTTTTGGAAATATAGAATTAAATAAGGAATAACATTGATGTGAAACTATATATTAGAATTAAATTATTTAGGAACTATTGGATGGAAGTGGTTAAAGTGTTTGTCTATCAAAAAATATGATTTTTTAATTTTTATAGAGAAGATATTGTTTTATGAGATGTGACATGAAAGTAATCCAACACTTTAACCCTTTATGGTGTTCAAAATTAAATGTGATATTTAGAATAAAGAATTAAATCGTGGAAAATATACTGATGTAGAAGATGACTATATTTCATTAGGATAATATATAAATATAAAATTCTACAAGTTATTAAAAAAGAGGTTGAACATTTTTTTGAATCTATGCTGTGTAGGTGATTAAGGAGAAACCTAGAGACAAATACATAAGTTCTATCTTAGATGAAATTTTTGATGAATAATATGATAGTCATATAGATTAAAGTGGGATTGAAAGTCAAAATCATGGGGATAACTATGAGTTTAAATCAACAGAAGGATATTTTGATGAGGAAAGGAATCATTGAAAAGGATAAGTAATAAAAGAGATAAATTTATTATCCAAATATCATTAGAGCCAAATTTAGTCCAATATAAACCAGAAAAATGACAACTATAGGAAAAAATGACTATTATCTTAATTTGATCAGAATTTATTTAAATATTTATAAAAGAACGAATCTTGGATCAATTAAATGAGCATGGAGATATAATAAATTAATAAAAATATAAAATTGGAGCTTGTGAAGAGGCTAGCAGATCATAAAATCATATCAAAAAAATATTTTTTCCATAAGAAATATGATCAGTGTATTAATTTTATTTGAAATAAGAAATGATTGGTATATAAGGTTATTCGAAACTTAAATTTTATAATTTGGAGGAAAATATTTCATTAGTGGTGAGAATAGGGTCAATAAGACTTTTTATTTGTTTAAATTCAATGAAAAATCAACATGTAAAAAATGGATGTAAAGATTTAATTTTTTAATATAGAACTCAAAGATTAATTTTTCATTGAAAATATTGTGTATTTTTAAATTAGTGAAGATGAAATTAAGGTGTGTCATTTAAATAATGAATTTTATATATTAAATAAACCACCTCAAGCTTGATATACTATGTAAGATACTTACCTAGGGAAGTTGGAATTCAGTAAAGGTGACATTAATCACAACCCATATGAGAAATCACTAGTAGTTAATAGTACTCATTTATGTTAACAGTATAATATTTGGTGAAATAAGAAGAAAATAGTGGTATGATATTAAACTTTTATGAGATTGGTGATTGATATATTGATGATCAAAAATCCTATGATTTCCTTGGGATAAAATAGAATTTTAGGAAGCAATATACCTTAATCTCTTATGAAAAATATTCAAGGGATTTGTTGAATATGTTTGAATTGCGTGTGATCAAATCCGTTTCGATAACAATTTCAATTGGAATCAAAATCAAAATAAAAAAATATAGTAGATATATTGTTCAAAAATAGTAAAAAATAATTATTTGGTTCATAATGTACTTGATAGAAATAATGTTTTATATCCTCTATGCTACATTTTTAGTTGCTCGATTTTAGAATAATCCAAAAGAGTAACACAGAATTGTAATCAATAGAATCATGATGTGCATTCAAGAAACTATCAAATATGGTTTAATGTTTAATACATCAAATGAACATGAATCGATTACATATTCTTTTATGGAATGGAATGTAGATATTTTGGATAGAAAATCCACAACTTAAGAATCATTCATTACCAATAGAAAGTGTATTAGTTTTCTTTGTTTGAATCATGAGAATGCACATCTTAGATTGGTAGATATATAATATATTTTAGCTACCAATTCATATACTCAGTTATTATCGGTGATACAATAATTAAAGTATCATTGTTAATATGTGAAAGATCTTATAATGATTTATTGTGATAATAAGAGTACAATTTCATTAAAGAAGGATCCGATATAGAATTTAGGTTAAAATAATGTTGAAATTTTGTACTAATTCATTAATGATAATGTGGAGTAAAGAATCATCACTATGGAATATAATGGAACTAATTATCAAGTGGTATATATTATATAGTTACCCAATCCTAACATACATGGATATTACATCTCTTAAATGAATAAGCAGTACATTACAAAAATTGTAACGCCCCGACCCCAGTTACCCAACGTTGGTGAATTATTTTTAATACATTATTATGATCACATGGCATCAAATCCTAAAAGACCGATTAGTTTAGTTTCCTTGGATGTACAGGATACATTCATAATTTTTACATTAAATTGTAAAATAGAAAACTACAACAACATTATTTCAATAGACAACACTGAGATCCCATAGAATATCCCTACAGGTAAGTCATAATATACATCTTCGCATCTTGGGAAAAATAAAACATAGAAAGGGGTGAGCTCAAACACTCAGTAAGGGAAAACAATACAGCGGAAGATAACATAAATATTAATCATGGAGAATAATTGAAAACACATGCCTTTACAAATAATAAACATGAACACTTTTATGGCAGTAATATGAGATGGGTTAATAATGCCATAATAAAACATAATCATGGGTATTCTACTAGTTGAATGGCCAAATGAACTATAAATATTATTTTCATAATGAGGGAATGTATAATGCCGGACATTCTGAAACATTTTGTCAAGGCCTCGGCCAAGATGTCTAAAAATGATTTAGGCCTCGGCCAAAACCAGAAATCAAAATTGGGAAAGGCCTCGGCTAATTCCACGTCTAATTGTCTCATGAGGCCTACTGATGCATCAAAGAGCTATAGCGAGCTCCACCCATCACATACTAAGTCCAATACATTCCTCATATGAAAAGGATAAATATTACATAAACATTCATATTAAAACTAGCATATGAAATGTAAATACTTTAAACATAAACCATGAATGGTATAAAAATAACTCATCTACAGTCAAACATATCAAAAAAACATCAATAAAGTATGGAATATTTTTATCATAATGAATCATCTTCAAACAGGTATAAAATCCATCAAAGGATGTTGACATGGATGAAATCAAAACTACTTGAGAGAGACATCTCTTTCTTTTTCTGAAATCATTTAAGGTAACATAATTATAAAAGAAAAAATTTACATTGAAAATATACATATAAGCATCTATGGGAAGCTTCGATGATGTTATAATGGTGGCGAGTAACCGCACCCACCATATAAGTTAAAAAAACATTCATACCTGACATTTCTCGAAAAGGTCAAAAATTACCTTGTTTGGAAAACGACGGAAAGAATCCTTTCAAAAACGTATGAGGTCAAATAAGGGTATAAATGAATATAAACCATTGTCTATTAAATATTAAGAATTTCATGAAATAAATTTTTAAGAAACATGGATGTGGATGATAAAGAGGTCCCAATAGATAATTACGTATAAACAACCTCGGATAATGAAGAGATTGTGAAATAAACCCTTACCATGTACTTTTCTTTATTCTATATTACATTAACCACCTATATAATGGTGAAATAATTATTATTAAATTATAAAAGAATCATATAAATTAATATGATATCATATATGATCTTCTAATATTTCTTTGATAAGAATATTTTAGCATTATAATCGTTTCGGGTGATAACTTACTCATTTTTTTATATGTTTTGTTACATAAACCGAGTTTTTTAAGGACAGGTTGTATATTATTCATATCTATAATGATATCAGGTCCTTATATATTATTTTTAATCATAAAATGATAATTACTCTTGAATGCATACAATGGGGAAGGAATCTCATCGCGTTTGTGGAGACCGTAATACGTACGTACACACGAGCGATAATATCATTCTTCTGATGTTAAAAGTGCATATAATTGGAGCTTATATCATATATAAAGAATCATTATCATGTTATATATATTTTTACATCAGTTATACTCATTATTATAACAATCCAAAAGATGATGTGTTTGAATAACAAACTTCACCACGACGTGGAGACGGTAAGCCAAACCTACGCTCGCATGGCGACTTTGTCATTTATAGGATAGATTGAATAATGAATAGGGTTGTACAATTTTTATAATGAAATCACAATATATAAAAAAACTGGATTTATTTTTTTATAATGGAAACAACAAATAAAAAGGAAGAGGAAGAAGAAAAGAACATGAAAGAGGGTGGTGAATTTATTACCTCTTCTTTGGGTGTTTCCTTTTGAGTTGATCAAAAGGGAACCTTTGGATGGCTTCCTGACTAAATTAAGGCCACTAGGTTGAAGGTAGGGAAGTTGAGAGGATATATGGGTAGGGGTTGGCCAAGCCAAATTTCATTGAAGGTGTGAATTTGGGAGAAGGGGGAGTGCCCTCTTATAAGAGGGGTGAGGGGCACCATAGGAAAAGCTAGAAATATTATTTTATGATAAATTCATATTTGGTTCCTAATGTCTCTAAATAGATTTATTTCGAGTAGAAGGTTGTTATGGTTCGCAAACCACCCAACCAGTAGGTTTTTGACAGTTTTGGGACACTACATTAACCTTATAATTTAAATTTAACTCTTAGTTAATTAGTTTGACATTTACCATGCCTCTTTGTATTTTTTATATTATATGGTTAATAAACATACTATAAACTTCCAAGAGAACCCCAAGTTGTTAATTAATGATAAAAAAATTATATTATTCTTTTGGGTAAACCTTAGATTTTTAGGAATATAATATCAATTAATAATATAATATATGTTTTAAAAACTGTTTTGTGTCAAATTTGACACTATTTGGTATTTGATTTTAGTGAAAATCATAACATCACGATTACTTCAAATAAACATAATTAAATCAACCCTAACATGTCATTTAACCTATAAAATTAGTGGAATTCATAAAAAGTCTCAAATTTCATTTATTTGGATATTTATAATATCAATTATTTTAATATTTCATTAATTAGGTAATTACTGCTTCATCATTGTGTCATAAATAAATTAACTTATATTAAGTCAAAAAAATATAAATAAAATACCATTATATAGGAAATCATTTTAGCTTTCTAATTAATATTTATAGTCGAATTTATATTGTGTCTAACCCTATATTAATAATGTTTTAGTTATTAAACATTTATTTTAACTCTTTTAACTCTTCTTTAAATAAAATAATAATAAATGTCCTAATCTAATCCAAGTGGACCTAAAGGATCGTATTTTATTCCTAAAGTATTATTTGGTCGAATATAACTTATCCAGTAGAATTAGGACATTTGTTAGGGTAATATGAATATCATTTTTACCTTTAATTACACTATTTACTTTTAACCGTGGTAAATAAAAGTCAAAAATTACTATTCACCAAAATTATTTTCATCTTATTGAACCAAATTTTACTTACTAATATCAACCGTGTCTCTTAGATTTTTGAATTTCAACTCATAGAAGCGGTAGAATTAAGTGTTATGCAATTTTACAAAAGCACCTAGGAGGTGGGTAAAAGACGGTATAAAATTCAATAAAATGTTTATATATCTAAAATTAATATAAATTGACTCTAATTAAATACATTGAACTTATATAGATATTATGTATCTATTTTGACCTAAAATAAATTTAAATAAAATAAATAATTATTTAAATAAAAAGTCGGTTTAACCAATAACTTAGTGCTTTTCACTATTCCTAAAAAATTGGATGTTTTTAGAAAAATTCAAAAAATTCGCCCTATGATAATTTTGATATTCCGAATCCAAAAATGAAGTTCATTTTGAAGAATAAAATTTATAAAATTTCAAAATATGGGTATTACTATTCATAATGGCTAGTTTGATTGGTTGTGGTGTGTTTATAACTCAATGTTGCATACAACACATGTTGTTGTATTATTCAAAGAGAAACGTACCATGGAGGTTTGGGGTGTTACATTCTCCCCTCCTTCAAATAATTGCATCTTCACAATTTGAAATTTTCTTCGAAAATAAAAGGATAAAAATAGAAAATACCTTTATGAGAAACCCACATCAGAAATAGGGTTAATTAAATTTATTTTTAATAAGAGGGAAATGAAAATGAGAATTTCACCACCAAATTTGGGTTTCGAATAAGAGAACATTGGTGGAAATTAAATACATGTAATTAGAGGAAAAATGAAAATATTTATAGAGAGTTACTGAGGTCATCAATCACAAACGTGTGTAAAATTGAGGGCCTCAAAGCCATCAATCTATGAAGATTTAAAATATCATCAGTTCAACAAAACATAAGGTATTAGGATAAAAACTTTTTGGTTTTAATATCCCTTCCCTAATGTTTAAGAATTAATTTATTCATAGAATAAGATATATATATATATATATACATGACAAGTAGAGTTTCATCCTTCAACTAATTTCTACAACAAAATCATCTTTCACTCCAAAAGATAATAGAACTCAAAAGTATTGTATTTATCGTATATGGTTTTAAATATTAACACATACCTTTAAAATGAAGAAAAATATTTTTTAATAACCAGGGACTTCCATGAGGCTAGTGGTAGGTAATAAAGGCCTGTCACATTATGGTTGTTGGTTTGATTCTTGCAGCTTTGTCCGACACGACGGGTTATCGCAGGACCTTCCTGTTTTCCTTTTCCAAAAACTATAGTATCATAATTATCCAAAAATAATCATAAGAAATGTTTTAACCTTAAACAATACAATCCAATGTTCAGCTTAATCTTTTCCAAACATTATAGTTATCCAAAGTACATCTATCAAGACTCTCTGTAAATGGTATCTAAATTCCAAAATCAATTATAACATCATATTCCCCAAACAAAGTAAAGTTTATCTTCTTGTCACATACTGAAAATATGATTACCTTAATCATATTAATACCTTAATGAAAACAACAATTACTGTAGTACAATCCTTATCAATATCAAATTATTCTTATAAGTAAAATATAATCCTTGAGTCCAAAAACACAAATACATTAATTATTCCACTTCAACTTTATTAACCGCAAAAGCTTGGCCTTGATCCCTTTCCCTTTTCTAAGGTATGTTTCCCTAACGCTTAGGATATTAATTTTCATAATGCCCCATTTCTCTACAATTGTAGAATTCAACATTGACAACCTCATTCTTTCTCTTGAAATCCCGATCCTGGTAACCATTTTCTCCACATTTTTAATAAACTCCCATTCCTTTTAGGCAAGTTCCAGGGTGTTTCTTTTCACAATTGTCACGTAATGGAAAATCCTACTTTCCCTTTTTCCCATTATCTGTCACTTGCTACACCATTCTTTCATTCTATTTCATTACTTTATTGTCATAAGATTTAGATAATTCTTTTTCTATCTTGATATCACAGGAGACTATATCTTCATACTTTGAGAAGGATTGTGAGACTAATGCTCAATGTATAAATTGTTTTAACCCATCAATGAAATGATCAATCTTACTCATTGGGTTATGTGTATAATCTACTGCATGCCTTTCTATCCATGTAAAGTTAGCCTCATACTTTGCGACATTCTCATCCTATTTTTTCCTCAAACTCAGAAATTTTCTTTCCATATGCACTCTATTGTCATGAGGAAAGTATTTTTCCAAGAAAGGCACTTTAAACTCCCTCCATAACTTAATTGATACTTCTTCATCTTCCTTTTTATTTTGAATCAATGTCCACCATTGATCAGCATCTCTGTGAGGTGATAAACTGCCTTGGTAACTTTTTGCCTTTCACTACTCCCCAAAGCCTAAAATATTTTCTCTAGGGAACTTATCTATTTCTCAGCTACCAATGGATTATTACTCCCATATAATGTTGGTGGTTGTTTCCTCACGAAGCGGTATAACATTGATCCTTCGTGTTGTGAATCTTGGTGTCCCATACGGGTAAGGTTATTATTCATAACCTGAGAGAGTTATCCCAGTATGGTGATAAGTGGATCAACTAAAATTGCATCACCAGCTCCACTATAATTATCTTGTGTATGAGGGAAATACCTACATGTAGTACGCAAATTGATACGGTTTCCATTCCTTCCACTAGGCGCTATTTATTTTCAATGTCATAAAATATATTAGTTTATGAATCGCAATACATAATCCAAAACCTATAAACCACTTAACATAAATTGAACAGTTTATTGATATAATCCATAATAATAAAAATGTTTTCTTTCAAGAAGTATATAATCATAAACCCTTAATAATGGTTTTCAAGTAAAATAAGAATTATCCTAATCATATCCCCCGAGGGTGTCGTAACCAAGAGTGCAGCAAGGCCTATTGTCATGCACTAGTTCCCATTCGAGTCTATATCAAACTAGTGTTTCCAGGTTTTACCCCTAGGTACATCTATTCTAGTGTCGCCTCTACCTGATCATAAATAGACAGGGATGTATCTCTTAGAAAACTCACAAAATATCTACAATACCAAAATTCTTGGAAGTTCTTATATACTAATCCATAAAGTCTATCTTAGGGTAATGTTCTCTAATCAGAGTTTATCTAAATCTAGTTTCCATGGTTGGTACTAAACTTCCTATGGTACCAACTGTAATGCCCCGACCCCAGTTACCCAGAGTTAGTGCATTATTTTGATACATTGGCATGATCACAGGTGATCAAATCCTGAAATACCGATCAGTTTAATATCCTTGGAAGTACAAGATACATTCATAATGTTTAAATTACATGATAAAATTGAAAATTACAAAAAAAAAAATTCCATAGACAACATTGAGATCCCATAGACTATCCTTACAGGTCAGTCATAATATACTTGTTCACATCCTGGGAAAAATAAAACACATAATGGGTTGAGCTCAAAAGCTCAGTAATGGAAAGAAATACAGCGGAAGATAATATACATATTAATCATGGTAAATAATTGAAATCACATGCCTTTACAAATAATAAACATGAACACTTTCATGGAAGGAATATGAGATTAGTAAATAATTCCATAATAAAACATAATCATGGTTATTTTACTAGTCAAATGACAACATGAACTATCAATATTATTTTCTTAATGAGGGAATGTATAATGGCAGACACTCTGAAACATTTTGTCAAGGCCTCAGCCAATACGTCTAAAAATGATTTAGGACGCAGCCAAAATCACATATCAAAATTTTGAAAGGCCTCAGCCAATTCCACATCTAATTTTCTTGTGAGACCTACCAATGCATTGAAAAGCTATAGCGGGCTCCACCCATCACAAACTAAGTCCAATAAATTGCTCATATGAAAAGGTTGAAATATATCATAAAAATTCGTATTAAAACAAGCATATGAAATTTCAATACATAAACCATAAACCATGAATGGTATAAATATAACACACCCACAATAAAACATATCACCAAACCTTCAATACTATATGGATGATTTGTATCATAATGAGTCGTCCTCAAACAAGTATAAAATCCATCAAAGGATTTTGACATGGATGAAATCAAAACTACTTGAGAGAGATATCAATTTATTTTATTGAAATCATTTAAAGTCGCATAATTATAAAAGAAAACATTTATTTTGAAAAAATATTTATAATATTTTAAGGGAAGCTTCCACGATGTTATAACAGAGGAGAATAACCGCACCCACCGTATAAGATAAAAAATCATCTTACATTAATTTGTCCAAAATGACAAAAAGTACCTTGCTTGGAAAATGAAGGAAAGATTCCTTTAATGAACATATAAGTTCAAATAAGGGTATAAATGACTTTAATACATTGTCTATTAAATAGTAAAAAAAATTTGAAAGGCATTTTTATGAAATAGGGATGTGGATGATTAAGAGTTCCCAGTAGATAATTACATATAATCAACCTCGGATAATGAAGATATTTTGAAATAAACCCAGACCTTGTACTTTTTCTTAGTTGATAGTATGTTAACCTCTTTTATAATGGTGAAATAAATGTTATCAAATTATAAAATAATCATATACATTAATATGAAATCATATATGATCTTCTAATATTGCATTTTTAATTATATTTTAGTATTATTTCTATTTTGGTAGTTAACTTACTCATTTTATTTTATATGTTTTGTTACATAAGCTGTGTTTGTTATGGATAGGTTGTATCATATTCATATGTAGACTGATATCAAGAATGTAAACATTATTTTTAATCATCAAATGGAAATTATTCTTGAATAGATACGATGGGGGAATGAATCTCATTGCGTTCGTGGAGACGGTAATCCATACGTATGCACGAGTGACAATATGCTTCTTTTGATATTAAAAGTGCATATAATTGGAGCGTATATCATATATACATAATCATTATAATGTTATATTTATTATTTACGTTAGTTATAATCATTATTATTCCCATCCAAATGATGACGTGTTTGAATAACAAACTTCACCATGACGTGGAGACGGTAAGCCGTACGTACGCACGTATGGTGACATTGTCATTTATAGGATAGATAGAATAATGAATAGGGTTGTACCATATTTATAATAACATAAAAGTATATAGAATATACTGGAGTTATTATCTTATAAAGGAAATAATAAAGAAAAAGTAACTGGAAGAAGAAAATAACTTGAAAGAGGGTTGCGAATTTATTACCTCTATTTTGGGTGTTTCATTTTGAGTTGATCAAAAGGGATCACTAGGGTGGAATTATAACTAAAGTTAGGACTCTAGGTTGAAGGGAGGGAAGTTAAGAAGATATTTTGTTAGGTTTTGGCCGATCCAAATGCCTTTGAAGATGTGAATTTCAGAGAAGGGGGAGTTCCCTTTTATAAGACGGGTGATGGGCACCTTAGGAAAGCTAGAAATATTACTTTTTTATTAAATTCATATTCGGTTTCAAATGGTTCCAAACTGATTTATTTCTAGGATAGGGTTGGTATGGGTCAAAAAAATCCAGACAATAGGTTTTATACAGGTTTGGGTCATTACATTAACCTTATATTTTAAATTTAACTCTTAGTTAATTAGTTTGACATTTACCACGACTCTTTGTATTTTTTTATTATATGGTTAATAAACATACTATATACTTCCAATAGAACCTCAAGTGATTCATTAATGATTCACCTATCATTATATAAGTTTTTTGGACAAACCTTATATTTTTAAGAAAAGAATATCAATTTATAATATAAAATTTGTTTTAAAAACTCTTTTCTGTCTATTTTGACACTATTTGATATTTGATTTTTGTGAAAATCATAACAGCATGATTACTTCTAAAAGAGTACATTAAATAAACCCGAATATTTCATATTAACCTAGAAAATTAGTTTAATTCATAAAAAGTCTCAAATTACATTTTTTTGGATATTTATAATATCAATTATTTTAATATTTAATTTATTGGGTAATTTCTGCATCATCATTGTGTCAAAGAAAAATTAAATTATTTAATGTCAAAAAAAAATTATAAATAAAATAATATTATCTATAAAATATTTTTAGCTTTCTAATAAATTTTTATAGTCGAATTTATAAAATGTGTAATTCTATATTAAAAATGTTTTTGTTATTAAACATTGATTTTAACTCTTTTAACTCTTCTTTAAAGAAAATAATACTAAATGTCCTAATCTAATCCATATGGACCTAAAGGATCGTATTCTATTCCTGAGTTTTTTTGTTAAAATAAAACATATCCAATAGAATTAAGACATGTCTTAGGGTAATATTAATATCATTTTTACCTTCAATTTCCCTATTTACTTTTAACTGAACTAAATAAAGGTCAAAAGTTACAATTCAACAAAAATTATTTTCATCTCATTGAAAAAAAATTTACTTACTGATATCAGTCGTTTCTCTCAGATTTCTGAAATTCAACTCACAAAAGTAGTAACATTATGTTTTATGCAATTTTACAAAAGCTCCTAGGAGGTCGGTAAAAGTCGGTAAAAAGTTCAATAAAATTTTTATATATCTAAAATTAATATAAATTGACTCTAGTAAAATACATTGAACTTATATAGATATTATGTATCTATTTTTACCTAAAATTAATTTAAATAAAATAAATAATTATTTAAATAAAAAGTCGGTTTGAACCAATAAATTTGTGTTTTTCACTATTCATCAAAATTTGAAAGTTTCAGAAAAATAACAAAAATTCACCCTAGGCTAATTTCGAAAATCCAAATCCAAAAATGAAGTCCATATTGAAAAATAGAATTTATAAAATTTCAAAAAGTGGGTATTACTATTTATGAAGGCTAATTTGATTGGTCGTGGAGTTTTTAGAACTCGAAGTTGCGTATAACACACGTTGTTGTATTATTCAAAGAGAAACCTACCGTGGAAGCTTGGGATGTTACAAAAATACATTTCATAGGAAGCTAATAGTTTTAAAACCCAATGATTTTATGAGATTGATTCTTTTTAAATTTTTTTTATGTTTTCTATTTTACGCTACACTAAGATTAGCTTGCATTGTACGCAATATTGAGTTTCACTAAACACCGATATATTATTAAAATATTATTATGGGATAAAAACTATACGTTATGAAAAATATCAAATAAATTTTGAAAATAAGGTATAAAAATGTTTAAATAATGATTCATTGGTTACAAAATTTATCATAAATGAAAATAAAATCCAATTGAATATAGAGGATGTGTTTTTATGAAAACCAATTTAAAAAGATAATAATCGTGTTTATAAAATCATATCACTATTTATTGGTTTTTATTTAACAAAAAATATATTTTATATATTCAATTTACTATTTTAAATTCATATTATATGATTTTTAGATATGATATAGGAACAAATAAAATGTTTCGGATAAAAAAAATCTTGTTTTTCAAAAAATGTAGTTTTACATAATTTTGATAGAAAACCTTTTAAAAATTAGTATTCGACAACATTAAATGAGATAATAAAATTATTATTTATAAGAGGGATATAAAAATTTACTTTGGAATAATTTTTGATATTTTTTTGATATCTTTCATGTTTGATGAATAGTTAAAGAACACTAAATTGTAATTGAAAAAAACTTTTTTCCATCGAAATAATTTATATGGAGAAATCATATTATTTAATATTTTTAAAGTATAAAGGGAATATATTTTTATAATTTAATAAAAATTTCTTGATTTGAATTAATTTAACTTCTAATTGGATGTAAACACATGTCAGTCTTTTGATAGAGTTTACTTCTTAAAAACACACATTCTGGTTTTGACAATAGTAATTAATTTTAAATTAACTACTACACTTTCTGTTTTTTTAATTTTAAAAAATGTATTCCATATCTGAAATCATAAGGTCCAAATTTTGTAAATATATATCTTTATTTTTTAGACAATATGAATAGTAACTTGAGTAATTATTTTTATTTGCAATGGTTAAATGGTAAATCAGGTAAATATTGGTCAAAATAATATTATAATAAAAAAACTACCCTAAAATGTGTCATAATAAAATTGGATGATATAATTCCTACCAAAATAATCCTTATGAATTTTTTTTTCATTTTAGAGCCACTTGGGTGTGAAAATGACTTTTTATAATTTTTTTGAAGAAAAAGAAAATATAACATAAACATGTATCTTTTAATAATCCAATTTTTAGGTGGGGTTATGTAATTGATATATTAGAATATAAATATTCATTTTAAATATAAAAATATTTCCTACATAATGGTATTTTATTTATAATTTTTATACATTAAATAAATAAATTTATTTATGACACAATGATGATGCAGTGATTACCTTATTAATGAAAGAATCAAAAAAAATTTAATTATAAATATAAATATAAATATAATTTCAAATTTTTTATGTCATAAACTACTTTTATGGATGATATTGACATATTATCTTTGAGTTAATTCCATTTTTTATACAATCATGTTTTTATGACATGAACACAAATTAATTACTAAGTACTGTCAAAATTGACATAAATGAGTTTAAAAAAAATACTATTTTATTAAGTTATATAATAGTCCTAAAAATATAATATTCATAGAAATGACTAATATAATGTAAAAAAATTCATTAATTACCCACTTTTAGTTCTCTTTGAATTTTATAGTAACTATAGTAACCATATATTATGAAAACACAAGAAGACATGGTAAGAGTTAATGTTTTTAACTAAGTGTTAATGCTAAAAGATAATGATAATTTTGTTACATAAACTTCTCTAAAACAAATTGGTTGACAGTATTCTGACCCATACACATCTTAACCTAGAAATAAATGAGTTTGGGACCATTATAAAACGAAAATAAATTTATAAATAATTAGTATTTAAGGACTTTCCTAAAGTGCCCCTCACCTCTCCTATTAAAGGGAACTTCCCTTCCTCTTTTACTCACACCTCCAAATCCATTTGGATCAGCTAAAACCTGGCCAAATATGCTCCCAATATCCATAATTTCCCCTTATAGGCCACAATTTTGGCAGAAATCTATTATAGGGACACCTTTTTTTCAATTCAAAAAAGATATACTTGAAAACGACGTCATTCTTTTATCACCTCTTTCAAAATTATTTTCTTATTCTAATTCCTCTTATTATATTGTTTCAATACTAAAGTAATAAATATAATATATTATACATTATGAGATTTTATTATAATTATTTTACAACATTATATATCATTTTCCCCATCCTGTTAATAATAATATAACCATGTGTGCATACGTATTACTTACCATCTCCACATTGTGGTATAATTTGTTATTCAACAATACATAATTTGGATGGGTATAAGGATGATTATAATAGATTTTAATAATTAATATAACTTGATAATTATTCTGAATTGTTAATATACCTTCAAATTTCAAACCAGTAAACCAGTAAGTAAATGATATTTTCGCCCGTGCATACGTACAACCTACGATCTTCATGGCGCGATGTGGTTAATTCTCCACGTTAACCATTGAAGAATAATTGTAAAGTATAAATAATAAATAATAATTAAATATATAACATAATAATTCTACTAGATTTATATATATATATATCATTTACTTTCATCCATTCAATTCAATAAGGAAACATAAACAACATTAATGCGTACGTACGACCTACTATCTCCATGAACGGTGTATTCCATTTAATTTATCCATCTATTATATATATTTATATACTAAATATTTATTATATATAAATCATTTTTTACGTTATAGAATTAATTAAATCATTATCTATGTTATAAGATCAAGAATAACAAGTCAAAATGGTATGATAAATAAAACGATTATTACCCATAACACTGCTTTAAAATGGAATTGATATATAAATGGGAAATATAAAGTAATAAGTGAATAATATATGATATCATAGATATTATTATTTTTATATTAAAAATCAATAATATTTTTAAACCCACTATATAATAGTTTCAGACACATACTGATGAAATCAGACCTAAGGTACTGGATTAATTCACAATCTCGTTATTTTCCAATATTGTTTATACGAATGTATTTACTAGGGTATATTTATCATCAATGTCCATGTTTCCTAAATATATAATATTATTTAAATTATTATACTATTTTTGAAACTCAATTTTACCTATTGGGTAATTTTAAATATATGTAATTGAAATAATCTTTCTTTCGTTTTCCATATGAGGTACTTTTTGTCTTTTCCAGCAAGTGTGCGAGAAGGATTTTTTAAACTTATACGGTATGAATGAGTTTTTACATATTCATAATGCCTTATTTCCATGAGTCTTATAATAAATGATTTTAATTTTTTTTAAACTAAATTATTTTCATTAAAAATTGAATGTAAATTTGATAAAAGAAAATATTTTTGAAGATGAAAGAATATTTTCCTTAAGAATAATGCACAAGTAGTTTATCAAAAATATTTTCCATCTAATCTAACATAGGGTTATACTTCTATCCCTATTATTAATTTTATTTTATTGTGTTTAATATAGCAATATTTTTTGAAATTAATTTATTTTATATACATTATTTTATGATGGAATAATTTTTAAGAAACCCATTTTATTTCATGGGTTATTCTATGATTTATTATTTATGTTTTTGTGGAACATGTAAGAATAATTTCATTATAATATGGGTGTGAGATATACTCCAATGTATTGGGTATTGATTTTTATCTCATGATATAGACAAGACTAGAGTGGAAGTTAAATCTGGATCAGTAATATAGGGCCAGAACGGTAAGTAAATCCATTTCAGTAATACAGGGCTAGAATGACAAGTAAATCTGATTAAGTAATACATGAATAGAATGGCATGTAAACCCTATTCAGTAATGTAATTTGTCCACTATGACATTTTTGGATGTAATTCATTTGATACTATGGAAATCATATTATGATATTATTTATTTTCCACAATTCCATGTTGTATTCCAATTCTATTTATCACGGTTAATGTTCCATTTTGGTCTATGACATACGTTATTCCAATATTTATTTCATGACTCCGGATTTTGATATATAAACTTTATGATCATGTTTTTAAATTATTATGTTTATAGTTTACCCTTAATGGGCATTTGAGATCACCCTTTAAATGTTTTATTTTCCCCAAAATATAAATAATGGTTTTAGGTAGGAAAACAAAAGGGGAAGATATTTAAGGGAGATGTTGATGATATTTCACCATGATAAGATATTTTATTCCATGTTTCTAAAGGCACTAATATAATATGGTTTTGGGAATATATTTTTTAATTTATTGATTATTCTGCAAACAAAATTTAATGTACTTTTACGACATGCTTGGGTCTTTATAGCTGGTTTCAGAAAAGATGTTTAGTCAACCTTTGGAAACTAGGATACAAAAACTTTAGAGAGATCCCTATAGAAATTTTTAAAGATATGTCTGGAGATATCCTGAGGATAATTCAATTATAGGTTAGAATCCTAGGGTTTTTGTGATACTCATGTATAACATAGGGTTAGACTGAAGATATCGTAGATTGAAATATTAAAAGTAATTTACCTTACTTAGGTGTTTATAATCTCTGATATATATTTCTCACACTTTTATTTCTGGTCTTAGCCAATAGTCAAAACTCCATAGACATAGTTAACCATAGAATGTTTCAGGTGTGGAAAATATGAGAATAATGAATATCAATTTCTTAAGTGGATATTTCATGAAGGGAATCATTAGGACGGTATGAGTATTGGTCATACTACTGAGGATAAAGATATTGTAAATGACATGTCAAAGGTATCTGATGTTCTTACAGTGTTATGTCCATTAAAACTAAGAAACATGAGGTTGAGAAACCTTAATAAATGATTCATATTTATCAAAGACAAGGATGATAGATCCTATGTAATGGTTTGAGAATAAATATGGATGATTGAGGTGTATATGTGTCAGATTTCAAATATTATGTTATAAGAATCAGGAAATATATTAGTGTTTTTAGTATAAAATTTTAATTATGGATTAGAAAGGATATTTTGAATAGTTCTTAGGATACAGAAATGTGATTTAAGGGAAATAAGATATATCTGTAGATGAAATGATTAAGTGGAAGAAAACCCATAATATGCCCCCTATGGTAAGATAATGATACTTCACTAAATATACGTTGGATTTGAATAAGTAAATTGGATGATGGATGTTTCTTGAGATCTTATTATAGTGTTATTGAATAGAGGGTTATTTTATCATGGATGAAGTATAAAACATTTCGGGACTTAAGGAATATATCCAATAAATTTTGGAATAAATTAAAATGCATGATTTCAATGAAGGATATCTTGTAAATCAGGTTGTTACCACAACTCAAGAGAATACATGGTGTAGGTGTTATCACTTTTAGAATGTGACAAACTTGAGATAACATATTATATATGGTTGAAAAATGTTAAGCTGAGTAAGTGAATCATTTTCTATAGTTTTGTATTTTCACATCTAATATTTAATTTAAGGTTAAAAATTTATGGAAAGTTATATTTAGTCATCAGACAACATTATTTAGAATAAAGTCTTATCTCACTATAGGTGGAATTATGAATATTTGATAACCTGTGCTAACTTTTCGTTGAGTCATATGGAATGACCAATCATTTATCATTTGATCTACTAACACATCAAGAATGAAAAATCCAACTTCATTTCTTTAAATAAGAGATGAAGTAGAAATTTTTCAAGACATGAACAATGTTGAGATTGTAACAAAAAAATTAATTTTTAATTATCATGAAAATTTCTTGAACATTTGGGAAAGGATCTTGAAAACCAAAAAAGTTATCTTAGTACAGTCTTATCTGATGAACCATATGATCCCTTAAATCATCACAGATTTATGTATTTCTGGTTGTTAACTTTCCCCAAATGTTGTTCTCTATCACTCTTCATCAGAATGTAATGGTTATATTTTTTCTTATATATCCATGATTTCAATTCCCACCAATGTTATAATTTGTGGAAAACTAGTGATGAGTTACTTTGGGTTACCGTTACGTTTATAATTTTCCTTTTTAAAATGAATTTTTAGTATTATTTTTTACGATGTGGGTTTCCATTAAAGAAACTTTCAAGTAGTAATCCTTTTATAACCTCAACAAATTTTTAGGGTGAAATTAATCTTAAGGGGGGAATAATTTGACCTGTCACGAACCAGCCCGGGTCGACCCTGAACCGGTCACCCGAGCCGGTCCGCGGCAAGTCCCGAGGGGCGTTCCCGATCCCCCCGGGATGGCAACAAGTGCCGGGCATTAAAATTATAATCGTTGGGAACGATTTTAGCCCAAACTAAAAACAGGATCAAAAGAACGAATATAAACTAAACGAACAAACAAACACTAAAGACATAAACAAAACTACACCACGACATACCTCCTCGTGACCTCGCGGGTCACCACCAAACTACAACCAACGTCGCTCCCACACTGAGCGACTCAAGCAGGAAAACCTGAACACAAGGAACCTGCAACTGAAAAAGGTAAAAGATAGGCGTGAGCACAAAAGTACTCAGTAGGTGAGCCCAACAACAAAATCCCAAAGCACTGCCAGTAAATAAAGAATCTACCTATTCCAGGTTTGAACTACAATGTATAAAAGTATGCTTTTATAATGTTTCACTTGAAAAACTAAACACGAGCCATTACCCTTATTCCTTTTCAAAAGTTGAATTTCTTTTCATTGATTCTAAATTCGTTCTGAACGATAAAGAAGTGTTACATTTTCAGTTTTACTACACAAGAGAAAAACACATTTTTACTTGAAAGCCATTTCCGCAAAGCAACCAGTACAAGCTGTAAAGAAGAACTGAAAGTAAACAAGCAGGAAAGAAAACAAGTGCAAGTAAAAGTAAACAGGCAAGGAAAAACCAAGTGCAAGTAAAAATAAACCAGAAGTTATCAGCAATAACCATGGGCAATCCTGAACATCCCTATAAAACCCCTGGACGTACTCGGGTTCAGACTACCTTCCGGCATGGTACTCCACAGTCAATAACCAACTGGCCGCCCTAATAGCCAACCAGTGGCACATCCCACCTGGCCGGTCCACAACTCCAGAGGGTACCAACCCGTCTAATCAGGGTTAGCAAGCAACCGTCCCTCGATAATCTACAAGACGCCCAGGAACCCATAGTGGTTTTTGTAACACTGTGTAAGTGGGAGACCCTCGCACGCGTGACTCATCTCACCGCACTTGCCAACCCCTTACACGGACATCGTTACACGACAACCCTCGAAGGGAAGTCCCCCTGTAGAAATGCCCTCACAAGTACGTATATGTATATATATATATAATCACTTCACATTTATTAAAGTGCCAACCGGGCTGCCATATCATTTACATTTTGACCATTTCATATTAAAGCATTTCTAAAGGGATATTACACACGCCATTACATTGAAAACCAAAAACACACTTAGAACTTTGTTTAAGAAACCCAAATCAGCATATCACCCTGGAACACAATTATTTCACAAGTAGAGTTATTTTCTAATATCAAAACGCACCCCACTTTTATCAAGAGCCAAACGGGCCTTTAATCACCTTTTTAAGGAATACAATTTCTCAAATGAAATACAAACTTTTAATCACGCGTCAAAGGAAAACATTTTTTTTTTCAACAACCAAGAACCACACTTAATGTTTCCAAAATCAAGTTTAAAGGTCACACGACACTTCCTCTAATCAAGGTTCTAAGAAAAACACCATTTTCCATAAACAATTCACCTGCCATTTTACACACACCAAAACTGTTTCAAAACCCAATTCAACGTGATCTTCACATTTCATAAGGAACTCATTTAGCAATATCACCAGGAAAGCACACACCATTAAACCAATAAAAATACTTCCACTGAAATGCTAGAGATAAGCAGAGCAGACCACCACATTATAAATTACTACTTAATAATACTTTTAAATTTACTGAAACCCAATAAAAGACAAGAAATAAATAAATTCTAAATTTGAAGTCGAGTGCAATGGGAGACCTACTTCAAGATCCAAGCGCGGCGGTAAAACGACCTTGGAACCAAGGCGCGATGACACGACGTGTGTCCGAAGCCACGTGATAAAGTCCAACACTCTCGAAACTGAGGCGCGGAGACGGCAGAACCTCAGAAACAAGGCGCAGCGATGACGCTTTCTCGGAAATGCCCTGCGCGGGACCTAAAATCTTAAACCTACCAAAAACAAATATAAGTTGATGAAGAAAGCCCCTAACAAAGCACAAGTGAATGCCAGAGTAATAATAATGTGAAAATAATAATAACAATCATAATATGACATTGTTAAAATATAATGATACAATAATAACAATAATAATATAATAAAAATAATAATAATAGAATGATATTAACATCATAATAATATAACAATGATAAAATCACAATAATAATAATATAATGATAATAATAATAATAATGTAGTAATAATAACATAATAATAATAATAATAATAATAATAATAATAATATGAAATGATAATAACAATAATAATAATGAATAATAATAATATAATAATATTAATAAAATAATAATAATAATAATAAATGATAATAACAATAATAATATGATAATTAAAATATTAATAATAATAATTATAACAATAATGATAATAATAATTAGAATAATAATAATAATATTAATAATAATGATAATACTAATAATGTCAATAATTATACTTATAATAATATAATAATAATAATGTAATAATAATATTATTATTAACATGATAAAAGAAAATATCAAAACATTATAAAAATAAAAACAACTTACAGCGGAGGGGGGGGGGGGCGGATGCCGGATGGAGGTCGGCAGGCCGCGGGGTGTGCTGCGCGAGGCCGGGGCGCTGGGAAGCCGGGTGCAGGGAGCGGGGCGGAACGCCGGAGAGGGTGTGGTGCGGGTCGGCCGAACCAGGAGGAGGCCGGAGGTGCGGAGCAAGGCCGGGGGGGTCGGCTGGCCGGAGTGGCTGGGCGAGGGCGGTCGGCTGGCCGGCACAAGGCAGAGGGAGAGGCTGGGTGGTCGGAACCGCTTGGGGGCGAGGGCGGCGGTCGGGAGCCGGTCGGAGCGCACTAGCGAGGGAGGGAAGCGAGGAGGGGGTCTGGGTGCAGCGCCGCGAAATGGGGTTGGGGCGGTGCAGTGAGGGAGGAGGTGGCGGTGGTCTTCCAGCAGGCCAGATCTAGGGACGGCGGCGGCGACGGGGCAGGGGAGGTGCGGCCGGGCGGAGGAGGCCGGGACAGGGGGAGCGGGTCGCTGGGCTGCAGGAGTGAGGTCGGGAGCCGGGGTCCGGGGTGCTGCGCCTGGGCTGAGCGGGAGAGAAACGGGGGGGACGGGGTGGCGGCTGGGTAGAATAGGGTTAGGTTAGGGTAAAATATATATATATATATATATATATATAATTGATAATAATAATAATAAAATGCTAAATAAAATAATGAAAACTAATCTTAATAATAATAAAAATTTATAACAATAATATTAGTAAAACCTTATAATAAAAATAATAAAACTTCATAAAGATAATAATAATAATTGTAAAATTCCTAATAGTAATAATACATTAGTTAATTCTAATAATAATTATTTTGATCAAATAATAAAATAATTTAAAGATAATACATATATATACATTTATGCATATAAAGATATATACATAAACATATATAGAACTATATGTATATATACATTATTATATATATATATATAACATACATAAACATATATAAAATAAAATTAACTATCATATTAATAACACAACTTAAATAGTGTTAATAATAAAACATCAACATAAAAATTATAATATTTAAACATGCTGGGTGCACACACGGTCACCCGGGCTGAACGCACGGTCACCGCTAATGATGCAGTGACCGCGCACCAGCGCGAAACCGCCAACGCAAATAATCTTCGAAAAATTCAAACCGTGACCAAGAAAAGAGAACAATTACGGACATCCGTGGTCGGGGTGTGACATGACCCCCTGAGGTTTTATGAGATAAGTTATTTTTAATTTCTTTGATTTCATGTGTTTTATCCTACAACCTGATTAGCTTGCACTTTATGCAATACCGAGTTTCACTAAACAAATATATAATATTAAATTATTATTATGGGATATAAATTAGATTTTATGAATAGTATCAAATAAAATATGAAAATATTGTGTAAAAATCTTTAAATAATGATTCATAAGTTACCAAATTTATTAGAAATGAAAATAAAAACCAATTAAATATAAAGGATGTGTTTTTATGAGGACCTATTTAAAAAGAGAATAATAGTGTTTATAAAATCATATCAGTAATTATTTATTTTTATTTAATGAAAAATATGTGATATATATATTCAATGGAATGTTTTATATTAATCTTATATGTTTTCTAGATATGATATAAGAACAAAATCAATTTTTCGGATAAAAAAAAGTAACATTTTTCAAAAAATGTCATTTTACAACCTTTTGAAGAAGAACCCGTTTTTCATTTAGTCTTTCGAACCTTTATATGTCAAAATAAACTTATTACAATCAGGTTTTGATGAATAGTAAAAATACGATAAATTTAATTTGAAAAAAGCATTTTCCATCGAAATAATTTATATAGATAAATCAAATTATTTAATGAGTTTAATGTATAAACAGAATATATTTTTATCATTTAATCCAATTTTGATGATTGGAAGTAATTTCAACTTTCAATTGGACATAAACACATGTCAATCTTTTGATAGTTTTTAGTTCATAGAAACCCACATTCTAGTTTTAACAACTGCAATTAATTTGAAATTAATTATTATACATTCTGTGTTTTGAGTTTGGAAAAATGGATTCCTTATATTGAATCAAAAGGTCCTAATTGTTTAATTAGGTTCCTTTTATTTTTGGACATTATGAATAGTAACTTTAGTAATTATTTTTATTTAGCATGGTTAAAGAGTAAATCACGTAAATAAGGGTAAAAAATAATATTATAATAACAAAAAATACCCTAAAACGTGTCATAATCCTATTTTATGAGATATGTACGCCCATTATCATAATTAGTCCTAAATATTTTCATTTGGGTTCCACATGGGTGTTAAAATGGCATTTTATAATTTTTATTTTAAAGAATAGGTAAATATAACATAAACATGTATACATTCTTTAAATAATTTTAAGGTGGGGTTATATTATTGATATATTATACTATATATAGTTATTAGAAAGCTAAAAATATTTTCTACATCATGGAATTTGATTTATTAATTTTAAAAATTAAATAAATAAATTTATTTATGACCCAATGATGATGTAGTGATTACCATATTAATGAATGATTCAAATAGTTGATTTTATAAATATTAAAAAAAATTAATTGGAATATTTGGATGTCGTAGAAGACATTTATGGATGATATTGACATATTAACTGTGAATTAATTCTTTTGGTTCAAAGGAATAATGTTTTTATGACTTTAAAATAACAATTACTAAATAGTTTCAAAATTGAAATAAATGAGTTTTTAAAACAAATACTATTTTATTAAATATTATAATAGTCCTAAAAATCTAATATTCAGATAAAGGACTTATAAAATTTTAGAACATCCATTAATTATCCACTTGTGGTTCTCTTGTAATTTTTTAGTAACCATAGTAACCATATATTATGAAAATAGAAGAGGACATGTTAAGAGTTGATATTTTTAACTAAGGGTTAAAGCTAAAAGATAAGGTTAATTTTGTAACCTAAAAATTTATAAAACCTATTAGTTTTGGTCCATTTTATACCAAAAATAAATTTATAAAAAATTTATATTTAAATACATTCCTAAAGTGCCTCTCACCTCTCCTATAAATAGGAACTTTTCCTTCTCTTTTATTCACACATACAAATTCCTTTGGCTCAGCAAAACCATACCCAACTATCCTCCCAAAAACCCAAACTTCCTCATAGAGGATAAAAATTTGGAATAAATCTATCCAATAGAGTCCTTTGTTTCAAATAAAAAGTGAGAAACTCGAAAAATATGTAAGTGTTTTATCTCCTCTTTCAAAATTAATTTCTTATTCTACTTCATATTCTTATGTTGTTTGAATACTAAAGTAATAAATCTAATATATTATACATGGTGAGATGTTATTATAATTATTTAACATATTTATACCTCATTTTATCCATGCTATGAATAACAATATCACCATGCGTGCAGGCATACGGCTTACCATCTCCACGTCATTGTGTAATTTTTCATTCAACAATACATAATTTGGATTGATATAATGATGAGTATAATGGATGTAAATAATGAATATAACATGATAATTATTCATTATAATTAATATACCATCCAATTCTATACAATTTAACCATTATGTGAATGATATCATCACTTGTGTATACGTACGGCCTACCATCTACACGATGCTATGAGATTCATTATCAATATTAACCATTCAGGAATGAATATAAAGTATATATAATAAAATAAGAATTAAATATATGACATAATAATTCTATTACATTTATGTGTGTATATATATGTGTGTTATTTCCTTCTTTTCATTCAATTAAATAATGAAACAGAAACATCATTCATGCGTATGTACGACCTACCGTCTCCCTGAATGGTGTATTTCATTTCTTTTATCCATCTATTATATATATATATATATTTATATACTGAATATTTATGATATTTAAATCATGATTTAAATTTTGGAAGTATGTAAATAATTATGTAAGTAACAAGATCGATAATAACAAGTCAAAACATGTATGATAAATAAAACTATTATTACATAAAACATTGCTTTAACAGCGAATTGATACATAAATGGGTAATATAATGTCATAAGTGAATCATATATGATATCATAAATATTATTATTTTCATATTACAAGTTAATAATATTTTTAAACCCACTATATATGGGTTTTTTGAACATACTTAATAAATCGGACCAAAGGTATGGTATGATTTCGTAATCTCATTATTTTCTGAGATTGTTTATACGTAAGTATTTACTATGGTATATTTATCATTCAAGTCCATGTTTCCTAAATATATCATATTATTTATATTATAACGATACTCTTTAAACTAGATTTTACCTATTTTATAATTTTTATTAAATGGTATGGAAGGAATGATTCTTTCCTTTTTTATACAATGTAATTTTTGAAATTTCTAACAAGTGTATGAGAAGAATGTTTATTTAAATAATAAATTATAAATGGATTTTTATGTCTTAATAACACCTTATTTCCATGAATCTTACTATAAATTATTTCATGTTTATTTCCAACTCTATTATTTTCTTTTAAAATTGTGTGAAATTTTGAGAAAAGAAAACGTTTTGGAAGAAGAAAGTATATTTTCATCAAGAATTAAGATCAAGTGTTTTATCAAAATTATTTTCCATATAAAATGACTTAATGTTATGTTTCTATCCCTATTATTACTTTTATTTGATTTTGTTTATGATGGAAATATTTTTTTCAAATCTATTTATTTTATAGGGATTATGTTTTGATGGAATGATTTTTAAGAATCCCATTTTATTTCACGGGTTCTGATATAATGAATAATTTATGTTTTTGTGTGATTTGTATGAATGAATTCATTATAAGATGGGTGGGACAAATATCTCCCTATAATTAATTAGGAAAAAATTTATATCTCATGAGATAGACATGACTGGAATGAAACGTAAATCCGATCCAGTAATACAGAGCTGGAATGGTAAGTAAATCTGGTTCTGTAATATAGGGTCGTAATGACAAGTAAATCATGTTCTATAATACATATATGGAATGAAAATTAAACCCGATTCATTAATGGAATTTTTCCACTATTATGGTCTTGTAAAAATGCCTTGGCTACTATGTAAATCATATTTTGTGCTTATTTGTTTTCCAAAATTTCATGTTTTATCCCAATGCTATTTTATCATGGTTAATGTTCCTTTTTGATCTATGTCTTACGTTATGCCGAGATTTATTTATTGACTCATGATTTTGATATCTAAACATTATGATCATGCTTTTATATTATTATTTTTATAATTTACCCTTACTAAGCATTTGATCTCAACATTTTAATGTTTTCATTTCCCCAGGATATATAGAAAGGTTTTCAGTAGGAAATCAAATGGGGAAAATCCTTATTGGATATGTTGAAGACTATTCAACAAGTTAGAATATTAGGTTCCATGTTTCCAATGTAACTATACTAATACATTATTTGGGATTCTGTTTGTGTAATTTATTATGTATTTTGTAAAAGAAATGTAATGTCCATTTACGACAAGCTTGGGTCTTTACAATAGTTTAGTGTCTTCAGAAACATGGAAGGAAAAGCTTCTATCCTGGAGAAATATCTTCAAAATCTCCCATAAATATATCCACCTTTTTTAATTCTACATAAAACCTTTATTCGTTACATTTAGAAAATAAAACATAATAATGGAGTGAGCTCAAATTCTTTGTAAGGGTAAAAAAGGGCGACATGTAAGCATAAACATGAATCTAGATGTATGATTATGTGATCATAACATTAGGATATCAGAACCCTACATATCAAAAGTCATAAACATGAGTTATAGGATAATTTTTTGAAGTTCATAAGACATGAATCATAGAGAAATAAATTCATAAGTCATGAAATCAAAAAATTGGAATAAAACATGGAATTTGTGGTATGCGCATTTGTTTATAACATTGTTAACATGTATTATTAGAAATAGGTTCACTCAATAAGGTAAGAACATGAATTAGGGTTCGATCATCAACATGTGGACATGATCCTAGTCCATGCATAACACTGTGAACATGTAATCATATTCACACATAATCTTATAGACATGAAATGAAGTCCATGCATAACATTCTGAACATGTAATTAGGTTCACAAATAACATTATGAACATTTAATTAGGTTCATTTATAAACTAAAGGACATGAAACCAGGTCAATAAATTACATTGGGAACATGTGATCAGGGTCACTCATAACCTTATGGATGTGAAACCAAGTACACGTATGACATTGTGAACATATAATTCGGTTCACCCATAACATTGAGAACATATAACCAGGTTCACGCATAAACTTATGGTCATGAAACCAGGTCCATTCATAACATTATGAACATGTTATCAGGTTCATGCATAACCATATGAACATGCAACCTGGTCCATGCATAATATTTTGAACAAGTCGTAAGGTTCACTCATAACATTGAGAACAAGGAATCAGGTTCACTCATAAAGTAATAGACATGCAATCAAGTCCATGCATAACATTGTGAATGTTTAATCAGGTTCAGACATAACATTAATACTCATGAGTCAACCATCATTACCCAATTAATTGGAGAGAGATGTAGGTCCCACCTATCTCATAACAAAATCATTCATACATGTGGTACAAGATAACAAAACATTCATCATATCATGACCCATAACAACGCATAGGATTTATAAACCTCAGGTCATTACCCATGAAATGATATGGGTATCAATAAAATGCCTTCACATAATAACTTATGAAAAATATATAGGTTTCATAACCATTTAATCAAATCATTACACATGAGAAGAAGTAGTTATTATAAACACGTAACCCATGAAAGGAAAATGGGGTTCATAAAGACACTGAAATTATGCCCTAGCCATTCATAGAAAGAATAGTAATTCAACCCTTAAATAATTTCTTATAATGTAATTAGTAACTTCAAAATATGTCCTCTTAGATGAAAAATTATTTTTAACTTTCTTTCAAATATGTTTCTTGAGTAAAATATCCTTTCTTCTTTAAAAATGGATTTTTAATACATAAACCCATTTGAAAATCATTTTCATAGAAAATACCTTCAAAACTTATAAAGAACAATTGAAATAATTTTGAAAACATTTTCCATTGAAAATTAATTTTAAAAAAATTCAAAAATAGTAACCTTCTACATATTCAATGGAATCTTCAACGGAATGACAGCGGGTAAATCCATACATGTCGTATGTGGTTTAAAGAACATTCCTTTTTCACGGTGAAGAGGCTAGAAAATTTCATTGTTCATAATGAGATAAGAATATCCCCTTGAAGATATTGGTTAAATATAAAAGGTTAAAAATTTATTTTATATATTATAAGATAATGGTATAATATTCTTCGAAATTAATTTTAGAAAACTTATATTTCTGACCGAAGAGAGGGTAAAGTCGGGCTTTCCTAAAAACCCTTTCTTAACTATCTTATGAATCAAAGAGTAACAAATGGTACCAATATATGAGAATATCGTTAAATTAAATATCATAAGGAAACACATGAATATTCTTGAGATATGGAACAGAATATTTCATCAAAGGAAGAACAAACATAAACAATCTTGAAAAGTATTGAAAATGTCTCAATAAACTCTTTTAACATGGTAACTTGTGATCATACTCTACATGTAAGAAATTAAATTACTTGAATCATATGACATAAAAAATATATTTAGATACATTATATATCACGTAAATTGGAAATATATACTCCTAAAATAAATATTTTAGGTGCATAAAAATATGAGTCTCAAAGAAGGAAAATTGAGACAAAACTGTTTTACCGATTTTGTAACTTTTGAAACATAAACCCCTTGAAATAAGCATAATAGAATGGCTATTTAATACACATAAATTTAATTATAATATAAGTATAATTAAATCATGTTCAGTAAATCCACAACACAAAATGATAGAATGGTGAACATAACATGAATCTCATATAAATTAAAAGTGAGATGAAATTCCCCTTACCTTGTGTGTTGACTCTCTCTGTACTCGTACAAGCATCGTGTATAAAAAAATTATTTTTATTATAAGTATCTTATATAATAATATTATTATATATATTACCATATATGGTTTTATTATAACATTATATTACCTGGTTGTTAATGATATTATGTTAAGGTTTCCCTTCAGATAATGTTCACTTCGTTTTTCGCATGTCTTAATTTGTTACATCTTTAGTCCATATACTTATATCCTGATTATAGAATGTATAAAAATATAAAAATATCTGGTATATTAATTATATTTTTATTATAATAATATATAAAATATAGGAGTATGAAATGGAATACACTGTTCATAGAGACGATAGGTCGTACGTACACATTAATGTTGTTTCGGTTTTTATTATCGTATTGAATGAAAGTATGTAAATGACCTATGTATATGTATATACATATAATTATTATAGTAGAATTAATATATCATATTAATATTATAATTTCATTAAAACCATCATTAATTTGTTACATGTTGTGTGTGAACGAATAACATCACATTGAGGGGGTGGTAGTCCACATTTCCTCAAACAAGTTTATCGTATTGACATCAAATGGAATGTAAGGAGATGTGTGTTGTAAAAGGAATAAAGATTATTAAATACCCATTAAATATATTATATGAAATATATAAACAATTTTTCTATCATAATGGCCACAATTATTGGTGGTAAAGGGAAAATGAAAAATTATCATTTCATAAGGTAGTAGTTCACCTAACAGAGAAACAGTGTGTTCAACATCCCTTAGATGGAGGTGTGTGTAAGTGTAGGTCATGACTTTCACATAAAAAAAATTACTAGTATATTTATTATACTGGTTTTGTCACACAATAATGTAATAATGAGAATATATTGGGTGGATAATGAAAATAATGAAAAGAATAATTAGAGAAGATGTTACCTCTAAAATAGGTAACCCCTCTTGGTTTGAGCCAAAAGGCCTCATTGAGAAGCTTCCCGACCAAAGTGATGCTCCAAGGAAAAATGAAGGTTTTACGGAAGGATACTGGGGATGATCTTGTAATAACATTAAATTTTTTAGAGGGTTGTATAATTGGTAGATGTGGTGTCCTTTTATTGGAAAAGAAACGGACTCGAATGGAATTTTTAGAAACAAATTAGGTGTACACATGTTCATACCTAATAAAAGTCATAGAAAACCCAAAAAACTAATTAATTTAAGTTTTATGCCATTTATATTGACAATAAATGGGTTTTTTAAAATATTATAGGTCATTTGATTCCTTAATCATATGGTTTACTCCCTAATTAAGCTTAATTTGGCCTTAACCACTCTGATTAAATTTAATCACTTTTGCAAATAATTTTAAAAAAAATTAACATGTCTTTATTAGAAAGTAAATACTATACTGAATAAAAAAAATTTCTCTATTTTTCTAAATTCCATTCGCAAAAGAAGCAAAATTATTATTAGTGCTAACCCGTAGAGAGAACGGAATAACATGGTTTTAAAGTTGGAAAAAGTTCAAAAGTTTGTTAAGATTTTATATTTAGTTTCAAAGTGAAATTATTTCTAATGAGTTAAATTGTATTAATTGTTGAAATATTTATCTAATGTGAAAATAAAAAATATTTAAAATATCATTTATCATTAAAAATTAATTATAGAATATGGTAGTTTTTTTAAAAAAAGTTGTATTATTCACTATTGTTAAAAAAATTAAGTTTCTCAGAAAAATCCAAAAAAAACAACCCAGGATAATGTCAAAGTTATGAATTATAAAGATGAATTTTATATTATCAAAATATATTTCTAAATTTGTATAAAATATCTTTTTTTATTAGAATCAGTTCATTCTAGAGAACTGTATTTTTTAAACATAGAAGGACTTTTCCAAAAATCATATTTTCATTATTAATATGTTTTTTTATATAAAAAAATTATAAAACATATTTGGAAATTATTTATTACTATTACAATAACTATTCTTGATGTTTAGGTTATAATTATCTCATTTAATTAATTATTTATATAAAAATATGTTTCATAGAAACACAGTGTTGCGTGCGTTGTACACCAAGTCGGTGTTGCTTATACCACAAGAAAATTTGGTATTGTGTGCAGTGCAATCCAAGATGGTATTTCAAGTTAAATTTATGTTTGAATTAGTTTCTTAATATATATTTATATAATGAACTATTTCTAGTGTCACGTGAAATGAAAAATATTTAAAAAATAAGTTAATTCGAAAAAACAAATTCTCAAATTCTCGAGGTGTTACATTATACCCCCCTTAAAAGGAATTTCTCCATCAAAATTCATCTGGGTTATCAAAGGATTAACACTTGAATGATTCATTCATAGAAAATGTCATCATAAAAATGGAAACTAAAACATCCATTAAATAAATTCGGAACCATCATGGTTACCCAAAGTAACATATAAATGTTTATCCACATGGGAGAACATAGCTGGAAAGTTAAAACATATATATGAGAGAAAAATATTACCATCAAGTTATGATGGATAGTTATAGTGAACAAGGTTAGGATAAAGATAACAACCAGAAATCCATAAATCTATAATGAACTAATGTACATTCTGATTCATTGAAAATGTATGTGTAGGAAAATATTTTTGGTTTCAAGAAAAGATAATGAGTTTTCATTAAAAGTTATACATGCATGGTTTCTAGAAAAAATCACCCTTTATTGATTTTCTATCCACTTCAGCACCTTATGTAAAAAAAATTTACTTCATTATTCTTGAAGTACTAACAGATATAGAGTTCCATGATATTCCATCCCATTTTTCATTAGTTACCATCAACATGAGGTAGTTTTAACAAGCTATATAATATTCATAAATCCTTATATGGATGATACAAAATTAATTTTATTAATTTAATTGGAATTGTAACTTATACTTTTCATAAATGGTTAACCTCATAACCCTTCATAATGATGGAAATTAAAGACTTTAAAAGAAGGTTATGAAATAATCTTGGCATTGATTCCCTTGTATATCACAAAGTAGTGCTTGGTTGTCACATTCCAAAAAAGTGAATAACCTCATCATATATTATCTTGAAACAAGGTAATAAAGAGAATTACCATAAATCCTTTGGAAAAAAAACATGATTCCTTACTACAATGATTATTGGAAACATCCCTTAAATCTAAGAAGTTGTATCTTCATGCATAATGATATATAACTTTTGGTCAATAATCAATTCAAGGGAAATATGTACCATCCAATTTACTTATTCATATCTAATATACCTATATCCAAACATCATTATCTTGGAATTAGAATTTCATTATGTATTACCTTCCATTAATCAAAATACCACCTTTCTATGAAATCACATTAGTATTCCATCATGACCATACTACATACCCTTATAAATCCTTAGAAGGAACATAAACGGAAAAATCCATATATAATTCACTATTTTGATTTTTGGAATCCAAATACAAAAAACACTTCAATCATTCACCTTTAATGTTTAGAATAAAATAGTTCATTACTTGTCTTATAAGTAAATCCTTATCACGAGGTATTATGTTGGGTAATCACCAAGTTCTCCAAAGATAATACATTGGACTTTGTGATAGCTAGTCACTCTATGACCCTTTTTACCACACAAATAACATCTTCTCCCCCATTTGAGGTATTCCCCAAGGTTATTAATCCATTCATCTTGATATAAAGGATTCTTAATCTTCTTTCCTCTATGATACTTACCATGAAAGTACATCTTTCTCTTATTCAAACTATTAGAA
Organism: Viscum album; assembly: GCA_963277665.1. Taxonomy (NCBI): domain Eukaryota; kingdom Viridiplantae; phylum Streptophyta; class Magnoliopsida; order Santalales; family Viscaceae; genus Viscum; species Viscum album. Next base: position 227,034,502 of record OY728167.1, on the reverse strand, counting down.
ATATCCCTAAATCTAACATTGTTTTTCATATACTGTGATAGGTGATTTGATATAATCATAATATATTTTTCTCCACTGATCATCACATTTGACTGGTCATCATAAAATCTTCAATCACATTCAACATTAATCTAGTTCCTTCTGTTTCTTTCCATTGACTTAAACTAGAACAATAGTGTGAGAAATTCTTATCAGAGAAGAAAACTACATGGTCTTGAAAATAATTACTTATAGGAAATCTAACTCAATAGACCTTCTATAATATATGACACATTAGGTTTGTCCAATGTTATTCAGAGTGAACATATACCTAAAACCTTCATGATAGTTTGTGAAGATTTTGTGAAGTTCATAATCATATCCCCTAGGGGTGTCGAACCAAGTGTGCAACAAGGCATGTTGTCATTTCCATATTACCTCAAGTCAATCCTAGAACATCTTGTCAGAGTCGTTACTCCTATGTACATATGTTCTAGAGCCATATCCACCTATAGTATCTAGACAAGGATATATTTCATTGAAGCCACTCACTCTATCCTTTTCAAAAATTCTAGGGCATTTTCCTAATGATTATCGCATCCTTATACTTATCCTTAAAGACATCCCTATAAAAATATTTCTAAATATACCAAGGGACCTCACCATGGTTTTCTCATCCTAGTTTCCAAAGGCTTACTTGACCTTTCCTTTGATACCATATTTAGTGACCCAGGCTTAATATACATTGATATTACATCTTTTTAGTTGAATATTCAGTACATTACAAAAATACATGTTAGAAGACCATAATTGATTAGTGTCTTTAGAAACTGGGAAAAAAATCATCTATCTCAGTGATATATCATAAAAATCTCCCATAAAGATCTCCACCATTGATACTTCTACATAAAACCTTCCATCATAACCTAGAGAAAGGATATGATATGAATGGGGTTAGATAAGATGCCCAGTAATGGTAAAAAAGGAGACATGTAATCATAAACACGAACATAGAAGTGTGATAACTCGATCGTATCATTGAGATATCATACCATGCATATCAGAGGTCAAAAACATGAGTTATATGACACATCTTGGTTTTTTATAAGACATGAATCTTAATAACAAAAATGCATAATCCATGAAAGTTAAAATGATGATTAATACATGGAAATTGTGGCATGCACATTGGTTAATAATGTTGTGAACATGTATAAGTAGAAATAGGTTCACTCATTATGTTAATGACATGAAATCATCCCCCATCATCAACTTGTGGACATATATCCAGGTCAATGCATAACATAGTGAACATGTAATCAGATTCATGCATAACCTTATGAATTTGAAACAAAGTCCACGGATAACATTGTGAACATTTGATCAGGTTCACAAATAAACTTATGGAAATTAAACCATGTCCATGCATAACATTGTGAACATGTTATCAGGTAAACACATAACATTATGGATGTGAAACCAAGACCATACATAACATTGTGAACATGTAATTAGGTTCACACATAACATTTTGAATTTTTAAATAGGTTCATGCATAAACTTATGGACATTCAACTGTGTCTATTCATAACATTGTGAACATATGATCACATCAATGCATTAACTTATGTACATGAAACTAGGTCCATGAATAACATTTTGAACACATAATTTTTGGATCGGATTATACCAAATATACACAAGAGGGGGGGGGGTGAATTTTGTCTTTTACAAAATCATTTCAAGATTGTGTTATTCCATTTAACATTAATCATTTAAATTAATGCAGCAGAAATTTAAATAGTAGGGATACACAATGTATAGTGGTTTGGGGAACAGAAGGCCCCCAGTCCACTCCACCAACACTCTACTCCATGAGCTTGGTGATTTTTACCTTCTGGTCCTCGTTTCCACAGTCTTTTCCACAAATTAGTATAGGCAGTTGACACCATTACAATATATGGTAAAATAGAGCTTTCTGGTTCAACTACAGAACCTACATAGCCTAGTACGAGTAGCCAGTTACTCAAGATAAAAAAGGAATTTTTTATTTGAAAATACTTTCCTGTTGTTTTTCACAATTTCAATAGAATTCAATTGACAGTAGATGGATCGTCATCTTCCAAAATAATGATCTTCATGTAAGAGTTGTTCTGAGTTGATCCTATTGTAGTACATATAGAAATATAACTCACAACTTCAGCTGCAGTAGATATTTAATGATGAAAGATTGTATCTTCTATCAAGATTCTTATTCTTCAATAAACAGATCTTTGACTCTCTTCGTAGTCAGTAGATCTATAAATCTTAATAGTCATTGTTTTTCCCTTTTTATATTCATCATTGTTGTTCCGTAAAAACTTGTATTTATATATATCCTCTGTTAATATATCACATCTATATGTAAAATATTGAGGAGCTTTCCTCCTGCAAATTTAAATCCATAAAAGTCGCCTTCTGACTCGCGATATTCAAACATTTGAATTATCAGAGCAGTTGTAACACCCCTTCAAATTATGCATGAAAAGATCCTTTTAAATTGATCCTTTGAATCTTAGATAAAATGGCTTTGAATTAGTCAAAGACACGCTTTAAAATCAGCATTAAATATGGCTTTAAAATAGCCTAATAAATCACTTGTTGACCATTGTATAATAATATTGTCTTTAATTATACAACGCCAAATGTAATGTTGAACTGTATATCATGCATCTTCTAAATATAAGGTAGATCGAAAATGTAATGTTGATGAAGTATGGTTGAAAAAAATGTATGGTTTTTCATCCATACTTTTCATTTCTTCATTCAACCGTATAATAAATGATCCATACTTTTATAAGATTCCAAAAGTTAGATACATGTACCATGATTTTGATAAAACATAAGGTTGTTCACAAAAGTAAGGTTGATGAACCATACTTTTGAGAAACAAACCTAACATTTAAAACATACGTATAGTTATTCTTCTATACTTTCTCAATATCCAAAACGTAGGGTTCCTTCCTTACATATGTTTCCTTTTCCATACTTTTCTAATAACGTATGTTTTTTTAACCGTACTTTTTTGATATCTCCTAAAGTATACACCGTATTTCATCCTTATGCTACGTTTCTCCACGTACGGTATGAATAGTGTTTCGAGAACAAACTTAAGCAATTCCGGAATATGTAGATCATGAATAGTGTTTCCAGAACATGCTAATGTGAATTCTTTATCCATTAAATCCCATTTCTCAAGAACATAAATATTTCTTTCAGGTGTAAAAATATAATGAATATTAAATTCATGAAATATACTTAAAATAAAATCATTAGAAAATAACTAAGGGTATTTGTGAGAATCAAAATCATCATAAAGAGATAGAGAATTGTTCTCAACAATCTCCCCCTTTTTGATGATCACAAAACCCATAAAATAACCAATGAAAATAACATACAAAATTAATTACATATATTTTAGAATAAAAAAAACAATATTATATTTCTCTAAATTTCTCCCCTATAAAGGATTAGGATAACACTTAATATTTATCCCAATTTTTAATGTGAAAAGGAAAGGGAAAAAAATATTTATCCAAATTTCTCCCCCAATAAAGAGTATACAAAACATAAAACATTTAATGTATAATATTATATAATTAAAATAAAATGTTGTGTTTATCCAAATTTTTCCCCCTTTTTATAATATCAAAAAGAATTATAGAATATGGAATAGAACACATTTAATATTGCACAGAACTTAAGTAACTGCTATTATTAATAGTTTGTCAATAACTGAAGCTTGATTACTGGAATATCTAACCAAATATAGTAAAAATAATAAAAAACCAATATAAAGTGAATCAAACTTTTATTGAAAATAGGGAATAGGTACAATCATGATGAACACAAGAATAAATGTGTGGTAAGGGTATGAGATTGGTTCTATCTCCTCTGAACTACTACCTTGATCTCTATCAACTTCCCCTTTATCATTTTCATCATTTCATCTACCAGTTTGATAACAAGATCTCGATTCTCTTGAGTCATATGAAAATCATCTATCAAGTTTACTCTAAAAAACACATGAAGTCTCTCTTGATTCTCCAAAAAAAATGACAAATATTTTGTGAACTAGTGTAACACAGTTCTAATAATTAGTTCACTCGAGGTCAACTGATCAACTAGAATCTTCTGATTATCTAACAATACTGACAAAGGAGCACTATTGCATTGAAGATTTTTCAATCTGTCATTCATAATGCTCATTACTGTTGCGATAGCCTAAAATCTTCTGATTAAATCAAGTGAAGTACCTGATCAACTAGCTTCACCTATCTTGATAGATAAAAATTGTGTCTCCATATAGTTTTTTAATTTTGAAAGATCTGACATCATCACAATCTCTAAATTAATCTTGGATACCTCTGTCAACATATCTTTATTAAAAGTTTCATCTTCATTCCTTGAAACTGTACTTCTTTTATGTCTCTGAAATTCCAATTGTTCTTTCGCTAAGGACCACCTTTGGGAAACATTTTCAAATTCCAAATTTGATATGTTCTTGTATAGATCATCTAATTCCTTATTCACTGAATCATATGAACGATGTGCTTGAGTCTAAATCTCAGTTTGTACTTGATGCAGCAATAATAATGGAAAATATTCTGCATCAAAGTGTTCTTGTGCTTCCTTCTGAGCTAGCTTGTCCACAAACATTTCCTCACTACCCTTTCCAGACTCTTCTATAGAAAACTCCTCAGGAAGTTACTCTATATGAACTTCAGAAACATTCTCATCGTGAACATCATTAATAATTTCTTCGACTGGATTTTCTAAAATAATATATTCTTGATATTCCTAAGGACTGGACACTTCCTCACCAGGCTCTGTCTCCTTTTATTTTTCAATTGTAACTTCATCTTTAGTTACAAGTTGAGGTCCAATTCCAATTACAACCATATCATGTTCCTGAGTCTCGGTTTCATCTTCTACTTTAATTTCATATTGTACATGAATAGTGACCTTAATTTGAGCAGTATCCTCTGCTTGTGACTTCTCAATAGCTGATTCTCTGACAAAAATGTAAGATAGTATATCATTTTTTGTCAAAATAGGTGGAACAAGTTCCTAATTAGTTGATTTTTTTCCTTTTAAGATAAAGACCCTCCTGACTTTCTTCTTCTTGAGTTTCTTTAGTTTCAAATCTTATTATACATACAATAGTGATGACTCTTGATTCATCATGTACCTCCTTGGACTTAGAAGACAGAGCCTGAGCACTCTCATCTTCTTGTTTAGATCCTACTAGAAAATGTTTTCCTTTAAATGTGCTCTAGAAGTAACCAATATTTCCCAGGGTCCCAGCACCAAAAAATATTACTATGATGACATCTAACACTTCCTTCCACCAGCCTCGCCGTATCCTTTTTGAAATACATTTTTGATATGAACCTACAAAACAAATAAAAATTCATGTGGGATTTTAGTTGAAAACAATATTTAAGATACCATACCATGTACCTAGAAAAATTAATCCTTATATGACTCATCAATAGATACATTATATACATGTTTGGATATATGATTTTCAACATCTCATACATCATCGGTGCAATCCCTGTTTGCACAAATTTCACAAGGATTTTCTGATCCGGCTCCATGTCCACTAATAACATCTTCCTTATATGTGTAAATCCAAAAAAAAGACATGATATCTTTGGAATTATGCACATAATCTCCTATATTATTTAAATAAAAAAGAAAGACTCCCTCATGAGGGCAGTTCAGAATCTGACCGATCACTACAGCAGATGTCAAAACATCTTTATCTTCAATATTATCTATCATTGTATCCTCATATTCTCCCACACTAAATTGTACAGATATAAATAAATATCTCAGTTCTACCCCATATAGAATCTAATATTTCTCAGTATTAAATGTCTGCATGAGATTTTGAAAAGAGGGAGCTTGCTTCAGCCGAGGATTCGTCTAAACTAGCCATTCCAGTTCTATGAAATTTCCTAGAAAATTTTTTCTTCCATTGGAGCATTGTTTCTTGGTTGTTCTGGTCTTTGCGTAATCAAATATTTTGGTCTTGGCAATTTCTGTAGAAGATCTTTGATGGTTCGAAAAAAGGATTTTAGAGGTTTGGATTCGGGTTTGCCAACAAGCAGTAATGCCTCGTGGGTTCGAAAGGGTTTTTGGTAGAACTCAATCGATTCAGAATTTGAAAGGTTTCTAACAACCTTGATTCCCGTGTCATTAATAATCATTATAGAAATTTTAAAAACATATATAATTTTACCTGACGCAAAAACAAAATATAAAAATTATACAAAAAAATTATTCTGTCTGAAAACATAATAACTAATTTATTTTAAATAGTATTAAAAATTTAAATAATATAATCAAATAATTAAAATTAAAATTCTATTTTAAATTAAATAAACCGAGCTCCCCCTTAATAAAATTAAACCATGCAGTGGGAAGTGGTTTAGTAAAATTATCTGCTAATTGAATTTTAGTATTTACAAATTTCGAAGACATATCCATTTTAAGAACATGGTTTCATAGAAAATGATGTCTGATATCAATATGCTTAGTCCTAGAATGATTAATTAGATTTTTTGAAATATTTATAATAGTATTATTATCACATAAAATAGTCGTACTATTAATACTTAGTCCAAAATCCATAAGAGTTTTTTAGTCCACAAAACATGTGCACAACAACTGCCAATAAACACATATTCCTCCTTGGCTGTTCACAAGGAAACCAAGAATTGTTTTTTACTTGACCCTGACACTAAGTATTTTCCAAAAAAGTGACAAGTACCCGAAGTTATTTTCCTATCCTATCTACAACATCTAAAGACTACATCCGAATATGAGATTAAATTAAAATAAGACGTTTTGGGATAAAGAAGTGATTGAAAACTGTTCCTTTTAAATATCTAAAAATTCTTCTAACAACAGTTAAATAGGATTTTTTAGGATTTGATTGAAATATTGCACAACGACATACTGAATAAATTATATCTGGCCTACAAGTAGGAAGATATAATAAACTACCAATCATACCTCTATATAACTTGTTGTCAATTGATTTCCCAGTTTCATCCAAATCAGGTTTTATATTAGTACACACTAGAGTTTTACATGTCTTGTTGTTTTAAATTCCAAATTTATTATGTAAATAAATAATGTGTTTGATTTTATTTAAAACATTCCCAAAATATTTTTGATAAATTTGAAGTCCTAAAAAAAATTAATTCTCCCATCATACTCATTTCAAATTATTTTTTGCATTAGATTTGAAAACACAAGACAAAGAGATTTATTAGTTGATCCAAAAATTACATCACCAACATAAATTTTAACCAATAAAATATTTTAATTTACAGTTTTTTTAAATAGTTTTGGATTTTCCATTCCCATAGTAAAATATTTTCCAAACGAAAATAGATTAATCTTTAATACCAAGCTCTTGGTGCTTGTTTAAGGCCATAAAGAGCATTAGTATGTTTAAAAACAGAATCTGGTTTTTGTGAATTTTCAAAACCAGAAGGTTTATCAATAGAGACTTCCTCCATTAAATAACAATTTAAAAAGGAACACTTAACTTCCATCGGAAATAATTTAATGGTTATATGAGATTCATAGGCTAAAATTATTCTAATGGCTTCTAATCTTGCTATAGGTGAAAAGGTCCCATCATAATCTATACTTTCTTCCTGATTATGTCATTTAACTACTACTCTTGCTTTATTCCTTGTTATTATACCTTAATCATCTTGATTATTTGTAAAAACCCATTTGCTTCAAATTGCTGGATAATTCTATGGTCTTTCAACTAATTTCCAAACATCATTTATTTTAAACTCGTTTAATTCTTCTTTCATTGATATCATCCATATTTCATCATCGAGAGCTTCTTCTATAGACTTGGGTTCTAATTGGGATTGAAAGGCAGAAAACTCAACAAGATTTCCTATGTTCCATCTAGTTTATATTCTTGTTTCTATGACTCCAATTACAGTTTCTAAAGGGTGATTCACTAGGATCCTTGACTTTCTAGGCGGTACACTTATAGGTTCTTCAGTTTCATGATCTTCTGGACATGACTAAATTTTATTTATATAATTTTCAAAATCATCTTTTAGGTTCTCAAGTCTCATGTTATCATTAGAATCAAGCTCATCCATTTGATCTTTCCTTTTCTCAAGGGGACCAATTTCATCAAATTTCACATGAAATGAGTCTTCTAAAATCCTTGACATTTTATTAAAAACATTATAAGCGTTGGAAGTAGCAGAATATCTTATGAAAATGCCTTCATCATATTTTGGATCAAATGTACCAAGATTATATTTGGATTTTAAGTAATAAATATTACATCCAAAAACATTAATGTAATTTACTTTTGGTTTATTGTTATTCCAGAGTTCATAGGGTGCTTTTTTCAAAATTGGTCTAATTAAAACAGTATTCATTATATAGAAGGTTGTACTTACAACTTCTGCACAAAAATAGGTAAGAGGACTATATTCATTTAGCCTAGTCCTAGCCATTTCCATAATATTCCTATTTCTTCTTTCAACAATTCCATTTTTTTGTGGTGTTCTTGGCATAGAGATTGTGTGTTTAATACCCATATTTGAGCAAAAAGAATTGAATTCCATATTCTAAAATTCTACACCATGATCACTTCTTAATGAAATGATTTTAAAACCATTTTCATTTTGAACAGCTTTATAGAAACTTTCAAATAATGTAAAAGCTTCATTTTTAAATTTTAAAAAGAAAATCCATGTAAATATAGAATACTCATCAACCAAAATATATACATATAATTTACCATCCAATCTTGCTACTCTTTAAGGTCCAAAAAAATCCATATGGATATGTTCTAGAGGTTTATATGTAGAAGATTTGTTAAAATATTTGATGGATGATTTCTGTTGCTTTCCATTTTGACATGCATCACATAATCTATAACTTTCAAACTTGCGACTAAGAAAATTAGAAACTAATTGTTTGATGGATAATTTATGTAAAAAAATATATTGGAATGTAAATGCCTTCTATGCTAGATCCAAGATTCATTTATCTTAGAAGTTAAGAAGTTTACTGGTTGTTTACATAAGGAATTTAAGTCTAGGGTATACACATTATCAGTTTTTTGGTGAATTAAATTTATGAAATTTATTTTTCAAAACTGAACAAAAATTGTTAGAAGAAATAACCAGCATAACCATAATCACAGTGTTGAGATATACTTATCATATTGTGTTTCAATCCTTGTACATAAAGTACTTTATTAATTGAGTCAACTTCTGGATATCCAACTTTTCCAATGCCAATGATCTTCCCTTTGTAATTGTCACCAAACGTGACAAGTCCACCATCTTTTTGAGTGAGTGTTGAGAAGTTCGATGAGCTTCTAATCATATGCCTTGAGCAGCCACTATCCACATACCATATGGTATTTTTATCTTCTATGACCCGCTTCCTCATCTGTTTCTGCCATAAAGCACATGTTGGCTTTCAGATTTACTTCTTCCATCTCTGAGATTGATCCTGAATAGCTTCTGGAGACTTCAGACACAATCCATGTAACATTCATTTCTTTCTTGTATTTTTGCTTATAATCATTTCTTTAAATAATTTCTTCTTCTTGTATTCTTTCAACTAAGGGAATTCAGGTCTGATATGATCCATCTTCTTGTATTCATAACATCTTTGTTCATTTTTTATCATTTTTGAAGGTTTTTCTGAATCCTTTATTCTTTTTGTAGATTTTTCTAATAATTCTGGCTAGCTGATCCAGTTCTATATCAATACATGATGAATCAAAACTTTATGATTTCACATTTACAACATTTTTCTTTAACTTTTTGCTTTTCCCTTCAGATGACACTTTTAAGGAAGTGTCTTCTCTCTTGATCAGAACCATATGCTCATTTTATTCATCTTGCATCTCAACTTCATACAAAATAACTGTTTCAATCTGTTCTCTCATGTTTCGTTCGTGGACATGTGTTGATTGTGTGATTGCAGTAGTGAATACATTCCATTTAGTAGGTAGTACTCTCAGTACTTTTAAAGCTAGATCAGCTTGTTTGATTGGGTCTCCCAAAGTTGTTATATAATTTTCAATCTCGGTCAATCTTACATTCATTTTAGTAATTCATTCACCTTCAAACATTTTGAATGCATCAACTTTAAGCATAACATTAGCATATCTCATTTGTATGAAATTGTCAGTTCCTTCATAAGAAACAACAATATTTTTCCACATCTCATATGCTGTTTGAAATTTAGATACTCTGTTGAATTCATCAGGTCATAGACCAAATATAATTGAATTCATTTCATTTGATTTCATATCATATTTTCCTTCAGTAGCTTCACTCCAGTATTATAAGGCCCCAGCCTTAAACCTTACTTAATCTTGAGTTATTACAAGATTACACATTGAGGATCTTTTCAGGTTTAGAGTTTTAGAGAATTAGATCATGAAACTTGCATTATATTCCACATTTAAACAAAGTGGTTACATAAAAGACAGTATTCATTCTTCCCATCAACAGAAACATATTGAAAATAAAACATGGATTCTTTCTTGACACATCCTTGACACTATCATCACATCATGTACCTTTCCCTTGACCTGTGAAAAACATTTCAAAAACTTGGGATGAGCATAAAAAGCTCAGTAAGGGTTATAAAATAATGGAAAGGAAACATGAGTTCATATATACGTAAGAATGAAATCATACTTTACCCATAAAACATAGGCACTTTAACATACCTCATCAAACCATGAATAAATCATATAAAACATAACACATAAAGGTAACTTGATGCATTCATAACATTCTTACGTAGGGAGTAACCCTCTTGGTTACATTTGGAATACCCATCACAGTATATTCCCTAAATCACTTCGGAGAAACCTTAACGTTTCACTCCTTCGCATTACCCAATGCGTTGGAGAGCTATATCGGGCTCACCCGCCCTTAGTTTATCACGGAACCAGCCGTTTTCATAACAATTCCCAAGAACCATAACATAAATGTGTCACATAAAACATTCATAAAGGAAACATAACATTTCCACATTTCCAATCACAATATAACATTTTAGTATATTGAAATAATGAATCCATTCAAAAAGAAACCATTTCCAAAACCATTTAAAACATTTAATAAAGAGATTTTTGAATCAAAGTGTCCCATACCACATTGAAGCGTAAAATTTTAAACCATTAATATCCATATATATAAATCCTTAAAACCATTTTGAAAACATGGATATTAATAAGAACAAATAATTAAAACATTTAAAACGATATTTTGGTTAAAGGGGTTTTACCAAAATTAGAGACACTTGAATACAATAATTGAGGAATAAAATTTAGTCAGAACATTATAATATCATGAGAATAAATGGATTCATGATATAATACTCCAAAGGATAGTATATACACCATATAAGAGTGAATTGGGGCATTACAACAATGAATCCTCAATAGAAATGTCAAATGTGATGAAATCCCTTATAAAGAAGGTATCCTTAAATTAAGGACAAATCAATCTCAAAAATATGTGTGACAAATATAAATACACCCAATATAAGTGGATATTAAGTGTAAAACAATAAAAGGTCATTCACACATATTCAATGGATGACATATTCAATGACTACATGTTAAACCCAAAGAAATTGAAATTGGGTTAAAAAGTTCCCTTGACAGCCTAACGAAATCACATCAAAATGAGTTGATGAGAGATAAAAAGTGTATCTCATCACTTAGACATAAAATTTACATCAATAAGGATATATGATAACATATCCATACATAACAATATGTAAATTAAAAGATCCAACAAAAGAAGTCTTTTAAAAAAAAGGAGGGTGAAAGGTTCCCTTACCGACTTGGATATCTTTCGAAACATACACCCCATGAAAGAAGGACAATAGATCATTGATGTAAATACTTATAAACGAAATTATATTACACAAAGAGTATAATAATGGACAGTACATACACCACTCAATGGAATTTGTGGAAAATGTAGCATAAATCTCACATGAATAAAAGTGAGATGAAAAATCCCTTACGAAAATTCGGCAGCCTAATGGCGCCACATAAAACTTCCGAATATGGATTGATGAGATCAAATAGGGTATCTAATCACATTACAATAAAATGTACAGAAAGAGGAATATAAAATAACATCCCCCAACAATACAAAGAGGAGATTAAAAGAAGTGACATAAAGGAGAGTACTTAAAAAGAAAGAGAGGGGTTAGATCTCTTACGAAAGTTTGGCAGCCTAACAGCGCCACTTAAAACATACAAAATGGATTGATGAAAGAGAATAGGGTCTCTAATCACATGAACATAAAAATTACAGTAAGTGTAATATAAAATATCATCCCAATAACAAGAAATATGAGCTTTAAAAGGAATGACATAAAAGTGTGTACTTAAAAAGAAAGAGAGGAGTAGGATCCCTTACCTCGGGTCTGACTTGACTCGATCGTTCTTTAATCTCCTGAATAATAAACTTGAGTTAATTTATACTTCCTTAAGAATCTTTTTCAAGTTCATTATTCCTTTTATATCACTTATTATCATTTCATAAACATTATGTAATCATTTAAGTTAATAATATTTGTTTTGCCGATATTTGGTTCTTAAGTCGAAAGTGGACTTCTTACAATTACATGTTGTTCTTGTGGACAAATGTTTATTATAACCAGAATTGTATTCATGATTTAGATATCATATATTTCATATATATCCAGTACATGCATGCATTTATAACATTACATAATCATTTAGAGGTAATAAATGAAATGCACCGTTCCTGGAGACGGTAAGCCATACGTACGCATGAACGCTACATTCATTTCTATTTCATATTTTATAGAATGGAATCATAATGATATAAAGGTATATTATAATTCCAGTATAATATCATATATAATATCATAGTTCCATCCTTTATACGTCCCACATATGGTATTTAACGAATCAAATCACTTTGAGGGGGCGGTAGTCCGCACTTCCTTAAATGAAGATATCACGTATACCCATAATGGAAGCCATAAATGTATGCCCAAAATGAAAAAAAACAGAAGCTTAAGGAAAACATAAACATATTATATATCATATATAAAAATAGTGAAATCATAATGGCCACCTTTGAAGGTGATAAATGAGGATTGAACAATCATCGTTTCGGGAGGCAGAATTTCGCCATCCACGGAAACCGTATGTTCTTTAACCATTTGATGTAGTTGTGTGAGAGTGTAGCTCGAATAAATCTTATAACAACATCCTAGTATATTTAAGATACTTTTTTTGTTACAAAATAAGTAAATAAAAAGAGTTTAGGGGGTTGGAGAAGCAAAATAAAACAAATGAACATGAGAGAATGAATTACCTTTAAAAGTGTAACTCCTATTGATTTGAGCCTAAAGGCTTCCTTGGAAAGGATTCTGCCCAAAGGGAATATTCTAGGATGAGAAGAGGGATATGGAGAGAGTAAATGGGCAGGTGTTTGACGAGCCAAAGGCTTGAGGAGTGTGTGAAATGAGGTAGAGGTGGGGGCCTTTTATAAGAGGAGAGGAGGGGCACTTTTGGAAAGTAAGAAATATTACTTTATCTGAAAATGTGTTTCGGTTTTAAAAGGACCCACATTGATATAATTCATGGATAAGGTGATAAGGGTTCGAAATCCACCCATCCAATAAGTTTTGGACATGTGTAGTTCATAGATTTTACATTATCTTTCCATTTTATTTTAATCGTTAAATAATGATGTCATCGCTGCATCATTATGATGTCATAAATAATTTAATTTATTTAATGTCTAAAAATTATAAAAAAATTACTATGATGTAGGAAATCTTTTTAAATTTCCAATGAATATTTATAATCAAAAATCTGATCTTTATAACACCATGTAAAAATTGTTTTCGTAAAACATATGATGTTTGTGTCATTTTTACTTTTACATTAAATAAAAAGTTATTTATGTCATTTCCCAGCCAAAGTGGCTCCATGGGGTCCCCAAGTTTACCCAGGCCTTGTATTTGTCGGCAATTACACATCCAATGAGGTTATGACATGTGTCAAGTTCATTTCATATTATTAAAACATTATTTTTACCTTAAACTACACTAATTACCTCTAATCGCGATTAAAAACTTAATAAGTTACTATTCACCAAAAAATTATTTTTATCCCATTGAACCACATTTTACTTCTTAATGACAACCATGTATGTCAGATTTTCGAAATTAAAAACACAAAGATGGAAAAATTTCATTTAAATTGAAAAATCAGTTTTTATAAGTACCACTTAGTGGTTTCACTATTCATCAAAAATTGATGTTTTTTCAGAAAAATCCCAAAACATTCAACCTAAGCTATATTTGATATTCCGAATTCAAAAATGAAGTCTATTTTACAAAATTAAAAACATATAAGTCACATTAATTAAATTAATAATTAATTCCCGCTGTCAGAGCAAATAGTGTGTTTTTATGAAACAATAAGTATCAAAAGATTGACACAAGTTTAAGTCCGATTTCAAAGTGAAATTAATTCCAACGACCACTATTGGATTTAATGGTAAAAATATATTCTAATTTCACTTTAAAACCAATTAAAAATATAATCTAATCATATAAATAAATTAGATTAAAAAGAGGTTTTGAATTAAAATACAACATTTTACACTATTCATTAAAAAAATGAACTTTATCGGAAAGATACCAAAAATTTACACAAAGTAAATTTTGATGTCCCGATTCTTAATAAGAGTTTTATTTGGTCCAAAAGAATGTTTAAGAGTGAAAAAAACTATATTTAATGACGGTTCGCCATCAAAAGGTGATAAGTGAACCTTTAGTGAAAATTAGGGTATAAAAGCCTAAAATTGAATTCTTTCCCTATTTTAAGCATTTATCTTTTATTGGATAAATGTAAAAACATTTAAAAAACATATATAATAATATTTTATTTATTTATATCCATTCCCTCCAATACAACGGCTACATGTTAACTACCATTTAAAATAATATTATTTTATTATTAGAGTGCAACATATGATTCCCAAGAAACTCGTTGTTGCGTGTTGGGTACGCCATCGAGCATAGCATCACCATTAAAGTCATATTAATATTTTATTCATAAATATGGATAAATATGAAAATGTCATATTCTTTATTTACCTGGGGTGTTACAAGGACTCAGATTTTTCAGGTATTTCATAAGGAGACAGAATCATTGAATATACTTTGTATCCCTGGTTTTTCAGATATATTATCATTCTTGATTTCTAGCATCCAAAGTTTTCTCCATTGAAGTACAGGGATCGGAACATAGACATTACTTCTCTTGTATCAGTCATCTTTCTTTGTGTATAATCACTTTCATTTTGGAAAGGATTTATCAGAAACTCTATCTTTGATACCAATTGGTGGATTGGATTACACCAAATATACACAGGAGGTGGGTGAATTGTGTCTTTTACAAAATCATAGCAGGATCATTTTCTTCCCTTTAACTTTAATCAGATAAATTAATGCAGCAGAAATTTAAATAGAAGGGACACAATATGTATAGTGGTTCGGGGAACAGAAGACCCCTAGTCCACTTTACCAACACTCTACTCTACGAGCTTGGTGATTTTCACTATATCGTTCTATTTTCAACAGACTGTTTGACAACTTAGTACAAGCAGTTGACACCATTACAATATAATGTAATATCGAGCCTTTTGGTTCAACTAATGAACTTACACAAATTAGTAAAAGAATTTGGTTTCTCAAGATAAAAAATGTATTTGTTATTTGCAAATACATTCCCATTTTTTTCACAATTGCAATAGAATGAAATTGACAGTAGATGGATCGTCGTCTTCAGAAATAATGATCTTCAAGTTAGAGTCATTCTGAGTAGATAATGTTGCATTAGATATAAAAATATAATTCTCAACATTAGCAGTATTAGATATTTAATTACGAAAGACTTTATCCTATATTGAGATTATTTTTCTTCAATAAACAGAGAATTGGCGCTCTTCGTAATCAGAAGATCTGTAAATATTGATTGTATCTGTTCTTTCCTTTTTATATTCTCCGTTGTTGTTCAGAAAAAACATGTATGTATATATATCCTCTATGAATATATCACATCTATATATAAAATAACAATCAGCATTCCTCCTGTGAATTTAGATCCACAGAAGTTTATTTCTGATTCGCGATATTCAAACATTTGAATTATCAGAGCAGTCATAACTCCCCCTAAAATTCATCATGAAAATTTCCTTTTAAATTTATCGTTAGAATTGTAAATAAAACATCTTTGAATCAGTCAATGAAATTCTTTAAAATCATCCTTAAATATGGCATTAAATTATCATAATAAATCACATGTAGACCATTGTATAACAATATCGTCTTTAATTCTCTGACGCCAAATGTATGTTTGAACTGTATATCATGTATCTTCTGAATGTAAGGTAGATCTTAAACGTAAGGTTGATGACGTAGGGTTGATAAAAAATGAAGGGTTGATCATCCATACTTTTCTTTTCCACATTAAAACGTATGATGAATGATCCATAGTTTTATAAGCTTCCAAACGTAAGATACATGAACCATACTTATGATAAAACGTAAGTTTGTTCACCAAAGTAATGTTGATGAACCATACTTTTGAGAAAAAAAATGTAACATTTAAAACATACGTACAGTTCTTCTTCCATACTTTCTCAATATCCCAAACGTAGGGTTTGTTCCTAATGTAGGATTCATTTTCCATACTTTTTCGATAACCCAAGGTTTTTTAACCGTTCTTTTCTGATATCTCATAAAGTATACACCACATTTCATCCGTACTCTATATTTCTCTACATAGGGTATGAACAGTGTTTCCAGAACATGCTTAAGCAATTCCCGAATATGTAGAGAGTGAACATTGTTTCCAAAACACGTTAATGTGAATACTTTAGAAATTCAATCCCATTTCTCAATAACATAAATATTTCTTTCAGGAGTATAAATAAAATGAATACTAAATTTCTAAAATATACATAAAGTAAAATCAATAGAAAAAAAATAAAGGGAATTTGTGGGAATAAAAATGATCATAAAGAGATAGAGTATTGTTCTCAAGATCCTCCCCCTTTTTTAGAAAATATTTTGTGTTGTCAATAACAACACATGATCAACAATAATAAGGTTCAATCATAACATTGTGAAAATGTAATCAGGTCACGCATAAACATATGGACATGAAATTTGGTCCATTATCAACATTGGGAATGTGTAATCAGGTTCACACATCACAGTTGTACAAATGAGTCATCCATCATTACCCAATTCAAGGGATTGAGATAAAGGCCCCACCCATCTATAAACAGAATCATCCATACATGTGTCACAAGATAATAAAACATTCATCATATCATGACCAATAGAAATATGTAGGCATTATAAACATAAAATAATTACACATCAAATGATATGAGTATCATTAACATGTCATCACATAATAACTTATCAAAAAGAGATATGTTTCATAACTATTTCATTAAATCCTTACCTGTGAAATGAAGTGTGTTTAATAAACGTGTAACCCCTAAAAGGGAAACTAGCTTCCTAAAAACAATGAAATTAATCATAATACATTCATAGAAAGAATATGAATGGAACCCTTAGATAATTTTCTAGAAATTCATGAGCAACATCAAATGATGTCATCTTAGATGTAAAATATTTTTAAAATATATTTCAAAGACATTTCTTGGGGAAGATATCCTTTCTTCATTGAAAAACAATTAATACATAAAATCATTTAAAAAATTTTTTAATAGAAAATATCTTCAAAACATATAAATAAGACATGAAATTATTTGTTAAACTTTTTTCTTTGAAAATTAATTTTAAAAGAAATTTATTTAAAATTATTATTTTACAACTGAAAAGGAATCTGGTTGGTAAATCTGTACATGTCGAATGAGGTAAAAAGAACATTGCTTTTTCAAGGTAATTTTTTTAGAAAAGTGTCTTGTTCAGAAAGCGAGAATGGTATTCCCATATAGATATTGGAAAATGAAAAAATCTTAAAAATTTATTCCAGATATTATAGGGGAATGGTATAATATAATCATAAATTCTTTTTCGAAAACATAGATTTTGTACTGAAGAGAGGGTAAAGTCAGGATTTCCTGAAAAAAATTTCTTAACTATATTGTGTAACAAATAGTATAAAACGGTACCAATACATGATAATGTCATGAAATAACGTATTATAAGGAAACTCGTGAATATTCAAGATACATGGATCATAATATTTCATCAAAGGAATCGTAAACAAAAACATTCTCGAAAAGCGATGAGATTGTCTCAATAAAATATTATAACATCATAACATGGGATCATACTCTACATGTAAGAAATTAAATTAAATAAATAATATAACATAATTAAAATATATATATTAATAATAAATATTGTAAAATGGAAATATATACACCTCGATGAAAGAGTTATGGAGCATAAAAATCATGAGTCTCAAAGAAGGTAAATTGAGACAAATCTATTTTATGGACTTTGTATCTTTTGAAATTTCAACCCCGTGAAAGAAAGATAATAGAATGGATATTTGAATACCAATAAATTTATTATATGATACATATAATTCAATAATGGGAACTACATACACCAAAAAAAGGAAAGAGTGGTGAACCTAACATGAATCTCACACAAATTAAAAGTGAGAGGAAATTCCATTTTCCTTGTGTCTTAACTCTCTCCATACTCTTACAAGATTCCTGTATAATAAATATAATTTTTTTATAAATAAAATAAATAATATTACTATTATATATATTAGCATATATGTTTTTATTATTTCCTTATATTACCCATTTGTTAACATATTATATTAAGGTTTCACTTCAGGTAATATTCACTTTGTTCTTTGCATGTGTATTAATTTGTTACATCATCGGTCCTTATGCTTATATGATGATTATAGAATGTAAAAAATGATATAAATATAAGATATATAAATTATATGTTTATTATAATAATATATATAATATAGGAGTATGAAATTGAATATACCGTTCATAGAGAAGCTAATCCATACATACGCATTAACATTTTTTCCATTTTTATTATTGTATTGAAATAATGTTTGTAAATTAAGTATGTAGATATATATATATATAATTATTCCATTATAATAAATATATAATATATATCTTATAATTTAATTAAACCCGTACTTAATACATTCCATTTGGTTTGTGAGCGAATCACATCTCTTTGAGGGGGTCGTAGTCTACACATCCTCAAACAAGATTATCATATTAAAACAAAATACAATGTAAAGAGATGTGTGTTGTAAAAGGAACAAAAAAGATTAAATAAATAGTAGAAATAATATATTACCAATATAAATAGGGTTTCCATCATAATGGCTACTATTATTGGTTGTAAAGGAGAAATGAACAATCATCGTTTTGTGAGGTAGTAGTTCGCCGTACAAAGAAACAGTATGTTCAACATCCAGTAGATGGAGGTGTGTGTGATTGTAGGTCAGAAAATTTTCAAAAAAAACATACTATTGTATGTAGGATAATTTTTTTCTCACTCATGAATGGAATAAATAGAGTGTACTGGGTGTAGAAATAAAATAAAGGAATGTTTCTTGAGGGAATATGTTACCTATAAATCAGGTAAATCCTTTTTGTTTGATCCAAAAGGCTTTGTTGAGAAGCCTTATTCCAAAAGGGAGGATTAAAGGTCAAAGGAAAGATTTTTTGGAGGATGCTTGGTAAAATATCATACTAACTTATGTGGTTTTATTGGTGTGCATAATTGGTATAGGTGGTGTCCTTTTATAGGGAAGGAAAAGTACTCAAATGGAATTGTTTGAAACAAATTACGTGTGCACAAGTTATAAACTAACAAAAGTCTTACCAATCCGACCAAACTCAATAATGTTATTTGTATGGAAACAATATGGACATAAAATGGGTTTTGTACAAGATTCTAGGACATTTGAGCCCTTAAGATTATGGTTTAGTCTGTAATTAAGCTTAATTTAGCTTTAATCGCAGTGGGTAATTTTAATAACTTTTACTAATCATTTTGTTCAATAATTAAAAAGGTATTATTAGAAAATTAATATTATTCTCTAAAAATTAGACTAAATACTATTGTTTATGTTATATTTTTGAAATTCCAATCATAGAAGTGAAAAAATTAATATTTATGTTAATTCTCTAGACGAGACGAAATAAGACGGCTCTAAATAAGAAAATGTTCAAATGTTTGTTACAATTTTATATTCAATTTCAAAGTGAAATTTATTATAATGACTAAAAATATATTAATATATATAATATTTATCTAATTTGACCATAAATGTTTTTTAAAATATCATTTATCATTAATAATTAATTAGTGAAAAGAGAAACTTTTAACTAAAAAGATGTATTTTTCACTATTGTTCAAAAATTGATGTTTTTTATAAATCCCAAAAATTCACCCTCAGATAATTTTGATGTGGTGAATTCAAAAATTATGTTAATTTTATCATATTCAAATTCAAAAAATTTCTAAAATTATATTCATTATTAGAAGTGGTTCATTCGAGAGAACATTATTTTTTTGACATAAAAGGACTTTACTAGAAATCATATATTTCATTATCAATATGTTTTATTTATATAACAAAATTATAAAATATACTTGTAAAGTAGTTGTTAATATTCCTATAACTATGTTTAATAATTATGTTATAATTATCTCATTTAATTATATATATATGTATATATACACAACGATATTTCATAAAAACTCAGTGTCGCGTGCATCGTATGCCAAGTTAGTGTTTCTTGTAGTCCAAGACAAGTTGGTGTTGTGTGTAGTTGAATCCAAGTTTGTATTTTGTGTGAAAGGAATTTTTGAGTTAGTGTTTTAGTATATATATATATATAATGAACTATTTCCAGTTTCATGTGAACTGAAAAATGTTGAAAAGATTAATTAATTCGAAAAATAATAATTCATAAACTTTTTAGAGGTTTCACATTTCCCAAAAACCATTAGTTAAACCAATATTAAAAAAACTACAGTTTAACCGTGGTGTCAAACCACCTCCCTTTGCTTGAGGAACTTTATAAAATCCTATCTCTCTATATTCTTTAATTGCTTGATTTGGTTTCTTTTTTATAAGAAATTTTCATTGGGGTTTGTATTCAATAAGAGAGAAATGGAAATATGTCAAGATCATTAAACTGTGGAGGAAATACATAACTTCATAAGTTAGTGAATTCTGAAAAAAAGGATTGGAATTTTTATTTGAAAATTGGAGTGATTATGTAGATCAAAATTCTAGTGTATGATAAAAATTCTCATATCAATGGGTGATTCTAAATGACTCGATACTTTACTATAGATATTTCATTAAAATATATTTTATTTTATTTAATGATTGTAGCATAACACAACTATTGAGTTACAATCAGTAGAATGACTATGAAATGTAATTTATAATATTATATATGAAGTAAAAATACAATACATAAAATTGGAAATGGGACAATGGGGAAATACAAATAATTAAATACAAAATCAGAAGTTAAAATCTGATTGTTTTAAAAATCCCTAGAACTATCAAAGATTTGAAAAAAATTGAAAAAATAAAACAATTTGATATAGGTTTTTTATTTTATAAGTAAAATGTAAATAATATTTAGAGAATGTTAAGTGAATAAATCATGATACAAATATGTGCTATTTATAGGATATGTAAAATTATATGACAATTGGAATATGACCATTTGAATAGTGAGATTACTGTTGGAATATTAACTGATCCATTGGAAATATAAAAGTTTCCATTTGGTTAAATTATGAATAAAACAAAAAAAGTGTTTAACATTGATTTTATAAGAAAATATAAGTGCAAAATAAAATTAAATAACTACTCAATCTACATAAAATAATGTTAATAAAAGTATGTATTTTCATAAATCATGTTCTACAATATTCAATAGATGAATAATTTTTATACCAGAATAAAATATTAAAATTACCAAATTTTAAAATATAGAACATAAAAATGGAATCCATTTTTGTAATCATCAGGTAAAATTTGTTAGGGTTTATTTTCTTCATTTTTATAAATAGTAAAATATTTAAGTGAAAAGTTAAATATGATAATATACAATATTTTTCATTATCAGTTAAATACATGATTATTTAAATCCTATATGATCTAAGAAACCATTATCTTGACTCACATACATAAATTATTTTAATTAGTCACAAGAATCAATACTATTCATAGTCCCAAGAAAAATAATAATAAATTAATTAATATTTTTTTCATAAACATATTTCTTTCCCACTAATGAATAACACCCTACTTTCCCTTCAAACATAAAATTCATATTTTGATAATTTTATACTAAAATATCATGACAAACTTTTTGATCTATGGGTTAGAGGTAAATAATCCCAAACTAAATATTTGTATATTTCTTCTTTTTTATACCCCTACCAATCTCTTAAAACAAACATTACATAATGAAATCATAATAATAATTACACTCATGTCTTATTATATTAATAGAATTTCATTTATATTATGTAATATAATTTATAGTAAAATGAAATAATTGCCCATATTATGATTATTCTTCCCCAATGGATGATAAAAGTAATTTTCCATGACCACACCCATGAATTGTTTTAATATGTTTATCTTGGATAATTATCGTAAAAATGCCTAAATTAAAAGAAATATTATATTTTTTAATCAAAAAAATAAATATTTTCTTAACAAAATTACATATAAACTATATGGTTGGTATAATGGACTATAAGGATATTGTTTGTAAAAAATTATTATATCCTATATAGATAGCTATAATTAATCATTTTATCATTAAATATAAATATATTTTTGAAATTAATTTATTATTTTGATTGTTGACTTTTTAAATAATAATACAACTGAACAAAACAAATTAAGACCATCATTGGTGGTGAAATAATTTAAATCAACCTACCATTGTATGACATCATCTATATCAAACAAATCATGTTTATGGTGGAACTCTTTTTATATTTGAAAGATTTATCCTTTTATGAAATACATGAAATCCATATTAATATAAATATAGAGATTTTAGGGCCATTGGATAGAATCCACCATCCGTTAACATTATACTGATTTAATAGTGTATTTGTGTACCGACCAATCCCAAACAATCTATGTTGGAAAACCACCATATTAAATGAATAAAGTGTGATAATAAATGGTTTATAATATATGAATAAAAATTAATAAGATCATAAATTCAGAAATTTATATATGTAATTCCACCATTTCGGATGTTAGAGAAGCATTATATTGAGTCTGGACTCGATGTATGGTTTCCAAATTATCCTATTTTAATTGCATTCAATTTTTTATATTATATTTTAAAATTATTATTAATATACTTTAATTATTATAATTACATGGAGATATAATCCTTTTAAACTATTATTTATGATATATTATCCATTTACTCTCATTGAACACAATTATTATGTTGTTACTCGGTCAAAGTATGGGTTTCAGTTTTGAATCCTTATTTTATCCATATAATAATTCCTTATTGTATATATTATCTTCTATAACAGGTATATTTTTTTGAAATAATACATTATTAGGTTTCCTAATGTTTTTTGTATTATTCCAGTCTCCTTACTTCTCATTTTTATTTAATGGGTCTCTCACAATAATTTCTTATTATTATGTTCTTTATCATTATCTCTCTATCTCTATCTCTCTCTCTCTCTTTTGGCTTCATATATTTTTTTAATGTCCACGTTATTTGTCTCATGAATATTTTTTATAAAATATACACTATATTATGGTGTCTCTGTTATTTATTTCACTGTAAAACCTCTACTCTATACAATATGAACACCCTATATTTCATAATCAATATTAGAGGGTGTTTACCTAGAAATTTATTTCATTTATTTGAGGGCAAAAATATTGAAAATATATATTTTCATTATTTCAGTATGGAAATTTATTTATTATGTGGGAATGTTTATGTAACTGATTCCTCTGGTAATAATATTTATTTTATTGTTTATCTATTTATTACATTCACATGATGAATTCATTATAATTATAATGTTATAGGTGGGGATATGAATTATATATCCCCTTGATGAATCTACAGGTCTCATGAGACAAACATGATTGGTTATTTGGTGTGTTTCTACCAATTTATTTATGATTTATTAGTTGTGTCCTTGATGGAAAGGTTATGATTTCCAACATTATACATTTCATCATAATATGATTGGTTATTTCTATCTATGTGATTATTCATATCCATTTTTATGTCATCCGTCGACATATTATTCTCATGTTATCGATTATTTAAGAAAATTATTCCTACCATATTATGTATTTCTTATTTATGTTATGATAAATTTTGTTATATGTCACCCCTTATTGAGAATCTGATCTAACCCTTTTCTACTATTTCCCTATTTCACCAAGAAACCATGAAAATTTCTACGTATTACTTAAGGATATATTAACGGGGAATAATAATATTTCCTATGATATAATGATCTGTCCCATGCATTTTTAGTCTCATTTATATCTAGTATTTAAAGACTACTAAAATATAGATCTTGTGTATTATGATCTATATATTTTATACCATTTTAATAAAATTAATACTTTTTTTAAGTAGTAAAAGTTGAGAGTGTTATAGGTGGTATCAGAGTAATTTCAATAGATTCTTTATGAACTATATTTAGATGAACACTATTATATAATTATACCATATGGATTACACATTTGAAATTTCAGAAATATATCTCTAATGGATGGAATAAAATATACGTATTTAAGTTAAATACATATTTATGACCCCAGAACACCCTATGATAGGAGGTTTGAATAAGGGTGTCAACTTTTTCTTTTAAAGAGATGGATCTTGTTCTCTTGTTGGTAAGATCTTTTTAAACCTTCCTGATGGAAATTTGAAATAAATTAAAGGATCGCATTCAAAGAGACAACACAACAATTTTATATGGTTCACCACTATGGGATAGTATAAGGATAATATTCCAAAATTGTGTCAGTCGTACCAAGAGGCACTAATCCCAACTAGAAGTATAATACAACATTCAAACACATTAACACAATGCGAGGAACACTCCCTTTACATGATTTTTGGGATAGAACACTGCCTCCCTCGAAACACTTATATAAAATCAGCCTAACTCATTGCTTTGATTGAAATCTTACCCTGTTTAACAACTTCAAGGTCACTTCAATAGATTCGAATTGAATTCTTTGTACCAATCTATAACAAGAATCTTCTTACAGTGTACACCTGAACTGATTCACATGAAAACATTGATCAAACAAACCAGATATTCAAAACCTTCTAGTAGAGAAACTCAATAACATGTTTGCCACACCAGTTATTTAATGATACATTAAGTATCGTCACAAAATATTACATTCAAAACACCATTGTGTTTCACACAACTATACCATGAGTTTCACTTGATCTTGATAGGCATAAGGAACATTTTTTAAGAAAGATTTTACATGCACTACTCTTCTATAAAAATCTCTTTCATGCATAAAAGATACCAAAACTTCTTTAGAAAAAATTATTTCTATTTTAGTGGGTGCCCAAAAATTTATAGACCTTATACAACCCTATGCACATGTTCCTTATGAACCTTCTCCCATGATCATAATTTTGATTTGGAATTTTTATCTAGGATGTAAGATCATTTCACATAAATTCATATTTTTCATGCAGATCATTTAATTTACATATTTTGAGGTGAGCATCTCAGAACTTCACTTGAACACAACCTATTTTGATGTCATGTTTGGCACAAAAGATTCATTCACAAAATTTCATTTTTTTCATGTTTCTCATGCCTTTACTGTATTTGTATGTTACATTATAGAAAGTATAGTTTCTTAAAATATTTATATTCACTTTCTACCATGTGTGCATCCTTTTTTCCAAAAAACAACATTCTTCGTCCTCCAAATTTTTTACTAAAAACATTGGAAGACATTCTGAAATAATTCCACCTTTAACACTGAATCCATATGAATCATAAAAATACTTTTCTTGAAAACTATTTTGAATAACCCAATGTGGATTGAAAAAAAACATAATCTAGACTCTATTTATAACTTAAAGCTATAATTTTCCTTGGTTCAAATTATATCCCCCTTTCTATTTGTTAGAAAACTGCTAGATAAATTCAATATGGCCCCATCCTTGAACAAAAAACTGAAACGAGAGAGACAACTCATAAAAAACTACATGTCTACGTAATAAAAACCCAATGTTGAAAACAAGAGGGGAATAATTAATTGGGTTCACATGTTTTGGAATTCATAATGATGTCTAAACTAATATTTGATCTCATCTTTTCATAGAAGCATTGAATGGTTTGTTAAAAACCTGCAACCGAATCATCCATCCACCAAAACTTTTAAACATTGAATTTTTCAATTAGCGCCCTTTGGAAACAAACCCAAGGAACCTATATTTTTTTTCTTTTAAGGCTCAAAACACACTCCCCTAAGATCCTATCACCCCCATAAACTAGCATCACTTCCACAAACAGATGAAAAAATTTAACAAAAATGGGGAGATGGGAATCATCCATAACCTCTTCAAGCACTAGGACATGGGTGAACACCAATAGTCAACTGATACTTCTCAAAAAATTTTATACCAATTGCTTAGTCAGGATTTCAACTACCTGGTCATCAGATTCAATATGCTCCATTTTAATTGAACATTTTTTAACTTTTTCTTTGATAAATTGATATCTGATCTCAATATGTTTTATATGAGAATGATAAACTAGATTTTTTGTAAGACTGGTTATTCTATTTTATTCACAATGAATCACCATCAGCTGATTCACCTCATCACAAATATCAGTTAGATTTTCTTCATCCAAAATAACTGATTGCAAGCCTTTCTAGTAGATATATATTATGCTTCATTTTTACAATGAAAATTTATTTCCAATCTCTTTCTTAACCATCCCATATATTGGTTTCTAATGAAAAATGGACCAACCCTATTAGATTTTTTCCACCACATCACTATTCCAATAAGCATCATAAAATGCTATTAATTCATTATCTCTTATTGCTACAATGTGTAATCCAAAATTGAGAGTACTGTGAATGTACCTCATGCTTCTTTTAACTTATTCCAAATGCTCTTCCATCAGATTACATTGAAAAAGGGTAGATAATAATGTTGAAAAGATTATATATGGATTTGTTGTAGTCATGTATAATAATATTCCAATGGTTCCCCTATATAGTGTGGAATCTATCAATGTCCCACCCTTATGTTGTCCAAGTTTTTTCCCAACCGCAATCGGAGTTGACATCAGTTTGGATTTAGGTATGCTAAATTTCTTCTAAAGATCTATTTCATATTTTTCTTAATAAATAAAGGTGTAATCCTTCTTTTGAATCACCTAAATTCCAAACATGAATGTGAGTTCACCAATCAGGGATATTTCAAATTCTAATTTTATTTTATTAGAAAATTCTTCCCCTGATCCCTACCTGCTTCAACCAAATATAATATAATCCATATACAAAATCATCATTAATTGATCTTCTTATTAGTTATTTACATATAGATTATGATTGACACCTCCACTTGTGAATTAGAGCTTCTTTAGATAATAATAAATTTCATAATATAATGCATTCGGTTCTTTCTTCAGAGAATAAAGATAGTTTGTTAATCAAGAAACCATTTCTTCATCATTTCCAATCAAAAATATCACTGATTGTTCAATTTATACTTATACATAAAGAAATCCATTTAGGAATACTGTTTTTGACATCCATATGATAAAAATTGTATCCTATTTTTATATTCATATCTAGACAAATAATGATCATATCTAGTGTCCCCACTAGATCAAATGTCTCTTCAACATAAATTCCTTTAATCAGTGTATAGCCTTTACACACTAAGTGTTCCTTGTTTCTGATCACAATTCCATGATTATCGAATTTATTTTTAATGATCCAGTTTGTTCCAATCACATTGCGATTTTTTGGTCTCTAAATAATATCCCATGTTAGATCCTTATGAGTATAGTCTAGTACTTCAATCATTTATTTATCATATGATTCAACCATCAATACTTCTTAAAACAAGGTTGGTTGCACAGTTTATTGTATGGTATAATTTGTTCCATTCTGTATTCTCCCTATCTATATGGGTTATATCTGATTCCCAATGATGTTGGATTGATCAATATATACACTTATATTTCTTCTTCGAGTGTCTAATAATTTTTATTCAGGCATGGTTTCCTCTTCTGATTCGATTTCTGAATCATCACCATTTAGTGATCCTTGAATTTTTTCAAAGTCTCTACTATTTCTGCATTTAAATATGTCCCATGACAACTTTCTTCTTCATATTCTTTCATACAATCATATGAGTTCTTCATGTTTTTTATGCATTTATATTTAATGATCTTGAAGTCACTACTTTCCAAAATTCATCCAAGATAACTATTGAAACATCTTGTAGTCTTAACTATTGATTGAGTATCAATGAAATATTCCCTTATCTGTTGCATCACCTTATTTTCCTTGATTTCCTCGTGATTCTCCGATGAATAATTTACTTCCAAACACATGAAAATATATTAGAGAGGCCATTATTATATTCTATAACACATGTGGTTTCTTGGTTTCAACCATTAAAAGTCGGATTTTATTTTGAGAGTACAATTCTGTTTGAATAGCCACTTTCAATTAATGATGAGAGATACTATCTCAATCACCATAGTTCGGGCTATATTGTAAACCTATCAACTTCTACAGTCTAATATTCCATTTTTCATTGGGGTTATCACTTCATCCATCTCATTTTTCCCATGTTTTTACGTAATTTTATAATTTAATGGATGCGTATTCTCCTCCATTATTAGATCATAGTACTTTGATTGTGCAACTAGAATAATTCTCATCTATTTGATGGTAAATTATCATGCAATCAAGTACGTGTAATTTACTATGTATGATCATTACACAATAAATTATACTAAAATCATCAATGAAAAAATTAATTACTTTTCTCTATATATTCCATCCACATTTATTGGACCACATACATCTTTGTGTATGAGATCAAATAGATTCGATTCCCTTTTTTTCATTAGCCAATATGAACTATTGACCATATTTCCTTGCATGAAAGTGTCACGAGTATATTCTCATTCAATCTTCATATCTGTAATATCGATGAATATCTTGACCATTGATATCTTTTGCATTATATATTGGTTAATGTGACCCATCCTCTAGTGGAATAAGATTTCTTCTTCTTCAATTATACTGTAACAAATGTTCTCTTTACTATCAACCTGGTAGAAATTGACTTCTATTGTACATCCATTAATGAGAGAATTACATATATTTCCTTTAATAGTGTTCCCATTTTGCTTAAATGTAACTATTATTCCTAATTCATAGAGTTGACTCACACTCCGGAGATTGTGATGCAAACCGTCCATATATAGAACTTTAGTTTTCTTATGCTCTTCAATTTCAAGTTCTATACTTCCAATGTCATTAATCTTTAAAGAACCATCATTGGTGAAATTCATTGTTCTATCAACCAATATCTAAAAATTATTAAATAAATATTCATTTCCATTCATATGGGATGATTAACCACTATCATGAATCTTGGTGCTACTATTATTTGTAGCGTTGAGATCTATTTATGCATGTTTTAATTTCTTTATTTTCTTCATTCTCTTCCATGAAATACATGATTTAATTAAATAAAAAGATGTCAGTTTGAGTCACATTTAATTATGAATGGGTTCATTATACACATATTATTATTCTAGAGGATAATACTTATTTTCATCTATGACTTTTATTGGTTGGCGGGTATTGACATGTCTCAGAGATCTATAGGTAATGTTCCTATATTTCCTCTACATGCAATCAATAGATTTATAACTATAGTTAGAACAGTGAAAACAATATCCATAGAAAATATTTCTTCTATTAAATGAAGGATATGGTCTCATTCTCCTTTTTCGGATTCCCCTCATTTACCCATTTATATCTCTCTTTTTCTCTTCAAAATATGACTTGTTATGGCCGGAAAATCCACATAATTTTCTTTCATAAGAAGAAATGTATTCTCACTAGCATTCCTCCTAATTTATCCTTCACATGAAATGATTGTTGAATAATTATCCTTTCTATTTACTTAATAAATATATTCAGAACACTTTTCTATTTTGTTCCAATCTGTTTTTGTTGGTTAATCGGGCACCTTTGTGATATGATCAACTTTCTTCTTACCTTTTTTTGGATATTCTTTTTTCTAGCATTTAATGCTTCACCATCAAAGCCAACTATACTTTCCCTTATATCTGTATATCATTAATCATTCAAATCATTCTCTATTCCTTCAGAACCACATTTATCTCTTTCTAATAGTTATTCATCTTAGAGTATTACAAACTATAATTTCATATTCTTTTCCCCTTGAATTTGATTTATTTTCTAGTTTAATTCAATGACTAACAACATCTTCATCATGTCCCTGAATAGTTATGTTCTTCTACTCTAGTCTGGATGTAAGTTCATGGATGACTTTATCCCGCTCTTCAATATTGAGCTTAAATTCTACATCTTCTTTTAAGATTTTCTGATTTTTTACATGTTCCTCTACCCCAGAATCTAATCGATCAATTTCTACATCAATCTGATCAACATACTCTAATGAATCTTCCAAAATGGCTCTCAACATTCTGTTCATTTTTCTTGGATCTTCAAGATTATCAAGAACACACTAAAGTTCCACCTTGATATAAACTACACCAATCAACTGATTATATTAATTTTTTAAGGTTTTGCCTTTTCAATTTTTTCCATCATGTATGATCGGGATTTTGATTTATATTCAGGTTCTTCATCCTTGAAAAAATCAGTATCATCTTGTTTTCCATAAGAAATGAAACTCTTCATCAGTAATTTATTTCCTAGTTTGAATTATCCCATTTGGGAGAACCATTTATTAGACTTATGTATATTTCTAGCTTCACTTTGTTCTTCATCAAATATCCTTGAGCACGGAGAGACAATGTGCCCAACTATACTACCTTGAAAACAATCCATAGGAAACATTCCCTAAAATCTCCATTTTCCTCAATTGAAATACTTGGTAAGATGGTAAAAAAGTATGTCTTCCTCGTTATCTTCATCAACAAATATATTTGGAAACCTCATGTTTTTTCACGGCTTTGAATCTCATTTACTTACATTCTCAAGTTGTTGCATATTCTGGTTTGACTATTATTTCATAAGCCACCAGACTGCTTAGAATATCATGAAGAGAAAGTCTTGAGATATCCCTTTCTTCAAGCTCTGAAACATTTGTTTTTTACTGTGGTTGAATCCTTCCAAATATTTTATTCAAAATGTAATTATAATTAATTTCATCACCAAGTCATCAAATTTCCCTTAAAAAATTAGTAATTTGATAAAAAAAATGTATCCTTATATTAATAAGGATTCATTTTTAGATCATCAAACCTATTGTGAAAAAATTAGAGTTTCACCACCTTCAGTGTGTTTTCTCCTAACAATATATTTTCCAGTTTTTCACATAGAATTGGATGAAGTGAAACTAACCGCATTTAGATATATTTGATCAGATAGATCTATGGTATGTTCATTTTTTCCTTGGCATAAACATCAAGTATTTATGTTTTTATTTTAGTCACAGATAGTCATATTGCATCAGTGACATGAATCTCTTGTGTAGTGTAAAAAGAGCATCCATTACAAGGGATCTCAAATGATATCTCAACCTATTCTTCTAAATAAGAAATTTTCATCCATCAAATAGGGGGACTCCACTGATATTTACTAAATTCTCCATGAATCAAATATAGTACAGATTTATCTACTGCAACCTATATCCTTTGATGCTGCTTTTAGGACCCTGAAACACCCTA
This sequence comes from Viscum album, assembly GCA_963277665.1. NCBI lineage: Eukaryota > Viridiplantae > Streptophyta > Magnoliopsida > Santalales > Viscaceae > Viscum > Viscum album. Next base: position 227,002,390 of record OY728167.1, on the reverse strand, counting down.
AGAGTGTAGGGGTGAATCAAGGTGTAAAATTTTTCTTTTAATGTGATTTATCTTATTCTCATTTTTGTAGGAACATGTTAAACCTATCTGATGTAAATGTGAAGAAATCAAACAATCACATGGAAAGATACAACAACAAAAAATTTACTTGGATCACCACTAAGGGATAGTCCAAATAGATTATACTGAAAGTGTTTTGGTCGTAGAAAAATAAACCAATCTCCACTTGTTGTGGAATACATAAGTTTATAAAAAGTCACTCTATTCTAGGAACAAAACCATTACATGAATTTATGGATAGCATGATACCTCCCTCAGAACTCTTTTGTTGAAATCCCCTAGCTCACTTATTTTGGTGGAGTCTTACATAGTTTAATGACGTGGAGGTCACTTAAGTTTATTGGCATTGAAGGATTTGTCCATGTATAGCATGAGACACTATTTTAACCATAAACCTAATGTTACGTACTTTAATGTAGTGATCAAATAAACCAGATATTCAAAACCTTCTAGTTGTGGGACTCATGCACATGCATGTGACACCTATTCTTGGACAGAACTTTTGCTATTATATCCCATGATAAATTTCACATTGACCATATATTTTTCAAAACAATACCATGATCATTAGTTGGTCTTGATAGATGCAAGGAACATTTTGCATGAAATATTTACTTTGTGTAACTCTTCTTCACACTACTCTTCCAGGAGTTAGTGATACCACATCTTTCTTAGAAAAAGTTACATTGAATGTACGAGTTCCCACATATTTATATACATGGATGACCCTATGTGGTAGTTCCTTGTGTACCTTCCCCCTTGTGTGTATTCATGATTTTAACATCCTATTTGGCATGTAATATCCTTTCATTAAAATTCATCTTTTGCACGTAGCTCATTTCTTTTCCTTATTTTCATGTGACACTCCTCAAATGTCACTTTATTACAAGTCATTTTGACTTTGGTTTTATCACATAATATTATTTCCTGAAATTTTATTTTTTTCAGGAAAATAATTCATCTTCAATATTTTTATTTGAAAATCTAAAAACTCTACTTGTACAAAAGATTATTTATTCTCTTTCTACCATGCGTGCAATATCCTTTTCCAAAAACTCCATTATTAATCTTCCAAATTTTGGACCTAGAAGATTTGAAAACACTAGGAAACAATTCCACCTTCAACAATAAACCTATATTCATTGTAAATTAACTTTTCATGAAAACTCCTTTGAACAACCCAATGTGGGTTGACTAGAAATACAAAATAAACTCCATTTCCAACTTCCATATGTAATAGGTCACGGTTCTCACATCATAGAAATTATATATTAGGATTCCTAATTTATAGGATTATCCATGATATAATTAAGTATATTCTCGTGGTTATAAATGGTTCATAATTAGATGATAATAAACCTTTTAAAACCCCATAAATAGTGTTCGGATTTCCCTACTAATAAAACAAATGAACATGGTGTTGGAGATGAGAAAATTATCGTTATATTATGTTATTTGACTCAGGTTATGATGAATAATAATTCTCATATGGTAAAATATATTTACCATCAATAATATGTTAGAGAATTGGATCATTTTATACGGGTCAAACCCATATATTTTAATATAATAATAAATTCCATTGTTGTAGAAAAATTGATTGATTATTTATAGAATATATTATTCACATTGGGATATAATTAAAGGGAGAACATTATCATGGGTATATTTCATATCATTGGAGATGACAATCAATTGTGTTCATTGATTCAAAACTCTAAGCAGGATGTAGTGATAGAAGGTACGAGATGGATTGATTTGTAAGTGACATACCTTGAAATGTTTTTTCTTAGGATAAAAAAAATATAACATGGAATGGAAATTAATAAATTTAATAAACAATTAAGAAAAAGTAATTTTGGGGTATGAGGTTAACATTATAATATTGATAATACATATTTTAGACTATATACACAACCTAGAAAGGAATATTGACCACTTAATTAATGGGATAAACATAAGACTTCTAAGTGATTTACATGGAAAAAATTATCCTCATAAAATAGATATATACAAGTGCAATAATGAATGATAAAGAGTTTTCCACGTATTATATTTTCTATGAAAAAACAATAGAAGAGAGAATGTGTGAGGAATGAAATTAAAAAAAAATTAATGCAAGGCATCATTTAAAAAATTTAATTATTATGGAAGGAAACACCATGGATATTTTTTAGGCCTACAAGTGAATTTTATAATAGAAACCTTTAGGTGGGTGAATCAAGGGGTGTAACATATAAATTGAAAACAATTTTGTTTTAAAATATAACTATCCTAAGTGATATTGATCGCATTATTAATACGGTCACACTTTTTCTCTTCTCAAGATGATGATCTCAATTTTATCTTTATTTCCCCCACTTTTACCAAATATTATCAATGATTAATTTAAATTACTTTTACTAATTTATATCCTATGGGAAATAAATAACCATGCACAGCAGACACATGGATTTTACATAGTTCAGTTGCCTTAGGCTAATACAAGGAGTATGAAATCAGAAATGTACAGATGTAATAGAATCCATTAAAATCTCTAATATTGATGGGTTTTGTATATTCTTGGGTTCACTCCCCTTAAAAGGTGTATGGATAGCTCAATACCTCCCAAGTAACTCTCCCTTAATTCCTCTCTTAATTCTCACTACTATAGAATGGAAATATACTCTAGCCTATAATTTAATGACGAACAAATTCACTATTATTATTATACTCACTATAGATAGATGACTTTGAACTCCCTGTTTCTCCTTTAAATATTTTTCTATGAAAAACTATATTAATATGTTCATCAATATTCTATGAGACATTTTTGAAACTCTAGTTTATTCTTATTTGTAATGTTTTTAGGGAGTACTAAATATTCATTCTATATTTCTCCTATTTATTTTCTAAAATACCTCCACTCATAAGTTAATATATGCCAATAACACACTCAATATTTATAAAAATATATTTATATATTTATATATATATATATAATTATCCACAATTTAAACCTTCTAGAAATCATTCTCTATAATTCACGATAGATTATCTATGTTTCCCTTATAAAATATCTATGATTATCTATAATTATATGGATAAATCCTTACAACAATATCCATTAAATTCAAGTCAAATCTCAAATTAAATTACCTTATTTAATTACTATATGATAGGAGATATGAATATTGAAATATATTAACTGGATTCCATCATGTAGTGATTGTTAGAATCATGTTTTGATATTCATTCTCTTCAAAATCTATGAGCTCAAACTCAACAAAATACATAGTATAAGAATTATTAACCATGTATTGTATTTTTCTATCTCTTATTTTCATGGATGACACCCAAGAATAATTTCATTGTAAAATCCAAACTAATCTACTTTGGCTGATGCACCATGATGCAGCTATTCACATCAAAGAGTGGTCCACATTAGATTGGAAAAACCACTAATCATTTCCAAACACTCTTCACAGTGTGAAATCTACTGAAAACAAACATTATAGGCCTACCTACTTTTAAAAGGGATATTATAATCCTAATATATATTACCATATCATTTGGTTGATATTATCTTCCCATTTTAAATCCACTACATATTCTACCAATATATTTTATTTGTTTTCTCCCCATCAATATCTATAGATGTATCACAGTATTCCAGTTGAACACTTCATGGATTGTCCCTACTTCTATTAAATATGATACAGGATAAATAAATTTGAATCCTAAAAATATTTCTTACATATAAAAGGAATTTTTTCCCTTTATCACATTTTATAACACTAAAATATTATACATATCAAACTAATACATTACATATACATGGTCCTTTTTATTTTTACACATTTATCCATGTCTCATAGAATATATTATATATGTACATAAATATATTGTGTGTCATGGTGAGTATAATCCCTTTTCCACATTTATATTTCATCCCTATAAATATATTATATATCTTCCAACATATACTATATATCACTATAAGCATCAAATATTTTCCAATTTTATCCCTTTTGAATATATTAGGAATATTTTGATATTTCTTATTTATACAATAAACCTCTAATAATTTGAATAATCTATGACTTTATAATATATTATCCACTTCTCTAAATATCATACATAAACAAGGATAATTGGGGGTTGTTCCATGTCTCAGAACACTTCTATATTCTATAAGAGTATCCTTCAAGCATCCAATATTTGAACCTAGAAATATTAAAACAATCTAAAATGAAATCAACTATTATATATTCTAGAACAACCCAATTAAATGTATTTAGGTTTATCCACTTCTAAAATATGTAACCTTCACAACATCTTGAATATCTAAAAATTCACATTCTACAACCACAAAACACATAATTTTTGTCTAGAAAAATTCTAGCATAATGTATAGAATAACTCTAGAAGAAAAAAACCCGACCCATATTTGTTACCTTTGTTTCTAATAAATCTAACACTTCAAATTCACCCTTATAATGCCAAAATCCACCACCCTTTAGGATTTTAGAAACACTATCTAGAATCCAAAGCTTATTTCATGTCATAATGATGCTTCCCACATTCTCCTTGAGTAATGGGTAGATATTTGAATTCATGATTCTTTATAATCCCCCTTAGAAATCAAATTTAGAGAATAATAGTTTCTATGAGGAGATAACACTTATTATCTTGATCCCCCTATCTTCTTGATGTCAACCAACACAAACTCTAATACTTTGATATTTTTGTTCCCTTATTGGGGGAAACAATTGATACCACTGATGAGGGTGATGATATCACTTTACAACATGTAGGTTTCATAGGATATGGTAGATAATGAAATTCATGATTTTAATAACTTTTTTATAATGATAAATATACCAACACCTGTTACATTTAATTCAACTTGTAAACATAAAATCTACAATTTTCATGGAAGTATTATATTTTATTTGAAAATTAATAGAAAAAAATATTCTCAACCTTTGTAAATAAACATAAATTCTCCTAAAAATTTCATCTCAATCTTCACTCATCAACCATTTCTTAATCAAAATTTCATATGTCACTTTCATCATAAGAAATACTCCTTCAACTATGGGGGCATACTAAAATATTCTTATTGACTAAACATACTAGGTATCAAAGATAATAAAAGCCTATAAAACTATCAGGATTGAACTTAGTGTAGGAAAAAATTGGTCAAGCTAATAGAATCATTTTTTTCCATAACACTCACATAATTCCATAAATATCAAATAGTCACAATTTTCAACTATAACTAATTAACTATTACTGTATCCTAAATCATACTTTCAAGAAAACCATTAGTGATATGGACTTGAATAAAAATGTGTGTTAGTTATACAAAATTTTATTTTTATAGAATAGATATAAAGACCAATACTCATGTCATTTTTCACAATTTATTCCACATTGTTAAAAAAATCACAAGATAAACCAAATTTGTTCCTTCATTCACCAAGTTTCATTCCTTGTTTAATAGGGATAAAACCTTTATATTTTCATATCCAAGATACCCATTCTATTCTAAACATTATCAATAAAAATTTAATCATTATTATACATTATATGAATCTATTTAATTGATATTTATATTCTAAAAATGGTCAAATGATATCACATGTCATATCTGTTTTCAAATTAATAAAAAAATTAAAATTAAAAATTATTTGTTTCATTTAATCACTATTATAGTGTCTTTATCTATATTTAATATTACAAACCAATTAATGAAATTTTTTTATTTAAATAAACACATCAACTACACTTTTATACTAATTTTGATACCTCCTTTTTATTTTACTTTTTACAACTTCCAAACATCAACTAGGACTTCAGATCATACCTATATACCAATTGGATAATTTAATGCCACATTCCCATGGATCGTATCTCCCAAAAAAATATATGACTTCCAATCATAGTTATATCATATAAATATATTGGGAGATTATATTTCATAATTTCATCAAGTTACGGAAGATATTGATTCACTATATACCATAAAGTTTCCATTATATTTTAATTTTTAATCCATATTTAGATCAGAAAAGGAATTGAGGGAATCCAATTCCTCTTAATTCCCACTAGGCATGATTTTTTATTCATAAACCAATTCATAAAATTCTATTACATGGGAAATTTTACTTATAAGGGTCTCTTAACCCACATCTTTTTGGAATTTTCTTGTATAAACCTTCGTACTACCATGTTTATTCTAGTAATAATTATTAGGAATCATAAAACATAACTTTCCATGGGATACAATTTTTATGTTAGAATTATCTATTTCAAAACCATGTGAACTCTTTTCATATTTACAAACCATATTGTTGTCTTTCCATGAAATTTTTTATTTAATAAAAGATTTGGAATACTTCTTGAAACATAATTCATCATGGTGATATTCTTTAAATAGACCATTAAATATATTTCAGAAATGGAAAAATTAATCATTGAATAAAATCTAGTTTCCTCATTTTATTAAAATTTAAATTCTCTTGTAATCTAAACTAGATATATGATCATCATGATGAAGATTATTGGAAAAATTTTCATACCTCCTTCATTATGGATTCAAACTCTATTTTGAAATTTTTTCATGAACTGAAAATTAAGAAATATATTCTAATTCTTCATTGAGAAATATGGAAATTTGACCATTAATAACATAATAAAGTCAAATTTCCTTATACGTTTTATAAAATTTATCTATTTAACCTTACTCCTTGTAGGGATGTTCCCGAATATATTTCCAGTGACTCCATTATTTTACATTTTCAGGGAAATTCCTTGATTTTTATTCTTCCCATGATTTGGAGGTGTTCCACTATTTACAAGGCCAGGTTGTAGCCTCTATTAAATAATTATTCTTTCATTATTCTCCTTCGATATAACATACATGTTCTTAATCACAAAACCACCTGCTGATGGATAATAAAAGAACATATGTGAAGTTTATTTTAATTATATAATATCCTAGAAATTTGATTTATCTATTTAATTTTTGGCTTCTCATATAATATTCACATTTATAGAACTTTTTTCATAATTCCTTATATTATTCATTCCTGTATTCCTTGAGAAACTACCCTTTAGACATTTCATCCTCTAATTTATATGAAAGTTCTCTTGAATGTAATTTTTTCTTTCAACTTGTAGATAATATATGTAGTGGAATACTTTATTCTTACCATATATAATTTAAACTGCAAATTATTTTCAACCAATTCTGTCGTGTGTGTAAAAATTTCCTCTTTATTATCCTCAAATTTTGAATTTATATTATGATGAGGCCCTTTTTCTTGTGAACAACTCAAATCTTCAAACCTTTGGAATAAAAATACTCTAATTATTTACTCTATAGTCATTATTTTCCATTATATCAATAACCACTTCAACTAGTCTCATGTTCAAGATTTTCTATTTATCAACCTGAATTTTCAACACATTAACATGGATATCCTACGAATTTTTTCCTTCTCTTTATTTTAGGTTTTCTCCTTAGATCCTCTAATTTGGACCCCATAAAAAGTGGAAAACAATGATATTTGGACCTCTTAATTTCACATATTCATTAGTAAATTCAATACCACTTGTGATATCAGGATCCTCACATAATCATGTAGCATTATTGGATAAATTATCAAATTCAAAACTAGACACATTCATACCTTCCCTTTTAATGATATTGGTTTCCTCTATATGAATCACTCTATTTACTTAAACTATTCTAATATATGTAATTCCATTAGTGTTCTACTTATTCATTAAATTATTTCCGTTTGATATATCATTAAATCAATGTAAGGATGAAAATTTTAAAAACTATATGAACCAATTGGATTACTTAAGGGAGAAAACTTCCAACAAAAGAACATATGATTTTATACCACTTTATAGGGCCACAAGGGACTTATTTGGAGGATCCCAAAGAGGTGGTGTGGTGAATCATTGAATGTATATTTTACAATTAATATAATTTTTCCTTTGGAACTCACTACCCTACATGATACTAATGTCATTATTAGTAGGGATGCACATTTTCTATTTTCTGTATGATGATATGTTTTTTATCCCTCTTTTACTTTCCATTATTAGATCTAATAATTTATTTATTTAACTCACTTTCATAAATTTATATCATAGATAGGACAAAAAATCATACATAATTGAAAATGGGATTTTACTTGTTCACCCACACTACACTAATACAGGGAGCATGAATGTGACAATGTAATGATGCATCAGAATCCACTAAACTCATTATTTAGTGATGGGATTAATTTATTCCAATAATAATTCCTCTTAAAAAGTTTTTATATAGATCACTGCCACCCAAGGAACTCTATTCTTACTCCTCTCAGAATTATCATTATTTTATAAAGTAATATTAATTTCGAATGAAATCTAAAAATAAAACAACTTAGTTGTTTTTATTGTACTGATTATGGATGGTTGTCTTTAAACTCCAAAGTACTCCATCATAGGCTGGCTGTGAAACATACTATGAAAATATTCATCACTTTTCCATGAGTGACCATGGAAACTACAATTCCCTATTCTTTGGAATATTACTCCAGGATTTCAAAAGATTTCTTCAATCTTCCAAATTATACTATTTTTTGGAGTACCTCTCCTATATAGGTTTAGATATTTCATGAATGTGATCAATTTCCATTACAATATACTACTTAGTTTATGGATAAAGATACGTCTACAATTAAAACATTACAAAAATATTTCTCTTCAACTGAATAAATATTCTCCACATTTCCCTTTTTGATGCTCGATGATCCCCCACAGGTATATAAAAAATTAAATCAAATATCCTCCTTTAAATTTGAGTCAAACTCCCAGATTAATGTCCCTATTTTCTTTCATGAAAGATAATAAATATTTATATTGAAATATAATCACCTAAGTCTTAATTATGTAACTATAGATATCATGAAAATGATCATCTTCTATTTTAATACCATGGGAACAAACTCAAGAAAGTTCATGGTGTGAAACATATTCATCCCTTCATGTATTTATTAATCAATGATTATCAACAATCACAACCACAATCATGGAGATATCTATAGAAATCTCCATTCACTAGTTCACCTTAGAATAGATCTCCACATCATGATATTGTAACACCCCATGATTTTATTAGAAATATTCCTTTGAATTTCATTTATATCTTCTTTTGTACATTACACAAAGATTATCTTGCACTATATGCAACACAGTATTAGATTTTAGTATACACAACACTATTCTTGGCTCGTGTTATACACAATTTCAAGTTCGTTTGGTAGAAATTATTCTACACAACATTAAGTATAGATTTTTTAAAATGTATAAATGAAATAAGTTTTGATTATGTTATATGAAACTCCAAAGTAATATTTCACTACACACAACCCTGACTTGACTTGCATTACAAGCAAGAGCGACCTTCCTTGATAGCGTGTGTTTTATGCAATACCGAGTTTCACTAAACAATGATATATTGTTATAATATTATTATGAACTAGCCGTTATAAATAGTAGTAACTAAAATTTTAATTTTATAACATTGTCATTCATCTTACACATTTTATAGAACATGGTATGAGAAAGAAGTAATTATTTTTGGAAAAATAAGTATTTTTCAAAAATATGTAGTTTTTCCACCTTTTGATAGAGCATCCATTTTAAATCTCTTATTTGACAATTTTATAAGTTCAATCTGACAAAAATGACCTAATTATTTTGAATCAGGATATAAAAATTTACTTTGGATATGTTTTTGTTATTTTTTTGATAACTTTCATATTCTAATGAATAAAAAAACATGCTAAATTTTAATTAAAAACAACTTTTTTCATCGAGATAATTTATATTATTAAGTTATAATATTGAATGGTTTTAAAGTATAAATAGAATATATTTTTTACCAATTAATATAATATATGTAATTATCATTAATTTTACATTGAATTCATAGGTCAAAATATTTCAATCTTTTGCAATATTTTAAACAAAAACCCATTTTTTGGACAATGGGATTGATTTTAAATTAATTTCTCCAACTTCTGTGTTTTGAATTTGGAAAAATGGATTCAATATTAGGAATAAATATGTCCAAATTATATTAATATGATAATTTTTATTTTTAGACATTATGAATAGTAACTACATTAAATTTTATTTACCATAGTAAAAGGTAAATCACGTAAATAAGGGTAAAGAAATATTATACAATTAACCTAAAAATTTTCTTAATATAATTGTATTATTATATTTATTCCTTAAATATAGTAGGTTAGATGTTGTATCTATTGTAACCCACTTATAATTGATTAAGACCTTTAATTTGTTTTATTAAAAGGAAAGTGAAATATGTCTCAATCAAACATTAATAATTAAATTATTTTTAATATAAAGTTATACATGATATAAATTTGATTATAAATACTAATTGGAAATTTAAAATATTTTTTTTCATCATGTAAATTTAGTTTTAATTTTTAAAAAATATATAATTACCTTAATAGCATATACATTAATGATGCAAATATTAGTTATCTTGTAAAAAATAAATAATATAGTTTTCATTCAAATAATAATACACATATAATGCTCAATCGCATCACCAAAACTTATTGGTCGAGTATACCAATACCATAATAATCCAATAGGAATCTTTTGGACCATTTGGATCTTTCTGAAGCAGATTATGACATTTATATTATTTTATTTTAAAGGATGTCAAAGTTGGCACCTTAATAATTTAATAAAAATAACATTTTAAACATTGGATATTTTAGAAGATAAATTATACTAAATGTATTCATATAGAAGATATTAGATTTATCTACATCATAGTATTTTTTTTTTAATTTTTATGAAACAAATATGTATATTAAATAATTATACAAAAATGTTGTAGTAATTATTTTATTTAGGGAAATATCAAATAAATGGTATTAAAAATAATAAAATAAATATTATATTAAAATTTAAATGTGGTCAAAGAATTTTCTACAATTATATGAAATTTTAGAAATCTAGTAAATATTTTTTTTCAAATATATCTTCTGTGTGGATTTTATTTAAATTCAAATAATTTAACAAGTCAAAATTGACACTATTGATATTTTATAAAAATAACATATTATTAAATTGATTAAAAATAACAAAAAAAATTCAAAATTAAAAATTGAAAATTATGTTGTATAAAATATAATAATTTATCTAATTATTGAAAATTCACGGAAATTAAGTAAGTATTTATAACATTTTAATAATTAGAATATTATTACCACAAATCAAATTAAATAGATTAAATAAGGCTAAATCAAAATGATAAGGTTTAAAATAAACATAAAACATATCAAAATTGTATTGGTTTATGAGAGTACAACCATATAACATCTCATATTTGAATTGAGTCATTTTTGGATGGTTTTATGTGGGGTTTGAATATATTATAAATTAATATATTTGAGGTTTCCAAAAGTGCCCATCTCCTCCCTTATAAACGGGATCCTCCACCCTCTCCATTTCACACCATTTTTAAGCATAAAAGATGTGCCAAACCCTTTCAATTCCTCTTATAAACATCTATAGTTCTATAATAGAGGTTATGATCTTCTCAAAATACCAACTCCAGTGACCTAAGAGGAAGTATAAAAGAGGCATGTCGTGGAAGAGGTAATCTCTTCTACCGATTCATTCATGTTTCTTTCCTCTTCTACTTCCTCTTATTTTGATGTTTAATTATAATATAATAACATCAATATAATTAATATACTTATATGTAATTATAAATATGAAACAACCCTATTTCACCTTCAATCCATCCTATAAAAAATGAAATCAACGCGCGTGCTTACGTACGGCTTACCGTCTCCACGCTGTGGTGTGACATATTTTTCGACAACCACCATAATGGGATGGGTATAATGGTGGAAATAAAAACTATATATGATTATTATAACATCATAATAATTCTGAGATATTATATCATCAACTCCAATTCCATTCAAATAATTATGGGAATGATATCATCGCTCGGGCATACGTACGACCTATCGTCGCCACGATGTGATGCGACTTGTTCTACATGATCTTCATTGAATAATGATTATATAAGTGAATTTAATGAATAAATATGATATATATTATACCAATATCATTTTTTAAATTATATATATGTATCCTAAAAATAGGAATAAGAATTTATTCGATAAAACACACGTAAGAACATAAAGCAATGAACACCCGAATAACGAGTAGCAATGAAATATTACTAATAAGAAGATAATAATATGACCATATATGATATCATAAGAATGAATATGATTTGGGAATACGTCAATGACATTATTTAAATCATTATACAGAAGGTTTTGATAGGAACAAATCATATCAGAACTATGTTAAGGGATAATTATTCCAATCTCGTTCTTATTCGGGATTGTTTATTTGTAAGTATTTACTGGGGTTATATATATCATCCACATCCATGTATTCTAAAAATGTTTTTATAATATATTTACTATTATTCCATGTATTTTTTATGTCATTTTACACTTTTCTAACTTTTACCACATGGTATGGAAGGAATATTTTATTTTTTTCAGTATGAAATACTTTTTGACTTTTCTGAAAAAAGTACGAGAAGAATGTTTTTTTAACTTATACGGAATAAATTGAATTTAATTCCTTCATAGAACATGATTTACATGAAGATTCCTTTAATATTTTTCATGTTTATTTTCAATTAACTTCTTTTAGTTTAAAATTGTAGGACATGTTGAGAAAGGAAAAATGTTTTTGAAGAAGAAAGTATATTTTCCTCAAGAACTATGTTCAAGTGTTTTATCAAAATTATTTTCCATCTAAGATAAAATAGTGTTCTTCTTATTTCACTATTATTACATTGACTTGATTATGTCAGGATGTAATTATTTTTATGAAGTCCTTTTATCTTATATGGAATATGTTATGATGTCATGATATTTAAGAATCCCATTCTATTATATGGGTTATGCTATGATGTATGATTTATAATTTTGTGGCACACATAAGAATGTTTTCATTATAAGATGAGTGGGACCAATATATCCATCCAATGAATTGGGAAAAGATTTATATCTCATAATATAGACATGTATGGAATGGATATTAAACTCGGTTCAGTAATACAGGGCAGGAACGACAAGTAAACCAGGTTCAGTAATGTACTTTGTCCACTATGATGGTGTTGGAAGTAATGCCTTTTCTAATAGGGAAATCATATCATGTGCTTAATAGGTTTCCAAAATTACATGATTTATTCCCATGCTGTTTTATCATGATTAATGTTCAGTAAAGATCAATGCCTTACGTACTGCTACGATTTATTTCATGACTTAAGATTTTGATGTTTAAATTTTATTTCCACATTTTTATTTTAAAATGTATACGGTATGTTTTATTTTCACCATGCTACCCCTTACCGATCATTTGATCTCACCATTTTTATGTTTTCATTTCCCCAGGATATAAATGAAGGTTTTAGGTAGAAAAAAATGGGAAGATCCTTACGGGAGATGTTGAAGATCAATAACCATGATTAGAAGATTATTTTACTATTTTCCAATAACAATAACCTAAAATGACCACTGGTCGGCTATTTGTGTCATTTATTAAATATTCTGCAATAGTGTGATGTCTATGTACCTCAATCTCGGGTCTCTATAGTTGGTATTAGAGGGAAGGTCTAGATAACCTTTGGAGACTAGGATGTGAAAGCATTAGTGATATCCCTAGAGGTATTTCTAAGGTATGTCTAGGGATGTATGTAAGGTTAATTATAAAGTATAGGTTAAAATCCTAGAATTATGATGACAATCATGAATAAACTATGATTAAACCATAGATGTTAGATGTTGAATGTACTCAACATGATAATGTTGTTTTCCTAGTATGATTTTTTCCTCTCACACTATTACTTGTGGGTTTTAAAAAATAGCTGGTACCTGAAGGAACTGTGTTAATAATCAATGCACTAGGAAATGAAATGATTTTCAACCTGAACAACCCAATGTAATGGGAAATGGAGTTCAAAATCTTATTTCGATACTTACACAAGATATGAATCATTCTGGACTACCAAATGACCATAGAAGGTAACAATATTCTATTGAGTACATCATGAGGCAACGTCCACCTTATTTCAGTGGGTCTTTTGATCCACTTGTTTCTGAACAGTGGATCAGTACCATCGAAAAGATATTTTCATTACTTTGGTGTTTCGAACATGAAAATGTCATTCTGGCTATTTACCGTTGAAAAGGTAAAGGAGACTAGTGGTGGACTCCAATTAAGAATACAAGGCCCCAAGATGAAATTGAATCCTTGAAATGGGATAAGTTCAATAACATATTTTTCAATAAGTACTTTCTCGTATTATTTGAAAGAAGGTGGACAAAGAGTTCCTTGATATTAAGAAAAATGATGATGAATCTGTTGGTATATACGAAGCGAATTTTGCAAGACTTTCAAGGTGTCCATCTAGATTTATCATCCACCCTGAAAGTAAAGTTGATCGATTCATTAGTGGCTTAAAATAACGTATTCAAAGGGAATTAGATATAAGAGACTTCAGTAGCTATGAAGAAATTGTGCACTGTGCTATCAAGGTAGAACTGGAAGTTTCTATTACATATCCATATCATGGTTTTGACATGAAACGAAATATAGAGTTCAAGGAAAATTCTCACAAAAATGGTGAAAAGAAGATGAATGTTTCTTTATGCTCAATGTGTGGAATGAATCATGGTGGAGATTATATAAAAGGTACTAGATAATGTTTCAAGTGTGGAAAACTAGTTCATTGAGCAGCTAAGTGTCAATGTAATGAGAAAAAATGTTTCTAATGAAGTGAATAGTGAAAAGACTATAGAGAACGTACCACTAACACTTCAATGCTACAAGTTCAATGAAATGGGGCCTTATGCTAATCAATGACCTAATCTAAGGGTTAATGTTGATCGACGTGAGTGAACTCTTAAGGAAAACGACAAAGGTAAGTCACATACGATCACTATTTGTGATGTTGAGTATGAAAATGATGTTGTGGAATGATTAAGTGTTTACGCAATGGTATTTCAAAATAGTATCATGGAATCTCATTTATAGTATTATGGTCTATTGGAATATCTATGTATTTTTTATTCTGGTTTTCAATAATTATATAGTACCGGTTTCCATGAAAAGTGATTGAAATATTTTTGGAAGGAAGATGATATGCTCATAATGAACGTAAAAAAGAGAAAATAATATGTGTGATATTATTAATGAGCTCAAGACTGATATAATAACAAAGTGATATCATGGTTTGAGTATATATAATTTTTGGGATTTTGGTATGTGGAAAGAGTTAACTTTTTACTGCATTCATGTTTTCACTAAGGTTCTATGGTAACTCATGTTTCAAGAGAATACATGATTAAGGTATTCACATGTCTGGAATGTGACCAACAAGATATATCTTATGATATATGGGGGATAAATGATGGTATTCAAATGCTTGGAAGATGACCTTTCTAGTAATCGTTTACTTTATACAATGAGATTGGATAGAATTATTTTGGATAATATTTGGTTGGATTAGTTTGAAAATTAGATAGTATCGATTAAGGCTAGAACTTTTTTTATATTTCTGGAATGTTATAATGGTGTAGTTTTAGAGAAATGACAACCTGCGGGATGGGCGACAACCTTTCGCGTCTGAAACGTTTGTAGGAATCAAACCAACAAACGATGTGTGATAGGCCATTATCGCCTACCACTGGACTACATGAAGTCCATTGTTAGTAGAAATTAGTTTTATTTTATTAAGCGGTATGATAGATGAAGTATAAGTCAATTTTTGGAACAATATACGGTTAATCTCTACATAGATGGACTTATGTATATTTAATAACTTGTGATAACCTTTTAGGTGATAGAGACAGATGTAATGACCTATCATTCGATCGCATGATCTTCTAGCACTTTTAGAAAGACAAATTCAACTTAATTTCTTTAAATAAGAGATTAAGTGTAATTTGTTCATAGAAATACCAAAAATGATATTACACTGAAATAAAATAAGTATTTCTCCTTATAAGAAAATTCATCAACTTTTGAGAAATGAACTTGAAACCCAAAAATGTTTTCCTAGTACCGTCATATCAAATGAATCAAATGGTACCTCAGATCATCACAAATTTTTGGCTTTGTGATTTTTCACTTCTTCATAGCCATGTTCTCTACCACTCTCCATCAGAACTTGATGGTTGTATTTCTCTTCCATATCCATGTTTTCACCTATGTTATCATATATGGAAACCGAGTGATGGGTTGATTCGGGTATCCGTTATGTTTCTAACGTTCCTTTTGAAAAAGTTTTTTACTGTTCCTTTTTATGGTGTGGGTTTCTATGAAAGAAAATTTCATTTAGTAATCCATTTATAACGCCATAGAATTTCGAGGGAAAAATTCTCTTTAAGGGGGGTAGAATATAACACCACAAGTTTTTATTATATATACTATTTTAAATTTCATTGATATCTTTTTTTTACGCTACACATAGAATATCTTGCGCTATATGCAATACCGTATTAGCTTGCATTAAACACAACACTATTCCTGGCTCGTGTTATACACAATTTCAAGTTTGTTTGGTAGAAATTATTCTATGCAACAATATGTATAGATTTTTTTCAATGTATAAATGAAATATGTTTTTATTATATTTTACTCAAAACAAAAGGAAGCTTTCACCACACCCAACCCTGACATGGCTTTCATTACACGCAAGAACGACGTTCTTTGATAGCGTGTGTTGTACGCAATACCGAGTTTCACTAAACAACGATATATTGTTATAAAATTGTTATGAACTAGCCATTATGAATAGTAGTAACTACATTTTTAATTTTATAACATTATCATTCATCTTAAAAATTTTTATAGAACATGGTATGAGAACAAAATAATTATTTCAGGTAAAATAAGTATTTTTCAAAAAAATGTAGTTTTACCGCCTTTTGATGGCGCAGCCATTTTAAATCTAATTTTTGACAAGTTTATAAGTTAAATTTGACAAAATAAACTAATTATTTGTACTCAGGATACAAAAATTTACTTTGGATATGTTTTTGATATTTTTCGGATAACTTTTATATTTTAATGAATAGTAAAAACACGCTAAATTTTAATTGAAAACAACTTTTTCAACGAGATAACTTATATGATTAAGTAACAATATTGAATGGTTTTAAATTATAAATATAATATATTTTTACCATTTAATATATTTTATGTAGATATCAATAATTTTACATTGAATTCATAGGTAAAAACATTTCAATCTTTTCCAATGTTTTAAACAAAAACCCATTTTTTCAACAACATGAGTAATATTAAATTAATTTTTGAAAATTATGTGTATGGAATTTGAAAAAATGGATTCCATATTTTGAATCAGTAGGTCCAAATTAATTTAATAGGCTACTATTTATTTTTATACATTATGATTAGTAACTACGGTAAATTTTATTTCCCATAGTTAAAGGTAAATCAGGTAATTAAGGGTAAAAAAATTATAAAATTACTCCAACACTTGTCTTAATATAATTTTATGATTATATCTTGTCATAAAATATAATAGGGTAGAAATGGTATCTATTGGAACCCACTTTGATGTGATTAAGACATTTAATTTATTTTATTTAATGGAATGTGAACTATATCTCACTCAAACTTTAATAATTAAATTAATTTTAATATAAGGAAATACAAAATATAAATTCAAATATAAATACTCATTTGAAAGATAAAACGTTTTTCTTAATCATGGGAATTTATTGTTAATTTTTTAGAAATATATAATTACCTTAATATATTATATATTAATGATGCAGAAATTATTTATTCAGTGAAAAATAAATAATATAGTTTTAGTTCAAATAATAATACCAATAAAATTCCCAAACACTTGAACAAAACTTATTGGTCGAGTATATCAACACTATAATAATCCACGTGGAGATTTGTGGACCATTTGGATCTTTATAGAAAATATTATGAGATTTATATTATTTTATTTTAATTGATGTCAAAGTTTCCACCTTCATAATTTAATAAACATAATATTCTAAAAGTTGGATTGTTTTAGAAGATAAATTCTTCTAAAAGTATACATCTGGAATCTATTAGATTTATCATCATCATAGTAGTTTATTGGTAATTTTTATGGAACGAGTAAGTATATTAAATAATTATACAAAAATGTTGTAGTAATTATTTTATTTAGATAAATATCAAATAAATTGTTTTAAAAATATTAAAATAAATATTATATGAACAAATTAAAGTGCTCAAAGACTTTTTTAGATGAATATGACATGTTAGGAATCTATTAATTCTTTTTTCGAATATATATTCAATTTTTTTATCTAAATTCAAATAATTCAATAAGTAAAAATTTACAACGTTCATATTTTATAAAAATAACATATTATTAAAATTTTTAAAAATCACAAAAGTATTTAAAAATTACATATTGAAAATTTAATTATCTAAAATATAATAATGTATTTAATTATCCAAAATTCAAGACAAATAATAATGTATTTATATCAATTTAATAGTTAGAATATTATTTCCACAAATAAAATTAAATAAATTAAAGAAGGATAAATCAAAATGATAAGGTTTAAAATAAAAATAAAACATCTCTAAATTTTATTGGTTGATGAGATTAAAACCCTATATCATCTAATATTTGCATTGGGTCATTTTTGAAGGATTTTTAGTGGGTTTTTAATTTATTATAAATTAATATTTTTGAGGTATCCAAAAGTGCCCATCTCCGCCCTTATGAAAAGGAACCTCCTCCCTCTCCACTTCACACAATTTTTAAGCCATCAAGCTCGGCCAAACCCTGCCAATTCCTCTTATCGACATATCTAGTTATATCATATAAGTTTGTGTCTTCTCAAAAGACCAACCCTAGTACCCTAAGAGGAATTTTAAAAGAGGCAGGTCAAGGAAGACGTTATCTCTTCTATCGATTCTTTCAAGTTTTTTTTCTTCTTCTAATTACTCTTCTTTAGTTGTTTAATTATAAAGTAATAACATCAGTATCATTAATATACTTATATTTTATTATAAATATTAAACAACCCTATTTCACCTTTTATCCATCCTACAAAAAATGAAATCACTACGTGTGCGTATGTACGACTTACCGTCTCCACGCCGTGGTGTGATCTGTTTTTCGACAACCACCATACTGGGATGGGTATAATGGTGTAAATAATAACTATATATGATTATTATAACATCATACTAATTCTGAGATATTATATCATCACTCCAATTCCATTCAAATAATTATGGGAATGATATCATCGCTTGTGCTTACGTACGACCTACCATCTCCACGATGTGATGAGACTCGTTCTACATGATCTTCATTGAATAGTGATAATATAAATGAATTTAAAATATAAATATTATATATATTATAGTAATAAAATAATTTAAATGATAGATCTATAACCTAAAAGGAGGAATAAGAATTTTTTTGACAAAACACACGTAAGAACTTAAAGCAATGAACACCCGAATAACGAGTAGCAATGAAATATTACTAATAAGAAGATAAGAATATGACGAAATATGGTATCATAAGAATGAAGATGATTTTCTAATAAGTCAATGACATTATTTAAAATCATTATATAAGAGGTTCAGATATGTACAAAGCTTATCATACCTAAGGTAAGGGATAATTATTCCAATCTCGTTCTTATCTGGGGTTGTTTATTTATACGTATTTACTGGGGTTATATTTATCATCCACATCCATGTCTTCTAAAAATGTTTTCATAAAATTTTTAATGTTATTCTGTGTATTATTATTTTAATTTTTACCATTTTTTCACTTTTACCACATGGTATGGAAGGAATATATTGTCGTTTTCAGTACGAGATACTTTTTGACTTTTCTGGAAAAAGTACGAGAAGAATGTTTTTATAACTTTTATGACATGAATGGATTTTTTTCCTTTCATAGAACATTATAACCATGAAGCTTACTTTACATGTTTTCAAGATTATTTTCAATTATCTTATTTTAGTTTAAAATTGTGTGACATGCTGAGAATGGAAAAATGTTTTTGAAAAAGAAATGATATTTCCCTCAAGATCTATGTTCAAGTGTTTTATCAAAATTATTTTCTATATAAGATAATATAGGGTTCTATTTCTATCTGTATTATTACATTTATTTTATAATTTTATGATGGAATTATTTTTATGATGTCCTTTTATCTTATATGTATTAAGGTATGATGGAATAACATTTAAGAATCACATTCTATTACAATGGTTATGCTATGATGTATGACTTATGATTTTGTTACACACTTAATAATGGTTTCATTATGATATAGGTGGGACCTATATCTCTCTTCAATGCATTAGGAAAATATTTATATCTAATAAGAAATACATGGATGTAACGTCAAGTTAATTTGGTTCAGTAATACAGGGATGGAAGGACAAGTAAACCCAGTTCAGTAATGGAATTGGTCCACTATGATGGTCGTAGAAGTAATTCCTCTTCTACTATGGAAATCATATCATGTGATTAATGGTTTTCCACAATTACATGTTTTATTCCCATGGTATTTTATCATGATTAATGGTCCTTATAGATCTATGCCTTACATACTTCTAATATTTATTTCACGACTCAATATTTTGATGTTTAAAGTTTATGTTCATGTTTTTAAGTTAAAATGCATATGGTTTGTTTTATTTTCACCATTCATACCCTAATTGATCATTATAGATCACCCTTTTTATGTTTTCTTTTCCCCATGATATAATGGAAGGTTTTTGGTAAAAAAAAGGGCAAGATCTTTATCGGATATGTTGAAGATCATTCACCATGATTAGAAGATTGTGTCCCTAGTTTCCAAAGACACTAAACTAATACAATCATTGGTCTTCTGTTTGTGTCATGAATTAATTATTGTGAAAAAGTAATGTTATGTCTATGTATATTAAGATCGGGTCTCTAAAGTTGTTATCAGAGTGAATCTTTAATTATCATTTGGAAACAAGGATGTGAAAACATTTGTGAGATCCCTAGAGGTATTCTAAGGTGTGTCTAGGGATTTCCGTCAGGTTAAGTATAATGTATAGGTTAAAATCATAGAATTATGATAACGATCATGAATAACCAATGATTAAACCTAATATGTTATATATTTAATGTACATAACTTGATTATGTTGTTTTCATAGTATGATTTTTTCCTCTCACACTATTCTTTGGTGGTTTTAAATAATGGTTGGAACCTGAAGGAACCGTGTTAATGATCAATGCATTGGGGAATGAAATGATTTTCCTTCTGAATAACCAAATGTTAGGGGAAATGGAGTGAAAAATCATATTTCGATACTTACACAAGCTATGAATAATTCTTGACTCCCAAATGCATATAGAAGGCAACAATATTCTTCTAACTCCTTCATGAGGCAATGTCCACCTTCATTCAGTGGTTCTTTTGATCCTCTTGTTGCTGAACAATGGATCAATACCATTGAAAAGATATTTTCCATACTTCGCTTTACGGAACATGAAAAAGTAATTCTGGTTGTTTATCATTTAGAAGGTGAAACAGACCAGTGGTGGACTCTAATTATGAATACAAGGCCCCAATATGAAATTGAACCCATAGAATGGGATGAGTTCAAGTACTTATTTTTCAATAATTTTTTTCCTCATATTCTTCAAACAAAGATGGAAACGAAGTTCCTTGAGCTTATGGAAATGGATGATGAATCTGTTAGTATATACGAAGCGAATTTTACAAGACATGCAAGGTATGCATCTCGATTTATCATCCAACCAGAAAGTAAAGTTGATCGATTCTTCAGTGGCTTAAAACCATGTCATCAAAGGGAATTAGCTATAAGAGACATCAGTAGATATGAAGAAATTGTGCATTGTTCTATCAAGTTAGAACTAAAAGTTTGTGTTACATATCCATCTCATGATTTGGACAAGAAATGAAAATGGATTTCAAGGAAAATTTTCCGAACAATGGTGAAAAGAATTTGAATGTTTATTTATGCTCATACTGTGGAAAGAAGCATGGGGGAGATTGTATAAAAGGTACTAGAAAATGGTTCAAGTTTTGAAAAGAAGTTCATCGAGCAGCTGAGTGTCGATGTAATGGGAAAAAGGTTTCTAATGATGTGAATAGAGAAAAGACTATAGAGAATGTACTAATAACACATCAAAGATAAATGTGAAAGGAAATGGGAATTATGCTAATCAATGCCATAATCCAAGGGTTAATGATGATAGATGTGAGAAACCACTTAAGGAAAAGGACAAAGGGAAGTCACATGCGATCACTATTTATGATTTTGAGTATGAAAATGATGTTTTGGAATGATTAAGTGTTTATGTAAAGGGATTTCAAAATAGTAACATGGAATCTCATTATAGCTTTATGGAATATTGGAATATCTATGTATTGGTTTATTCTAGTTTTCAATTATTATGTGGTACTGGTAACCATGAAAAGTTATTGAAATATTTTTGGAAATTATTTGATATGCTCATAATGAAGGGATAATGAGAATACAATATGTTTGATATTATTAATGAGCTCATGACTGATATAAGGACAAAGTGATATCATGGTTTGAGTATATAGAATTTTTGGGATTTTGGTATGTGGAAAGAGTTAACTTTTGACAGCATTCATGTTTTCACTAATGTTCTATGGTAACTCATGTTTCAAGAAAATAAATGATTAAGGTATTCAGATGTTTGGAATGTGGCCAAAAATATATATCTTATGATATATGGGAGATAAATTATGGTATTCACATGCTTGGTAGATGACCTTTCTAGTAATAGATTACATTATACTATGAGATTGTATAGAAGTATTTTGGATAAGATTTGAATGGATTAATTTGGACATTAGATAGTATTGATTAGGCTAGATATTTTTTTGATATTATTTCTAGAATGTTATAATGGTGTTGTTTTAGAAATGGTAAAACCTACAGGACGGGCGATAACCCCTCGCGTCTGACAAGGTTGCGGGAATCGAACCCACAACCAAAGTGCGACATGCTTTTATCGCCTACCACTAGACTATAGGAAGTCCCTGGTTAGTAGAAATTAGTTTTATTTTATTAAGTAGTATGATAGATGAAGTATAATTCAATTTTAGGAACCATATACAATTAATCTCACATTAGATGGACTTATGTATGTATAATAACTTGTGCTAACCTTTTTCATGATAGAGACAGATGAAATCACCTATCATTCTATCGCATGATCTTCAAACACTTCGAGAATGAAAGATTCAACTTCATTTCTTTAAATAAGAGATGAATTTGAAATTGTTCATAGAATTACCAGCAATGATATTATAATGAAATCAAGTATGTATTTCTCCTTATGCAAAAATTTATCAACATTCGTGAATTTATCTGTAAAACCAAAAATGTTTTCCTAGTACCATCATTTCCAATTAATCAAATGGTACCTTAGAATATCACTAATTTATTGCTTTGTGATTGTTTTCATTTTCATAGCCATGTTCTCTACCACTCTCCATCAGAACATGATGGTTATATTTATCTTCCATATCCATGTCTTCACCTATGTTATCCTATGTGGAATCTTAGTGATGAGTAACTTTGGGTATCTGTTATATTTCTAAAATTACTTTTTAAAATGATGTCTTAGTATTCCATTGTACGATGTGGGTTTCTATGAAAGAAACATTAATTTAGTAAACCATTTATAACCCCAATGAATTTCGAGTGGCAAATTAATTTTAAGGGGGGTAGAATGAAACACCCCATGTTTTTATGAGATATATTATTTTTAATTTCTTTGATATCTTCTTTTGTATACTACACCATGATTATCTTTCTCAATATGCAACATTGTTTTATCTTGCAGTATACACAACACTATTATCGGCTCGTGTTATACATAATTTCAATTTTGTTTGGTAGAAATTCTTCTACACAACATTAATTATAGAATTTTATCAATGTATAAATGAATTTAGTTTTGATTATGTTATATGCATCACCAAAGGAAGCTTTCACTACACACAACCCTGACTTGTCTTGCATTACACGCAAGACTTTCCTGGATAGTGTGTGTTGTACGCAATACCGAGTTTCACTAAACAATGATATGTTGTTATAATATTATTATGAACTAGCCGTTATGAAAATTAGTAAATAAAATTTGAATTTTATAACATTATATTTCATGTTAAACATTTAATGGTACATGGTATGAGAAGAAAATAATTTTTTCGGGTAAAATAATTATTTTTCAAAAAAATGAATTTTTCTACCTTTTGATGGCGCACACATTTTAAATATAATTTTTGAAAATTTTATAAGTTAAATTTTACAAAATAAACTAATTATTTTGAATATGGATAAAAAAAATTACTTTCGATAAGTTTTTGAAAATTTTCTGATAACTTTCATATTTTAATGAATAGTAAAAACATGCTAAATTTTAACTAAAAACAACTTTTTCATCAAGACAATTTATATGATTAAGTTATAATATTGAATGTTTTTAAAGTATAAATAGAATATATTTTTAACATTTAATATATTTTATGTATTTATAATTATTTTATCATTGAATTCATAGGTAAAAACATTTCAATATTTTGCAATGTTTTAAACAAAAACCCGTTTTTTTCGACATTGGGATTAATTTTAAAATAATTATTAAAACTTATGTGTTTTGAATTTTAAAAAATGGATTCCATATTTGGAATTAGTAGGTACAAATTATTTTAATAGGATACTTTTTATTTTTAGACATTATGAATAGTAACTACGGTAAATTTTATTTACCATAGTTAAAGGTAAATCGGGTAATTAAGGGTAAAAATAATTTTATAAAATTACCCTAACACTTGTCTTAATATAATTGGATGATTATATTTTTTCCTAAAATATACTTGGGTAGAAATTTTATCTATTGGAACCAACTTAGAAGTGATTAAAACCATTAATTTATTTTATTTAAAGGAAAGTGAAATATATATCACTCAAACATGAATAATTAAATTATTTTTAATATATTATTATACTGAATAAAAAATAATTTATAAAAACTCATTTTAAATATAAAATGTCATTATTTATCATGGTAATTTATTTGTAATTTTTAAGAAATGTATAATTACCTTAATAGCATATACTTTAATGATGCAGAAATTATTTATTTAGTGAAAAATAAATAATATAGTTTTTATTCAAATAATAATACCCATAACTTTCCCAAACACTTGACCAAAACATATCAGTCGTGTATATAAACCCAATAATCATCCAATTGGAGACTTGTGGACCATTTGGGGCTTTATAAAATAGATTATGACATTTATATTATTTTATATTAAATGATGTCAAAGTTGCCACCTTCATAATTTAATAAACATAACATTTTAAAAGTTATATTTTTTAGAATATAAATTCTAATAAAAGTATTATTATTTAATATATTATATTTATATACAATATATTATTTTATTTTTAATTTTAATGAAAAAATATGTATATTAAATAATTATACAAAATTAGTGTAGTAATTATTTTATTTAGATAAATTTCAAATAAATGGTCTTAAAAATATTAAAATAAATAATATATGAACAAATTAATTTGATCCAAGAATTTTTTAAATTAATATAACAAGTTAGGAATCTATTAATTTTTTTTGAATATATCTTCAATTTTTATTTTATTTAAATTCAAAATACTTCAATAAGTCAAAATTGAAACTATTGATATTTTATAAAAATATCATATTATTAAATTGTTTAAAAATAACAAATTATTTAAAAATTAAAAATAGAAAATTATACGGTCTAAAAAATAATAATATATCTAAATATCAAAATTAAAAACAAGTAAGTAAGTATTTATAACTATTTAACCATTAGAATATTATTAACACAAATAAAATTAAATAGATTAAATAAGGATAAATCCAAATGATAAGGTTTAAAATAAACCTAAAACATTTATAAATTTTATTGGTTGATTATATTACAACCCTATCTCATATAATTTTCTCATTTAGTCATTTTGGTGGTTTTTATGTGGGGTTCGAATTTATTATAAATTTATATTTTTGAGGTTTCCAAAAGTGCCCCTCTCCTCCCTTATAAAAAGGCACCACCTCCCTCTCAACTTAACACCATTTTCAAGCCTTCAAGATCGTCCAAACCCTACCCATTCCTCTTCTCAACATATCTAGTTATTTCATAGAGGTTCAGGGATACTCAAAAGTCTAACTCTAGTGTCTTAAGAGGATGTTTAAAAGAGGCATGACAAGGAAGAGGTTATTTCTTCTTCCAATTCTTTCAAGTTTCTTTCTTCTTCTACTTCCTCTTATTTAGTTTTTTCATTATAAATTAATAGCATACGTATCATTAATATACTGATATGTTATTAAAAACATGAAACAACCATATTTCACCTTCTATCCATCCTACGAAAAATGAAATCAACGTGCATGCGTATGTACGACTTACCGTCTCCACGCCGTGGTGTGATCTATTTTACGAAAACCACCATAATGGGATGGGTATAATGGTGTAAATAATAACTATATATGATTATTATAACATCATACTAATTCTGAAATATTATAACTTCCACTCCAATTCCATTCAAATAATTATGGGAACGATATCATCACTAGTGCGTATGTACGACCTACCGTCTCTACGATGTGATGTGAATCATTCTACATGATATTCATTGAATAATTACTATATAAATTAATTTAATGAATAAATATGATATCTATTATACTAATAAAATTCTTTAAATGATATAGGTATAACATAAAAATAGGAATAAAAATTTATTTGACAAAATAGGCGTAAGAACATAAAGAAATGAACACCTGAATAACGAGTAGAAATTAAATATTACTAATAAAAAGATACAAATATGACCATATATTATATAATAATAATGAATATGATTTTGGAATAAGTCAATGTTATTATTTAAATCATTATACAGGAGGTTCAAATAAATACAAAGCATATTAGACCTAAGACAAGGGATAATTATTCCAATCTTGTTCTTATCCGGGATAATTTATTCGTAAGTATTTACTGGGGTTATATTTATCATCCACATCCATGTCTACTAAAAATGTTTTCATAAAATTTTCGATATTCTTCCACATATGTTTAATGTCATTTTTACCCTTTTTTGACTTTTAACACATGGTATGGAAGTAAACTTTTTTTGTTTTCAGTACGAGATACTTTTTGACTTTTCCAGAAAAAGTACGAGAAGAATGTTTTTTTAACTTATACCACATGAATTGATTTTTATGATTTCATAGAAAATTATTTCCATGAATCTCCTTTACAAGTTTTCAATTTTATTTTAAATTAACTTCTTTTAGTTTAAAATTTTATGACATGTTGAGAATGAAAAAATCTTTTTGAAGAAGAATGGATATTTTCCTCAAGAACTACATTCAAGTGTTTTATCAAAATTATTTTCCATCTAAGATAATATAGTGTTATTTTTTATCCCTATTATTACATTGATTTGATTATATTGTGATGGAATTATTTTTATGACGTCCTTTTATCTTATATGGATTATGTTATGATGACATGAGGTTTAAGAATCTCATTTATTAATGTGTTATGCTATGATGTATGATTTATGATTTTGTGGCACACATAATAATGGTTTCTTTATGAGATGAGTTGGACATATATCTCCCTCCAATACATTGGGTAATGATTTATATTACATGAGATAGACATGGCTGGTATGACAAGTACATCTAGTTCAGTAATAAAAGGTTGCAATGACACGTAAACTCGGTTCAGTAATGGACTTTTTCCACTATGATGGTCTTGGAAGTAATGCCTTGGATCCTATGAAAATCATACCTTGTAATTAATGGTTTTCCAAAATTACATGATTTATTCCCATTCTATTTTATCATGATTAATGTTCCTTATAGATCTATGCCTTATGTACAGTTAAGATTTATTTCAGGACTCGAGATTTTGATGTTTAAAGTTTATGTTCATTTTTTTATGTTCAAATGTATATGGTTTGTTTTTTTCACCACAGTTACCCTTACTGAGCATTTGAGCTCACCCTTTTTATGTTTTCTTTTCCCCAGGATATAAATGTAGGTTTTAGGTAGAAAAAAATGGGAAGATCATTATGGGATATGTTGAATATATTCCACCATGATAAGAAGATTACGTTTCGGGTTTCAAAAGACACTAAACTAATACGATCATTGCGCATATTATTGTTTCATGTATTATGTTGTCTACAAAAGTTATTTGATGTTTGTGTACTTCAATCTTCAGTCTCTATATATATAGTATCCCTTAGATTGAAAGAACAATTTATCTTCACTGAACAATATTCGTGGAATTGTTTTCACAAAAAATTCTCATTATAGGACACCCTATTTGGTAGAAAGATATTTTAAAACAAATACAGTTTTTTATAGTCTATTATACATAATATACCAATTCAACAAGCATCAATACTTCTACCACATCACATAATCGTCATTTAGTTATTTCAATATTTCAATATATGTCATTATTAGATGTAAAAAATATTGTTCATGGTGTGGCCCTTATTCATCTAAAATGATAAAGGATAAATCCTTGTGCAACTTTAAAATTTATCTTACATATTCAAGGAGTTTTATTTTCCATTTTTTCATTTTGGAGCACCGGAGGATACCACATATCAACCAAAACCTTATACATGAAGCATTCTATTTTTCCTATTACAAATTTATATGGCTCCCCCAAAATATCATGTTTATCTACCTAAGAATATTATGTATCATTGTTAGTATCCTCCCTTTTTGTAGCTATGTTTCTTCACTAAAATATCTTACATATCTTCTCACGTATACTATGTAACACTGTGAGTTCCATAGCACTGATAGTTTTGTCTCTTCATAATATCTTACACATATCCCAGTATATATTATACACACAGTATATAAAAACCATGTTCTTTATT
Organism: Viscum album; assembly: GCA_963277665.1. Taxonomy (NCBI): domain Eukaryota; kingdom Viridiplantae; phylum Streptophyta; class Magnoliopsida; order Santalales; family Viscaceae; genus Viscum; species Viscum album. The sequence goes on along the minus strand of OY728167.1, from coordinate 226,973,177 downwards.
AAACACTTAAAAATGATTTATTACATAAACACGTCACTTAATACAACATGGAAAATCGAGAGGGCCAGCTTCTTTGGGGCTTACGAACATTACATAACAACTTAAAACATGAAACACAACATCTTCATTGAGAACATTCTTTACATGACCACTACATTCCCCCATACTTAGCATTGCATGGGATAACCTATGGACATGCATAAAAAAGGGTGAGATATAAAGACTAGTAAGGGAATAAACATGGAATAACATGAAGAATAAAATAAATGTTAGAAAATAGGCATATAAATGGATCAAAAAATAAATATAAACATAAATTAATGATAAATCATGATAATCATAACATGGAAATGTGGCAACAACACTTAACATGGAATTAGCATGAGCCAAGGCTCATTGCACATGGAGCATGAGAAACCCTCATTGCACCTGAAGCACGAGTAAACCCTCGTTTCACATCAATTATAATTATTTAACACTCATTGAACATGAAGTATCATGATACTATAATTTACCAAATGCATTGGAGCGCTATTAGGGCGCACCCGTCTTAATCATTTCATTTCATGCATAAGTGTTCCATATGGATCATAAAACATGGAATCAATCAATATTATAAGTTATTTCATGATTAAGGAATGTGGAATAAATACATGAAAGTACCATTCAATATGTATATGTGAATAAAGGTTAATACTCTTCATAGAGACATGGGTTTGGAATTCACTACACACGGATCTTATCTAGGGAAATGTGGTGAAAATTTGGCAGCATAACGGTGTGGCATAAGAATTCATAAAACAAATTATGAGAGAGAAATGGGTGCCTCATAAAATGGACATGAAATGGGAAGTAATTGGGGACATATAGATACATGTCCTAACCAATTTAATAGAATTTAGATACGTAATACAAAATAATTTCTTGAATGTAAATGAGGAGAGAGAAATTCTTTACGGAATATCGGCATGGTAACAGGTGTACATGTGAGTAATTAATGAGAGAGAATGGGGATATATCATTATTAAAACATGAATATTAATGTATGGTTGTTGTTCTAAATCATACCCCAACATTTGTAATTGAAATTAAAATTTCATACCAACTTAATGAAAATTAGACAAAAATGAGAAAGGAATAAAAACCTTATTTGGAAATGTGATCCCAATGGCTTGGGAGAGGCTTGAGAGAGGATTCATCAGAGCTTGGGCACCTTGGGAGGATTATAGGGAGATGAGGTCACGGGTTGGATTAACTCCAAAGGCTTTTAGTAAGGAGGAAGTGGGAGCTTGGGTGGGTTTATATAGGAAATGAGAGGGAATTAATTATTATTTACGTTTGAGACACCACACATTAAACTAATCAAAACCGCGAACCATCCCATGGTTTCTTCCATAGGTTTTTTGAACGTGGATTGAAAAAAAATATTTTATGAGGCTAATGGACTATCTTCTTGAAATAATAGGGTTTATAATATGGATGTGAGTCATACTCTCAAGGAATACAATTTAGAAAGGAAAAATGTTTTGTAAGTCTTAAAAGGTCCTCTAACGATTTGTAAAATTAATCAAAAAAAACCAAAAAAACATTATTTTAAAGGTAAAACATGTATTGGATGAAACAAATTATATTATATTATTATATCACTATTGGGACATTATGATGTCATAAAACACAATATATATTTAATTGGTATTTAATTTTTAACCAAAAATTCGAATGTCTAAGAAAATTATGAAAATTTCACCGTCAGATAATTTCGACATCTTGATTCCAGAAATAATATTCATTTTATCTAAATAATTTTATAAATATGTTAATTTTCTATTTTAAAATAAAAACCAACATTTATCAAAAATTCATGGGTTTTCACAAAAAAGCTTTCAAACATTAATAAAAATTACAGTTGCATTCATAAAATTATATGATCATTTATATTTAAGAAAAGTTATTTTAATATTAATAATGATATTTTATTAAAATATTATTTAATTCAAAAATCCATTAATTTATCAATATAGATTTCTTAGTTAAATATTAACTAAAAATATTGTTTTCTCTTTAAAAAAAATTTACAAAGTAACAATAATAAAATGAAAGTATATTATTTAGGATATAAAAAATTAATGTACATAAACATAGTGCTTGGGTCTTGTCACATAACCACATATAACACCCACATAAGACCTTAGGGTAAGGTGCGCGATGGTGGCAGACTCTTGGGGTGGCTTGGATAAAATCTCTCGAGTGATAATCTCTATCAACATCCACTTCCCTCGTAGGTGGTTCCGCTCAAGCTTAACGTAATCAAGATCCGCATGGGCTTGTCCAAGAGTGAATCCCAATGATTCCACATCCTTTCTGAGCACCGAAAAATGGGATTCGTACAAGGAAAGTCTACTGGAAGAGGTAATTATTTCCTTTGTCCGAGTCAATTGGATTTGTTAAATGCCTATATTTATACAAATCATGTGATCAATATTCAACGACTATATTAGCAACGGTCACAATTCTTAATGGTATCTTAAAATCCAAAAACATAAAACCAAATAAGTTCACATTTTATATATCCATTTTATATAATATGATATTTAATTAGATCAAGAAGAATTTTCATTAATGATTATTGGGGTCATTACAATCTTCCCCCATTAGGAAATTTCTCCCATGAAATTTCGATTTCCCACACTAAAACAGATGTGGGTAACTCTTTTTCATTACATCCTCCGATTCCAATGTTGTTTCTTCAACCTTTTGGTTTCTCCACAACACTTTCATGAGGAGAATTGTCTTATTTTTTAGAACATTTTGTCTACTATTAAATATTGTCACTAGTTTTTCCTCGTAAGAAAGATCATCATATAATTGTACTACCTCTACAGAGAGTACACGTGAAGGGTCTGGTATGTACTTACTTAAGAGGGATATATGAAAGGAATCATCTACATTGGCCATGGAAGGTGTAAGTTCTATTTGATAGGCCCCAACCAGGAAAAGATCAAAAATCTTGAAGGGGTCGATGTAACTAGAACTTAACTTCTCTTTCTTTCGAAACCTCATAACCTTCATCCACAGAGATATGCATAGAAATACAATTTATCCAACAATAAACTCAATATTCATCTAGAGTTATCTGCACAAATCTTCTATCAACTCTGGGATGCCTTCATATGCGGTTGAATGGTTTTCACCATCTCCACCATTTCATCGATCATTTCTGGTCCTAACAGCTTACTCTCATCAAATTCATCACAACAAGTTGGTGTTCTGCAACTCATCCCATATTGGGCTTCATAGGGTTATATTAGGATGATCGAGTGGAAACTGTGGTTATAAGAGAACTGAACCATAGGAAGATGTTGATCCCATCTTCCGTTTAAGTCCATTGAGCATGCTCTCAACATGTCCTCAAATGTTTGGATAGTCCGATTGGATTGGCCATCAGATTGAGGATGATAAGTCGTACTAAAGTTCATCTTAGCATCTAGATCATGATGAAGACTCTTCCAAAATATAAGGGTGAATCTTGAATCTTGATCAGATACAATAGATTTTGGTACTCCATGCTACCTTACCACTTCCCTTATATATATTTTTGTTAGCCGATCCTATGAGAAATCCCCCCGAATTGCAATGAAGTGTGCAGACTTTGTAAGACAATCCACAACAACCCAGATTGCATTGTTGCCTTTGGATGTATTTGGATGTCTGGTGACATAGTCCATAATTATGTTATCCCATTTCCATGCTCATATGGGCAATAATTGCATCATCCCCTTAGACTTCTGCCACTCTGCTTTCAATTACTGACACACCAGGCACTTTGATGTATAATTTTCGATCTCCTTCTTTATATTATCCCACCAATACTGCTCTAAGAGATCTTGATACATCATTGTGTTTCCTGGGTGAATAGAGAAATTTGAACTATGTGAATCACCCAAAAGTTCCTTCTTCAGCTCCGGACATTATGGAACACATATTATTTTCCCAAATCTCACAATGCCTTCTTCATTAACATTGAACTATGAGGATTTCCCTTTCCTGATAGATTCCACTTTCTTCTGAATTTCAATATCATCTTTTTTAGTATCCTTTAACATTTCTAGAAGAGACAGCTGAGGAATCATTTGTGAAAGGATTGAGGATATTCCCTTCGTTATGAGTCCCATGTCCATCGTCATCAATTCTAAGAATATTGGATCCCTTTCAATTCTCATCAATTATAGAATCACTGGGACCTTTCTACATAGAGCATCTTCCAACTTGTTCGCTTTCCCAGGGTGGTAATGTATTGATCAGTCATACTATTGGATCAGCTGTAACCATCTTCATTGGTACATGTTCAACTCTTTCTGTATGAATATGTACTTGAGGCTTTTTTAGTATATATATATTTCACATTTCTCTCCAAATAGATAATGCCGCCAAATTTTGGAAGTGAAGATCACAGCAGCCAGCACAAGATCATGAGTTTGATAATTTTTCACATGAAATTTCAATTGCCTTGATGCATAGATAATTAATTTTTAAATTTTCACCAACGCACAACCCAGGCCCTTCTTCGAAGAATCACGGAATACAACAAAAAGTTCTCCACTTGTGGGTAAAGTTAGCACGAGCGCAGTGATAAGACTCCATTTCAACACCTTCATGCTTTCTCCACATTAATCACTCCAAGAAAACATTGCTCTCTTATAAGTTATCTCGGTTAGAGGGTTGTACAATTGTGAGAAATTTCTCACAAATCATCTATAATATCAAGCTTACCCCCAAGAAGCTACGGATATCTGTTACCAATGTTGGCCTCAGACATCCACCTATTGCAGCTATCTTGGAGGGATCAATAGATATCACATTGCTTGTGATGATATGTCCAAATATTGATACATTTTTCAACAAGAACTGAAACTTTCTATACTTTTCATAGAGCTTCTCCTCCCACAAGGTCTATAGTACAGTTCATAGATGCTCTTCATGATCCTCCTTTGTTTTGTAGTATATTATAATATCATCTATAAAGACAACCAGTAATTTAACATGGTAATCTCTAAATACTCTATTCATCAAGTCCATGAGGATTTCTATAGTATTAGTCAGACCTAAATGAATTATTATGAATTCATAGTGCATGTACCTTGTTTGAAAAGTAGCCTTGGGGATATCATCCTTCTTCACCCTTACTTGATAATATCCCAACCAAAAATCCACATTAGAGAAGTATTGTGCTCCACAAAGCTGATCGAACAATTCATCAATTCATGGGAGTGGACACTTGTTCTTTATCGTGATTTTGTTAAGCTCGTGATAATTGATGAAAGGGTGCATTGACCCATACTTCTTCTTGGAGAATAGGACTGTTGCACCCCGCAGTGAAGCACTTCATCATATAAACCCATTATCCCGATTCTTTTTTATTTGTTTATTCAGCTCCTCAAGGTCCACAGAAGACATTCTATATGGAGTCGTGGATATTAGAAATTCCCAACGTATAAGATCAATTGATAATTCAAAATCTCTTCTAGGAGGAAGGCCAAGCAATTCCTCAGGAAACACTTCAGTGAATTCCCTCAAAATAGGTATGTTTTCAAGGATGGTTTATTCCATGGACTCAATCATCTGACATAGATACGCGTGCTCATAAGGCAATAATATCCACGCTTGAGATGATGGATATAAAGAATAATAATCATCCTCTGTGCACTTGTACAAAATTGGGGGTTGATTCTCCACTTGGAGAGTGATTTACCTCTCACATAAATTTATGTTGGCTCTATATTAGGAAAGTCAATCCATTTCAAGAAATGCAACAAATTCCACCAAAGAGAGTATGATGAGGTTCTCTAAGAAGTTCAATCCACCGATTATGATAGTGGAGGAGCTACATTCATTGGTTTCAATGATTTCCTCCTTTTCCATACTCACCAAAATCATTAATTCCATTATTTATAGTGGTGTTGGGATTGTTCTACAGAACATTAGGGATATAAAATAATATGTATATCCAGAATCAAAAAGTATGTTCTCTACCCATGAATGAATAACTAGCATACCTATCACCGCTTCTTTGTCGGGGTTCACTTCGACGGTACTGATGAAAAAATATCACCCTTGCTTACTTGTAGGTTGTTGGTTTCCTCCAAACCCTTAGAATAGTGCACTGATTTTCAAGGTTCCCTAGTTCTTTGTAGTTGAAGAAATGAACAATGTGTAGAGAGTAAAATGGAGAGTTCCTCTCCTCTATTACAACCATGGGTTTTTCTTGTCTGCAGTTAACACCTAGATTTATTTCTCTTACACAATTAATGCATTACCTATTCCCTATAAAGAAATTTCCAGGGTGCTTCTTTCTGCACATTTTGCATGTGGGGTGAGGATATTCATAGCACCATTGGATTTATCCATAAAACCACCAGAATTTAAATCCACCTTATTCTTCTTATCCCCATGGTACCCCTGAGAATCGTTGATCTCCATTTTGACCTTGAGGGAATATCTGAAAATTTCTTCATAGCTATCGAAGTCACGGATCACCAGGGAATTCTGCAGGCTAGGTTTCAACCCACCAAAGAAGCGGTCAACCTTGCATTCAGGGGTAACGACAAAGCGAGAGGCGTATCATGCAATGCATGTGAAGTTTTCATCACAAGCTACGATGTATTCTTCATATTTTTTTGTGAGGTCATGGAAGTCCATTTCCATCTTAAGATGGAGTGTGCGCAGAAAATATTTATCATAAAACATCTTCCGAAAATCATTACATTCCAATGCCACGATCTCCTCCTCATGCTTTATATTTTTTTTATCAATTTCCACCATTGATCGACTTCACCCTCCATATGATAAGCATCAAGAAGAACCTTCTCTTGTTTGGAACATTGAATGATGGAGATGATATTTTCAATGGAGTTGATCCATTGTTCGGAAATTGGGGGATAAGATGATTCATTAAATGTAGGAGGCCTTTGTCGCATGAAACTCTTGATAGTGACTTGTTCTTTCTTAGGGGGGTTCAAAGTTTCTATTGACCATGTTTCTATTCAAATAATGAGTTAACTGAGAGTGTATCATGACAAAGTTTGTGATTCTGATTCCCATTGGATTGGGGATCTCATTAAAACAATCATTACATTGATCTTCACATCGGTTGTTAGCTCGAGTTCTCCAATTACCAGCCATTAGATGAAAAAAAGGAATGTTAGGGGTAGCACATAAAGGGTAATCCAAAGAAAAATAACTGATGACTTATAAATACCTTTTATTTCCTTAAATTACGAATCTATTGGCTTTAGTCTATGTTATCCATGTTCTACTTTCTAACATATTTTCTTAGGGAATTTTTGTAACTCCCTTAATAATGGTTCATACAAAGCTTGTGAATTTACCAAATCATATCCCCAGAAGTGTCGTAACGAAGAGTCCAGCAAGGCCTGTGGTCATGCACCAGTTCCTGTTCGAGTCTAGCTCAGAGCAGTGTTTTCGGGTTTTACCCCTATGATACATTTGTGTTAGAGCTGCCTCTACCTACTCGTATCCAGACATGGATGTATTTTCTAATGAAACCACTTACTCAATACTCACTAAAACATAGGGATGTTTTTATTATACTTAGTCTTGTATCTAAGTCTTCACTAGTGTTTTATAATCCTAATCCAAAAAATAACTAAACCCATCCTCTGATACCAACTATAACAACCCTATTCATTATTACACACATAAACATGATTTATTACATAAACTCTTCACTTGATACAACATGGAAGATCGAGAGTTCTAGTGTATTTATTGATTAGAATCATTACATAACTACTTAAAACATGAAACAAAACATCTTTATCGAAAACATCATTTACATGACCACTACATTCCCTCGTACTTAGCATTTCATGGGATAACCCGGGGACTTACATAAAAAATGGTGAGTTATAAAGCCTAGTAAGGAAATAAACATGGAATAACATGAGGAAGACAATAAATAGTATACAGTAGGCATATCAATGGATCACATGAGAAACATAATCATCAAGGAATGATAAAGCATGATAATCCAGACATGGAAATGTGGCAAAAACAATTAACATTGAATTAGCATGAGCCAAGGCTCATTGCACATGGAGCATGAGTAAAACATCATTGCATAAGAAGCATGAGTAAACACTCAGTTCACATGAATTAGCATCAACCAACACTCATTGCACATGACATATCATGATAATATACTTTATCCAAAGCATTGAAGTGCTATTATGGTGCACCCTTCATAATCATTTAATTTCATGCATAAGTGTGCCACATGGATCATATAACATGGAATCAATCAACATCACAAGTTATTCCACTATCATGGAATATGGAATAAATTCATGAATGTACAATTAAATAAGTATATGTGCATCAAGGATAATACCCTTGATAGAGACATGGGTATGGTATTCATTACACACTGATCTTGGTTTAGAAAAACACAGTTCAATTTTGGTAGCACAACAGCATGACGTAAGAATTCATAAAAAAGGTTGATGAGAGAGAAATGGGTGCCTCATCATATGTACATGAAATGGACAGTAATTGGGGTCATATAGATAAATGTACCAATAAATGTAATGGAATTTAGATATGTAATACAAAATAATTTCTTGGATGTAAATGAGTAGGGAGAAATTCCATATAGAATTTCTCCATGGTAACAGGTGTACATGGGACACATTAATGAGAGAGAAAGGGGATATATCATTGTACAAACATGAAGAGGATGGTTTTGGGGTGGTGATATATCATACCCAACATTTATAATTGAAATTAAAAGGGAAAAACATCTTAATGAAATTTAACAAAAATGAGAAAGGAAGAAAACCCTTACCTTAGGCTGAAGCCACTTCAAGTAAACATTTTGGTTCAATCCAAAGGGAGTTACCTGATTTAATGGTAATATCTTCTCTTAAGTTATTTTCTTTTATTTTACTTCTTCAACCCCCTAACCTCTTTTTATTCCTTTATATAATAACAAAACCAGTATCATAAATATATGAGGATGTTTTTATGAGAAGTATTCAAACAACACTTATACACAAATCCATCTAATGGGTAAAGTACATAATGTTTCTGTGGACGGCGAACTGCTGCCTCACGAAACGATGATTGTTCAATTATCTCCTACCACCTATCATGGTGGTAATTATGATGTAACTGTATTTATATGGGATATATTTCATATTTATATTGTTTCTATTCTTCTGTATTTTCCATTTATATCATACCTTTATGGTTTCCATAATGGATAAATGCGATAATTTCATTTGAGGAAGTGCAGACTACCGCTCCCTCAAAGTAATATGACTTGTTCATGACATATGTGGAACGTATAAAGGATGGATATAATTAAATTATATATGATATTATACTGGAATTAAAATATTCATTTTTATCATTATGTTTTCATTCCATTAAATATGAAATAGAAATGAAAGCAGCATTCATGCATACGTACGGCTCATCGTCTCCAGGAACTATGAATTTCATTTCTTATATCCAAATGTTATCTAATATTATAAATACATATATGTGTGGGATATATATGATGTATATTATATCTAAATCATGAATATTATTCTAGAGATTATTTAATTTTTACCACATGGGCAATTTGTAGTTATAAAAAGTTCATTTTTGACTAATGTTCCGAACAACTACAAAATGTCCAATATGAACTAAAATAATTACATAATTGTTATAGAAAGGTAATAAGTGATATTAAAGGAATAAAAAACATTAAATTTTTTCTTAAGAATTAGAAATTAGTTTATTTTTATTATCCAGGAAGAACATGGAACAAATGAGTCAAGTCGAACATGAGGTAAGGGGTTTCTTATCTAACTTTCTAATTCTGTGAGATTTCAATTGATCACCACTTGTTTATTTAATGTGGTGTATTGAGAACATACATTTGATATATATTATCATTATTCTCATTAAATTCATGATATCATGTGATTAATTTGGTGTATATTAACTTTTGGTCATATGATTCAATTGATTACAACGTTCTAAGGGGTTTCTTATCTCACTTTTAGTTCCGTGAGATTTCCATTGTCCACAAAATATTTATTGCATATTGTGTATTTTGAACATCCATTTGATATATATTATCATGATTATATTTATATTCATGGTATTATGTGATAAATTTGGTGTTTATTAACTTTCAGTCATACGCTTCAATTTATTACAACGTGGTAAGGGGTTTTTATCTCACTTTTTATTCCCGTGAGATTCATGCTATATTAGCCATTATTTCATTTCATTTGGTTTATGTACATAAAATTATTATATTATTTTTGAAATAATTTTAAATTTATTTTTATTTAAATATTCATTTTTTGATCCTTCTTTCATGTGGTGTATGTTTCGTATGTTACCAAATCGGTAGGGGAACCATTCACCCTCCTCTTTTAGTGAAAGGCATCATTTATGTTATGTATTCTAAATTTACTCTTTATATTTTTGGGATATGTTCTTAAATATCATTATTGCTATAAATTTTATGACAATGTGATGATAGACTCTTTTATCTCTCATCAACTCATTTTCTGAATTTTAATGTGAGGCCGTTAGGCTGTCGAATTTCTGTAAGGGAACTTCTTCACCCAATATCCATTCTTTGAGTTAATATTGTACTTATAGATTATGTCATGATATGATTATTGTGGAATCAATGTTTATTTATTTATGTAATAATTTCCACTCCTCTTTGAGAGGATATACATTTGATACACATAATAACTCCATTGGTAATTTCTCAAGTCATTGATATGAACTTGATAAGGGTAATCTTAACCAAATTTCCATTAATTGAGTTAATCATCCATGTCATTTTTTTTGTTTTTAAAATAACACTTGTGAATGTCCTATGATTTATTTACACTTAATATCCAATCATATTTTGTGTATTTATATTTTTCCCACATAATTATATAATTTATTTATCTTTAATCTAAGGATATCTTCTTTATAATGGATTTCGTGTCAATTTACATTCCATTGATACTTCATTGTTGTTATGTGCCAATTCACTTTTATATGATTTATATACTGTCCTTTGGAATATTATACCATGAATAGATTTATTTTCAAGATATTATAATGATTTGATTAAATGTTATTCCTCAATTATTTGTATTCAAGAGTCTCTCTTTCCGTTAGGAACTCCTTAACTAAAATATCATTTTAATGATTTAGTCTTATAAATAATTCTCATTAATGTAATTGTTATCAAAATGGTTTTAAGGATTTATTTATATAGACAATAAGGTTTTAAAATGATATTTCTTTAAAATATTCAATGTCATATGGGAAACTTTGATTCAAAGTCTATTTAATAAATGTTTTTATGGTTTCAGAAATGGATTGATTATTTCAATATCTTGAAATGATTTATTGTGATTGAAAACAAAATGTTTATATTTGAAATATTTTATGATTTTATAATGGTACTTGAACAAATGATGGGTGGTTCTGTGATAAACCAGGATTGGTGATTACATTATAACCTCTAATTCATTGGGTATGGAAGTCGGCCGTATGGCTATTCCATTTAGTGATATGTATGGAAGTCGAATGTATGGTTATTTCATTTAAGTATGTTTATGTCTTAAGTTACCTATATATGTTATATGTGCTTTCTATGGGCTTTATGGTAATCGTTTGGATAAAAAAAGGGTAATCAATGATATTTTATTTAGTGAAGAGTATTTACTACATCATAAAGGTGAAATTTATTACTTCTGATAAGGTATTCGTGGTTTAATTGTTATTTTAAAAAACTAACAGTTTTCTTTCTTTGTGTAATCCTTACTGATATTTTTATGCCCATCCAAAGTTTTTGAAGTGTTTCGCAGAGGACATAATATAGAATAGAGTCAATTATGGGATCATGGAAAAGTCATGCTATCTCAAACATGGAACTGGACATAACTCAATTTTATTAAGAGTTTTTATTTAATAAAAAAATGGAAACTGAGTAGAAGTGTCTACTTTATTATTTTTGAGATGTAACGTAATAGTCATGGCCTAATTTTCTAAACCACTAAACCTGAAAAGATCCACAATGTTAATGATTCATTAAATTCATGATTATGTAATGTTATATGATCAGGAGCTTATAATTGGTATCAAAGGTCACTTTAGGTAACTTTTGAGGTTAGGGCGTTCTTTAAGCACAAGTGACTTTTGAAACACATTTCTGTCACAGAGTCCAACGAATGGAAAATTGGAATACCTTAATAACGAAGAGGGTCACCCATTGAAGAACATCAAAATAATGTTAATGAAAGCATGTACCAGGATCCCATTTGATGTGAGGCGCGCAAGTTACTTGTGCGCCATGCAAATCGATTGCACGCCACCTATGGGTCGCGCAACTCACTTGCGCGCCCTATTTTGTTTTTCACCCCAGGTGAGAGGTGGCCTATAAATATCCCCTGTGGGACCCCATTTGGAGGATTTATTTTTTAAAAGTCAAATTCATGCTCTGGTCACCCTATTCTTCAACTGAACTCTTCTGAAAGATTCTAATGTAACTTTTTAACTAGAATGGATGTCTTGAAGCAGTCGAATAAGGCCTAAGTGTTTATAATTCATCAACAGCTTCACGCCAAAGTGTCTATACCTCCTTAAAAATGGAAACACATTCACTCCACCCTACCCTTTAGATAAAACATGAGCTCCACCCTTTTGGAAACATCTTTGGACAATACTAAATGTAGCGCCACGACCCCAGCTACCCAGAGTCGGTACATTACTTCGTAACATTGGCATGATCACAAAATATCATGTCTCGAAAGACCGATTAGTTTAGTATCCTTGGAACAACTAGATACATTCATAAGTCTTACATTACATCATAGAGTAAAAAAAACTACAACATCTTCTCTTCATATCCCCTTATATTATCCCTGCAGATCATTCATAAAATACTTCTTCACATCCTGGAAAATATTAAAACATTGAAAGGGGTGAGCTCATATGCTCAGTAAGGATAATAATATAGCGGAATCCTTCATCAATAAACATAAACATTTAAGGAAATGTATAACTAAAACAAAAGCCTTTTAAACTTGAACTTCAACATAATATGGAAAAAGTAAAATGAGATAATGCCATTTACTTCTTCACATGGATATTCTACTGGTTGAATAATCACATACAATATGAATAACCACTTTTATAATGATGGAATTCATAATGCCAGACTATCATAACCACGTAGCCAAGGCCTCGTGCCAAGGCCACAAATAAGATTTTGTCAAGGCCTTGTGCCAAGAAACTAGTTTGTCTCATGAGACATGCCGATGCATCGAGGAGCTATAGCGGGCTCCACCCATCACTTATTAAGTCCAATGCATTCCTCATATGTATAGGTTTAAACATATCATAAACCATAACATAATCATATCACATAAAATGTTCATAAAGGAAACATAACATTGACACATTTCAATCACAAGATATAAATACAACACATTGATATAATAAAAATACTTTAAAAACCATTTTCAATACCAAAATAAAAGAAAATTAAAACATGATATTTATTTTTCATTTAAAAAAATGTTATGGCTTGTAGAGGAAGACGAAACTCAAATAATGGTCACGGCGGCGGAGAAGTCATTGTCGCCGTATATGTACGGCAAGAAAAACATTCCCTTTTTTTCATTTAGTAAAACGCATCATATAAAAAATATTCCTTTTGAATAAACATAAAAGGCAAAGGGGTTTATACACTGTATAAAAGAAAGTTGTGTATAAAAAAAAATATGCCTCAATGAAAGGAGATTGAGATGAAGACCCTTACAAAGATCATTTTTTTTAAATAAAGTAGGTCTATTATGTGTATTCACTATAAGTACACATAGATAAAGTACAAATACAAGATAGGACATAATAATATCATGACATAATTTGAAATTAGGAGATTAACCCAAAGAATAGAAATTGGGTTAAGAAGTTCCCTTACCTTGCGTCCTGTCTTGACTCGACCGTTCTTTAACCTCCTGAATAATAAACTAGAGTCAATGTATAATTGCTTAAGAAAATTTTTTCAAGTTTTTTATTCCTTTTATATCACTTATTACCATTTTATGAACATTATGTAATTATTTAAGTTAATAACGGTCATTTTGTCGATCTTTGGTACTTGAGTCAAAAATAAAATTCTTATAATTACAAGTTGTTCATGTGGTGAAATATCCATTATATCCAGAATTATATTCATGATTTAGATATCATATATATCATATATATCCATTATATACATTCATTCATAATATTACGTAACATTTAGAGGTAAGAAATGAAATGCACCGTTCATGGAGACGGTAAGCCGTACGTACGCATAAACGCTACTTTCATTTCTATTTCGTATTTAATGGAATGAAATCATAATGATATAAATTTGTAATATAATTCCAGTATAATATATCATATAATACCATTTAATCCATCCTTTATACATCCCACATATGTTATTAACGATTCAAATCACTTTGAGGGGGCGGTAGTCCGCACTTCCTAAAATGAAAATATCGCGTTTACCCATAATGGAAACCATAAAGGTATGCCATAAATGAAAAATAAAAAATCAAAAGGAAAACAAAAACATAATATATATCATATATAAAAATAGTTTCATCATAATGGCCACCATTAGAGGTGCTATATGAGTGTTGAACAATCATCGTTTCGTGAGGCAAAAATTCACAATCCACAAAAACAGTATGTTCTTTAACCATTAGATGTAGGTGTGTGTATGTGTAGCTTTAATCCTTCTTATAACAACATACTAGTATATTTATGATACTTATGTTGTTATAAAATAAATTAATAAAAAGTGTTTAGGAGGTTGGAGAAGAAAAATAAAATAAAACAACATTAGAGAAGACATTACCTTAAAATCGGGTAACTCTTTTTGATTTGATCCAAAGGCTTCCTTGGGAAGAATTATGCCCAAATTGAGGCTTCTAGGAGTAAGGGAGGGAAGTTGGGAGAGTATTTGGGAAGAGTTTGGCTGAGCCAAATGGCTTGAATGTGTGAATAATGTGGTAGAGGTGGGGGCCTTTTATAAGAGGAGAGGGGGGCACTCTTGGAAAGTAATGAAATGTTACTTTATTATACAATGCTTTTCGGATTCTAAAGGTCCCACACTTATATAATTCTAGTATAAGGTGATAATGGTTCGATATAGTCTCATACAATAGGATTTGGACAAGTGTAAGCCTAGGATTTTACATTATCCTTCCATTTCATTAAAATTGTTAATTAATGAGGTAATTGCTGCATCATCATGGTGTCATAAATAATTTAATTTATTTAATGTCTAAAAATTATAAAAAAATTATCATGATGTAGAAAATCTTTTTAGCTTTCTAATTAATATTTATAACCAAAAATATGACTTTTATAACCCCATTTAAAAATTGTTTTAGTAAAACAACTCTTGTTTGTGACATTTTTATTTTAACATTAAATAAAAAGTTTTTAATGTCATTTTCCCACTAAAGTGGCTCCATGGGGTCCCCAAGATGACCCATGGATTTTATTGGTCGGACATTACTCATCCAATAGTGGTAGCACAAGTGTAAGGATGTTTTCATGTTTGTATAATATCATTTTTACCTTAAATTTCACTAATTACCTTTAATCACGATTAATTAAACTTAAAAGTTACTATTCACCAAAAAAATTATTTTAATCCCATTGAACCACATTTTAATTCCTAATGAAAACCATGTATGTCGGATTTTTGAAAATCAAATCACAGAAGTGTTAATATTTCATTTAAATGAAAAATCTGTTTTTTAACTACCACTTAGTGGTTTCACTATTCATTAAAAATTGAAGTTTTTCCGAACAATGCCAAAATTTCACCCTAAGCTATAATTGATATTCCGAATCCAAAAATGGTGTCTATTTTAAAAAATTAAAAACATATAAGTTTAATTAATTAATTTTATAATTAATTCTCGCTATCACAACAAATAGCTTGTTTTTTAGAAACAATATATATCAAAAGATTGACAATTGTTTATGTCTAATTTCAAAGTAAAATTAATTCTAATGACCACCATTGGATATAATGGTAAAAATATATTCTAATTATACTTTAAAACCACTCAATAGTATAATTTATCACTATAAATTATTTTGATTAAAAAAGTTGTTTTTAAGTATTTTTCACTATTCATAAAAAAATTGGAAGTTCTCAGAAAAATACCAAAAATTCAACATAGGCTAATTTCGATATCCCGACTCCAAAAACAAAGTCCATTTGGCAAGATAAAATTTATAATATTTCAAAATTTAGGTTTTACTATTCATAACGGCTACTTTGATTGGATGTGGTGTGTGTTAGAACTCGAAGTTGCGTACAACAGACGCTACTGTATTATTCACAGAGAAGTGTATCGTGAAATCTTGGGGTGTTAAATTCTCCCCTCCATCAAAAAATTGTGTCCTCACAATTTGAAAATGTTCTTCGAAAATAAAATCTGGAAAATAGAAAATACCTTTGTGGAAAACCCACATCGGGAATAGGGTTAATAAGAATATAACATTAAAAGAAAGAAAGAGAAGTACAAAGGACATTCGAGATAGCCCATACTAGGATTCTATGAAAATATGGATATGGAGGAGAAACAAACCATCAAGGTCTGATGGGGAGTTGTAGAAAACAAGATTAGGAGAAATTTAACAATAAGAAAATCACAACCTTGTGATTGGTTAAACGGTCATTGAATCCCTAGTTGGAAAAGTTAACCGACAACATTTTTGTTTTAAGTTACCTTTTATAATGTTGAGGAATTTATTTAAGAGATTTTATAAGAACGTAAGGAAATATACTTACTTGTTGTGTAGACTTTCATTCCGTAATAAATTTTTACTACAAACCAATATTTCACTTCAAAAAGATAATAGAACTCAAAAATATTATATTTATCCTAATCGTACAAGGTTCAAAATATTAACACATACCATTTATATTACGAAAACTATTTTGTAATAACCAGGGACTTCCTGTATGCTAGTTTTAGGTCATAAAGGCCTGTTGCAATATGGTTGTGGGTTTGATTCTTGCAGCTTTGTCCGAAGCGACGGGTTATTGCCTAACCTGAAGGTTGTCCTTTTTCTAAACCCATTATAATATTCCAAAAATAATATTCAGAAATGTTTTAACATTAAACATTACTATCCAAGGTTCAACTTAATCCATTCCAACCTTTATAGTTATCCAAAATACTTCTGTCCAACTCACAGTCCAAATTTTATGAGGAAGGTAAACATAATGAAGATCCCCTTTTTTTCCGTGTAACAACACGTGAACACCTTCATCATGTATTCTTTTAAAACACTGCAACATCCTGAATTACCATGATCCCTTATTCCTTATAGAATACTAGATATACTCCTCCTATCCAAAAATTTATACAAATCATCAATCAGTTTCAAGGAAAGAATATCCAATATAATTTATCTAAATCAATCATGTCTTATTCCAAAATCACTATCTCGGTATTAGAACCATATTATGGTTTATCTTTCCCTCAACCATATATTTTCAAAAAAATTAACCTACTGTGGAGACACTTTTCTTGGTTCCACACAATCTCAAGTCCTTGATGAAATAGTACTGCAGTACAATCCTTATATACTCCATAATTATTATAACCAGTACATCATTGATACAACACTCAAATTACAAAATTCTTTAATAACAACATAAGAACTCTAATCATTCCTCCTCATATGTGGTAGTATCATAACTTGATTATTATCCAATAACATCATTTGGGGCACACTCTGATGATTTTTACATTGGTTTGCCTAGTGTCCCCACTCCTTGAAGATGAAGCATTGTACATTTGAAACCTTTTTCTTACCCGTGCAGTCACGCACTTGGTGTCCTATTTCTCCACACTTATAACAAACTCTCATTCCCTTCAGGCAAGTTACAAGGTGTTTCTTCCCACAGTTATCACATATTGGAAAATTCTTCTTTTCCCACGTCCCTTTTTCTATCATTCTCTCTTCCATCCGTTTCTTATCTTTCTTCCCTTCAAATCCATAAGACTCAGAGAATTCTTTACTTATCATATTAACACATGATACTATTTCTTCATATGTTGAGAACACATGGGAGATTATTTCCCTTCTAAATGTTGGCTTAATACTGTGAATGATATGATCCTTCATACGCTTTGGATCATACGTATTGATGGAGTTCACATTCCTTCCACTGGGAACCATTTCTATACAATGGCATAAACTAGGTTAGTTTATGAATTGCAATGAATAATTCCAAACATGTAAAATACTTAATGTAAATTTAACGGTTTATGGATATAATCCATAATCATAAAAATGTTTTCTTTGAGGAAGTATATACTCATAACCCTTCATAGTGGTTTGTAAAGAAAATGAGAATTATCCTAAGCATATCCCCCGGGAGTGTCGTAACCAAGAGTGCAGGAAG
Source organism: Viscum album (assembly GCA_963277665.1). Lineage (NCBI taxonomy): Eukaryota > Viridiplantae > Streptophyta > Magnoliopsida > Santalales > Viscaceae > Viscum > Viscum album. The sequence goes on along the minus strand of OY728167.1, from coordinate 226,954,654 downwards.
GCCCGTTGTTGTGCACTAGTTCTTGTTCGAGTCTTGCTTAAAGCGGTGTTTTCAGGTTTTACCCCGAGGTACATTTGTGCCAGATCCGCCTCTACCTGGTCGTATCCAGACAGGGATGTATTGCTCGGAAAAACTCACAAAATCTCTACAACAACAAAATTCTAGGAAGTTCTTCTATACTAATCCTCAAAGTCTATCTTTGGGCTATGTGCTCTAATCAGAGTTTATCTAAATCTAGCTTCCAAGGTTAGTACTAAACTACCTCTGATACCAACTGTAGCACCCCGACCCCAGCTACCCAGAGTCGGTGCATTACTTCGTAACATTGGCATGATCACAAAAGATCAAGTCCCGAAAGACCGATTAGTTTAGTAGCCTTGGAACCACTAGATACATTCATAAGTATTACATTACATCATAGAGTAAAACAAAACTACAACATCTTCTCTTCATGTCCCCTTATATTATCCCTGAAGATCATTCATAAAATACTTCTTCACATCCTGGAAAATATTAAAACATTGAAAGGGGTGAGCTCATATGCTCAGTAAGGATAACAATATAGCGGAAGCTTTCATCAATAAACATAAACATTTAAGGCAATTTATAACTAAAACAAAAGCCTTTTAAACTTGAACTTCAACATAATATGGAAAAAGTAAAATGAGATAATTCCATATACTTCTTTACATGGATATTCTACCGGTCGAATAATCACATGCAATATCAATAACCACTTTCATAATGATGGAATGCATAATGCCAGACTATCATAACCATGTATCCAAGGCCTCGTGCCAAGACCCCAAATAAGATTTTGTCAAGGCCTTGTGCCAAGACACTAGTTTGTCTCATGAGACCTGTCGATGCATCGAGGAGCTATAGCGGGCTCCACTTGTCACTTATTAAGTCCAATGCATTCCTCATATGAATAGGTTTAAACATATCATAAACCATAACATAATCATATCACATAAAATATGCATAAAGGAAACATAAAATTTACACATTTCAATCACAAGATATAAATACAACACATTGATATAATAAAAAGACTTTCAAAACAATTTTCAATACCAAAATAAAAGAAAATTAAACCTTGATATTTATTTTTCATTTAAAAAATGTTATGGCTTGTAGAGGATGCTGAAACTCAAATAATGGTCACAGCGGTGGAGAAGTCGTTGTCGTCACATATGTACAGCAAGAAAAAAATTCCCTTTTTTAATTTAGTAAAACGCTTCGTATAAAAAAGATTCCTTTTTGAATAAAGATAAAATTAAAAGGGGTTTATACACCGTATAAAAGAATGTTGTGTATAAAACAAAATATGCCTCAATGAAAGGAGATTGAGACGAAGACCCTTACAAAGAACATTTTTTTTAAATAAAGTATTTCTATTATGTGTATTCACTATAAGTACACATAAATAAAGTACAAATACAAGATAGGACAAAATAATATCATGACATAATTTGAAATTAGGAGATTAACCCAAAGAATAGAAATTGGGTTAAGAAGTTCCCTTACCTTGCGTCATGTCTTGACTCGACCATTCTTTAACCTCCTGAATAATAAACTAGAGTTAATTTATAATTGCATAAGAACATTTTTTCAAGTTTTTTATTCCTTTTATACCACTTATTACAATGTTATGAACATTATGTAATTATTTATGTTAATAACGGTCGTTTTGTCGATCTTTTGTACTTGAGTCAAAAATAAACTTCTTATAATTACAAGTTGTTCATGTGGTGAAATATCCATTATATCCAGAATTATATTCATGATTTAGATATCATATATATCATATATATCCAGTATATAAATTCATTCATAATATTACGTAACATTTAGAGGTAAGAAATGAAATGCACCGTTCATGGAGACGGTAAGCCGTACGTACGCATGAACGCTACTTTCATATCTATTTCGTATTTAATGGAATGAAATCATAATGATATAAATTTATAATATAATTCCAGTATAATATATCATATAATAACATTTACTCCATCCTTTATACATCACACATATGGTATTAACGATTCAAATCACTTTGAGGGGGCGGTAGTCTGCACTTCCTAAAATGAAAATATCGTGTTTACCCATAATGGAAACCATAAAGGTATTCCAAAAATGAAAAATAAAAAATCATAAGGAAAACAAAAACATAATATATATCATATATAAAAATAGTGTCATCATAATTGCCACCATTAGAGGTGTTATATGAGTGTTGAACAATCATCGTTTCGTGAGGCAAAAATTCACCATCCACAGAAACAGTATGTTATTTAACCATTATATGTAGGTGTGTGTAAGTGTAGATAGAATCCTTATTATAACAACATCATAGTATATTGAGGATACTGGTGTTGTTACAAAAGAAATGAATAAAATGTGTTTAGGGGGTTGGAGAAGAAAAATATAACAAAACAACATTAGAGAAGACATTACCTTAAAATCGGGTAACCCTTTTTGATTTGAGCCAAAGGCTTCCTTGGGAAGAATTATGCCCAAAAAGAGGCTTCTAGGAGTAAGGGAGGTAAGTTGGGAGAGTATTTGGGAAGAGGTTGGCCGAGTCAAATGGCTTGAAAGTGTGAATAAGGTGGTAGAGGTGGGGGCCTTTTATAAGAGGAGAGGGGGGGCACTCTTGGAAAGTAATGAAATGTTACTTTATTATACAATGATTTTCGGATTCTAAAGGTCCCAAACTTATATAATTCTAGGATAAGGTGATAAGGGTTCGAAATATTCTCATCCGATAGGCTTTGGACAAGTGTAAGCCTTGGATTTTACATTATCCTTCTATTTCATTAAAATTGTTAATTAATGAGGTAATCGCTGCATCATCATGGTGTCATAAATAATTTTATTTATTTAATGTCTACAAATTTTAAAACAATTATCATGATGTATAAAATCTTTTTAGATTTATAATGAATATTTATAGCCAAAAATATGACTTATATAACACCATTTAAAAATTATTTTAGTAAAACAACTCTTGTTTGTGACATTTTTTATTTTAACATTAAATAAAAAGTTTTTAATGACATTTTCCCACTAAAGTGGCTCCATGGGGTCCCCATGTTGACCCATGAATTTTCTTGGTCGGCAATTACTCATCCAATAGTGGTAGGACAATTGTAAGGGTTTTTTCATATTTTTATAATATCATTTTTACCTTAAATTTCACTAATTACCTTTAATCGCGATTAATTAAACTTTCAAGTTACTATTCCCCAAAAAATTATTTTAATCCCATTGAACCAGATTTTACTTCCTAATGACAACCATGTATGTCGGATTTTTGAAAATCAAATCACAGAAGTGTTAATGTTTCATTTAAACAAAAAATCAGTCTTTTAACTACCACTTAGTGGTTTCACTATTCATCAAAAATTGAAGTTTTTCATAATAATGCCAAAATTTCACACTAAGCTATAATTGATATTACGAATCCAAAAATGATGTCTATTTTACAAAATTACAAACATATAAGTTTCATTAATTAATTTTATAATTAATTCCCGCTTTCACAACAAATAGCATGTTTTTTAGAAACAATATATATCAAAAGATTGACAATTGTTTATGTCCAATTTCAAAGTGAAATTAATTCTAATGACCACCATTGGATGTAATGGTAAAAATATATTCTAATTATACTTTAAAACCACTCAATAGTATAATTTATCACTATAAATTATTTTTATTAAAAAAGTTGTTTTTAAGTATTTTTAACTATTCATAAAAAAATTGGATGTTCTCAGAAAAATACCAAAAATTCAACATAGGCTAATTTCGATATCCCGAATCCAAAAATGAAGTCCATTTGGAAAGATAAAATTTATAAAATTTCAAAAATTAGGAATTACTATTCATAACGGCTACTTTGAATGTTTGTGGTGTGTGTTAGAACTCGAAGTAGCGTACAACACACGCTACTGTATTATTCGCAGACAACTGTATCGTGAAAGCTTGGGGTGTTACACTAAAGTCTTGAGTTATGTCTTTCCCAAGTATTACACTATAGATTCTTTGTTGCCCGGGTGACCCCATGTCGCCCAATTACACTTGTGCAACCATGACTTTCCCACCAACTTCATTTGTGTGCCTCTCTCCCGTTCACCTCTCTTCATCAAGATATTAGCCCTCAAACCCCTTTTCAAAGCCATTTATGGCATGGTTCCGTTGTTGGATTGCTTATCTGAAAGGAATTATATGAGAACCTCTCCCAAAAATTCGTGACTTACAAGTTTTATGTCACTACGGTTAGAGATTTCCTCCATATAACTCATCCATTAAGGTGAAAAGATCTTTTGATTTAGGGAATCCTCCTTAGTAGTAAGCCCCATGTTCACTTAGTTTGGGCCTCCTTCTCAGGAATAATCCCCAATAATAATTCCTTTAATTAAGGAATCCTCCTCATTTGTTAACCTCATGTCCCCTTAACCTAGGCCTCCTTCTCAGGAGTTATCCTTGAGTCCCATTAACCTGGGCCTCCTTCTCATGAGTATGCCCCAGTCATAGTTTCCTTTAGACATTGGGGATCCTCCTCAGAAGTAAGCCCCAATCTTAATTTCTTTTTATTTTGGACTCCTTCTCATGAATAATCCCCAATCATAATTTCCTTTTAATTTAGGCCTACTTCTCATGATTAAGTCCCATGTTATAAGTCTCCTTTGATTTGGGAATCTTCCATTGGAGTAAGCCTAGGGTTAAAACTCCAAATCTCCATAAAGTACAAATACCTTTATGGACCATGCTCCTGGGCTTCTTTCCTGAATTAAGTCATGGTCTTCATCTACTTGTCCAGTCATACATATGTAAGCCCCACATCATTTCTTGTGACTTCATCTTTCATTGCACAATCATCAGTTTTACTGTTACCTCTTGTTTCTCACCCCAAGCATGACTCACGTGAGCAAAGAGTGTAAAATTAATCACGACATCTCTTTCTGCGTCATTAATCTTGCATGTGCCCCATATTTCTTCACCCGAACTACATGCACATTGATCTATGCCTTAAAATTAGTGTACGTAGGAATCCTTTGTAAGGTCCAAGCCCATCATTAATTTATTATTTTCGATCCCATATGACGTTAAACTAAATCTGTCTTATAGAACTACATGGGTTCTGATTCCTTTTTAACGAGGATACATAGGTAGCCCATCTGTGGGTATGATCCCAACTCTGAAATAATCCCTTTCATTCTGAATTACAATAAACTTCAAGTGCCCCACTGAGTGGATTTAAAACCAGTATGGTTATCATAATGACCAAGAGATTTCTATATAATTTATTCAAGGATACCATTGAATAAGAGTCTATAATACACATGAATGATTCTTCATCGATAAAGAACCTCAAATACATATAAAATATTCTCTAAATCAAATAAAGATCAATCATGGATTTCCAAATATAAAGAAAAAATCATTTTCATGCTTGGTGAATTAATAAGGATTCATTAACATAACTTAAATCTATAAGAGAGTCCCGGAGTAGGCAATAATTGCCCCCCAAAAAAGTGTTATGATCCGGAAATCCCATCCTCTCGACCAATAAAAATTCTTAAAACTCATAGGTCCACAAATAATGAGAACCTACCTTTGGAAAGTAGGTATAAATGGATATAGAATCATCTTGTGTTTCTGGATCTACAAATAAACCCATTAGGAACATATTGGAAAGTTTGAACCTTAAACAAACTAGGTCATCCCCATTTCTAGATGAAATTGTGACATAACCATAATGGTTAGGATTTTATAAATAGTCATAGTTATATTAGATAAATTTAATTATTTAAATATAACATGAATATGTGTATATTAGTATTTACTATACTCATAAGATATTATATGATGATTTTACTGATATACTCACACTGACCATTTTTCTTTTAGTAAATGGATGGATCTATATGGAACCAAAGTAATAGTGGATGTGAAAAAAACATTGATGGTATTATGAATGATAAACTAAATGAAATGGGAGCCTCAATGAGAAGTCTCGAGGTTATTCTCAGCCAACTATCTGGAGTCATGATTGACCACCTGAACTTAGGTGATTTTTATAAGGCATTGTATATCTGAGAAACAAATCCCAACGAATCTTCAGGTAATAATCATAAAGTATGTATATTCTAAAACCTATGAGTCAAGGATGTGGAAAGAAAAAGTTAGGAAAATACTTCAAAGGGAAGGGAACATGTTTCAGATGTGGTAATGAAGGTCCTAAAGCAAGAACTTGCCATGGAAAAAAGAAGTAGCTTGTGGACTCCAGGAAAGGGAAAGAAGTTCTTTCATAGGGGACAATTGAATGTTTTAAATGTGGTGTGCATGTTGACTATTCAAATAGATTTTCTATGAAGAAGTTTTGGGAAATGAATCGACGGGATCATAAAAATATACGTTTACTGAATCCTAATTTCATTCCAATTGAAGACGAGGAAACTGAAAATGACCTATGAATGTTATGGATTATTTATTTGCTCATGTTTTGAAATTACTGAAGTCTTAGGACATTATGCATAATTTTATTTATAGTAAATAAGTATAAAACAATAATATTGATAAATGATCTGGAAAAATGTTCAATGATTAATAAGTCTACATTTTAGGAGTTGAAGAGTTATGGATGATGATATATTTGAATGTATTAATGATGGGATTACATTGCTATATTTGTATATCATGTGTAACCCAGATGTCTGATATGTGAAAATTTTATTCAAAGAAAATTATCTTTTCTTTTGAGGATATAGTAATAATGAACCATTTGGGTTTATATGATCCTTGAATTTGAGGATATTACAGGTTATTACATTTTGGGATGAAAATTAAAGTTATTATATAACATTTATGGTTAAAATTATGTTATGGTTATTTTTTATGAATTTATTTAATTATTGTGAGTGTTATAAAATTATATAGTTTTCGAAAAGGCAGAACATGCAGACTGTGTGACAACCCATCACATCGGACAAAGATGCGGTAATCGAACCCACAACACTAGTGTGACTAGGATTTATCGCCTACCACTGGACTACATGAAGTCCCTGGTTATTATGACTAATTCCTTTTAGTTAGATGATTTTATGAATCAATAATAAGTTAATTTTGAGTTATCTATGGAAATAATTAACCTATCTTGGAAAATATGTGATTAGGTTAATTACTTTTCAGTATGTGACTTTAAGAGTAATTGATGTTATTGGGAGATAAATGTTAAGATTTGTCTTGGAAGACTATGTGATTAAATACTTCAGAGATTTGGGTTTCAATATTAGTGTATACTACTTTGAATAATTTTATGGTAAATTGTTTATTGAATAGTCTTTGTTGATCTTTGGGTATTGTTTTACAAATTATGGAGATTAAGAGTAGTTTTTATTTTTGTAAAATATTATCCTTTTGGGGATTGTCTGATCTTGTACTAACCATTTTGGTTTTGGATAAGGTCTAAAGACATGGGAAATACATATTCAATCTGTTGTGGATTATGTGATTCTATAGAAGTGGATTATAGAGATTTTAATGTGATCAAGTCATCTTGAATACTAATTTTTTGGAGAAAATATGAGTTTGTGGTAGAAATATAGTAAAGGATTAAAGTCTACATGAAAAGTAAGAATGTTTCCTTATGTTATTATTCAATCTCTTAAATAAATTCCACAACATCATGAAAATGAATTTAAATCAAAAACGTTTTTCATTTACTTTTCTTACTGGGGAGTCAAAGACCATTTAACCCATCACAATGGTGTGATTTTTTGGTGGTTAACTTCATCCTAATCATGTTTTCTATCACACTCTATAAGATCTTGATGGTTTTTTAGCCTCCATATCCGTGTTTTCATGGAATCCTAGTATCTGTTGTCTCAGGTGACTTTATTTCATTTTTTTCTCTCTTTTAAGGTGATAGTTTTATTTACTCTTTTTCGATGTGGGACATTTAATGAAGTTTCTGAGCCCAATTTTAAAATTGAAAGGACGAAATTCCCAAAAGGTGGGAAGGATGTAACATCCTAGGTAAATAAAGAATATACCATTTTAATATTTACTAATATTTTTGAATTAAATATTCATTTTACCTTAAAGGGGATGCTATGTCTGATAGCATACTCAACTCGCAACAATGTGTTTCTTGGAAATCTTATATTTCACACAACATTGAGTTATACAAAAAAATAAATTATTATTATTATTATTTTGAATAGTAGTTAATGCCTAGCCATTATATTCATGGGAATGAACATAAATAACTAAAATATGATTATACATGTTTGTTAAATGACATTAAATTTATCCAATAAATTTTAGAGGCTTAAAATAATAATTAATCCTATTTTAAGCATGAAACACACTAATACCCTTTAAAGGGTATCTTTTCGGCCTTTTGGTGGAGAACCATTTTTAAATCTAGTTTTTGTCAATTTTATATAATATATTTCAGAAAATAAAATTCTTCTTTAGAATCGGGACATCAAAATTTAATTTGTATTGAATTTTGGTACTTTTCGGATAATGATTATTTTTTAATGAATAGTGAAAAATACGGTAATTTAATTCAAAACTGTCTTTTAATCTAATTTATTTATATGGTTAGATTATATTTTTAATTGGTTTTAAAGTGTAATTTTTTTATGTTTTCACCATTTAATGCAATCTTGGTCATTTTGAATAATTTCAATTTGAAATTGGACATAAACAAGTGTCAATATTTTGATAGTTATTATTTCCTCAAAACACGATTTTTGTTTTGGCCGCGAGAATTAATTTTAGATTAATTTCTTCCACCTATGTGTTTTGAATTTGGAAAAATTAATTCTTTATTTGGAATCAGGAGTTCCAAATTCTGTAAATAGATAACTTTTATTTTAGACATTATTAATATTTTTTTCGATAAATATTTTATTTAACACATGGTTAAAGGGTAAATCTTGTAAATAAGTGTGAAAAATAATATTATAATAAATTTAAATTACCCTAACACATGTTATAATACTATTGGATGATACATTTCTGACCATGGGTATCCTTGGGTTGATTTTGGGAACCCATAGATCCACTTAAAAGTGATAATGATACTTTATATTATTTAATTTAATGTAAAGGAAAAATTGACATAAAAATATCTTTTTGTAAAACAATTTTTACATGGGGTTATATAAGCTATGTATTAGAATATAAATATTTATTATAAATATAAAAATATTTCCTAAATAATGGTATTTTTTTAATAATTTTTAGAGATCATATAATTAAAATTAATTATGACACAATATTGATGCAGTGTTTACCTCCTTAATGAATTGTTTCAATAAATTAGATTATAAAAATTAAAAAAATATCCAAAACCATCCAATTCTTATTGGATGATTTTATTTCGAACATTCGAAATCTTAGATTAGACTTTAATGAGTTTTGGACATTTTTAAACCAAAGATATGTTTATAATAAAATAATATTTTCAAACTTCCCTATGGAGACCCTCCTCCACCTTATGAAAATCCATCACCTCTAACCCATTACTCACACATCTCAAGCCCCTTGGATCCTTAAAACTCTGAAACATTAATCTCACTAAATCTATCTCTAAATCCTACTATCCTTACCTTAGTCTGAATCCAGTTCAAGTAAACATTTGGTTCAATCCAAAGCGAGTTACCTAATTTAACAGTAACATTTTCTCTTAAGTTCATTTCTTTTATTTTACTTCTACAACCCCTAACCTCTTTTTATTCCTTTATAGAATAAAAAAAACAGTATCATAAATACATGTGGTTTCTTTTATGAGATGTATTCTAACTACACTTACACACACATCCTTCTAATGGGTAAAGAACATATTGTTTCTATGGACGGCGAACTACAGCCTCACGAAACGATGATTGCTCAATTTTCTCATACCGCCTCTAATGGTGGAAATTAAGATGGAAATGTATTTATATGTGATATATATAATATTTATATTGTTTTTATGATTCTTTATTTTCCATTTATAGCAACCTTTATGGTTTCCATAATGGGTAAAGGCGATAATTTCATTTGAGTAAGTGCAGACTACCGCCCCCTCAATGTGATATGACTCATTCCTGAAATATGTGGAATCTATAAAGGATGGAAATAATTAAATTATATTTGATATTATTATGGAATTAAAATATTACTTTTTTTCATTATGTTTTCATTCCATTAAATATGAAATAGAAATGAATGTAGCGTTCATGCGTACGTACAACTTATCATCTCTAGGAACTATGCTTTTCATTTATTATATAGAAATGTTATATATTATTATAAATACATATATATACTGGATATATATGATATATGAACATGAATATTATTCTGGATATAATTTAATTTTTACCACATGGACAATTTGTAATTATAACAAGTTCATTTTTGACTCATGTTTCGAACATCGACAAAATGTCCAATATGAATTCAAATAATTAAATAATTGTTATAGCAAGGTAATAAGTGATATTAAAGGAATAATAAAATTGAAAAAGGTTCTTATGAAATTATAAATTAACATAAGATTATTATTCAGGGAGAACAAGGAACAAACGAGTCATGTCGAACATGAGGTAAGGGGTTTCTTATCTCACTTTTTAATTATGTGAGATTTCTATTGTTAACCACTTATTTATTGCAGGTGGTTTATTAAGAACTGATATTTTATATATATTATCATTATTATATTTATATTCATGTCATTATGTGATTAATTTGGTGGTTATTAACTTTTTGTCATACGATTCAATTGATTACAACGTGGTAAGGGGTTTCTTATCTCACTTTTAATTCCGTGAGATTTCCATTGTTCACCACATATTTATTGCATGTGGTGTATTTTTAAAATCCATTTGATATATATTATAATGATTATATTTATCTTCATGGTATTATGTGATAAATTTTGTGTTTATTAACTTTCAGTCATAAGATACAATTGATTAAAATGTGGTAAGGGGTTTTTATGTAACTTTTTATTCCCGTGAGATTCATGGAATATTTGAAATTATTTCATTTTATGTGCTGTATGTACATAAAATTATTATATTATTTGTGTAATATACTTAAATTTATGGTTATTTACATCTTATTTTTCTGATCCTTCTTTCATGAGGTGTATGTTTCGTAAGTTACCAAATCGGTAGGGGAACCATTCACCCTCCTCTTTTAGTGAAAGACATTGTATATGTTATGTATTCTAAATTTACACTTTATTATGTTGGGATATATTCTTAAATATCCTTATTTCTATAAATTTTATGAACATCTGATGATTGACCATTTTATCTCTAATCAAATCATTTTCTAAATTTTAAAGTGAGGCCGTTAGGCTGTGGAATTCCTGTAAGGGAACTTTTTCACCCAATTTCCATTCATTGAGTTAGTATTATACTTATTTAATATGTCATGATATGATTATTTGTGGAATCACTATTTATTTATTTATTTAATAATTTCTACTCCACTTTGTGTGGATATACATTTGATACACAAAGCTACTCCATTGATAATTTCTCAAGTCATTGATATGAACTTGATAAGGGTAATCTTAACTCAATTACCATTCGTTGAGTTAAACATCCAAGTCATTTGTTTTGTTTTTAAAATAACACGATTGAATGTCCTATGATTGATTTACAATGAATATCCAATCGTATTTTGTGTATTTTAATTTTTCACACATAATTATATAATTCATTTATCATTAATCTATGGATACCGTCTTTATAAGGGATTTCGTCTCATTTTACATTCCATTGAGACTTCATTGTTGTTATGATAAAATTCACATTTATATGATATATATACTTTCCTTTAGAATATTATATCACAAATACCATTATTCTTATGATTTTATAATTTTTTGATTAAATTTTATTAATCAATTATTTGTATTCAATCATCTCTCTTTTGGATAGGAACTCCTTTACTAAAATATCATTTTAATCATTTATTAATCTAAATATTTCTCATTAATGTCCCTGTTTTCAAAATGGTATTATGTATTTAGTTATGTAGACATTAATGTTTAAAATTTTTAATTACTTAAAAAGATTCCCAGTGGTATGGGACACTTTGATTCAAAAATCTCTTTATTAAATGTTTCTAATAGTTTATGAAATGGAAGGATTATTTCAATGTCATGAAATAATTTATTGTGATTGTTAATGAAATGTTTATATTTGAAATATTTTATGATTTTATAATGGTAATTGAAAAAATGAAAGTTGGTTCCGTGATAAACCTGGACGGGTGGCTACGTTATAACCTCTAATGCATTGGGTATGGAAGTCGGTCATACCACTATTATATTTAATGATATCTGTGGAAGTCTACCGTATGGTTATTCCATTTAAGGGTGTTTATGTCCCAAGTTACCTATATATGTTATGTGCGATTACTATGAGTTTTATGGTAATATTTCGGATACAAAATTGTAAGCAATGATCTTTTATTCAATGAATAGTGTTTACTATTTCATAAAGGTGAAAATTAATACTTATGATAAGGTATTCATTTTTTATTTATTATTTTGAAAAACTAATAGTTTTCCTTCATTGTGTAATCATTACAGAGATTTTTTTTTCATCCCATGTTTTAAAAAAAATTCCATAGGACATAAAATGGAATGGGTCAAGGATGGGACCAAGGAAAATTCGTGCTACATAAAACATGGAACTAGACATGACTCTTTTTAAGGAGTTTTTATTTTATGGAAAAAATGGAAACTGAGTAGAAGTGTCTACTTTGTAATTTTTGAGATGTAATTTAATTGTTATGGCCTAAATCTCAAAAACTATAAGCCTGAAAAGATCTTCAATGCGAATTATTCAATTAATTCGAGATTATGTAATGTTCTAAGGCCGAGACCTTATATCAACCCCTATGTCTTTAAAATGATAGTTCATCAATAATAACTGTATGAGAACATTAATGTATATAATATATTCAGAATCTGTGGATATTAAATTAATGTAATATTACTTATTTCTCAAATAGTAAAAACTCAATTGGCTAGGATCAAATGCACCACATAATATTGAATTTATATCATCTACAAAACCTCTCCAATATGTATTTTTATAACCCAATAACTCTTTTTCAGATTTTTCATTGTATAAAAAACCAATATCCACTATACATTTAAAATAATGAAGTATTATTATCACTATAAGTAAGTGTATTTTTTGGGAATAATTGGTATCGTGCCACCAGGAATATGTAAAAAATCAATTCATGTTATTGTTAAGTATAATAATCCTCCAATGATATGCTTGTATTCTATGAAATTAACCACATTTCAATCATCAACCCTTGAAAAGTTCACCATGTTATCAACTGGAGTGGTCATATACATGGAATTTTCTATTTGAAATCTCCTCAGAAACTCATTGACATATTTATATTGATAAATGAGTATATCATGCCTTTATATTATCACAAGTAGTTCAAGGAAAAATGTCTTCACGCCAACCATTTAAATTTTGAAATCACATTTCATGAATTCTATAAATTGTTACCATTATTATTAATTCTCTTCACCAAAGATTATTTCATCCACATACAATATCATGAGCACTATTTGACTACCCATATTGTTGTTATATAGATTGTAATCAAATCCACCACATTTTAAATTTCGCTTCATCAGATATTGATTAAGTGATAAATAACATGCTCTTGGATCCTACTTTAACACATAAAACTACTTATTCAACTAAAAAAAATTGTTCTTATATTCATGGACAAGAAAATAATCCAAAATATTCGATAAAAATCTCTTCCCCGAGCACTATATTTAGAAACATGGTCTTGGAATCCATCTATAAAACATTGAATTTCTTTTGAACTATTATGGATATGAATATTTGAACAGTCTTTATCCTTGAAACAAGTGAAAATTTATCACCTAAATCAATTCCCACAATTTGGGAGTATCCCTTTCATGCCAGTCAATCCATTACATGAATATACATTTTATATTTATTCAGCTTATTCTAGAAGACCCATTTGATATTGATGGTATTCTTATTTTCTATACATGAAAAATATCCCACGTCTGATTCTTTTTTATATGGTCAGGATCCTAATTCATCAAATGAAACCATTTCTCTTATCTTGTAGCTTCTTCAACAAATTGGGTCTTTCTATGATAGGAAGGATGTTTTCTACAGATATCTCATTCTCCTCATTTACACAGGTTTTTTATGATCCTTGTTGATGTTATACCTCTTTATTTCATCTCATAAGATTGGTTTTCATGTAGATATATATCTAACATTATCCTGAATTTCATCTAAATATTCGATTGTGTCTACCTCCCCATATTATGCTCCCCCAAATCCGCTGATCTCTCCATCATTGTCCTCGTGATTCAATTAACTTATTTAATTATTTTTATATTCATTCTCTTGTACAACAACATATTTATCTCTAAAAAGGTCTCTATAATATTATTAACGAATTTATATTCATTTATTTTTCTGGATTATCCAATAAATATACCTTACTCTCAATAAGATTAAAATATCATATGTTTATCCTTATTGATAATAAAACAAATACTTTTGATGACTAGAAAGTAATTAACAATAAGCTTCATTCCATACCATGGATTTTATGGAGTCTCCTCTCCATTGAGACACAACAAATCTTTGTTGGAAGTGTAGATCGATGTCAATACTACTTCATTACAAAACTTTTCTGGTAGGAATTTTTTAATGACCATCATTCAAGCCTTGTTTTTTATGACTCGATTCCTCCTCTAAACCTTTCATTTTATTGATTAGTTATCAATACTAATGTTTGGTAATTATCAAAAAAAATAACAATAATACTCCACTAGGATTTTTTTAAACTCTATTCCATTATTAGATATGAATTTTATAATTTTCTATCAAAAAATCTTTTTTACTTCTATCCAATGTTGTGTTATGTTGCTGAACACATTGAAATTGTGGGTAATGATCAAAATCCATGCAATATTGATATAATTATCAATGAAAATGATATAATATCTCTTCTAATCAATATTTCCTTGTGATATGTGGCCAAACAAATAAATATGAACTAGTTGAAGTACCTTTGTTGAAAATTATAATCATGTGATTGCATAGGGAGATATCAAGAAGCATTAAATTTTACTATATCTTCCAAAGATAGTCATCTCAAATAACCATGATATTTATTCTAAAACCTTTTTTCATCCACCATAGATCAAAATAACATATATTCTCCTCTACTTACAAGGTATAGATTACCTTTCCCTAACTCCCCATGCGTTACCATCATACTAATTTTCCATTAATGATAAATATCTTCTTGATAAATCTTATTGAATTTCCACATTAACATGATTGAATAACACTAATAATGTTTTAACTGAGACCTTCAATGAAAAATACATTGGTTTGTATCATAGATTTACCCCCAAAACATGCATTTTCCATAGATAATAATCTTTAAAACATCATCATTTCCATATTTTAGGACACATTCCTTTCCATACATGATTCCTTTGACTAGATCCTTAATTTTCTTCATGTGGGAAGTGTGTCCACTATTAGGGATCCATAAAACATTTTGTTCTAATAATTTTAGGGAAATAATTGAAATTTCATTCTACTAAGTTATTTTATTTTTGATACAAATATTTTACTTCATATCTAATATTGACAGGTATTCTTGATCATCCTGAGAGTTTGATAGAACAACTTCTTCTTATAAATATGATAATATATTTTACATTTTCAAGTCATTTGAATAAATGTTATTATACTACATACAATCACTTTGGGTCTTCTTTGGCTCATTCCATCATATTTTTAAAGAGTAATAACGAGCCATGTTTCTAAATCCTCAATATAGTAAATTGTGACTATTAAAAGACCTCATGGAATATTGAACTCTATTTGGGTGCCTATATTTAAATTGTGGACTTCTATGACTCAAGGAAATAATGTATATATTTTTGGAATGTCCCATCTTTCCAAAATAATTACAAATAATTAATGTTGAATCCTACTACATCATTTTTGTAGAACTGGTTATCCCTATGGTTCTCTAAATATTCCCATTTTTACTCAAATAAAACATTAACATCGAATAAAATTCTTGTAGTCTTTCATTGACCATTACATCTTTCTATTTATGATCACGCCCTATGCTATCCTAGTCATTCAAATATTTCATTCTCTTTAGATAATAGTTCTTTTTTCTATTCTACTGGACCTCTAAGCTCCACCTCCACCTCTTCTTTATCATGAATGATCATATTTCCTATTATTGAATTTGGAGTGAAGAGTCTCTCCAATTCTTTAATTTTTATCACAATCCAATAACATCATCCTCAATATAATTGATACATTTAACCTGATCATTAAATTTTTAGACAAACCATCAATACCCTTGGTCTATTCTTCAACTTTGAGTTGGTGCTCAATGACCTTCACAATGATTTTTATCTTTTCAGATTTCTAGTTTTTAATTTAAATTTTTATCTCAGAATTCCCTTCTTCCTATTCCTACACATAGTTTTTAGCATAATAAAACACTATATTGGATTTATTCATTTTTCATCTATAATCATTAATCTCTTCAAGAGAGGCCCCAAGTATAAATTGAAGTTAAAATAATCAATCTTATTCAACTTTATAATCATCTCTCTTTTCCCATATCTAAGAATTTGCCACAAATATCACCATAGAATTTTCTCTGTGGTCTTGATAGTATCCAAATTTTTTATCCTCACTTTATTATGAACATTAATTTTCCTACGAAATTCAGTTATTATTCATAATGAAATTCAACTTTTTACATTTCCTACATTTCACACTGGATGAGGATCCCTTTATGTAATTTGTATCATCATCATCATCATTAACTTGATACTTCATATGAAACTTTTCTACAAGGATCCCAACATTTTCACATTAAAATCATCGGAGTTGAAATTTCCCTTTAAACATTAAGTTTTCCAAATTAATATATGATTAATGTAATTAAATTATATCATACACATCTTATTCTTCCTTCCCATCCCCTATAATGAGATTTTGCATGGCCTTAAATTCCTCCTATTTAGATATCCCATTTTCAAGAACCTCATTACCATTATTTTTAATCTCATATGAGACGATATTACTACGAAAAATATTTAATTTCAGCTCTTTTGGATAAATTCCACCTGTATAGAGACTTTCAGGTTGAATTGAGGTGGAAGTATTCAGAAGATATACTTGATCATTTTTACAACATCGTGGATTTATCTATGACCACACATATCCTACACAATAACATTCACCAGATCAAATAATGTCTTATGAAACTCATTATGGTGTATCCTCATGTCCACATACTTGTTCATCAGAAACTAAAATTTAGATTCTTAGACTTTGAATCACCTTTTTAGATGTTTATTATCTCTTCCCACATGATATTTTTTGATTTACATGATGTCAACTTCATGTATACTATGTTGGATAAGGACCCCCCTCCCAAAAACATTGATTCCTCTAGATACAATGCCTATTTATCTTTGGTATGCATATAATAAAGATCATTTTTTTATAATTGGAAAGATACTTTTAATCACAACTATATAAACATACATTCTTAATGACCATATGTAGTTATAAATAAGATTCTTCCATAGTTTATAATTATTTCCACCGAAGGTAAAAATCCATTCATGATGAACAATTTATATTACCATCAATGAGATATAATAATTAAATTTAACTTATTCCTGTGATCCTAATGACTTTCCCTATAAGGATAATACACTAAGGGTGGGAGGCTGAATCAGGTTATAAAAGATTAAAATACCACCCATTTGACATTTTTTTCTAATAAAAACACTCTTATCTCTTCTTCTCACATTAATATATAAATAATGAATTGAAAGAATGTATAATATGTAAAAAATGTAATGGGTTATACCTTAACTACTCTAGAACAAGTATCATGCATTATCAATGTACCAATGTAACAAAATTCACTATAGTTCACTACTATTACAATTTTTTGGAGTGGAATCATTATCCCTCCTAGCTTACAACCATCCACACATTAAATATCACTACTCTAAACTTAAGTGGACATAGTAATCCAATATAATATCATTAAATTAATATAAATCACCTCATAATTTGTTGACACATATATGAGTGTTACATGTATCCTTGTTTTCACCCGAGAGATAAAATTCAAATTTCCATGTATCATTTTATTTGTAAAAACTCATTTACAGAAAAATTATTATTCCTTTAGGTATTAGTTTAATACCTATTTGAACTAACTATGCACCACATGACATGTATTCCTCATGAACTAACTTTTATCTGTGGATATATGACCCCTCTTTAAGAAGACCTCTTTGAAAGAAAAAACTACTCCATAAACGAATCCTCCATTTCGAACAACACTTCTTCATGAACCAACCTCATTCAAGAGCTAAAATATTTTATGAACCATTTTATACGTAGTTGAATTTATACAATGATGATGATCTCTAATGAAATTATCAATCACAAATAATGTGATCTTGAGTCATTTATATGGAAAAATAAACCAATAACACATTATAATCACAATTACATTAAATCCCACTGAGAATTATCCTTCACTGCATACCGCACCTACTATATAGTTTTCATAGATTATAGTTCCATTGTGTGAATGTTTGAATCACCAAATTTCAAAAAAGATGAGAATCCTCTATGAATTAAATTTTCAAATGCCTCTAAAACACTGGATTATGATCATAAATGATGAATATTTTCCATGAACATTCATTACGGTTCACATTTGTTCAATGCGATCTAAATTCCTTTTCAAACATTTCTCTCTCAAAAGCATCACATCCAATTCATGAGAACCAATTGTGGTCACTGCATACTTGTTATGAGTTTTTCAATCAGCCAAAAATCACAATTGTGGCTTCACATAGTCTTTATACGGTTTGAATACCTTTGAAGAAAAACCTCCTTAAACTCTTTCTGGTTTTATGTGGTATCCACATACTGTTGTACATGGTACCAAAAATATATCTTTTTTCATAAAAAACTCATGATTTTAAATCCCAAAATATGTAAAACATCAAAAAATTGTTGCACCTTCAAAACTCATATTTTTTTTATAAACAATCTTGAAATTTATCAACCATATTTTTTAACTAACACAACAAGAAAAAAAAATATTTTTTTCAAGACAAGAATCATCATTAGAATATGCCAAAGGAATAGGCTTGGGATTATACAATTAATATGATGAAAGATGGGGATCTAAATGATGTGACAATAGGTAATTTGATCACATACTAAAATTTAGCTAAAATAATATTTGATTATGTTTCTATTCCCTCTTTAATATGTTTAATGTTTTTTTAGATCGTTGAATCATACCATGATTCATTATTAATGAGTTTTTATTTAAAAATATTGGTTAAATATTATTGTAAAAATACATATTTTATGGTATTTATAAATGGGTATGGAGGTTTTCTAGTTTCAATCTGACTTATCATACCAATGGTTTTCTTTGATGAAATTCATGGGATTTATTGCCTCTCAAAGTATAGTTCAATAATTAATTACTATGGATATGAGGTCATACTTTCTATTTCTGTCATAGAATAACTTGTTTTTAAATGAGATAATTTGTTTATTGGGTATTTTCTAGAACCAAATATAGTGTATTATCTTAATGAAATTATTAGAAAATAATAATACTAAATAAAATTAATTGAAGGGAAGGATATCCAAGAAATAGAGGATATATTTATTTTTAAAGATAATACTAATGTATTTCATAAGGAATTATAAATTTCTACCTAATCATTGACTATAATTCACTATTAATATCATCCCAAATGAAAAATTCATATCGAAACAATCCTATAGAATGGATCTGATGGAAATGGTATAAATTAATACTTAACTAAAATATTTTTCTTATGAAGGATTGATAGACCCTAGTATCTCAATATGGGGATCACCTCCCATGTTTTTATTGAAGAAGGATGGGTTTATGAGGCTGTTCATAGACCATATGGAAATAAATTTCATTTCTTTTAATAATGAGTATCATTTTACATGAATTGATGAACAATTATATATACTTCAAGGATATCAATACTTCTCAAAGGTAGACCAAAATTATGGTTATATTAATTTAATGTTAAGAAGTTTGATATGCCAAATACATATTTTTTTATAAGTTATTTGAATTATGATTTCAAAAATTTACCCTCTATGTTTATGGATTTGATGAGTAGATTATTAAAGGATTACTATGATCAATTATTTATGGTATTTGTTGACAATTTCTTGATATACACTAAATTATATGAAGATCATGAAAACCATTTATAGATTGTTTTTGAGCCACTCAGAGATAATGGATGGTTTGAGAAATTCTGTAAGTGTGAATTTTGACTTTAAAATTAATTTTATTGGCTATATTGTATCAAAGCTTATAATATTTTTTGACCCTTCATAGAGGAATATTTTTAAATAATTCCCCACCCCTATAAATATAACAGATATACATAGTTTCCTTTGAATAGCTGGTTTCTATAAATGATTTGTTGGAATTGTTTCCTTATTAGCTAACACTTTCACAAAGATGTAGCACAAAGGGCTGAAATTATCATAATTAAAGGAATATTAATAAAGTGTAAAAGAATTAAATATGATATTATTCAATTCTTTAATATTAATTTTACCATATGAGAAGTAATTTTTTGTGGTATATAATGGTGTTATAAAGAATTAACTAGGGTGTGTCCTTAGGTAGAATGATAGTGTTATTATTTATAAATCAACACAATTAAAGTCCCATGAATGAAATTATCCAAATCATTATGTTTATATAGAGAATATAATATTTTCTTTAATTATATAGTGATGATATCATCATATAGAAAGATATGATATATATACAAATCAAAATAGTTTGAAGTATATATTCACTCAGAAAGATATCAACATGAGATAAAGAATATGTATAGAACAACTCATGGACTATCAAAATATAATACAAAATCACCTTGGGAAGGGAAAAGGTAATAAAATCTGTGATTGGGACGGATAATGGAGTTTTATCCATGATAATGATGTAAAAGGAACTAATAGTTATGTATTTAGTAAAGATGGACATGGAAATTATTAGGGAAGGGTAATCATCATTCAATTTCTATAACACCTAATAATAAATTATAGTAATTAAAATTTTTTTCTAATGAAAATATAATAAAACGAAAATTTAAATATTTCATAGAACCAAAATTCTAATTTGATAGGATGAATATATATTTTGAACTCAATATGTCAAAACAATCCTAGAATTTATTTTTGCAATTTTCCCTTCGAAATAATATATTATGAATAATAAAAAATTTAGTATTTTAATATTACTTTTTTTATTTATAATAATGTGTTAAAATATTTATAATAATGTTTTATAATATTTATGATTAAACATGTATTGATTATCAATTTTATATAAATAAAAACAATATCATTTAGAGGTAAAAAAGGATATTTGTCAGAGAACTGTTTTTAATTGCATAATGTGTTTCCATTTTATGTAATTAAAATAATATATAAAAATGATTGATTTAAATAATATTTATAGATTATATATCTATATATATTAATTTAAATTCATATAATTATTATTACTAATTATAGAGTTAATGTATGATAATATAATGTTTTAAAATGTATTTTTTGAAAAACCATTCTTTGTCTTGTTTTGCAGGTGTATTTTTAATTAAAAAATAAACATTTTTGTGCATTTAACTTGATAAAATAGATTATATTTATTTAATCATAATAAATAATATTATTTAATCTTGTCACCTTCATTTTCTATCTTTATGAATAGTAAAAATGAAAAAATATAGTTACCAAGGTGAACGTTAAATTGATTTTAGAAGTTGTTAATATTAAAATATGATGGTTTAAATGGAATAAAAACAATTATAAAAACTATTTGTTGGTTTTATTTAATCAAAAGGCTTATATAAATTCTAATATGAGTCATTTTGGGTACATTTTTCAGAGAAAGTGACAAAATAATATTTTAAAACATTGAAAATTTACAATTGTGTGACTCACCTCAGTTATTGAATGGAACCTCCTACCATAAATTATTCACACCTATTAAACCATTTATCTCAATGAAACCATATAAAAATATATCCCAAAGTTCTTATCTCTATATATGACAGCTAGACATCCATTCATGAGAAGGTGGAGCACTAATCACGATGCAGATACTAGGGAGAGGCAATTTCAAGTAGTCATTATCTAGGATGATTTCCGTTAATACCTCAGGGTACTATAATTTAATGAAGCCTACATGAAATTTATGGTTTACCATTAAACCCTTAAAAGGGTTATTACAAAAAATTAATAAAAAAATGACGCCCTTCGGGCCCTTTAGGCCGAAGAAGTGGTAATCATCCTAACCAAACACTATCATTTTCTTCCTCTTTTACCACCTTCAATTATGTGTTAAAAATTTCAATATAATTACACAATTGAATACCATATATTTTTATTTTACAATTTTTATTTCACAATACTAATCCATCTCCATCTATATCAAATGGGAAACAAAACCATCGCTCATGTGTCCGACGGACTGCCACCTCACAAACCGATGTAATTTTTTTTTCATTACCGCATCACATAAATATTAATAATGATGTAATTAATGGATAAATATTATATTTATTACATAATAATTATTCTAGATATTTAATTTTAGATCAAACTCCTTACCCTTAGACATGTTAAAAAATTATCATGTCGCATGTGCGTACGAGTGAACTACAACCTCTACAAAGTGATGATATTCATTTTTCATGTCCGCTTTCACAAATGATTATAAGTAGGTATATAATGATTATGTATGATTTTTATATCATGAAAAAAATTATATATATTATATTTCCATAATCAAGACACAAGGACCATGACTACTTGATATAAATATAGATGAAAAATGAAATAGTTAACTCCCAAAACAACGATAATAATGAAATGTTATTATAAAATGGATGATAAGATGTTATAAGTGATAATATAAGAAATTATAAATAATCATATGGTTATTTTATGTAATAATAATAAATATAAATTTATTATATATGAGTTTAAATGATGCTCAACTAAATGGAAACATAATGTAAATGATTTCGTCAAATTTTCCACTCCACTAAGACATATTTGGTATTATAATCCTATTTTATTTTATGTTTATTATAAATTTACAACTTTATCTACTTAACATGAATAGGTATATATTCATAGTTTTAAAATTTTTAATTCAGGTTTACTTTTTCAATGGGATTCAATTTAAAATTTTAAAAAGAGGTAGTAATTATTTTTACGGTATCATTTTCTAGGATTGATGATGTTTTTCATTGATGGAATATTATAATAAATCTTTTATAAACATGATAACAATTTTACAATATTTATATCCTTATATACTTTCCAAATGGTTTTAAAAATTTTATTATTTAAGAAATATTATTTTAAATTTTTATCTATAATTTTATTATATTCTCCAAACGACATGACTTCGTTACAAAACTGATATTTATAATGAATCATTGATCACCTTTTATAACTTATAAATTTTGTGGTCATTAGCATTTTCTTGAAACATTCAGTTTATTGTGATCATATTTAATTGGATATATCCATATTATTTGTATCATGGATATTATTATTACCTAAACCATATACCATTTATAGTTATGTTTTTTTACTGTGAAATTTATTTGATTATCTAGGGAAATATTGATATTTTATATTATTTACTCAAAATAGATATTTATTTATAATGAACAATTTTTATAATTAAATTTATCATTCAATATATGAGGAATTCATTATACATGAAATGATGATTGGGGCCTAGAATTACATAAGCCTTATTAAATTAATAGTCCAAATGAGACAAATTAGTTGGTTTTCCTAATTAAATTGTTTTTATGTGTAACCTGCCCATTGACATAAATTTTCTAAGCATAATTACATGAAGTTAAATATATCATGGGCCTAGAATTACATAACCCTTATTAAATTAATATTCCTAATGAGACAAATTAGTTGGTTTTCCTAATTAAATGGTTTTTATGTGTATACCTTCCCATTGACTTAAATTTTCTAAGCATAATTACATGAAGGTAAATATATCATGATGTATGAGATCATTGATTTCAATATTATTCTTTTAATTCATTGAAAATTTAATTATTATTATCCATGAGGTTATTTCATTTATATTATCGATGCATTCATTTCATGATCAGGTTAATGATTAAATGGATTCTGTTTTCAATTAATTGCATTTCCATATTGATCATTATTTATTTACGTATGATATATTTCTCATTATATAGACCATAATGAGAATTTTATCCCACCCTTATTTTGTTTCTTTTCCCCGAGATATGCATAAGGGATCTATGAATGATATTTAAGGGTGTAGAATATTCACTTTTACTATGTTTTATATTTTATTCATAACATAAAATGGAAATCATGTGTGTATATGGTTCTTCAAGACAACTAAATTGGTCAAACCATGGTGATGTTCTCCCATTTATCTTATGAAAATATAATAAATTAAACACCAACTCTAGGTTACTATAGTTGTGGTTAATACATTTTCAATGTAATATCCCCAAAATATTTGCTAGAGAGTATAAAGAAGTCTCAAAAAGATGACAAGAGTTCATAAAGGAAGGTCAAATATATAGAAGATATGAGACTTATGGACTTCATATATGAAGATGGAGTTTTCAAATTTATAAATATGTTATGTGTACCAACTATACCTATGTTAAATAGGGAATTACTTGACGGAGATCATACCTCATATTTCTCTATACACTTTAGTTACACGAAAATGTATATGGATTTAGGAGAATATTTTTTAGTAGGAAAATATAAATTAAAAAATTATTGTCTATATATCAAGATTCCTAGTATGACAACATATAGTGGCTAATTGAAATCTTCCAAAGGGTAAGCTGAAACCTCTCCCTATACCAATGTGCAAATTGGAAAATATAATAATGGATTATATTACTTATCTACTTAAGACATCAAGGATGAATGTTACAATATGGGTTATTTAGAATCACCGTACAAAGGGTTCACATTTCCTAGATTTAAGTGAGGATCTACAACATTAGAGACTTATCAAGATCTATATTAATGATTTTGTAAGGATATATGGTGAACTAAACCTCTATTAATTGTATTCGATCTTGACACATGTTTCAAGACAAAATTATGGTGGAATATTAAAAAGGATAAAAATCTTGAGACACTTCTAAGAATAATATATAATCCTAAAATTTATGGTCAGTTTTAAAGTACTATCCAAACATTAGAGGACATATTAATGTCAGACTCAATCAACATATAAGGAACTTGGGACTAGAATCTACCACCGGAGTAATTTTAATAAAATAATAGGTTTCATTTGATAATTAAAATGGAATCATATAAATAGTTGATCTAGAAATGATTCCATACTCTAAATTTCAAGGATTTGGTTGAGGAAATAAGGATATTCATTCAAAAATTAATTTAGGAGATCACTAGAAAAGTATGAACTATCCAGAACCATCTCTAGAAGTATCATGAAAAATATAAAATATGTGTTGATAATTAGAGAAATGTTTTGTTAATTCAAGAAGGAGATCATGTTATCTTGAATTTTTCTCCCTAGAATAGAGTTATAAGGGTTAGTAATAAAGGGAAGATAATTCCATGGTATATTATAACATTTAAATTTTAAAATCAAATGGGAGTTGTGTCTTATCATTTTTATATTATATTTATCCTTTTCAATGTGTGTACCATCCTCAATGAGTTGATATCAAGGAAGTAAATAGTTGACCCAATGTATGTACTCAACAGTAATGAAATTGAGATCCATATTGAATTTTCCTACAATTAAGAGCCTAACATGATTCTCAATACTAGAGAGAAACAGTTGTGAAATTGTAAAATGGTGTAGATAAAAGTTATTTAGTCGAATCATAAGTTGGAGGAAGCTAAATGGGTTCCTAAGGAAGGCATGATGAAGAATTTACCATATTCTTAATGGATTTATTAATAACCATAGTCTATTATTAAAATATATTTAAGTGGTGAGTATGTAAAATACAAGATTTTACATTGGACATTTTACAACAATATATGTTATTTTATGTCATCATATTTTTATTACAAAACTATAGAGTTAAAATTACTAAAATTGATATGATTTTCAATTTATATCATTTCATTTGATGTATTAATACCCTTCATAAAATAAAAAATAGTACAATGGGACAATAAATATAATTGAATAATAATAATATAAGTTAAAATTTTGGTGCATTGCAGTCTTCTAGAACTATCATTGATCTAAATAACACTTTAAAAAATCAAATTATTAGATATAAAATTTAAAAAATAAAAATGTTTTTTAAATAATATTGAGATTAATTTTAGAAAATGAATAATGATATAAATAAAATGTATTTATAGGATGCATAAAATTATATGTCTCCTGGAATGCTAACCTAACCATTGAAATAGTAAAAATTATCATTTTGGAAAATGATGAATCAAACTTATAAATAATGGTTTTTATTAATTAAATAAGTAATTATAACATTCAAAATAATATAAAATAGTTATCGAATCAATGTAACAAAATTTAAGTAAAATAATTCATTTTTATTGAATCGTGATTTATATTATTCAATAAAATAGTAATTTTTATTATAGAATATAATATTTAAATCTCCAAACCTTTAAATTTATTTTTTAATAATGGATTCCATTTTTCAGATCATATAAAAATTTGTTAAGGGTAAAGTTTTTTCAATTTTTATAAATACTAAAATACATAGGTGAAAATTGAAATAATGTAAAACATGGTTTGTTGTGTTATAAGATAAATACATGATTAATTACATCATAGATAATTTATCAAACTATTGTCTCAACCTTACATTCAAATATTACTTTACTTAGTTATAAGAATCAATTCTCTTCATTATCTTGAACAAAAATAATAAATTAATTTTTATTTTATTCTTAAACTTCCATCTTCTCCTCTTATAAATACCATGACATTTATCCACATACCAAAATCAAATTGTATTTCCATATTTACACAAAATTATCTCCCTTAAATCACTTATCTATGTTTTAAGAGTCCTTTTCTTCTAAAAATATCATTCTATAAACCATAAATAGTATAACACGGGAAGACTTCCCAAAGAAGACGTAAATTATCCCAACCGAACGCTTTTGAGTTTTCCTCTTCACATATCCCATATAAATATCTTTTATCCATATTGATATAATGAAATTAATATAATAATTATATTGATGTTTTATTTTATTAATTTAATATCTATTATCCTACTTTGTATAAATAATTTTTTAATGGAATCATCGCTCAGATTATGGCCACTTCATCACCTATAGGGATGACGATTTTCATTTTTCATCCCCAAATTAATTGATATTATAAATATGTTATTATTGTATAATTGTTTTATAATTATTAAAAATAAAAAAATTTATAAAATTTAATAATTATAGAATAATTATGGAATTGGAAATTTTACATATAATCTATCATGGTCGATATAAAATGCTATAAGCATGTTATTTGTAAACAACTATTACCACATTAATGGATGGTTGTAATAAATCATTTTATTATTAAATATGATGGTAATAATAATATTTTTTTATAAATCATATTCTATAATAGGTAAAAATAATAAAATTAAATAAAACAATTATGATCATCATTGATGCTAAAATCACCTAATGAATTTACTATTGTGTGATAATTTTTATGCTCAATAAATCTTGATTATAGTGAAACTATTTTGAATATTTTGGACTATTTAGACTTATAGAAATACATGAAATCCATTTCAATATAGCTTCAGATATTTTTCAACCATTTGGAAATGGGTACCAATCATTACCATTATACCAAAGCAATATAACAAACGTGGACCGAATAATCCAATATGAATAACATGAGAAACTTCGTATAATAAATTATTGACATATGATAACAAATGGGTTAAATATATCATATAATAATTAATGAGGTTACAATTTATGAATGTAACATATGTAATTTAACCATTGTGTATTTTATAAGATCGTCTAAGTGAGTTGGAACGTTAGGTAAAGGGTTCCCAATTCTCCTCCATTTTCAATCACAATCCTTTACATGTAATATTTCATTAAAACTAATCTTCATATACTAATATTATTATAATACCATGGAATTTATATCCTTTTAATATATTATTTATTAGAGATTACCCATTCCCTCTTATTAAGGTCATTTTTTTGTTAGTGGTATTTGTTTCCAAAAGATGACAATATGATAATGTCACCACCCGACCCTACCGGTCTCAAGCTGACACTACCCCAAGCCCGCCTCCATAGGCCATGGGATGGTGACAAGCACCGAAGGCGTAACAATCTCGAGGAGGCCTTTTCCTAAGTACCTGTAAACACACCCATAACCCACTCAATGCAGAAGTACAGAGTAACAATGAAACCAAAGTACAAAAAACTATAACCCAACCACAATCATGAATCAACTTCTAAATAGAACAGGTAATGTGGTGAAAATTACTGACCAGATAACTGAATAGAAAAATGGAAAAACACGTGTCCAACCTGAAGGGTGCTGCAACCTGGAAACAGGTAAACAAAAGTAAACAGCTAGTGAGTCTCAAACCAGTAAGTCCTACTATGACCACTTAACACATCCCAAGCTCCTGTGTCCTCTAAACTCCTCTGTAGTCTCGATCAACATGTCTGTCATCTGCAAGGGTACACCATGTGCGGGAAAATACCAATCAGGGGTGAGTATAATGATACTCAATAGGATGCCTCGAATGCTTGAGGGAGCAACAAAGGAGGTACTAAAACGATGATAAGTAGACAGAACAAAGAACAATGTAAGATTAAAACTAAGAGAGTGCTGCTGAACCTAATAGAAGGAAGGAAGTTGAACCGTCCAACCAAGAGGAGCAAGACATGGAAGGCATGTGGCATACCCTACACGTCTTCTCCCCTCCTAGGAGGAAAGTAACTTACCCCAAGGAGTGGGAACAAAAGTGGGTTTTATAAATATATATATATATATATATATATGTTCTCAACAAGAAACCCAAATGAGTACGTAAGGGGATCTCCATCTCCAAGACCAGCGTAAGAAAAGTCATCAAATGTTCTAAGGAGATCCATCACTGATGCCCAAAAGTCACGCATGAGAAAGATGTCTCATCAGTGAACTATAAAACCAAGAGTCCTGCTCCGGTAATTATAGAGAAAAGTCCCTGACTAGCCTCATAGAAAGGGTTGAGTCTGGAAGAAGTCATAGGGTAACCCACTGCCCAGCTCAGCTGGAGGGTGAACCCATAGAGGCTGTCGGGTAACCCACTACGTAGCCCTGCTGGAGGGTAGACCCTAAAGTAAACGGGTAACCAACTGCCCAACCCCGCGGAAGGGTAAACCATAAGGTCAACGGGTAACCCACTACCCAGCCCCGCTGGAGGGTAAACACTGATACACTGGTGGGTATCCCACTACCAAGCCCCACTGGAGGGTAAACCCTGAACTGATCTGATAACCCCGCACTGCCCGTTCCATCACTGGGTGTTACTAACATCACTACCATGCGTAAGTTCAGAGTTTGTCAAAAGGGACCTCCGACCAATGCCCATTCATGTTTCCACACTTAATGTTATCTCAAAATAGGCTCTTCTCTCCCAATCATTTTACACCATTGTAATCCCCTCAGAAAATCACGCGAGATAGACTATTTACTCACTGGAAACCGACTCCTCACGAAAACGTTATTCAACACCACCTTATGCCCATATGGCGTCTCGTGGGGCCCAAACCATGGTCTTGAAAATGGTCCGGTGAACTATGACATCATGATTCCCTCATAAAAACATGCCAAAACGTCTACTCATTCACCTCGAATGGGCGTCTGATGAAAAATTCGCAAAACACTACTCACATCATAAAAGAAGGACGGTGGGGCCCATGCCACAACTCCGGATTCAATTCCTAAAACCACCCAGGACAACCTTGTCATGACTCCATGGTCAAAACACTGCTGACGGTGCCTAAAACGGACTCCATGTGTGCTTGCACCATCCGAAAGAAGAAACCCAGTGATGCGCTAAACAATACATAACGGGCGTGACGCACCCCCAAGCCCCTATCTTGGGAATTAAAAATCCCCGAGACCATATCAAAATATTTTCCTCAAGGTGAGGATCATGTACCCATAGATATAACGCAAGACGGACACCCGTAGTGAATGTTACAGGTGTCCGAAAACAAGGGGCATAACCCCTTAGTGCTGGATCGGCCCGCGTTAGCTAGCCCGATCCGTAGTGCCAGACCATGGCCCTTCCGGGTGGCTTGGACCACTGCCCCGTGGCCCACCCGTGCTGATTGGTCCTCGTGGCCGGTCGCTGTCTTGCGTGGAGACCCACCAAAGGGGGGTCTCGGTCTCCCGCTCGGGGTTGCACGTCGCGACCCACGTCGCGCCCTGCACCGACGACCTCCGCCCGCCACGCCGATCCTCTATAGATGCCCACCGCGCTGCTGCTTGGAAGCCACACCATGCCACCGCCTGGGAGTCACACCTCCATCACCTATGAGCCCACCGCACCACTTCTCGGGAGCCCACCGCCCCACCGCCTGTGACCGACGTAAACCAACATTTGGTGGGAAAACTTCCTGGGGCTCCCCCGGACGCCCCAAGACTCGATTTTTCTATACAAAAAGAGCGTTGGAAATCTCAGATCAAGCCCTATGCATCTATGGACTTCGCTCGATGATTTGAAATCATTAATATTAAATGAACTTAATTCAAGGATGATGCCGAAATTTAAAACTGTAATGCAACAAACCTACCTCAGAGGGTGTAGCCCGTCGCTTCAAGAACGGTCCGCCAGAGCCGCCACCGCCTTTCCAGAGAGGAGGGGAAGCTTGGAGAGGTTGATTAGTTGTTGGGGGAGCTTTATTCAGAGAAAAACCAAGTGCGAAAAAGGGGGGAGGTGTTTAAGTGGAGAAGCACTTAAACACCCACTAGTAATCCCCGAACCTGAACATTCGACGAGGTCGGGGTTAAGCTACCTCTATGGTAAAATCCACATTCTGAGTGTAATGGAAGTCTTGAATTTTAATCCAAGACTCCTTTCAGAAGTTGTAAAGTTCACGCCCGGGGCCACTAAATTACGAAAATGCCCCTGGTGGCATTTTCCATAGAAGGTTTGCACCCGTAAAAGGTATACCCCTCCTAGGGTTAACGACACACTCCAGACTCAATGGTGCCCTCATTTTTCCCATACGAGCAACTGTTTAGGAGTTATTATGTTTGTTTGGCATGCCTACTGTGAACAAACTTAAAATTTAATTTCGGCCACACCGGGGCTCGGAATCCCATAACGTTTGAACACCCTTCTCTAGAATAACATCAAAAAAATTTCAAAGTCTTACAGGCTCAAAACACGGGTTCATATAGATAAGAAGAAAAAACTTGTTTAAGAAGAAGAGAATCCAAGAATATGTTTCATTATTATTCAAAGATCATGTTTGAATATGTTTCTATTAATTATTATAATGAATAAAATAAGAGGTGTTTTTATCCTGATTGTTTTGGAAATATTTTTTAAATAGAATATTATTTTAATATTTGATGTTCCATGGAGAATAAAGGAGGTAGGAAAATAAAAATAATATTTTCCTAAAGTTAAATATGGTGTTTGGTATTTAAATCAATATAAATTTTATATGTCTACTAAATATGATGATTAAACTATGAGTATGATAGGGTAGGTCAACTATGATACACATAAAGAGGGATGGTTTTCTTGGTCAACATAGATGAAGAATAAGAGTTCATCGATTCATTATGTACTTAGATGAAGTTAATGGTGAAGAAAAATAAATAATTTTAGTTAATATATGTTGAATGAGTAATCACAATGTATCAAGGAAGATGACGATTTATATCAACATGATCATGCATAGATTATGAGAGGATGGATATTAAAGAAGAATATTAATTCTGATGATTCAATATAAATTGATCTTATAATATTTAAATATAATGATAATATCCATCATGATTATTAAAAATGAGATTTTAGATGATTCAAGAAGGATGAAAAGGGAATAAGATTAAGTTTGGTTGCTTGTTGAAGGAGTAAATAACTACATATGGAAATATGCATATCCACATATGGGTTTTCATATATTAGTCTTTCTATATTTTTGAATGCTCTATTGTATATCTGAATATCCATAGAAGAGGATAAAAATATACAGATATCATGATATGTGAGTAGTTACATAGAAAAACATGTCATGTTCATGAATAAAAAATTAGTATACTTCACCCACTTTTGACTGTAGTGTGTTGTTTTAAAAAGGAAATTTTTTTGCACTACCTTCCATATGGGTTCAAATCTTCTTACCACTAGACTGTAGTTAGTAGGAAAATAAAAATTTGAATCAGTGACTCATTTTCAATGATGAGGGGTTTATGTTTTTGGCATTTTTGTCGAGGCTGTATTTGATCGACCACTTTCTTTAAAACAAAATTTCATAAAAATCATATAAAAAACAACAAAAACTAAAATTTCAAAACTATGAAAAAAAACTTTTGGTTTGATTTACAATATGTTTTTACCCAATACTACTATAGTATTGATGTTATATCTCTATTATTACTACTCTTGTACTAAACTGCTGAGTTATTGTTCACTATGTTTGTTTTAGTTTCACTACGATATTAAATTTTTTATGAGCACAGGATCTTATAATTATAGGTTAGAGCCCCTGAATTTAGAAATTGATAAACATATCACTGCTCTTTGAATGAAATAAAATTGAAATGTAAAATTTAGATAAAATAGTTCTCTCACCTCATAATAATCAAAACTACCACCATGAGCTTGTATAATAGAATGAACGGCCCAGTATGAGGGAGTTCCAACTCACTTAACTGTGATGTAATCTATCTTTGACCATACATTCACCTAGATATAGGAATTATGAACTGAAGCAATCTCACATTTCTTTTCTTCCTGAATTTATTTAACTCTCTAGTGAGGACTCCCTGTCCTTCATTAGATATTTCAATAATACTTTGGAATAATTACCTCTTATAAGAATCACAAAAAATGATATTAGAATGCGAGCAGTTCTCTTTTTACTTATAGGGAATGCTGAGAATTGGTTCTTGAGTCTAGATGAGAACATATTTGAAAAAGGGTATCATGTCTATAATTCATTTATGATGAAATTTTTTCCCCAAAGGCATAAATGATATCTTGGAACTATGATCAAATTTTTTTATCAAGAGGGTGGACAATCATTTTATGAGGCTTGGAAAAAAATGAGGGACCTTCTTAGGAGGTGTACCCATCATAAACTCCCATCCCACCTCTAATGGATATATTCTATGAAGGGATTACCTCCTCTAGAAAAAAAAATTTATCAATATGTTGGGTGTAATTATAATGGTAAGACTGATGAAAAATTGAGACAAATTTTCAATAAAACGACCTTAAACACTCGATATAATAATTCAGGATGAAAAAAAGTGAATAGAAACCCAAACCATTGTTCTGGAAATGATACTCAAGCTCAAATGGCTGAAATAATGAAAAAACATCAATACATAATGAACATTAAATCTAGACAATCTTTTAATAAACTTGGATGTCAAAATCAAAACCAATCACATAAAGAAAAATTCTCACAATGTGGGATGTTTGGGCACACTGAGAACTTCTGTCCCACCATTGGCATGCCATTCCCAACAACAAAAACCACAGATTTTGTTTATTATGGTCCTAGGGTGCCTAATAAAGAAGAACCATTTTCAAACAGTTTCAACTAAGCGTATAAGAACCATCCCATCCTCTCCTGGAAGGAAAAAGGCTTAATTAAACAACCGACCGCCTATTCCTATCAAAACCTACCTAGAAAAAACTACCAAAACCAACAAAGGGCTGAATCATATAATTAAAAAGGAAACTATGATGGTCAAGTGACTTCAAAATTGGATCACAATTTAAATAGAATGGACTCTGAAGAGGAATGATTCAAAACTCAAATAAATAAACATCAAGCCCAATATATATCTGATAAAATTCAAAATGATGCTAGAATGAAGAATTTAGAATCTCAATTGTACCAAATAGCTAGAGACATTTCTTTTAGAGATAAAGGAGGATTTCCTAGTACAACTGAACTTAACCATTGGGAGAATTCTGTGGCGATTGTAACTAGAAGTGGGAGTAATACTCAAATTATAGATGAAAAAGACTTTAAAAATTCCCAAAATGAAAAACTATGTGAATCTATAAATAAAAATATTCTTTTTTTTAATCTATAAATCAATATAAAAGTCATAAAAATGATCAAATTTTTATTTTGACACTTGAAATTCAAGATGAGAATGTTTTTGAAAATAAAAAGAATAAAGGAAAGGAGAAAACTGTTGAAGATGTGAGGTATATTCATACTATTCTATGAAACTTTTCTCCACCCATCCCTTTCTCTAAAAACTCAATCCCCAAAGTAACATCAAGGAGAAACTTCTTTTGTTCCATGGGATTTTTACCAAGCTTCATGTGAACATTCCTTTTATCCAAGCATTAATTCAAATCCAATCTTATTTGAAATCTGTTAAAAACATGTTTCAAACAAAGAGACTCTTGAATAATATTCTACCTACAGGTTCACTAAATAGTAAAGTGATGTGATCCAAAATAAAATCCTACACAAGATTAAAGACCCATGTAGCTTTTCCATACCCTATACCTTAGGAAATTCTTGTCAAATAAACTACTTGTGTGTCTTTGGTTCCAGCATTAACCTACTTCCATACTCACTATTTCAATATTTTGGATTTGTTGATCTTCAACCCACCACAGACATCAATCTGTTGGTTGGACATTCTTTCACTCATCCTATGGGGAGGGGTAGATGACCTACTGGTAGAAGTTAGGATGTTGTTTTCACCTACATAATTTTTAATCATAGTTATAAAGTGTGATCAAGAGGTTCCCATCACTCTGGTTGGGCCGTTCTTGGATACTAATGGATAATTCATTGACATGTCTAAGGGTCGGATTATCTTTAAAATTGAAGAGTTTAATGTGTTTAAAACTGTCATAGGAGAAAAATTACCTAAAAATTATTCAAAGATATAATCTTTAGAAGCTGATAATTAACTTGAAAATTGTGAAGAATATGAAAAACCATCCTCTGTTGATGAAATAAATTTTTAAATTAAAAATATTTATTTTCC
The DNA here is from genome assembly GCA_963277665.1 of Viscum album. NCBI lineage: Eukaryota > Viridiplantae > Streptophyta > Magnoliopsida > Santalales > Viscaceae > Viscum > Viscum album. The sequence goes on along the minus strand of OY728167.1, from coordinate 226,919,197 downwards.
TTTTCACATGTAGTAGAATCTACTCAAATAATGAATCTGGAAAATTTTCCAAAATTGGAAAACTATCTAGTTTCTGCTTGTGCTAGAAATGAGTCATCTATTTCTGAACATAGGATCTTCTTGAGTGAACTTTCGGGTGGATCTACATTCACCAATAATTCTGAATATTTTTATGAAGTTTATAATGATATTATAGTTCTTATCAATGATTTTACCTTAATAACTCTTTTAAATTAAAATATGGAAAATATAGATAGTGAGTTATCAACATTGGACAGTAGTGCTATAAATTCTAAAAATTATTATGAAACTGAAAACATATCATCATTTATAAATCCCTATAAGAAATATCTTGAATATATTTGTCATCCTAGTCTAAATAGACTTTCATCTAGTTAAAAAGAACCCATCCTTTTACATAAACCACTTCTTCCACATCTAAAATATTCAACCTTGGGTGAGAATTCCACACTTCATATTATTATTTCTATTGATCTGAATGTTAATCCAAAGTAAATATTGTTAAATATTATTAATATATTTAATTCTACCATAGGATGGACCATAGGTTACATTAAGGGAATTAATCCATCATTCTTCATGCATAAAAATCCTATAGAGCCAGACCATAAGCCTAGAGTTGAGTGTTAAAAGAGATTGAATCCCAACATGATAAAGGTTGTTTGAGAGGAATTCATCAAAATTCTAGACACTTATATAATATTCCATATATCTGATAGTACATTGGTTAGTCCAGCCTAATTAGTTCTTAAAAATGCGGGTTTCACTATTTTAAAAAATGAGAAAAATAAAGATATACAAGTCAGAAAAGCCACTTAATGGAGAGTCTGTATAGACTATAAGAAAATTAATTCTAAAACTGGGAAGGACCATTTTCCAATGACCTTCCTTGATCATATGCTTGATAGGCTTGCTGGGAAAGATTTTATTACTAGATAGGTCTTCTGGTTACAAACAGATTCATGCTGATCAATAGGATCAAGATAAGACTATCTTTACATGCCCCATTGGGATATTTTCATATAAGGAGATGCCTTTTGGTTTATGTGGAGCCCCTTCTACCTTTTAAAGATGCATGACATCTATCTTCTCTTATAGGATAGAGAGAATCATAGAGGTTTTCATCGATGATTTCTCTATTGTGGGTAGCACATTTGATATTTTCTTTTGAAATATGGAGTTAATGTTGAAGAGATGTTTAGAGACCAACCTAGTTCATAACTAGGAAAAATTCAATTCAAGGTCACATAGGGGTTGTTTTAGGGATTAATGTTTCCAAGTGAGGTTTGGAGGATGACACTACTAAAATTGAATTTATTTAAAAACTACCACCTTCTGAAAATGTTAAAGGCGTTAGATATTTTCTAGGGAATTATGGTTTCTAATGAAGTTTCATAAAATATTTCACCAAAATCATTAATCACATACGTTCCCAACTTGTTATGGACCCCCCTTTCCAATTTGATTACAAATTTCATGATTCATTTATTATTTATAAAGAAAAACTCACTTCATCTCCTATTATCAATGAATCAGATTGGAAACCTCCTTTTGAATTAATGTGACATGCTAGTGATATGGCAGTTGGTGTTGTCCTTTTATAGAGGATGGTTAAGAATTTACATGTGGTATATTATGTTAGAAGGTGGGTAGATGAGGCATAATGAAACTATACCACCACTGAAAAGGAGTTGCTACTATTGTTTTTGGTATTAAGAAGTTAGGAAGTATCTTTTAGATTCAAAATTCATCATCTTTTCTGACCATTATTCCATAAAATAATTTTAATATAAGTAGGAGGCTAAACCCATGTTGATTGGATGGATTCCCCTATTAGAAGAATATTAATTGGAGATTAGATATAAGTAAGTAGCTGAAAACCTTATAGTAGACTTCCTTTCTAGGCTTCCTCATACTCACTATAGACATCTATGGTAGATTAATTCTTCCTTTCCAGATGAAAAACTACTCATTGTCCCCATTAGGTAGACTGCATGGAATGCGGACTATGCTAATTTCCTCATATCTGGTGTCTTTCCAAAATATTTGTCTAATAAATAAAGGAATAAATTCATTTCAAAACTAATGTACCACCTTTGGGATGATCCTTTACTGTTTAGTAGGTATGATGATGGTATAATTAGAAGGTGTGTTCCATAGGAAGATATTCGTCCAATATTAGAAAGTTTTCACTCGTCAACTTGGGGGGGACATCATAGTGGTGAGAAAACAACCCAAAAATTCATTCAAGCTGGTTTTTTTGGCCCACCTTATTCAGGGATACTAGAACATATGTTGTAGGCTTTTATAAGATTCAAATATTATCCAATGTTGGTATAAAGTAGAAGCTACCATAAAAAGTCATTCTGGAAGTAGTTATTTTTGATATCTGGGGTTTATATTTCATTATTCCATTTCCGTCATCTCATTGGAATGAATATATTCTAGTTGATTTAGATTATGTGTCTAAGTGTGTTGAGGTAGTAGATCTACCCAAAAGCAGACCAATAGTGTAATTATGTTTTCCAAAAATAATATCTTTTCAATATTTAGAGTACCTAATGAATTTATAACTGATAAAGGAATACACATTAAAAATTAGAAGCTTAATGATTTAATGGAAATGCATGGTTGTACCCATAAAATTGGTACTGCTTATCATCCATAGTCTAGTGGACAAGTGGAGATATAAAATTGGGAGTTCAAACATATTTTTGAGAAAATTGTCTATCTTTCTAAAAAATACCAGTCTTTTATGTTAGATGAATCTTTGTGGGAATATATAATACTCTTTAATTCCCCAAAATCAATTTATCCATATAGGATTTCATTTGGTAAATGATGTCATTTTCCTTTGGAGTTGTAGCACAAGTCATATTGGGCATTTAAGGCCTTAAATTTTGATTTTAAAAGTGCTGGAGAGAGAAGAAAGCTTGAGATGAGTGAACTTGATGTGATAAAGAGAGGGTCTTATGATAATTCTAGGATATACAAAGAGAAGAGTAAAATATTTTATGATTCTGTCACATAAACTAGAAAAATGAAACCTGGACAGAAGCTCCTCCACATTATTTAAAGATTTAAACTCTTTATTGTAATATTAAAATCCATGTGTTCTGGACCATTTAATGTAGTTAGATTGCTTAAGAATGGAGCTATTGAGATTTTAAGAGAAGATAATAAACCCATTCTTTTTAATGGTCATAGATTTAAAATCTATTTTGAAGGAAAACTAAAGGGATTAGATTCCTTCACAGTGGTTAAAAACTGATTTTAATAAAGGCTAACTAAATATATTGAACTTAGTTCTTCATTGGAGTCAACCCATGTTCCATGTTTTTCCTTCATTATTTCTTTTTCATATTTTGTTTTTGAATAAAGTGTTTTTTGATACTGTGGTTATACTCTATTTCTTCTAACTTTGTGCTTTTGGTTCTTCTTTTTAGAAAAATAATTATTTTTTTGTTGGTGTTAATGTGACATAGAATAATCGATGTTCCTTAATTCATATGGAGTTTAATGATTGAAAATTAATGGATAAAACATTATCTGGGAAGTTTATAACTTTTTATTTCTTATTTAATTTGTGTTCTTCACTTTTTCTTTAAAAACTTGTCACTGCTAATCCAGTGATACACTGTTGTCAGTAAGCAATTCAACAATGACTCACTGGTGGCAGTTTCGGTGAGTCATTGATTTTATACCACTACTAGAAATATTTTGTGGTATATGTGTATTGATTTTGAAAAAATTATCCTATTTATGTCTCTTTTTTGATTTTTTTCCAACTGTTGTTTTTCAGGAAAAATTAGTGTTCTAGAAAATATGTATGTTTTATTGGTGATATACTAAGAATGTCTGGTTCATGTGACTATACTGAATATTTTTTTTCTGTATGTGCTTCTTTGTATGAAAATTGAATTTCATTATTATTAAAATCCCATCCCTACTATTAAATAAGTGTGGGGGGGGTCCCATGGCTTCTTGTGTTTTGATATCTTCTTCATGTTTATGTTGGGTGATTATAATGAAATGTTTCTTCAAAATTAATAATAATTTTGAATCAAATTTTCAAATATAGTTTCACCCAATTTACTGGTACATTAATGATTTACAAGAAACTAATTGAGATTAATTGAAAAATTTTGTCACTAACATTAATGATAATGCATGTAAAACTGATGTAACCTAATATGATTGTGAAAAACACATTCATATTAACATCAATGAGAACCTTTAAACTTGTCATTAATCTGCTTATTTAAAAATCTACATTGAACTTTAAATGTCTAAATTTATTCTCCACATTTTAATTCAGATTTGGGGATAATGTTGGGTGTTAAGTGTGGGGTAGGGGTCAAATCATATTGAGATAATCTCTGTTTAATGGAATCCCATCAATTACTAAAAATCTTTATTCCTTTTTTTAAAAAATGGTTTATTTTTTTCCAAATTTCATTCACATTTTTTGTCTTTTTAGGCATCACATTGACTGTAAAATGAGTCTTTCATAAGGACAATTATCATTTTGGTTGTTTTGACTTGCCTTGAATCTGAAACATTTGATGATGGATGATTACTGAGTCAATCTATTTAGTGATTTTATGAATTTTCAATTTAATATAAATGTTTGAGAGTGATATTGGATACATTTTAATGGAGTTCAAATCATAACATTAGGCATTTGAAGATTGTATTGTTCTTAGGGGTTTCATTATCATTTAATTATAAAAAACATTCACCTTAGTGATCCAATTTGAAAGTTTTTCATATTAATTTCATAAAACTGGAGTAATTTTGGAATTTGGGAACCCACATTGAATCTATTAGTCCTTTAGAATTCTGTTTTTTAACTAAAATCCCTCTTTACAATAATGAATATGTCCATAATTATAGTGCTCAGCAAAAGATACATGGATTGGGAAAAATAAAATAAAATGTATTGGGTCAAAAATGAGTTTATTATGGTGAGGGGAATAATGAAAGCCTAATGAATAATGGGGAAATTGATTTTTATGGAATCATATAGGTTGTTTCAATAAGGTGATTCAATAAAAAATTAGTCTTTTCTTTCTGAAACTTAGGATAAAGTCAAAGGAAAGTGTTCTTTATGTTAAGTTAATTAATCCACCGGTTTTTTAACCTATTATCACTCTTGAATTTAGGACATAGATTTTCATTACAATAATTCATTAAGTATTTTCATATATAAGGCAGGACAACCTCATTGATAGATGATTCACTTCTTTCTTGATTACTAGTAAGAGTTTGTTTTAGTCAAGACATCATTTGTAAATTTCATATCAAAATCCTTTTTCTCAATATAGTTTTCCCATGTTTTTAAAGTGATTGACATGATACCTTCTATGTTGATTAATAAAAACACACTTCTATATTTCAAAGATAATAATTCATGAAATTGATTGAGGAAAACAATGCTTAAGTGTGGTGGAATTTGTTGTGGGCTTAATTTTACATAGTTTCCACATCTTTATAATATGTTTTTAATAATTTAATTATCAAATTTTTTAATTTTTGTTAAATATTTGTACATTTATAATATAATAATTAAATTTTTTAATTAATAAATTTTATATAATTATTTATTGTATTTATTTCCTTTAAATTATTAAATTTATATTTATTAGTTTTTTAGGTTCTTTAATTTTTCTAACTATTCTATAGGTTTTTATACAGTTTTATTTTATAATTGTTTTTTGTAAATTTAATATTATTTAATTAATTAATATTATTTTTATTAACTAATATTTAAATTAATATTTTATTTTTTTCATATAAAAATTTAAACATATTTTATAACTCAAGTATGTTAATGTAATATCAATAATTAATTTCATTATCTATATTTAATGTTTTAAATGAATGTTTAATTCTTGTATCAAATTAATTAACTGTTATTGTTTTTAATTTTGTTTAAATTTTAATTTATGTTCGGTTTTATTATTTAGTTTTGTGTTTAGAATTAAATAATTACTTCATATTTTTAATTTATTCTAGTTTTAGATTATGTATTACTCATCTAATTAACTGATTTAAGTTTAATTTAGGAGATAAAAGTTTAATTCACTGACATAGTGTCTCACTGACGCTGCATCGATAGCTCAACATAAATTTACCTCCCTTTTCCACTGTTGGTTACTCAACTAGTCATCGGAGAACATCCAAAAAAACCCATGACACATCCATTATTTAATTTCATTCCATTTATTAAATTAAATAACATTATTTTGTTTTTAATCATTTTTATAGTCTAGTTTCAATATAGCTAATTTCTCTGCTTAATAGTTTATATTAGATGATTTAATTTTAGTTTACTATTCTGAATTAATTAATTAATTAAGAGTTTATAATTTTTATTTATGTTTCATTAATTAAAATTATTTTTTATATTATTTTCCTTATTTCATAATTTTTTTATTTATTGTAACTTTTTATTTAATTTATTTTAGCATTGAAGTTAAAAATTACAATTCACCATTGGGTATCAGTGAATCGTTTTATACTTTTCAATTTCTATATGACAGAACCATTTGTCACTTACCAAAATGAGTCATCGATCCTCCATCTACTGATGAAAATTCATTCTGCTAACACCTCACCTACTGAGGCACCAACTTTTCCCTTAGTCCTATCGATAGGCTCACTCACGTGTTTGTCTAACCGACAGCTCTTTACTCTTTCACTCACAAATACCCTTCCAACCTACAAATGCAATGATTTTTTGATGCCCATCCAATCTGTTGTCTCATGTATCGCCGAAGATGTATCGATAGCTCAACTTACCAATTCCACCATTGTTTCATCCCACCTACAGACAACGTCACCTTCATTTTATTCCACCACTGCTGATTCCACCGTTAACTCACCTTCAACGGACCTACAGCTTCCAATGACACAACCATTTATCATCAAACCAAGGACACACACACCAACCAAATCAATCATTATAGATCAATTTATACAGAATAAATATTTAACCAGTAAAAAAAAGATGTGATTCCAATCTAGATATACAAAATAACCCAGATCTGAAGAACCAAATATGCACTAGTTAGAATTTTCATTTATGAGAGTCGATTGAAGTCGAAGATGGAGAACTTGTCTTCCATCATTGTTTGAAGGAGATGTTGTTTCTAGATCTAGAGACATCATCACACCAGATTGAATCTCAAACCCCATTCCACACAGGTTTCTACTACATGGAGGAGTGTTGTAAATAAGGATGAGTGGCACTGTTAGGAGGAATCTCCATCAAACCTCTCAATGCATCCCGAAGCAAGAGTTTTCACCAAGGAGTGATACCGCCATGAGGATCCAAAGCTATACCATTGTGCCGCAATGGATTACTAGGCCATTCCATTAGTTTTGGGGAAAACCAGAACACCCCCTTGCACCGTTCGAAGAAGTTTATTGGGGGGATAAAAAAATAAATTAAAAATTATATAATGAAAATAGTAATAATTAAATTATAATTAATAATATTTAAATACAATTAATTATGTAAATAAGATAACAAATAAAAAATTTTAATTAACATTCTTAATTAGTTAGAGTAACTATAATTATAATTTAATTAAAATAAAAAAAAATTAAAAAAATTAAAAAGAAAATTAAATAAATTGAATTTCTATAAACATTTAATAAATAGTTAAAATATTTATTTTGATAAAATATTAACTTTAATAAAATACGTAATTTAGTTAATATTAGATAATTATAAATCAAAAACAATAAAATCACTAATAAAATCACTAATATTATTATAATTGAAAATAATTCTAAATCATTATAAATTAATAATTAATGTTATAAAACATTTACAATAATAATAATATTTAATAAATTTAACTAACTAAATAAAAATTCTTAATCTTAAAATAATAATGTTATTATTTATCTTTTATAAATATACTAACATATTTACTTTAATAATATTAATAATTTAATATTTAAAAAAAATTGGTTTCTATAAAATAAATAAAATAAAATAATCAATTGAAATGTTAATTAATTAATTAATAAAACTAAATAAATAATTTAACATTAGTTTAATAATAATAATAAATAATATAAGTAAATTATTTGTAAATATTTTTTATCATGTTTTAAACAATTTTAATCATGATCTATTTTCGTTGTTTGTTTAAAGATACACATAGGAGCCGAGAATCCATCCTGGTGCATCCCATCTAATTGGAGTGGAGTTAGTTAAGACAGAAAATTAATTTCTTATTATCAATGACTTTTGAGGGAAAGTGAGAAACCGCAACGTCTAACATGACAACCATAAAACAACCAAACAGAGAAAACCTAAAAACTGGAACTATCCCTCCCCAGCAATTGCATCATGATTATAAGCCTTCACCGAAGCATGTCAAATGGCAAACGTCCATTGCAAAAGCGTGGGCCCAGTACCGATGGAAAAGCCATACCCTCTCAGTCGTCCAAATCCAAATAACATGCACGGATGAAGCCTTCATGCTCTGATCCACATCTGAAACAGCTCTAAACTCCACCACAAAACCAAAAATAGGAAAGACCAAGAGAAAACAGCTCTAACCAGCAAACCCATCAAAAGAACCCACCTAACATCATCTTAAACAGAAACATTAAAAATGAATTTAAGATTAACAAGATCTGATTCTCTAATCAATTTCTAGGATAAGGAAGAAACCTGGGTGTCGGGGACCTCCGTTATTCGCTTTTCAAATTCCAAAGCCAACTGATCCCATATCTGAATGTACTCCTCAATGAAAATCATCCCTTTTTTGAACCCCCACCAGAATTTGATATTTCTTGTCAATCCATAAGTATTACTCTTCATTAAAAGGTATTCTTAGTGGCATCCCCATCATTTTAGACACCTCATCTTCATTATCATTAAGCAGTAAGACCTGCTCAATCATTTCTTCATCAGAGCTACGAAGTAATTCAAAGGATAGAACTCTCGGGTCCTCTGTTCTCTGTCTGCTCAAAAATTCAGCAGCCATCTTCTCTATATTTTCATTTTTTGCAGATCGGGTCTCCAGGGGTGGAGGTAAAGAGGAGTAGTACTTCCTTCTTTTCCTCCTCTTAATACTCTTATTACTTCCTGAGATTAAATCACCATCAAACAATAGCTCATGTTCAATTCCATTGGGATCCTTCCCAGATACCCTGTCATGATGAAAACGAATATTCGTATCCAAACTCAAACCAACCTCGGAAAGGATTCCAAATGATTTTCTCAAGTGGATAGAATTTCGGTGCAAATAGTCTGACCCCCCTGATTTCCCAGTTCTGGTTGAATTCACTGCATCCGCAGAAGCTAACTACCTCCCCTTACAGACATCGCCACTGTTCAATAATACCACCTTAGTGTCAGGAGAAACTGGGGAAACCTCTTCCCAGTATACCATAACCATTGTACTTCCATTCATCTAATTTTCCATTTGAGAAGCCTCAATCAGAACTAGACCATTGCCCTGCACTTCACAGGAGGGTCCAGCCATATCCTGCTTCAACCTGCAGAAAAATTCAGACACGAGCAGATTAGCCTGAGAAACAGAGGCCTTCTTCACTTGATCAGTGTAGGAAATCCCCTCAACGGACGCATTGCCTTCCACTGGAGCATCTTCGAGATGCTCCTCCTCCAATGCTTGAAGAAAATGGGATCCCCCTATCAATACCCTCTGTCATTAGACCCGGTCCAACCTCCTCACATTATGGAACTTTTCCACTACCAACATCCTCCGACCTTCCACTAGACAAAACTCCCCGATGGAAAGCCTCCTTCGAGTGGCCCGGCCTCTTGAACTCTGATCAGGGTTCGTAGCCAATTCCCCTGCCTCTCCGCTTCACAGATCCCTAATGGAAATCATCAGAGGAGTGACCCAAACGCTTGTAGGAATAACATAAATCGGTCCAGTTTTCATAAATCACCCGCTGTTTACACCTATACTCCTCACCGATTATATTCCCAACATACTGAAAACAAATTCTTGTGGGGTCAAGTTCCACACACACTTTTGGATTGACCAGGTGGGAAACCACCTCAATTCGGCTATCAGAGCATAAGAATCTACATACCAGATTACCAATCATCCTGATAATGGATGGTTTTTGAAATGGTAAAGGCATATTTGGAAAATGTACCCAAAACGTAGTAGAAGGTGGATCCCGCTTCATGTGAAAATCAAAATACCAACGAAAAATAAAGAAACAAAAACCCTCGACGATACGGGGGCCACTTGACCATGCTCTGATGAGGTCCTTCTCGGAAGAAACACGAATCGTGAAATGATGATTTTCAAGCAGACCCATTATCGCCCTCTCAGGAAGTTCCGAAGTGCCGAAGACGAACCTGTCAAAAGAATCCACCGAAGGTCTCCTCTATCTAAACTAAGATACTAGGGTGAGATTCAGAAGTGTTGTGGAGTCTGTGAACTCAGAAGATGAAATCTGAAGATTGGGGAGATCGTCGAGGAGATCTGTAACCTTGGGACTTAGGGAGGATTTTGGGAAGGGAGGAAGACTATCGGGGTTAGATAAGGTGTGGAAATGATGCCCTGCTCTTCTAGAGGATGTCGGAGGTCCCTCCTCCTCGAGGGGAGGAGGGACCGGTGCTGCTGCTGCCATCTTCACTGAGAGTCGAGAATCGGCCTAGGGTTCGCGTCGTCGTCTTCACTTCATGGAGTTAGTTAAGAGGGTTCTGTTATTTTGATAAGTGTGTAAGACAAAAGTGAACATGTGAGGTGTGAGGGTGAAGAACTACTAAATTTGGTGCACAAGACGGTGAAAAACACTACATGACATCATATTTAAAAATTAAGAAGCCAAACATGGGGACATACCATTCATTACACATCTCATTGAATTATCGACACATTATATTAGAGATTCCTTGGAGACAGTTGCAGTACCACTTCTCAGAGTTCTTGTGGAGTAGAGGCAGGATTTTTGCATCACCACTATAGTTCGAGGTGAATTCCTTCATTCCCCTTTTAATTCTTAGTTTATATTCTTGTAATTGAATGATTTATTTTTTGATTTCGAACATGATGGTTATCTAAAATTATTGTAATGTGGAATGTCTTTTTCTACTGGTTTTTTTCAATTTACCTTTTCACTCATTCTTTACAATGATTTCAGAATTGATCAGCAAGATCAGTTCTGAAACCATTTAAATGATTTGTACCACTAGAATTTAATTGTCAACTCCACGGTCACCTAATGAGTTTTTTCATGGAATCATTTTTAATAAATTTTCGTAATTAAAAAAAATAACATAAGAACATTTTGTGAGATTGTTCTATTAAAATTTTCAAAATTTATTTTTTAAGTTGAACCTTTCATGGTGTCGCGAACTCTAAGATTTTTCAATCTGAATAACTTATCTCCTAGTGAGGTAAATAATTTATTTTTAGTGGTTATGTTTCATCTACATTTATGTGATTAAGAAACAATTTTAAACCAGTATGATAGATCTTTCCCTGGGCATTTCTCTTAACTATACATCTTTTAGCATCTCTTATCTCCTTTCTTTAATAGTTTTCATATTTTTTTCTATTTCATCATATCTTAGAAAAAAATATCAAAAAGTTTTTTTTCTTTACTTCCTTATAAAAAAATACACAGAAATATATATATATATATATATATATATATACTAATGAAAAAAATAGCATACTTCACCCATTATTGACACTAGTGTGTAGTTTTGACAAGAATAATCGGTTGCACTTGTAGGTTCTGGGAGCAGTGGAAGCATGGGATGGGCGTGTACCCAACCTTGTATATTATCATAATCGATGATTAATCCAGGTTCAATATGACGATGAATGAAAGTATCCACCTAATTGAATCAATGAAAAAAATAGAGAACCTAAAACCAAGAAGTGAGGATCGACATATATTGTTTATAATTAATTTAATTAAATTATAAAATTACCTTCAGGATGATTCTTTCTTCGTTGATGCCTCTGTCTATGGGTTTGAGGTGTGGATTCATTGGTATGTAGAATCCATGGATATGAATCTTCTAGCAGTGACCCACACATTCTCCATGTATCTCCAAACATCACCGAAGGAGTCTCCGGGTGCTAGTACTGATGATCCCTGCGCATGAAATATCCACCTTCGATCACCTTGAGAATCACTTCCAAAGTGTTCTCCTTGACCTAGTGGAGGAGGATATCTCTCATTCTTGAGAGTATTCTTAGATAGGGAATATTTCTTTAGGCTCAAGATATTTTCTCTAAGGATGTTGTGCAAAAAACGATTGTTTAGCTGGTGGAATTACCCCTTGGATTATATTGAGAATAATAACATAACAAGGGATTAAATTCACTAGGTAATAATAAAAAATTAGCATAGGTTCCATTACATAATTTATTATTCGATGTGAAAACCCCTTGTAAAATAGTAATATAAATGACATTATTTCCATGGAATGTGCTTAAAAAATTTAATACACTAGTTAATAATAAATAATTAACACAGGTGCCATTACATAATTTATTATTCCATGTGAAAACCTCATGTAAAATAATAATAAAAATGATATTTATTCCATGACATTTGATTAAATTTCAAGTTATATTTAAATATTATTTTACCAAATAATATATAATATTTGTTTACCAAATAAAATTTAATATTATTTCTCACAGGACCCATTAAATGGTCCACCAATCCTCCTTAATATTTATGGGGTCTTGAATAATGACAATTTAATTATTAAATAAATATAACTTCCTTATTCACCGATAAATAAATACTCTATCCATAATATATTCTCTTGAATAACTAGCGATGAAAGAAATTCTATCAGCCGTACATGAATAATTATTACACCACAACTGGGAATAATATTTATTCAACATATTAAATAAATAAATTATTTAAATGATATACTGGCCACACCTAGTGTGTGACCCTCTAGGACTCTTTCTCCTCATAATTAGGTTGGATTTCCTAAATTCCATGATTACTATATAACAATATGTCAAATAACCCAAGAGAAATAAGCTGATGTCTCAACAACATGTCACCTCATAAAAACACAAATCATATAATATAATCCTTTTTTCCCATTATCTCCAATCAATCCGGCTGCAAGAAAGTGCCATAAACCCATGTTCTTGATTTCTCATTCTATGAATTCCTAGAATTTAACATTCCTATAGAACACTATTGAAATTTATTTAGATATTCTATATCATTTCCATCAAGTGTACTAAGATATCTACTTCTGTAGAAGTGAAAAATACTTTCTCTAATTATTCATTAATGTAGTTTTACTCATGACGCAACCAACATATCCTACATCACCGAAGCATCTATCATCATGGTTTTCATCAATATATCTAAGTGCACGAGTCATAATACCCATTAATAATAATCTTAAAGACTAAGGACCAATACACACGTCCACAGATAGGAACATCCAATGACACTTATCAATTAGGATTTCCTACCGGTTGGTCTTTTCCTCACAATATCCTCCTAGATATTAACAAGGGCGCATTCCCTGAGAAGGCACCTCATAGTTTCATGAGTCCCCACCCCTGATAGCCTGTATCATTTTTTTCCCCTCAAATGATATCATCCAGCCATAAAAAACATATTAAAGAATAGGGTCATGGCACTTTTGGGTTCTCATCATAGAAGTGATCCAATATGATCATTTAGTACGATACCTATTCTTAGGACATTATAACATACTATGTAACAGATAAGAACAATAATGATGTGATAAGGAGTTTATTAATATTAATCTAATTAATACAAGATTATCATAAAGTACAACAGATTTTGTTTCTAGGGCACAAACTCCAACAGACTCCTACTTGAACTAGAGTCAACTACTAACATCCTTCTGTCTGCTAGATCTCACAATATATTAATGCATCAGTTGACATAGGCCTTTATTCAAGGGGTCCACCAAATTCACTTCTGGGGATACTCTTCTCACTTCAACTTCACCCCTTTGATATAAATCTTTCAATAGGTGATACTTTCGGAGTATGTGATTTGTCCATTGATTTGGCCATGTCTATTTTTCTAGATCCACCAATACTGTATTATTACAATACAATGTGATGGGATCTATACTACTAGGCACCACATCAAGATCCTAGAAAAACTACCGAATCCTGATGGCTTTTTTGGTTGCATCAAAAGCTATTATATATTCAGATTCAACTTTGGAATTATAGACTTCTGACTACTTTTAACAATTCTAACTCACCGGTGCTCTGTTGAGAGAGAAAACATATCCTGATTGTGACTTTATATAATTATGATATATCTAAAATCCATCACCAGTATACCCTCTGATGAAAAGATCATCTCATCCTCCATACCCCTAGAACATAACCTTAGTTTTTCTTAGATACTTAAGGATAGTCTTTACAGTAGTCCAATGTAGTTATCCTAGACCTTCTTGATATCTTCCTACTATGCTCAGCACCTAGGAAACACCACGTCTGGTATATAAAATCAAATAAATGATAGATCCTATCGTTGGAGCGTATTGAATCATACTCATCCTTTATTTATCATGTTGTGTTTGGGGACACATATTCATTGAAATTTTTATACCATGTGAGAATAGAACCGATCACATCTTGGATAGTTCCATACTAAATGTATTTATTATTTTGTCAATTTATATAGTTTTACTTAGTCCAAGAAGCCTCTCGTGTCTATCAAGTATGATCTTGATCCCTATAATGTAGGCTGCTTCCCTGATGTCTGTCATAGAGAAGCATTTTTTCAATGAGCCCTTGACTGACTAAAATACTGGTGTGTCGTTTCCAATAAGAAATATTTCATCAACATACATTGCTAGGATAAAAACCACATTCCCATTAAACTACTTGTAAACACATGTCTCGCATTCATTCTTAATGAAACCAAATTCTCTTATGGATTCATCGAATCAAATGTTCCATGACCTAGAAGCTAGATTTAGTCTATAAATAGATCTTTTAAACTTTCATACCCTTTTATAATAACCTAGTGTCACAATACCTTCATGTTGTGTCTTATAGAAAACTTCATGAAGGACCCCATTAAGGAATTAATTTTTGACATCCATCATCCAAATCTCATAGTTATGGAAATATTCTATGGAAAGTATGATTCTTATGGATTTGAACATGGAAAATAGAGAAAAGGTTTCATCATAGTCAATTAATTAACAATGTTTAAAACCCTTAGGCACTAGCCTTGCCTTATAAGTACTAACATGACCTTCCATGCCCAGTTTTTCTTGTATATGAATTTACACCCAAAAGGATTTATATCAACTAGTGCATCGACCATAACTCAGACTTGGTTCTAGTACATGGAATCTATCTCTGAATTTACCTCTCTTGTACTCCTATGTGTAGGTTCCGGGTGCAATGGAAGCATGTTGGTGGGTTTTCCCAACATTAATTCTAGCGTTAACAACAATAAATCTGAGGTCCAACACGATGTAAAATGCTAGATCTTCGGAAGAGGATGAAGAATGAAAGAAAAGAGGGAGTCCTGAAACCATAGAGACAGGATAATCATATATTGGTTATAATTAATGTAATTTAAGTACAAAAATTACCTAGATGGATTTCGTTCTTCATTGATGTCTCCAGTCAAGATCCGGTGTGATCCGTCATTGTGTTATAGAATCCATGTGTAGTATTCCTATAACAGTGATACACAGGTGCTCTACGTATCACTGGACGTCGCCGAAAGGATCTCCAGGTGCAAGCACGAAAGAACCTTCGCAAGAGATGTCCACCTTCGATCATTAGGATCCAGTGGTAATGTATCTCTATTGGTCTTGAAAGCGTTCTATCTGAAAGGAGTTATTTTGACCTTGAGAGAACACTCCATAATTGTTGTGCACAACGATTGGAGAAAATTTTTCGGGTTCTGAGGATATTTGTAATCGGGTTGAGGTTCTAGTGTTTTGACAGAAAATAAACGCGTGATGCATTTTATTTATTTCATTAACTCTCTTTGAAAACCCCCCATGTCAAATCATTATTTCCTTGACATGCACCCACACTGATTATAATAAATATCATTTAATAAAAAAAATCATTTCCGCAAAATCCCAACTAAAATCTACATGGCGTGTAATCATGAATACAAGGCATGTACTTATTTTTATATTCTTTATTTCCTCAACCACATTTATTATACCAAGAATAATGGATATTTATTTCTGAAATAAATCTAACTTCATTACTTGCTAATAAATATACTATTTCGTCCACAATATATTCTCTCGAATAACTAGTGTCGAAATAAATGTGATCAGGAATCCTAGAATAATTATTAAACCATAGTAAAGAATAATATTTATTAAACTTGTTAAATTAATATTTAACAGAGATACATGGACACATTTAGTGTGTGACCCTCTAGGCCTCTTTCTCAGTGGAATTACGTGGAGCCTGCCTAAAGTCCAAGGTTAGCATCTAGCGACACACCAAGGCACCCATAGAGAAATAAGTTAATGATGCAATGATGTTTCACCTCCTACAAATTCTTACCATGTTATGTAATACCTTTGTCTCGATATCTCTAATCATGCAGGTTGCATGCTAGTTCCATCAACCCATGTGCTCGATTATTCTTTCTTTGACTTCTTGGAATTGAACTCGCCCATACCTTAACATGGACATGGATTTATTTAGGCTATATAAATTTGATCAAAAGTCCTAAGATATCTACTTAGTTTATGGAATAGAATATACAAATCCTTTCTCACATTATCTATTAATGCATTATTAATCGTGATGCACACAACATATCCTACCTCACTACAAACAGTGTATCATCACAGTATTTTTCAATACATATAAGTGTGTGATTTGTAATACCCATTAATAAAAATCTTAAATTATAAGGACCAATACACACGTCTGTAGATAGGAACATCCAATGACACTATGAAGTATGCATTTCCTACTAGCGGGTCTCATTCTCATAATATCCTCTGGGATATAACCAAGGGCGCACACCATGAGAAGGTGCCTCAATGTTTTATGAGTCCTCATCCCTACTGGCCTGAATTATTTGTGTCCCTCAAATAACATCATCCAGACATATAACATATATTCATGAACAATGTTATTGCTCTTCCGAGTTCTCCTCATAGTTGGGATCCTCTATGACCCTTTAATGCATCACCCTTCCATAGGATATCATCACATGCATTGTCATGCGGAAGAACAATCAACATGTGATAAGGAATTTATTAATGAATAAATTAAAAATTAGTTGGTTCTAGGCCACCAACTCCAAAAGACTCTCACATGGACTAGAGTCAACTACTTACAACTTTTAACCCGCTAGCTCTCACATGATATTCATGCTTCTGCTGAGATAGTACTTTTGTAATGGGGTCTTCCGCGTTCTCTTCTGTGGAAACTCTTCTCACTACAACTTCACCCCATTGATAGAAATCACTCAAGAGTTGATACTTTCTGAGTATGTTCTTTGTCTGTTGATGTGGCCTTGGTTCTTTTTCAAGAGCCACCATTGCCGTATTATCACAATACAACGTGATAAGATCTTTATTTATGGGGACCATATCAAGATCCTGGAAAATGTTCTGAATCCAAACGGCTTCCTTGGCTACATCAGAAGCCACTATATATTTGGACTCTACAACAAAATCAGTGACAACTACATTCATTGAACTCTTCCAACTCACAGATCCTCCATTGAGACAAAAAACATATCAAGATTGAGACTTCAGATCATTCTGATCTGCCTAAAAACCAGCATCAACATACCCTATGATGATAAGATCCTTGTCTCCTCCATACACCATGAACATATCCTTAGTTCTTCTCAGTTACATAAGGGTATTCATAACTGTTGTCCAATGTTGTTCTCCTGGATCTTCTTGATATCTACCTACCATGCTTTGTGCATAGGCAACATCATGCCCAGTACATAACACGGCATACTTGATAGATCCTATAGACGAATAAAATGGGATCATACTCATTCTATCATTCTCTTGTTGTGTTTGAGGAAACATTTTCTTTGAATGATGTAGGCCATGTGACATTGGAACCAATCCCCTCTTGGATTATTCCATACTAAATATCTTTAGAATCTGGTCAATGTATGTACCCTGACATAGTCCAAGAAGCCTCTTGGATCTATCACGAATGATCTCGATCCCTAGAATGTAGGCTGCTTCACCAATGTCCTTCATGGAGAAACAATTGTTCAACCAGTCCTTAATTGACTGTAAGACTGGTACATCGTTTCCAATAAGAAATATGTCAATAATATATACTACCAGGATAACGATCTCATTCCCATTAAAATTATTATAAACACATGGATCACATTTTTTCATAATGAATCCAAATTCTTTTATGGCTTCATCAAATTGAATGTTCCATGAACTAGATGCTTACTTTAATCCAAAATTGGATTTTTGTAACCATCAAACCCATTTGGCTCACCTGGTGTCACAAACCCTTCTGGTTTGGTCATATAGACATCTTCCTGAAGGTTTCTGTTATGGAATGTTGTTTTGACATCCATTTTTGAAATCTCATATTCAAGGTATGTTGCAATGGAATGTATGATACTTATGGATTTAAACATGGAAACTGGTGAGAAGGTTTCATCATAGTCAATTCCTTGATGTTTTCTGAATCCTGTAGCCACTATAATTTCTTTATAGGAGGTAACTTGGTCATCCATGTCTAGTTTTCTCTTGAATAGCCATTTTCATCCAACAAGTTTTACATCAACTGGCTCATCGACCAGAACCCAGACTTGGTTCTGATACATGGAATCCATTTCAGAATTCATATCTTCTAGCAATCTTACAGCTTTTGAGATTTCTACTGCTTCCTTGTAGGATATAGGTTCATCATTGTCCTAAAATAATGATTCACCATCCTTGGTGACTAGGAAACCAAATCTCTTGGTTTCCCTTACCTATCTTGAGCTCCTACGCAGTACTTGTGTTTCTATAACCTCTTCCATGAGGATCTGTGGAACTTGTTCCTGTACCAACTCCTTTGTATCTTGAGCATCAACTTCTTCGATGTCAATCCTACCCCCACTATCTTTTGTGAGGATGTGCTCCCTCTAAAAAAAGTCATCTTTTCTGGTGACAGTCACTTTCCTGTCTTGATGGTTATATAGGTAATATCATTTTTCCTTGGGATATCCTATTAAGAAACACCTCATTCCCCATGGTGCTAGTTTGTTGCCTGATAAGGCCTTAACAAACGCCTCACATCCCCATAGACATATATTTATCAAAATGGGTTTCTTTCCATTCCATGACACAGAGGGAATTCCATCTTCCTCCTTATTTTCTACTCGGTTTAATGTGTATGCTACAGTTTGTAATTCATATCCCCAAAAGGATAATGGAAGATCTGCATGAGTCATCATAGACCTCACCATGTCCAATAAGGTCCAGTTCCTCATTTCAATAACACCATTCCACTATAGTTTATAAGGAGGAGTGAGCTTAGATAGAATTCCCAACTCTCATAAAAGACCGATGAATTCTCAGTTCAGATATTCTCCACCTCGATCTGATCGAAGCTTCTTTATCTTATTACGAAGATGATTCCCCACTTCAATCATGAATTTATTCAATTTATCAAAGGACTCTGACTTATACCTCATTAAGTAGACATAGCCATATCTACTTAAATCATCATTAAAATTAAGTAAGTAAGAATATCCACCGCTAGCTTCTACTGTAAATGGTTCACAAACATCTTTGTGTACCAATCCTAGAAGCACTGGGGCCCTTTCACCCTATCCACCAAAAGGTGGCTTGGTCATTTTACCTTGTAAACAAGCATGACATCTATCAAGTGGTTTTAGCTCAGTAGAGTCTAAATAGCCATCATGGAAGAGCTTCTTCAAGCACTTCTTTTTTACATGACTGAGAAGGTGTTTCCACAACTGGGTGATGTATGAGTCATGTGAGTTTGTTTCGTTTTTGATTTCCAACACTTGGTTTTCATAATTTAATACATAAAAATCATTATTTAAAAGTTCCATACCATAACATACGTTGTTCTTATAAAATAGACAACCCTTATTTCCAAATGTAACACCCCAAACTTCCATGGTACGTTTCCCTTCGAATAATGCAATAGCGTGTTTTGTACGCAACCTCGAGTTCTAACACACACCACAACTAATTAAACTAGCCGTTGTGAATAATAATATCTAATTTTTGAAATTTTATAAATTTTATTTATCAAAATGGACTTCATTTTTGGATTTGGAATATCGAAATTATCCTAAGGTGAAATTTTGATATTTTTCGGATAACTTTTATATTTTGAGGAATAGTGAAAATTACTAAATTTTAATTAAAAACAACTTTTTAAATCAAAATAATTAATAGTGATAAATTATACTAAGGAGTGGTTTTAAAGTATAATTAGAATATATTTTTACCATTTTATCCAATGGTGTTCATTAGAAATAATTTCACATTAAAATTGGACATAAATAATTGTCAATCTTTTGATATAAATTGTTTCTTAAAAACACGCTATTTGTTGTGACAGCGGGAATTAATTATGAAATTAATTAATGAAACTTATATTTTTGGAATTTTGTAAAATATAAATCATTTTTGAAATTGGAATATCAAATATAGCTTAGGGTGAAATTTTGGCATTGTTTTGAAAAACATTAATTTTTGATGAATAGTGAAACCACTAACTGGTAGTTAAATAACTGATTTTTCGTTTAAATGAAATATTACCACTTCTGTGATTTGATTTTCAAAATTCCGACATACATGGTTTTCATTAGGATGTAAAATGTGGTTCAATGGGATTAAAATAATTTTTGGTGAATAGTAACTTTTAAGTTTAATTAATCCCGATTAAGGGAAATTAGTGAAATTTAAGGTAAAAATGATATTATAAAAATATGAAAATACCCTTACACTTGTCCTAACCCTATTGGATGAGTAATGGCCGACCAAGAAAATCCATGGGTCAACTTGGGGACCCCATGGAGCCACTTTGGTGGGAAAATGTCATTAAAAACATTTTATTTAATGTTAAAATAAAAATGTCACAAACATGAGTTATTTTACTAAAACAATTTTTAAATGGGGTTATACAAGTCATAGTTTTGACCATAAATATTCATTGGAAAGATAAAAATATTTCCTACATTATGGTTATTTTTTTTATAATTTTTATACATTAAATAAATTAAATTTTTTATGACACAATGATGATGCAGCGTCTACCTCATTAATTAATGATTTAAATAAAATCAAAAGATAATGTAATATATAAGGCTTACACTTGTCAAAAACCTATTGGATAAGCATATTTCGAACCCTTATCACCTTATCCTCGAAATATATCATTGTGGGATATTTATAATCTGAAAAGCATTTCAAAATAATGTAACATTTTAATCTTTCCAAAAGAGCCCCTCCTCTCCTCTTATAAAAGGCCCCCAACTATACCACCTTATTCACACTTTCAAGCCTTTTGGTTCGGCCAACCTCTACCCAAATACTCTCCCAACTTATCTCCCTTCATCCTAGAAGCTTTACTTTAGTCATAAAGCCATCCTAAGGAGTCCTTTTGATCAAATCAAAAGGAATAAAACGAAGAAGAGGTAACGTTTTCATCACCCTCTTTCAGGTTTCTTTCTTCTTCCACTCCCTCTTTGTTTATTATTTCAATTATAAAATTATAACTCCAGTATATTCTATAAAATTTGATGTTATGATAGATATGTAACAACAATATTCAGTATTCTACCCATCATTTGAATGACATGTCACCATACGTGCGTACGTACGGCTTACCGTCTCCACGTCGTGGTGTAATTGTTATTCAGTATATTATTATTTAGATGTGTATAATAATGATATGTAATTCATGTAAATAATAAATATAACATGATAATTATTCTTTATATATGATATACTATCCAATTATATATTATTTTAATATCAAAATAATGATATTGTTGCTCGTGCGTACGTACGGACTACCGTCTCAACGAACGCGATGAGATTCATTCTCAGTCGTATCCATTCAAGTATAATTATCATTTGATGATTTTAAAATAATGTTTAAGGACATGATATAATTCTGGATATGAATAATATACAACCTATCCATGAAAAACACGAGTTACGTAACAAAACAAATAAAAGAAAGCGAGTAAGTTAACACCCGAAACAACGATAAATCTAAGATATTATTAACAAAGCAATGTTAAAAGATCATATATGATATCATATGAATGTATATGATTCTTTTATAATTTAATAACAATTATTTCACCATTATATAGGAGGTTAACCTACCCCAACCAAGGAAAAGTACAAGGTAAGGGTTTACTTCACAACCTCTTCATTATCCATGGTTGTTTATACATAATTATCTACCGGGACCTCGTTATCATCCACATCCATGTTTCTTAAAAATGTATTTCAAAACATTTTTACTATTAAATGGAATATGGGTTAAATTCATTTATACCCTTATACGTTTTTGAAAGGAATCTTACCGTCGTTTTCCAAACAATGTACTTTTTGACCTTTTTGACAAATTTAAGGTAAGAATGTTTTTTTTAACTTATACGGCGGGTGCGGCTATTTTCCACCATTATAACTTCGTTGAAGCTTCTCTTACAAGCTTATAAGAATATTTTCAAAGTAAATGTATTATTATGGTACTTTTAAATGATTTCAAAAAAGGGTGATATTTCTCTCAAATAGCTTTGATTTCATCTATGTCAACATCCTTTGATGGGTTTTTAGTTTAATTGAAATTGATTTATGATACAAAACTTCCATTGAACATTTTGTGATATATTTGACTATGGATGTGTTATTTTTATACCATCCATAGTTTATGGAGAAATTGTTGACATTTCGTATGCTAGTTTTAATACGAATATTTATGTTATGTTTAAACCTATTCATATGAGAAATGTATTGGACTTAATAAGTGATGGGTGGAGCCCGCTATAGCTCCTCGATGCATCGGTAGGTCTCATGAGACAACTAGACGTGGAATTGGCCGAGGCCCTTTCCCAATTTGATTCATGGTTTTAGCCGAGGCCTTAATCATTTTAGACGTCTTGGCCGAGGCCTTGACAAAATGTCTCAGAATGTCTGGCATTATACATTCCCTCATTATGAAAGTGGTTATTGATATTTCATGTGATTATTCGTCTAGTAGAATATCCATGTGAGTAAGTAATGGCATTATTTTATTTTACTTTTTCCATATTATGCTGAAGTTCAAGTTTAATAAGGCTTTTGTTTTAGTTATACATTTCCTTAAATGCTTATGTTTTCTTATGAAAGATTCCGCTATATTGTTATCCTTACAGAGCATTTGAGCTCACCCCTTTCAATGTATTGTTTTTCCCAGGATGTGAAGAAGTTTATTATGACTGACTTGCAAGAATAGTCAGTGAGGATATGAGTGTGGACAAAGGAGACCATGTTATTGTAGTTTTCATTCTGATGATGTAATGTAAAACTTATGATTATATCTAGTGTTTCCAAGACTACTAAACCAATCGGTCTTTTGAGGTTTGATCTTCCTTGTGATCATGCCAATGTTATGTAATAATGCACCGACTCTAGGTAACTGGGGTCGGGGTGTTACAGTTGGTTCATAGGAAGTTTGGTACAAACCTTGGAATCTAGATTTAGACAAACTCTGATTAGAGCACATAGACCTAAGATGAACATTGAGGGTTAGTATAGAAGAACTTCCTAAAATTTTGGTATTGTAGAGATTTTGTGAGTTTTCCGAGCAATACATCCCTGTCTGGATACGAGTAGGTAGAGGCGGCTCTGGCAAAGATGTACCTAGGGGTAAAACTGAAAAACACCGCTTTGATCTAGACTCGAACGGGAACTGGTGCACGATAACGGGCCTTGCTGCACTCTTGGTTACGACACTCCCGGGGGATATGCTTAGGATAATTCCCATTTTCTTTACAAACCACTATGAAGGGTTACGAGTATATACCTTCTCAAAGAAAACAATTCTATGATTATGGATTATATCCATAATTAGTTCAATTTATGTTAAGTGTTTTACAAGTATGGAATTATGTATTTTGATTCATAAACTAATCTAGTTTATGCCATTATTTAGAAATGGCGCCTAGTGGAAGGAATGGAAACAGTATCAATGCACGCACTCCGTGTAGGGATTTCCCTCCTGCTCAAGATAATTATGGTGGAGCTAGTGATACAACTGGTGCTGATCAGCTTCTCACCGTATTGGGATAACTCACGCAGGTTATGAATAATAACCTTACTCGTATGGAGCACCCTGATCCGCAACGTGGAGGATCAATGCTAGACCGTTTCATGAGGCAACAACCACCAACCTTCAATGGGAGTACAAATCCTATAGTAGCTGGGCAATGGATAAATTCCATAGAGAAAATATTCTATTCCTTGGGGAGTAGTGAAAGGGAGAAAGTTGTCATGGCAGTTTACCGCCTCACTGGAGATGCCGACCAATGGTGGTCACTAATTCAAAACACAAAGGAAGATGATGAATTAACAAACATGGAATGGCAGGAGTTCACAGAACTGTTCTTAGAAAAATACTTTCCTCGAGACCATCGAGCGGATATGGAAAGGCAATTTCTGAGTCTGAGGCAGAAGGAGGATGAAAATTTCACAATGTATGAGGCTAACTTTACAAGGTTAGCGAGGTATGCTGCAGATTACATACGTAACCCAAGAAGTAAGACTGATCGTTTCTTTGATGGGTTAAAACCATTTCTCCGTCGAGCTTTAGTATCACAATCCTTCTCTTCATACGACGGTATTTTATCGTGCGCTATCAAGACGGTAAAGGAATTCTCTAAGTCTTATGACTTTAAATCAAAGCAAGATAAGAAGAGATCCGCTGAAAACTCTGGGAAAGGAAATAAGGAAACAGGGAAGAAGGGTAGAAATTAATTTTCACCCTGTGATAATTGTGGTAGGAAGCACCCGGGTGCCTATCTAAAAGGAAAAGGAGTATGTTACAAGTGTGGTGAAAAAGGCCACCAAGCTCATGAATGCAAGGGAAAGAAAGTGGTTGTCAATGTGGAATGATATAATTGTAGAGAGAAGGGACATTATGCAAATGAATGTCATAAGCGTCAGGGGAACTTACCTCAGAAGAGGCCAAGGGATCAGCGCCAGGCTTATGCTATCACTACTGCTGAGGTGGAAGATC
Organism: Viscum album; assembly: GCA_963277665.1. Lineage (NCBI taxonomy): Eukaryota > Viridiplantae > Streptophyta > Magnoliopsida > Santalales > Viscaceae > Viscum > Viscum album. Next base: position 226,893,929 of record OY728167.1, on the reverse strand, counting down.
CGAAAGACGTGGTGGCATGTAATTTAATGGTTTCCTCAAGTTTAGAAAATGCATTATTTGATTCTGGATCATCGCATTGTTTCATATCCTCCCAGTTTGCTAAGAAAATTAGATATTTCCAATTTGATTTAACAAGGGAGTTGTCGGTCAAAACCCCTAAGGGAAGTATTGTTGCAACAAAGTTTTGTCGATTAGTTCCCATTAGAGCACCTAAATGTTCTTTACCTGCTGATCTCATCATCATACACATGATTGAATTTGATATAATCCTCGGTATGGATTGGCATTCAGACCATGATGCAAAAATTTATTGTAAGAGGAAAGAGGTTACGATTATTTATGATGATGATAAGGAACACCTTATCTTTAGAGTCGAATTGTCGCCACATAATTCTTATCTAGATCCACCACCAGTAGCTCAACTAAATTCAATTATTGGGGAGGAAGAGAAGGAAATTACTGAGGGTGAGGAAAGGAATATTCAAATAGATTATGTACCTATTGTGATAGAATATGTTGATGTGTTTCCGGAAGATTTACATGGACATCCTCCAGAACGAGAAGTTGAGTTTTCCATTGATTTAATTCCTGGATCAAGTCCCATATCGAAGACCCCTTATAGAATGGCCACTGTGGAATTAGTTGAACTAAAGAAACAACTAGAGGAATTGAGTAATAAGATATTTATTTGCCCAAGTGTTTCTCCTTGGGGAGCCCCTTTTCTTTTTGTTAAGAAGAAAGATGGATCTATGAGGTTGTGCATCGACTATAGGGAGATAAATGCTATGACAATAAAGAACAAGTATCCCCTACCTCTCATTGATGATTTGTTTTACCAACTGCATGGAGCTCATACTTTTCAATGATTGACCTTCGGTCTGGATAACATCAGTTGTGTGTGAAGAAGGAAGACGTTCCAAAGACAACATTTTGAACAAGGTACGTGCATTACGAGTTTACAGTAATGCCTTTTGTATTGACTAATGCACCCTCTATTTTCATGGATCTAATGAATAGAGTTTTCAAGGAATATCTTGATGACTTTGTAGTGGTATTTATTGATGATATCTTGGTATACTCCAAAATCCATGAAGATCATGAAAATCACTTACGCATTATCTTGAGGACTCTTAGAAGACATGAATTATATGGGAAATTTAGCAAGTGTGAATTTTGGCTTCAGGAAAATTCTTTTCTTGTCCATATTGTCTCTAAGGATGGAATTTCTGTTGATCCTTCTAAAACCAAGGCAATCCAAGAATGGCCAGCACCGACAGGTATAACTGAGGTACGCAGTTTTATTGGTTTAACAGGTTATTATCGACGTTTCATCCAGAATTTTTCCAGATTGGCTAACCCATTGACAAAGCTAACACGTAAATGGATTAAATTTGTCTAGAAAAAAGAGTGTGAAGAATGTTTTGAATAACTGAAGAGAAGATTAGTCAACGCCCCTGTATTGACTCTACCATCGGGGAATGATGGGTTTGTTATTTATAGTGATGCATCGAAGAAAGGAGTTGGTTGTGTCCTTATGCAGAATGATAAGGTTATTGCCTATGCATCACGACAACTAAAAATTCATGAGCAAAAATATCCTACTCATGATCTTGAGCTAGCAGCTGTGATCTTTGATTTGAAGATATGGAGACATTACCTCTATGGTGAAAAATGTGATATTTATACTGATCACAAGAGTTTGAAGTATATTTTTTCACAAAAAGAACTCAACATGAGGCAAAGGAGATGGCTTGAACTACTCAAGGATTATGATTGCACGATACATTACCACCTGGGGAAGGCAAAAAAGGTGGCAGATGCTTTGAGTAGAAAAGACCATGGAGTTTTGAACGTGATGAGAATTGAAAGGGATCCAATTTTCATGGATCTAGTGAAGATGGACATGAGAATAACTAGGGAAGGTGAAACATCAATGCTTTTTCAAATGGTTGCCAAAACATCATTACTAGAAAGGATTAAGAGTTCTAAGACTGATGATGAAGAATTTCAGAAGAAGATTAAAGATGTGAATGATGGAAGATTGAGGGACTTTGTGTATAAGGATGGAATTTGGAAATTCGGGAAGAAACTTTGTGTTCCCGATTTACCTGATCTAAAAAGGGAATTGCTGGATGATGCTCACAGTTCCAATTTCTTTATACACCCTGGGAGCACCAAAATGTATAGAGATTTGAAGGAACATTTTTGGTGGGACAATATGAAGAGGGAGATTTCTGATTTTGTGTCGAGATGTATGGTTTGTCAACAAGTGAAAGCTGTAAGGCAACATCCTGGTGGAGTATTGCAACCTCTTCCCATACCTAAGTGGAAATGGGATAATATTATGATGGACTTTGTCATGGGACTACCAAAGACTCCTAGAAGGAATGATGCAATATGGGTCATTGTTGATCGTCTTACTAAGTCAGCACATTTTCTTGCTATACGGGAGGATCTACCACTTGAACGTCTAGCAAGACTATATATTAATGAAGTTGTAAGACTTCATGGGGTACCCCTATCGATTGTTTCTGATCGTGATCCCCGTTTTACTTCAAGATTCTGGAAAAGTCTTCAAAAGGCCTTGGATACTGAACTTCGTTTGAGCACTGCCTATCACCCTCAAACAGATAGACAATCAGAACGGACTATTCAAACCTTATAAGACATGTTGAGATCATTCTCTCTTGACTTTCAGGGTATGTGGGATCAATATTTACCACTGGTAGAATTTTCCTATAACAATAGCTTCCATTCGAGCATTCAGATGGCACCTTATGAAGCGTTATACAGAAAGAGATGTCGTACACCAACCTGTTGGGATGACGTTGGTGAAAGAAAACTTGTGGGATGAGAACTGGTGGAAGAAACGATGGAAAAGGTGAAGGTAATCCAAAACCACCTCAAAGCAGCTCAAAGTAGGCAGAAGAGCTATGCCGATAACAGAAGAAATGATTTGGAATTTCAGGTCGGAGATCATGTTTTCCTAAAGGTATCTCCATGGAAGGGAGTTATACGTTTTGGTAAGAAGGGTAAATTGAGTCCCAGGTACATCGGTCCTTTCGAAATTCTAGATCGTATTGGGGCTGTAGCTTATCGTTTGGCGATGCCGCCAAATCTCTCCAAAGTTCACGATGTTTTCCACATATCGCTATTGAGAAAATACATGCCCGACCCAACACATGTACTTACCTATGAAGAATTAGAACTGGAACCCGATCTATCTTATTGCGAAGATCCCATCAGAATTCTTGATGTGAGGGAACAGGTGCTGAGAAACCGGACGACTCATCTGGTAAAGGTTTTGTGGAGAAATCATAAAATGGAAGAGGCAACATGGGAACCTGAGGAACTTATTATGAAGAACCACCTGAGTCTTTTTATGCAGTAATACCCTAGAAATTGCTAGGACTCAATTATTTGAAGGATGGGAGAATGTAACACCCCAAGCTTCCACGGTACGTTTCCCTTCGAATAATGCAATAGTGTGTGTTGTACGCAACCTCAAGTTCTAACACACACCACAACAAATTAAACTAGCCGTTGTGAATAATAATACCTACTTTTTGGAATTTTATAAATTTTATTTATCGAAATGGACTTCATTTTTGGATTCGGAATATCAAAATTATCCTAAGGTGAAATTTTGATATTTTTCGGATAAATTTTATATTTTGAGGAATAGTGAAAATTACTAAATTTTAATTAAAAACAACTTTTTAAATAAAAATAATTAATAGTGATAAATTATACTAATGAGTGGTTTTAAAGTATAATTAGAATATATTTTTACCATTTTATCCAATGGTGTTCATTAGAAATAATTTCACATTAAAATTGGACATAAACAATTGTCAATCTTTTGATATAAATTGTTTCTTAAAAACACGCTATTTATTGTGACAGCGGGAATTAATTATGAAATTAATTAATGAAACTTATATGTTTGAATTTTGTAAAATAGACATCATTTTTGAAATTGGAATATCAAATATAGCTTAGGGTGAAGTTTTGGCATTGTTCTGAAAAACTTCAATTTTTTATGAATAGTGAAACCACTAAGTGGTAGTTAAGTAACTGATTTTTCGTTTAAATGAAATATTACCAATTCTGTGATTTGATTTTCAAAAATCCGACATACATGGTTGTCATTAGTATGTAGAATGTGGTTCAATGGGATTAAAATAATTTTTGGTGAATAGTAACTTCTAAGTTTAATTAATCGCGATTAAGGGTAATTAGTGAAATTTAAGGTAAAAATGATATTATAAAAATATGAAAATACCCTTACACTTGTCCTACCCCTATTGGATGAGTAATGGCCGACCAATAAAATCCATGGGTCAACTTGGGGACCCCATGGAGCCACTTTGGTGGGAAAATGACATTAAAAACATTTTATTTAATGTTAAAATAAAAATGTCACAAACATGAGTTATTTTACTAAAACAATTTTTAAATGGGGTTATACAAGTCATATTTTTGGACATAAATATTCATTGGAAAGCTAAAAAGATTTAATACATTATGGTTATTTTTTTTAGAATTTTTAGACATTAAATAAATTAAATTTTTTATGACACAATGATGATGCAGCGTTTACCTCATTAATTAACGATTTAAATAAAATGAAAAGATAATGTAATATCTAAGGCATACACTTGTCAAAAACCTATTGGATAAGAATATTTCGAAAACTTATAACCTTATCCTCGAAATATATCATTGTGGGACCTTTAGAATCCGAAAATCATTTCAAAATAATGTAACATTTTAATCATTCCAAAAGAGCCCATCCTCTCCTCTTATAAAAGGCCCCCACCTATACCACCTTATTCACACTTTCAAGCCTTTTAGATCGGCCAACCTCTGCCCAAATACTCTCCCAACTTCTCTCCCTTCATCATATAATCTTTACATTAGTCATAAAGCCATCCTAAGGAATCCTTTTGATCAAATCAAATGGAAGAACCCGAAGAAGACGTAACGTTTTCATCACCCTCTTTCAAGTTTCTTTCTTCTTCCACTCCCTCTTTGTTTATTATTTCAATTCTAAAATTATAACTCCCGTATCTTCTATATACTGTGATATTATGATAAATATGGAACAACCATATTCAGTATTCTACCCATCATTTGAATGACATGTCACCATACGTGCGTACGTACGGCTTACCGTCTCCACGTCGTGGTGTAATTGTTATTAAATATATTATTTTTTAGATGGGTATAATAATGATATGTAATTCATGTAAATAATAAATATAACATGATAATTATTCTGTATATATGATATACTATCCAATTATATGTTATTTTAATATCAAAATAATGATATTGTCGCTCGTGCGTACGTACGGACTACCGTCTCCACGAACGCGATGAGATTCATTCTCCGTCGTATCCATTCAAGTATAATTATCATTTGATGATTTAAAAATAATTTTTAAGGACATGATATCATTCTGGATATGAATAATATACAACCTATCCCTGAAAAACACGACTTACGTAACAAAACATATAAAAAGAAAATGAGTAAGTTAACACCCGAAACAACGATAAATCTAAGATATTATTAACAAAGCAACGTTAAAAGATCATATATGATATCATATGAATGTATATGATTCTTGTATAATTTAATAACAATTATTTCACCATTATACAGGAGTTTAACCAACCCCAACCAAGGAAAAGTACAAGGTAAGGGTTTACTTCACAACCTCTTCATTATCCAAGGTTGTTTATACATAATTATCTAATGGGACCTCGTTATCATCCACATCCATGTTTCTTAAAAATGTCTTTCAAAACATTTTTACTATTAAATGGAAAATGGGTTAAATTCATTTATACCCTTATACATTTTTGAAAGGAATCTTACCGTCGTTTTCCAAACAATGTACTTTTTGACCTTTTTGACAAATTTAAGGTAAGAATGTTTTTTTTAACTTATACGGTGGGTGCGGCTATTTTCCGCCATTATAACTTCGTTGAAGCTTCTCTTACAAGCTTATAAGAATATTTTCAAATTAAATCTATTATTATGGTACTTTTAAATGATTTTAAAAAAGAGAGATATTTCTCTCAAATAGCTTTGATTTCATCTATGTCAACATCCTTTGATGGGTTTTTAGTTTAATTGAAATTAATTTATGATACAAAACTTCCATTGAACATTTTGTGATATATTTGACTGTGGATGTGTTATTTTTATACCATCCATAGTTTATGGAGAAATTGTTGACATTTCGTATGCTAGTTTTAATACGAATATTTATTTTATGTTTAAACCTATTCATATGAGGAATGTATTGGACTTAATAAGTGACGAGTGGAGCCCGCTATAGCTCCTCGATGCATTGGTAGGTCTCATGAGACAACTAGACGTGGAATTGGCCGAGGACCTTTCCCAATTTTATTCATGGTTTTGGCCTAGGCCTTAATCATTTTAGACGTCTTGGCTGAGGCCTTGACAAAATGTCTCAGAATGTCTGGCATTATACATTCCCTCATTATGAAAGTGGTTATTGATATTTCATGTGATTATTCGTCTAATAGAATATCCATGTGAGTAAGTAATGGCATTATTTTATTTTACTTTTGTCATATTATACTGAAGTTCAAGTTTATTAAGGCTTTTGTTTTAGTTATACATTGCCTTAAATGCTTATGTTTTCTTATGAAAGTTTCTGCTATATTGTTATCCTTACAGAGCATTTCATCTCACCCCTTTCAATGTTTTGTTTTTCCCGGGATGTGAAGAAGTGTATTATGACTGACTTGCAAGAATAGTCAGTGAGGATATGAGTGTGGACTAAGGAGACCATGTTATTGTAGTTTTAATTTTGATGATGTAATGTAAAAATTATGATTATATCTAGTGTTTCCAAGACTACTAAACCAATCGGTCTTTCGAGATTTGATCTTCCTTGTGATCATTCCAATGTTATGTAATAATGCACCGACTCTAGGTAACTGGGGTCGGGGCATTTCACCAAACATGAAAATAAATCCATCCATATCCAAACAAGATACATAAATTATGTTCTTGGTAACACTAGGCATATAATAACAGTTATGAAAAACCAAAATCATCCCAGTCTGAAATGAGAGGTGGTAATCGCCAATAGCCAATGTAGCCAACATTGCGCAATTGGAAACTCGAAGATCCACCTCTCATCTGGAAATCTGTGTAAATCTACTTGTTTTCTGCATTTGAATACAGATGTGAGTCCCAAAAGCTGTATCTAATACCCAGTATGTAGAAATAGAATGATTACACTAGATAACGAATGCACCTTTAGCGTCCCCATGCATTTGGGTGAAGTTCCTCTTCTAGTGGCCTTTACTGCCACATGAAAAACACACTACCTACCATTTCTTGCCCTGTCTCTAGATCTTCCACTTCTTGGAGGGACGATGCTATGGGGATTCAGAACGTTTATAAGTATTTGGCCCCTTAGCCCTGTCCTTCCTTTTCATATTCACCATAAGGAATGTGGGTTTGTCACACCCCATGTCCTTATCTACCTGGTGAATTAATGTCAGAAGTTCTGATAGACTCTTCTCATTTTTTCTTATGTTGTAGTTGAAAATAATGTCTGATAAGGTCTTGGGCAGTGATGATAGGATCAGATCTATACGCAACTCATCTGGGAATTTAATCCCTAAGATGTCCAGGCATTCAATGTATCCAATAAGCCTGACTACATGAGGCCCAACTGGTGATGACTCTCTATAGTTAGTTGTAAAAAAAGCGTTGAAGATCTCATATCTCTCTTGCCTCGCCTTCTCTTGGTAGAGATCCCTAAGGTGAGACATCATGCTATGCGGGTCTATGTTATCATGTTTCTTCAAAAGCTCATTCGACATGGATGATAGCATGAAACATTGGACATCTGTGGAATCATCCATATGTTTGACATAGAGAGATATTTCCTCATCACTAGCCTATTTCCCATGTGCAACTAGAATAGGCTCTTCGAGCACATATAATTTCCTTTCGTGGTGAAGGATGACACGTAAAAGCCTCTCCCACTCTTGGAAATTGGTGCCGGTGAGAAGGTTTTCCCTCTCGAGTATGGTTCTCAATGATAAGTTTGAAGTCATTTTTCATGTTGTTTATACAAAATAAGATGAGATAAGGGTTAGTAATTTAATACAAAAACTGAGACAAATAAATAAATCAATACTTATTAGTCTCCCACTATTTTATTGAAATTCAATAGACCTCACCATTGACTCTGGAATATTATGTTGCATGAATATTCTAGTGGAAAGGATCCATATTGTCCTTTGAATTACCCAAACTATGGTTATTCAAGAAACTTGAAGGGTTTTAGGAAGGCATTCCAAATACCAACTACATTAACTCACAGCTCCTTGATCTATTGAGTGGACTCCCCAATACTAAAATCATTTTATTTTGGATATCCTCAACCTTTGCCTCTTGGTCACACCAAGTCTTGTTGTGGTAGTCAACCCTTGATGAGAATCAAGTCAAGTCAATCAAAAACCTTGATTTAGAATTCCCTTATAATTTAAAGCACCCCAACTAGGGTTGGTCAAGCACTTAGAACTATGGTTCGATTCTAACCATGATTATGGAAGGCTATAACAACTTAATATTTATTTTGAGGGATTTTATCTTTATACGTAAATTTCCATTTTGTTATATTTGATTACATGCTTTTTAATATTATGTGGGATATACTTAAGTGATTAACCATGTCAAGATAATATTTACTCATAAGCCGGTCTTATATTATTTCCAACTTGCATGCATGTAAAATTCATTAATTACATGATCGTGACAACACACCCACAATAAATAAACCATGAAAATGACAGAAATAAAATAAATAGTATGATCATGAGCTTGTTCTATTGGTTAGTTTATCCAGCGGTTGATAAACTAACCCAAGACCAAGGGGAGAAACACCTTGAACCTTGCAGGTTCGTGTTTACAGCTTTCCACCTGTCCACCTTTGTATCTCCTTAGATTGGATTCACCTTGGCTCCTTACTTGAGCCACCTCCTCTATCTTGGGAGCTCCATCCACTACATATGAATTTAACTCACATGCAGGTGAGGGGTAAAACGGGGATTTTATATAAAATATATCTAGGGCATGTAGGCCCTACATATTAATGAGGAGAAGGATCGCATGCCAAAAAATTTAATTTAAATAAATATATTAAAAGAATCCTTTCACATACAATGGTATTGGTCTAGCTCATGATCATCCATACATGAAATGATATTTAAGCATAAATAAAACTAGAATTCAATTCTTTAATCGTTCTTGCATAAGATAAATCACACTCGAATCAATTAATGAACTTTAATTAATCAATAATTTTATCTTAAACCCTTTTCTTAATTTCCTTGAGATTCTCATCCATCATAATTTTAAACAAATAAATTCATTTAGAATTATCTTTGTACGTAACTTGTACCTTGGAGCCAACTCAGTGAATTCATATTCATAACTACCAAATGAGTAGAAAATGAACATTACATAGATTTTTAAATTAAACACATATATATATAACACATATCACGTGTTTTGACTCAGAATTATTCCTACACTATGGTACACATCTCAAGGTCTTGTATAATATAAATAATAAATTTTAATAAATCTATAAAATTTTGATGAGTACACAAGGTGTAGTTCCGAAAACACGGTGTGTATTTTTGTTCACTTTCCATCTGAAGTATATGCCCAGGGACATGGTGTGTAAATTCACTTAGAAAATTCTCAGAGTACACGGTGTGTTCAATGGGACACACACCGTTTAGTTTCCGTGTTACATAGTTTCCAATGGGGAAGATCATGCACGGGGTACACGGCCCAACCCTAACCCAAAGAGACTACACGCCGTGTTCATTAGACCACACGACCTGCAATCCGGAAGCCATGTGCCACCTATTCCTGGTAAACACACGGTGTCATAAATGACTTAGATAGGATCCAATACACCACTTGATTTGGTGGACCAATTTGATGCATGAACCTAGACTACACGGCGTGTACTTCTGAATACACGCCGGGTATTCTAGTGTTATACGACCAGAAACATTTGGAACCTCTGGATGAGATCCTCTATTTTATTTTAATCAAAATTAAATGAAATTTTTTTTATGTAAGGTGAATGAAAAATGAGAGAGGAGGAAGAGATCATGAGATTTGGATTTTAAAGAACAATTAAATTTAATTTAAACAACTAATTTATTAAATGTGTAAATCCCCAAGGAAAAACTAAATAATTATAATCAACTATATAACCACTCTGATACCACTTGTATGTTCCAGGAATAGTGGAAGCATGTTGGTGGGTTTGACCAACATTAATTTTATCTTTACCAATGATCAATCGAGATCCATCACGATGTAAAATGTCACGAACCAGGCTGCGTCTCCATCTGACCTGGCGCCCGACCCGGTCTGCAACATGGACCGAAGGGTGTTCCCGATCTCTACGGCCGGCACAAGTGCCTGGGTATAAAAAATAATCCATGGGAACAATTTACCTGAAATAGTATACCGAAAACAACTGACAAGATAAATAGACTAAAACTGAAAACCAAAAACCAAATAGGCCTTAAACAAAAAATTGTTTTAGGTCTACAATTCCACTAAAAACACAAAGTTAACACCAACAAAGATAGAGAACTAATGCTCTAATACCGACCTCCAAGCGACATGAGAATCTACATCCCCAAGATACAAACACCAACCTACACGCGAAGACCAACAGCATCGAGAACCACTACCACTAAGCATGGTGTTTCAACCTAGAATACACAAGAACAAGGTGTACATACACACAAAGGTGTATGTAGGGAGTGAACCAAGAGCCCAGTAGGACGTCACCCAATAAAAACGTTCCATGTATAAACATTAAATGACAAATACATTTGTTGGCTAAATAAATTAAAGGACACAAAAACATGAAATTTTTTAAAGAAATGGTTTATATAAAAAAAAAATTTCAAAGGAAACAACTTAAATAAAAGAAAACACCCTTGCATATTAGAAAAACCCAAACTTTCACAAAAACCCAAAAGCTACACCTTATGCCGAGAGTGACTGTATAGTAGTCCAGGAGCACCAAAAGTGGGAGAGGCCCTATCGGTACTAGTAAAAAGAATGGGACCCTAGAACATCGCGTCTCGGGGATCAGTAGTATAGGAAACACAGAAAAATACATTATCTTGCAAGAGCCACTATTAGGGAAACACATCCATAACCTAGTGGTCTCTAATTATCATCAGATGTTTAGTTAATGTTGTAATCGTCATACCATATAAGTGAAACTGGGCCAGAACAACTTCGGTATCACTTGCACACTAGATCTAGTCCACCCACCTAGTACCCATGCTTCACCCTTTTGTACTTAAGATGTTCCAATTTCACATTTCATGCCAAAATAAGACAAATAAAACAACCAGGGTGGTACATAAACCCAATGCCACACTTTCACACACACAGAAAACCATTTGACAAAGTACACATGCCAAAAGACTTTACCCAACTCAATTAAAACAATTTCTACTTTGATAATAATTGTTTATTAAAAACATATTAAATTTTTATAATTAATAATTTTATTAAATCGAATTAAATTCATTGTAAACAAATTCTTTAAAAAGAAACATCACACAGCTTTAAGACGCAAAACCATCTCAACCCTCTTTCATGACCAAACCTACCCAACGCCACATCAAGAACACAAACTGCACACTTTGTACATTTTCACAAAACAAACACCATCATTATTAAAAAAGTAGAAGACAGCTCCCATAGGTTTTCATAGAAACAACCTACTCAACCATTACAACACATTAACTTACGACCAAGATAACACTACTCTATGTGGAACACAATTATCACTACTTACACAAATGAAAAGCTAGCTGCAAACATTATTAAACACTAACAATAGACTAAAGATATTTTTTCAACCAATGAATGCACCCACCCATACGACATAATACCAAAAAAATCTAACACATTGAATACTTAAAGGAAAAAACGTCTGCACCCAAAATAATTAACCAATGAAAATTATAAACTATCAATGAAAACAAATGAATTCATTATATAATGTTTAAAATGTGGAACCACCTACCTCGGGAGAATAAACTCCAGAAAATTTACTGTGCGACTCCAAGTGCTCATCAAATGCACCAAAAAACACAAGATGAACCTTAAAATAAGATATCAACAAAATTATTAAGATCAGACCAAAATTAGCGAATCTTTCACCCCAACAAGATGAATCTCTTACCTGCAATTTTACGAAAAGGAATATCAATTAATCAAAACAGAACGCACCTACGACAGAGATATGGGAGGCTTTCCAAGAACATTGGAGAGGTTCTGGAGTTACACCACATGAAAAAAAAATGTCTGAGAATGATTGTGTGGCCAAGGGGCTGGCCGAGGTAGGGGGCGCGACTGTGTGACGGTCGACCGGGGAAGGGGGTGCAGCTGTGCGATGGAGCGAGTAGGGAGGGATGGCCAGACCGGGAGCGGGCGCTGGTGTAGGTGTCTGGCGAGGGAGTGTCGGACTATAGGAGAGGGCGGTGCCGACTTAGAGGGTCACCATGAAGTAGTTTTGGCTGGACGGATGTGGGGGTAGCAATAAATGGTATGGGGATCAAAGTAGTGGGTTGTCCAGATAGGATCCGGGGTTGTCGGGCTTCGCCGGACATAGCAGGATAGGGGGTCTGATGTGATTAAGGGTCGTGGAGCAGCGGGTTGGCTGGGGGGGAAGTTCGGCAAGGGTGGAGGGCCGTGAGAAGCCACTAGGTGGGGGGCAGGGGTGTGACGGGGTTCCAAGGGGAGGGCGTTGCGGCATAATAACAAGGGAATGAGGGGGCCGGCGGGAAGAAGGTCTACGGGTAGCACAACCATAAAGGGGATGGAAAAAAACAATAAATAAAAACAAACAAACAAAATCAAAAAAAAGGAAAACGATAATAAAAAAATAGTCATAATATAAATAATAAACTAAAACAAAATAATAATAATAATAATAATAATAGATAAAATAACTTAATCATCACTGATACTAATAATAATAATAAGACTCAATAATTATTAATAATGTCCCCAAATATTATTATTATTCTTTCCAATTAAAACATTCCATTACGTTAATTAAATTTCTCCTATTTTATTTTTATTTTGAATTTATTATTCACTTAATTTTGTTTCATTATTACTATTTCATTTTATTTAACTAGTTGACCACCGAGTAGTGCGTGTGGAGAACCGGGCAAGGTCGCGCGGCGACCCAGGAGAGGTCGCGCGGCTTCGACCACAGTACGCTTGACGCAACCAAGAGCGAAGCATTCATTTCTAAATTAGAGCTCATAAAATTTGAAGTCAGGCCTTGACCCAAACTATCAGATGACCAATAAAAATAATAAAATAAATAATATAAAAGGAACGGATGTGATAATTCTCCACACCATAAAGCTTTCTGTCCCTGGAAATCCCCAACTAGAACCAAACCCCAAAGCAGAAGACCACACTCTCTTCAGGTTCATAGGGGGCCCCATAAACATCATGAAAAGAGAGGCAAAAGCATCATGCTTAGAGAGAGTGACTCAAAGACAACTTCAAGAAACTTGTAAAAAGACTTTCTGATATGTGTCGCCCACCCCAAAGAGATATAATTCCTCCAGTTAACTGAACAAGGAAAAGAACTCTCGCACCCATGAAAACCAACTTCACCAGCTGAAACATCTCAAGCACTATTAAATGAAAACCACACCATTTGGGTAGAATGAACAAACAAGATCAAACCACATCTAAGGAACACTCTTATCACTTATCACCAAGCCATATTTAGAAGCAGAACCAAAAGGTCATCAAGGGGTAGACTGAGGGGCTCCCCACCATTAAGAACCTACCAGCACCCAAGTAGAGACTTGAAGACCGAAACAGGGATGTTCGAGCGAACTCCTGCCATTAAAGAAAAGTACAACACTGATTCATTCCAGAGACATTTGTGTGAGACCCAATGTGGGTATCCTCGCCATTAGAACTAACATGATATCCATAACTTTTAAAATTTCCCTATGGTGGCCAAACACCCCACCACAAAGGGTGGGGAGGGAGGGGCCCGACTACCGGGGCATCAAAAGAATAACCCATGACAAACCACAATTTCCATATTCCTAGATGAGCACCATTCAGCTTTGTGACCAATTTACATGAAAAACTGCATAAGTATCACTAATAGGTGATTACATCTAGTGGGACACAACTCTTATGACTTTAAGGTGACAAGACGACCACACATCCACATTGAAATGGGAAATCCCATGCACCCAGATGGGCCATTCAGAATAGAACAACTACAGGAAATGTTTTCAACTAATTTCACTTCCAACATCGATGACAGAAATAAGGTCGGGCTCTCATACACTCTTGGGGTTCCTGACCACGCGCCATCTTTACTCCGATGCCTATGGATGGAGCCCTGATGTTTGAAGCATCTCTTGCCTCACAGTCAGGTATTGAATACTCCTGAGCAGAGCATCTCCTTTTGGGGTCACACGCAACCACACTACAACTGAGACAACACCAGCAAAAACAACACATTACGACATCCAAATGATCATACATGGAACATTCACCAACACAAGATCTGAAATGGTGCATGCGTATCACCCTTTTTCACACTAAATGAGAACATGACACAACAAATCGTCACCTGAACATGACCATTGCAATTGATATGAACATTATAAAAAGAGGGACTTCAAACTGTGTCTTAAATAATATGTGATTCTAGCAATTGACCATAGCATCCCCATGTGACTATGTCTACCACACTAGTGGCCTAACGTAGACACTTTATTAAATGAAACCAACAATGGTCATTTAGAATAGTGGCCTGCACCGACCACTCTAGGCTGCATCCAAATTTCCCCACTGGAATCTCCTTCACTGTTTCCAAACAGAACATTAAAATTAATGAGGTCAAACTTCACCCTTGACTATCAAAGATAACTCACACCGCAAGGCGTCACCAAACATGACCCTTGCAGCCGATGAAAGTACTACAATGCTCTTCAAGAAACTGGTCAATACTGATAATTATGAACTGCCTTCACCCTTTCCTGCTGAATTTCCTTTCATCATTTCTAGGAGTAACCTTCAAACACAACGGTTTCAAACTTCATACCAGACAAGGAATACACTCAAAAGACCAAAACACCCTTCAACTCCCATTGCATCTGTCATCCCACTACGAGAGGATCCACTTAGTTGTAAAAAAGAGTGGTGGGTTCAATTCTAGAATTCAAGAAGAGATTCCACTGATCAACTGGAGGGTCGGCCAACGGTGAATTTCCTGTGGCCACACTTCAATCACATGTCAACGCTTTATGGGAGGAATACACTAGTCATGAAATAAAACCATGGACCCAACAAAACTGGTCCAATGGTCAAGACATACCACAAGCGAACACCAAACGTGCAGGGGGGGAACCACTAAAAGGGCTCCCCGGTGTACTTTTCAAAAGAATTCACTAACTACATGCTTTTATAAAAACTTAAAAATAAGAATTCAAACTCATGACACAAATCAGTCAGAAGGGATCCTCAGCCCAAAATGCCTCACATCTGACATTTCCAAAACACAAGGACACACCACACAAACACTGTTTGTTAACACACCAAATTCTTATTTAACAATTTTTATTGAAAATACGTAAATCTGGTTGGTTGCGCAAATTCCAATGGTGTCACATGGGCCTCACACATGCATGTTTCTATGCCACACCAGTACCCACCTTATATCCATCGAAGAATTCTTCTGCTTGTTCCATTGAACAATTACTTTTCTATATACACTCATTCATGTGGTTTCCCATGAGAACACCAAGGATCAAAACCAAATCTTTCCATTTTTTTCAAAACCAAAACATTCAACCCCCACCTTTCAAAACTCTTATATTATTCCCTTTTTAAATTTCTTCACTTCCAAGAATTTTCCAAGAACAAATCATTTTTACTTAAGAATCAAATTTCCACAATTCCAAAACAAAGAAACAAGGAATAGTGTAGGAGAAAACTAGTGTCAGTAGGTGACTAGAACATATGGTTTGTGGCCATATTCCAGTCACGCCACTGCCCTAGAGGGTATTCTAGGACAACGTGCCCGGCTCCACATGGCTTGCCAGACCGTACGAGCTCACTAGGACCACTTTCCCTACTCCCTTTTCATTTCCCCTAAACAAGACTAATCATAAGGACCAAAGACTCAACAGACCTCAACTTGCCCTAGTAACAAGAGTACCTCCACGAGGTGTGCTGGCCAGGAACCTTACTCATAACTAGAACGTCATGTTTCGACACCTGTAACTTTTTTATACACTGACTCTATCCCAAAAGAACATGACCCTAGAGAGCAAACCTCCTCTAATACAGTTTTGTCACGAACCAGGCCGGGTCGCCATCTGACCCGGCCCACAACATGGCCCAAAGGGAATTCCTGATCCCCATAGGCTGGCACAAGTTCCCGGGTATCAAAACTAATCCATGGGAATTATTTACCCGAAATATTATACACAAAACAACTGACAAGAAAAATAAACTAAAACTGAAAACAGACAACCAAACATGCCTTAAACTAAAAACAGGTTTTAATCTACAATTCAACTAAAAACTCAAAGAGAACAAAAACATGGATAGAGAACTAAATCTCTAATACCAACCTCCAAGTGACATGAGAAGCCACATCCCCAAAATACCAACAGTAACCTGCATGCGAATACCAATAGCATCCAAAACCACTACCACTAAGCAGGGTGTTTCAACATGGAATACACAAGAACAAGGTCTATATACACCCAAAGGTGTATGTAGGGTGTGATCCAGGAGCCTAATAGGAATTCACCCAATAAAAATGTTCCACGTATAAACATTAAATGACAAATACATTTGTAGGCTAAATAAATGAAATGACACCAAATATTGAAGAATTTTAAAGAAACGGTTTCTATAAAGAAAACACATTCAATGAAAATAACTTAAATAAAAGAAAACACCCTTGCATATAAGAAAAACCCAAACATTCACAAAAACTCAAGAGCAACACCGTATGAAGACGGTGAGTGTATAGTAGTCCATGAGAACGAAAAGTGGAAGAGGCCCTATAGGTACAAGTAAAAATAATGGGACCCTAGAACATCGCATCTCGGTGAATAATAGTACAGGAAACACAACAAAATATGTTCTCATGCATGAGCCACTAGTAGGGAAACACATCCATAACCTAGTGGTCTCCAATCATCATCCAATTTTTAATTATTGTTGTAATCTTCAAACCAGGTAAGTGAAACCGGGCCAGAGCTGCTTCCGAATCACTAGCATGCTAGAACTAGTCTACCCACCTAGTACCCAGGCTTCACCCTTTTGTGCTTAAGATGTTCAAATTTCACATTTCATGTCAAACTCAGACAAATAAAACAACCAGGGTGTTATATAAACCCAACTCCACACTTCCACACACACAGAAAACCATTTGACAAAGTATGCATGCCAAAAAACTTTACCCAACTCAATTAAAACAATTTCTTCTTTGATGATAATTGTTTATTAAAAACACATTAAATTTTTATTGTAAATAATTTTATTAAATCATATTAAATTTATTTTAAAAAAATTTTAAAGAAGAAACATAACATGGATTTAAGATGCAAAACCAACTCAACCCTCTATCATGAAAAAACATACCCAACACCACATCAAGAACACAAACTATACACTTTGCACATTTTCACAAAACAAACACAAACTTTATAAAAACACTAGAAGACACATCCCATAGGTTTTCATAGAAACAACCTACTCAACCATTACAAATACTTCACTTACGACCAAGAACAAGCTACGCAATGCCGAACACAATTATCAATAGTTACACAAATGAAAAGCTAGCTGCAAACATTATTAAACACTAACAATTGACTAAAGATAAGCTTTCAACCAATGAACGCACCCACCCATACGACATAATACCAAATAAATCTAACATATGGAAGAATTCAAGAAAACAAAGTCCGCACCCACAAGAATTAACCAATGAATATTATAAACTATCAAAGCAAACAAATGAATTCATTAAATAATGTTTAAAACACGGAACCACCTACCTCGGATGAATAAACTCTAGAAAATTTAGTGCCTGACTCCAATTGCTCATCAAAATGACCTCAACAAACTCAATGATGAACCTTTAAACATGATATCAAAAAATTATTAATATCTGACCAAAATCAGCGCAACTTTCACCCCGACAACATGAATCTCCTACCCACAATGTTACCAAAAGGAAGAGCAATTAATCAAAATAGAACACACCTACGGTGGAGATATGGGAAGTTTTCTGAGAACATTGGAGAGGTGCCGGAGTTACACTGCGTGGGAAAAAAACATCTGAGAAGGGTTGGGCAGAAAAGGGGCAAGCCCCGGTAGGGGGCGCGGTTGTGCGACGATCAACCGGGGTAGGGGTGTGGCTATGTGATAGAGAGAGAAGGGAGGAATGGACAATCATGTAGTAGGCACTGGTGGGGGAGTTTGGCGAGGCAGCACTGAATAGAAGGAGAGGGCAGCGCCAGCTTGGAGGGGCACCGGGAAAGAGTTTTGGCTGGACGAACGTGGGGGTGGTGGCGGCTGGTCCGGGGAGCAAAGCAGCTGGTTGGCCGGATTGGAGTAGGAGCAGGGGGCATCGGGCTTCACCGTACAGAGTAGGAGAGGGGAGTTCTGGTGCGATGAAGGGTCACAGAGTAGCGGGTTGGCCGTAGGGGAAGTCTGGCATGGGTGGAGGGCCGTGATAAGTGGTTTGCTGGGGGGGGCAGGGGTGCGACAGGGTTCCATGGGGAGGGCATTGCGGCGTAACCCCAAGGGGAAAAGGGGGCTGTTGGGAAGAAGGTCCAGGGGTTTCACAACCCTAAAGGGGATGAAAAAAAATAAATAAATAAAAACAAACAAAATAAAAAAGGAAAAAGATAATAAAAAATAGTAATAATATAAATAATAAATAGAAACAAAATAATAATATTTAAAATAATTAGAGATAAAATAACAAAATCATAACTATTATTAATAATAATAATAAGACTCAATAATAATTAATTATATCCTCAAATATTATTATTATTATTTCCATTTAAAACAATCTATTAAGTTAATTACGTTTCTCTTATTTTATTTTTGTTTTGACTTTATTATTAACTTAATTTTATTTTGTTTTTACTATTTCATTTTATTTAATTAGTTGACCACCGATCAGTGTATGTGGTGAACTGGGAAAGGTCGCGTGACGTCCCAGGAAAGGATGCGTGGCTTTGATCGCGGTGCAATGGACGCGACCAAGAGCGAAACATTCGTTTCTAAATAAGAGCTCAGAAAATTTTAAGTTGGGCCTCGACCCGAACTATCTGATTCCCAATAAAAATAATAAAATAAATAATATAAAAAGAACGGGTGTGACATAAAACGCAAAATCTTCAGAATTGAATGAAAAATGAAAAACAAAATATTGAGTCCTGGAACCATAGAGATAGGATCATCATATGTTGGTTATAATTAATTTAATTAATTGACAAGAATTACATTGAAGGAATTATTTCTTTGTTGATGTCTCCAGTAATGATCCGGTGTGATCCGTCATTGTATCATTGAATCCATGTGTAGATTCCTCTAGTAGTTATCCACACATTCTCCACGTATCTATAGAAATCCCAAAGTGATCTCTGGGTGCTAGCACGGAAGAACCTTCTCTTGCGATATCTGCCTACGATCACCTTGATCCGGTGGTGGTGGATCTCTCTCGATATTTAGAGCATTCTAGGAGGAAAGAGTTATTTTGGCCTTGAAAGAACTCTCTAGAATTGTTGTTCACAATGATTAGGGAAAATTTTTGGGGTTGTGAGGATATTTATAATCGTGTTTGAGGTTCTATAGTTATGACAATAAATAAACGCATTATGCATTTTATTTATTTCATTAATTCTTATTGAAAACCCCCATGTCGAATCATTAATACCTTGGAATGATCCCAAACTGATTATAATAAATATCATTTCATAACACAATATTATTTCCTCAAAATCCCGACTAAAAACTACACAGAATGTGATCATTAATACATGACGTGTACTTGTTTTTATTTACTTTATTTCCTCCACCACATTTATTTGACCCTAAATAATGGAAATTTATTTCTGAAATAAATAAAACTGCATTACTCGCTAATAATAATATTATTTCACCCACAATATGTTCTCTCAAATAAATAGTGTCGAAATAAATGCGGTCAGGCATCAATGAATAATTATTAAAGCACAATCGAGAATAATATTAATTCAAGATGTTAAATTAATATTTAGCTGAGATACATGGACACACATAACGTGTGACCCTCTAGGCCTCTTTCTTAGAGGCATTAGGTGGAGCCTTCCTAAAGTCCAAGGTTATCATCTAGAAACATGCCAAGGCTCCCATATATAATGAAGTTAACACCGCAATGACGTTTCAACTCCTACGAATGCTTACTATATAATGTAATCCCTTTGTCTTGATATCTCTAATAAAGCGGGTTTCATGCTAGTGCCATCAACCCATGTGCTTGATTACTCTTTATTTGAATTCCTGGAATTTAACTCACCCATACCATACCATGACCATGAATTTATTTAGGCTATATCAATTCCATCAAAGGGCCTGAGATATCTACTTCCATTATGGAACAGTAGGGACAAATACTTTCTCACATTATCAATTAAAGCAGTATTACACGTGACTTACCCAACATATCCTACCTCCCTCTGAACAGTGTATCGTCATAGTTTTCATCAATACATCTTAGTGCGCAAGTTGCAATACCTATTAATAATAATCTAAAATTATAAGGACAAATACACACGTCTACAGATCGGAACATCCAATGACACTATTAAATGTGGATTTCCTACTAGTGGGTCTTGTTCTCATAATATCCTCCAGGATATTACCAAGGGCACACACCATGAGAAGGTGCCTCAAAATTTTATGAGTCATCAACCCTAATGGCCTGTATTATTTGTGTTCCTCAAATAACATCATCCAGCCATATAGCATATATTCAAGAAAATTGTTATGGTACTTCTGAGTTCTCATCATAGCAAGGATCTGTTATGACCCTTTAATGAAACAGTTGTCCTTAGGACATTATAACATTTATTTTCATGCCGAAGAACAACCAAGATGTGATAAGGAATTTATTAATGAATAAAGTACAATGTAGTTCATTCTAGGCCACCAACTCCAAAACTATGATGTACTTTTGTTTCAAGAACTACCTCTTACACAAGGACATATGAAACTTTTTCTTGTACCAACAATTATGTATCTTGAGCATCAACATCATTTATGTCAATATTGCTCCCACTATCATTTTTGAGGATGTGCTCCCTCTCAAGTAAGAGGAAATTTCTGGAAACAATCACTTTTTTGTATGAGGGGATGTATATGTAGTATCCCTTTTTTCAAAGGGATGCCCTATAAAGATAAACCCCATTCCCCAAGGTGCTTGTTTATTTCCTTAGAAAGAGTTAACAAATGCCTCACATCCACATACTTGTGTATGAGAAAAAATGGGTTTATTTCCACTCCATAGATCAAAGGGAATCCCATTTTCTTCCTTAGTTGGTACTTGGATTAATGTGTATGTCATAGTTTGTAATGCATATCCCCAAAAGGATAATGAAAGATCTAAATGGATCATAATTGACCTTACGATTTCCAACAGGGCATGATTCCTCCTTTCACTAACACCATTCCACTATGGTGAATAAGGTGGAGTGAGTTGAGATAGAATCACATGCTCCTTTAAAAGGATGATGAACTCTTGGTTAAGGTATTCTCTACCTCGATCCGATTAAATATTACTTATCTTTTTTGAACTATGATTCTCTATTTCATTCTTGAACTCCTTGAATTTAACAAAGGTCTCATAATTATACCTCATTAAGTAGATATATCCATATCTATTCAAGCCATCAGTAAAAGTAATGAAGTATGAATATCCACCTCCAGTTTCTACAAGAAATGGTCCCCACACATTAGTGTGCACCAATACTAGATGCTCCGAGACCCTTTTAACATGTCAACTAAAAAGTAGTTTGGTAATTTTCCCTTGTAGATAAGCGTGACATCTATCAAGTGGTTTTATCTCGGAAGAGTCTAAATAACCATCTTGATAGATCGTTTTTAGGTGCTTCTCGTTTACATGACCATGGTAGTGATTCCACAACTGGGTTTTGTATAAGTAACGTGGACATCGTTATTTATCAATTTACAACACTTTGTTATTATAAATTAATACATAACGAACATTATTTAAATGCACAATATCATAACATATGTTGTACTTATAAAAGTAACAAGATTTATTTCCAAATGTCAAAAATGTATCCATCTGTATCTGAAATCAATACAGTACTTTTTTTTCTTTGTAACACTAGGTACATAATAACAGTTAGTAAAACCAAAATCATTACAGCCGGTAGTGTGAGGTGGTAGTCAGTAATGGAAAGAGTAGCCATCCTCGCACCATTGGCAGCTCACAGATCCACGTCTCCTATAGAAATTTTTTGGAATCTACATCGTTCCCACCATTGAATATAGATGTGACCTCCACAAGCTATATCAAATACCCAATTTGTAGACATGGAAATATTGCACTCGATAATGAATGCACCATTGGCTTACCATTGTCTATGGGTGTAGTTACTCTTCTAGTGTACTGACTTGCATCATGAAAAGTATACTACCTCATTTTCCTTTCTATGAATTTGGATCTACTTCTTCTTGATAGGATGGTGTTCAGAGGCTTTAGATTGTTTATGAATCATAGGGCCATTTTCTTTGTCCTTCCTTTTCCTATTCACCATAAGGATTATGGGTTTTTCATTCCCATTTTCCTTATCAACTTGGAGAATAAGGGTAAGAAGCTCCATTATACTCTTCTCCTTAATTATCATATTATAAACTTCAAAAAAACTAGATAAGGTCTTAGGAAGCAATGATAGTATGAGATCAGTATGCAACTCATCTGGTAAATTAATCCCTAAGTTGTCCAGATGCCAAATGTAGACAATAATCATGACTATATGTGGTTCAACTAGTGCATACACTCTATGATTAGTATTGAAAAAAGATTTGGAGATCTCATCCATCTCCATTCTTGCATTCTCTTGATAGAGATTCAAAAGTTGAGACATCATGCTATAACCATCCATTTCCTCATGTTTCTTCAAGAGATCATTGGTCATGGTTGATATCATGAGGCACTAAAAATCCTTATCATCATTCATATTTTTCTCGTACACATAGACTTTCTCATCAAAAACCTAATTTCTAGGCGCAACTGGTAAAGGCTCTTCCAGTATATAAAGTTTCCCCTCATGGAGAATTATAACTTGAAGGCACCTTTTCCACTCTTGGAAAATAGTTTTGGTGAGAATGTTTTCTTTATCGAGTATGGATCACAATGATAAGTTTGATGTCATATTTATGGATATTTCTAAAAATTAATATTAATATAGTTTTAATACTTTATCTTGATCAATATAGACAAATAAATTAATTAAAATCTATTAGTCTCCCATGATTTTGTTAAAACTCAAAATCCCTCAGCATTGGCTTCGAAATATCCTATTTCTTAGACATTCTAGAGGCAATAATCCATATTTCCATTCCCATAATACCATATAGGGTTGTTCAAGTATCTTGAAAGGTTATAGCTAGGAATTACAAATTCCAAATGCAGTAACTCACAACTCCTGGATCAATTTAGTGGATTCCCCAATCTTGAAATCCTTAATTTTAGATTTTCGCAATATTTTCTTCTCAATTACACCAAGTCCTTCTAGGTAAGTAAATCCTTGATATAAACTATATTAATATAACACAAAATTTCAAATTATAATTCTTCAATAATTGAAAGCACCCCAACTAGTGTTGGTCAAGAACTTTTAACTATGGTTGTACTCTAACCGATGTAATGGAAGTCTATACTGATTTAATATTTAATTGAGGTATTTTATCCTTTAGGTTTAAATTTAAACTTATTATCCTTTCAAATTATTGTTAATGTTATGTGGGATACACTTATTTGAGTAACCATGTATAGATCATATTTACGCATGATCCATTTTTATGTTAGGTTTATCTTGTATTCTTGTTAGTTCATTAATTATGTGATTGCATCAAACATCCATAATGAATAACCATACAAGTGATAGAAATAAAATAAATGGTATGACCATGAGATTTACTATTTTTAGTTTATTTAGAGTTTGATAATCTGACCCTATCCTAGGGGATAAATACATTGAATCTTTTAATGTTCATGTTTACAACTTTCCACATTTCCACCTTTGTATATCCTTGGATTGGTTTCGCCTCAGTTCCTAACATGAACCACCTCCTCTAGCTTCGTATATCCAACCAGTATATATGCTTTTTAACTAACACACAGGTTAGGGGTAAAATTTGGTCTACATAAAATAAACCATGGGAACACAGGCCCTTGAAATTAATGAGGAGAAGGAATGCAGACCCACAATTTTAATTTCGTAAATAAATTAAAAATGAACCAATCACATACAATTGGTATGGTCTAGATAATGATCTTCAACATACATGAAACAAATTACACATTTAAGAAATCAATAATTGAATTGCTGGATCATACTTATTAAGAAAAATTGCACTCTAAATGATTAATTATTATGATTAATTAGCCAATCATTTTTATCTTTAATCATTTTTCTGAATTTCCTTGAGATTATTATCCGTAACCTGGTAAATAACTTGTAACTTGTGAGAAACTCGGTGAATACCCTTCCAAAACTACCCATACATTATTTATACTTATATACACATTATTTTTTGTGACATGTAGCAAGCATGAAGAATTATAATTATAAGAAAACTCATGCATGATGTGTAGATCATTGAACATTATGTTGATATTAATTAAACATTAATATATATATATATATATATCAAACACCTATCCCATGATGTGTCCTAGATTTACACCCACATGAAGGTGAATGTATCAAGGGTTACATAATATTATAATAAATTTTTAAATCCACACAATCCGGAATTAGTACACAGCATGTTGATCTGACTACATGGCGCATACCCTAATCACTGTCCATCTGAATTACACTGCCGTAGAAACTACATGTTAAGTTTACATTAGAAATCTTCTATGTACACAAAATGTCTAGTGGGACACATGCAATGTATACTCTGCATTACATGGTCACTACACAGGAAATCCATGTATGGGATAAATGAATTGACCCTGAAGTGAAGGGACTAAACACCATGTATATTTGGACAAACAACGTGTAGTCCGGCTAACAGTGTGCCAATATTTCCTGGTCAACAAGTGGCATAAGAATTAACTACAACGTGTATCACTATTTCCCAGAACTTGAGTAATTTCTTAATTAATCTTGATTCATTGAACACAAATACATGCCATGTAGATATGTCTACATGAGGTGTATTCTTGTGTTATCTAGACAGAACCATTGGTTCCTCATAATGAGATCCTCGATTTAATTTTAATCATAAAATTATTCGTTTCTGTTAGATCTATGAGAAATGATAAGGGAGAAACAGATCTCAAAATACTGATTATAAGGATGATTAAACATGAATTGAAAAACTAAATTATTGAAGCATAAATAATAAATAAATTATTTAAATAATTATAAATGAAAATATAACCGCTCTGATACCACTTGAAGGTTTTGGTCACAGTGGAAGCATAGGATGGGCATGCACCCAACTTTGAAAATTGAAAAAATCAATGATTAATTCATGATCAATACGATGATGAAAACTAGTATTCACGTAATTGAATTGATGATAAATGACAAAGTAGAGAACTCAAAACCCAGAATTAAGGATCAATATAAGTTTTTATAATTAATTTAATTAAATTATAGAATTACCTCCAAGGTGATTCTTTGTTCGTTAATGTGTCCGACCACATGTTCGAGGTGAGGATTCATTGCGATGTAGAATCCAAGGATAAAAATACTCTTGAGGTTATCCAAATATGATCCGTGTAACATTATACGTCACTGAAGGAGTCTCTGGGTTCTGGCGTTGAAGATCCTTACGCTTGCGATGTCCGACTTCGATCTCCTTGAGAATCGATTCCAAAGAATTATCCTTCATCCAGAGGAGGAGGATCTCTCTCATTCTTGAGATCATTATTGATGAGGGAATATTTCTATAGGTTCGATAACTATTCTACAGGATCTTTTATACACAACGATATGTTAGCTGGTGGAATTACCACTTGGATTATATAGAGAATAATAACATAATGGGAAATTTAATTCACAAGGTAATAATAAATAATTAGCACAAGTTGCATTACATAATTTATTATTCCATGTGAAAAAACCCTTGTCAAATATTAATAGAAATGCTATTATTTCCATTAAATGTGCTTAAAGAATTTAATTCTCCAGGTAATAATAAATAGTTAGCACTAGTGTCGTTACTAATTTTATTATTCCATGTAAAACCCCCATGTCAAATAATAATAGCAATGCTATTATTTCCAGGACATAAGATTAAGTTGCACATTATATTTAAATTTTATTTAACCAACTAATACTTAATATTTTTTCTCACTGGAACCATAACGTGGTCTGCCAATCCGCCCCAATAATTACTGGGCCTTGAATAATGAGTAGTTATTTATTAAATAAATATTAATGCATTATTTGTCGATAAATAAATATTCTATCTACAGTATATTCTCTCGAATAACTACTGAAAAAATAAATGTCATCAAGAATACTTGAATAATTAATAAACCAAAACTCGGAATAATATTTATTCAACTTATTAAATAAATATATTATTTAACCGAGATATTGGCTAAACTTAGTGTGTGACCCTATAGGCCTCTTTCTCATTGGAATTAGGTGGGTTTGCTGAATGTTAAATATTACTATTTAGAAAAGGGTAACTCTACCCATGAGAAAGAAGATGATGTCTCAATGACATGTTACCTCATACGAATTCTTACCATGCAATATAATTCTTTTTTCCTGATATCTCCAATCTAGCAGGTTGCATTCATTTTCCATCAACCCATGTGTTTGATTTCTCATTTTTTGACTTCCTAAAATTGAACGTTACTAGAGAACACCATGGACAAGGATTTAGTTAGGCTATTTCATTTTCATCAAAGAGAATGCGATAAATTTTTACATATAAGTGAAAAATCCTTTCTCTCATTATTAATTAATGCAGTATTATTCATGACGCACCCAACATATCCTACCTCGACGCGAACATATGTCATGATGGTTTTCATAAATACATCTAAGTGTCTGAGTCATAATACCCATTCATAATAATCATAATGTACATCTTCCAATATTGACGCCCACAGATAGGAACATCCAATGACACTTATGAATGTTTATTTCCTACTAGCTGGTCTTGTTTTCATAACGCCCTCTTAGATACTACCAAGGGAACACTCCATAAGAAGGTGCCTCAAAGTTTCACAAGTCACCACCCCTGATATATTTTATCATACGTGTCCCTTAAAATGTTATCATTGGGACATAGAACATATATTCAAGAATAGTTTCCTGGCACATCCAGGTTCTCATCATAGAAGGGATCCGCTAAGACCTTTTAGTGTGACAGCTATTATTAAGACATTTTCACATACTATTCCATGCAGAAGAACATTAATGATGTGATAAAGAGTTTATTAATATCCATCCAATGAATAAAGGTTTATCATAAAGTAAACATAAGTTGGTTTCCAGTAAACCAACTCTAACAACACTACCTTTCATGTGGGTTCGACCCTTCTTACCACTAGATTGTTGTCAGTAGGAATTTTAAACAGTGAATCACTTTAAATGATGAGTGATTCAATAGTCACAAACAAATATTTTTTATAATATCATACTGAGAACAAAGGTTTTCATTGTGTAGAGAACCTAAGTTAATTCTGCCGCACCCATGTCATTGACCTCCCATACGTCAAAATTTCCTCCAATTTTGAATTTGATTCCAAGGGGCATCAAGATCACTTGATTCCTTTCAGTCACTTCACATGAAAACATCCTAGGACAAGACTATTAGAGATACATCATTGGATATCATGACCCCCTACTTCCAATGATTTTACTCATGTGCTAGAAATGAAGAAAGAGATGTAATGACCCATGTGTCCCACCACCAGTAGGCCCCAGGGTGGTGACCAACACCAATGGTATACCAATCTAAAAAAATGGGATGCATTACCTTTTCATATTAAACAAGATCGGGAGATAAGATATATCAACCACAAAATAACTCCAAGACATATATACAATGGAAATCCAAAATACATTCAACATGCATGTTTAAAATAATACTATTACAAATACAATAAGAACTTCAAGGTAAATACCAAATGTATGGCTAAGCAGTGACACAAAAACTGTACCGACGTCCAATTTTGTAATACCTAGAATTATCCATGTAGTCCTCCGGGAAGCCTGAAAGAAGTTTTATATATGTAGGGTGAGAATTCAAGTACAATCAGTAGGAAACCCAAATTATCTTGGTAAAAGTGAGAGAAGCATTCTAATTCTTCAAGGAGGAAACAACATAACCCAACAAAACGTAACAAGGAATACTAGCCACCCCATCCTCACTGAGGCACACTCACCAAATAATGAAAGTCAAGTAATATAGTATAATTAACATCGATTGTAGGGTACCCCTACACCACATTCCTGCTAATTAGCCTCTCTCATACCCTAATAGAAAATTCATGGTGCTCCCACCTCTTCCGAACATAACATGCCACAACCTATCCGCACACACATGGGCCTCACAAGTAGTCTTGTCACCTGGTAAAATGAAGCTCATATCATACCACCCATAGACACCTGATCCACATACCATATCAAATCACATCCGCAAACACCTAGGCTATATACCATATCACATCATACCTAAAACAATATGTGCCACAAACCATAACTCATCCCGAATACACATGGGAAAGCACAACACTTCTCGTCCCAAAGACACATGGGAATCACAACTCTCCTGCACACACCTGGGCCTCACAAAACAAATCTTCCCCAAATAATCTTTGGTTATCACTTCCCAGAAGAGGGAACAAGGAAGAGGGGTGGTCAGCTAGCCATCCACCTACTGGGATGTTTGGGAAAGACACATAATTCTCAACTAGTGTGGGATGCATGTAGAAATCACAAAGGAAAATACATGTGTATATATATGATACCAAACAATCAAGACCAACCTATGAGTCTTCAACCAACAACCAACTCACAACACCACCATTGCTTCAGCCTCTAAATTCACAACCACTAAAAAAGTCCCAAGTCAAATCATACCCCCAAAAAATTCATTTAGCCGATTTTTTTTCTTTATTAAAGAATTATTTAATTCTGTTATAATTCAAAAAACTACCAAGAAAAGGACATAACATGCCACAAAACAAAATTCAAATAGAGGATGATGACCCATGGTAATTAAACCCAATTCCTATTTTTACTTCGTTTAACACCCATTAATGTCATAATTAAACTGATCCCGAGACGCTGATTGATGTTTTGGGCATGCTTCTCCTGGAGAAACTCCATGAAAATTACCCATACCAACCACTTCAATCATCATTATTCAGTTTCATGATGCCCAATACATCCTCTCATTAAAATAAAACCCCAACATATTGTTACACCCACCAACACATCACATCACAACCATTATCGGCAAGGTCACTGCAGAACCACACCACACCCATCAAGACATAATCGCACATCCCGATCATAGAACAACTGTATATCACTTCCCATCCATTACATAGTAAAACAATCTCTGAAACTAAGATTCAATTACACCAACTGATCCAACCCATAATACACAACCATGCTCACAACTGTATCACCATAGAAATTCAAGGAATAATATATTCAGATTTATCAAATCATCCATTCTTTAATATCACATTATTATTTTAGGGTTTACTAAAGAATGGAATAGTATGATCTAGATGTTTCCATTTACTAGCCAGATATACATGGTTAATAATTTTTCATATAATCCTTTTCAAAGAAGACCAAAAATATTTATATAGTAACAATCCCGTGAATAGACAATGAAGCCCAACAAACATGATTTTTAGTGGGGCTTTTAGCCCGTATAATTTACAACATCATCTGATAACAAAGAAGAACATAGTTCAATTTTCCCAGACCCACTTGTTTATCTTAAACTAATTCATTTATCTTTATTTATTTTTAATTCTACTATATTCACAAGGGAGACAATCATACACCCACCCCACATGATAGAAAAACCAAATATAGATGAAGGGTTGCCTACATAAAAGAAAATATGATCATCACTTCTTTATTGTGACAAAACATGGGGTGCACTTGTTGCATGAGGCACCTCCAAGGAAAAACTATATCCAAAATCCACAGTACAATGCACGATTCCTTGGGGAATAATGGTTCTCTAGGACATCTGATGTCAATGTTAAAGGGAAGTGTACAATGAAGAATGTTTCTTTACCATATAAAGTCCAAATCCTATATTAATGGGAGAAATAGTTTTTTAAATCCATTAATGATGTATTTTGACCAAGAGAATATGGTTAGTAAGTCAAGGGAAGCATCAGATTTTTAGAATATAGATACTATTTGAAATATCTCCACAACCATTAAATATGGTATTAAACTCATTTTATATCAATGAGGATAATCTGGAAAAATCGGAAAATTGAAAAACTATTGGAAATGACGTATTGTTAGGTGATTCAATGCAAGGAGTCATCAGCATGAGTCACCGGTGCGAGTCACTGGTGGATGAGTCACCAGTGAAAGCTACCATTGACGACCGACCAGTGTGAGTCACTGGGGGATAGCTACCAATGTAAAGTTACTAGTGAGAGTCACTATTGTTGAGTTATAGGTGTGAGCTACCAGTGGAAAGTTACCAGTGTGAGTCACTGGTTTGAGCCACCATTTCAAATAATCGATATGACCCAATATTCTGACTCACTGTTGGAAAAAATAAATTCGGGAAATTATGGAAATGAGTACTATGACCTACCCAAACCAAATAACATTGAATTTTCACATTTTAATGGACCAAATAGATCTGGGACATTACATCAAATACCTCTCAAACTATCATCAGCCTTGTGAATTCAAACCAAACCAATAAGAAAGAGGGGTCTGAACAACCACACTGTGTGATAACTCTCAAGGATCTCACTATACTTGAAACCCCGCTACCAACTACACACTTCAAAGTTCAACGATAGTCCACTATTTTTTGTTTGGAAGATAGAGTGAAACTTCATCATCCATGAACACATCCTTCGTTATCTGCTAACCCAAACGATCATAAGACACACCAAAAAAGAATACAAATCACATTTTTCCTTCTAGAAAACCAGGGAATTCCATCCTCCCTATTACGATACTATCTACTATGGGAAGCACTGACTCACCCACACTAGTATAATTGCATCTCAATTAGTGTGTCCAGATTAGGAACTAGGTCCTCCCTTTTCCACATGTCCAGACTTCATCACATATTATGGAAAAAGGAAACATGTAATATCATAGTAAATAAGGGTCTAATATCACATTTCATAGAAAAACATAACATGGTAAAAATAAAAAAAAACTCTACGTATTGGGCCTGCATCAGCGATTCCTACTCCCAAGTACACTACTCTATGTCACCATGCCTCTAAAACATGTGAACCAATGGAATGGTCCACCTATGTAGAACCTTCTCCTGATGATCATGTATCTCTACTGGCCACTCCATGAATGTCATGTCATCTTTAATATCCAACTCTCCCAAATTAATTAAAAGGCATTTATCGTGAAGATACGGATGGATTTGAGAGATGGGAAAGACGGTGCGGATCCTATCCAAGGATTTCAGCAATTATAACTGGTATTCAGCTTCCCTAACTCATCCAACACCTTGATGCGTCCGATAAACATGGTAGAAAGGTTACTCCCTCTACCAAACCTCCATTTCCCACATTGAGGGGAAAATTTCAAGAACACATGGTCCCAAACATTGAACTCTGAGGGAGTACTCCTGTTATTGGCATATGAATTATGTCGGTCCAGTACTAGTTTCATCCTCTCACGAATGAGATAAAACTTCTATACCATTCATTGCACTACCTTGGGACCAAGAACAGATGTCTCCCCAACCTCTATCTACCACAAAGATAAACAACACAGCCTTCCGTACAATGCTAGAAATGGATCCACACCAATGGATGAGTGATATATAATATTGTAAGAAAACTCTTATAAGGGAAAGTGTCATACCCAATAACATCTAAAGTCTAACACAGATTCTGACAACATATCTTCCTACATCTGGATAGTCTGTTCTATCTGCACATCTATCTGAGGGTGGATGGTAGTGCTGAGGTGTAACTGAGTTCCAAAAGCATGTTGGTATCCCCTCCAAACATGTGAGGTATACTACATATCCAAATCAAATAAAATGGATCTCAAGACTCCATAATGACTCACCACTTCATCCATATACATTTTTGACAAGGAATCCACTCCTTCTGACTCCATAATCACTAAGAAGTGATCTGATTCTGTCAACCAATCCACAACTACACATATTTCTTCACAGAATCCTTGAGCCATGGGTAACCCCATGACAAATTCCATCGATATTTCATCCCACATACACTTGTGGACATTTATGGGATGTAAAAAACACCTGGGAATTTGGTGATTATCCTTAACTTATTGGCACACAAAGCACATTTCCACAAACTCTATCACTGCCCATTTCATCTCGAGAAACAAAAAATGCATTCTCATGCCATGGTACACCGTAGAAACTCCTAGGGGAACCTTTAATGGTGATATTTGACACACATATAAGACTCTATCATGCACCACCAATCAAAAAACAACATCCCATGGACAAAATACTATTTTGACCATACCTCGACCATCCCTCTAGAGCACCACAATAGTGAACGTGATTTTGAATCACCTATGCCTCTTAGTATCCCATTTAAGACGACTCTACATGCAACATCGGACAATAATGCATCATTATCTTAAAAAATATCATTTTCTACCATCCATACCTATATCTATGTGCACGGATGGAAACTACTCCATTTACTTCCATGAATATGATGATTCCTGAACTACCTCCTTCACGACTTCCTTCTTAAGGGATCAGCCATGAAGTCCCCTTTCCCTAAGGTGTAGGAGATCTCAAAATCATAATCCTGGAGAAACTCCATCCACCTCTGCTATCACAAGTTTAGATGTCACAGGAAAAATATAGACCTCAAACTCTTGTGATCTGTGAAGACCACAATGTTCTCCCCAATGAAGAAATGTCACCTCAGATTTAGTGAAAACACAACCACTGGTAGCTCCAGATCATGGGAGGAATAGTTACATTCATTGGGATGTAAATTCCTAGACACATAAGAGATCACTCGCCGCTATTGCATCAACATGAACACCAAGACTAGATGAAAAGAATCTCAAAAAACCTCAAACATCCAAACTTCATCTAGAAACTAGAACAATGGATCACTTACCAAATTACTCATCAAATAGCTGAAATCTTTTTGGTATTGCTCACTCCACACAAAGGTCTGGTCCTTTCTAGTCAGATATATTAATGGAGCTATAACTTGAGATAAATCATATACAAATCTAAAGTAATATCCCAACAGTTTGAGAAAATTTTGATCCTCTTCCACAATATTTGTTGTTGTCCTAGAAAAAACAACCTCTAGTTTTGACGGGTCAACTGGTACACCCTAATGTGACACCACATATCAAAGTAAATGAACCACTCATGCTCAGAACATTCACATCGACAACATTTAATAGAGCTAGTGGCATCGAAGAAACAACAAGAAGGTCCTGAGATGAAAATTATAATCCTCCTCTGACTTTGAGTAGATCAAGATGTCATCAATGAATACAATGACAAACTGGTGTAAGAACTCATGTAATATGATATTTGTAAGCCCCGTGAACATGGATAGTGTGTTTGTAACACCAAACAACATGAATATATACTATAAGTTCCCATGCCTACATATGAATGTTGTCTTTAGGATATTGGATTCCTACACCCTCAAATGGTGGTTTCCAGATAGCATATCAATCATAGAAAACCAACTTCCCCGTCTCAGGTGGTCAAAATGATTTTCTATCCTTGGAAGAGGGTAATAGTTCTTGATCATCACCTGATTCAGCCTCAAGTATTCTATGTACAACATCATACCACCATCTTTATTATATGAAAACAATACTAGAGCACCCTAAGATAATACAATATACCAGATAAATCCATTGTTAATCAGTTCATCAATTTTTATCCTCAAACCCCGCAACATTGAAGGTGCCATCTGGTAATGATCCATTTAAATTTGACAAGCACCAATCTCCATGTCTATCCCAAACTCCATGTCACATTGAGGGGGTAGAATCAAAAATTCCTCAAGAAAAATTCCATGAATTCCTGAAAAATTGTGTGAACCTCCACCATCTCAGCGACCAATGATTCCACTTACAGCTCAACCAAAAAGGAAATAAGAGGCTCCATAGACCGATTGTCCTCCTGGAAACTCTTATGGTTGTCGAAATCCACATGTCAGCCATCCACATATAAAATCACAAATCTTATCTATAAGAATTTGATAATGGAATGAATAAAATATAACTAATTGATTCATAGAATGACATTTTGTGGTTTCTTATATAGTATCAAAAGATCTCCACAGTACTAATGTAGTCCCATCGTCAGTCTACATCCCTGGAAAAAATCAGACAAGATGGTTTGACCTCCGACTAGCGTGATGAACACCAGGAGAATGGAAATCCTTTGTACTTCTATTCTTAAAGAATGGGCTATAATGGGTGAAAAAAATAATGTGAATATCCTGAATCAATCAAAGTGCAAGAATGAGTACTAAAAAAACTGATCACACCTCAACTGATCTCTGTCCTAGATGGAACTGCTACCTCTACGATGTGAAACTGATCACACTCATCTGCTCCGCCCCTATACTAATGACCACCCCCTCGAACATGAATAGATAAAATTCCCTAATGAATTCTCTGAGGTCACCCTCCACCAGCTCTGTCTCCCCTTAGTGGAGAAGGAGTCGGTTTTCCCTAATACTGAAATGGTATTCCTGGAAACTACTTTTGAGAATTGTGTTGAACCATCCTACATCTACTATATTGATCTCAAACAGCATCTAGACACTAATTTGGAAGGTGATAAAGGACTAAACAGAAGAAAAACATTGTTCCCAATATTATAAGAAAGGTGCTTCAACCAAAAGGTCGAAATGAGAAATACTGAGGTCAAATCCCCGTCAGTCGAAACCTCGAAGGCCCTAGAAACTAAGACCTTTGCAGGTAACCCACCCTCTCGAGCCAGCTCTCCATCCCCATTTGTAAAACACTACCCCATACTTTTCCACGTTCTGACATTGTATATCATGTAACATTCTTTTCCACTAATCATACTCTTATATTGGATGAACCCTCTGTTGGTCAATCCAATTGGCCAGCTAAACCTTAACTTCTAAAGCCACAGGAAAATGATGACCGAGTTCCATCTCATAAAATGGAAAATCAAGAATTCATTTTCCTATATAGTATGTAATTTTATTTAAGATTCATTTTAACTCAATTAACTTATTTTTGTACATTTAAAATTCCTCAAAGAAACCTAATTCAAACACTAAAAAATTTCATCATGATGCATATACCTTTCCTAGGGTCTCTACTCTCTAAACAGTGTTACATAACTTGGTCATTTGGTAGGTTCAGGGTCCTTGAATCAGATCCCAGGGGCCGTAAAATCAAATTTCATAGCTGGAATTAGCTAGCCTATGTCATTCACTAAGATAATCTAATATTGTTTCCATACCAACCCTTGAAATACTTATTATTCCAAACTCCAAATTCCATCATATCCCTCAACCATATCCTCTGATACCATTTTTTCATGACCCCCTCCCTCCAATGATTCCCCTCCGGAGTTGGAAATAGTGAAAGACAGAAAATGACCCCCCTAGAGTCCCACATCCAGTCGGCCCTGAGGTGGCGACCAATATCAAGGGTATTAAAATCTCACTAAATGGGAGGAATTACCTTTTATAGTAAACAAGATCTCAAGATAAGATGTATCAACTTCACAACAACTCTAATAAAAATATATAAAAGAAAGAAAAAATCCATCCCACAAGCATGTTTAAAATTAAACAGTTACAAATAAAATAAAAACTCCAAAGTAAATACCAAAACTAAGCCTAAGTAGTGACACATCAACTGTCCCAAAGTCCGTGATAGTTATTCCCAACACAATCCTCATAGTTCTCCAGAAACATTAATGTATTTTTATATTTGTAGGGTGAGATTAATTTATACTCAATAGGAAAACCAAATCCTCTCATGCACAAGTGAGACAAGAATACTAATGCTACTATGAGGAAACAATAGAACCCAAAAACACCTAACAAGGTATATTAGCCACCCCAAACTCACCAAAAAATTCCCGCTAAATAACCCAAGACATGTAATATTATACAATGCACATCAATAGTAGGGTACCTTGCACCACTTTCCCATCGATTAGTCACTCTCACTCCCTAATGGAAAACGTCCAGGAACTCCCACCTCTTCTGAACATACTGCACTACAACCCCCCACACACACACTTTGGACTCACATATAGTCACATCACATGAGAAATTGAATCTCATCACATCTTTCATGTAGACATATGGGCACATAACACATCACATCCCACTAGAACGAACCTGGGCTACATAACATATCACATATTGGATTCAAAAACCTGGGTGAAAATCCACACCTCATCCTAAATACACCTGGTGAATCACAATACATCTCATCCTAAAGACACCTAGGAAGCACAACTCACCCACACACAAATGGGCCTCACAAACCACAACCTACCCAAAGAATCTTGAAATATCACCTCCTGGAAGAGGGATATGGGATGAGTGGGTGGACAACCATTCATCCTCCCACATAGATGTTTGGTAAAGACACCCTCCTCCATGATGATGGGGGTGTTTGTAACGTAGTTCTCAACTAGGGTGGGGTGAATATAGAAATCACAAAGGAAAATACATGTATATATATATATATGATACCAAACACTGAAGCCCAAAATATCGCTTTTAAACCAACAACCAACTGACAAAAGCACCTTTACTACTACCTCTAAATGAACAACCACACAATAAGTCACAATTAAAATCATATCCCCATCTAATTCATTAAAAAATTTCTAGATCATTCTGAAATAATTTATTTATTCCATTACTATTTTTGAAACTAAAAATAATATCACATAACAAGCCACATAGAAAAATCACACAGAGGAAGATAAACCATGGTAATTTAACCCACATCATATTTCCACTCTGGTTAAGAGCCATTCATGAAATAAAAATTCCAATCCCGAGACACAGAGTGGATATCTGGGCATGCTACTCATGGAGAAACTCAGGGTGAATTACCCTTACAAACCACTTCAATAAGCATTCTTCAAATTCATGTCTCCCAATTCATCCTCTCATCAGAAAAAACCCACCAACTTATAGACGCACCAAAAACACATCACATCACAACCATTCTTGGTAGTCCCACTGCGTAACCACCCCACAACCATCAACACATAATCGAATAACCTGATCATAGCCCTTCTGTATTGTACTTATTTTCCATTCAAAAATCAAACAATATCTCAATCTAAGATTCCATTACACCATCCAAGCCACCCCATAACACATTTTCATGCTCACAACCGTATCACCACACAAACCAATGACACAACATATTCATATTTAACAAATCATACATTCTTTGATTCCACTTTTTATTTTAGTGGTTACCACCAAAAGAAAAATTATGATCTAGGGGGATCCGTTTATTATCCAGATATATAAGGTTAACAGTGTTTCATAAAATGGTGTTAAAGGAAAACATACAACATGTATTCAGTAACTATATCATGCATAAACAAAGACCCCAATGTACATGACATTGAATGAGACATTTAGCCTGTATAATTCACTACATCAACAAATAATAAATCCAAACATAATTAACTTTTCCCATCCCCACATGTTGATCTTAAACTGATTAAATTATCTTTAAGTATTTTTAATTATACTATTTTAATAAGGTATACAATCAAACACCCACCCCAAATGATACAAAACTAAATGTGAGATGAATGGATCCCTACCTCAAAGATCAGATTATTATCACTTCCTTATTGTTCCAAAACAGGGGGGTGTGCAAGAAACATGAAGAGCCACAAAGAAAAAACTAGATCCAAAGGACACAGAAGAATGCACTATTCATTTTGGAAGAAAGGATTAGGGGAAAATATGGTATCAACGATACATGGATGTGTATAAGGATGAAAGGGTGTCTTTTTTAGGAAGGATAGATCTTATATCAATAGGGTAAAATTTTTTTAAAATCCATTAAAGTCATATCAGGACAAAAAATACATGTTTTGGAATTCAAAGGAAGATTATAGTTTTTGGAAGATAGATACGATTCAAAATGGCTCCAAAAACCATTAAAAATGGTATTAAAGTCATTTTACATTAATGGGGATAAAATGGAAAAACAGGAAGGAAAATATTAGTTTCGAAAAATTATATGAAATGACTCACCTTTGGGTGAGTCAACATCATGTGTCATCAGTGGGAGTCACCCTTTCAATTCACCATTGGATAAGCTACCAGTGTGAGTCACCGGTGGATGAGTCACCAGTGTGAGACACTTATTGTTGAGTCACTGGTGGATGAGTCAACAGTGTGATCTACCATTGAAGAGATACCAATGGAAAGTGACCAGTGTGAGTCACAATTGGATAGCTACCAATGATAAGATACTAGTGCAAGTCACCAGTGTGAGATCCCATATTGAATCACCGATTCAACCCAGCATTCAGATTGATCATTAAAAATATGGAATTTGAAAAATTATTGAAATGAGTCATTGTTATGTCCCCAAAAACATCAAACAATGAATTTTTATGAAGTATTGGACCATAGAGGTCTAGGAAATTAAATCAATAAAATAAACCCCATTACATCTTCCCATATGAATAGGGGTTTGAACCTCGTTAACATCATTCTAATATCTTGGGATATCTTTCAAGGTTACGTCATTACTCCTACAACCCTTCATTTCACTTATTCATTTTTTTATGAATGATTTATGTAATCCAATGGGATTAGATGTATTCACTTGTGCCTTTTTAAATTTTATTGTGATGATGGATCACTAGATGTGACCTTCAGGTCACATATTAAAGAGTTAAAAACCTACAAAATTGTCTACAAAATAGTCCTAGAGGTCTCAAACATTGTGATTGTAAATTTAGTGGAGAATTTGGGAGTTGAAATCCCATTACAATTAGTTTCATCCTCCATTTAATTGGATATTTAACCCTCACTTATTGTGAGTGTAGTAATTAAAACTCTTTTCTTATTCACTAGTGGATGATAGACTAATTTCATTTTACCTTTTCTTATATTTGAACACTTTATTAACTTTTTTTCCAAATATGATACTTAATGAACAATTTCTATTCTATATGTAATTCAAAATTTCTATTTTATTCATCATAGTGAACCATAGTACTTGAAACAAGAACACCA
Source organism: Viscum album (assembly GCA_963277665.1). Classification (NCBI taxonomy): domain Eukaryota; kingdom Viridiplantae; phylum Streptophyta; class Magnoliopsida; order Santalales; family Viscaceae; genus Viscum; species Viscum album. The sequence goes on along the minus strand of OY728167.1, from coordinate 226,854,057 downwards.
TTAATGTAGGAATCAACTATAATGAATTGTTTCCCATTTTTAGGCTTTAAATAACATACATCCTATTAAAAGATACCAGAATCCACATTTATCACTCACATAGTAAGATGGGGATTATGCATTAAAGGGGATGGTGTGATCCATTGAGATGTAGGAGAGGAAATCATACTGGAGAAAATTTTATGATAATTTTTAAGCTTTTGGATTTGATAATTTAAATATCTAGTAGGAGAAACCTTAAGTTGAGGCTCGTTAAGGAAAATACCCCAAGATGTCCAAAAGAACCTACTGAATTTTTTCCTAGGATCTTATAATCACCTAAGGAAAGTATTTTTTATAGATGTAAAATAAATAAATTTTCCCTCTAGTTAAACTGAGTTGACATTCCTCTATCATGAATATGAAAATGGTCCATGTTCTTAGAGTTGATTGGAAAATGATGATCATGTGGTTTGGGACACATAGATTTCATATGCCTTAAATATTTAAATCAGTAGCTTTCATCATTCCATTTAGTATTGAATGAAGAAGAAGAGACCAGTCATTTTCAGTTCAAGATATCATTCGTAATTACCATATAGTCTAAACAGAACTGGAAATTTTTTAATTCTTAATAATATGATTGAATCCATCATTTTTAATTGAAAAATATTACTTGGTGAGATAATTTAGTATGGAATTCTACTTCAAAGAGGAAATGACCATAATTCCCAAAATCACCATATTTTTTTCCTTATCCATTTTTACAAGGATTCTAGTGGACAATGCAATATCATAAAAATACTTGGGTGCTAATTTATTTTGATTGAACCATATAACATTACCTACAACTAGAAATATGATATTTATACATTTAATGAATTTTCATTGTGGTTGAACTCTGAGATATAAATAATGTCCCAAATGAATGTTACCTATCCAAAAAAACATAACCATATCTTTAATTATTTATAGGTTAATAGGATATGGATCATTTTGTGACCCATCATTACACATTTCACGTAAAAGATGTCCCAAATGTTTGAGTGGTGAGGCACCAAATCTTTTATTCCCCATAACTTGGATCCCCTTTGTAAAATAAGTTGATCGATGATTAAATACATACTTATTTTTAGAAGTTCTAATATCATATAAAGATTTTCCTTTACATGAAAAAATTCCCCTTCTTCAAAGAAATCTTGGGAATATACTGTTGAAGGGAGATAAATAGTGACCAGTGGTCAGAGAATTTGTAGAAATCCCACCATATACACCTTTTTTACAATCATTTCAAGCAGCAACAAACCTATGGCAATTAAAGCATCCATGAATAAGTAATTTTTCATCAAAGGACATAGAATATGGGAAGGCTATAAGAACGAATCTATAATCGCCATACAATTGTTGTGATAGAATATATCTGTCAGAACCAATCCTCCTCAATTACTATAAATAATTATAATTAATAATATAACATAAAAATAATTAATAATATAATGTTTTTGTATTTATAATTATAATGATACTATAGTAAATAATATGACTAATAATTAATAATTAATGTAAGTATGATTAATAATATATTTAATTATATTAAATAATATACGTGACAGTATAATAATAATACATTGAACAAAATAATTATTAATAAATTATTAATACAGTTAATATTTTATTTATTTATGTACATAATAATAAAATAATAATATAATTAACAATATATTTAAAAAAATGGTAATTTTATTACCAACATAACTAATTATATATTTAATTATATTATTAATTTTTTATTTATTATATATATGTGTGAGTGTGTATAAATAAATAAATATATACATATAGGTATGTAAAAACACACAGACATATAAAAAAGATGACCAAACAACCATAATTTTCCAATGTCATCAATTCATTTGACACCATTCATTGGTTTAGTTGTGCATCAATTCATTTGATTCACGGGTAACTCATATAAAAAACACAAAACCAAAAAAATTAAAAATTTATATATAAAACCCCAATTATTATGTTTTAAATGCATGGATTATTTTGATTAAATATTTTTAATAAGATGTCATATATTATGCATTCTTATACATATTTTTTAATAATATATATATATTAAATTTAATAATATATTGAATAAGTTATAGATTTAATAATTGAGTACACATCCCAAATGACCAATATTTTTACAAATTTAGCATGTTCTAAGTATGAAGTGTCTGAGTTTTTTAAAATTATTATTTTATTGATATATATTGAATTATTTATTAGTCTTCTAGAAGATCATATGTGATGTTTTCATAATAATTTCTTATATTTTTTTTCAACATATTTTCTAATTAATATATTTATTAAAAGGTGAAATATACTTTCAGGATGAAAAAAATGTTTTTTATGAAAATTATTGAGAAATATAATTAACATTTATAAAAAATCATACAATTTATTGAAATTATAAAATTTATATATGAAATGATGAAATACATTATCGATGAAAAGAAATCCATAGGGGGAGTGTGAGATTCCAAAGATGATTTTTGGAGACAGATAACAGGATGAATATTTTTAGAATAACGCTATCCGAAGAGAGATTCTCAAGATGATTTGTAGACATAGATTTCAAGGTGAATATTTCTAGTCTATCCCCATTTAAAGGAAGACTCCCATAATGTTAACTGCTCTCATTTTTTCAAATCAAGAAGGTCAAATAATGGAAAAGTTAGAGGTTTTCTGATCGGAGTACTCATGTATATAAAGAATGATTGAATGATATTCAAAGGGGGTATTTTATATTCTAATGATTAGTAACCTATTCAGGGTTACCAGACATAGTTTCCTAGAAAGGCATGATTTGATAGAGAAGTGGAGATGGATCTTACAAAGGTGGAATTAAGTAATAAAAATGTTCAAACAAATTTACCAAAATACATATGGGGGGAAAATGTTCAAACCAAGTGAGATAAATTATAAAAATAAATAGGGTTTGTTTTCATCAAATTATGAGGAAGAAATCATTTTTGAATAAACACTTTAGATTTTACAAAAATGTAGTCAACCATCTTTAGTTTGAGTTTTAGGACATAATTGATGCCATGTTTTCTGAATAGAAAATTTTAAAATAGATCAATATCTATGAATTTCAACAATGATAATTTATGAATTGAAATTAAGAAAAAAAAAATAGCTCGACTAAATCATATAAAGAACTATAAAATGATCATTTGTTATAAATCTCATCAATTTTTTTAATAATTTTTTATTGATGCTGATTGGATAGATGGAAGTTAGAAAGAGCTGAACTAACTGGAATGTTCTTATAAATCCATCATACAAAACTTTATGGATGTTAATATATGAAATTTATCAAAAAAAATTAAGTATCACTATTGAGAATATGTTGATATTTTTATTATTAAATTATTATCTATATAAGATAAATATGATTTTTATTTTTATATAACATTTGAGGTTAAAAAAACTCAAATAACATGTGGATGGTGGAGAATTTAGGAAGATTCAATAAAATTTAAGGTGATTATAGAATACATGAAAAGTTTCTATAAAATATCATTTGATAAGGAATCTAAAATTGTGTTCCCACCATTCCCATTTCTGAAAAAACTATAATAGGGATTTCAAGTACAACCAAAAAATTAATTCTTCATAAGTATAAAGATATGAAACACTGTATAATTTCTCTCATATTGAGATTCCAATAGAGAATTAATTTTTTTCTATTGAAGAGTTATAAAATGATTCTTATTGTTAGAATCTTAATTTATAGATTTTTGATCAGTTTCAACAAAGAGAGACTTAATAATGTTGTTTAAGATAGAGGTTTTATAATGAGATATTAGAAATAGATTTTATTAGAAGTACATGAAAATGAATTTCAAACAAATAATTGAAGTGATGATTTTTAAAATTAGAAATAGAATTGAAAAATAAGAATAGTTTACTGAGGTGCACTTGAATGAGAGAATTTTATGGAGATTGGGAATAGTGGGTGTGCATTTCTAGGTAAAGGAAATTGGATGAAAATTATATGGAGAATGTTTTTGGATCAATTTTTTAATAATTCATATAATTTCATATGGCTCATTTTCCTAAAAGAGATGCATTTTAATTGAAGGGAGTGAGCATATTAAATGTTTTTGGGAGATAAAATAAGTCTAATGATATATGGATCATGTTGTGTTAACTTCTGATGAATAGTTAATTTCCATGGACCTACGTGAGATTCCATAACAAGGATGTAGGTTTTTACACTAATGAAAAACCCTATAATTGATGTGTACCTTTCTTTTCATTCATATATTAGTGTTCATGTATAATTGTTATAAAATTTGATAATGATAAAACTATTATTGTTCTTAGTGACAATTTTTGTTATTTGAAATTACTAAATATCACTACTCTTTCACCCCCCAAATTAACAGGTTTTCACAACTATAAGTAACATCACCATGAATCATCAGAATGTTCCCCCATTTGATTGTTGTCCTGAAAACTAATAACTTTGTGAATATTATAGGTACTCCAATATTCTATTGCACAAATAATCATGGGTGGAAAGAGATAATGATACCTTATTTCTGACTCTTGTAATTGAGGATATTATTAGAGCAATAATTTTGTTTCCTAAAATCGAGAAAAATGATACGATATTTTACTCTAATTAACTAAAAGTAGAGATTTATTGGAATTATATAAATGTTGTTCTTATTTTTTTATATTATAATTTTCCATGAAGTTAATGGGTCCTAAAATAACCAATGAAAATTGGGTGAAAACAATCATTGATGGAAATCACAAAGTAATGGAAAAAATGTTACAAAACTAGAATCAAATTTTTGAAGATATGATAAAGTTAGATGAAGAAATTATTAATTATTACGTTACTAGAGATAATGAAATTATCATTGACATCAGAGGTTTCGTGATGTCCAGGAAGAATCTACCATTTTTACGAAACTCATGAGAAACTTCACTGATTGGTTTGATACTAAAATATATTCCTTAAACGTGAAGTTTTATTTATCTCCTAATGAATTAAATAAAATTCTCATTGTATTTTGGATGAGAAAATATCCATCATTAAAAAATAAGATGAATAATAAAATGTCTTTTGATGATATTAGAAAACATAAAATCCAAGATTTTGATCACAACATTGTTGGAAATGTGTTTTTAGGAAGATATGAAAGAAAATGAAATATATTAAAAGATCATGTCACTTATCTCTACAAAATTACCAAATAAGTTGAGAAAATGTTGAGAAAAAAATACAATGAAAATATTTCAATTGTAAAGAAATTGAACATTTCTTAATGAATTTCCTTAAGAAAAAAATTGATGAATATAAATATAATTCTTAAGAAAAAAAATAATCCTAATATGTTGAAAAAAACATCTAATAAATTGAATCCATAAAAAAATTATAAGAAAAATATCATTGGAAACAAAATATGTGTGTTAATTAAGAATGTTTATTATAATACTTTTGATAATGAATCAACTAACAAATATTCACATGAGAAGATTATAAAATATATTTCTAATACAGTAAATAATTAAAGAACATTGTATTGTAAATAAGAATAATGTTGAGAAACTTATAGGTAGTATCAGTAGATATCCGAGCATGTATCCTACATTTATAAAAAACTCCATTAAGAGATCATAACGCTGAATAATGAATGTGGAAAGAATAATTATGGATTTTTTTCTTATGTGGGATGATGCATATGTTATGGTATTAAAAATCCTCACACTAAGAGTTAATGATCAAAGTAATATAGTGAAAAATCCTTATAATAGACTTTTTGCAATAGAATAATTTTTTTGTAAAACTCCACCAAGATTTATTGAGGTTGAAGTTATTTTGATGAAGTTGAGTGTACATTTCAAGCAGGAATCAGAATTAAAAGCTGAATAATATTGATCTACTAAGAAATATTATTCAAAGAACAAGGTGATATATATATTCTCTAAACCTAAAATATTAAATGATTACTCTAACCATGTAGGTGTTGAAAATAATTTTAGGAAGAGTTCAATTTATAAAGGATTTGGAAAATCTACTATATCAATAAAAGTAAAATACAATATCTATAAGAAATGAAAACCCCACTTGGTAATCTCTCATGATTAAATATATATTGATCCTCAATGAAAATATTACATGGTAAGATCATTTTCTACAAAAAAAACTAAGATTTGGTGGTTATTGTTGGTGATTTTCAATATATAGGTAAATAAATTATAATTATAGGAACAACATGTCTCTACCTAGATGTAAACAGAAATTGAGGTGGAGAAAAAACTAATTAAACGTATGTAACATTCCTAATAAATATTTGTAATGATATGTAATATATTCAATAGTTAAAAAATTCAAAAATAACTATCTTTTTTACTGTCTAGAGGATATTTGTGGATGGTATGACCACTCAAGTCACTTTTATAAATAAAATATGACTACACCACTTAGAAAAGAATATTATTCTAATAATGATTAAGAAACCATATAGAATAATGTTGAAGATAAATATGATGTTTACAAGACTTATCTTAATATAATCAAAAGGAACAAACCATTGAATTATGAAAGTGGATGTTACTAACTCATGATAGGAGATATGTGATTCTTAAATTGTTTTTAAAAACATGAAGGTGGATTTGTTACCATAGATAATGATAGTTCCTTAAAAATGAGAAGAATTGGTACATCTGATAATGAATCTCAGAAACACGAGTAAGATAAACTTTTATATCATAATGGGAAGAAAAAGAACAAATTAAGTGTCATACAGATTTCTGATGTTGGTAATGAAGTCATGTTTCAGAAATAATAGTGTATCATTATAAATCTGAAAGATGGAAGAGTTTTTACAATGGGATAGAGAACCGTGAAAATTTTTTCTGGGTCAAAGATAATTATAACTAATGTTACATTTGTGTATAATATGAAAATATTTCATGAATCTAAATTATTTCACATCATGGAAAGAAAATAATGAGTAATATTTATAAAAAAAATCTATAATAAATATACTTCCATGGAAGAGAAAATAATATTTTGTTTATGAAACATTTCCTAAATGAAATTTGGTTAGTTGAAAACATATTAATGCTGCAATATAGTCCAAAATACCTCTTAAAATTATTCACTCTAATATTTTTGGGATGATGAGACATAAATCATAAATGGTGATGTGCACTTACTCACATTATTTGATGATTTTAATCATAAATTTCATTCCATTTTGATTAATAATAAATCATAGGCCACATAAATGATTGAGTTTTTTAGAAGAAAAGTTAAAATAGATATGTTGGTTTATATTGTTAAACTCATAAGAGAAAATAAAAATGAATAAAAAGGTAACACTTTTAAATCTTATTTTAAGAAACATGAAATCCAAAACAAATATAGTACTCCATAATCGTCTCCAAAAAATATAGTACTAGAAAGGGAAAATTGATGTATTGTTGAAATGGGATGAATCATTCTTGTATAATCAAACATTATAATTTTTTCTTGAGAGAAATTGTAACTACATCAGTTATTGTGAAAAAATAGAAGTTCACCAGGGACACATTCTCATATGACTCTATATAAGATGTGGTTAAAAAATATTTCATGGTTTTTCATAGTAATTTCCTTAAAAAAATTAAAATGTTGGATCGTGTATGTTTTTTTTTAAAGATGAATAATGAATTTTAATGTGATATTCATACATAAAATGAAGATAGAAATGTATAAAAAACATTTACAAATTTTGGAAGATTTTTATGATGTGAATGTTCTAGATAATATAAAAAACTTAATAAAATTTGATAAAACATTTAGATAAATTGATTTAGATATTTATAATGAGTGAAAGGGAAAAAACCACACTCAAGAAACATTACAAAGTGATTCAGTTGAGACATTTTTGAGGAATGAATTCTTGAAATAAAATGTCTAAAATTTCAAACAATACCATTTTTTAAATAATAAAATCATTAGAAATTTGAAAGATCTAGTTCAAACCAAAATAATATGGTCATTAGAAAACCATACATCTCATATTTGACCAGTTGAATGTTAATTAGGTTCAAAAATAGATAAACATAATGGGTGGGTTGATGCATTGAATGATGAGTTATATCTTATTTAGAAAAATCAATCCATGGATATTATTCCTCAATCATCCTAAAATAATTTCAGTAGGAATTTTTTTAAAAGGCAAGATAAATAAACATTGGAAAGTTTCTACAAAAAAACCTTAAATTGTTTTCAATGTTTACGAACATGTTGAAGGTTTAGATATTTAGAAAACATTTTCCCATATTTTGAGATTGGACACTATAATAATGTTCATAGAATTTGATACACATCATTATTACAATGTATATTAGAAGGATGCTAAGACATCATTCATAAATGAAGAAAATGATGATGAAATTTTTATTAAGAAGCCTAGTGGATTAATTATTGATATAGATGGAAGAAATGTGTGAATGTTGAAGAATTCCTTGTATGAAAAAAAACCACTGTGGGCATAGTGCACAAAACATTATTGTATCCTTTAAAAGAAAAAATTATCAGATGGATTAGTTGACACATACTTATATATTAAGGAAATCAGTAATAGAAGAAATATTTTCATTGTTTACATTGATGATAAATTATTTATCAGTGTCGTGGAAATATACTATGATAAATTGGCTGAGAAAATGATGAATTGTTTTGAATTTTATATGCTTATAGAATTATCTACCTATCTGGGTATAAATGATCAATAGAATGAAAGATAAACCATTATATAATTTGATATTTATTCCAAGGAGTTGTTAATTTGTTTTTATTAGATTCCAATGATGTTTTCCTACCAATTTATGTTAGAATGAATATAAGTAGTAATGCAGCTGGGAAAAATAAAAATCCTAAATAATTTTGAATATTGAATGATTTTTTTGTTATATCATACATCTTAAAGAAAATAAATGCTATGTGTTATGACTTTATGTGTTAGATATCATAGTGATCCAAAATAATCTCATATGATAGTAATAAAAAATAAAACTCAAGAATGTTATTGAAGCATCATTGTATTTCTTATTGTAAATCCCTAAACCTGCACTTTCAGATTCAGTACTACAATAGGATGTTCATTTTTTATAAGATATAGCAGAAAAATACATAGTAAATTATACAATCGATGACCTTTTATAGACAAGGATCGGAAGGATTAAACCAAATATACATTAAATCAGAGTTTAAAAAAATAATTACAAAAGGAACAATTGGATTATCTATATTAGCACCTTAACTGTGCTTTTATCTTCTAAGGAATCCTGTGGAAAAAATGTAACTAACCTGGGATGAGCAAAAAATGATAAGTAATGGATATAAAGAAAGAAATTTTTGGTCATGTGATAACATAAAAACCAATAAAACCAATTTTATAAAAACAAATTAGAATGCATATTTACATCATGATGTTTACTTGGATCCATACACATGTAATAACCATTTGGTCACTTCCATATCATGATTACCCAATCCATTGGTGAGTTTTAAAGGGGCTAACCCATCATATCCCAAGCTATAATGAGCTCAACCCAACATATCTTGTGAAATAATGGGATCAACCCAACAAAAATATATCCCAATATTATATAATGAATAAAACACTTGATAACTCATTTAAACCCTTGAGCAAAACAAATTCAAATTTTGAAAATACCTTTTTTTTAAACAAATCACATTTAAAATATAAAAAACATGCTCATGATAATGAAATAATATTCATATAAAATTACTATGTAAACATATAATGGAGACATTATAGTAATAAATCATCATGATTTAGGAGAAACCACTAATTCCATATATATATATATATTGAATTTCATTAAAGATACTTTTAAAATGATTTTAAAAGGAATGTCCCTTACAAATATAATTATAGTGAGAGTTAATTTTAATGGAATGGGTATGTGTATAAAATGTAAATATAAATAATAAAATATAATATAAACAATAATTCATCACAAAAATTAATCATAATACCACATATTGAATATTATAGAAGGTTAACCCATTGAAAGAAAATTGGGTTAATAATTCCCTTACCTCGAGTTCATATTACATAAAATGTGTTTAAAACTCATGTATAATGGTTAAAAGTGTGTTATTAATACTTCACATACGAATAATAATTTTTATAACACCTTATATGATAATTTTATAATATCATTATACACATTTATTAAAAGTATATTGTTATTTACATTGTTTTATGGGGGTTGTTTACATGGTTTCCATTGTCTATTATTAACGGATTTTCATGTCGAATGGAAGTGAATATCTAGAATTGGAATGATTTGTTATTAGTATGTTTCCAGAATATTAAATTATAACATAAATATATTTTATCATATATAATGATGAATCATTAGATTAAACATTAATGATGTTTATATAATTTTGGAGGTTCATCGATAATCACGAAATTATTTAACAATATACCTTTAATATTATGAATATGAGTTTATTATAGAATAGAATAGAGGCCATATAATAAACTATAAAATCTGTTTCAACCATTATAATGGTTTTACGACCAGATTTGAAGGATGTAAAGTAAATTGAAGACATGTCCTCCATGATGTCGGTAAATCGACACATCACAAAAGATTTGTTTAGAATAAGAGGGAGAGGAGAAGGAGAATTATGATGAATTGTTCCATAAACATGATAAAAATACAGTATATATATGATACTTGAGCTTTCAGGGCTCTTGGATAAGATTATGTGAATATAATATAATAAAATAAAAATAATTTAAAATAAAATACTAGAATACGAAATAGGATTTTTAACTCTTGATCGGTTCTCCATGAGATCCACCATGAGGCCTTTTGTTTTGGCCTTTTGGTGATACCATTAGGTCTAGGAGGTGGGGAAGATCCTAGGGAATAATATTGGGTAGAATTTATACATTTCTCAAAGCATGAGATGTGTGATAGGAAGAGGGGTTGAGGGTGGTATTTATAGTGGAGGAGAGAAGGGGGTTTCTCTTATTTTAATAATTAGTTTAATAATTTTCTCTAAGACTGGGAATATTCTTTAATATTATGACCAAAATTACTAAATATATTATTTGAGTTTGAACCATGGTTTATTACATCAGTAATGATGTCATGAATAGTAATGAAATATTAATAATAAGAAGCTAAGAATATGACCATATATGATATCATAAAAATAAGTATGATTCTGGAATAAGTCAATAACATTATTTAAATCATTATACAGGAGTTTCAGTCACTTACGAAGCAAATCGGACCTAAGGCAAGGGAAAATATCACAATCTCATTTTTATCCGAGATTGTTTATACTTTGGTATTTACTGGGGTGTATTTTATCATCCACATCCATGTTTCCTCGATATATAATATTTATATCCTTCTACAGTAGTTTATATCCAATTTCACCCTTCGGTGAGTTTTTAGTAAAAGATATGAAAGGAATCTTTTGTCGTTTTTCGTACGAGGTACTCTTTGACTTTTCCGAAAAAAGTACGAGAAGAATGTTTATTTTAACTTATACGGCATGAATGGATTTTTAAAAAATTATTTCCAAGAATCTTACTTTACAAGTTTTCAAGATTATTTTTAATCAAATTCTTTTAGTCTAAAATTGTATGACATGTTAAGAAAGGAAAAATGTTTTTGATGTAGAAAGTATATTTTCCTCATGAATGAAGTTCAAGTGTTTTATCAAAATTATTTTCCATCTAAGACAATAAAGGGTTCTGTTTTTATCCCTATTATTACATTGATTTGATTATGTTGTGATGGAATTATTTTTATGAATTATTTTATTTTATATGAATTGTTTTATGATGTAACGATGTTTACGATTCCCATTTTTATTACATGCGTAATGCTATGATGTATGGTTTATGATTTTGTGGCACACATAAGAATGGTATCATTATGAGATGGGTGGGACCTATATCTCCCTTCAATGAATTGGGTAAAGATTTTATATCTCATGAGATAGACATGGCTGGAACGACAGGTTACACAGGTTCAGTGAAATAGGACTGAAACGAGGAGTGAACTCGGTTCAAAAATGGACTTTGTCCACTAAGATAGTCTTGGCAATGAGTCTTGACTAATCAGAAATGATTCTCTATGATTATGTGTGTATGCCACACAGTTTCATGTTTTATGTTATGATTATTGGGATTACATTTCACTACTATGATTTATCCCATGTTATGAAATTATGATCTCTTTTGCAGGTTAAGATTTCCAAAAGTTATGTTCTTATGTATATGATGTGATTGATATTTCTTTTTTTTACCCTTAATGAGAATTTGAGCTCACCCTTTTGTATGTTTTATTTCCCCAGGTCAGGAAGAAGGTTATTAAGTAGGATATGCCAAAAAGGGACTCTAGATATGATGAAATAAATTGGAGGAAAAGTAGATGCTTTATGAACCTGTTGTTTATGTTTCCCAGTTTGTAAAGACTCTATACCTATACGGTCCTTTCCATGGTTTTGATATATGTTGTAATAAGTATGCTTAAATTTTGAAGTATTAACAATGTATGTAAAGTATGGGTCATTATAGTTGGTATTAGAGGCAAAGGAGGTAGGAATGTATCCGATCCTTGGGAACTCTCACATGTGAGCGTTGGACGAAGCATGGCTCTGCGCCCAAGGGCTTCATGAGGAAATGGCTGCCACTGGGGATGGTGGTGTGTCCCGCCCAGGGGGTGTAGGCGCCATGGAGTGCCCTGATAGGTATCAATTATAGTCCACTGGATGTAATTCCAAACCGTTATAGTTGGTATCATAGGAAAGGTATAGTCAACCTTTGGAAACTAGGATGTGAAAGCCATAGTAAGAACCCTAAGGATATGTCTAAGCATAAAACACAATCTTAGTGTTTTAGAAATGGTCATGAATAACCTAGGATAAGAACATATGTGTGAAATTTTATTCTTGATTATGTGATTTTCCTATTATAATTAGTGTTCCTCACACTATTCTTCTTGGTTTTAGTCAATGGCTGGAACCTGAAGGAACCGTGTTAATGCGGAATGCGACGGGAAATGCAATGATTGTCCCCCTGAGCAACCAAACGTTATGGGAGCTGGAATGAAAAATCTTGTAGCCATGCTCACACAACTTTCTCAAGCTATGAATCATGCAGAACTTCCAAACGAGCAAATGAAGGAACAACATTCTATTGAATCCTTCATGAGGCAGCATCCACCTTCATTTAGCGGGTCTACTGATCCATTAGTTTTTGAAAAATGGATTAGTACTACTAAAAAGATATTTTCAGTTCTTCAATGTTCTGAACATGATAAAGTCATCCTAGAATTGTATCATTTGGAAGGTGATGCTGATCAATGGTGGAATCTTATCAAGAATACAACGCAAAGTGATGAAATTGAGTCCATGGAATGGGATGAGTTCAAGAACTTATTTTTCAATAATTACATCCCTCGTATTCTCCAAACAAAGATGGAGAAGGAGTTTATTGAACTAAAGCAAAAGGATGATGAATCTGTTGGTACCTATGAACCAAATTTTACAAGACTTTCAAGGTACGCTTCTGGTATTATTATCCAACCTGAGAGTAAGATCAATCGATTCATTAGTGGCTTAAAACCAAGTCTTCGAAGGGCCTTAGCCATAAAGGACTTCAATAGCTACGAGAAAATTGTTCGATGTGCTCTCAAAGTTGATATGGATATTGGAGTAACCCATCAGTCATATGGGTTTGATAAGAAGAGGAAAATGGAATTCAATGGAAAATCTAAAGAGCACACTGAAAAGAAGATGAGCTTTCCCTTATGCTCAAATTTGTGGAAAGAAACATGGAGGGAGTTGTCTTAAAGGGATAAGTAAATGTTTCAAATGTGGAAAGGAAGGTCATAGGGTATTTGAATGCCGCAATGATAAGAAGAAGATGTCTAATGATGTAAACAAAGGAAGGGATACACAGAATGAACCTACTACACTTAAATGTTTCAAGTGCAAGGAGATGGGGCATTATGCCAATAAATACCCAAATCCAAGGGTTGATGATGATAGTCAACGTCAACAAACTCTTAAGGCTAAAGGAAAAGGAAATTAACATGAAATTTCTATTAGCGATGTGGATTACGATAACGATGCGGTGAAAGGTACACTTACCATCCACTCTAAAGTAGAATTTTTTTTATTTGATTCTGGATCCACCCACTCCTTTATTTCTGAAGAATTTTCTAAGGATATCACCGTATTACCTCAACAATTAGATGTTGAGTTAGCTGTGACAACCCCTAATGGCACAACAGTCGCATCAAAAGTTTATAATTCTTCTCTGATCGAAGTTTGTGGGAAAGTGCTTCCTGCAAATCTTGTGATCCTTCCTATAGTGGAATTTGATGTGATTTTTGGAATGGATTTCCTTTCTCTACATGGAGCTCATATCAATTGCCAAATAAGGGAAGTCACATTTTATATTCCAGGTCAATCAATGATCGTCTATCGTTGCAAGGATGAACATAACCTTCCAGTGGAAATTTCTTCCATCTGATGTGTCTTGATTCCACTAAATGAAGTTTATTTATCTCAAATGGTTGGTGAGAAACTCACGATTAAGAATATGCCCATTGTACAGGAGTTTGACGATGTCTTTCTGGAGGAATTGTCGGGTCTTCCACCAAATTGTGAAGTTTAGTTTTCAATAGAACTCGTACCGGTTGCTTTACCTATTTCAAAGACACCTTATAGAATGGCCCCAATTGAGTTGTTGTAATTGAAGAAGAAACTACAAGAGAATCTTGATAAGGGGTCCATACACCCTAGTGCATCACCTTGGGGAGCACCTGTTCTGTTTGTTAAGAATAAAGATGGATCAATGAGACTCTACATTGATTATCGAGAACTTAACAAGATCACTATCAAGAACAAATAACCTCTCCCACGCATTGATGACTTATTTGACCAACTACGAGGAGATCAATACTTTTCCAAGATTTATCTTCGTTCAGGGTATCATCAATTAAGGGTCAAAACTGAGGATATACCAAAGACGGCTTTCCGTACAAGGTATGGACACTATGAATTTATAGTGATGTCGTTTGGTCTTACTAATGCCCCTGCAATCTTCATGGATCTGATGAATAGAGTCTTTAGAGACTATCTTGATCAGTTTTTGGTAGTCTTTATAGACGATATTCATTTCTATTCAAAGTGCAAGGAAGAACATGAAGATCACATGAGAATTATATTGAAGACCTTGAGAAAAGAGAAGCTTTATGCCAAATTTACCAAGAGTGAATTTTGGCTTCAAAAAGTTTCATTTTTAGGTCACATAATCTCAAAAGAGGGGATATCTATGGATCCATCAAAAACAGAGGTTATCGAAAGATGGTCGAGACCAACAACAGTAACTGAGATCCAAAGTTTTCTTGGTTTGGATGGATATTATTGAAATTTTGTGAAAGATTTTTCATGATTATCTAATCCACTCACCATGTTTAATCGGAAAGGAGTTAGGTTTTTCTGGACAGAGGAATGTGAAGAGATTTTCAAGGAGTAGAAAAGAAGGTTATCCAGTGCACCTGTGCTCAAACTGCCTTGTAGTGGAGAAAGGTTTGTGATCAATAGTGATGCATCCAAGAAGGGATTGGGGTGTGTTCTTATGAAAAATGATATGGTGATAGCTTATGCCTCACGACAATTGAAAATACATGAGAAAAATTACTTAACTCGTGATTTGGAGTTATCTACGGTAATCTTTGCATTAAAGATTTTGAGGCATTATCTTTATGGAGAAAGGTGTTATATTTATACTAATCATAAAAGTTTAAAGTATATTTTCACACAAAAGGAGCAGAATATGCACCAAAGAAGATGGTTGGATCTGATTAAGGATTACGACTTCTCAATCCATTACCTCCCTGGGAATGTAAATAGGGTGTCAGATGCATTAAGTCGACAAGACCATGCCAGTTTATCCATGATGAGGATCAAAAAAGATCCAATATTTATGGATTTACAAAGGATGGATCTTGGAATTATAATGGAAGGAGAAAAATCGTATCTTTCTCAAATGAATGTTCAACTTTCTATACATGTGAAGATTAAAGAGGAACAGAGAGAAGATGTCGAGTTACAAAGGATGGTGAGAAATGTTCCTTAATTCAACCTTGATTGTGATGGGATAATAAAGTTCAAGAATCGGGTTTTTGTTCCTCCCATCCCCGAATTAAAGAAGGATCTGCTGGATGAGGCTCATAGTTCTTCATTCTCTATTCATCCTGGAAGCACAAAGATGTATAGGGACCTGAAAGAGTACTTTTGGTGGGATGGAATGAAAAGAGATGTTGCAAAATATGTCTCTCGATGCTTGGTTTGTCAGCAAGTTAAAGATGAGAGACAGAAGTCTAAGGGGATGTTACAACCATTACCCATACCCGAATGGAAATGGTAAAACATCACTATGGACTTTGTCAGAGGACTTCCTAAAACATCCAAAGGCAATAATGCTATATGGGTCATAGTTGATCATCTTACAAAGTCTGCACACTTCATTGCTATTAGAGAGGATTTCTCTCTGGATCAGCTTTCCAGGATATTTGTAAAGGAAGTGGTAAGATTGCATGGAGTACCACTTTCTATTATATCTGATCGGGATCCGAGGTTTACCTGAAAGTTCTGGAGAATTCTTCAGCATACTCTGGATACATAGTTGAGTATCAGCACTGCTTATTATCCTCAGACAGACGTTCAGTCTGAGAGAACAATTTAAACTCTACAAGATATGTGAGAGCTTGATCTATGGATTTCAAAGGTGGTTGGGATCAACACCTACCTTTGGTGGAATTTTCTTATAATAATAGCTTTCACTCCAGTATTCATATGGCTCCTTATGAAGCTCTCTATGGAAAGAAATGCAGGACTGCAACTTGCTGGGATGAAGTTGGGGAAAGGAAGCTATTAGGACCTGATCTCGTTGATGAAATGGCAGAAAAGGTCAGATCTATTCAACAACACATAAGAGCAGCTCAGAGTCGACAGAAAAGTTATGTTGACAACCAAAGAAAAGACCTAGAGTTTGAAGTGGGTGATAAAGTGCTCTTACAAATATGTCCCTGGAAGAGGGTCATGAGATTTGGAAATAAGGGGAAGTTGAGCCCCAGATATATCGGTCCTTTCGAAATACTAGATCGTGTTGGGAAGGTAGCTTACTGACTGGCTCTTCCACTGAATCTCTCTCAAGTTCACGATGTGTTCCATGTATCTATCCTGAGAAAGTACATACCTGATCCTTCACATGTACTCAGCTCAGAAGTTGTACCGCTGGAGCAAGATATTTCTTATGAAGAACAGCCGATAGAGATTCTGGATCATAGCGAAAAAGTCCTACGAAACAAGACCACTCGATTGGTGAAAGTTTTATGGAAGAACCACCAATTAGAAGAAGCTACATGGGATCTTGAGGATATAATGAGGGAGAGGTATCCTCATCTGTTCGTTACAAAGTGATGAATTTCGAGGGAGAAATTCATTTTAAGGGGGGTATAATGTAACACCCGAGACTTTTATGTTATATAAGTCATCAAAGGAATCTTTCACTTGCTTGGCATTCATTACATGAAATTGTGACCTTCCTCGATAGCTTGCGTCGTACGCAATACCGAGTTTCACTAAACAATGATATGCTATTAAAATATTAATAAAACTAGCTGTTATGAATAGTAATAACCACTTTTTGAAATTTTATAAATTTTATTTTTCAAAATGGACTTCGTTTTTAGATTCGGAATATCGAAATTATCCTAGGGTGAAATTTTGGTATTTTTCTCAAAACTTTCAATTTTTGATGAATAGTGAAACCACTAAGTGGTAGTTAAAAAACGGAATTTCTCTTAAAACTTATTTTTACCACTTCTGTGAGTGTAATTTCAAAAATCAGAGAGACACGTTTGATGTCAGTAAGAAAAATGTGGTTCAATGAGATGAAAATAATTTTTGATGAATAGTAACTATTTACTTTTATTTACCACGGTTAAAAGTAAATAGGGTAATTAAGGGTAAAAATGATACTATTATTACCCTAACACATGTCCTAATTCTATTGGACAGGTGTAATTAGACCAAAAACAAGATTAGGAATAAAATATGACCATTTAGGCCCACATGGATTAGATTAGGATATTTATTATTAATTTATTTAAAGAAGGGTTAAAATAGTTAAAATCAAATTTTAATAAGTATATCATTTGTAATATAGGGTAATACATAATATAAATTCTACTATAAATATTCATTAGAAAGCTAAAAATATTTCATACATAATGATATTTTATTTCTAATTTTTAGACTTAAAACAATTTAATTTATTTATGACACAAAGATGATGGAGTAATTATCTTATTAATAAAATATTGACATAATTGGTGTTATAAATACCCAAATAAATATAATTTGAGACTTTTTATGAATTCCACTAATTTTATAGGTTAATATGACATGTTAGTATTTATTTAATAAACTTTTTACGAACTAATCATTCTGTTGTGATTTTTACAAAAATCAATTACTAAATAGTGTCAAAATTGACATAAAATAGTTTTTAAAACAAATATTATATTATTAATTGTTATTTTATTCCTAAAAAACTATGGTTCGGACCAATTAATTAGATAAGGTTATATATATTAATAATAACCAACTTGGGGTTCTTTTGGCTTGTTATAGTAAGTTTATTAACCTTATAGTATAAGAACACAAGAAGACATGTTAAAAGTAAAATTATTTAACTTAATGTTAAATCTAAATGATAATGTTAAAATAGGAACCTAAACATGTCTAAATTCTATTGTATGAGAGTCTTTCGACCCATACCCACCTTAGCTTATAAATAAATCAAATTTGAGCAATTTAAAACCGAACATGACTTTTTAATAAAATAATATTTTTAGTTTTTCCAAAGGAGCCCCTCTCCTCCCTTATAAAAGGGCACCTCCTCCCCCTCTTCCTCACACCACTTTGAGCCTTCATGCTCGGAAAACCCCTAACAATTTCTCCTCTCCACTTCCCTAGAGACATCCTAGAGGTCCTGTTCTTCTTCAAAGAACAATTTTAGTACCCTAAAAGGAGGTCTCAAAGAGGCGCTTCAAAGAAGAGGTAATGTCCGTTACCAAATCTTTCAACATTATTTCTTCTTCCACTTATTCTTCTTTAGTTGTTTCATTATGAAGTAATAACATCAGTATCACTCATATACTGATATGTTATTATAATTATTAAGAAATCATATTTCAACATCTATCCATCCTACAAAAAATGAAAACACCGCGCGTGCGTACGTACAGAATACCGTCTCCACGCCGTGGTGTAATCTATTTTCCACCACCACCTTAATTGGATGGGTATAATGGTGTAAAGAATGAATATATATGCTTATTGTGAAGTGATATTGATTCTGAAATTGTATACATACACTCCAATACAATTCCACGATTATAGGAACGATATCATCACTCGTGCGTAAGTACGGAATACCGTCTCCACGATGTGATGCGACTCGTTCTACATGATCTTAATTGAATAATGATTATATAAATTAATTGAATGAATGAATATGATATATATTACACTAATACCATTCTGGAAATAAGGTATCTATAACCTAAAATCAAAAATAAGAATTTATTCAACAAAACACGCATATGAACAAAATGTAATAAACACCCAAATAACAAGTAGTAATGAAATATTACTAATAAGAAGCTAAGAATATGATCATATATGATATCATAAAAATAAGTATGATTTTGGAATAAGTCAATAACATTATTTAAATCAATATACAGGAGGTTCGAACACTTACGAAGCAAATCGGTCCTAAGGTAAGGGAAAATATCACAATCTCATTTTTATCCGAGATTGTTTATACTTTGGTATTTACTGGGGTCTATTTTATCATCCACATCCATGTTTCCTCAATATGTAATATTTATATCCTTCTACAGTAGTTTATATACAATTTTACCCTTTGGTGAGTTTTTAGTAAAAGATATGAAAGGAATATTTTTTCATTTTTTGTACGAGGTACTTTTTGACTTTTCCGAAAAAAGTACGAGAAGAATGTTTTTCTTAACTTATACAGCATGAATGGATTTTTAAAACATTATTTCCAAGAAGCTTCCTTTACAGGTTTTCAAGTTAATTTTTAATCAACTTCTTTAGTCTAAAATTGTATGACATGTTAAGAAAGGAAAAAAAAATTTGAAGTAGAAAGGATATTTTCCTCATGAATGGAGTTCAAGTGTTCTATCAAAATTATTTTCCATCTAGGATAATAGAGGGTTCTATTTTTATCCCTATTATTACATTGATTTGATTATGTTGTGATGGAATTATTTTTATGAATTCATTTATATTATATGAATTGTTTTATGATGTCATGATGTTTAAGATTCCCATTTTATTACATGGGTTATGCTATGATATATGGTTTATGATTTTGTGGCACACATAAGAATGGTATCAATATGAGATGGGTGGGACCTATATATCCCTCCAATGCATTGGGTGAAGATTTTATATCTCATGAGATAGACATGGCTGGAACGACAGGTTAAATCGACTCAGTGAAAGAGGACTGAAACGAGGAGTGAACTCGGTTCAGAAATGGACTTTGTCCACTAAGATAGTCTTGGCAATGAGTCTTGACTAATAAGAAATGATTCTTTATTATTATGTTTCTATGCCATAAATTTTCATGTTTTAAGTTATGATTATTGAAATTACATTTCAATATAATGATTTATCCCATGTTATGAAATTATGATCTCTTTTACAGGTTAAGATTTCCAAAAGTTATGTTCTTATGTATATGATGTGATTGATATTTCTTTTGTTTACCCCTACTGAGCATTTGAGCTCACCCTTTTTTATGTTTTATTTCCCGAGGTCAGGAAGAAGGTTATTAAGTAGGATATGCCAAAAAGGGACTCTAGATATGATGAAATAAATGGGAGGCATAGTAGATGCTTTATGAACCAGTTGTTTTTGTTTCCTAGTTTCTAAAGACTCTATACCTATACGGTCCTTTCCATGGTTTTGTTATATGTTGTAATAAGTATGCTTGAATTTTGAAGTATTAACAATGTGTGTAAAGTATGGGTCATTATACTTATAATATTCTTTTTTATGATACATTTGACGGTCAGATTAATATTAATATTCCCAATTTACTATTCTTAATGGTCATGTTACTATTCATAAGGGTACATTAATATTCACAAGGGTTTGACACTATTCACCCAAAATTATTTTTCCCCTATCAAACTCCAAATAACACACTGATCGCAACCGTGTATGTCCATTTTTTTAAATTCATTAAATACATGTGGGAAAATTATTTTTAATGGCTAGTATATATTACGGTCACTTAGTATTTATTTTTTCATTTAATCATGACGTGGAATTGTGTTTCCTTTCAAAATATCAGGATTTTACATTCTCCCCCACCTTTAAAGGAATTTCTCTCTCGAAATTCGTTCGTTGTACTTATAATACTAAATTTTCATATTTATAATTAAAAAACAATTTTTTATGTCTACTTAATTAACTAAAGTTCAAAAGAAAATTCTATCACATAATTTTTTGTTTACAAAAAAACAACTAATCTCCAATGTTTTGTAGACCATTCCTCCAATACCAAATGTAAATCCCTGAACCCACACTTCCAGATTTTGAACTACAACATGCTGTGTATTTTTTTATAATATATAACAGAAAAATACAAATTACATTATATAATCAAGGACCTTTTCCAGACTAGGTTCTGGGGGATTATACAAACTATACATTAAAGCAGTGTTTACAAAAATAACTACAAAATGACTAATTGGATTCATCATCATTAGAACCATTTCTCTCATTTTAAATTCTAACGAATCTGATGTAAAACATTTTAAAAAATTGGGATGAGCACAAAAATATCAGTAAGGGATATAAAAAATGAAATAATTTGTCTAGTGATAAAATAAAAACCAATAAAACCCATTTCATGAATTTTAATTTGAATTCATATTAACATAATGATGTTTCCTTGGGTAATAGTTACTATATAACCCATACCATCACCCTTACACATGGAATAACCATTTGGTCAACTTCTATCTTTGGAGTACCCATTTCATTGGAGCACTATAATGGGGCTCACCCATCATATATTGAGATTTAATGGGTTCAACCCAACATATATTGAGATACAATGGAAAAAACAAAACATAACTATGAACAAGGAAGATATAATGAATAAAACACTTGATAAATCATTCCAACCCTTTAGCTAAACCCATTCAAACCCTTGAGAAAAAACACATTCATATTTTCAAAACACCCATTTTTTTAAAACAAATCACCAATAAAATATAAAAAATGCACACACAATAATGAAAAAATATTTTTAAAAAATTATTATGTCAACATATAATATAAAAATACTAGTATTAAAGAATCATGAAATCAGCATAAACCACTAATTCCACACACACACACACACACATATATATATATATATAACAATCTTTTTGAATTTCATTAAAGAGGATTTTTAAAAGGATTTTAAAAGGAAAGTATCATAGATTTATAATTGGGGTGAGAATTAATTAAATTGAAATGGATATGTGTATAAACTAAAAATGTAAATAATAGAACATAATATATAAAAAATCATCAAAAAAATAATCTAACTTCCAAATAATGAATAAAGATGAAGGTTTTCCCAAGGAATGAAAATTAGGTTAGGAATTCACTTACTTCAAGTTTATGTTACTTAAAATGTGTCTAAACCTATAGTATAACTGTTAAATGATTTTAATTAATACATTAACGAAGCATGATCATTTTTATAACACCTTATTTGATCATTTTGTAACATCATTCTACACATTTAGGTATAATATTTTGTTATTTACATTGTTTTGGGAGCGTTTTTACATGGTTTCCAGGGTCATTACATAATAGATTTTGTGTCGAATGGAAGAAATTGTCTAGAAGTGGAATGAGTTGTTATTAATATGTTTTAATAATATTAAATGATTACATATATTATTTTTTATAATATATAATGATGAATCATTAGATAAAACATTAATGATGTTTAGATCAATTTGGCAGTTCTTCAATAATCATGAACTTATTTCATCATATACCATTAATATTATGAATATAAATAAATTATAGAACAAAATAGATATAAAATAATAAATATTAAAATCTATTTAAACCGTTAAAATGGTTTTACAACTATTTTTTAAGTATGTAATGGAAATTGAAGACACATTATCCACAATTTCGGTAAATCGACACATCACGAACTCTGTTTTTATTTTTAGAATTAGTGGAAGAGTACTAGGGTTATGATGATGAATTTTCCCATATACAAGATAAAAATAAAGTATATATATTATACTGGATCTTTCATGGCTCTTGGATAAGAGGATTTGAAGAGGGTATGATAAAATGGAAATAATTGAAAATAAAATACAAGAAAATGAAAAAAGGATTTTGACCTCTTGATCCCTTCTCCTTGACATCCTCCTTAATGACTTTGGTTTTGGAATTTTGATGAGACCAGAAGGTCATAGATGTTAGTAAGATCATTGTTAAGAATATTGGGTATAATTTAGGAAATTATCAAAGCTGGAGTGGTGTGAGAGGAAGAGGGGTTGATAGTTGTATTTATATTGGAGGATAAGAGGGGTTTTCGATTATTTTAATCGATAGTTTAATACTTTTTCTCAAGACTATGAATAATATTTATTCTTGTGACCAAAAATAGTAAATAGAGAATTTGAGTTCGATAGAAGGGTTCTTACATCAGTCATGATGTCAGTAATATTGTATTTAACAGATAATGTATATATACAACAAATTACTATATTTCACTATTCATCATTAATTCATGTATTTTAGAAAAATCCAAAAAAAATCACCCAAACCATTTTTCGATGTGTCGAATGAAAAAATGAACACCATTTAAACAAAATAATTTTATAAATATAATTTGTTTAATTTTTAATTAAAATCACAATTTATTTTAAAAATAACAGTTTTAATACTATAACTGATTTTATAACACCATGAAGAATTAATCAAGGTGTCATAAAATAATATTATATCAATAAGATAATAATTTATTTTTACATTTCTTGAAATTAAATTTCCCTTTAAATTATCACATTAATCATAAAATTTTAATTAAATATTTATGAATTACCAAAATACCAACACTTATATAATGATCATATTTTCACTTATAAGATTCCTTTTTTATTATACATTCATCAGTGAGATTTCTATTCATTTGGACAATTTACTATTTATAAGGGTCATGTTACTATTCATAAGGGTACATTAATTTTTGTAATGGTATGTTACTATTAAAAAAAATTTGTTTATCCTATCAGACTGCAAATAACTTAATTACCACAACTATATATGTAATGACCCACCCATTCTCATTGGATTGAGAACACAATGAATCATTACTATGCCTTAAGAGACATCTAGAAGATGCCAAAGGCTAGAAATAAATGCAGAAGGGTTTCAAATAAAAGTAGGGGATGATTTACCCTTTAATAAATACATCCATTATCTAACAACTATAACAATGAAACATACTATACGATGCATGAATAAACAAAATACAACACAACTACATTATACATATAAAAAACACTCCAAAGAAGGAAATAATGTAAGACCAAAAAACTATCAGATAAAATTGTGTAAGAAAAACCTAATATTTCAAGAGTACCACAAGACTCCATGCTAAACAACTTCGTGCTCCACAATCACCAAACAAGTCATGTATCATGGGTTGGTTCTAAAAAAGTGTTATACATTACCTTTTCCCATGTCCCAAAAGATAGACTATGCAAAAGCACCCATGTTCAAAAGAAGGGGTGAGTATAACACATGGATGGTTTTCCCCAATGACTTACCTACTCATGTCTCTAGGATATAAATGTTAGCCACATTTATATAAAATCATTTATACAAAACTATTCTACCAAACTGTTTATAACACAACATAACCAATTTCCAAAAACAATTGTTTCCAAATGAAAACAAGTGATCATTAAACCAATTTCTTGAAAGTTATAATTTCATGAAAACAACCAAAAAAATCATTAAAACTCTTTCTTATTTATCATTTTGGCTTACCCAACCCATGGTTCATAACACACACCCATGCATGTTTCGTTCGACAGTTCCATACTCATCAACAGGCTCTCATCTAATCACATTGTGTCACAATGACACATGCACCCCAACTAGGGTCACACACCTTGTACCCAAATGGTACACATCTATTATTCTAGTGAAAATAAACCATAAACTCACACAACCCCATGTATTCCAAACCATTTCAAATCACCAAAACAGACTGTTTCAATAAAACTGCATTTCTTTTCAAAACCAAATAACAAACCAATTTCAAAGTATCCATTTCATTTTAATAATACATTACCCTTTATTGAAAACATCTAAGCTAAAACCTGTTCTAAAATTCCTGAAAATCCCAAATTTGATATATATATTCTAAAATCAAGAACACAAGCACATCATTAAAATAACAAATTTAACATATTTTCCCAACATGCCAAACCTTCACAATAAAGGGTATCCAAAAATTTTCAAAACATCCAAATCATAAACAATTCATCATAAGATATTAAATTTGAAATCATTCCATTTTTTTCTACTACGTAGAGTCGAGAGTGAATCCACCTACCTTGATTGTGTTGGAAAAAACTGACAACGGAGAAACAAAGCTCTAGAAACCGGACTGACTCTCTACAAAAAAAATTGCCTTAGATCCCTTATACTATAACAATTAAGACCAAATATCATCATATTTTTCATACATAATCTTAGATATCCCCATAATAGGCATAGATTTGATAAAGAAAGAAAAGAAGGTAAATGGATCTAATAAAACATGTCTAGAACGAAGAAGAACGTCACTTACCAAGAGAATCGGGCTTTCAAAATCCAGGGGTGAGATCCAGATCGATTCTTAAATTCTTGGAAGATGTTACCAAACCATCAATGGATAGAAATATCGAAATAGGTCATTTTATTAGAAAAAATGAGCATGTAGAAGAAAATACAAGTAAGATCCTAAAAATTAGGATCTTACATTTTCTTAACACACTGTTAGTCCACACAGTTAGAAAAACTGTGCGCTAACTATTCATTTTACACTATCCAAAAACTAATTGTGTGTAAGGTTTCTCCATGGACCACTTTATAGTTTTGAGAAATCGTGCATATTTTTCGCGCACGCAATGTATTTCGTGAAAAAAACCATTTTCCACGCACATCTCCCAATTTTTCGCGCATCTCATTTCTTTCCAATTTTTTGACGTTATGATCCCAAAAAATCCTTGAGTTCATATTTCCAATGTACCTAAAATATTTCATGCAACATCCTTTTCCAAACAAACTTATCTCAATTTTCCGATTTTCAGGGCCAAAAATTTGGGAAACACTGGGAAATGATGCCACCTTCAATACTATTGTCCGCTTGAACTGTATGATACCTTTCCTAAAAAACATTCTAAAAATATAATTTTGATTGAAAACAAACACAAAGAAAACCACATTTCTTACATAGAATGTTCATGGTTCCAACAATTCTAGGTCTCTTTACCACTTCTCAAATATAGATTTTGTATAGATTCTCTGTTATACGAGTTTCACGAATGGGAATTAAATGAGGCAACTTATTAAGTTGATCCCCTTCCACCCATATGGTATCATGTTTCTTAACAATTCATGGGATAAATAAAAAAATACATTGCTATCTGCTCCCATTTCCACACTAGGATAGGTATAGACTCCAAAATACCAACCGATTATTGATGTTCTTTCTTAACTTGCTGATAAGTTAAGCACTTTGATACGAACTCTTCTACTTTCCATTTCATGTTGTTCCACCAAAATTACACCTTCAACACCGTATACATATTATTTATGATTGGATGTATAGCTCATCTCAAATGGTGGTAATAATAAAGAATTTGTTCCTAAAAAGCCATAGGTAAAACCATCTAATCTCTGAACCACAGAACCGAACTCCCATCATATTTATAGCCCTCAATGGTCTCCACACCATTAAGTATTGAACTCATAACCAAGAATTATGAATAAATTTTTTTATCCTCTTTATCTATTATAACCTAATTAGGAACCTCTAAAACTAAAAAGAAAATTTCCACATCACCTCGTTCTTCACATTCTATATGCATTTCGGCTAGGATCGACATCAAATTTCATTCATCTGAGGCTTCATTTTCCAAATGAGTGTACGACTTTCTGATTAATTCATCAGTCACTAAATTAGATTTTCTCAGCCTATACGTCATGTCAAATTAAAAAAAATCTAGAGATACTCCATCCATATCCTTTTCCTTAGATTCAATTCTCATTGTGAGAAAATGTGTTTCAAATATTTATGATATGTGAACACAAAAAATTTCTCACCAAATAGATAGTGGTGCTAATTTGTCAAACCATGAATGACTGCTTCTAAAACCAAGCCATGTGTTGCTTAGTTCTATTCAATCTCAAATACCATGAACATTATGAAATCATATGGCCTCCTTGAATGAGAACACAACCCAACCCCAATCCTAAAGGATCATAGTACACCACATATCTATGTCCTGATTCTAGAAAGATCATGATAGGTACTTATGTAAGACAAAATTTCAACTATTGGAAAGACTCCTGACATTCTCCAATCCATTGGAATGGAACATTATTCTTTATCACAACTATCATTGGTGAAGATAGCTGCGATAGGTCATGTAAAAACCATCAGTAATAACTAGCTAGACCAAGAAAATATCGTATCTCAATTACATTCTTCGATGGTTTCCATGAGATCATAGGTTCTATCTTTTCAGGGTCCCTTGAAAAATCTATTTCAAAATTTACATTACCAAAAAATCATACCTATTGTATCAAAAAATAACACTTTGATAGTTTTGCATGCAAACGGTGGTCTCTCATGATTTCTAACATTGTCACCAAGTGTTTATCATGGTCATCCCTTGTCCTTGAATACACAAAGATAACATCCATAAACACCCCAAAAAAAGAATCCAGATATCTATGAAATATTTAATTAATCAATTACATAAATACTTCTAGTGAATTTATAAGACCAAAAGGCATGTCTAGATATTCATATTGGCCATATCTACTTCAAAAATATATCTTCATAATATCCTCCTTCCGAACTCACAATCGAAGATATCCTGATCGAAATACAATTTTAGAGAACCATTGTTCTCCCTTCAATTGATCAACCAAATCATCAATGTGTGGGAGTGGATATCCATTATTTATCATAACATGGTTCAATATACAATAGTCCACACACATCCTTATAGTTCCATCTTCTTTATTCATGAACAGGACTGGTGTTTCCCAAAGATATCTACTTGACTAAATGAAACTTTTTCTTTCCAACTCCTCTAATAAAAATTTCAGTTCCCTTAACTATATTGGTGCCATCCTATAATACATAAGGGATATAAGACTGGTCCCCAAGAGTAGTTCAATAGAAAACTAAACATCCCTTATAGGTGGTAACCCTACGATGTCCTTGGAAAAATGCATCTGGAAATTGATCCACAACTATTTGAAAAACGGTATCTTCAATATCTTACATTGATGTTAAATTTAACACCACGAACTTGTAAGAGATCACCCCCACAACTAGTGCCAACAATCCTATTGAACCTTAACAACCCTCTCTCCCACTACTAGGAATCTTTTTTTTTTCCAATAGTATTATACCAACGGTTCCAATGAATCGTTGGTATAGGAGTGTTTTTTCAAGATCTCCCAACGGTTTTATTAAACCATTGGGAAATCTGCCACTTATTCTCCTTTTCCCAATGGTATAATGAAAACATTGGGAATGGTTGATGGTTTCTTAAAGGTTTAAGAAAACCATTGGGAGATATTCACTTTACCAATGCTTTCCCAACGGTTTGGTTCAAACCATTGGGAAAGCATCCTTTTCCCAATGGTTTTTAAAACCCATTGGGAAATGATGTCCAGAAATACTCAAACCGGTCAGACCTCCTCTAGTCGCTCCACCAGTCACGTTTCTCCCCTAATTTCCAGAACCACTGTCCCCAAATTTGCAGAACCCTCATGCGTGCCCCCAGGTGAACTCCATCAAATCTGGTGAGACTCCCCCATGTGTTTAGATGGGATAATTCCAAATCATCATGTCATATTAATCATTTTCCACTTATCTTACATATTGATCCATTTTTATTGAAGTTGAAAACCCAAAATTCAATGTTATAATTGGAGATTTGGTTTTTTTTATTAGGGATTCAGTGTACGAGGCATTCCCATTCCTATTATGGGTGGTTTTAATCAAAAATTATGATGTTGGAACCATTTATGATGTTGTTTTCTCTATTTAATCTCATTTCCCCTAACGTAACATTAAATTTTATATCACATTTGGTTTCTATTTTTTTAATTTCCAGTTAAGTTATTTGTGGTCAATGATTGTCCCATGTTAATTGTTTTCAATTGTTTGGCGTGGAAATTGGGAATTTAATGTGACTTTTCCAAATGGGGGTGCCTTGAGAATACTCCAAATATTTGTTAAAAATGATCAACGGGATTTTATTATTTAAAATGGATTTCAAAAGATATTTCAGAAATAATTTAATCTTAAGGAAACAGTTTTATTAAAATGGGAATTTTTTTAATAAGTCTTGTGTAATGTATTTTGTTATAGTACACTTGGTATGTGACTATGTTTGGTATTTAGTAACACATGAGAAAACCGGCGTGTGAGAATGTGTTGTGAAAGAGATTCCATGGTTGGATCAAGATTATATTTACGTTTTGAGCCTATAAATGAGTTGTTTTAAAGATATTTTGAGATATTTACCTACTGGTGTTATGTCATATAGTGATCATGGGGAATATTATATGTTTATTGGTGATAACTGGGAGCTTTAGAGGTGGTTCATGATTAAGGCATATAATTAGTGTTAAACATGTGTATAAAACATGTATAGAAGTGAATTCTTGAAGAGTTTGAAGTTTTTAGTTCTTTTTTATTTGGAGTTTCTTTTGATGTTGTTGCTTCTTATTGATAACTATGATGGGAATTTATTTTAGTTTCTAAATCGGCTGAGACTCCCCCACCATGCACAGTGTATGCAACCTCTGCCCTTATTTAATCATTCTGTTTACACAGCCTGTGCAACCTCAACCCTCATTTAATCAGTGAACTCAAGTCATTAATTCAAGCCTTCATTCTCACTAGCATGTAAGAAATTGAATGATGTAAACCCATCCTCACATTATTTCTTACCTTAGATAGTGTCCAACATATAGAATACGAGCTTTTGAATTCATCAGTTAACCAGGATCATATATTCAATTTACCCCAAGATGAATGTAGTAATATAACTTTAGGGTCAATTAAATATGGTTCTCATTGTACGTTGTATATTATTTGTCCATCTTGTCCAATACTCACTTTTATGAGGGTGGGATGCTTTTCACTAGCCATGATGGCATGTGCAGACATCCATAAAAATGTTAGATAAGTCACAATATTAATTCAGTAATGTTTTTATAATTTACATACTTTATTATTAATATCAAATTTAAAAATAAATGTTTTTGTCTATACTTAATGAAATTAAATCTTTTTACAAGCCATGAACATCCTATTACTATAGAAGCCTAAAATTTATTCACTCATTGAGTGCGCTTGACTTGGGGATGTAATTGGGTAATGAAAGGTATGGCCATAGAGGTGCCAATAATGAGTTATTGAACATGAGTGAATGATTTGGGATGCCTATAACACATAATGGGACCTGAGTCATGTGCCTCTTATGGACCTAATGAAAATGAATATAAATAAATTTTAATTTAATTTATGATTACTTGTTCTTTACATTATTTTAATAGTTGACTACATCGACTGGAAACATCTTCCTATATCATTTACTTTAATTTATTTTCTATTAAATTTCAATCCTACTGAATTGTTTGTGAAAAATTGACTTATATAAATTCTTTTTACAGAATGGGCAGAAGTTGGATATATGAAACCGATCGAATCCCAAGCGATTTTCAAAACATTTTGGAGAGCTTTATAGATTTTTCATTTCACAATGCTTCAGATAGTGGTCACATACACTACCCATGTTCCAATTATGTTGGTATACATTGGTTGAGTCGTGAAGATGTCAGCTACCACATAACAAAAAATGGTTTTCAAGAAAACTACTTTGTGTGGTATCACAATGGGGAGAAAATGAAATCTCAAATTGGTGATGATCGAAATGAAGGGAATGGAATGGAGAATTTTTTATATGATATGTTTCCATTTATTCATCATCATAAAAAAGAAAGGATTTTGACTCAAGAAGACTTCGATATGAGGAGAGCTAATGCATCTAGTGAAAATGATGTTATTGATAGGGTGAAAAAATTTAATGATGTTTCCATGAATCCAGTATATCGACAATGCGATATAATGAAAAATCTGGAATTTTTAATTTTATTGTTTCATGGTAAAACTATGTATGTGATTTATAATATAGAAATATATTACATTATTACCCTCTTGAAGGATTTACTTCTAGATGATGCAGATATCCCCTCAAACCACTATATGGCATGGATGTTATTTGAGGAACTTGGACTTTCAAGAAACCAAATTAATGATTTCCCGAAAGATTGCAGTTTATTCTGGGAGGAAACCACTGAATGAAATGATTGTAAAAAATGTGGCACATCCTGATGGAAGTGAAAATCTAATGGAACACCATCCCATGTTCCATATAAAGTAATTTGGCACTTTCAATTGATCCCCTGACTCTTTAATATTTTTGTGTCTGATGACATATCAATAAAAATGAGATGGAATGATACCGAGAGAAAGGAGACTAAGGATGATTTGGTTCATCCTGCAGATATATTTTCATGGTAGATATTTGATGCTCGACATCCGGATTTTGCAGCTGACGTGCATAATGTGAGGGGGGTCTTTTATGCGACGGTATTATTCTGTCTGGGCAGATGCTTACTTCGCACAACACATGGACATTTTTTATACACATTTATAATCTTCCTCCATGGTTGTGTATGAAAAAAAATTCACATTCAGGGGTATACTCATATCTGGTCCTTCTGATACCGTCATTGATATGGATGTATACATGAAACCTTTAATAAAAGAGTTGAAACTTCTTTGGGATGTGGGTGTGCGGACATACGATGCATGTTCGAAAGACATATTTCTGATGCGTGCTGTGATTTTGTGGACGATTAATGATTTTCCAGCTTATGCAATGATCTCTGGATGGAGCATGAAGGGAAAACATTCATGTCCAATTTTTATAAAGAATACATGATCCAGAAGACTAAAACATCACTGTAGTTTTAGTTTTATGGGACATCGACGATTATTTCTAAATGATCATCCTTATAGAATATGTCATCGATGATTTGATAATACCATAGAGACCGATGATCCACCTCAGTGTATGTCTGGAACTGATGTGCTTAATGAATTGAAAGACTTCAGTTTTTCATTCGGGAAGGGTCAAATGAAATCTGGAATGAGAAAGAATGTTTCCACTGAAACCTGTTACAATTGGAGGAAGAGGAGTATCTTTTTTGATTTTCCTTATTGTTCAACTAATTTTATATGTCATTTCTTAGACGTAATGAATATTGAAAAGAATATATGTGAAATGTTTCTTTTGGTTCTTCTAAATGTCAAGGGGAAGACAATTGATGATTAATGATATCGGCGTGACTTGGTGGATTGGGGCATCAAACCAGAATTGCATCCTGTGCATATCAGTGAAAATAAATGGAAACATCCATGTGCTTTTTATGTGATGACACCTACGAGAAAAACATTTTCTGGAATTATTAGAGACTATTAGAGTTCCTGATGGCTATTCAAGGAACATATCTAAATCGGTCAACAGAAGAGAGTTGAAGCTAAAATCTTTGAAGACTCATGATTATCACATTCTACTACATGATTTTCTTCCAATATAAATCCCTCATCTTTTGTACATTAATGTAAGGGTGAATGTTATTCAGTTGTGCCATTTTTTTAGAGATCTGTGTGCCAAGAATTTTTCCAAGTCTTTCTTGCAAACATTTTTGACAGATGCCCCATTAATTTTGTGTGAGTTAGAGAAAATATATCCTCCATCATTTTTCAGATGCATGTTGCATCTGACTGTCAATATTCCCACTGAAATACTTCTCAGAGGACCTATTCTTTTCATTGGATATATCCAACTGAAAGAAATATGTACACATTAATATCTTATGTCCGAAATAGGAATCATCCCGAAGGTTCTATCGTGAACGGTTACATTTCTCAAGAATGTATGGATTTCTTCTCAATGTATTTGTATGATCATACTACAAGAATGAACAGACCAATGAGAAATGGAGAAGAATAGTATGATAAAATTGAACCCATTTTTCCATCACTTACTCAAAAAGGAGGAATTCCTGGATCATATACATTGAAGAAATTAATCCATGAATAGCGGGAGATGGCACATCAAATAGTTTTGTTCAACTATGATTTGATTGATGACTATATCAAGTAACCTAATTTAATATGTATATATTACATATATATCTGTTAAAATATTCATATTTTTTATCTACAGGGAACATAAAACAATGGTAAATAGGAAGCATTGTTCTTTATCTTTGAGAAGGAGAGAGACTTTGTATAGCAATTAGTTTTCTGCTTGGTTAAAATTAAAGTTAAAAATATTACTGTTCAAAATAATTATATCAATATTTAATTAAGTTTAGTAGTCATTTTACTGCAGGTATTGATTTTGTCTGCTGACTATGTCTCTGAGGAAATAAGATCTTTGCCTTTTGGTCCTAATACTATGGTTCGTGACTAAAAATCAATTGTTATGAATGGGTAAAAATTTATTGTCACTGAACAAGCAAAGAACATGAGAAAACAACATGATGGTTTTATGGTTACTACAACAAAAGATTATTATGCCAGTGCAGCATATAGTAGACCGCGATTTAAAAATGTGGGTTATTATGGAGTTGTTGAGAAAATAATAATATTGGATTATTACTCTCATGGATGAGTCATAATGATGAAATGACATTGGTTTGATTTGAAGACGAGACATGGAACATTTATTGATGATTTTTGATTTCGAGTAATTAATATGACACACACTCTTACTACCAAAGAACCATATGTGTCGGCATCAATGGCTAAACAAGTTTTTTATGTCAAAGACCAACTTCGACCTGAATTTGGTGTCATAGTTGAATTAATTCCAAGACATATTTTTGATGATGGTTATGATGTAATTGACACTATCTCTAGTGCCATTGGAACCAATCCATTTATTTCTTTTGATGAATCCAATAGCTCAATTATCAGAGTTGATTGTTAACCTGAAGTTGTGACTAAAAATATATATAATCATTCATCCATGTTCTCAATTCTTTTTGTTTACCTCTCGTTGGGTTGTTAAGGTTGGTAATATTCAAATTTATTTAGTATTGATCACAAATATGTTTTAGCTGACTTGACTGTTATGTGAATTTTCAATGTTTATTGGTTGCAGTTTTATTTGAATTGCATTTTCTAATTTGGAAATGAACTGTATTCAAACCTAGTCAGACAATATTTCTAACTTGGTGAACATTACAACTTGTATGATTTATTAAATCCATTAAAGATCTTCTAAAACAATTGGTAGCTAAATTACCAATGAATCCCCTTATTCCCTCATATATTTAGTTTTTTGGGACACACATTAGTTTCCTTTTTCTAATTAATTACATATTTTTCTTCAAAAGTAGGAAAGGTATCCAATTGAAGAGAGACAAAGGAAAAAAATGATAGAGAATAATCGTCAAATGGAAGATATGGGTGTTCCACCATTAGTGCCTACAGGGAGTACTTTATTTCAAATATATATATTTAAAGAATACATAACTTCATGTGAATATTTTTTTGTAAACATTTTTGTAGGATCCACCTATACATCGACAGTTATTCGACGAGGAACCTAGTACTGGTCCTAGTACTCAGGCCAGTAGTACGAGGAGGGTTCGTACTAGAGGTGGACGAGCAGTTTCGTGTACCCAACTAGACCCTGAACCTCCCACTGACATATAATCCTTCCCAAATTATGATCCCAGTGTGTTGTTAGGGACACACAAGATATTTAGGCCCCCCGTGTTTTCGCCACCTTATTCATCTTCTGGCCCATCTTTTTCATATCCCATGATGATTCCCACTCCCTAGTCAGAATACAGTCATACAGCTATACCATCTTCTTTTCCTTCAACTTATATCTCTCGGAGCTTCTATATTGCATCGTCTTCAACTCTTGTTCTACCATAGGGTTTTCCATCAGTTTCTGTGGATCTAGCGGCGCTCAGCGATCAGACTGGCGCATGTATATTTACAGAACCCTAACAAATTTTTATAGCAATATTTATTTTCATTATAACATGATTTGATAAAAAAAATTCTTTCATGACAGATACATCTACTCATAGGTGGTGGGGGCGGGGGTGTACACGCATGCATGTGGTGTGGAACCGCCACACACAGGTTATGGTGGATTATAATGAAGACAACCAAATGGTTGAGAAAACAGGGTAGCAATGTCCGAGTTTTTTGGCGACGCTTGCCAAATACTCCGACATCATTTTTGTCAACCACTATCTTGGAGTCATTTGCCACATGTGGTCAAGGATAGAGCTTGGGAAGAGATATGGGTAAAAAAAATATCTTGTATTTAATTCCATGAATTAATTTTTTATTTATATGAATTAATATTTTGATGTCAGCTTCGATTTAATTTTCCCGATGGTGAGGGTGCATGACTGGAATGTCTAAAGGATTTAGGCGAGCATTAAAGAACCTACATGCATTATTTGTATATTGGCTAGCGTGCTAGAGTTGGCACTAAGTTAGAGGCAGTACCAGTCATGTATGATTCTCCTATAGAGCAGTATCGTCTGATGATTACTCATTGGACGACTACCCAGTTTAAGGTATTAATTAAATTTTAGGTATTTAAATTATAACATTTATGTTTTTCATTAATACTATCTTTTGAATTATCTAATTTTAATTAGGAATCATCTGGAAAAAATAAAAAAAAGCATTGATTCAAAAAAATATCACCACACACTGGGACGTACTACGATGCCAGATCATGAGAGGAAGTAGGTATGACAATTGTTTATATGTTTTCATTATGAGTTACACATTCTTTTGTTTCCTCAAATATTTAATTTTTTGCTGAAGTTTTCATATAAATTTAATTTTCAATGTCATTATTGAGGCAAATTCAGAATATTAAAGGACGTGTGCCTCGAGAAAAACTATTTTGCTCGAGTAGATGGAAAAAGGATTGAAGTGTCGTCAACGAAGTGACTCAGCTGTAGATTGTAAGTTTTAATCTGATTATTTTATATTTTAATATCTATTTTGTAACTTTATAACTTATTTATATTGGTAGTAGGTTGCTTTAGAGGCCCTCGATTCCCAAGAACCAGAATATTTTGGGCCAACTGATCACTTACATCAGCTGTTGGGAGAGGAGCATCCTGGCAGAGTATGCTGCTGACCTAGGATTGCCTCGACGAAGTATTGGCCCTCCTCAGGTACATGTTTTAGTGCCACCGAGCTACAACAAGTTAGGGTACAGGAAGAACAGTCTAAAAAAGGGCTATAACGACGGAAAAACAGTCTACAAGGGAAAATAGTGCATTTATGAATTTTATTGAAGTTTAATGTCCAACACTTCCACTAGAGGCCATCCCAGAATTTGATGATTATATGTCATCGATACGTTATATATATGGTGCACCAGGTGGCAGTTCTAGTGGTGGTGAAGACGATGTCCATCCCGATGATGATGATAGCGAGGAGTTTGATACGGAAGAGGAGGGAGATGAGTAGGGCGAGGCAGATGGCGAGGGCGAGGAGGAGGACGAGACAGATGGCGAGGGCGAGGAGGAGGGCTAGGAGGAGGGAGTTGAGGAGGTCAAGGATGAGGAAGAGGGTGATGATGATGGTAATGAGGGTGATGGTGATGTGGGACAAGTTGATCTGTTGCATTTTTTATTAATATTAAAGAGATTTGATGTTTAATCTTTTCTACTTTTTGGTCATATCTAGACCCATAGTATAGTATAGGAGTTGAGTTATTTTTGTATATTGTTTGTTTTCAGGGATGTTGATGTCTTTTAGTGGTTGTGGTGTATCTTGAGCTTCTTTATAGAGTTTTTTGTGTTTGGGAACTCCCTGGATAGCCCCCCTCCTTCCTGGACCCTGGACAACCCCCACCATTCTCCTTGGACCCCGTACAGCCCCCCCCCCCCCACCCCCACCCTCCTCCTTCATTTCACATGACTTTTTTTGTTTCTCTGATCATGCAATGTTATTTAGGATTATTCCATTTTTGTATGTCTTGAATTATTTGAATGTATTGGTAAAATTATTAGCTTAGTCTTGTCAAATGCATGTGATGATATTCGTTAATTTGAATACAAAGCCTTGTTGTACATTCTCCATGTTATGTGAATTATGCCTTGTTTGATTTGGTTTACTTGTCAATTGTTAGGATAAGACATGGGTTACATGTTAAGGACTCATGGACGGACTCTTCATGCTCAGGGAATTTAGACTTGAAATTCCAGGATATATGCTTTGGTTTCTAGGTGAGGGCTACCAGGATTGTGTTGATACTTTAGTAAAATGATCCATGGGTCATTTATGACCTGTACGAGTCAACCCCGTCTAAATCCGAGGCACGGTGTGGCTGGTATCACTCTAACTGTGTCTCTTTTGTTTAAAATGTATGGAATTTTAAGTGAAAAGAACAACTAACATAAAGAAAACCAAACAAACACATTCGTATTCTACTGATAATTTATCACAATGATCCATGGGTCATATGTGACGTGTACGAGTCAACCTCGGCTCAATCAGAGTCGTGGTGTGGTCGGTATCACTATAAGTCCCTCTCTTGTGTTTAAAATGGACAACATTTTAAGTACATATGAAAAACCAACAAAATGGATTTTTATTGTGTTGATACTTTAGAACAATGATCCATGGGTCACATGATACGTGTACGAGTCAACCCCTCCTCAATCCGAGGCGCGGTGTGGCCGGCACCATTCGAAGTGTCTCACTTTTGTTTGAAATGGATAACATTTTAAGAGAAAAGTACATCTGACATACAGAAAACTGACCAAACACATTTGGATTGTGTTGATACATTAGGACAATGATCCTTTTGTCATTTTTGACTTGTAAGAGTAAACTGATCCACAATCTGAGGTGCAGAGTGTCCAGCACCACTCGAAGTGTCTCACTATAGTTTAAAATGGACTTCATTTTAATTGAAAACAACAACTAACATATGGAAAACCGACCAGACGCATTCGGATTTTGTTGCTACTTTAGTAAAATTATACTTGGATCATTTGTGACATGTACGAGTCAACCCAGCCTCAATCCAAGGCATGGAGTGGCTGACACCACTCGAAGTGCCTCTCTATAGTTTAAAATAGACATCATTTTAATTGAAAACAACAACTGACATACAAAAAACCAACCAAACGCATTCAGATTCTGGTGAAACTTTAGGAAAACGTTTCATGAGTCATTTTTGATGTGTACGTGTCATATCCACCTAAATTTGAGGCCAGGTGTGGCTGGAACCACTCAAAGTGTCTCATGTTAATTTGAAATAGACAACATTTTAAATGAAAACAACAACTGACATACGGAAAACTGACTAAACGCACTCGGATTCAGTTGAAACATTAGTACAATGATCCATGGGTCATATGTGACATGTACGTTTCAACCTAGCCTCAATCTGAGGCACAGAGTGGCCTACACTACTCGGAGTGTCTCTCTATAGTTTAAAATGGACTTCATTTTAACTGAAAACAACAACAGACATACCGAAAGCATACCATACGCATTCGGATTCTGTCGAAACTTTAGGAAAACGATTCATGGGTCATATATGATGTGTGAGAGTCAACGACACCTTAATAAAAGTTGTGGAGTGGCTGGGATCACTCTAAGTGTCTCTCTTATGTTTAAAATTGACAACATTTTATGTACAAATGGGAAACCGACCAAACAGATTATAATCATGTTGATACTATAGAACAGCGATCCATCGGTCATATTTGACGTGTACGCATCAAACATTCATCAATCTGTGTTGCGGTGTGGCCAGAACCATTCAATGTGTCTCACTTTTGTTTGAAATGGATAACATTTTAAGTGAAAAGTACAACTGACATACGGAAAACCAACCAAACGCATTCAAATTGTGTTGATACTTTAGGAAAATGATACTTGGGTCTTTTGCAGCGTTTACAAGTCAACCCATCCTCAATAGAAGGCATGGAGTGGCCGACACCACTCGAAGTTTCTCTATATAGTTTAAAATGGAAGTTATTTTAATTGAAAACAACAACTAACATACGGAAAACCAACCAAACGCATTTATATTGTGTTGATACTTTTGGAAAATGATCCTTGGGTCATTTCTGACATGTACGAGTCAACCCAATCTCAATCCGAGGTGCAGAGTGGCCATCACCGCTCGAAGTGTCTCTCTATAGTTTAAAATGGACTTCATTTTAATTGAAAAAAACAACTAACATACGGAAAACCAACCAAACGCATTCAGATTCTGTTGAATCTTTTGGAAAACGTTCCATGAGTCATTTTTAACCTATAAAAGTCAACCCCACCACAATCCGAGGCCATGTGTGGCCGGAACCACTCAAAGTGTCCCAGGATTATTTGAAAGAGACAACATTTTAAAAGAAAACAACAACTGACAAACGGAAAACTGACTAAATGGATTTGGATTTAGATGAAACTTTAGGAAAACGATCCTTAGGTCATATGTAATGTGTATGTGTCAACCCAGCCTCAATCTAAGGTGCGGAGTGGATGGCACCACTCGAAGGGTTTCTCTATAGTTTAAAATGGACTACATTTTAATTGAAATCAACAACTGACATACGGTAAACTGACCAAACGCATTCATATTCTGTTGAAAAATTTGGACAAAAATCCATGGGTCATATGTGACTTGTGAGAGTCAACCACGTCTCAATATGTGTCACAGTGTGTCTGGGATCACTCTAAGTGTCTCTGTTTTGTTTAAAATGGACATCATTTTAGGTACAAACAGAAAACCATCCAAACAAATTCTGATTGGGTTGATATGTTATCACAACGATCCATGGGTCATATGTGATGTGTACGAGTCAACCCCACCTCAATACAAGGCACAGTGTGGCTGAAATCACTCAATGTGTGTCTCTTTTGTTTAAAATGGACTTCATTTTAAGTGAAAACAATAACTGACATATGGAAAACTGACCAAACGCATTCAGATTCTGTTGAACCTTTAGTAAAACGATCCATGGGTAATTTTTGATGTGTACGAGTCAACCTCACCTCAATTTGAGGCACAGTGTGGCCGTAACCACTCAAATTGTCTCTCTTTCTTTTAAAATAGACTTCATTTTAAGTGAAAACAATAAATGACATACGAAAAAATGACAAAATTCATTCGGATTCTATTGAAACTTTCGGAAAACGATACATGGGTCATATGTGACATGTAAGAGTCAACCCCGCCTCAATCTGAGGCCTGGTGTGGCTGGAACCACTCAAAGTGTCTTACATTTATTTGAAATGGACAACATTTTAGTTGAAGACAACTAATGGCATACAGAAAACCGACCAAACACATTTGGAATGTGTTGAAAGTTTATAACAACAATAAATGGGTCATATGTGACGTTTATGAGTCAACCCTGCCTTAAACAGAGACATGGTGTGACCGGAACCACTCAAAGTGTCTCATTTTTTTGAAATGAACTACTTTTTAAGTGAAAACAACAACTGTCATACGGAAAACTGACCAAACACATTATGAATGTGTTTATGCTTTAGTAAAATGATACATGGGTCATATGTGACATGTAAAAGTAAACTCCACCACAATATGAGGTGCGGTGTGGCCAAAACCACTCAAAGTGTCTCTCTTTTTTTTAAAATGGACATCATTTTAAGTGAAAATAACAACTGATATACGGAAAACTGACCAAACGCATTCAGATTCCATTGAAACTTTAGGAAAGCGTTCCATGGCTCATATGTGATGTTTAAGAGTCAATAATAGCTAAATCTGAGGCATAGTGTGGCCATAACAACTCAAAGTGTCTCATTTATTATTGAAATAGACAACATTTTAAGTGAAAAGTACAACTGGCATACGGAAAACTGACCAAATGTATTCTTATTCTGTTGAAACATTAGTACAACGATCCATAGGTCATATGTGATGTGTACGAGTCAACCATGCCCCAATCTAAGGCATGGTGTGGCCATAACCACTCAAAGTCTCTCTCTTTTGTTTCAAAAGGACATCATCTTAAGTGAAAACAACAATTTACATACGAAAAACTGAGGAAACACATTCAAATTTCGGTGATAATTTAGGAAAAAGATCCATGATTCATATGTGACGTGTATGAGTCAAAACGGCCTCAATATGAGGCCTGGTGTC
Source organism: Viscum album (assembly GCA_963277665.1). Lineage (NCBI taxonomy): Eukaryota > Viridiplantae > Streptophyta > Magnoliopsida > Santalales > Viscaceae > Viscum > Viscum album. The sequence goes on along the minus strand of OY728167.1, from coordinate 226,812,303 downwards.
ACTAACACCACTCAAAGTGTCTCGCATTTATTTGAAATGGATAACATTTTAATTGAAAACAACTATTGGCATACGGAAAACTAACGAAACACATCTTGAATTTGTTGAAACTTTAGCACAACGATAAATGAGTCATATTTGACGTGTACAAGTTAACCCCGCCTTAATCTGAGTCATGCTGTGGCCAGAACCATTTAATGTGTCTCATTTTTTTTTGATATGAACAACATTTCAAGTGAAAACAATAACTGGCATACGAAAAACTGGACAAATGCTTTCAGAATATGTTGATCCTTTGGTAAAACGATCCATGGGTCATATGTAACGAGTACGAGTCAACCCCGCTTCAATTCGAGCCACGGTGTGGCCGGTATCACTCCAAGTGTATGTATTTTGTTTAAAATGAACATCATTTTTAGTAAAAACAACTGGTATATGAAAAACCGAACAAACGTATTTGGATTTTGTTGATACTTATTACGTTTTTTATGTATTTTATTTATAATTGATAATTTAATTATATATGTATTCAATTATGAATTGAATTCCAGATTCCACATATAATTGTCATCTAAATTTTAAATTGAATTCTAAATCAATTATGTATGTTTATAATTACGTTATGAATTATGATTTAATTCTCGATGTGTATATTTCAAAAATGTATTTTATGGTAAATGTGTATGAATATGTTCTCTATATGTATGTCTTAGTTTGTAATTGATGGTATAGTAATTGGAAAGGAGGATAATGGACATCATTAGAGGCTGCTGTGAAAAATGCAGGCTACTGTGCAATTTGCACAGCATAGCCTATGCCAACGGTTTCAAACCATTGGCATTGGCTTGTAATAACCCTTTCCCAATGGTTTAAAACCCATTGGGAAAGGTTTCTAGGGTTTTTTTGCCAACGATTTAATGAGAACCATTGGAAAAAACCATTCCCAACGGTTTCTAAACCTTTGGGAAAGAGGTTATTTCCATAGTTTTACCAACAGTTTTGTGTAAACTGTTGGTAAAACTTATGCCAACGGTTTGGCCAAACCATTGGCATAGGTTAACTTTACTAACCTATACCAATGGTTCTCTGTAAACTATTGGGATAGGTTTTCCCAATGGCTTACTTCCTCATAGTTTGGAGAACCGTTGGTATAAAATATACCAACGGTTCTGCAGGATTTTCCAATGGTTCAGAACCATTGGGAGAGACACCATTTCTAATAGTGTCCTATGAGGAGATGCTCGACACTATCCTTAGTCATGAAACTATATATTCTTTAATAGTAGTTGATGTGAGACTTAAACATTGTCAACCAATCCATACCCATGATTACATCATAGAAATCCATATCCAACACAAATAAGTCCAACTTCATCTCATCTTCATCATCATTTATAGAAAAATCTCTACACACGAAGGATCGATATTCTATTTCACCGAGAGTAGTTTTAAGTTTTATCACAGAAGGCATCATCTCATGTTTTAATCATATCATATCAACAACATGAGAATAAATGATGGAATGAGATACATAAGTATCAAACAACACTTTCATAAGGGAAAATTTCAAATTAATCATACCTCTCACTTAAGATGGTACATCCTCATCATTCATGATCATCTGATCAGCTCCATACAACTACATCGTCACTGCGCTCTGCTCCTTATTGTCTGGATGAGATTGTCCTTGTTAAGGAGTAATGGTATTATAAGAATCACTATGGCTAGATCTTCTATACTAATGTGACTGATTCTATTGACCTTGTCCTATCAAAGAATATGATGCTTGCGACACCTGAGATGTGTCCCATGCACCTGAACTCAAAGCTCTATGACAGTAGAATTAAAGATGTCCCATCTTCTTTCAATTATGGAATTATATATGTTGTTTCATATAGTCTCACATTATTTGGTCAAGAAAACCACATTGGAAATAACCTTGTTTTCTCATGGGTCATAGAGGAAGGTTCATTGATCCAGCTATTTAATTTTGAGTCCCACTCCCACCTTGGAAATTGGTGTCCCTCTTTTTCATGCTACCAGCATTCGAGTTCCCACCATTTCTTATGGGAATCATCATACTCTTTCCTTCCTTAGGTCCTACGATATCCCGCTCATCCACCATCACTCTGTTCTCCATCTCTATATAATCTGTAATACATAGAACTGCATTCTTTGATCAAATCTCTAACCATAGCCCTGATTATATGATGTGTGACTTCAAGGCTACACTCACTGCAACTTTGGGTGAAAGGTGCACTAAATGAATTATTTTAGCCCCATAATCTATGACAGAGACATTTTCCTACATCAAACTAAAGAAGCATGTCGTTCTATGAATCCTAAACATGTGAGGATAAAATTTTTTGTTAAACAATTCCTCAAAATCCTTCCAAGTAAGGCCTTGATCCAATTAATCCAGCACCACCAAATCCTACCACCGACATGTGAGATCCTTGAGGATATAATTCAAAAGCTTAAATTTGAGCTCGGTTGCTATTTCAATGAATCCGAAGATACAATTCATCATGTTCAGCCACACCTCTTCCCTTTTAGGTTCTAAATAACCTCTAATGATGGGTGGATTTTATATCATGAACTGGATGGAATGATCCAAATTCCTAGGTTCGTCCCTCTGGTTCCCCATATCCATAGACTCTAAAGAAGCTCTTGGTTCCCCTATAGATCTAGTGCTACCACATTCTATGCTGGTTTTTTCTGTAGGTTTCTAAAATGCCTACCGGGTTCCATTTTCTAAACAAACAACAAACTCGGTAAGTCTCACTCCCTGTCAACTAATGGATTAGAATATAAATTTATATAAATTCAACTACCCCAACATTTTTTTTAAAACAACATTTTCTACATTTAACCATTTATTTAAAAATCTCATTCTTACTTTTGAAAATCAACCCATTTTCAAGATTTACCTACCATGCCCTTTTCAAAAACTATTTTTTTACATTATTAAAAAATTTACAGTTTTTCAAATAGTCATAAATCATTATTCAAAATGAAGTATGCAATAATAATTGAAATTAATTCATCTACAATTCATTCTATGCTTATCTCATTATCTAAATCGATGACAATGAGATTACATAATCTTATAAGTGTCTCTAAAACTCTAATGTAACCAATATCCAAGTAACATGAAGTTAAAAATAAACATGTTATCTATATCCTTTAAAACTATACATTTAAGGTACTAACACTCCTACTCATTTCTAAGATCAAAACCCAAGGAATAGATCCAGATGAATTCAAATACAAGACCAAGAAACTGATGCCTACTTGTTAGGAAAGGACCAAACAAGAGGATACCATTTTTAATGATCCGCCCATTCTCACTGGCTTAAGAACACAACAAATCATTACTAAGACTTAAGTGACATCCCTAAGATGCCAAATTTTGGAAATAAATGCTCATGTTTTTCAAATACAAGTGGGGGAAAATTTATCCTTTAATAAATAAAACTGTTAACTGAAAACCTTAACCAAGAAACTCACTATATGATACATGAATAAAATCAAGACAATATAACTAATTTATTCATATAAAAACACTCCAAAGTGTGAAACAATGGACGAACAAAAAAATGTCATAGAAAATATAAGAAGTTCAACTAAAGATTTCAATAAGGCCACCAGACTCCATTATTTACAAGCTTTGTGCTCCACCATCAGCAAACATCCCAAGTATCACGAGTTGGTGAAAAAAATGTGGGATACATTACCATTGCCCCTATCTCAGAAGATAGAATCTGCAAAAGCACAAAAGTTCCAACGAATTGGTGAGTATAACACTCAGTAGGTTTTCCCAAAATACTTTCCTACTCACACCACTAGTATAGAAACATTAGCCACATTTATATAAAACCCTTCATTAAAAACAATTCTGTAAAATATTTTATAACACAACATAAACAAGTTACAAAACAAATTCATTCCAAATGAAAACAAGTTCTCATTAAATAAAATTCTAGCAATTTATACATCCAGAAAAACAACCAAAAAAATAATTAAAACCCATTATCATTTATCACTTTGGCATACCCAACACCTGTTTTACAACACACACCCATGCATGTTTTTTTGACACTTCCATACCCATTAGTGGTCTCTCATCTTATCACCACGTGTCCCAATGACACAAGCCCCTGATACATGTTCACTCCCATTGTACCCCAATAGTACACATCCCATATTTTGGGGAATGTCAAGCATGAAAACACGCAACCCCATGTATGCCAAACCATTTCAAATCACCATAACAAATTATTTCTATAAAATATCATTTTTATTGAAAACCAAAGAGAAACCAAATTTCAAAGCATCCATTTCATTTAAATAAAAAATAACATTTATTGAAAACATATAATCCATACCATGTGCCACAGTTAAAGAAGATATCCATTTTAAAATCTCTATTTTAAAATAATGAATACAAACACATCATTCAACTACCCAATTTTCCTGATTTTCCTAATTTTCAAAAACATCATAATGAAAGGTGTCCAATGACTTCTAAATAGCCAAATAACATCCAATTAAACATATTATATTCAATTTAAATGAATTAATTTTTTTAACAAAGTATATTCTAGAGGGACTCCACTTAACACGAAGTTTTTGGAAAAACCTGACAACGGACGAAGAACACTCTAGCAACCAGGTTGATTCTCCACAAAAACGGCCTTAGATCCCTTCTCTTATAACAACCAAGACCAAATATCATCATATATGGAATCCAACATCTTATATATACACATAAGGGGTGTATATATAATAAATAAAGATAAGGTGAGAAGTATATCTAATTAAATCTTAAGAAACATGATGATAATGAAGAAGAACATCACCTAACGAGAGAATCGGTCTTTCAAATGCCTAGGGAGGGCTCCAGATAAATTCTTAAACTCTTGGTAGAGGTTAGCCAATCTCAAATAGAGATAAATATATAATAAAGTCCATTTATGAGAAAGAACAAGCATGTATGAGAAAAAAATGTGTGAGATCATAAAAAATAGGATCTTACTTTTTCCCTACACATAGTTTGGAAAACCGTGTGCTAATTGTGCATTTTCCACTATCCCAGAACTTCATGTGTGCACAAATTTTCTTTAGACCTCCACACGGTTTGAAAAAAAAAATTCATAGACCGTACACCTCTCCTTTGTCCCCAAAAACATCTTGAAAGTTTACCAAGCTCTCCCATCTTTCACCATTACACTTTATAACCATGAAAATAATCATGTAAGGGGTACATACTAGAAACTGGGGGTACTAAAATGTATAACCATTTTTCGAAATTAAAATCAAATAAGTGGGAAAATTATGTTTAATGGATGGGATATAAAGGTCACTTAATATTTAGTATTTCATTTACGAATGACGTGTCATTATGTTTCCTTTAAAAATATTGGGATGACACACTTGTTGTATAAAAGAATTTTTAATATTATTTTTTATGGTAAAAATGATGCAAAATAGGATGGATATTATAATGATAGAAACTCAACATCAATAGAACCTTTTTTATAGGTAGAATGTTATGTGATCTATAATAAAATGAATCATTCTTTATTATATTTGAGAACCATGGAAAAATTACTTTGTTTCTACCACCCTAGAATGTAAACAAATGATATAATGAAGGTTAAAAATAATTATTTGAGGAAAAATGATTTTGAAAACATGATTTTATTTTTATAATATAAATTCTATAGATAGTTTCAAAAATACTACACAATATTCATGATCTACATATATTGATATAATGTATCATTTTCCTTATGATAATGTTTCCTAAGGATATGTTATACTAGATTAAAATTCTAAAAATTATCAAATTGATGATATTTTAATCAATTAAAATTCAAGGGAAATATTTATGGAATTGAGGATGTAGAATCACATTTAGAATCTGCCAATGAATTCTTAAAAACATCATATTTAAATAAACCGAAGGATTTTGGATTCTCTTGTCAATGGGGGAGAAAAATCGTACAACATTGATTGGAGAAAATGTACAAAAATATTTTTTGAATCTATAGTTATTGTATAATAAAATGGGATAATGTTTCTCAATAGAAAACATTAGACAAATTAATTGAATGAATTTAAGTAAAAAAGTTATTTTAATATGACCAAATAATTATGTGTCACTAAGGGATTGAATTCATTTTAAAAAAACTCATTATCCAAAATTGTGGTGTCATGTTATTCTCTTTGAGAAATATTGTGAATTGATGAATTCTCAAAAAAAAGGTAGATGTGGAAAAGTATAATTTTTTTATTACCAAATTTCCCAAAAAAAAATTATATATTGGAGATCATTTGTGATATTTTCATTATAATTATTTGAATATTTTTCAATGTATTTTTTTAGATAATATATTTTCATATATGAGAAATATTTTTTCAATGTTAATAATTCATTGTATTGAATTATCTGGAGAATGTTATAAAGGATTCATACAATTAATGATTATTCTTATAAATTCAAAAAGTTTTCTATATTAGGAGGAAATTTACGATCCATGGAATGAAATCTATGGGGGGTCTGATATTCATGAGATGATTTCCGATCATAGATTTCCATATGATTAATTCATGACTAACACATTTGAATAAGATATTTACAATATGATTTCAAGACACATAAATCTTGATGATAATTTTTGTACTTAAATTAGTAAATAAAATATTCCAAATCTTATTACCAAACATTTATTTCCAAGAAAATCATACAAAAAAGATAAATGTATATAGATATAAGTTTACATGATTTTATAAAAAGTGTAAATGAAATAGAAATGGTTGAATTTGATTTTGAAATGTTGGTTACTAGATATAAGGTTACCATACACATGTTTCTGGACAGGAATGATCAGACATAGAAGTGGAGATAAATCTAGAAGAAATATAATGAAGATGTATAAAATTTTGAATGATTTTTTCATAGAGAAATGGGTAACAATTTATTTAATCAAATGTATATAAGTTCATAAAATACAATGTCGGTGAATACCAGAAAATGAGGTGGAATATAATTTGTGAATAAAGTATTTATAATTTAGAACAATGTATTTAACCATATGTATTTTATGTTAGTATAAAAAATCCATGCCACATTTTCCAAATATATATATAGTAAAAATTTCATTCCATATGATGTTTGAAATTGAAAAGTCACAATGTTCACAGAAGGAAGATAATATTTTGAGTCCATTAGTTGAATATTCATTATATGTTAATTTAATATAAAGTGTATTAGATTGAGTTATACCATGTTTTGGAAGAATAAAACGAGTTAGATGGAATTGAGAAAGAGATAAACTAGTTGGAATGATCTTATTATGTCATCAGAAAAACCATTCCATATATAGTTCTATGATTCATTTTATATATTTTATATATCATTTTAATGAGATGTTTCTGAGCAATCTAATTCAATTAGTTTGTTGTCTAGTTGAGATAATAAGTTTTGAACATGATCTTTAATTATAAAGGTTAAGTAAACTCTAAAAAAAGATAGGATTCTGGATAATTCATTATGTTGATGAATATTCACGTAGAATATTGAATAGTTGAGTAGCATTTAGTGAATTTGAATTGAATGGGAAGTGAAATTGGATTACAACATTTTCAAAATATTAATGAATTAATAGGGGTTGTAATCACAAAAAACAAAATTGATTTTTTAAAATACAATAATATAAAACACTATAGAATCATTGTTGTAATGAGATTAATAATGTGACATACTTTTTCATTGAATAAGTGTTATGATATAGATCTATTGACCAGAATAATCTGATAGAGTATTCCTATCAATGTAAATGGCAAATTATTTCAGTATACTATATCATAAAGTGGTTATTGATAGAGTTATAAAACAGTAATATTTTTATATGAACGAAATATATAATATTGAAAAAATTAGTGGGGTGTAGATTTCATTCATCAGAAATAGAATTTAGAAATAAGAACTGTTTTTTGAGTCACACCATACAAAGAAAAATAAACTAAGATAGGGTGAACTAGACATACATTTATGGATGGAGAAAGTTGTACTAAGATTATATTGAAGAAGTTTATGGATACGTTTTTCAATATTTCAAATATTTTTTATAGGATAAATTTTTTAAAAGAAAAAATTTATAACCGGAGGGAGTCATTATAATATTTCCCATAATGATATAGAATAATTCTAATGAGATTTTTTTTAGATTTTATTCAATTTTTATAAATAGTGAATTTTAATGGTCTTATTTGGGTCACCATGGTATGGCTGTTGGTTATCACAGTATGAATAAGCCTTTTAAATCATGATTTCCTTGATATTAATTCCTATAACATAATTAAAACTACATTTTTATAAAATTTGATAATGATAAAACTCTAACAAGTTTAATGGGTTAATTTTTGTGATTTGATATTATTATATAGCACCACAGCTCTTCCGCACATTTTATATGCTTCTTAGGATCCTAAGAAATTTCTTATTCTAAGAGATACCATTGTAGTGGTGAATATTGAATGTAAATGAGACATTATGTCTCAAAAAAAGTGTAGTAGTTATCATGGTCTCTTATTGAAATCCTTATGAGAAATAGGGAGGTGAAACAAGTGTTACAATGATCATTGTAGACTTCACATAAGACTAACTAGAATGGAGATCATAAGATCGAAGTGATAGTTCAGATGGAGATTATTTGGTTTTTTGATGTTCTTAATAAATGGAAAACCATTCATGGTACATATAATTTTGCATGATGTTTTTCATTAAAAGGAAATCCAATAAGAAAATGGATTATTAACTATGATAAAGATCAAACTTAGAATTATTAATTTTTTAATGATTATATTTAGAGGATATAATATATTTGGTAGTCGTGGTTTAATGAATTATAGGGTAGACATGATGAGGTCACCCCACGATGAAGGGAATAATGTCATGGTAGACCGATTTACACTTAATATCATTATATACATGAGTGGTTTGTATATTTATAATTTTAAATCATTTGTGTAATATTGGATCAACATATGGTTTGTAATATTAGTATGTATAACATAAAACCCCTAAATCATTATGTTAATTTAATAAAATAATTATAAGGAATTTTATATTTTTAGAAAATTGACACAAATTTTTTGAATTTTAAATAAATAAAAATGTTTTTTATTATTATTAGAAAACCAAAAGTTATATTGATAATAATTCTATAAACACATGTCATAAATTAAATATAGGTTTGTATCATGTGATTATATGATAATATAAGGTCATTTGATCAGTTTTGAATCTTTGATGCATGTTTTTTAGGATAATTAAATAAACATTTTGTTAAATTTATTTCTAGCACACCTCATATTAGATAATTGTGTGGACAATTCATATATATCAGAAGTCAATCAAAAAAAATTATCCTATGATTTTTTGACAACCAAATATTTATTACTAGGTATTGACCCATTGAAAGAAGTTTTTTTTATTTTTAAATTAATAAAAACACACTCCTTGACATTTTGAGGAAACAACATGCCGAATTGGTATGAAGTCTAATACTACATGTCAAAAAAATATTTTTTGATTTGATGTGATGTGGTGATAAAATGATATTTTTTTATAGGTTTTGACCATTTTACAAACAATTTAAAAGAGTTTTAAATCTAATAAAAATGTTTTCTATGTCATTCTTACCACATGACAAATATAATTGATGGGTGGTATATTTATGAATGTTTCAAATTAACTGCTATTCATTTTCCTATTATTTTAGGATAATACTATGACTTCATGAAAATTTGTGGTTGTTTTTTTGGATTTTACCATTTGGAATACATATTATGTCACATTAATTTTTTAAAACAACTTTTTCAATTTTTATAACTACATAGAATATCAACATGATGTTTTTTTTATCAAGACAAATAAAAAATTGATAGAAGATCATTGTATGAGAATTTCACAACAGTTTGAGTTTGTTTTCTATTTTTTAACCCTTAACACTTGTTTTTAAGGAATTATATATCTTTGAAACCACATTTGTGGTTAGTTGAAGTTCTCATTGATCAGTGCTACATGATGCTAATGTTGTATTCAATCACTAAAACATGCCTCTTTAATTGGCCAAATATCTAGAGAGATAAAATCGTTGATTATATTAAGTATTTACTATTTTTCATATAAATATATATAATATATTTTTGATTATTATGGAAAATTAATTCCTATAATTCATTATGTTTATAAATATTATTTTAATTAAATTATTTATGTTCATAGATTAGTAGGATCAAAAACATTTTAATAATATAGGATATGCATATTATTCTTATACAACTTATTGTAAAATATAGCCTTATTTTTATTAAAAATTACGTTTATTATTGTTAATGATTTAACTATTAAATTCTATCACACATGACCAATATTATTATTTATTTAACATGGTATAATTATAAGATTCTTAAAATTTTGAAAATATAAATATTTGGATTCATATGTTGACTATTTTATTCATATTTCTCAATGAGAACATCATAGATGTAAAAGGTGAATAAAAACTGGGATAAGAGGCTCAAAATGGGAAAACTGGTGATCATGGTCTCATGTATAAATCCATAAGGGTAACAAAGAGTAGAAATTGGTTTTAAGAATGTAAGGTTAATCCTCTCATATGACTAACCAGAATAGGGAGCTTATGATAGTAATACAAAATCTCATAGGTTTTATCATGATTATCATTTACCATTAATGATGAACCATTATGTGGGAGGTGAATAAATGTTTAAAATTCAAGAATTCATTCCATTTAATTCAGTCTCATGAACTTAATAGGTTACCTGATGCAACTAATGATACCTAATAGCCATACAACGTATTCTAAATAAATGAGTGTGAGAAAAATATTGATATTTAAAAGGTTTGGAACTAATCCATACTCCTTTAAACAATGGTTATTCCCCATAACGTGTATTCTCCATTATAATATTACCATCAATTACTATTATTTAGAATTAAAATAGTTATACGCCATAGTAGTTAATACTCTAGCCAATGCGGGTTATACCCCCCCCCCAATAATAAAAAACTTATTCCTCAGTTTGTTAGACCCCCTAACTATCTTATCTTTTCCTTGACGGGATAGACCCCATAGTCTCAAGACACTTCAATAATAGGTTAGACACATCTGTCAAAAGGTCTAGATTCTTCTTGTTCATCAATTAGTAAAAATTTCTCTTCTATCATCATAGTGAGAAACCTCCAAAAGTGTACTAGATCTTCTCAGCTTGTATTAATGGTTACATGGAATAATTTTGTTGTTCATGAATCTCAATTCATTTAAGGAAATGATCTAAAATATGTTCTTAAAATACTTGGGATCATGTGATAATCTTCTTGCATAATATCACATAATTGAAATGATCTATTTTTTATACAAATTTGTGTTTGTTTCATATAATTATATTACCCAATGGTTGAAATATATCTTAATGATCATACTATATTCCTTTGACACCTTCTCCAAACATAAATAATAAAAAATCACAATGAAATTTTTTTATTACAATATAACACTAAATATATCCATATTCAAATTATGGATAGAACATGATATTTGATAGCAAGATCTTCTCATGATAAATACCTACTAATTTTATTATCATTCTACATATCTTAATAAAAAATGTGTCTTATTTAAATTCAGAATGGAATAGGTGTATATTTATTAATCCCATAGATTAATAAATACCATGCCTCATATCTTGATAATTATGTATCAAATAACATACCTTAGATTCTCATATAAATACTCATCCAACTATACTGAAGGATCTAAATTTCTTTCCATCTATCACGATATATTAAATTATCAATGATCCCTATAATTCCTTATCTATTTATCCTATATTTTGGCATGGATACTATATTGTAGAAAAAACCTTTATGGAGAAACATATTTCATGGCGATTGAACCAATGTGATGTTGCAGAATTAATTCTTCTTAATGGAATGCAAACCTCTTAAATATAAGAACAATAAAAACAATTATTATCCACCTTTTCATCATAGTTAATTTTCATTGGTGAAACACCCAGTAATATTCTAGAACAAAAGAACTCATAATATATTCATATAACTTGAAAAAATATAACATTTATATAGTTATTGGGTTTACATTAGGTTTATTAACCTTATGCGGGATTCATTAATCATCCACATTGTAATACATGTCTCTATGACATGAAATAACTCTCAACATCTCAATTATACCTATATGAATATATAAAAAAACTTCCATATAACCTCACACCACTCAGTGGTACCCTTATGTACGTTGGGTTACCCTTTTGAAACTATGCATGTCACATTTCATGATCTCCTATTTACCCTTACATAGGTGTTGGATACACCTATGCCATCTTCTATCTATCATTACACAACCTTACCAACCCTTATTGTACCTTTACATGAGACACCATGTACCCATAGTAAGATGCATCCTACACTTATTAAATGATTTAATTGTCATTACATCTGTTGTATTTACCATTACATAGCCATCAATAACCCTAAAATATTTAATTAATACCCTAATGTGACTTAGTATTAGCATTACACACTTGTGTGGTGTAGTAGTATATCCCACATCGATAATTATACCCTTATTCATCCTAATGAAAATGTGACTTACCTGGATTCATGTTGTATGAAATGATGGTTACCCTTATATTGCATTACAAGTTTTCTAAAAATTATCATGGTCTCTCTCAAACACTTTTTTCTCAATCCCATAGAATTATAATTTTAGTTGAATTCATCATGGATTAACATCAATATGAATGCATGGACTTCTCACCAATGATTTCATCAGGAAAAAAAATATATATCATGGGCTAATTCTTGATTAATACTCATATAAAATAAAAAATATTTGTATTGGACTCCATTAATTCCTCATGAAATAATCTATATTTTTAAGTTCTTATTCATCACAATCATAAATATTTTCTTAATAATATGTTATCATAGACACGTGATATATAAATTTAAACTTGGTCAAAAATCATCAAAATTACAATGACAATTTCATAAGAATGACATGAAATTCCATTAAATGATTCAATAACAATTATCTAGTCATTATTACTACGTCTTCACTCAAAAAACACTTATTCATTCATTGAAAATAAATGCAACTACTTTTGTGTTGACAATCATCCCCTTCATATTTTTTTTAATATATCTTCAAATTATTTATGTCAATATTTGTGATATTTTACCGCTAGTTAATAATAAAATAAAAAGATAATGAATGGATTTTCTCATATCTTATTCTTATTTTTAAAGAATTCAAAATTATATTCCCCATTATTTTATAAAATAATGATACTATATGGATCTCTTAACAAAGAGTCTATAGTTGGTCTACTCAAACTCTATGTAATAAACCCATGTGTAGAAAACAAGATAGATATCATCAATTCTATCCATGTTTTCCATATACTACAAGCCATGTTGTATAATACTCCTAATTTTATAATTATAAAATTGGGATGGTATTAAATAGATTTAACCTGAGATATATAATCCATCAAAATTCATTAAACACATTAGCATCTTTATGAGAAATAAAATAATATCTCCCACTTTGCATCATCTTTTCATCAAACAATAACTCTCCATTAATAAACACTATTTTTTCAACACATTATTATTAATGAGAGAGTGGTTGTAATACATCAAAATCTATTATCACTTGTGACACTATATAATTATATATTCATCTGAAAATGATTTAATATCCACTTTTCTCCGTTTTTTTTGTCCCTCATGGGATTCACTCTTGCTTTCCATTTAATGGTTGTCAAAATACACCATAAATAAAATCACTAAAAAGTGTCATAAGTCACAACGTCAATCATGTCATTCAATTCCTAACATGATAGTTTGAAACAACTAAAATAATAAGAAATAATTAGGTACCTATTTTTTATTTATAAGTCTGATTTAAGGTGAGAGTTTCATATTATCATTATAATATTATTCCTTCCATATTATGTATATGGTGTTATTTATTTATTATTGACTAGATTAATTGATTTTGGCCTTAATTTATTCCAATGAATTGATTCTTAATGTTGATTTTTTTTCTACATGTTAAAATCCATTGAACCTCTTTCATGTGAAGCTTCAACAAATTGTTTTTTAAGACTCCATTTCCTTATTTTTTTCTTACCCAATTTTTTTTTCATCACCAGTTCTGTAGGTATAAAATAAGACTCATTAATTGATTTTATAGTTTCTTTGACCATTTCACATTCCTTATTTATCATTTAAAATTTTCATGAATCATATTTGATTATATAATCTTTTTCCCCTTTTATAACGATAGGATCTTTTTGGGGTATATTTTTCATAAAACATTCATATTTATGACCTTCATGAAATATTTTACCATTATTTTGATTTTATTTTATTTTTTTCACTAATTGTTTCTTATATGATTTTATTCTCAATTGGTCACCATGAATTCCCCTTGGTTCTTACCCCATTACTAGAAAAGACATATAAAAATAGAAATAATATCATTTCTTTCCAAAAAAATTCCCTTACACCAAATAAAACCATCAAATTTCTAGAATAATTATATATTTTTTAATTTTTTTGTTCTCATACTTGGGATTTATCATTCTATTTTCTAGGGGTTTCTGATATTATTAGTTATTTATCCTATCCCTTTTATGGGGGATAATTTATACCACCTTTAATTTCCCAACCAATATTAAATTTGGTCTTAACACCTCTTTTTTTAGAAATAAATATTTTAAATTGTTCCCATTAACCTTTCTCTATAAAAAAAGAGATTAAACATCATTTACATATGATAAATATGTGTATAATTGTCTTTATTTTCTTATATTACATTGAACCATATGTAATATTGTATTTTTTTGTATGTACTTATTTTGGTTGCATCCAGATACTTACTAATATCATTAACCATCTTATTGATCCTTACTACCTTTAATCTATTGTACATGTTCCCATTTAGAATATCCTCTTCTTAATATGAACCATTCTTAATATTCCATTTATCATTGAAGGTAATGAAATTGATTTCTTCTCTAAATTTTATACAAAAAATTATGATTAAACTTTATCCTTTTTACTCATCATATTATTTGTAATTAAATCTGCATAAATCATTCTTTTTACATTAAATTTCCATTAAATTGGTAATTGTTTTCCATACATATTCACTAATTTTTTTGAACATTCTTGAAATAAGGTCATTGATATTATATAATTCCATATCTAATTATATCATAAAATATTCTTATATCATTTGAGGAAACTTGATCTGATACCCGTTATAGACCCCTAAATGGTTGAACCACAGAGAGAGGGAGGGTGAATTAGTGTTTAATTTTTATGAATTATTTCATTTTAAATAAAAATCACAAAATTGTTATTGTTTTTTATACATTCATCAATATGTCAGTCTTATCTCATATAGATATATAATGGTATAGGGTATACAACATGGTATTTACATGTTACCGTACAATGAACTATTCCCATCAATGTTGGATAGACCTTTTAACACTAATTCTTCACTGTAATCTTAAAAATTTTTAAAATGGATTAGTAAGGGACTAGTTATACACCTTAGTTGTTTATAATCTATTTGATCCTTGTTATACCACCTATAAATCTAGAATTTATTCCTCATTTAGTTAGAAACCAAAACTGTCATCTAATCAACATGACAAGTTAGACACCCCACATCTCGAGCCTCTTCTTCGATAGGATAGGCCTAACTATTACAATCTCATGATTCATCATGTTTATCTCATATTTTAATGTCTCCTTTTTTAATCAAGGTAATATTATTCGACAAGAATACTAAATCATCACCCCTTTTATTCATTTAATAATGGGATTCAGTAAAATTATATAACAGTTATGTTAGACTGAAACCAATATTATATAATAAAGTTGTATTTTTTCACTTCATAAAATATTCAGGTATATGCAATAGTTTTCTTGAATAATTTATCATTATTAATAAATTTTATCTTTATATAAAATTATGTTTCAATCTATTCAATTTACTTTCACAATAAATATAGGATATCATAATTCTCAACCTATTTTCCTTTGATACTTTCACATGCTACATATAATCACAAAATAATCATGAATAATTATTATCAAAATATCCCACTAAATATCTTAACATTAAAATAATGGAAACACTATGATATTTGAGATAAGTATCTTCTCATAAAAAATAAACGATAATTATTTTGGTGTTATGAATGTATTCCTAAATTCTCAGACCCATTTCAATACCTAAAGAAATTAGGGTATATTAATTCATCACATGGATGAATAAATATAATACATTATCTAGAGATAATGTTATATCAAAAACTCTTCATTCAAATGTCATTTTAATAATAAATTAAGTCCCATGAATATTGGTAGTTATTTCAAATTTTATGTGATATTAAAAAATTATCAATTATTGAAATTCCTTATATCTCGCTCTGGTATTCATGAATGAAACTATGATATAGAAAAAATTTTATGGTTCCTTAAATTTCAAGTTGATAGAAAAATGTGATGTTTTATAATAGCTTCTACCCTATGGTATGTTCACCTCTAAAATTTTAGCACATTGGAAATAAACCTTACCCACCTTTCAGGAATAATATATCTTCTATGGTGAAACAAAAAATTATTTTCTAAAACAACAAACCTCAAAATATATTCTTATAAATTAAGAAAACCATCTCTTTTACATAGGTGTATGATTACCTTTATTTATCTTATCCTTACATAGACATTAGTTATCTTCTATAGTGTATTCCTAGCCTCTACGACTTGCGATATCTATAAACCTCTAAGTTATACCTTTAAACCTGAATAATAAATATCTTATTACACTTACATAACTCCCTAATACCCTTATGCAGGATATTTTACCGTTATGAATATATTATTATACCATTATGTGATTCTTTTAGTAACATTACATTGGTTTTTTCTACTATTATGAAAAATTCCAGTTACCCTTATACATCATTCACAACCCTATCAGTACCATTAGGTGAGCCACCAGGTACACTTATACAGGTGATGTATACCCTTAAGTAATGATTCCATTACCAGTATGGGTGTTGGATATACATTGAAATGGACTTCAACTACCCTTACACTGGAATTGAACCCCCTTACACAGTGTGGGATTTACATAATACCCTTACACAATTCCCATAATACCCATACCTAGGTAGGTATACCCTTACAAAACTTGAATAAATTGATACTTAACAATGCAAAGGATATAAAATATATAATTAACCTTATATAGAGAGTCTATTTGTCTCGAATAAATCTAGGTCCCTATAAAACACCCTGGTCTCAATCCAATTTCCTTATGACATTAAAAAATTTCATCATTTAATTACATCAATAGATTTTCCTTGAATTCTCCCTAATAAAGTAACTATTTAATAAACGAATATAACATGGGAATATTCATAGTTAATCATCATGAAAACCCATATTTTCGTGGCCCTATTTAATTCCTAATTAAATAATTGAAGTTATTAAAGAAATATTAATATTTATTATTAACATATTCTAACTAATATTTCATCATTGAAACAAGTCTTAGGAATTTAAACCAGTTTATCAAATTTCACAATTTGAAGGAAAATTAATCAATCAAGAATTACAATGCTAGTAAATAATTTAATTACAATTCTCTATGAATAACCACTTCATATTAACATAGGAAATAAATATTAACTCATTGATATCAAATGGAACACTTGGTAATGATTGGTTTTTCTGAAGTTCTTTTAAAATGTACAAAACTCCATTATGAAAATCATATTGTAGGTTATTTAAAAAAATAGATTATTCTATCATTAGAAGGTTTATGACCCTATTATAGATCAAATCTAGAATAATTTAATTTTTAAATGATGATATTTATAGGACAATACAGATTTAGTGGTTGTGGTTTATGGTGAAAAAGGTATGAGTGGTGGATTTTATGCCATGGTGAAGGACATTTGGTTATGGTGGACTGAGTTACCATAAAAATAAATATTTATTTTCTATTTATATTTTTTATATAAATAAATTTTAGGTGTATTTATATTTTAGTTGATGTGATTTTATTAATTTAAATAAATGTAGTATATATTAGATCATCTTATGGTTAGAAGCATTAATAGCTTAAACATTAAACCAAGAAATTTTTCTAAAATATTTATAATATTAAATGTAATATTTTTTTAATTTATAATTTACAGTTAATACTAAGATGAAATTATGGTTATAAAAGAATAATATTTTTAAATAAATATATAGGACATGCCTGAGAATTGTGGTTTTTGACATAGTATCCTCATGTACGTCACAAGGTTGTGCTTTGAGGTTTTAAGGTACGTAATTGATGTCTTGTTACATTAAAATTAACCAAGAAGTTAATTTTTTAATTAAATAAAACATTATTGTGATTTCATAAAAAAAAAATGAGCCCATTTAGTGGTTTTTTCAAAATAAAACATGTTTTTTTGACTTTTAAATCGATAAAAATGATGTTTTTTAATATTCTAAGGAAATTAATTTCCATATTGGAATTTAGTTTATTCATATATGTAAAAAAATTAAATATATGACTTTATTGTGTGATTATATGATAATATTAGGTCATTTGATTGTTTTTTCTTATTTAGTAGTTATTTTTGAAGATAAATAAATATAAAAATTATCATTATTTCTCATTTATGCAGCACCCTACATCTGATTTATGAGTGTTCTCATCATACATATCAAAAATTAATCAAAAATAATTTATAAATCATTTCATGATAATTAGATATCTCTTAATTGGATTTACACATTGAAACGTGTTTTTTGTCTTTAAAATCAAAAAAAAATACTTGATAGTCATTATGACAACCCCACCAGTTGGATTGATATTAAATCTACTACTACAAGTAAAAAATAAATTAAAATGTATTATATAATTTAATTTCATGATAATATGTTGATTTTTTATATGTTTTGACCCTTTGAAAAAAATTAATAGTTTTAAAATCTAAGAAAACTATTTTCTTAGTCATTCTGAAAACACTGTACATCTCCCAGATTTGGTTAAATTCATTCATGTTACAAATTAATCAATGATCATAATTTTAAGGCCTCTTATTTTTCCTTTATTTATGTAACAACCTTATCTGTAACATTTAGTTAGGAATACCCTAAATGATACATGTGTGGGTGATTCATGGTGAGCATTAAATAGATTTTGGATGCTTAAAATTGGGTTTTAGGTTCTTCTTGTAATAAAGGGAAACACCATGGTCATGGTGATTTCCATGGTGGTCCTAGTGAGTTTCAGTGTAATATGGGAAAGTGGATTCAACGTGTGGCCATTGTGTGGCATGTTTTATGTTCTTTATTAGGAAATTTCTTGGTAAACCTCACCACATGCATTTGGAAGGTTGTTGTTAGGGAAAATGACATGGGTTATGGGAACATTACATAGGTAGATGTCATTTTTATATGAGATGATCAATACCATATTTGTAATGGTGAGGCCATGGTGGAGGGAATAGAGGCATTATCATGGTCCTTAAAACAACGTAAAACATCAATAGCCTCCTTCAATTGGTGGTTCCCTTAAAACAAATGAATGTTGAATTGTCTTTAGATGATCCAAGGGAACCCTCTCTGGATTCGGTTTCTACATTTGAGAAATTTTATCATTGTAGTCCCTTTTTTATTTTACTTTATAATTAACACATGGTATAATGAGGCTATTTACATGTGTGTAACATGGTGTGTGAAAGAAACAATTATTTCATAATAGAAAATACATTGTTGTGGTTGACTTAGGATATCTCTAGAGAGTATTGAATAACACTCATGGTGCCACATTAATTTTTAGTATGGCTATTTTCTAAAATTGATTGATTTCGGTAAAAAGTATTAGATGATGAAATAGATTTAAAATATTTGATGAAACTAGTGTTTAAAAATAATGACATGATAAGGGTGATTAGTTCAGTATTAGTTTTTCAATTATAATGATTTCTGTGTTCCAAGTTATCTGATCCTCTTCTACAATTTCTATTAATGTGAGATTCCCAAATTTTCTCCTCTCAATCCATTGGTCCAATTTTGATGATTAGAATAATATATCCAATATCATAGCATAGACTTCCATCCTTCTAATATGTGTTAGAGTTGTAGGAAATAACCTGAATCAACTAAGGCATTAACTGATCGGTTAAATTGTATCCCAAACAATCATGAATGTCCACAACCCCTCCAATTCATGCTGACGATATCCAGTTACATCAAAAATATTATTTGGTTTATTCGAATAAATAAATAGAACATAGTATATATAGATAATTAACATTGACTATGGAAATAACTACAACATAATTAGAAAGCAAATATTATTTCACATGATAATAAGAAACTATATTAGAATATTGAAACCAATTTATGGAGGAAATAAGTATTTCTTATTCCATGATGTTTAATAAATAATGAAACACAAAAAAAACCCACCATCCCCAGTTACTCGAAGTTTTAGCCCTCTACGTGAAGGGTAGTTTGAAATAAGATAAAAGATAAAATTATAAGAAAAGAAAAGAAAATAGAAAAGGAAAAGTGAATTTTTTTTCTAGAATTATTCTACTAAAATATTAATCCATTTATACACATCATCCAGTTGAAACACACCAATAGTCCTTGTTAAGAGTTTTACATAGTATTCATAGTTTTCAACCTTGAAAGTTTCATATCTTATCAACATGTTCAAAAACATTAATGCCCAAATATTTAAAGCTATAATTTTCTATATGAAGTGATACTTCCTGATCCACAATTGTTTTAACAAAACAGAGGATTTAAGGACTTAATTTGAAAATAAAATGTAATTTTCAAATGATCATTTGAGGAATATTTCATATTTGAATAAAATATCTTCATTTGGTTGCATGTATCCCATGATATTACTCATTTAATGAGGAGTGGTGAATTCTCTCAGCCAAAATTTTTTCCATGTTGGTTGATTTATTTGGTCCTAATGAAGGTCATATTAGCATTGGGTCTAGAAGAAGTAATTCATTCCCATGAACAAAGGAATCCTAAAGAATTAATTCCCCAATGGGGATAAATTATGAACATTTTATTCTCAAAATAAAGAAGTGTTTGAAAATAGTTATAATTCCATAATTAAAAAACTATCACATTTATGTTCAAAACATCCTAAAATCTAAATATTATTAAACTTTTCTCAAGTTGGTAAATTGGAGGGGATTAAATAATTTACCTAAAATGATAAATAATGAAAATATTATATGAATAAATTTCCCCATACATAAAACTTAGACTCTAGTACATGTATGAATCAAAATCATATCAAAGAAAATATAAAAACACAT
Organism: Viscum album; assembly: GCA_963277665.1. Taxonomy (NCBI): domain Eukaryota; kingdom Viridiplantae; phylum Streptophyta; class Magnoliopsida; order Santalales; family Viscaceae; genus Viscum; species Viscum album. The sequence continues at coordinate 226,790,799 of OY728167.1, read as the reverse complement.
TCCCAAGAATTCCACCAATTTAATACTAAGAAGGAATAAATATCAGGTATCACCCAAGAAACATTATTTCAATTTCTCCATTCAACTCATTCATTAAATTTACACATTGTTTTTAATATAATAAAAAAATCACATACCTCACATGAATTTTCACACATCACATAAATATAAATTTTCATTAAGGCTTTTCTCATACAAAGTAATTCAAGAATGAAAATTTTCCTAATAAACCTATAAATATTCACAAAATGTTAGTAAATAACATTTTTTTATCAAGAGTAATTTTTAGGGAATTTTAATAATTATTTTGGTGGGTTTTAGATGTCACAAATTTATAGGCAGAATAAGGAGGGTTTTGTATGTTTTTAGGAAAAATAGCATGATGCTAATTTTTACTCAAGTATATTCTCATCAAAAATGTAAATAATGAAAAATTATCTCCAAAAATCATGAAATATTAATGGAAACTTCACAAAATTTATAATAATAGATGAAAATATTATATCCACTCAACTCCCTTCAACATGATAGATATTTTTATTGATATTTTTTAATTTTTAATTGGTCATCTTTTGAAGGAAGTGTGGTTTTTTTTAATTTTTAGTACTGGATGTTACTTTATATCCCTAATATGGAATGACAGTTCCACTTTTCATAATCACAAACATTATTTTTTTAATATTTTATTGAAACATCAACTCATAATTGTTTTATAATCCTACACAAAATCTCCAACAAGGGACACCTTTTAAAAGAAAAATTTTATAGTACCATATACTCATTTTCATTATTTTTTATTTAATAAAAATTTGAAAAAAGGATTTAGTACATTACAATATATTCCCCCCACACTTATGTTTATCTAGATCAGGAAATATCTCTTATAGATCAGGTTGGATAGTGAAAATTGGATTGTAATGAGGCTAATCTAACATGTTGTCCATTACTATTAACTAATACAAGGATTAAATATATAGTGAATGAATGAATAAAAATTATTTTTTCAAAAAGGGGGATTTTAATTCCAAATAAATGAGTCAATCATTTAATACAAAGTAACATCAAACCATTATGTTTCAACAAAAATAAATCAAAATATTTTCAAAAAATTATTGATTGGATATCTATGTAATTTAGGATAATTAAATAAATATGTCAATACGTGTTTAAAAGACTCCCATGAAGGTCTTTATTTACTATATTTATAGTGTTATGTGGCATGTGATTTAAAAATCAGAGGTATTTTCATGAAATTATAATTTTTTTAAACATAAAATATATATATTCAAAATTAATTTATTTTCAGTTTGATGGGATAATTTGGTTGAATCATTGAAATGGATTTAAAAAATAGAAATAGATATCATTTGATCTCACAAGTTTCAAAAACAAAAAAAATTGGAAAAAAATTACAAATCAAAAAAAATATTAAATAAATAATTTTTCAAATCTAAAACAACCAAGGTTCCCTCACCCACATGTAAATGATTCAGTCTCCTCAATTAATTTAGATATATGTTTGATTTATGAATATTTTAGTTTAGTCATAGACATAAAGTGACTATTATGGAGAAGAACAACCCAAGAAATTTTATTGATAAATGTAGAGGATGATTTCCATCTTCTCCACTGGCTCTGATGGTATGTTCGCATTTATTTTTTTCAACCTACGTTCATTGAAAATAAATATATATTTCCCTCTCCATCATAATATACACAAAAAAATTAAATTCATGAGTAAATATAAATGGAAATTCCCTTCCAATGTGATATTTACTGAGCATCAGCTTGGGACTTGATTGGAATAATATCATTATGTCCCCTAGATGGATATATATTTGTTTGATCAGCTTGTCATTAGCTACCCTCATTCTCCATTTTAAAAACTTTGAATTTTAAAATGATTTAATTCCAATATCATTAATATCTATCAGTTTCAATCTTATATATTTTTCAACCTTTTCAAGATCAAAATTCATCTCTCTGATATCCTTATATAACTTATGCTCCAATTACAAAAGTAAGTAAAAAAGTTTCCAATAAATTAATATATATGGTCTTATTTATATCAAAATTTTGTATGGTTTCCAACAATATGATAATTTTTCTTCCAAACTATAGCTACAATATTTCCTATTAGTTTTAACAGTCTATTCAAACATTCCATTAAGTTCCATATTAAACCCTTCATATTGTCTATTGTTCTATAGATAAAATGCATTTAATGATTTATGATAAAGCCCCTGCATTATTAGCAATGTCTGAATTCTCTTATTGAAAAGTGATTTCATTAATCCCCGATCATAGATTTTGGAATTCCAAACCAAAAAAATGTCATTCCTAAAAAACCTCAAAATCTATTCGCATCATCAGGTGTAATGGATTTTTATTCCTACCATTCTGAAATGCAATCAACTGTAAATAATATATTTGAATTTCAAAATAAAATCAGGAAATGTATTATAAAATCAATCCACTAGAACAAAAAAATTAAAAAAAATAAGTGGATCTTTTGTAATTTCTTATCTCATTGAAGTATTTAAATAACGATGGCCTTATTCAAATATTAAAAAATTCACTAGAATAATTAAAATGGTTAGCATATAAAAAAAATCCGGATTCTAGACATTCATTTCATCCTTTAGAGGTCCAATTTGGAAAAAATAAGATAAATTTTAAACAAAAAAGAGATTCAATTTCAGTACTGGGAAAACATCTTCATTCTAGATGGTTATCAAAAAATTTATTAAGAAATGTATCATCCTAAATGTAATATCTCTATTTATATTTCATTTATTAATTTATTATGAATTTATGTGAGATATAACCTAATATGTTACCATATAATTGATAAATTTAATTTACTAAGTTAATTAACCTTCAATCAAGTACAACATCTCTCCTTTAATGTTTTCATTCAGTGTATCTGGGTCTAGGATTTCAACATTATTAGAGTTGGTAAGTCTACTCAAGTGATTTTTCACATTATTCTCAACAACAATATTTTATTTGATTTCTATGTTGAAATCTTACAAGAGTAGAATCCATCTCAAAATCCTTGTTTTACCCTCATCTTTCATTATAAATTACCTAATAGTTGTATGATTAGAAAATATAGTGAAATTCATTCCATGAAGATATGCTATAAGTCTTTATTATGAAATGGAAAATACATTAATCTATCTATTAAGTTTGTTTAATTCATTTTATCCATATCTATGCTTCAAGAGACATAACAAATGACTTTTACCCTGCCCACAATTTTCATGGAAATGTATTATTTAACTTCTTGGTTAGATGAATCATAATGTAGCTAAAATGGTTCTTCCCAATTTTGTGGATGAATAATTGGTGGGGTAATCAATATCTTCTTTAAATCATTAATGTATTGTCTACAATCATCAATAGAGAAATAAGTTTATATTAAATGTAATCTAGATATTTAGAGAGAAATCATTGTGAATTCCTTGATAATAATCTTAATGACTATTTCATGTCCTAACAATCATGTAAAATGTTTCTAACATATTTCTTAAGGTGGAGAAACTTTAAGATAAATTTTTTAATCTACTTTATTTTAATTTTGTGAAATTACTTTCCAATGGTCAAATACTATCTTAACCATTATATGAATCTTCTTACAATTTTTTAGAATATTCATTTCAATGGATGTTTTCATGAATTTATCAATATTTATTAGTAAATAGTAAAAATAATATCAAAAAAATATGATATCAACAAATAATACATTAAGCAAATATTCAATGTGATCAAAAAATATATTTACAATGTATCTTTAAAATTTACATTGAACATCACATCTTCCAAATGGAGTCATTTTGAAAGAAAAAGTGCTAAAGGGGCATGTTAGGGTAGTCTCCGCATGATCCTTGGGAGTAATTAGTACATAAAAATAACATGAAAATCCATTCAAAAATAAATAATGAGTTCTCCCTTCCAATATATCTAACATATGATAAATTAATGGGATGGGGAAATTATCTTTTTGAGTGTCCTAATTCAACATCCTAAGGTCTGAACACACTCTATCTATTTTTAACTCTCAAAGGGACTAATTCAATATTTCCATTCTTCATAAAGAGTAGGATCATTTTAATATGGACTATATGGATGGGGATGACCCATTTTTAATCTGAAATGGGATAGATGACCTCTACTAACATGATAATATTGATCTAATTATTCATAGAGAACATTGAGGTGGGAATCAACCACAAATGGGTATTTCTTTCAGGTTTTGAATTTCCCTAAAAAAATACTATATCAGAATATATTTTTTTGTTTATTCATGGGATATCACCTAGGATCATCCCTATTACATGAAAATTTACTATAATAATCAAAATAAAATATTCTTCTTAAGATACTTACATATTATTAGAAATTATAACTGGTAATTTCTCTCTTTCAATGATGTAAGAATATTTCAAATATATGGGAGTTAGTTTTAATTCCATATTTTTGTGTAGTTTATGTGTTGAAATTAAATCGAGGATCCCAACATGAAAAGAATTATTCTCAATTATAAAATAAATCATATGAAATTCTTCATCATTTAATAAATAATCAATCAAATCAGTTGTTTACTTTTATTCCAACATGTAACCAAAATTTACAAATTTTGCGTAACCTTATGTTTTTGGATATTTTTATACTAAAAGTACTCTCGTAAGGCCAAAAATCCATTGCATGTAAATTATTATTTTTGTTATAACATTTCCTTTTTATGGGAGTGTTTGAAGGGTGAGGGATTATCTGAACGGTGCCCCATTAAGTTAAAAATATTTATGATGATAGTTAAGTATCTAAAATGCATTGTGAGTGTTCCATTATGGATATTGATGATGTTATTGTCCTTTATAAATAATTTTTCCCATAAACTATTGTTTAGTGTGATGGGATCCTATATTATTCCATGTTCATCATATATGGGAATAGAAAATCATTGAATTTCACTATGCTATCTTTAAAAATGACTATTAGGAAAATTGTATATCATTTTCCTGTAGAAACATCGCCCATATATGATTCTATTATACCATATGTAAAGAAGTTTATACTATGGGATGAAATAAATTAATTGAATCACCTAGATCACAAAATGTATTTTTGAATGTTAAATATCCAATGCTTCGTGGAATGGAATGTGTCCCTAGATCATAAAATTTGTTTAGAAATAATGGTCTAATAATGGATGATACAAAACATACCATTTGATCCTATAATTCCCTTGAACTACCATATTCTTAGTAAATATATCCTTAAAAAATTTATATAACTTATATTTTTTAAATAATAAAGAAGGAGATATTAATTTCCACTTTTTTGAAAGTGCCTATATTTTCTTTTTGAAGTACTTCCTCCTGTATTTTATTACCTTTTCTTATAATTTATGGAAATATTGCGGGTAATTCATTGTTCTCTAATTTTTCCCCTATAATGAAGTTTCTTCTCTCTTCCTCCTTATCCCATCCTTATCAACTTCTTCTTTATTTTTACCTTCTTGTAAAATTTTCATATATTTTTCAATACTCCCATATTCATTACACTCCAACACATGTGGACCTCTTTTAGGTTCATAGTGGGCTAGTCATTGATGATTTAATTATTTTATTAATATTATCACACTAACATTATCATGGGATTTTAGGATTGTATTGGTTATTATTTTCCCTATATTTTATATCATAATGTTCATGAGACTTCCGAACGTGTTGTGTAAATATTTTATTGTTTCATTAAAACCCTCAACCTCGGACTATAGCTATTGATGTTACATATTAGGTTATGTTCTCCGAGATAGTTTTTTAGGTTCTAATGAATTTTACTTGTTTTTTTTGTAGGATAGTTACCATATTGGTTTTGTTGAAATGGTGGTGGTTTTGGGAAGTTATGCTGAATGGGGGTTGCTTTCAGAAATGATTTTGGAAGCATGTCTTATTGGATAATCTAGATTTCCAAATGCATATTAGACATGGTTAGGCTCCCTCAGACCATGATTTTTTAAAATTTTAGGTGATAAGAATAAACGAAATACCTTATATGGTTCTTAATGTTAACTCACTTGTTTTATGTAAATATTTGTCAATAAACTAGATATCTCTTCAATATGAGTTTATAATAAGGGTGTTTTATGATATTTTCTTTCCTTGTACCAAAATATTTTGAGATCTAATAAATATTATCAATCAAACCTATGCCTTTTTTGGGGATTTGTTAATAGAAACCACTAGATAATGAAATTATATTGTTCATGTCATTGTCATGTAATCCTTGGTATTATAACAAATGATGTAATGATCCTCAATTTTTGGATGTGGGATGTTCTCACATTTATTCTTCTCATGGTACTCTTAGAGGGTATCTCCAGGTGACTATCTACTAGTATAGATAAATTTTTGTATTTTTATGATTCTAGAGTTGGGGAAGAATAATTTCATGAAGAATTTCTCCAAATCATATCAATTAAATTTATATAATGGCTATAGGACATATAATAATCCATTAGACGTTCCATCCAATTAGAATGGAAATTCCCTCATGCTTTATACCTCCCAATGTATTCCTAGAGGCTTGAATGTGGTGAATATATATGTAATGTATGTAATTTGTTTTTTTTTCGGGTATGATCCATCCAATATATATAATTTATGAAGAAATAAGATCATGTTAGGATTCCTATAATGATATTTATTAATTATGGAATGGAAATATGATTGTTTTTTCAAGTAATGAAGTTTATAATAGGTTTCTAAGGGCTTGGTTTGGATTTTCATCCATGGTGATAGGCTCAGAGTGAACACATGATGTTTCACTCAAGCATTCAATTGATATTTTCTTAAATTTATATTAATAATTTATATTTATATTTCCATTCTAAAAATTTTATTCAATTTCATGATCTATAGGGTAAGGATAATTGTCTATGGTTCTATATGTGATATTTTAAAATTAGATTTTTAACACACCAATCATTCAATAATTCCATGTTTTGACATATGATTGTTTTTTATAATGTAAAAATTAGTTTTTTAATAAGATAAATACATTATAGTGTTAAATATATGTTTTAATTAGAGATCATTTCAAAAAAAGACTTTTTCATAAAAATTTATTGAAATATGAGTTTTTGAAATTGATTGATTTTTAATTTTTTTTTAGAAATTATTCAATATTTTTATAATAGAATGAATAATCAGGTTCCTAAAAAAAGATATATATGATGGGTGATTAAGTCAGTGTTATGTTTCAATAATAAATTTTATCCTATTTCAACATTATCAAATCAACTTATACTAAGTAAATTAAAGTGATTTTTGACAATCACATCCTCTCACACCGTTGGTCAAATGGTCTGGAGAGAATTAACCATGAAATGAACTTTTTTATGGTCTAACATATTTCCATTTTGTGAGAAATTTATATTGAACACCCTCAATTGGCCTTGGTAGTACCAAGTAATTTATTGTCTATTCTAAACAATAAATAGTCTAGAATGCCCCTCCAATGCATACTGAACATTGATGAGTAGTTAACAACTAATCCCTATTCTATTTATCATATATAAACAAGAAAATATAAGATTGAGATAATGATCATTTACCATGGAAATAAATATACATTATTTTTAAAAAATATTTTCATACATTATATTAAAAATTACTATTATAATATTGTAAAAAATTAATAGAATAATGAAAAGTAATTTATTAAATGATGTTCAGGCTGTCTGGAATTAAAAAACCTCTCCTTCCGAAATTACACATATTTTTATTCCCCATGTGAAGAGTGTCTAATAATAATGGTAAGGTAAAGAAATTAAAAAAATAAGAGTAGAGGAATGGAAAATAAAATAATTTCTTCTATTTAATCATTCCATTGAGTGTTTTCTCTATATAGACACATCATCTTATTGGAACGTTCCGAAATGACTTCTTATGAACTGTTATTAATTATGATGGTGGTCTACCTGAAAAATTTCCAGTACTTTATGCCTGTTTATAATATGGTAATCTATAATTTCTAAATATTTTTTATTATATCCTATTTAAATATTTATCATCCTTTTCTGTAAATTATTCAATAGCCATATTAATGAGTAAATTTTTCTATGAATTTTAATTAAACATAAACCATATAGTAGTATTTAAAATCAATTAATAATAAACTCATTTGGATTCCTATATCCAAAAATATTTTTCATCTATTGAGGTGTGGTAAATTTTCCTGTGAAAAATTATTTTCCATATTGACGAATTTAACTGCCCCCTATAAGTTTGAATTTTCACTTATTGTAGTTGAATAAGTTTAATCTCATGAACCAGGGAAGTAAAAGAAATAATTGTTAAATTTTGATAAATATTGAAAATGTTATACTAGGAATAGAGAACTTCTATAAAATGGTTAAATTTATATATTTAGGAAATTTTTATATTTATGTTCAAGACATCCAAAAAATATTATATTCATACAATTTTGATCAAATAGATAAACTAGTGGGGATCAAATCATTGAAATAAATAGGGAATGTAATTAAAAATATCTCTATCAATTATTCTTGATGTTTTATAAGCTTAAGGGGTTATCTCTCTTTACTATTCAATGTACCTTGAGGGATAGATTTTCCACCCTTTTACTGGACTTGGACATACTATAGTAAGTGGTGGATATCATTAGGATAATTTATGTGAGTCAAATCTTGTTGTTTTATTTCTTATTTATTCTAATTTTATAACTATATCCTGATATACTGAACTTTTTTCTATGAGCTCCTAGTGTGAAGGGTTGTTCTGGTTGTTGTGAGAATGTATTTTGGGTGAAAACACTCTTAACGAACATTAATGGTTTATGTTAACAGGCCTCATATAGGATTTTACATACCATGAAGATTCCTTGTATATCAATATTGGATTGATGTAACATTTTTTGTTTTTATTCATAGAAAATTATTGATATTGATCACAGGTGTCTATCTTTATCCATTAATATCAATTATTGTGTTTGATTGTAGGTGTGTACCTGTATAGCTTGAGAGACACGTGTTTGAGTTTGATCCCATGTGAGTGTGATTGGAAATATTTTCAAACACTTTTAATGATATTTTTTTTATATGTGAGGAAACTATTTTACTACGATGTATTTGGTTCATGATATATTATTATTCTAGGAATTTTACTACTAACATGGGAGGACCCATCATGGGTTGGTAGCCCTAGAGGGGCAGTGTGTTCGGATGTAGAATGTGACATGATAATAAGATCATGTTAGACGATAGTTTATAATGGACTTATGGCCTAACCTAGGGGAATAATGGTCTTTTGGGACCTAAACTAAAAAGGAAACTATGTATAATGATGATATTAACTAACTTGACCCAATACATAGTGTTAGAAAACCACAACATTGTTTCTTGACCTGAGGTAGTGTTGGATACAATGACTTTGAGTCCAAACTCAATAGACACATATTAGATGAGGGATACATGTGGTGACCTTATATTCAACTATGTAACAAGAATTATATTATGAATATATTTATGACATGTATTTGATGTTGGTATGCCTGATGATTTGTGGAATCCTAGTTTTTTCATAACTTTTCTGAATATGATTATATGATGATTTATTATGTGCTTATCTATTATCATGAAATATACTATTATGCATATGAAATTTTTACTAGGACACAATGTTCATGTCGTGTTGGGTTTTATTGCTGAAAACCTACATGGATAGGTTGATCAACATGATGACTTTTTGATTAGGGATGTTGGAATGGTGAAGGACCCGATGAAAAGGAGCTAGGAGATGGAGCATGGTGATCAGAGGATATACCAAGATGGACTTGGTTGTGATGTCATGGTGTTTATTTACATTCATTAAAATTATCACACTTTTTTTGAACAACCACTTTTGGGGGTCCTTGTTTATTTCCAATATGTATTTTAACATATGATGAGCCATATTATTATCATTCATTATTTATTACACTATGTTATTTTTAATACATTTATCGATTAGTACTGATGTTATAATATCCCCATTGATAACAGTTGGACCATCACAAGTAGTAAGAAACCCTCTTTTATACAGGGAGGCACACGTGAGGTTATGGGGCACATTGTCTTAAACTATCTGATTTCACATAGGGAATTACAATTTGGTATTAGAGATTGTTTTCCAACTTACATTCTTCTTGATTAGGTTTATAGAAAAGGGAGAGTGGTGTCAGTATGTGTGTTACTCTTATACAGGAGTTTCATATATGCTTTTCCAATAGATATGTAATGGACATTGTAGTTATTTTGTTTGGTATTTATGTTTTATTTATGGTTTTATAATTTAATTTTTATCATGAATATGTTTTGTTTTCACAATTTTATAGGATTTTGGAATGTCTATGAATCATGATGAAGAACTATGGATCAAATGTCATATATATATATATATACATGTCACATGTTTCAGAGTAATTATTTGATAAAATATATCAAATTCTAATATCTATTAAATATATACCTCTATTCTCTATTGTGTGGTATATAAATGTTATTGGTTGTTATGATATGTATATTTTTTATTTATTATTTCAAACTGACTATGATATGATGTGTTTTATATATATGGTTGTAACCAACATAACGTTATAAAAATATTGTCCTGATCCTTGAGTAGTACTATGAGTCCTATTTTTTTCATTTCACTGATAGCCTCTAGGGATAGTTTTTTAATAATCCCTTTAGTGTGAATATTAACTTCTATGTTTTCAATTAAGTATGCTATATATGAATAAAAAAATATGATGGAAATTCAAAAAAATACATATTTACACTATTTAATTGGATTTTATAGAGAAATATGTTACGAATCTCTTATAAGGTAGAATGTACCAAATACACCAATAGCTATACAAGATAATTCTCTTATACCTGTAACCCTGGTTCTGGAGGAAGGGAAACTTTAGCCGAGAGACTTGATATTTGTTCCTATACAAGGTAGAGTATTTTACAAGACAATGGATGAATAGTATTGATTCTTTCAGATCCATTAACCTCCATCCTTCTAAAGTAATGGTGGACCTTAAGATACATAATAATTCATATGAATCATATTTCAGCTCTAGTGTTCATGGATTATCAAAAAGGCTCATTGAAATTGTCTTCTTACTCAACATATTTCAATTCCTTGCTTCCTTTTTCTCATATTATAGATATAAATGAACCACATAAGGAAAGAATGTTTTAGATTCTCCTTGATTCTGATTTGGGAGTCCAGGTTAATATTTCTTCCCATGTTATGTACATAGAAAAGATTCATAATGAATAGATTATCAAGAATTGTTTAGAGGAGGAATGAGCATTGGGTTTTCCATTATCCTTTAGTTTTCTCCCTTATAATACTTTAGGAAGTAGGAATAAAAAGTAAGAGGAATTATGTTAATGTGGTGGAAGACCTCCAGATATGATCAGAGGTTCTTTAAAAACATCAATGTGGGAAGGAGGTCATTAGTGTATTAAATATGGACATAGTGTGTATTATAATAATTATTTTAGAATGACTTAGATGAAGTTTCATCAGTTCCACAAAGTAGTCAAAATACCACATTTCTACTTGAAGGAATCGCAAATTTGGTCTCATATGGGTTCGATTCAGACACAATAATCTTTCCCTCTGACTAGTCATGGTCCTCAATATAAATTTAATAACCCTATTTTAATGATGACTTAGTTGATTTAGTTATATCTAGGAAAGGGTTTTGGAGTTGAGGTAGATTGTGGGCATGTTTTATACATGTTTTGAACCATTGATAAGAAGACCATCTACAATTTTTGGTACCATCGTTATCACCTATACTAATAATAATGAACTTATTAATAATGGTTCTTTCCATTTATTTGTACCTTCAAAAATTATGGTTGGACTTTACTTATCTGTCATGTTGACTTCATATTTCCTTTTTTGTAATAAAAATTTTTGGAAGAGAGAGGATTATATTCCAATAGACCCATGATTTCCAATATTAGTTTTTATCTATGGAATCTTGTGGGACATCATGATCGTGTAAATGAATAACTTTGATGTGATCTTCATCATTGATTGACTATCTAGTTATTGGGAACGCATTAACTGATACAGGATACATATATCCTTTACAAAATATAAGTGGGAGAAGGTTGTTTTTTATAGTTTATGGGATGTTGTAGAAAGTTGACTAGGAAGATACCCTATAAAAATTTAATATAGTACAACACATATGAAATATTTGGTTCTTAAAACAGTTCCAATGATAAGATCTTATATTCTTCCAATGGTGGAACTATATTAGGATGCCTGTTGGATAACTTTTCAAGTCTTTAACCAATGAGATGAATTGAATTTGATATCAAACTCATTCCAAGAGTGAAATTTAAATCAATTATCACATATCAGATGACTCCATATCAGATGAGTGAAGTAATGTTATAACTAAATCATTTGGAGGTGAATGGTTTTATTAGGTTAATAACATCTCTGTAGGGTGATTTATAATTATTCATGATAAATTTGGATGGTATTCTTTAGATGTCTATAGACTATATGAGGATTAACCATGTAACAGAGAAGAATCAATTCAAATTTCTAAGGATTGATGGATTGTATGATTGGTTGTCGATATCACTATGGTACTCCATGATAGAATTGAAGTGTGGCTACCCCCAGCTTCATATCAAAGAGGATGATATTACAATTACTATGTTTAGGAGTATATACAAATTGTATGAGTATCATTTCATTTATTTCAGAAAAAAATATGCTCAAAGAGTTGATGGCTCTCATGGATAGGATCTTCCAGCCATATCATTACCCTATCATTGAGGATTTTGTTAAATAAATACTAATATTCTCACATACCAATGAAATTCATGGCTGACACTATAAGATTGTATTTAGTACACTTCAATTGCATTATCTCTAAGCCAAACTATCGAATTGTCACAATTAGATTTCTAATGTGTAATTTCAGGGATATTTGATTTCATAAGAGATAATTTCAATTAATATGATCAAGGTAATAATGGTGATGTATTGGGAGAATCTGATGAATGTGTTTGAGATTATGAGATTCCTTGGGCTCATGGCGTACTATAAATGGTTTACACATGACTTACCCTATTTGTAAGTACCTATTAATGGACTTATAAATAATGTAATGAATTTAATGTGGATAAATTGTTGTGATCGAATAATCCTATTGCTGAATAGAAGATTAATGAAAACACACACAATTAATTTTCTCTAGATTGGGTATAGATACATATTTTTTATTATGCCTTAAGAATTGGGTTGTTTGATGTTACAATGTAGTGATTTCTGGTATATTCTAATAGACCATGTCTCTTACAGCCCAATTTAATATCTTATATATTGGTATAGAGAACATGTATTTTTAACATGTGGTTTTCTCAGAATTAAAACATTGTGTTTTTAAGTATTTAAATGTATAAAAGCATTTTTTAAAGTTTCTAAACCATATTGATTAACATGAATTACTATATAATCAAAAAGATCTCATAAATCAAACACATGGGGATCTTTTAATAATGAAAAGCGTGTTTTAATGAAGTTAAATGTAGTTAAAACATGCATCAATGAGTCAAACCCCAATAAAATCCCTCACTATTTCCTGAAATCATAGGATAATGATGGATATTTAATTTCTTACTTGTTGGAATATAACACACATCATTTTTACGTATTGTGTGGCTAACTGAAATAATAATAAATTTTAAATTAAAAATGATTAAAAATATGATATATAATAAAATCCTAGAAAATAACATCTCATTTCTATGAAATCATCAAACGATGAATACCATTTAATTTTTGAGGGATATATAAAATATAAAAAACTCATTATTTCTATTGAATGACCAAATTTTCTTTTTTATTGATTTGAATGTTGAAGGTTCAAAACCACAAAAATAACCCTATATTATCCAGAAAACATAGTATAATGATTATTGATTAACTTTAGAGATTTTTGAATATATAACATGTCAATATTATATAAATTATAGTTTTAATGATTAAAATATAAATTTTAAATGATTTATTATTTTTTAGAAATCACCAAGAAAAGGGTTGGAACATAGAAAATGGAGTCATTTTATCGTGAAAGTGAAATCTAATTACCTATTTTTAATGTATGTTATGTATGAATAGACATAAAAAATGTACATGTGGTTTTCATGGAATGACCAGAAGTGTGTTTTATGTGTTTCAAAGGCCTAAAATCTAGTAAAGGGCCTAAAAATCATCAAATCATTTGAAAACACTTTTCAGATAATTTTTGACTTATCTAAATAGATTACCCATCAATCAAACATGAAATTATCATGAAATAATGATAATTTAATATCTTTATATTTTAATATTATTTAAAATTGTGTGTCAAGAAACCTCATCTTCTTGATTTTATCTATTTGATTGGTGATGTCGCATTTTAGTAAAAATTATAAGGTGAACATAAATAATGATTCATAAAAATACAGCAGGCCTTCAAAATAATGTTTCATTAATTTTTACTTGTCACTTATTATTTGAGTATCATTATACTAAATTTTAATGACCATGGTTTTTAGAATCGATATCCTACCCTATGATCAATTTAGGGTGTGTAATTAAAACTATTTATAATATATCTAGATAATATGAGTTAATATTAGACAACCAAATATATTTTTAAAATTTATAAATAATTTCAAAATCAATAAATCATACTAATATTGTAGAATAATTAAATATCGGTAATAAAAAAAATGTAGCAGTCGCCAAATACAAAAAAAAACAGTTATAAAATTTTAAAATCTAGAATATCTAGATAATAATATAAACAATAATTAATCCTAAAAATAAAAAACAAAAACAATAACAGATGTGAAGTAGTCCTCCCAAAACAAAACCCAAAAAAATAAAAAAAAGGTTTTGAAATAATCCAACAAAAAAACAATGGTAACAAAAAAAGGAATCCAAATAAATGATTTTAAACAAATCAAAATTTAACATGAAATAAGGGCCATAGATTTTGGGGGGTTATTGGAATCGTTGGAACAAAATTTATTATTTCTAGTGGTTTATCAAACATGGAGAAGAACATAGATCTGGATAAAGAAACACAATTTTTAGTTTACTATTTGAATCATTAGGATTTTTTATAAAGAAGGTTTCTATATTGGTAGATGATCTAGTATTATTCATATTGGTGGACTGAGATTAGAGGATAATGTCTCACTATTGGCATCGAAATTCGGTGGCAGGACAACTGATTTTCCTTTCTGATTACTATATTTTTCAAAGAACCATACCTGAATGAATATGATCCTCTATTACTACCTTGATAAACACAAATATACCTTGATTTAAATTAAATATGATAAATATAATAATCCAACCAATAAAATACACTATAAAAAAGGCAGTCCATAAGTTTATGTTGAGATCATTAGAATGTATGATCCTACGATTTGGATCGTTAGTTTGATAAACATGTTCATGAAATTATTAACTCATTTTTCTAGACATGTTGAGAAATTAAATTGTTATTTTTATGTGTGAAATAATATATACTAATTAAAATTTGAATCAAATATTATATTCCTATGTCTGTGTGCCAATCTAAGCTCGTTTGCACAGTTTTGACCTCTTAACCTGTGATATTTCATATATTAATAAGTGGAAACAATATGAGATCATATTTCCCATCATATAAAGAAATATAGATATCATATTTATGGGTGTATGATTACAATAGATCAAAAATGAATCAGGTATACATTTTTATAGAATATTTCTCAATCAAAAGTTACATCCTATTTTTTTATTCCTTGATAGATGGTATTTTGTTTTAATATAAATAACTTGGTGAAAGTATACATTGTATCATACAAATAAATATAGGAATCAGATTGACATGAATTTTATTTATTAAGAACAAAAATAAATTGATGATCATTATCATTTATCTTCATGATAATATGAACTTTATTTCTCATTTTGATCCCTTTTAGGTGAGACTAAATAATTTGAAGAAAAAAACAATATTTTGATCGATCCAAAAAACATTAGGTGTACTGTTGACAATTGTATGGTTTATAAAATTAAAAAAATAATCATATATGATTTTTCTTTGTTTTCCTAGCAATAATAACTCATATTCGTTGTTTTAATAAAAATATGGGTGGTTTTTTATTTATCAATAAACATTATCAATTTGAAATCATAGTTTCCACCATAATATGTAATCCATGCATTATATTGATACGTAGATAACTCAATCATATCATAAATTTCATGGGGATCATTATCATGTGTTTCAATATTAATCTAGTTTTGTTTCCTCAATGTTTTCCCCTTGATGGTTAATATTTCATTTTAAGAAAAATATGAAGGATAACGTCTAATTTCGATCCTACTGAAAAATCCTATCATCAGATTGATGCGTAGTAAATTAATGGATAGAGTGATATAATTGGTATAATATGCAATAAACGAGGAAAAGGATAAGATTTATAAGTGAAGAAGTAAAAAAATAATGAACAGTTCAAAATAATCGAAAATTCATTTACATGTGGAAGTGAATACTATAAACTAGATGACTATGTAGTTTCAAAAGCTGGAGTTGGAGTAAGGGTAGAATTAGAAATAAAGGATTTAAAAAAGTTATAGTTGAAGTGGAATTAAATATATATATATATAAACATTATAATAATTTTTAATAAATAATATTATAAAAAACTAATGAATAATTCATATAAAAAGTTATATGGAGAAGAAAAAATAATTTCTCAAAAAAAGTTGAAGCATATGTTAACCTCAAATCATTGATATCATAAAAACATAAAATCAACAATACGAGATGATGAAAAAAAATGAAATTCACAAATAATTATTGAATGTGAATGTGGGGGGAATATTGAAAGAAAAACATGATGTATAATACAAAATTTATTAATAAGGATGATATAATATAATATAGATATTGAAGGTAGTGAAAAAAATATATAATTTAAAAAGTTCAAGTATAGAAGAAAAATTAGATTAATGGATAATTTCATAATAAAAATACATGATTAGAAGTAGAAGAATAATTTAATGTAGAATAGAAATAAAATATAAAAGAAGTATTTTATATAAAATAAATATGAGAGGTAGACTTAATAATCAAATCAGAAAAAAAATAAGAATGAAAATTAATAATTCAAACCCATTTATGAATGGAGTAACATAAGTGAAAATTAAAGGTTCATAGAATAAAAAAATCCAAAAGTCATAGGATGAATCTACAAAATTGGAATATAATTGGAAAGGAAAAATTCATTAGTTATATATAACAATAATAATTTAGGACTTTCAGAAACTTATGAAAATTGAACTACATAATAAAGGAATATATTATGAAATTAGTCGCAATATTTCTAGTAAAAAAAAGTGAACTAGATTTAGAATTTAATCATGAAGAGAGAATAAATATAACTAGTTATATTTTGGTGTAAATAAAAAATATTAATCATGTGAAGGTAAAATAAAAACAAATACTATGCCAAAGAAATTATAAGTAGAAACAAAAAATAGACCAATATAAATATAAAAAAAAAATTGAAAAAATAATTTGAATAAAAAATCAAAACTAGATATAAATGAGTAGTATAAAACACATAATCCATAAAAATGATGCCAAATAAGAGGAATAGAGTCAATAAAATAAGAGAACATGAATTATGAATCAAAATTCAAATATATAAGTTGAAAGTGTTAGAGGTAAAAACATTAAATTGAATCATAACAAGAATTAAAAGTTGGTCCAACGAATAATGGCATGTTTCATGAGAAGAATTCATATGAAATAAAACTAGAAGTATTATGAGAATAAAAATTTAGAGTAAATAAATATAAATAAAAACATAAACTCATTAAAATTAATACAAGTAAAAAGAATTAAAATTATGACATAAAATTGGTATTCTTGAAATAAAAATGTAGAAATGGATGTTGATTTCAAAGAGAATAAATATTTGAAAACAATAAGTGTAATAAAAAATGCGATGATAGGAAATAAATTGATAATTAATGGGAAATTTGATAAATAAAAAGTTTCAAAATTTAACAGTAGATAATTCAATAACACAAAAGTAATAGTTTAATCCTTTGTAGAAGTAGATACAAAACAATTGAGTTAAAAAATAAGTGAAATTAAAAATTGGGGAATAAATAATGATATAAAAAGAACCAAGTATAATTTTTTATGTTAAAATCATTGACATATGCTATGAATATGTGTACATTAGTATAATTCATAAAAAAAATTTATCAACGTAAAAATAGATGTCATAAACATTACTAATAAATAAAAGAAAATTAAAAAGGGTTAGAATATATAAAATGATATTAGAATATCATGAAATAATGTAAAAATTCTTCTTTAAAAATTATTGACATTGAAAAAAATATAGAAAGTCAATATAACATGTGGTGAGCTCAAAATCTACATATGTTGGTTACGTTTTAGCTCTTTGATGCATGTTTTTAACAACTGTAGTCCAATTAAATTTTTTTTTCATTCCAACAATAGTATATATCATATTGACATGATAAGATTTTTTAAATGTAAACAATTTATCATAAATTTATGGACAACGATTTCATGTTAATTTCAGGTTGTTTTCTAGGTAGTAAGATTTAATTTATTTTTTAAATTTTAATTAAATAAAAATAGGATTTGATTTGTTTCAAAAAAATTCAAATATGATTGATGTGGGCTATAATACAGCATTTTAAAATACAATTATAGTAATTTTACTTTAATCTGACTACACTATAATTTATTTTTCTAGGTTTTCTCCCATTAATGCATGTTTTTTAAAATAAAAAAAATGACCTTTTGGTTATTTAAAAAAAAGAAGTTGGATTGATGTGTGGTGTATTCCTAAAAATAAAAAATTTGACTAAAATATTTTTCATTGAATAAATGACAAACTAAGGTCATTTTCAAGATTATGAACATCTGTTTTGTTTTTAATGTCCCTAAATATTATAAAAATATATTTTCACTCATTATGAACACACCTTATATCAGATTGATATGTTTTACATTCTTAAATTTTAAATATTTTCAGGGTAATATCAACTCATTTTTTGAATTATTACTTCGTGTAATAAGAATGTGAATGAAAAATGAAATTTTCTATAATATTGAAAAATTTGGGTTTCATATTGATATGTGGTTCATTAGTAAAAATAAAAAAGTATTCTAATATCAATTTCATAAGATTTGACACTATTACAAACCAATTTGACCTAATTTTGAACTCGTTTTTCTAGGTGTTTTTTAATGTACAAATAATATCATTAGATATTCTATAGATAAACATTTAAAGTCTATAAAATAAATCTATGTTAACATAATCAATCATAGTTTTATTGAAACTAATACCAAAATCAGATAGGGTGTATTATATCAACAAACAATGTTATTAACAGTTCATGGAAAATTATAGAGAAAATGTCCCTTGCATAAAAGAGTATTAAACAGTGCATGACATGTAGATATATTAGTTTATAGTTCATAGAGGACATCTAAGAACATAACAACAATAAAAAATAAAAAATTATATAACATATTCATAAATATTAAATAGTATTTCAACAATTAATATGCCATGCATCAAAAAAAAATTAAATTTAAATCATAAAGTACTAAAAAATGAACAGGGAATAAAAACATAGAATTACTTAAAAATAGTAATAAATAAAATAACACAATAAGATAATTTAAAATGAAATAAACACTAATATTGGGAAATATTAAATAAAAAAATAAGAAAAAATAGTTGAGGAAATATTAAAATATAAAATAATTAGAATGAAAATGAAAAATGGGGAAAATGAATCATAGTAACAAATACCCCTTGGTGGAAGCTATTGAATTGCTATTTTTGGAGTGGTTTGTTACACTTCATCATAGTAATATGTTAATGTTTGATGTTGGTGGCTACTTAAAAAGTATAATATTAGGCACCCCTACCCAGGGTGACTTGGTTTGGTTGTGTTCTGGTGCTCTATGAAGTTAGAATGTGTGGTTGTGATCGAAGTAGTATGGGTTTCTATCTACAATCAAATGAAAACATTTCAGTGCTTAGATGTGTATAATCTAAGAGTAAGGGGGTGTATAACTAATAAATAGAACCAAAAAATGATAGTGATATTACGCAAATCCATTCCATGATACACCCTAGTGAAAATTTCCACATGAGAAAGTATGTCACCCATAAATATTAATGACTCAGTCATTTCATATAACAACATTGGCTATAACGACCCATACTTTACATACAATGTTAGTACTTCAAAATTGAAGTACACTTATTACAACATATAACAAAACCATGAAAGGACCGTATCGGTATAGTGTCTTTAGAAACTGGGAAATATAAACAACTGGTTCATAAATCATCTACATTGTCTCCCATTTATTTCAACATATCTATAGTCCCTTTTGGAATATCTTACTTAATATCCTTCTTCCTGACCAGGGGATAGAAAACATACAAAAGGGTGAGCTCAAATTCTCAGTAAGGGTAAACAAAAGAAATATCAATCACATCATATTCATAAGAACATTACTTTTGGAAATCTTAATATGCAAAAGAGAACATAATTTCATAACATGGAATAAATCATAGTAGTGAAATGTAATCCCAATAATCATAACATAAAACATGAAACTTTGTGGCATACACACATAATCAGATAGAATCATTTCTTAGTAGTCAAGACTCATATCCAAGAATATCTTAGTGGACAAAGTCAATTTCTGAACTGAGTTCACTCCTCGTTTCAGTCCTATTTCACTTAATCGGTTTAACCTGCCATTCCAGCCATGTCTATCTCATGAGATATAAAACCTTTACCCAATGCATTGGAGGGAGATATTGGTCCCACCCATCTCATAATGATACTATTCTTATGTGTGCCACAAAATCTTAAATCATACATCATTGCATAACCCATGTAATAAAAATGGGATTCTTAAACATCATGACATCTTAAAACAATTCATATAAGATAAAGGAATTAATAAAAATAATTCCATCACAACATCATCAAATCAATGTAATAATAGGGATAGAAACAGAACCCTATATTATCTTAGATTGAAAATAGTTTTGATAAAACACTTGAACTCCATTCTTGAGGAAAATATCCTTTCTACCTCAAAAACATTTTCCTTTCTTAACATGTCATACAATTTTAAACTAAAAGAAGTTGATTAAAAATAAACTTGAAAACTTGTAAAGAAAGCTTCTTGGAAATAATTTTTTAAAAATCCATTCATGTCGTATAAGTTAAAAAACATTCTTCTCGTACTTTTGTCGGAAAAGTCAAAAAGTACCTCATACAAAAAACAATAAAAGATTCCTTTCATATCTTTTACTAAAAACTCATCAAAGGGTAAAATTGGATTTAAACAATTGTAGGTGGATGGAAATAATATTAAATATTGGGGAAACATGGATGTGGATGATAAAATACACCCCAGTAAATTCCAAAGTATAATCAATCTCGGATAAAAATGAGATTGTGATATTTCCCTTACCTTAGGTCCGATTTACTTCGTAAGTGTCCGAACCTCCTGTGTAATGATTTAAATAATGTCATTGAATCATTCTATAATCATACTCATTGTTATGATATCATATATGGTCATATTCCTAGCTTCTTTTTAGTAATATTTCATTTCTACTTGTTATTCGGGTGTTTATTACTTTTTGTTCTTATGCGTGTTTTGTTGAATAAATTCTTATTTTTCATTTTAGGTTATAGATACCTCATTTCCATAATGGTATTATTGTAATATATATCATATTAATTCATTAAATTCATTTATATAATCATTATGAAATGAAGATCATGTATAACGAGTCGCATCACATCATGGAGACGGTATTCCGTACGTACGCACGAGCGATGATATCGTTCCCATGATCGTGGAATTGTATTGGAGTGTATGTATACTATTTCAGAATCAATATCACTTTACAATAATCATATATAGTCATTATTTACACCATTATACCCATCCAAGTAAGGTGGTTGTGGAAAATAGATTACACCACGGCGTGGAGACGGTATTCTGTATGTACACACGCGCTGTGATTTCGTTTTCTGTAGGATGGATAGATGGTGAAATAGGGTTGTTTCATACTTATAATAACATATCATTATATGAGTGATTCTGATTTTATTAATTCATAATTAAACAACTAAAGAAGAAGAATTGCAAGAAGAAATAAAGTTGAAAGAATCGGTAATGGACATTACCTCTTCTTTGAAGCACCTCTTTGAGACCTCCTCTTAGGGAACTAAAATTGGTCGTTAAAAAAGACCAGGACCTATAGGATGTTTCTATGGAAGTGTAGAGGAGAAATTTTCAGGGGTTGGCCGAAAATGAAGGCTCAATGTGGTGTGAGAAAGAGAGGGAGGAGGTGCCCTAAAATAAGGGAGGGGAGGGGCACCTTTGGAAAAACAAAATATATTATTTTATTATAAAGATATATTCGGTTTTAAATAGATCCAAATTGACTTATTTAAAAACTAAGGTGGGGATGGGTCTCAATCCTCTCATACAATAGAATTTAGACATGTTTAGGTCATTATGTAAACCGTATCTTTTTGTTTTAACTCTTAGTTAATTAGATTGACATTTACCATGTCACTTTGTATTTTTATATTATATAGTTACTAAACATACCATATACATCAAAGCGACCCCCAAGTGGTCCATTAATGATACACCTATCATGAAGTAAGTATCTTGGCCGAATATTATATTTTTAGGAATATAATAACAATTAATAATATAATATATTTTTTAAAAACTATTTTCTGTCAATTTTGACACTATTTGGTAATTGATTTTTTTGAAAATCATAACAGAATTATTAGTTCTAAAAAAGTTATTTAAATCAATACTAACATGTCATATTAACCTATAAAATTAGTTTAATTCATAAAAAGTCTCAAATTACATTTATTTGGGTATTTATAACATCAATTATGTCAATATTTCATTAATAAGATAATTACTGCATCATCTTTGTGTCATAAATAAATTAAATTATTTAATGTCTAAAAATTACAAATAAAATTCAATTATGTAATAAATCTTTATAGATTTCTAATGAATATTTTTAATCGAATTTATCTAATGTATAACCTTATATTAAAAATTATTTACATATTAAACTTTGATTTTAACTATTTTAACCCTTCATTAAATAAACTAATAATAAATGTCCTGATCTAATCCAAGTGGGCCTAAATGGTTTTATTTTATTCCTAAGGTTGTTTTTTGATCTAATTAAACTTATCCAATAGATTTAGGACATGTTTTAGGGTAATAATAATATCATTTTTACCCTTAATTAACCTATTTACTTTTAACTGTGGTAAATAAAAGTAAAAAGTTACTATTCAACAAAAATTATTTTCATCTTATTGAACCACATTTTACATACTGATATCAACTGTGTCGCTCAGATTTTTGAAATTCCATTCCCAAAAGCGGTAAAATTAAGTTTTATGTAAATTTGCAAATTCTCCTAGGAGGTGGGTAAAAGACGGTGAAAAGTTCAATAAAAGTTTTATATATCTAAAATTATTATAAAATTACTCCAATGAATCACATTGAACTTATATCGGTATTATGTATCAATTTTGACCTAAAATAAATTTAAATAAAATAAATAACTATTTAAATAAAAAGTCTGTTTTTAAATGGTAATCCAGTGTTTTCACTATTCATCAAAAATTGAAAGTTTTCAGAAAAATACCAAAATTTCACCCTAGGCTAATTTCGATATTCCGAATCCAAAAATGAAGTCCATTTTCAAAGAAAAAATTACTAAATTTCAAAAATTGGTTATTACTATTCATAACGTCTAGTTTTAATAATATTTTAATAGCATATCATTGTTTAGTGAAACTCGGTATTGCGTACGACGCAAGCTATCAAGGAAGGTCGCGATTGCGTGTAAAGAAAGACAAGCTAGTGTTGTGTGTATTGAAAGATTCCTTTGATGATTTATATAACATAAAAACAAAATATTTCCCATAAAAGTCTCGGGTGTTACATTCAACCCCCCTTAAAATGAATTTCACCCTCAAAATTTGTCACTTTGTAACAAACAGATGAGGATACCTCTCCCTCATCATATCCTTGAGCTCCCTTGTAGTTTCTTCTAATGGGTGGTTCCTCCATAAAACTTTCACCAAGAAACTGGTCTTGTTTCGTAGGACTTTTTCACTACAATCGAGAATCTCTATCGGCTGTTCTTCATAAGAAAGATCTTGTTCAAGCGGTACAACTTCTGAGCTGAGTACATGTGAAGGATCAGGTATGTACTTTCTCAGGAGAGATACATGGAACACATCGTGAACTTGAGAGAGATTCGGTGGAAGCGCCAATTGGTAAGCTACCTTCCCAACACGATCCAGTATTTTGAAAGGACCGATATACCTAGGGCTCAGCATTCCCTTCTTTCCAAATCTCATTACTCTCTTCCAGGGAGATATTCATAAGAACACTTTATCACCCACTTCAAACTCTAAGTCTTTTCTTCGGTTGTCAGCATAACTTTTTTGTCGACTCTGAGCTACTCTTATGTGTTGTTGAATAGATCTGACATTTTCTGCCATCTCATCAACAAGATCAGGTCCTAATAGCTTTCTTTCCCCAACTTCATCCCAACAAGTTGGAGTCCTCTATTTCTTTCAATAGAGAGCTTCATAAGGATCCATCTGAATACTGGAGTGAAAGATATTATTATAAGAAAATTCCACCAAAGGTAGGTGATCATCCCAACAACCTTTGAAATCCATAGAGCAAGCACTCAAACATATTTTCTAGAGTTTGAATTGTTCTCTCAGACTGACCGTCTGTCTGAGGATGAGAAGCAGTGCTGAAACTCAACTATGTATCCAGAGTATGCTGAAGACTTCGCCAGAACTTTGAGGTAAACCTCGGGTCTCGATCAGATATAATAGAAAGTTGTACTCCATGCAATATTACCACTTCCTTTACATATATCATGGCAATCTGATCCAGAGAGAAATCCTCTCTAATATCAATGAAGTGTGCAGACATTGTAAGAAGATCAACTATGACCCAGATAGCATTATTGACTATGGATGATTTGGGAAGTCCTGTGAAAAAGTCCATAGTGATGTTTTCCCATTTCCATTCTGGTATGGGTAATGGTTGTAACATCCCCTTAGACTTCAGTCTCTCATCTTTAACTTGCTGACAAACCAAGCATCGAGAGACATATTCAGAAACATCTCTTTTCATGCCATCCTACCAGAAGTACTCTTTTAGGTCCCTATACATCTTCGTGCTTCCAAGATGAATAGAGAATGAAGAACTATGAGCCTCATCCAACAGCTCGTTCTTTAATTTGGGGAAGGGAGGAACACAAACCCGATTCTTGAACTTTATTATCCCATCACAATCAAGGTTTAATTCAGGAACATTTCTCACCTTCTTTTGTAACTCTACATCTTCTTTCTTGTGCCTCTTTAATCTTCACATGTATAGATGGTTCAACATTAATTTGAGAAAGATATTATTTTTCCCCTTTCATTATAATTCCAAGATCCATCCTTTGTAAATCCATCAATATTGGATCTTTTGTGATCCTCATCATGGATAAACTGGCATGTTCTTGTCGACTTAATGCATCTGCCACCTTGTTTTCTTTCCCAGGGTGGTAATGAATTGAGCAGTCGTAATCCTTAATCAGATTCAACCATCTTCTTTGGCGCATATTCAGATCCTTTTGTGTGAATATATACTTAAAACTTTTATGATCAGTATAAATATCACACCTTTCTCTATAAATATAATGCCTCCAAATATTTAATACAAATATTACCGTAGTTAACTCCAAATCATGAGTTGGGTAATTTTTCCCATGGATTTTCAGCTGTCGTGAGGCATGAGCTATCACCATATCATTTTCCATAAGAACACACCCCAATCCCTTCTTGGATGCATCACTGTAGATCACAAACTTTTCTCCACTACAAGGCAGTGTGAGCACAGGTGCACTGGATAACATTATTTTCAACTCCTTGAAATTCTCTTCACATTCCTCCGTCCAAACAAACTTAACTCCTTTCCGAGTCAACCTGGTGAGTGGATTAGATAATCGTGAAAAATATTTCAAAAAACATAGATAATATCCAGCCAAACCAAGAAAACTTTGAATCTCAGTTACTGTTGTTGGTCTCGACCATCTTTCGATAACCTCTGTTTTTTCTGGATCCACAGATATCCCCGCTTTTGAGATTATGTGACCCAAAAATGAAACTTTTTGAAACCAAAATTCACACTTGGTAAATTTGGCATAAAGCTTCTCCTTTCTCAGGGTCTTCAATATAATTCTCAAGTGATCTTCATGTTCTTCCTTTCCCATTGAATATACAGGAATATCATCTATAATGACTACCACAAACTAATCAAGATAGTCTCTAATGACTCTATTCATTAGATCCATGAAGATAGTAGGGGAATTAGTAAGACCAAATGGAATCACTATAAATTCATAGTGTCCATACCTTGTACAGAAATCCATCTTTGTTATTTCCTCCCTTTTGACTCTTAATTGATGATACCCTGAATGAAGATCAATCTTGGAAAAGTATTGATCTCCACGTAGTTGGTCAAATAAGTCATCAATGAACGGGAGAGGATATTTTTTCATGATAGTGATCTTGTTAAGTTCTCGATAATCAATGTAGAGTCTCATTGATCCATCTTTCTTCTTAAGAAATAGAACAGGTGCTCCCCAAGGTGACGCACTAGGGTGTATGAACCCCTTATCAAGATTCTCTTGGAGATGCTTCTTCAATTCCTGCAACTCAATTGGGGCCATTCTATAAGGTGTCTTTGAAATAGGTAAAGCACCTGGTACGAGTTCTATTGAAAACTCAACTTCACGATTTAGTGGAAGACCTGGCAATTCCTCTGGAAAGACATCATCAAACTCCCGTACAATGGGAATATTCTAAATCATGAGTTTAACACCAACCATATGAGATAAATACCCTTCATTTAGTGGAATCAAGACCCATAAGATGGAAGAAATTTCCACTGGAAGGTTCTGTTCATCCTTGCATCGATAGACGATCATAGATTGATCTGGAATATGAAATGTGACTTCCCTTATTTGGGAATTGATATGACCTCCATATAGAGAAAGCCAATCCATGCCATGAATCACATAAAATTCCACTATAGGAAGGATCAAAAGATTTGCAGGAAGCACTTTACCACAAACTTCAATCGGAGAATAATTATAAACTTTTGATGTGACTGTTGTGCCATTAGGGGTTGTCACAGCTAACTCAACATCTAATTGTTGAGGTAATACCGTGATACCCTTAGAAAATTCTTCAGAAATAAAAGAGTGGGTGGATCTAGAATAAAATAAAACATTTTCTACTTTAGAGTGGAAGGTAAGTGTACATTTTACCACATCGTTATCGTACTCCACATCGCTGATAGAAATTGCATGTGACTTTCCTTTGTCTTTAGCCTTAAGAGTTTTTTGACGTCGACCATCATCATCAACCCTTGGATTTGGGCATTGATTGACATAATGACCCATCTCCTTGCACATGAAACATTGAAGTGTAGTAGGTTCATTCTGTGTATCCATTCCTTTGTTTGCATCATTAGACATCTTCTTCCCATCATTGCGGCATTCAAATGCCCGATGACCTTCCTTTCCACATTTGAAACAGTTACTTGTCCCTTTAAGACAACTCTCTCCATGTTTCTTTCCACACTTTGAGCATAAGGGAAAGCTCATCTTCTTTTCAGTTTGCTCTTTATATTTTCCGTTGAATTCCTCTTTCCTCTTCTTATAAAACCCATATGACTGATGGGTTACTCCAATCTCCATCTCAACTTTGAGAGAACATCGAATGATTTCCTCGTAGCTATTGAAGTCCCTTATGTCTAAGGCCCTTCGAAGACTTGGTTTTAAGCCACTAAATAATCGATCGATCTTACTCTTAGGTTGGATAATAATACCAAAAGCGTACCTTGCAAGTCTTGTAAAATTTTCTTCATAGGTACCAACAGATCCATCATACTTTTTCTTCAGTTCAAGAAACTCTTTCTCCATATTTGTTCGGAGAATACGAGGGAAGTACTTATTGAAAAATATGTTCTTGAACTCGTCCCTTTCCATGGACTCAATTTCATCTCTTGGCCTCATATTCTTGATAAGATTCCACCATGGATCAGCATCACCATCCAAACGATACACTTCTAAGATGACTTTATCATGTTCAGAATATTGAAGAACTGAAATTATCTTTTCAGTATTACTGATCTATTGTTCAGCAACTCATGGATCAGTAGACCCGCTAAATGAGGGTGGATGCTGCCTCATGAAGGATTCAACAGAATGTTGCTTCTTCAATTGATCATTTGGAAGTCTTGAATTATTCATAACTTGAGAAAGTTATGTGAGCATGGCTAAAAGATTTTTCATTCCAACTCCCATAACATTTGGTTGCTCAGGGGGACAATCATTGCATTTCCCGTCGCATTCCGCATTAACACGATTCCTTTGGGTTCCATCCATTGACTAAAACCAAGAATAGTGTGAGCAACACTAATTATAATATGAAAACCACATAATTAAGAATAAAATTTCACACTTAAGGTCTTATCCTAGGTTATTCATGGCCATTTCTAAAACACTAAGATTGTGTTCTATGCTTGGAATTATCCTTAGGGTTCTTACTAAGGCTTTCACATCCTAGTTTCCAATGGTTGACTATACCTTTACTTTGATACCAACTATAATGACCCATACTTAATAAAATGTTAGTACATAAAAATTGAAGTACACTTATTACAACACAAAACAAAACCATGAAAGGACCGTATCGGTATAGTGTCTTTAGAAACTGGGAAACATAAACAACTAGTTCATAAAGCATCTACACTGTTTCCCATTTATTTCATCATATATATAGTACCTTTTGGCATATATTACTTAATAACCTTCTTCCTGACCTGGTGAAAGAAAACATACAAAAGGGTGAGCTCAAATGCTCGGTAAAGGTAAACAAAAGAAATATCAATCACATCATATTCATAAGAACATAGCTTTTGGAAATCTTAATCTGCAAAAGAGATCATAATTTCATAACATGGGATAAATCATATTAGTGAAATTTAATCCCAATAATCATAACATAAAACATGAAACTTTGTGGCATACACACATAATCATATAGAATTATTTCTTAGTAGTCAAGACTCATAGCCAAGACTATCTTAGTGGAAAAAGTCCATTTCTGAACCGAGTTCACTCCTCGTTTCAGTCCTGTTTCACTGAACCGGTTTAACCTGTCGTTCCAGCCATGTCTGTCTCATGAGATATAAAATATTTACCCAATGAATTGGTGGGAGATATAGGTCCCACCCATCTCATAATGATACCATTCTTATGTGTGCCACAAAATCATAAATCATACATCATTGCATGACCCATGTAATAAAAATGGGATTCATAAACATCATGACATCATAAAACAATTCATATAAGATAAAGGAATTCATAAAACTAATTCAATCACAAAATCATCAAATCAATGTAATAATAGTGATAGAAACAGAACCCTATATTATCTTAGATGGAAAATAATTTTGATAAAACACTTGAACTCCATTATTGAGGAAAATATCCTTTCTACTTCAAAAACATTTTCCTTTCTTAATATGTCATACAATTTTAAACTAAAATAAGTTGTTTAAAAATAAACTTTAAAACTTTTAAAGGAATCTTCTTGGAAATAATGTTTTAAAAATCCATTCATGCCGTATAAGTTGAAAAAAAACATTTTTCTCGTACTTTTGTCGGAAAATTCAAAAAGAACCTCGTACGAAAAACGACCAAATATTCCTTTCATATCTTTTACTAAAAACTCTCCGAACGGTAAAATTGGATTTAAACAATTGAAGGTGGGTGGAAATAATATTACATATTGTTGAAACATGGATGTGGATGATAAAATACACCCCAGTAAATTCCAAAGTATAAACAATCTCAGATAGAAATGAGATTGTGATATTTCCCTTACCTTAGGTCCGATTTGCTTCGTAAGTGTCTGAACCACCTGTATAATGATTTAAATAATGTCATTGACTCATTCCAGAATCATAATCATTGTTATTATATCATATATGGTCATATTATTAGCTTCTTATTAGTAATATTTCATTACTACTTGTTATTCAGGTGTTTATTACTTTTTGTTCTTATGCGTGTTTTGTCGAATAATTCTTATTTTTCTTTTTAGGTTATAGATACCTCATTTTCAGAATGGTATTAGTGTAATATATATCATATTAATTAATTAAATTAATTTATATAATCATTATATAAATGAAGAACATTTAGAATGAGTCGCATCACATCGTGGAGACGGTATTCTGTACGTACGCACGAGTGATGATATCATTCCCATGATCGTGGAATTGTATTGAAGTGTATGTATACTATTTCGGAATAAATATCACTTTACAATAATCATATATAGTAATTATTTACACCATTATACCCATCCAAGTAAGGTGGTGGTGGAAAATAGATTACACCACGGCATGGAGACGGTATTCCGTACGTACTCACACGCGGTGATTTCATTTTCCATAGGATGGATAGATGGTGAAATAGGGTTGTTTCATACTTATAATAACATATCCGTATATGATTGATACTGATGTTATTAATTCATAATGAAACAACTAAAGAAGAATAAGTGGAAGAAGAAATAAAGTTGAAAGAATCGGTAACAGACATTACCCCTTCTTTGAAGCGCCTCTTTGAGACCTCCTCTTAGGGAACTAAAATTTGTGTTTGAAGAAGACCAGGACCTCTAGGATGTTTTTAGGGAAGTGTAGAGCAGAAATTTTCATGGGTTGGCTGAGCTTGAAGGCTCAAAGTGGTGTGAGGAATAGAGGGAGGAGGTTCCCTTTTATAAGGGAGGAGAGGGGCACCTTTTGAAAAACAAAAAATATTATTTTATTATAAAGACATATTCGGTTTTAAATAGCTCCAAATTGATTTATTTCAAATCTAAGGTGGTTATGGGTCGAAATACTCTCATAAAATAGAATTTAGACAAGTTTAGGTCATTATATTAACCTTATCGTTTAGTTTTAACTCTTAGTTAATTAGATTGACATTTACCATGTCACTTTGTGTTTTTATATTATATAGTTAATAAACATACCATATACATCCAAGAGACCCCCAAGTGGTCCATTAATGATACAAATATCATGATATAAGTATCTTGGCCGATCCTTATATTTTTAGGAATATAAAAACAATTAATAATATAATATTTGTTTTAAAAACTATTTTATGTCAATTTTGACACTATTTGGTAATTGATTTTTGTGAAACTCATAACAATATGTCTAGTTCCAAAAAAGTTATTTAAATCAATACTAACATGTCATATTAACCTATAAAATTAGTATAATTCATTAAAAGTCTCAAATTACATTTATTTGGGTATTTATAACATCAATTATGTCAATGTTTCATTAATAAGATAATTACTGCATCATCTTTGTTTCATAAATAAATTAAATTATTTAATGTCTAAAATTTAAAAATAAAATACCATTATGTAGGAAATAGTTTCATCTTTCTATGTAATATTTATAGTCGAATTTATCTTATGTATATCCCTATATTAAAAATTATTTACTTATTAAACTTTGATTTTATCTATTTTAACCCTTCTTTAAATAAAATAATAATAAATGTCCTAATCTAATCCAAGTGGGCCTAAATGGTTATATTTTATTCCTAAGGTTGTTTTTCGTCGAATTAAACTTATCCAATAGAATTAGGACATGTGTTAGGGTAATAATAATATCATTTTTACCCTTAATTACCCTAATTATTTTTAACTGTGGTAAATACAAGTAAAAAAGTCACTATTGACCAAAAATTATTTTCATCTCATTGAACCACATTTTATTTACTGACATCAACCGTGTCTCTCGGATTTTTGAAATTCCATTCACAAAATCAGTAAAATTATGTTTTATGTAAATTTGAAAATTCTCCTAGGAGGTGGGTAAAAGACGGTGACAAGTTCAATAAAATTTTTATATATCTAAAATTATTATAAAATTACACCAATGAATTACATTGAACTTATATAGGTATTATGTATCAATTTTGACCTAAAATAAATTTAAATAAAATAAATAATTATTTAAATAAAAAGTCAGTTGTTAAATAGTAAGCTACTGTTTTCACTATTTATCAAAAATTGAAATTTTTCATAAAAATACCAAAATTACACCCTAGGCTAATTTCGATATTCCGAATCCAAAAATGAAGTCCATTTTGAAAAATAAAATTTACAAAGTTTCAAAAAGTGGTTATTACTATTCATAACGGCTAGTTTTAATAATATTTTAATAGCATATCATTGTTTAGTGAAACTCGGTATTACGTACGACGCAAGATATCAAGGAAGGTCACGATTGCGTGTAAAGAAAGCCAAGCTACTGTTGTGTGTAGTGAAAGATTCCTTTGATGATTTATATAACTGAAAAAAAATTATTTCCCATAAAAGTCTCGAGTGTTACATTGGCTGATTCTAACCACGGAACATTTACATTCCATGGAGAACACCATTAATAACTATTTTAACAAAATTGTGAATATTAACTAATAAATGATAAAATTATCTTCAATATTGGAAAACTTTACATAATGATACATCTTGATAAACCAAGATGTTGGAGCATATCCTTGGAAGATTCAAGTAACAGAATTACATTTCTATCAATTATACAATATATGAAATACACATAGGATGGAATATTTAGAATAAAGTCGGATAAAGATGAATATGAAATTAAATATCAAAATATATGATTATATACTAACATAATTTTATATTTCATAGTGTTTATCAATATATTTCACCTAAACTACATGATTTCCCTAACCTAGATGTTTCCATTTCACTACCAGGTTGCTAAGGTAGTAAAAATCACCAATTTTATCTTTTCGGTTCTAATCATCATTAGAATTACCATCAAACCTCCCTAAAATAGGAAGAATTGTATTTCCCACTACACTCAAACATGAGTTCACTAGGAAGACATTTCCCACCCCTAGAAATTGACCATTAGACTCATTAGAAGTTAAAATTAAAATACAATTCAAGTATTATTAACTAAAATATTATGTGTATTGGGATTCATCAAAATAGAGATCCTGGAGATATCATTTTTGATAATTAATATCATAAGTCCTCCAATACCAGTGGTGGATCTATTATCTTCATTAGCATAACCAAGAATATGTCTTGTCATTATAAGGGGTAGGGGGAAGTATAAATATTCATAAATCCATCTCCCATTAACATTATTAACTTTTTTTTAATTATAAATATTTAAATAATAAAAATGTTTTATATCATGTCTATAAATAAAATATTAAAATGCGTGAAAAATATAAATTTTAATAGGTTTAAAAATCATGATTCATATAATTTCTCTTTCCTTACTACACTACATTAAGAACCACCACTCTATTCAAGGGTATCCTAAGGGTCCAACACTAAAAAATTATAATTTCTTGTCTATAAAAAACAATATTCAAATCTATACTACATATAATATTTTCAAAAATCAAATCTCATTTATATAATATTTTAATTTTCCCTTCAACATCTATTATGTGTTATAATGCTATCAATTAAAAAAATTACATTAATTAATTTAAATAAAATTGATCTAAATAAAAAGTATAATAAACTTAAATTTATCTTCTTTCATTGTGGTAATTTATATATCATAACATTACTTATCTTAATAATAAAATGTATAATAAAAAATTAAGTGGATGAAAATGAAAACAGTTAAAAACAGAAGACATGAAAATAGAAAATGGACAATGAGGTGCCCATACTATAAAAAGTAATATATGAGGAAAATGATAAAGGTTATAAGGAGAAATGAGAGGAAATATAGAGTAATTGTTTAATGAAATTAGAAAAATAAAATAAATATGTATAAGAATAAACAAACTAGATGAACATGTAGATTCTAATGATAATCATGAAATAGAATAAGAAGTAGTAAATAATTTTTTAAAGAATAATTTGATGTGGATGTGGAAGATGAATTAGATATAGAAACCTTAACAAAGATTTATCAAGAACATATATTAATAATAAATCATTTATGAATAAAAAGGTATAAATATGAACTAGATGTAAATGAAGTTTTGAAATATAGAGTAGGAGTAAGAGAATAAATATTATGAAATTTTTTCAAGATGAAATTGAAGGGATGGTAAAGTTGAAGTAGTTATATAAATATTAAAAAAATATGATCCAATTGAACAATCAAAAAAATGAATTACATAAGAATGTTGAAATTTAGTGGTAGAAAAAAATAATAACACTAGAAAAAGATGAACCAAAGATAAACATCAAAACTAAGATATGTTAAATAATATGTGAAAGCATAACCAAATATGAAGATAAAATGTTACATTTAAATATCATGTTTGGAAGATAATTTATGGATTTGTTTTAAGAAAAATATAAAGTAGAATCAAAAATATATAAATTTTAAGGATGTTGTAGAATAGATGAGATATATATAAATTAGGAGAAAAAATAAACAAATTCTAAAAACAAAAATAGAATGTATAATTTAAAATAATTATAAATTTGTTCAAAAATTTCATAATTAATATTATATGATCAAAATTATAAGAATAATTTGATCTCAAATTAAAAATAATATAAAAATATTATGTTTATGTAAATGTGAATGGATAACTCAAATAAAAGTAAAATTAAGTAAACATAATCCAGAAGCTAAAGGAGATGTAATAAGTCAAAAATAATTTTTAATGTTGAACAAATAGTGAAAATATAAGGTCATTTTTAATCAAAAATTCAAAATATTGGAAGGGTGAACTAAAAATATGAATCAAATTAAAATAAAAAAATTATATGTTAGATATAATAATAAAATTAAGAACCATACATAAAGAGATGAAATTAAAAGTATAAGAATAAGAGACGTGTGAATAAATTAAGTAGAATAATGTTAGAGGGAAATAGAATAACTATAGTTAAAATTTAATCAAGATGATAAAATATGTAGGGTAGATATAAAATGAAAACTAGGTGTAAAAGAAAAATCAAGAAGTCTTGAATGTAAAATAAAAAAACATGGAGAATACATATGAGTGGAAACAAAAAAGATTCAAATAAAACAAAATAAAAGTAAAAAATTGAGAATAAGAAAACAAGAAGTAGAAGAAAAGAACAAAAGTCAAAATTTTAAATTGAGAAGTATAAGTATAATAATTTAGTAAAAAGTATAATGGGAGGGGAAAATTAATGAAAAATAAGAAGTCAATTGTTTAATGTGGAATCATGAGATGAAATATTTAAATGAAAGTGTAACTAGATTTCAAATCTAAACCAATGTGCAGAGACTCAAGAAAATACAAGAACTCATAGGAAATATAAATATATGTAATATGATAATGAAAATATAGAATAAAAAACTATGTAATAACATAAACTCAAGTATAAACGTAAATAAAATCAGTGGATGTAAAATAAAAATTAAAAATTTAGATTCTCAAAGTCATATTACACAAATAGAGTTATATTCAGAAATAATAGTAAGAATTGTTGATAAAAAATAGTATAATGGAAAAAATAATAATATTAATAAATAAATAAAATTTAAAAAAACAAAAAAAATCACTGAAATCCAAATGATGAAAATTTATGATGGAAAAAGTAGTTGGTAAATATAAACAATAAAAGAAACCAAAAGTGGTAGTTGAATCTGATTGGGGAGTAGAAAAACGAAACTACATTCAAAAAATATGTGAAAGTTGATAGTGGGGATAAAGTTCTTCTAGATTCGGAAGAAATTTTATATTTTAAATCAAAATCTAGAAAAATAATCCAAAATAAGATGAATCTAAAGGATAAGTTATGATACAAACAAGATTCATAAATGAAGTGAAAGTTGACATAGGTTGATAAATGATGGAATATGTAGAATAAGATATTTTATTTGATGAAAAATGTAAAAACATAAAAAAATAACTAATCATATGAGAAGAAGGTATAATACATAGCTAAAGAAGAAAAATAAGAAGTTATTTGGAGTACCGGGAAATAAAATCACAATAAAAAGGATCAAAACCTAGAAAATGATCTTCCATTAGAATGAAATCATGGGAAAAACCGTTGAATAATATTATACCGAAAGTAGTATTGGACACATAAAATTGATGTTCACTAGGCTCACAATTTGATGAAATTTTTTAGGACCTCACTATTTGATGATTATTTTTAAAGGTATTTAAAATTAAATAAAACTATTTTTGATCATTCTAAACATACTACATGCCATATTAACATGGGATCTACTTACATAGGTCAATAATTAATAATTATTTAATTACCTTTGACTTACTTACACTTTATGTTTTTTGTATTTATTATCTCTATGTTCAACATATTCGTACTTTTAAATATATAAAAAATGATTTCATTCATTTTTGGAATACCGCCTTTCAAATTGACATGGGGACTATTAGGACGTGTAAAAAATTTAAAAATGGTCATTTTCATATCATTTAACAACAATTTGAGGTATTTTTTATGTTTTCACCCTTTAACATGAGTTATTTACTTTTAAATTAATTAAAATACACTTTTCATCATTTTGAACAAACCATAAGTTGTATTGACGTACAATCCCTTCGAACATGTCAAAAATTAAATGAAAAGCTTGTTATCTACTGATTTAAAGATTTGAAAAGTTATATTCTAGGTTATGGCCCATAAACATTCATTATAAAATAGTTAAATCTAATAACATTTTAGGTTCGTTCATTTTGACCACACCACACATCAGATTGAAATTTGGTTTATTTGTTAACATATAAAGTTTCATGATATTTTGAACTCTTTTTCAATATTTTAACCCCCATTAATAATAATTTCATTCCCAAACATCACTTTATGTCATAATGTGTAACTAGAGTGTCATATTGATGTGTAGTTAGTATATTTAGGTAAAAAATGTCTCAAATAGACTTTTCCTATATTTTCACACTGACCAAAGCTTGTTTTCTCTTTTATTAAAAGAATATTTTGTGAAGTTTTTAAATCTATAACGAATAAAAATTAAAAATTGGAAGATAGACTTTTAAATTATAAAAATATAACACCAATGTTATAAAAAAATCATAGTTTGAGTGAAACTCATTCCAAAAAGCAGTTACAATATTCTACATCCATTAAAATTTGGAATAATAACTTTTAACATCTAAACAATTCTTCAATATAATAATGTCATATAGAAGGATGAAACATGTTTGAAAAATATTTCATTGTTTTTCCTTGGAAGTGATATGTTTTTGACATAAGTTTTCTACCCATTATATAACCTTTAAAATCTACATCTGAATAACTATTTAAAACAAACTCGAACCCATAAGAATAATGTAGACAAATTCGAAAGATATGTTTATGAAAAGACTTAATTTTACATTTCATGTAGTGGATCGACATATTTCTCCCCTCCCCAAGGAGTCCTATTACCTAGTTATTTTGATAGTGATATGTGGTGACCCGGACATTAAGTATCACCAAAAGATGATTCATTTTCATTGGTACTATCATGATCAGTAGGTTCACCAACCCTATATATAAAATATATGATTTTATTACCACCAAAACCCTAACCCAAGTTTATTGGGAACACCTTTCCAACCCCCACCAAATAATATCTAGGAAATTGTAATGCTATCTTAAAAATACACGTCTACTCAACATCAAAAATATATAAAATGTATTGTGATTCTTAAAAACAAGGATCCAAAAGATAAAATTTTAGAAATTGAATATAAACTATCCTCCAATTACAGTAGGGGTGTCCTTCCATAATAATCAAAACCAATAATCTATCAAGTATTCATTGATCTGTGGGAGTAATTTAAATTATTTTCGACACATCCTCCTCTAATTTTGTGAAATTGTTTTCAATTAATATGAATTAAATTGAAAAATAAATTGAAAACACAATTAAACATTATTACAATATCCAATTAACTATTAAATTGAATAATAAAAATAAAAAATACGAGTGTGAGTAATCATATATTTATTGATTCATCTTTTCATGTTATAGTTCTATGGGATCCACCACCCTATGCACGTGTCTCCTAAATATCCCAAACTAAATATTTCCAAAATCTATTCCATAAACAACATATTTTTCTATGAAATACTACGTAGATTATATTCAAATATGATATCCCATTTGTAAGATATTTTAATTTTTCATTCAAAATAAACTATTCATTATAATATTTACAATTAAAATAAATAAATTTATATATAATTTATATAATTTATATTTAAATTAAAAAACAATAATCACCTAAAAACTCTCTTCTTTTGGGGTGATCATTTATATATCAATAAAGTAGTGTTTATATAATGGAAATGCAAAAGAGAAAAATAAAAGGTAAAAAATAAATGAAATTAGAAAACGCATGGAATATAATATGAAAATGGATTTATATATATATATACACATATCGAGTTAGAAGAAGATGATGTAGAATAGGAAAATTATAAGTGTTATAAGGGAAAATATACAATAAATAGATAAGTAATGGCTAAAAATTGGAAAAATTGTATGCATATGAAGAAACATAATATGAACATCATGAAAATTTTGTTTCCAAAGATAGAGTAGGAGAAAGAGTTGAATTATAGAGTAGTTTTTGAAAGAATAAGTGGTATTTAATGTCAAAGGTAAAATATAAACATTAGAAAGAAATTAAGTAATAAAATAACTAAAAATTAAAAATATGAATCAATATTCAAAAATAGTGGTATGTAAAAAACAATAACACTATAAAAATATAGATTAAAAGTCAAAATCAAAGATTGAATATCATAAATAAAAAATCAAAGCACCAATAAGAGATGAATGAGAAATTTGAAATCTAAAAATGATTTTTGAATGTTATGGTTGGGAATAAACATGATAAAGAAGAAGAAATAGAATCCAAAATATTTAAAAAATAATGAGGTATATGAAGAAAGTTCAAACATTGAAAAAATAAGAAATAAAAAAAATGTAAAAACAAAATAATAATATAGTATATAATAGACAACTCTAGAGGTATAGATTCATAACATAAAATTATTGGTCTAAAGTAAAATAATAATTTTAATTAGAGACAAAAAAAGTAGAAAACGTAATATCCAAATAAAAAAATACAAAATATCAAGTTAGAATATTGAAATGGAGGTAGATGAATAAGTAATAGATGAAATTTTTTATAAATAATTATTGGAATAAAAAATAAATGAATAATAAATAAAATTAGTTATAAAGAAATAAAAAAATTCCAAAATTCCAAAATCCAAAATAATAAAAGGTATGAATCATTAATATTTGTTGAATCAGAAGTAGAAAAGAAGATTAAATTCATTGTTGAATCTAAATTTGGTGTAGAAGTTATAATCCAATGTCAAAAAAGAAGTGAAATTTTATTCTGGGGAACTAAAAAGTCTAGAGTTATATAAAAATGTAAAATTTGAATACAAAATTCGAAATATACTCTATAAAGATGACTATATTATTAGAAGGTAGAATTTGATGACAAATAGATGAATGTAGAAGTCAAAATGAATATATAGATAAATAATTTAATTAAAAAATGATAAAAAACCTATCAAACAATATCATATTATCATGGAATCATTTAAAATCATTATTTGAATATATTTAACATATTGGATCAATTTTCACATGATTCTAATGTGTGATGAGCTCATAAATTGATGACTTTTTTTAGATATTTACTCTTGAATGAATGCCTTTAAAGAATTTTAAGTCAAATAAGACATTTTTTGGTAATTCTGATGGAGTAATAAATTGGATTGAGTAGAAATATATTCAAAAATGTAAATATTTAATTAATGACTAATTTCATGTGATATCGTAAAAATTAATGTTTTAATTTGTGTATTAAACCAATGATGCACATTTTTTAACTTATAATTAGATAAAAGTTATCATTTATTTATTTCACAAATACCATATGTAATATTGATGTTTGATCTATTGAATCATGTCAGTAATTAAATGAAAGTATTTTTGAAATGATTTAACTAAAAATGGTGTTTTTTATTTGATTTTACATTTTTTTGCATCATTTTTTGAAATTTAAATTTTTAAAAAATAACTTTTTGTCATTTCGAACAAAACGCTATTTTGATAAATGTGTGGTCTATAACTACATTTAAAAACATAAATAAATAATTTTTTTCTTTTATTTAAAGATAATATAATGTCAATTTTTGGTTAGGACCCACATAAACATGTTTTTATTTACACTAAAATATAATAAATCTTAATGTTCAGGTATCACAACCACTCGGAAATTGGATTTACCTATGGTATCTTTATACATTCTATATGATTTCACGGAAAATTGAACTCATTTTATAAGTTTGAAATCTTTTAATAAGAATTTTATGTTCTAAAAATACTTTTTATCATACCAATCAATTTTTATGTCATATTGTATGTTAATTACTCGGTATATATTATAAATTATTGAAACATCATTCTCTAATGTTTTTCTAATAATTAGACCTCATTTTCTCATTTTTTTGACACCCATTGTGCCATTGTTTTTCAATTTGGGATGAATAACAGTATAAAAACATGAGATTTTTAATGGCTTGGACCTCTTCGGTC
Organism: Viscum album; assembly: GCA_963277665.1. Lineage (NCBI taxonomy): Eukaryota > Viridiplantae > Streptophyta > Magnoliopsida > Santalales > Viscaceae > Viscum > Viscum album. The sequence continues at coordinate 226,749,849 of OY728167.1, read as the reverse complement.
CATTCCTTTGTGAAAATATGGTGTTTGAGGTGTTCCGGGAGGTCAAGGTGACATAACCCCAATACTTTTCCAAATTTTCAATTCTGTGAAAAGTTCTACCTGTAACCTCGAATGGAAACCTCTATTTCCATTTCCAAATTTCTAATAATGTGAACAGTTACATCAGTGAATAGTTCTATCGATTTGGTCTAATGGTAACCTCTAACGGTAACCTCTATCGGTAACCTCTAACGGCAAACTTTTCTTTCCTTTGCCAATTTTTTAGTTCATGAATAGTGTTTACAGAACGGTGACCCCTATTAGTAAACTCTAACGGTAACCTCTAATGGTAGGTGTACAGTGTATCCATAATGGTGAGATTCTAATAGTGACAATTTCGTTCCGTTGACAATTTTTTGAGTTCATGAATAGTGCTTCCAGAACGGTGACCTCTATCGGTAACCTCTAACAGTAGGTGAGCAGTGTTTCCAGAATGGTGAGGTCTATTGGTAACCTCTATCGGTAACCTCTAAAGGTAGGTGTATAGTGTTTCTAGAACATTGAGGTCTATCGGTATCCTCTATCGGTAACCTCTAAATCTAACCTATAACGGTAGTTGTAGAGTGTTTCCAGAATAGTGAGGTTTTAACAGTGAGGTTCATGAACATTGATTTTCCTTTACCAAATTATGAGTATGTTAACAGTGTTTCTAGCTTCATACAGTTTCACCCCTTTAGTGTTTTCCTTCGATGTAAAATGCATTTAATGCCTTATTTTAAGAACTCTAAGGCTGATTCAGACGCCATAACCCCTATATTAATTATTCCTAAGGCTCGAGATGTTTTTACTTGGTCAGAACATGTGGCTTAATGCAATCCTCTTTTAATGGGAAATCAAACATATCTTAAATTTCCACTCCATTAAATCTTCTAAAGGTACATGATATCTTCCTCCCTAATTCTTCCTCTTTGTTATCAGCTATGAGACGCTAGAATCTTTCACTCTATCCCATAGGAGTTTCACAATCAAACATTCCTCATAGGATTGTTTCCGCTCCATTTTCAATCAACCAAGTAGTATCGATCAATCTTCGATATAAGGTATGATTTATCATCATTATTTTTGGGTTCATCTTCTCATGTTTCTCCTTTATATTTAATAGCATGTGATCTCCATGCTTCTAATGGATTTTTCTTGGGGTTTTGTTGGTATGGTCGTACCATGGCATCATCAGGTGGATGCAGTTGTCGCGAGAGGAGGATTGTGACCCGTTGTGTGGATAAAGAACGTCAAGAACTGTTTGAGGTAGGGGATTTGTTGCTTCTCTTTTCTTTTGTGTGAAACTGTATAGTTATCATGTTTTATCCCATTGGATGACAATAGAATTGACATAATAAATATTTGAACCGGATAAATAAATTGACATCAATCTTATGTTATTGCCTATTGTTTTTCTAGATAATCTGATGTTTATGCTTGATCTTGATGGAAATTGGTAAAGAACATAAAGCCGGATTTAATTGATAATCAGTTGGATAAAGTTAAAGAGGCATGTGAATGAATCTGATAGATTTTGTTGTAATTTTATGTTAATCAAATAGGTGTAGTAATCATGTTTATTTATTTTTGTTAGCTTACTGATTAGGTTACCCGAATTTGGAACATTCAAATAATAAATCGTTTAACACAAGATGGGTTAATGAACTTGTGGTTTGATAAAAGATAATTTCTTGTATAGTTCTGAGTTACCCTCTTGTTTGTTAAAGGTCTAAGAGCCCAATTAATGTGCTATTTGTTTTCCAGCTTCTTATGTTGTAATGTGATCCTGGATGGCTATTGCGATATGTGGGGGCATGGAGACTTTTGGTTGTGGAAGCAGATGACGCCTAGAGTGGCGAGATGCATCACTTTATGCATGTGGGTGTCGGGGAAGACACCAGGTATGATGGAATGGGAGGGAGGTGTTTATTGGATTCTTTCTTTTTCTTTTGGTTGATTATCTACTTTACATTCCCATCTAATTAAGGTATATGGTCTTTCTTACCCTTCTTCCGAAATAGTAGAATACGCATGGGGTATGCCATGTTCTTTTCATGTTTAGGATATCAAGGGAGAATGGGTCTCCACTCTTGCTATTGGAGGAAAAGACTCGATGGGTAGTACATCTACTCACCGTGTTGACCCCCCTTGTGTTTAGTAGCATATATTGTTTTTCTAGAATTCCTAGGAATATGGGAAAGTGATTCTACAATGAATAATTGAATAAATTCTGTTAACCCATGGGGTAGTAGTTTTCTAGAACATAATGATGAGGTTGTAATTTTAAAGGGACAGTGGACTTTAGGGGTGATGCTATTGAAATTTATTGTTGAATTTTCATTGGTTAATTAATTTTGAATGAATTAATTAATGTAAATTGAAACTAATAAAAATGTAATGAAATAATATATTGAAGCTCTTTAAGTGATTGTGTGCTTATACAATACCTAGTCTTAGAAGTGGAAAACCGGAGTCTGAGAGATGTAATCTGATGTTGTGTCTAAGACTAGATTATGCCCATAGTGTGGTTGTGAGATATAGTATATCCTGTACTTTTTGTGTTTCTTTACACTACTTAACCCTATCAGTAAGGGAAACTGACACATCGGGGATTCTGAGCCCTAGTGGGTGTTTTCCCCAACATTCCGGTGGGAGGATGGATAGTTGACTACCCCCTTTGGCCCTGCACTCTTCTCTTGGTAGTTACTAGTGTTGAAAGGCACAGTAGTTATTTTTCCCCATATATGTGTGTAGAGGGATGTAGTGGCTTGTGGTTATTCACACACATTCTGGAAATAGTATCCTATGGACTACTAAAGGTGTAACGTGTAAAGGTTGTGATGTCTTGAGGATCCTTACTCGAGGTATGGGATGTAATGGCTTGAGGTATAATACCCGATATATGATACAGGTTGTATGAGCTATGGAGGATCCCGGAAACTACCTGGTTACCTTCTTGTGTGGAAGTGGTGGTGTGGTTGCACGAGCTGCATATTTTGGTTCTTCGGCCAGGTGTCTGCGGGCAATACTTTTTGAAAGAGATTCTTAGGACGTGCGACATTGGGGAAAATTGGAAAAACAGTGGGGAAGTAGTAGTGGTGTACCCATGATATTCTTTATTATAATATATACTCTTGTTTTCATTACTTGGTGAGAGTATCCCTGGTGAAGATGGGAACTTACTATACCTATTTAGGTAATGAGTTAGTTTCACATATTGTTCACTGTGCTTTAGAATTCATTCATTACTTTTGCATGAGAGGATTCAGGGAATATCCTACTGATTATACTGTTATACTCACCCTATGTTTATATAAACTATTTTTCAGGTCACAAGGAGAAGGTTGGAGATCAAGCTGGTTTCTATAGCATGGGGTTGCAGGAGCTGTTTTGGTTTGTTGTAACTACTGTTCTATTTTCTTTTGGGTTTTTTCGGTTTTCCCATTCCAGTTGTAGTATCTTTTCATGAAATTACATATATATACTTGGGATTTACTTTATATTGTAGTCTGAGTTGGAGATTATTGGTGTCAATCTTATCTCTCTCTTCTGCATGTGTTCCTTAGAGGGTAATGACCCCCATTTGTGTGTTTACTTTACCCTCGGTGCTAGTCGCCAACCCGGGGCATAATGGAGGCGGGACTCAGGGGTCATTATGTCCCTTCTCACATTGTCAGCCTGGGAGTGGTACACTTTTTGGGGAGGGGTCGTGATAGAGTGGTATGAGAGGGAGGTTGAGGGATAGGATGTAGTTTGGAGTTAGGCACAGGTGAGGTGGCATGGGTTGGTAGGGAAATGGTGTCATTCGTGTTTATAAAGTGAGGTAAATACTGGATATTAGCTTATACATAGGCATTTAGGGCCCCCTATGATCTAATGTACGGACAATTAAGTTTACAATGGCTACTAAACAAGGTGATACTAGTTGTAGGGTAGAGACCTAGGAAAGGAACATGCATCATTCTTCTTAGAGCATATGTTTGAATGGGTAGACCATGGGATAGGTTAATCTAAAATGAATAAAAGAAAAAAATTAACTAATTGATTTTGAGTATTACATATTCCAAGTTTAGGAGCCCTAACGTTTTGTTATTTTATACGTATGGATCTAGGTCAACATCCTCGTTAGGTTTGCGTAGAAAATTTCTATCATGTTGTTCCAGCAGATCGCCGTAGGGTAGAGGATGATGAAGACGACACTTGGAGAAAGACACTCCAAGAGTTTCAGAGCCAGAGTCTGCAGAAGTACAAGGGCTCCGTTTCAGATGCATTCACAGAAGACTGATTGGAGGACGTTGATAGAGGATTCAGTTCAATCCATGTTCAGAAAGAGCAATGGGTGTCCTTGGTTGTGACGATGTTGTGTGGAGCAGTGAGGTAGTGGTGGTTCTTGTTCCATGGGGAATGTAAGGAGTCAGTGATCTCATGGGAGGGGTTCCAAGACAAGTTTAGAGTTGAGTTTCTTTCTTCGACCGTGAAGGCATCCAGTCGATAGGAGCTTCCTACCCTTCGAAAGGGGAGCTCTAATGTGCGAGAGTTTGGAATCCGTTTCAGGAACCTTTTACGATATCCTTCGGACCTATTACCAAATGAGGAGGCCAGGGAGATGCATTTTTAGGAGGCTTTGCATCCAGAGATCCAGCGTCAGGTCACCTTATTTATGCTGAAGACATATCTTGAGGTTCTAGTGAGGGCAGAGGTTGTCAAGAGGAATTTTTCCAGAACCGGATCATCACTACAGGAGAATCATCATGATTACTCACAAAGAAGTGTTGTGGTCTGGGGTTCTAGGTTTCCAGGGCAGAAGAGGTTTCGTTCAGCCAGGGGTAGGTCCTAGCCCTTCACATATCGTTTCACCAGAGGCAGCAACTCTCAGGACTATGCCAAGGGATCATGTGCTTTTTTTCTTTTGGTGGTCGAGTTCATCAATAGAAGGAGTGCTCGACCATTCAGAACAGTCATCGTGCACCTGGTGCTCCGTTCTAGGTTCCTCCATTGAGGTAGTTCTAGTAGAGGCAATAACAGCAAGATTCACCAGCTTTAGATCAGTAGAGGGTAGATGGGGCAGGCATAGGGCAGCCCTGTGATGCTCCCCATCCTCAGAGAGAAGATCGTGGACGTGGTGGTGGTCAGCATCTGGGTCAGAGATGCCTTTTAGGAGGTCGTGGACAGCTTCATGCTCCGGCATTACCAGCTCCAGGCGAGCCAGACGTTGTTCGAGGTACCCTTTTTATGTTTTCTACCTTGTTGTATGTCTTGTTTGATTCAAGAGAGACACAATCCTTAATATCGCCTACCCTTGCCCATGCTTTGGGACTTGAGGTAGAGAAACTTCCACTGTCCTTGGTGTTGACTACGCCAGTTGGAGGTCGAGCTGACTTGTTTGAAATATGTATAAACTATGAGCTAGTGTTGGGGAACCACCACTCTTCGGGAGATTTCTTATGTTTACGAATACAACCATAAGATGTCATCCTTAGAATGTATTGGTTGTATTCGGTGTAGGCTATCATGGATTTCTTCAGGAGGCAGGTTGTGTTCTTCGATGCAGATAAAGAGCCGGTGGTGTTCGTTGGTGAGCGAGACCCTCGGATGGGTCATAAGCATGTTCTGTACTTATCATCTATCATGACTAAGAATATGCTGAGTTCTTTAGAGGTTTAGTAGTTGGCATTTCCTAGGGTCGTAGAAGAGTACCCTGATGTCTTTCCAGAAGAGGTTGTAGAATTACCCCCTCGATGAGAGATCATGTTTGTGATTGAGCTACAACCAGGAGTGTCTCTTATCTCTATGTATCCATATAGAATTGCCCATTCTGAGTTACTAGAGCTATGTATACAGCTTGATTGTCTGTTTCAGTGTGTTTCTGTTCGTCCAAGTGTGTCATCGTGGGGTGCACCAGTTTTCTTTGTGAAGAAGGTTGACATTAGTTTTTGGTTGTGTGCTGATTATCGTTGCTTAAACAAAGTGACAATAATTAATCACTATCCTCTTCCATGGATTGAATATTAATTCGATCAATAGAAGAGTGAAAGTTTGTTCTCAAAGATTGGCTTGTGGTCAGGATATCATCAGATGTGTGTGAAGGATGACGATATCCTGAAGACTGTTTTCTATTTTCGTTATGGGCATTATGAGTTTGTTGTAATGTTGTTTGGCGTGACGAATGCTCCATCTATGTTCATGGGATTGATAAATGATGTGTTCCATGAGTTCCAGGTCAAGTTCATGGTAGTTTTCATCGACGAAATCCTTGTATACTCTATGTTTTAGGAGGAGAATACAGAGCATCTACATGTCGTTTTTGAAGTTCTTCGACAACATCAGCTGTTTGGTAAGTTCCCAAAGTGTGAGTTTTAGGATCAAGAAGTCAGTTTCATGGGGAATGTTGTGTTATATTAGGAATTAGTTGTGGATCCATTGAATATAGAAGTAGTTGTGTCTAGGGAATCCCCCAATACAATGTCAGAGGTGAGATGTTTCCTTGTTCTCGCAGGCTACTACAAGAGGATCGTAACCAATTTATCTCGAGTTGCGACTCCTCTAACAACTTTGACCACGAAGGATCAGGAGTTCATATTTGCTGATCATTGTTAGTCATATTTCGATTATCTAAAGGAGATGTTAGTAAGTGCCCCAGTTCATTGTCTTCCAGTAGAGGGAGTTCAGTATGATGTTTTCTACGATGCTTCGCATATGGGGTTAGGTTGTGTTCTCATGCAGAAAAGATAATTTGTTTCTTATGGATCTCGGCAGTTACATCCCCATGAACATAACTATTCCACTCATGATCTTGAGTTGGAAACCATGGTGTTTTCTCTGAAGTTGTTGAGACATTACCTCATTGGAGAGCGCTTTTTGGTTTTCACAGATCATAATAGTTTGAGGTATATTTTCTCATGGTGTGACTTGAACTTATGACAACATCAGTGGATGGAGTTCTTACAGGAATATGAATTCAAAATATTGTATACACCTGGAAAGGGGAATATCGTAGCTGATGCACTGAGTCGAAAGTCATGTAGTGATGTTGTGCATGAATCTGGTGATTCTTGGAGAGTAATGGAAGAAATATCAACATTAAATCTTGATATGGGAGAAGTTAGTGGTAGAGGTGGTCTTTTAAATATGATGGTGCAATCATATCTCGTAAATCAAGTGGAATATTCCCAGTTGGGTGATCTAGAGGTGGAGGTCTGGAGAGACTGATTTCTTTGTGGCGAGGCCCTTGATGGTTGGTTGGAGGATGAACAACACTGAGTGTTGTATCATGAATGGATTTTTGTTCCTTTGATGATGCGCGAGATGGTTCTTATGGAATTCCATAGTTCTCCTTTAGCGGTACATCCTATCATGAAAAATATGTATTGAGCCTTTAGGAGTCATTTTTGGTAGCCTGGGCTGAAGCGTGCGGTTGTGGAGTTTGTGTCTCAATGTTTGGTCTGCCAAAAGGTGAAGGTCGAACACCGTGTTCCTGGTGGTATTCTCCATCCACTAGAGATTCCTCAGTGGAAGTGGGAGGACATCTCAATGGACTTTTTTATGGTTTTACCTCGATCTCAGTGAGGACATGAAGCTATTTGGGTGTTAGTGGATCATTTAACTAAATCGACCCACTTAAAAGCGATCAAGGATTCGAGCTTAGTGGAAGTTTATTCTAGGAACTATCTAGAGGAGGTGGTGAGACTTCATGGAGTCCCAAGGATGATCATTTCTGATCCAGAACCCCGTTATACCTCCATGGTGTGGAGAGGTCTCCATCATGATTTAATTTCTCAGATATGCCTTAGCACTACTTTTCATCCTCAAATGGATGGTAAGACAGAGCGAACCATCCAAACTCTTGAGGATATGTTATGATCTTGTGTTCTTGATTTTGGAGGTTCGTGGATAAGGGACATACCTTTGGTGGAGTTTTCTTACAATAATATTTTTTACTACACCATTGGTATGGAACCTTTTGAAACCTTTTATGGCCAACCTTTCCACTCTCTGTTGTCTTGGATTGGGGTCGGAGAGTCAGCAATTCTCAGACCAGAACTAGTGAAGAATACAATACAGATGGTTTAGGTGATTCATGAGAGGATGAAGACATCGCAAGATCATCAGAAATCATATGTTGATCATAGGAGGATATCCTTATAGTATGGTGTTAGGGATCACGTGTTTCTGAAGGTGACTCCCCATCATGGGCTGCAAAGGTTTGGCCGTGGGAGTAAGCATTCTCCCCAGTTTTTTTGGCCTTTTGAGTTATTAGCTCATGTTGGATCTGTGGCGTATCGAGTTGCACTTCCCACGCAGATGAGTCATATACATGATGTTTCCCATGTATCAGAGCTCCATCGTTATCTTCATGATGAATCTCACATCATCGATCGGGGAGATATCAATGTTGATGATGATGCAACCTTTGAGGAGCGACCTGTGGGAATCCAAGACTACAAGGAGAAGGTGTTGCGCGGGTATTCTATCCCCTTGGTTTGTGTCTTGTGGAGACATGGTGGCATGAAGGAGAGTACCTGGGAACATGATTCATATATACGTGCTCAGTACCCAGATTTGTTTGATGTTTAACTATCTTTCATCTATCAATGTAGATTTGTGGTTATAAACCTTTCGTGTTTATGAGATGGATTCATTTTGTTGAGTTTTTCGCTGCTCTCTTTTGAGAGGTGTCTCGGTGGGTGGTTGTTCAGACCCTGTTTCTTGTTCACTTTAGGTGGGTTTTGAATTCTCGGAGATGAAAATGTTTTAGTAGGTATCCGATGTAATGTCTCGGACCACTCTGGTCCATTCTTTTTTGAAAATATGGTGTTTGAGGTGTTCCATGAGGTTAAGGTGACATAACCCCAATACCTTTCCAAATTTCCAATTTTTTGAATAGTTTCAATGGTGAACAGGTCTATCAGTAACCTCTAATAGTAACCTTTATTTCCTTTTCCAAATTTCCAATTCTGTGAACAGTTCCATCAGTGAACAGTTCATTCGATGATGTCTAATGGTAACCTCTAACGGTAACCTCTATCGGTAACATCTAATGGTCACCTCTATCGGTAACCTCTAATGGTTACCTTTTCTTTCCTTTGACAAATTTTGAGTTCATGAATAGTGTTTCCAGAATGGTGACCTTTATCGGTATCCTCTAATAGTATGTGTACAGTGTTTCCAGAACGGTGAGGTTCTAATGGTGACCTTTTCTTTCCATTGCCAATTTTTTGATTTCATGAACAGTGTTTTCAGAATAGTGACCTCTATTAGTAACGTCTAATGGTAACCTCAAATGGTAACCTCTAACGATAACCTCTAATGGTAGGTGTGAAGTGTTTCCATAACGCTGAAGTCTAATGGTAACCTCTAACGGTATGTGTACAGTGTTTCCAGAACGGTGAGGTCTATCAGTAACCTCTATCGTTAACCTCTAACAATAACCTCTAACAGTAGGTGTATAGAGTTTCTAGACCAGTGAGGTTCTAATAGTGAGGTTCATGAATAATGTTTTTCCTTTTCCAAATTTTGAGTATGTGAATAGAGTTTCCATCTTCCTATATTTTCTCCCCTTTAGCATTTTTATTTGACGTAAAATGCATTTAAAGACTTATTTTAAGGACTCTAAGGCCGATTCAAAGGCTATAACCCCTATGTTAATTATTTCTATGGATTTGGATGTTTTTACTTCGTCGAACAGTGTGGTTTAATGCGATATGATTTTAATGGGAAATTATGTGTATCTTAAACTGCCGCTCTGTTAAATATTCTAAAGGGACGGGATATCTTCCTCCCTAATTATTCCTCTCTGTTCTCGGGTATGAGATGATAGAACCTTTCATTCTATCTTGTAGGAGTTTCACAATCAAACATTCCTCCTCGGATTGTTTCTTCTCCATTTTTATGCAACCAAGCAGTATCAATCAATCTTAAATATAAGGTATGATTTATTTTCGTTTTTTTGGGGTTCATCTTCTCCTGTTTCTCCATTACATTTTATAGCATGTGATATCCATGCTTCTAATGGAGTTTTCATGGGGTACTATTGGTGTGGTCATACCGTGGCATCCTCCGGTGGATGCAGTTGTCGCGAGAGTAGGATCCTGACCCATTGTGTGGATAATGAACGTCAGGAACTGTTTGAGGTAGGGGATTCTTTGCTTCTCTCTTCTTTTATGTGAAACGGTATCGTTATCATGATTAATCCCATTGGGTGAAAATGGAATTGACCTAATAAATATTTGAATTGGATAAATAAATTGAAATCGACCTTATGTTATTACCTCTTGTTTTTCTAGGTAATGTGATATTTATGCTTGATCTTGATGGAAATTGGTAAAGAATGTAATTCCATATTTAATTGATAATCAGTTGGCTACAGTTAAAGAGGAATATAAATGAAACAGATAGATGTTGTTGTAATTTGATGTTAATAAAATTTTTGCATTCATCATGATTATTTATTTATGATAGCTTACTGATTACGTTACCCGAATATGGAAACTACGAATAATAAATCGGTTAATACAAGATGGATTAAAGAACTGGTGGTTTGATAAAAGATAATTTCTTGTAGGGTTCTAGGTTACCCTCTTGTTTGTTAAAGGGAAAAGATCCCAATTTATGTGATGTTTTTTCCTTACTTCTTGTGTTGTGATGTGAGCCTGGATGGTTGTTTTGATATGTGGGGGCATGGAGACTTTTGGTTGTGCCAGCAGATAACACCTAGAGTGGCGAGATGCATCAGTTTATGCATGTGGGTGTCGGGGAGGACACCAGGGATGATGGAATGGTATGGATGTGTTTGTTTTGTTCTTTTTGTTTCCTTTGGTTGATTATCTGCTTCACATTTCCCCACTGGTTAGTGTAGATTTTCTTGCTTACCCTTATTCCCAAAGAGGCGAAGACGTGTGGGTTATGCCACGTGCTTTCCATGTTTAGCATCTCAAGGGAGAATGGGTCTATGATCTTCCTATAGTCGGTAAATACTTGACGGGTAGTACATTTATTCACCGTGCTGATCCCCCTTGTGTTTAGTATCATATATTGTTTTTTCAGAATTATTAGGAATATGGGAAAGTAATTATGTAATGAATAATTTAAAAAATGATGTTAACCCATGGGGTTGGATTTTGCTAAACATAATGATGAGGTTGTAATTTTAAAGGGATATTGGACCTTGGGTGTGATGCTAATGAAATTTAATGTGGAATTGTCAATGGTTAATTAATGTTTAAAGAATTAACTAACATAAATGAAACTAATAAAAAGGTAATGAAATAATTTATTAAATCTCATTAAGTGATTGTGTGCTTATAGGATACCTAGTCTTAGAAGTAGAATCCTGGAGTCTGAGAGACGTTAGCTTCAGTTGTGTCTAAGACTTGGTTATTCCCATTGTGTGGTTGTGAGATATAGTATATATTGAAATTTTTGGGTTCCTATATGCTACTCCACACTGTCAGTAAGGGAAACTGACACCCTGGTGATTCTGAGCCCTGGGGGGTGTTTTCTCCAAACTTTTGGTGGGAGGATGGATGGATGACTACCCCCTTTAGCCTCGCTCTATTCTATTGGTAGTTATTGGTGCTATAAGGCACAATGGTTAGTTTTCCCCATATATGTGTGTAGAGGTTTGTAGTGGCTTTTTGTTATTCACACGTATATATTCTGGATATAGTATCATATGGAATACTATAGGTGTAATGTGTATAGGCTGTGATGGATTGAAGATCCATACTTAAGGTATGGGCTGTAATGGCTTGAAGTATAATACCTGATGTATGATACACATTGTACCAGTTGTGGTGGCTCTCAGAAACTACCTGGTAAGCTTCTTTTTTGAATGTGGTGGGGTGGTTTCACAAGGTACATATTGTGGTGCTTTGCCCAGGTGTCTGTAGGAAAGAAATTTGGAGAGAGATGCTTAGGACGTGCGATGTTGGGGAAAAGCGGAAAACCAATGGGGAAGTAGTAGCGGGGTACACTTGATATTATTTATTATATTATATACTCTGGTATGTGTTACTTGGTGAGAGTAGCCATAATGAGGATGGGAACTTAGTATACTTGTTTAGGTGAAGATTTAGTGTCACTTATTGTTCACTGTGCTTCAGCATGCATTCTTTACTTTTTCACGAGAGGCTTCAGGGAGGATCCTACTGAGTATACTGTTATACTCACACTATGTATATATAAATGGGTTTCCAGGTCACTTGGAGCAGGTTAGAGATCAATATGGTTTCTAAAAGCCTGGGGTTGCAGGATCTGTTTAGGATTTTGGTTGCAACTATTTTATTCTCTCTTTGGTTCTTGCAGTTTTCCCCTTCCAGTTGTAGTAGCTTTGCATGAAATTACATATATGTACTTTTGATTTCTTTGATATTGTAGTCTGATTTGGAGTTTATTTGTGTCTATCTTGTCTTGCGCTTCCACATGTGCTCTCTTAGAGGGTAATGCCTCCCATTTGTGTGTTTATAATACCCTCGGTGCTAGTCGCCAACCCGAGGCCTACTGGAGGTGGGACTCGAAGGTAATTATCTCCCTTCTCACATTGTCAGCCCCAGAGGGGTACACTTTGTGGGGAGGGGGTCGTGACAAGATTCATATTTAATTGTCATGAAATATTAAGGAATTTATCATAGAGAATATGTTTATTTGTGAAAATCATTCCAAAATCAGTGATTGATCATTAAATCCACAATAATTGGGTATAATAAATTCAAAATTATATATTCATCTTTAAGGGTGGAATGTTTTATTGAACTATGCTTCATCCTATATATGGAATATACAGTTTCACCTTAAAAGTGACATGTTCTATAAGTACATTTCTTATCCACTCTATAATCTTTGACATCTATATAGTAATAAATATTAAAAATAAACATAGATCCCAATGAATATAAAAGTACATGTTATAAGATATGATTATCACAGAATACATTTACCTTGTATAGTGAGGACCAACTGATTTGACCCATCCCCTAAGAATTATCTAACCCTATTATTATGGTAACACCTCTAAGTATCCCATGAAATTCAATCACTAATAGTGGATTTATCTAAATAACCCTTATAAAGAGTAGTATACCCCTTACCTCCTCATAATTTTTTTATTTTCATTACCCCTAACACTTGAACCCAAGTTTACTAGGAACAAAACAACAATACCCAACAAAATACCATGAACCTATAGGTAATTTAACATATAAACACCCATCATATTAACATAACTAAAATAAAAAATGTATTTTTATTCATCAAAACAAGGCTCCATAAGATTTAATTTTGGAAAATAAATAGAAACTTACCCCAAAAGCAATGATGATTTCCAGTAGTAATCAAATTATCCAGGAATATACCATATTATCATAGCTAGTATGGGGTAGTGTAAATATCCAACAATCCATTGTCATTAAAATTTATTAATTTTAATTTTAATTAATATGAATTAAATTAAAATTAAATTATAAACATAATTAAACATTATATTTTGATATCCAATATTGTAGTAAATGAATAAGGAAAATATAAATAACATGGTTTAGTAATAATATCACAGATGACTTTTCTTCATCTTGCTATAGTTATTTGGGAACAATGACACTATGCATGGGTCTCATAAGGGTCAAAAAAACTTCTTATTTTTTTGATAAAATTCACATTTCCCTAACAAATAATACAATAATTATTTTTGAATATGATATCTCATTAGGAACATATTTTTATGTTTACTTCAAAATCCATTGGCCATGATAATATAAAAATAATAATTTATTCATCCATGATTTAAAAAAACCCAAAATAACCTAAAACCATTGTTCTCTTGGTTTGATAATTTATATATAAATAAATTATATCTCACAAGATTAAAATGTAGTGGAAAAAGTTAAATTGGAATAAATAAGTGTAATAGAAAAAATAAGACACAAAAGTGGAAATAAGGATAGATATGGGGTTAGTAAAAAACACTTGATGATGAAAATGACAGGGGATTTAAGGCATAAAGTATAAAATAATTTATAAGAGTTATAAATAAAAAATGAAAAAATAATTTACATATGAATAATCATGAGGTAAAATAGGTAAAAATTAAATCTCAAAATCTATATTTAGAATAACAACATTAAAAGTATGTAAATATTGAAAGATGATGTTTAATGAGAACTAGAAGTAGAAATAAATATATTACCAAAAGATGAATCAAGAACATAAGAATAAAAAAACCATATATATTAGAACAAGAATAAGAAGAAAAACATGAAAATACTTCTTCCAATGATGGAGTTGTACCAAGGGAAAAAGTAGTATAAGAATTTTTAATGAACTTTAAGTGGAATGGGAAGTCGAAATCGATGAAAAAAATTATAAATTAATGATATATGAACCTAATAAAAAACCATATTCAAAAGAACATTAAAAATAAATTGTAGAATAAAAAATAACATGAGAAAATGCTTAATTAAAAGAGAAACTAAAAACATAGGTATACCAAATAATATTTAAATGAACCAACCGAAGAAGATTCTATAATATTAAAATTGAAAATAATTATTTAATGTTATAGTGTGAAAAAAAAAAGTTGAAGTATAACATGATATTGAATCCAAAATATATAATAAATAATAAGGTTCTATAAGTATACAGATATAATAAATATAGAAGAATAAAAAACAAAAAACAATAAAACAATCAAAAAGAAAAATTTAAAATAAAAACTAGAAGTATGTATAAATATATAAGCCACAATACATGATAAAAAGTAAAAGTTGAATTTGAAGTAGAAATAAAAACAAAAGTAAAATAAGTATTTTATGTAAAACTAAATTTATAAATAGAATTAAAGTTAAAATCAATAATTAATATCTAGAATCATATGGAAAATGAATAATTAAAAAAATTAATATAGATCAAAAAGTTGTGAACTGAGTTTAAATAGAATCATAACGTCCAAATATGTATGGGAATGCTCAAAATCATATAACAAGTAGAAGTAAAAAAATTATTATTTGGATATAAAAGTTATAAAAAAACATATTTGTAAAATGAATAAAATAGAAGTACAAGAAAAACAAAAAAATGGAGTCATTATTTAGAATAATACTAGAGGAAATAGAATATATGGAGCTAAAATTTAATCTAAATGATAGAAGAGATTTTTTTATTTAATTATAAGTATGAGTAAATGAAATATCTAAAAGTATTGAAATTAATATAAGAAAATGACTAAAATAAAACATTGAAGAAAAAAATTGAATAAAAAAAATAAATGTAAAAAATAATTAGAAGATAATATAAAATAAACTAGAAGTTAAATAACTGTCTTGAATTAAATAATATTCAATCAGAAAGTAGTAGAATAAACTATATGGATAGATAAAAATAATAAAAGAAAATAAATTAAAATCCTAATCCCAATGTAGATTCAATAAATATAATATACAACACATTAAATGGAATCATAAGTATAAGTGACAGTTGAAAAAAAGTAATGTTGAAAACAAAGGGATTAATTTGTATAATATATAAATAGAAGTAATATTAGATTAAAAATTTAGATAAAAAAAACAAAATTAATAATACAAACCCACGTATAATGATAATAAAAATAAAATAAAAAAATAAAAAAAAATTCTAGAAGTTCAAAGTCTAAATCTAGAAATGAATGTAGATGGAAAAGTTAGAGATAAAATAGTAAAAACAAAATAAGTGAAATGAAAGTATAATTAATCACAAACAATAATATAAATATAAATAAATTAAATTAAAATGAAAAAAATTAAATGAAAATTTTCAAATCCCAAAAATGTAAGAAGTCTAAATTATTTGTATAAATTTATGTAGGTAAGATACCAGAAGTGGTTGTTGAATTTAAAGTAAGTGTAAAATCTATAAACTAGAGTAAAAAATAGAGTGAAATTTTATGTTGGGGAGAAATTAGTTTAATATTCATTATACAATATTGAATTTTAATATATAATAATAAACATAAGACATAAACATGAGAATATAAGAAGAGTCTATTAGTCAATGAAAAATAAGTAGAAATACAAGCATTAAGGAGAACCAAGAAATTAAAAAAATATCAATGTTTCCAAACCTAGAAAATGATCTCATGTTACTGTGAAATCAATGGATAATGATTATTAAATAATTTTTGATAGGTATGAAAGGACATCCCATCTTAGGATAAATTGTGAGCACAAAATATGATGTTTTTTGGTAGGTCATCACTCCTAAATGCACGTTTATAAATGATTTTAACTCTCTAAGTCATTCCAACCACACATCATATTGGTTTTACAAAGGTTCTATTTATTTATGTAAAATATTAACCATATACCCATGTTCTATGATTTCATGAAAATCTATTCCTATTTTTTAAGTATTAACAATTTTAAACAGGATCTTTTACTTTTAAATCACTAAAAATGAAGAATCATTCATTCAGAGAAAAATGTCTATCAGATTTCTTTAGGGTATGCTTCCAAAAGAAAAAATATCAAATAACAATCATTATCCTATTACTTAACTAAAAAATAATGTATTTTTGTTTCTTTTTACATTTTGACACATTTCATCCTTTAAAATCAATAAAAATGCACTTTTTGTCATTTTAGACATACCCCAAGATAGATTGATGTACAATCTCTTACTCTATGATATAAATTATATAAAAAAAATTATTCTCTAATTTAATGAAAATACACAGTTTTTTGTAGCTAATGACCCTAAAATTTTTATTATTATTAACATTTAAATCTAATAAAATTCCATGAACTTTCATTATAACAACAAATCATGGTGGGGTGACCTGATTATTATTTATAAATGTAATAAATTTTTATGGAAATTTGAATTTTTTATTCAATTTTTACCCACTATATTTTTAATGTGAAAATAAAAATTAAATTTCGATCATACTATGAATATACGGTGTCATATTTATACATAATCAATTTTTCAAAAAAAAATTCTCAAATAATGTTATGAATGTTTTCATATAAATTTGTGCTATTTTTCTGGATTTTGACTCCCTTTATCTAGGGGGTTCTCAATGAAAAAGGAATAATGTTAGAAATGAAGAACATTCCGATTTAATATTTAGGAAATAGAAATGGTGTATATCACAATTATTCTTAGTTTTAGTGAATCTAATTAAAAAATAAGAGTCGGTGATGCATCCACAACATATTTGTGTAATATCTTTCAACAGTTATAATCATATTTATCTGTAGAGAGTTATATAGAATGATGCATCTTACTCGAATATAAACAAAGTATTCACCTAGTATGTGATATGTTCAAGAATTACATTTCGTATCTATTTTACAACATATGAAATCTATATTTTAATAACTATTAAGAATAAGCTAAGAGCTGAAATAATAAAGAATTCTAAACTAAATGATTGGATGCTTTACATACTTAAATTTAGATTTCATAGTGAGGATCAATGATTTCTCCCCTCCCACAAAATATTTCTCATATGAAATTTTTGATAATTCCTTATGTGGATCAATAGTATAGATCTTTGAATGTGGAATCTTCTCGGTGCGCCATAGCAAGATCAGTAGGCCCATTCCCCCTACCCCAAGAATAGAAAAAAATTACATTTCCCGTAACATCTGAGCTTGAGTTCAATGAGAATTTATATGAAACTCCCATCAAATATCATACTGGATATTGGAAATTTAACTAATAAACACATTTCAGGTTAACATAATAGAAATATAAAATATACTATGATCCATCACAACAATGATCCTCAAGATATTATTTAAAAATAAATAAATAAAAACCATCATCTAAGGGTGGGGGTTGTTATCCCCTCATCATCAATAAAACCAAGAAACTATAATGTCATCATGGATGATAAATGGAATTGTAATGCATTAAAAATATTTTTTAATTAATCATTAATTAATATAATATGAATTATGAATAATTAAATTAAAATTAAAATTAAAAATAATTAAACTATATATTTTTATCATAAATAAAATATTAATACACGTGAGAAAAATAGATAATTAATGGTTTTGTAATTGTAACATAGGTGATTCCTATATTCGTACTAGAGTACATTGTGAACCACATACTTATGTAAAGGTTTCTTAAGTCTTCAAAACTAATTTTATTTTAACTTATGTTCCATAAAATACACATCGCTCAAATAAATACTACACTGATTATTTTAAAATATGATATGTCATTTTAAATATATATTCAATTTTAATTCAAAATCATTTTTTCATACAATATTAATTTTTAAATTAAATAATTTTTATTAATTAAAATGATGTTTATTTGAACAAAAATCAAAAATCACCTAACTCCAGTAGTCACATAAGTTGATCATCTATATATCATCACATTATGGCTAACAAAAAAGAAAAAATAATAAAAAGGAAAAAATAATTAAATAATAAAATGGAAAAATAATTCAAAAGATATAAATGGACATAGATATAGAGTTAGTATAAAATGATATAGATGTTTAAAATGAGATGACATTAATGGAAAAAAAGTAAGAAAAATAAATTATTTTGAAACATATATAGAAAAATCATAATCATAAGAAAGATAATAAGATGAACTACATACAAATGCTATTTATAAAGCTATAGTCAGAGAAATATAAGAAGTATAATGAAATGTTTTAATAGAGAAGTTAATGTAGAAGGTGATGTTAGTGAATACATAGTAAAACTATAAAATGTTGATCCCATAACGTAATAAAAAATCAAAAAACAAATTCAAAAATTTTTAAGGAAAAATAATAAAACTATAAATTTTTTTAGGAGAAGTTAAACCTAAATCATAGATACAAAAAATAAAAAAAGGACAAACAAGAGATGTAAAAAAAATGTGAAATTCAAAAATTATTAATGAATATGAATGTGGGGGAAATGTGAACTTAAAATATGAGGTAGAATCTAATCTCTAAAAATAGGAAAGAGGTGTTGGAATGCATTATATAGATTGAAAATAGATGAAAAATCCAAAAATTAATGAAAATAATTTTAAGGTGGAATATAAAAGAAATTAAAGCTATTTATAAATACAAAATTCATAAAACATTATCAAAAGTACAAGAAGAATTTAAATTTGAAACAAATAAAAAACTAGAACAAGTGTCTTAAATAAATTTAAGGCAAAACTAGAATTAATTTTCAAATAATACTTGAATAATCTAAAAGAAGAATGAGAAGGAATAAGTCAAACCAAATTGTGAATGTTGTTCTTATAGTGAAAATAGAATGTAAGTAAAAATAAAAAAATAAAAAAATATATTGATATGCTCAAAATTGGATTGGAAGTGAGATAAAAAATTTATTACATGGATTTGACAATAAAAATAAAATACTTCTGGAATTGAATGAAAATATAAGTACATGTATAAATAAATTTTCATTATATTGGATTGACTAATTCTAGAGTAAAATAAATAAGTATAGTTAAAATTTAATCTTGATGAGAGAAGATATATTATAGAAATATAATCAAAAGTATGAGTAAATAGAAAATATGGATGACCCAAATGTATATGAAAAAATATAGAATAAAACATATAACACAAAAAAAATAATCATATACAAAAATATAAAATGAAATTATAATAAAATTTTCTGAAAAAAACAAACCAAAACTATAAGTAATTGGAAAGGATTGATGTAAATAATCAAAAATAGAGATAAAAATAAGAAAGAATTCAAAAAATAAGAATATAAAATGATTGATAAACCAAAATTCAATTTTAGAAGATGATATTATTAGATGAAGAGACATTGAACAGAAGTTTAAATTGAGATGATAGTTGAACAAAAAATAGAATCACAATCTATGAAAATATTTTATATGAAATAAAAACATAATTAATAGCCTAAAATCAAGTAAAAATATGAAATATTAAAATATGTAAAATTAAAGTCATTGATCCATAATAATGTGTTCACAATCAAGATGTTAAAGAAGATACATATATAAGAGAAAACGTTTTTGAAACAAAATAAGTGGACAACAACATACGAACAAATAAATTAAAAGTATAAATGAAGAGAAAAGAAATAAAATTGTAAATAAAAAATAGTCCAAAATATAAAATAAGTAAAGTTAAGAAACTGTAACTAGTAGTTGGACATGAAACATGAAAGAAGCTTGAGGTTGTTTTTGATCCTGATGTATATGTGAATATTTTAAAGTAGACTCATAAAATAGTGAAAGTATATGTTGGTGAGAAATTAATGATAGTTTTAGAATAAAATTTAGATAATTATTTAAAATATACAAACCTAGGACATATACCTAAGAAAATTAGTATAATGTATAAACAATAGTGAAAGATAAAAGAAAATATCCAAGTTTCAAAACCTAAAATACAATATAAGATTATTGGAAAATTATTGGACATTATTAGTTTATTTTTTTATTTTTTATTTGAAATTTATTCATAAACAGATTTTCAATATGGAACATAGTTATATTAGAATATTACGTTTTTTATTAGGTCTTGACTAATTGAATAATGTTTTAATGGACATTTAAGTCATATAAAACTATTTTTTTATCATTCATAAAAAATGATTATTTAATTGACAGAATATAAATCTATTCATGTGGAAAAATAATCAACGATCTATTTTCTATGACTTAATGTAAATTATAGATAGTTTTCTACTCTTCAAAACTTTAACCTAATTTTTTCTGACTTCTAAATCAATAATAATGCTCTTTTGTTCATTTTGTGAAAACTATCTAACATATTGATGTGGGGTCTATTGAAACATGTAAAAAAATTAATATTCCTATATTTTCCTATAGTTTATCTATAATTAAAGGACTTAATTTAGTAATTGACCCTATAATGCATTATTTTTCTTTTAAAAAATTAAAAATGTATGTATGGTTATTTCGAAAAACACCACAATTCAGATTGACCTAAAAGCCATTCTTATGTGTCAAAAATTATATGATAGATGTTTCTAATTGGTTTAAAGACAATCTCGTTTCATTTTCTTGGTTATGACCTTTGGATACACATTTTTAAATATTTTTAAATCTAATAAAACCATATTTTTGGTCATTATGACCAAAATTCAAATCAAATTAACATTCCCTCTAATCATGTCTTAAATTTTCATGTAAATATGAACTTGTTTTCTATTTTTAACCCATTTAATTATAATTTTATATATTAACTGATGTTTTTATTATACATCATAATCATTTGGTTTTATTGATGTTTGGTTGGTTTTTACATATCAAAGTGCCTTGAATTTCATTTTCTTATCCTTTTACACAAATCTGAGCTTCTATGATATGTTTATGACCCAGATTTTCTATGATATGTACAATTTAATTTGAATAATTATATTATTGGTGAAGAAATACATTTAAACTTGTATAAATGGAAATGTTTTTGTCATTGAAATAGTCGTTTTATTTAAAAATCATTGAAAAATCAATTAGTGTGTGTTTTAGCTGCAACAGATGGGAGTAAAATCTTATTGGTGTAACAATCCTCTTCAATAGAAGAAAATTTTATAAAATTATGGTTATTATAGGACAAATTAACTAATGTTTATCCAATGATGTAATGAGTTCTACAATTTTATTTCTAAATCATTCTATATCCTATAAAATCTATATTTTAATTAATCTTAAGAATAAACTAATATCTGAAAGAATATAAAATTGAAAGTAAGAATATACTAGTTGATACAAATATAATTTTACATTGCATGGTGTGGATGAATTTATTTTACACATACTTGAAATTATTCCTTTGACCAAGTAAGATAGATAATTCCCATAGTGGCCTAGCTAGTACAGATCACCAAAAAAAGGTTCATCAGTATGGGTTATATCTGGATCAATATTCCCTTTAGCACTCTAAATAATATGCATAATTAAATTTCCCCATAACTAGGACCTTATTTCACTAGGAATACATCTAATACCCCTAACATATAATATATATGCTATTTATTAGTTAACCTTAAATCACACATCGAGTTATGTTATACTAAATTTAAATTGTATTGTGATTCATAAAAATAAGGATTTGGAAGAAATCATTTTTTAAAATTAATAGAAAATACCATCTAATGTAGCTGGTGGTTATACTACTATCATATTAAAAACAATTAATTTATCATGTTATCATAGTTAATATGTGGTAGTGTAATGCATCAACATTCCATCCTCCCTCAAAATTATTATATTTAATTTTGATTAAGATAAATTAAATTATAATTTATTTAAAATGTAATTATAATTTATTTTATCAAATCCCATAATATATTAAAATTCATTAGGAAAATAGAAATTATGTGGTCTTGAAATCATATGGTATATGATAAAAACAAATTTACTACAATGCTCAGAGAACAACCTCCTTATTTATGGATCCCTTGTGTTTTCAAAACTAAAATATTTCAAATTCCATTCCATAAAAAAAATTCTCTAATAAATAAAATGTTGATGATTTTGTGAATATTAAATACATTTTTCTATAAAATATCACTTAAAAAGAAAAATATATTATTCATTTAAATTTTAATTATTAAAATAATTAATTTTACTAAATTAAACAACCATAATTTGAATAAAAATACAAAATCACTTAATACAAATCCCCTCTTAATGTGAACATTTATATATCTTCACATTAGTGTTAACTATTATACAATGTAGAATAAAAATAATAATGAATAAAAATAAAAAAATGAGACATGAAAATGGAAATTCACATAGAGAAAGAGTTAGTTGTCTATGCTATTGATGAGGAAAATGATAAGAGTTTGAAGGAAAAAAGAAACATAAATAATGAATAGCTGGAAAAATTAAAATGCATTGACATATTAAGAAAAAAAATATGAAATACATTGAAATATATTTCCCAATGTTAGACCTGAAGATGTATAAGAATAAATATAAAAGTTTTAAATATTAAGTTGATGTAGTAATGGGGTTGAAGTAGGAATAGAAACATTATAAAAATATGAAGTAAAAACATAAGAAAAATTGAAATCAAAATTAATTCTAAAAAAATGGGTATATAAAAAAATAGGAAGAGTTGATGATAAAGTAAAACTAAAATCCTAGATATCATAAATGTAATGGAAAAGAACCAATAAGAGATTAAGATAACAAGTGATATCTTAAAATGATATATAAATGTAATGTGGGGGTAAAATTAGAGGTAGAGTATGAAGTAAAATCCAAGATATATAAACAATAAGGTGTTCCAATAAGTTAGTTCCAATATTGATAATAAAAAATTTGTTAAACAAAATCAATAGGTTGAATATAAAAGATATATAATAAGTAGAAATAAACATAGAGGTCGCAACTCATTATCAAAAGTAGAAGAATATTTTGATATTGAGCCCAAAACAAAAGTGGAGAAGTATTTGATATAAATGTAAATAGATAAATACGAAAAAATTTAAAAATAAAAGAACCATAATCTATGAAATATATAGAGGTAATAAGCTAAAAATAATTATGAATATAGTTCCAAGCATTTAAATAGAATTTTAAGTAAAATCCAAAATCTAAATTTTGGAAGGTGACTATCATAATGAAAATTGGGTATAGAATAAAAATCAATTAGGTTTATACCAAATAAATAAAGGAATTATGGAAAAAAGAAGAAAATAAAATTATAAGAAAAATTAAAAGATAAATACAATTAGAAGAAGAATGCAAGGTGAGAATGGAGGAAATAAATCTAGTAGTTAATATAAAATATGGAATATATAATACATATAGGGAAATGAAGAATCAAATGTATGGATAAATGAAAAATGTATAAGTCTCAGAAGTAAAATAAAATTTTAAAACTATAAGAAAATATATAAGAAGAATAAAAAATTAAAATATAATAATAATAAAATAAGTAGAAAATGAATTTGATGAAAAATTCTATAATTAATAGAAATGTCTCAAAATAAAAAATTGATTGTCAAAGAATAATAATAAATAAAATGTAAAATTAGAATATAACATTATTGGATATGGAAAATTAAATGGCATAAGATGGAAGAATATGATTTAAAAATTCATAAATAAGCACATAACTATAATGATTGTCAATCGAATAATAAGAGGTGAAATATAAAATAATATTTTAAAAGAAATATAAATAAAATAATTAGGTGAATGAAATGTTATATGATAAAAACAACACAAAATTACATAAACTTTTGTATACACCTTAGAAAAAAATCCAAATAAAAAATCCAGAAGATTTATGTCATAATAATAGAATGGATGTAAATGTATAAATAAGAGAAGAAATAGTTGACGTAGAATAATTTGAATAAATTATAATAAAAATATGAAATAAATATATAATAATGGGAAAATAAAAATATAAAAAATTCCAAATTAACAAATAGTAAAATTCCAAAATTAGTAGTTGAATATTATGTAAGAAAGTATCCAGAAGTAATAGTTTAATACTAAGTAGATGTGGAAGCTATAATAAAGAGTCATAATTGAAGTGAAAGTCAGAACTGGGGAAGAAATAATGCTTGATGAAGGAGAATATAGTGAATTTGAGTCAAAAATTAAAAACTTAAGTGGTAAACCTAGGCATATTAATAGAAGGTATAATATGAAAAATGTATAAGTATATATCCTTAGTTGTACCTAAAAAAATTTGAAATTAAAAGGGTCATAACCAATGAAAAATCGAGTATTATCATGAAATCATTGGATAATGATTGTTTTATAATTATTTCCATGTAGTAAATGTTGGTTTATCAACCTGACATATAATGAGATTAGAATTTTCGGATGTTTTATAGATCTTAAGACATTGATAAATGTTCTTAAAATATTTTATTTTTAATGAAGTATAATTTTTTAACATTCTGATCACACTAAATTTTTTATTAATATATTATTATTAATATATAATATTAATTAATTATCGATCAATATTCTATGATTTCATGATAATTAAAGGTCGTTTTCTAGGTTTTCACCCTTTTACAGACAACTTTTTTCATTTAAATTAATAAAATAGCACTTTTTTTATGAAAAAACAATGGTAGGTTTAATATTCGGTATATTGATATATGTAAAAAATTATATCATAGATATTTTCATTTTATTTAACAATAATAATAGGTTGTTTTCAAATTTACAACCAAATGAATGTAGTCCTTAATAATATAAAAAAATTGTTGGTTCGGTCAATATGATCACAATGCACTTCATATTGACATGAAATTTACAAATACATCTCACTATATAGTCTATAGTAATTTTCCTATGATTGGATTTAAAAACTAAGGTCATTTTCTCAGTTTTGAACATTTAACACATATTTTTTGACTTCTAAATCTTTAAAAACACACTTTTAATCATTTTGAGTAATCCTAAAGTCTAATTGACATATATAATATTCCAAAATGAGAAAATTAATCAGTGGTCATCTTCCTGTTATTTTGAAACATTCTGAAGTTTTTTTCTAGGTATTTACCCTCAAGTGAACATTTTTAAAGGCATTTAAATATAATAAAACAATTTTATTTTCAATCCAACCATAACATATATCATTTTGACATGGTATCTATACATTTAAAAAAAACTAATTACATGCCATTTACCTATTTATTTTTTAATACATTTATATTTTCCCTATATTCTGGCACTTTTGTTACTCATTTTTTGAAATTTAAATAATTAAAACTATCTTTTTATATTCTAAAAAATCATTTCAAATTGAATTTTTTTATGTTTCTACATGTCTTAAATTAAACAAAGGTCATTGCAACACGATTAAAGGAAGATCATAGATGGTTTTCTTGGTTTTAAAAACATTTCCACATGTTTCTAAACACTTTTAAATAGAAAATATCTAATTTTTTAGTCAATTTAACACATGGTTGGCTTTTACATTAAAACACAGTCATTTAAATACTATGGAAAAAAATAATATCATTTGAATTAATTTCTTCAATAAACAGATTACAGATTAAAAGTCCAAAAAAATAAATAATTCATATGGTATTGGTGATTTTTTTCTTTAATGAATTTTTATTTAATTTTCATGTTGTATATAGTCAAGAATCATATTAAAGATATATTATTATTTTAATTATTTTAATTTTATGATGGTGAAAATATGATATTTTATAAAGTCTTGATTATTGAAGTAAATATAATATTACAGTATGAAATTGGCCATTAACGATGCCCAGCTATTATTAGTTTACTAATCATTTGATAGTATTTTTAGTGTTTAAATGTTAACTGAAAGGGGACTAATAAATATTAAGATTTAACACATATAGGACATGACATAAATATTTCAAATGTATTATTACTATAAATCATTTTTTTGATTTATTTTCATACATAATGGAAATGGTATTTTTCTTTAAGACTCCATACCATATAATGTTCCGAAAACCCTAAACATGAAGATTATCTTAAAAATTAAATTTAAATGGTGGAATAAATTTTTATTATTTATCTCCATCAAAATAGATACAGGATAAGGTTTCATATATTCAGAAAACATATTCATATAGGTGTAAATATGTGTAGGTGGTATAGGGGTAGATTGGTAGTTGTGATGTATTTGTGACTATAAGAGATTATTTTAATGAATCAAAATGTGGAAGAGTTTTTAATTAGATCAGTGAGGTTGTTTTAGGTGGGGTACATGGATCCATGAGCTACAACTATGAGAGTTCTCTAATTTCACTTCTTGTATATATCTTTTTTTATTATTTTATATGTAAGATAGTCTCAATTTTTTTCACATTTTTATGATGAAATATATGAAAAACCCTATGAATTATAACATTATGATCCTTTCATTAAGAGTTTTAGTGATAATGGAATTGAACTTGATTCCTCTATATGTATCCTAAAATGGAGTTAATAGTATCATCAACATACTAAGTGTTGGAATAATTTTTGTAGGAATGAGAATGTATGGATAAGAATATTACTGAAATGATTCCTCCAGTAGAGCAAAAGTGTGAGTAATAAAATATAATTTAAGAGGTATAGTTATCAGTAGTTTCTATTTTGAGTAATAATTATGAGGTTTTTGACTAAAAAAGTTAATAAAATAGGAAGATGCATGAAAAAGACTTTATGAAATATTCATCTATATAACCTTCTGAGTTGGAGGATGCTTGTATGTTATAGGTCATGGAATACTTGAAAAGTTTTGATGACAGAAGAGTTGAACCAGGATACAGTACCATCTAGAAAAGAATAATACGTGAGGGACTAGATCCTTACAACCATGTGTATTATGAAATTACCCTGAAAAAAGATGGCATGATGATAGAATTTAGTCTTATTCAATGTTTATAGAGATAGAAAAATTTATCATTGAAGATAAATTTGTGTGGATCACATGTTCAAAGAAATTTCTCCTGAACCATAAAACATTGAAAAAAAATCATGTTAAATTAATCATTTATGCATGTATGAAATAATATAAAATCAATGTTTTTTACAATGGTTGAGTATCTTTTTGGATAAATTGAATGAATAACTACTTTGATTGTTTACGACTATAAATGAATGTCATCCTTTCTAACAGTTGAGAGTAATTAAGAATACTAGATCGATGGAAGACTATTTTGATGAATTTGAGAACCATAATTTGTTAATATACTATTTACATGAATCATTGTATATTAGTTTTTTAGGATCTTTTCAGCTATAAATTAAACTATCATCGCCACACATGAGCCTCGCAATAAATAACGGACCACTTATTTATCAATAATTATTGAGTGTAAGATTATATTGAAGGGGTGGATCTTTTTACAAGATGTGTTGTGGGAAGGGTTGGGTTAGAATTTCATTCATCTTTTAAATATAGTTTTGGCCAGATATATTTCAGTTTAGGATCATTCATCTGTTGAGAAGAAAATGTTTAGACAATGAGTAAGGGAGTTACGAATCATTACTAGACTAAATACGAAGAAAAGAGGGACAAGGGGTTTTAGTTTTTCATAAATCTGTATTTGGTCTAGTGCATAGATGTCAAAAGTAAGGAATTAAGATGTAATTTTTGGAATTAATGAATCCTCTAGTTGAGGTCATGGAAAATGATATTAAAGTAAAGGACATAGAGTTTATCAAGGATGCTATAAAATTAGAGATGTCTTGTTTGGTAAATTTTCTTCTATAGTTAATGGGACAGGGTGACAAGAGTTCCTGATATATTATAATGGAAGGCATTATTATTGGGGAACCAATTTAAGTTATTATATATAGTGGATCTAGAGAAAATTATTTGATATAATAATTATTAAAATTACCCCAATCACCCATTATAAGAATTAAGTATTTCATGGTTTTTTTGAGAGATATAAATCACACAGTTTCTTCTTGGGCCTGTACGGTTTTACATGTTCAATTAGGTGAGGTACTGATTGATGTGGAAAAATTATTTTTTTTTCAGAATAATTAAAATTTTGGTATATATTGGCTTAAAAAAATTGCTAAATAACTTAACCTTCAAATAATTTGATGATGATTTTCTAATTTAAAGATATGTTAGTTTAATTGTAAGGGATATAACCCATATAGGATATTTCAATATCACTTCAATTATTTCTGTATAGAATGAAGTTGTCCACTATGGGTCTCCAATAGTGTACTAGGGTTGAATATGTTGATACAAGAATTATTATAGATATGAATAATTAAAATTAGATTAATATATTTTTAGAGGACTTCCATTGGTCATTTTAAGTTTCTTGGATTCTTTCTCCTTGATGTAAGACAGATCATGAAATCCATTTGAAATAATATCCTAATCAGGTTGATCTGAGATATTATTATTTATCCCATATGTTAAAGCATGAATTTGAGTTCAATATAGGTGATATCTTATTTAAGGTGTGATTAATTGTGACAACAATTCATATCCAAACCTATTAATTTTAGATAAAAATAATTATAATGTCTAAAGGATGTGTTAGTATTATCATTCCCTAAAACATTTGACGATTTTGTATCAATTTTCCATTAAAATAATTTAGTAATTGTTATATGAGCAATAAAATACTCCATATTTTGTTACATTGGACCAAAAATTTGTTTTCTGCAAAATTCAGGTAATAGAGGATGATATTGAAAAATATTGTTCCAAAATCATTAAGGTTATTATAAATTCATAGTAGTTTGTTTTAAACTAATGAATTATTTGGCCCCATTTCATTCTAGAAATAATAACATATTTAAATGGTTAATTAAATGGAGTTTCCATCTTATAAAGGGTTATACTTGGGAGAATGAAACATTTTTCATTTTTAATTTCCTTATAAAATACTTGGGGAAAATGTGAATTAATGGGGGTGAAAATTTTGATTACATGTCCAAAGTACATAAAAAGTAATATTGGAGAGATATGCATGCTCATATGGTGTAGTAGTAGATCTATAATTGTTATATACTTTTTTAATATAAGATATATCATATTCAAAGATTCAGATATTGAAAGGTGTTGAATATAGCTTAGGGAGGTTGCCAGAGGCAGCAACCTAGGATTATAAATATATAATTAAAGGAGTTATTTAATTTCTAATATTTTATAGATTTCATTGTTTCCTTTTCAAATCTATTTTCACTATGATATTATGGAATGTTTTACAATGAAATATACAATAAAATAGTGGTTTTATACCAATCCCAAACCAAAATTGTATTATGTCTATTAAGGCTTGTATTTTATTCATTTTGCAGGAAAGAGATCACAAAAATTCTACAATAATTAATAATTTCCTTAATTTCACTAGTCAAAATACTAGAATAAATATGGTAAGGTTATATATATATCACAAAATATGGCATAAAATAAAAGAAAAATAAATAATCACCTTGATAGATGACTTCAACTCTCTTTTGTGTCCAAAATATTGGCTTAAGATGTTCCTTGTTAAACACATTACAAGCTACGATATAAACTTAATGGAAAATAATTACATACCTAGGTAGATGAAATTTATATACCAGGTGTTAATTATGAGACATCTCTAGTTATCATTCACAAAAAAGGATTTTTATATGTATTTCCCATGGAAATCTTGAACATTATGAAAAATCCTGAACTCTGAGTTGATTATATATTGAATATAATGATGAATTAAAACATATTCGATAAAGTGTGAGAGTGATGACATGAAACATCACTGATTATATGGATAATAATTATATATGAAAAAGTGATAGTGTACGTTAGGATGCAAAATTTTATTTAATAAAACAATTTATGTAATAGGGTAAACTTGTGGACTTGGATGTGCATGGAAAAAAATAATGTGAAGTGAAATTGGTTAACAACATTTCTAGGAATAAAAAATATAAATAAAAAAGAAATTATTAAATATAAGAATTAAAATGAAAAAAAATATAAAATTTTATTATGGGAAATAATAATATAAAATAAATAATTAAATTAAATTAAATGTTCCTAGAGATTAAAAAAATAGGGTCAGAGGATATGGAGAAACAATAGAAACCTATGACCGTGGAAGGCTGGTACTTGATTACTATGATACAATGATGGATTAGAATCTTTAAGAGGAATCCTTATATTTTATTCAATAAGAATTAATAATATTGTCCAAAATTAATAAATGGATAATTATGCATAATTCATATGATTGAATAGATTAACTTATCATTTGATAAGGGAAACCACACCAAAATTATAATTTCACTAAAATAAACACCATATAAAAATATTTATTGAAAAAAAAATTAAATAATGATTTGGATAAATAGTATGGAAAAAATTACTAATGAAAAAACTATGGTAGGGTTTACAGGATGATGTATGGTTGGGGAGGGACGGATCTGGGCTACCCATTCCATTAGTGGGCATCTATATTTCCATATGCCTTTATATAATCTATCATCAACCCCGTGATTTTTTATCAGAACAATGGTGACCATGAGTATGAGGAGGTGTTGTGGTTGGTGGTTTAATGGATCCAGGAACTGATGGTTATGTGGTGTTGTGAGAGATTGATTTTTATGCACATACTTCACAAATGAAAAAAATGTGTTAGAGTGGATCCGATGGAGAAAAAGTGGTCTGAGGAAATATATAATTGGGTAAATTTAAACTGATAAAGGGGGAGGGGATATGGGTTGATGTGGTGGAGGAAGACTGGGGAAATTGGGGTGATGTGGGAGGAGTCTCACAAGGGTGTCATTTCCTCTTGGGGGATGCTGGAATGGAAATAGATGTGTTTCTAGATCCAATTGTTTCCCTAGCCCTAGGGCAGACAAGGATTCCCTAGTTTTTGTCTTATTAGGGTTTTATTCCAACATGAATATTTAATGTGGCATAGGGAGGTTAAAGGTGGGATGTACAATGGGAGATAGGGAGGTAGTGGTGGAGGCGTGATTGGAGATGAGACATGGAGGAGACATTCGCTCTATCAACATGCGATGGAAATGGTAATGACCAAAATCAATCGGCATACTCTCAAAATAGAAAAATTTAGAAATAAAATAAAATAAAATAAAATATCTTCTTATAAGATTATTATTGACAGTTAATACATATAAGTCATGAATTATATAAACATTATATTAATTAAATTATTAAGGATCATGGAATGGGATAATTCTCCATATGTTTATCATTAGTAAATTAAGTTGAATTTTTTTAGGGAAGGGTATTTTGGACTATGGGTTGTCAAATGAATTTGTGCCCCACCATCATGGCCAATGAAATTAATTCATTTTGAAGAATTTTACTGAATTTTCATTGTTTTTAACTTTTATTTTTTTATATATATATACTTATAATGATATTAATATATTTAATAATAATCATGTTATTATAAAAATAAATATATTAAAAATAAATATTATAAAAATTTAATAATGAAAAATATATTTAAATAAATACACAATTATAAAATTTTATTGTTAAATGTATGTATTTTTAATATGTTTGTTTTTTATAATAATTAACAATATATTTAAAAAAAGATAATTAATAATCAAATAATTTTAAATATAATTTTAAGTAAAAAAATATATTTAATTATTACTATTAATTAATTATAAATTATAATATAGTGAGTAATATAATTAATAATTACTAGTATACTTACAGAAACTTAATAATATAATTAATATTTAAAAATATACATAATAATATAATTAATAATTAGTAATCTAATTAGTAAAAGAATTAATAATTATTATTATTATTATTCATTATTATTCATTATTATTTTTAATATAATTAATACTATAATTAAGAATAAAATTTCCAATAATTATAATTGAAATCATAAATTATTTAGTAATATAATTAATTATAGTTAAAATACAACTACTAATTTAAATTATAATTATTAATATATTTGATAAAAATTTACAATAGATCAAACAATATAATAGTAATATATTTAATAACCTAATTTATTATCTAATTAATAATATAATTATTAATAAATTTAATAAAATTATTAAATTTAATTATAGAAATAATAAACATTATATTTCATTTTAATTTATAATTTTAATAATGAAATGATAAGGATAGGGCCAAATGACCCTAACAACTTTTATTTATTGGGAAAAATAATTTATTTGGTCAAACAAAGAATAAATAGCACTCATCCAATGAAAAATATCAATTCATTTGTTTTTTACAAGAGCCTATATTCCTAGCATATCATCATCTACAGTTGAACCCCTTTCTCTATGATTTTAGTTTCTAAGTATAATAATGGTCAAAATAAATCGATTAATTCGAAGTTTAACTCCTGGGATTTTATGAAATATATTCTGCCACTTAATTTAAATTCATTTATAGATTTATTTACACATAATATATTGTTCATCTTGTATTGTATGAAACACTATGTTTATATTTCCTTTCCCGAAACACCATGTTTAGATTGAATTACATGAAACATTTAGTTTCTTCAAAATCTCGTGTTTCACAAAAGACTAAGATATACAAAACTATAATATATAGTAAATATTATTATTTAATATGGATGTTGTCACTTATAAATTATAATAGTGGTTGTGAATATTAATGACTATATATTTTTTAAAATATATTATAAATTTCTGACATTAATATAATTGATTTGATAAACATAGGATAATAATAAATCTAGTTTTATTCTTAAAATTGTATTATTCTAAAAACTAGTTATGCTAACGTTTAATGGATCAATTATTTTAAATATAATTTTTAACACTTTTATAAATTTTAACAGAAAATATAAACATCATTTTTGAAAGAGGTATAACAAATTTTTCCTTGGGGTAATTTTTTTTATTTTTCTAAGAAGTTTAATTTTAAGATGATTAGCGGAAAAAATTGAATTTTAATTGAAAAAATTATTTTTCTAATTTATTTATATAGAAATTTTTTATTTTAAATTCTTTTTAAGTATAATTAATTCAACTATACATCAATAAATCCAATATATGTCATTGGATTCGATTTCACATTGAAATTGGATTTAATCACATTTCAATCATGTAAACATTTTCGCTTTAAAACATATTGGTACATCCCGTATGTGGGATTAGTTTTAAATTAACTTCCAAAATTTATGTGAATGGATTTTTAATAAATGTATTTCAGATTTGGAATTAAAAAAATATGATTTATATTAAAGTAAAAATATAATTTTTTCAATAATATTAATGAGATGAATTAAAATTAGTTAAAGTGATTAAGGATAAAATGACTTTACTCAGTGGTTAAACTTTCATCTTAAGGGGTTAAATGTATTAAAAACATGTCCAAAACTCATTGGATGGAGATATTTAGACCATATCCTCTCTTTTATTTAATATGTTTCATTATTTTAGGATCAATATTTATGGGATACCTCCTAATAGTTTTTACCTCTTTGTATTTACAAGAATTCCACTCCTCCTCCACTATTAAAGGATATTAAATCTCCCTCTATCATCACAACTCTCAATAATATTAGATTATCCAAACCCTACCAAATCAACTCCCATCATCCCTAAACTCATTTTTGAATCTTGTTTTTGAAAAAAAATCAATACATGGATGTATTTTGGTAAAAACCAGAATGATTTACCTAAAGAAGAAGTAACATTCATCAACAATATCTTTTACATTATTTCTTTCTTAGACCCCTTAAATTATATTTATATCATGATAATATAATAACCTTAGTATCCTCAATATTTTTAGTTTTTTAATTTATGGTATCAACCAAAAAATTCCCACACTTCCATCAACTGGGATATGAAATCATCATTCGTGTGTAGGACATACTACCACCTCACGAACCCAAGTCATTTTTTCTTCTATAACCTCATATCATGGTTGGTAATAACTGTGTACATACTATTTTTATTGGATATATATGTATTTATGATATATTTATTATTTTGGAATTGTTATATAACGCATACCTTCATGCTTTTCATTTTTTGGAATATGATAATATCATTTTTGGACGCATGGACTATCACCTCCTCAAAGAGATGTGAATCATTCACTCTGTACATAGAATGTATTATGGATTGTTTTAATAAAAAAAATTGGTAATATAAATTAAATATAAATTATATTAATGACCTAGTTATATATATGTAAATGTAAAATATCACCTTTTTTATTTCATTTTCACACTAAAAATGAGATAGCATCATGTGTGGATGTATGGACTACCATCTCGTCAATGCGATGTGATTATAACATTTTCATCACCAAATCACAATAATGATATATATAAGTGTAATTAAAGATTTAATATGAAAATTATTTCATGATTATTATTATTTATACATTTAATTGATGATAGTTTTTACTGTAGTTGACCTACCAAATTAATTTTGACACATAAACCAAATATGGTCAAAACACATGAGATAAAATCAATTTATTAAGAAGTATTATATGAAAATTATAATAAGTGAAATAAAATTAATAAAAAACTTGAAAATTATTATAAATATTGTAAATAATTATCATAAGTTTATTTTTCATGAAAATAAAGGTAGATATGACATGTCAGGATCAATTATTGGAACTTCATATCAATGTCATTTCATCGAGGCATATTTTGATGTCATACACCCACCTTCTTTTATGAGGTGTATATATAGACACATTCACATATAATTTCATAAAAATATTTCTTATCATTTTACTTAATGTTTTTTTAAATTTTATTCTTTCATGGTGAATATGATTCAACATTTTCAATGTGGCAAGGGACACATCTATTTAAAAATTTGATTTTAAATGAAAAATAATTGAATTTCAAAATATTTTCCTCCATATGAATAATATTGATATAATTTTATATTTGTATTTATATTTATTTGAAAGTATTATAATGGACATTTTTTCTTTATTTAATTTCATTCTATGGTTTTCAAAATGACTCTTTTTATTTTTCTTATCAGGTATGTTTTGAAAACTGATAACAATAATGTTTTATTCTTTATGTAAACAACGATAGTGAATTTTTCTCAACCGTGACTACCTTTTAATTTATATATTACATCACAATCATACATTCTTTCTTAAACTAAATTACATTGTTCCCTTTTTTGGTTATTTTGACATTGAAAATTGTTTATCAATGAAAAATATTTCACGATATTCAATAATATTTTTTTAAGAAAATGGTATTTCATTTCCTAAAGAATAATTAATATTGGTTTTAAAGAGATTTTCAATGGGTTTTATGATGAATGAATTTTATTCTTTATATTTTACATGTCCATTATATAAAACATCTGAACCCTATATAGATATAAAGGGGTTGAGAACCGTTATATCTCACTAGTGAGCCCGATATAGCTTTTCCGAAGGTTTGAGACCCATTATCGATCATGAGAAATGTCTGAGCGTGATAAAAGTTATGTGAGGGGTTGATCCCCATTATAGGTTATGTGTGAGCCTTATATAGAATATATGATATGTGATCCCCATTATAAATCTATAACAAATTGGGTAATGATAATTTTTGAAGTCTTTCATAATATTATTCCAACTAAATCGGTTTTGAATGTGTTTTATTAATATGATGATCTATGTCACAAAAAGAGTCTTATTTACATACAATGGGATTTAATTATTTTCATTGATATAATTTTGTGTTCCTATTTCATGTTAAAATTATTTATTTAATATTATTAATGAACATGGAAGATAAAGGTAAACATTATATTAGTTTTCATCTGTCCATCGGAATAAAAGTTTTTCTTGTTTTGTGTATCCCATATGGAGAATTTTGTGCACACCCCGCAAATTTTATTGATTTTCCTAGGATTAAATATGTGTTATGGAATGTAATAATTCCATTACAAATTCATGGATATTTTCTAGGAAATGATATAATAATTATTTTTAATGGTTTTTATAAAATAATAAAAGAATACTAATCAGATGTAATAATATTTTATTGTTTTAATACATGTGTGTTATATCCTAATTCTCTTAAACTCTAAACATGAAGAGATTATGAAACTAAAAGAAAGAAAATTCCTAACTTAGATGATTTATTATGTAATTTTTTATACTCATGTCCTTGTAGTTGGTATCAAAGTAGGGTTAAAATAATTTTATTGGTTACGATAATGATAGTAGCATTACCTATAATGACATTAAATTATTGTAAAATATAAAATTATATATCATTTCTGATTACCATGTTTCTTTTACAAATTTATTTCACTTTATTTGGTTTTTATATAGAGAAAAAATGGTTTTTATAATTTAAATAAACCAAGATGGGAATATCCTTCAAAATTATCATCAAAAAATTATTGGAATTGGAACTGATCAATTTTTTACATTAATGGATCACTTGACACATTCTATAAATTTGGGTGGTATCCATGAAATATAGAAACCAGATTTATGCTAGAGTAATGTGACTATATTGAATAATTTTATGAAGCAACAACCCCTATAATTCAATGTAACATTTGACATAGTGGTGGCAAAAGTATAGACCAATTCTCTATAAAAGATATTTGATTTCATGGGATCCTTGAAGCATAAAAATGTAACTCAATCCATTCATCATTTTGAAGGTGAATCTGATCAATGGTGGTATTTGGTTAAGAATACTAGAGACAATGATGATATTGATTCCATATAATAGGGAACATTTAAGAATCTACACCTCAATAAATATTTCCCTATTATTGTTCAAATTTGGATAATAAAAAAATCATGGAATTAAATAAAAATGGTGATGATCCGTTGGCCACGTATAAAGAAAAATTCAAAATATTGTCTAGGTAAGTTAGATATGTTATTAAAGACATCAATAGTAAAATTAATAACTTTTTCTTAGGATTGAAAAGTATAGAAATAGAATTAGAGTCATGGGTATTTAAAATTAAAAAACAATTGTAATTTTTTTTAATAATATTGATTTGAAGTTTTCAAAAACTTATGTTATATGAGATGAAAAGAGTATGAAATGGTCAAGGTGGTATTAAATAGAGAAGAAAACAAAAAATAATTTAGGAGGAGATCCAGAACAGTGTTCCATGTGTGGTAAAATACATGTTAGGGAATTTATGTTTGGATCTAGAATATTTTAATAATGTTTTATTTTTAGTCACAAGGTTCGGGACTATAATGAAAAGAGTACTAAACAATCCATGAATGAGATAAAAAATATCCAATCAATAGGAATATGCTTTACCTGTAATGATATGGGACATTATTCTAATGTGTGTATGATGTTACTTACTCTAGGAGGAAATCTCCATGATCAGAAACAAAATGTTGAGATAATTTTTTTTTCTACTACTGAATTTGACAATGATTCATATACTAAAGTGA
Organism: Viscum album; assembly: GCA_963277665.1. NCBI lineage: Eukaryota > Viridiplantae > Streptophyta > Magnoliopsida > Santalales > Viscaceae > Viscum > Viscum album. The sequence goes on along the minus strand of OY728167.1, from coordinate 226,712,009 downwards.
TAGATTCTCAAGGGATCTATATTTTCTTCAAATGTTAAACATAAATCAATTTTTTAGACACTCCTTATGAGTTTTGAAGTGATGAGATCATAATGTGATTAATGAAATATTTTGGGGGTTTCTTATAATATATTTATTTAATGATTTAGTTTAATGATAATTATTCATTTAATTTTGGACATGAGTTTTAAGGAATTTATATCCTTTAGGGTTTATATGATCCCTGAGTATTAATGTTATTTTTAGGATTTTCATCATATTTCGAGCGATGTTATTATAATAAAATAGTTCTTATAGAATAGAAATATATCATTTTAGTATATTTACTTATATTTTTAGACATTTAAATAACTCTCCAACTCTATGGAAGGTATCTTGAAAAAATGTTACCCCGATACCTACATTTATGAAGAACTGATGGTTTTTTTGATCATCACTAAACAAGGGTTTTCAGGACCTTAAATTTACATTTATCGTACAAATTGTTTTATAAATAAACTCATTAACTCTCCATAATTTTTTACTCTTTTCATAAATGTTTAAATATCCATTTCTCACCTATGTTTTCCTATTTAAAAATCTAAAATGTTTAATTCTAGATGACCTTTGTGCATTATTTTATTTCTCACCAAGAGAATGTTTTATTAACCCTTTTTATGATGTGGGTTTCTTTGAAGGTACTTTTGAAATGTTAATCGTTTGATATGTATGTTGAATTTCAAGGGGCAAAATCATTTTAAGGGGGGTAATATGTAATATCATGAGAATTGATAAATTATATTCTTCAAAATTAATTTACATTCATTAAAAAATTGAGTTACATTGAATAATGTTTTTTATCTCCTATTACACGCAACACCATGTTTATATTGCATTAAATAAAATACCATGTTTATCTTGTGTTACATAAAACAAGTAGTTTACATGAAATCATGTCTTTCACACAAGACTGAGTTATAACAACAATAATATTCTTTTAATCTTATTATTTAATATTCTATTTTTTTCCTAACCATTATATTAGTTGGAATGAATAGTAATAAATATATTATTTTTACTCAATTTCATAAAATTTTGAATTTCATCAAATATATTTGAAATAAATAAGTTAAGAATAAATAATGTTTTATGGTTAAAACAATATTTTTTAAAAATTTGTTTTACATCATTTTAATTTCTAACTTGTTTTAAAAATAAACACTAAAATTTTAGTAAATTTTATATGAAAAATTAAAATTCGTTTTTAATGAATAATATGATTGTTTATGTTGTGAAAATTTTTGTTCCTTTTCTGAGAAGTTTCATTTTTAATGAATGTTGAAAAACATTGAATTTTAATTGAGAACTATATATGGTCAAATTTATTTATATAGTCTAATTATATTTTAAATTTTTTAATGTATAATTAGTTCATATATACATCCATAAATCGTATTTAGGTCATTTTAATGAATTTCACATCGAATTTGGATATAAAAACATTTCAATCATTTGAACATTTTTACATTAGTTACTCATTACTCGTCTTGTCTCCATGATTAATTTTAAATTAATTTCAAGAACTTGTAATATTTTAATTGGGTGAAATGGAATAAATATTTTTAATTATAGTAATTTTTAATTTATAGTATTTTCAATATAGTTTTTGACAAAAAATATTAGTGAAATGAATTAAAATTAGTTATAGTGATTAAGGTAAAAACAATATTACATTGTTGTAAGACATTCTTCTTAATGTTCTAAATGACTTATAAACTTTTACAAAACTCATTGGATGGAAATATTTAATATATATACCCTATTTTAATGAATGTTTTTAATTATTGGGGCAATGTGATTTATAGGATACCACCTAATAGAGTTTATGTTTTTTTATTTAAAAGAATGTCATTCCTTCTCCACTATCAAAGGGAATTCAGTCTCCCACTCTCTACACACATATCAAGACTTTTCGTTCCTCAAAAAAATTTCCAAATATAATCCTCATGTATATCCCATAATCTTATAATATTTGTTTTCGAATGAAAAAAATACAAGGAAGGATTTTGGTACAAACCAAAATGTGTTACCCGAAGAAGAGGAAATGTTCATCAGTGATCTCTTTTGTTTTATTTCATCCATAAACCCGTTAGATATTTTATATCATGTTTATATAATATTCCTATTATCATAAATATAATGAAATGTTGTTATGCATTGGTTACATCATATAAATTCACACACATTAATCAAATGGGATACACAATCATCACTAGTGTATGCATCGGACTACCGCCTCACTAACCAATGCCATTCCTTCATCTATTAAATCCTCTCATGGTTGGTAATAGTGAATTAAATACTATTTATATATTTTATATATGATATGAATGATTTATGTATTCTTTTTTATTTATTACATAATACATAAATGCATGAGTCCCATTTTATAGGAATACGATAACATCGTTTGTGGACCTCTGGATGACCACCTTCTCAATATGATGTGATTCGTTCACTCTTTACATAGAATGAATTAAGGATGAGTTTACTAAAAATATGTGATATATAGTAAATATATAATATATTAATTTCATAACAATATTTCTTGAAATATAACATTTTCGTTTCGTTTTTAACTTTTCACACTAAAAAAGTGATAACATTGTTTTTGGTTTTCTGGACTATCGCCTCCTCAAAGCGATGTGATTCGTCTTTTTTCATCAACAAATCGTATGAAATATATATTAGTATAATTTGTGACTTAATATGAAAATTTTGAAATTATTATAATTCTTTATGTCTTTAATTAATTATTACCTTCACCATATTCAAAATAAAAAAGTTTTTATGACACATAAACCAAATATAGACAAAAGACCCGATAAAAAATTAAATGAGTGGAAATATGTATATTACATTATAATAATATAAATAAAATTCATTATAAATTTGATAATGTTTCTCATGAATGTAAATAATTATCCCAATTTTATTTTTAATGATGGTAAGGGAACATGTGACTAGTAGGACTCAAGGTAAGGGACTTTATCTCAATCTCCTTTTATTGTGGAATATTTTGATTTTATACACCAAAATAAATTTAAGAAGTTTCTATTTAGAACATTTAGCATATAATGTCATGAAATTAATTATTCTCATGTTATTTAATGTTTTTTAAATTTTATTCCATCATGGGGACTATGATTCAATTGTTTCAATGTGGTATGGGACACCTTGTTTTTAAAATATTGTTTTTAATGATTAATAATTTAATTTCAATATATTTTCCTCTATGTGAATATTATTTAAATTATATTCTATGTTTATTTATATTTATGTAATTAGATTACAAATGAAATTTTAAGACTATTTTAACTTTTCTTCAAATGTTTTTAAATGAAATATTTTCACGTGTTTTATATGGAACATTTTTACAAATGTCAAAAGGAATATTATATTCTAATCATACATGGTGAAAATTTATTTGATACTCCCGTGACTATTATTTAATTACTATATTCAATTTAAAGCTGTCATATTTTCTTAAATGAGAATTCTTTAAAAAAAATTGGTTATTTTTTTTATTGATTTAGTTTTTTCATAGAAAATAATTTTGTGGTATTGAAAATGGATTTTAAAATAAAATTTTATTTCATTTATAAAATTGTTTTTCATATGGGATTAAATGAGTTTTTCAATGGTTTTTTTTGAGGATTGTTCTTATTTTTGATATGGTAATTAAGGATTATATGAAACTTGTTAGCCCGATATAGCTTATATGAATGGTTGATTGCCATTATAACTCATGGGTGAGCTCGATATAGCTTATAAGAAGGGTTTAGACCCATTATAGATCATGATAAATTTGTTAGCCAGATATAGATTATAAAAAGCGTTGATCCCAATTGTATGTCACAGGTGAGCCTGGTATTACTTTTACCAGGATTGATCAAATTCATATATCTCCAATGAATTGGGTAATGATAATTTTTTAATTAGGTCATATTGTTATTCCAATTAAAATGGATTTGAAATGGTTTTTTGAATATGATACCCTAAGTCACCAAATCATAATTATTTTCATGGTATCGGTTTTAATGATTTTATTTCAGAAAAATATGTATTTTTTCTATGAATATCTATTATTTCATATACTAAAATAACTTAGAAGATAAATTTAAATGTTCTATGAGTTTACATGTGTTTACTGGACTAATAATTCTTCATATTTTATGTATCCCTTAATAAGATTTCGGTTCTCATTCCATTTTTTTATTTATTTTCATTGGATTAAGGATGGGTAAGGGAATGAAATAAGTAAATTTAAAATTAATTTATATTTTTCTGGAAAATAAAACATGCTTTAATTTTAAATAGATATATTATAGAAAAAAATTTATAAAACTAAAGTTTCTACCTTATATTTTATGGTTTTCTTATGTATGAGTTATTGAATAAGTAACTAAAAATATAATCCTGAATATATCCTCCAAGTTAAAGAATGTGATTTCATGGCTAAAACTCAAGATTATGTAATTTTATAAGGTCGGGTCCTTGTACAATGTAACCTCCAATATGATATATGACATGTATTTCTAGGACATTTCTAATATTTACATATCATAATTGGATCAAAATATTCATTGCAAATTTATAGATAAAACATTTAAAATAATGAGGTAATCAATGTATCCAATAAAATTAAGATCCAATTTATCAAAATTAAACTCCACATGTGAGTCATATTATTCTTCCATATCCCCCTAAAACCCCTAAGATATTATTTTACCCACATTATTGTATATGGGAATATTGACAATGGAACTTTTCCCTCTATCCATTTCACATTCTATTAGAGAGGCCATAATAAAATTATCATATAAACTCATTATTAAATTATATAATTGTGGAGATTTTACGAAACAATATTATATTCTATATCACCCACTGAAAATAATTTGAGAATAATTTATTTGTGGTTTAACAAGAAAAAGTTATTCATTTTTAATATGAAATGTTATATGTCCTAGGGTTTATTTCCTAGGAGTATCTACCATAACATCCTTCTAAGGATAAATTTTTAACACCTGGTAAAACTCTTAAATTTCATTTAGTTGTATTGGAGAGGCCATACTCTACAAAGGGAAAGGCTAAAATATATGTATTTTCTAGGAGTGAACTACTAAAATTCCTATACATACACTAAAATATTTTTACTCTTCAGAAAAGGATTCTTACATGCCATGTTTGGACTTCTACTTACATTACATTGATTGAAAAATCCATAATGGGGATTATTAGAATTTAGGGTGGAATAGTACACTATAATTCATTTTCTGTTCCTTTTAGAAGTGAATAGTTTTTCATTTTTTGGTACATGATCCGCTTCCTCTTTCCCAGCATCTTCAAATTCAAATTATTTAATATAAGAGACCTCATTTTTCCAATTAAACATCTGTGATCTGTCAATTATAATCATTTAATGTTATACCAACATGTATAACATTGTCCCGTGAGTTTTATTTATATAAAATGTTATCCAATGACATCATAGGATCTGATGTTGGGCTATAAATTTATCCTTCTTCACCTGCAGTTCCATTAGTTCTAGAAGAAAATATGTTCAGGGCATAAGATTTTTCCATGACTACATTGGCCTGACCGATGTTATGGTAAGACTCATTCTGAAAGAATAGATAACAAAACCTCCAGGATCACAATATAATTCAACATCTATAACATGTGGCTAATGAAAAAAAATCCCAAAACCTTTTTGTTTACCTTATAATAGACCTTTGACTACATCCTTATTCCCTTTCTTACTACCTTTTCTATAGTCTGTCAAAAAACTAATGTTTAATAAACATGTATATAATTTTAAATTATTTATACAATATATTTTGAAATGCCCCACAAGGATGAATTCATAGCTATATGCATGTATCCTTTCATAAATATTTTTAAAATCCAATACCTTATTTACCATATATTTGATTACATTGTTAACTAGAATAGAGCTGAAATCAACTTCAAAATGACCCCCATAATGTCATTTAATAGGGCTTGTTCAGTATCAATTTCCTTTTTAATGCTTACTCCAATTTCCAATGAAATTTCATACTTGTTCCTTGGATTCCATATAATCAAGCTCAATCGATAAATTCTTATGAACATTTGAATACATATGTTTTAAATTTCAAATGGATATAATTATAATGACCATTCATGTATACATTGGACACCAAGATTCAATGGAACCAGTATCAATACCCATGAAATCATCTTGAGTTCATAATTTGGGAATAATTGATGATTGAATTCACATCCAAATGGAATAAATTTCCCTAAATAGAATCCACCGATGGCAAACAACCATTCAATAGTCATGGAATAGTTCGATCAAATCATTTCAAATATATATAATATGTTAAGTACTCTTAAACCTATTACGGGAAAATATTTTTTATGTATTAAAAATTATATTTAATTTAGTTTTTAATTTTACTATTTACTTCCCATCACAGATGACCAATATTATTAACAAGTCAACATGTTTTTAGTATGATGTTTCTCAACTATTGAAAATATAAATTCATGGAATCATATGTTGACTAATATATTTTTCTTTTCTAAGGAGAACACTATATAGGTGAATTGTGAGACACAACATGATGTTGAAACTCAAAATAGGCTTAATAGTGAAAATAGTCTCATGCATAAATCCTATTGAGAAACATGGTGGAAAAACATGTGTTAAGAGGGTCATGGTGGTCTTTAGATAAGACAAACTAAAATGGTGTGATTAGTTAATAAATTATATATTCCATAAAGTTTATTTTTTTCTATAATTATAGTAAAATTGGAAAAAAAAAATATGGTGCATATCTTAGTGTAGGTAATTTTTCATGAATAAGGGATATACAATGTTTAAAATGTTTATGTACCACAAACGAGATCAAATATAGAATAACTAATTTTTAAAACGATTATATTTGTAGGATATAATAGATTTGGAGGCAGTGGATTATAGAGTCCAACAATTAACAGGAGGAGGTCAGACCTTGATGATGGGAATTATGTTCTAGTGGAGTGAGTTTCAATTAATATCTTCATTTTATTCATATTCATAATAATTCCATACATAAATATGACATTATTTATACATCAGTGGTTGTTATTTGTAAAAATTTTAATCATTTGAGAATATTTCAGAACAACATATGGTTAGTAAGATTTGTATGAATAATGTAAAAACGACCGAATTGAAACAATTATATATTAATTTTTAAGATATTATATTTATAGTTGCTGAAAACTTGAATGTATGGTTATGAAAAAAAATATTTTTAATAATTAAACATGATATACTGGAAACTTGATTTTGAAATTAACATTACATCCTCAAGTAGGTTGTGAGGTAGTGATCTGAGGGTTGGAACTATTTAAATATAAATAATCAAAAATTTAAATCAATAAAAACAAAATATTTAATCGACAATGTATTCTACTATTTCACAAAAATTTGAGTTTATTTGTGTGTTTTGACCATCTGAAACATGTTTTTTGTCTTTTAAAGAAATAAATTTTTTTTCATTTTGAGTGAACATAATGTCAGATTTTTATTTAGTCTATTCATACATGTCATATATTAAATAAGGGTATTTTAATGTACATTTTTTACAATATAATGTCATTTTATATGTTTTCACTCTTTGATGTATGTACTTAATTATAATTATATCTAACAAAACAATTTTAAAATTCATTTCTTCTACACCACATAAAAATTTGATGCACTGTTTTTTCATAAATATGAATGATAAATCAAGGAAAAATATTCATTGGTTTCAAGGAAATTAGAGATACATTATATGTTTTTTACACTTTGACACATGTTCTTTTTGTTTTAAATAAATATAAACACAGAACTAGTCATTATAAGATTATTGTGATTCTGACTGATATTCAGTATATTCCTACATGTCCAAAGAAAAAGGATTTCATGAAATATATTATTTTTTTATCTTTTGTCCATTTGAAAAAAAAATTAAATATATTTTAAACATAATAAAACAAGTTTATCATTTATTATGTTCACACCACACATCATATTAATGGGTGGTCTCTTCGGGATTGTTTCAAATTAATTTGTGATAATATTTGTATTATTTCATGGAAATCCATTGAGTTAAATAAAATATTATGTCATTTTATTATCATTGATAATTTTAAATAATATTTAAATTAAGCAAATAGAATAAAAATATTTTTCAGTTATTTTGACCAAATCATATATATAATTGTTGTGTCATCAATCTATCATATCAAAAAGTTATTGTAGATATTTTTCCATGGTTTTCTAAAAATAAGCGAGGTTTTTTCATTGTTTTAATGCTCCAAAACAAGTTTTTTTTAAAAAATAATCCTTAATAACTCAATAGTGGTAAACGAATGTTATCATTTGTCTTCTATTTATGCCACTGAATTCATAATGAGTCGCCACAACCCGACATTTTGTATAGGCTAAAACCTAGATTGAGTGAAATCATGATGGTATTAATGAAATTATTTATGTTCACTGAAATAAAAATAAAATTTATTTGGATTATTACATGACATTAATTCATATTATACACCAATTTTATAAATATTATGTTAATTAAATTATTGATGTTCGTGGATTGGTTGTATTAAATTATTTTAAAAAAATATTATTTGTTTTTTATACTTATACATGTTTTTGTAAAATATATTTTTGTGTCTATTTCAAAATTTATTGAATTTAGTTACTGAATTAATTGTTGACATCATATCATAAATAATCAATATTATTACCAATTTAAAAATTTATAATTATGAAGTGTCTTAAATTTTGAAAATATCATCTGGTGGCATCATATATTGATATTTTTTTTATATTTCCAATATTTTTCACCAAATAGGTGAAGGACGAATGGAAATCGAATGTTGAGACTCAAAATAGAAATAAAGATGATAAACTTCTCACACATAGAACATTATGATAAATAGGTAGGAGAAACATGTGTTAAGAGAATCATTGTTTTATTCACATACGACTAACCCAAATGGGGAACTTAGGATAGACATGCCAGGTGTCTTGGATTTTAACAAGTTTTTTATGTTATTTGTAAATAGAAAATAATCCATGTTGAAAATCATAGTGTATAGAATTTTACTTGAAAATTGGTAATTCTATGTTTAAATGTATTATATATGGTGATAAATATGAAATTTGGAGTAGTTCAATTTTGAAATGATGTGATTTATAAGATATAAGAGACTTTGAGGTTGGTTTTAGTGGTTTTAGTGGTTTAACTGGATGAGTTCATGATATGGTGAAGGGAATTATGTTGTAGTGGAATGGGTAGTAGTTAATATCTCTATTTTATTCATATACATATATTGATTCGATAATTATATTTAAAGTATATTTATAGTAGATTATTAATGATTTTTTTAAAATTTTAAATATTTTGCGTATATTTTGGATCAAATTATGGTTTGTACAATTGATACCTTAAATATAAAAATGACCAATTTTTTAAAAAAATTTACGAATTAAAACACAAAAAAAATTAATTTTTAATTTTTAATCGATAATATGATGAATTTAATGTTATCAAAACAAAAAAAAAAATTTAATAAATATGATTTTCTAGAAACTTGAGGATTAATTTTTATTCAGATCCTCATATAGCTCATGATTTCATTCATTGAGAGTATAAGTTATTTAAATATATTTCTTTGTGACTTTTAAACTAATAAAATAGATTTTTTAATCTAAAATCATTTTCCATTGATTTTATGACAATGAGATGTTGTTTATAGGTTTTTTCTAGTTGATTCAATTTTTTCTTTTAAATAAATAAGATGCCTTTTTTATCATTCTGATAAAAGAAAACAGTCTAATTCAGATTAATTTTATTCATATATTTCTCAAATTAATCATGCATTTTTATCATGGGATTGTATGAAAATCCAATATTCTTTCACTGGTTTTGACATGATGATGAATTTTTTTAACCATAATTAAATCTATAAAAAACTATCATGGATATTTCCACTACACCATATTTCATATTGAGGTGTGGTCTTATTGTAAATATCAAAAATTAATCAACAATCATTGTCCTATGATTTCATGGAAATAATAGATCGTTTATAGGATTTCACCCTTTGACCCCTGTTTTTTTGTTTTAAAACAAATATATTCACTATTGGTCATTTCAAAAAATCCAAATTCTTATTAATATCAAATATATTTTGACATGTTAAAAGATAAAAAATATTTTTTTTTTACGATTTCATGATATAATGAGTCTATTTTCTAGTATTGGAGTCTTGGACAAATATTTCTTCAGAATATTATAAATATCTTAAAAATATCTTATCAATCATTCTAACTACACCATGAATATTATTAATATGTTCTCCATTCATTTTTTAAAAAAATTAATCAATTGTAATTATCATAAATCCTTAGAGTTTTTTGTTTAATGTATGTGATAACCCATCTCTCCATACCTTTCCTTTGAGTATTACTCTTGATCCTTGCTTGGGTAAAGTTGAGTTAGATTTTAGTATCTATTGGAATATTAGAAATAATTTTTATTTTATTATCTCCAAAAGGGGAAACCCCATGACTAAGGTGTTGGGTGTGATGGGATTGGTTCATTTTAGTGTAAAACATGAAAGGGGATACAAGTTGTTTCCATGGAATGGTATTCTTCTAGTATTGTGGTTGGCCATGGTTTGGGAATTCTCACCGAATTTTTTTGCAGTTTGTAGTTATGGAAAAGGACAGGGGCTACAGGAACAGGCCATATACAAAAACGGTTCCATGTTTAGATGTTAAATAACAGCATGACCATATTAATGGCATGATGGAGGGCATGGAAGAATTCTCGTGGGCTATGAAATAGCAGAAAGCATCATCATTTTCCATAGAAAACATATTTTTCAAAGGGGAAACACATATGAATTTAATGGGAGAATATTAATATTGTATTAATTCAATTATCACTATTATTAATTGATAAAAACTCCCACTATTTGTGGTTCCCTCAATCAGGAAGAATTGTAGATGATCCATAAACAGAACATGGAAACCCTATTTACATTGATTTGCTTCTTGGAAAATGTTAATATTTGCCGTTAATTTTCATCATGTTGTAGGTGAATTAATACATAGAGTATGGAGGTTATTCTTAGTGATTCAGATTCCTAATAGTGTGCACCTCTTCAGTAATTTTTTTCATTGAGAGACATATTTAAATACATATGATAAGAAATGGACCTTTCGTCAATGATGGTGGTTATTTTATAGTAATTTGTCTTCAATATATACTCTAGCTTAATTCCTTATTGAAACATGTTCTATAAAAATGTATTTTTTGGTTTAAATTTGTTCTAGGAGTTCATGTCATGGATTATTTTTTTGGTTGGTGTGCAAATATCGTTCGAGTGACAATGCTCTTGAAAAGCTATAACATTGATGTCCACCAGAATAAGTTAAGAAGATCCATACAATATAGAGTCCATATATATAATTGAGGAAATTATGTGAATTTTTCTATTTCTATGCATATATCATACTTGATTTTAAATAACTTTGTGATTTTTTGTGTGGTCTATGAGACCCATGCTCGAGTTTGATTTCATTTGTATATATGTATAACCTATGAGACCCATTTTTTGTTTTTTTTAACATGTGTGTTTTTTTGGATAATTCATATCACTCTTATCCTGATATTTTCTGAATTTTTATGTTATGAAAATGTTTCCATGTGATGTATTTTTTTATATGGTATATTATAGTTCTTTGAATTTAACCAAAGTGATATGTGAACCCATCATTGATTGGAATCCCTAGCGGGGTTTCATGTTTATATATAACATGTGATATGATGATATGACCGAGTCATTTAAAATTGAATCATTACCTTGGTGGATGACCTAGAGGAATGATAGTGATATGATATCTATCCTAGAAGCCAATATTGGGGCATGATGATAATCTATGACAAAACACGAGACATTATTATGGAATTAAAAATCATAATAGCCTTACCCAATGTAGAGTTAGATATGAAACCCCTATGGATAGAATTGATAACCATGTAGTGGTTATGTAATAAATGTGGAGAAATTGTGGTCCACAATATTTTACACCATCGATTATGATTATGCTTTCAATATAGAGCAGAAGCTGGTATTATCTGTATTTTTTTATTTCATCGTTAAGGAATTAACCCTCGATATATGAAGGTATTCTGATTTTATGTTCATTTATATATTATCATTACACATATTCTTATTTATGTGAACTCTTGTTAATTATTCATTGGTGGTTTCCTACTATGTTCTGATACTCAAACCTTTTATAGGAAACATGATGCACATGTACACTTCATGATTATGGATACATAAAATAGGAAGTCCCCAATAACAAGGATCTAAGAAATAGAGAAGGGTGGTCAGTGGAAGTATAGGGGAGGACTCCAAAAGGATGTTGCGGTGTATATTTACTTCCCTTTTATTGTTCACTCATTTATTGACCTTCTAAATGGGTGGGGGAGGGGATCCTTGTTTTTTTCTATATGTCTTATGACACAATCCATGACATATTGTAAAAATTGTTTATTTATTCCAATGTGTTATTATTTATGAATTTCTATATTGATACAGAGGGTATAGTCTTCCCAATGAAAATAATCAAACCCTATCTACTAGACGGAAGCCTATACCATTCATGGAGGCAAACATGAGGCTTTGTAGAACTCGTATACAAAACATGTGATTTTGGTTTTTGTGTTACAATGTGGCATCAAAGGAGGTTCCCCCAATTAGTTTCTTAATTAATATTTTATTAGTAATTGTATTTTAGAACCCCTAGATTGAGGTATTAAGCCCTTGTTTATACCTTTTTATGCATATGAAGTGGTTGGAAGAGATTTGGGAGAGTTTGGGGTAGTTTAGAAAGGTTTCGGAAAATTTTGGAGGCCTTTTTAAGGGTGCACGGTTTGAGAATGGTTAGGGGAAACTGTGCGTGATTCCCAGGTAACTGTGTGATATTCCACTATTTGGATAGTAGCATCTTCACGGTTAGCACAAGGTTTGTCAAACCATGAGATCTCACCATGTGGCCCATTAAAAATGGATTTTTAAAAGGGGTTAGTCAATATTTTCCCTAACATAACCATTTCTTTTCCCATATTAACCCTACATGGGATTTCTTCTTCTCATGGGCTAGGTGTTCTCATCCACTCATTTTGGATGGGACTTGAAGGGTTTTCAAGGTGGTTTGAATGTAGTTCACCTTAAGAAAGTCATTTCTATTGGTTTCTTTGCGGTTTTCTCTAGATATTGTCTCTTTTATCTCTTGGTTTTCTAGACCTACATCTATTTCATATTGATATATGGTTTTTGTTGCTATAGGTGATGATTTTAAGGATTTTTCATGCTAGTTAAGGAGATCTAGAGTGGTTTTTGGTGGAGCATTTGCTCAGATTTTTTGGGTAGTTGGTTATGTGTTGATTTCACTAGAACCCTAAGGTATTTGGCTCCTCTCATGAATCCACTTGAGTATAACATGAGGCCTTGGTTGAAATTAATTTTTTCTGTTGTAATTAATTGCGATTATGATGTTCGAATCTTGGTGGAAACCGATTTGGCGATGATTAAAGGATTTTGGGTAAAATTGGATATTACTACAAAAGGGGTTTTCTTCTGTGATTTTAAAATGATGGTTTTCAAATCAATAATGGTTTGAATTATGGGAAATATTTTTTAAAATATTAATTCAACAATGATGTAGTTTGATTGAAATGTGTTATAGAATAGATGATGCTTCAGGGAATTTTTTGATTATGAAATGGTTATTGACATGTCTATGTGGCCTTAGAGTGTTTTATATTAGGTTATTGTCTTGTGCATGTTATGTTTGAGTTTGGAATAATGTGAATTTGGTGATAATAACCACTATAAAAAGTTGATGCAGAGTGGATGGGAGGGCCACCATCAAGGATAAGTGTGCGAGAAGTAAAACTTGATTGGGAAGGTAGTATATGGGTTTGGACCGGAAGTTCCACCCTGACTGCTTGCATTGTTGTGTGTTATTGATTGAAAATTAATTTTTTTTATTATCAAAAATCTTTTAAGGGTAAAGTGAGAAACGACAAGATCCAATATTACAATCAAATAATACCATTAAGAAGGATAACCATGATCAATACTTCAATATTTTCCACTCTCCAGTGATTACCCCTTAGTGGCAAGCCTCCACCATCACATGAACGCTTGGCTAGATGTCACGTGTAGAGTTTCATGGGAACGGTACCGATGGTAGAGACATACCCTCTCAAACTTCCAAATCCAAATGGAATGTGCAGGTTATAGCTTCATGTTTTGAACCATGTCTAGAGAAGAATCATGTTGAATGTCAGTACAAACACATCAAAACATCACACCAAATTCAAACAGAAAACATCTAAAAATAGTGTCTCCAAATGAATAATAGGTTCACAAAGACATCCACAAAAAAATGAAACATATGAACCTCCTCCAAATTCAATCCATCAATCCAGAATTGCACACCAAAAATCAATAGCATGTAGATCACCAGAAAACCCGCAAAACTAGAATCACGTATAATAAAAAAACATCACCAATAAAAGTTGATCCTGTGAAAGATGAAAATGGTTGTACTAATGTGGAATGGTGAAATTTATTATGGCATGGTTGTTTGGATTTCCCTTTATTTTTGAGGATATGGTAAGGTTGTCTTAGCTAGGGTGTGTTTGGCTTGTGTTAATTGTTGCACTATTTGTTGTTTTATATGAATTTTTTTATATAATTGTGCTAACGGTGTTGTCCTATTGGAAAGTGTGGGGAATTTATTTGGGGAAAACCTACTGAGTATTTTCTCTCACCTACTTCATTGGAACATGGGTGATTTTGAAGATGTAGTTTTCTCATAAATAGGTAAGGTGGAAGCATCTCATTTTTCTAGTGGTTCATTGTGATGCTTGGATGGTATGGTGGTTCTTGGGGCATGGATATTGGTGTGGAGCCACGGAGCGTGTCCTGGGATCATTTGAGTGTTTATATTGAGTCTTATTCTTGGTATTCTGATTATGTGTATTGTGGTTGTTTCATTGGTATTTTGGTTTTGTTGAGTTGTAAGACATTGTTGGCATGCATCATGTAATGTTGGTAGGTTATTCATTATTTAGTTGATTGGTTTTATTCTAACATAAAAATTGTTCCCCAATTTTTATTGAAGTCGTCGACATTTATTTCTAACTATTGGAACCATGGGAATGTTTCTTAAGGACTAGTCGCACCTCACCACCTTCTCTAACAAATGAGGTAGGGGTGGGATGTTACAAGTGGTATTAGTTTGTTTTTTCCTTTTCTTTAAAAATATAACATGTGTTCTGTCCTTTGGCGTTGATTGTTGGTCTTGGTGTTGACATTAATTCTTAGCCTATTCCTTGAGTCAGGATGGTAGTATGTCGTAGATTGTCATAACATGAAATGTATAGCATTAAAGGAAGTATCTAACCCTTTTATTCTGAACTTAATGTTTCCATGGATTTTGGTACATAATTGCTATAGAGACACATATAGGAAATGGAAATCTCAATGTCGTGGGTCTAGCCAATGAGATGAGCATGAAATTCATGGTTGAAATTTCTTCACACTAGGATTCATATTTCATTATGGTTTTATAATTTATTGTGGGACTTGAATGAGTGGATTTTGAAAAATCATAATTAGGTTTTAAAATAGAAGGATTGGAAACATGGAAACTTGTGGTATTTTGAAAATGGGTCTATTTTTAAAACATAGTAGGTTTTCTAAAATAGTTTCACTTGGGAAATGTGATCTTTTTGAAGGCTTTGTTTTGATAGTTTTTATGTAATTTAATTTGAAATTGTTATGCCTTTTCTTGTTAAGGGAGTTGTACTTATGGTTGTTTTTGAATTAATATAAATGGAACCAGGTTGGTATCGTAGAGACCAACTGGGGGATGTTCCTGAAAATTTGGCTTCACATGAGCCCCAAGTGACCCGCAACTAGTGTAGAGTATAGTGCATGCTTTCTATGTTGTGGAATTTGGGAATAAAGTGGATGAAACGAAACATGTGGATCATTTATTTTAGTTTGAATAGTAGAATCCACCCATCTTAGGGGTGATTTGGAGTAGGAAAGGGAAAAGGCACGGATAAATAGAATTAATAGGATATTTGAATTCTTGGGAACACCGGAAGAGCTGAATGTGAAGTTATCCATATACATGTTGGAAGATCATTCCATTCAGTGGTGGAAGCTGGTATCCAAGCTGGGACGGATCAAGGTGTGATATGGGAGTGTTTTGAGGAATTATTTTATAAAAAATTCTACCCTCATGCATTGATAATTCAGTTTACACCCTATTTCATCCATTTGAAGAAGGAGAACCTTTCGGTAACATAATATGCAGCTATGTTTAAGAACTTAATGCGATTTTCACCTGAGGTGGAGGGTAGTACATTGTTGAAGGAAAAAATATTTGAAGCTGGGTAGAGGTAGGAAATTTGATCAAAGATAGTAGTGCTGTGTATAAATGATTACACAAAAATTGTGAATAGATCAACAATAGTTGAGCGATATCTTTTAGAAACTATAGATGGAGAAAGTATGTTGGTATCCACAGGGAATAATGGGAACTCGAATTTTGGGTTCAAGTGGAAGAGGGACACTTATTTCCATGGTGGGAGTACGACTCAAAATCTGATTGTAGGATCGTTGAATCTTCCTTCGAATCCTTAGACTATGATGGGTTGTTTTAGTGTGTCTCTACGTGACACATAAAGTGGGATTGTATTGAAAAACCTAGAGCCTTTGATAACTGTAAGCATATGGGGAATCTTCAGTGGTATTTTCATAATGCTCTATGTTCGGGTGTTCGGGACACTCTTTAGGGGTCACAAGCATCCTATCCCTCGACTGGATGGGTGTAGAAACATACTCCTTTTCTACAGAGCCGAGTTAGTCATGGTAATTTTGGAAACACCATAACACTATAGCAGGGTAATAATGAGTAGAGGGTGGCTAGATACCAGTTGTTCATAGCTGAATAGTTTTTGATGGTTGATCATTCAGGACTATTTATAGTACGAGGTATGGTTTTTTTAATCCCACGGTGATTCATGGTTTGTTCGATAAAGGTGATTTCCATTATTTTATTTATTACCATGTTGTTAGTTTTCTAGGTTTAACTATGTAAATGATTCCTTCTTTTTTAAAATATCAAACTCATATGGGTCAAAAAGTGTGTCAAGACGTCCTATGTAGATCATTTAGCATAGTTGTGGAAACCATTGAATTGATGTGGGATTCCTTAGTGATTGGGATGGATACTTATGATTGAATCCTTGGAATGAATTGGTTTTTGAGGTTTAAGGCCCACATGGAATTATATGTATGAACAGTCAGTTTTACAATGGAGGATAGCGTTGAACACCTCTTTAGAGGGGAGAAGTATGAAAAGATGGGTGAAATATATTTGTTGGCACCAGCTGTTGGAGTGATCTATTATCAGTTAAGAGCATTGAATTTAGAATCAGTGGAAGTTATTGAGTATAGTGTTCTTTTGGAAGTTGTGGATCATTTTAAGGTTGTATTTCATGAAGTGTTTTCAAGGTTTCCACTAGTAAGAGAAGTGGAATTTATGATTGACCTCCTTCTGGGAACCAGTCCTATATCACTTATGTATTAACATATGACATCAATAGAATTATGGAAATTAAAATTTCAATTGGATGATTTAATAATCAAAGGGTTCGTCTGGTCTAGCCTTTCTCCATGGGCACCGCCAGTTTTGTTTGTTAAGAATATGGATGGAACTCTGCACCTCTGTGTGGATTATTGTAGAATTAACCTGGTTACAATAAAGAACCAATATCCACCTCCATGAACTGATGACTTGTTTGAAAAATTGTGGGTAACTTAGTGTTTATCCAAGATTTACTTGAGGTCAGGATATCATCAATTGAGGATGAGGAAGAAATATATTCCAAAAATTGGGTTCAAAAGTAGATATAGCCATTATGAGTTTTTGGTTATGCTGTTTAGTCTAACAAATTCAACAGTGGTGTTGATGACATTGTTGAATCGAATATTTCAGGAATATCTAGATTACTTTGTGGTGGTATTTAATGATGATATATTGGTGTATTCAAGGAAAAGGGTGGAGCATGAGCAGCAATTTGCGATAGTACTGTGGGTCTTGATGGATCATCGATTGTATGAAAATTTTTAAAAGTGTAACTTTTTTATATAGGAGGATAGTTTCCTAGGTCATGTTATTTCTAAGAAGGGTGTTTCATTTGATCTAGAAAAGATAGAGGTTGTTATATCCTGGAAACCACCAATGATAATTTTAAAGATACGGAGATTCCCTGGTCTAGATGGGTATTATCAGGATTCTATACGTGATTTATCACAATTGGACTCCATAATTACAACATTGAAGAGGAAGATTATCCAATTTCAATGGTAGGAGCAGTGTTAGAAATTTTTGGAAGAGCTAAAGGTTCGTTTTACATCAGCACCAATCCTGGTTTTTCTAGAACCAGGGAAAGGGTATATGGTGTACTCTGACACACAAGGATTAGGGTTGGGGTGTGTTATCATGCAGGGGGGATCATGTGGTTACATATGGATCATGACAGTTTAGATTTCATGAGAACTACCCAACACATGATTTTGAATTTGTAGCAGTGGTTCATGTTTTGTAAATGTGACTTCATTATCTCTTCGGTGAGAAATTTACGGCATTTACTGATCACAAGAGTTTAAATAATATTTTATCACAAAGATATTTTAACTTGAGGAAAATGATATGGATGGAATACCTTTAAATTTTTGATTTCGACTTAATGTACAGACTTGGAATGAGAAATTCAGTGGAGGAAAGTATAAAATCATTTCCTCATGTGGTGAAACAAGAATTAGATTAGTGGAAGTTGATTTCGGTCATAGAATCAATGTGGTTGGAATGTGAGGAGTGGGGTGATAAAGTGGTATTCATTATTATTATTTTGGTTCATGACATGGTTGGTTTGGTTAAAACAACAAAGGAATCCTATTATGATTGTATGGAGATAAGATAGAAACTCAATGGCGGGGAGATCATTGAGGGATGGGAACTGAATGAGGATTAAGTTTTTTTTATAATCATTTGATGGTACTAGTGTCTTGTCATGAGGAAATTACCATGGTCTTATCATCATTCTAGGTGGGTTGTCCATACTGGAATTTGGAAGATGTATAAGGCGTTGAAAGTGTAGTTTTGGTGGGCTAGTATAAAAATGAAAGTGGTTGAGTTTGTTTCGAGAAGCCTGACTTGTCAATAACTCAGGGATGTTAATTAGAAGCTAGTATGAATGTTGAAATATCTGCCTATTACAGTGTGTACGTGGGAATAGATAGAAATTGATTTTGTGACTGGCCTCCCATGAACAGTCAGGAAACACGATTCCATATGGGTGATTGTGGATCGGCTCACAAAGTATTCCCATTTCACCCTAATTCGTGAATCTCATATGGTAGAGGATCTGTCCAAAATCTATAACTGGGATATGGTAAAGAGGCATGGTGTTCTAGATTTTATTGTATTAGATATATATCTGAGTTTTACATCTCGTTTTTGGAAATCCTTTTAGAAATCCCTTGGTAAATGGTTGACGATGAGCACGGTGTATCATCATCAAACAGATGTCTAGTCTGAGAGGATGATACAAACATTGGAGGATATTCTATGGGATTGTTTGATGGATTTTGGTGGTTCATGGGAGGATCACTTACCATTGGTGGAGTTATCCCATAATAACATTTATTAGGATTCAATACATATGATTCCAATTGAGGCATTGTATGGGCATCCCTGTCATTCTCCACTATATTGAGTGGAAATGGGTGAGACTTCGATGATTGTATTGAGCCTTCTCCAAGAGAATACATAGAAGATCAGGTTTATCATAAAGATAATGGAGAGAACTCAAAGTCATCAGAAATCATATGCAGACTATCATCGACAACTGTTGTCATTCGAGGTGGGTGATCATGTGTTTTTTTAGAATATCTCCTAGGTTGGGACATCATCGGTTTAAAATCTGGGTAAGTTATCTCTGAGGTATAATAGGACATTTTATATAATTGATAGGATTTGAGAGGTGTCTTATCAATTGTCTTTTCCACCATGTTTTAGTGTGGTGCACAATGTGTTTCAGGTGTCACAATTGAATAAGTATTAGTTGGATCATGACCATGTGATTTGATGGGATCATGTAGATCTGGAGACGAATGCTTCTTTAGTGCACATGAAAGTGCTGATTTTCGATAGGGAAGAGAAAATATTGTGTGGTAAACTCATCAGTTTAGAACAAGTTTTGTGGTGGCATGGTCAGATTCAGGAGGATACATGGGAACAAGAAAAAGAGATGGTTGATCAATGGCCTGAGCTCTTTTCCATAGAGTGATGTTTCTCTACATTATGAGGATGGAAAGTCCAAAGGTGGGGAGAATACAACACCCCTAGTATGAAGTATGAAACTCATTTTCATACTTTTTTATGCATATGAAGTGGTTGGGAAAGGTTTGGGAGATTTTAGGGGAGTTTGGTAAGGTTTTGAAAAATTTTAAAGGCCTTTTAAGGGTGCCCTGTTTGAGGATGGTTAGGGGAAACCATGTGAGAATCCTAGGTAACCATGTGATATGATAGTGTTCAAACAGTATCATCTACATGGTTAGCATAAGGTTTTTCAAACCGTGATAGCTAATAGTGCGTCACATTATAAATGGTCTATTAAAAAATGTTAGTTATTACAGGTACAAATTAAATGTACAAAATAGCTGAAGGTGAAGAGAAGATCTTGGATCATTGACCATGGATCCTACCAGAAGGGTAGGTACAGATCGTCTCCATATTACTCCACTTCCGCCATTCTCCTCCATGTCATATCATGCCAAATTGTCCACCCCCAACCACCGTCCAATCCTAGATCCCTCAGCGTCGATCAATGTTGTATGTCATCTGCACTAGACACAACAAGGTGTGGGCGAAACCCGTGTAGGGGTGAGTATGAAAATAATTAGTAGGGACCCCAAGACCCTCATAGGTCTCCTAGAGTTCCACAAAGAAAATACCACAAATAAATACCTCAATCTCAAAGAAAAAATAATAGATATCAAGTATACTTAGATATATTCCCACACATATACCTAAGCTATCAAGACATAATCATCTCATACATGAGGGAATAATACCACAAAGGTAACACCACAAAGGTAGAAATACCACACAGGTAACACCACAGAGATAGAAGTACCACACATGTAACACAACAAGATAGAAGTAGCACACAGGCAGAAGTACCACATAGGTAACACCACAAAGGCAACACCACAAAGGTGGAATTACCACACAGGTAACACCACGAATAAAAAACCACAAAGGTAGAAGTACTACACAAGTAGCACCACGAAGCTAGAAGTAACACACAGGTACCACCAAGAAGCTAGAAGTAACACATAGGTAACACCATGAATATAACACCATGAAGGGAGAAGTACCACATAGGTGACTCCACAAAGATATAAGTACCACACAGGTAATACCACAATGGTAAAAGACTCGGCTCACACTAGGTATAACTTAAGTACATGAAGTACATATGATTTGTTATAAGGCTAGAACTTCTTATTCTCTTAAGTAGCACCTCTTCTGACCCACACAGGATCGATAGGTAACTAACCCCTACTGACCCACATAGTATCAGTAGATCAATAACCCCCACTAACCCACACAGGATCAGACCCACACAGGATCGGTATGCGCTGCCTCACATAAGATCACTGAGCGCTGACCCACATAGGATTGGTATGCCTTGACCCATACTAGATCACTGAGCGCTGACCCACACAGGCTATTACCCACACATGATCGGTATTTAATGACACACACAAGATCATTGAGTGCTGACCCAGACAGGTTCAATGTTCATTTTTCATGATACAACCAACCACAAGATTCCTGCACTAAGCATGATTTATTCTGGGAGGTTATGCTCCTCAATCCATCAGATGATACTTAACCTTCCACTAAGTCCCAAAAATAATTATAACGAAGGTCTTCCACATCATAAGGGATCCAACGCGATAGACGGCGCGTCAATCGGATGCCCGATCTGTAAGTAATTAGTGTTTTTGTTCCAAGGGCATGAATGGATTTGGGTTAGATCCAACCTGCCCATAGTCCAATTTTCTCCATAACTAAAGTGGAGTATACCAAAAGGAACATCTCAATCCAAGGATCTCATTTTTGTAGATGGTTCATCAAACGAACACCCGGTTCACAAGATATGGCCACAATGGTGTATCTCAGTCTAGATGAGCTGGGGTTCGGAAGGTCCTGGGCCGACCCGGCCTGCACCCACCCGACCTGGTTCTGGTTGAACAAACCTGGTTCGGGTTGGGCCTGACCCGCTAGGCCGTGGCCCACCAAGGCCTGCGAAGGGGGCGGCCCGGCCTAGTCCGCTGGGCGTGGCCCGGCCTGTGTTGGGCGCAGCCTGTGTTGGGCACGGCCCGCTCGGCTGGTGCGGTCCACCGTGGCGGGACCCTCCCTATCCGATAACTGGGGGGGCACCCTCAGGTATTCCGAACGGTCCAAGGACCATTCAGCTTGCACCTTCGGGCACATAGGACCCACCTCAGGGGTCCCTCTTGGCGTGATACAGTTGGCCAGTATTCTCGGTCGGTCCTCCTCCCAGTGGCATGACGACGTCGCTGTCCTCTGTAGTCGACCGGGTGTCGGCCGCCCATCGGCCTCTTCCATGTCTAATCGGTCATGGTCTCCGGCTCTGGTGGTACGGACGCATGCCACCACTTCACCACGGGGTCAGCCGGTGTGTCAGCCGCCCTCTAGGTGTGCCGCCCGCTCGAACTGCTGTCGGTCGGGTGTCGCCCATCGTTCGGGTGCGCCGCTGTGGCTCGACAGATGTTGCCTCCTCCTCTACCGACGGCGTGGACATAAGCCACCCTTCTTCCACATGGATGGCCAGTGTGATGGCTGCCTACTTCTTCCTTTTGTTATCACCACTTCGTTCTAAACCCTAAAATTATGTCGTTCGCTTATTCACGATCCTCGGGTCGAGATCTCTGTGTCCATATCTCGCATCAATGAAACTTTGAGTTTCTAGCACGCTTAATTATTGGGTGTTGAATAAGCTATAAAGAACATGCGAAGAACGAAAGAGAAGGTTCAAGGTATAAGTGCAGAATAATGGAAATGTTTATTTGGACATGGTCGTTGTGAATCAAGAATATGAAGAATCATAAAAAAAGATTTTATCATACTTCAAATTAAAACCCCCACCTGGATCGTCTGTTGGAGGTGTTGTGAGGAAGGAGATAAAGGTGGTAACGTCGCTCCTGCAACTCGCTCTAAATTTGGATCCGCGTTCTTGATTCGGAGGATGTTTTTCATTGAAGAGGTTCTTCATTAGGAGGAGGTTCTTCCACCAGGAAAGAGATCTCCAAAAGCTCTCCCCTGAACCTACCCTTTTCCAACTATCCCCCAGTCAAGAGGTGAGGAGTCACTTAATTAATGCTCAAGAATTAATTACTTATTCCATTAAGTTTTTTCACAACAATAGGGGGAAACCCTAGAGTTTCCTCACATTAAAGGGGACATCAGGTTCTCCCCACCACCAAGTATTCAAAATGGAAGTTTCAAGAAAATAAAATAAAAGTTGTTGTTTTATTTTAATTTAATTATTTTAACTCCCCCTCAAAAATATAGAAAAATAACTTCCACCCTCGACCTACTGTGCTCAATTTGATGGTCTCCTTAAGAAAATATTGGCACTGCGAGTCCAATGGTGTCCTCGGATTTCAATTATGAGCACTACTTCAAAAGTTACAAAATGTCGTTAATGTGTTTATTGAACGTACCTGAAAAAAAGTTCATAAAATTATTAACAGTCACCCTCGACCCATGCCAATCGAGGTTAGGCTCTGACTATGTGAAACACACCCCAATGAATCCAACAATACTCTCAGATTGTCAATCCAAGTTACCATTTAGATGTTATGGATTTTACAATAAAATAATTTTCACTTAATTATTTTATTTACGGAAAAAACCCTAACATTCACTGGTGGCATGTGTATGACAATGTTAGTATATGCCTAAAGAAATCAAAACTTCATGAGTTCAGCAGTGGTCTGAGATTTTTAATCCGAGTTACCATTCGTGAGTTATAAGAATTTGAAAAGTAAAATAACTTTATTTAATTATTTTATTTACGGTTATGCCATTTTTGGGTTTTCTCACTGTTGGATAATGCCAAGTAAACTTATGTCCTGCCTAGGGTAAACCCTCCATCCTGACTGCAACTGTGCCCTTAGATTTCTGATCTGCGCAACCATTTAATAGTTATTCCACTTTTTCAGGAAAACTGCTTACGCGCCTTAAATAAAGCTTAACAAAACATTGAAGGGTCATTCCAGGCACTCTAGGCCTCAGAATCATGTGCCATTAGATTTCACAGTCTCCAAATAATTCCATAAAATTAAAAAAATTATGGAAATTCCGGGACATTACATTCTCCCCACCTTAGGGATTTACGTCCCTGAAATCCACAACATAGACTATAAAATCAAATGGGGGTACTGAACACAAAACTGAGCCTCTCACACCTATGTTCTCTCCTAGAGGTTCCCATGCAGCCAGCGAACGTGCACCAAAGGTATCAACCGCCTACAAAGAACATGCTCCTATCGATCCTCAATCTCTACTGGAACGTCCATAAATTTATCCCCATAGTCTAATTCCATCTCTCCATGGTCGATAACGTGTGATGGATCATGCACGCATCTCCTCAGCTATGACACAAGGAAAACATTATGCACCTAGTGCATCTATGGGAAAATAGATAGATGGTAAATCACCTCACCCACTCTACTGAGAATCTAGAAAGGTCTTATGAACCTCGGAGATAACTTTCCGCTCCAGCAAAATCTCAGAAAACCTCATCAAGGTGAGACCTATAGGAAGAAATGGTCTCCCTCCTCCTTCCGGCATAAGACTTTTACTGGCTCTGAGTAGTTTTCATTTTCTATCAAGTGATTCATCATGATACAAACTCTCCCACTGCTTCCTTCATCCCTGACCATCAGTAATGATTCCGGAGGTCCTGGTGCATCTTCACCTCCACAGGATGTACCATTGAAGAGTATTTATGGATCTACCTCAACATACCCTTCTGAAGTTTCACTAGTACCATGGTGCATCCTCTAAAAAGGATGGTGTGCTCCCCACCTTTAGAAAATCCTTTAGGAGACTGTCCTGAGGATATCTGAGAATGTTGGGCCTCATTGTCAACATTTCAAGCTGTGTATCCTGAATTTTCTGACGAACTGGGGGAGTGATAGTGATATACTAGAGGTAAGCAGCTCTATCTCTATCCACAAACCATATTTGCAGCATGACTAGTAGCTCTGATGCCTCACTCAGCAGTTGCTGACCAAACCTCCTACTGAGGGTGTCTGCTATCACGTGCCCATTCCCAGAAGTAAAGACTGTCTCAAGGTTATAGTCCTGGTTAAACTCTATACATTGTCATTGTATCAGCTCCTAAAAGCTCTTCTGACACTTCTCCATCAACAGGAAAGGCTCCCCCTTCTTCATCAAAGCTGACAAGGGTGCTGATACCCTAGAGAAGTCAGGTACAAATCTCAGGTAGTACCCAGCCAAAGCAGATTTCCCTCTCCCTTTGGTGAGGTAATCTTGGAAACATACTTTGAAGAGATGTATCCATTTTCTGCCACTCCCATTGGGAACAGAAAACTCAAAACTCCTACCGCCATGAGGGTAAGGTCGGCTGACACAAGAGTGATTGGTTGCACCCTTCTATGCATGAGTTGAACTTGTGCTGCCTGAGTTTCCTTTTTGCCGACCTAGGAAAATCCCATTCCAACATTGAAGATAAACCACAACCTTTTTTCCCTAATATAGTCAATTTGAGTATGAACTGTGGATGTCCAATCCATTCCCAAAATAACATCGCAAGGCCTCATTGCTTCCACCAAGAGGTTCCAACCAAAACTCTTTCCTCAAGGGTCAGATCACATCGTTAGTGTATGTGTGATTATTGAGCCTCCACCAAGAGGTATCTCCAGACGTGAGGTTCAAGTCAACGGTTTAACCGGAAACTCTAGGTCTTGGAAAAGATTCTTGGAAGGAAGGAATGATTGGTACCTATGTCTATTGATACGGTAGCTAGTAGTATACATAGACCGTACCTAGAATAATTCCTAGTGACCATGAGTCACACTCCTTGACATCATGCATCTACTCCCTTCCCCCATCCTCTAGATCCCTAAGCCTTGTGGGGTCCAAAAGGGGTGGTTTTTGTAACATGTTGAAATGTACACCACCTCATGTTTCTCTCCTAACTCTGCTTCCACATATACTGCCCTCCAGATTCATCTTTCCTTAACACTTCCTCTTCCTGAAACATTTTACACACCCAAGTCTCTGAGGCCAGTGCCAGTTTCCTACATTCCCACTGCTAAAATTCACTGGTTGTATCCCCTCATCCAAAGAACATTCAACCACAACGGTTCTCTCTATCACCCTAACATATGTTGGGATGCATAGGGGAATAGTGCTGGCTTGGATGTCCTTAAACACACCTTTCTCGGAAGTCTGATCCCTGAACCCTGATCGTATCGTATTCATTGAGTACCAGGAATGGTCGGTATGCCTAGATGAATACTCAGCTACTGACATTTCATCCTAGCGAAGATGTAGAAGCTCTAGGGAACTCTCAGCCACCTCCTAAAGCCAGTCCTTAGCCGCCTTTGAGTCAAGCTAACCTCGGAAGATATGGGGTATCTGATGCTGGAACACATGTAAGGTACTAAGCCTACAAGTGTCCTCTAATTGTACTTCCGGTCATAACTAGTAACTAGAGGCCACTGATATAGCTATAACACTACCTAAAGGTACCATCTCACGCAATAGTTAACTTAAAGAAGCCTCATCACTATCCGGACCATCCTCATGGTCACTCACTGGAAAAGACTAATAGCTAAGTTCACCATCTACCCAATTAGTGTCTCAACTAGGTGGAAAACACTAGCTATAGCCTCCATCCAGTCCTCAGCTTCCTAGGAATCTATCTCGCCTAGAATCCTCAAAGGCCTATACCACTGGAACTCATGCAATGCGCTCAGTCAGCGTGCACCATCTGCCAATGCGACTGGTGGTAACTGCTGCCCAACGGGTGGTGCTGCTGCTGGTACATCACCCGAAGGTGCCAACAGAGTAAGAGGTCCCTGCATCGAAGCCTCGTCGCTCAGTGGGCCGTCATCGTGTACTCTCTCATGAATCCTAGATGGTGTTCTATGTGGCGGCATCCTGATGAGGAACAAGTGTTCCATGGCAATTAAGTTATACCTGGTGAGATGACCCCAAAGAAATCAAAAGAAAAACTTTTCAAAAACACACACGCAGTTAGTGTTTTCATGAACTGAGTCAGAAATCAAAAGTCAAGGTCATGGTTTGTAGATACGTTGGCCGCTTCACCAACACTGGACTCCGTGAACTGAAAACCAACGCATCACACTAAACACTATTTCTACATAGAAAAGATCAGAGTCCTAGTTCTTTAGTATAAATGAACTCCTATGATACCAATTTGTCATGACCCATCCACTGGGGCCTGTTCCGTGACTACCCAAATCCCGCCTTCCATAGGCAAGGGGCTGGAGACTAGCACCGAAAGACATATTCCCTAAAACGGGAAATCATTTCCATTAAACTTGTACAAAAGCATTTTCTGAGAACACAAAAAGAAACAATTGTGGAGTAAACTATTGTGGTAATATTTTAATAAAAGTAAAGGGGCTCAAATACAAGCCCAACTGGAAAAGTACAAGTACAACTAAAAAGTACAAAACATGTTGAAGGTGAAGAGCAGCTCCTGGATCGTCCACCGCAGATCCTGCTTGAAGGGTATGTACATTTTGTCTCCACATTACTCCGCATCCGCCCATCTCCTCCACGTCATGTCACACAAAATGGTCCACCCCCAAGCACCATCCAGTCCTAGCTCCCTTAGCCTCGATCAATGTTGTACATTATCTACACCAAACACAACAATGTGAGGGTAAATCTCGTGCAGGGGTGAGTATGACAATACTCAGTAGGGACCCTGAGACCCTTGTAGGTATCCTAGAGTTCCACAAAGGAAATACCATAAACCAAGACCTCAATATCAAAGCACGAAGTAATTTTCATCAACTCTACTTAGGTATATGATCATAAATATACCTAAGTTATCAAGACATACTCATCTCATACATGAGGGAAGAATACCACAAAGGTAACACCACGAAGGTAGAAATACCACATAGTTAACACCACTGAGATAGAAGTACCACACAGGTAACAAAATGAGATAGAAGTAGCACACAGGTAGAAGTTCCACATAGGTAACACCACTAACGCAACACCAAAATGGTGGAAGTACCACAAAGGTAACACCAAGAAGAAAATACCACAAAGGTAGAATTACCACACATGTAGCACCACGAATCTAGAAGTACTACAAATGTACCACATTGAAGCTAGAAGTACCACACAAGTAAAACCACGAAGAGAACACGACAAAGGTAGAAGTACCACATAGGTAACTCCACAATGATAGAATTACCACATAGGTAATACCACAAAGCTGAAAGACTCAGCTCACACCAGGTATAACTTATGTACATAAGTAAAGATGATTAGTCGTAAGGATAGATACTCTTATTCTGTTATGTATCACCAATTCTGACCCACAGAAGATCTATAGGTAAATAACCCCCCCCCCCCCCCCCGACCCACACAGGATCAATAGGTAACTAACCCCCGCTAACCCACATAGGATCTGAACCACACAAGATCTGTATGCACTGACCCACACAGGATTGTTGAGTGATAACCCATAAAGGATCTGACCTACACAGGATTGGTATGCGCTGACCCACACATGATCGATGACCGCTGACCCACACAGGATCTGACCCATATAGTACCGGTATGATCTGACCCACACAGGATCACTGAGCACTGACCCACATATGATTAATGTCCTTTCTTCACGGTACATCCATCCACAGGATTCCCGCACTAAGCATGATTGATTCCAGTAGGTTCTTCTCTTCAATAAATCGTTCGATAATTCCACCACCACAAAGTCCCACGGAGAAGTATCATGAAGTTATGCCATATCATAAGGGACCTAACCCGACAGATGGCACGTCAATCGAACGTCCAATCTATAAGTTATTAGTTTTTCTGTTTTGATGGCCCAGTTGGATTCGGGTTCAATCCAACCCTGTCATACTCCAAAATTATCCATAACTCAAGTGGATTATACCAAAAATACCACCTCGATCCAAGGATCCCGGTGATGTAGATGGTTCTTCAAATGGAAGCTAGGTTCCCAAGATATGGCCACAAATGCATATCTGGGTCTAGATGGGCATGGGTCCAGTTTGACCCGTGTAAGAACCTGAATCTTCAGTTTCAGGTACAGATCTCATTTATGGTTTTTTTAAGAATACAATGGAGAATTTGTAAATTTATTTAGTACACGCCATGTACTTATGTACATGACGTATACCCTGAGTCCGTGTAGTGGCTGTGTATGGTCGATTACATGTCATGTGACGCCCGCTGGCTCTTCTTATATCGGAAGCCACAAAAGGGAATTACACAGCGTGTACATATAAAGTACACATCATGTACTTTTATTTTTTATTTCATTAAACAGATCGGGGTCATGTCTAATCCTTATTTCCATCTTCTTCTTCGCCTAATTCCATCCAGAGCGTTCAATGAGTCTGAATCTTCTCTGAGCCGCCGATCCATCACCAGTTATTCGAATCGAACTACTTCAGTTGCAATGGAATCACAGCAGTGAGTTCTTGGTTCTTCTTTGGCCAAGTTTACTGATTCCTTCACTTTTGGGAATTATTGTAGGTTGAACTTTTTGGACGTATTTGCAGATCTACTCCATTATAAGCCAATTCACAGGCTGAGGTTCAAGTATATCTATATCCTAGGATCTAGGTAGGTGTTTTGTTGCCTTACGTTGAATGTCTTTGAGTTTTTGTGAAAAACTGCCAAATTCCTATGTTTTAGGTATCTTGGGTTAGGGGTTTTGGTCCTATTGTTTAATTTCCTTAGATTTCTTATTATCTTAAGGTTATTTAATGATAATATATGCTTGTTTTCATGTTTTAGGATCACCCCATGGGTGTTATCCCTATTCGGATGTTTATCGTCGTTTGGCACAGTTTGCCTGCGAGACAAACCATATTGCAATAGCTAGTTAGCTTGTTATAACTAATTGCATGTGTTCCCAACTTTTTATATGCTTTTGATACATTTTAGCTATTAGCCAAGTAGTTTTTTGAACTTACTTAGGGTTGTTGACAGTCAATTATGCACGACTAGATTGTTCAGGGCTGTGAGAACCTGGTGCGGGAGACTAAAGAGGGAATAGACGGTTAAGTGCTTCCCAAGGGGGTCTTTTGGAATTAGCTTCATATGTAGGACCAATGGAAATTGGAATTTGCGCTTCCTAAGAGTGTTCCTTAATTTACGCATGTATTTAGACCACAAGAGGAATTAGGCGTAAGAGCTTCCTCAGAAAGTATGTAGCTATCATTGCAATACCACAGGGGAATTTGACGTGAGTGCTTCCGAGAGTGTATGTGCCTTTGTATGATTACTTGACTATAAGGGTCTGCTAGTTTGCTCCACCCAGTGAGTCAGTGTGAATGTGGAATGTCTGGTTGGTTTAGATGAGTCTACCAAGCCAAAGCACAAGCTTGGATCTATTGGCCTGCTTGGTTGTTTAGGTAGTCTTTTGAGATTCCTATTGTGTTACCTGTTTACCTTGGAATAAAGAGATTTTCTAGATTCCTTGGTTTTTTAATTAAAGGATTGAATTAAATTAATAAATATATGTGAATGGAGATTTATAGGATTTTTTACTTTAGTGTACTCTTGTTTCTCTGCTGCATTTAATTCCATTACTTTTTCTATATTGCACACTGACAGTAGGGCATAGATCTTGTGGTGGTTGCCTACAGGGATTAGTCTCACACCATGTTTGGGTCCTTCTTGTCAGTTCGAACAGCTTATATGGTTGGAGGTTCGGATAGGGATTGTGTCCCTTCTACTTCAGGTACTTGATTGCTGGTTAGAGCTGGAGAGCATGGGACCGAGATTAGGCTTGCGATGCTACTGGAGTTTACTGTTTACTTTTGGTACTTTGGTTTTAGTTTTATTTCATCATGTTTCTTTGTTTACTGCTTCCCAAAGATACATGTACCTTGCTGCATCATTATTATATTATAAATTGCTTACACTATTTAGTTTTATTTGTTGTATGCTGCTTACTACTTCCGCTATTGTATATGTTTATCCTTCCACTATATACTTTACCAAAGAGGGCATAGTTTCCCCATTGACTCACCAATGCTCTCGCTGCTAGTCGGCAGCCTTTGGCCTTTGGGGAAAGGCACTTGAGGTCATGTGGCGAACCGGGTACAGGTAACCAGTTGAGTGGCTCCGAATTTGGGTCATTAAAAAGTGTTATCATAGGAGGTTCTTTTCTCTTGACTTACTGTTTGGAGCCTATAGCTAGGGATAGGACGGAATAGGTACTTGGTAATAAGTTGTGCCCAGGAGTAGCTAACCTGTGTACAGGGAAAAGCCATACTACCTCGTTTATTACAGTTTTACTAGTTTACAAATTTTACAGTTTATATGATATCACCGTTGGGTGATTCACATGCTTGGTGCTATTACTGTTGTTGTTATTGTGGTTCTATTTCTATCACAACCCGGTGAGATGATGGTATTCCATCTCATGCATCATACAGGAACTTGTTATAAAATCACATGTCATTAATTTTTTCCATTCCATTTAAATTGCATTAGAAATTCATGCTGTTGTGATAGGATTTGTGATAGACTATGCATGCAGTTGTGATAGCTGTTGTGATAGAATACCTGCTATGTTGATAGGGTATTGTTTTTCTAAGAGCTTATTTATCATGGATGCCAAACATTGGTCTTAGAGATGTTATGGGACCTCAAGGATCGGAATTTGGTGGATCATGAGTTTTTTATACTGTTTACTTGTAATATTCATTGTCATGATTCCAAGCAATGATTCGCAGGGAGTATGGGCCCCCACGGGTCCGAATTCAGTACATAGATGGTTGTTTGAGTGTTTTTCAGTGTTTTTGGGGGTTCTTTTATGTATTCATCCTAGAATCCCAGAAAACATGGCATGTGGTAATATGAAAACACGTCGTGTGTTCTTTTGTTTGGTAAGAACTACTTTTCATGGTTACACACCCTGTACTTTCATGCAAATGTCGTGAACATGCCTTCCGTGTGACCTAGATGTGTAGTTGAATACATGGGTTGGGAAATCAGAAGGACTACACGCCATGTACCATGTTGACACGTCGTGTATTAGTGTTCCGTGTACCAGTTCATGTGACTAACGACACGGGCAGGGGAAAAATCTTAAGGACACACCCTGTAGTGGACAAACATGTCGTGTAGTTTCCTATTGGGACAGTTCGTGTTCCTAGTCGTGTAAGACTAACCGGGTAGGGAGAAAAATGGTTAGTACATTCCATGTAGTCTTAGAAACACGCTGTTTATACGGGTGGATTACATAGCCATGTATGGCCAAGGTACACGCCCAGGGTAAAATTTCGGGAAAAAAAATCATGTAGTTTTACTACACATCGTGTAGTCTTGTTTTTTCCAAATTTTAAAGTTTTTCCCTCCTGTTCCATTTTACTCTCTTAAGTTGTAATTTTGTTTGTCGTTAATGAAGGTGTGTTTGTAACCTTGCAGAGTTATGCCGCCAAGACATCCTCCCATCGCACGTCAGGAAACAGGCAGTGATTGTATGCCTGATATGGCAGATCAGGGACTACCTGTAGTTCCGCCTTTTGTTCTAGACATGGCACCTACAGTGATTCTAGATACTAGTGCCGATGCTCAGTTCAGATAGGGTTTCATGATATTCATGCAGACATTCCAAGGATCTCAGCATCCTACCTCATCTATGGCAGAGCTGACGCGGGTCTTTCAGTATCATCATCCTCCCACATTCACAAGAGATGGGGGACCACAGGATGCATAGTCATGGATAGAAGACATTCTATCCATCTTCGAGAACCTACATACAACTCTGGAGAAGAGAGTGAAGCTCATGACTAATATTCTGTGAGATTCCTACAAGAGATGGTGGGATGTGGTTTCGCAGGTAGGGTGCCAACGGGCTATGGCTTGGGACGAGTTTCAGCAAACGTTCTACAACTACCTATACCCGGTGATGCTATGGGAAGACATAGCCAGAGAGTTCATGAACCTGTAGCAGGTTACTCTCACAGTTATGGATTATTCCTCTTACTTCACAGAGTTACAGCGTTTCACTCCTATTCTGGGGAATGACGAGCTGTTTTTAGCAAGTAAGTTTTAGGAAGGCCTCAAACCGGACATCAGATCACAGGTGAATATCTTTCAGTTGACTTCTATTACTTTGATAGTCATCCAGGAACTTATCACAGAGGGAAATATGAGGGAGACTGAAGCTGTGGACCAGGGCGGTTCAGCATCCAGGGCTGATTTGTTTCAGATAGACAGTAGGAAGCGCCACCGAGAGTCTATACGAGGTTACTCGAGGAAGCGAGGTGTTCATTCTGGTAGATGAGATCTTATTTCTGGCAACCAATTGTTGTGCTATCAGTGTAGAAAGAGAAGGCATAAGAATCCTCAGTGCCTGAGAGACCCAGTGGAGGGCCGATCTTGTGGAAAGATGGGTCATCTACAGTGTTTCTGTAAGGTTCTCCTTCCAGCAGCTAGTAAAGGAGTATCAGTTTCGACTCCGCATATAGGAGCAGGATTACCAGTTCCACAGTAGACTAGGGGATGGAGTTATTCAGGTCATTCAGGCCAGGGTAGAGGCCATGGACGTAGTGTTCAGGCTTAGGGAGGATCATCTTAGGTATCTCATGCTACTACACTGGGCCGCGGTGCAGGACAGACTTTTGTGGTAGAGCATATTCATCAGAAGTAGGATCTTGGATCTTCTACAGTTTGAGTTATGATTTTAGTACCCTCAGTTTTATCCTCTGCACTTTTCGATATAGGATCTTCTCATAGCTTTATTTCTATGGATATTGTGGAAATCCTTAGACTTACTGTTTATACTTCTGATGATATGATAATGCTAGTCACTCCCTTGGGAATTAGAACTGATAGTGTGAGTCAGTTCTTGGACTTCCCCCTTGAGGTTGGTGGGTGTCATTTTCTATGGAATCTCTATGTCCTATAGATTACAGGCAATGATTTCATTCTCGGGATGGACTGCCTCATTCCTTTCTAGGCATTCATCGACTGTTATCGCCGCAGGGTGAGTTTCATATCACCAGAGGGTGGATCTTTTATTCATCTAGGCGAGTGGGATGTCCAGGCGAGTAGAGCAGGACCCGAGCCCCATGGGCTAGGTGGGGTTACATCTCAGTTTTCCAGTCTGTATCTGGATGACCAGGGGATGTCACCGTTAGAATTTCCTACATTGGAGGATCATTTCTGGGACATCTTTCTAGATACTTTTCAGGTTTTCCTCCAGAGCATGCGGTAGACTTATCGATTGGGCACATGCCAGGAGCGGCACCGGTGTCCATTCCTACTTATAGGATGGTTACACCTGAGTTTCAGGAACTCAAGAAACAGTTGGAAAAGATACAGGCAAAGGGTTTCATTTGACCTAGTACTTCTCCTTGGGGTTCCCCTTTCCTATTTTCGATGAAGGAAGACGACACCCTCAAGATTTGTGTGGATTACTCGAAGCTGAACCAACTGAAGGTCAAGAACCAATATACATTGCCACTAATAGATGATCTCTTTGATCAGCTTCGAGGAGCCAGAGTGTTCTTGAAGATCGACTTGAGATCCGACTATCATCAGTTTCATGTCAGAACATCCAATATACCTCTTACAGCCTTCCAAAGCAGGTATGGTCTGTATGAGTATGTGTTTATGTCATTTGGTCTCACGAACACGCCCGCAGTTTTCATGGTGTTGATGAACAGAGTTTTCCATCCTTACATGGATTATTTTGTGGTGGTTTTCGTGGGAGATATCTTGGTGTACTCTCACACTCGACACGACCATGAAACCCATCTTGAGATTATTTTGAGTACACTGATGGAGAATTTGTTATATGTTAAGCTCTCAAAGTGCCACCTTTGGATGGACAAGATTCACTTCCTAGGTCATTTCATCTTAGAGACAGGAGTATCAGTGGATCCATAGAAGGTGAGTGCAGTGGTTACCTGGGAGCAGCCGAAGAATGTCATTGAGGTACGAAGTTTCCTAGGGATGGCTGGTTAATAATGGTGGTTTATACAGGACTTCTCACACTTAGCAGCATCATTGACATGCTTAACTAAGAAGGGGTTGATGTATGTTTCGTCATAAGCCTGTGATTCAGCCTTTCGAGAGCTGAAGGGGAGATTAAATTCAGCACCGATTCTAGTTTTTTCGGAGCTGGGAAAGAGTTATACAGTTTTCTATGATTCATCTAGCATCGGGCTTGGAGCAGTGCTTATGCAGGAGGATCATGTTGTTGCATATGGATCTCAGTACTTGATGCCACATGATAGGAACTATCCTACGCACGACCTGGAGTTGTTTGAAGTTGTTCATGCTTTGCGTTGTTGGAGACATTATCTTTTCGGAGAGCATTTTATGGTATATACTGACCACATGATCCTCAAATACATCTTCACTCAGTGTGATCTGAATCTAAGACAACGCAGGTGGGTCGAGTATCTTCACTCCTTTGACTTTGAGCTTTCCTATACGCCTGGGAAAGGCAATGCAGTGGCTGATGCACTGAGCAGGAGGACTCAGATACATGCAGTTCAGGAGGCTAGTAATGAGTGGTTGCTTATGGCTCTGTTCTCTGAGATGCATTTGGAGGTGCATGACAGACAGCGAAAGACTTTTGTTTCTTCTATAGCTATTACCTCTACTCTACTCAATTGGGTACGTATGAGGTAGCTATCAGACTCAGAAGGCCTAGTCATGCGGGAGAGTGTGTCAGGAGAGGACACTCTTCCTGGATGGACAGTTGACGAGGATGAGATCTTGCGTTTCTAGGGATGCGTATGGGTTCTAGCAGACATACGTGAGGAGTTGATGTGGGATTTTCATTCCTCAGTTTGGGCTGTTCATCCTGGCGTCACCAAGATGTATCATGATCTACACCGCCAGTATTGGTGGCCAGGTATGAAGAAAGATGTTGCTGGTTTTTTCATGAGTTGTTCCACTTTCCAGTAGGTGAAAGCGGAGCGCCAGTGACTAGAAGGTATTTTACATTAGTTACCCATTATGGAGTGGAAGTGGAATGATGTCGTGATGGACTTTGTGACAAGGATACCGAGATCACCTCGATGTAATGATGTGGTTTGGGTTGTAGTTAACAGACTAATGAAGGTTCCTCACTTCATGCTGATAAAGGAGACCTTCAATGTTTATGACCTTAGAGGATTGTACATCCATGATATTGTACGCTTGAATGGGGTTCCGAGTACAATCATTTCATATAGGTATGCCCGCTTTACGTCACATTTCTAGCAAGGACTACAGAGGGATTTGGGTAAACTGGTACTTCTGAGTACAGATTACCATCCCCAAAAAGATGTCCAGTCAGAGTACATGATTCAGGTTCTTGAGGATATGCTCCGGGATTTCATTTTAGACATTGGAGGTTCTTGGGAGAAGAAAATACCTCTTATGGAGTTCTCCTACAACAATAGTTTTCAGGTGACTATTCAAATGTCACCTTACGAGGCTTTGTACGGTAGGCCATGCCGATAACCTTTATGTTGGATAGAGGCAGGAGAGGTAGCTTTGTTGGGAACTCATCTTGTTCAGGAAACCACAGAGTATATAGAATTGATTCGGAAGAGGATGGCTATGGCACAGTCTTGACAGAAGTCTTATACAGATCAGAGGAGACGACCTTTGGAGTTCGAGGTCGGGGATCAGGTTTTCTTGTGTGTCACACCGAGGTTGGGACACAAGAGGATTAGGAGGTAGGGAAATCTTTCACCAAGATACGTCTTGCCGTTTTAGGTTCTGGAGAGAGTCAGGCTGGTTGCTTATAGGTTGCAGTTACCTCAGAGGTACCAGGCTATGCACGACGTCTTCCTTGTCTCTCAGCTTCGATGCTATTTCTCAGACCCATCTCAAGTCTTTCATCCTGAGGAGGTTGAGTTCGAAGTGGATGCATCATTTGAGGAGCATCCTATCCAAATTTTTGATGGTAGTGCAAAGGTACTCTATGGTCAGTCTGTTCCTCTTGTACGGGTGCTATGGCAGCACGGCCGTGTGCAGGACGAGACTTGGGAGACGGAGGCCGATATACGATCACAGTGGCCATAGTTGTTCGAGGATTCTCCTTCGCCACCTTGTTAGAGAAATTCAGAGATGAATTTCTTTAAGGGGGGAAGTTTGTAAGAACCCAGATCATCAGTTTCTTGTATGGATATCATTTATGGTTTTTTTAAAGAAAAAAATGGAGAATTTGGAAATTTATTAAGTACACGCCGTGTACTTATGTACACATCGTATACCCTGAGTCCATGTACTGGCCCTGTATGGCCAAGTACATGCCGTGTGACACCCACTGGCTCCACTTATATCGGAGGCCACTAAAGGGAATTACACGGCGTGTACATATAAAGTACATTCTGTGAACTTTTCTTTTTATTTCATTAAACAGACTAGGGTCACGTCTAATCCTTATTTCCATCTTCCTCTTCACCTAACTCTGTCCAGGGTGTCTGAGGAGGCCTAATCTCCTCTGAGTCGCCAATGTGTCACCGGTTATCTAAATCGAACACCATAGGTTGCAATAGAATCGCAGCGGTGAGTTCTTGGTTCTTCTTTGGCCACGTTTCCTGATTCCTTATCTTATGGGAGTTATCATAGGTTGAACATTTTGGACGTTTTCGCAGATCTAATTTGTTCTAAGCCAATTCAAGGGCTGAGGTTAAATTATATCGATCTCCTAGGATTGAGTAAGGTGGTTTGTTACCTTATGTTGAATTTCTTTTAGTTTTTGTGCAAAAGTGCCGAATTCCCATGTTTTTGGTATCCCAGGTTAGGGATTTTAGTCCATTTGTTTAATTGCCTTAGATTTCTTATTAGATTAAGGTTATTTGATAATAATATATTCCTTTTTTCATGTTTTAGGATCACCCCATGGGTTTTATCCATGTTTGGCTGTTTATCTCTTTTTGGCACAGTTGTCCTGTGAGGCAAACCATATTGCAATTTCTTGTTTGCTTTTTATAACTGATTGCATGTGTTTCCTACTGTTTATATGCTTATGATGCATTTTATCTATTATCCATGTAGTTTGTTGAACATACTTATGGCTGCTGATAGTAGATTACGCACGACTGGACTGCTCAGGGCTGTGAGAACCTAGTGTGGGAGACTAAAGAAGGAATAAACGATTAAGTGCTTTCCTAGGAGGTCTGTTGGAATTAGTTTTGTACGCAGGACCTACGAGAATTGGACTTTGTGCTTCCTAAGAGTGTTCCTTAGTTTACGCACGTATTGAGACCACAGGAGGAATTAGACGTAAGAGCTTCCTCTGAGAGTCTGTAGCTATCGTTGCAAGACCACAGAGGAATTTGACGTGAGTGCTTCCCAGAGTGTCTGTGCCTTTGTATGATTACTTGACTATAGGGGTCTGCTAGTTTGAGCCACCCAGAGAGTTAGTGTGAAAGTGGAATGTGTGGTTGGTTTAGATGAGTCTTCCAAGCCAAAGCACAAGCTTGGATCTATTGGCCTGCATGTTTTTTTAGGTAGTCTTTTGAGATGCCTGATGTGTTACCTGTTTACTTTGGAATATAGAGTTTTTCTAGATTCCATGGTTGTTTAATTAAATGATTGAATTAAATAAATAAATAAATGTGAATGGAGATTTTTAGGATTCTTTACTTTAGTGTACTCATGTTTCTCTGCTACATTTAATTCCATTACTTTTCTATATTTCTCACTGACAGCAGGGAACAGATCTTGTGGTGATTGCCTACTGTGATTAGTCTCACACCCTGTTTGGGTCCTTCTTTATGTCCCAAACACATTATATGGTTGCAAGTGTGGACAGGGATTGTGGCCCTTCTACTTTAGGTACTTGATTGCTGTTTAGAGCTGGAGAGCATGGGACCGATCTCAGGCTTGCGATGCTGCTGGAGTTTACTATTTAATTTTAGAACTTTGGTTTCAGTTGTATTTCATCACGTTGATTTGTTTACTTCTTTCCATAGATACATGTACCATGCTGCATCATTATTATATTATAAATTTCTTCCACTGTTTAGTTGCAGTTGTTGTATGCTGCTTACTGCTTCCGCAATTGTATATGTTTATCCTTTTGTTGTATACTTTACCAAATGAGGGCATAGATTTCCCCACTGACTCACCAAGGACCTCGTTGTGAGTCGGCAGCCTCTGGCATTTGGGGAAATGCACTTGAGGTCATGTGGAGAACCAGGTATAGGGTACCAGTTGAGTGGATCCGGGTTCGTGTCGTTACAACCCGGCCTGACCCGTCCTGGACCGACCCGAACCAGTTCGGGTCAAACTGACCTAGTCCAGGTCTGACCGAATTGGCCTAGGTCACGGAGGGCTCATCCCGCGATGTTGTGGTCCGACCCATCCCATGACGAGGGTGACCCATCCCAGTCTACGACACATGACATGACCTACGTTTGGTGCAGTCTGTTGGGCGCAGCCCACGTCGGGCGCGGCCTGCGTTGGGCGCGGCTCGTTCGGCTGGTGCGGTCCACCATGGAGGGACCCTCCCAAGCCGCTGCCTGGGGGGGAGGCTCCCCCGGGTATTCTTAATGGTCCATGGACCGTTCTTCTGGTTCATACTAGCATGCGGGACCCATGAGAGGGGTCCCTCTCAGCTTGACATGGCCAAACGGATTCCTGGTCGGTCCTCCTCCCAATGGCATGACAGCGCCGCTGCCCTCCGCAGTTGGTCGGGTGTCGACCGCCCTTCGGCCTCCGTCGTGGCTAAGCGGTCGCAGTCTCTAGCTATGGCGGTGCGAACGCGCACCGCCGCTTCAAAACGTGGTCGACCGGGAAGCCGGCCACCCTCCCGGTGTGCTGCCCACTTGAACCGTAGCCGACCGAGTGATGTTCGCCCTTTGGGTGCACTGCCATGGCTCGACATCTGTGTCCTCCTCCTCTACCAGTGGAGTGGACGCGCACCACCATTCTTCCATGCGTACGGTCGGTGTGACAGCCACCTTCTTCTTCCGTGTGCTATTGCAACTTCATTCCTATCACGACTAGTCCCCTGGGGCTCGTGTCGTGACTACCCCAAGCCCGCCTTCCATAGTCCAGGGGCTGACAACTAGCACCGAAAGACGTATCCCATAAAATGGGAAGGCATTGCCTTTATAACTTGTAAACTCACACAATCCAAGCACACAACAAGATATGAATAGAAACAAACCGTATAGTTAAAATATTGCATTCAGTAAGCAAAAAGGGGCCAGAATAAAAGCCCAACTAGAAAGTACAAGGTAAACTGAAAAGTACAAGTAAAACTAAAATATCTCAAGTGATCACCCACCAAGGACCCCACCTAAAGGGTAGGTACAGCTCTTGAACAGTTTTCTCTGTGGTACGACTCATCTAATGCCCACCTCTGAGCTACCGCCAGTCCTGGTACCCTCATCCTTAGTCAGCAATGTTCATCGTCTGCACCAAACACAACAAGGTTCAAACATAGCCCCTGTAGGGGTGAGTATAACAATACTCATTAGGGACCCCGAGACACTCAAAGGTCTCACAAAATCCAAAAATGATAAACCACAAGAATTGAATCAACTGACAAACCTACTTAGGTATATCCAATACATATACCTAAGTTGTCGAGTAAACTCATCTCAATCCTGAAGAAACACAAGGCCCAACTGAAAATCCCAAATCTCAACTGTCCCACAAAGGAATGTATACGATGAAGTTAACACCACGAAGGTAAGTACCACAAAGGTAACGCCACGCAGAAGAATACCACAAAGTTATCACCGTGAAAGTAAGCACCACAAATGTATTCCACCTAGATGATTACCCCAATGGTAAAGACTTAGCTCACCCCAGGTATAACATATGTACGGTAGTAAAGATGATTATATTTAACTACTGAATCATCTTACTCTATTAAGAGGCAGACCCACGTGGGATCGAAAATCATTAGACCCATGTAGGATCCTAGATCATCACACCCACATAGGATCCTAGTACATCAGACCCATGTAGGATCCTAGAGTAGTCCCATGGGGATTTCCTAGGGTGGATCCTTGTGGGACTCTCGAACAAAGACCCATGTAAGATCTCAATGAATTGACCCACCTATTATCCATTTCTCATGTTACAGCTAGCCACAGGGTTCACACACTAAGCTCTCTTGATTCCAGGAGGGTCTGTTCCTCAATCCACAAGTCGATACTCTAATTGCCATTAATTCCCACAAAAATGTATCCCAAATTATTTCCACATAATAGGGGTCTCAACGCTAGAGATGGTGCATCAATCGGACGCTCGTTCTATAAGTTATTGTCTTTTTAGTCTTGAGGGCCCGGTTGGATTCGTGTTTATTCCAACCCAGCCATACCCCAACATTATCCAAAAATCATGTGGGGTATATCAAAACTCCCATCTCTACCCAAGGTTTCTGTCACCATGGACGATTCGTCAAATGGATACATGTAGCTCACGATATGGCCGAAAGAGCGAAATGGGTCGAAACTGGTCGAGCTGGGTCGGTCTGACCCGGTCAGACCAACCCAGCTCGACCCGGTCTACTATGTCCAGCACAGCCCACTAAGTCCATCCCAGCCTGGCCAGACCTGCGGGGTGGCCCGCTCGGCTCCCCGGCGGGTCGGATGGCCAGCCCTCCTCTATGCACGCGGTCGTGCCCCGCGCCATCACCCGCGCCTGACAGCGTGCCAACCGCCACTCCATCACCGTTGCGGCCTTCCGTTGTGGCCCATGCATGTCGGATGGTGCATACTCAGGCCACCGCCTCCCCTTCGTGCAGTCGGCCGTGCACCGACCGCCGCCTCTTCTCTGCTGCAACCGACGAGCCGTGACCCTCCACCGGCGGCGTGGTTGCGCCATCATCATCTTCTCGATCGTCCGTGGTGTTGGACGCCGCTCCCGAGTTCCACCGTTTCTAGTCGCCGGCATCAGTATCCATCCTCCTCCATCGTAAAGAACTCATCAAGAACCAAAAATGGTTTGGAGTGGTCGGTCCATTTTCCTTTGGCCCGCAGCCTCCACGTTAGAGCGGTAGCAAGCGGCTCAGGGGGATAGATTCAATGAAAATGAAAATAACAAAGATTAATCAAAATCATATCCCTACCATGTCATTCATTGGAGGAGTTGAGAGTTTGAAGATGAAGTCGTTGAAGAACGTTGGCATTTGTTGCTTTCGCAAAGCACTCCCGATCCGGGCTTGGGTCAGTTCCTCATTCTTCGTTGGAGAGGAAAAGTTCTTCATTGGAGAGAATGTTTCTCCACAATTATCCCAAGCTCCTTTGACAATGAACTCCCCCCAAACCCCAACAAAAATGAAGAGAAAAATTATTAAAAATAAGTTAAAAAATTAATTAACGTCGACACATTTAATTAATTAGATTTGGCTCAATTTATTAATTGGAGAGTTGAGAGGTTTTCCCCATTAAGAGGGGTTCAGGTGGTCCCCACCACCATGAATTAAAAATGATGTTTCAAGATCTCGTGGTCCTCACCTCTATAAATTAAATGGGAGGTTTTAAATTAAATTAAATTTTTTCAATATTTTATTTTTATTTCCATGAAAACCACAAAAACTCACTTTCACCCTTGACCTAATGCGGTCAAGGTGAAGGTCTCCTTAAACGAATATCAGTGCTACGAGTTGAATGGTGTCTTCAAATTTCAATTCCGAGCACCATTTCAAAAGTTACAAAAATCCTCTTGCATGTTTACTGAACGTACCTGAAAAATAGTTCATAAATTTATTCTGGGCACACCGGGCCTCGGAATCACGCGCCGTCAATTTTCATGGACTCGTAAAATTCCCATATAATTAAAAACAAATACCGGGAAAATCTAGGTATTTACATTCTCCCCACCTTAGGGCTTTGCATCCCTATAAGACACAACTCAAACTAAAAGAACATGTGGGGGTACTGAGAAAGTATCTGAGCCTCCAGCTCCCATGTGCTCTCCTAGAGGTTCTCGTGCTACTAGCGGATGCGCACTAAAGGTATCAATCACGCATGAAGGACTCTATCCTGTTGATCCTCAATCTCCACTAGAACCTCCATAAACATCACCCCATCGTCGATGTCTAGCTCATTGTGGTCGATGAAATCAGATGGGTCATGCACATATCTCCTCAGGTGGGATATGTAGAAAACGTCTTGCACCCAGTGAAACTGAGGGAGAAGTGCTAGGAGGTAAGCCACCTCACCAACTCTGCTGAGGAACTAAAAAGGTCTGATGAACCTCGGAGATAACTTACCGCCCCAGAAAAATCTCTGCAAACCTCGTCGAGGTGAGACCCGTAGAAAGGCATGGTCAGCATCCTTGAACTTCATAGGTCTCCTTCTCCTATCGGAATAAGACTTATTCCTACTCTATGTAGTCTTCATCTGCTCCTGGATTATTTTAACCTTCTCTGTGGTAGCTCGTACCATCTATGGTCCC
The DNA here is from genome assembly GCA_963277665.1 of Viscum album. Taxonomy (NCBI): domain Eukaryota; kingdom Viridiplantae; phylum Streptophyta; class Magnoliopsida; order Santalales; family Viscaceae; genus Viscum; species Viscum album. The sequence continues at coordinate 226,668,070 of OY728167.1, read as the reverse complement.
ATGAGTGCTGACTCCCTGGGGTCAGTCTAGCACAAAGGCGATCTGCATGGTCCGCCATACAGAGCCTCGAATGGTGCCATCCTAATGGTGGAGTGATAGTTGTTGTTGTATGCAAACTCCACCAAGGGGAAATGATCCTCCCATCTGCGACTGAAGTCGAGGACACAATCACGCATCATGTCCTCGAGGGTCTGAATGGTTCGCTCAGTCTGGCCATCCGTATGAAGATGGAAGGTGGTGCTCAAACAAAGATATGTCCTGAAAGCTTTCTACAACCCCTTCCATAGCTGGGAAGTGAAACGTACATCACGATCGGACACAATCGTTGATGGTACTCCATGTTTCCACACAATCTACACATAGAGGCATCCCAAGCTCTTTAGTGAACCCTTCTCTCTAATTGGTAGGATGTGGGCCGACTTTTTGAGTCTGTCAACGATCACCTAGAAAATATCATAAAACTTGGATGTACGTGGATGTCCTATCATTAACTCCATGGATATTCCGTCCCACTTCAACATTGGGACCTCTAAAGGCTGAACTAAGCCTACTGGTACCTAATTCTCTTCCTTCACTTGCTAATAAGTGAGACACTAAAAGACAAACTCTACTACTAATTTCTTCATTCCCGGCTACCAGTGTTATCATCGGAGGTCCTGGTACATCTCTGCCACTCTTGGATGTACCATCAAAGGGGACGTATGAAACTCCCTCAATTCACCCTCCCAAAGCAACGTTGGTACCATGGTACGTCCTTTGAAAAGGATGATGTGCTCCCCACCATCAGAAAATCCATCAGGAGCATGCCCTGTGGATATCTAAACACATCAAGCCTCGTAGTCAGTGTCCCCATGTTTCTCCTCCCTGACTCACTGAAGAAGTGGGGGAGTGACTATAAGAGACTGAAAAAAATCTGCTCCCTCTCGATCAACAAAGGATATCTACAAAGTGGCCAGCTGCTCTGTCACCTCACCTAGCATATGTATACCAGATCTCCTGCTGAGTGCATCTGCTACAACTTTCCCCTTACTAGGAGTATAGATTATCTCGAATTCATAGTCCTGGAGGAACTCAAGAAAACACTACTATATCAGGTTCATGTCCTTATGAGGGAATATATACCTGAGACTCATGTGATCATATTAGACTGTAAAATGTTCACCCATAAAGTAATGACGTCGCATCATCTAGGAGAAGACTACTGATGCTAACTCCAGGTCATGGTTAGCGTAGTTCTGATCATGTTGTCTCATCTATCTAGAACAATATGCGATAACTACTCGCTCCTACAACAGGACACATCCGATCCTGGTCCTTGATGTGTCGCAATAGACTATGTACCGAACATCCTCCTCTAAAAGCCTCAAGATGAGGGCACTAGTTAGCCTCTGCCTCAACTTCTGAAAACTCCGCTGGCATTTCTCTGACCACACTATAGGTTCCCTTTCTTCTTCAACAACGATAAAGTTGTTACAACTTTGGAGAAATCTGACACAAATCTTCGGTAGTATCCGGCCAAACCCAGGAAACTTCGTACCTCTATCACACTACTAGGTGGATCCCAAGAATGTAATGACTCAATATTCATTGGATCCACTGCAACTCCAGCCTCCAAGATGACATGTCCTAGAAAGTGAACTTCTCGGATCCAGAACTGGCACTTCGAGAGCTTACCATAAAGCTGGTGCTCTCAGAGTGTGTCTAGGACTATTTGCAAATTATAGGCATGCTTCTCCTTGGAAGCCAAGTAGATCAGAATTTTGTTGATGAAGACTACTACAAAGCGATCAAGGTATGGCTTGAATATCCTATTCATGAGTCCCATGAACACTTCTCGAGCATTTTTCACGCCAAATTGGATAACCAAGGACTCATAGTGGCCATACCGACATCCAAAGGTTGTCTTCTGCACATCCTCATTTCGTACTCTGAGCTTGTGATATCATGATCTGAGGTCTATCTTCAAAAACCATCGTGCTCCCTTCAGCTGATCAAAGAGGTCATCAATCCAGGGGAGTGGGTACTTATTATTCACGGTCACCTGATTCAGGTGCCGATAGTCAACACAAAGTCTCAAGCTCCCATCCGCCTTCTTGCTGAACAAAATCAGGGCTTCCCAAGGAGAAACATTGGGCCGGATGAACCCCTTCCCCTGTAATTCCTCCAGTTGTACCCACATCTCACAAAGCTCCGCGGGAGCCATACGATATGCTGGTGTAGATATCAGTGTCTTCTCATGGTACAAGTCAATGTAAAAGTACACCTCTCTATGAGGAGGTAGACCCAAAACATAATCAGGGAAGACATCCGCGTACTGGTCCACCGCGACAGGATTGCTCAGACTCTCTACATCAACTGCTCTGAGGGTATGGCTAGACAACTGATGAGTGATTGGCTATACTCTCCTATGGGAAAGTCCATCATGTGCTGAAAAGGCTCCGTTCTCTCTGGTGAAGGTAATCCTGGTCCCATCCATGCGGAAACACCATGCTTTTCACCTAACGCAGTCGATATGGTCATGGACTATAGATAACCAATCCATACCCAAGAGGACGTCATAAGTCCTTGACGTCTCTACTAGAAGATCTCAGCCGAAACTCTTGCCTCCTATAGTAAGCTCACACTGCCGGCAGTAGTGTGGAATCGTCGAATCCTCTCATGTAGGAGTCTCTAGCATTAAGGATTGAGCCAACAGCTTCACGAGAATCTCTGAGCTCTGAACGAGGGAAATGGTAATAAAATAATGACTGGAACATGTGTCTAAAGTAGTACAACTAAGGTGGAGTAGACAAAGATCATACCTCGAATCATCTCTGGGGTTCCATTTTCATAGGCCTCAGCTGCCTGGAGATGAGCTCGCCCTTGTCCACATGCACCTTGTAGTCGGGGTGGACCACCTGGTGGTGGTGGCAGTAACACCTTGAATCGTCGCCCACTACCAATTGCACATCCAGTTCCTCTGCCACGTCAGCCTACTCCCTATGGACCTCCTCGTTCGAACCTCTATCTATGCCTGGATGGTCTTTTGACCATTTACTGATCATCTGTACGGTGGTTCGGGTAGTCATGAGCCATGTGACCCTTCCTGCCGCATGCATAATATTGTCTGCTCCTTGCATGACTGGCTCTGTCTCCGGTGCCCTGCACAACCGAACTTGAATCCTACGGTCATCCACCTGTAGGTCAGGTCCTCTTGGACCTATGTGAGATATGACTTTTACTAGCTGCATAAGACACTGCTACATGACGCCCGGTGGTGGGTATCTTTAATGGCGACTGCTCAGTAAGAAAACTCACCACTAAGAGTACTCTCTCTAACACCCCCGCATGCGTCAGGATACTGGGAGAATTCATCGAATCCCTGATCTCCCACCTGAGTCCCTACTCGAAGGTCCAGGCCCTGAAGAATGGGTCTCGTACCATATCAGTGGAGTACCGTGAGAGGTTAGTGAACCTCAATAAGTACTGGGCCATAGTCCTGTTGCCCTGCTGTATATGAAGAAGCTCTTGAAAGCGAACTGCGCAAATGGTCGCTGGGACAAACTCTTCCCAAAATAGGCTCTCAAAGTCTTCCCAAAGAGGTGTCACCTCATTGTGAACCTGTACTATGATGCTTCACCATTTTCATGCTTCTTCCTGTACAAGAATGAAGGAATGGATCACCATGAGATCAGCTGGTGTCCCTACCAGTCGGAAGACTCTCACCACAGCCTCCAACAAATCCTCAACTGCCTATTGGTCAGTCTCACACCGGAACCTTGGTTTCCTCTAGCGTTGTAACTCATGCAACGCGCTTAAGCTGCGTGTTCCCTCTGTTGCTAGGGTTGGTGGCATCGGTGGCCCAACAGGTAATGGTACCACTGGTGCCTCCACTAGTTCACCTACCAATAAAGGGTCTGGCACCGAGGTCTCGTCTCTCGGTGGGCTATCATTGCATACTATACCCGGAACCCTAGCTGGCTATCTTAGTGGAAGAATCCTAAAAAGAATAGGTGCACCACGGTCAATAAGGTGAACCTTGTGATCTGATTCAAAGAGATCACAAAGAATACTTTTCAAAACACTCATGCAATCATTGTTTTCATGCACTGAGTCAGAAATCAGAAGTTAGGGTCCTGGTGTAAGGATACGTCAGCCACCACACAAACACTAGATTCCCTAAATTGATAACCACAATCACTACACTTAACACTATTTCCGTTAAAAAAATATCAGATTCCAATGTTCTACGGTATAACTGAATCCTCTGATACCAATTTTTCACGACCCGTCTCTCGAGGCTCGTGCTGTGACTACCCCAAGCATGCCTTCTATAGGCCAGGGGCTGGCAACTAGCACCGAAAGGAATATTCCCTAGAACGGGAATGCATTTCCTTTATAACCTCCAAACTCACACAAACCAAGAACACGGTAAGATATGAACACAAGAAATCTTTATAGTAAAAAAGAGTGTGTACAATAAAAAAAGGGGCTAGAATACAAGCCCAACAGGAAGGTATAAGTAAAACTCAAATAGCTCAAGTGAACAACCACCAAGGTCCCCACCTGAAGGGTAGGTACATCTCTCGAATAATTTTCTTTGTGGTACGTCACGTCTAATGTCCACCTCTGAGCTACCTCAATCCCTGGTACCCTCTTCCTCATTCAGTGATGTCCATCGTCTGCACCAAGAACAACAAGGAGTAGGCATTTCCCATGTAGGGGTGAGTATAATGATACTCAATAAAGACCCCAAGACCCTCAAAGGTCTCACAAATTCCACAAAGGATAAACCACAAGCATGAAAACAACTAACAACCCTACATTGGGATATGCCCATACATATACGTAAGTTGTCGAGTAAACCCATCTCAATCATGAGGAAACACAAGGCCCAACTCAAAATCCCAAAGCTCAACTGTCCCATGAAGGAAAGTAAACCACGAAGGTAACACCATGATGGTAAGTACTAAAAAGGTAACGCCACACAGAAGAATACCACAAAGGTATCACCCTGGAAGTATGCACCACAAAGGTACGCCACACAGATGATTACCACAATGATAAATACTCAGCTCACACCAGGTATAACATAGGTATGGTAGTAAAGATGATTATATGTAACTACTGAATCATATTACTTTGTTAAGAGGATAACACATGTAAGATCCTGAATCATCAAACCCACGTAGGATACTAGATCATCAGACCCACATAGGATCCTAGTACAGCAGACCCACGTAGGATCGTAGAGTATTCCCACGGGGATTTCCTAGAGCGGACCCAGGTGGGACTCTTGAACTCTAACACATGCGGGATCCCAAAGCATAGACCCAAATAGGATCCCTTTCTCATGTTACAAATAGCCATAGGGTTCTCGCACTAATCTCCCTTAATTCTGGGAGGGTCCCCTCCTCATGCCACATGTCAATACTCCAACTCCTACAAAGTCCCATTAAAAAGTATCCCAAAGGACCACCTAATGATAGGGATCTCAACGCAAAATACGGTGCGTCAATCGGACGCCTGGACTGTATGTTATTGGGCTTTTAGTCCCAAGGGCCTGGTTTGATTCATGTTCGATCAAACATGGCCGTAACCCAAATTTATCCAAAACGAAAATGGGTTATATCAAAAGGAACATCTTGATCCAAGGTTTTTGGTGCCGTAGACGGTTCATCAAACTGATGTCCGTATCTCATGATATGGATGAAATAGGGAAAAGGGTTGAAACTAGTTCGGGTCCGGTACGACCCGGCCCGATCGACCCAGCACGACCCGGCCTTGGATGACCCGACCCGGTTAGGGTCAACCTGGCCCGCTAGTTCTGTCCTGGCCTGCTGGGCAGCTGGCTCGGCGCCCCGGCTGGCCGAACGGCCAACCCTCCGCCGCGCGGCGTGGTCGCACGCCGCGCCCTCCCCAGCAGCCGTCAGCGATTCAGCCGCCCCTCCATCACAGGTGTGGCCTAGTGTTGTGGCCCATGCACACCAGGTGGCACATACATGCACTGCCACCTCCCCTTTGCATGGTCGTTCGTGCGCCAGCCGCCGCCTCTGCTCCGCCACAGCCGACGGGCCGCATCCCTCCACTTGCAGCGCCGGTCAGCCATGGTGTCATCTGTCGCTACTGATTCCCACCAGTTCTAGTTGCCGGCACTGGTCTCCATCCTCCTCCATTGTGAAGAACTCATCAAGAACCACAAAGTTTGCAGAGTGGTCGTGCTATGTTCATTTGTCTTGCAGCCTCTACGTTAGAGCGGTAGTAAGCGGATCATGGGGAAAGATTAAACGTAAAATTAAATAACAAATATTAATAAAAATCACACCCCTACCTTTTCATTCGTTGGAGGAGTCGAGAGGTATAAGATGAAGTCGTTGAAGAAATTCGGTATTTGTTTCTTCTGCAAAACATTCCCGATTCCGGATCGGGGTCGGTTCCTCATTCTTCATTGGAGATGACAAGTTCTTTGTTTGATATAACGTTTCTCCTCAATTCTCCCAAGCTCCATTGCCAAAAAAATCCCCCCAAACCAAAACAAAAATGAAGATCTAACTTATTAAAATTATTTCTATCGATTAAATAAAGTTGAAAAAATTAATTAATTTTAGTTGGCTCAATTAATTAATTGCTGAGTTGAGAAGTTTTCCCCGTTAAGAGGGGTTCGGGTGGTCCCCACCACCATGAATTCAAAAGGAGGTTTCAAGCTCACATGGTCCCCACCTCCATAAATAAAATGGGAGGTTTTAAATAAATTAAAAGTTATTCTTTAATTTATTTTTATTTCCACGAAAAGCACAAAAACTTACGTTCACCCTCGACCTACTACGGTCAAGGTAAATGTCTCCTTAAGAGAATATCAGTGTTTTGAGTTTAACGGTGTCCTTGGATTTCAATTCTGAGCACCAATTAAAAAGTTAAAAAAACCCACTCGCCCCTTTACTGAACATACCTGAGAAAAAGTTCAGAAATTTATTCCAGGCCCACCGGGCCTCAGAATCATGCACCGTCAATTTTCACGGACTCATAAAATTCCCCTATAATTGAAAAAAATTACATGGAAAATCCGGGTCTCTACAGTTCCAAACCCTAAAATTATGACGTCCACATATTCACGATCCTCGGGTCTAGATCTCCGCATCCATATTTTGTTTCAATGAAACATTGAGTTTCTAGCACGCTCAATTATTGGGCATCAAAAAACGCATGAAGAATGCACAAATAATGAAAAAGAAGGGTCAAGGTATAAGTGCAGAATGATGTACATTTTTGTTTGGCCATTATCACTGTGAATCAAGAATATGAAGAATCAACAAAAAGATTAAATAATACTTCAAATTAAAACCCCTACCTCGATTTTCTATTAGAGGTGTCGTGAGGAAGGAGATGAAGGTGGTAACATCACACACACAACACGCTCCAAAGTTGGTTCCTCGTTCTTTATTCAGAGAATGTTTTTTGTTGAAGAGGTTCTTCTTTTGGAGCAGGTTCTTCCTCCAAGAGAAATCTCTCCAAAAGATCTCCCCAGAACTTACCCTTTTCCAACAATCCCCCAACCATGAGGTGAGGATCCACTTAATTAATGTTAAACAATTAATTACTTGATCAATTAAGAGTTCTCACAACAATAGGGGGAAACCCAAGAGTTTCCTCACATTAAAGGGGAGTTCAGGTCGTCCCAACCACCATGTATTCAAAATCGAGTTTTCAAGAAAATAAAATAAATGTTTTTGTTTTATTTTATTTTAATTCTTTTAACTCTCACAAAAAAATCCAGAAGACTAACTTCCACCCTTGACCTACTGCAGTCGAGGTGAATATCTCCTTAAGCAAATATCGGCGCTACGAGTTCAATGGTGTCCTCATATTTCAATTCTGATCACCGGTTCAAAAGTTACAAAACACCACTAATGCATTTATTGCACGTACTCAAAAAAAAGATCAAAAAATTATTAATAGTCACCCTTGAACCATGATGGTCTAGGTTCGGCTCTTCTTAAGTGAAACACGCCCCAACGAAACCAAAGGTACTCTCATATTTTCAATCCGGGTTACTGTTTAGATGTTATGGATTTTACAAATAAATAATTATCACTTAATTAGTTTATTTACGGCCAAAAACCTAACTTTAACTGGTGGCCCGAGCTGGCCAATGTTAGTATCTTCCTAAAGAAAGCATACCCTCATGAGTTCAGTGGTGGTCTCGAATTTTTAATCCGAGTTACCACTACTGTTTTATAAGAATTTGAAAAATAAAATAACTTTTTTAATTATTTTATTTGCAGTTATGCCATTTTGGGGTTTTCTACCCGTAGGTTTGCACCGACTAAACTTAAGTAACAGCTAGGGTAAACATGCCATTCTGAGCGCAATGGTTCCATCATATTTTTGATCTGGGAAACCATTTATGAGTTGTTCCAGTTTTTCAAGAAAATTGCTTAAATAAAGCTTGACAAAACATGGACGTATCATTTCGGGCACTCCATCAGAATCATGTGCCATCAGATTTCACGGTCTCGAAATAATTCTATATAATTAAAGAAAATTATTTGTAAATTCCGGGACATTACATTATCATTTCGATTTATCCTTATTTAATCTATTTAATTTTATTTGGGGTAATAATATTTTAAATATTAAATGGTTATAAATATTTCATTATGTGTTATAAATTATCAATAATTGGATAATTTATGACATATTCAACTATATAATTTTCACTCTTTAAATTTTAAATAATTTTATTATTTTTAAAAAAAATAATATGTTATTTTTACAAAATATCAACAGTGTCAATTTTGACAATATCCATTTATTTGAATTTAAATAAAATCTAAATAGAAGATAAATTCAAAAAAAATATTTAATACACAAGTTACAGTCACCTATAAAATTCGTGGAGAATATTTATTATATCATATGATATTTATTTTAAAATTTTTTAAACCATTTATTAGATATTTCTACAAATAAAATAATTTCTACATCACTATTGTGTCATCATTAATGGTTTTTTTAGAAAAATTCAAAATAAATTAAAATGATCTATATAATTTCCACCGATTTATGTATACTATTTATGATTCATGTTTTATCATTTTTATCACTATATTAAAATTATTATACTTATAATATATATGAGAGTTACATGTGGTCACCTTCTTTTGTTTTAATTATAATCACATCACTTTCATCGATAAAAGTCCATTAAATGAATAAATTCTGACCCATGTGTGATATTGGTTGAATTTAATTCATCCAATAGGAGTTTTTTAGGTTTTAGGTTAATTTTATTATCTTTGTAAATTTGTAGTTACCTTAATTTACCTGATTTACATTTAACTGTGGTAAATAAAAATTATCATAGTTACTATTCATAATATCCAAAAAAAATAAAAGTAATATATTAACATATTTTGGACCCACTTATTCCAAATATGGAATCCATTTTTCATAATTCAAAACACATAATATTCTTAAATTAATTTAAAATTAATTACCATTGTTAAAAACCAAAAAGTGGGTTTTCAAGAAGTAAAAACATATCAAAAGATTTTCACATATTTATTTCCAATTTAAATTTAAAATTACATCCAGTGAAAAAAAATAGATTAAATTATAAAAACATAATCCAATTAAACTTTCAAAATGATTAAAAAGATAATCTACTTAGATAAATAAATTAGATAAAATGCAATTTTGAATTAAAATGTAGTATTTTTCACTATTCATCAAAATATGAATTTCATCATAAAAATATCAAAATTTCACTAAATTTAAATTTTGATGTCCTTATTTCAAATAATAAGATCATTTTGTCAAATATAATATATAAAATTTTAATAAAAATAAATTTAATATTGGTGCGTCATGAAAAGGCAGCCAAACTACATTTATTTTTTAAAAATACCTCTTATTCGAAAAATTGAATTTCTTCTTATATCATGTTCTATAAAATACATAATATTAATTTAAATCTTATATAAAATTCAAAATTTGGTCAGAACTATTCATAAAGTATTATTTATATACCATTACATAATAATATTTTAATAATATATCAATGTTTAGTGAAACTCAGTATTGCATACAATGCAAGCTATTGAGGAAGGTTGCTCTTGCGTGTAACACAATCCAAGTCAGGGTTGTGTGTAGTGAAATATTTCTTTTTTTCGTATAAAATAATCCAAAAATAGTTCTTTTATATATTGAACGAAATCTATACTCATTGTTTGGTGTATCATAAGCTAACTCAATGTTTCATGTAACATAAGACAAGTCAGTTTAGCGTGAAAGGAATGTTTGAAATAGTGGATTGCAATATATAAATGAAAAATTTAATTTAATTGAAAAAATTGTCCATAAAAAATTACAGTCTTACAGAATGTCATTTGGATTTTCCACTGTGATTTAGTTCAGTGTATTATTTTTTTCATGTATCTCAATTGAATAATTATCAACATAATCATGAATATTTGATTTTTTCTTTTTATATTTACCTAGAGCTATATTCTATGTTGGTTTATGTGTTTATATTGATTTTAAATATTTAAGAGAAAATACTGTGTGAGAAAACTGTTAATCATGTGCATGTTTAATGGAAAATTGATCAAATTCGTGAGGAAATGTCGGAGATATAAAATTAAATGATAAGGCAATGGACAAAACTCTTCTATCAAAATGATGGATTTTATTATTCCAGGGATGCAATGTCCAATGGTGGGAGAATTTTTCACCCACAGGTTCAAGTAATTAAACCTTTATTTATGTGTTTTGAGTATATCTAATGTTTGTGTTATGTTTTGGGAGGATCAGAGATGTTTTGGCCAATTTGTGTGTCTTTTTTAAGGCGAACAGTTGGATCACAGTTAGTAGAAGCCATGAAACACATCTATAAAGGATTGAAATAGAAACAGAGGGAACTGGGTAGGCATACATTATTGCCAAACTATTTATACTCATAAGGAAACCCATGAAATTATGTATATTTGGGTATAGCATGGTTGGTGAAATTTTGTCTAACCATTGAATCAATCTATGAGAGGTGTTGTTTGATGAAGTGGCTCATTCATGGTAAGCACACAATATTCATAATCATGTTACCAAACTCTGAACCATGATATTTTTTATCAGAAAATCATATCTCTAGTCCAATTTACCTACAAAAAAACAGGTTCCCCCTAATTATTCCATAAAAAATTACTCTTCCATACAAGGATAGAGATACAATTCTTTTTAGCCTGGGAGTGATTCCTAGGTGAACCAAAGTGTGTTGGAGGCCAAGATTCATTGATAAAAGGTTGTTCTGCATTTTTTTCATTACATCTCTTATTATTCCCTCTTATGGAATCACGGATATAGTTTATCAGTGATTGGTAAAAAAAAATTATGTAAATAATAATGGGATATGGGTTTTTATTAATATGAATGATATTTAATTTGATTATAGATGATTTATGTCTCTTTTTTAATGATTTTATGACATTCATAGTTTTAACCAATGTTTTAGAGAATATGATTTTCTCACTACTCCACATGATTATAAATTGAAGTCTTAGTTTCAAATTTATTGAATTGATTCAATTTTTTTTTGAAACCCTTCTGTTCTTTGTTGGAAACCACATTATTAATGTTTTCTAGGAAATTTTTGAAATTGGTTGGTTTTATGGGATGTGGTTTAGGTTCACTATTTTAAAATGAATATTTCAATCATATGACTTGGATTTGATGCATGTAAAAGTTTTGGAAAATTGTTTTTATTTAAATATATATATTCAATAAACTATATTTTTAATTGTAATGTATTGGCATAGATTTTGGAATACATGGTGGGAGGGAGTTAATTAACATTGATGTGACCATGTGGAAGGGACGTTGGCCATTGGGGAACATGATATCAGTTACCTTGTGACCACTTGGTAGATCGTTGAGAGATAGATCATTAGTAGAGAACATTCTCATGGGAATTCATGTGTTGATTTGGTGATGTATGGATTGGTTATGCAAAGTGGAATTTGAGAAATAGTTTTAAATACTTGTTTTTAGTCAATCCATGGAAATATTTTTGGTTTGGAAAAATGTTTGTGGGACTATATATAAGCTACATTAAATTTTAATAATTTTTTTATATAAATTTGATAACTTATTATATTCTATTTGTGTGAGTTGGGAAGTCATTGGGGAAATTCTATTAAGTTTTATACCCACCCTATACTTGGAAACATTGGTGTGTTTGAAGATGTTATATACTAAGACAGTACTAAAGGAAATGTATATAATCTCTTTAATGAAAAATCATGATTCCATTTGAATTAATTATTGTGTTGGAGCATGGTTCATGTTGGGAGTTACAGAGATGATTTATTTCTTATCACTGTGTTTTTTGTCTTTCTTTCCACATTTTAATTTTATATGGTTGTGTTTTGGTTTTTATTTTTTGAGTTTATTTTTTACTCATGCATCTCATTGAGGTTTATTTATTTGGTTATTTTGATTTGGTAGTTTTATTTTTGAATGGAAAATAATCCACCATTGTCATGACCCGTCCCAGTGGGGACCATGTCGTGACTCCCCAAGCTCGCCTCCAATAGGTCAGGGGCTGGTGACTCGCATTGAGTAGGCATATTACTAACATGGGAGGCATTTCCTATGTACCTATACATTAGCACCTATCTCTAAGCCCACAAATTCTGAAATGTAAATACCACTAAGGAAAAATAAGGCATGCATACAGCTAAACCCAACCAACAGATTATGACGAAAGGTAGAGTACTATAAAAGTAAACTGGGCCAGAATACAAGCCCACCAAAAACAAGAGTCTGAAAACTGCAAAGTCCAACCTGTAAGCACAAAAGGTACAGGGACTATCGCTCGTAGCCATAGGAACGCCTCGGCCTGTAGGGAACTCAGAAAGCTCGGTATTGTCCTGATATGCCCTGGACTCTGTCGAAAGGCTTCTCATCTACACAAGACACTAGACGTGTGGGCAAAGCCCGTGCAGGGGTGAGTATGAAGATACTCAGTAGAGGAACCCGAAAACCAAAAAGCAGTACACAAAGTAAAGGTACAGTCATCTATGCACAGTATATGTCTACAGAACATATAGACCAAACAAGATATACTCAAAACCCAGACCCTTGGTCTAGATACAAGTCACACAACCACATACCCCATTTAGGGATTATGTTCTAGGATTCTTTGATGCACTCGTTACGGGAGAACACACTCCACGAGTCTTATAGCTCTGATGACGTCCGTCCGAGAAGCGTTGTTCATTGGGAATTGTCACAAGAGGTAGCTACACTCATTACGGGAGACATAATCCTTAGTGTAAAGGTTATGGAAGATAGAAGCACTCATTATGGGAGACACACTCCTGAGTGGGAAAGATCATGATACATAGATGAGGATCACTACCAGGGCCATGGCAGATACCGTGACTCATCCGGATTCACCGGTTAGGTGATACACCAGCTAGGTAGAGGATCAATGCCCTTTAAGGTTGGTCACGTCAATGCCTGACTCTACCTAGGGTTAGGGATGGATAGAAGATCATGATCTGGGCCTCTCGGATGGATGCCTGACTCTATCACAAAAATTTCTGCTGAAGAGATCATAATACTGCGTGAGAGAATGATGTCTGACCTTCAGGGGAACAAGAAGAGGGGAACTACCCCAAACAAAGATTTCCAAAACACTGTGAACAAAAGGGCCATGTTGTTTTCAGAAAAGTACCTGGTGTGTACAAAGGTTACACACCATGTTGTCTGACCCCGGTTACTGCCCGTGTACAATGGCCCATGTCTTGAGGCTGGTCGTGTAGGAAAAACTAAGTACACGGCGCTTAGTAAGGTATACACGGCGTGTAGTAAGGTATACATTCCGTGTTTGGGTAACTAGGGTTGGATCCGTGTACTCTGGCCATGTGCCCGTACCCAGTCATCAACCTGTGTAAACCAACCTGCGTAATTGGCACATGGGGTGACCCGTGTTACTGGCCTCACCTGGCCGTGTGACGGAGTACACGGTCATGTACTCCATATTGTGCATGTGTATCCCTGAGATACACGCTGAGCTCCGCGTAGCTTCCTCTGCCCAACTATACCTGTCGTGTCTCTTGAAGCTGTGTATATTATCTTGTGTCCGTGTATTCCCCAAAAACACGCCGAGCTTTGGGGAAATTCCAACACACCGTGTGACCAAGGTCACATGTCTTGTGATTTCTCTCTGGCCCCCAAAAACCTAGCCGCCGCCAGTACCACACGGTGTGTTCTTCGGAAGAACACGCCGTGTGTTCTGGATATTTCCAGAAATGACGGCCTTCACCGGCGTGCCTCCCGTGGTGCTCCGATCATCAATCCGGTCATCCGATCACCATGAAACCTTCAGGTGTTGGTCACCCTGTCACCACAAAGCCGCTTCCTGTGTTTTCGGACCTCTGATCAGATCCGAAAATGTGTTTTGATCTTCCTGCACGAAGAACGCTCGATAAATTCCCTTTTTCGATCCGGTATGATTTTTCGTCCACCATCATCACCGCCCCTCCACAAGTTCGTTGCAGTGTCAAACCTCCGATTTGGGATCCTTGCGTCGCTGAACGGATGCGCAATGATCTGTTGTTCGCCACCCCGTGAAAAACGCAAAGAATACGTGAGAAAAGAATGGTGGAGGAAATACAATAAACAAATCGAGGAATGAACCTCCATTATCATTCGTCAGGTCATTGATCCGCTCCCATTAATAGGTTTAAATGGAGCAGAGATCAACACAAAAAAATAATGGATTATATACCCAAAATCATTCCAAAGAAAACCCTCCTGCAAGAACGTATGAATCCGCGGATCAACTTGTTCGTGGTTGATCCGCGTTCATCATTTAAAATCAAAAACGAGGAAAATAAATTGAAATAACAAACCCCTACCACAAACCGGTTGAAGAGAGATTTTCGCGACATGTCTGCCGAAGGGATTCGTCAAAATCGGAGGGGCGTCAATGGCTCATGTTGTCGTCATCCGCCAATGCGTCCTCCTCCGCCCAAGCTCCAAGAGAAATCTCTCTCTCTCTCTCTCTCAACTCACAGGGTTATGAGGATAATGCTAAAAATTTTCCATAAGCATGTATTTATAGGGTAGGATTAGGTTTCTTCTCATAAAAAAAGGAAACGTTTTAAAATAATAAAATAAATCATTAAATTATTTTATTTCTTCTAAAGTGCTTCCGTTTTTAAAACGCCCAAAATTTAGCATCACAGCTGGCTAGCGCCAATCGAGGTTAGAACCGTTCTTAGGTAATATCGTCATCCCGGACGCAACTACGCTCTCAGATTTTTAATCTGGGCACCCGTTTGGGAACTGCCACAACTGCGCGTGAGTGTCGACTCACTTAAATAAAAAAAGTTCAAACCACCATTCTGGGCTCACTGGACCTCGGAATGATGTGTCGTCTTCGCGCCCAATCTTGAAATAATTCTGTATAATATTTAAAATAATAAATGGAAAAATCCAAGACATTAAATTCTCCCCACTTTAGGGCTTTATGTCCTCGAAAATCCAAAACCAAGGATACTAAAAAAGATGTGGGTACTGGGCATGAATCTGGGCCTCCCGCTCTCACGTACTCTCCTGATGATTCTCGTGCTGCCACGAGATGCGCACCAAGGGAACCAATTGTAACATCCCAAGTAAGTAATGAATAATACATATTTTTATCTATGTCTATTAATGAATTAGATAGTGTTTTAGAGGCTTAAAATGAGAATAAATCAAATCTTAAGCATGGAATACACTAATAATTTTAAAAGATTGTTTTACTGCCTTTTGATGGAAAACCATTTTTTTAATCAAACTTTGCACAATTTTATAAGCTCTATTTTCAGAAAAAAACTTATTATTTATGATTGGGACATTGAAATTTACATTGGATAATTTTTTGGTATTTTTCTGACAAAGTTCATTTTTTAATGAATAGTGAAAAATACTGCATTTTACATCAAAAATAATTTTTCATCTAATTTAATTATATGGTTAGATTATATTTTGAAATGATGTTAAAGTTTTACTAAAATATATTTTTACCATTTAATCCAATAGTTGTCGTTGGAATTAATTTCACTTTGAAATTGGACTTAAACTAGTGTCAATCTTTTGATACTTATTGTTTCATAAAAACACGTTATTTTCTCAGACAGCAGGAATTAATTATTAAATTAATTAATGTAACTTATATGTTTTGAATTTTTTAAAATAGAAATCATTTTTGAATTCAGAATATCAAATATATCTTAGGGTGAAGTTTTGGTATTTTTCTGAAAAGTATCAATTTTTGATGAATAGTGAAACCACTAAGTGGTACCAAAAAAAACTAATTTTTCGTTTAAATGAAATTTTACCACCTCTGTGTTTTGAATTTCAAAAATCCGACATAAATGGTTTTCATTAATAAGTAAAATGTGTTTCAATGGGATTAAAATAATTTTTTGGTGAATAGTAACTTTTAAGTTTTTAATCGCGATTAGAGGTAATTAGTGTAGTTTAAGTTAAAATAATGTTTTAATAATATTAAATGACCTTGACACATGTCCTACCCTTATTGTATGTGTCATTTCCTACCATGACAACCCATGGGTCTATTTTGGGGACCCCATGGAGCCACTTGGGTAAGATAAAGACATTAATTCTTTTTTTAAGTAAAAGTAAAAATGACACAAACATGTATTGTTTTATTAATACAATTTTTAATTGGGGTTATACAAGTCATACTTTTTACTATAAATAGTCATTGGAAAGATAAAAAGATTTCCTACATCATAGTATCATTTTTATAATTTTTAGACACGAACTAAATTAAATTATTTATGACACCATGATGATGCATCGATTACCTCATTATTTAACGATTTAAATAAAATAAAAATATAATGTAAATTATAAGACCTAAACTTGTCAAAAACCTATTGGATGGGTGGCTTTAGAACCCTTATCACATTATCCTCTAAATTTATAATTGTGGGACCTCTTTTATCTGAAAATTATTTTATAACAAAGTATCTTTTCTTAACTTTCCAAGAGTGCCCCTCCTCTCCTCTTATAAAAGGCCCCCACCTCTACCACCTTACCCGCACATTCGAAGCCTTTGGCTCGGCCAACCCCTGAACATTTTATCTTTCCAAATCCCTCTCTAACTCATATAAGCATTTCATTGGGCAGAAGTCTTTCCAAGGATGTTTTTTAGCTCCAATCAAAAAGAGTTACCCGATTTAAAGGTAGTGTCTTCTATTGTGTTCTTATGTTTTATTTTGCTTCTCCAACCCCCTAAACTCTTTTTATTCATTTCTTTTGTAACAAATACAGTATATTATATATATTAGGATGTTTTTATAAGAATTATTCGAGCTAAACTTACACACACCTACATCTAATGGTTAAAGAACATACTGTTTCCGTGGATGGTGAATTTCTGCCTCACGAAACGATGATTGTTCAATATTCTTTTAACACCTTCAAAGGTGGAAATTAAGATGACACTATATTTATATATGATATATAATATGTTTATGTTTTAATTAAGCTTCTGTATTTTTCATTTATGGCATACCTTTATGGTTTCCATTATGGGTAAACGTGATATCTTCCTTTTAGGAAGTGCGGACTACCGCCCCCTCGAAGTGATTTGATTCGTTAATACCATATGTGGGATGTATAAAGGATTTAATTAATGATATTATGTATGATATTATACTGGAATTATAATATACCTTTATATAATTAGGATTCCATTCCATCAAATACGAAATAGAAATGAAAGTAGTGTTCATGCGTACGTACGGCTTACCGTCTCCATGAACAGTGCATTTCATTTCTTACCTCTAAACATTGTGTAATATTATAAATGTATGTATATACTGGATATATATGATATATATGATATATAAATCATGAGTATAACTCTTGATATAATGGATACATGAACAACATGTAATGATAAAGAGCATATTTTGACTCAAGTACCAATGATTGTTAAAACGACCGTTATTAACTTAAATAATTGCATAGTGTTCATGACATGGTAATAATTGATATAAAAGGAATAATGAACTTGAAAAAGGTTCTTATTCAAGTATAAATTAACTCAAGTTTATTATTTAGGAGGTTAAAGAACGATCGAGTCATGTCGGACCCGAGGTAAGGGAACTTCTTAACCCAATTTCAATTCTTGGGGTTAATCTCCTACTTTAAGATTATGTCATTATATTATAATGTCCTATCTTGTATTTGTACATTATTTATGTGTACTTATATTGAATTCAAATAATAGATCTATTTTATTTAAAAATGATCTTTGTAAGGGACTTCGTCTCAATCTCCATTCATTGAGGCATATTTTGTTTTATATACAACCTTCTTTTATACGGTGTATAAACCCCTTTGACTTTTACGTTTATCCAAAAGGAATGTTTTTTATATGAATTGTTTTACTAAACGACAAAAGGGAATGTTTTTGTCATACGTATGCGGCGACAATGACTTCTCCGCTGCCGTGACCATTATTTGAGTTTCAACTTCCTCTACAAGCCATACCTTCTTTTTAAAAGAAAAATAAATACCATGTTTTACTTTTCTATTATTTTGGTATTGAAAATGGTTTTCATAATGTTTTTATATCAATGTGTTGTATTGATATCTTGTGATTGAAAAGTGGAAATGTTATGTTTCCTTTATGCATGTTTTATGTGATAGGATTATGTTGTGGTTCTTGGGCATTATTATGAAGACAGGTGGTTCTGTGATAAACTAAGGGCGGGTGAGCCCGATATAGCTCTCCAATGTATTGGGTAATGTGAAGGAGTTAAAAGTTAAGGTTTCTCTGAAGAGATTTAGAGAATATATTGTGATGGGTATTCCAAACGTAACCAAGAGGGTTACTCCCTACGTAAGAATGTTATGAATGCCTCAAGTTACCATTATATCTTATTATTTCTATGATTTATTCATGATTTGATGAGGTATGTTAAAGTGCTTCTGTTTTATGAGTAGAGTATGATTTCATTGATTCTTATGTATACATGTACTCATGTTTCCTTTCCATATTTTTAGATCCCTTACTGAGCTTTTTATGCTCATCCCAAGTTTTTGAAATGTTTTTTACAGGTCAAGGGAAAGGTACATGATGTGATGATAATGTCAAGGAAGTGTCAAGAAAGAATCCATGTTTTATTTTAAATATGTTTACATTGATGGAAAAAATGAGCACTATCTTAAATGTAACCATTTTGTTTAAATGTGGAATGTAATGCATGTTTTATGATCTAATTCTCTAAAACTCTAAACCTGAAAATATCATCAATGTGTATTCTTGAAATATCTCAAGTTTATGTAATGTTTAATGCTATGGCCTTATAGTTGGTATCAGAGGTCGGTTTAGATAACTTTAGGAGTTAGAACTCAATTAAATGATTATCCAAAAATATTTTTTTTGGTCAAATTGAAATGATATAGCATTTACATATTACCATGTTTCTTCACCTAAGGTATTTCAGTGTTAAGAATGGTTTTTCATAGAGGAAACAGAGAAGATTTTTTGGGAAGGAATACAGAGGGAAATGAACTTTCAAATCAATATCCTGAGATGGTCAGAATAAGAACTAAATAGTTTGTTACAGTGATGGCTCAGTTGACTCAGGTGAAAAATGATGGTTATTTTTATTGATGATATTTTGGTGTTTTCTAAAAGTAAATAGGAGCATGAAAGACATTTAAGGGTTATTTTTCAAACATTAAAAGTAAAGAAACTATATGGAAAATTCAGAAAGTGTGAGTTTTGGTTGCAACAAATTCCTTTCCTTGGTCACATTGTTTCTAAATATGGGATAACTATTGATCCTACAAAAACAAAGGTTGTTGAAGAATGGGCAAGACCCACAAATGTAACTGAGATTCGTAGCTTCCTTGGTTTGGCAGGCTATTACTGAAGGTTTGTTAGAAATTTTTCATGGTAATCTAGTCCAATGACTAAGCTAACTTGGAAGGGTGTTAAGTTTACCTGGACAAAAGAATGTGATGATTGGTGAATGCTCCAGTTTTGGCACTACCATCCAGGAATGGTGAGTTTTTTATCTACAGTGATGCTTCATTGAAAGGACTTGGTTGTATCCTATTACAGAATGATTAGGTAACTGCTTATGCTTCATGACAGTTGAAAACTCATGAGGTAAATTACCCTACATGTGATTTGAATTAGCTGTTGTTGTTTTCGCTTTAAAAATTTGGAGACATCGTTTGTATTGAGTAAAGTGTGAAATATATACCGATCAAAAAAGATTAAAGTATATATTCACTCAGAAAGAATTGAACATGAGACAGAGGATATGGCTAGAATTAATCAAGGATTATGATTGTACATTTCATTACCATCCGGGAAAACCAAATAAAGTGGCTGATGCTTTGAGTCGAAAAATTAATGCTTCATTAACAATGTTGCATTTGGAACGTGATCCTTTGGTTAAGGATTTGATGAACTTTGGCATAGAAGTTGTTGGTGCAGGATGTCCTTCTGTTTTGTTTCAGGTGTCAGTGAAATCTTCTCTATCAGACAGAATCAAGAAAGCACAGAAGCAAGACAGTGAGTTACAGAAAAAGGTAAAGATGGTTCAGAAAGGTAAGTTGCCTGAATTAAACATTGATAATGATTTTGTTTTGAGATTTGGGAAGAGATTGTGTGTGCCTTCTGATTCACAGTTGAAGAGAGAGTTGTTATGTGAAGCTCATAGTTCTCCGTTTTCAGTTCATCCTGGCAATACTAAGATGTACAGAGATCTGTGGGAGTATTACTAGTGGTATGGAATGAAAAGAGATATTGCTGATTTTACTGTTAAGTGTTTGACTGTCAACAGGTTAAAGAAGATAGGCAGTTACTGAAAGGGATGCTTCAGCCTTTACCAGTACCAGAGTGGAAATGGGAGAATATATCCATGGACTTCGTTGTGGGATTCCTGAAGACACCTCGAGGTAATAATGAAGTCTGGGTTATTGTTGATCGCTTGACTAAATCTTCTCATTTCCTTTCTATATGAGATAATTTTTCCCTAGATCAACTTTCCCGTTTGTATCATAAAGAGATAGTTAGGTTACATGGAGTTCCTCTATCCATTGTATCTGATCATGATCCCAGGTTTAATTCTAAATTTTGGAAAGGCCTTCAGAAGTCTTTGGGTGCTGAATTAAATTTTAGTACAGCCTTTCATCCTCAATCAGATGGGTAGTCAGAACGAACTATCTAGACTTTGGAGGATATGCTATGTGCTTGTTCGATGGATTATCAGGGAAGTTGGGACCAACATTTTTCTTTGGTTGAGTTTTCTTATAATAATAGTTTTCCTTCCAGTATACAGATGGATCCATTTGAGGTGTTATATGGGAAGTGGTGTCGAACTCTAGCTTTCTGGGATGAAGTGGGTGAAAGGAAGCTAATGGGACCAGAATTGGAGGAAGAGTTGGCAGAAAAAGTTCAGTTGATTCAGAAACACATGAGAACAGCTCAGAGCAGGAAGAAGAGTTATGCAGACAACAGGAGGAATGATCTCTCTTTTGAGGTAGGTGATCATGTTTTTCTCAAAGTATCACCATGGAAAAGTGTGATGTGATTTGGTAAGAAATGGAAGCTGAGTCCAAGGTTCATTGGACCATATGAAATTCTGGAGAGAGTTGGATCAGTTTCTTACCGAGTGGCTTTACCCCCGAGTTTATCTCAGGTACACAATGTTTTTCATGTTTCAATGTTAAGGAAGTACATGCCAGATCAATCTCATGTTTTGAGTCCAGAAGTAGTTCAGCTGGAAGAGAACCAATATTATGAGGAACAACCAGTCCAAATTCTTGACAACAGGGAGCATGTGTTACGGAATAAGGTGACTCATCAGGTAAAGGTTTTGTGGAAAAACCACATGATTGAAGAGGCAACATGAGAATCTGAAAATGCAATGAGGACTAAATACCCCCACTTATACGATAAGTAAATTAATTGAGGGGACACAATTTTCTAAAGGGGGAAGGATGTAACATCCCAAGTAAGTTATGAATAATATATATTTTTATCTATGTCTATTAATGAATTAGATAGTGTTTTAGAGGCTTAAAATGAGAATAAATCCAATCGTAATCATGGAATACACTAATAATTTTAAAAGATTGTTTTACTGCCTTTTGATGGAAAACCATTTTTTTAATCAAAATTTTGACAATTTTATAGGCTCTATTTGTCAAAATAAACTTATTATTTATGATTGGGACATTGAAATTTACATTGGATAATTTTTTGGTATTTTTCTGACAATGTTCATTTTTTAATGAATAGTGAAAAATACTGCATTTTACATCAAAACTGCTTTTTCATCTAATTTAATTATATGGTTAGATTATCTTTTTAATTGGTTTTAATGTTCAATTAGAATATATTTTTACCATTTAATCCAATAGTGGTTGTTGGAATTAATTTCACTTTGAAATTGGACTTAAACTAGTGTCAATCTTTTGATACTTATTGTTTCATAAAAACACGCTATTTGCTCAAACAGCGGGAATTAATTATTATATTAATTAATGTAACTTATATATTTTTAATTTTTTAAAATATTCATCTATTTTGAATTCGTAATATCAAATATATCTTAGGGTGAAGTTTTGGTATTTTTCTGAAAAAATTTCAATTTTTGATGAATAGTGAAACCACTAAGTGGTACCAAAAGAAACTAATTTTTCGTTTAAATGAAATTTTACCACCTCTGTGTTTTGAATTTCAAAAATCCTACATACATGGTTGTCATTAAGAAGTAAAATGTGGTTCAATGGGATTAAAATAATTTTTGGTGAATAGTAACTTTTAAGTTTTTAATCGCGATTAGAGGTAATTAGTTGAGTTTAAGGTAAAAATAATGTTTTAATAATATTAAATGACCTTTACACAAGTCCTACCCTTATTGGATGTGTCATTTACGACCAATACAACCCATGGGTCTATTTTGGAGACCCCATGGAGCCACTTGGGTAAGATAAAGACATTAATGCTTTTTTTAAAGTAAAAGTAAAAATGACACAAACATGTATTTTTTATTAAAAAGAATTAAATGGGGTTATACAAGTCAGATTTTTTACTATAAATATTCATTGGAAAGATAAAAATATTTCCTACATCGTAGTATTTTTTTATAATTTTTAGACATTAAATAAATTAAAGTATTTATGACACCATGATGATGCAGCAATTACCTCATTATTTAACGATTTAAATAAAATAAAAATATAATATAAAATATAAGACATAAACATGTCAAAAACCAATTGGATGGGTGGATTTCGAACCCTTATCACCTTATCCTCGAAATTTATAATTTTGGGACCTTTTTTATCTGAAAATCATTTTATAACAAAGTATCTTTTCTTAACATTCCAAGAGTGCCCCTCCTCTCCTCTTATAAAAGGCCCCCACCTCTACCACCTTACCCACACTTCCAAAGCCTTTGGCTCGGCCAAACCCTGCACATTTTGCCTCTCCACATCCCTCTCTAACTCTTAGAATCCTCACTTTGGGAAGAAGTCTTCCCAAGGAATCCTTTGAGCTCAAATCAAAAATAGTTACCCGATTTAAAGGTAGTGTCTTCTATTGTGTTCTTATGTTTTATTTTGCTTCTCCAACCCCCTAAACTCTTTTTATTCATTTCTTTTGTAACAAAAACAGTATATTACATATACTAGGATGTTTTTATAAGAAGGATTCGAGCTACACATACACACACCTACATCGAATGGTTAAATAACATACTGTTTCCGTGGATGGTGAATTTCTGCCTCACGAAACGATGATTGTTCAATATTATTTTAACACCTTCAATGGTGGCCATTAATATGACACTATATTTATATATGATATATAATATGTTTATTTTTTACTTAATCTTCTGTATTTTTCATTTATGGCATACCTTTATGGTTTCCATTATGGGTAAACGTGATATCTTCATTTTAGGAAATGCGGACTACCGCCCCCTAAAAGTGATTTGATTCGTTAATACCATATGTGGGACGTATAAAGGATTTAATTAATGCTATTATGTATGATATTATACTGGAATTATAATATACCTTTATATCATTATGATTCCATTCCATAAAATACGAAATAGAAATGAAAGTAGTGTTCATGCGTACGTACGGCTTACCGTTTCCATGAACAGTGCATTTCATTTATTACCTCTAAACGTTGTGTAATATTACAAATGCATGTATATACTGGATATATATGATATATATGATATATACATCATGATTATAACACTGGATATAATGGATACATGAATAACTTGTAATTATAAAGAGCATATTTTGACTCTAGTACCAATGATCGTTAAAACGACCGTTATTAACTTAAATAATTGCATAGTGTTCATGAAATGGTAATAAGTGATATAAAATGAATAATGAACTTGAAAAAGGTTCATAAGAAATTTGAAATTAACTCAAGTTTATTATTCAGGAGGTCAAATAACGATCGAGTCAAGTCGGACCTGAGGTAAGGGAACTTCTTAACCCAATTTCAGTTCTTTGGGTTAATCTCCTACTTTAAAATTATGTCATGATATTGTTATGTCCTATATTGTATTTGTACATTCTTTATGTGAACTTATATTGAATGAAAATAATATATCTATTTTATTTAAAAATGAACATTGTAAGGGACTTCGTCTCAATCTCCATTCATTGGGGCATTTTTTGTTTTATACACAACCTTCTTTTATACGGTGTATAAACCCCTTTTAATTTTAAGTTTATCCAAAAGGAATATTTTTTATACGAAGCGTTTTACTAAATGACAAAAGGGAATGTTTTTGTCGTACGTATGCAGCGACAACGACTTCTCCGCCTCCATGGCCATTATTTGAGTTTCAGCTTCCTCTACAAGCCATACCTTCTTTTTAAAAGAAAAATAAATACCATGTTTTACTTTTCTTTTATTTTGGAATTGAAAATGGTTTTCATAATGTTTTTATATAAATGTGTTTATTGATATCTTTTGATTGAAAGGTAGAGATGTTATGTTTCCTTTATGCATGTTTTATGTTATACGATTATGTTGTGGTTCTTGGGAATTATTATGAAGATGGGTGGTTCCATGATAAAATAAGGGCGGGTGAGCCCGATATTGCTCTCTAATGCATTGGGTAACGCGAAGGAGTTAAACATTAAGGTTTCTCTGAAGAGATTTAGGGAATATACTGTGATGGTTATTCCAAACTTAACCAAGAGGTTTACTCCCTACGTAAGAATGTTATGAATATCTCAAGTTACCTTTATGTCTTATGATTTCTGTGATTTATTCATGATTTGATGAGGTATGTTAAAGTGATTATGTTTTATGAGTAGAGTATGATTTCATTGATTCTTATGTATACATGTACTCATGTTTCCTTTCCATATTTTTAGATCCCTTACTGAGATTTTTATGCTCATCCCATGTTTTTGAAATGTTTTTCACAGGTCAAGGGAAAGGTACATGATGTGATGATAATGTCAAGGAAGTGTCAAGAAAGAATCCATGTTTTATTTTAAATATGTTTTCGTTGATGGGAAAAATGAGTACTATCTTTTATGTAACCACTTTGTTTAAATGTGGAATATAATGCATGTTTTATGATTTAATTCTCTAAAACTCTAAACTTGAAAAGATCCTCAATGTGTATTATTGAAATATCTCAAGTTTAAGTAAGGTTTAAGGCTGGGGCCTTATACCGATTGCCCATGAAGGATCCTCTCCTGATGATCCTCGATCTCCACCGGGTACTCGGCAAAGGTTACTCCATCCTCGATGTCCAGTTCTCCCCAGTCGATGACATGCGATGGTTCATGCACGTACCTCCTTAGTTGCGACACGTGGAAGACATCATGTACCCAAAGCCACTATGGCGGTAGAGCTAAGCGGTACGCCACCTTGGAAACTCGGAATAGAATCTGGAAAGGTCTTAGGAGCCTTTGAGATAGCTTGCCACATCGGCCAAATCTCCACAACCCTCGTCGAGGTGAGACCCGAAGAAATACACGGTCTCCCTCTTGGAACTCCAGAGGTCTCCGTCGTCTGTCAGCATAAGAATTTTGCCAGCTCTGTGCAGTCTTCATCCACTCCCAGATGATCTGCACCCTCTCTGTAGTGGCTTGCACTAACTCTGGACCCATGAGTGCTGACTCTCCGGGGTCGGTCCAGCAAAGTGGGGACCGGCAGGGTCTCCCATACAAGGCCTCGATCAGTGCCATAGTAATGGTGGAGTGGTATCTATTGTTATACGCAAACTCCACCAGTTGTAGGTGGTCCTCCCAACTATGAACAATGTCCAAGATACAGGCCCGCAACATATCCTCCAGAAGCTGAATGGTCTTCTCCGTCTAACCATCCATCTGGGGATGAAATGTCGTGCTCAAGTGTAGCTGTGTCCCAAAAGTCTTCTGCAATCCCTCCCACAATAAGGATGTGAAGCATGCATCTCGGTCTGAGACTATAGTCGAGGGGACACCATGAAGCTGAACTATCTCCTTCATGTAGAGTCGTCCCATGCTCTCTATGGAACTCTGCTCCCTAATAGCTTGGAATAGGGCTGACTTGGTGAGTCGGTCAACGATCACCCAGATAGAATCATGCCCCTTGGACATCCATGGTAAGCCTATCTTGAAGTCAATCGATATCCCATTCCACTTACACTCTAGGACTTCTAAGGGTGAGCTAATCCCTCTGGAACTGGGTGCTTAGCCTTCACCTGCTGGCATGTGAGGGATCGAGAAACAAACTCTGCTACTGCCTTCTTCATGTCTGACCACCAGAACAATCATCAGATATCTTGGTACTTCTTTCCCACCACAGGATGTACCACCAAAGGGGATGTATGAAACTCCATCAGGACCTCCTCCTAGAATTCCACTGGTACAACAGTGCATCCTCTGAAAAGAAGTATGCTCTCCCCACCTTTTGAATATCCATCAGGAGCATTTCATGTGGATAACTGAGCATGTAACGCCACACAGTCGACATCCCCAAGATTTTCCTACCTAACTCGTTGTAAGAGTGGAGGGGTGACAACCATCGACATTAGGTAAGTTATATCCACTCCATCCACGATGGATAACTGCAACACATCTAACTATTGTGTCACCTCACTCAACAGCTATGATATCAACCTTCTGCTAAGAGCATATTCCACCTTGTTCCCTTTTCTAAGAATATAGATGATCTCAAAATCATAGACTTGGAGGAACTCTAGGCAACTCCTCTGCCTCAGATTCAGATCCTTTTGAGAGAATATGTACTTGAGACTCTTGTGGCCAGATTAGACAATAAACTGCTCACCTATAAGGTAGTGTCGCCACATCTTTAATGCGAAGAATACCACTGCCAACTAGAGATCATGGGTCACATAGTTCTACTCATGTGGACTAAGCTAGCGCGAACCATAACCAATCACTGCATGTCGTGGCATCAGGACATAGCCAAGCCTGGTCCCTGATGCATTGTAGAAAACTATATACTCGACACCCTCCTCTAGAAATCTCAAGACTGGGGCGCTTGTCAAACTCTGCCTCAACTTCTCGAAAGCTTGTTGGAACTTTTTTTTCACGCGAAGGGTTTCCCCTTCCTAGTAAAGGCTATCATCGGTGCTGATATCCAGGAGAAGTCAGGAATGAATCTCCAGTAATATCCTGCCAACCCAAGGAAGTTCTGCACCTCCTTCATGCTCCGAGGAGGCTCCCATGCTAACACAGCCTCCACCTTGGCTGGGTCCACAGCTACTCCATCTTCTGAGATGACATGTCCTAGAAAGTGGACTTCCTGAATCCAGAACTGAAACTTCGAGAGCTTCCCATAAAGCTGGTGCTCCCAGAGTACGTCCAGAACCATCCACAAGTGTCTCTCATGCTCCCCTTCTGACACCGAGTACATGAGGATTTCATCGATGAAGACCACTAAAAACCAGTCCAGGTATGGCTGGAAGATCCGTTTTATCATCCCCATGAACACTACGGGGGCATTCGTCACGCCAAAAGGCATCACCATGTACTCATAGTGACCGTAGAGGCATCTGAAAGCCGTCTTGGGTATATCCTTGTCCCGTACTCGTAACTAGGGATAGCCTGATCGATGGTCAACTTTCGCGAACCATTGTTCCCCTCTTATCTGATCTAATAGGTCATCAATCCTTGGTAGTGGATACTTGTTCTTCACCGTCACCTGGTTTAGGCACCGGTAATCCATTCACAACCTCACACTCCCGTCTGCCTTCTTGGCAAACAAGACATGGGCTGCCCAGGGTGAGATGATATGTCTTATGAAACCCTTTCTCTGCAAATCCTCCAAATGCACCCTCAGCTCGCGAAGCTATGCGGGAGCCATCTAATGAGCCAATGAGTAAATTGGTGTTTTCCCGGGGTGTAATTCGATGCAGAAGTCAATTTCCTGGCGGGGAGGTAATCCTGGAACAACTTTGGAAAAGACATCCTCCTACTCCGCCACCACTGCTGGGAACTGAGAGCTCACAACATCTACTACTCTGAGGGTAATTCTAGCCATCTCATGAGTGATCAGCTGAAACCTCCTATGCATGAGCCCATTTTGTGCTGCATGGGTTTCCTTTTCTCCGACAAAGGAAAACCTTGTTCCATCACGGTGGACACAACACACCCTTCGCCTAAAACAGTCAATCATGGCATGGATTGAAGATAACCAATCCATTCCGAGAATGACGTCGTAAGGCCTCAACACTACCACCAAGAGGTTCCAACTGAAACTCTCTCCTCCAAGGGTAAGATCACACTGCCTGCAGAGGTGCGTGATAGTCGAGTCTCCTTCTGTAGGTGTCTCCAAGCGTAAGGATCGAGTCAATGGTTCTACCGTAATCTCTAGGTTTTGTACAAGACATGCGGCTATAAGGGAATGACTGGAACTTGTGTCTATGAGTATGTAAGATAAGGTAGAAAAGATGCATATTGTACCTCGAATCATCCCTGTAGCCCCTGGGTCGTATGCCTCGACCGCATGCAGCTGTCCCTGCCCCTGTCCCCTAGCTCTCTGAACCCAGTGCGGACCTCCTGGGGGGGTGGTGGAAGTAAGTCGAAGTTTCTTCCACCACCTTCAGCTCTCAATGCTCCTCTTCCTCGTCTGCCGCCTGGCAGTTCTGCCTGTTCCATTCTCTGCCTCTGCCTCAGTGGTCCATCCACCACTTCCCTATCAGCAGATCGACGGGTCGGGAAATCTCTAGTGAGATGTCCCCTACCTTCACATGCGTAGAATCACTTCTCCCTAGGCTGACTGGATCCAGCCTGAGATCCATGTACTGTCGATCCCCTGTCCTGGGTCCTCCTATGATGTTTCCCACATCCAGATCCATGTGCCTTATGTCGGCTCACTGATGTCGAGGTATCCGCACCTGTTTGCCTGCTGCTGACTGTCGCCGGCAGCCTCTGCTCCTCCACGAAACTCTCGATCACAAGGCCTGCTCAAGCACTCCAACATAAGTTGATATGAATAGAGTCACGACACTAGCTCGGATGTCTCATCGTAGACCTAGCACAAAGGTCTGAGCTCTAAAGTACTGGTCCCTGACCATATCCATCGAGTACCTAGCGAGGTTGGTGAACCTCGATGAATAGTCAGTTATTGTCATACTACCCTGCTAGAGCTGAAGAAGCTCCTGGATGCGCGCAGCTCTCAACATAACCGGAGATAACTCCTCCCTGAAGAGTCACTTGAACTCCATCCATGAAAGAGTCTCCATGTCGTGAGTCTGCGTGGTCAGACTCCACCATCGTCCTGCCGAACCCTGAAGAAGGCTCACTCCTAGGACCAACATCTGGTCTAGTGGCGTCCTCACTAGAAGGAAAACATTAGTCACTGCCTCAAGCCAGTCCCCAGCCACCTGAGGGTTGGGCTCACCTCGGAACCTGAGGGGTATCTATCTTTGAAACTCATGGAGCGCGCTGATCCAACGCTCCTCGTCAGTCGGTATTGCGGGTACCACTGGATGCTCCATTGGTGGTGGTATAGCAGGTGCACCACCTGGTGGCAACGCCTGGGGTTCTAGTCCCTGTATCGAAGCCTCGTCACTGAAGGTGTCATCCTCGTGATCGTTCTACTAAATCCTAGCGGGTATGCATCACGGAGGCATCCTATAAACAAACAATATGTACTATGGTCAATGAGTATATCTGGATAGCTAACACAAAGGACATGGAAAACACAACCCATTAACATATGATGCATGTTCCTTTTATTTCCCTGCAACTAGTGTTTTTGTGTACTGATTCGAAAAGCTTGTTATTAGAGTCCTATTTTATGGATACGTCGGCTGCCGCACCAACACTGGGGTCTCTGGCCTGAAAGTTGAACCTGAAACACTCAACACTTTTGCCCCCAAACCAAACTCACAGACTCTTGGTCCTAAGGTAGAACCGACCACCTCTGATACCACTCTGTCACAACCTATCCTAGTGGGGCCCGTGCCGTGACTCCCCAAGCCTATGTCCAATAGGCTAGGGGCTGGTGACTAGCACCGAGTAGGCATATTACTATCATGGGAGGCATTGCCAATGTACCTGTACAAACGCTCCCATCTCTAAGCCCACAAATGATGAAATGTAAAAACCACTATGGAAAAAAGAATGCATGGATACAGCTAAACCCAACCAACAGAGTAGGAAGAAAGGTAGAGTACTGTAAATTTAAACTGGGCCAGAATACAAGCCCACCAAAAACAAGAGTCTGAAAACTGCAAAGTCCAACCTGTAAGCACAAAATGTACTGGGAATGCTGCTCGTAGCCGTAGGAACACCCCGGCCTGTAGGGAACTCAGAAAGCTCAGTCATGTTCTGGTCCGCCCTGGACTCTTTCGAAAGGCTGCTCGTCTGCACAAGACACCAGACGTGTGGGCAAAGCCCATGCAGGGGTGAGTATAACAATACTCAGTAGAGGACCCCGAAAACCACAAAGTGGTATACAAAGTAAAGGTACAGTCAGCTATGCACATTATATGTCTACAGAACATATAGAACAAACCAGATATACTCAAAACCCAGACCCGTGGTCTAGAGACAAGTCACACAACTGCATACCCCTGTTTAGGGATTTTGTTCAAAGATTCCGTGATGCACTCGTTCCGGGAGAACACACTCCACGAGTCTTATAGCTCTAATGACGTCCGTCTGAGAAGCATTGTTCATCGGGAACTGTCATGAGAGGTAGCTACACTCATTGTGGGAGACACACTCTTGAGTGGAAAGGTTAAGGTAGATAGAAGCACTCATTACGGGAGACACACTCCTGAGTGGGAAATATCACTATACACAGATGGGTATCCCTTCCAGGGCCATGGCGGATACTGCGACTCATCTGGATTCACCGGATAGGTGATAAACTATCTAGGTAGAGGATCGAAGCCTGGTAAGGTTGGTTAAATCGATGCCTGACTCTACCTAAGGTCAGGTATGGATAGAGGATCCCAATCTGGGCCTCTCGGATGGATGCCTGACTCTATCTCAGAAAGTCCTGGTGAAGGGAACATAATCCAGCGTGAGGGAATGATTCCTGACCTTCAGGGGAACAAGAATAGGGGCACTAACCCAAACTAAGATGTCCAAAAAACGTTGAACAAAAGGACCATGTCGTTTTCAGAAAAGTACACGGAGTGTAGAAAGGTTACACGCCATGTTGTCTGACCCCGGGTACTGCCCGTGTACAATGGCTCGTGTCGTGAGACTGGTCATGTAGGAAAAACTAATTACACGGCATGTAGTAAGGTATACATGCCTTGTTTGGGTAACTGGGGTTGGCTACGTGTACTCTGGCCATGTGCTTGTACCCGGTCATCAACCCATGTACACCAACCCGTGTAATCCCCACACGGGGTGCCGCGTGTTACTGGCCTCGCCTGGCCGTGTGACGGAGTACACGGTTGTGTAATCCATCATGTGCCCATGTATCCCTGAGATACACACCGAGCTCCGCGTAGCTGCCTCTTCCCAGATGTACACACCGTGTCGCTTGAAGCCGTGTATATTATCATGTGTCTGTGTGTTACCCAAATACACCCCGAGCATCGGGGAAAGTCCAACATGTCGTGTGACCAACGTCACACATCGTTTGATTTCTCTCTGGCCCCCGAAACCCTAGCCGCCGCCAGTACTACACGGCGTGTTCTTCGGAAGTACATGTCGTGTGTTATGGAAATTTCCAGAAATGATGGCCTTCACCAGCGCACCTCTTGTGGTGCTCAGATCATAGATCTGATCATCTGATCGCCACGAAACCTTTAGGTGTTGGTCGCCCCGTCACCACGAAGCTGCTTCTGGTGTTTTCGGACCTCCGATCGGCTCCGAAAACGTGTTTTGATCTTCCCGCACTAAGAACGCTCGAAGAACGCCCTTTCCCGATCCAGTCTGATTCATCATCTCCCATCGTATCCGCCCCTCCACAAGGTCATTGCGGTGTCGAACCTTCGATTTGGGATAATTGCATCGTAGAACGGATGCGCAATGATCCGTTGTTCATTGCCCTATGAGAAATGTGAAGAACACATTAGAAAAGAATGGGTGAGGAAATTCAATAAACAAATCGAGGAACGAACCTCCGTCGTCATTTGTCACGGCATTGATCCGCTCCCATTAATAGTTTTAAATGGAGAACAGATCAACACAAAAAAACATGGATTATTTCCCCAAAATCATCCCAAAGAAAACCCTCCCGCAAGAATGTATGAATCCGTGGATCAACTTGTTCGTGGTTGATCCGCGTTAGTTGTTTAAACTCACAAACGAGGAAATGATAGTGAAATAATAGACCCCTACCTCAATCCGGTTGAAGAGAGATTGTCACGACGCATCCGCCGAAGGGATTCTTCAAAATCTGAGGGGCGTCGATTGCTCACGTTGTCGTCGTCTGCCAACACGTCCTCCTCCACCCAAGATCCAAGAGAAATCTCTCTCTCTCTCTCTCTCAACTCACAGGGTTATGAGGCTAACCCTGTGAATTTTCCATAAGAATGTATTTATAGTGGAGGATTAGGTCGTTGCTCATAAAAAATGAAACGTTTTAAAATAATAAAATAAATCATTAATTTATTTTATTCCTTCAAAAGTGCTTCCCTTTTTAAAACGCCCAAAATTAATCTTTGCAGCTGACCTGCACCGATCGAGGTTAAAACAATTATTAGGTAAATTTGTTGTCCTAGACACAACAGATCTCTCATATTTTTAATCCGGGCACCCATTTGGGAACTTCCACAACCGCGCGCGAGTGCCGACTCACTTAACTAAAAAAAGTTCAAACCACCATTGTGGGCTCACTGGACCTCGGAATGATATTCCGTCTTCGCACCCGGTCTCGAAATAATTCCATATAATATTTAAAATAATAAACGGAAAAATCCAAGACATTACAACCATCTATTTATTAGGCCCATGGAATTTATTGATAGCCTTTTGTGTATTTGGGATGTGACCTAATCAAAGTAACACAAACTCGCCTCTTCCAAAGTGAATGGGTGTGGGGAAGGATATTAAATTAGGCCATTAGATATATTATATAAAATTTTATATAATGTTTAAAGAATAATACGTGCTAATATTATTACATAGAAATTGTTTTTTTAAATTAAAATTGAAGAAATTCACAAAATACAAAGAAATTGGTTATACAAAACTAAAATAAAAAATAGAATAACAAAGAACAATTGAAATAAAAAAAATATGCTAAAAATCAAGAAAAAATAACATAATTGGAACTGTACACACAAATAAAAAAAATATAATAAACCCATTTCAAAACAAACCAAAAAAAATTAATAAAAAAGGAAAACACAAAAAATTGATTGAAAACACAATACAAATATAAGTGTTACATGATATAGGCTGGGATGGTATTGGCCTTGGGAGATTATCATACCTTCTTTTGAGGGGTCAATTGAACTAAGAGAAGTTCTATTTTCAGGAGGATATTGTATGACCACATATTAACAATTCTGAGGATCAGTTTTTTTAAAAAAAATGGTGCTACGTCATTGACAGATAAACCAACATTATTCTCAATTTTGGTTGAACATAGATAAGCATAAATAGTTATTTGAAATGAACTCTAGTGAAATAATTAGTTTTTCATCATTTCAATGACAACGTTTTTTTAAATAACCAAACATGGATGACTCTTACCATACATAGATACCTCAATCAAACTGACGATCCCACAATTTCACCGAGTAAGAATGTATGATTAAATTATCCTAACATGATGTGAAACTTCACATAAGGAAACATATAGAATTTTATTTAGTCTATTGGATCATAGGTCCCTATAAGTTTTATCATGATTAGGATATAATTTTTCGCATCAAACTAAATTCACTTTCTAGGACATGGAGAGATATTTAGGTGTCACATTGATGTGTAGATAGTTTATACATATCATAAATAACATAATTATAATTTCCCTACTTTTTTCACTAATCTAAGATCATTTTCTCTGTTTTGAAAATGTCAGGGGTAATTCTTAATTTATTTCGAGTGTTATAAATACAAAATCATAGGCCTCAAATATTGACTTCATCTTGGATCATGGATGATTACTGCATATCACAAATGAAATAGGGATAGTTTTTTAAATAATCTTTATCAATCAAAAGATACCTCCCATGTTGTCACCCCATGATGAATGATATTTTGTTTATATAAAAATATCATGGTGAAATGATAATTTTTATTATACTGATTAATCCAAACATAACATTGAGGAATAATTAATTCATAAAAACCAAAAACAATTTATAGATCATTATACAATTTCTCATGAAAATCAAAACCTCTTTAGTTATATTTACCCATTTTATATGAGACTTTTGATGTTATTAAATAAGAGGAAATTTGATCCTTCTAAAAAATATTAGTTTCAGATTGTCTAGTGGTAGGTATGTACCATTCAAAATTTACTCAATTATGAATTTTCAAAATTTTCACAGTAATTTGATATGATTTTCTTATTTTTTATCTCCACATGGGTGATTTGACATTTATTAATGATTGAAAACTGTGTGAAATTATAGTTTCCATCATACAAATAAATTCATGAAGTGGACTCATGCGTGGTTGATCCATATAGATCAAAAATGTCTCATGGTCCATCATATGATGTTTCTTTGTCTATCTAAAATCGTCATCATTCTCTTGATACCATGATGGGTAATGTGTCATTTTAAAAAAAAATATCAATAAGAAAAGATACATTGGATCATACCAAGTTGTCCATGCATCATATTGATGCATGAAAATGGAAATGGACGTAGGGATAGATTTAATAGAAAATATATAGTATGGGGAAAATTATAATAGTTATAAGGAAAAAATTATATATATTGATAAAGAGTTGGAAAAAATATAAAAATAATATACATATTAAAAATCATAATATAATTTCAATTCAAATTTAGTTACCAATGCTAGTGTAGGAATAAGGGATTATGTAGTAAGAAATTATTGAATGAAGGGGAAGTGGAATGGGGAGTACTATTATAAATATATGCATTTGAGAAATATAAAGTGATAAAGTAACAAAAAAAAATAAAGACACATGAATATTCAAGGGTAAAGGTTGAAGAAAAAAATACACTATAAAAAGATGATGGAAAAGTGAAACTAAAAACATAAATATCATAATTCAAATGTAAAATAACCAATAAGAGATAATTCTAAAATGTGAAAACTAAAAATTATTATCAAATTCTAAATTTTAGGAAAACATGGAAGAGGAAGACGAAGCATATTCCAAACTCTATAAGAAATAAAGAGGTTCTGGAAAGAAGTATGGGTATTAAAAAATGAACAAAAATATAAAATGTAAATATAAATTCTGATGTAATAATATAAATGAAAAAATATGAGGTAGAAATGAATAATTCATAATTAATGTTAAAATGTAGAAGAATAATTTGATGTGGAGACTAACATAAAAGAAGAAGAAGGATTTTTTGTAATAGTTAAAGGAAAACTAGAATCAATGATTTTAGCATCAAAAATTGATAGATAATGAATAAGTCAAAACCATTTGTGATAGTAGCATAAAAAATGAAATATAAGGTGAATCAATATCTAAAATATTATATCCAAATGGATAAATTTAAAATATGTATTGGAATGATAAGAAAATAACTATTCCTTTGATATAAAATTACAAATAAAGGACTTACTTCTTATGAAGAAAATATAATTACAAGAATAATTAAAAGAAGAATATATTAGATATAAGAATACATGGGGAAAAATAAGAACCTAAATTTGATGTCAATTTAGATTAGAGATGATAGTGTAAAAAAATTAAAATTATAAGTAAGGTTAAATGAACAATATATAAGACATGAACATAAAATAAAAAAACTAAAATAAAACATAGATGATGAAACAAAAAAAGAATACAATATATAAAATATACGTAAAAGTAAAAAAAATCATGAAAGAATAAAACAAAAGTATACGTAAAATTAATGTCTAAGATTCAATATTTATAATTTAGAAAAATATAAAGAAGCAAGAAGTAATGAAAAAAATATGAGAAAATGAATGAAAATTAAAAAGAAAATGGTAGAAGTAGGATGCATCATATGGAAAACCATTAAATGAATACATAACATGATTTAATAGCTAGACCAATGAGCAGATGAATAATCCAAAAGAATTATTCACAATATATTGAAATATAAGTAATAATAAAAAGAAATTTTAGCAGAAAAAGATAAAAAATAACATAAAATATTTTACATTCATATGAAAAATAAAAATAATTAAAATCGAATTGAATAATCTTGAAGATTATAGCCCAAGTTTTTAACTGGGAGTAATTGCATAAGAAAAAATTAAATAGTTAGATCTAAATTTTGAATAAAAATACTTAAGAATTATTGGACATAACATAAGAAATGGAAAAAATAGATATAAATTAAAATGAAAATGAGAAATAAAAAATACAAAAGATGAAAATGTAAAATTTTAAAATTATTATTTTAATATAAATTTGGAATCAAACTCGAAGACGTAGCTAAATAAATTGTAGAAGTATAACCTAGAACCATTATGAATAAAAAAATTAAAATTCAATGTAGCATAGGATGTACTAATAGATGAAGAATAAAATATATATGTTGATTCCAAAACTATAACATAATCCCCAAACCTGAGCATATGAGTAGAATTTATAATCCAAATAAAAATAAGTTAAAATAGATGTAATAGAAAATATATAGAAGTAGGAGAAAATGATAAGGTGTTAAAGCAATAAAATTATATCTAATTATTAGTAATTCATTGGATTAATGTTTTAATAATTCAAACAAAAAATTTCTTCATGAAAATTGTACATTGTTTCATTGTCAATATGATGTCATCTACTCGATTTTGACCGATGTTGGGAAATAAATCATTTTAATAAATATATTAGGGGAAAGTATACATCTAATCATACTGATTAGTCTAGACATCAAATTGATATATTATTGATTCATATAAATATCAAATCATTAAGAACCATTATTTGAAGTTTTCATGGAAATTTGAACATGTTTGCTCATTTTGACATATTTTAGGTTGATTGTCACTTTAATAAGAATGTGAATTCCAAAAAACACATTTTATCATAAAAATAAATTTTGGGGTCATATTTATGTGTGATTAGTTCTTACGAATCATAAATTTCTCATATAACATTTTTTTTATGTTTTCATTCCAATATGAGATTATTTCCTTGGTTTTAACACCTATATGTATTATTTCTCATTTATTAATAATATTTATCAAAATTAAATCATAGTTTCTACCATACTAGGAAATACAAGAATCATATTAATGCATGTATTGTTATTACAGATAAAAAATGACTCGGGGATCATTATCCTATGATTCCATTTCAATCTAAACACATCTTCTCAATTTTACCCCATGACGGGTGATATGGCATTTTTTAAAAAAATCAATTTTTAAATTATACTTTGGATAATAAAAATAAATACACACATTGTATTTTTTTTTGGTTTATTAAAATAGACTAAAAACAATAAGTTATATTCTATTAGGGTTTTATTTTATTCAAAAATTGTTTTCCTTGTTTTGACCTCTTTTAGATGACTTTGCAGGTTAATACGTAGGGGAAATCCAAACCACACATTTGATCATATCAATAACTTTGGTTTTCATATTGACATGAGTTTTTTAACTATAAATTATAAATGAATCAAATATAATTTATATAATATTCCATTCCATTATATTTTTGTTTACTCTATTTTGAATCATATACGGTTTTAACCCAATTTTTCGACGTCTATTTCAGTGTAATCGTAATACCATTTGAAAAGTAGAACATGATCATTTAATGATGAATAAATGAAAATGGTGTTATCATAATGAATTACAGAGTGGTTTAAAATAATTACATAATTTTTGATTGGGTCTTTCATACACAACAATTAGGCATAATAACATCTTAATACTAAGATATTTATATCCCTTAGTGGACACGACAATTCTAGGGTGTTCATTTCATATTTTTTATAAAAGTTATAAAATATACTGATATAGTCCTACGCTTACCAATGTTACCAATAAATGGATTTTTTGTACATATAACAATATCATTAATATAATTATACTGGAGAGGTAGAAGAAAAATAATGAAAAGGGACCGAGAAAATCACCAGTAAACTCCTGCTGAAGCCATGATTTTGGTTTTATAATAGAATTACTCCCACCCACTTACTCTCTCCCATAACAAAACATAAAAAACCCCTCCATTATCAGACACATAGACCTAGCTTCCACCAAAACATCCATCCCATGAAAAGGTAGTTTTTTAAAATATTATTCCCCTGGACCTGACATGATTTTTTTCACTGATCGCCAATTGAAACCAATAATGCACACATGACTAAATGAAAGTATTTTTTTCCTCTTTGTACATATATAATTGTCTGGTCTACTTAGTGGCCCTATTTACATATCCATCATTCCCATCTTCCTGGTTTAGCAGCCTCAGGTTTGGAGCCGTAAATTTATTCATAGTAATGTAGGACATACCGCATACACATATAGCAATTCTGTATACCCTCCCAATCCTGATTCTTCAACTACTAATGTCCTATTTTACTTGAGGCTATTTGACTAGAAATTTATCATTTAAATCCATTGCCAATAGACTCTATCTATTGGTTATGTGGAAGAATTTTCTTTTTCAGAATGATTCTCCCTAGATGGTAAAGTTATTGTAATGGTTATACTTTATGGAACATGATAATATTATATATACACGACTACATTACATCATGTATGATAATCTTATCAAAATTATATCCTCATGGGGATAGATCCACATTGGATATAGGTGAGTTTCTAGATTGTGATATTTCATCTAACTCTGTATGGCTTCACGTAATCCTTGTAAAAATAACCCCAGATATTATGGCTTGGGATTTCAAGGATAAAAAGTGACTAAATACTAAAACTATGTGATCTATTACATAATGAAAAAAGTATTATATAATTCATCAAATTAATTTTATGAACATTAGTATTTCAGACCACTAAATTAACACTCAACTCCTCCTAAAAAACTAATATGGTGACATTTGGAAGGACCTCACACAATACTGCTAAAAAGTAGAAGGTGGTTCCTTCTATGATAATGTGATAGACAAATAATATCAATTGTTAATTATCATGATTAATTTTATAGTTTAGCTCAAATTATTTTATCCATCCTTATGGATTGGTTTAATTAATAAATGGGAACTTGACACATGGGAAAAATCATGATCCAATGTGAGAGAAGGTGCATCCAAAATCCCACTCATTATGCATTCCAAGTCAGCTAGTTCACCAAATTAAGTCCCTATGATTCTACTAAATTAGAAAATGGATGTTCCTCATGTAGTTTTAGTTTTATTAAATAGATTATAAATTAAAAGATGTCAATATGATCCATGATTTTCTCCTTAATTATTGTGGATATTGTTATGTGAATTTTTGGATAACAACCGACTCATTTAGCATTGTTTCAAATCAGTTGAGTAAATTATCAATGATATCCAAATTTTATTGGATATATGATCCCATTAATGGAAATTAAATCTCAAATGGCAAATAGTGGATGGAAAAATTATAGTCTGCGACTGCACTAGACACAAATCATTAGAGGAAGAACTGCATACGGTGTCAGCAAACTGTGCACACCTCTGCATAAAAATATCAATGTTGTGACCGATGGATGATAATTATATTGGGAATATTCTTGGACATAAATTATGGATTTTTTCTCAATACTGATAGAAAATTCAATGGATGGTTTCTTCAATATTGTTAAAATATATGCATCAGTTTTTTCAATAGTGTAGTAGACAAAAAATAGCAGTGAAGACCTCTATCTAGAGAAGGTATGTGTGAAATATTTTGGAAAAATATAGTTTTGAATGGTCTATAAATTCAATGTAGCTGAGTGGACAACCATTAAATAATGAAGACAATGTGTATGTTTTTATTATGTAAGAGGAATATTTAGACAACCATCGTTGAAATTGAGTCAATGTTTAGAATTTAGGTTTTCCTACTAACTACTATATATGTGGAAAGTAGGGGTGAACCCATAGAGAAGGTGATTTTGACCACTTTCTAAAGAAAACTCTAAAAACCCCATTTTTATCATTAGTGGGGGAACTATCTAATTTTTTTTATATTATTAACATATCAATTTTTTATATTTCTATTCTAAGAAAACTAATTCCAATCTAAAAAATGATGAACTAATAACCTAATTACACTATGACAGCAAATCAAGAACTGTAATAAAAGATTTAGGAAATACACTCGACAATTTCTAACCTACTTGTTTAAAAAGATAACATCTATAATGCTCTTACTTGAATTACACCTTGAAAAATAATGTTGAATCTCCCTCACCAAGAGGTTCAACACTCAGATAGTTAATTCTTGGATTTTTCCACTCCAGAACTAATCTTACTGCTACAAAAGTTGGAAAAGAAGAAATAGGAATTAAATTCACCATAAACATCCTCTTCTAGAAAAATTAAGCTCTCATAAAAGTATTCAATTTTTGTTTTTTCAACTGGAATTGAATTTTTTTAGAATTCTTAAAATATGAGGAATAATCAATTTATGTATAGTCTGAATCAACTCGCTGAATGATCCTAACTTTATAAAAGTAAATAATTGTGAATATGTTTAAATGATGAACCCGTATGATTTAAATCTCCCGAGCTAAGTGATCTATCCTAATAACATTTTCATATTTGATGAATACATCATTTGATTACATGAAAAAAAAATTGAATATAAAATAGAGGAAAGAGAACTCCCCAAAGAACAAGGTGATGCCCTGCTTGCCCCTTAGATCTCCAGGAAGTGGATCTCTAGGATAATATCCAAATGTCGCTCGACTCCAATGCATGAGAAGTTGTGAACTTGATCGAATGATGGTCCTCGATGGAATTATTTTTTGTTTGTAACTCTACTTCTTGATATTCTTTAATTACCCTTGTCTTCTGCTACTCATCACCTCATGTTTCCACTAACATATTCCTGTTTCTTTAATGTGCACTGCACATGTGCATTTTTTCACAAACCACACATCACATTAGTGAAACCCCTGTAACAAACTCCTCGCGAGTTACTTAAATGTATCTGGACAGGGTTACGACTCTTGAATGAACCTTCACATGAAAGAAAATATAAAACAGTTAAAAAATATTAAGGAAATAAATAAATAATTTTTTATAATTAAAGTTATTTGTTTATTTAAAAGTATTTAATATATTTATTATGTTTTTAAATTAGAAATTATTAAAGTTATTTTAGTAGAATTATTATTTACTAGTAATTATAATTATAATTTCTAGTTTTATTAATTTAAATGAAATAATATTATTATTAACATTGTTATTATTATAAAATTTAAGTTATAATAAGTTAACTAAATATTTAAATATTATTATGTTAATTAAATTAGTTAATAATTAATTTTATAAATCTTTTAAATTTTAAATGATTAATTAATTATTAATTATATTTAATTATTATTATTATTTAATTAAGAAATTAACTTATTTAATTTATTATATTTATTAAATATAATTTTTGTTTCAAATTAAGATGTTTATTATTTCATTAATGAATTTTATTTTAAATAAAATTACGTTACTATATTTAAATTTATAAATTGTTAATATTTTAGTTTTAAATATTAAATAGTTAAGTTAATAATTTTTTAAATTGTTATTATTAATGTTAGTTATAATTATTAAGTTTAGTTATATTTTAAAATTATATTTATTTATTATTTTAAATTAATAGAATTAGATTATTTTAATTTATTATTAAATATTTTAGTTTTTATATTTTATTAAGT
This sequence comes from Viscum album, assembly GCA_963277665.1. Taxonomy (NCBI): domain Eukaryota; kingdom Viridiplantae; phylum Streptophyta; class Magnoliopsida; order Santalales; family Viscaceae; genus Viscum; species Viscum album. Next base: position 226,625,628 of record OY728167.1, on the reverse strand, counting down.
TAGTTTAGTTAATAATTCTATTCTATTAATTATAAATTATTTTATATTTATCATTTAATTAAAATAATTATTTTATATTTAAATTTTATTATTCATATACTTTACTTTAATTTGAGTTTTAAATTGATTTTTTTATTAAGATTCTTCTTCCCCCCACATAAATCAGTGCAACCCTAAGGGGGTAGGGGTCTTCTTCGGCACCTTCCTAAGACAATAGGTCCAGCGGAAAAAGGATTTTTTTAAAATGTGTTTTTAAAAAAAATTGAAAAACCTCTTAGGTTAAATTTTTTAAAAAAACACACTACAAAGGCAGCATCGTAGATGCCGCCTTTCTGTTAGTGTGCAAAGGTGGCATTGGTGACTCCACCTATCCTCCCCCATGCCGCCTTTGCCCCAGATCAATGACATAGAAAAGGTGGCTGTGGGGAGGCCACCTTTGTCAAAACTCCCTATAAAATGGCGGCCATCCCCCCCCCCCTCTCCTCACTTGATTCTTGCCTTCTTCTCTCCGAAATTCTTTCTATCTCTCTCTAGACAATTTATTTGTTGTGAGAGTTTTTAGGAATCTTCATTTAGAGGTATGTTTCTTTATTTAATTTATTATTTTTATTTAATTATTTTAATTATTTTTAGTTTTAAAGATATCATTTTTTAAGTAGTTTAGATAGTTCTTAATATTTGGTTATTTAGTTTCTGTAATTAGTTATATATAGTTTGAAATAATTATTGTTAGGTAGTACAGATTTAGTATAGATTAACTTAGGATTAAGTATTTAGAAACTTTGGTAGCTTAAAGATTATGTGGTTATCTAAGAAATTAAATTCATATCTGGATACAAACAAGTGGACGTTCCTCTAGCACAAATGTACATAGGGGTAAAACCTGAAAACACTTCTTTGAGCTAGACTCAAATGGGAACTAGTGCATGATAACGGGCCTTGATGCATCCTAGTTTGACACTCGCAGGGAATATTCTTTAGATGATTCATATTTTCTTTATAAACTACTAAAATTTATAAGAAAAGAAAATTCAAATCAGTATGTTTATCAATGATAAAATGATAAATATAATGTTATAGAATCAAATAAGGGCATAATCATTAACAAATTAAAGTTAGTTAATTATAATTAACTATTTAATATAATTTGATTAATGATTAAAAATAAATAATAAATTAATAAATTAATAATGATTAAATAGTGATTAAAGAATGATTGATTAGTTAAAAACTGTATTAAAAAAACCAGTTTAAAATGACAATTATAATTATTTAAAATGAAATGGAGAAGAAAATGTTTTAAAATGTAATGATTGTGTAGTTTAGAAATAATAGTTACTATTAGACATAATTAATTATATGATAATTAATAAATAACATAGGATAAAAACATGGATCCATATAATGATTAGCTAACGATACTGATGAAAATATAAAGTGAAATGAAGAAGAACAAACACATTAAATAAAGGTTCCCTAAAATTACATTCTATGAACTATCATATGGTCAAACATCAATAGCTTATTTTAGGGTATAGAATGGTGCCTTAAAATTACATTCTAATAAACGTCATATGGTCAAACATCATTGTTAATATTTTTTACACTATCATAATTTTGATGAAAGAATCATTTTTGAAGTAGAGAGTCATGTTTTTCTATGTGTACTGCTATGGGAAGATTATTCAAACAGAGCAAAGAGATTCTTACAGTACTCAACCAATTAGGTTGGTTAGTACAACTATATGTGTAACCTTAAGTGATCTTCAAGATAGAATTTGTGGTTCCTTAAATCTGGGACCTGATCAAGAGATCATGTCTATGAGCTATAGACATTTTCAATTTCTGCAACACTATGGCATCTAGCTTGTTCATTGGTTGCTGATGCGCAGTGGTTCCAAGAAATTAATTTATTTTCTCAATGTTCAGATGGTACCATGATGGAGTTATATATTGATGTTTCTATTGTAAAACAACAACATCCAATTGTACGAAGACGTATAATTACAAGAGTTGTTAAAGAAAGTCCACCCTATGAAATTGAGCCTATTCCAAATGACGCAGAGGAAGTGGACAACCTAGATGATCTCCCAGATACACATTTCAATCCGACTACAGATGAAGAGTTTCGTAATGATGGATCAGATGGTGACAACAGTACTGATGAGGAGGGACCAATGGAAGATAGGGATGAGTTTTTGAGAAATGCATTAGTTTTACATCAACCTCGACTTACAATAAATCATCCACCACTATTTTCATCTTGGTCTGAAGTAATGACATGTGTGCCTTCATTCGACAATACTATTCTCACACCAAAAACTGAGTTCCTTGGAGTTGTACCAGATAGGTTTAGTGTGGTGGAAAAGGCATTACGTATTGGAAAAAAATTTCCTAGTAAAGATGACTTAAAAATCATGCTAAAGATATCTCATATTAAAAGACACTTAAACTATGTAGTTCACGAATCATTCCATATTAAATATGTTATACAGTGTGAGAAGTATAGGGATGGTTGTATATTTCTCTTGAGGGTGATTCCGTACATTATATTTGGAGGTTGGAGAATCTCAAGGATTGAGGCGGATCATACTTGCATTCAACCAAGCCTCACACAAGATCATACCTCATTGGATGCAGAATTTCTGTCATATATTGTTCTTGAGATGATTCGGACATGTCAGGGTTTTCCAATATCCCTTGTGCAAGAGAGGATTCAATAGACATTCAGTTATAAGATTTCCTATAATAAGGCATGGATGGAGAAATAGAAGGAAATGGTGAAAGTCTATGTTGATTGGGATGACTCATATCAGGTGTTTCTACAATTGCTAGCCATAATTAGGCATCATAACCAAGTTGTCTTCCATCTGGATACAAATGGACATGTGTCTCACGATAACCAAATTGATCCATATTTTGTTCAATTTTATCGATTGTTCTGGGAATTCCTTCCTTGTATCTCCGTATTTCATTTCTGCAAACAGTTTATTCAGATTGATGGAACATTTATGTATTGAAAATGAAAGGTTATAATGTTGATTGCGGCAACCCAATATGGAAACTGTTCACCTCTTCCACTTTCCTTTTCCATTGTAGAGAAAGAAAATTGTTAATCATGGAGTTGGTTTCTAGCATGTATCAGCAGCCATTTCACCAACATTCGGGGTGTTTGTTTGATATCTGATCTCCATCAAGCAATTAATGAGGTAATCAATGCAGATCTTGATACATGGAGAAACCCAAATACACATCATTGGTTTTCCATTAGACACATTTCTAGCAATGTGCATAAAAAAATCCACAACGAACTGATGAAGAAGGAAATCACGAGGCTTGGAACACATTCTATTCTTTCTGTTTTACTATTTCAATATAAAGATAAAATAAATTTATGCGAAATATCATCTATGATTTTTAGAATATGAGTCATACCAACGGCGGTTTGAAGAACATTTTGATCAAATTGTTCAGGCTAATCAAGAGTTTATGATTATATGATGCGGATTCCAAAAGAGAAATGGACATTGGCATACGATGGGAGGAAGAGGTACAGACACATGATGAAAAATATTTTGGAGTGCATAAATGGTATCTTCAAAGGGCTTCGTAAGCTACCTATAACTGTCATAGTTTAGGAGGAATTATATCGATGCGTGATGTACTTTGTGGAGAGAAAAAAACTAGCATCAGACGGAATACAACAGGGGCTAAGATACAGAAGACACTTTTAATGAGAGATTGAAAAGAATATTGAAGAAGCTTATGGTTATCAGGTCTATCTCTATTGAAGAGAAGACTCTCTATTTGAAGTTCATGAGAATTCAGACCACATCACAAATCGTGTCGGTGAAAAAATGGTGGTATTACTGGAAACAAGGTAATGCCAATGTGGAAAATTTTAGGCCTTATGATTTCCATGTACACATTCCATAGTAGCATGTGCCTCTGCGAAAATCTCATGGGAAGAATATGTTGATCCATTGTACAAGAAGGATACCATTTCTAACTGTTATGTTTCACCATGGACACCTATTGGGGAGTATTTTTATTTCCCAATGCCTGAAGGACAGCCGATAGTGATACCTGACATGAATCGATTACGTCCTTGTGGGATACCAAAGGCGAGTAGAATGCATAATTAGATGGATTGGCCTCACGAACAAGGATAGAGTTTGTGATGCATGATATTTCATAAATAAGTTCATAACTGAAAACAATTCCCTAATGTTATTGGGTCGAGTTCACAGTCTCATCCATAATGATGTATTGTCTTCATTGTGACATTCTCATATTGTAAATTAAATGTTGTTATCTCTTATTTTTTCCTCGGTTTTATAAACCCCAAACATCTGAGATAACTTTTCATAATAATATTTTTTCATTCAAGAAATAAATTTAAATCTGAGATAATAGAATGTATTTCATAAATCCAAAAGTGAAACACTTAACTAACATTGTAAAGTAAATGTCATTAACCTAGAAACAAGTTTCCTAAACATTAATATTAAAATTCTAAACCCTAAACCCTAAAACATAAACCCCAACCTTAACATGTAGGATATTAGTAAACTATTATATAACTAAATTATAGTATCATAATGATTAGCATAAGTTATTGAATACATATAGTTAAATAAATTCCAAAATATCATTACTAATTGACATGGTTCATCTTAATTAAATCCATAAGTAGTTAATTATAAAGCTCCCCCAAAATATGTGTATCCAAATCCAAGACTCAATATTTTAGACAATAGAACTTATTTCATAATAATATTCTTGCATTCAAGAAATAACATTAAATCTGAGATAATAGAATTCATTTCATAAATCCGAAAGCGGAACACATAACCCACATTGTAAAGTAAATGTTATTAACCAAGAAACGTGTTTCCTAAACGTTAATATTAAACAAATTAACCATAAACCATCAAACCTAAACCCCAACCTAAGTATGTAGGATATTTTAGTAAACTATTCTATAAAGAAATTATAGTATCATAATTATTAGCATATGTTATTTAATACATATAGTTAGATAAATTCTAAAAACATCATTACTAATTGACATGGTTCATCTTAATCCAATCCATAAGTAGTTAATCATAAAGATCCCCCAAAATATGTGTAAACAGATCAAAGAATCAATATTTTAGATAATATAATTTCTTTCATAATAATATTCTTGCTTTCAAGAAATAACATTAAATCTGAGATAATAGAATTTATTTCATGAATCTGAAAGCGAAACACTTAACCAACATTGTAAAGTAAATGTTATTAACCCAGAAACATGTTTCCTAAACGTTAATATTAAAAAATTTAACCCCAAACCCTCAAACCTAAACCTCAATCTAAACATGTAGGATATTTTAGTAAACTATTCTATAACGAAATTATAGTATCATAATGATTAGCATAAGTTATTGAATACATACAGTTAGATAAATTCCAAAAACATCATTACTAATTAACATGGTTCATCTTAATCCAATCCATAACTTTATATTTACATTTTACACTTATGGCTCATTTCATTTGTTTATATTCATATTGATGATACCATACTACTCAATCAACAACCTACCCATATTTTGAAGGTCGTGCTAGAGGGTCGTCTAGATCGATTGGTGAAGGTGTGTCGAGTGCACCATTTTCTTCACATTGAGCCTCCACATGCCATTAGAACTTACTTGCGTCATGCTGGATTCTATGGCTGTGTCGTATCAGATTTCACATTTATAGATCATTACATACTTTTTGCCCTCATTGAGAGATGGAGTCCAGAGACACACACATTCAACCTGCCTGAGGGAGAGATGACCATCACCCTCAAGGATGTCGCAGTGTTTCTCAGTCTTCTTATCTAGGGGAGACCCGTTATTGGACTCACTCGTGCAGCTTGGCCTGAAGATTCTCGCTCAAATTTACCCAAAAGAATAAGGTAGGATGGTCCTTGTAGTCTAGCTTGGGTTGTCGAATCCTCATAGACCTAAGAAGTAACCTATAGAAACACACATTATAAGGACTGTTTTTGGGTATTAAGTTGCCAACGTTGGTTTATTTTAGATCGTTTTAAAGGAACTCTAAGAGGATTAAGTGAATTAAGTATAAAATAATGAGTTGATCCTAGGTTATTGCTTGGGGTGGATTGGATATATTTCCTTTTCAAAGATTTCAATTTCGTATATTTGAGATGTGTTCATTTAAGAGGATAAAACAACATCATCACTTACTGATTCAATGCCTACACCCTTTAATACTAATCGCCTATACACTTGAAGGATCAAAGTTTTGATCACTTCAAGGTAAAGTTTCATATTATCACATGAAGTGTGTGGCCTTAAATTCAACAAGGACAATGGAGTTTAAAAATCATCAAATAAAAATATCAATTTAAGAAGTGATTATACATTAATGTGGTGATAAATAACATCCAATCCATCCCCTTTATACTCCCTTAGATCAAACCATAAGTGTTTTATCCCTCCATTGATTCTATGGTTTCAATGGAAGCGGAATGTAGACTCATGAGGGAGGACATGGAGAAGTAAAGAAAACAACAAAAATAAAATGATCACTCCACCGTTGTGTGAATAATTTCACAAGATTTAGTGTGAATAAATTCACACCTTAATGCAATGGTATCAAAGTGAGATGTAGAACAACAGAATAATATCAGAAGAAGAACATTTATTAAGAAACTAAGGTGAATTAAACAACTTACATGAGAAAGAAATGCGATTACAAACACAAAGCGGTAGCATAACACTACAATGAAACCAAGCACCAAAGATATTTCAATACTCCAACACCACTGCCTTAAATAGGCATTTTTGAGCCCTTGGGTCGAGCCTCCAACAGTTCAAGTCTCCTCAATTAATTGTGGTAGGCCATAGGTGGGTGGAAATTAAGGGAGAGAAGACTTTCCACCCTTGACCCGAAAAGGCATCCAGCTTGCATCCACCAAACAGAGGCGCATGAAAAACCTTCTATATGCCCGAATTTGGGTAAACCATAGAAGACTTAAATTATTCTCCGGATTTCCCCTAACATCGTCTAAAATATCATCCCCAAAGGAGTTATGGTTTTCTAGATATGATTTAATTGTTGGGATGTTTTTCTGGGCCGCAGAATCTGGCCCAGAATTTTATCTCTAAATTGGTCCGTCTAAATGGACACCATCGAAGCCTAATTAGCATTGGCTCCTTCAGAGTTATTTGTTCCTATACATGTCTTATATAATACCACGAAATTGGGGATTCATTGGGCCTGTATTTTGGGCCCCACCGTCTTATCTATGGGATGGTGTCCAATCTTCCTTCTCTAGAATTGTTTCCTTTAATCACAAAATATCCCCATCGTCATCCATGAATTCTCTATTGATCCCTGAATGAAACATGTTCATATTTAAGTGTATATAAATTTCCAAAAATATGAAAATAAAATATGTATAATCAGATTAATCATTGGTTACTTTAAATGATGTTAAAAAATGTACCACATAATAGTGCATTTTAAGAAGGTATTACAATCATAATGCGAAATGATGTTCAAAGTGTAAAATTCACTAAAATGGTGTTTATGAATAATAAATAACTTGAATATTATGTATATTAACAATGAATATTAGCCTCATTAAGTGGATAATCACACCCCCCAACTTGAGTTTTTCTAGTCCCGAGCAAAATATATCTCAACAATATGAAATTCGAATTCCCTTTTCCAAAAACATTTTAATACACAATGATCACCAGAAACCCTTATACCAAAAAATCATGAAACCCATCAAAATATTTTAATACAAGATAGTTTCATATGAATATCACAATCCCAAGCCCATTCCTTTGTTCAAATTCATTTCCATATTTCATCCAATATCAATAAGTATGAGGATGTGTTGTGCATCACAATAGACATGGGGGTTCATCTTTATTCAAGGGGGAAATGATGGAAGAGCTAGGTGGAATCACATTTCAATATTAAGATGAGTATTATAATTTTTTTTGTATCATATTTTTTTGTTTTTTTTTTTGTTTTTTTTTTGTTTTTTGGTTTTTTTTTTTGCAATTTTGCCATGGTAATTGAAATTGCACTCAAAAGAGTCAACTCCTGTTGCGAGACTTTGCCGATGACTCCCAGGATCAAAGACCATAGGGCACCATTTGAAGACCACATACTTGAGCATCATCTCGAGTTAACTCAGTCAAAAAAAATTCAAATTACCAAAAATGGAGATAAAATTACTAACTCTGGGCCAGACAACTATGGATTCATGATCCCCAAGTGCCGAAAGCCACGCATTAGGTCATTTCATTGCTCTACGCACAATTTTTTTTTAATTTTTTTTTTGAATAATCATATTAAAATAAAATGATCGCCAAACCTATGCTATTTAATTAGGGGACCCCATGAACTCAAACTAATACCCCACTATCCAAGGGACGTGCATTGTGATCTTTTTTTTATTTGGATGAAAATATAAACGATGAAATATCACATTGGACAGCCACACTTTCCAAAATCTATGCTCATGAAATTATACAAGGATTAAAATCAGAATTATGGTATGCTAAATTATTTGATATTCGGTTTCAAAGTGTACAATGTGTATTACCATGTTCAAAGTTAAAGGAAATTTTCCTTCCATTTTCACAATTTTTTTCTTGAAATCATTTATCATTTTTTTGACACAAAATCATTTTTTATTTTATCTTAGCCCCCCAAAATAAAATAACATTGCCCCTAGTGTTTAAAGAAAAAAGAATTTATAAGTGGTAGAGGTAGAGAATGAATGTTCAAAATGGAAATTGAAAAGGAGGGTCATGGAATGAAGTCACCTGGTTGTTGAAGTTGAAATTTTTGTTACTTACTTTCAATCCTTTGATATACATGTCACTTGCAGAGTTACCTAGTTGAAAAAGAAAAAAACAAACAAAACAAAAATATATATATATATATTTATTTATATAATAATGGAAGTAAAATATAAGTATATATAGAAAAATTATAGAATAAGGAAGCACAAGAAGCCGTAGGTTAGTGGTAAGTGTGCGCCCCTGTCTCCCTTCAGTCCTGGGTTCGAATCCCTGCAGCTTCACAGGTTGTGACAGGGTTTTCCCCACAACCTACGATGTGGAATTTTTTTTATTATTATATTTTTATTTATTTTTTTGTATTTTTATTTTTTTAACCTACAAACACATAAAAATAAAGTAAATTAAACTGATGATACATTGTCTTCTTTTTAAATCTCTGGGTAAGGTATTACTCAAGGATCACAGCACGTGACATGAATGAATATGGTGCTCCCCTTTCATACCAATCCTAATCATTATAGAAGAACAGGTCAATAGTTTATTTTTTTTATTTCAAAATATCAAAATGTCTCATTAACACTATTTAAAAATATAAAGTTGATTAAAACAATGAAATTATTGGAAACTTGAAAACCATGGGTTGCCTCCCATTCAGCGTTTTGTTTAAAATCGTTAGCCCGACATGGACACTAAATCTATTAATTTTTTCCTGGTTCATAGGTTGGCTCAGTTTACTCAACCTCTATTTTCTGTTTATTGAATGATTCAATTAATGGTTTTAACCTTTGACCATTGACCTTGAAAATGTAACCACTTGTGGGATCTTGAATCTCTACTGCCCCATGGGGGAATACATGATACACTATGAAAGGTCCTGACCATCTAGACCTTAACTTTCCCGGATGTAAATGAAGTTTTGAACTATACAAGAGCACAAGTTTTCCCAGTTCAAAATTTTTGACCTTGATATTCCTATATTGGAGGCTTGAACTCTAGCTTTATTGATCCTTGAATTTTCATAAGCCTCCATCCTTAGTTCCTCCAGTTCATTGAGATCTAATTTCCTTTTTGTTCTGGCCAATGAGAGGTCATAATCCATTTTCATAATTGCCCAAAAGGCATTATGCTCAATTTCAAAAGGTAAATGGCATGCTTTTCCATAAACCAACCTATATGGGGACATTACTAAAATGGTTTTATATGCGGTTCGATAGGCCCAAAGAGCATCTCAGAGTTTCTCAGACCAATCTTTCCTAGACAGGTTGACAATTTTTTCAAGAATTTTCTTAATCTCCATATTCGCTAACTCAACTTGCCCATTGGTTTTAGGATGGTATGTAGTGGCAAATTTATGAGAAATACCATACTTAGACATGAGTAAAGAGAATGGTCGGTTGCAGAAATGGGTTCCTCGATCACTAATTATAGCCCTAGGAATTCCAAATCAAGAAAATATGTTCTCTTTTAGAAATCTAATCACAACTTGATGATCATTGGACTAAGTGGGAATGGCCTTAACCCATTTTGAGACATAATCAACAGCTAAGAATATATAGAGGTATCCCTGAGTGTTTGGGAAGGGACCAATGAAATCAATTCCCCAACAGTCAAATATTTCAACCACTAAGATGGGAGTGAGTGGCATTTGATTCCTTTTTTTGATAGACCATACTTGTTGACACCTAGGACAGCTTTGAAAAGATGTGTAGGAGTCCCTTGAGAGTGTGGACCAGAAGAGACCACATTGAAGAATCTTAGAAGATGTTTTCTTAGAGAAAAATTGACCTCCACATGCCTTACTACGATAGAATTTAAGGATGGACTCTTGTTCAGATTCTGGAACACACCTCCTAATGACTTGGTCAGGGCATAACTTATATAGGTATGGATCATCAAACACATAGTGTCTAACATCAGAAAGAAATTTCCTTTGAGCTTTGATTCCCTAAGAATATTGGAATGACTCATGTCACTAAGAAATTTTCTATGTCAGCATACCAAGGGAAGTCACTCACAGAGTATAGGTGTTTATCAAGAAATGAATCAGACACGGAAAGGTGATTGGAGTTATCTTTGAATTCCATTCTAGAGAGGTGATCGACTACAACATTTTCATCACCCTTTTTATCCTTGATTGTGAGGTCAAATTCTTGTAAGAGAAGGACCGACCTAATCAGTCTAGCCTTGGCATCTTGTTTTTGGAAAAGGTATTTTAGTGCAGAATTGTCTGTGAACACAGTGATGGGGGATCCTAAGAGTTAGGACCTTAACTTCTCTAAAGAAAACCCAATAGAAAGTAACTCCTTTTTAGTAGTTGTGTAGTTTATTTGGGAATCATTTATTGATTTTCTTGCATAAGCAATGGCATAAGGAGTTTTATCACAGCATTGTCCTAACACAGCTCCAACAGCAAAGTCACTGGAATCACACAGAAGTTCAAATGGAAGGTTCCAATTTGGAGATTTCATAATGGGAGGAGAGGTGAGAGAGGATTTAAGGGTTGAGAATGAACCCATATATATTTCTGTCCAAACAAATGGAACATCCTTTACTCAGAGAGCACAAAGGGGACAGGATATTGAACTAATGTCCTTGATGAATCTTCTATAGAAACCAGCATGTCCTAAGAAAGACCTCACATCCTTGATAGTTTTGGGTGATGTAAGGTGACGAATGATGTCAACCTTTGCTTTATCAACTTCAATCCCCCTAATCGAGACCAGATGTCCTTGAACAAGTCCCTCTTTAACCATGAAATGGCATTTTTCCCAGTTTAAGACCAAATTATTTTCTTCACATCTTGACAAGACCCTCTCCACATTCTGCAGACATCCCTCAAAAGTATCCCCAAACACAGAGAAGACATCCATGAATACCTCTAGAAAATCCCCTACCATGTCTGAGAAGATTCCCATCATGCACCGCTGGAAGGTTCTCAGGGAATTTCATAAACCGAAGGGCATGTGTTTGAAGGCAAAGGTACTGAAAAGACATGTGAATGTAGTCTTCCCTTGATCCTCTAGGGAGACCTCAATTTGATTGCACCCCGAGTACCCATCTAAGAAACAGTAGAAGTCATGACCTGCCACTCTCTCAAGGACTTGGTCAATGAATGGTAAGTGGAAATGGTCCTTCTTGGTGAATGAGTTTAGCTTCCTATAGTCAATGCAGACCCTCCACCCACTACTCACCCTTGTTGGAAGAATCTCTCCAACCTCATTGGTTATCACTGTGATTCCAGCCTTTTTTGGAACCACTTGGATTGGGCTCACCCATTCACTCTCAGCTATGGGATATATGATACCAGCTTTTAAAAATTTCAGATGTTCTTTCCTTACTACCTCCATGATATTTGGATTGAGTCATCTTTGAGGTTGACGACATGGCTTTGAATCAGATTCCAGAACAATCCTATGAGTCCCAACAAGTGGGCTAATCCCGAGAATATCAGACGGGGTCCAACCAATGGCTTTATTATGTTTCCTAAGGACATATAGAAGCATCCTCTCATGATTGGCTTCAAGATAAGAATAAATGACAATAGGATGTGTTTGATTGTCCCCTAGGAAAGCATACTTGAGTGTAGTGGGAATTTCCTTCAATTCAAGATCTGGTTGGTTCGGAATTTTATCATGAGATTGGGACATTGGATCAAGTTCAATTTCTTTTTTTAGAGTTTCAGATAGGATTGATTCCCCACATGTAGAAGTTTCTGCTACTAGATTGGCTTGATCAGATTTAGGGAATGAAATTGGAGTGGTCTCCATGAAAGGTTTCACTGATTGTTGAACCTAATACTTCATCATAAGAGTAATTTGAATATGATTCAAGCCAAGGAGATAAACATCCTTCATATGAACAAAGGAAATCAATCTCATCGTGACTTAAACATTCATCAAATATTCCTTGATGTTCCATGGATTCATTATCAATGCTTCCTATCATGTTTAATTCATGAATTTCCTCGTCATCCCCTATTTGTGATCTTGCATTATAGATGTTCAAGTCTAGACTCATGTTCCCAAAGGTGATGGTCATGTTCCCATTTCGAACTCTGATAACAGAGTTGATTGTTGTAAGGAAAGGATGACCAAGGATGATTGGGGTTTGTTCCTTATTTCCTAATTTTGGATGGTTGTCAAGGACAATTAAATCAGCAGGGTAAATGAAGTTTTCAACCATTACCAGAACGTCCTTCAAAATCCCCTTTAGAACCCTAATGCTACGATCAACAAGCTGAAGTGTGACAGATGTGGTTCGAAGCTCTTCTAGGCCTAACTGGCAGTACACAGCATATGGGATGAGATTGACACTATCACCTAGGTCACACAAGGCCTTGACAAATTTTCTCTCTCCTAGTTCAACATTGATGTAAGGGCAACCTGGGTCTTTCAACTTAGGAGGAATGGTCCCTTGAATGGGGGTACTCACATTAGCATCCAAAAGGACTTTGTTTTTATGTGACAATTTTATTTTGAAAGTTCAAAAGTACTTAAGGTACTTTGAGTAGGTAGGTATGGTTTGGATGGAATCGAGAAGGGGAATGTTCAACATGACTTGTGAGAAGATTTCCCTCAATGTTTCACTCAGTTCAGGCTTGGGTTTCCCCCTCATGCATTGAGGAAATGGTGCAGGTTGTGGGGTTGTTTGTTGACGAGTTGTTTCTTTCACATTGTTATCAGTTTCCTTAGTTTGATCTTGTGGTTCATTTGAATTTTCATCCAAGTTTTAGTCTTCAAGTGGGTTCTGAATTAGTTGTTTAGGATTCTCAATTGATTTCCCACTTCTTAAAACAGTTGCAGCCTTTAGTTGTTCATGAGTTGTTTGAGCACAACTTGACTCTCCCCTTGAAGTTGAGGATGGAACCGCCTGACTAGGAATGGGTTCCTTTCCAGTTTTGATGGTTGGAAGTTCTTATTTTAGGGAAGATACTTCTGAGTTCATCCTCTCCATTTTTTTGCACAGTTGTTCTAGTAGGCTTTGTGGAACTGTTTGGGTTGGTTCTTGAGAAGATTGGTTTATCCCGGGGGGATATTTTGGAGGTGGGATGGTTTGTTGAAAATGGACTGGTGGCTATTGGTATTGGATAGGTTGGGTTTGGAACTGGTTATGGGATTGGTAGTTCTGATGGGGTAAGGATTTTGTCCTTGTGGTTGGCTAGGTTGTTGGTTATCTTTCCAGTGGAAGCCTGGGTGATCGTTATATCTTGGGTTGAAGTTATTTTGGTATTGAGGCTTTTGAAAGTTCAAAGCATTTACTTCCACTGGGGGTCCTCCTAAAAGAACATCCTTGATGGATGGAATGGTTGGGCAGTTGTCTATCTTATGGTCATGTATGTCACAAATTGTGCAAATAGGGTCAACAGTTTGGATTTCATGGACTTTCCTAAGGTCTATTTCTTCAACCTTCCTTGAGAGTGTTGTGAGTTTAGCCCTAAGGCTTTCCTCTTATCTAAGTGTATGAATTAAATTAGTTCTTTGTTTCTTTTCAGAATAAGGTGATTTTTCCCATGTTTATTTTTGTTCATAAAGGCTTTCTAGATACTCGTAAGCATCATTTGGGGATTTGTTTTTAAAGGTTCCATTACACATCATGTCAATGAATTGTTTGTTCCCCGAACCCAACCCTTCATATAAAATTCTCACTTTTTCAGGAATAGAAAAACCATGGTGTGGAACCATGCTTAGAGTTTCTTTAAACCTCTCCCATGTTTCATAGAATGACTCTCCCTCTTTTTCAAAAAAGTTTTGGATACTCTTTTTAAGTGAAATTGTTTTGTGGTGGGGAAAGTATTTTTTGTAGAATTCTCTTTGTAGTTGATCTCAAGAGTTTATGGATGATGGTCTCAAATTGTTTAGCCAATTTTTAGCTCAATAATTTAAAGAAAAAGGAAATAGCCACATCTTAGATGATTCTAGTTGATGTGGGGGACACGTAGTTTCTACAATGTCATTGAACTCCTTAATGTGAAGGTAGGGCATCTCGGACTCCATTCCATGGAATGTGGGAAGATGGTTTTGGACATGAGGTTTAAATATGTAGTTGGAATCTCCTAGGGAATTGTGTCTAATTCATGAGGGGGCATTGGTCCAAGAAGGTGTGAGGTAGTCATTCATGGTTTTATCGACCGCATTCTCCATGTTTGGGGCTGCCTCATTTGGGTTTCCATTTTGGTTCCCACCCGGGTTTATGAGTTGGTTTATTTGAAGACCTTCTATTGAAATGGGCTCAATTTTTGAATCGGGGGTGTTAGGAATATTAGGATCTAATGGAATTTATTCCCTTCGCGCACTTGACTCCCCAACCCCAGAACTATCCACCCTAACTAGACAGCTTGATTGATCGCGGGTGTAGGCGGACACACGCCTAAAGAAAAAAATGAGAAAGGGACAAGATAACAGAATTTGGATGAGAAAAGAAGAAATGGGGGATAATAGAATGGGTGTTTATATTACTTAATTGGGTCCCCATCAATGGTGCCAAAATTTGATTCTCGCTCAAATTTACCCAAAAGAAGAAGGTAGGACGGTCCTTGTAGTCTAGCTTGGGTTGTTGAATCCAGAGAGACCTAAGATGTGACCTATAGACAAGCACATTCTAAGGAATGTTTTTGGCTATTAAGTGGCCAACTATGGTTGATTTTAGATGGGTTTAAAGTAACTCTAGGATACTTAAGTGAATTCAATTCAAAATAATGAGTTGATCCTAGGTTATTGCTTGGGGTGGATTGGATGTATTTCATTTTCAAAGATTTCAATTTCTTATATTTGAGATGTGTTCATTTAAGAGTATAAAACAACATCATCACTTACTGGTTCAATTCCTACACCCTTTAATACTAATCACCTATACACTTTAAGGTTCAATGTTTTGAGAACTTCAACGTAAAGGTTCGTATTAGCACATGAAGTGTGTGGCCTTAAATTCAACAAGGATGATGGAGTTTAAAAATCATCAAATAAAAATCTCAATTTAAGAAGTGATTATACATTAATGGGGTGATAAATAACATCCAATCCAGCCCATTGATACTCCCTTGGATCAAAACATAAATGGTTTATCCCTCCATGGATTCTATGGTTTCAATGGAAGCAGAAAGTAGACTCATGAGGGAGGACATGGAGAAGTAAAGAAAACAACAAAATTAAAAAGATCACTCCACCGTTGTGTGAATAATTTCACAAGATTTGGTGTGAATAAATTCACACCTTGAGGAAACGGTATCAAAGTGATATGTAGAACAACAAAATAAGAGGAGAAGAAGAACTTTTATTAAGAAACTAAGGTTAATTAAACAACTTACATGAGAAAGAAATGAGATTACAAACACAAAGCGGCAGCATAACACTACAATCAAACCAAGCACCAAAGATCTTTAAATACTCCAAAACCACTATCTTAAATAGGAATTTTTGAGCCCTTGGGTCGAGCCTCCAATAGTACAAGTCTCCTCAATTAATTGTAGTAGGCCATAGGTGGGTGGAAAGTAAGGGAGAGAAGACTTTCCACCCTTGACCCGAAAAGGCATCCATCTTGCATCTACCAAATAGAGGCGCATGAAACACCTTCTCGATGGCAGAATTTTGGTAGTCCATTTAAGACTTAAATTAAGATCTGGACGTCCCCTAACAGCCTGTAAAATATCATCCCAAAAGGAGCTATCGTTATTAGGATAATGTTTATTTGGTGGGATGTTTTTCTGGGCCGCAGAATTTGGACCATAATTTTATCTCTAACTTGGGCCGCCAAAATGGACACCATGGAGGCCGAATTAGCATTGTATCCTGAAGGGTTATTTGTTCCACTACATTACTTATAGAATTTAACTAAATTTGGGATTCATTGGACCTGTATGTCGGGCCCCACCGTCTCATCAGTGGGCTGGTGTCCAATCTGCCTTCTCTACAATTACTTCCTTTCATCACAAAATATCCTCATCTTCTTCCATGAATTATCCATTGATCCCTAAATGAAACATGTTCATATTAGAGTGTAGATAAATTTTCAAAAATATCAAAATAAAATATGTATAATCAGATGAATCATTGGGAACTTCAAATGATGTTCAAAAATGTACCACATAATAGTGCGTTTTAAGAAGGTATTACAATCATAATGTGAAATGATGTTCAAATTGTAAAATGCAATAAAATGGTGTTTATGAATAATAAATAACATGAATATTATGTATATTAACAATGAATATTTGCCTCATTTAGTGAATAATCACGTGAACTTTCTCAGTAGTTGTGAGGTGTTGATATTTTGTCGGACCGTAGGTCTACAGATGGATCATCCATATCTATTCCTTGGTTGTAGTCGCAGATTCCACATTTAAAGGATGATGATGATGAGTATAATGTCATGTGTTAAACCCGTGCATATATCTTACGGCTCATTGGTGGGACCATGTGTACTGATCACTCGGGGATGCCCATGCATATGATGTATCTACCCCTACTAGAGGACTTTGATTGGGCTGGGACATACAGCTGGGGATCATACTTCTTGGCATACACATATAGATCATTATGCAGGCTATCCCATAGGGACCGTACAGGTCTCAGAGGATGCATCATCCTTATTCAAATGAGGGCGTGGTAGTGCATCCTAGCATTTCGCCCTGACCTTACTGGTCCGTCAGTCGAGATGGAGGTGTTTCATGATGCTCTGCATGGACGCTGGTATGATAACTCATTTCTATTGCTTTCGAATTCTACTATGAGTTATTGATTGTAATTTCTCATTATTTTTCACTATCGTTGATGTATTTTATAGGTGGTGTCATCGACACAATTTTGAACTGGTTCCGAAACATCATTTGGGCGTATATCGGCTACAGTTGGAGTATCTCTTACCTGATAAGGTATGTATATACAATATATCAATATCTAACATATTTAATAATAGCATCAATTTTAGTTTTTAGATAGGTGTTTTTTTGGACAAAAAAACTTGTCATTTTATATTTCTTGGCTTCCTTACTGAACTAGTATGGACCAGTTGCCAGCATACTGCACTGTTGGGCTTGAGGATGTTATGGCTGTAGTATCCCTCATTCACTTCCATATTATTGAGTGGCAGCAGCCTGATAGAGTCATGTGCCAGTTCTTCCATACTAAGCTGATTCCATTATCATCGAGACAGACAGACCAGCTTCATGGGATGAAGCTGACAGGGAGGTTGGATATTGACTAGTCCCAAGTACATGCCAGTTTTATAGATTGTTGGCACAGACGTGCAGAGTTTCGTATTCAGGGTGTTCCTATGAATCGATTCTCTCTTTCAGAGAAGGTTGACTATGCGCAATGGTATAGACTGAAGTCTATACTGTATCTTACCCAAGCAGGCATAGATATGCAGAGGATGGTTAGTCAATAAATTTCCATTAGTTATTTTATTGAATTATTTTATAATTCCATTTGATTCTATTTACATGGAAGTCGCACAGAGCATCTTGTTCGCAAGAGTGATGAAATGGAGGAGGGGGTCTTTAGCTGGACAGCCATCCATGCTACAGTGCTGGAGGTGATGGAATCTTTTCATGCACTTTCTAGAAGCATCTTCATGCATCCGGATCGGGGAGAGTAGGTTCCTACCCTAGAGGGACATCTTGCAGCTACTGCTGGTGCTGAGGAGACACGACCACGATGACGTAGACATGGTCGTGTTTCACATGAGGCCTCGCCTGTTCCACAGGTAGAGGTCGGCCCTCTAGTAGTCCAGGATCAGGTGATTTAGGATGTTCCTTAGGTGGCATGGGATCCATCTTTCCTGATAGGATATCCACAGTTATCTCCATATTGGGTTTCATATCCTTTACAGACTTGGATTCCAAAGCCATCATTGTCTTGGGGTATATCTACATCATAGTCTTGGTTCCCTACTATGATGAAGGTAGGACCTTCTACCACCCTAGTGGGAGAAGGGTCCGGCAGGCAGTACAAGATGCAGTTGACATCTCCTCCAACTGACACACAGATGGAGGATTATCCAGTGGATGTTCCAGTGCCCGAAGTTCAGCCTTCTCCAGGTCATCAGACTCTACTGCACACTCGACATGGACCTCCTATTCGCAGACCACCATGTGGGACGGAATCTCCTCGCCATAGACATAGGCATTGATTGTACATTATTTTTATTTTGGACTAATATTTATATTTTTAATCAATGTTTAAAACTTCATTCATATCGGTCTTATAGTTTATATTATATAGGCTAGCGAAGTCACATACTTGAAACATTTTTAAGTTTCAAGTTGGTGGATTTGAAAGGTTATAAATAAATTTTCACCAAGATTTTTTAAGAAGTTATATTTATTTTGGAATAATTTTCTTATTTTTAAGCAATGTTTAAAATTTCATTCATATATGTCTTATATTTTATATTATATAAGACAAAAAAGTCACATACTTGAAACATGTTTATGTTTCAAGTAGGAGGATTTGAAAGGTTATAAATAAATTTTTACCAAGAGTTTTTAAGAAATTATTTTTATTTTCGACTACTAGTTATATGTTTAATAAATTTTTAAAATTTCATTCATATATTTCTTAGAGCTTATATTATATAGGTCAGAAAAGTCACGTACTTGAAACATTTTTATGTCTTAAGTAGGTGGATATTATGGGTTATAAATAAATTTTCCCCAAGATTTTTTAAGATTCTATTTTAATTTTGGACTACTATTTATATGTTTAATAAATGTTTAAAATTTAATTCATATATTTCTTATAGTTTATATTATATAGGCCAGCAAAGTCACGTACCTGAAACATTATTAAGTTTCAAGTTGGTGGATTTGAAAGGTTATAAATAAATTTTCAACAAAATTTTTTAAAAATCATTTTTATTTTTGACTACTTGTTATCTGATTAAGAAATGTTTAAAATGTCATTCATATATTTCTTATGTTTTATATTATATAGGACAACAAAGTCATGTACTAGAAAAAAAATTTAAGTTTCATGTAGGTGGATTTGAAAGGTTATAAATACATTTTCACCAAGATTTTTTAAGAAATTATTTTTATTTTAGACTATTAGTTTTATGTTTAATAAATGTTTAAAATTTCATTCATATTGATTTTATAGTTTATATTTTATAGGACAAAAAGTCACATACTTGAAACATTTTTTAGTTTCAAGTAGGTGGATTTGAAAGGTTATAAATAAATTTTCACCAAGATTTTAGAAGAAATTATTTTTATTTTGGTCTACTAGTTGTATGTTTAAGCAATGTTTAAAATTTCATTCATATCGGTATTATAGTTTATATTATATAGGCCAATAAAGTCACATGCTTTAATAAAAGATAAATTTTTTTGAAACATTAAATTTTATTTATATATATTTATATAACCATACGAATATAATAATAAAACATTAAAATTTTAAATATATAAAAAATATAAAAAAAATTACTATTTCAGGGTACAGGTGGAATCGCCGATGTCGCCTTTGTGTTTTTGCGCAAAGACGGCATCTCTGATGCCGCCTTTGTGGCAAAATTTTATAACAAAAATTTAACCTATACCATTTGTCAGAATTTTTTTTTAAACACATATTAAAAAAAATCCCCCTATGGCGTGACATCAGCAACATGGAAACTTCTTCCCAATTTATGCGCTCGACAACTTCATGCGTCAACAGTGGCACAATATGTTGCTGCCAAAGCGACAAGACTCCTCTATTATGGCGTAACAGCTGCGGCCCCGACCTCTCTTTTAGTAGTGCGCTGCAGCGGGTCTTGGGGGTTTCTACTCTACCTCCGTTGACATCAAAAAGGATTTAATGTTTTGTTGAGTGTAAAAAACACAGTGCTTCGACAATGACAACTTTGACCGTGGCTTCAAATGGTTGAAACCAGTGTCATCAGGTTTCATTGGATTGGAGGGTGATGAGAACCATGTTGAAAGCACCAAGTCGATTGCGCAGGAGGAAGAGATGGATTTTCAAGGCTCAATGACGCGGGGGAGATTAAAGAGGCTCAATGCTACATTGGGCGCACATATTGCTTCATTAAAGCCCCATGGATCTTTCCTTGCATGGATGGAGAAAATGGGCCTATAATATCACTTATTCAAGCCCAAAATTGATGTTTAAAGCTTGGCCCACAAGGTTGCACGAATTTGGATGCCTTTCCCACATAGAGGATTCTAGAAATGGAATCTTTGGACAACAAAGTCAAATTTGGTGGGCTATGCACTCAAAGTCAAATCTGGTGGGCTATGTTGGAAAGTTGTGTGCCACTTTTCCAAAAGTATTTTTTGGCTTTTATCTTTTTGAATTTTAAGGGGACAAAGTAGTTTTAGACATTATGACATTAGGGTATTATACCCTTGACCATTGTATCACCCCCCTTGGCTATAAATAGCCACCACATGGCATTGTATTGGCATTCAAGACTTAATTTAGAGCTTATGCTTGTTTCTCCCCATTATGTGAGAATTGTTCCGAATTTCCCCCTTGCTCTTGTGCATTCTCACCATGTCAATCTACAAGTTATATTAGTGATCCAAGATCACAAAGCCCCCAATTTTGTTCCTCATCCCAAGTGTGTTATTGTGTGGATTGGTTATTGCATCCCTCCCTTGAGTGTGTTGTCTAAGTAATAGGTCACACTCCTTATAGTGTTGATTGACTACTTGCATCCGCTATCCATACCCATCACCCACCACTTATCCCTAAACCGCATCCTTCATCCGCCGACCTATGCCATGAAGATCGGGCCACCCCGTACGTCTCACATCAGTTGGTATCAGAGCTCCGGTTGACACGGTAGGCATCTATCCCTTCATTTATATTTATTTTACCCATTACCCATCTTATCTTTCTTTATTATCCACCCATTTAAAAAAACCTTTTCATTGAAAACCTCTATAATTCTCCTTTGTTGTGGAAGATCGAAATATTTTTCACACTGATTCAATTGTTCATCCATCTTATTTTCACTTTAAATTCACTATATGTGATTTGTATTCGAAAAAAAAACAAAAAAATCAAATTCTCTCAACTCATCATTTTGTTCTTCTCAAAATTTAGCACATCCTTTTCTTTGATAGATTTCAAAAAAAAATTTACTCTCCGTTCATCATCTTGTGCTTTAAAACTCCAAGCACAACACTTTTTGGGGAGATTTGATGAAAAAAAAGGGAAAAAAGCGGATACAATTACTTCATCATCGTGCTTTACATTATTCGCACTTTCCATATCTGTACATCACTTTCTCTATCATTTTGCTTCATCCCCATTTTATATTTGACTCATATTGTTATATATTTATCTTATCTTGCACAATCAGGCAAAACCCAAATACCAAATTTCTACCCCCTTTTCCATCCACCATTTATCCATTTTCTACCCTCTTTTTACCCTTTACCCTTTACCACTCAAGCGGTTTATAACCAGCC
The DNA here is from genome assembly GCA_963277665.1 of Viscum album. Lineage (NCBI taxonomy): Eukaryota > Viridiplantae > Streptophyta > Magnoliopsida > Santalales > Viscaceae > Viscum > Viscum album. Next base: position 226,603,395 of record OY728167.1, on the reverse strand, counting down.
CCCAACACAATCTTGATTGGGGAAATATTTTTGGAAAGTGATCACCTGAAAACAAGGTATTATATTTCAAAAGAACTTGGAATTTTAATTGAGTGTTGAGAGTGGAGAGAAATAAGCCAAAAAATATATCTTGAGTGTGTGAGTGTGTGCATCTTGTTGTGTGCGTGTGTGTGTACATCTGGTGTGTGTGAGTGTGTATATCTTGTGTGTGTGAGTGTGTATCCTTGTGTGTGTGTGTTTACATCTTGTGTGTGTGAGTGTGTATATCTTGCATGTGTGAGTGTGTATCCTTGTGTGTGTGAGTGTGTACATCTTGTGTGTGTGTGTGTACATTTCCCGTGTGTGAGTGAGTGTGTATCATTGTGTGTGCCCCCCCCCGGGTTTGTGTTTGTTCTTGCATAACATATCATAGCAGAAGATCGTGGGAAGAAAATTGATCATGTTAGTGATGAAGGAAGTCAAAGTAGATCTCCCGCACCCGAAGCTACGCAATCCCAAATGAAATCTTTGGTGATCCACTTTGAGAAGCTTCTTGATCGGAAGTTGGAGGTGTTACATGAGAGGATTGATGAATTGGAGAATAAACCAAGCTCAATTATGTTCCATGATAACCCACGACACGCTCCGGCACCTCGTCGTCCACACATCATGGAGGAGGAAATAATGAACGTTGAAGATTATCTTGATGATGTCCCACAAAAGAGGAGGTTGTACCAACAACCTAGAGGAGGACAAAGGAGACAACATGATGATGACCTACTTGGCGGTATCAAGGTGAAGGTCCCTTCATTTCAAGGGAAAAGCGATCCGGAAGCATATTTGGAGTGGGAGATGCGGATCAAGCAAGTCTTTTCTTGGCATACCTATTCCAAGGAGAAAAAGGATAAACATTCAGCCCTTGAATTCATTGATTATCCATTAATATGGTGGGATCAATTTAAAAAGGATAGAGCCCGATATGGAGGACGTCTTATCCAATCTTTGGAAGACATGATTTTTTCCATACGGAAGCGCTTTGTTCCCTCATAGTACCATAGAGATCTCCACAACAAACTTCAGAGGCTCACCCAAGGAAGTAAGACCGTAGAGGATTACTATAAGGAGATGAAAATTGCCAGGATTCTGGAAAATATTGAGGAAGATCCAGAGGCAACCATGGCACATTTTTTACATGGGCTCAATCGGGAGATTCCAGATCAAGTGGAGATGTACCACCATATATAGATACAATATATGATCCACCAAGCCACCAAGATTGAACAACAAATCAAAAGGAGGAGAAACATGGGGAAACCCACTACCCCTTTCACACTGTGGAGAAATCCGAGGAAGGAGATTGGAGAACCATCAAAGGCAAAAGAGGTGGTTGATCGCAAAAGTGACAAGGTAATTCTTCCACCTAAGAAACCTACTTTTGAGGCTAACCAAACCAGGAATAGGGATATTCGGTGTTTCAAATGTCAAGGAAGGGGTCACATTGCTAGTGAGTGCCCAAACCGGCGCACCATGACCATCAACAAGTATGGAGAATGGGAGACCGATGGAGAGAGCTCGGAAGAGGAGGAGGAAGAATCTGCAGAAATTGATAATGGGGAATTTGCGGAAGACGGTGAGATTCTTGTCACTATGAGAGTTTTAAGTGCACAAATGACTGTTGGAGAAAAGGAGCAGAGAGAGAACCTTTTCCATAAACGATGCAAGATCAATGGGATGGTATGAAGTGTTATTATTGATGGAGGAAGCTATAGTAATGTTGCAAGCACCGAGTTAGAAGAGAAGTTGGGACTTCCTACTTTGAAGCATCGACATCCATATCGGCTTTAGTGGTTGAATAATTGCAGGGAGTTGAAGGTCACTAAGCAATTGAAGGTAATGTTCACCATCGGGAAGTATAAAGATGAGGTCTTGTGCGATGTTGTTCCTATGAAGGCCTTCCATTTGTTGTTGGGACGACCATGGCAGTATGATCGGCGTGTTACCCATGATGGTTTCTTGAATCGTTATTCTTTTATACTCCGAGGGGAACCTATAACCCTCAATCCCATTTCCCCAAAACAAATTCTGGAAGATCACATTCTGAGAGAAAAGAAAAAAAAGAGTGATGTGGAAAAAAAGAGTGAAAATGAAAAAGGAGAGAATGAGGGAAAGAGAGAAAATGAGATAAGAAAAGAAATGGAGAGCGAAGAAAAATCAATTGGGAAAAAGAATTTGAGAGAAGATAAAAGCGTGATGTTGGAAAAAAAGAGTAAGGTTAAGGAAGCATTGTTTTCACAGCAAAACCTCCTAGTACACATGTACAAAGAGGTGTTGCTAAATACTAACGACTTACCCTGTTTGCCAAATGTTGTTGAGTCGTTGTTGCAGGAGTATGATGATTTCTTCCCTAAGGAGGTGCCACTAGTTTTGTCACCCATTAGAGGTATTGAACATCAAATTTACCTCATACATGGAGCATCACTACCGAACCGCCCTGCATATCGCACCAATCCGGAAGAGACAAAAGAAATTCAAAGGCAAGTTCAAGAGCTGTTAGATGTAGGATATGTGAGAGAGATCCTTAGTCCTTATGAGGTACCGGTGCTTCTATTACCAAATAAGGATGGAACATATAGAATGTGAATTGAATGTAGAGCCATCAACAACATCACGGTCAGGTATCGTCATCCTATCCCTAGGATAGATGATATGCTAGATGAATTAAATGGTTCAACTATTTTCTCAAAAATTGATTTAAGAAGTTCCTTCCATCAAATTAGGATGAAAGAAGGAGATGAGTGGAAAACTGCATTTAAGACAAAACATGGACTTTATAAATGGTTAGTCATTCCCTTTGGTCTCACCAATTCACCTAGCACAGTTATGAGGTTAATGAATCATGTCTTACGTGCATATATTGGAAAATTTGTGGTAGTTTACTTCGATAATATTCTGGTGTATAGTAGGACTTTGTATGAACATGTAGATCACTTGAGAAAAGTACTAGAGGTGTTAAGGAAATAAAACTTGTTTGGAAACATAAAAAGTGTGAATTTTGTCTCGATAAGATTGTTTTCCTTGGATTTTTTGTGAGTAGCAATGGAGTTGAAGTGGACACCGAGAAGATCAAAGCAATACAAGAATGGACAACTTCAACCTCTGTTGGACAGGTAAGAAGTTTTCATGGGCTTGCTAGTTTTTACAGGAGATTTTTGAAAGACTTCAGCACACTAGCAGCACCGTTGAATGAATTGACAAAAAAGAATGTTCCTTTCAAATGGGGGACAACTCAAGAAAAATCCTTCCATGCGCTAAAGGAGAGACTCACCCACGCCCCTCTACTTGCACTTCCAGACTTCGGTAAGACCTTTGGAATTGAATGTGATGCAAGTGGAATTGGCATAGGAGGAGTACTCATGCAAGAAGGTGAACCTATTGCTTATTTTAGTGAGAAGTTAAATGGCCCAACTCAAAACTATGCTACATATGATAAAGAGTTGTATGCCATTGTTTAGATTACTGAAAACATGGCAACACTATTTTTGGCCTAATGAATTTGTCATCTATTCTGATCACGAGGCTCTTAAATACCTTTGCAGCCAACATAAACTAAATAGGAGACATGCTAGATGGATGGAATTCATTGAATCATTTCCATATGTTATCAAGCATAAAAAGGGTAAAGAAAATACTGTGGCCGATGCACTTTCACATAGATATTCTCTTTTATCCTTGTTGGATTCAAAACTTCTTGGTTTTGAATACATTAAGGATTTATATGCCACTGATAGTGATTTTAGAGAACCTTATGAACATTTTAAAACTAGAGTTAGTTGGTAAAAGTTCTATTTACATGATGGATTCTTATTTCGGATTGATAAGATTTGCATTCTTAATTTCTCTATCTGTTTACTTTTACTAAAGGAGTCACATTCATGTGGGTTAATGGGTAATTTTGGTATTTCAAAAACTCTAAGTGTTCTTAGTGATCATTTTTATTGGCCTAAGATATCTAGAGATGTTGAGAAATTTGTGGGAAAGTGCATTGTTTTCCATAAAGCCAAATCGAAACTGAACCCACATGGAATATAACTTCCTCTCCCAATTCCCAACACCCCTTGGGAGGAAATATCAATGGACTTTATCATGGGGTTACCACGGACCAAGAGGGGGAGAGATTCCATTTTTGTTGTGGTGGATCAGTTTTCAAAAATGGCACATTTTATTACTTGTCACAAAACTGATGATGCCACTAACATTGCAAAACTTTTCTTTCAGGAAGTAGTCAAACATCATGGAATTCCAAGGACCATTGTGTCAGATCGAGACACAAAATTTCTTAGTTACTTTTGGAAGACCTTGTGGAGAAAATCGGGTACAAAGTTACTCTTTTCCACTACTTGTCATCCACAAACCGATGTGAAAATAGAGGTGGTGAATCAGACATTATCATCCCTTCTGCGAACAATTGTCAAGAAGAATATCAAGAATTGGGAGGAGTGTCTGCCACATGTGGAATTTGCATATAACAGGTCCAAGCACTCCATTACTCAATATTCTCCATTCTAAATTGTTTATGGTTTTAACCCTCTTTCCCCGATTTGATCGAGTTCCTTTGCCTTTGCAGGAAGCAACTAATATGGATGCGAAAGGGCGCACAGAATTCATCAAACAACTCCATGAAAAGGTAAGGAAAAATATCAATTAGATGACTCAAAAATATGTTGATCGTGCAAAAAAGGGTCGCAAACAAGTGTTGTTCGAGCCCGGGGACTTGGTCTGGATTCATATGCAAAAGGAGAGATTTCCTGACAAGAGGAAATCAAAACTCATGCCACAGGGAGATAGACCTTTCCGAGTGCTCGAGAAGATTATCAACAATGCTTAAAAGATAGATTTTCTAGGTGAGTATGGTGTAAGTGCCACCTTCAATGTTTCTGATCTTTCTACTTTTTTGGGTGTAGAGGATGAAGAGTCGAGGACGACTCCTTTTCAAGAGGGGTAGGATGATGAGAACTATGTCGAAGGCACCAAGTCAATTGCGCAGGAGGAAGAGTTGGATTTGCAAGGCCCAATGACGCGAGTGAGATTAAAGAGGCTCAATGCTACAATGGGCGCACATATTGCTTAATTAAAGGCCCAATGGATCTTGCCTTGCATGGATGGAGAAAATGGGCCTATAATATCACTTATTGAAGCACAAAATTGGTGTTTAAAGCTTGTCCCACATGGTTGCACGAATTTGGATGCATTGCCCACATGGAGGATTCTAGAAATGGCATCTTTGGACACCAAAGTCAAATCCGGTGGGCTATGCACTCAAAGTCAAATCTGGTGGGCTATGTTGGAAAGTTTCCTGCTACTTTTCCAAACGTATTTGTTGGCTTTTATCTTTTTTACTTTTAAGGGGACAAGGTAGGTTTAGACTTTATGACTTTAGGGTATTAGACCCTTGACCATAGTATCACCCCCTTGGCTATAAATAGCCACCACATATCATTGTATTGGCATTCAAGACTTAATTGAGATCTTATGCTTATTTCTCCCCATTATGTGAGAATTGTTCCGAATTTCCCCCTTTCTCTTGTGCATTCTCACCATGTCAATCTACAAGTTAGATTGGTGATCCAAGATCACAAATCCCCCAATTCCATGCCTCAACCCAAGTGCGTTGTTGTGTGGATTGGCTATCGCATCCCTCCCTTGAGTGTGTTGTCTAAGCAGTAGGTCGCACTATTTATAATGTTGATCGACTACTTGCATCCGCTATCCATATCCATCATCCACCACTTAGCCATGAACCGCATCCTTTATCTGCTGACCTACGCCGTGAAGATTGGGCCACCCTGTGCGTCTCACATCAGTTGATTAGTGGTTGGCATCCAGTTCCATGGGCTGGGTGTTAAAGGTGACCTAGGTTTGAAACCGGTTGTTCCCAACAACCTGTCGTATATGTGGGGTTCCTGTGCTAGGTGTCCTAGTGGGTCCCAGTTGCAGCGATGGGTTGGGGGATTGCTGCTGCAGCGAGGTTGTAGGGTCGTATCACTGGGGTTCCTAGGCCAGGTGTCCTAGTGGGTCCCAGTGGGTGCCACATCAGAGGGTGTCAAGATATCATCTTCAAAAATGATTTGATTTCATGATTTAACGTCAATATGAAAAGAGTCACATCAAATCATGAAATTGGAGCATCAATATCTCAAGTATCCAATACTGGTTCATACTCTGAGGTGATGATTAAAACCGTAGCGGCTCAAATATCTTCTTGACAATATCGAATCATCCTCTTGGTGGTCACTAGAGAATGAGGAAGTGTGGATGAAGGGTTTTGGTTCAGTGGTTGAATGGAACTGAGAGTTTAATCCTCTAGTGGATGATGGAAGTGCTAGGTAGCATGAAATGATGGAGGACGATAAGGATCTGGGAGTGAAAAAACTGCTTCGGTTAGTGTGTAGAAAAATAGGTGGAAAAACATCATCAGTGTGTCCTGATACACTGATGGTGGAAGAAATTGATCGGTAGTAGGGGCGACCAATCAGTGTGAAGGAAGGGTGATAGATACTGATGAAAATAATAAGACATCAGTCTGTGCTTGAGAAAGCAATGTCGGTGTGAGGTTAATAGACTGATGGGGAAAAGAGAGATCCGTGAGTTAGAGTAGGGTGAGGCCTCGATAGAAAGAAAAGAAATGGATTCACCGATAGTTAAAAAAATAAGTAATTACCGATAGTTTTCAATTTGTGAGATGTGGTGGAGAAGAAAATAACATTAGTATCGGTGGAACGTCTCACTGATAGTTATCGGTGAGACCGATGCGTTTAGAGAAACTGATCTCGAGGGGTGATCGGTGAGTTGTCTCACTAATAGTGAAAAATTAATGCATCGGTAGAAGGGTGAAATAAATAAAAATTAAAACTTAAATTAATAAGAATTTAACTAAACTAAAAAAATTTGACAACATTAATTAAAACTGAATTATTAATTAAGTTAAGACTAAACATTTAACATATAGATTTAAATTATTAAATTTAAATCAGTTTAATTAATTAACTGAATTAAAATTAAATTAAATTGATAAAAGAAGAATTTACTATTTTTTAATCAACCGATGAAAAATAATTGTGTCAATGACTCAATGAGTCACCGATAATAAAAAAAATAAAATAGGGGTGTGTTAGTAGATTGTGCTATCGACAGTTATTATGTGAGCATCGGTGACACTGACAGACTAAAATTAGTGAATTAAAAATTTTACTTCATACATAAAATGAAAATTTTAAAGAAATAAAAAATCTAAATAAATTATTTAATTAACTAAATAAGAACATTAAATTAAAAACATATTACTTTATTAAGTTGTAACATACATTGCTAACTTATATTATAACTAAAGGAATAATTAATCTGATTAATTAATATAGAAAATTTATTTTAATAAATCTAAATTAGAGGATAAAATACTAAATTAAAAACTAAAATAAATAAAATGAAAATAAAAAATGAAAAAATGATTACATAATAAACATATAAAATTATTAAAAATTAAGCATATTTAGAACATCACTATTTAGGTAAATAATTAAATTAAAGAAGTTAGTTGAATTGAATTAATTATTTTAATGACAAAAAATTTCATAATTAATTATAAAAATTCATTAATTAAAAAATTTAACGTAAAATTTCAAAAGTATGATTATTTAATAAAAATCTTAAAAATTAATAATTAAATCATTACAAATTAAATAAAAATATGAAGAAAACTATGTAAAAATAAGTCCACATCAAATATTTTCATATGACAGGTTGTTGAGAAAAAGCGAGCAATACACGTCATCATTGTAAGTGTAAGGAACTTGACCCTAGTAGCTTGGATCCAGTTCCATACATTGTTACATTGGTACTATGAACAAGGGATCACATACCAAATAATATAATATTTTAGTAAATTTGGAAAACAAAATACATAAATAATTTTTACATTATAATTTGAAATGAAATACAATATATCAACTCCATTTCAATGACCCAAAACCCCTAGATAAATGTTGAAATTAATTCATAATACACATCTTCACATCCAAGGGAAAAATAAATCATATGAAAGGGGTGATCCCAAATTCTCATAACTAGTATGTAATACAATAGAATAAATCATAAATATAAATAATTAGGCATAGTGAATAATCAAAAAACACATTCCATTAAAGAATAATCTTGTACATAATATAAAAGTAATAAAAGATCAATAAATAATTACATATAAATAATCACATGATAATTAAACATATCCATGAATGTTTTAACTAATCAAAAAATCACAAGGAATAATAATAATTACATAATGCATAATTTTGAATTTCTTCTATATCAAGATCCATCCTCGAGATAGTAAATTTCAAGATATATTCTCATGGGATTTTATTTTTATGGGTATAATCCTAATTTTTTTATCAAGAACTATCCTTCTAAAAATATTTAAAACTACTTGTAAAAAAATGAGAAGGGTTTTTCCCTAACTGATTTCCACTCATTAGACCTACAGATGCATCGAGGGTCTATAGTGTGACCAACCCATCACATACTAAGTATAATTCATTCCTCATATTTCAAATAAAAATATTTCATTAAATAAATGTATCTCATACCTCTTGGAAATATTTTAATCACAATCATAGATGAAATTACTCAAATAAAATCATTGCTAATTCTTGAGGGAAATACCATTTTCATTAAAAATAAGATTTCTTTTGGAAAATCATTTTTATTTGTCATAAAAATAATACCATAAACAAGTATATACAAGAATTGAAAAGGTATGTAAAATTAAATTATTATTGACTAATAAATAATTTCCAAATAAAGTGAAAACATGTAAAAAAGTCATTAAGAAAAAATAAAAATAGGCCCCTTAGTGCAGTTTATGGGGAAATACTAATTAGTCTTTAAAAAAGAAAAATTCATTAATTTTGAATAAAACATGAAATTATAAAAGGTAGTATTACATGATAAAATGAGTGATTTTATATAAATATTGGTGGATAAAAATATATTATAGTGTGCACTATAAAATGCGTAATAAATCAGGAAGTTCCCTTTAATCGAGCTTACTTATCAAAAAGAATTAAGAAGTGAACCTTTAAAACATGTATATCCAAAAATAATAATGATGAAATTATCTAGATACATGATTTTTTAACATATAAATATAATTTAAGTTAATTATATAAAATTAAGTAAGAATTACATTGGTGTAAAGAGGTGGAAATAATAACCCGAAGAAAAAATGATGATTCAGGTAGAATCCATTACCACTTTGTAATCAATCGACTTTTATGCCCTATAATGTTAATAATAATCATATGAAAAAATAAATACCAATTTTAAAAAGATATTAATTATATGATACATTAATGGTATGTAAAAATACACTATATACAATAAATATTGATGAGTAAGGAATATCTCATAGTAGTGAAAGTGAGATGAGAAAACCATAACCTAAAGTCCAAAAGCATTATGAACTTATACTTAATATTTGTGTAAATGAAATTAGGTTCATTAATAATTTTAATTTTTAACATATTTAACATTTATTTTATTTATTATAATATTATTACCTTTATTTATGGTCTTTTTGATGAGTCATAAGATTCAAATTATTTATTTAGGATAGTTTTTTTTCTTTGTTATCATGATTGGTTAACTTGTATACTTATACTAAAGATCACATTAAATGGAAAAATATATAGATAATTGAAATTAAATATTATTAATTAACATATATAAGATTAAATTTTTATAAAAATCATTTTCTTATTTCGTGACAGAATTAATCATTACATATAATGTTAGTGATAATCGTTTAGATAATTTTGGTGGTTTTTGATCATCAAAAACTAGTTTGGTTTCATAAAATAACCTCATATATATATACTGATTGCAAAAAATTAAAAAATATGTAATAAATATATTATAATATTTTGTAACCATAAAAATATATTTATGACCATCCCAAAATTTTTAATTTAAAAACGAAAATACGTCATCCACGAAGGTGGTAGATCGGCACCTGAAAGACAATGTTTTCATTTCTAGAATAAAAGAAAGAGGATGAGATATATGATGGTATATTTTACATTTAAATAATAAAATTATAGTATATATAAGATATTATAGTTATCATTCATGTTTTGATAGAGGATTTACAGGAAGGATATTAAAAGAGAAGAAAAATAAAAGAAACGGTATTGGAAGGATTAAGGAGTTTACCTCTTGAATTTGTTACCTTGAGATCCTCCTTAAGAGACTTAAGGTTTTGTATTTTAATGAAACCAAATGATTATATACATGGGGAAAATAATTTTTAAGAGGATTTAGAAGAAATTTAAAAAACATCATGGCATTTTTGTGTGAGGAGAAGGGGTAATGACGGGTGGTATTTATAGTGGCGAAGAGGGGTGTTTTTTTATTAGTTTATTCATTAGTTTATAATTTTGGCTCAAGATGTGAAATAATGACGATTACATGAATAAATTTAGTAGATAGACCTTTTGATTTCATAAAAATAGTTCTTTCATCATCCATACATCAACCACGACTAAATAATTCATGTATTTAGCTTATAAAGTAAATTACTGTTTTCACTATTCACCAAAAAATCACCAATTTTAGAAAAATACCGAAACTTCCCCCTAACCATTAATGGATGTGTATAATTAAAAAATGAATTCCATTTTTTGAAAATAATTTTATAAATATGATAAATTTAATTTCTAATTAAAATAATCATTTACCTCAAAAAACCCGATTTTTAAATGATAAATAATATTATAAAACCTTGAAAGTTATTTAGGGGATCATAAATTTATATTATAATAATAAGTGAAAATAATATTAATTTATAATTATATTTATGAAAATATATTTTATTTTAAATCATTATATTAATTATAAAATTATAATTAAAAAGTAATGTTTTATAAAAATACCAATAATTAATTTATCATTTTTGGAATAAATTTTTACTTATACAATGATATAATTATATAATATTTTCATTTATAATATGAAAAAAATAATTTAAAAATTAATATTTGAGGTTAATATTCTTATCATAAATATATAATTAATATATATAAATTAAAGTTTTATAAAAAATGAGATTTTTCACTATTCTCTGTAAAATAAATATTATCAGAAAAAATACCAAAATTTCCCCATAAGATTATTTTTTCATTCCAAATTTGAATTTATATTTAGGTTTTTCAAGATAATTTATAAAAGTGAAACAATTTAGTTTTAAATATATATTTTTTTATTAAAATGCATCAAAAGATTCTTTAGAATAATATAGAATTTCAATATGTAAAATTGGATTCAATCTGATCATATTCCTAAAAAATCATTTGGAGGAATGTAAATTTTATTTTATTAATTATATAATATATAAATTTCATAATTTTTTTAATACTATTCATTCCCAAAAAATTAACAAATAGGTTATAATGTTTTTTTTAAATAATGATATCTAATTATATATCATTTTTTGTTTAATCTTGGTGTTATGTGAAACATATATTGTTGATAAAATTGAATCTAAAAAGAGATTCACCTAAAAATATATGTGGGGTTAAATTATCCCCTAATTTAGTAAATTTATTCCTTTCCATTGGAAATTTTACTTCAAAAATAAAAGGTTGATACTTCAAAATTTCATTGTGGGAAACCCATATCAGAAATAGGGATAATTAAATATCCTATTAATAAGAGAAAAAATTAAATGATAATGTCACAAAAACTAGGATTTTGGGTAGGAAGTCATTAGCAGAAGATATAACATGGACATGGAAGAGAAAAAATAACTATCATGTTCTGATGGAGAGTGGTAGAGAATGCGGTTTTTATAATGTTAACCATTACAAACACATAAATCTTGTGATTGGTTAAAAGACCAATGGTTTCTCAGAATTAAAACTAAAAAAATATCATTTTGTTTTAAAAATACTCTTCCAAGAGTTGAGGGTTTCTTTTAATATCCTTAAGAGAACATGAGAAAATAAAAATGGATGTGTCTTTTCTATGTCGTAATAACAATTTCATCCATTTATTGATCTTTCATCTATCTCTACTATTTTCTTAAACAAAATTATTGATATTCAACAAAAAAATTTAGGTGTGAAGAAAATTTACGAATCATAAGATCCAGTAGTATTTCTTTTATCCACTTAAACGATTACTAAAAATGAAAAGGTTATCGAAAAATATCAAATAAATCATACTTTACCATAAAAAATATTATCTGATGTTCAAAATAATCCATTATATAAATAGTTTCCATAATACTCATTCAAAATAATTCTATCCAAATCCAAATTCTATGCATTTAATAAAAATAACACTAAATTTACAAAATTAGATTCTCCAAACATTGTAATGTTACTCATAATATTTAATACCAAATATATGAACACATTTATCTTATTTAATTTACCCAAAACCTTAAATAAGAAGTAGTAAAATAAAATCCATTTAAATTTCATGATTCTTATAACCTATGTATCATTAATAAAATAATTTTAAAACATAAATCATGATGCTAATAAACAAATACATTAATTGTTCCCCTTTGACTGTAGTAACATCATAATCTTTAACTTGATCCATTTGATTTTTCATTACTATATTTCATTGACTCTTAGGATATTTATTTGTGTATTTCCACATTTCACTCTAGCTAAAACTCTTTAATATCAATCATTTCATTCTTTCCTTTGTATTCATTTTCCTAGTTACCCTTCTCACCACACTTATAAGAAACACCCAATCCTTTAAATTATTTCATAGGGTGATTCCTTCCAAAATTATCACATATTGGAATATATTTCATTTCATTCTTCCCATTATCCAATTTTTTCTATGTTATCTTTTTCTTATATTTCATTTCATTAATGTCATAATATATAGAAAACAATTTATCTATATTGATAGAACATGAAACTATATATTCATATGATGAAAAATTTACGGGGACTAGTTTCCTTCAAATAAATGTATTTATCCCATCAATGAAATAATGAATCTTACTCCTTGGGTTACGTATGTAGTCAACATTTTGACTTGGTAAACTTGTTAAGTTGTATTCATACATAGAAAAATTATAATATTCCTTTTTCCTCGGACTTAGAAAATGCATCTTTGTATCTGCTCATTGTTCATAAGGAAAATATTTTTATAAGAAATGTTCTCTGAATTCCATCCATTCCATGTTTTCTATTTCTCCATATTCCTACGTGTTTTGAATGAACGACCACAATAGATTTGTATCTTCCGAGAGGTAATAAACTGATAGAAAAACCTTCTAGATTTCATTACTTACAAATGTACTAAATATTTACTCTATGGAAATTATTCATTGTTCATCTTAAAATGGATTTCTAGTCCCATTGACTATTTGAGGTTGTTTTATCATGATTCAGTCTAACATTTTTCATCTATTTTATAGATCGGGATGCTCCATATGGGTAATGTTATTTTTCATTACCTGAGTAAACTATCCTAGTATTATTATTTATTGCTTGACGCCTATAATAGATACAAATCCAATATAATTATTCTTCATAATATTGAAATCCCTACATGGATTATATGTGTTAATGCGGTTTACATTCTTTCCACTAGGCACCATTTCTAAACAATTAAATACACAAAATTAGTTTATGAATCATAACACATGATTTAAAACTAGAAATAAACTAATCATAAATAGAAAATTTATACATAGCTAATCTCATAATCATAAACATGGTTTCTTTGGGTACATATTTACCTTTTAAATTCTTTATAATGGTTTATAAATAAAATGTGAATTATCATATTTATATCTCCCAGGAGTGTAAATCCTAGTGTACAGTAAGGCTCATTGTCATGTAATGGGATACTCCAAGTCAGGCCTGACACACCTTGTTGGAGTTTTTACCCCAATGTATACTTGTTCTAGAACCAAATTCACCTATATTTTACATACATTGATGTATTTCTAGACAGACCCACATAATATCCACCTTAACAAAATTCTATTATGTTCTTCTATGCTTATCCTCAATGTTTTTCTTAGGGTTATTTTCACTAATCTATGTTTTCTAAATCTATAAGACAATGTTTATACTAAAAATGCTATAATACCAATTGTAAATACCACATCTCCAGTATATCATAACAATGCATTACATTATTACATTAGTACTATGAAAAAGTGATTGATTCTCAAAAGACTGAATATTATAATATATTTGGAAAACATGATATATAAATTTGTTTTAAAATAAAAATTCAAATGAAATACAACATTGAATATCCTTTGAAAACACCCAAAAAATCCTTAATCGTCCCTGAAAGTAATTCATAATACACATATTCCCATCCTAGGAAAAAATAAAGCGTTATAAAGGGGTGATCTCTGATTCTCAGTAAGGGTAAGTAATATAGTGGAAACCATGATAAATATAAATAATAAGACAATGTGAATAACCAAATAATAAAATTACAAGAAAACATAAGCTTAAGAAAAATATGGTTGGAATAATGTCTAAATAAATAATTTGATTTAAATAATCACATGATAATGGAACTTATCCATGGATGTTCTGACTAATCAAATAATCACATGTGATAATAGTAACGATAGACTACTTAATGTAGGACATTTTAACTATCAAGATATATCCTTGATACTATTACAATCTAGATATATCCTCATGAATGTTTACGTCCATGGGTATAAAACCATCTTATTTGTGTCGAGATCTATCCACCTAATAAATTTAAAACATCTTGAAAAAAATGTGAAGTGTTTGTTGTAAGCTGGTTTCATCTCATAAGAACTACAGATGCATCAAGTAGCTATAGAGGGCCCCACTTATCCCTTAATAAACCCAATGAGTTCCACATATGTCAAATAAAATGATATAGTTAAATTAATGTGTCCCGTAACAATTTTATATATTTGAATCATAATCATATATGAAATTAGTTTACTAAAATCATTGATAAAATCTTTAGAGACAACATTTTCTTTTAAAAGAAGAGTTCTTTGGGAAGATAATTAGTGTTTTCCATAATAATAATATTTTAAACATGTTTATCCATGAAAATAAAAGGGATAGAAAATGAAATTATTTTTGAGGAATAAATTATGTCAAAATGAAGTGAAAACATTTTCAAAGAGTTTTTAAGAAACATTAGAAATGTGCCACTATAGTTCTATTGAAGGGAAAATACTAAAGTTTACTTAAAATAGAAAAATGAATCATTTTTTAATCAAACCAGAAATTAAAAAGATAGTTTTTATGGATAAAATTAGTTTTTTTATAAAAATAATTGTGTCTAAAAATGTATTATGGATTTCACTTGAAAATGGGTAAAAAAATCAAGAAGTTCCCTTTTATCGTGCTAGTTTTTCAGGAAGAATTGAGAAGGGATCCTTTTTATAACATGTATATCCACAAAAAGAAGGATGAACTAATTTGGATAAATAATTTTGGAACATATACATTTAATTTAGTATAATTATATAAAAATAATAATTTCATTGGTTTAATGATATAGAAATCATATCCCGAAGGTAAAAATGAAGATTTAGATAGAATACCTTTCTTCTTTGTAGTCAATCAAGTCATATTCTCCATAAAGTTAATAATAATCTAATTAGAAATTAAATTCCATGAATACAAATAGATTCATGAAAATGATACATCAATGGGAAGTACCCATAACCCATGCACATAAAATAGTGGTGAATAATGAATATCTCATAGAAATGAATGTGAGATAATAAAACCATTATCTTATGTACGAAAGAATTCTTCACTTATACTTAATAATATGGGTAATTAAATTATATTAATTAATAATTTAAATCAGAACCTAATTAACATATATTTTATTTAGTATAATTTTATTAAGCTCATTTATTTCCTTTTTTATGAGTTATAAGATTCAATTTCATTATTCAAGAGTGTTTATTTCCTTGGTTTTCACAACTGGTTCACGTGTATACATGTAAGAAAGATCATGTGAAATATGAATTTTAATAAAAAATTGAAATTACATGTTATTAATTAAATTTAAGAATATGTAATGTTTATATAACTCTATTTGTTATTTTGGGTGAGGATTAATCATTAGATAAGATGTTAGTGATGATCATTTAGATTATTTTGGATGTTTTTTGATGATCACAAACTAATTTTGTTTCATCAATTAATATTATTTATATATACTCATTAAAGAACATTAAATAAGATATAATATATATATTAAAAAAATAACCACAAAAATGGTTTTATTACCATCCTAGGTGGTGTAATTGAAAAACAAAAACATGTCCTCCTTGAAGGCGATAAATCAGCACCTCACAGAAAATGTTTACATCTTTAGAATAAAAGGAAAAAGATAAGAGACTTGAAGGTAAATTTTCCATTGAAATAATAAAATTCTAGTTTATATATGATATGGGAGTTATCATTATCTTTTAGATGGAGGAGGTGAGGGAAGGAATATAATAGAAAATAAAAAAAGAGGAAAATGAAAGGGAAGGATTAAAGGTTTTACTTATTCAATTATTCTCCTTGAGAAGATCCTTAAGAGACTTGGGATTGGACTTTTATTGAGGAAAAGGTTCTGGGACGTGGAGGATATACACGGGAATATTATTGGGACAAAATTTGGCATTCATATAGCCTTTGGTTATGTGAATATAATAGGTT
The DNA here is from genome assembly GCA_963277665.1 of Viscum album. NCBI lineage: Eukaryota > Viridiplantae > Streptophyta > Magnoliopsida > Santalales > Viscaceae > Viscum > Viscum album. The sequence continues at coordinate 226,586,659 of OY728167.1, read as the reverse complement.
GTATTTATAGTGTAAGAGACCTATGTTTTTTAATTATTATATTCATTAGTTTATTATTTTTCTCAATACAAGAAATGTTGATGATTAAATGACTAAATATAGTAAATAGATCATTTGAGATCGAATCAATGGTTCTTAAATCATCCACACATCAATCATGACTCAATAATTCATATATTAGGCTTATAATGTAAATTGTTCTATTTCACTACTCACAAAAAAATCATGTATTTTAGAAAAATCCCAAAATTTTACCCTAAACATTTTTCAATCTATAGAAATTAAAAATAAATTTCATTTTTTTTAAAAAAATTATTAAATATGATAAATTTAACTTTTAATTAATATAATCCTTAACTTGAAATAATACTATTTTTTAAATTATAAATGATTTTATGATACTTTGAAATATTATTTAATTCCCCATCAAATTAACTTAAAATAACAAAACAAGAATAATATTAATTTGTGATTCTATTTTATGAAATTAAATTTTATTTTAAATCCTTATAAAAAATTTCAAATTGTAAATAATAATTTTATTTTTAAAAATATTAACACTTAATTAATCATTTTTAAAATATTTATTTTATTATAATATGATATAATTAATCATATTTTTATTTATAAGATACCTAAATTTTATTTATACATTCCAATATGGGGTAAATATTCATATCATAAATAGATTATTAAAATTATTAAAATGATAGTTTAATATAAATCATGAGTTGTCGATGTTCACTGTAAAATAAATATATTCAGAAAAAATAAAAAAATACACCATAATATATTTTTCCCATTACCATGTTTAAAATAATTTTTATTTTGTTCGATATAATTTATAAGCCTCAAAATTACATTTTAAGAAAATTATTCTATTAAAAGGTAGTAAAACTGCTTTCAGAAAAATAGATTCATTTATTGCGTAAAATTAGATTCAATATTATCTTATGCCAACAAAATCATTTGGATAAATTCCAAAACATTTGAATAATAAAATAATATATAAATTCATAAATTTGGTTATTACTATTAATTTCATTAAATTTATTTTCTAGTTTATAATGGCCATTTTTATATGATTATATTTAATTATATATCATTGTTCCTTTAAGATTGGTGTTGTGTGAAGCCTATGTTGTCGATGAAATTAAATCTAGAATGAACTATACCATAAAATATGGGGTGTTACAATATGGAATTAAAAATTACATATAAAATAGGTAGGTGAAATATAATTATATTTTATTCTACTCACCCAGACTTCTAAGAATATGCATAATTGTATGTATTTCAATATGATTACAATAAGTACTATGGAGAAGGAGAAGAATAAGAATAAATATGTCTCAATAATTTCCCTAAGAATCTCCATCCTAATTCAAACAGATGAATCTCACAATATAATTCTTCCCTCCTTCTTACTCTCTCTTCACTCCACACTAATAATAATTATATGTCATTCATTTTCAAAAACATCGACCCAACTTCCTTCCGAAGTAGACTTCCCGAACAATGACAGATATACCATTTGTATTCCTTATGGATTAACCCTATTTATTTCATCTAAATGTAAAAAAATCATATGAATAAACTATGATATATAAGAATAAAAATTTTATGGATAGAAAATTGGATTATATATAAAATTTATTTTATATTACATTGTTAGGATGAATGTATTTCACCTCTCCCCCATGATGTCTATGACCCGATAGTTGTGATAAATCCCTTAGGTGTCACATTCACTATATATCATCAAAATAAATATAATCTATGTGGTTCAAATAAAGATCATCAATCCCACTATCCTTCCTATATTATGTCAAATTGTGTTCCCCAGTCATTAAAACTTGAGTTCACTAGGAATGAATCAACAATCCACATCAACTAACTTAATGTGTGTCTTCTGCAGAAATAAAACAAGTGCTCAATAGGAACATATATATAACCTCACCTAACCGACCTATAGGATATTGAAATGTTAACATAAAAACACACATTAGGTTAAATTCCTGAAAGTATAATGTGTATTATGATTTATAAAAATATGATTATGGAACACAACATTTTGGAAAATCAAAAGTTACCACCCTCTAATAATTACAATGTTTTTCCTTACTTATTCACTATAACAATAAATAAATCATTTAATCATTGCCTAGAGGTGGAATTATAAATCACCCAAAACCAATCCTCCTTCATATTTTTTAGATCTATTTTTAATTATGATAGATTATATTTAATATAATTTAAATGCATAAATATACAATATATCATGATTTATAACCAAATAATAAAATCTTTGAGAAACATATAAATTTTGAGTATAAGTAATAATATATCATATGATTCATATTTTGTCACTAAAATTCCCTCGAAAAAAAATCCTCATACAAGGGTCTCATAACGGCCGGAAAAAAAATTGAATTTCATTCCATAAAAAATATTATAATAATATATACACCATAATAATGATTTTAAAATATGATATATAACATATATGAAATATTAATTTTATTTCAAAATGAATTGATAATTATATTTTAAATCATTAATGTGTATTAACATTATTAAATTAAATAGTTTTAATTTAGTTAAAAAACCCCACTATCATGAAAAAAACTCTTCTATATGGGGATACATTTATATATCTAGAAATTTTTAATAATAATAAGTAAATGTAAAAATAAAAAATTGGGAAAAATATTAAATGAAATAGAAATATCAATGAATAAAAATTTAAATGAACATAGAGGTAGAATTAATACCAAATGAATTAGATTATATAAATAACAATAGTTTGAAAAAAAAAATAGAAGAATTAATGTTGATTTGTAAAAAATTTGAAAAGTATTTATATATATATTTAGAAGCATAAGATAAAGTATATGAAAATTAAATCTAGAGGATACAAAAGGAAAGAATCATTATGAAATGTTTTAAAATAGAATTATAAGTGTAAGGTGAAGTAAAAGGAGATAAAAATTCATTTCCACAACATGATGCAAGAATGTAAATAAAAATAAATGGCATAAAAATATTAAAAAGTAGAGTTAGAAGAAAAAATAATAACCCTAAAAAGTTGATGGAAAATGGGACTCAAATATTAATTGCAATCAATAAAAATTCAAATCATTTACTAGAGATGAAGATAATATGTTTATTCAAAACATTATGATCAATTGTGAAATGTTGTAACGTGGAAGTCAATGATGAAGAAAAATAAGAAATATTTAAACAAGGAGGTTATAAAAGGAAGTAGAAAGATAGAAAATAATGGAAAAATAATTCAAATGTAATATCAAAATGAGAGTGAATAATATATAAATTTATTAATTGGATATAATAATAAAATAAATTGATATAATAGAAAGGAATAAAATATAATTATAAGAACAACGAATAGATAAAGAAATTTGGTATAAGAGTGGTAGGGGAAAAGGAAGAACCAGATTTATTAGTTAATGTAAAAGAGATAAAATAAAAGAGAATATTATAATCAGATGTATGAATAAATGAAAAATATATAATCTTCATATGTAAATGAAAAAACAAAAACTAGAATAAAAAGTAGATAAAACGAATTGAAATAATCCAATAAAATATATAAAATTATAATAATAATTTGAAAAAATAAAAAAATAGAAATAAAAGGTACGATTAGAATTAAAAAACCGAAAATGGAGGAGGAAAGAAAGAAAGAAGTCAATAGAAAAAGAAGAGGTTAATTTTTAAAAAAAATGTTAAAGGTAGATCTTTGAAGAATTATATGAAGAGGAATTAATATAATGTATAACTAGATGTGAAGGGTGATCTAATGGGAAGATACATAGTCTGTCATATGAATTCATATGAAATAGAAATAAAGGAAAATGGAAAATGGAAAAATTAAAAATTAAAAATTAAAAATACAAAATAAATGTATGAATCCAAAAGTTTCTAATAAATTTGAAATAGTCAAGAAGCTAGAAGTATTAAATGAATCTGTTGTAGAAGTGGAATAAACATTATAGAGACATAAAATAATTGAAATTCATTACTAGGGAAGAATTAATGGTAAGGGAATAATAAAATATAGAAGTAAAATAGAAAATGAGAAACAAAAGACATAAACATTAGCATATTATAAGAACACGTAAGGAGGAGAAGAAAAAAAATGTAGAATCTCTAAGGAGTACTTATAAATAAGAGAATATAAAAATTGGTAAAAACCTGACAAAAAATATTAATTTATCATGAAATTATTTAACAATAATTATTGAGAAATTTTGGATATATAGGAATAGAAGATCCATCAATATAATGTACACTATGATTATAAAAACTATATGTTAAATATTAATGATTTAAATTTCTATAAAAACGTTTTTAAAAGGGTCAATACAAAGAATATGACATTTTATTTTCATAAAATTACCTAAAAAATCACTATTTAACTTGTTACATGAAGGAGTTGACTGCATGTCATTCTGATGTACTATCTGGTCAAAATGATTAAAAAACATTTTAAATAAAGAAATGATTAAATGAAGGTTATATGATCAAAATAAGAAAGACAAACAAATTTTTATAAAATCCTATAAGCATAAAAATTGTTTAATTTTTCACATGTTAGAGTAGTCTCCATATCAATTATACATATAGTGTTATCATAATGAAATTTTTTAATTTTTTACTTATTTAAATTTCAATAAACATGCATAAAAGGTTAAATATTATGTAAAAATATAAGATCATTTTTTAATTATTTAAATGTAAATAAATATTCATAAAAAGTTCAATATTATGTAAAAATATTAGATCATTGACTGATTTGAGACATATGTGAATAGAAAAAAAATTAAACCATCATAAAGTGTGGTTTAAATAACTAAAAAAGTATTTATATTTGATTTAATAGTCTTTAAAAGGACGTATAATGTGATCAAAATTTATCATATAACCACATATTATTGAGATATTATAAAAATTTTCCCACTATACTTATTTTATAAAGGAATATATATCACATCAGTCTAACATTAGGATTTGTTAAAATGAATAAAATGTGTTTTATTAATTTAATAGCGAAGGGGAAAACCTAGAAGACATGACTATATTTTCTTGAAATAAAATGAAAATGATGTTTGATTATGTTTTTAAATGTATGAATAGGTATCCTATCAATTCAATGCGCATTGTGGTCAAAATGACCAAAAATTAAATTTTAATAGATTTATGTATTTAGAAACCTGTCATCAACATGTCAAAACATAGTAATCATCATGGTATTATTATGAAATAGGATAGAAATGAAATCAATTTTATGGTTATCTTTTCAAAATAGATCACACGTCAATTCAACATGAATTTTTCAAAGAGTAAAGTTTTTAATTTTATGCATTTAAAAGAAAACAAATGTCCATAATAATGTCAAATCATTACAAAAAACATTTAATTATCTTATAATATAAAAACTCTCAAAAATTTAAGGTGTGGTGTTCTTGAAAAAAAATTCACATTTAATTATAATAAATGTCATCAAAACACCATTCCAAGGGTGAAAAGGCATTAAAATACCTCATATTTCCATGAAATAATAAGGCCACAACCACCATTTAATTTTGACACGAAGGAATATGCTTTACACTATTATGATATAATGTGTGGTATAAATTAACAAAATAAGAATTTTTATTATAAAAAAGAATAAAAACAGGTTATATGATCAGATCATACCAAAAATTCTTACATATTCATTAAAGAAGTTTTTTTTTTGTCTTAGAAATAGACCATATAATACATGCAGTTTGACTGCAATGAGAAAAAGATGTTTTTATTGATTTAAATTTCAAAAACAGGATTCAAAAATTTAGTGTTATAAAATTAACTCTTATTTTCATTAAATCAAAGGACAATATCATTGATTAATTATTTTTAATTATGAATATACCACACTTTAGTGCACTATGGTCGTAATTACCAAAAAAATAATCTATTTATCCATCATTAAAAACATGTATCAAGGGGTCAAAACATATCCAACAACCTAATATTATCAATAAATCATTGGAAAGTAAATAATTTTAAATTTTATATATGATGAAGTAGATCACACTTCATTTATAGTCTCTTTTTTCTTCTAATTGGATAGAATAGTTTACATTTCAATTCGACAAGCATTTATCTCACAATGACCATTAATGTGTTTTTATTAATTTAATACTCAAAAAAATATGTGCAAGAATTAAAACCTTTAAAATGAAATTGGATTGTCATTAAATCCCATGAAAATGACCCTCAATTGAATTTTGACAGTTATGAATACACTTCACAATAATCTGACATGTGATAAGGTTTAAATATTCAGAAATGGGGCTTTATTTTATTTTAGTCATTATAAGTAAGAATCCAAGGGTCTAAATCATGAAAACATCATCTAGTTTTTGTGAAATAATAATAAAAATATATTTGATTAATTTATGACTTTTATGGATTTATAGTTTGTGAATATATTATATAGTGTAGTCAGAATGACAAAATAAGAACCCCCATATTATTTTGAAATCAAAAAAATATGAACGTTAATTGATTTATGAAATATATGAATAGAAAACATGTTAATATGGAAGGGGTGTTGTCTGAATTATTGAAAATAAAGGTTTAACTGATATTATTTTAATCAAAAACATGTTTGAAATGGTTAAATTCTATCAGGAATCCTTATTATTTGATGAAATCCTAATAAACCAACCTTTGATTAGGCTGTTATATATACTAATTGATAGCTTATCAGTCTAATGTGAGATTTCCATGGAATTCCCAAAAGTGATTTATTATTTAATTATCATCAAATGGTATATTCCAAACCAATTATCAAAATTATAATACAATCATATTAAATTATATATGATTAATTTTTATCATTTATGAATAATTCACATGTTAATTGGACATAAATTGTGGTTTTAATGATCAAAAAAGTATTTTAATGGATTTAAAATCTATTAAAACATTTATTAAAGGGATAAATACTAGTAAAAGAACTTGGATAATCCATAAATCACTTATCAATGACCTCCTCTTAATGATTGATATGTTTGGAAAAAAATGAAACAATTTGAGACAAGGTTTTATTATAATTGAAAAATATATTTTTATGGATTTAAAAGTCCAAAATGGGATTCAACGGGTTAAATACTATCAAATATCCACAAAATATAATTTTTTCAAGGTAAATTTGGTTTAAATAATTTTTTAATAAAAAATAAATCATATCAATTTAATGATTGGCAGGCTTGGAATAATGAAATGTGATTTTTTATGATTTTCAAAGTTAATAAAAAATGAATCAAAGAACCTCATATGATTAGTTTTGAACACATGGTAAGTGATATTAAATTTTTCTAAAAATTTTAAGATAATATTTCATGGTGAATTATACCATGAAATCAGGGGAGAAAATTAAAGCCTAACTGATTTATACAAATCAAAAATTATTTTATTATCTTTCTCTTCAGTTTTCATGGACAATGTTTTCAGAATAGAGTCCTATCATAGGATTGAATATGGGGGGAGATTATAACTCATTATATTTGAACAAGATCTCATGAATCAAATTTAGATCACCAAATATATTTTATACATATATCAATAATTTAAAATAAAAAAAACATAATAATATTCATACATAATTAAATTGTTGTCTTTGATTGAAGATGCCATAAGTAGTAAAATAAAAAACAAAAAAGGTTTAAACAAAACTAGAATAATAAAATCATAACATTAAAATATAAAAAATGAAAAATGAAAAAAAAAATAGAACAAGGGTTGCAGGTTACATTGGGTAGGGTGGTGGGGCTTCAGTGACATTGGACAAAATGTCTTCTTCTAAGAAGTTGATAAAACTTTTACAAGAATTTGTATTGGGATATAGTATAATACTGAGGAATTTACTATTTAAATGATTCATTTTTAAACAATGTGGGTTTTAACATTAGCTAGAGAACCAATCTTCATCCCAACAATCGATTGAACTTAAATAAGCTACAATTTCTACTAGCATCTAAAGGAAGATTCACAACAAGTTCTTTACTTTTAATTAATTAGTATTTTTTAGAAAAAAACCAACTCCTACAAAATCTGACCCTCTGTATATACCCCAACCAACATAGATTTATCTATGAACCTGTATACATGTGCTATTAGAAAGAAACACAAGAGTTTTTAGAAGGGTTTTATTCCAATCTAGGATCGGGTACATAATCAGTGATATTTTCAATATGAAAACTCAAGTTATCCATGACTATTTTATGTCACCATAACCATGATAGTTCTTAAGATTCACTAAATCATTATTTAAAAGGAAAAGTGTTAGAGAACTAGTCTCTTCCCACTAGATAGGAGATAATAGTTTCATATTATATTTCACTCATTGATGAGATTTTACCAATTCATCCTATCTGATATAGTGATCTTACATAAAACTGGTACAACACATGAAGAAGAACCGGAGGTGGAAATTAGAATTTTTGTATTGTAAGATAATACAAGTTGGAACATGATTTTTAAAACATTGTTCATGGAAATAAAAAGTCATTTTATCAGTAACACATAGTAATTCAGTTGTGGGATTGACATTTTGTTGTTATACAAAAATCATAAATGACATGAAGAGAATTTTTCAATGTTTTTATGGAAAACCGATCTCGTTTTACACATCTTCATCCATACATAGTTGATTTTTTGTTTATTAATAGGTGTTAATAATATGAAATCACATTTCCCATCATATAGAGAAATACATACATTTGATTATTTGCAAGAATAATTCTTATAGATGGATAATGAAATGGGGATATTATTCCAAACCTTCTATGTCAATTAAAAACTCCACCTTAGTTTTCAAAACATAATGGATGATATGTAATTTCAATAAAAATACAATGGTGAACAGATACTTTGTGTCGTACTAAGAAATATAGGAATTTGATTGATGTTTGGTTGATTATTATTGGTTAAAAACTATTTTATGATCATTTTCCTATGTCTTCATGGAAATAAAAACATGTTTTCCTATATTTGACATATTTTAGGTGAGACTTATGAATGTGAATGTCAAACAAAACAATATTTCATAGTAAGAAATTCAGGTTTTGTATTGACATGTGGCTGGATCGTAAAATTAAAAAATTAATGGAAGATAATTTTTATAGGTTATCACACTAATGCAATCAAATTTTCTCAGTTTTTTCCTTTATATTATAGATTTTACATTTAATAATAATCAAATTCATTATAAAATAATAGTTTGTATCATAGAGAGGAATATAAGAATCATGTTGATGTGTGGATATTTTTTATAGATCAACAATTTCACTTGGATCATTATTTTATATTTCTATTTCAATTTAAATTAACCTACTTGATTTTGACCTTTGGATGGGTAATATGCCATTTAAATAAAAATATAATGGGGAAAATGTACATTGGGTCATACTGAGCAACCTTGTATCATTATTGATTCCTGAAAAATTAAATTAACATATATGTAGTTTTAGTAGAAAATATCGTAAATGAGGAAACATATAAGAGGTAGAAGTAAGAGAGTAGGAGAAATAAATAATAGTTAGAAAAAAACTAAAAAATAATATACATATACAAAATCATAATATGAACCATATAAACATTCTGATTTGAAAACTATAGTAAGAGATAGATGAGAAGCAGTGAGAAAATTTGGAAGAAGGGGATGTGGAATTGGAAGTCAAATGAGAAACATAAATATTAAAGAAATATGAAACAAGAACATTAGAAAAATATAGTGAAAGAAACACATTCAAATTTAATGGTAGAAGAAAAAAACACTAGAAACAATAAAAGAAAATGTGAAACCAAAAAACTTATATTTTATAATCCAAAATTCATAGCACTAACAAGATATAAAGATAAAATGTGAAATCTAAAAATTATTATTTAATGTGAATTTGTGGTAAAAGTTGAAGTGAAATACAATGCAGAATAAAAAATCTATAAACAAGAGGGAGGTATTAGAAGGAAGTAGAGAAATTTTAAAGTGTAAAAAAATGTAAAAAAAATCTAAAGGAAGAATATAATAAAAACATCTTCTAGGATAAATTAATAAATCATAATATATAATCAAAATTAGAAGAAGAATTTGAATTAGGAAAAAAAATAAAAAGGAATTTTTTTATAATTAAAAGGGTAATTAAAATCAAACTAATAAAAAATAATTACCCATAAAGTGAATATGAAAGAATATGTCAAAAATAATGGTAAATCTTGTGTAAGAAGTGGAAATAGATATTGAAGGAGAATCCAAAATACAAAATCTACATGGGGAAGTTGAAAATGTTGACTTTCAGTAGGGGAAAAATATCATTAGGTGGATATAATAATAATAAAATAATGACTTCTAAAAAAGATATAAAATATTTGTAAAGAAGAAAAGGATATTTTGAATAAATTATGTAGAATAATGCTGGAGACAAATAAAAGAAATTTAATTATAAGTTAATATAGATAATACAATTCATATGACCAAAGAGAAATATGAAGTTAGAGTTAATTTCAAATCATGAATACTTTAAATTTAAAGAAAAACAAGAACTTAAAGAAATTGTTGAAGAAGAAAAAAATACATTATAAAAATAATAAATTAGAAACTAATTTTTATTTTATTTTTAAAAATATGAAATAAATTATAAATAAAATATGTCAAATGCTAAAAATCATAAAAAATTATAAAATAATGAGTACAAAGAAATAACGGTACATAAAATGATTGAAAAAAAATGGTATAACATGGAAGTATCAGATAAAAAACATTAAACAAAAGATTATTCTATATTGAAATATGGACCAATGAGAAAAGGCACAATCTTTGAGAATAATTAATTAGAATTAGATATACAAGTAATAGAAAAATGAAATATAGGATCAAAAAATAAAATATAACTTAAAATAAAGTTTCATTAGAATTAAAATCATTAAAATTAAAATCAAAATAGAAAAATCAACTGCTCAAATCCAGAATCCAGAAATGGAATCTAATTCCTTCTTTAAAGAAAAAATAAATGAAATAAAATAAGTGGAATAAAATTAAAAAGAAGAATCAGAAATAATAGAATAAATAAAGGAAGATAGAAATAAAAATAAAAAAAAATCAATAAAAGAAATGGAATGAAATCAATAATATTATTTTAATCTGATGTAAGCACTAAGCTAGTAGTAATTATTGATTTTGATGTAGAAATACATACTATAAGTAAGATTAAAAAAAGTAATTATGGTGATGATAAAGTAGTAATGGTATATGCATAAGATAGTCTATATTTTTATGTTAAAATAAAATAAAAAAATACCTAAATCGAAGAATATTAGGAAAGTCATAACATTAAGAAAAATAAGAAAACATCAGTGCCAAAAAAGTTCCTAGAAATAAAATAAAATAAAAAAGATTCAAATCATTTAATATGATATCAACTAATTTTGAAGTCATTGTATTTATGTGTTGATTATTATTATAGATAATAGATGTATCAGCGATAATTTTTCTATGTTTCTATTTCAATATGAATAATTTTTCTCAATTTTGGATGCTAGATGAGAAATATTTCATTTTAGTAAAAATATCAAGCAGAAATGATACTTTTGATCATAACAAGAAATATAGAATTTGATTGATGCACAATTTATTCATATAAATATTAAATTATTGGGAATCATGGTTCTCAAATTATTGTGAATCATGATCTTATGTTCTAAAATTATTCAAGCATACTCATTTTCTTAGTATTGACACCCTTTAGGTTAATTGTATCTTTAATAAGAATGGGATGTCCATGTGATGCTTTTTTTCATAATGAGAAATTATGATGTTGGATTCACATGTGGTTGGTTCTTATAGTCCATAAATGACTCATAGTTCACTTTCTAATGTTTTCCCAATCAGATATCTTTTCCTCAATTTTTTACCCAAAAATGGTTCTTTGTTCATTAACTAATGACGGAAAATAATCTAAAATCATAGTTTGACTCATACTGAGAAATATTGGAATCATACTAATTCACGAATGATTCTTATAGATAAAAAATATCTTATGGAACATTTTCATATTTTTCTATGTTGTTATGAAGTATTTCATTCATTTTTTCCATGGAATCATGGAATATAATTTTATTAAAAATAACAAGGTCAGATGATTCTTAAGATAATACTGATAAATCTAGAATACACATTGATTAATGGTTGATTCCTAGAAATAAACCATTATTCGAGGAAAATTATCAAAACAAATCTTTGGAATCATAACTAGTTTTTTATATTTTTACCCCTATTAGGAGACTTTTCATTTTAATATGTATATGAAATAGAAATGACAATTTCAATCATACTAAGAAATACTGATCTATTAATTTTTAAATTTGATATCTGGTTTTCTTTATATTTTTATTTTTTTCAAAATCAATCATAAATTATAATTTTAGTTAAAGAATAAGTTAATATCATTAATTGAAATATCTATAAATAAAATAATATACCAAAATCACCAGAAACCACTTCTTTATTGTGGTGATGATTTTATATATACAATAGGGCTAATAAGAAGAAAATATTAAGGGAAAAAGGAAAAAAATAAAAGAAATATTAAACACAAGGAATTCTAATGGAATTGGACATAGAGATAACATTAGTAAAAAAAGTATTATATTAGTTAAATCATATGTGTTATAAGAAAAAAATTTGAATAAATAATTAAGAGTTTAAAACTAAAAAAATAAATAATAATCTACAAATACTAAAGAAAATAATGAACAAGATTAAATAATTGTTTCCAATGTTATGGTTGGAGAATGAGAATAAGTATTAATAAATGTTTCAAATAAAATGTAGATGTGTAAGGGGAAGTTAAAGTAGACACAATAACATTAAAAAAAGATGACGTAATAACATAAGAAAAAAATGAAAACCATATCTATATTCAAAAGTTGAGGTAGAAGAGAAAACAATTTTATTAGAATAAGATAATGAAAAAGTGAAGCTCAAAACACAAATATTATAAATCAAATGTTAATGTACCAACTAGAGATAAATATAAATTATGAATTATGAAAATGATGATGAAATATGAATATGGGGAAAAAGAAGAATCCTAAGAAGAAGATGCAGATAAAATTTTATAAAAAATAATTCGGTTCATGAATTTAGTAAAGATATTAATAATAGAATAAAAATTGAAATAACAAATAAAATAATTATTAGGAAAAATATAACTGGAGAAGAAGAAGTGGACATAAATTAAAAATTTATAATAAATTATCAAAAGTATAAGATTAATTTTAGGTATTAAAATATAATAAAAATATATAATTGTGTCATGATTCAAAAGATATGTGTGTTCTATAATCAAAATTTAATTAAAAAATGATAATACAAAAGCGGAAGGATTATGAATAAGTAAAAACCAATTATGAATGTTGTGAAAAATATTGATATAAATAGTTGAGAAAAAATCAAAATCAAAAATTAGAAAGGATAATTTATGAAGTTTATTTCATGTAGATGAAAAAATAAATTAGTTTTATATTGAAATAAAAATAAATGACTTATGAAAAATAAAGGAAATATATATTATAATAAAAATAAAATGATCAAATCATTGTATGGAGGAATTATAGATAAATAATAAAAAACTATAGTAAGAATTTAATCAATAATGGAGAATATAGAAGCCATTAATAGAAGAATATTTTGGATTATAAAAAAAACTAGATGACTCGATATCAAAACATAAAATAAAAACAATAATAATAAGAATAATAATAAAAATAAAAATCCAATTTAAAAATAAAATAAATTGTAATGAAGAATCCAAAACCCAAAAGATAGAAAAATATTCAAGAAACAAAGATTGGAAGTAGTAGAAAAAAGGTGTTAATTAGAAATAATAATTAATTTAAATCACATGTTCAAAAAAATAAAATATAATTATAGAAACAAAACAAAGCATTAGACATTAGGTAGAAGAATTGAAGAGGATAATGGAAGAAAAAGAGTTAAAAATTAATCTAGAAGAATGATTATAATATAAATTTAGAGAATAATAATTAGTTGTAAATGGACAATCGAGAAGTAAATAAAGGAAAATAAAAAACAATAAATTAGAAGAAAAAGTAAATGAATATAAATGATTACATTATAAAAATAGTTATGAAGATTGAAATTTTATTTTAAGAAAAAATAAAACGAAACAATTTTAAAAAAAAATTAATATGGGTGAAAATAAAAAATTGAGATGTAGATGAATTATAAATAAGTAAAAAATGTATAAGAAAAACGGAATGAGAATGAAAATGTGAAATTCATAATATAGTTTCATTACATGGAATAAAATTAAATGTAATCATAATTATAAGATAAATTTAAATGAATGAATAGAGGCACAATGTGGGTGAAGAATTAAAAATAAATATAAATAAAAAAGTATTCGTATAAATAAAACAAAATAGAAAAAAGAACATGTAATGACATACACTCAAAAATAAATACAATAAAGTGCACAAGAAATAATATTAAAATAAAAAATATAGAAGCTCAATGTCAAAATTTATATATTTAATTAGATTCACATGATACAGGAGAAATTTTTTTAATAAAATTAGTGGAATAAAACACCTAATAAGAATTATAAATAAAATAATACTAAAATTCAAAAATAAAAAATCTAAAAAAATAAAAAATTAAGATAATGAAATATTCCAAAAGTGGTATTTTAATTTGAATTAGCAAGGAAACCTAAAATAATAGTTGATTTTGAATTTAATGTAGAACCTATAATATAGAGTCATTAAATAAGTAAAAGTCGGTGCTCAGGAAGAAACAATAGTATATGAGGAATAAAATATAGAAGTTGACGATTAAAGTATAAACATAAACCAAAAACATAAGAATATTATAAAAGGAAAAAGATAAAGGAAATAAATAAAAATTAAAATTCAGAAAGATTACGTAGAAATCGAATCATGTGACAATGTTTACAAACTGATAAAATGATCTTTGATTGTCATAAAATCATTACACAATTATGGTTGAAAAACTATTGATATTAAGGATAAAATATTATATTAATCTAATGTGTGGGTATCTCATAATCTGAGGTCATTTTTAGGTATTGATCCATTGAAGAATATTTTTAATGAATTTTATGTCCAATAAAATATTTCTTTTAGTCATTCTTGCAACTATGGATGATGGATTTACATGATTTCTAATCATATAGGTCCAAAATTAACCAATAATCATTGGTATGTAGATTATTGAAAATTTAATTTTGTACTCCATGTATTTAACCCATGACACATGTTTTATTACATTTAAATAAATATATAATGAATCTAATAATATCAGAAAAAATACATTTCAAATTAATATCAAGTCTAATTAAACATGTCAAATATAAAATGATTAACATTATCTTATTATTTAACTAAAACCATAGGATTTTTTCGTGGTTTTTACTATTTAAAAAATGTTTTTTGACTTTTAAAACAATTAACAGGACCTTTTAGTGATTTAAAACAATTAAAATGTTGTATTTATATCTTTCGTTAATTTAACGAATATATTTTGTTTTTTTCATGATTATGACACTAAAACACATTTTTAATGACATTTAAATGAAATGAAGGTTTAGGTTTGGTCATTATGGCCACACCAAAAATCTAAAAAACTTGTGGATTATTTATTCATGTAACAATTTTAATTTAAATATAAATTCATTTCCAAAATTTTGACCACCTTTAATAAAAATTTCAAGGAAAACCATAAAATTTGATTATAACAAGTAATCATGATTTCATAATGAGGTGTGGTTGGTTTGAGTATAGAGAAAAGACATGAATATATTTTTACTATGTTTTCATACCAATTAAATCTCCATTTATTTGTTTTTATGCCTTTTTAGGTGTTTTCTATGAAATAAGAATAACATTTGAAATGTTTGTGATTCATATTTAATGTCATTGAAATGGGTCTGATGTTATCATAAAGAATCATTATTTATGCCAAAATCATTCTAAAATTAGTCA
The DNA here is from genome assembly GCA_963277665.1 of Viscum album. NCBI lineage: Eukaryota > Viridiplantae > Streptophyta > Magnoliopsida > Santalales > Viscaceae > Viscum > Viscum album. The sequence continues at coordinate 226,570,564 of OY728167.1, read as the reverse complement.
GTCTGTATTACATCAATAACAATTGGGTTTAATAACTTCCAATAGCTATAATAATCTTATATAGTAGAATGTTTTACAAAATGTTTCTTTTTAATAGATAAAGAAACTATCGACTCTGCCAGGATTTGATAAGTTTTGGATGTTTCTTTCTTATCCATTCTAAAACATATCAAATTTATATCTAAATTACTATTATTAAAAATCCTAGATTTATGCGAAATGAAAATTCATTATTATAAGATAGGATTTTTCACAAACATAATATGACATTTCATAGTGAGGATTGTAATGAACCAACCTTGAAGATTACATTTTCTGGTTTCATTCTTATTTAAATAAATTTCACCCATTCTAAGTGGAATTTTATGTATAGTTTTCTAGTGAATTTGGTCATAACTCAAACATTACAAAAACCATAAACTTCAAAGTAGAAAAATACAATTAGTTTACATTTTTCTAATAATATAAAACTTCTAAAATAAATAATGATTTCTTGTCACGAACCAGGCCGGGTCGCCATCCAACCCGGCGCCGGACCCGGTCCGCGGCAAGGCCCGAAGGGCGTTCCCAATCCCCACGGGCTGGCACAAGTGCCCGGGTATCAAGTTTAACAAGTGGGAACAGTTTTACCCGAAATACAAGACAGAAAAACCAACTAACAAGATAGATAAACTGAAATTAGAAATAGACAACGAAACGTGCCTTTAAACTACGAACAAGTTTAAGGTCTACAACTCGAGACAATAACTAAAAAGAAAAGACGACAGTGGAAACTAAAACTCATACTCAACCTCCCAGCAGAAGTGAGACCACATCAAAACCATTCTGCCGGGAGGTTGAGTATGAGTTTTAGTTTCCACTGTCGTCTTTTCTTTTTAGTTATTGTCTCGAGTTGTAGACCTTAAACTTGTTCATAGTTTAAAGGCACGTTTCGTTGTCTATTTCTAATTTCAGTTTATCTATCTTGTTAGTTGGTTTTTCTGTCTTGTATTTCGGGTAAAACCGTTCCCACTTGTTAAACTTGATACCCGGGCACTTGTGCCAGCCCGTGGGGATTGGGAACGCCCTTCGGGCCTTGCCGCGGACCGGGTCGGGCGCCGGGTTGGATGGCGACCCGGCCTGGTTCGTGACAAAATGGTATCAGAGGGAGGTTGAGTATGAGTTTTAGTTTCCACTGTCGTCTTTTCTTTTTAGTTATTGTCTCGAGTTGTAGACCTTAAACTTGTTCATAGTTTAAAGGCACGTTTCGTTGTCTATTTCTAATTTCAGTTTATCTATCTTGTTAGTTGGTTTTTCTGTCTTGTATTTCGGGTAAAACCGTTCCCACTTGTTAAACTTGATACCCGGGCACTTGTGCCAGCCCGTGGGGATTGGGAACGCCCTTCGGGCCTTGCCGCGGACCGGGTCGGGCGCCGGGTTGGATGGCGACCCGGCCTGGTTCGTGACAAAATGGTATCAGAGGGCAAGGTTTGCTCTCTTGGGTCATTTTCTTTTGGGATAGAGTTACGATAGACTTGAGTTAAGGTTGTTGGGACTCGACGTCCTGACTACGAGCAATGTGCCTGGCCAGCACACCTCGTGGAGGGACTCGAGTTACCAACGTATGTTGAGGTTTGTCTGAGTTTTTGGTCCTTGTGGTTAATCGTGTCTAAGGGAAATGAAAAAGGGGTAAGGTCAGTGGTCCTAGTGAGCTCGCAGGGTCTGGAAAGCCCTGCGGAGCTGGGGATGCTGTCCTAAAATACACTCTGTGGCAGTGGTGTGATTGGCGTATGACCGCCAACCATATGTTCCAGTCACCCGCTGACACAAGTTTTCTCTTGTGTCATTTCTTTTATCTTTGTTTTGGATTCGTGGAAATTTGATTTTTAAGTAAAAATGTTTTGGTCTTGGAAAATGTTTTCAAATGAAGCGTTTTATAGATGAAATAGTGTGTGAGGTTTGAAAAGTGTGGGTTGAATGTTTTGGTTTTGAAAAGTTGAAAGGTTTGGTTTTGACCCTTGGTGTTCTCGTGGGTAACCACATGCATGAGCGTATATGGGAAAAAGAAATGGTTAATGGCACGAGAGGATGAGTGCCTGGATAACATGTGTTGGGTGCCGGTGCGGCACGGGAACATGCATGTGCGAGGCTCATGGGACGCCATTGGTGTTTGTGCAATCCACTGGGTTTGCTTATTTTCAAAATGTTTTGTTAAAGGTAAGAAATTTGGTGTTTTAGTTAATAGTGTTTGGGTGACGTGCCCTTGTGTTTTGAAAATGTCGGATGTGAGGCGTTTTGAGCCGAGGAATTTTTCGTAATGGTTGTGTCCTGAGTTTGAATTCTTATTTTTATGTTGGTATGCAAGCGTGTATCTAGTTAATTCTTTTGAAAAGTACATCGGGGAGCCATTGTAGTGGTTTCCCCTGCACGTGTGGTGTTCGCTTGTGGTATGTCCTGACCATTGGACTAGTTCGGTTGGGTCCATGGATTTATTTCTTGGCTAGTGCACACCCCCAATAAAGATTAATGTGAGAATGACGTGCGACCACAGATGGTTCGCCGTTAGCCGATCCTCCAGTTGACAAAAGTAAGGACTCTTCCTTTTTTTGTGACAATACTAAGTCTATTCCTTTCTCCTTCAGTTAAGCGGATCCTCTCACAGCGGAATGATATATGAGAGGGGAGTTGAAGGTAGTTTTGGTCATTTGAGTTGTCCGAGTCATTGGGTATAAGGTTTGATGTCATCATGTTTGAAGGTTCCCCCTGGAAACGGCGAAAGGAAATCTAGAGAGGAAGGGTGAAGGCAGTTCAGAATTTTTAGTGTTGACCAGTGTCTTGAAGGGATTTTTAGTATTTACAGCGGCCTCAAGGGTCATGTTCGGTGACGTCGTGCAGCGTGAGACCTCTTTGATAGTCAACGGTGGTTTGGAAGCAACCCTAAGTCTTCGGTGTAGCCTATCGTTCTAAATGACCTCTGGTATTTGGTTTATTTCGTTTAAAGAAGGGTTCATGTTAGACTACTAGTTTGGCAGACCCAGTCGTATGAGGCTGCTATGGTTGTTTGCAGGAATCACGTGTTGTTCAAGATGCGGTTTAAAGTCTTTCTCAGCGCAATGTTTCTCTCAACAATAATGATCGTGCTTGGAGATGATTTGTGGTGTCATGTTCTCATTCAGTGTAACAATGAGTGATGTGCGTGTACCATCTAAGCTCTCGTTCTGGTGAATGTTCAGTGTGAAAATAATTAGACGTCATGGTGTGTTGTGTCTGTTGGTATTGCCTCGGGTGCAGTATGATTGTGTGTGACACCAGAAGGGAAAGCTCCGCTCGGGAGTCCTCAATACCTGACTGCGAGGCAGGAGATGCTTCAAACATCAGGGCTCCAGCCATAGGCCTCGGAGCGAAGCTGGCGCGTGGTCAGGAACCCCGGGAGTGTATGGGACCCCGACTTTTTTTCTGTCATTGGTGTTGAAAGTAGAGGAAGTTTAAATTGTTCCTATGGTTGTTCCGCTCCGAATGAGTCATCTGGTTGCATAAGGTTTTCGAGACCAGGTGGAGGCGTGTCTGTCTCATGCCTTAAAGTTTTTGGGGTTGCGTTCCACTGGATGCAATCGCTTTAGTGGCCCTTATGAGAGTCTGTGGGGTAACTCAGTCTCAAACATGAATAGTGTTCATCTTGGAAATTTTGAGATGTTGGTTGTGGTCGGCCGTGGTTTTGATGCCTGGTGGTCGGGGCCCTCCCTCCCTGCCCCTTGTGGTGGGGTGTTTGGTCACCATCAGGAATTTTTTTTCAATGTTATGTATCCTCTATTCGTTATAATGGCAGCGAGACCCATGCCGGGTCTCGCACAAAGGTCTCTTGAATAAATCAGTGTTGGCCTTTCCTTAATGGTGGGGAGACCCACATTTGGGTCTCGCACGAATGTCTCTAGGATGAATCAGTGCTGGACTTTTCTTTAATGGTAGGGAGTCTGCTCGAACCTCCCCGTGTCAGTTTTCTAGTCTCGTCTCGAGCATCAGTGAGTTCCAAATGGTGGGGAGCCCCTCAGGCCTCCCCATGTTGATCTTTGGATTCCGTTTTTTTTTTTGGCTTGGTGATAAGTTATAAGAGTGTTCCGTGGACATGGTTTGACCTTTCTTGATCATTCTAGCCAAATAGTGTGGTTTTAGTTTAATAGTGCTTGAGGTGTTTCGTCTTGTGAAGTTGTTTTCCGTGGGTACGAGAGTTCCCTTCCTTGATTAGTCAACTGGAGGCGTTCTAGCTTTTTGGGGCAGGCAATACATATTAGAAACTCTTTTTACGACCTTTTTGAAGTTGTATTTTAGTCACTTTCTCTGAGCACGATGCTTTTGAATCTCTTTTCTTGGTGTCTGTGGAGATCCTCCTTGAGCCTTAAGGGAGTGTGATTCTCTATTTTGGGGTTTGGTCCTAGTTGTGGCTTTCCGGGGACGGAAAGCTTTATGGTGGGGAGAATTGTCACACCCGTCTTTTTTTTTTATATATATATTATTTATTTTATTTTATTTTTCTGTTGGGAATTAGATAGTTTGGGTCAAGGCCGAACTTAAATTTTCTGAGTTTTATTTTGAAACACACTTTTTGGCCTTTTCGGTGCTAAGCGCACCGTTGTCAAAGCCGCACGACCTCGCTTGGGTAGCCGCGTGACCTCGCCCAGCTTACCGTATGACCTGCCCTATGTTTAAGGGAGATGAAAATATATGCGACGAATAATAAAACAAGAACACAATAAAGTTTGAGACCGCGCGGACTTGGGCGAGGCACGACTCGGGCGAGGCATGTGTTTTTTTTTTAACCGCGCAGCCTCGCCTGGTCCACCGGGTGACCTGCTAGGGTCTAATTAATATAATGAAATGAATTAATGATAAATAAATAAAATTGAAGGTGATAAAAGTTTTAAATAATTTATTTTAATGATCATAATAATATTATTATTGAGGAGGTAATTGTTATAACTATTTTTATCACTATGGATATAATTGCTAAAACTTTTATTTTATTACTGTTATTTTTATTGTTATTTTTAGTTTAATATTAGTATTGCTATTATTATTGGTTTTGAGTTTGTTTTAGTTTTTTTTTTCTTTATATTTTATTCTTTTTTTTTATTCTTTTTTTTTAATTTTTTTTTAATCTCTCCCCCTTGGTTAGGGTTTAGGCGGACTAACCCTTTCCCCTTTTTTTCTCTTTTTTTTTTCTTTTCCTACGGCGCATCCCGTTACTTCTTCCTCCGCGCAGCCTCCCCTCCTCACTTTGCGGCGTCCTCCTTCCCCCGGCCGTTGCCCCGTTTCCCTCTCCGACGAACCCAAACCACCGCCCCCGTTCCTCTCCTGGTCGGCGACCTTCCCCTCTCGGCCAGGTTGAAACGCGACCCCGCACCCCTCTTCCATGGATGCGGGCTCTCCCCTTCCTCGCTCGCGTCGTCGCCCCTCTTAGCCGCCGCCTACTCCCTATCTCGTTCCCCGCCTCAGCCTTCTCTCAGCCGCACGCCACACGACGCCACGACCTCCTCCCGGTTCCACCCTGCTAGCGCCGCACCCCACCTTTCCCGGCAGTCCTCCCGTCCGGCGACCGGGTTGTGCCCCCTGCTCCGGTGAACCCCGACGCCCCTGCTCCGGTGAACCCCGATGCCCCCCTGCTCCGGTGAACCCCACACACCCCGGTGGCTGCACCGCACCCCCCTGGTCGACGACCCCTGCTCCATCTGGCGGTCCTATCCCTACCTCCTGGAATCTTCCGCATTTGCCCAAACTCCTCCGCGTGTCTTCCCCCTTGTTGGAAAACCAAACATCATCAGATTTCATCTTTCCGCACTTACCCCCCTACATTGAACTTCTCTTTTCCGGTCTTAATTTTGTGATGCAGCACACCTCCACGCCTCCCAAATGTGCTCGGACAGCCCCCCAATGTCTTCGCCGCAGGTGCGTTTTATTTAGTTTGGTTGGTTCTTCCTTCGGAAGATTTCCAAGTTAGATTTTATGTGGTTTTTAGTCTGCATTTGATGTTATTTTTGGTCTCATTCTTGTTTTAGGGTTCTACTGAGTTTGTTTATGGTGCGCATTAGGTGCGATCGGAGATTCACACAAGTATTATGGAATTCCTTCACCCAATGAAGGTGATTTTTCATTTTACCATGTTTTGACGAATTAATTTTCTTCTTGAATTAATTTAGCATATTATTTAGATTAGTTTATTTAATGCGAATAATGGTATTAATTGAAGTTGATATGTGTGTGCGATATAGGTCGGTTTTAGGTGAAAAAAAAATTGACGTTGAACCGTTTGTTAGTTGTTTATAAATTATACAAATTGTGCTCTGGTTTAGCGTCAGTTTGCGTTGAGTCACCAAGGAATGTTTGACTGCATTTTTTTAGTGTTTTCGAGTCTTGCGGAACACCCCCGAGTTTGTTTCTTAATTTTTAGGGTTGTCGGGTTATATTTTTTAGGGTGAAGTTGGGTTAATTTTGATGCTTTTGTCGATGCTTGTTTCGAAGGTTCTTTTGCATTTTGTTGTGGTGCGTTGGATGAGCAATTGGAGACGCGCCCTAAACGTTGTGGAGTCTCCAACGCCTGAGGTAGGTGGTTTCATGTCATTACTTCATTTAGATAATTTAATTTGTTTTTTTAGTTTAACTTAATATGTGCTACGGTTTAGTTGCAAGATTCGAATTACATTTATAATGTTTTGGTAGAGCTTTAGAGGTTTTGCAAAAATGTATTTTTTTTTAAAATTGTGTAACATGCGCGCGTGATGAATGTTGCACTTTTCATTAGAAATTGTCATTTTTATTCCTTTCGATTCGGTTGTGGTAAATTCTAGAAATGTCTAATAATTGTTTATAGTGTGCCAAAGAGGTTTTGAAATGGGTGATTTGTGAAATTGATTTTGTAATGGTTTCTTTTTCATGCAATATGTTTCATAAGTTGAGGAATTGTTTATTTAAGTGGCGTTATTAGTGTGAAACATGGTTGAAAGGTTTTTGAGGGTTGTTTGGCAGGTGCGAAAGGTGTTTTCAAGTCACTTTAGGTGTTGTATATTTAAATAGATATTTTAAACGTATATGAATAACTTTTGGTGAGTTTTCCTTGTTGTGTACCTTTGAAGTTGAATATGCTTTCACTTTTAAAGTGGTGTATTTTTATAAAAAGAGACATGTCATGTGCGTGCGTCTTTAAAATAGCGCTTTGGTATGCAAATGGCGACTTTTGTGTGCAATATCTTGTTTGGTCTGTGAAATGAGAAATAAATATATTATGTGAACGTGAAACTTGTTTGAGCACAAGGTAAAACCCTGGGTATCTAGGTGGGCGGACTAGGACTAGTGCGCTAGTGAACCGGATGGGTGTCGTCCCTATTTCACTTAGCTGGATTGGCGATTGCAACACTAACAAAACATGATATCTGAGGGTCGTGGCCTTCTAAGCCACGTGTTCTGAGGGTCGTGGCCTTCTAAGCCACGTTTTCTGAGGGTCGTGGCCTTCTAAGCCACGTTTCACCGAGACACGAGGTTCTAGGGTCCCACTCGAGCTAGATGAACCTTAGGGGATTTACCCACAGTGCTCTACCATCAATGTCGTGGTGCCTTCCGTCGGTATATGGAGGACCACTTGGGTTTTAGCGTGTGTGTGTGTGAGTGTGTGTGTGGGTGTGTGTGAGTATGTTTGTGTGCGTGTGTGAGAGTGTGTGTGTGTTCCCATAATGAACTTTTCTTATCCTCTTTAAAATTGTGTCTGTGAAATGAGTTATTTTTAGTGTTTTTTCTTTAGCATTTGGATTTTAAATGTTTTTTTTAAGCATTCTTTTTTAAAGTATAATTTTGAATAAGCACTTTAAATTGTCTTTTGATGTTGTGACATGGAACCATTTCTCGGTGGCATCCTACTGAGCTTTTAGCTCACACCCTGCATACACCCTTGGGTGTATGTAGATTCTGTTTCTTCTGTATTCCAGGTTGCGACTTCGTGCTCAGTGATGGTGGTTCAGGTTGCAGTTGGTCTTCTCATGCAGAATGGTGTTGATGTGGTCTCACTTCTGCCGGGAGGTTGAGTATGAGTTTTAGTTTCCACTGTCTTCTTTTCTTTTTAGTTATTGTCTCGAGTTGTAGACCTTAAACTTGTTCATAGTTTAAAGGCACGTTTCGTTGTCTATTTCTAATTTCATTTTATCTATCTTGTTAGTTGGTTTTTCTGTCTTGTATTTCGGGTAAAACCGTTCCCACTTGTTAAACTTGATACCCGGGCACTTGTGCCAACCCGTGGGGATTGGGAACGCCCTTCGGGCCTTGCCGCGAACCGGGTCGGGCACCGGGTTGGATGGCGACCCGGCCTGGTTCGTGACATTTCTTTTCCTAAAAAATCATGATGACTTTCAACATGAAATCTTCATTTCCATTACCCATACTCAACATTGTGAATTTTTTTTTTGAAATGTGGGATGAGAATAAAAAGCCCAGTAAGTGACATAAAAAGAATAATTCCCTTATTCTATTGGAAAATATGAAAACCCAAAAAATAGTTTATTAAAAAGAAATTTTTTTACATAAAAAGGACATCATCTCGGAGTAAAAAAAAAAATTAGCATACATTTTGATAGAAATTATTTCCATGAAAACTCATTTGAATTAATATAAATGTTTTTTATACTCCATAGAACATCATCTCATAAAAAACATTCATAACCCATATAAAATGGAATCCCCATATAGAAAACATCCAATATGATTCTCTAGATAATATAATCATTACCCACCTCATTGTAGTACTATCTAGGTGAAATTATTATATAATAAATAACATGATTAATTGACACTATCTAGGAATACCCATTGTATAAGTTGTAACTAGAACACATTTGTGTTGTAAAGGGGATCAAACTATCATAAACAATGTCTAAGGACAATATCAAGAATAAAAAAAATTATTTTTTCTATTTTTCATCATAAAACATTCAATAAACACTTTTAATCTATTATAAAAATATATTTTTTATATTACAATACTTGAATCTTTTAAAAACCAATTTTCAATGCCCAAATCCTTACATTAATAAAAAAAATTAAATTCCAAAATATAATTTTTGTTTCAAAACCAATTTTCAATAACAGAAGACCATTGTGTTTAAAAAAATTATGTTTTAATGGTTTCCTCTAAACTCTCCATTTCTTCAGTGTCTATTTTTAAAATATTATTTTAAAATGTACGTGACAATTTTATAAGGGAAAGTTTTTTCATTCAATCATTTTTTTTAAATAGAGGGATATTTGTTTGTACGTTTTTTAAATTCTTTTAAAATTACAAAATAAATTTTCAATTTTAACATATATAGCAATAATGGATTTTACCACAACCATTACCATTATTTTTTTTTGGATTCCCTTACATGAATTCATGTTTTAATAAAATAAAACCCCTCCTTCCCTTTTTCTAGGTATTTTGGAATTGAAAATTAGTTTTTGAAAGAAACTAGTATGTTAATATTTAAAAATTATAGTCATACTAGTTTGAAATAGTTTTTCAAAGGTTTTATGGTGAATGAGTGAAAAAATAAAATTTTTAATCTATGATATCTACCTTAGAAAATTTTTATCAAGGGTTTTCTATAATTATTTCTAACAGGTGAGTCTGTTATGCCTTATTAGGTGTATGTGAAAAGATAGCCCCGTGTCAGTCTATTATAACTTATATAATGTGTGTGCCCCAATAACGCTCCAATTCATTGTGTAGTGATTATGTTATTTAGATCTTATATTGGATGTTGGGCATATGGTTATTCCAAATTTCCAGGCTTATTTATGGGTAATGTAAGGTTATATTAGATGACGTCCCAAGGAACATACATGACGTTTCTATTCATGTAATTGATTTTTCCTAAAATTGTTGATTTCTAATTGAATTATAAAGATTTATTTTAAGGAAAAATAATGAAAGTTAAGGATGAAATTTATTTTTTACACAATAGTTTTTTATGGTTATTCATGCTTTTCACTAGAATAACTGATTTATTATTTTTTATGTCCCTTAATAAGTATTTTTTTCTCATCTATTTTTTTTTTAAATTCATATGGTTTAATGATGGGTAATAGAACAGAAGAAGTCAGGATGAAAGTGGTGAATATTTTTCCGTGAATAGAAACCATAAATTATTTAAAATTTTTTATATTAATGCGAAAATATGTACTAATCAGATTTTCCAATATTTAATTTTTTTTTAAAATTCATGACTTATAACCTAATTGTATAAAACTCTAAACCTAAAAGATCTCCTGAAATGAATGGATGTAATTTATAGTCTACACACATTAGAATATTTAATGTCTAAGGTCGGTTCTTTATAGTCGGTTTCATAGAAAAAATTTCGATAAAATTATGGTATACGGTGTTATTTGAGCATAAAAATCATTGGTGTCTATCAGAATTGGGTCTGAAATGAGTGATTAGATGTAAAGAAACTGTTTTGGGAATGCTACTTTGAAGGGTGTATCATATTAGTGTGAAATATCGAAATAATATAATATTTATACATGGTGAATCTCCCATATATATGTTCTAGGGGTGATTATACAACTTCCATAAAAAACAAGTGGTCAATATGGAAACGCTTCTAATATTAAAATGATATTTATTCAATGAAATTATTTAATTTTATTTTTGAACTCTTGATGTTCTAAAAAATTTATCACACAGAATATCATTCTAATTTGAAAAAAAACTATTCAACTTCTTAAAAAAATCAATTTTTTTATATAAAATCAAATATTAAAAATAAAAAAAAAGTCTTAATAACAAAATTAATGAAATAGTAAAAAAACTAAAAGAAAAGGCGAGTAAATATTGTGGTAGGAAGTTTCATATATATGAACAACTATTTCTTATCAGTTTTGTTTTAACTTACTAGAATATGAGATTTTTTATGTAAAGACTTATTTTGATACTTTTATTAGAAAAACGAACTATTAATGGTTTTAAAAAAAATTATTGGAAAATTTGTTTAAATTAAAAATAATTTTTAAAAAAATTTATGTTCTGAAATTTTATAACAATTCTTGTGTTTGGATAAAAATTTTAAAATTCGGACAAAAATGAAATTTATACAAATTTTGTGTTTGGAAAACTCATTACTATTTTTTAATATTTTATGGTAAACAAAAAATTATTAATAAATAAAAAAACATTTTTACATCCCATATAAAAAGAAGTGTATTATTATAAGGATATGGGTTAAAAATAAGTAAATATTGATTATCACTTAACATTGATCATTCCAAGATTTTATTTAATATATTAAAATATATCAGAAAAAATGAATTTTGTAAAAATATCATCAAGTTGTTCTTTCATTCTGATGAATTGTAAAATTATTTCTCTTTTTAGTGTGTGATCTAGAAGGAAATGATGTCTTATATTTATATGTTAATCTTTTGATAAATTTGATGGGTTTTACTTGAAGTAATGGAACTTTTTTATCACAATTTATTTGAGTTTTATAAAAAATCATTCCACTATTAGTGAGTGAGTGTTGCATCTACATAACATGGGCACCAAAACATCCAATTTCCCCACATTTAACATCAGTTGTGGAAATTTCTACTAACTGTTGTTTCTTACAGTACCTGGAAACTAAATAATCAACTACGAAATAAAAATTTATATATGTACTTTTCCTATCCATTATATATCCTCACAATTCTGCATTTGAAAAACAATTTTGTTCAAAAATATATATAGAATAATTGGAAAGGACTAAATCTATAGATACCATAAGATAATGAATTTTTTATTGATTTTAAATCGTTTGATTTTATATTGTCTTCATATCTATCACATAAGAATAATGAAAAAAATAAATCTGAATGAATAGCTATTATGTAAAGTAAGTTTCCAATTATACCACAAACTTTTTCTCATCTACTGGTTTCCAAGCTGCAGCAAGATTTAATCTATTAGAGGAAACAATAAGAGTTATAATACATTTTTTTTTCATAACCAAATTATTTAAGATGATATTTTATATAATTATATTTAAAAATAAACGTACCATTTAGTTTTTGTGAAATTTAAATACCAATGAAATATATTAACACTCCCATCATACTCATTTAAAACTCAGATTTTGTAAGATCTACAATGGAATCAGTTAATGATTTTTGAGTTGATCAAAATATAATTTAATAAAAATAACTTTTCACAAATATAATATTTTTATTAACTTCTTTTATCAATATTGTTGGTTCCGCAGCTCCATAAAACAAATTGTTTTGAAAAAAAATCCATTTAACATATCATACCAAGCTCCAGGGGCTTATTTAAGTCCCTAATGTGCATTGGTGAGCTTATAAAATATAATCATTAAGAAAGTTTTCTCCAGTAGACTATAAAGTATTTATAATGGTCTTGAATCTTTAGTGCACCATTGAATCTGACTCTCTAGGAAAATATTAATGTCTTGGTAATTAGTTTTAACCATGGCTCTTTCTGTTTCAATAAAATTGGATGTACCAAAATGTGCAACTTCAAATTTACTCCAGATACAATTGAAAGCTTCAAAAAAGTATATATGAGTATAGATATTTCTTATAATAGAAAAAAATAATATATATCTCAGTTTTTAGTTGTATTAATAATAAAACATCTCATCATTCGTAAAAGAAGAAACATCCTTACCATGAATCTTGAATTTTTTAGTAAGCATTAAAAAGCTATGAACTCCATCTTTGATCACAAAAGTATCCATTCTATCTCAATAATATTAATATTTATCCCAATTAAAAATTGTTAGTTGGCTATTATTTAGATTATAAAGAGATCCAACAGTCATACGTACTATCTTAAAACAATATAAATTATTTAACAAAAATACATGTTAGTGTAACAAAGTTTATAAATAAAAAGTTTATATCAAAACATATGAATCCTATAGTAAGTAAAAAAACTAAAAACTCCACAATAATACATGTAGTAAACAATTTATGTAAATCCAATTTTACTATCATAATAGTACCCTATGATAACTACACATACCATATGGGGATGAATTGTTGTCTAAAAAACTTTTTAATTAATCAATAAAAAAACATATTAAAATATAATCAAAATCAGACATAGTCTAATGATCAAACTATTATAATTACAGTCACAGTTGTTGCAATTATACCAAAGTAAAATAATTGTATGGGAAAATTATTTTATTAAATCAAAGCCTTCTTTTATCATATTTACAAATACAATGAAAAAAATATAGTAGAAGTATGAGTATGAAGGATAACTTTATATTACATGAATAGAAGAATAAAAATATGTAAAAACAATAAATACAATATCTAGTAAAATTTAGAATAAAATAAAAAATATATTCAAATGAATAAAATCTTTTAACCTTGATATTATAGGTAGTCAACAACATTGACTCAATGTTTTCATAGTTTTATACTTTCTGTAAAGTCGTTCTTTCATTACTAAGAATGGCCTTGATGTGATTATGGGAAGAGCTCTATATTCCTATAAAAGGAAAAATTTATAAAGTATAAAACATGAAAATGATTCAATAGAACTAAAACTCTCAAATTTATTACAATGACTATGAATGGGTTGTTCATGAAGAAAAAACATCAGAAGTCTTGAATTGAGAAATATTTAACCTCCAAAATGTTAAAAGGACTAGATATTTTAGCAAATCTCCAATGTCCATATTCATTATTTTTTGGAACATCATCAGAAAGAGGAACTTTACAACTAATTTGTAACTAAAATTCTGAAATTGTTTTTATTTTAGCCCCATTACACTTCTAAAATTATTCATTACGATAGAAATTTTTTTATATACTCTGTATATAAACATTAGTTAGTTCAATGGAATTCATTATGATTTTTCAATATGGTAATTATTATTAGGATTTTCATAATATAATAGTATTGGTAACATTCTAATGGTTATGAATTTTTTCACTATTAAATAAAAGACAATAGTCAGACTATTGTTCTAAATAACAATCATTCTGATATTCAAATGCATTCTTGATCCATTGATCATATTGAATAATATTATTATTATATTAATAATTAATTATAAATTTTTATAAGTATGTAAAAAGGTAATGATTTATAATAATATACAATAAAACACTTTGGACATAAAAATTTAGTAAACAGTGTTCTAAGATAGTGTTTACGATTTCTACATCTAGTGGAATGAAAAGGTAATAGGTAATAATCCTGAATCAATATTTCTATTATATCAAAGAAAATAGAATCTACCATATTTTTAGATGTTTTTTTTTAATTTAATTACTTAAATCCTTATCAATATCTATTAAATTTGATACAAAATCATTATTTGGGTGAATGATGGGAAAGGACAATCCAAACTAATGTCATCTGTTTTCCATCATTGCCTCTCATGGCATGTTATAATGATATATTTAAATAATATAATTTATATTTTAAACATATATATACATTTAGAGTTATTATATTAGATATACATTCTTATTTTCTATTATGTGGGGGATACGATAATATCTCTTGTGTATACAATGGACTACTACCTTGTTAGGAAAGTTGTTTTTTTCACTAACACTTTACATGGATGTTAATTAGGGTAATTTTAAGAAAAAAAAGTGATATAAATGGAATAATTACTACATTTATTACAAATTAATCAATTATAATATAAATAATATCATTTTATTTCATACACTTAAAAATGATAACATCGTTTCTTGCTTAAATGTGGACTACCACCAATATGATGCGATGTGACTATTTTTTCATCACTAAATTACATAGATGATATATATATATATATATATATATATATATTAATAAATAATATGATATTAATGATATTATTATCATTATTATAGGATAAAACAATATATACCTTAACTCTATAATGATAATTGAGAAATTGAAATGCTACTAATGTGTATATATGGTCAATCATCTTAATGATTGTAAAAAAGTTCATTTGGCATAACCATTTTTCATTATTAGTTTCAAAAAGTGTTAATGATTTATAAATATGGAAATTAGTTCATTAAAATTATTCTAGAGATAATGAATAATGAAATATTTTACTAATAGTAATCCTATTGAATTATTTTTTTGATACATAATCCAAATATCAACAAAACACCCAATGAAAACGTAATAAATTAAGTAATTTTATATAACATGCTATAAAGTGAAATAAAAGTAATAATAAACATGAATATTTATTGATAGGAAATTTAATAATTAACATAATTTTTTATCAATAATATAAAGAACATATGAGATGATTAAAACTCAAGTTAAGAGACTTCATCTCAATTTCCTTTCATTATGGAACATTTTGATGTTTTTCCTAATATTATTTTACCCCTTATATATTTTATATAATTAATTTATCTATTTTCAGGGTATTTTAAATTTTTGTATTATTATTATTTCATGAGGGTTATGATTTAACTGTTTCCTATATGATATAGTAATTTTCATTAAAAAAATTCTCGTTTAATGTATTCCGTATAATAATCAATTTTATCCATGACCATCTTCATAAAATTATTTTATTTTCAGAATCAGAGTTTTATAATGGAAAATTTTCCCCCTCATTGATTTTTTTTCCAAAAGCAAATGAATCGTTTAAATGAATGACTAAATTTATTTACAATTGATAAAATAAATGTTCCATTTTATTATATATGTCTAAAATGACATTTCCCACAGCCATAACTATTATTTGAAGTTTGAATTTCTTTTTAAAAATGCATGTTTTATTAAAAGAAAAACACTCCTCTTTTATGGGGTATTTTATTTTTGATAATGGGTTTTTAAATGAAAATGGTATTTTGGAATTGAAAATGGGATTTTAAAAGAAATTTTCATTTTGGTATTGAAAATGGGTTTAACAAGAGATAATTATTTTAATATCCAACATGATTTTCATATGCGCTTAAGAGAGTTTTTTAAATGTTTTATGATGAATAATTAAAATCATAAAATTTTTTATTCATGATATAGTTCTTTAAAATTACCTATGAAGGGTTGATCCCCATTTTAGCTCATAGGTGATCATGTTATGTATTATATGATCAGTGTTCCAATATAGTGATGGATTATCTAATTATATCTTATATGATGGGTGTCATTAGATTTGAATCCAATTCAATGGGTAACAAAAATTTATCTTGAAACCATATTACATGTTCTCCATATTTTTATTCAAATTTTCAATGGTTCTATAATGGTTTTGTAAGGGTTCTATGATATTATCCACAAAGGTACCTACATGAATTTTCGATGATTTCTCTTATGTTTTCATGCATACCATTGATTTTATAAGACTATATATAGTAATCAAAAGTTTCAGCTTTGAAATTTTTAAATTTTGAAACATATGAATTAGAACCTAATTCTTCAAAAAAATAGACAATAAATATATTTTGGAATGAAAGAAATTAATTTCTAGTATAAAGATAAAATAATATGTAAAGATTAAGGTCGGGCCCTTATATTTGTTATCAAATAAATGGATTAGATAAATTTAGTGGCTAATATGTTATTTGAGCATTAGTTAAAAGTCCACAATACTAAAATGGTTAAAATTATAGGAAAAATTATGGTTATTTTTATTAATTTCAAGATTTTAAGATAATATTGTTTAGGATATCTTTGTGTATACCAAAATCATAATGCAGTTTATTATGATTTTAGTCTGATATACATACACTAACCTTTTGGTTTTAGTTAATGGATGGACCCCACATGATGAAAAGTAAAGACTGATGTGAAGGAAACATAATAGTTGTTTGAATGAGGAATTAGAAAATATGGGAGTTGGAGTGAAAACTCTTCATGAAATTATTAACTAGAATTCAAACTTTAGGATGATGAAGATTCACATAGGTACGTTTCTTAACTCATAAAACAAGAGATAATTTAAGATCTGTGGATGATTAGGTGATAATGGTCATGTTGGTAAAACCATTCAATGGCCATTGTGTAAATAATATAGAATTAATAACCCAGTAAAATATTTTAATAGAATGGGAATATGTTTTTCATATGCTAAAAGGGGTAAATGGATATAATTTTTCACGGGAAAAATGAAGATTTTATTAAATTACCAGAAGATTAATGAAGTTAATTACAAGGAATTAATTGAATTATTTAAATGTGTTTTGTATGGGAGTTATCAATGGTAATGTTCAATGGGTAAACCTTAAGACTGAGATGAGGAAAACCGTACAGATATGTGATTAGTAATACCTAATTCAATTATAGGATACTATGGGGAAACATTTAATGACATAAGAATGGAATGGATTATATCATGGCTTATTTATTGATATTTTTGAATCTTATGACATAGTTCATTAATTGTTTTAGGAAGGAATTATTAAGGAATAAGTTTTAAAATGAAGTTTATTTAATTAAAAATAACTTTGAATGTTTAATGTGTTTAAATTTAGATATAAAAGACTTATGATGTAGTGGTAGATTTATGTTTTATCATATGTTTAAAAGAATTAATACAATTTTTATGTTTTATGTAACGAGTGTATCTTGGGAAACATTTATTGAGTATTGGAAAATGTTTATTATATATATAACATTTTAGTTTAACAAGATAAAATGTTATTTGGGGAATAATTATCCTTCCATTTTATGGACATATAAAAAGGTATTTATATCCTTTAATAATTTATATGATATTTGGTGATAATGGTTATTTTTTAGTTTGATCATCATATTTATATTGATGTTATATGAATTACGTTAATATAGTGTAATTAAAAGGACACCTTGTCACACCCATCATGGCTATAGGGACTGAACCTAAGAAAAAAGTGAGATAAATTTGGAATTCATACCACTATCCTATATGATTTACTAGTTAGTATGACATTATTACATTTAATTATTATATTGAGTTTTTGAAAAAATATTTTAGAAAACCTTGAGATTTAAAAATGATTTTATGATTAGGTGATCAATGTAATTTCAAAATAAGTTCACTATTTTTGAGTTTTATATAATAAAATAAAAAAATATAATGGGATTATAATTGAGTAATAATGGTTGAATTATATTTTAGAAGAAAATATTTTTTTACTATAACATCACGGTTATTCATGTTATTTATGTAAATGATCATCCAGTCGTAGAGATTTATGATTAGGGAACTTGAATTTTTTGGAATGAAACATTAATAGTGATTAATTTTATTAGTAGATAAATAATAAATTTATATTTTAATAATATGTGAAAAATCCTTTTAGTATTTGGCTTTCATAGTCAAGAATATTTTGAAAAATTTTAAGGATAGTTTTTTATCGACTATTTTATGTTAAACATTGTGGCATAATTTAGATATTAATTTATTAAGGGTAATTATTTTACATAATTATCCTAACTTATTCATAAAATTTTTGTTTTGGTTATTTTATAATGATAATATGAATTTATTTTCATCCATTTTCGGACTATATGAATCATTATAAGATGATTCTATATAATTATGTATAAAAAATAATCCTCGTGAAGATTTAGAAAAAAATATGATCTTGTGGTGGAAATTAATTGCATTTTGAAGTCATACTCATCATGTAAGTACATGTACATATAACATTAGTCTAGATGGTAATGTAATTCCAAAAATCTAAGAAAATGATCATGAAACAAAAATTTTCAAGCTTCTCTAGTTTATGATGACATCAACAATCTTTTTCTCTACAGATTTGTTTATTGGTTTGTGGTGGTTTAATTATCATGATCATTCACATTCTCGAAATAAATTACATCTCATTACTCATAATTATTTACACTTTTCTTATATTTATGAATCATCACACATCTCTAATCACGTGGATTTCTTATTAACCCTCTTTACTATGTGGGATTTCGAGAAATGTAATTTCAATATCAAACATTTGATTACTAAGATAAATTTTATATTGAAGAGATAAAATTTTTTAATGGGGGTATAATGTCACACCTCAATATTTTTAAAAAAGGGATCTATACTCGATAGTGTAAAAGACATGCAACACCGAACGTAAAAGAATAATGAAATAATATTATGTAAAATATGGTAGTTATAACAAGTTAATAAATTATTTTTTGTGAATAATATTAACTACATTATTAATTATATTTATAAATTTCCTACTCATCATAATTTTTTTGTAAACATATAATTAATATTCAACAAATGTTTTCTAAAATCATTTTGTTCTTCAAAAATATGTTTTTTCCAAATCTAATGTCATTACATTTGTGAGAAAAATTATAATTAGTTTTTCTGATTTTTGTAAATTTATTCTAAAAAGTGGAAATATTTTTTCAAATTTTCATTTCAAAATTAAATCATGTTGATATTTTAGGATTTTTGAAAAACATATTTATTTTTCAATGAAAAATGAAAAATACCGTTATTTTAAAATGCCATTTATTTAAATTAAATTAAGTTATTATATTGTACCATTTTATTTTGAATTTTAATTTTTTTAACATAAGTATAAATTAGTTATATTTGAATGAATTTATTTATTTTTAACCAACTTCATATTGGATTTTAGTATAAGATTATTTTTAGATAAAAGGGTTTTTTCTGAAAAAGTATTTTATAGTGAATAATGTTTCTTCATTTTAATTAATTTATAAAACCCATAATGATGAATTATTTAAATGAAATTTATATATAATATATAAATAAGTATTAATCTATTTTCACACAATTATTATTATTGGTCATAGAGTTGATATAAAATCCTATTTTTCTTGAATAAAACAATTTTTGAAAAATATCTTTTTCATCACAATAAGAGTTTTATTTTAAATTAATTTTTCTCACATATATGAATGTAAATTGGTAAAATAGATTTAATATTTTGAAATAATAATGATTTATATTATCTAATAACGTAAAATTAATTTTTGACGATAATGTTTAGTGACATTTGTAAAAAATAGTTACCACACTTAAAGTAAAAGCCCATTAATCAAGGGGTTAAAGTAAATAGAATAAAATGGAAATAACACTTTTCTATATTATAATTCTTTAAATTATTTAGACCATATCATCTATAATACTCGAGAATGTCTAGTTTTGGAACCTTGTGGTGTAACAACCCGTGCATTTTAAATGTTATTTGTTTCTTGAACAAATGTGTGTTATATTATAAAATATTATGTACGTTCAAAATGTACTGAAATCAAAACAACCATATCTCATTAATAAATAAGAGAACATTAGTAATATATGCAACCAATTAAAACTACAATTATGATAAATGAAAAGAAATAAAATTGAAAATGGAAAATGGAAAAATATGGATCACCCAAATCTGTTAGAATCATTACAACCCATATCCAACACCCTTGAAATGAAACAATATATTATTAAAAAAATAAAAATCTTAGAAAATTAAAATATAATCATAGTATAATGGTAATAATTTTTTAGTTAATTAATTATGTGGTATTTATTGGGACCAATTTGAACATTGGAAAAACAATGTGATCATTGCTAAATATTATAGTTGGCCTATCTGTCTATTGGGAACTATACCAATTTTTTTATAATTTTTTCATTATAATTAATTTTTATAATTAGTAATTAAAATTAATAAATCATGTAGAAAAGATAAATTATGGAATCATCCAGCAGAGTAATACCATTTGAAGCCCATTTTTCAGAACATGGTATGGAGTTAGCCTCACTAGGGTTCACCCTTAACCAAGACCAGGATAGGATTCAACAAGTTCAGCTTGAATGGAATCACCTATGGGATATGTTCATACTAGCAGAGATTACCACTCGGCCAATGTTAGTTGAGCCACCCCATGAAAATAGCACCATCACACACCTTACCCTTAGGGTGTACATGGTTTTTAAAGGGTTACATGTCTAGGGAATAGTTATATAACATTTAATTCATTTTTATAAATAAAATTTATATCTCACCAATTCCATTTTAAGAATTCATTTTATTAATAAAATAAATAGTTAACTAGTACTAATTTGATAAATTTATTTTTGTAGAAAAATAAAATTTAAGGATTCAAAATATATATTTATATACACTTTTATAATATTATTTTTTATTATAAATAATATTATTTTAACAAAATATTCTTTTCAAATACTATTATTTAAATAGGGATGATAAAATAATTTTATAATTTCTTAGTAAATTTTTATAAGTGTTGAAAATTTGATTGTTCCATAAAAACAGATATTTTCAATAAATTAGAATTTTTATAATTTAAATTTAATATTGTCATATTTATAAAATTACTATAATAAAATAAAAAATATATTTTAAATCAACTTATCAAAAATAGGTTAGTTTGAATTTATGATAATTTTATAAAATACATTATTTTCCTATGAATTGTAAAAATACATTTTCTGGTTTTGGGTATATTTTATGACATCATTATTATTTAGTAATGATGTAATAATTAATTAACCAAAATATATGAAATATAATATTTTATTCTATTAATATTTTGTATTTTAATATCTTTCAACCAATCTCCAAACCTATAGAGACATTTGAACGTCTGAAAATGAGAAACTTGAAACAAAAAACATTAATTTTTTGAAAATTCAGATTTCTATGTCCACAGAAGTAAAAAAAAATTATTTGGCTTTAATGGAATAAAATACCCTAAAATTTGACCCATACTTCCAAAACTATGATAAAAAAACAAGTCTATGAAAATGATTTTTCATTTTCCATAGCCTAGATTTCCAAGACCTATATTTGAAAATTATTAAACATTTCCTCCAATTTTTGTTAAAATACCCTAAAATTACACCTTTCCCTTAACTCCTAACCCATCATCCAAGATGTTCTATCTATTTTTACTCACAAATTATACATTAAAGGTTTTATAATGACCTAATTTTCAAATCCTCAAAATTTACTATCAACTCTTCATGGTATGGTAATTCTTACCAACTTCATTTCCATTTAGCTAATTCTTATTGTATTCATATTCAATATGATATGGTACTTTAAATTCATAATATTTTGATGATACACTTACATATAAATAATTTATTATCAATTTTATACCTCCATTCTCTCTCATTTTACCATTTTCTTAGACCACATTTTATTCCACTCATGCTACAAAATTTCTTTCTTAAATTTATTTCCATTTCATATGAAATTATCATTTATTTTCATTTTTTGAATACAAAAAACTCATCCTTTTAAATGTATATTCACCTGGATGTTAATATAATTTATTTATTCTAGGATTTACATATATGAAAACCAAATTCCATTTTACATAAAGATCATGCCCTTCAACACTTTTGAACATTATGATTTTGATAAGAAACTCATTCTTTATTCTCTATGGGTCATTAATTAAATGATTTATTATGTCCCATGTGGATCACATTATGTATTAAATTTTAAGGGTATTCCCTGATATCGCTCCAATGAATTGGGTAAATAATTAGTCTCTAGAGATGAAATGTTTTATAATACAATTGAATATAACCTTGATAATTTTTATTTATGAAACCATGGTGATATAATTTTTCATTTATTATTTAAATATTTCTTCAAATTTTCATGTTATGATACATTTTATCTTTATTATGATATTCTACATGTTCACTTTTTCCTGTAATATTTTCATTCCTCATTTTCATATTAATATTCCTTATGATCACATGCTAAATTTATCCCTTGCTTATTCCCATACTAGGATCATGTTCACCCATTTATATTGATGTATGTCTCCAATATATGAGATGTTGTTATAGTAACTTAGGGTGAAACCATGAAGAATACGTTAATTTTTATTATAAGTGTGTTTCATGATTCCATCTATTGTGTTCTTTATTTTTTTGAAATTAATTTTAAAAATATCTAGTATTGTGTTCCATGTAATGAATTTTTTTGTATGCAATATGCAGGATTGCATAGTTATCCATAGCAGTCAATTTTATTATTTGTTTAAATTAAGACTTGAAATATTTTGGAATAACCCCAGGGTTAAATATAAATACAGGAAAAGATTCAGGTATTTTGGTAAAGTATTAAGTGAGTGGATTCTATGAAATGAGATCCATTTCTAGATACTGCATGTGGATGTGGCTCTGGTACAGATTTACCTAGTGGTAACACTAAAAAACACAGTGTTGATCTTGACACTATTAGGAACTATTGGACAACAAAAATTCGTGCTAAAAACCTTTTTTGACAATCATGTGGGATATGTTTAGTTAATATAATGATATTTCTGATCCATTTTGAAGGATATATAAAAATATATATTATTATTATGGGATATTACTGACTAAAACATTTGTGAATAATATTGTAAGACATCAATCCCTACTTATAATATTCCAAAATATAACACATTTCTCAATAATATTCTATTCCATTATAAAAAAAGGGGAAAATATGAGGAACCACATAAATCATTAGTGTAATGGATGTTAAAGTGACGACTTTATTATAGATTAATAATGGGAAAACATCATGAAGATGTTAAATTTATTATCTTGAATTATTAAATATACCATGAATTATCTTCAGTGACTAGATTCTCCTCAAAGGAAATAATATGTCATTAATTCCCTAACGCATCAATGACCACATTCTTTTAGCGGATTTACTGACACTGTGATTATTGAAAAACAAATTACCTCTATAGAATTTTTTTTGCTTTTAAAATTCTTTTCAAAGCAATATAATGTCACCCTTGTAGTATAACGCTTATAAGGACAAGCTGATTAGTGGTGGAACTTGATAAATAAACAAAATCCAATAAGGGGGATTGAAAATATGGAGTGGAAAGAGTTTATGGGAATATTTTTCAACAAAATGTTTCCCAATTCAATTAAAATAAAAATAGTAAAGGGATTCCTAGAGCCGATGAAGAAGAAAAATTAATATTTAGGAAGATATGAAATGGAAATTACAATAATTTCTCTATATTCATCTAGTTTTTTTATAGACTATAAGGGAACATATGATATATTATTCAGTGGACATAGACCACACCCATAGAAGAATGGATAAAATATAGAATATGAAGGCTATATGGATACAATAAAAAGTTGTATGGTTGTTGAATTGGATTTTCAAGATAAATTGTGGTCACATAAGTCAAATTAACATTAGATGAAAATGGATCCAAATATATGAAAAAAAATAAAGGAATAGAAAGATATAAATCGAAACATCCCACATAATACAAATGTCGGAATAAACATTTAGGTAATTAGATTAATAGGATTGGAAACTACTATAAATGTGAAAAATATGGACATATAGCTCAGAACATTCATGGTGAGTTGAATGCTAAACTTCTTAGCAATAATGAAAAATGGAAGATAGTGCAGGCCCTAAAAAATGTTCAATGATATATGTCTGGAAAACTAGGGTACTTTCCCAATCCATGTGATAATCAAATTATAATGGATGGAAACCTCCATCAATAGAAGCATAGGGAAATAATGCTCATTCAATAACTTTTTATCATGATGGAAGACGTAGACGCTCTGAATGTTGTCGTAGAAGGTACACTCATTGTTCTCTAAAATCTATGAAGTAAATAATTTTATTCTGGTTCTACAGATTCTATTATTAAATCCATGTTCACAGGGAATATTTAATCAATCAATAAGCTTCAAGAAATAGATTTATTAGTCAATAATCCATGAGGGATTATCCAAGCATCAATAGTGTATAAAAATTATATTATTTACTTTGGAGAGTAAAGTCTCATCGCAAATCTAGTATTCATTTACATGGTGGAATTCAACAAAATACTTGGGATGGACTAGATATGAAAGTATAATGATAATATAAACTATAGGAGCAATGAAATTTCAGTATTATTTAATGGAAAACATATAGTCATTTTCAATAGAGATATATCCCAGTCGGAGATTTGTCTTAAAGAACCCCCATTTCCTTTTTATAGAGATGATTGGTGAATAGGGGGAAGGAAATGAAATTAGAAGGATAGAAAATATCCCCATATTTCATTAATCCATTGATGTATTTATATAAGAGTTACTTAAATATCCCCAAAAAATAGATGTAGAGTTCTCCATTGAATTCATACCTAGATCCAATTTGATATCAAAGACCCCATACATAATGTAAAATATTTAGCTAGACGAATTAGTGAAAAAAATTCAAGATCTTATGGGGAATGGATTTATACAACCTAGTGGGTTTCCTTGGGGAGAAATATTTCCTTTTAAATGAATAAGGATTGATATATGTTGCTATATATTAATTATAGAGCACATAATGAGTTCATAGTAACGAATAAGTATTCTCTCCCAAGGATTGATGATTTAGTTGACCATCTTCATGGGGCCAAATTATTCTTTAAGATTTACCTTCGATATCATTATCAATAATTGTGGGTGAATAAAGAATATTTTCAATAGACTTCCTTCCGAACAAGATAAGGGAATTATGAGTTTGTTGTTATACCCCACGGGTTGAATGATTCTCCAGAAATAGTAATGGATTGGTGAATAGAGTCACTAAGGACTACTTGGATATATTCATAGTAGTTTTTATTGATGATATTCTAATATATTCCAAAATAATCAAGGAGAATGAGTCTCATATAATGGTTATATTTAAAACTTGAGGATGGAGTATCTGTTTGTAAAATTTTGAATATGTGAATTCTTATTACAACAAGTTGGATTCTTAGGGAACATTGTATTCTAAGAGGGAATCATAGTTGACCCTTCCAAGAAAAATATTTTAGAGGAGTGTCCTCATAATATATTATTAATTGAGATTTATAATTCCCTTGGTTTAGTAGGATATTGTAGGGGGTCTGTGAAAATTTTTTAATGAGTTTATAATAAAATAACCATGTTAACCTGAAAAGGAGTTAAGTTCATCTAGACCAAAGTGTGTAAAGAATGTTTCCTGGAACTGAAGAACTAACTTGTTATTGCTAATTTGTTCAATCTACCCTATTTTGAAGAAATATTTGTTTTTTAATATGATGCATCTTTTAATGGCTTGGGTTCATCCTCATGAATAATGAAATGATGATCTCATATGCATATCAAAATTTAAATCATCATAAGTAGAATTATCATAAACATGCATTGGTGTTAGCTTCTATCATTTTTCATTGAATATGTGGAAGAACTATCTTTATGGGGATAAATTTTATATATATGCATACCACCAAAGTTTTAAATCTATATTCATTCTAACAGAATTGAACATGGCACCAAGTAGATTGTTGGATATTCATAAAGACTATGAATATTTAATTCATTATCACCATTGATTGAAGTCAATGTCATTAACGAATTATGTAGAAATGAAACTATTATGATAGAAATTATGGGGACTTAAAGAGATCCACTAATCAAGGATTTAGTATGATTGGTAATGGGAATTATAAGGTAAGGGACATCATCATTCCTACCCCAAATGATTTATCAACCATCATTACTAGTGAATATTAAGAGACCTAAAAGATAATATACTTTTATGAAATATACTATAGAGACTGTAAAGAATGGGAATTTTCTTGAGATTCATGTTGATCAAGAATATGTATTGAGATTTCATACAAGGATATGCGTCCAATCAAACGCAAATAAAAATAAGTAACTAGTGGATGTTTCCCATAAATTTAAATTTATCTATACATCTTGGCAGCACTAAAATGTATAGGTAACCTCATGATCATTAATGGTGTCACAATAATAAATAGGAGATTATTGGATACATTTCATGGTTATTAGAGTTTCAACAAGTGAAAGAGGAGAAAAAATTCATAAAGGGGTGTTACAACATATATACATACCATCAAGGAAGTGGGACAATATCACTATGGTCTTCCTCACTTTTCTCCCAAGAAAATCCAATTGGAAACAATTTGATATGGGTTATTGTGGATTGACTCAACAAGACTGCCCATTTCATCACAATTTGGGAATATTTATATCTTGAACAACATTCTATGATATACATAAAGAAAGTGGTGAGTAATCATGGGAAACCAACATCAATAATTTTTTATCATTATCTAATGTTAACATCTAATTTATGAAGAAATATTCAACATTTATTTAATATTGAATTGAATACCAGTATGGCCCATCATCCTCAAATGGAGGGAAAATCTAAAAGGTCTATTCAGAAACTTTAGGACAATCTAAGAACATAGCAAATAGAATTTAATGGTTGATGGGATCAACACCTCCCATTAGTGGAGCTCTTATACAACAAAAACTCCCACACGAGTTTTCAAATGGAACCCTAGAAAACTAAATATTAGAAGAGATGTAGAATATCTAATTTTGAGGATGATGTTGATGATTAAAAGATAAATAAAACATTCCTTGTTCAAGAGAAAATAGATATGGTTTGTTCCAATGAATAACATATAAAATATTGTCAAATAAGAATAAAATCTAGGACAACAACCATCGACGTGTCTTAGTGTATTATGTTGGTGAAAAGGTTTTCCTTCAGATATCACCATGGAAGATAGTCATGTGGTTTAGAAAGAATTGAATTATTATCCCTATATACATTTTACCCTTCTAAATCCTAGATCTTATAGGAGTATTATCCTATCATCTATTACATATGCCAACTCTAACATAATATTATGATTTATTACATATATCTATCCTGATTAATTACATATATGATATAACAACCCTGGTCATTATTTCACATTTAAACATGGTTTATTACATAAAAATTCACATAATACAACCTAGAATATATATAGGTCTATTGTCTTTGGGTATTAGTAACATTACATGACAACTTAAGACATAAAATACAATATCTTTATAGAAAAATTATATTGCGTGACCAAAACATTCCTTTGTACATATCCTTTCCTAGGATAACCTGAGGACATACATAATAAAAGGGTGAGCTATAAATACTATTAAGATAGTAAACAAGGCATAACATGAAGAATACAATACATGTTAGTAAATAGGCATATCAATGGAGCACAAGAAAAACATGAACATAAAAGTAAGATCTAGAATGATTATCATAACATGGAAATGTGGAAACAACACAAAAAAACAACATCATAAATATAATGGAATCATGTAAACCCATTCCCTAAAATTATTTATCATGATACTAAATATTACCCAATGAATTTTAGCACTATCATCGTGCACCATTCACGAAAATTTTAATATCATGCTTAAGTGTGCCACAAATATCATATAACATGGATTCATCCAAAATCATCATTTCTTAGATGATAATGAAATGTGGAATAAATATATGAAAGTATAGAATCAATAACTTTATTTGAATATAGTTGAACACCCTTGATAGAGAAATGGGAATGGTATTCACTACACGATGATTTTGGCATGGAAAATCAAGGTGCAATTTTGGAAGCCAAATGGCATGATATTAAAATTAATAAAAAAAATTTGATGAGATATAATGTTGTCTCTCATCATATATTCATGAAATGGGTAGTAATAGAGTCATATAAATATATATTTCAACATAATTAATTTGTAAATAGAATGATTAACATAATAAAGAAACTTGAGGAGAGGGGAGGAATGAAATAACTATTGTGGAATTTTGGCACGGTAACTGGTGTACATGGGAGGGATTAATGAGAGAGAAGGGGTATCACATCATTCAAACATAATAAGGATAGTATGGGGAGGTTCAAAAACATACCCCATCATTTTTTATTAAAAATAAAATCTTGTAACAATATAAGGATACTTGGATAAAAATGATAAAGGAAGGAAACCCTTACATGTATTTGTGATTCCAAAGGCTTGAGAGAGGATTATTAGGAGTTTAGGGTCACCATGGGTGGACTCTAGGGAGTGTATATAAGAGTGATTATGATATTAAAGGATTTTCAGTGAAGTGTAATGGGTTCTTGGGTGGTATTACATAGGAAATGATTGGTGAATTATTTAACATTTAACAAACATAGGTTTTGGAATCTATATATTTAAATATTCAAAAAAACAAACCTTCCCATAGTTTTCTCCCATGGATTTTTCCAAATAAGTGTGAAAAATTTTATTTTATAAGTTCATGGGCCAAAGATATTAAAATATTGTCCTTTATTATGTGGAGGTGAGTCACATTATTAAAGAAATGAACTTAAGATAATAAAAAATGTTTTACATTTTAGAGGATTCACTAAGGCATTATAAAAAATACAAATAAATCTAAAATCACATTATTATAAATTTAAAATAAATATTTGGTCGAATCTCCATTTTATAGTATTTATTACATCACAATTTATTCATTTTTATGTCATAAAACACACTATATACTTATGTATTATTTAATTTTTACCCATAATTCGACTGTCTTAGAAAATTATGAAAAATTCACCATTGGATAATTTCAACATCCTGATTGAAAAAAAATATTCATTTTATCTAAATATTTTTCTAAATAGATGAATTTTCAATTTTAAAAAGAGAACCCACATTTATTTAAAGTTGATGGGTTTTTGACAGAAACAGTTTTTAAACCTTACTAAAAATTTACATTTTACTTCATAATAATTATATAGTCATTTATTATTAATAAAATTATTTTGATTATAATATATTATTAAAATATTAATTATTTCAAAAAATCATTCATTCATTACAATAAACCCTTTAAAAATACACTTTCTGTTTTATCATATAAAAATATAACTCTTATAAAACTAATTACCTAATCAATTAAAGATAAGGGACTGATAAAATAATCATTTAAAATAATTTTTTTATAATATTATTAATAAAAACCATATTTTAATATAATAATGTATATATTTCTCAAAAGTACAATTTTTACCTTAATTTGTTTTTATCAAATTCGTCATTCTTTTAAGAAAGACTATTTCCATAAAGGAATTGATGTAATTATAATTTTATTAATATAAATGGATTACACAATAAGTAATTAATACCTTGTTACATAACCCCTTATAACACCCATATGACACCTAAGGGAAAGGTGTGCAATAGAGACAGACTCTTGGGGCGTCTCGAATAACATCACTCGGGTGGTAATCTCTATTAACTAGAACTTCTCCCTTATGAGATTCCATTCAAGCATAATGTGTTGAATCTCATCATTGGATTAGTCATGAGTGAAGACTAGTTACACTAACTCTGTTCCTAGCTCTAAAAAATGAGACTTTCATGGCCCAAGTCTACTACATGAGGCCATCCTCTCCTTTTTTGTGTTGAAATGTTTTTTTTAAAATGTTATATTTATATCAGTTGTGTGATGACTTTTCATCAACTATATTATCAATGGTAATGATACATAATGGTCATTGAAAACCAATAATAAAAAAATATTTCATGTTTTTTTTAATCCATATGTCATTAAAAGAAAGGGAATTTTATTCATAATAGTTTGGGTCATTAAAACCTTCCCCCCTTCAAAATATTTCCCTCAAAATTTCTATTTCACACACTAAAATAGATGAGTGTAACTCTGCCTCATCATTTCCTCTAGTTCCCAAATTGCCTCTTCAAACATGTTGTTTCTCAACAACACTTTGACGAGGGGCATTGTTTTATTTAATAAATATTTTTCCCTATGATCTAAGATCTTCACCTGCTTCTCTTAATAGAAGAGGTCATTCTCCAATGGTACCACCTCCGGATTGAGTACATGTGATGGGTGAGGTAAGTACTTCCTCAAGAGTGATACATGGTATATATCATGTAATTGAGATAGGTTTGGTGGGAGTGCTAGACAATAGGTTACTACTTTTATGCAATCCAAGATCTAAAAAGGGATGATGTACCTTGGACTTAGATTTCCCTTCTTCCCAAATCTCATCACTTGTTTCCATAGATATATGAGTAGGAAAACCATATCTCAAACATCAAACTCTATGTCTCGTCGACAATTGTAGTATAGCTCTATTGTCGACTCTGATTAGCTTTGATGTTCTTATAGATGGTCCTATACTTCTCTATCATTTCATAGAACATTTCAAGACTTAGAAGTTTCTCATTCACTAACATCATCCCAACATTCTAGTGTTCTGCACCACTTCCCATAAAGGGATTCATAAGGATCTATTTGGATGCTTGAGTGGAAACCACTAATTTAATAGAACCAAAACATAGGAAGATATTTATCCCATACTCATTTCAAGTCCATTTACAATTCTCTAAACATGGAATCAAGTGTTTGGATAGTCCACTCATATTGGACATCAGTTTGAGGGTGATAAGACATACTAAATATCATCTCCGTATTTAGAGAGTGTTGGAGACTCTTCCAGAACATAGAGGTGAATCTTAGATCTTGATCAGATACAATCGATAGTGGTAAAACATGAAGCCTTACTGCTTCATTGATTTATATCCATGACAGTTGATCCAATTATAAATCCTCTCAAATCACAATGAGGTGCCCAGTCTTTGTAATACAATCCACTACATCCTAAATAGCATTGTTTCTATTGAATGTCTTCGAAAGTCTAGTGAAAAAGTCCATGGTAATGTTTTCCCATTTTCATTTTGGTATGGGTAATGGTTTCATCATCCCCTTAGACTTCTTCCTCTCATACTTTACTTGATGACATACTAGGCACTTTGATCTATATTTGGAAATATCCTTCTTCATGTTGTCCCACCAATAATGCTCTTGTAGATCCTGATATATCATTGTGTTTCATGGGTGAATGGATTAATTCCAACTATGTGAATCATCCAAATGTTCTTTCTTTAACCTGTGATTTTAAGAAACACATAATCTTGACCCAAATTTCACAATTCCTTCTTCATTAACATTAAACTCCAAGGATTTCCCTTTTTTGATATCTTCCACTTTCTTCTAAATTCCAACATCAACTTTTTTAGAATCATTTAGCCTTTCCAAATTGACGGTTGAACAATAATTTGTGAATGGATTGATGATGTTTCCTTGTTTATGATTACAATATAAATCTTCATCAAATCTGTAAACATTTTATCCTTTTAAACTCTTATCAATGATATAATTGATGGGTCGTTTCTACATAGACCATCTTCCACCTTTTTCGCTTTCCCAGGAAGGTAATGGATTAAGAAGTTGTAATCCTTGATGAGCTCTAACCATCTTCTTCGGATCATGTTAATATATTTCTATGTGAATATATATTTGTGACTTTTTTGATCCGTATATATTTCACATTTTTTTCAAAGAGAGAATGACACCATATTTTTAATGCAATGATCATAGCTTCCAAATCTAGATCATTCGTGGGATAGTTTTTTTCATTAATTTTTAATTGCCATGAGTTATAGGAAATGACTATGTCATTCTACATCAACAGACATCCCATGCCCTTATTCTAACCATCACTGTAGATTATGAAAATCTCCCCACTTGGGGGGGTAGTGTGAGTATAGGGGCAGTGATAATACTCTTCTTCAACTCCATGAAGATTTTTTCACATTAATCATTCCATTAAGACATGAATCCCTTTAATGTTAGCTAGGTAATATGGTTTGATAATCATGAGAAATTTCTCACAAATCGGAGATAATAACCAGCTAAACCTAGGAAGCTATGGATATCTGTTAAAGATATCATCATCAACCATCCCTCAATTTCTTTTTTGGAAGGATCCATAGATATACCATTTCATGTGATGATATTCCTTAATAATGATACTTCCTTAAACCAAAAATTACACTTGTAGTACTATGTAGGGAGCTTATCCTTTTTCAAGGTCTCTAGTACATTCTAAGATTCTCATCATGCTCCTCCTTGGTTTTGGAGTATAATATAATATTATATATAAATAGTAAAAAAAATTCAAGGTAATCTATAAAGACTCTATAAATCAAGTTCATGAATATTGATGGAGAATTTGTGAGTTTGAAGGGCATTAATATGAATTCATAGTTCATGTACCTTTTATGAGATGAAGTCTTGGCGATATCCTCCTTCTTAATCCATACTTGGTAATATCCCGACCATTGATCCACCATGGAGAAGTATTTTGATCTATATATCTCATTCAACAAGTCATCAATTTGTGGAAAAGTATAATTTTTCTTCATCGTAATTTTATTGACCTCATGATAATCAATGAAAAGATGCATTGACCCATCCTTCTTCCAGATGAAGAGAACTGGTGAACCACATGGTGAAGCACTTGGGTGTATAAACACTTTATCTAGATTTTCCTAAAGTTGTTTTTTAGCTCCCCAAGATCCACAACAACTATTTATATACAGATTCTTGGATATTGGAAACCCCTCAGGTGTAAGATCAATCTATAATTCAACATATCTTATAGGTGGATAACCATAAAATTCATTGGGTAACACATTAGATAATTCTATCACAATAGGAATGTCTTCGAGGATGGTTCCTTTCATAGACTCAATCATCTAAGAAATATACGCATGCTCATAATGAAGTAATATCCATGCTTGAGATGATGGTGCTAAAGAAGACTCATCCTCCTCCATGTACTTGTATAGAATCAGGGGTTGATTCACCATATAGAGAGTGATTCCCCCCTTAAGAAAATTTATGTTAGATATATATATATGGAAATCCAATCCATGCTGATAATTGAATCAAATTCCACTTAGGGATGTATGATGAGGTTTTCCAGGAAGTTCAATCCAAAAATTGAGATAGGGGGAGTTATATTCATGGGATGCAATAATTTAATTTTTTTTCCATTCCCACCGACATATTTACTTTCATTATTTTTTTTCTATTTTGATTGTTCTAATAAACATTCAGTATATAAAAGAATGTGTATAAATATAATAAAAAGTATGTTTTCTATTCTTGAATAA
The DNA here is from genome assembly GCA_963277665.1 of Viscum album. NCBI lineage: Eukaryota > Viridiplantae > Streptophyta > Magnoliopsida > Santalales > Viscaceae > Viscum > Viscum album. The sequence continues at coordinate 226,536,761 of OY728167.1, read as the reverse complement.
ATAAATAGCGTACCTATCACGACTTCATTGTCATGATTCTAATCAAAGACCGTGGTGGAAAAATCTAACCCTTGCTGCCTTGGAGGTTTTTGGTTGTATCCAAAAAACCTTGTCTTAGGGAATTGGTTTGCAAAGTTCCCTGGTTTTTTGTTGTTGTAGCAATGAACAATGCATTGAGGATCGAACAGAGTATTCCTTTCCTCGGGTGCAGTAGCGGGTTTCTCTTATCGGTAATCAATGTCTTAGTGCCCTTCCTTCCCACACCTAAAGCATTTCCTCTTCCCCTTTATAAAATATCAAGGGTGCCTATTTCCACACCTTTGGAAAGTGTGATTCTATAATTTCATAGCATAGTTGAATTTTTCCAACAAACCACCAGAATTAAAGTCCACTTTATGATTCTTATCCCCATGTTAACCCTAAGATTCATCGATCTCTATATTGTCTTTGAGGGAACATCAGACAATATACTCATTGTTGTCAAATTAAAAGATCGCTATGTATTTTTTATGATAGGTTTTATCCCACCAAAGATGCGGTCATCCCTGCATTTGGGGGTAATGACAAAACCAGAGGTTTATCATGCAATTCTCACTACTATAAATAAGGCCATTAGCGACCGCCATTGGCGGTCGCTAAAGGTCTTTAGCGGCCGCGCAGCGACCGCCATTGGCGGTCGCTGTTGCCTCGTCGCTAGAGGCCTTTAGCGACCGCCAATGGCGGTCGCTATAGAAGGCCGGCAAATCGGCCTTCAGTGACCGCTTGGCGGTCGCTGAAGGCCCCCTGCCGGGCACCCTATAGCGACCGCCATTGGCGGTCGCTGAAGGGCCTTTGCAGGGCACCCTATAGCGACCGCCTCTGGCGGTCGCTATTCGAAAAAAAAAATTATTAAAATTTTTTTTATTGAATTCAATATAAATATATATATATATATATATGTGTGTAAAAATATTCATATATATACTATTAAATACAATATTTTAAATATATATATATATATATAATATATTTTAAATGTTTTAATATATATTTAATATATATATAATATCAAATCATTGTGCTATAATAATTTAAAAACTTCGATTCAAGAAATAATCTCATTTCAGGTCGTTCGGAGCACGTTTGCTCCGAATTGGACCGCCGCACGCCATTTTGGTGTTTAATGGCGCCGGAAACGCGTTTCCGGCCGCCGCGGTCACACGGCACATCCGAATGAGGTGCCGTCTGGCCGACCATTTCAAAATTCATGCCCCGGATGTTGTCGTACGGTTTCCTGGCATTCGGAGGTCGTTCGGGTGGTTTTGACCCCCCAACGTGCCATTTCAGCGCGCGCCGCGCTGCTGAAAACGGCACAATCGGACGTGCCGCGCGCACCGCACGTCCGATAGACGTTCGGCCTCCTCCTGCATCTCAGGAATAATATTTCTATCGTTCCCGTGCGGTTTCAGGTCGTTCGGAGCACGTTTGCTCCGAATGGGACCGCCGCACGCCGTTTTGGTGTTTTATGGCGCCGGAAACGCGTTTCCGGCCGCCGCGGTCACACGGCACCTCCGAATGAGGTTCCGTCTGGCCAACCAATTCACAATTCACGCCCCGGATGTTTTCGTACGGTTTCGTGGCATTCGGAGGTCGTTCGGGTGGTTTTGACCCCCCAACGCGCCATTTCAGCGCGCGCCGCGCTGCTGAAAACGACACAATCGGACGTGCCGCGCGCACCGCACGTCCGATGGACGTGCGGTCTCCTTCTGCATCTCAGGAATAATATTTCTATCGTTATCGTGTGGTTTCAGGTCGTTCGGAGCATGTTTGCTCCGAATTGGACCGTCGCACGCCGTTTTGGTGTTTAATGGCGCCGGAAACGCGTTTCCGGCCGCCGCGGTCACACGGCACATCCGAATGAGGTGCCGTCTGGCCGACCATTTCAAAATTCACGCCCCGGATGTTTTCGTACGGTTTCGTGGCATTCAGAGGTCGTTCGGGTGGTTTTGACCCCCCAACGCGTCATTTCAGCGCGCGTCGCGCTGCTGAAAACGCCACAATCGGACGTGCCGCGCGAACCGCACGTCCGATGGACGTGTGGCCTCCTCCTGCATCTCAGGAATAATATTTCTATCGTTCCCGTGCGGTTTCAGGTCGTTCGGAGCACGTTTTCTCCGAATGGGACCGCCGCACGCCGTTTTGGTGTTTTATGGCGCCGGAAACGCATTTCCGGCCGCCGCGGTCACACGCCACCTCCGAATGAGGTGCCGTCTGGCCGAACATTTCACAATTCATGCCCCGAATGTTGTCGTACAGTTTCATGGCATTCGGAGGTCGTTCGGGTGGTTTTGACCCCCCAACGCGTCATTTCAGCGCGCGTCGCGCTGCTGAAAACGACACAATCGGACGTGTCGTGCGCACCGCACGTCCGATGGACGTGCGGACTCCTCCTGCATCTCAGGAATAATATTTCTATCGTTCTTGTGCGGTTTCAGGTCGTTCGGAGCACGTTTGCTCCGAATTGGACCGCCGCACGCCGTTTTGGTGTTTAATGGCGCCGGAAACGCGTTTCCGGCCGCCGCGGTCACACGGCACATCCGAATGAGGTGCCGTCTGGCCGACCATTTCACAACTCACGCCCCGGATGTTTTCGTACGGTTTCGTGGCATTCGGAGGTCGTTCGGGTGGTTTTGACCCCCCAACGCGCCATTTCAGCGCGCGCCGCGCTGCTGAAAACGCCCCAATCGGACGTGCCGCGCGAACAGCACGTTCGATGGACGTGCGGCCTCCTCCTGCATCTCAGGAATAATATTTCTATCGTTCCCGTGCGGTTTCAGGTCGTTCGGAGCACGTTTGCTCCGAATGGGACCAACGCACGCCGTTTTGGTGTTTTATGGCGCCGGAAACGCGTTTCCGGCCGCCGCGGTCACACGGCACCTCCGAATGAGGTTCCGTCTGGCCGACCATTTCAAAATTCACGCCCCGGATGTTGTCGTACGGTTTCGTGGCATTCGGAGGTCGTTCGGGTGGTTTTGACCCCCCAACGCGCCATTTCAGCGCGCGCCGCGCTGCTGAAAACGGCACAATCGGACGTGCCACGCGCACCGCACGTCCGATGGACGTGCGGCCTCCTCCTGCATCTCAGGAATAATATTTCTATCGTTCCCCTGCGGTTTCAGGTCGTTCAGAGCACGTTTGCTCCGAATTGGACCGCCGCACGCCGTTTTGGTGTTTTATGGCGCCGGAAACGCGTTTCCGGCCGCCGCGGTCACACGGCACCTCCGAATGAGGTGCCGTCTGACCGAACATTTCACAATTCACGCCCCGGATGTTGTCGTACGGTTTAGTGGCATTCGGAGGTCGTTCGAGTGGTTTTGACCCCCCAACGCGCCATTTCAGCGCGCGCCGCGCTGCTGAAAACGGCACAATCGGACGTGCCGCACGCACCGCACGTCCGATGGACGTGCGGCCTCCTCCTGCATCTCAGGAATAATATTTCTATCGTTCCCGTGCGGTTTCAGGTCGTTCGGAGCACGTTTGCTCCGAATGGGACCGCCGCACGCCGTTTTGGTGTTTAATGGCGCCGGAAACGCGTTTCCGGCCGCCGCGGTCACAAGGCACCTCCGAATGAGGTGCCGTCTGGCCGAACATTTCACAATTCACGCCCCGAATGTTGTCGTACGGTTTCGTGGAATTAGGAGGTCGTTCGGGTGGTTTTGACCCCCCAACGCGCCATTTCAGCGCGCGCCGCGCTGCTGAAAACGACACAATCGGACGTGCCGCACGCACCGCACGTCCGATGGACGTGCGGCCTCCTCCTGCATCTCAGGAATAATATTTCTATTTTTCCCGTGCGGTTTCAGGTCGTTCGGAGCACGTTTGCTCCGAATAGGACCGCCGCACGCCGTTTTGGTGTTTAATGGCGCCGGAAACACGTTTCCGGCCGCCGCGGTCACACGGCACATCCGAATGAGGTGCCGTCTGGCCGACCATTTCACAATTCACGCCCCGGATGTTGTCGTACGGTTTCGTGGCATTCGGAGGTCGTTCGGGTGGTTTTGACCCCCCAACGCGCCATTTCAGCGCGCGCCGCGCTGCTGAAAACGGCACAATCGGACGTGCGGCCTCTTCCTGCATCTCAGGAATAATATTTCTATCGTTCCCGTCCGGTTTCAGGTCGTTCGGAGCACGTTTGCTCCGAATGGGACCGCCGCACGCCGTTTTGGTGTTTTATGGCGCCGGAAACGCGTTTCCGGCCGCCGCGGTCACACGGCACCTCCGAATGAGGTGCCTTCTGGCCGACCATTTTACAATTCACGGCCCGGATGTTGTCGTACGGTTTCGTGGCATTCGGAGGTCGTTCGGGTGGTTTTGACCCCCCAACGCGCCATTTCAGCGCGCGCCGCGCTGCTGAAAATGACACAATCGGACGTGCCGCGCGCACCGCACGTCCGATGGATGTGCGGCCTCCTCCTGCATCTCAGGAATAATATTTATATCGTTCTCGTCCAGTTTCAGGTCGTTCGGAGCAAGTTTGCTCCGAATTGGACCGCCGCACGCCGTTTTGGTGTTTAATGGCGCCGGAAACGCGTTTCCGGCCGCCGCGGTCACACGGCACATCCGAATGAGGTGCCGTCTGGCTGACCATTTTACAATTCACGCCCCGGATGTTGTCGTACGGTTTCGTGGCATTCGGAGATCGTTCGGGTGGTTTTGACCCCCCAACGCGCCATTTCAGCGCGCGCCGCGCTGCTGAAAACGCCACAATCGGACGTGCCGCGCGCACCGCACGTCCGATGGACGTGCGGCCTCCTCCTGCATCTCAGGAATAATATTTCTATCGTTCCCGTGCGGTTTCAGGTCGTTCGGAGCACTTTTGCTCCGAATGGGACCGCCGCACACCGTTTTGGTGTTTTATGGCGCCGGAAACGCGTTTCCGGCCGCTGCGGTCACACGGCACCTCCGAATGAGGTGCCGTCTGGCCGACCATTTCACAATTTACGCCCCGGATGTTGTCGTACGGTTTCGTGGCATTCGGAGGTCGTTCGGGTGGTTTTGACCCCCAACGCGCCATTTCAGCGCGCGCCGCGCTGCTGAAAACGACACAATCGGACATGCCGCGCGCACCGCACGTCCGATGGACGTGCGGCCTCCTCCTGCATCTCAGGAATAATATTTCTATCGTTCCCGTGCGGTTTCAGGTCGTTCAGAGCACGTTTGCTCCGAATTGGACCGCCGCACGCCGTTTTGGTGTTTAATGGCGCCGGAAACGCGTTTCCGGCCGCGGCGGTCACACGGCACATCCGAATGAGGTGCTGTATGGCCGACCATTTCAAAATTCACTCCCCGGATGTTGTCGTACGGTTTCGTGGCATTCGGAGGTCGTTCGGGTGGTTTTGACCCCCCAACGCTCCATTTCAGCGCGCGCCGCGCTGCTGAAAACGCCACAATCGGACGTGCCGCGCGAACCGCACGTCCGATGGACGTGCGGCCTCCTTCTGCATCTCAGGAATAATATTTCTATCGTTACCGTGCAGTTTCAGGTCGTTCGGAGCACGTTTGCTCCAAATGGGACCGCCGCACGCCGTTTTGGTGTTTTATGGCGCCAGAAACGCGTTTCCGGCCGCCGCGGTCACACGGCACCTCCGAATGAGGTGCCGTCTGACGACCATTTCACAATTCACGCCCTGGAATTTTTCGTACGGTTTCGTGGCATTCGGAGGTCGTTCGGGAGGTTTTGACCCCCCAACGCGCCTTTCAGCGCGCGCCGCGCTGCTGAAAACGGCACAATCGGACGTGCCGCGCGCACCGCACGTCCGATGGACGTGCGGCCTCGTCCTGCATCTCAGGAATAATATTTCTATCGTTCCCGTGCAGTTTCAGGTCGTTCGGAGCACGTTTGCTCCGAAATGGACCGTCGCACGCCGTTTTGGTGTTTTATGGCGCTGGAAACGCGTTTCCGGCCACCGCGGTCACAGGGCACCTCCGAATGAGGTGCCGTTTGGCCAACCATTTCACAATTCACGCCCCGGATGTTTTCGTACGGTTTCGTGGCATTCGGAGGTCGTTCGGGTGGTTTTGACCCCCCAACGCGCCATTTCAGCGCGCGCCGCGCTGCTGAAAACGGCACAATCGGACGTGCCGCGCGCACCGCACGTCCGATGGACGTGCGGCCTCCTCTTGCATCTCAGGAATAATATTTCTATCGTTCCCGTGCGGTTTCAGGTCGTTCGGAGCACGTTTTCTCCGAATGGGACCGCCGCACGCCGTTTTGGTGTTTAATGGCGCCGGAAACGCGTTTCCGGCCGCCGCGGTCACACGGCACCTCCGAATGAGGTGCCGTCTGGCCGACCATTTCACAATTCACGCCCCGGATGTTGTCGTACGGTTTCGTGGCATTCGGAGGTCGTTCGGGTGGTTTTGACCCCCCAACGCGCCATTTCAGCGCGCGTCGCGCTGCTGAAAACGGCCCAATCAGACGTGTCGCGCGCACCGCACGTCCGATGGACGTGCGGCCTCCTCCTGCATCTCAGGAATAATATTTCTATCGTTCCCGTGCGGTTTCAGGTCGTTCGGAGCCCGTTTGCTCTGAATTGGACCGCCGCACGCCGTTTTGGTGTTTTATGGCGCCGGAAACGCGTTTCCGGCCGCCGCGGTCACACGGCACCTCCGAATGAGGTTCCGTCTGGCCGACCATTTCACAATTCACGCCCCGGATGTTGTCGTACGGTTTCGTGGCATTCGGAGGTCGTTCGGGTGGTTTTGACCCCCCAACGCGCCATTTCAGCGCGCGCCGCGCTGCTGAAAACGGCACAATCGGACGTGCCGCGTGCACCGCACGTCCGATGGACGTGCGGCCTCCTCCTGCATCTCAAGAATAATATTTCTATCGTTCCCGTGCGGTTTCAGGTCGTTCGGAGCACGTTTGCTCCGAATTGGACCGCCGCACGCCGTTTTGGTGTTTAATGGCGCCGGAAACGCGTTTCCGGCCGCCGCGGTCACACGGCACCTCCGAATGAGGTGCCGTCTGGCTGACCATTTCACAATTCACGCCCCTGATGTTGTCGTACGGTTTCGTGGCATTCGGAGGTCGTTCGGGTGGTTTTGACCCCCCAACGCGCCATTTCAGCGCGCGCCGCGCTGCTGAAAATGGCACAATCGGGGGGCTGTACGGGGGTGGCGGGGGGCTGTACGGGGGTGGCGGGGGGCTGTACGGGGGTGCGGGGGGTGTACGGGGGTGTCGGGGGGCTGTACGGGGGTGTCGGGGGGCTGTACGGGGGTGGCGGGGGGCTGTACGGGGGTGGCGGGGGGCTGTACGGGGGTGGCGGGGGGCTGTACGGGGGTGCGGGGGGCTGTACAGGGGTGCGGGGGGGGGGGGGGGGGGCTGTACGGGGGTGCGGGGGGCTGTACGGGGGTGGCGGGGGGCTGTACGGGGGTGGCGGGGGGCTGTACGGGGGTGCGGGGGGCTGTACGGGGGTGCGGGGGGGCTGTACGGGGGTGCGGGGGGCTGTACGGGGGTGCGGGGGGGGGGGGGGGGGGGGGGGGGGGGGCTGTACGGGGGTGACGGGGGGCTGTACGGGGGTGGCGGGGGCCTGTACGTGGGTGGCGGGGGGCAGTACGGGGGTGCCGGGGGGTTGTACGGGGGTGCGGGGGGGCTGTACGGGGGTGCGGGGGGCTGTACGGGGGTGCGGGGGGGGGGGGGGGGCTGTACGGGGGTGCGGGGGGCTGTATGGGGGTGGCGGGGGCCTGTACGGGGGGTGGCGGGGGGCAGTACGGGGGTGCGGGGGGTTCTCCGGGGGTGCAAAGGCCATCCCATTGATTACAAAAGTGAAAAATAAAAGTGATAACATCTAATTAATACATATTTCTTTTATCAATACCATACAGAAATTTATAAAAAATATATTAATAATACATAATCTATAATATCAGATTTATTGATCTGTTGGAATTAGTTCGACTTTTTCAAATGTAGAATCATTCAAGATTATCTGATCAAAAACTCAATATGTGTATAAAATATTTAAAAGACCACCATGGATGGTAATAATGCATTACTTAAATGAATAAATACTGTACATCAATGTCAACCCTACCTGTAAAAACAAAAAACATATCTCGTGAATATATGGTGCGTCACGCGTTGCCATCACTGCTACCTCCTTCTGGTGGGCCAGGTTCCTACAACTAATAAACATTATAAATATTTTAATAACAAAAATAATTTAAATTAAATAAATAAATACAGTATATACCTGCGTCGTATGATCCCCTGTACCATCAGCTCGACGCACATATTCCCGCAGTGCTCTAACCTCAGCTGTCAATTGCGCATTTGTCTCCTCGGAAGCGCGCAGCCGTGCCTCAAAATCTGACATCTGCTGTGTCATATGAGCAACAGCAGGACCGACAACCGCAGCGCGTGACACTACAGAACGAGGAATCCCTGCTCCATAGGTCAAACTATAGCCATGCCCGTCCCGACCAATAATGCGATGAAAGATCTCATCCCGTCGCATGGGAAGTTGTCGCTGGTCCTCTGGCAGATGTTCTAACTCAGCTTCAAATTGATCCTGTGAAATATTTAAATATATATAAATATATATATGTTAATATATAGATTTATGTAATTATTGGTAAGTACAGACACTTACTATCAATGCTGCAACCTCTGGATCATTGCGATCACGAGTCCTTATCCACACCGACATTTTATCAGTTGCTGCACCTTTCCCTCGCAACTGTATATTAAAAGAATATAAACACAAAACCATATTAATTAATAAATTAAAAAATGAATAATATATACCTCATGTCGGATCTGAGACACGTGACGAGTCCCGAGCCTGTGAGCTGGTCCCTGCAACGCTCGATTCTCCGAATGGCGTGTTGACACCTCCTACATTCAATTCATTCAAATTTCAAACAAATCACATATTCTTGAAAATATATATACAGAAAAATAATTAATATACAAACCGCAACACCCTCAGTAGACCAATATGCAACCAAGTCACGCCACTGAGCTGGGAGGACACCTCTTGGGACTTTTTCCAAAATGTCAAGGGCACCCACATTTGGTATCCAGTGGTCCCTCTTCACTTTGCCTTTATAATCTTTCCACAGCTTACGGCATTTGCTCATACACACGGGCCGAAACTCTTCAGGGCATACTTTCAAATTTTTCTATAATGAAAATAATCAAACATATTAGTATTATTTATAAATAGAAAATAAAGTAAAATTATTTTCTTACCTGAACCTCCCTCCATAGACGATCTAATGTGTCCTGAGGGATAGAAGCCCAATCACGCGTGGTCAATGGAAATCGATGTGGGTCACGTATGATATGACCCAGCTGACGAATAAATGCCGGGGCATTCAGTCCCACTGGATGAAATACCTCATCAAATGAAACATCTATCGTCGTGTCGGAATTCCATGATAATATGCCACGACCAGGGCCTCTCCTGCGAGAGGAAGAAGCAGCCGAGTCTGATCCTGTTGAAAACAATTTTATATATAAATTGAAAAATGTTATATATATATATATATATATGTCAATTACATAAAAAATATAGACAATGACATTCAAACATACCTCGACCCTGAGACGTAGATGCCTCAGATGGATGATGTGGATTTTCTGCCTCTTCCCCTGACATGTCGGCAGTCATACAAAATATCAGTAATGAGTCCAAAGTGTTTAAAAGATAAATTGGATTGTTCTTAATAAATCAAACTTGTACAAATGTTAATCAAACAAAAAATGGATTGAATAATTAGTTGTGAATGAATTTTAAAAAATCAGAAAGTTAATCAACCTAAATATTTATGACTGAATTAACTTAAAAAAGTGAGGATTAAAACTTATAAGGATTTATAAAATGATTAGATAATTTATGATATCCTAGGACATTCTACTGAATAGCGGGAAAACAATTATACCTTTCATTAAGCATGCAAATCGACCGTTTCTCCTTCAACAGCCGCTCTGACCCAATAAATATCATCTTCACGTTGAACTATGGTATGTTGATCAAGTTGTTGGTAAACAAACGGAACAGTCTCGGGTTCATCTTCTTCAAATAAAAACACTCCTCGCCGAGACATTTTGACAACAACTTGCCAACTTGGATCCGAAGGCAAAGTAACGAAGAATACTTGTTCCGCTTGTGATGTCAAAATGAAAGGTTCATTCTCAACTCGTTCATTATTTCTGTATAACATATAGTTAAAATTCACCAATGAAAACTGATATTGATCGACTTTACATCCACGCACTGGATCAACCCAATTACACTTTAACAATATGTACTTCAAACCGTGTGTGTATACAACTTCAATGATGTCTATCAATTGACCATAGTAATAACCAGAATCGACAAAGGGACAACCGATGCCACTGTTTTGTGTTGCTCGTTTGTCGTCAACATCTTTAATGCGAAATCGAAAACCATTAGCATCAATAGCTTTATAACGACGAGCCGTTATAGATGGACCCTCAGCCAGTTGGATAAATACTTCAGGTAGCGTGGGGTCCCCTAACTCCCTCAGCTTACGAACCTACATAATTTATAAAAATCAATACTGATATATGCAGAAAGAATTAGTTTAATACTTCACTCATAATGAAAATCAATTTATACATACATAATCCTTGAACCAATCATGAAATGCCGCATAATGAGATTGTTGAATTTGCAACTCAGTCGCACGATGCATCTCTTCTTTTATCTCATTAATGTGTTTCCTACAAATGATTACGCGATGTTTAAAAGATCAACTTATGCAAAGAAAACATGTAAAAGTTATACGAGCACATTGATAAGATACTTACTGCATTAATGGTGCAACTGATGGAGTATTGAACAAGATATATCGATGTGCTTGTATCCACTCGATGTTGTCCATATCAAATGTGGTTCCTTCTCCAACTGGACCATCATGAATCCGAGAGGGCTTATCTAATTTTGTTTCAACATCCGTAAGATATTCTGCACAAAAGGTAGTACACTCATCCATCAAATAACCATTGGCTATTGATGCCTCTGGACGAGCTTTGTTGCGTACAAATATTTTCAATGTACTCAAATACCGTTCAATAGGATACATCCACCTAAATTGCACTGGACCAGCAACCATTACTTCATCAGTTAGGTGCACTGTCAAGTGGACCATAACATCGAAAAATGAGGGGGGGAAAAGTTTCTCAAAGTGACAAAGCGTAAGTACAATTCGGTCCTGCAAACTTTTTAAATCACTCATTCGTTGATTTCTTAAACAAAGCTGTCTAAAAAAATTACTCATCTCAATCAAGGGCTGAACAACATTGGGGGATAAACAATCACAAATTGCGATTGGAATCAACTGCTGAAGTAATATGTGATTGTCATGACTTTTCAACCCTTGCAATGTCTTGCTCGTCAGATTCACACACTTTGAAATATTAGAAGAGTAACCATCAGGCACCTTGAGCATCTTCAAAATGGAAAGAAATGTCTCTTTCTCCTCTGTAGTCATCGAATACTGTGCAGCAGGCATATATGCCTTGTTTCCCTCAGCTAACTGTAAATGCAACTGTTTCCTTAAACCCATTTCTTCCAAATCACGGCGTGCATTAACATGGTCCTTTGACTTTCCACTGAAACCTAAAATGGTCCACAATATGTTATCAAAAACATTTTTTTCAATGTGCATGACATCCAAATTATGCCTCAACATGTTAGTTTTCCAATACGGAAGACTATAAAAAATACTTTTCTTTTTCCAATTGTGACTGCGTTGCCTACCCGCAGCACGAATATTACGTACTGGAGGAGCCACCAAATCCTGAATTTCATATACCGTGCGGATGTTTTCTTCCTCAATCTGCGATAACATTTCGACTCCTGTCATGATATTTGGTGCTGGGCTGAACTCTCTAGAACCATCAAATGCCACTCTGTCCTTTCTGAACCTGTGCTGGGGAGGGAGAAAACGCCTGTGACCCATGTATGCCCATTTTTTGGAATGTTTAAGCCATACAGATTTTTTACTTTTATTGCAACAAGGGAAAGCAAATTCCCCTTTCGTACTCCAGCCTGATAAATTTGCATAAGCTGGGAAGTCATTGATTGTCCACAATAAAGCTGCATGCAGTTTGAACATTTCATTCGTTTCGCAGTCATAAGTCATCACACCATTGCCCCAAAATTCATTCAACTCATCAATCAATGGCTGAAGGTAAACATCAATCTTATCCCCCGGACTTTTAGGTCCATCAATAAGAGTGGAAATTAATATAAATTGTTGCTTCATACAAAGCCACGGAGGAAGATTATATGGAACCAACACCACGGGCCATGTCCTATGAGTTGCACCAACCATAGACTTGAATGGATTGAAACCATCTGCTGCCAATCCCAATAGGACATTACGAACATCTTTAGCAAAGTCGGGATGTCTCTTATCAAAATCCTTCCATGCATGAGAGTCTGTCGGGTGGGTTAACATGTCACTTTCATGAACTCTTTCTGCATGCCATCTCATTAAATTAGAAACTTTAGATGACATAAAAAATCTTTTCAACCTCGGTTTAAGGGGAAAGTAACGCATTTGCTTTACGGCAATCGGTTCCCCTGTATCGCAATCTGACTTTGATGAGTCTTATTTCCCATGTTCTCTTTCCACCTGGAAGCGCCACAAATCGTACAAATATCCAAATGAGCAGTTTCATTTCTAAACAACATACAGTTGTTTGCACATGCATCTATAGTCTCATATGTAAAACCTAAGTTCTCTGTCAACTTACGAGCATAGTAATACGACTCAGGAATCTTAGCGTCGACAGGAAGAACTTTTTTCAATAAAACCAAAAGCATGTCGAATGATGTGTCTGACCAATTATTCAAAGTCTTCAAATGCAACAACTCCATGATAAACGACAGTTTATTGTAAGAAGTACATCCAGGATATAATTCTGTTTTCGCATCATCAAGTACTTCATAAAACCTCCTCGAATCACGATCTGCACCAGAGCGAAGATTTATCTCACCGGTCTCAAGATTCTGGATGTCAATGCCTTCAGGATCAAACCCACGTACCATTTCAGTAAGCATTTCATGCATTGGATCAGTCATCCTTGCATCAACATCCATCTGAGCTGCATCTGTATTTTGACAACGAACATATTCTTCTCCATGATGAGTCCAACTCTTATAATTTTTCAGAAATCCATTAAAGAAAAGGTGCTCCCTCACAGTATCTCGTGTGAATTGATATCTGTTAGCACATTTTCTACATGGACAACTAATATAGTCACTTTCAAATCCTCTCGTGAAGTCAATAAACTGCATAATGGCATTGAAATATTCTCTAGACGTTCGATTTGGAAGATCAATCCAACTCTTATCCATAATAATATCTGTATAACAAACATTTACACAATACTTATTACATTTACATTTTTCAAATCAACTATATTCAAAATAAATATTAACCATTTGTTTATGAACCATTGATAAAATAATAATGTAACTGAAAGCTCATGTTACCTGATTGAGCTACAAACCTGAAAGGGAGGGGAGCCGAAGGCGGTGCTGCGAGGGAGAGGAGGCAGCAAAGGGGAGCCGGAGCCAAAGGCGGTGCAGCAAGGGAGGAAATGGGCGGCGGCGGCGGCGGGGAGCTGGAGGAGAGGAGGCGGTGAGGGGACGGGGGACGGGCAGCGAGGGGGGGGGGGGTGTCCGGGGTCGGGGGGGGGGGCTGTCCGAGGTGCGGGAAGGGGTGTCGGGGGTGTCGGGGGCCTGTCAGGGGTGCGGGCAGGGGTGTTCGGGGTGCGGGGGTGTCCGGGGTGCGGGGGAGGGGGGCTGTCTGGGGTGCAGGGGGGCTGTCGGGGGTGCGGGGTGGGGTGTCCGGGGTGCGGGGGGCCTGTCCGGGGTACGGGGGGGCTGTCCGGGTTCGGAGGGGGGGTGTCCGAGTGCGGGGGGGGGGGGGGGGGGGTTGTCCGGGTTCGGAGGGGGGTGTCCGAGTGCAGGGGGGGTTGTCCGGGGTGCGGGGAGGCGTCCGGGGTACGGGGGGCGGTCCGGAGTGCGCGGGGGGGGGGGGGGGGGGGCTGTCCGGGGTGCGGGGAGGCGTCCGGGGTGTGGGTGGCGGTCCGGAGTGCGCGGGGGGGGGGGGGGGGGGGGGGTGCTGTCCGGGGTGCGGGGAGGCGTCCGGGGTGCGGGGGGCGGTCCGGAGTGCGCGTCGGGGGCTGTCCGGGGTGCGGGTGCCGTCCGGGGTGGGGGGGGAGGGCCGAGAGGCCGGAGGGCGGCGGCCGGAGGCCGGAGGGCGGCGGCCGGAGGCCCGAGGGCGGAGGGCGGCGGCCGGAGGCCGGATGGCAGGCGGCGGGGGAGGGCCGGGCGGCGGGGGAGGCCGGGTGGCGGGGGAGGCCGGGCGGCGGGGGAGGGGAGGGAGGCGCGAGGGAGGGCGGTGAGGGAGGGAGGGGGTTAGGGCGAGGGAGATCGAGGGCGCGGGGGGGGGGGGGGGGGGCGCAGAAACCCCCCGAATTTTTTTAGGCAGGTTAGCGACCGCCATTGGCGGTCGCTAATGGTGAGCTATAGCGACCGCCAATGGCGGTCGCCCGAGTCTGGGGGGCTCCAATGCCCCCTTTTCTAGTAGTGTCTGGTGATGTTTTCCTTGTACGCCCAAACAGATTTGTTATCTGTTTGCTTGAGTGCAAGGAAATATCTTTACATATTATGATAGGGGGTGCATGAAAAATATTTAACGAAAAAAAATTTCCAAAAATCCTTTTATCCCATTGCCTCAATCTCTTCCTTAGGTTATGTATTTTTTATTAATGACCACCATTGATCAGCTTCCACCTCCATACTTTAAGCAGCCAAAAGAACCATCTCTTGTCAGAACGTTGAATCATGTAGAAGATCTTCTCCATGGAGTTGATCCAATGTTTGGCGATTGAGTGATCAGAAGATCCATTGAAAGTAGGAGGCCTTTGTCAAATAAATATCTCGATTATGACTTGTTCTTTCTTATGGGTTTTGGATGTTCTTCTAGACTCATGTTTCTATTCAAAACACTATTTAACTAAGAGATAATCATGACAAACTTTGTGATTCCCTCTCCCATCATATTGGGAATCTCACTAGAATAGTTATTAGATTGATCTTCACATCATTTGTTATACTGAATCCTCCTATTACATGCCATTGGCTAGAATAAATGGATAATTATGGGTAATTATTTTAAACTATTAAACACATAAATGGGAATACAATGAAAAAAAGGGATAACTTATAAATTGCATTTATTTCCATAACTTATAAATTTATAGGCTTCAATATAAGTTATATATGATATATTTCCTAACATATATTATTATGGTATTTTATACTTTCTCCCTTAATAATGGTTCATACTAAGCTTTTTAATTTACCAAATCATATCCCCTGGGAGTGTCAAACCAAGAGTACATCAAGGCCCATTTTGGTTCACTAGTTCTCAATTGAGTATAGCTCAATGCAGTGTTTTCGTGATTTACCCCTAGATACATCTATTCTAGAGCCACCTCTACTTGTTTGTATCTAGATGAGGATGTATTTTCTTGATAAACCACTTAATCTATAATCACCAAAATTTAGGGATGTTTTTCATATACTTAGTCGTATCCCTAAGGTCTCCACTAGGGTTTTCTAATCATAACAAAAAAAATAACTAAAATTATCCTATAATACCTATTATAACAACCCTGGTCTTTATTACACATTTAAACATGATTTACTACATAATATTTCACTTAATACAACCCAAAAGATCAAGATTTCTCATGTATTTGGGGCTTAGGAACATTAAATGACAATATAAGACATAAAATACAACATCTTTATTGAAAATTTATTTTACATGACCACAAAATTCCTTTATACTTACCATTTCCTGAGATAAAATAAGAACATACATAAGAAAAGTGTGAGGTATACAGCTCGGTAAGAGAGTAAACAAGGCATAACATGAAGAATACACCACATGTTAGGCAATAGTCAAATCAATGGATCATAAGAGAAACATGAACATAAAGAATGATATAAGATGATTTCCATAACATGGAAATATGGAAACAAATTAAAACACTACATCATAAACATAAAGTAATCAAGTAAACACCATCCCAAAATGACATATCATGATACTAAACATTACCCAATGCATTACAGCACTATCAAGGCACTCCCTTCATGAACATTTTAATCTCATTATTAAGTATTCCATATAGATCATATAACATGGGTTCATTCAACATAATAATTTATTCCATGATAAATGAATGTGGAATACATATATTAAATTCTATAATAAATAATTATATATTCATATAGGTGAATACCCTTTATTTGGAAATGGTCATGGTATTCACTACACGATGATTTTGGCATCGAAAATCACAGTGCAATTTAAGCAGCCTAATGGTGTAACATAAAAATTCATAAAAAAGAGATTATGAGAGATAAAAGGGTCTCTGATCTTATATAAATTAAATGGGAAGTTATGGGGTCATATAAATACATGTTACAAAATAATGAATTTTTAAATGGAAGGCGTAACATAATAATGAAACGTGAAGAGAGGGGAGGAATGAAATAAATCTTACGAAATTTCATCGTGGTAACAAGTGTACATAGGAGGGATTAATGAGATGGAATGTGGTATATCATCATTAAAACATAATAAGGGATGTATTGGGGAGGTGGGAAAACATACCCCATCATTTTTATATTGAAATTAAAGGGTGTTACAATATATGGAAACTTTGATAAAAATGAGAATGGAACGAAACACTTACTTGGATGTGTGATCCCAAAGGCTTGGGAGAGGCATCTTGGGAACTTGGGGGAACCTTCAGAGGACTATAGGGAGTAGATAGAAGAGTTAGTATGAGGTTCAATGAGTTTTAGTGAATAAGAATGGGTTTTTGTGTGGTTTTATGTAAGAAATGAGAGGGGAATTCTTTAATATTTCACAAACTTAGGTTTTGGAATCTATATAATTAAATATTCAAAAACACAAACCTTCCCTTGATTTTTGACCATATTTTTTACCTAATAGGATTTTAAATCATTATTTTATAAGGTCATGGTCCAAATATATTAAAATATTATCCTTTCTTATGTGATGGTGAGTCACATTTGTTAAAGAAATAAACTTAAAATCATATAATTTGTTATACATTTTGGAGGATTCACTAAAGAATTATAAAATAAGTAGAATAAATCTAAAATAATATTATTTTAAATTGAAAACAATGATTTGGTCAAATATCCCTTTTATGGTATTTATTACATCACTATTGGGTCATTATGATGTCATAAAACAGACTATATACTTATATATTATTTAATTATTACCCAAAATTTTGATTATCTTAAGAAATTATGAAAAAATCATCATTGGATAATTTCAACATCTTGATTCAAAATATATTATTCATTTTATCTAAATAAATTTCTAAATTTATGAATTTTCATATTCAAAATGAGAACCGACATTTACTAAAAATATATAGATTTTGAAAAAAAATAAACCTTAATAAAAAATTACATTTGACATCATAAAAATTATAAACTAATTTATTATTAATTAAAGTAAATTGATAAAAATATTTTATAAAAATATTAGTTATTTAAAAAATTCATTAATTCCATAAAATGAAATCTTAAAAAATACACTTTCTGTTTTATCGTATAAAAATATTACTCTTATCAAACTGATTACCTAATCATTTATAGATAAGGAAATGATATAATCATCATTTATAAGATTGGTTTTTATAATATTATTAATTAAAACCACATTTTAATAAAATAATGTATATATTTCTCAAAAGTATAGTTTTTACCTGAAAAATCAATTTATCAAATTCGTCATTTTTTTACAAAATACTATTACCATAAAGGAATTGGTGGAATTAGACTTTTGTTTATAGAATGGGATTACAAAATAAGTGACTAATACCTTGTTAAAAAACCCATTATAACACTTGAATGATACCTAAAGATAAGGTTTGTGATTGTGATAGACTCTTGGGGCGGCTCGGATAACATCGCTCGGGTGGTAATCTCCATTAACTTGATCATCCCCCGTAGGCAATTCCATTCAAACGTATTGAATCTTGGTTTGGGCTTGGTCAAAATTGAAACCCAGTGATGCAACCTCTTTTATAAACATTTAAAAATGAGTATCTCATGGCCTGAGTATACTGGATGAGTCCATTATCTCCTTTTTCTATGTCAAAATGATTTTTTAAAAACTTATATTTATATCAATTGTGTGATAACTATTCAATGGCTATATTATCAACAGTAATTATACATAATGGTAATATAAAACCAATAATAAAAAGAGTTCAGGTGTTTTCTTAATACATAATAAATTAAAATAAATGTAATTTTATTCATAATAGTTGGGGTCGTTACACATGATCAGCCTCTTGTATTGAATTTGGAGGTGGTAGAACTGGATCATGACCTCTCTTATGAGGATAAGATAATAGAGATAATGGAACGTGGAGATAATGTTATACGTAATAAGAATACACACCTTGTTAATGTTTTTTATAGGAACTATAAGTTTGAACATGTGACAAAAGAACCAGAGGAATCAATAAAACAAATGTTCCCTCAACTATTCTCAACCAATATTATGAGTTGAAATTTTAGGGATGACATTCTAATGGGGGGAAGAATATAACAACCTCTGGTTTTAAAATGATAGTTTCTTGATGATATTTTTTTATATTATATAATATTATACATGTAAAAAATATAGAGTAATCAAAAAAACCTTATCTCATTATTAAATATCATAAAATTAGTCAGCTATGAAAAAAATTTAAATTCCAAGAATTACAACAGGAAGTAAAATAAAAAAAGGAAAAGAAAAAATGAGAAAATATATATCACCCTAATAGGTTAGAATAACCTCCCCCATGGCCATTTCTATACAATTTTAAAAAAAAATTATTTAACTGATATACATCTACAAAAATGAAAATATAACATTAGAGGAATATTAGTGAATTTTGATTGAATGAAAGAAGTGGGATTTTTAGGGAGCAATGTAACTGTTTGATTGGTAATATGGTCATTATTCATATATAACGGTTGGTCAATAAAGTGGTTGGATTATTTTACCATTCAGAACTATTCTGAATGATAATAATTTTACCATTATATTTATTATTTATGAGTATTTATGAAAATTGATAATTTATTGATAAATGTGACACAATGACCTAAACCAGTAGATTCATGCTGTTAGAATGACATTTCTCCAAAAATTGGAGAGAGGTGGAATCACTATAATTTTCCCTTGATCAAGCCCCTGATGAGCTTAAAAAAGTGAAGAATGAAAAAATATCATATGGTATAAGTTCATGGTAGTGTATGTTACTACTCAGTCAATGTTAGTCGAGCCACCTAATGAAACTACCACCTTCAGACACCTTACAAATAGGGAGTATTTAGGTGTTATAAGGGGTTACATGTCCAGGACTTAGCTATAAAAAATTTAATACCTTTGATTTTTTTTATTTCGCCAATTTTCATTAAAGAATGATTTTTCCTAATAAAAAATATGTTTAATTGAGAAAAAATTGATAAATTTATTTTTAGACACAAAAGAAACATAAATTTATATATATATATACACACACACTTTTATAATAAAATTATATATTATGAATAATATTTTTTACTAAAATATTCTTTTAAAACACTCCTAGTTAAAAACTGATGATATAATAATTTTCAAAGGCCCTAGGGAATTTTTCTAAGTGTTAGAAATTTGGAAGTTCCTTAAAAACAATAATTTTAAAATGATTCTGACAGATTTTCTGGGGAATGCATAAGTTTGTTGAGGACCCACTGGCTATAGCCCCACATTAACTATTTTCAAAGGCAACAACATCTGTCTCTTATAAAGGGTTGTTTTCTCCTTGATCAAAATGTGATGATGGTATGTCAGTTCCTCTTTCCTTGGATTCCTCCATGGAATTCATCGCCTAGTTCGGGTCTCCCTTAAAGATTAATACATCATTTGTGAATCTCTTTTCGGTGCCATATCTTTTTAGAGGACGGTTAATTACACTATATCTGTCAGGAAATTCCAAGAGGTTAAGTCAGGGAAACAACCTTCGATCAGGGGAGTAGTCACGTTGGACATCATTGGCGTTTCTGGACATTGAAACTCTAACTTTTTTGGGTTTATTCCCCTTATAATAGGGCTTCTGGAGGGTGCGGAATCCCAGGGCATCCCACGTCGAGTTCGGGGAATTATATACCATAGGCATGTCCCTAGGGTTTTCCTCAGCTTCCCATTTTTGACACAGGGTATGCCGCGAGTTTAATGTCTAGCGTATACAGATCAGACAAATAAGAACACTGATAGGAGTGGATAAGATACGTACATCCCCAAATGGGGGTACTAATGGGATTTACTGGGTTAGTGGATCAGAACGTCCAATGAATATTGTTCCAAGGAAGCTTGGGTCCTGACAAATGGGATTCCAGGGTTTACTGTTAGATGGGATTGAACCTTAGGGAGGTTTCCTACATACCCTAATTAGGAGATATGGATCAAAACCCATGTAGTACGAAGGGGTGATGAATTGGGGTATACTCAAAACACAATTACCGGGAGACATGTTGGGGATTACACATGGATAGTGACCCATCATAATAGGGACCCTCTTGTTTGGATTGTTATGGGTTGTGTGGAGCCTATGCGTGGTTAGCTGCCCAGGTGGATGGTATTACTTCACCGGGATGTGGCAGCTCGAGTAAGAATTAGGATGTATGATGGAGGGTTGAATTTAAGTGGATGGTGAATGGGATGGAACCATCGTGATGGTGACAGTGGTGTTTTTATTGAACCTCACAGAGCCTTCCTACATATCCCCTTAGTGGGGAATCAATGTACACGTAGTTCGGTGAGGCAATGAGACACCTGAGGAGGTGGCCTATGAGAATGTAAACAAGGAGGGGACTCAAAGGAAGTTGAACCTATGGGCTGGTCCATAACCTTCCTGAAACACAAAGGATCATGGGAGAGACCAAGATGTGACATGGATGATGGGTTTGAACCTCAGGGAGGCTTTGTACATTTCTTTATTGTAGGAAATCAAAGTCCACATAGTTCAGGATAGGGAATGGAATCAGGGTGTGCATAGGGGACAACGACCCAATGATGTGCTAGGGATTACGCATGGTTAGCAACCCGAGAGCTGGTCTTACGTCACTAAAGGGTGGACCAAGGATGTGGGTCCCAACAAAGGGGACACTAATGTATACCAGTGTTTAGGTTTGAACCTCAGGGAGGCTTCCTACATGCCCTCCCTAGGATATATGGAGGAAAAATCACAATGTTAGAAAAGGTTTACCAATGTTTGGGGTTAAACCTCAGGGAGTCTTCCTACGTACTCTACCTAGGAGACAGGGATAACAATCTACATAGATCAAGATAGGGAATGGAATCAGGGTGTGTGCAGAGGAAAACAACCCAAAGATATCTAGGGTTACACGTGGTTAGCATCCTGATATTGATCTGACTCCCTATGGGTGGACCAGAGAGTTGGATCCCAATAGAGGGGAATGAATCAACATACCGTAGGTTGGTATTGATCCTCTTGAGGTATTTCTACATACTCGGTCTAGGATATAGGGATCAAAACACATGTAGTTTATATGGGTACATTTTAATGTCTTGCACTATGGAAGGGACATATAGTTTAATATCTTGCTGGATGAGGGTGAACCGACATGAAGTGGTCGAGACCAATGGGTTTTGGGATCGAACCTTAGGGATGCTTCCTAAGTACATTGCTTGGAAAGGGAAAAGATCAAAGTCCACATAGTTTACAATGGGCTGCCTGGGACTTACATTATAAGATGGCTTAGGGAGGATCCCATGGCCAGTGCTTACTCTAAGCCCCCATTATTCATGCTTGGTGTGAGAAACAAGAGGCAACAAAGACTTGATGATCACTTCGTGAAAGTTGTTTATGTGAGGAATATAGCGGGAATTATTCATGGTTTGTAGCCTAGGGATATGAAAATTGGGACTTACTCAAATGTGGAGGCCCAATGGTTATAAATCTCAAAGGGAGATGGATGGGATAAAAACGGTCCATGTGCCCATCTCTCCTCTGGCCTCTGTTCACGAAAGAACAGAGGTGGAGCAAGGATACTACACCCCTTAAGAAAGTCTAGGGGATTACACCAAGATCGGTTCCCTTCCCCGTAAATAGATTTCGTTCCATTCAAGGAGGATCTCATTACATGTGAGGAAGATCCCACTCATGTGGAGACCAGAGGGCATGGAAAATGTACGAGGAGGGGAACCATTGTATATTGTGTGGGGCGAGGACATAGTTTAACGTATTGTTTTGGGGATGATGATGTTTGGCAGTTTAATTTCCTGCTTCTTGGATGATGAGGATGCACTCCTCACCCCTGGGACTTAAATTACTAGCACACATTAACCCTTGGTGAAGGGAAGGCACCGGAAATGCCTTGTGGAGACGGTGTCGGGGATTGATCCATTGAGGGGATCACATTTTAGTGGATATGCAAAGAATCAATAGACATTAGTGTGCCTATGTGAAGAAGCATGAGTCCATGAAACACAATATGAAGCACCGCCCAAGGGAACTTGAAATAACATTATAAAAACCTATAGGTTGTATGGAATAAGGGTTTGTGAAGTAAAAGGGTTCACATAAAGGGAGCTTGTGAAGCTCAAGTGCTCCACATATTGGAGAGACTTTGTGAAGGGTTATGATTCACATAGTGGAGTTTCCTAGCCTAGGTGTGGGGTATAAATGAGTATAAAGGGTTCTTCGTGAAGTTAAAGTTCTTTCACGGAGTTGGACTTGGCGGAGCATGGGTGCCTTGAAAAGTGTGGCACTGTGAAGAAATGTACTTCAGGAAATATAGTGATGCTTCCTTAACATGGGGTCTACATGTTCATGGAAGGTACATCACGAAGAACAAGTGATTTGCGAAGACCCTAGTTCACTTAGGGAGATCATTCCTTTTTTATGTCTTGTGGGATTCATGAAGGGAATCCTTGCTTGAAGAGGGGTTTTATTTGAGCTAAGGAAAAGGTACTTCACAATGCTCAAATACCTTTAAGATCTAATTTTTCTTAATTCATTATATAGTAGGGGTGATATGTGATTTGAGAGCTGAGAAGGTGAATGGTTGGGGTATCTATCCTTTGGGTTCGATGGAGGCCTGGTATTTATAGGCGAGAGGTAGTGTGAAGCTCTGACAATGCATTGCGAAGTCACTGGCACTTTTCCATCAGAAGCATATTGCATCAAGTTTTTCATAACAGCAGAGTCAACCTTCATCCCCTGCATGGCACAAAAGACACCTTATTTCCCTCAGTGGTGCTAGTAGAGGCTTCTGTCAATTTTTAATGGATTGTAAAGGCGATCTTATTCGCTCTGTGATGTGAAAATTTTCTTAATTTGCATCGTAACCACAGAGTCTTCCACCTCATTCCTCTGCGGTGATCACAGAGAGGGCCATGAATTTCTACTGGCCATGGTGCTAAATTTATTCTCACTGGATACGGTGCTAAAGGGATTCATGTTGGATGGGGTGTTGAAGGGCTCTACGAAGGTGCTCCATGAAGCATCCCCTTTTTCAATGGTGTTCTCTTTGAATATTTTTCCTCTACCCTCATTTTGGTGACAATAAATTCCCCCCTCAGACTTAGTGACTTGGAGAAAACAAGGGTCAAATTCTGAGGGTAGATCGCCAAATTTTTTAGGATAATCGCAAATAAATATCGCAAAGTATTTTCACAATGCAGATATGTGATGCGCAGGATGAGAACACTGCGAAGATCACTGCATCCATTCACACCACGAAGCTTGGAGTTCATTTCCTATAAATAGGTGAGGAAAACCCCTCTTTTTTCCTTACTTATATCCACGTTTTCATGCTTGGGATCTTGAATCACGAATCTCCACATGCTCTTCGACCGATATTTGCGAATTGAGCCCTCATTTTCACTATAGTGCACAATTTTTCTTCTGAATCTGCGATTATGCACTCCACTAATTGTGCCTATGAAGTATGTGGTAGGGCTATATGACCTATCTCTACAATCAATATTTATCAATCGATCTCTGTGATCAAGCTCTGTAATCTAGGAAAATATTTCTAAATATTGGGATGGAATGGCTCACGAAGAAGCTATCAGGGGGTTCTTGCAGATGATTCTCAAAGGGAAGAGATGGAGGATAACCTAGGAATCAGGGAATGTGTGTGGAGCCATTCTCACCATGAATCCCTGGTGAAGATCTATTCCGACATCCCTAAGAACTAACCTCTGTGAAAAAGATTGGCTTTATATGGAATTAGTTTGAGGGATGATGTTATCATTCTCAAGGTGAGTAGGGACGTGCCAACCTATCGGTTCAGGAGTACGCTGCACCAGTGCCAATGGTTCAAGAAAACTAACGATCATACATGGAAGGATCATACACTTTTCATTGTTTATTTCTTGTATAATCATGTTAACAAAATTTATGGGAAGGCATTGCATCCATATGTATCTCCCCTATAGTACCACACCATTTTGAAAGTGGCATTGGGGAAACCAGATATAGGGTGGACTGATGAGTGGGATCTGTTCCAGGGCGGTAATTTCAGAGATGACAGGGCATGGGATTACTGGGTATGTGCCTCCTGTAAGGAGTTTGGGGTGGATATTAGTTTACTGGGCCAATATAAAGGGTCATGGGCAACCAAATTCCATATCTAACAACATAATAAACTGAGTATAGAGTTGTTAAGAAGGTGTTCATCGAGGACCAACACTTTTCAACTTCACCATGGGTAGGTCGGTATCAGCCTCTTGGACCTTCACAAAACCTTGGGTATTCTAATATTGGGGGATATGTATAATGATTTAGTCCCCTATACGAATACATGGATGTACCCAGAGTAGATGTCACCACTAGAAAAGGTATTGATGGACTTAGAGCAAGGAGAGGACAAATAGTCGGTGGGGGATGTCCACTTTATGTTGTGGTTCAGGTGGTCCCTGAATTACCCTTTAGATGGGAAGTTTCCTATGATGCCTCCCACTTACCTGAAGGGGGTCCAGCGTAGAAAATAGCACTCATACTAGAAACCCTTGGAGGAAATCCAATAGAAGACATGCGGTTTTAGGATCATCACAGAGCAGAAACCGATGGTTAAGTTGGCTGTGTTCATCTCATCTCTTATTTGTGGCTGGATACTACCAGTAAGGGATACGAACATGGGTGTATGGCTGAGCACGTTTATCATGGAATCCATGTTGGTGATGGGGGAATGGAACAATCTGGGGATACCTATGTTGGATAATTTGTACAATGTATTAAAGCATATCAGTGAGGGGAAGAATATACATAGGGTGTGTAAGCCGCTCCAACTTCTGTATGCTTGGATAGTGGTGAATATGGGAGCCTATGAATACCTAAACTCATTTCCCCTCCATGTTCAGACTTCCGACCTACTATTCTGAATGCAGTGGGGAGTTTCCCAACCATGATGACCCCTCCGCTGGTTCTAAAATGAGTCTCTAAGGTGGATGCTTATATCTAACATTTGTTCCAATTTTTAAAATGTGTGTTCACTGATGACGGACAGGGAACAGAGGAGCATCTATCCTACCCCCTATCCTTTAAGGATGGAGTCCTGGTAGTGTGGGCTGACCGTGAGCCTCTATATAAGACGTGCACCCCACACTGCTTCACTAGGCAGTTCCAGGGCATGCCGAGGTTGACCCTGTATGTTAAATTGGGAGTACGCCACATGGACTATCCATGTGTGATGAGTCAGATGTGGCTCATGTTCACACAGGAGGATGGGAAGATACATAATGAGTTGCCTCCACCCATAGTTGTCTATAGGCTAGTGAAAAAGTATTCCAAGATTTGGGAGGTAGCCTACCAAGGGGAGATATTGAAGCAATGGACCGTATGTTCCAGTGATGGGGTTCCTCCTCAACCTGGAGGTTGGGGCCAGAAGGCGGTAATAAAATCATGTGGTGTTGGGGTTACAGTTGCGATATGACCTTCACCGGTTGACAAGCAGGCGGTAGTGGTGGACCCAGCAGTCCTGGAGGAGCAGAGTTAGCAAGAGGGGAGTCAACCTTGGTAGTTCCACAGGATACCCACTCAAGATCTAAGGAATCGGCTCCACCATATGGACATGCCTGAGGACACTATTTTCCCAGGCGCATGGGACATCTGGGATGTTAACAGACAATTCCTCAGTCTTTCACAAATTTTTCACCATCTGAACCATCTCTAGATGGATTTATCAGGGATTGGTCATGCTAGGGATGATTTTGTTGTATCTCAGGCGGAAGGGGAGTAGTACATCACCAAGATGAAGGACTTAGTGAACTATCGAGGTACTCTTTGTCCAATGACGGATTGGGTGAAAGTACTGCTCAGTCAAACAGTCCATCCTCCATTATTTTCCACTGAATGGAGGGAGAGAATCCCCCTACCGAATGAATTAGAATAGTCCTACTGGGGGAATATTCTCCTAGAGGGAGCCCTTTGGAGGAAGGGGAGGTCTCCAATTTGGAGTTGGAAGGTTTTTTAGAGGCTCTTGAGGTAGACCCTAAATCATTTTCATGTGCTACTCGTTTAGGTTGCTTAGGCCTTCTCAACTAACATTTGACTAGTGAAGGAGGGCATAATATGTGACATGATTTTCATTGAAGTCAGTCAAAATTTACAAAATTTTATTCCTACTAACTACTGTTTATGTGGAAAGTAGGGTTGAATCCACAAGGAAGGAAAATTTGACAAAAACATTTCTAAATTTCATAAAAACACTGCACCATTGTCAGTGGTGGGGTAAAAATTCTATTTTTTAACTTTTTATTATTTTTTTGATTTTTTTTAAAGGAAGTAAAGAGACACAAATTTTTTTTGTAATTTGTATCTAAACTATGACGAAACATGAATTTTCTTGAAAACAGAAGTTAACAGAGATATAAAATGCTGATAAATCAACAATCAGAGTGAAACGTCGGGGGAAAAAATTATTCTACTAGTTTTAAAAGGATTACATCTCAGAAAAATGATTGAAACCATGACCATTGAAAAGGAGTGACTTATTTCCATCTCCGAGACAAAAGTCATACAAGTTGAACAATCTCGGAGTTCGCTACGCAAATAAAGGTTCAACTGTAGTATTTTGAAATTAAAAAATACAACAGAATAGACTCCATGTTAGTTATGATGTTTTCATTTTGAATTAAATGTTCAAGAAAATGTATCCACAATCAAACTCACCGAATGATTATAGAGTTTTAAAATTAAGTGATAGTGGTATAACGTAGCTAAATGAATTCAAAATTGATCTCATCGATCAATTATGAATACCATAGAATGATAAACAGAAATGGAAGATAAAGATAACAACAAATCAAGAATTTCCCCCCGAACTAGTCGATTTAGCTAAAAATCATGTTCATTTTCAGAAATGAAATCATTCGGTTACAAGAATAGAAATTGAGATAATATAGAGTAAGGTGAAAACTCTCCTCCGATATATGGTGTTTCACTAGTTTACACCTTGGATCTGCAGGAAGAAGGATCTCTAGGATCTCCTTGAGGGTTCTTGCACTACTCTGATCTGAGAGGAAGTGGTGAATCATGTCATGTAAGTTGTTAAATCATCCCCCCTATGACTTCTCTATTTTTAACATCATATTCATCTGTTATACTCTCACTAACTGCTTTCCGCTGACATAGTTTGAATTTAGAAGTGCTTCCACACACATGCACTTTTTACTGAATGACACGTCATTCTAGATTCTTCCCTTGTAAATAACTTCTGGTAAATTCATTGGAAGAATCTGGATGGGTTTATGACTCTACTTTGAACATGCACAAGAAATATCAAGACAACATAGTTAAAAATAGCTATGAAAAAACAATTAAAAGTAATTAACAGATATAAATTAAAAAGTTAATTTTTATTATCTAATAAATATATTAGTTGAAAATAATTATTTACTTAATTTAAGACTTAAATTAATTATTAATTATTAAATTATTTATTTATAATTACCTTATAATATTATTTTATGATGATAAAATTTTATTTTTTATTTTATAATTAGATTAAATAACTAAGATTAATGTATTATGATTCTATTCATAAATTTAATTTTTAATAAGTTTAGAAAAATATTATTTTTTTAAATTAGATTAATGATTAATTATTTACTTTATTTAATTAATTAATTAACTTTTTTATTAAAATAGTAATTAAAAAGTTATATTATAATAAATAATTAAATTATTAAATAGATTATAAATCATTATTAATATTTAAGTTTGAAAAGTTGTATTAATTTTTAATTAATTAATAATAATATTAATGTTATTAATTTGTTAGGTAATTAATTTTTATTTTATTAAAGATCACCATTAATGTCTATTTTGGTTTTATAATATAATTTATATTAATTATTAAAATTAGATTTCTAAACTTATATTAATTTATTTAATTAAATTAATTATTTATATTTATAACTTCTTATTAATTATTTTATTTTTTTAAATATTCTATTTAATTAATTAGTTAATAATTTATTTTATTAGCATTTTACATTAATTACTACTAATTATTTTAATGCAATTATTATTTTAATATTACGTTTTTATTTATGTTTAAGTTAATATAATTTTAATTTTTTCTAATCTTCTTCTCCACCTATCTCTTACATGGTGTGCAACTAGGGGAGGGGTAGGGTTCATCCGGGTCTCCACAGCTCAACTCATCCGCCTTCATCACGTACCATTATCCTCCAAGCAATAGCGCGGGTCGGTTCGGACTCCTCCTCAGATTCCCTTAGCGGCAGCAAACCAGTTCACAATGGCGCACAACAGCAACGCAACAGACTCTGGTTCACCTTCTATAACACATCATCTCGCATCTCTCGAGGTGTGAATCTTCATGGAGACCAAGACCTTTCCTACAGTGGTGCTGATTTTTCAGGTCCCTCATTGGTGATCAACTCGCGATGGAAAATGAAGGGTTCAAACCAGTATGGAGGCTCTATTTCAGGTTATAGATCTGGAATTTTTTGGATTAATTACTGTGTTAATTAGAATTTGGTTTGTGAAATCATTTTATGAATCATGTTTAAAATTGGATCTTTCTGGCTCAATTCTAAAGGAAATGGTGGTATAGGTGATGGGGTATTGCAGGGATGCTTTGGTATGTAGATGGTCATCGGTAGGTTGTTGTTGAAATCAGTGGAAAAGGTAGGGGAAGGACCAGGTGAATCAGTGGCTCTGGTTGTGTGATTTGGTAGCAGAGGGTTCGAAAGGAAGAATCCGTGTGTGCATGACACTAATAAAAAGAAAAGGTGGATCGGTTTGGGAAGGGTGGAATGTCTCAACAATAGTTATCAGTGAGACAGAGAGAGGGTAGACTGGTGTGTGCGTGAGACACCAATAGAAGAAGAGGTGATCAGTGTGTGTGGGACACTGATAGTAGATATCAGAGGCACTGATGGTTAAAAAAAATATGTCACCGATAGTGAGAAAATAGGTAGTGACTTATGGGGTGCATATGTGGCACCCAAGAAAAGCTGAGACCGATGCTGATGCAATATGAGGCCATTAGTACCAATAGTAGCTGAATTAAAATACATTGTTGGTCTCACCGGTAGTGCCAAATAAGCATTGGTGACTCATATTTTTTTCTGCACAATAAAAACATAGATCAATTATATAATTAAAATTATAACTAAACCATAAATAAGATAACTAATTATTTTACTGATTAATATAAACCATAAACTAAACAAACATAAAAAAAGTTAAAAACTAAAGTAAAGAAAATAAATAAATTGCAACCAGGTTATTAACTAAATTAAAATAAATATTTAAAAAATTATATATTTAAGTATACGTAAAATGTTTAATTAAATAACTGAAATAATATTAAACTATGTTGAAAAGGATTATTATAGAAGATTAAAATTAAACATTATTAAATTAAATATGGGTGTGTCGGTTTCTTGTGCTACCGAAAGTTGGTAAGTAAAAGTCTATGAGACCAATAGACTAAAAAATATTAGTGACTTAAATTATCTAAAAATTGTATAAATGAAAATAAAAAATTAATGGTTTTAAACAATCTAAAATAACCAATTAAATATCTAAAAGAATTTTTAAAAATTAAAACATATTATTTTATCAAATTAGACTTAAATTTTTAACATTTATTAGTGGATAGAATAATAATGTAAAGTTATTCTCATCAATATAAATTGAAACATAGAATATTAAATTGAAAACAAATTTAATTAATACCCAAGAAAATTATTAAATGAATATTTAATAAAAGATACAAATTATTAAAAGGTGACCAGAATAATATTAACAAAAATATTAAGAAATAATTAATCTTGAAAAGTTAGATAGATTAAATTATTTATTTTAATGGAAAAAAATAAATAATTTGTTATAAAAGTTGATTAATTAAAAGATTTCATTACAAAAATATAAAAGTATGAATAATAATCAAAAAGTGTAAAATTTATTAATTAAATCATTAAAAATTAAAAACAAATGTGGAAAAACTATGTAAAAATAAGGCCACATCAAATTCTCCCACACATAAATGTTGTTTGACCTCAAATAATTCCATTTATTAATAACTTTGAAAAAAAGTAACATGTTTTATAATACTGAGCTAAAAAATTAACAAGTCTATAACTTTCAAAACTGAGGACTGCCACAAGTCAATAGGGTTTAAAAATGAATTGTTCAAATGAATCTTTCCTTAAATAAAACTCTTGCTAGGTAATCAAGAGAGCAAAGAATCATCTGTCGATGAAGAATTCCCCCCCCCCCTAATATGTGATACTACTTAATGAATTATTTCAATACGATCTCATGTTCTATGTGAAAGAGTGACAAGAGGTAAAATATCAGTGGAATTTAAAACTTAACCAAAGGAACTTTGTACTTTGACTCATCAGTTAGGTTTGAAATTTTTTTTTTTCTGAATCACCTTATTGATAAAACCTAAATGATTCCCACGTAAAAAAAAATTCCACTTCATCATTTGGTGTTCATAATTCCCTTCACCTTAATGAACTCATTTTTTGACCGTATACACTAGTTCATTTTTCCAAAGCCATGTATAATGTATTAAGAACTGTGAAATGCACTTATTCAAGGTGTATAGAGGGCTTATAGTAAACAGAAACGCACCCAGCATCTAGAGTCTAAGAGATTCACCATGGGAACCCAGATGCCAAAAATACTCCAGTTTCAAAATGTTTATATAAAAATAATTTAAATTTTCTCACTAAGAAAATAAGTTTAATAATTAAAAATAAAATGAGTTCCTGAGAATCAAGATCAAACTTCCAGTTCATAGGGTTATGAACATAACTCCAATAATAGGTTACCCGCATCACTCTCAAATGTATATCCTAAACCAAATTTACTTTAAATTACTAAGTAATATCACTAAACAATCATCCAACCTCATTAATTTTAGATTCAAATTAGTTCTTAACTATTAATCAAGCATCATATTTAGGAAAGACCCATTTGAGAAATAGTGTAAAGCCTAAAAGTGTGCAATAATTCTGAATAATTTTAACCATTTTTTGTAAAAGTGTATGAAGATTCTGTGGGAATTTATGGGCTTTCATTTAATAAAAATTTATATAAATTAATAATTTACCCCTTCCCCCACAGTTAAAATCCAAATTTGTCCCCAAAGTTGAATTAAAAAGTGGATAAGAATAATTAAACATTTAAGGATCAAAATAGGTTTTCAAATTAGTCAATTTATGAAATGTATAGGGTCTCATTAAAGTTAAAAAATATTTTTTTCCACAAATATTATTTTACTATAGATTCACATACGAAGACATGAATTTTTTAACAAATTGGGATCAATTAATTTTTCAATAAAGAATAAAAATTTCATTCTACACATCCTAGAGACTAAAGAAGATTCACAAAAAAACACAATAAAGAGCCCACTTGTTTCCCCCCATACTTATGTTCAAGTAGTGGAATGATTTTAATAACAATGAAATTCAATTTTTCAATTAGTAGGAACATGTAGAATTCTTTTATTCAACATAGTGACATGCATCAAAAACAACCAAGACAACAAATATGTAACATGTTTTTTTAGAAAATGCATAATTTTTAAAGAAAGCATGACATGCAGCAAATTTTTTATGAATGTAAATCTTAGTAGAAAAATAAATGAAGAAATTATTACTTGAGAACATCCCTGAATATGTTTGTCAATTAACCTCCATCATGGTAATTCCACTCCTAAGATAACACCAACAACAAAATCCTAAAAAGAAAAATAATGTAAAACAGGAACAAATATCCAACAGAGATAGAGTATACAGAATACATCAAAACAACACTTTATTCAAAGAAAAAAATAGAATTAAAAACAATCATGAACCATGGGTTGAATCCCATGTAGTAATGAGTTTTAAGTCTTTAGTTATACTTTATTTACATACAACTATTTTTTATTATAAAGAAAAGGAAAACCATGGGTTTCCACCCACACTACACTAGATTTAAAGTCCCCAACTGGAATTTATTTCCCTAGATATTTCTATCTATGATCATTTAATATGAATGAATTATTAATAGTGTGAACTTCACTATTATCTAAATATTCAAGAAAAGTATCAACCAAAAATTCAATATCTTCAATACCAAATAATATTCTCAAAAGTTCTTTCAAAACAATAGTTTTTAATAAACTATCCAGCCCATTCTGGTCTCTAGAGACCGCTTCCTCCCCTCTAAAAATGTTCAATAGATTCCTAATAAAATCAATAAATTTACAAGGAATACTTATATGGATTCCCCTATACTTAGAGGTCTTCTCCAACGTGAAATAATGAGAAAAGAATTAGAAAACTCTTCAGCATTTTCAGAAAATGTTCCTAGGATAGATTGTATAAAAGAAAACTCATAAAACTCTCAGAAGAAAGAATCATACTTAGGTTCCAATAGGTGGTACCCAATGTCCACATAAAACTCAAATGATGTGAATCTTTCATTTTCAGGTTATAAGTAATCACAAACAACATAAAACTAAGCAGGAAAGATGGTTCCCATAAAATACATTCTTTTATAATGGGTACAATCTAGTTTTTCATTAGGACTCAGCACATAAATTTCTCCAACTTCAAAAACCCGTAGACAGTAGACTATATATGTAAAACATTAAAAAAACAGGTTAAGATAGTTCTTGACATTAATGTTACTCACTCTCTAGAATGGGTTCTAGGGAAATATTCTACTAATCTAAAAGAGGGAGTGGGAAAGGAGTAAAAACCTAAAGAACAGTTTCAATATGCAAGGGAACCATATTCTATGTGACCTCATGAGGTAAAGAAACATAATCAGCTCGGGCCTAAATTTTAAAACATTGAATCTCAGCAACATCTATCAAATCACAACCAACCTCGTGTTTAGTATTTTCAAATACTAAAAACTCCTCCACATCATCAATAGCTTGGAGAGTGAGTTTCCCCTTGTACACATCTTTGACAACACTAGTTGTATGAAGGAAAGGTCTGTCTAAACTGATTGGGACTTTTTCATCACACTCCATATCTAAGAAAATGATGTATGTTGGTAGTGTTTGTTTTCCTACAATCTCTAATAGATCATACAACCTCCCTAAAGGGTGTGTGAGTGACCTTCCAGTAATTTGAAGGCAAACAAAATTTTGTTGAAAATCTCTAAGACCCGACCTTCTAAAAATGGATTAAGGAAAAAAATTGATTCTTTATCCTAAGTCACACAAAAATTTATGTTTCTCACTTTCTTCTATTCTAAATTGAACCATAAATTTTCTATGACCCTTTGATTTTGGAGGCAACTTCTTTAACAAGATCACACTACACTACTCATTGAGATTAACTTTTTCCAACTTCTCTTAATCATTTTTGTTATTTATAAACCTTTTAGTAAAAGAAAAATATAAAGGTATTTTATCTAAGGCTTCTAAAAATGGAATATTGATACTAATGTATCGAATCATTTTAAGAAACCTCAAATAGTTAGGTTTTATTATTCTTCTTCACTTTTTCAGGGAAGGGAATGTGAGGGGCATAATCCTTAAGAACATTTTGATTATTCTCCTTCTCCTAAATTCCTTTTTTTATTTTCTTCTTTGATTATTTCCCACATCATTTTATCTGGTTTTTGAAATTTTTCAGGTGTAGGTTCTACATTCTCTTCTGGTTGAACAAATCTGTCCAGATTTCCAGATTCTATTTCAAGTAGATTTTTCTTTCTCGATTCAGTTTTTTCCTCAGTTTTAGTTTTCCCAATGTGTTTCTTTACTTTTTCATGGGTGTGAAGGAAAGATATGGTGGTTACAGCCATGATATTCTCTCTTGGATTATGAATTTAAGTGTCGAGATCCTTTCCCTTTTCCTTACCACATTGATCCCTATCCATTTTAACTATTTGATATTCTAAATTGTGAATCTTAACATCTGTTTCCTTCCTAAATGATCTCATATCTCCCAAAACTTGTTGTAACAACCCCTTTAACTTGCCTTGATAATTAGAAGATTTAGACCCATATTGGTCTGAGTTATAAATTTTTGGCTGTGATTGGTAGTTAGAGGTAGAGGTATATTTTATAACACTTAGTTCTTTCTAGGACAAGTTTGGGTGATTTTGTTAACCAGAAGTGTACTGATTTGAGAATTGATCATTTTCCCCTTGGTTACTAGATCTAAAATCCAAAAATATGGCACTCTTATCAAACTAAATAGGGAGTTCAAAATTAGGAAAACATGTATGTGTGTAACGAACATCCCACAATGATTACATTACTCCCTTAGGACCCAATAACTAACAATAGAAACCTGATGATTGACATCACCCCTATGGATGACCTTATTACTAGAGCACTTGTGCTGAGATTTTTGAGCAAGCTTTTCTTACACATGTCTCAGCTCGTCACCAGTGGAGTCAGAAAAGTCACCCATAAAGAATTGGTCAACTAAATTTTGGTGGTAATGGGTGAGAGAATTATTAATGGACTCCATGTGTAGATGGGGAGAAAATTGGTGATTGGGACTTTATCTAAGGATACATCTAAATCTATCCCATTCCTCGTGAAATAAATCTCCCTCATCCTGGAAATATCCAATAATTTTTTTCCCAATCTCAAAGGTGGTGTTCCTATGATAGAATTTTGATATAATGGTAGTAAACACCTCTTCCTAGGTCTCAAAAATGTCTTCATCTATGTTTTGAAACCAACTCCAAGCCTTCCCATTTTGAAAAAATGGAATCATAATCAATCTTAACCCCTCCTAACAAATCCATTTTAGAGTTAATTATTGTAAATAACTATATAACTCTCTAATAAACTCAAGTGAATCCTATCATAAAATGAAATTAAATGAAGGATGTTGAGAGAGGTGAGACTTCTTAATTTAATAGTTCCTAAACCAAGGGTACAACCTAATAAAATATGGGTTACTTGAAACAATTGGATTTTGAAACTCCCTAATTACAGGTAACTTCAGGAGCTGGAACTATGGTTTGTGGAACATTCATGTTTTGATCAACTCTATTATCCTGATTCTTCATTGTAATATTCTTTTTAGGGGTTGATAAATGTTTCTCTAGTTAAATGTTTTATGACTCTAATGTAACAATGAATTATCTTGTTCTCATGAAATGTGTGATATAAGAGTAAAACAAGAAAAAATAGTTCAAATAGCAAGTAGTAACAAAATAGTAACAATGAAAAATAGTAAACAGTGGGAAAATGAATCAGTGAATTAATGCTGATGTTTTTAGTTTTTAATTTTTCAATATTTTAAGTTGTTTTTTTATATATGAATTGTTTGAAATTTTTTTAATAATGTAATGGCTCATGTGTTCCCCAGCCACAGCGCCAAAATCATTACATGGCCATTGTTGAAGTTGGTCAATGTTTAAATATATATATTCCTACTAACTACTGTATATATGGAAAGTAAGGTTTAATCAACAAGGAAGGTAAATTGACCAAAACATTTCTAAATTTCATAAAAAACCCCACTGTTGTCAGTAGAGGGTAAACTTTCTATTTTTTTACTTTTTATTATTTTATTTAATTTTTTTAAAAGGTATTAAAGAGACACCACATTTTTTTTGTAATTTTGATCCAAACATCGATGAAACATGAATTATCTTGAAAAAATTAGTTAATAGGGATATAAAATTATGATAAATGAACAATCAAAGTGGAATGTCTAGGGAAAAATTTGATTCTACTAGTTTTAAAAGGATTCTTTCTCACAAAAATGATTATTACCATGACTATTAAAATGGAGTTACTTATTTCCATCACCAGAAGACAAGTCATACAATTTTAAAAATCTTGGAGTTCACCACGCCAAGAAAGATTCAACTATAGTATTTTGAATTACAAAAAATACAACAGAACAGACTCTTCATTAGTTCTGAAGTTTTCATTTTGAATTGAATGTTTAATAAAATGTATCGACAATTAGACTCACCGAATGATTGTGGTGTTTTATATTTATGTTCTAGTGGTATGATTTAGTTTAATGAATTTAGAATTGATCGTGTCGATCAATTTTGAATATATTATAATGATAAAGTGAAAAAGAAGATAAAGATACCAGTATAACTTGAATTTTTCACCGAATTAGAAGGATCTCTAGGATCTCCTTGAAGGCTCTTAAACTACCCTGGTCTGAGAGGAAGTGGTGAATCGTTTCTTGTAAGTTGTTGAATCATCCTCCCTATTAATTCTCTATTTTTAAACTCATATTCATCTGTAGCACTCTCACCAACTGCTTTCCGCCAACATAGTTTGAATTTAGCAGCGCTTCCGCACACATGCACTTTTTACTGAACAACACATCATTCTAGATTTTTCCCTCGTAAATAACTTCCGGTAAATTCATTGGATGAATTTGGACGTGTTTTTGACTCTACATTGAAGATGCACAGGAAATATCAAGACTACATAGTTAAAAATAGCTATGAAAAAACAATTAAAAGTAATTAACATATATAAATTAAAAAGTTAATTTTTATTATCTAATAAATATATTCATTGAAAATAATTATTAACTTAATTTAAAACATAAATTAATTATTAATTATTAAATTTATTATTTATAATTTCCTTATAATATTATTTTATGTTGATAAAATTTAATTTCTTATTTTATAATTAGATTAAATAACTAAGATTAATGTATGATGAAGCTATTAATAAATTTTATTTGTAATATGTTAAGAAAACATATTATATTTTTAAATTATATTAATAAATAATTATTTACTTTATTTTATTAATTAATTAACTTATTTATTAAAATAGTAATTAAAATTTTATATTATAATAAATAATTATATAATTAAATAGATAATAAATAATTATTAATATTTAGGTTTGAGAAGTTTTATTAATTTTTAATTAATTAATAAAAATTTTAAGGTTATTAATTTGTTAGGTAATTAATTTTTATTTTATTAAAGATCACCATTAAAGTTTATTTTGGTTTTATAATATAATTTACATTAATTATTAAAATTATATTTCTGAAATTATTTTAATTTATTTAATTAAATTAATTATTTATATTTATAACTTCTTATTAATTATTTTATTTTTTAAATATTCTATTTAATTAATTAGGTAATAATTTATTTTATTAGCATTTTACATTAATTACTACATATTTTTTTAGTGCAATTATTATTTTAATATTATGTTTTTATTTAATTTTATCTTAATCTAATTTTAATTTTTTTTAATCTTCATATCCCCCTATCTCTTGCATGGTGTGAAACTAGGGGAGGGGTAGGATTCATCCTGGTCTCCACACCTCAAATCCTCCGCCTTCATCGCGTCTTGGTATCCTCCAAGCAACGGCGCGGCTCGGCTCGGCCCCCTCCTCGGATTCCCACAGTGGCAGCAAACCAGTTCACAA
The DNA here is from genome assembly GCA_963277665.1 of Viscum album. Lineage (NCBI taxonomy): Eukaryota > Viridiplantae > Streptophyta > Magnoliopsida > Santalales > Viscaceae > Viscum > Viscum album. The sequence continues at coordinate 226,498,721 of OY728167.1, read as the reverse complement.
CAGCCCACAACAGCAGTGCAACAGACTCTGGTTTGGCTTCTGTAACACATCATCCCACATCTCCCAAGGTGTGAATATTTATGGCGACCAATACCTTGTCTACGGTGGTGCTGATTTTGTGGGTCCCTCAGTGGTGATCAGCTCGTGATGGACCATGAAGGGTTCAACCCAGCAAGGAGGCTCTATTCCGGGTTACAGATCTGTAATTTTTTGGATTAATTACATTTTTAATTTGAATTTGGTTTGTGAAATCGGTTTATGAATCGAATCTAAAATTGGATCTTTCTGGCTCGATAATGAATTAAATGGTGGTAGAGGTGCATGGGTATTGCAGGGATGCTTTGGTATGTAGACGTTCATCATTAGGTTGTTGTTGCGCATTAGTGGAAAAGGTATGGGAAGGACTAGGTGAATCAGTGGCTCTAGTTGTGTGATTCGGTAGTAGAGGGTTGGAAAGGAAGCATACGTGTGTGTGTGACACTGATAAAAAGAAAATGTGGATCGGTGTGTGAAGGGTGGAATGTCTCAACAATAGTTATCGGTGAGATAGAGAGAGGGTGGACTAGTGTGTGCATGAGACACCAATAGAAGAAGAGGTGATCAGTGTGTGAAGGACACTGATAGTAGATATCAGAGGCACTGCGGGTTAAAAAAAAATAAGTCACCGATAGTGAGAAAATAGGGAGTCACCGATGGGGTGCATCTGTGGCACCGAGGAAAAGCTGAGACCGATGCGGATGCAATATGAGACTGTTGGCACCAATAGTAGCTGAATTAAAATACACTGTCGGTATCACTGGTAGTGCGAAATAAGCATTGGTGACTCATGTTTTTTTCTACCCAACAAAAACATAGATCAATTAAATAATTAAAATTATAACTAAACTAAAAATAAGATAAGTAATTATTTTACTGATTGTTATAAAACATAAACTAAACAAACATAAAGAAAAAGTTAAAAACTAAAGTAAAGAAAATATATAATTTGTAACCAGGTTATTAACTAAATTAAAATAAATATTTAAAAAATTATATATTTAAGTAAATGTAAATTGTTTAATTAATTAACTGAATTATTATTAAACTATGTTGAAAAGGATTAATATAGAAGATTAAAATTAAAAATTACTAAATTAAATAGGGGTGTGTCGGTAGCCTGTGCTACCGACAGTTGGTAAGTAAAAGTCTATGAGACCAATAGACTAAAACAAATTAGTGACTTAAATTATCTAAAAACTGTATAAATGAAAATAAAAAAATAAAGGTTTTAAACAATCTAAATTAATTAAATAATTATCTAAAAGAGTTTTTAAAAATTAAAACATATTATTTTATCAAATTAGACTTAAATTTTTAAATTTTATTAGTCGATAGAATAATAATGTTAAGTTATTTTCATCAATATAAATTAATACATATAATATTAAATTAAAAACAAAGTTAATTAATACACAAGAAAATTATTAAATGATTATTTAATAAAAGATTCAAATTATTAAAAGGTGACCAGAATAAAATTAACAAAAATATTAAGAAATAATTATTCTAGAAAAGTTAGTTAGATTAAATTATTTATTTTAATGACTAAAAATACATAATTTATTATAAAAGTTGATTAATTAAAATATTTCATTAAAAAAATATAAAAGTATGAATAATAATCAAAAGGTGTAAAATTTATTAATTAAATCATTAAAAATTAAACAAAAATATGTGGCAAAACTATGTAAAAATAAGGCCACATCAAATTCCCCCACACATAAATGTTGTTTGACCTCAAATAATGCCATTTTTTAATAACTTTGAAAAAAAGTTACATGTTTTATAATACTGAGCTAATAAATTAACATGTCAATCACTTTCAAAACTGAGGACTGTCAAAAGTAAATAGGCTTTAAAAATGAATTGTTCAAATGAATCTTGCCTTAAATAAAACACTCGTTGGGTAATCAAGAGAAAAAAGAATCGTCTGTCAATAAAGAAGTCCTCCCTCATATGTGATACTACTTAATGACTTATTTCAATATGATCTCATGTTCTAAGTGAAAGAGTGAAAAGAGGTAAAATATCAGTGGAATTTAAAACTTAACCAAAAGAACTTTGTACTTTGACTCATTAGTTAGGTTCCAAAAATAAATTTTTTTCTGAATCACCTTATTGATACAACCTAAATAATTCCCATGTAAAATTTTTTCCACTTCATCATTTGGTGTTCATAATTCCCCTCACCTTAATGAACTTGTTTTTGACCGTAGACACTTTAGTTTATTTTTCTAAATCCATGTATCATGTATTAAGAACTGTGAAATACACTTATTCAAGGTGTACAAAAGGCTTATAGTAAATAGAAATGCACCCATCATCTAGAGTCTCAGAGATTCACCGTGGGATCCTAGATTCCAAAACTACTCCAGTTTCAAAAGGTTTATATTAAAATAATATACATTGTATCTCTAATGAAATAAGTTTAATAATTAAAAATAAAATGAGTTCCCAAGAATCAAGATCAAACTACCAATTCTAAGGGTTATGATCATAACTCCACTAATAGGGTACCCGCTTCACTCTCAAATGTAGTTCCTAAACCAAATTTAATTTAAATTACTAATTAAGATCACTCAGAAATCATCCAAACTTAATAATTTTATATTAAAATTAGTTCTTAACTATTAATTAAGAATTATATTTAAGCAAGACCCATTTGAGAAATAGGGTAAAGCCTAATAGTGTGCAAGAATTCAGAATAATTTTAACTATTTTTGTAAAAGAGTATAAAGATTTCGTGGGAATTGATGGGAATTAATTTAATAACAGTTTATCTCAATTAATAATTTACCCCTCCCCCACAGTTAAAATTTTAATTTGACCCCAAAGTTGAATTCTAAAGTGGATAAGAACAATTCAACATTTAAGGATCAAAACAGGTTTTTAAAATAGTCGATTTATGAAATGTATAGGGTCTCATTAAAGTTAAAAAATATTTTTTTCCACAAATATTATTTTACTATAGGTTCACCTACAAAGACATGAATTATTTAACAAATTGGGTTCTATTACTTTTTCAATAAAGAATAAAAAGTTCATTCTATACATACTACAGACTAAAGAAGATTAAAAAAACACAATAACGATCCCACATGTTCCCCCCCACACTAATGTTCAAGCAGTGGAATGATTTTAATAATAATGAAATTCAATTTCTCAACAAGGAGGAACTTGTAGAATTCTTTTATTCAACTTAGTGACATGCATCAAAAACAACAAAGACAACAAACATGTAACATATGTTTTTTAGAAAATGCGTAATTTTTAAAGCAAGCATGACATGCAGCATATTTTTTGTGAATGTAAATATTCTTAGAAAATTAAATGATAAAATTATTACTTGAGTACATCCCTGAATATGTTTGTCAATTAACCTCCAGCATGGGAATTCCAATCCTAATATGACACCAGTAACAACAGCCTAAAAACAAAAAGAATGTAAAATAGGAACAAATATCTAACAGAGATAGAGTATAAAGAATACATCAAAGCAACACTTTATTCAAAGAAAAAAAATAGAATTAAAAACAATCAAGAACCATGGGTTCAATCCCATGTATTAATGAGTTTTAAGTCTTTAGTTATACTCTATTTACATACAACTCTTTTTTTAATAAAAATAAAAGGAAAACCATGGGTTTCCACCCACACTGTGATAGATTTATAGTCCCCAACTAGAATTTATTTCCCTATATATTTCTATCCATCATCATTTAATAGGAATGAATTATTAAAAGAGTGAACTTCACTATTATTTAAAGATTCAAGAAAAGTATCGACCAAAAAATTATCATCTTCAATACCAAATAATATTCTCAAAAGTTATTTCAAAATAATAGAATCTAATAAACTATACAGTCCATTATGGCCTCTAGAGACCACTTCCTCCGCTCTAAAAATTTTCAATAGATTCTTAATAAAATCAATAAATTGCCTAGGAATACTTACATGGATTCCACCACACTTAGAGGTCTTCTCCAACCCAAAATAATGAGAAAAAAATTAGCAAACTCTTCACCACTTTTAAAAAATGTTCTCAGCATAGATTGTACAAAAGACAACTCAGAAAACTATCAAAATAAATAATCATACATAGTTTCAATAGTTGGTACCCAATGTCCACAGAAAACTCAAATGATGTGAATCATTTAATTTCAGGTTATAAGTAATCACAAACAACATAAAACTAAGCAAGAAAGATGGTTCCCATAAAATACATTCTTCCATAATGGGTACAATCTAGTTTTTCATCAAGACTCAACACATAAATTTCTCCAACTTCAGAAACCCTTATACAGTCGACTTCATAAGTTAAACATTCAAAAAAAAAACAGGTTAAGATAGCTCATGACATGAATGTCACTAACTCTCTAGAATGGAATCTAGGGAAATATTCTGCTAATCTACAAGAGGGAGTGGGAAAGGAGTAGAAACCTGATGAAAAGTTTCAATAGGCTAGGGAACCATAATCTATGTTACCTCAAAAGGTAAAGAAACATACTCATATCGAACCTAAATTTTAAAACATTTAATCTCAGCAACATCTATCAAATCACAACCAACCTCGTGTTTAGGATTTTCAAATAATAAAAACTCTTCCACATTATCAATAGCTTGGAGAGTGAGTTTCCCCTTGTACACATGTATGACAACACTAGTCATAGGAAGGAAAGGTCTGTCTAAGATGATTGGGACTTTTTCATCACACTCCATATCTAAGAAAAGGATTCTTGATGGTATTGTTTGTTTTCCTACACTCTCTAAAAGATAATCCAACATCCCTGAAGGGTGTGTGAGTGACCTGCCAGCAATTTGAAGACAAACAAAAGTTCATTGAAAATCCCTAAGACCTGACCTTCTAAATAGGGATTAAGGCATAAAATTTATGCTTTCTCCTAAGTCCCACAAAAAGTTATCTTTCTCACTTTCTCTTATTCTAAACTTAACAATAAATTTTTTGTGGTCCTTTAATTTTTGTGGCAACTTCTTTAACAAGATCACACTACACTCCTCATTGAGATTAACTTTTTCCAACTTCTCCTAGTCATTTTTTGTTATTTATAACCCTTTTAGTAAAAGAAAAATATAATGGGATTTTATCTAAGGCTCCTACAAATGTAATATTGATACAAAAGTATCGAATCATTTTATGAAACCTCAAATAGTTAGGTTTTATTATTCTTCTTATCTTTTTCATGGAAGGGAATGTGAGGGGCATAATCCTTAAGAACATTTTAATTATTCTCCTTCTCCTAAATTCCATATTTTTATTTTCTTCTTTGATTAGTTCCCACATCATTTTATTTGGTTTTTGAAATTTTTCAGGTGTACGTTCAATATTCTGTTTAGGTTAAACAAAGTTGTCCATATTTCCAGATTCTGTTTCAAGTATATTTTTCTTTATCGATTCAGTTTTTTCATCAGTTTTAGTTTTCCCAGGGTGTTCCTTTACTTTTTCATGGGTGTCAAGGAAAGATATAGTGGTTACAGCCATGATATTCTCTCTTGTATTATGAATTGAAGTGTCCGTCTTGTTTACCTTTTCCTTACCACTTTGATCCCTATCCATTTTAACTATTTGATATTTTAAATTGTGAATCTTAACATCTGATTCCTTCCTAAATGAACTGATATCTCCCAAAACTTGTTGTAACAACCCCTTTAACTCACCTTGATAATTATAATATTCAAACCCATGTTGGTTTGAGTTATAAATTTTGGGGTGTGATAGGTTGTTAGGGGTAGATGTCTATTTATAACACTTTGTTATTTCCAGGACAAGTTTGGGTGTTTTTATTAACTAGAAATTCACTGATTAAAAAATTGATCATTTTACCCTTAGTTACTAGATCTTAAATCCAAAAATTTGTCACTCCCATCAAACTAGATAGGGAGTTCAGAATTAGGACAACATGTATCTGTGTGACTGAACATCCCACAATGATTACATTTCTCCCTTAGGACCCAATAACTAACAATAGAAACCTGATGATTAACTTCAACCCTATGGACGACCCTCTTAATAGAGAACTTGTGCTGAGATTTTTGAGAAAGCTTGTTATACACATGTCTCAGCTCATCAGCAGTGAAGTCAGAAAATTCACCCACAGAGAATTGGTCAACTAAATTTTTTAGGTAAGGGGTGAGAGCATTATTAAATTACTCCATGAGTAGATAGGGAGAAAATTTGTGATTGGGACTTTGTCTAATGATACATCTAAATCTATCCCATGCCTTATGAAATAAATCTCCCTCGTCCTGTAAAAACCCAATAATTTTGTGCCCAATCTCAGAGGTGGTGTTCCTAGGATAGAATTTTGATATAATGTCAGAAAACACCTCTTCCCAGGTCTAAAATATTTCTTCATCTCTGTTTTGAAACCAACTCCTAGACTTCCCCTTCTGAAAAAATGGAATCATAATCAATCTTAACTCCTCCTGACAATGCCCTTTCAGAGTTAATTGTTGTAAAGAACTATATAACTCTCTAATGAACTCAAGTTAATCCTATCCTAGAAGGCCATTGAATGAAGGATGTTGAGAGAGGTGAGACTTCATAATTTAATAGTTCCTAGACCATGGGTACAAACTAATAAAATATGGGTTACTTGACACAATTGGAATTTGAAACTCCCTAATTACAGGTAACTTGGGGGTCTGGAACTATGGTTTGTGGAACATTCATGTATTGATCAACTCTATTATCCCGATTCTTCATTGCAATATTCCTTTTAGGAGTTGCTAAATGTTTCTTTAGTTCAAAGTTTGATGTCTCTAATGTAACAATTAATTCTATTATTCTCATGAAACGTGAGATATCAGAGTGAAACTAAAAAAAATAGTTCAAATAGTAAGTAGTAACAAAACAGTAACAATGATAAATAGTAAACAATGGGAAAATAAAGCAGGAAGTAAATGATGATTTTTTTAGTTTTGAATTTTTCAATATATTTAGTTGTTCTTTTATATGTGAATTGTTTGAAATTTTTTTCGAAAAGTGATGGCTCTTGCCTTCCCCAGCCACAGCGCCAAAAACATTACATGACCATTGTTGAAGTTGGTCAATGTTTAAAAATATATATTCCTACTAACTACTATTTATATTAAAAGTAAGGTTTAATCAACAAGGAAGGTAAATTGACCAAAACATTACTAAATTTCATAAAAAAACCCAATGTTGTCAGTAGGGGGTAAACTTTCTATTGTTTTACTTTTCATTATTTTATTTGATTTCTATTTTTAAAAGTTAGTAAAGAGACACCACATTTTTTTGTAATTTTGATTCAAACTTCGATGAAACATGGATTAGCTTGAAATTTTTTTTAATAGTGATATAGAATTCTGATAAATGAACAATCAAAGTTAAATGTCTAGGGAAAAAATTTATTCGAATGGTTTTAAAAGGATTCCTTCTCACAAAAATGATTGTAAGCATGACCATTAAAAAAGAGTTACTTATATCCCTCACCAGAAGACAACTCATACAAGTCAAACAATCTTGGAGTTCACCACGCCAAGAAAAGATCAACTATAGTATTTTGAATTACAAAAAATACAATAGAATAGACTATCCATTAGTTCTGAAGTTTTCATTTTGAATTAAATGTTCAAGAAAATGTATCAACAATTAGACTCACTGAATGATTGTGGAGTTTTAAATTTATGTGCTAGTGGTACGATGTAGTTGAATGAATTCAGAATTGATCGGGCCGATCAATTTTGAATATATTAGAATGATAAAGTTAAATAGAAGATAAAGATACCAGTATAACTTGAAGTTTTCACCGAACTAGAAGGATCTCTAGGATCTCCTTGAAGGTTCTTGCACTACTCTGATCTGAGAGTAAGTGGTGAATCGTGTCATGTAAGTTGTTGAAGCATCCCCCTATGATTTCTCTATTTTTAAACTCATATTCGTCTGTTGCACTCTCGCCAACTGCTTTCCACCGACATAGTTTGAATTTAGAAGCGCTTCCGCACACATGAACGTTTTACTGAACGACACATCATTCTAGATTTTTCCTTTGTAAATAACTTCCGGTAAATTCATGGTAACAATCTGGACATGTTTTTGACTTTTCTTTGAACATGCACAGGAAATATTAAGACAACATAATTAAAAATTGCTATGAAAAAACAATTAAAAGTAATTAACCAATATAAATTAAAAGGTTAATTTTTATTATCTAATAAATATATTAGTTGAAACTAATTATTTATTTAATTTAAAACTTATAATAATTATTAATTATTAAATTTATTATTTATAATTACCTTATAATTTTATTTTATGATGATAAAATTTTATTTTTTATTTTATAATTAGATTAAATAACTAAGATTAATGCATCATGACTCTATTAATAAATTTTATTTGTAATAAGTTAAAAAAATTATTATATTTTTAAATTAGATTAATAACTAATTATTTAATTAATTTTATTAATTAATTAACTTTTTTTAAATAGTAATTAAAAAGTTATATTATAATAAATAATTAAATAATTAAATAGATATTAAATCATTATTAATATTTAAGTTGGAAAAGTTTTACTAATTTTTAATTAATTAAAAATAATTTTAATTTTATTAATTTTCTAGATAATTAATTTTTATTTTATTAAAGATCACCATTAAAGTTTATTTTGGATTTATAATATAATTTATATTAATTATAAAAATTAGATTTCTGAAATTATATTAATTTATTTAATTAAATTAATTATTTATAATTATATCTTCTTATTAATTATTTTATTTTTTAAATATTATATTATATTAATTAGTTAATAATTTATTTTATTAACATTTTTTATTAATTACTACTTATTATTTTAGTGCAATTATTATTTTAATATTACGTTTTTATTTAAGTTTTTTTTAGTCTAATTTTAATTTTTTTTAATATTCTTCTCCCCCTATCCCTTACATAGTGTGCAACTAGGGGAGGGGTAGGGTTCATCCGAGTCTCCACAGCTCAACTCCTCCGCCTTCATCGCGGCTTGGTATCCTCCAAGCAATGGAGCGGCTCGGCTCGGCCTCCTCCTCGGATTCCCACAACAGCAGCAAACCAGTTCACAACGGCACACAGTAGCAGTGCCACAGACTCTGGTTCGGCTTCCGTAATACATCATCCCACATCTATCGAGGTGTGAATCTTCATGACAACCTAGACCTTGTCTGTGGTCGTGCTGATTGTGCAGGTCCTTCAGTGGTGATCAGCTCACGATGAACCATGGAGGGTTTGAACCAGCAAGGAGGCTCTATTCCGGGTTACAGATCTGGAATTTTTTGGATTAATTACTGTGTTAATTTGAATTTGGTTTGTGAAATCAGTTTATGAATTGAGTCTAAAATTGGATCTTTCAGGCTCAATTCTGAAGGAAATGGTGGTGGAGGTGCAGGGGTATTACAGGGATGCTTTGGTATGTAGATGGGCATCGGTAGGTTGTTGTAGCGCATCAGTGGAAAAGTTAGGGGGAGGAACAGGTGAATCAGTGGCTCTGGTTGTGTGATTCGGAAGCAGAGGGCTGGAAAGGAAGCATTCGTGTGTGCGTGACACTAATAAAAAGAAAAGGTGGATCAGTGTGTAAAGGGTGGAATGTCTCGACAATAGTTATCGGTGAGACAGAAAGAGGGTGGACCGATGTGTGTGTGAGACACCAATAGAAGAATAGGTGATCAGTGTGTGCGGGAAACTGATAGTAGATATCCGAGGCACTGATGGTTAAAAAAATAAGTCACCGATAGTGAGAAAATAGGGAGTCACCAATGGTTTTGCATCTGTGGCACTGAGGAAAAGCTGAGATCGATGCTGATGAAATATGAGAACGTTGGCACCGATACACTGTCGGTCTCACCGATAGTGCAAAATAAGCATTGGTGACTCATATTTTTTTCTGCACAACAAAAACATAGATCAATTAAATAATTAAAATTATAACTAAACCATAAATAAGATAAGTAATTATTTTACTGATTCATATAAAACATAAACTAAACAAACATAAAGAAAAAGTTAAAAACTAAAGTAAAGAAAATGAATAAATTATAACAAGGTTATTAACTAAATTAAAATAAATATTTAAAAAAATTATATCTTTAAGTAAATGTAAATTGTTTAATTAATTAACTGAATTATTATTAAACTATGTTGAAAAGGATTAATATAGAATATTAAAATTAAAAATTATTAAATTAAATAGGGTTGTGTCGGTAGCATGTGCTACTAAAAGTTGGTAAGTAAAAGTCTATGAGACCAATAGACTAAAAAAATTTAGTGACATAAATTATCTAAAAAATTTATAAATGAAAATAAAAAAAAGGTTTTAAACAAACTAAATTAATTAATTAAATATCTAAAAGAATTTTTAAAAGTTAAACCATATTATTTTATCAAATTAAACTTATATTTTTAACTTTTATTAGTTGATAGAATAATAATGTTAAGTTATTTTCATTAATATGAAATTAAAACATATAATATTAAATTAAAAACAAAGTTAATTAATACATAAGAAAATGATTAAATAATTATTTAATAAAAGATTCAAATTATTAAAAGGTGACCAGAATAATATTAACAAAAATATTAAGAAATAATTAATCTAGAAAAGTTAGTTAGATTAAATTATTTATTTTAAACACTAAAAATACATAATTTGTTATAAAAGTTGATTAATTATAAGATTTCATTACAAAAATATAAAAGTATGAATAATAATCAAAAAGTAAAAATCTTAATAATTAAATCATTAAAAATTAAACAAATATATGTGGCAAAACTATGTAAAATTAAGGCCACATCAAATTCCCCCACACATAAACATTGTTTGAACTCAAATAATGCCATTTTTTAATGACTTTGAAAAAAGTACATGTTTCATAATACTGAGCTAAAAAATTAACATGTCCATCACTTTCAAAACTAAGGACTATCACAAGTCAATTGGCTTTAATAATGAATTGTTCAAATGAATCTTTCCTTAAATAAAACTCTCACTGGGTAATCAAGAGAGCAAAGAATCATTTGTCAATGAAGAAGTCCCCCCTCATATGTGATACTACTTAATGACTTATTTCAATACGATCTCATGTTCTAAGTGAAAGAGTGACAAGAGGTAAAATATCAGTGGAATTTAAAACTTAACCAAAGGAACTTTGTACTTTGACTCATCAGTTAGGTTCCAAAAATAATTTTTTTTTATGAATCACCTTATTGATACAACCTAAATGATTCCCATGTAAAAACTTTTCCACTTCATCATTTGGCATTCATAATTCACCTCTCCTTAATGAACTCGTTTTTTACCATAGACACTTTAGTTTATTTTTCCAAAGCCATGTATCGTGTATTAAGAACTGTGAAATGCACTTATTCAAAATGTACAAAGGTCTTATAGTAAACAGGAATGCACCCAGCATCTAGAGTCTCAGAGATTCACCATGGGATCCCAGATGCCAAAACTACTCCAGTTTCAAAAGGTTTATATAAAACTAATTTACATTGTATCACTGAGGAAATAAGTTTAATAATTAAAAATAAAATGAGTTCCCGAGAATCAAGATCAAACTTCCAGTTACAAGGGTTATGATCATAACTCCACTAATGGGTTACCCGCATCACTCTCAAATGTAGTTCCTAAACCAAATTCACTTTAAATTACTAAGTAAGATCACTAAACAATCATCCAACCTCATTAATTTTAGATTCAAATTAGTTCTTAACTATTAATAAAGCATCATATTTAGTCAAGAACCATTTGAGAAACAGTGTAAATCCAAAAAGTGTGCAAGAATTCTGAATAATTTTAACCATTTTTGTAAAAGAGTATGATGATTCAGTGGGAATTGATGGGATTTCATTTAATAACAGTTTATCTAAATTAAGAATTTACCCCCTCCCCCACAGTTAAAATCCAAATTTGTCCCCAAAGTTGAATTATAAAGTGGTGAAGAACAATTAAACATTTAAGGATCAAAACAGGTTTTCAAATTAGTCGATTTATGAAATGTATAGGGTCTCATTAAAGTTAAAAAATACTTTTTTCCCCAAATATTATTTTACTATAGGTTCACATACAAAGACATGAATTATTTAACAAATTGGGTTCAATTACTTTTTCAACAAATAATAAAAAGTTCATTCTATACATCCTACAAACTAAAGCAGATTCACAAAAAAACACAATAACGAGCCCACATGGTTCCCCCCACACTTATGTTCAAGGAGTGGAATGATTTTAATAACAATGAAATTTAATTTTTCAACAAGGAGGAACTTGCATAATTCTTTTATTCAACTTAGTGATATGCATCAAAAACAACCAAGACAACAAACATGTAACATATTTTTCTTAGAAAATGTGTAATTTTTAAAGCAAGCATGACATGCAGCATATTTTTTTGTGAATGTAAATATTCGTAGAAAAATAAATGATGAAATTATTATTTGAGTACATCCCTGAATATGTTTGTCAATTAACCTCCAGCATGGGAATTCCACTCCTAATATGACACCAGCAAAAACATCCTAAATACAAAAAAAATGAAAAACAAGAAAAAATATCCAATAGAGACAGAGTATACAAAATACATCAAAGCAATGATTTATTCAAAGAAAAAAAATAGAATTAAAAACAATCATGAACCATGTGTTGAATCCCATGTAGTAATGAGTTTTAAGTCTTTAGTTATACGTTATTTACATAGAACTCCTTTTTATTAAAAAGAAAAGGAAACCCATGGGTTTCCATCCACACTGCCCTAGATTTATAGTCCCCAACTGGAATTTATTTCCCTAGATATTTCTATCCATGATCATTTAATAGAAATGAATTATTAATAGTGTGAACTTCACTATTATCTAAAGATTCAAGAAAAGTATCAACCAAAAAATTATCATCTTCAATACCAAATAATATTCTCAAAAGTTCTTTCAAAAAAATAGTTTCTAATAAACTATCCAGTCATTCTGGCCTCTAGAGACCGCTTCCTCCGCTCTAAAAATGTTCAATAGATTCCTAATAAAATCAGTAAATTGGCTAGGAATACTTACATGGCTTCCCCCACACTTAGAGGTCTTCTCCAACCCGAAATAATGAGAGAGAAAAATTAGCAAACTCTTCAGCATTTTCAGAAAATGTTCCCAGCACAGATTGTACACAAGACAACTCAGAAAACTCTCAAAAGAAAGAATCATACTCAGGTTCCAATAGGTGGTACCCAATGTCCACAGAAAACTCAAAAGATGTGAATCTTTCATTTTAAGGTTATAAGTAATCACAAACAACATAATACTGAGCAGGAAGGATGCTTCCCATAAAATACATTCTTTCATAATGGGTACAATCTAGTTGTTCATCAGGACTCAACACATAAATTTCTCCAACTTTAGAAACCCTTAGACAGTCGACTAATATTTGCGACGGGTTATTTGCAACGGGAAGAATCCCCGTCGCAAATAACTCGTCCAGGAGGTTATTTGCGACAGGATTTCGTTTCCCGTCGCAAATGGTTTGGCGCGACTTGCACGCCAAACCGCGCGAAAATTATTTGCGGCGGGGAGATGTCTCCCGTCGCAAATGGTTTGGCGCGATTTGCGTGCCAAACCTCGCAGCTTGCGCGCAGAACCGCGCAAAAGTTTTTGCGACGGGTACCCGTCGCAAATACCCGGTGGCGGTTATTATCTCTTTGCGACGGGATGTCTTCCCGTCGCAAAAAGAGTGTCGGCAAGAACTATTTGCGACGGGACTCGTCGCAAATACCCTTTTAACCGCCGACAGTAATAAATGCGGGGGAGAATATTTGTGACGAGGCCTGTCGCAACTAATCTAACATATATATACCCCACCCGTTTTTTTTTTCAAATATCTCAGATCGACCTCTCCCACTCTCTTCATTTTTCAGTTTCAACGAAGAAATTTACTTTAGTTGAATTTTTTTCGACCAGAGCAATTGGAAGGCGCCAATACCTACAGAATATCAAAGTTTAAGATATTTATATTTTATTTTTTTTATATTTATTTTATTTTCTTATGTTAATTTTAATTGTTGTTTATTAGTTTTAATTAAATTATATTTCAATTGATTTTTATTTATATTTATTTTTACTAAGAAATTGATATTGTTCGTGATAATTATAAATAATTAGAAACAATTAGATATAATTAGTAATAATTAGATATAATTAGATATAATTAGGAATATTTAGATATAATTAGCAATAAATAGATATAATTAGAATATAAATAGATATAATTAGTAATAAATAGATATAATTTTCAATAAATAGATATAAATAGATATAATAAGTAATAAATAGATATAATTAGAAATAAATAGAAATAAATAGATATAATTAGTAATAATTATATATAATTAGTAATAATTAGATATAATTAGCAATAAATAGATGTAATTAGCAATAAATACATATAATTAGCAATAAATAGATATAATTTGATATAATTAGTAATAATTAGATATAATTAGTAATAATTAGATATAATTAGTAATAACTAGATATAATTAGTAATAAATAGATATAATTAGTAATCATTAGATATAGTTAGTAATCAATAAATATAATTATTAATAAATATATATAATTAGTAATAATTAGGTATAATTAGTATTAATTAGATATAATTAGATATAATTGGGAATAATTAGATATAATTAGCAATAAATAGATATAATTAAAAATAAATAGATATAATTAGTAATAAATAGATATAATTAGCAATAAATAGATATAAATAGATATAATTAGTAATAAATAGATATAATTAGAAATAAATAGATATAATTAGTAATAATTAGATATAATTTGATATAATTAGTAATAATTAGATATAATTAGTAATAATTAGATATAATTAGCAATAAATAGATATAATTAGCAATAAATACATATAATTAGGAATAAATAGATATAATTAGATATAATTAGTAATAATTAGATATAATTAGTAATAAATAAATATAATTAGTAATAATTAGATATAATTAGCAATAAATAGATGTAATTAGCAATAAATACATATAATTAGCAACAAATATATATAATTAGATATAATTAGTAATAATTAGATATAAATAGTAATAATTAGATATAATTAGTAATAATTAGATATAATTAGTAATAATTAGATATAATTAGTAATAATTAGATATAATTAGTAATAAATAGATATAATTAGTAATAAATATATATAATTAGAAATAAATAGAAATAATTAGTAATAAATAGATATAATTAGTAATAAATAGATATAATTAGTAATAATTAGATATAATTAGTATTAATTAGATATAATTAGATATAATTGGGGATAATTAGATATAATTAGCAATAAATAAATATAATTAAATACAAATAGATATATTTAGTAATAAATAAAAATAATTAGCAATAAATTGATATAAATAGATATAATTAGATATAAATAGATATAATTAGAAATAAATAGATAAAATTAGTAATAATTAGATATTATTTTATATAATTAGTAATAATTAGATATAATTAGTAATAATTAGATATAATTAGCAATAAATAGATATAATTAGATATAATTAGTTATAATTAGATATAATTAGTAATAATTAGATATAATTAGTAATAAATAGATATAATTAGTAATAAATAGATATAATTACTAATAAATAGATATAATTAGTAATAATTAGATATAATTACAAATAAATAGATATAATTAGTAATAAATAGATATAATTAGTAATAATTAGATATAATTAGTAATAAATAGATATAATTAGTAATAATTAGTAATAATTAGATATAATTAGTAATAATTAGATATAATTTGTAATAATTAGATATAATTAGTAATAATTAGATATAATTAGTAATAAATAGATACAATTAGTAATAAATAGATATATTTAGTAATAAATAGATATAATTAGTAATAAATAGATATAATTAGTAATAATTAGATATAATTAGTAATAATTAGATATACTTAGTAATAATTAGATATAATTAGTAATAATTAGATTTAATTAGTAATAATTAGATATAATTAATAATAATTAGATATAATTAGTAATAAATTGATATAATTAGTAATAAATTGATATAATTAGTAATAAAATGGATATAATTAGTATTAATTAGATATAATTAGATATAATTAGTAATAATTAGATATAATTAGTAATAATTAGATATAATTAGTAATAATTAGATATAATTAGTAATAATTAGATATAATAAGTAATAAATAGATATAATTAGTAATAAATAGATATAATTAGTAATAAATATATATAATTAGTAATAAATATATATAATTAGTAATAATTCAGTATAATTAGTAATAATTAGATATAATTAGTAATAAATAGATATAATTAGTAATAAATAGACATAATTAGTAATATATAGATATAATTAGTAATAATTAGATATAATTAGTAATAATTAGATATAACTAGTAATAATTAGATATAAGTAGTAATAAATAGATATAATTAGTAATAAATAAATATTATTAGTAATAATGAGATATAATTAGTAATAATTAGTAATAATTAGTAATAATTAGTAATAATTTGTAATAATTAGTAATAATTAGTAAAAACTGGTAAAAATTAGTAATAATTATTAATAATTAGAAATAATTAGTAATAATTAGTAATAATTAGTAATAATTAGTAATAATTAGTAATAATTAGTAATAATTAGTAATAATTAGTAATAATTAGTAATAATTAGTAATATTTAGTAATATTTAGTAATAATTAGAAATAATTAGTTATAATTAGTAATAATTAGTAATAAAAAAATTATAATATCAATATTTACGAAAAAAAATATTAATATTATTAAAATAAAAAAAAAATTATAAAATATTAAAACTATCAATATTCGCAACAGACTTTGCTCTATTCTTAACATGTTCAAATCTCAAAGGGTTGCCAATTGTCACATCATGCGCAATAAAAAGTGTGTGTCAGCCTTGTCCAATGTAAACTCTATAATTGTTCTTGCATGGTTGATCACCTCGCAAGTAGCGTTGCAATAGGACAACACAAGTCATTCCCTTCTCATCTATAAGAATTATCTCACATGACCCTTTACAGAGACCATTCTTCCTTGAAAATTTTAGGGAAAGATACTGATATCCCCTCAAATTTTTAAGGATGAATGATCTATGTAAAGGGTCATGTGAGATGATTCTTAGAGATGGGAACGAAATTACTTTGATCGTCCTATTGCAACACTACTTGCGAGGTGATCAACCATGCAAGTACAATTATAGAGTTTACATTGGACATGGCTGACACTAACTTTTTATTGCGCATGACCTGACAATTGGAGACCCTTTGATATTTAAACATGTTAAGAATAGAGAAATGTCTGTTGCAAATATTGATAATTTTAATATTTTATAATTTTTTATTATTTTAATAATATTAATATTGTTTTTTCGTAAATATTGTTAATATAATTTTTTTATTAGTAATAATTAGTAAACAAAATATTCTTGGATAATGAAGGGAAAATTTTTAATCATCTCTACAACGATGGTTACCAAATTTCCTTTCATTATTCAAGCAGTTTTCATTTTTCTAAGTATTGCTAAGTATTGCTAAATTAGTAATAAATAGTAATAATTAGTAATAATTAGTAATAAATTATAATATTTAGTAATAAATTGTCATAATCGGTAATAATTAGTAATAATTAGTAATAATTAGTAATAATTAGTAATAATTAGTAATAATTAGTAATAATTTTTAATAATTAGTAATAATTTGTAATAATTAGTAATAATTTGTTATATTCTGTAATAAATTGTTTCACCCTTAATTATTGGTTATTATTAAGTAGTTGTAATTATTTATCTTCTTTTTTCCCATAGTGTTTTTATAATTTCAAATTATCCAAAAACAAAGATGATTTTATATTTTATGTAGAAAAATATGGAACAAGGAAGTAGACATCAGTCATTATTAGATGATTGCACTTGGATAAATCAGCATAGAAATCCAAATGGTTCTGGTTTAAATCTTGTATATATGGAGGGTGTTGATGCTTTCTTAGCATTTGCATCATCAAAACCAGTATATGTTTCAGAAGGCACAATTAAGTTTCCTTGTAAAAAATGTGCTCTGAGAATGTTTGACACATTTGACAAGGTAGGGGACATCTCTTGCGGTTTGGTTTTCAACCAGATTATGTGTTTTGGTATCAACACGGTGAACGCAGTTTCAGAGAAGAGCCTAATAACTTGATTCCAGATCCATCACGGTTTCAAAATCTAGTACATGATGTTGCAGGTCCATCTTTGTAACAAAATGAAACTCACGATGATGTTGATTTAACTCCTGAGTTGGCACCATCTGAATTTTATGATTTGTTGAGGTCTGCTGAGGATGCATTATATCCTGGTTGCAAGATAAGAAAATTATAAGTAGTTGCAAAATTTATAGCTATTAAATCAGATAATGCAATGTCAAACAACTGTTTTGATTAGATATTTTCTTTGGTTAAAACACTATTACATGAAGGAAATGTGTTTCCTGCTAATTACAATGAGAGCAAGAGGTTGATTCGTAATCTGGACCTTAGTTATCGGAAGATTCATGCATGTCCAAATGATTTCATCTTATATTCTGGAGAAAACGAGTCATTGGATAGTAGTCCCACATGTGGGTAATCAAGGTATAAAGAATCTCAACCAGGGAAGTATAGATCGATTCCAGTAAAACAGTTGAGATATTTCCACCGTACACCTAGGTTGTAGCATTTATTTATGTCTCAGAACACAGTGTCAATGATGTCATGGAAAAAAACCAAGATTTCAACAGATAAAAGCTTGAACCATCCATCTGATGGTTATTCATGGAAACATTTTGACCGTCTGCATCCATCTTTTGCTATAGAAGCCTGAAACGTGCGATTGGGTCTTTCTACTGATGGTTTTTGTCCGTTTGGTTCTTATGGTAGTCAGTATTCATGTTTCCCTATCTTTATAACTCCGTACAATTTGCCTCTATAGATGTTGATGAAGGATCCTTATATATTTTTTACTCTATTAATCCCAGGACATCCGAAAAAGAATATTTATGTTTATTTGAAACCATTAATTGGTGAGTTAAATGCATTGTGGAGTGATGGTGTTAATACATATGATGTTGCTTCGAAACAAAATTTCATATTAAAAGCTGCATTGATGTGGACGATTTGTGACTTTCCGGCATATTTCATGTCATCTGGTTGGAGTACACATGGTACGAAATCATGTCCTTATTGTATGAAAGAAAACAAATCCTTTATTCTTGTTAATGGAAAAAAACCTGGCTATTTTGTTTGTCACCATAGATTTCTTCCAACCGATCATCCTTTTCGGAGGAAAAAATATCATTTCAGAAAAGGTACAATTGAAAGGGATGAACCTCCAAAGATGATCTCAGGTACATATTTAAAATCAGTTTTATTTTCATTACCCCTAATCATATTTGGACCTACAGTAAAACAACAGAATATGTATGGCTTTGGGAAAGAACATAATTGGATAAAACGGATCATTTTTTGGGATCTTCTGTATTGGTCTGATTTGTTGGTCCGCCACATGTTAGATGTTATGCATATTAAGAAGAACTGTTTGATAATTTATTTCATACATTTTTGGATACACTAGGTAAGACCAAAGATACTATAAAGGTACCATTAGATCTTGCCCAAATTTGCAGACGACCAGAACTTGAACTATTTGAAAATGTCAGATCACAAAGGTTAATGAAGCCAAAATCAGCTTATACATTGTCCAAAGAGAGTCGCTTATTATTTTGTCAGTGGATTGCAGATTTGAGACTTCCAGATAGCTATTCTTCCAATTTGAGCAGATGTGTTAAAATGGTTATATTACTGTATTAAAAAGTCATGATTGTCATGTTATAATTGAAAGACTTATGTCGATTGGATTCAGAGGTTTGTTGAATTCTATGATTTGTGATTTGATAACAGACATATCATATTTTTTTAGTGGCATTTGTGCAGCAACAACAAACTAAGATGTGCTAATAAAACTGGTAGAAGATGTTGCTCTAATTATATGTAAACTATAAAAAATATTTCCACCGGCTTTATTTGACTCAGTGGAACATCGGATATTTCATTTTACACATGAAGCTAAATGTAGAGGTCTAGTACAGTTTCGATGGATGTACCCATTCAAGAGATGAATGCAGAAATTGAAAAAGAAAGTATGTAACAAAGCATCAGTTGAAGGCTCAATTGCTGAAGCTTATTTGCAAGAGGAAACTGATTTTTTCTACTCTCATTATTTTGAATCTCAATATCCCTCAAAACAAAATCGCATGAGATGAAACGAGGGGGATGTTAATGAAAAAATGGAAAATCAATTAACAGTTTTTAATCAGCCAAATCTTGGTTTCGGTGGAGTTCATGAATGATGGCTTTCAGATGATGAACATCACAAAGCTCATACATACGTTCTGCTCAACTGTGAAAAAATGGCATCATTTGTCTTGTGAGTGTTTCTATCACTTATTCTAAAATTTATCTTACAGTATTTAAACTTATTTAATTTTTAGGTTATATGATAATAATATCAAGAAACAACTTCCACAAATTACAGCAGCTGCTCTTGAAGAACGCAGACAAAAAAAAATTCTCAATGGTTTCAAAAACTGGTAACATAAATTATTGATGGTTTAATATCAATTTCGTTTATTATTTCTTATATTGATAATTGTTTTACAAATTTTCAGGTGTCTCAATATGCTGATAAAATTGATAAGCGATTGTGTATATTGAGTAACCCACCATTCAAAATGGTTAAATCTTATAATGCATATGTGGTGAATGGTTTTCGATTTCATACACATGCATATGGGGAATCAAAAAAACATTGAAAAATGAAGTTTTCTTGAGAGGATCACATCACAGAGAAAATGAAGTTGAATTTTATGGCATTTTGGATGAAATTATTGATCAGTGTTATCTAGGATAGAATTATATAACAATGTTTAAATGTCGGTGGTCGGATACTGGGAGAGGTTTGCATGTTCATCCAAATCATGGAATCGTCGATATTAAATATAAAAGTCTTCTTGCAGTAAATGATCCAATTTTACTGGCTCAACAGGCACATCAAATTTATTATGCAAGTATTTTTCTACTTCAAGAGACTTGAGCGATTGGTAGAGCATAATAAAAATGAAATCCTGGGAAAATTAGTTTACTCAAAATGAATGTGGTTCCACTGAATTGGAAGGAATTGAAATTTTTCAAGAGACTACTCAAAATCTATCTGATTCACAAAGAAATGTGAATATCGATGATGACACCCCACAATTAAGGATCGATGGTGATGAAGATGTTAATGATGTAACAAATGAATTTGAAATGATAAGAGACGCTGAAACTAAAACTCATATGGATATTGATGATGGTGAGGAAGAAGATGAAGACATTGACATTGACAGCTGCGGAGAAGAGGATGAAGATGAAAATTGACATAGTAAAATGCTGGTTATAATCATAACTAATATATATCTATATATAATAGTTATTTTCAACTATCTGCTAACAACAATCATTTTGTATTTCAGATGGACTCTGATCTATTGTGTGAGTTAGAGCGGGATGAGCTACCATTGGATGATGGGGATGTGGGATCATCTGACCCTCATCCTACAGGTGGTTCAGGAGGTACGCGGAGGGGGTGCGGTCTTGCACGGCTGATGATTCCTGACCCTATCCCCGAGCGACGTCCACGTCTTATTTTTGATCCACACACACGGAGGTATGGTAACCTTTATATTTTAGTTAGATTTCATTAATTTATTTATATATATATATATTCTAATTGTTTGATTATTTATTCTTTTTTCACAGTTTTGAGCATGTAACTATTGGACAGGGGAGCGCTATCTTGCGCAATTATTTTTCTCAGCCATGGATAAAATGGGAATAGATTCCCGTTGATGTGCGACACGACATATTTCATCATTGTCTTGTACGTAAATAAATAATATTTATTTTCCAATTTATTTTATTAACAAATTGATATTATAAACTATTTGTAGGGTTTATGGTATTCTATCGATGATAGCATGCGCGACGCTATCCACACAGCATGGCAGGTTTCTATGCATGACCATTTCTGTCAGTTTTTGCATAATTTGAGAAGGACAGCCATTAATAAAGCAGGTGTGACATAATTTGATGAGTCGTGTAGAGCCCACCGACCAGAGTACATTTCATCTCAGGATTGGGATGGATTATGTTTACACTGGTTGGGTGGTGGATTTCAGAGGAGATCTTCAGTGGGACGACATAACTGGGGGAGACAGGAGGTTACGCATCGAGCTGGTAGCCGTACATTTAGTTTTCATAGAGAGCATCTGGTAAGTATATTTTTTAAATATTTTATATAACTTTAAATATAAACAGTTTATTTTATATTTCTGTAGGCAGTCGAGCATCCCGATATTATGGAGTTCGATGTTTATCAGAGTATGTACAGTTATCCAGCCACTGGAGAGATTAAAGGTGATCACTAGCGTCAGATTGTGGTTAGTATTATTTTTCATTTGGACAATTAACTACATATAATATTTTCACAATTTGAATTTTAAATTGGAATTGAAGGAGTCATATGAGGTTGCGACCTCTCAGACACAGGCTGAGGGTTAGAACGAGATGACTGAGAAGACCATTTCTCACCATTTCGATGAGGCAGCATGGATGCAGGTGACTCAGTATGACTTTGAGAAGGGTAGAGTAGTTGGTATTGGCTCTCATTTGACTCCTGGTACTTATTATGGTACTGCTGTGATATCGACGTCCAACTCGAGAGGAGCTCATGGAGAGGCATCATCTTCTGGCTCACAATATCAGGAGCAGTTGCGAGCTCAGGATGAGCTTATAGAGACTTTGTAGAAGCAGCCAGAAGATATGTGTCGGCGGCAGCAGCAGCAGGAGTAGCATTACGAGGAGCAGATGTGTCTATGGCAGCAGTAGGAGGAGGAGACACATCGATGGCAGCTGTAGCATCACGAGCAGATGGAGTACATGTGTCATCTGACTCATAGTTTAGGGATGGAGTTTCCTCCACCATCTCTTTCAGCTCCTCCACCTCCTCCAGAAGAAGACCCCCTAGTGATTTTTTTATGTTACAAACATTTGAATTTAACATTAAAATATGAATTATTTACATTTTCTATCTTTTATATCGGTGCAAATATTAAATGATTTAATTTTTAATATTTTTTAATTTTTTATATGTTTTTGTGAATATTGAGAATTTTAATATTTTTTATTTTTTTATTTTTTAATAATAGTAATATTATTTTTTATTAATCGTAATTTTTTTTATTTTTTTTAAATTAATATATTATTTGCGATGGGACCTTTTGCGACGGGGTCCCTCCGCAAATAGTTTAAATAAATATTTTTTAAAACATATTTACGACAGGACTACTTGCCCGTCGCAAATAATTTGTTGTTACGGGCCTGTCGTAGAATGCTTTATATATATATATATATTGTGAGGGGACAAGGTCCCGTCGCAAATAGTTTTTGTGATAGGCCCGTCGCGAAAACGTTTATGTATATATAGTACATATAATAGGAGGCATATTTACGACATCGATGTTTCCCATCACAAATATGATTTTTTGCGACGAGCTCTTTGCAAATAATTGTATTTACGACAGCGTTTTCTACAACGGGCTATTTGCGACGGGGCCCCATCGCTATATCCTATTTGCGACTGGATCCCGTCGCAAATAGGCCGTCACAATTACCAAGAAGTCCCGTAGTGTCATTAGTAAAACATTAAAAAAACAGTTTAAGATATTTCATGACATGAATGTTACTCACTCTCTAGAATGGGATCTAGGGAAATATTCTGCTTATCTACAAGAGGGAGTGGGAAAGGAGTAGAAACCTGAAGAAAAGTTTCAATAGGCTAGGGAACCATAATCTATGTGACCACAAGAGGTAAAGAAACATACTCATCTTGGAACTAAATTTTAAAACATTGAATCTCACCAACATCTATCAAATCACAACCAACCTCGTGTTTAGGATTTTCAAATACTAAAAATTCCTCCACATCTCCAATAGCTTGGAGAGTGAGTTTCCCCTTGTACAAATCTATGACAATACTAGTTGTAGGGAGGAAAGGTCTATCTAAGCTGATTGGGACTTTTTCATCACACACCATATCTAAGAAAACAATGTATGTTGGCAGTGTTTATTTTCCTACACTCTCTAAAGATCATCCAACCTCCCTGAAGGGTGTGTGAGTGACCTGCCAGCAATTTGAAGACAAACAAAAGATCATTGAAAATCCCTAAGACCCGACCTTCTAAATAGGAAGTAAGGCATAAAATTGATGCTTTCTCCTAAGTCTCACAAAAAGTTATGTTTCTCACATTCTCCTATTCTAAATTGAACAATAAATTTTCTATAGTCCTTCAATTTTGGAGGAAACTTCTTTAACAAGATAACACTACACTCCTCATTGAGATTAACTTTTTCCAAATTCTCCTAGTCATTTTTGTTATTCATAAACCGTTTAGTAAAAGAAAAATATGAAGGGATTTTATCTAAGGCTTATACAAATGGAATATTGATACTAAAGTATCGAATCATTTTAGGAAACCTCAAATAGTTAGGTTTTCTTATTATTCTTCACTTTTTTAGGGAAGGGGATGTGAGGGGAATAATCCTTAAGAACATTTTGATTATTCTCTTTCTCCTAAATTCCATTTTTTTTATTTTCTTCTTTGATTAGTTCCCACATCATTTTATTTGGTTTTTGAAATTTTTCAGGTATAGGTTCAACATTCTGTTCAGGTTGAACAAAGCTGTCCCGATTTCCAGATTCGGTTTCATGCAGATTTTTCTTTCTCTATTCATTTTTTTCATCAGTTTTAGTTTTCCCAAGGTGTTCCATTACTTTTTCATGGGTGTGAGGGAAAGATATGGTTGTT
The DNA here is from genome assembly GCA_963277665.1 of Viscum album. NCBI lineage: Eukaryota > Viridiplantae > Streptophyta > Magnoliopsida > Santalales > Viscaceae > Viscum > Viscum album. The sequence goes on along the minus strand of OY728167.1, from coordinate 226,473,671 downwards.
ACAGCCATGATATTCTCTCTTGTATTGTGAATTGAAGTGTCGGGATCCTTTCCCTTTTCCTTACCACCTTGATCCCTATCCATTTTAACTGTCTGTTATTATAAATTGTGAATCTTAACATCTGTTTACTTCCTAAATGAACTTATATCTCCCAAAACTTGTTGTAACAACCCCTTTAACTCGCCTTGATAATTAGAAGATTCAGACCCATATTTGTCTGAGTTATAAATTTTGGGGTGTGATTTGTAGTTAGTGGTAGAGGTCTATTTTATAACACTTTGTTCTTTCCAAGAAAAGTTTGGGTGATTTTATTAACCAGAAGTGTACTGATTAGAGAATTGATCATTTTACCCTTGGTTACTAGATTTAAAATCCAAAAATATGAAACTCTCATCAAACTAGATAGGGAGTTCAAAATTAGGACAACATGTATGTGTGTGACCGAACATCCCACAATGATTACATTTCTCCGTTAGGACCCAATAACTAACAATAGAAACCCGATGATTGAATTTACCCCTATGGAAGACCCTCTTACTAGAGTACTTGTGCTGAGATTTTTGAGCAATCTTGTCATACACATGTCTTAGCTCATCAGCAGTGGAGTCAGAAAAGTCAACCATAGAGAATTCGTCAACTAAATTTTGGTGGTAAGGTGTGAGAGCATTATTAAAGGACTCCATGAGTAGATGGGGAGAAATTTGGTGATTGGGAATTTGTATAAGGATACATCTTAATATATCCCATGCCTCATGATATAACACTCCCTCATCCTAGAAAAACCCAATAATTTTGTGCCAAATCTCAGAGGTGGTGTTCCTACGATAGAATTTTGATATAATGGCAGTAAACCCCTCTTCCCAGGTCTCAAAAAATTCTTCATCTGCATTTTGAAACCAACTCCTAGCCTTACCCTACTGAAAAAATGGAATCATATTCAATCTTAAATCCTCCTAACAAATATATTTCAGAGTTAGTTGTTGTAAAGAACTATATAACTCTCTAATGAACTCAACTGAATCCTCTCTTAGAAGGCCATTGAATGAAGGATGTTGAGAAAGGTGAGACTTATTAATTTAATAGTTCCTAGACCAATGGTACAACCTAATAAAATATGGGTTACTTTACACAATTGGAATTTGAAACTCCCTAACTACATGTAACTTGGCTGTAACTATGGTTCGTGGAACATTCATGTTTTGATCAACTCTATTATCCTGATTCTTCATTGCAATATTCTTTTTAGGAGCTACTAAATGTTTCTCTAGTTCAAATTTTGATGTCTCTAATGTAACAATGAATTCTCTTGTTCTCATGAAATGTGTGATATCAGAGTGAAACTAGAAAAAACAGTTCAAATAGCAAGTAGTAACAAAGAAGTAATAATGATAAATAGTAAACAGTGGGAAAATGAAGCAGTGAATAAATCACTATGGGAAAAATCGATTATTGCGACGGGTTATTTGCGACGGGAATAAATCCTTTCGAAATAAATCTGACAAAAAGCATATTTGCGACGGGAATATATGCCCATCGCAAATGGTCAGTTATTTGCAATGTGAATACAGGACCCGTTGCAATAGGTATGGCATGGTTTGCGCGCCAAAACGTGGGAAGCCTATTTGCGATAGTGGCTTTCATCCCGTCGCAAGTACCCGGAGGTGGTAAATACTATTTGCGACGGGACAATTACCCGTCACAAAACACTATTCATCAGGTGTTATTTGCGACGAGTCCTGTCGCCAATACCAGCGGCAGTAAATAGGCTTTTGCGATGGGGATATCCGCTCGTCGCTAATGGTATGTCAGCCTACAGGTATTTGCGACGGGCCCGTTGCAAAAACCCTTTTAACCACTGCCCATATTAAATACGGGTGAAGGTATTTGTGATGGGGCCCGTCGCCAATACCGGTGGCGGTAAATAGCAATTTGCGACGGGGATATCTGTCTGTCGCGAATGGTATGTCGGCAGGCATCTATTTGCGATGGGCCCATCGCAAAAACCCTTTTAACTGTTGCCCGTAATTAATGCGGGCGAAAGTATTTGGGACGGGATCCCATCGCAACTAAGACCATCGCAAATATTCTAACCTATATATACCCCCATCCATTTTTTTCAAATCATTCAGATTTCTCCTCCTCTTTTTTCCTTTCTCTCTTTAAATTTCTGTTCTAAGTAGAATTTTTTTTTATTTTAATTTTTTCTTACGAGAAAAGCAGAGAAGGAGTTAGGAGGCGCAAACTGCTTCAAAATATCAAAGGTATTTATAGTTTTTTAAATTGTTAAATTATTTTTAAATGTTGATTTTATTTTTAATTCTTAATTTTATTTTTTTAATAGAATGTTTAGTAGGTATATAGTATAATTAGATTAAGTGGTTGTACCAAATAGCCTTGTCTGGATACGAACAAGTAGAGGCGGCTCTGGAACAGATATACCTAGGAGTGAAAACTCTGACAAGATGTTTCGAGCTTGACTCAGGGTAACCTGGTACACGACAAAGGGCATTATTGTACTCTCGGTTCGACACTCCCGGAGGTTGTTTTGGTAATAATTAGAAATAAATATATTTAATTAGAAATAATTAGAAATAGTTATATTTAATTTGGAATAATTATATAATTATTAAATAATTAAGAAATAATTATATTTAATTAAAATAATCATCAAATTATTAAGAAATAATTAGATTTAATTGATTAGAAATAATTAGGAAACAATTAGAAATAATTAAGAAACAATTAGGAAATAATTAGGAAACAATTAAAAATAATATAATTAGGAAACAATTAAAAATAAAATAATTACGAAACAATTAAAAAAATAATTAGAAAACAATTAAAAATAAAATAAAAATAATTAAGAAACAATTAAAAATAATATAATTAGGAAACAATTTAAAATAAAATAATTAGAAAACAATTAAAAATAAAATAATTAGGAAACAATTAAAAAAAATTAGGAAAAAATTAAAAAAAAATTAGGAAATAATGAAAAAAAATTAGGAAACTATTAAAATAATTAGGAAAAAATTAAAATAATTAGGAAACAAATAAAATAATTAGGAAAAAAATAAAACAATTAGGAAAAAAAATAATTAGAAAACAAATAAAATAATTAGGAAACAAATAAAAATAATTAGGAAACAAATAAAAATAATTAGGAAACAAATAAAAATAATTAGGAAACAAATAAAAATAATTAGGAAACAAATAAAAATAATTAGGAAACAAATAAAAATAATTAGGAAACAAATAAAAAAATTAGAAAACAAATAAAAATAATTAGGAAACAAATAAAAATAATTAGGAAACAAATAAAAATAATTAGGAAACAAATAAAAACAATTGGGAAACAATTAAAAATAATTAGGAAACAATTAAAAATAATTAGGAAACAATTAGCAAGCGTGATTGACCGCTCATCTACCTCAATTGTCTTTTCATTTGTGTGTTAAGGCTTGACAGGAAACTTTTGCCTCCACATGTAATATTTGCTTTTACTGTCAAAATTATCAACCTCCTCGCCAGTATAGAGGTGAAGAGGTTTATAATTTTGACAGTAAAAGTAAATACTACATGTGGAGGTAGAAGTTTCCTGTCAACCTCAACACACAAATGAAAAGAAAATTGAGGTAGATGAGCGGTCAATCACGTTTGTTACTAATTAGTAACATAATTAGTAATATAATTAGTAACATAAATAGTAACATAATATAAAATATTATATTACTCTAATATTAATAATTAAATAATACTAATAATATAATTATTTTATTATTATATGTTTAATATTTATAAAAATATATTAATATTATTAAAATTATAATTAATTTACAAAGTATTACAATTATCAATATTTTCAACAAGTTTGGCTTTATTCTTAACATGTTCAAATATTAAAGGGTTGCCAATTTTTAGGTCATGCCCAATAAAAAGTTTGGGTCAACCGTGTCCAATGTAAACTCTATAATTGTTCTTACTTGGTTGATCACCTCGCAAGTAGCGTTGCAATAGGACAACTCAAGTTATGTCTTTCTCATATAAAAGAATCATATCACATGACATTTTACATAGACTACTCTTTCTTGAAATATTAAGGGAACGATACTGGAATTCTTTTAATTTTTCAAGGATGAATGATCTATGTAAAGGGTCATGTGAAATGATTCTTAAAGACGAGAACGACCTTACTTGTGTCGTCTTATTGCAACACTACTTGCGAGGTGATCAACCATGTGAGGACAATTATAGAGTTTAAATTGGACATGGTTGACGAAAACGTTTTATTGGGCATGACCTGAAATTTGACGACTCTTTAAGATTTGAACATGTTAAGAATAGAGAAAAATCTGTTGGAAATATTGAGATTTGTAATAATTAGTAATAATTAGTAATAATTAATCAAAAATAAAATAAATTCAAGTACATGGTTATAAATTGGCACAATTTCCAATGGATTGGCAGCTACCTTTTGTTCAATGTCTCATATCTTTGCTACTTTCTCCCACTGAAATCAGTATGAAAAATGTGCTCTAATGTGTGTCAGAGCAAGTTTTTCATACTGATTTAAATCTAGAGAAAGATAAAAAGAGATGAGACATCAGACAAAAGAGGCTCTTTTCCCTGACGACTCATCTCCTTGCAAGGAGATGAGTAATTAGGCAAAAGAGCAACCGCCAATCCGCTGGAAACAAATAAGAATAATTAGTAATATAATCTCTACAATGATGATTACAAAATTTTATTTCATTATTAATGCATATTTCATTTTTTCGAGTATTGTTAAGTATTTCTAAATTAATAATAATTAGTGGGGATGATTACAAACTAACTGTGTCACCTATAATTATTGGTAATTACTAAGAAATAACTATAATTATGTATCTTCTCTTTTTAGGATATTGTTTTTCTTATATCAAATTATTTAACAACAGTAATGGTTTTAAATTTTATAGAAACATATATATGAATATGGAACAAGGAAATCGACATCAATCATTATTAGATGATCGTGCTTGGATAAATCAGCACATAAATCCAAAAGGTTCTAGTTTAAGTCCTGTATATGTTGATGGTGTTGAAGCTTTCTTATCATTTGCATCATCAAACCCGGAATTTGTTTCATAAGGGACAATTAAGTGTCCTTGTAAAAAATGTGCTCTAAGAACATTTGAGACATTTGACATCGTTGGGCAACATCTCTTGTGTTATCGTTTTCAATCAGATTATATTTTTTGGTATCAACACGGTGAATGTAGTTCCAGAGAAGATACTAATAATTTGATTCCGGATCCATCACGGTTTCAGAATTTAGTACATGATGTTTTAGGGTCATCCGTTCAACAAACTGAAATAGAGGATGATGTTGATTTACCTCCAGAGTTGGCACCATCTAAATTTGCTGAGTTGTTCAGGTCTGTTGAGGATGCATTATATCCTGGTTGCAAGATAAGCAAATTAGAAGCGGTTACAAAATTTATGGCTATTAAATCAGACAGTGGAATGTAAAATAACTATTTTGATCGGATATTTTCTTTGGTTAAAGCACTGTTACCTGAAGGAAATTTCATTCCTGCTAATTATTATGAGAGCAAGAAACTGGTTCGTAATCTAGGTCTTAGTTATCAGAAGATCCATGCATGTTCAAACGATTGCATATTATATTCTGGTGAAAATGATTCATTGGATAGTTGTCCCACATGTGGAAAATCAAGGTATAAAGAAGCTCAATCAGGGAAGTCTGGATTGATTCCTGTAAAAAAGTTGAGATATTTCCTGCTTACACCCAGGTTGCAGCGTTTATTTATGTCTCAGAACATAGCAACAATGATGTCATGGCACAAACCAATATTTTAAATGGTAAAATATTGATTCATCCATATGATGGTGATTCATGGAAACATTTTGATCAAGTGCATCCGTCTTTTGCTTTAGAATCTTGGAACGTGCAATTGGGTCTTTCTACTAACGGTTTTGGTCCATTTGGATCTTTTGGTAGTCAGTATTTCTGTTGGCCTGTCTTTATAACTCCATACAATTTGCCTCCATGGATGTTGATGACAGAGCCTTATATATTTTTGATATTATTAATCCCAGGACATCTGAAAAATAATATTGATGTTTATTTGAAACCATTGATTGATGAGTTAAATTTATTGTGGAGTCATGGTGTTGGTACATATGATGCTGCTGCGAAACAGAATTTTGTAATGAAAGCTGCTTTGATATGGACAATTAGTGACTTCTTGGCATACGGAATGTTATCTGGCTAGAGTACACATGGTCCAAAATCATGTCCTTACTTTATGGGAGACAACAAATCATTTATGCTCGTGAATGGAAAAACCCTTGATATTTTGTCTGTCATCGCAGATTTCTTCCAATCGATCATCCTTTTCGGAGGAATAAATCTCATTTCAGAAAACGCAGAATTGAAAGAGATGAGCCTCCAAAAATGATCTCAGGTAAAGAGTTACAATAAGTTGTATTTTCATTACCTTCCATCACTTTTGTACCGACAATAAACCAACAGAAAATTCGTGGATTTGGGAAAGAACACAATTGGACAAAACAGAGCATTTTTTGGAATATGCCATATTGTCTGATTTGTTAGTCCGACACATGTTAGATGTCATGCATATTGAGAAGAACTGTTTTGATAATTTATTTCATACATTTTTGGATACACCGGGTAAAACCAAAGGTAATGTAAAGGCATGATTAGATCTTGCCCAAATTTGTAGGCGACCAGAACTTGAATTGTTTGAAAATGTCTGATCACAGAGATTAATGAAGCCAAAAGCAGCTTATACACTGACCAAATAGAGTCGCTTATTATTTTGTCAGTGGATTTTAGATTTGAGACTTCCAGATGGCTATGCTTCCAGCTTGGGCAAATGTTCTAAAAATGGTCATATTATCGGATTAAAAAGTCATTACTGTCATGTTATAATGGAAAGACTTATGCCTATTGGATTAAGAGGTTTTTTGAATTCTATGATTTGGGATTCGATAACAAATATATCATATTTTTTCCGAGACATGTGTGCGGTGACAATAGACTACGATACACTAAGCAAACTGGAAGAAGATGTTGTTGTAATTATATGCAAACTGGAAAAAATATTTCCACTGGATTTCTTTGAATCAATATAAGATTTGATATTACATTTTCCACATGAAGAAAAATGTGGAAGTCCAGTTCAGTTTCGATGGATGTGCCCATTTTAGAGATGCATACAGAAATTGAAGAAAAAAGTCCATAACAAAGCATCAGTTGAAGGCTCAATTGCTGAAGCTTATTTGCAAGAGGAAATTGCTTTATTCTGCTCTCATTATTTTGAATCTGAATATCCCTCAAAATTTAACCGCATAGGCCGGAATGAGGGGAATGTTTATGATGATATGAACAATCAATTATCAGTTGTCAATCAGCCCGAACTTGGCTTTGGTGGAGTTCATCATAGATGGATTTTAGATGATGAGCATCATAGAGCTCATACATATGTTCTACTCAACTGTGAAGAAATGTCACCAATTGTACAGTAAGTGCTCTTATCCCTTGTTCTATAGATTCTATTACAGTAAATTAATCATATTGTATTTGTAGGTTATATGATGATCATATCAAGAAACAATTTCCACAAATTACAGCAGCTGGCTTAGAAGAATGTCGGCAAAAAAAAATTTGCCTATTGGTTTCAAAAACTGGTAACATACATTCTTTTTTGGTTTTACATATAAAATCAATTTATTACTTTTAATAGTGATAAATGTTTTACAAATTTTCAGGTATCTGTACATGCTGATAATATTGATAGTCGATTGCGTATATTGAGTAGCCCACCATCCAAAATGGCTAAATCATATAATGCATATGTGTTGAATGGTTATCGATTTCATACACGTGCATATGTGGAATCAAAGAAAACAATGAATAGAGGTGTTTTTCAAAAGGATCACATCATAGAGATATTGAAGTTGACTTTTACGGAATGCTTGAAAAAATTATTGAAATGTGTTATTTGGGACAAAATTATGCAACAATGTTTAAATGTCGATGGGTGGATACTGAGAGAAGCTTGTGTATTCATCTGACTCATGGAATTGTTGATATTAAATATAAAAGTCTTCTTGCAATAAATGAACCATTTTTATTGGCTCATCAGGCACATCAAATTTATTATGCAAAATACTGTGCTACTGAAAAAGAGTTGGATGATTGGTGGAGTATAATAAAAGTTAAATCTCGAGAAAATCAGTTTACTCAAACTGAATGTGGTTCCACTTAAGTGCATGGGAATGAAACTTTTCAGGACACTCCTCAAAACACATCTTTTTCACAAAGAGACATGAATATCCAGGATGACACCCAATAGTTAAGGGTCGATGGTGACGATGTTGTCAATGATGTTACAACTGAATTTGAAATGACAAGAGATGATGAAAGTGAAACTAATATGGAAATTGATGATGTTGATGAGGAAGATGGAGACATTGACATTGACAACTATGAAGATGATGATGAAGATGAACATTGACACAGTAAAATGCTGGTTAGAATCATAACAAATATATATCTATACATAATAGTTATTTTCAACTGTTTCCTAATAACAATAATTTCATGTTTCAGATGGACTCAGAAACGTTTCTTCAGTTGCTGGAGGATGATCTACTTATGGATGATGAGGTTCTTGAGTCATCTGACCCTCAGGCTATTGGCACTACAGGGAGCACTCGGTGGGGGCGTGGTCTTGCCAGACTGATGATTCCAGATCCTATCCCGGAGCGACGTCCACCTCTTGGATTCGATGCGCACATGCGGTGGTATGGTAACCTCTGTATTTTAGTTATCTTTCATTATAATTTATTTATATTCTAATTGTTTGATTATTTGTTCTTTTTCCACAGTTTTACGCATATAGCTATTGGATAGGGGAGCACTATTTTGCACAATTATTTTTCTCAGCCCTGGCTAACATGAGATCAGATTCCCGCTGATGTGCAGGCCACCATGTTCGATCATTGGCTGGTACGTAATTAAATATTATTTATTTTGAAATTTAATTCATTAATAACTTTATATTAGGGTTTATGGTATCCCATCGACGATAGCATGCATGCCACTATCCACGCGGCATGAGTGGTGTCTATGCGTGACCGTTTCCGTCAGTTTTTGCATAATTTGAGAAAGACGACTGTGAGGACAGCCAGAGTGACAGAATTTGATGAGTCATATAGAGCCCACCGACCAGAGTACATTTCATCTCACGTTTGCGATGGATTATGTACACAATGGTTGGGTGGTCGGTTTCAGAGGAGATCTGCATTGGGTCGACAGAATCGGGGTAGACAAGAGGTGACGCATCGAGCCGGTAGTCGTACATTCAGTGCGCATAGAGTGCGTCTGATAAGTACTTTTTTTTAAATATTTTATACAAATTTAAATATAAACAGTTTATTTTATATTCATATAGGAAGCCAAGCAGTCCGGTATTACGACGTACGACGTTTATCGGAGGATGTATACTGATCCGGATACTGGAGAGATTAGAGGTGACCGCCAGCGTCAGATTGTGGTCAGTATTATTTTCTTTTCAGTTTGAAAATTAAATGCATATAATCTTATCATTATTTTAATTTATAATTGAAACTTAAGGAGTCATATGAGGCCGCGACCTCTCAGACACAGTCTGAGAGTCAAGACGAGACAGGTGATCAGACAAGTTCCCACCATTTTTATGTGACGTCATGGATGCAGGCGACCCAGTATGGCTTCAAAAAGGGCCAAGTAGTTGGTATCGGCTCTCATTTGACTCCTGCAGCTTATTATGGTACTGTTGCGATGTCGGCGTCCAGCTCGAGAGAAACTCGTGGAGAGACATCATCTTCTGCCTCACAGTATCAGGAGCAGCTGCGTGCTCAGAGTCAGCTTATAGAGGATTTGCATTAGGGGCAGGAGCAGATGCAACAAAAGCACGATGAGGAGATGTGTCGATGGCAGGAGAAAATGCGTCAGCAGCAGGATGAGGAGAGATGTCGATATGAGGAGCAACATTAGGAGAAGATGGAGTATATTCGTCGTCTAACTCATAGTTTAGGGATGGAGTTTCCTCCACCACCTCCTCCAGGTCCTCCAGATTATCCACCCCCAGTGATTTTTTTATATGTAATAAACATTTGAGTTCGTAGTTTATTGTCATATTAACTATTTACAATTCCTCTTTCATATTGGTACGAATATTGCGTGATTTAATTTGTTTTTATTTTTTTTAATATTTTATTACTTATTAGTATTATTTTTAATGTCTTCTTATTTTAGTAATATTACTTTTAATATTTTATATTTATTGTTAATATTGAGAAGTTTGTAATTGTATAATTTTATTAATATTAATATTATTAATATTATTTTTTCATAAATATGTATGTTTATTTTAATAATAATAATATATTAATTTTTTATATTATAAATATTAGTACTATTATTATTATTTTTTGATATTGATATTTCAAAATATATAATATGATATTATTTATATTCATATTATTATTATTTTTTGATATTAATATTTCATAATTATATTATATATTTTTTATTATTAATATTATAATAATATAATTTCTTTATATTATTATTATTATTATTATTATTATATACATAATTTAATAATAATAATATTATATTAATTTTTTATATTATTAATATTAGTATTATTATATTATATTATATTCTTTATATTCATATTATTATTATTTTATATTAATATTTCATAATTATATTTTATATATTTTTTTATTTATTTTATAATAATAGAATTTTTTTATATTATTAATAATATTATTATTTTTATATAATATTATACGATTTGTATTAATTATTTTATTTTATTTTTATTTTTTCAGTATTTGCGACGGGAATATTTGCGATGGGATTTCCCGTCGTAACAATTCTTTTACTGTAACATTTGCGACGGGAAGAATACTCGTCGTAAAAACATTTCTGCGACGGTCCGTCGCAAATACCTTCGTCGCAAATATTTTTTAAATTTCTCATTTGCAACGGGTCAGAAACCCGTCGCAACTAATATATCTGCGACGACCCGTCGCAAATACCTTTTTTATATATAATCGAAAACTCACTTGCGACGGGGGAAAAATACCGTCGAAAATACTCTTTTTGCGACGGGACCGCCGCAAAAACACCTATTTGCGACGTCGTTTTCGGCAACGGGTGATTTGCGACGGAGCCCCGTCGCAAAAGACCTTTTGTGACGGGATGCCGTCGCAAATATTCTGGTTTCCTGTAGTAAATGTTGTTTTTTTAGTTTTGAATTTTTCAATATTTTTAGTTGTTTTTTTATATTAGAATTTTTTGAATTTTTTTTTTGAAAAGTAATGGCTCATGCCTTCCCCAACCACAATGCCAAAATCATTACATGATCATTGTTGAAGTTGGTCAATGTTTAAAAATATATATTCCTAATAACTACTATATATATGGAAAGTGAGGTTTAATCAACAAGGAAGGTAAATTGACCAAAACATTTCTAAATTTCATAAAAAACCCCACTGTTGTCAGTATGGGGTAAACATTCAATTTTTTTTACTTTTTATTATTTTATTTGATTTGTATTTTTAAAAGGCAGTAAAATGACACCACATTTTTTTTGTAATTTGGATCCAAACTTCGATGAACCATGAATTAGCTTTAAAAAATTAGTTAATAGAGATATAAAATTCTGATAAATGAACAATGAAAGTGAAATGTCTAAGGAAAAAATTTATTCTACTGGTTTTAAAAGGATTCCTTCTCACAAAAATGATTGTAACCATGACCATTAAAAAGGGGTTACTTATTTCCCTCACCAGAAGACAAGTCATACAAGTCGAACAATCTTGGAGTTCACCACGCCAAGAAAGGTTCAACTATAGTATTTTGAATTACAAAAAATACAACAGAACAGACTCTCCATTAGTTCTGAAGTTTTCAATTTGAATTAAATGTTCAAGAAAATGTATCGACAATTAGACTCACCGAATGATTATGTAGTTTAAAATTTATGTGCTAGTGGTACGATGTAGTTGAATGAATTCAGAATTGATCGTGCCGATCAATTTTGAATATATTAGAATGATAAAGTGAAAAGGAAGATAAAGATACCGGTATAACATGAATTTTTCTCCGAACTAGAAGATTTAGCTAACAATCATCTTCATTTTTAGAAAAGAAATAATTCGGTTACAAGAATAGAAATTGAGATAATACAGAGGAAAGTGAGAACTCCCTCCAAACTATGGTGTTGCACAGCTTTTCTCCATGGATCTCCAGGAAGAAGGCCCTCCAGGATCTCCTTGAAAGTTCTTGCACCACTCCGATATGAGAGGAAGTGGTGAATCGTGTCGTGTAAGTTGCGGAGTCATCCTCCCCTACTGTTGCTATGTTTTTAAACTCACGGTCATCTGTTGTACCGTCACCAACTGCTTTCCACCGACATAGCTTGAATTTAGTAGTGCTTCCGCAGACATATACTTTTTACTGAACGACACATCATTCTAGCTTTTCCCCTTGTAACTAACTTCCATTAAATTCGTTGGAAGAACCAAGTCGTGTTTTTTAATCTGCTTTGAACCTGAATAGGAAATATCAAAACAACGTAATTAAAAATACGAAGGAAAAAAGCATTTAAGTCATTAATAGTTATAAATTTAAAAGTTAATTGTTACTAACTAATAAAAATCTTAGTTGAAAATAAATATTTACCTAATTTAAAACTTAAATTAATTAATAATTATTAATGTTATTATTTTAATTACCTTATAATATTATTTTAGTGTGATAAAATATTATTATTTAGTTTATAATAATATTAAATAACTAAGATTAAATTATGATGATTCTATTAATAAATATTATTACTAATAAGTTATATAAATTCATTATATTCTATAATTAGATTATTACTTATTTATTTACAATATTTTATTAATTAATTAACTTTGTTATTAAAATTGTAATTAAAAAGTTATTTTATAATAAATAATTAAATAATTAAATAGATAATAAATCGTTATTAAAAAAAATTGAAATTTTTTATTAATTTTTAATTAATTAATATTAATTTTACTGTAATTATTTTATTAGAAAATTAATTTTTATTTTATTACAGATCGCCATTAATGTTTATTTTAGTTCGATAATATAATTTATTTTAATTATTAAAATTTGATTTATGTAATTATATTAATTTCATTAATTAAATTAAATATTTATATTTATAACATATTATTAATCATTTTAGTTTTTAAAATTTCTATTTAATTAATCAGTTATTAATTTATTTTATTGACATTTTACATTAATTACTATTTATTATTTTAGTACAATTATTTATTATTTTTTTATTTATGTGGTTATGTGAGTTTAAGTTAATCTAATTTTAATTTAATTTTTGAATCTTTTTCTCCCCCTATCTCTTCCACCGTGCGTAACGAGGGGAGGGGGTAGGGTTCATCCGGGTCTGCACGACTCAGTTACTCTTCCTTCAGCACGGAGAAATGGCGCGGCTCGGCTTGGCCTCCTCCTCGGATTCCCACAGCAGCGGCGGCCCAGTTCACAGCGGCGCAACAGACTTTTGTTCGGCTTCAGCAACACTACATCCCACATCTCTCGAGGTGTGAATATCCACGGCGACCAAGGCCTCGTCTGCAGTGGCTCTGAGTGTGCGGGTCCCTCAGTGGTGATCGGCTCGCGGCGGACCATGGCGGGTTTGAACCAGCAAGGCGGCTCCATTACGGGTTGCAGATCTGAAAATTTGTGGTTCAATTACTATGTTAATTTGAAACTGGTTTGTGAAACCAGATTGTGAATCGCGTGAAAAATTGGATCTTTCTTGTTTGATTCTAAATGAAATGGTGGTAGAGGTGCCGGGGTATTGTAGGGATGTGTCGGTATGTAGCGGGCCATCAGAAGGTTGTTTCTTCGCGTTTGTGGCAAAGGCCGGGGGAAGGACCAGGTGAATCGTGGCCCTAGTTGTGTGATTCTGTAGCAGAGGGCTGGGAAGGAAGCTTCAGTGTGTGCGTGACAACGATAAAAATAAAAGGTGGATTTGTGTTTCAATGGTGGAACGTCTCACCGATAGTTATCTTTGAGATAGATAAAGGGTGGACTGGTGTGTGCGTGAGACACCCATGAAAGAAGAGGTGATCAGTGTGTTTGTGTGACACTGATAGAAGATATCAGAGGCACCCATGGTTAAAAAAAAGTAAGTCACTGATAGTGGAAAATGGGGAATCACCGACGGGGTCATCAGTGGCACTGATGAAAAGGTGAGACCGATTTCGATGCCACGTGAGATCGGTGGCACCGATAATTGTTGAATTAAAATACACTATCGGTCTCACCCACAGTTCAAAATAAACATGGGGGACTCATATTTTTTTTTCGCAACAACAAATACATAGATCAATTAATTAATTAAATTTATAACCAAACCTCAAATAAGATAAGTAATTATTTAACTGATTAATTTAAAACATAAACTTAACAAACATAAAGAAAAAGTTAAAAACTAAAGTAAAGAAAATAAATAAATTGTAACCGGGTTATTAACTAAATTACAATAAATCTTTAAAAAATTACATATTTAAGTAAATGTAAATAGATTAATTAATAAACTGAATTATTATTAAACTAATTTCAAAAGGATTAAAATAAAATCTCAAATTAAAAAATCTACTATCTACTATATCTACGAAACCTGGTTGCATCCAGGCCTGCGTGTCACCTCCAGAAAGCACCGCGTCACCTTACACCACGTCTCCAATTACCGTTTAGCCCTCCCGTCTCGACTCCCACCACCGCATTATCGCGACCCATCTTCGACCTTAGGGTTACTTCATCCATCTTCTTCCTCCCGCATCAATCTCCGCCTTCGCCGCCTCCACCTTTTCCGCCTCTCCCGGCTCTGAATCACGCTCCCCCGCCTCTGGCTTCTCTTCCTCCAACTCTTCCACCTCTGTCTTCTTCAACTCATGTTTCTCCGCCTTCGAGTCCTTTACCTCCAGCTGCTCGGTATCCATCTCCATCCCACTCCCGTTCCCGCTTGAGTATAATCTCAACGCGACCTACGCTCCCTGCAAACCGGCGCATCCTTCGAGCTCCGTCTCCCGCTTACGCTGCAATCCGTCCTCCTCTTTATCCGTCGTTCTCCTTATCCCGATTTCTCCTCACGTGTCCGCCATCTTCCTTCTCCCATGTGGGCTCCGGTATCACCTCTTCACGACCTTCGGTTTCAGCAAATCACCGATGCCAACGTGCTCCTCCTTCAAACTATGTCTCCTGGTGACGCTACACTCCGTCCTCCTCCTTCTCTCGTGGAAAATATGGACCGGTTTCACCTCACCTCTCCGCTGTCTTGAATATCCCGTGCGGGCTCAGGTTTCACCTCTTTGCGACCTAGGGTTTCCTTAAATCCACAGTGCTAGCGTGCTCCTCCTTTGGTCTCCCTAATCTAGGGTTTCCTCAGCATCTCAATTAGCTCTCTCCAGTCAAGGTTGTGCATGCGGTTTCCCCACCCTAGGTTTTCATCTACTTCATGCGCACCTCTGAGAACAATGTCAGAATCAGGTTTGGTCAACAACACCACTATTCCTAAAAAAGGTAACCTCTGTGATTCAGAATTCTGTTTGTGTATGAAATCAAATCATTCGGACAACTTCATCATACACTATTATCTTGCTTCACATTTATCATAATAAATTGGTTCTCATATCGATATACCTTTCCACAGAGACCTATTATTGCGCTGCTCTTAGAAGATACAGCTGGCCTCTGCCTCTATTCGCTTTCTTCCTGGTTTTATGTGTACATGCATATGCCCACTTACTGAGATTTTTCCCTTGTCTGATTTCTGATGTCTGGATTATGTTGTCATAATTGTTATTAGATTGCTTATACATATGTGTTTCCATATTGATTATATGACACTGTTTCCAGATTACTCAACCAGGTAAAACAACAACTTCATTTTCTGGAATTTTTGGGTAGTGGATCATGAGTTTTGCAGTGGATCATGCATTTTATTTGAGTAGTAGATTTTTTTTTCTGGTAGTGGATCATGTACTATAGATACTGGACATGCTTATCTCATGAGTTTTGCAGTGGATCATGTAATTTAGTTAATTTTTTTAATGAAGTTGTTTGCATCTGTTTTTCTTGATTTTCAACTGAAGATTCAATTTAATTTTTTTATGAATAGTCAAATTGTTATGTTTTTTTTCAATGAAGTTGTTTACATTTCTGTTACTTTTATTTTTTATTTTCTGTAATAGATTTATATGTTTATCTGTGGGAGAATATGTTTTCTATTTCAGGTTTCTAAACAATGAATATTCGGTTTTTCATTCATAAATGAATATGTCATTTTATTTTTTCAAATATCTATAATGATGTGTTTTTTATGGGGTTAATGAATTTTTTCTTAACAATATCTCTGTTATATATGTTTTTATTTTCGAAGGGATATATGCGGTTGTAATCAATAAAGCATGCATTTGAGTTATTGAAAAAAAAAATTATCTTTTGTTGTTGAGGCACAATGTATATGTTAAGGTATCTTTGGACCAACCAGTTTACAACATCGTAGGAAGTGATTCTAACAGCTCCAATTACGAGGAAGTTAAAGGGTGAATATGCAGCCATATCACAACACATATGGTATCCATATTCAGCCCTTTGAATTCTTCATTTCCAGAATTTGAATTATCCATTTCAATCATTTTTGTGAATTTTTCCATAATGAGATTTAGGAATATAATTCTGAAATGCTCCTAGAAGTTGAACCTGGCATGGATATTGTATACTTATCTTTGAAAAAGGTCTTCACAGGAAACATGGACATAAAATCTGCTCACCTTTTATGTATTAAATCCATTTTTACACCTTTTATTTCTTGATAATTTCTTTCACCTAACACTTGAATTCTATGATAATACAAAGTACTCGGATCCTGTGATGTTTTTTGTGCATAGTATCCATATATCTAATACAGAAACATCTTATTGTTATGAAGAGAGTTCCCAGGTAATATTAAATAGGATCCGTTGATATTGGATCACAATGTTTGGTTTATTATTCGGTTTGATGAAAGGATCTTGAGGCACTAGATAAGGCATCCAGTTCATTCTCTGATCTCCTTACATTTAACTAAAAATAACCTCAGGTTCTATGTAAGTCTATGTTACCATAATCACTGCATCTACATTTCAGGTACTACAATAATAGACAGTGCAAAAAGATATGGATCTTATTGACAGTGCCAACAGGTATAGAAAGGTATAGACATTGAAAACAGGTATAGACAGTGCAAACAATAAATCTTAGGAAACCTTAGTGACTTTTCCAGGATTCCATTTTCATGAATGCACTAATTTATTTTTATATTCCTCATTCTTACCCCTGGAACTAGATGAAGAAGTGCATACAGGTATGTATCTTATCATCTTTAGGATGAATTTGTTAACACGACATGTATTTCAACATTGTGATCATATGTTTTTCATGTTTACTACCCACATTTTTTTCTCTTTTCAAGAGATCCCTTCAAATTCATCCGTTGAAATATCTTATTGAAATAGAAACAGTTATTATTTTCATGTATTCTTCACTAATGGGGTTCTTGTCTAGGTTTATTTTGTATCAAATCCCAATTCAATTTAGGATTGTTGTTCACATGTATCAAATAGGGCACATTTATTTTATATTCCATCATTTTTAGATTGAAATCTTTCTATTATAATTTTGATTGAATTATAAGGTAGCTGCAACATTCTGAATTATTATGTATGTTTCCAGTTAAACTAATTATCCATATTTTTATTAAGCGTTTTTTGGACTAAAACAGATTTCACTACTTTTGATTTCGAATGTCTGTTTATTGGAAGAAGAGGGTCAAGAACAACCTCATTCAAAGGTAATTAGAAAATTTATAATTTTATATTTTTATTTTATTCTCCTTTATTTATTGATATTCCTTCCCAGCTAACAACATTTATTCCTCATTTCCTTCTTCATGTTCCCTTATTTTACCAATCTGTGATTTTATGTTCCCATTGAAGAAAAACTACAAGTTTACTTGCACTGTGGTTTCTTGGATTTACATTGTAGTGTGGTTTCATCAATTGAAATAGAAGTCTAGAGCAATTCCATCCCATAGTAGGAGCCTGCTGCTTCATAAAATCATGAAGGGGAGATCACACTGGAAAAACATGAGGTGTTGGTGAAGTTCATCTTCACTATTGGATCATGTTGAAGCAAGACATCCCTTTATAACATGTTTAATATGGATTGTTAATGATATTACCGTCTTATATTTTTTTTCATCTTTCATTCGTCTTTAGACAACCATGATCTAAAGACTATAAATCTTATTAGTAATAATGTTTTTTTATTTTTGGTGACTTTGATGTATTCCTCATGCATTGTATAAACTAGTTCTGCAAATATGTAGGTTTTGAAATTATTTTGTATCTTATATGTATCAGGTATATACATATTCAGGTGAAAATATGCAGGTTTAAATGTTATTTTGTATCTTATATGTATCACATATATACATATTCTAGACACAATATTTTTTATAACTTATATGTGTTCAGAATTGAAATATGCAGGTTCATATTTGTTTTCATATGAAAATTCAGATTCTAATTATTTTATTCTTATCTTTTCATTTCTGTTAACTAAAATAAATAGGTTTATATTTTTTTTTGATTTCTAATTCTATGATTTCACTTGTCAAAAATATTTTCTACTTACACAAACTACATTCTCAATATAGAAAAACATATTCTCTGATTTTGATAGTGAGGATGTGGTCGATCATAATCTTGAATTTTCTTGAGACAACAAGGATACAATAAGCTATGCCATTGAACTGCACACCGAAATGAAAGAATACCAAAACAAGAGGACTGAAAAAATGAAAGATTATTTCTGCTACAATATTGTAATACTACTTTTTGATTGTTTTTTTAATTTTTAGATTTGTTTTCTGATTAGGTGCTTACCAAAAGATGTGTATTATGGTATGCAGTTTTCAATAGGAAGGTAATAATGAATATTTGTTGTTTTACCTATGGTACCTCCTGCTGGTCCGCCTATTAAGTCCCCTATGTAAATATTCAAGTTCATGTTAACATTTTCATGAGCATTTTGGTTTTCCCTATTTTTATGGTGGTGTTCTTTTTCATGCATAGAAGAGGCTGAAAGTGGTTCTTTTGTATACGTCTCATATCTGAAAATGTTGTCTGAATGTGTAACATATTTCTATTTTTCAGATGTGATGTTTTGGTTGGTGTTTTGTTTTCATTTTTTTCTCTTTTAATGGTTCACACTTCACCAAAAAGTGGTTTTAATTAGAAAATTCAAAAAAGGGATTTTGAGTAACACATGGTTTAGAGAAACCATGCCAAACGTTTTCTTCTTTTTATTTTGTTTTCTAATTATTTCTTATATGCTTGCATTCATATTTTTGATTCTGAAAATTAAGTATGGTATTCTTATTTTTAAACAAGTTTTTCTATGTAGAAATGTCTGTTCCAAGATTTTGAAGGTGAATATTTGTACAATGTGACATGATTTTTGGGTGACATACTACAACTTCAGGTTACTTTCAATGAATGATACAGTTCTACAAATACAAAAATTACTGCTACTGCTATGTATTTTGAATTTCAAATGTCCATTTTAATGTTCTTTTCATTCATGTATTTCAATTCTCTAGACTGAAAATATTTTTTTATTCCTTTTATATTCTCCTAAATGTTTGAAAATGTATTTATCCAAAATGTTATCAACTATCATAATGATGTCTTTATATTTTTTCCAATTATATTCCAATATTAAGTATCATTATTTTGCGATTTCAATATATTTAATATTCATGTTAATTTTTAACATTGAAATATAACATTGTATTCTTGAAAATAAGAATTGAACCATATTGTCGTGCGAACGCATGGGTGAGTACTAGTTATTAAATAAAATAGGGGTGTGTCGGTAACTTGTGCTACCAACAGTTGGTAATTGTAAGTATGTAAGACCGACAAACTAAAAAAATGTCATTGTCATAAATTATCTAATAACATCATAAATGAACATAAAAAATAAAGGTTTTAAACACTCTTAATTAATTAAATTGCTAAAAGAAAAACTAACAATAAAAACACATTATTTTATCAAATTAGACTTAAATTGTTAACATATATTAATTGATAGAATGATAAAGTTACGTTATTTTAATAAATCTAAATTAAAACATATAATATTAAATTAATAACTATGCTAATAAAAACACAGAAAATGGTTAAATTATTATTTAATAAAAGTAGAAAATGATTAAAAGGTGAGTAGAGTAATATTAACAAAAATATTAAGATATAATAAAACTAGAAAAAGATAGTTAGATTAAATTACTTATTTTAAAGGAAAAAAATACATAATTTGTTATAAAAGTTGATTATTTAAAATATTTCATTAAAAAAATATAAAATTATGAATATTTATCAAAAAGTGTAAAATTAATTAATTAAATCATTAAAAAATAAATAAAATTGTTGGAAAAACTAAGTAAAAATAAAGACACATCAATATTCAAAACCTGATCTTGAGTAATTGTAGATGCAGCATCGGGATCTACACTTGTGACAATGAAGATTACCTCACCTAGTAGGGCTGCCACACCCATAGTGGTTCTCCCGAAGTCTTCATATTTTCCAACCATATATGGAGGGACATGCCTTGGGGTCTCGATAGTAATAACTCAGGGGAGAGACCACCTATTTGATCTCTATGAGCCTTCTTCACAATATTTGTTTCTTTTGTCCATTGAATCTGGAAAATAGATGTTTGTGTATTCTCACATGCACAGTTCTTCAAATGGCTTGGGCCACATTGGCAAAGATGGTTGGGGATCTTGGCGCTGCCTTTCCCAAGGGAATGCTGATTTTCATGGATGTGGACACCCATACTGACCAAGACACGACACTCCTGATTACATATGGGACTGTCAACATGACGTATCCTGAAGTCATCGATGTGGAATCTGATGATGGGGATCAATAGGATGACATGAGACCTAACCTAGCCAACCAGAAACCAGATGAAGATCCTGCTGATGAGTTCCTAGAAGCATTCCTCGAATATAAACCCGCCGATCCTGAGGACTGAGATGAGACAGATTCCGATGAAGAGGATAACAAGGTCATCCATTTCCAGTCATGGAAGCCGATCAAGTGCTTCATTGGGGAGACTCCACAAATATAATGGATATACCAGATGGGGAGGCTTCGTTCCCAGTAGCACAAACTCTGTGTCGGAGGTGTGGATGCACAACATCCTCACATACTCATCCAAGACCACATGGAAGAGAAAATACGTGAACATGACTGCAACCTTAGTGTGAGATGGTAGTAGAGGAAGTCTGTGAACATCAAGAGAATCCAGAAGTCTGAGAATGAGATCCAGTGGATGAGGGAGTGGGTGAACAAGTATTATGCTTTCTTCAATGCACAATTGGGTCTCATATCATGACTGAAGGCCAAGCTGGAAGTGGATGAAGAACATATGAGGCGAGCCTCTGAAGATACAGCTATTATCCGAGCCGATGAGGATCAGGATTGGATCAAGGCTGATGAAATATGCCCCATTTCCATTGTGGTGGAGCGGGAGCTTAACATGATACAATGGATCATGGATGCTATAAGCCAGAGCATGGCGAAGATGAGATGCTCCATTGAAGAGGAAAAACCCACTTATGATAGGGACCAATCCTCGAGCACTATAATTTGTGTGGACTCATAAATGTGCATTCAAGCTTTTATTGTTTATGTTGGTTGAAGGCATGAGTTACTTTATTTTTTTTGGTTTTCTTCATTTCAATAACATTTGTGAAATACCCAGAGATCAATCCCTAACTCACGTGGGTCATGCCCGATGTGAGAAACAAGGGGTGAAAGCATCGTTATTCCACTTGAATTAGAGAGTGTCAACCAGGATCCATACATTTGGGGTTTGAAAACCCAATCCAGATCTCTGGGAAGAAAGAGGGAGGCCTGACTGGAGAATGAAGTTCTCAGAGCAGTCGAATTGCTGTTTTCCTAACGCGCTCTAGTGCACAAGTGAGGTAACTCCATGGGAGTTAGAATCAATCCGAACATAGGGGAGTAAAATGTGTGAATCACGATGCCCAAAAATCAACACTATAGGGATGACATGAAAATTAAGGGTAACTATTAACCGTGTTTGAAACATAGTATCCCTATTGTATTATCCTAAAATGGGGATAACAAATGAGGGTCGACCACTGACTATGTTCGAAACGCAGGGTATAACTCGAAATGTCATCCATTAGTCTTCCATAACATTATCCCATGACAGTCAGTGAGCCATAGGCTGAGCATCCGTTCTTTTAGGGGTTTCCATCAGGCATGAAAGAGGACGAGGATCCAAATAATGGGCACACAAAGCATAGAGGGTGGAGTGATGGGTTGGTTGAATGGAGTCCACCAATCTTGAAATTACACCACCGTGATGAAAACACATTAGGTGATCACATCAGTCCGATCAAGTATTGTATTAATTTCCTGAAAGGATATCTCTGGTGATATCCTAGAATGGCGCAAAGTTTTACATCATTCCAATGAGGTCGATAGATATGTAGTTTAACGTCGTATGGTGAGGATGAAGGCAATGAACAGTCTCAAAAGGGGGAACGAGTCCAGGAAGGCCATATTAGAGGGTTTAAATGTGTGTGGTTGGATCTAGGAACTAGACATCCATATGTCACTACGTATCCTGCTAGGGAAGGAATCAAGCCATACACAGTTCTGGGGGACCCGTTCAGTTTAACATCATGCTTTAAAGACACAAGGGGGAAGGGATCTCTGAAGGGGTATATGATGTGGTAACTATAAACCTAACATGAATACGGACAGAGAGATGTCTGCCCCACATCACGTGCCTCCAACAGAGATCTCAGGCCAAGGGGCCGAAATGGATAATTTTTGGGTTGGACACAAGGCGAAATTCCCTGGTGTTTCTACATATCCCATGAGGATGTGAATCAAACCATATGTAGTTTTGGAGGACCCATGTATTTTAATGTCATATGGTAGGACATAGAGTGAAAAGGAAGATCCCAAAATGGGGGAGTACGTGGTGTGTCCGTTATAGACCCAACATGAATGAGGACCAAAGTAGTCTATACAACACCATGTAATCCTTAGGGAAATCTTATGTTGAGAGACTGAAGATGGAAAAATTTGTGTTGGTCCAAGACAATGTGTTTGAGCATTCCTACATACTCGATCGGGATGTGAATCAATCCATACATAGTTCTCAAATTGCAGTTTAACGTCACGAGGGACGAAGAGCATGTGTAGTTCAGCTACACCAATACACATCCTAACAAAACCACTAAGACCATGTGAATAGTGCTAGATTTCAGAAACAAATAGTAGTGATTTCATTTTCTTGGTACAGGGAGGCACACATTAGGGGAAATGGAATTCTAGGTGAATGGCATCCCAATATTACCAACCTTCCTACTCAATGCACATAGATGCACGGAGGGGTAAAACCG
This sequence comes from Viscum album, assembly GCA_963277665.1. Classification (NCBI taxonomy): domain Eukaryota; kingdom Viridiplantae; phylum Streptophyta; class Magnoliopsida; order Santalales; family Viscaceae; genus Viscum; species Viscum album. Next base: position 226,450,023 of record OY728167.1, on the reverse strand, counting down.
AGTGTGTTGAAATTCCAATTAAACATAAGGAAGTGGAAAGATGTGAATCAAGGAACCCTAGATCTCAATCACAATGATGGTGGCATGACAGTAAAGGATAACTGTTGACCGTGTTCGAAACACAACATCCATTTCACATTAGAATAGAATTGGGACAATCAAATGATGGTCGATTGCTGAATATGTTCGAAACACGAGACCTATCGCCAGATGTCGTCTGAAGTCCTATGAGGCATTTCCCCAAGACGGTAGGTGAGAAAATTTCGCATGAGACCCGGCTGTAAAGGGGGTCCTTTCGGACATGGAAGAGTATGGATATCCAAAAAAAGATCTCATGAGGCATGGACACGAAACAAGGGAATGTACATGTGAAATTCTACACTTTGGGATCTTCGCCACGACACATTTGAGTATGCCATTGAGGCATGTCAGATAGAGGGAGTTGAATCCATTTCCAAGGAAAAGGTTCTTGAGGATGAAAACTCCCAATTTATGGTCATAGAGTGGACCATTGAGAGGGGACTTGGTTTAATGGAATGTGTCCAGGGTGGCAAAGCAGCAAAATATGAAGTGAATGAGGACCCAATATGAATTCCATATTACAAAAAATTCCTAGGAAAAAACCCACAAAGTTTATAGTCACGATGGTTGGACTAGGGTATGCAGTTTAACATCATGGGCGTGGACAAGTGGAGGATTAAAATTATCTGGGTCTGGACCTGAAGAAACAATTTCTGGGCGTTCCTAGATACCCCACAAGGATGGGAATCAAGCCACAAGTAGTTCTAGAAATATTTTTTGTAGTTTTTCATTGTGAGACAAGGAAATTTTGAGGATTTAAGGAAGATACCCAAAGGGAAATACATGGAACAGTTATCATAAACCTGACGCATATGAGAATCCAAGAGGTAGTCACCACACAACCTGCTTCCAATAGAGTTCGGGCTAAGGGGGCCTGAAAGAGGGCAAGATTTGAGATACCTAGGACTGGACCCGAAGAATAAATGCTTGGGATTTCCTACATATCCCACAAGTATGGAAATAAATAGACACACAATTCTAGAAGATTTAATTATAGGATACCAATTTCGGGGGAAATACTGTCATGCAAGTCTATCCCACACACCCAAAGAAGAGTAATTTGATGGATCTTGTTTGTTCTTTAGGGTGGATGTGTTTTTTTGTGAAGAAACAAACCTAGGAAGAAGAATCCGTGCACCCCTATAGGAATGAATACATATATAGGCCTTGAAAAATGGCATGGTGGAAAACCGATACCAAACATGATTTAACCTCGAGCAAGGAAATCACAATGTGGTGTCGTTTTTCATCGTGTGGCCAGAAAAATAGTGTCATAGTTTAGGGTCATATGATAGGACTAACCCATGAATTTGAACATTGTGAGGAAATGATTGAAAAGTTTAAAGTCATGTGGGATCATGATATGGTGGGGCTAGACCTGAAGATGAAATTTCTGGGCATTCCTACGTATCCCATGATGATGGGAATCAAGCCATACGTAGTTCTGGAAGAGGTCGTGTAGAATACCGTCATGCGATAAGGATGGGGGAAGGAGAGACTAGTTTGTAAAGGGAGGTATGTGGTGTGGATATTTAAAACCCAATGTGAATAGACACATAAGCCCACATACGCCACACTACGCAATCCTATATGAGTCAGGGCCCAAAGGATGAACAAAAGAGATAATTAGTGGAGCCTGAGAAGGAACCAAAACAATATGTCTGGGTTTTCCTATGTATCCCATGAAGATGGGAATCATTACATATGTAGTTATGGAAGATTTCATGCAGTTTAAAGTCATCTGACAAGTATGAGGGGAGATCTTAGTTTATTTTCATAGAGCTCAGACTGAAAGATATGATACTCTTCCAAACTAGCATAAACCTTGACCAAATCCCTAAGCCCACATGACCCGTGCTTGATGTGGTAAACAAGGGTGGATTAGATCTTCGTAACATGTGGAATACAGAGAGAGGGGAAACGGTTCAGAGCCTCTAATGACGCCACACCTTGGATTCGTCCTCTTAACGTGAAAATGCGCACTGAGGAATATCACCAAGAGTGTCGAAATTACACTTGGACATGATGGAGTGGAAAATGATTAGATTCACGCAACCTATATTTAGGGATTAATGGGGGTGGTGTAATGATGGTGGTTTACTATTTAAAGTGTTTAAAACACAACATCCATATTGTATGACCTGAAATGGGAATGAACAATTGAGCATCGACCACTGTCCATATTTGAAATGTGGGTCTTGTCTCAAATTGTTGTCCGAAATCCTCTGGGATGTATTCCCAAGATGGTAAGAGAGAACTGAGGCCTATAATCCACGTCATTCGGGGGTCCTTTCAAATGTGAATGATGATGAAATCCAAAATAAAGGGAAACATGAAGCATGGATATGGATAAAAACACATTTATATAGAATCCAACACTCTGGGTCCTAAAACAGAGTGATCCTGGGAATGTTAGTGAATTACCAAAGAGGGTTGAGGGGCCCAATTTGAGAGAAGGTGACTCGAAAAGATCAGTGGAGGAATGTGATATGGATAGATCCCAAGAGGGAGTTACGTGGTGTGGCTATTGCAAACCCAACGTGAATGAGGTCATAAGCCCATACCACACCACATACCTCCTACCAGAGGACTTAGTCCAAGGGACCAGAAAGTTGATGATTTTTCTAAGAAATAGGGCTGAACTCAAAGACAAAATTTCTGGGAGTTCCTACATATCCCATGAGGATGGGAATCAAGCCATACGTAATTCTGAAGTGTCATACAGTTTAACGTCATGCTGTGAGGACAATGATTGAGGGGGGTCTCAAAGAGGACTATGTATGGTTTGTCGAATAACTCGACATGAATGAGGACATAAGCACACATATTCCACACCATTCATAATTCCTGGAAAGAACTTAGGCCAGTTGGCCGAGATAAAGAATATGCAAACCCAGGCTAGACCCGAAAATGAAATGTGCTGGCATTTCTACATATCCCATGAGGATGAAAATCAAGACATATGTAGTTTTTGAGATGTCATTTAGTTTAACATTGTATGGTTGGATGGAGATATATCTTAGTTTATAGTCATATATCTTAGACCGGGGATGCCCAGTTTAATGTCATGTGTGTGGGTCATAGGGGCAGAAAGGGTGAATCACCAAGCCTGTCATTTGGGAGACCACAGAAGAACAATAAGGATTGAGGATAACTACTGACCATGTTAGCAACACATTATCCCTCTCGTGTGGCCTGTAAAAGGAACAAACAATTGAGCATCGACCATTGACCATATTTTCAATGCGGGACTTTTGTCAAATTTTCATTCAAAATACCCAAGAACGTTGGCCCAATGCGATAGGAGAGCCCTGAGGCCTAGTATCCATGTTGTTTGGGAGTCCATTCAGATGTGAAAGATGATGAAAAACCAAATTATGGGATGTGTAAATCATGATGCTACCCATGTAGTTTAATGTCTTGTGGAAAGGATGACATATGAATGAGGGGTGTATTAGTGGATGTGTGTGGCCTGGAAAGAATTGCCCGATGTGAATGAGGACATAGAGTCCATACCACACCGCACATTCCTAAGTGAGAACCTGGGTCAGGGGGTTAGAAATGGTGAATCTCTGTGCCTATCAATGGGAGACTACCAGATGACAATAAGAATTGAGGATAACTGCTGACCATGTTCGAAACACAGTATCCCTCTCGTGTGGCCTGGAAAAGGAATAAACAATTGAGCATTGAATGTTGACCATATTCGCAACGCAGGAATTGTGTCAAATTTTCATTCGAAATCCTTGAGGATGTCGGCCCAAAGTGGTAGGAGATCCCTGAGGCCTAGCATCTATGCCTTCGGGGGTCCTTTTGGATGTGAAAAATGATGGAAACCGAAATGATGGGATGTGCAAAGCATGATGTTAATCATGCAGTTTAATGTCTTGTGGAAAGAATGATGGATGAAGGAGGGTTGTATTAGGGGATGTGTGTGGCGTGGAAATAATATACCGATGTGAAAGAGGACATAGAGTCCATAACACACTGCACAATCCTAAGTGAGAACTTAGGCTAGGGGGTCGGAAAGGTTGAGGGACCTGTGACTTGGTAAAAGACATAATGTCCCAGTGAGTTTTCAGTTTATCATCATGTGGGACAAGTGCAGATTAGTTTTACATCCTTAAGCCCAGAAGGATCATGCAGTTTAACATCATGCAATGAGGATAGTGGTGATCTTAGTTTAAGGTCATAGGGCCTATATCGTGACTATGTGATCCTTTATGCAGTCATTGCCTTACCAAAGCTCCTAAGGCTACACGAGAAATGCTCGGTGAGGGAAAAAAGGAATGGGATCAGGTTCTCCCTAGCATATAAGGGTATGAAAATGAAGGAAAGAGATAAAAAATGGTCAATCCCAACCAGACCAATATTCATACTCGAGGTACACTAATGTTCGATGGGATAACAGGAAAAAATGAATCAATGTACCCAATATTTGGGACATATAGGGGTGGTGATAACGATTGAGGATGGATGTTGACTATGTTAAAAAATCAACATCCATATCTTGTGACCTGAAATGGGAGCAAAAAATGAGCGTTGATCCTTAACCATAGTCAAAATGCGATACTTGTATCAAAGTGTCATTCAAGACACTCCATGACATTGGCCTGAAACGGTAGGCGAGCCATAATGCAGAGCATCCATACCGTTTGGGGGTCCTTTTAGATGTGAATGATAATAGAGACCCAAATAAAGTAGACGTGTTAAGCATGAATATTCTTGTTTAGTTTAACATCATGCAGTAAGGGTGAAAGAGGTGGAGATCTCCAAGGAAGGGAATACATGGGGTAGTCATGATAAACCCGACGTGAACGAAGGAAAACAAGGCCCACACCACACCATGTGTTTTGAGAAGCATCTTGGCCAAGGGGCTAGACACAAGGGGAGATATTGATGTTTGGGGTTGGGCCCATAGAAAAAAAATGCTCGGGCGTTTCTACGTATCCTATGGGGGTATGAATCAATCCATAAAGAGTTCGTAAGATGCCAAGGAGTTTAACGTCATGCAACCAACAAGTGATAGATTATAGTTTGTGGTCATAGATCTCAAACCATAATGGTATATCTTCTGCTCACAGTTTAACATCATACATGATGATAAAGCAGTTTAACATCATGCGGGTATGGGTTTTGGGTAGTTTTCTGTCCTTTATCTTGGACGGATCATGCAGTTTAACATTATACGGTTAAGAAAGATCATTTTAATGTCATGGAGAACAATGTCTTACTCAAGAAATGTACTACTTGAGGAATTCAGAATTTTTTGTAGGAGTGATACTCTCACAATCCATGGTAATTATGGAGTACTCTCCATTGGGGTAAACCTTGTGAATGATGTAAGGTCCTTCCCATTTGGTATCTAGTTTGGGTGGTTTCCTACCATGTATAATTGGCGTTCTTAGGGACAACACCATGTCACCTTGTAAGAAAGATAATAGGTGAAATTTCTTATTGAATTATATGTATATCTTATTCTTATGTCTCTCTAGATTGTGCAGGGCACAAATACTGTTCTCATCAAGCACTTCAAGTTCATCCGGGCAGATATCGACCACCTTATCTGGCGTCTACTGATCGCTGAATGTTGTGCGTAATGAAGGAAACCGAATCTTGTTGGGCAGGACTACCTCTATTTTATACAATAGGTAATATGGGGTCACCTATGTGGAATTATGAGTTGTCACCCAATAGGACCATAGAGCATTGGGGAGTTTTTCTGGCCAACACTTCTTGTTATGACCAACCATCTTATGTAGAATGATATAGAGGAGTTTGTTAAACACCACAATCATCCCATTTTCTTGTGTGTGATAGTGGGAGGTATGATTAGAATAGATGTTTTACTTGGCGTAAAACTCCTTCAGTTCAGCTACCTGGATGTTAGTGATGTTATCAGTGAAGACAATGTGAGGGACTCTGAATCGGTAGATGATATTGGAGCTCACAAACTCAATAATAGAATAGTCCATGACTTCCTTGAGAGGAACTGCCTCTGCCCACTTGGAAAATAAATCCGTAGTAGTTAGGATGAACCTACAATGTAGATAAGTTGTTGGTGGATATGGTACTACGACATCGAGTTCCCAGACCACAAAGGGCCAAGAGTACTTCGTTGTGTGGAGAGGTTATAGAAGATGATGCACAAAGTTATCATCGATTTGGCACGTATGACACATCTTTTCAAACTCAATACAATGATGGATCATGTAGGGAAAAAATACCCAAATTTTAGGATCTGTTGAGATAGTTTCGGCCCTATTTGATGAGCTCCATAGGGACTAGCATGAACTTCCTACATGAAATGAAAAATATCACCTCCTTGAATGCAATATAGGGGAATAACATCAAACCCATGCCTGTAGAGGATCTTCTCAAGACTGGGACCACTCTGGAGGGTGAAATGAAATTCATATCGTCGGATTCTCTCACACTTGGCTCAATTTGTTGGGAGATTACCATGATGAAGAAAATAGATAAAGGGTATCGTCTATTCCGAAGTCACTTCCAACACTCTGGAATGGAAACCTGGGGTCCTGACGTGGAGGCACAAGTGGTAAGGTGGCTTACCTGTGGGCTATCATCATCGTCCGAAGTTACATGAGAGATGAATATCTGATGTGCCACATTGATAATCAAATCATCCTGATCAATCTCTGCAAGAGATGCGGCCAAGATATCCAAGGTTTCAGCTCGATTGTTTTGCGAATTAGGGATGTGAGTAACTTCTAGAAGAGACCGGAACGGGGCCCTCAGGTTGAGGGTACGTTCTAACAGTGGTATGTGCTCTGTCTTTCTAATGACCTAGTCGCCGTTGACCTGATTGATGAATAGTTTAGAGTCCCCTTTCACATGCAATTGGGGAACATCGATCTTGAGGTCCATATCAAGACTAGTGATGATAACCTGGTACTCTACCGCGTTTCTAGAAAAGCATTCTGACAATATGATGGAAAATGATAGAACAACTTGCACCATCATGATGAAGATGATACCTAGTCCCACTCTATTGAGTCTTGGATCATTTAGTCTTCTCTCGACAGGGCTTCAGGAAGATCCATCAAAATGAATTTTCCAACACGGAATGGATTGATCTACTGAGAGGATTGACTCATCTAGAAAATCAAGATCCATAGACAGGTCCATAGAAGCTGGATGGGTGGTAAGAAAGTCTGCCAATGCCTGCCCCTTGATGGAATTCCTGGTAAAAAACGTGATGTCAAACTCATGGAGGATAACTAACCAACAAGATAGAGATCCTATAAATATAGGTTGGATCAGAATGTACTTTAATAGATCCACTCAAGACACTAGCTGTATCTCATGGTGCTGTAAGTAATGTCACAATTTCTACACTATGAGTAGCAGTGCAAGAAAACTCTTCTTGATAGAGGAATATCTAGTCTCTATATTGAGGATCATGCAGCTGAGATAGTATAAGCTATTGTCTGTTCCCTCGTTGTTCTTCTGGGCGAGAAGGGTGCTGAGTTATTTCTCTAGAATGGTCACATAAATGACCAGGGAATTTCCAGAAATGGGTGGCATCAGGACCATAGGCTATAATAGGTACTGCTTGATTTCCTCAAAACTAGTATAACACTCCTCATCCCATTGATAATCGCAACATTTCATTAGGATCCAGGAAAAGGGATTACAATTTCCAGCCATATTTGCGATGAATCGGCATATATAGGCAATGTGGCCTCGAAATACTTGGTGCTCTCAAATGTTTCTCTGAGGAGACATCTGAATGATGGCCATGAACTTCTCCGAATTAATCTCGATAACTCTATATCTGACAATGAATCCTAGAAACTTTTCAGAGGTTACCATAAAGTCACACTTCAATGGGTTCATATTTAGAAAGATGGATCAGAAGAATTCGTACACTTTCTCGAGGTCTTTGAGATGGTCCTAGAACTGGTGAGGTTTGACCACCAGATATTTAATGTATCATTCCACCAATTTCCCGGGGATCAGGTTAAATACGTGATGCATGTCATGCTGATAGGTTACACCTGCATTCTATAGGCCAAAGGGAATTACCTGGTAGCAGAAAGTACCTTGTTCTTCCTTAAAGGCTATAGACTCTTCATCCTTAGGGCCATTCGAATTTGGTTATACCTAAAATATAAATCCATGAAGGAGAGAGCCTAGAACCTAGAAGTGGCATGAATCAACAGTTTCGTCACAAGAAGCAGAAACTCAACCATCAGACAATGATAGTTGAGATATTGTAAGTTGATGCAAACTCTGATCTATCTGTTCTTCTTCCAAATTGGAACAATTTTAGCTATCCATATAGGGTACTAGAACTCCTTGACGAAGCTATATATGTTGAGATTATCAACATCGACCTCGACCATGACACCATGATAAGGGTGCATCTTTCTGGGAGGCTGTTTGAACCCGTGATGACTTACTGGAAGGCCGAGGTGGTTGACGATGACCTAAGGATCTATTCATGTAATCTCATCATAAATCTTGAAAAATAAATCATGATGATTCTTCGAGAAGTCCACATATCATTGTTTCTCTTCAATTAACATAATGACGATGACCAATGTGGGTTTCAGATCTGTCTTGTTACCAGGGTTCACCTATACCAAGTCATTGACCATAGTGGAGACACCTTCATTGAAACTGGGAGGAGAATCCTCTAAATCATATTCATTTATGGGGGAGGGATCCTTGGTGGTAGGTAGTTCTTCTGAGTCGATAGATCTTGGAAAAACATTGGTGCCTGCCTGAGCGGTAGTGGAAACCTCATTGGGGGGATCCTGCACTGTTGAAACCATGGTGATGAAATATTTCAACCTAATACCATCTAGCCTTCGACCCAAGAGGCCACAAATGATGATATAAAATCAAGAGTGGCATGTCGTCTTGATGCAGTTTATCCCATCCCAAATAAACAAGCAAGTATGATGTATTATCATGACCATGGGGTAGACATCCGGATATATTATAGGAGTAGGGGTCTCTGGGATCACCTGATCTTGATTTGTATAGGAATACGAGGTGATATTCCAAAATCCCTTAGACATGGTAATGTGCTTCCTCCTTGTTAAAGAGAATACAAAGCATTTCCCAAAGTCCAGGGTTATGGCCTCCAATTGGTGGAACGGGAAAATGTATTCCTCATCCAGGTCTGTCCACAAGTTCCTAACAGATGTAGCGTGTTCATCCTCATTAGCCTGAATATTCTTGTCCTTTCTCTTGTAATAGTTGGAATCTTGGCAGCGGGAAACACAAGAGGAAAAGGGAGATGACTCACCCTGGAGTATGCCTTCCGGACCATTAATGGATTACTGAAATAATTGGTTGTACGAAGAAGGGACTGCCACATGCAGTTGGAGCCATGGAATACCCATCAATGCATTGTAAGCGGTGTCTTGTGAGGAAAACATGATCTAAGTGCTATCAAATAGGCCACTAAATCGGGTCTTCATGCAGATCTTTCAAACTGGTGCCTGTTTCATCCTATCCTACCATGAATTTTTAGGTCATAGGGACTCAAATCATCCTCATATAGCCCCAAATTACGTGGTGTCCATGTTAGGATAAGGTTAATCCCTAAGCCTATTTCAACAATACAATGATGAAACTCCACACCGTTAAAATGGACAGTGATGTACAGTGGGACAATATTATCCTGTATGGGGGAACCCTCATATTCTCTAGAGAAATAGATAATGTCCTGACATTCAGCATGCTCAACTACCTCATCATGGAAGCCTTTTGCAGCTTCTACCTCCATCTCAAACTGGAGGGGGCTTCATAAAGCCTCAATAAGGGCATCACGTATATCCACTGATAGGAGAAGATACTCTAGGATAGAGATATTCATATGAATGATGGAAAGATTCTTAACGATATCATACATCTGTTACAAGCATGAACTTCTGCCGATAGGAGGTCGTTTTGTGGTAGGAGGTATGACAGGACCTTCTGGATGAACCTGCGGCTGACTAGTATTGGGAATATAATGATACTCATTAGTAAAAATGCATGGAGTGACTACCAGATGAGGGATAAATGACGGAGGTTGATCCTCCATAGAATTTGGCTGATCATATCACAATCACGGTGACTCTTCTTGATCATGTAGCACAAACAACGGTGATGGAGGATCTAGTGAAACCAAATGAGAAGGATGCATGTGTTGAGATCTACACTGGTCCTATTGTCTACCTTCGGTGCCATGAATAGCTTGTCTAGAATCACTGACCATTGAATCCTGGTAACTCATATAAACGCGACTAAGTCGATGGTGGCATTGGCTGGGGATGTTGGGAGGATCCATCTGGCGCTCTTCGTCCTCGGGAACCATGTAGGGGTTTACCAGCTCCACAATATTAATCAAAGTGTACCCATGGTCGTCACTTGAAAAAAAATCCCTCACTGGGTGGATTCTCGGGGAATTCTCAAACTCCTTGGGCATTAAATTGCTGAGAGTATTAGATGACGATGGCATTGGTAGGGGACATTGTTTTCCCTTGTGCTACCGATGGATACCCTTCTAGGGAGAGGAATACTGAGACGTCAACGTAGAAGCATTATCTATAGGTTATGTGGTGATTTATGATGGTTAGGGTTGAATCAAATGTGCACGGATAATACTTTGGGCATGGGCGACTTCTTTAAGAATTATCTGGTCGTCGTATTTTTGAGACACATGGCTGGAAACCCCCTGTCACTCACCTTCACTATCACTATCACTATCACTTTCAGTCTTTATGAACACACATTCCACCTATGCCAAGGCCTAACCTAAACTGACTATTTTTTTATCAACATGGTCTTAGAACCAATATTTAAACAGATGTAACTTCTTGAGGGTATTCCCCACGATCCAGTGATAGTGGCAGTAATTGGGGTCGATCAGTGAGATTTGCCTCTTTGGGCCTCCTACATTCTGGAAACCATAGATTTCCAAATTCCAATTCTCTTTGGAAATAACTAGGGACACGAGCCTCATTAAATGATTAGGTCTGGTTCCTTCTATCTGGGAAAATGGATCTAAGAGCCTGGCCCTAACGAGGGGATGGAGGATCCTGTTGAGGAGTCAAAACCTGATTATCTCACCTAGGTGGTGGCGGCGTGTTACACAGGGACAACTATTGATTCTGAGGTGGGCACGGATGGGCCCAAGGATATGCCAGATGTGGTGGTCCTAGAAGAGTATGTGGAGGTGGCTTCACTAGTAATAATTATAGCTGCCTGTGGGCTTGTACTTATGCTACCACGGTGGGCTCGGCCTTATAAGATCTTCTCGTGGGAACTACCGAAGGCAACAGACATGCCTTTTTGGCCTACTTCAAGGCTTCCTCTAGATTCTAGGATTTGTGAGAGAAATCCTAAAATCCCTTGGATAGTTCTACGTGATGAGAGAGGGGAGAAGTTTGGTAATGAATTCCCCACACACATTGTCTTTAGTTTCTCCTGAGTCAGCGAAATATCTAGGGAATATGTGAGGCCTTTCCACCTGGAAAAAAAGCCCGTGATGCACTCGTCAGGCCTCTGAATACACTTCAAGAGGTTAGAAATACTTTTCTTCTGGGTGGTGGAGTTGAACTGTTATAGAAAATTCCTATGAAGATCCTCCCATCTGGCTACTGGCCCAATGGGTAGCTGGCTGTACTAGATGAATGCAATCCCTTCTAATGTTTGTACGAAACACTAGAGTTTGGCGGCCTCCTGCTACACTGGAGTTCCCAGAATTGGTCCACATATTGAGATGAAGTAGGCCAGATTCTGCAGCTAATATCCCGACCCATTAATGGGGGAAAGGTGGGATTTCAGAAAAACAAGGGGGTGCTGGCATATCATCCGGCGGGATTGCCATCTATCAAGTTTCCAAAGCCCCGAGGTGAGCAATGAGCGATGCCCTTGGATCATTAGGGTGGAGATTCATGACTTCATGAGGATCCCTGACCACCAGTGTGATGGAAGGTTCTTCAACATGTTAAGAAGGACCTGCGGCTCACAGTGCGGCTGGTGGGATGACATGCAGGATGGCCAGGGGGATGACCTATAGAGCGGCTGGTGGAACCAGAGTTGGGTGACCAGGAAAGGTATCACACAATTTGTGTGCATTTGGTGGGGAATATCGTTCCCTATTTCTATAAACTCTAGAATTTACCCTATATATGTGGGAAGGATAGTCAATGTCACCTGGAGGATACTCAATGGGGGAAGGGTGTACCTTCCCCTGCTACCCCGATTGAGGATTACTGTAGTCTGGTCGTCATTCCGCAAATCATTCAACAAGAAGTTCATCAACCATATTTTTATGTTCTATGAGCTTTTGATGTTACATAACCTTTTCGGGTCCATCTTTTGTCTTACATACTGAGTCAGACGAGTCAGTGGTTTTGGCATCCCCAACATTCTCATTTCCCTTATTGGGATTCCGACCAAGGGCTAATGACTCAGATGGTGGAAGAAGGCCTAGTAAATTTCTCTGCTGGTGAGTAAGCCTTAATAATGGATCCAATAGGTGTGGCACCCCCTAGGGGTATGCTCTCTTCAAGGAGATTTATCTCATTCTCTCCCTCCAATAGGTCGGCCATGTTAACCGTGACTATTCCTAAAGGGATATCCTCAATATCACATCGAAAGTTTGGCTGGATCTAGATATAATTGAAATGGAGGGCTGCATACTACCCCCAAACATGAATCTGGATGTGAGGGGGGGGGGATCCTCCTGAATAATTTAGAATATCACCTTAAATCTTTGAATGCATCGTTGTTAGAGGGCTCGATGGTGACCGTGAGACTCCGGGTGTTGGGCCACAAGGAGCGCATCCAAGCCGACCCTGCAGAATTGCTGTCCAATATCATTAAAGTGTTACTAGATCTTGGGGCAAGCCACCCACCGATAACAGAGATATAATTGTGTCTCCCAGAGGGTTTGGAAAAAGTATGCTACCTCCTCTCGGGTAAGAGATTCCAGCATACTGAAGTTTGTGGTTGAAACTGGCAAGGAAATCTCTTGGAAATGGTCCACTATGAGTATATCCCACAAGAACCTTGGATTAGACTCATGATTCATCCCTTGGTTTCCCCATTCATCAAATTGGGTAGGCTGAGGGACCAATAATGGAACTGAAGTGGACCATTGAGATGGTAGACTTGCCGGTTGAGAGTATGATATGCGATCTGAAAAGCCACCGCATCTCGAGCTGTCTTCCAAAGAACGCAATGACAATGCCACCACATATTAGTAAGACAGAATGGAAACCAAATCTTCCAACGCACGTTCTATGGTTTTTGATGGTGGGATATTCCATTTCTCTTCCTCAATTGGTACCCAGAACAAATATCCATGATCTCTGGTTTCGGTAGAGAATGAACCTGTGGAAGATAGGGAGGATTGCATGGATAGGCCCTGGAAAGAGTCCAAATATTTCTCCTCCTATATGTATCTTGGGAGGGAGGCATGTATTTGGTGGACCTATCTTTATGAAAGGATGAGGCTTATACGACTTGTTCTTGCCACGACCCCCAAAACAGAGGATCGAGGAGAGGGTTCCATTGTTGAATCGCACTCCACCTCGGAGTCTGAAAAGAGTATGGATTTAAATGATTTCAAAAACCACTCAGTATTCTACATTTGGAAGCGACAACCCAAACATCTACCTCAAGATGGTTTTTTAGGACAGGGTAGGTTTTTGACATGAGGAGGACCTTCAGACAAACAAGTGTTGGGGCAGAGAGTAATTTTTTTTGGGTGAGCTGGGGTTAGAGGATCACTTGGAAGGATGTCAAAAGGAACATGGGGAGGGCCTCAGTGTACACTAGTTGGCATGCAGAGGGAATCTCCATGATAAGTGTTGGTGTGGGTAGGACCTCCACTAGATCTGATGGGAGAAAGGGAAGTACATCCATTTTTGTTTCCCTTAGTATTGACGGTACGATGTGGCCTTCATACTGGTCAAACTGAACATGGAGAATACCTTCACATTGAATGCCAATGAAGCAAGGGAGACTTCGCTTCTCTGATTTTTAGGATGAGGAGGACCTTCTTCAATTATAGTAATAACATGGGGAATACCCCCATGCTAATGGTAGACTGGTCGAGGAGGATCTACGCATCAAAGACCTAAAATAGGAGGAACAACACCATACCGAGGATCACAGGTGTGAAAGAAACTCTCATGCTGGATGACAGTGCGGCAAGGAGGGCCTTTTCTTGGACTGATGGAGGCATGGGGGGGACCTCCACTCTGAACATAGAAGTGGGGAGGACTTACGATCTCATTTGTGGTGGCACAGGGAGGACCTTTGTGCTGGATGTCATCATCACAGGTTGACCCACGACGGTAACTACCTGTCTCGGTGACCAAGAGAGTCGTCCCAAACTGCTTGGGGGGTGGTTGGGGCCTTGATATGGGTCAAGTGTATAAGTGACCATATTCAATATAAATGTGGTATTTATAGTATATTCTAGAGGTGGTATGTGCCACAATAGTCGTTGGTGATGACACCGCCTAGCGGGTTTCCTCCTCATCTTTCACCTAACGTTGGTGTCGGGTAAACTAGACTGGCGCTGGTGGTGCAGGTGTATAACTCACCTTATTCTCAGCCTATGGGACCAGGTGGTAGCATTGACGTGGCCTGGAGGGGTCCCTCCTCGGTGGCCCCTAGGATTGGATCATAGTAGGGCTGGTATGGACTTCCCTTAACTCATTGGCGTAAGGGAGCGAGTCATCAATGAGCTAAGAGGAGAGTCTCCCGAAATGGTTGTAGGTTGGCATGGGGAGTAGTGGCTCCCTATGAAGCCCTTGGGGGTAGTGATGATGGCGAGGTGCAGAAGCCTCTAGGTCCTATCGGGCCATATCCCAAGTTGGGACAATCCCTTATTCTTCATACTTTCGAATGAGGTCATTGATCACCGCCCTCCAAACGAGTTCAGATGGTGAGATGGGGCTTGGGCTCCCAACAATTGTGGATGTAGAGGCCATCATAGAAGAGATGGATTCACGCGGGGTTGCCACGTTTTCATTTCCCTGACCCCTGTTTTGGTGGGTGGGTGGTGATCGGTTCCATAAAATATTATCCTGGGTCCTAAAAAGCAGGTAGATTCTACCAATAGCGCGGAAAGGAGGAATGCGATGTCCAGTGCCCCAGCGCCATTCCATATCCCATGGTTGGTATAAAGGATCCATGCTGACAACGTCGGAGACTGGGATGCCCAACAGTTAACTGACCCAATCCATGTTGAGTTTCAAACCAGGCACAATATTTTCATGGTGGGACCTAGTGCAGGATATCTAGATTCATTGACACACTTATCCACAGATTCCTCCATCGTTACTAATATTCAAATTGAGGATAAGGAATTCACAACAGGTTCACCATTTCTGTTTCTGATGCTTTCACCGGGGCATGCATCCGTCTATCAAGGATGCACTGGATATAGCCCCACATTCCCTCTGTTCAACGGCGGCCATCATCCATTGCTTATTCAGGGAAATTTTTTCCTTGATCGAAACAGGATGATGGGATGTCAGTTCCTCTTTCTATGGATTCATCCACTGAATTATTTTCCTAGTTTGGGTCTCCCATAAAGACTAAGATGTTGTTTTTGAAACTCTTCCCAGTGCCATATCTTTGTGGATGACGGTTAATTAAACTGATTCTATCAGAATATTCCAAGGGTTCAAGTCAAGGAAAAAACCTTTGATCAGGGGACTAGTCATGTTGGACATCACTGGCATGTCTGGACACTGAGAAACTGATTTGTCTGTGTTTATTTCCCTTATGATAGGGCTTCTCGAGGGTGCGAAAGCCTAAGGCATCCAAACCCGAGTTAGGGGAATTATATGCCATAGGCATTCCCCTGGGGTTTTCTTCATCTTCCCATGTTTGACATAGTATATTCCGCAAGTTTAATATCTAGAAGTGATGGATCATACCGATCAGAACACTGATAGGAGTAGATCAGATAGGTACATCACTAAAATGGGTAACCATAGGGTTTTAATGGGTGAGTGGATCAAAACATCCAATGAATAGGGATCCGAGGATGCTTGGGTCCCAACAAGGGGGATGCAAGAATTTATTGTTATATGGGGTTGAACCTTTGGGAGGATTTTTACATACCCTACATAAGAGACATGGATCAATACCCACATAGTTCTTAGGGGTGCTGAATTAGGGTGTACGCAAAGGAAAACAACCTGGATACATGTTTCAACTTATGCATGGATAACAACCCATCAAAAGAGGGACCCTTTTGGTTGTATGGTTATGGGTTTTGTGGGGATATCCATGGTAAGGTGCCCAAGTGGATGGAATGACTTCACCGAGATGTGGCGGCCCAAGTAATAATCAAGATGTATGATAGAGGGTTGAATTGAAGTGGATGGTGAATGGGATGAAACCATATTGAGGTGACAATGGTGTTGGTATTGAACCTCATAACGGAATCCTATGTATCCCCAGTGGAAGGGAATCAAAGTACATGTAGTTCGGTGGGACGATGGGACCCCTGAGGAGGCGGCACATGAGAATGGATGCATGGAGGGAACCTGAAGGAAGTATAACCTCTGTGCAGGGGCATGACCTTCCCGAAACACAAAGGCTCATGGGAGAGACCATGATGATACATGGATGATGGTCTTGAACCGCAGGTACGATTTCTATGTATCACTGTTGTAGGAAATAAATGTCCATGTAGTTCTAAATAGGGCATGGAATCAGGGTGTGCACTGAGGACAACGACCCAATGACATGCTGGGGCTTACGCATGGTTTATAGCCTGAGAGTTGATCTGACATCGCTGAAGGGAGGACCATGGATATGGGTACCAACAAAGGGGACACTAAAGATTACCAGTGTTTGGTGTTGATCCTTAGGGAGGCTTTTTACGTACTCTGCCTAGGAGACAAGGGTCAAAACCCATGTAGTTTGAATAGGTTTAATAATGATTGGGGTTGAACCTTAGGGAGGCTTCCTAAGTAACATGCCTAGGATATAGGGATAAATACCGACATAGATTTGGATAGGGCATAGAATTAGGGTGTGCGCATAGGATAATGACCCAATGATCTGCAAGTTCTTACATGTGGTTAGTATCTCGATATTCATCTAGCACCCTAGGGGAAGACCAGAGAGTTGGATCCCAATAGAGGGGAATGAAATGGATTACCCTACGTTGGGATTGAACCTCGAGGAGGCTTCCAATGTTCCTAGTTAAGGAGAATGTGATCAAAACCCATGTAGTTCATAAGGGTATAGTTTAACATCGTGCAAGATAGAAGGGGCATACAATTATAAATCATGCGGGATGAGGGTGAACTGACGTGAAGTGGTCGAGACCAATGTATGTTGGGCTTGACCCTCAGGGAGGCTCCCTACGTACCTTTCTCAGAAAGGGAAAGGATCAAAGTCCACATAGTTTTGAATGAGGGCTTCAGACTTACACACTAAGGTGGACTAGGGAGGATTCCATAGATAGTGATTATTCTAATCCCACATGAGTGATACTCAATGTGATAATCAAGAGGCGGAAAAGACCTTAAAATCACATCGTGAAGGGTGCACCCACATGGAAAGGGATTATGCATGGTTAGCGGCCTAGGGAGATAGAGATGGTGACTTACTCTTAGGTGGAGGCCCAATGAGGATAAATTAAAAAGGGATAGAGTCAAGGTAAGAAAGTTCATTGTTCCCATATCTCTTATGGCCTTTGCGAACAGAAGAACAGAGGAGGAGAAAGGATTCCACCTCCTGCAAGAAAGGCTAGGGGATTACACCAAGACGGTTTCCCTTCCATGTGGATAGATGTCATTATATGCAAGGAAGATCTCATTCCATGTGATGAATATCTCACTCCCATGGAGACCAGTGGATGTAGAAAATGTACGGGGGGGGGGGACCCCATGTATATTGCATGGGGAAAGGCCACAGTTTAACATAATGTGATGGGGACGATGATTATTGGAAGTTTAACATCCTGTATCTAGGACTATGAGGATGAAATCCTCACCCCTGTGACGTACATAAGTAGAAAACTTTAACCCTTGGTTAAGGGAAGGCACTGCAAATGTCATGTGGAGATGGGGATGATGAGTGATCCATTGAGGGGATCATGTTAGTGTCGATATGAGAAGAATCAATAGTCGTTTGTGTTCCAATGAAAAGAAGCATGAGGATAGTTAATACAATATGAATCACCACCCATCCATCATGAAAACACTTCGTACAAACCTAGAAGGCCATATGGAAGAAGGGTTTTTGAAGAAAAAGGGTTCATAGGAAGGGACCTTGTGAAGCTCTGGTGCTCCACAAAGTGGAGAGACTATGAGAAGGGATATGCTTCACAAAGTGGAGTGGACTAGCCTAGGCATGGGGTATACGTGCGTATAAAGGGTTCTGCATAATGTTCCAATTGTAAGATCCCAGATCTTCATTTTAGGTATGGATACTATTTTTAGATGTTTTTGAGAAAAAGTAGATAATTTGGAATATTCATGAGTACACGCTGTGTACATAGGAGTACATGTTGTGTACCTAGTAGCTATAGGTAGCCGTGTACTGTCCGTGTAATGGGCAAGTATAAGGCCATGTGATGTGACTTAGAGACCACCTAAAGAGGGGGCCAGTTAAGGGATGTACACAGTGTGTTCAATAAATGAACATGCCATGTACTTTTCTTTTTTATTTGTTTAATAAGACTGGGGTCACGTCTAAAATCAATAAAAGTCTTCTTCTAACCTCGTCTTGTCCAGGAGTGACCAAAATCTCATATTATTCTCCGAGCCACTGATCTATCTTCCTTTCTCTGAATCAAACACCGTCAGTTGTGTTGGAATCACCATTGTGATTTCTTACTTCTTCTAGAGCCTCTCTTCTTTATTTCTTATCATTTGTGAGTTATTAAAGGTTAATTTTTTTGATGTTTTTGAATATCTATGATGTTCTTGGATTATTAAAAGGTTTAGGTTCAACTATATCGATCGTACGATGTCAAGTTAGATGGTTTGTGTATTTTTGTAGTTGTCTTTGAATTGTATGTGAAAAGAGTGTTGAATACCCTAGTTTAGGGTATTGTGTGTTTTGGAAATTTAACCCTATTGATGCCTAATATGGATTTTTTGCATGAGTAAGGGTTTTCTATTCTGAATGGGGTTTATTAACTTGCTTATGGATGTGTTTTACCATGTTTGTTTGATATTGGACATTGGTTCCAGAACTACCTGCTAGGATGTTTTGTTTTCCATGCCTAGTGCTGTTAGGATGAAGTTGATATTATATGAGATTCTTGTGTTATGATTTGTAGATTCTTAGCCTTGTAGTAGTTGGGATTACTTTGGTTGTTGGATATCTTTTATGAATAATTGTATTACTCAGGGCTGTGAGAACTTGGTGTCGTTAGATCATAGGGGGAATTGACATTGAGGGGTTCCCCAGAGTGTCTGTTATACTTTTCACGTTGCGAGACCATAGGGGGGAATTAACATTGAGAGATTCCCCTGAGTGTCTATTATACTTTTCATGTTGTGAGACCATAAGGGGAATTGATGGTGAGTGCTCCCTTAGAGTATCTATAGCATTTTCATTACAAGACCACTGGGGAAATTGACGCGGAGTTCTTCCTTATAGAGTCTATAGTTTATCATTAAAAGACAACATAAGGAATTGATGGTGTGTGCTTCATCAGAGTGTCTTTTCTTGCACGAGACAAAAGGGGTTAGACTGTGTGAGCTTTCCCTGAGGGTTGTTATATGTCTATTTATTTTAATGATATGTTTAACTAAAGGGGCTATACTATGAAAACATTCCCAGAGGGTTTCTTGTGAATGATTGGTTGAATAAACAATAAATGTAAATGCATGTAGTTTGAAACTGTAGGATTGTTTACTTTTGAGTACTTCCTTGTTTATTACCTTATTTTCCATATTTCCTACTATATATATTCAATAATAGTTAGGCACAGAACTTTTGGTGGTTACCTTCTGAGATTCATCTCACACCCTGTTTGGGTCATGCCTTTGGAACCAAAGATATTATATTGTTGCAGGTATAGATAAGGGCAAGCGAACTTATACTTTAGGTACTTGATTACTATGGAGATAGAGAGCATGGGACCAAGCTGAGGCTTGTGATGCTGCTAGACTGTACATGTTTTCTTTTTTACATTGGTTTATTACCATATTTCCAGCATTATGACTTGTTTGTCTACTTTCCAAGACATATGTGACATGCATCATTTATATACGTGCTTCCGTTTTTATTTACTATCAATATTCCACTATTTAATTATTGTATGGTATTATTGATTCCACTATTGTATATTATTTCTATTCGACTGTGTTACTCTACCAATGAGGGAATAGTTTCCCCACTATCACACACAAGACCCTTGCTACTATTCAACAGCCTCTGGAATTTGGGGAAATGCGCTTGAGTCTTTGTTACCAACCTGATATGGGGAACCGTTTGGTGGCACCCAGAACCAGGACATTACAAAGTGTTATCAGAGCACATTATTTCTTCTTTGTATTACTATTTAGATCCTATAAACATGGATAAGAAGGAATAAGTGGTTGGTAATAAGCTGTGCCCGTGAGTAACTAACCCGTGAATAGGGAAAAGCCAATATGTCACAAATATTGATTTTTTTTCTAGCTTTTCAATTATTATAGTTGATTTGATTTCACCGTTGAGTGATTCACATGTTTTGTGCTATTCTCATTGATATTATTAACATTCTATTTCTATTGCAACCCAATGAGATGAGGGTATTCCATCTCATGCATCATATAACCACCTTCTAGAGATCACATGTCATGCATTATTATCATTCCATTTAGGGTGCATTACCAATTTCATGTTGTTGTGATAGATGTTGTGATAGATATTCATGATGTTGTGATATATGCTTTGATATAATACCTTATATTTGATAGGGTATTGCTAATATGTAAAGCTTCTTTTTGGGTTAATGCAAAACTTTGTTCCCTGAGGTGCTATGGGCCCCATTGGATTTGAATTTTGTGGATCATGTGATTGATTACATTGTTATAACTAGTAGTATTCATGAATATGATGCCATGATTTGATTCGAAGGGAGTACGGGCCCCACAGATCAGAATTTCAAACTTTAATGTTTGTTTCAGTGTTTTTATGGGGTTTTAGAGTAGTTTCAGAGGATTACTATCCAGAAAAACCTAGAATACATGGTGTGTGATGATGAATACATTCCATATATCCTTCATTTCATGGAGGAACTATTTTTCTTAAGTACACGCCATGTACCATATGTACACACTGGGTAGTTCTTGACCGTGTAACTGAAACTGTGGGAAGAGACACATGGTTGGGAATTGTTTGGTGGAACATGTCATATACTGGGAGTACAAAACATGTTATAGAGACCATGTATCCAGCTATGTGACTAACGATACAGATTGATGAAACTTAGGTAGTACACACCGTGTCTATCTTGAACACACCGTGTGGAGTTGACCATGTATTCGGACGTGGGACTAATGACACGTGTTAGTGAAATCATTCCAGTATACACCATTTACGGCATAAACACGCAGTATAGTTTTGTTATAAGAGAACCGTGTGTTTTAACCATGTAGAAGAACTCAAGAATGGGGGAATGATTCAAGTACATGGTGTGTCAAAGGAGAACACGTCGTTTTTATGGGGTGTTACATGACAAAGATTGGAAGAAGTGTATTCTCATGTAAAGGATTAAGGGAACATGCCATGTAGGGATCATACAAACCGTGTAGGGATCATACACGCCATGTATCCATGTTTTAAAAAACATGAATGTTTTCTTTATCTTATCCCTTTCATGCACTTCTACGTTTCAGTCCCTAATAATTCTGATCTATGTTGTGTGCATGACAATGTAGAGTCATGCCACCGAGATTTCCTCTGATCAAACACTATATACAGGGAAATGATCAGACATCAGACATGGTAGATCAAGGACTACCTGCAGATCCTCCCATTGTGACTGTCTTGGAACCGACCGTCATTTCGAATACAGGTATCGATGTACAGTTCTGAGAAGGATTTAGGAGATTTATGCAGGCCTTCTAGGGAGCACCGCATCCTACCCCGTTTATGGTAGAGTTAACGCTGGTTTTTCAGCAGTAGCACCATCCCACTTTCTCAGGGGATGGAGGACCTCAGGCTGCAGAATCATGGTTATAAGCCATGCGGTCTATCTTCAAGCATCTTGAGATGCCACTAGAGATGAGGGTGATGCTCGCTACTTATATGCTTCGGGATTATTCCAAGAGATGGTGGGATGTGATATCACAGGCAGGATGCTAGCATATTATGGCTTGGGATGAGTTACAGCGAACCTTCTATGACTAATTCTACCCAGAGACCTTGAGGGCCAACTGAACACTAGATTTTATGAGTTTTGAGAAGGGTACACTCTCATTCATAGAGTATTGTTCTTACTTCACAGAGATGCAATACTTCACAACCATTATTGGGGATGATGATTTTTTTATGGAGAGAACATTTGAGGATGGTCTCAGGCGTGACATCCAATATCAGGTGAACATCCTCAGGTTGAAGTTCATATCTTCTATAGTAAACCAGGCACTGATCATCGAGCATAACCTGAAGGATTATGGAGTTGTGGGCCTGGGTGGTTCAGCATCCGGAGTTAGTAACCTTCCTACTAACAGTAGGAAGTGCTCCAAGTATTCTACGTGTGGAGATCCGAGTAGGAGTGATACTCCTTCAGGTTACTAGGTGGTATGCTACATATTTGGGAAGAGCGGTAATACGAGGAAAAATTGCCCGAGAGACCCAGTTGAATGTCGATCTTGTGGGAAGATAGTTCATCATTAGTGTTTCTGTCAATTTTTCCCACCACCAGCTGGTGATAGGGGTTATGTTTTCACTCCTAATACTAGAGCAGGACAATCAGTTACTCATCAATTTGGGAAATGGAGTTCTTTAGGCAGTTCATGCTGAGGTGGTGGTCGGGGCCACAGTGGTCAGACACATGGTTTCTGACAACCACATGGTGGATCTGCTCGGGGATCACATACAGCTTCACAGGGCCATGATACAAGTCATGCTTTTGTGCTGGAGAAGACCTAATAAGAGTAGTATCACATACCCTCTACAGTTAGAGGTACGATTTAGGTCGCCTCAATTTTAGCTTCTTCTCTTTTCAATACAGGGTCATCCCATAGTTTCATATCTGTTGTTATTGTGGAGAGCCTTGTGCTCTGTATCTTTTCTTTTGCTGATATCTTGACACTGGACACTCCATTGGGGACTAGAATGGCTAGTGTATGTCAGTTCAAGGAGTGACCTATTAGGGTTGGTGGGTGTCACTTCTTACGGGACCTTAATTTCTTAGAGGTGATGGGCTATAATGTCATTCTCATAATGGACTGGTTATTAACCTTCCAATCTATTGTTAATTTCTACCGTCATAGGGTGAGTTTCATGTCGCCAAAGGGCATATTGTTTCTACATAAGGGCAAATGGGATGTCCAGCAGAGCATAGTGGGACCCGAGCATTAGGGGATATGAGGAGTTACAACCCAGATTCCTAGTTTATATCTAGGCGACTAGGGGACTTCACAGATAGATTTTCCTCCAGTGGTGGATGATTTCAAGATTGTATTTCTAGATGAATTTTCAGGTTTACATTCAGAGTGAGAGTTAACTTTTCTATTGTTCTTGTTCCAGGTGAAGCACTATTGTCCATTCCTCCATATAGGATGGCTACACTAGAGTTATAGGAGATCGAGAAGTAGTTAGAGGTGTTACAAACAACGCGTTTCATCATACCCAGTACTTCTCCTTATGGTTTACCTGTCCTATTTGCGAAAATGGTAGACGGTACCATCATACTTTGTGTGGATTATCGGAAGATGAACCAGTTGATGGTCAAGAACTGATATCCCTTGCCGAGGATTGATGATATCTTTTATCATCTTTGAGGATCCCGAGTGTTCTTAATGATTAAATTGAGACCTGGTTATCATCAGTTTCACCATAGACCAACAGATAGACCTCTTACAGTATTTTAGAGCATGTATTGTCTATATGAGTATGTGGTTATGCCGTTAGTTCTCACAAACACACCTGTATTCTTTATGTCCCTGATAAACCGAGTGTTCCATCCATACTTGGAATCCTTTATGGTGGTTTTTGTGGACAATATATTTGTGTATTCTCACACTCGACACAACCATGCTACCCATCTTGAGATCATTTTTTGTACACTGAGAGAGAATCAGTTATATGTTAATCTCTCCAAATGCCACTTTTGAATAGACCATATTCACTTCTTGGGTCATGTTATATCATAGATATGAGTATTAGTAGACCCATAGAACGTGAGAGCATTATTTTCCTGAGAGCATCTAAAGAAAATAATCGATTTATGGAGTTTTCTAGGGTTTTATGGTTACTAAAAACGTTTATATATGACTTTTAATGCTTATAAGTTCCACTGACGGGCCTGACTAAGAAGGGTGAGAAATAATCATGGTCAGATTCTTGTGAGTCAGCCTTTCAGGAGATGAAAGGAAGGTTGAATTTAGCACCAATGCTAGTTTTTCTAGAGCTGGAAAACAGTTATACTATTTCCCGTGATGCATCAGGTAAAAGGCTGAGAGAAATTATTATGCATGGGGAAGGCGTCGTTGCCTATGAGTCTCAGTAGTTGAGGCCACATAAGAGGAATTACCTGACGCATGATCTCGTGTTTGTTGTATTTGTTCATGCCTTGAGATGATTGAGACATTATCTTTTAGGAGAGTATTTTTTGGTGTACACTGACTTCAAAATTATCAAGTACATATTTACCCAGTATGACCAGAATTTAAGACAACAAAGGTGGGTTGAGGCTGGATATATTTGAGGATTCTTGTTATTTTCCACCTTGTTAGGGAAATTCATGGACAAATATCTTTAATGGGGAAGCTTTTAAGAACATGGATCTTTATTTCAGGTATGTATCTTGTTTTCAGGTGTTTTTGAGAAAGAGGGGAGAATTTAGAAAATTTATGAGTACACATTGTGTACCCGATTTCCATGGGTATCCATGTACTGGCCGTGTAATGGCCAAGTACATGGCCATTTAAGGTGACCTAGAGACCGCCTAATGTGGGGGCCAGTTAAAGGATGTACATGGTGTGTACATTATTTTAACATGCCATGTACTTTTATTTTTATTTGTTTAATTGGACAGGGGTCCTGTATAATTGCTAGAAACGTCTTCTTCTAACCCTGTCTCATCCAGGAGCGACCGAAATCATTGATTCTTCTCTAAGACACCGATCCTCCATCCGTTCTCTAAATCAAACACTTTCAGTTACGTTAGAATCACCACATTGAGTTATTCCTTCTTCTAGAGCCTATCCTCTTGATTTCTCCTCTTTCATGATTTATTCGAAGTGGAGTGTATTTGACATTTTTTTAATCGACAATGTTATAGTTAGATTCAATGGCCAAGTTTCAACTATATCAATAAAAAAAAATTGAGTTAGGTGGTTTGTGTTTTTTTGTAGTTGTCTTTGGATTATATGTAAAAAAATTGCTCAATACCCTAGTTTATGGTATTGCATGTTATGGAAATTTAACCCTGTTGATTCCTTCTATGGTTTTTTTACTTGAGTAAGAGTTTTTGATTATGAATAGGGTTTATTACCTTTCTCATGAATTTTTTTTACCAAGTTTGTTTGATATTGGTTGTTGGGTCAAGAACTTCCTGTTAGGCTGTTTTGTTTTCCATTCCTAGTGTTGTTAGGATGGATTTGATATTAAATGAGATGCTCGTGTTATGATTTGTAGATTCTTAGCCATGTAGTAGTTGATATTACTTTGGATAATGGATATCATTTGTGCACGATTGTATTACACAGGGTTGTGAGAACCTGGTGTAGTTAGACCATTGGGTGAATTGAAGTTGAGGGATTCCCCAGAGTGTTTATTATACTTTTCACATTACGATACCACATGGGGAATTGACGTTGAGGGATTCCCAAGAGTTTCTGTTATAATTTTCACATTGTGAGAACATAGGGGGGATTGACGGTGGGTGCTCCATCAGAGTGTCTATAGTATTTCTATTTTGCGAACAAAGAGGGAATTGATGTTGAGTGCTTCCTCATAGATTTTTTAGTTTATCATTAAAAGACCACAACGGGAATTGAAGGTGAGTGCTTCCTCATGGAGCCATTGTTTGCATGAGACCAAAGGGGTTAGACAGTGTGAACTTTCCCAGAGGGTCGTTATATCTTTATTGATTTTAATGATAAGTTGAACGAGAGGGGTTAGACTGTGAGAACATTCCCAGAGGGATGCTTGTGAATTATTGGCTGAATTAATAATAAATGTAAATGAATATAATTTGAAAATGTATGATTGTTTACTTTTGAGTACTTCCTTGTTTATTACTTCATTTTTCACACTTCCTACTATATATATTCATAGAAAGTTAGGCACATATATTTAGGTGGTTGCCTATTGGGATTCATCTCAGACCCTATTTGGGTTATTCCCTTCTACCCAAATAGATTATATTGTTGCAGGTATATATAAGGGAAAGAACCCTTCTACTTCAAGTACTTTATTATTGAGGAGTTGGAGAGAATGAGACCAAGATGAGGCTTGCGATGGTATTAGAGTGTAATTGTTTTCTTTTTTTACTTGAGTTTACTACTGTATTTCCAGCATTGTGACTTGTTTGGATGATTTCATAGACATATGTGACATGCATAATTTATATATGTGCTCCTGTTGTTATTTAATTTCAGTCTTCCTCTGTTTACATATTATATTGTATTACTACTTCCAATGTTGTATATTATTTCCATTCTGCTATATTACTCTGAGAATGAGGGCATAGTTTCCCCACCACCATACCCAAGGCCCTCACTTCAATTCAGAAGACTCTGGAATTCAGAGAAATGCGCTTGAGGACATGTGACCAACCGGGTATGGGGAACCTTTGGGCGGGACCTGGAACCGGGACATTACACTAGTGGTTTTGTAGAGTAGGACTTCACGAAGCATGGTTTCCTTGCAAATCGCGACACTATGAAGCGATGTATTTCACAAAGTATAGTGATCATACCTTAGCATGGGGTATACATGTGCATGGAAGGTACTTTGTGAAGCATTAGTGCATTGTAAAGACCCATGTTACCTTAGGGAGATCATTCCTTTGTGATGGCCCATGGGATTCGTAATGGGAATCACTACTTGAAGAGGGGTTTTATTTGAGCTAAGGAAAAGGTACTTCCCAATGCTCAAATACCTTGAAGAGATAATTTTTCTCAAATCTTCATAGAGAAGGGGGTACTTTGTGATTTGAGAGATGAGAAGGCAAATGGTTGGGGAATCCATCATTTAGGTCTGATGGAAGCTTAGTATTTGTAGGCGAGAGACTGCGTGAAGCAATGACAACGTGTTGCAAAGCCGCTAGTGATTTTCCATCGGAATCTGATTGCGATTTTTTTTTGTAATCGCAGATTCTAACTTCATCCCTCCTCGGTGCAGAGGCCCCCTTCATTCCCTCTACGGTGATCATATAGGCTTCCATCAATTTCCAAGGGATCTCATAGGTGATCCTGTTCCCTCTGCAACGTGATGATTTCTGTAAATTGAGTCATAACCGAAAATTATTCTGTCTCTTTCCTTTGTGGTGATCATAGAGAGGGCCCCAGCTTTACGCCGACCACGGTGCTAAAGGTCTTCGCATTGGCCATGCTACTGAAGGTCTTTGTGCTGACCGCAGTGCTGAAGGGCTCCGCGAAGGTGCTTCATGAAGCAACCCCTTTGACATTGGTTTCCTCTTTACATATTTTTTATTCTACCCACATTTTGGCGCTAACATAAAATAAAGACAAATTTTTAAACAAAAAAGGTAATATTATAATATTTATATAATTTATCTTAAAAGTTAAACATTCATTTATAAATAATTACATTAAAATTATTTTTAGGTGAATTTATGTAATATTTGTAAAAATAATTATTTTTTTGTGAATCCTAAAAATATAGATTTAGGTTTTCTATATGTTTTATGAAACCATATTTTATCATAATGATTTTATAATTAATTTATCACAATTTACGGACAAAAGTATTTTATTTTCTCAGTATTAAGTATTTTAAAATCCTTTAATCAATTTTCAAACCTCTAAGTGACTTTCAAAAGTCTGAAATAAAAAATTTGTTTTCATAAAAATTAATTTGTGGAAAAAATAATTTTCCATGAATAAATAGGTATTAAATATTTTTTTTATATTATAATGTAATAAAATTTCACAAAATGTGTCCCAAATGTCCAAAAAATTTCGCACAAACCATTGGTTAGGGAAGAGATTTTCATTTTACCCTACCAATATTTCCATTACCTATATTTGGAAATATGTAAACAATTCCTCCACTTTTTCTATAAATAAAAAACCATTTCACAATTCCCATTCACTCAATAAAAATACATTATGTCATTTTAGTAGTTATTCCTCACATTGAGTCCCACAATGTTTCCTTATTTGCCTAAGGTCAAAATCCTAATGATTTAGGATTAACTCTTCGTGGTAAGGGAATTATCATCATCTTCTTTTCCATTCGAGTAATTAATTTTTTATACGTCTTCTAAAGGGTGGGTTAATTTCCATTATTATTAGTTTAATCATACCAATAAATTTTAAAATATTTTATAAAATGGGAGAAATTAATTATCTATCATTTATCGATTTCTAAAACAATGTTGTATACCAATCATACTTTCAAATTTACTTTTCAAAATTGTCCCTTGTACATGAGAAATTATCATTTATTATATTTTTATGAAAAAACAAACCTTTTTCCTTTCCATGTTAAATTAAATTGTTGTTAATTTAATATATTTATTTTAGTATGCACTTATGTGAACGTACATTCCATTTTCATTGGCTAAAAAATGATGTAATTATCATGTCTTTAATATTTTTTTTCAGAATGATTTTGATAAGAAACTCAATCATTATTCATAATGGGATATTATTGAAATTATTTATTATGATTTATGTTGGTAAAATTAATTATGTAATATTAAGGGTTCACCCTAATAGTTCTACAATGATTTTGGTAAATAATTAGTCTCTATATATGACATATTTTACGAAACAATGGTGAATAGAAATGTTAATTTGGATTTATAAGCCCTTTTTATAAATCATGGTGATATTATTATGAATATATCATTTATATGTTGTATCAAACTTTCATGTTAAAATTCTTGTTCTCATTATTTTTATATGTACCACATTCTCTTGTTCATGCCATATTGGTATGCCTTATGTTCTTAATGGCGTTTCTCATAATCACATTTTAAATGTATAAATTTTTTATTCCCATACTAGGATCATTCCCAGACCCTTAATTTTATGTTTTCCCCATGATATGAGACATAATAAAAGTTACATAGGGGGAAAACATGAATAATCCTTTCATGTGGATTAGAAGAAAGTAGTATACCTCTATGCATTATGTACTATATTTTAATGAAAAAAACATTAAATGATCCTATATTTTTATCCATGTAATGAAATGTTTATTTATTAAAAATTTGTGATTCTATATAGGGTATATAAGAAATTTGGTTACACATTTTTCCTTTAAAAAATTTATAGTGTTAAACTCACCTCACTTATAAAAGGACACTCACTCTCCTTCTCTATTCAAAGATTAAAATCCATTTTTCTCACCAATGAAATACTAAAATACCTTCATGACATCTTTATCCATGACATAGAGGCTTTATATTGATCCAAAATCAATTCTATGAAGCCTTTTTGTGCATAACTTAGGGGGTTGTCTGAATAAGAGTTATCATGGTTAACCGATAATTTTTATTTTATTTCTTCTTCCACCTTCTTCAAATATTCTTCAATTATGATGATATAATGCAACATTTTTGTTCCATATAATTATATATTGTTATTTAATGGAATAACCTAAATCCATATCATCTTATATCAAGTGGGTTATGAAATCATCATTCGATTGTACAATAAACTACCGATTAAGAGATGATGTAATTTTTCCCATAATCTCCCATAATAGGTTGTTATATTGATATATTTAATGTATACATATGATAATTTTATAATATTTGGACTTATATAAATATTATATCACACATTTCTTTCTAATTTTTATTTTTTAGGATATGATTAAATAACTCATGTGTATAATGGACTACCACCTTATAACGTGATGCGATTCTTTTTCCAAAAAATATTTACATGGAAGGTAACAAGGATAATGTTTATGAATATATATGATATAAATAAAATTATAACAATATTAATTATACATTTATAATTATAAATGAAATTATATCATTTTCTTTCTTAGACTAAAAAATTATAACATCATTCATGTGTAAATGTGGACTACTACCTCGATGAAGCGATGTGACTCAATTCCCATACATAAATCACATCTATAATATATATAAGTATATTTAAAGAAACACCATGTTATTTATGATATTATTATCATTAATTGAATATAATATAATTCACACCTCATTTCTATAATGATCATTTAATAATGGAAATTTACTAATGTGTGTGTATAGCATACCGTCTCCATGACTATAACATATTAAATTATTCATAAGAAACTTACATTAATGGTATTAAAATTATATTTTGTATATTAATTTTAAAATTATTTCATGATTATTATTTTGGAGATGTGGAATAATGACCTTTTGGAAAAATCGTTAACCTATCGTAGGCATTTTTGAAGCATAAGACAAATATCATCGAAACACCTGATGTAATCATTAATGAATAAGTAATTCAATATAAGACAGTAATAGATCAATTAAAAAAAAATTTAAAAAGAACATATGAATTTAAAAAATTACCATAATGTTTTTATTAAAATACTATGAATACGTAATTCTAGAAATTGAACATGAGGTAATGGACGCTGTTTGTGCTGATTTTCATTGAGAAATATTATGATATTATGCACATATATTCTTTTATTGGGTGTGTATAAAACCCCTTTGACATTTTATTTCAAGTATTTATACATTATCATGATATTTAATGGGTTATTTAATATATTTATTTCATGGGTATTATTATTTATATGTTTCCATGGTTATATGGGACTTTTATTTAAAAACATATCTATTATTTTTTTCCTTCTAACCTTTATTTTCTTCCATGTTCATTTATTAAAAATAACATTATTAATGACATTAGAGTTTTATAAAGGAATTTTTTTATTTCATTCAATATTTCTCAATAATAATGGATTATTTGTACGAAATGTTTTAATTTCATTACTAACAATAAATAGAATATTCTTTGTTAATGTAAATGGTGACAAAAAAATTTCCTAAAACCATAACCATTATTTTAAGTTGTATTCCATTATTATAATTCACATTTTCTTCAGTGATAAACCATCATTACCTTTTTGTATTTATGTTTGTATTTACAATTATTTTTTAAATGAAATGGGTATTTTGGTATTGAAAAGGGGTTTTTAAAATAAACGAGTATATTAATTTCTAAAATTGATTTAAATATTAGTTAAAAAGATTTTTTAAAAGGTTTTATGATGAAAAAGTGAAAAAATAAAATGTTTTATTAATAATATGGTCCATGTTCATTATTTACAAATTATTTATCCCCCATTATAGCTCATGATTTATCCCGTTATAGATTATATGATGGATGTTCCCAGATAACACCAAGAGATCTGGTTGTTGCATATACAATGGGTACGCCCAAATACCACTACAATGTAATGGGTAATGATTATTCAATCCTTATAATTATATTGGATTTGTTTTGTATAGCTAATATAATTTTCAAGGGTTTTATAAGGTTTCTATAAGATGACTTTTCAAGGGACCTACATGAATTTTCTATGATTGCTAATGATATTTCATGGAAATCATTGATTTCAATAGACATAAATAATTATATTTTTAAATGAAAAATGATTTCAATTCTAATTAAATTATATTTTTTATAATAATTATTTTATGGGTTTTCATGTTTTTTAGTGGAATAATGGACATCTTCATTTTATGTCCCTTACCGCGACTTTTGTGCCCATACCACATTTAAAAAAATATTTCTCAGGGAGTGAAGATGGGTAATAGAATAAAATAAGTCAAGTTTAATTTAATGAATAATTTTCACAAAAAGATATAATTATTTATTTTAAAAAATTTATATTATGGATAAAATTTGTACTAATAGAAATTGTGCACATTGAAATGTATAGTTTCTTATGTATGAGTTATGACCTAATTCACTAAAAATCTAAACATAAAAGATCTTATGTAAGGAAATAATGTTATTTCTAGTATAAAGAAAATAATATTTACTATTTATGGTTAGGTACTTATATTAGTTATCAGATAAATGTTTAAGAAAACTTTAGGGGTTAGGACACTATTTGAGTATAAGTTTATAGTCCTATGTACAAAAAATTGTTAATATATTATTGAAAATTATAGTTATTTTATGTCAATTTCACAAATTAAAGATAACATGGTTCTTGATATATTATTGCTTACCCTTCCCCCGATATGGATTAATATGATTGAATATGATATATTAAAAGTAACCTTTTTCTTTCAGTCAATGGATAAATCGAGTAGGAAAAAAAGTTACAATAGATTAAAAGGAAAATGTGGTGATTGTCTGAATGGGAAACTGAATGATAAGGTAGAATCATTAAAAATTCTCCTAGTCATTCTTAACATTCTATCACAATTTATGAATAATAACATTAAATTATGTGGGTTTCCAGACACATCCAATAAGGGAGAATTGATTAATTATGAGAGTTCAGGTGATAAAGGTCATATAAGTAAAAGTTTTCAATGAACCATATGAAAATATTATGGGAAGAAGCACCCAAAAAATGTTTTAAAAGAACATGAATATTTTTGGAAATGGTAATGGAGGTAATAAGGAAATAATATTCTAAGTTAAAAGGAAGTGTTTAGTTAATTCCATTAAGGGGAATGGAGTTCTTCCCAATTAATCAGTTGATTTTTTTCAATGTGTGGAGTATGGGAATTATGTAAATAGATTTACTATGGGGAAAGATGAAGAATGAGGTCAGAAAGACCATATATATGGATATTTGAAAATTCTTAAATCCATTAAGGTTTTATTTGAGGAAACTATAAATGACATATGAAATGTATGAGTTATATCTTATATTATGTTTTGATATTGTATAATATTAGGACATGATTCATGTTTTGGATTATATAAATGAAGTATTAAGTAATACTATAGAAAATCAAGGTTAATGATTTTTTTAGAAAATTGAATGATTAAGGGGACTTTCTATATAGATTCGGCAATTATGATATATTGGTATACTTACGGTTGAACAGAAGTTTAAAAGAATTAATAAACTTTTGATATTTTATGTAATGTGAGTCCTTTGGAAGAAATTTATTGGGTATTGATAAATGTTTAATGTATATGTAACTATTATGTATATAGTGAAAAAATGTTATTTGAGGAAGAATGATAATTACATTTTTTGGTCATAGGTGAAAAGGGTATGGATAAAATTTAAGGGTTTATAAGATCTTTGATGATAAAGGTTATTTTAAAAGATGTTCATCATATTTTTTGGGATGTTATATGAATTATGATAATGTAGTTCAACTAAAAAGGAAACCCTGTCACATCAGACAACACCGTGAGGACTGAATCCAAAACCAAAGGGGGTAATGGGTGTAGTTTCTACCACTATAATATGCGCTGTAGTAGTTAGTATGAAAATGTTATTGGAAATGATTATTTATATGTAGGAAAAAAATATAAGATAACCCCAGGATTGAGAACTGATTTTTTTATTAGGTAATTAATGTTATTTCATAAAAAATACAATATTTTGGAAACCTTGTATGATTAAGGTAAGAAAAATATTATGGTTTTATAATTCAAGAATAATGGTTGAATTACTTTTTCAAGCAGATATTATTTTAGTGTGGCTTTATGCTGATTCAGATTATTTTTTGAAATTATCATCCAACCATGGAGATTATATTATTTGTACACATACAATTCTTTTATGAGACTAAATGAGTGATTAATGTTATTAGTAGAAAAATATTAAATCTATCTTAGGAACTATATTTAATCAAATAATATTAACCTTTAGTTTTTAAACACAAGAATATTTTTTTTGGAATTTTAATCATCATTTTTTATCAAATGATATAATATAAACTTTGGTTCTTAATTTTGTGACTAATATATGAATGTTAACTATTTGGGGGATTCATATTTAATTCTAATAACCATTTAGATTTTGGTTAATGTCTAAAGACTAGAGTAATAAAGTTTTTCCCTTTTATGGTTGTGTGGTCCCTTAAAGGATTATTTTAGTTATTTAGGCATGAGTAATTTTTCCTAAATACAATTTTTTTTGTGAAAAATATGATATTGTGGTGGAAATTGATTAAGGTATGAAATTATACTCATAAATAAACCATATTTCCTAATATATTTAATATAGATGGAAAAATAATTCATCAAATTTTGGAATGGGATCTTGAAAAAAAGGTTTTCCTATTTACCTCATTTTTATTACATTAATGATATTTCTCAATCATAATTGATTTATTGTATTGTGTGACATGGTCGACATTTCTGATTCCCAGTGGGGCTTCGGCGTTAGGTTCCTTGATTCTTGGCGGTGTTTGAAGGTCAGACCGGAGTCTCCCGTTGCGACGTTCGGCGTTCTGGGCAGTGATTCGATGGTATTTCCAGGCGTGCGGCTCGACCAGATCTATTGTGCTACGGAGGGGGGAGGTTTTCCATCTCAGATATTTTGAGTTTTGATATATTTTTTATTCGGTGATCTTGTTTTCTGGATGATTCTGGTTTTCTAGATGGATCTGGTTTGTAGTGGTCCTAGTTCAACATAAAACTTCTCTACACTCCTTGTCACTGTGATGCATTTGTTGGAACCTGGTAAGGGTTCATCGTGGTTTTGATTGAAGCAGATCCATGCCTAGAGCAGTAGTTTCTACTTCAGGAAGACCTTTAATCTCTTATCAGTGGTGTTCTATTAGCGTGGGGTTGGGTCATCTAGTCCTAGGTGACGATGGGTTGATCTCATGGTGTTTGAATTGTCTTCTGATCTTCTATGGCTATGGTGGTGGGAGAGTTTTGAGTAGGTCAGCGGGGTTGGCCTAGGATGGTTAATATGGTTTTGTCTTTTCAAAATGGTGAGAGGGTCTGCAAGACCTGTTGGTTTGGTGTTTCCACTGGACTCGACCACATAGAGTAGGCCCCAGAGGAGGTTCTAGAGATTTCTGTTCATCGTTGCAGTACTTTATAGATTTGGATTTTTGAGAGGGTATGACGCAAGCCATCGTATCAGGCCTATGATTTGACACAGGACACTTGCGTTCCATTCATCCTTGCACTGGTGGTGAGTTTTTCATGATTTTTTTCTAGGGAGGTGTTGCTTCATGTTTTTAGTTTGGTTTATCTCACTTGACCTTCGAGTTGTGAATGTTTTATGTCGATGATGTCTGTTCGGGTTCCCCCCATTCTTCCCTTAAAAGGGGGCCACTTTGCTTTAAAATAAAAATTGAAGGCCTTCAGGCCGTTGGTTGGATGGATATAATGGTTTTCTATTTTGAATCTTTGTTATGTGCTATTATAGATGATCATTGTACTTCACATTATCTCTTATCTTGAGGAGGTTTTATTAACCCATTTTGTCATGTGGGATTTCATGAAATGTAATTTAATTTTGAAAACAACGATTACCGATATGAAGTTAAAATTCTAAGAAATAAATGTATTAAAATTTTAAGATAAATTGACACCGCGAGATTAAATAATAGATCTTTTCTAAATATCATAATAGACATGCAACACCGAGCTTAAACAAACAATGAAACAGTATTATTTTAAATATACTAGCTGTATACTAGAAATTAAAATGGAAGGTATGAATAATATTAATCAATTTATGAAATATATTTATAAAAATCCTACTAAATATAAATTAATTGATAAATTATTAGTAAATAATCAATCAATTTTTATTAAAGTTCTTTTAATACTCAAAAATATATTTTCTTCAAAAATATATTTCTAATGATTTTGTTTGAAAATATTTCAATAAATTTTTATAAAATTTAGAAAATTGATTTTATTAAATAAAATTTATATTTAAATTCATCTTATAAAAATTATTTTAGGGTGAAATTTTGAGATATTTCATAAAATATTGATTTTTGGTGAATACTGAAAGATACTTTTTTTTTAAAATGCCATATATTGAAAATAAATTAAGAAATTATAATTTAACATTATTTTTTGGATATTATTTTATTTGTAATAAGTATCCTTTAATTAAATTTAATCCAATTAATTTTTTTAATCAATATTATATTGGTTTTTAGTATATGTTTATTTTTCTTACAAAAATGTTTTTTTTTTCTTTTGAAAAGTTGTTTTAAAGTTCATAATTTTCTCAGTTTTAATTAATTTTATAGACCTGATACATATTTAGTTAAATGAAATTTATAGATTATATATAAATAAATATTTATTTAGATTCATATAATGATTAATATTAGTCATAGAGTTATTATAAAATCAACATTTTCTTGAAAAATATCATTCTTAAATGACTGCTTTTTCATCGCGTCGGGGGGTTTTTTAAATTAAAATTTTCCACTTATATTAATTTAATTTTATAAAATAGATTCTATATTTGTAATTAAAATAATATATATTATCTAATAATTTCCCAATAATTTTTTTGACCATAATGAATAGTCAAATCAATTTAATTAGATATTGCGGTTAATGTAAAAACGGGTTTTCCATGTGTCTAAACTAAATATATATGGGTTAAAATATAATAAAACTATCCCATTTTATACTAGATTAAAATATTTAGACCATATCATATATAAGGATTTTGTATGGTTAATTATAGACCCTTTTGTGTTGTGTAAAATAGGGGTACACCATATTCTTTTTAAAAATTACAAGTGTTCCACTCCCATTACTTATAAAAATCAACCCCATCTCCTATCCTTTTCACACATTCAAATCCATTCCGATCATCCAGGACCTACTAAAATAACTTCCCAAATTTTCTCCCCAGAGACTAGATACCGTATTTTGTCCATAAATCCATCATATAAGGCCTTTTTATTCTAACTTTGGGGGTTTTCGAAGAAGAAGTACCATTCTTAAGAAGATATTTTTAATTTTTTTTCTCCCACATAAATAAAATATTTTCAAATTATCCTGATACAAAAAATAATAATTTTACATATATTGAGATGTTATTATGTAAATTTTAATAAACTAAATCCATATCCTATTTCATAAATTGATATACTAAATCATCGTTTATGTGTACAAATGACTACCACATCGCAAACTGATGCCATTTTTTTTCGATCACCGCCACTCACTGTTTGTTATAATGATAGATTTAAATTGTATTTGAGATATTTATAAAATATTTAATCTTATTGAAATATTATATCACTTATAATTTTTTATTTTCCCTTCCACATGGGATACAATAATTTCTATTGTGTGTATGGAGGACTACCGCCTCACGGCGTGATGTGAATAATTTTTCACTAACGCTTCACATCAATGGTAATGACAAAGAAGTTAATGAATATATGTGATATAAATAAAATAATGATGATATTCATGACATATTTATCCTTATGAATAGATAATATATCATTTTATTTCTTACATATGAAAAATGAAAATGTTTTTCATTCTTACGTGTGTACTACGGCCTCCATGACGTGATATGTCACATTTTTCATCACTAAATCACATGGATGATATATATATATATATATATATTTATTTAATGAAATAAAATTGTATTTATGATATTATTATCATTCTATTATAATAAAATAACACATACTTTATCTTAATAAAGATAATTTAATAATTTAAACATTACTCAAGCATATATATGACCTTCCATCTCCATGATTGTAAAGTAGTTCATTTTCCATAACAATATTTAATGATTGTTTTTGAAATAGAAATTCATAAATAAATATTATAATTATGCCAGGATTATTATTTTGTATATATTTAATAATTATTGTTTTGACTAATAGTCCACCTAACAATGTAATTTCTCACACATAACCAAATATCGTTGATATATACAATGTAAAATTAATTAATTATGTAAATACATATGAATGAGTATGAGAAAAATTAAAATAAATATTTATCATTATAAAATATCTTATCAAAGGAAAAATTAATATATTTTTATTATTTATTAAAATATATAATTAACATGATGAATTGAACATGAGGTAATGGAGTTCGTCTCAATTTCCTTTCATTTATGCGTATTTTGATATTATGCACCTAAATTATTTTATTAGGTGTATATTCAGCCCATTAGAAATGGTATACAATTAATTTGTTTATTATTATTGTATTCAATGTTTTATTATTTTATAATTTCATGGTTCTTGTGATTCAAATAATTCCAAAGTGATAACGAACTTTTAATTAAATAATTTATCTATTAATATTTTATTTATAACTCTATTTTTCATCCATGACCATATTTTTAAAATGTTTTCATTATGAAACTTAGGTTTTTTTAAGGGGAATTTTTTCATTCATTAATTATTTTCTTATAAAATATTTTAATCTCTATACAAAATGCTTGACATTATTTATGAATAAAAAAAGGGATGTCCCATTTTAACCTATATTGTGATAACGACTTTTACTACCACCATAAAAAATATGTGAAGTTATATTCTCTTAAAAGAATCCATTATTTATATAATTAAAACCCGTAATCCCTATTTTATTAGTATTTTTTTGTTGTATTTAAAAAAGGGAAGTCTATTTTTGTATTGATAATGTATTTTTAAAAGAAATGAGTATTTTAATATCCTAATGTGATTTATGTGCATGTTTAAAAGAGTTGTAAAAATTTTTTATGATGAAAAAATGGATTCATAAATTATTTATTCATGATATCAACCTTGGGAATTTTTTTATAAATGGTTGATCCCAATTATAGACTGTAGGTATTCCCATTATAGCCTTTATGATGGGTGTTCCGGGATAGAGATATGTAAGAACATTATAGCTTATATGATGTGTGTTACTAGGTAAATATCCAATATAGTGGGTAATGAATATATTCTATAAAGAATTATATTTTATTTTTTCAATATAGATATTTTAATTTTTAAGGGATCTGTAATTTTTTAATAAGTTTATTCCCCAAGGAACCTACATGAATTTCCTATTATAATAATGAGTTTTTATGAAATTAATTTATTTAAAATTGAATGAATAAGAATTTTTTTAAAGAAAAATGACTCTATTTATAGATTAAATATATAGTTATTATGAAATGTTCACCTGGGTTTTCATGATTTAATTATACTACAATCTTTTTTTGTGTGTCTTTTTTTGAGTTTTTTTTCTCATCAATGTTTTTTGAAATGTTTTATATAAGGTTTAAGGATGGGAAAAGGAAATGAAGAAGTCAAGATAAAAGGTGTGAATAATTTTTATTAAAATAAATAATTAGTTATTTTAAAAGTTTTATATTATGTGAAAAATGAATACTAATAATAAGTTTCCTCTTGGTAATTTATAATTTCTTTATATATGATTTTTAAGCAGTTCTATATTAATATAAACCTAAATGATCATCAGGAATGAAATAAAGTGATTTTTGGTCTAAATACACTAGAACATCTATTATTTATGGATGATTCTTTATACTAGGTGTCTCATCCAGTACATATTACTAAATGACAGTGCATCTAGAGGGATCCGATCAGTATTAGTATCCCCACAAGCCCTAACCTTCATAGGTATAATTATTTTTACCAAAACTATCAAACCCGAGTTCACTGGGAATTCATCTACAACCCATAAAAACTGAACACTAAAGATATTCACTGGTTAGTCTAAATATAAATGTTAGGATAAATTAACTAAAAAATAATGTTTATGGTGATTAATCAAAATAGGTATCCAAAATATATCATTTTTAAAATTAATACAATCATCCACTAATGGTGGTGGTGTTTTGCATGCCTTAATTATCTTAACAATGAATATTTCAAGTCATCATTGCTGGTAGGGTATTTTGTAATGCTTCATCAATACATCCTCCTACAACATTGTTAAGTTTAATTTTAATTAATATTAATTATATTAAAATTAAATGTAACCTTATTAGACTTTATATTAATATCTCAAATAAAATATTAAAATCTATGAGAAAAATAATATATAATCTTTTTATTCATCATATATTAGATGAATCCACTATTTTCTCAACTGTGCTTTGGGAACCACCTCTCTATGAAAGGGTCACCTAAGGGTCAAAAACTATGTTTTTTGAAACATAATTCAATAAAAAAATTTCTATGAAATACCACATAGAATATTTGAAAATATAATATCTCATTTTTAAGAAAATATCATTTTTCATTCAAAATATATTATATACTATAATTTTAATAATAAAAATAAATAATATTTTTAAATTTAAATTAAAATAATTTAAATAAAAAAACAAAACACACTTTTCTGTTGGGGTGATCATTTATATATCTGGACATTAGTACTCACAAGAATAAAATGTATAAGAAAAATACATAATGAAAAAATATAAAATTAATATGAATCAAATGGAATAAAAAAGTATGATGGACATATAGATTGAATTTGTAAAAAATTCAGTAGATGAGGAAAATGATATGAGTTGAAAGGGGAAAATAAGAAGAAACAAAGGAGGGATGGAAAATAATTGATAAAACAAACACACATAGATATATATATATATATATATATATGATGAGTAATTGGATTAAATAGATGAAAATGAAGTTGAAAATTATACACATTGTGATAGAGAAAGAGAAATAATAAAAGTTTTAAAGAATATGTGGACGTGGTACTAGATATTGTATAAGACATAAAAATGTTAGAAAAAGTCTAAGAAAGAAAATAATAAATAATAGAAACAATATACTTATGAATAATCTTAAGATGACCTATATTTAGATATACATTCAAAATCTATAGTAGTAGAAATGGAAGAAGAAGTGAGAAATGTTTGAAAGAAGGGGAAGTAGAAGGATAATTCAAAGTAGACATGTAATCATTTTCAAATTATGAATCAAGAATATATGAAAAAATAAATATATAAGAATATTAAAAGTTATATGTAGAAGAAATAAATGATACTATAAAAATTTTATAAAAAAACAAAATATTTAAATATCATGAATACAAAGTCAAAGCACCAAAAAAAGATGAATATGAAATGATGAATATAAAAATTATAATCAAATTTGAATGGGATGGTAATAGTTGAAACTAAATAAGATAAAAAATAAAAAATATATACACAAAACTAAGTTCTATAAGAGATTATAGAGATATAAAAAAACAAAAAATGTTAATAAAAAAATAAAATATTGGAATATAAAAGTAAAAAATAGGATTCATAAATGCATAAGTAAAAATACATGATCAAATTTATAAAAATAAATTGATATAGAAATGAATACAGTAGATGAAAAATTATATGTATAATTAATACAGAGCTGGAATAAAAATAAAAAACATATTCCATAATCTTGAAGGTGAATGAGAAGGAATATACAAAAACCTATTTTGAATGTAGTGAAAAAATTGGAAATAGAAGGAAAATAGGAATGAAAAACCCATAAGTAGAATCTCAAAAATTATATTGGATGTAAAAAAACACATTATTTAAATTTACTAACAAAAATAATGGACTTACAGAATGGGAAGAAAACTAATGTATGGGAAAAAAGAATAGATGATGAAATTTTCTTGAATATTTTTTGAGGTAAAAGTAATAACCGAAGTTATTAGATAATATAGAAGAGAGAAACAAAATACATTAGTTAAAATTAAGGGTAAATAAAAAATATATAGGACTCAAATGAAAAAGGAAAAAAAATAATAGAATAAAAATTAAAAGAATAAATAAAAAATATTTCAATATAAAAATATAAGTAAATGTAGAAAAATATTTTGTAGAAAAAAATAAAAAACAAAAAGTAAAATAAATCACATCAATATGAATGATAAAATTGATATGTAAAAGAAGAACCAAGAATTAAAATGAAAATGTACAATAAAAAATTAAATGGAAGAAAAGTTTTTAGTGAAACCATAACTAACGAGAGGAGTGACAATCTAGTAGAAGCATTTATAGGAAATAGAAATAGATGTAATATGTGAATGAAAATTATTGATCTGAAAACATAAATAATTACATAAACACAAGAATAATCAAAAGACATACCAAATAAAGTAAAATCCAAATAAAAAATCCACAAATCAAAGTTATAATTTCGAAATATATGTAAGTCCATAAATAAGAAATTAAATAGTTGAAAAAGTAACTAGAATAGAAAAAATAGAAACAAAGGAATATATAATTGAAAAATAAATAAAAATGAAATTGTTGGTTGGAGTAGATTACTCAAGAGGGGGGGGGGGGGGTGAATTAAGTATCTATAAAAATATCTGTTAAAATCAATTCTTTAAAAGATTCCCCAAAATAAAAATATAATCATAGTCAGTTTTTTGTGAATTTATAAAAGTCCTTAATATTCAATTAATTTCTTAGATGATTGATTAGTTCTAAGATATACTAATATAAATATTAGTATAAATTTTGAAACTAATATACAAGTTCAAAACAGATAAAAACACTTGCTAAACTAACTTTCATAGATCAATTTAGATTAACATAAAAATCAATAAATACATATAATATTAAAACTAAAAGACAATGGAACATTGGTTGTAAACAAGAGGTTCAGTCCCAAGATGAAACATAGTCATCTCCATGTGTTGATCACCTACCACAAAGCAAATTAATTTAACAAATATTCTGATCCACACCCTGGATCGAGGTTCACCATAACACACATGGCTGTCTAGGTCACACCTGAGCTCTACCACAACTATTTGTTGGAAAAACAACAAATAGGTTGCACATTACATCTTCAACTATTTTACATGGGATACAAGAGTAAAATAGAGATTATATTTGAGGGTATCGAGTATCCTCTAGTTATGCATAAGAGATAGTGTGTGTGTAACAGATAGAAACACAGACTGCTCAAAAATGTAAATAAAAGAACACAATAGAGTTAGATATGAAAAAAAAGGTTTAGAAATCTCTGTGTATTATGTAGTGAAGTTTTGGACACAATGGATGTCGTGGAAGTGATATATGAATCCTATTCTAGATTTTGGCTTAAAAAAAGTATCATAGCCTTTGTGCTCTAGCTTCCAGATTTGAAAAGTTCATCCCCTCGATGATAGGATGTTTGAGTCAACACATAATATTTTTTTTATCTCTCCGTATGCTCTATCTTTGAGTTATTGGTATTTAAATAACTTAGATAGATGCAAGTGTTTGTTATTTTTTTTACTTTTAAGCACATTCCTCTTGTTTTTATCTCTACTTGAAAGATCCACCTTGTAATCCTTCTATACTTCTAAGCCTAGCATGCATGGATATCTCACCACGTGCATGTACCTCGTACTGTCTACGAATTATCCTAAACAAAACATTTAATAATGTCAGAAACATTAATTTTTCTAAATATGACTGTTAGATATAAATTTTAATAAATAAATTTAAAGACAATTTTTATGACTATCGATGACTCATAAGTAGCTGAGACTCATTGGCATCGGTTTTTCATCATCAGTTTGTCAGCATCAGTTTTCCAGCATCAGTCTGTCAGCGTCGGTGAGTCAGTATCAGTGAATCATTTTGAACTATCGATGTGTTTCCCATCAGTGAGTCGTTCATTGGTGACTCTTAAATCGGCGAGTCGTCCTTCGATGACTCATCCATTGGTGGATTTTCCATCAGTGACTCTTCCATCAGCGAGTCGTCCATCAGTTACTCATCCATCAGTGACTCATCATCTGTGACTCTTCCATCAGTGAGTATTTTGAATAATCAGTGTGACCAATCATCAATTACTCAACCATCAGTGACTTCTTCGATTAGAGAGTCCTCATCGGTGAGTCGACCAATGGTGACTCCTTTTGAACGATCGGTGCCAGAGACTCTCAAAAACTTAGAATGTGTCTGTCTTACGCAGAACACTACCAGATTAAGTGAAATTCATAAATACATGAATATATACACTTATAATCATATTAAAGCATAAATATAAATAGTTTATTGATTTATTGAAATGTATTACATAATATAACATAATTTATTTACATATATATATTCAATGAAATGATTATTTTACAATATAACATAATTGATTTACTTAGATATATTCAATGAAATGATCAAGTTGATTTATTACTTAATATAT
This sequence comes from Viscum album, assembly GCA_963277665.1. Taxonomy (NCBI): domain Eukaryota; kingdom Viridiplantae; phylum Streptophyta; class Magnoliopsida; order Santalales; family Viscaceae; genus Viscum; species Viscum album. The sequence continues at coordinate 226,405,508 of OY728167.1, read as the reverse complement.
GAATTAATAATTGACTTGATTTTTGATTATGAAAAGAAATATTTCTTAGATGGTCCAAAAATCTAATTTTTTTTTATAATCACAAATTATGGCATAATCATGATGTAAAATAGGAAATATAAACATGAAGGCTTTCCTTTTTAAGGTTCTTGATCAATTATTTAATAGAGGAAATGTATATTAGAGAGGGTATATCAGTGGGTTGTGTGTATCCGAGATGATATATATATATATATATATATATATATTATGTTGAGTACATTCCATGTATGCTATACCAGAGTTGCTCCCCCAAAGTGTATGCCTATACCTTCCCTCCCATTTTGGGATTCGAAATTTTTTTAATAGAATGAGAAAAAATAAATAGAAATAAAATAAAGAAAAAGAGGAACGCAATGAATAAAAAATGGATTTCATTATGGTTCAAGATATTACAACCAACAAAATAAGGGGACAAATCCCAATAAAATAAACAATACACTACTAAGGGTTTGGCTTCTGAGGTACTTTTCCTTTGTCTTAAGGATCAACTAGAGGTGAAAGAGTTGGATTTATGGCTATATGAAAAGGTAGTATTATGACAACACCAGGAAAGGAAACACTTGCAGGGACATTAGCTACAAGAATATGTCTTCTTTCTGACAACATGTGACTTGGAGGTTGCAATTCATTTACTTGTAGAATTTGAGAGAGAGCCTAGGATATAATCATATGAGCTGGAGGCTATGATATAGTTCCAATGGAAGCATTAGGTGGAACCACTATGTCTTCAGCTTGAACATGCAAGTACGACTTGAGATGTTTGATGAAGTCATTAATTATTTCACCTCCATATTGCATAGCCTTCTCGAAATCATCCTTTTTCTCGAGGAATTTATTCATAAGAGCAGTAAACTCCTTCAATTGTTCCACTTTCTTCTTGAAATCATCTATTACTGGAGGAATCATGAGATTTCCGGCCAAATACTTGATGTTTTTGATAAGATCATACATGGTATAGATCATTGAAAAATACTTATCCACAGTTTCTCTAACCTACTTCTGAGAAGAATATGAATCATTTGTGAACATACTTACCATGTTGTAAACAAGGTAGGTATTTATATGCACATTATCAAGGGTTTCTCTATCTGAATCTCTCTGAGGTTTCGGAATTTATTCCCTCATCACAGCCTTGAGAGACTCCATATCAGTAACAGCAGCCTTGATACCTCTAGAACTAGATTGACCAGTGATCATTCATCCACATTCCTCCTTCAATTTCATTAAATATACATTCATTAGATGAGTAACTAGGTTCCTAAGAACCTCTATATCACCACAAAAATATGTCTTGAAATCAGTGGTCAATGATTTCAACTCATTTCTCATTCTGTTCACTTCTTCTCCTAGCAATGTATTGTTTTTGATGATAGTCTTAGTTGTAGTAATGAGATTAGGTTGAATGTCATGAATCACCATCCTTGAAATTTTAGCAGCATCAGTAGTTGAAATACTCATGTATGTAGAGGATTCACTTATGGATCCAACCATGGATCTCACTGACTCACAAATATCATCTTTAAATTGCTCTAAATATTCCTTAGTGACATAGTCACTAGCACTGTCCGTGCTACTGGCTCAATTGCAGGAGGTGAAGCCGGTGAAGCAGTTGTAATAGGTTCTGCTTCATCTTGATATTTTGGAGTAGGAGGAGGAAAAAAATCTCCTCATATGATTCATAATCCAAGACAAAAATAATGAGCCCTAGATTCCTATTCCACTCACTAGTACAAGTACATTCTCTGGGCTTTACTATGTTAATCCTGACCCTTATTCCATGAGGCTTAGGTACAATATCAGCTCCATATTCTTCTTTATCCTATCCCCTAGAGAATACAATATTTCTTGGCACAAGATCCAATTGGGATTGAGGTTTTACTTGCATTCCTGCCACTTTATCTTCTTCAGTCACTTTCTCAGTCTGAGGCATAGGCTCAATCTGATCCTCAACCTCTTCCTCTTGGCCACTAGCCATGATTTCATTCAACTCCTGAGTAATTTCTTGATTTTCAAAATCTGTATGGTAAGGAATGTCCTCATTACCAGTATTACCATGATCATCAGCCTCATGTTCAATAGGATCAATACCACTCTATTCATTAGCTCTATCAACAGCTCCATGTATAGATTCATCACTAGATCTATCAAATAATTTTGAACCACTTTTAATGAATCACTGACACGATCATCATTACCTTGATCATTATCATCATCATCATCATCATTAGAATCCTCATATGAATTACTTACATAGCCTTCCGCACCAGTGACTTCTGTCTCTTCCTCTTCCTCATCACCTAACAAAGGTTCCCTATAGGGTATATCCAAAGGTGGACTAAAAGGTCCATAAAACATGTCCTTTGGGCCATCAGCAATACCATGGTAACTCCTATCATCAATAGGATACCCTTATTCTCTTGGAAACTCATACCCAACTTCCTTATCAGAGTAAGCATCTACATCAACTTGTTTTAGGCCTGGATTAGCATCATCCTTTGGTCTGGTAGGATAGTCAATGAACTTGTAATCTTCATACAATATTTCCTCATCTCCTACCCATAATTTCACCCACGGGTTCTAGAAAATATTCATTCTCTTTAAAATCTCATTTTGAAGACAAAAACCACTACATGAACTGATCACTTCATCTCCATCTTCCACACAATCAAGCTTCTTTAGAATTTTGTAAATCATACTAGGATAGTACAATCATGTTGCATTATTAAAGGGTTTTATCATATCAGAAATATGTACCTTAAGGTACCTACAAAGATTCACCTTTATCCCATTTTTCAATAGGTAAATTAGGAATACATACTGATACTTCATAGTAGAGAATTCTCCATTACTTAGGAAGATTTGATGTTGAATAAACTTAAAGAGCAATATTGCCTCCCCATCCAACTCATGGGTAGTATATCTCCTTGATTGTTCACTTACATTAATCTCCTTTAGAGCATCCTAATATTAAAAAAATCAGAGGAAGTAGGAATCTTACCCTAATAATCACCATATATACCTTTATGAGGAATTTATAAGCATTCATCCCAATCCTTTGATGAAAAAGAAATATTTTTCCCTTTACCACTGACTTCATCCTTACTTCCTCTACTCCATCTAGGGATATCTTAATGTTGAGATAAAACTCATACACAAGATGGGGATAAAACTCCTCTCATTGTTCGAGAACAAACTTAGCCAACCATGAGATTCAAGAACTATCAACAAAATCAACTTTCTTGATAGAATCCAATCAGTAGACACTTCCTTATCAATGGTAACAACTCGACTTCCCAATCCTAGCTTTGCAGTACCACTGGAATCACCCTTCTGATGCTTAGCTGATGAAGATTCACTCGGTTCTTCCATCACATGCTTATTCCTTGACATTTCTTAAGATTCTAGTCTAAAAGTATTCAAAAGGTAGTAAGTAGATAAGTAGTGTGTCGAAGAGTAGAAGGTTCTAATGTAGAGAGGGAAGTGAAAGTTTTAAGTGGATTGAATTCATTTTATCATTTAGGGATTTTGAATCGTAAAACCATAAAATTGAAAAATGGTAAAAAGAAAACAAAACTATGTCATTTTACATAATATGGATTGAATTACAAAAGTTTACTTAAAGGCATAGATTTCACATAATCGGTATTACACAATCAGTTTCATGGGATCGGTTTCATAGGATCAGTTTTACACGATTAGTTTCACTGATCGGCTTCACCAGACTGATTTCATTGATCGGTTTCACCTAATCAGTTTCACCAATAAACATATTTTTTATAAGGGTAAATAGGTTCAAACTACATTTAGATATTTATCATTCCTAGTTCATGTCTGATGTAGTTTATTCTTTTAGAGTTTAAGGGTTTTTTGAAAATGTCAGTAAGTTGATGCCCAATCCCAATAAACTCAAGAGTTATATCTTTTTTTTGATAATGATATCTCAAAAACTGATGTCTTACATCAATATTTTTTGTTAAAGAAGGAGAACTTGGATTTTTATAAATGTTAATAGTACTTGTATCGTAACAGTTTATGGGGATACATCTATATTAAAATCCATAGTCTAATAAATTGTGTTTCATCCACAAAATATGTGCACAACAAATACCAGCAACAATGTACTCTACTTTAGTAGTTGATAATGCAACTGAATTTTTCTTTTTTAGTACATCATGATATTAAAGACTTTCCCAAAAAGTGGCATGTTCCAGAGGTACTCATTCTTTCTAACTTACATCCACCAAAGTCATCATCTGAATAACTACCTAATGAAAAGGTTTTCCTATAGGGTATAACAATCCTAAATTAGTTGTATATTTTAGGTACTTAAAAACTCTTTTAACCACATTTAAATATAACTCTTTTGGGTTTGTTTGAAATCTTTCACACATACACACACTAAACAAAATATATGGCCAACTAGCATTTAAGTAAAAAAAACTCCCAATCATTCCTCTTTAAGAAGTATAATCAACAAATTTTCTATTTTCATCAAGATCTAACATACATGTAGAGCTCATAGGGGTTCCATACTGTTAATTCTATGAAATCCTTATCTTTTCAAAAGATCTTTAGTATACTTAATTTGATTTATAAGAATATATTATTATTTTTTTAAATATTTGAAATCCATAAAAATATTTAAGTTCACCCATCAAACTCAGTTCAAATTCACTTTGCATTATATTTGAAAAATCATTACACAATGATTTTTAGGCGATCTAAAGAGAATACCATCTACGTATATTTGAGCTATTAAAAATTATTTTTAGATTATTTTTATAAATAAAGTAGGATCTATAACTCCTTTTGTAAAACCTTTAGAAATAATGAAATTACTTAATCATTCATACCATGATCTTGGATCTTGTTTCAAACCATATAAATCTTTAGATAACATGAAAACTTGATTTAGAAAATTAGGATTTGTAGAGCCTATGGGATGTTCAAGAAAAACATCCTCAATTATATAACAATCTAATAATGTGCTTTTAACATCCATTCGGTAAGGCTTAAAATCTAAGTCTGCTGCATAGGCATGTAAGATTCTAATGGCTTAATGCGTAGCTATTGGTGTAAATTTCTCTTTATAATTAATTCCATTTTCTTTATTGTATCCTTTTTAATCCAACCTAGAAATTTCTTGCCAGGTCCTACTTCTTATTTCTACAACTACATTTTTTGGAGTTGTCTTAGGGGCATAGAAGTTATTATTATAGCCATTTTCTGAGAAAAAAGATTCAAAATGTTGGTTTTCCAACTCACGTCCATGGTCACTTATTAAGGATTAAATTTTATGTCCACTAAGATATTCTAAAATCCTATCATACTTGTTAAAGTTGGATAAATCTTTACTTTTTTGAGTTCAGAAAAACGTACAGGTATATCTAGAGAAGTCATCTATATGAACATAAACATAGTGCTTCCCATTAAGACGTGAAACTCTAGATAGTCCAAAAAAATTTATGTGAAACAACTCGAGAGTCTTATAAGTAGTTACTTATTTCTTTGGTTTGAAATAGATTTTTTTTCTTCCCTTTTTTACAAGGATTGCACACATTATTGTTTAGAAACTCTAATTTGAGTAAGTCATTAACTAACCCTTTTTTAATCAGATTATTAATGGAGTGTACATTGCAATGTCCTAGTCTTTTGTGCAAGAGCCAAGACTCTTTTTGAAAATCACTTAGACAAGAAACATTCTGTGAGGGTAGTGTGTTAAAATTTATAGCATATACATTATCATTTCTAAGAGCAGTAAATAATTTTTTATTTTTGGCATAAAAAACATGGAATGAATCTTATTTAAATTTTACATTAGATACATCATCACAAAATTGAGATATTATAAGTAGGATATACATTAGTCCTTCATGATAATGTACTTTGGAAATTGAAATAGAGTTTGGGGTACTAATCTGGCCTAGGCTAATTATTTTTTCTTTACCATTGTCACCAAATGTGGCATGCCCTCCATAAATTTTGATAAGACTTTTGAAGATTGAGTAATCCCATGTCATGTGTCTTGAACACCCACTATAAAAGTACTACAGATTTCTAGAGGAACTCTTTTGGCAGTTTACCTACAAAACAGTTTATACAAGAAAAGATTTTTGTACCCATATTTTTTTGGCTACACAAACATTAGTAATAATATATTTAAGAACCCACACTTGTCATATTGGTTTCTTATATGATGAATATAGATTATTTGATAAATAAAATCTATCTGTTCCAGAAGAACTGGATGAAACAAAATAATTTTTAGAACTGGAACATGCAGTCAAATTATGGTTTTTGAAGAAAGAATAAAATTTTCCATATTTGGTTATAAAATGTGTTTTGGATAAATTCCTTTGACCTGGTTGATATCCTATTCCAGAAGTGTACTTAAGAGCTATCTGTTTACCAAGAATTTGAGTAAGGGTATTTTTCCCATTGGTAAATTTTTCTATGTCCTTATTTAATTGCAATTAGACATTTTTTATTCATTGTTTTCCTTGAGAAATTTAGAATTTTTCTCTTTTTCAGTTGTAAGTTTAGATTTAACGGCTATAGTAAGAGCATGTTGTTTCATTAAATATATATATTTATCTTTAAACTCATTACATGATTCTTCCAGCATGTTGTAATACTCAAATAATTCATCATTTTTCATATTCTTAAACTGACTTTCATTTTCAGAATAATAATAATTTTGAATAAGTGAGTCTAAGATTATGTTAGAAGTGTTTCTCATAAAACACATATTATCCATATCATATTTCGCATTATGAGAAGAAGTAGATTCCGTAGATATTTCCTTAGAGGCACTCTAGGTGGCCTTCCACTACAGGAAATATAGGCATTTGCGACGGGTCATTTGCGATGGGATCCCGTCGCAAATAGCCTTTTGCGACGGGGCTCCGTCGCAAATCGCCCGTTGCGGAAAACGCCGTCGCAACAAAATTTTTTTGCGACAGGCCCGTCGCAAAAACACTTATTTGCGACGATAAAAGGGCCCGTCGCAAATAGTTTTGTGGTTTTTTTTTAAAAAACTTTTGCGACGGGCCCGTCGCAAATAAGTTTTTGCGACGGGCCTTTTCCCGTCGCAAATAGTTTCCTCGAATCAACTATTTGCGACGGGAATATATTCCCATCGCAAATAATAATAAAAAAAATAAAAAAAATTTAAAAAAATTTAAAAAATATTTATTAATATATAAATTAATAAACGTATTTATATTGATATAAATATAATATTTATTTTATAAATATGTTTTAGAAAGGATCTATGGAAATATAACATTAATTTATAAGATGTTTAGTAAAATAGGGTTATAAAATAAATTAAAAAATATTTTTAATTAATAATTACCTAATTTTTATCAATTAATAGTCATTTAATAACTCTTTGAATATAAAAAAAATAAAAAAATTAATGAAAGATGGAAAATAAGAAGAAAATGAAACCCAAACTTCAAACGGCCATAACTTTTGATCCGGGACTCCGTTTGAGCTCTACAGCATATCGAATCGAAGCTTGCGACGAGCTCTACAGCCCTATGGACCGGTGGAACCCGTCCAAGGTTTTTTCGAGGCCCAAAAAGGCCCCGAAGGCCTCCAAAACTGAGTTTTTAGTCGGGGCACCCCGGTTTTTCACCGTTCAAACAGCTATAACTTCTAATCCCAATGTCCGATAAACCTCTACCATATATCATGTCGAAGATCTTTTAATTTTCTTCGATTTGACTGATTGTGGAGCTGAAACGGACTCCTGGATTAGAAGTTATGGTCCTTTTAACATTCAAACGGCTATAACTTCCGATCCAGATGTCCGTTTGGACTGTACTGCATATCATATCGAAGATCGTTTCATGTTCTTCGATTTGACTGGTTGTGGAGTTGAAACGGACTTACGGATTAGAAGTTATAGTCGTTTTAACATTCTCAGAGGATTTTCACCCCCTCATTTCTATGTATTCATTCATAACTATACATATATATATATATATATATGTATGTGTGTGTGTATGTGTATGTGTGTGTGTCTGTATTGTATATATGTATTTATTTATTTATTTATTTATAAATACACATAAAAACACATATTTTATAAATTTATTTAAAACTAAGCTTATAAATATATATTAATTAATATACAAATAAATATACGAATACAAACTTATAACTACATATATATATATATATAAATAGAATAAATATATATTAATATAAGAATAAATATATATATTAATATATGAATAAATATATATATATATATTTATTCATAAAACCAAATATATTTATATTAATATAAATCTATATTAATATACGAATAAATATAACTATATATATATATAACTATATATATATATAACTATAATTATTCCTAATTATTACTAATTATTATTAATTATTCCTAATCATTATTATTTATTTCTAATTATTATTAATTACACCTAATTACCATTAACTATGAATACTAATAACTTAAATTTATTAAATAACAAAACAATATAAACATAATTAAATTACAACAAATTAAAACTAATTAAAAATAATTAAAACTAATAAAAAAATTAAAATAAATATTAAATTAAAAATAACATAAGTACCTTTAAAATGGATTTGAAGTTGATCTCCGATAATTGTTGAAGACTTCAATATCAACTCTGCAAAAAAAAAATTAAACTTAATAAACTGTAAACAGTTTTGAGAGAAGTTGAGAATGAATGAAAAAAAACAGATGGGGGTATTTATAGGTTATCTTATTTGCGACGGGACTATTTGCGACGGGTATACCCGTCGCAAATAATATTATTTGTGACGGGACCCGTCGCAAATACTTTAACCCGCATTTATCACGGTCAACGGTTAAATAGTTATTTGCGACGGGTCCCGTCGCAAATAACAACCTGCCGACACACTATTTGCGACGGGGGTATATTCCCGTCGCAAATAGTTTTTACCGCCGCCGGCTATTTGCGACGGGTGGTAACCACCCGTCGCAAATGCCTTTCCCGCGGTTTGGCGCGCTATGCGCGCCAAGCCTTTTGCGACGGGTGAGATTTTCCCGTCGCAAATAACTAGTTATTTGCGACGGGAAAAAGCCCCCGTCGCAAATAAGTTTCTAACGGGACTATTTGCGACGGGAATAAATCCCGTCGCAAATAACCCTTCGCAAAAAGCCATTTTTCCTGTAGTGTTCATTACATTCCTATATTTTATATCCGTATTCTCATATTTCCTTTTGTATTTGTGCTTTAGACAGTCAGCTTTGGAATGTCCTTTCCATTTACATTCGTTGAAAATTATCTCTTCTGATTTATCATTTATCTCCCTATCCTTTATCTAATTTCCCTTTTTATCATACTTTCCATTGTAATTGGGATTTTTGAAAAAAATATTTTTCCTATAAAATTTATTGAATCTCCTGGAAAGTTGGGCTATTTCTTCATCACTGTCCAAAACTGATTATTCACTTATGAAGCTTTCAATATCAGCTTGAATTTTCTCTTTGTATTTATTTTTAGAGGTAGTAGTCTTGAAAGCTACAGACTATATTCTGGGTTCATCCTCTACTTGATTTACCTTCAATTCCCCTTCATGTGTAACAACCCAAGATTTTATGAAAAAAATTCTTTTTAATTTCACTAATGTATTGTGTTGTACGCTACACCAAAAGGAGCTTACACAACACGCATCCTTGACTTGCCTTGTATTACATGCAATCGCGACCTTCCTCGATAGCGTGTGTAGTACGCAATACCGAGTTTCACTAAACAACGATATGCTATTAAAATATTATTAAAACTAGCCGTTATGAATAGTAATAACCACTTTTTGAAATTTTGTAAATTTTATTTTTCAAAATGGACTTTATCTTTGGTTTTGTAATATCAAAATTAGCTTAGGGTGAAATTTTGGTACTTTTCGGATAACTTTCATTTTCTGATGAATAGTGAAAATTACTAAATTTTAGTTAAAAACAACTTTTTCAATCAAAATAATTAATAGTGATAAATTATTAATTTAAGTGGTTTTAAAGTATATTTATAATATATTTTTACAATTTAATACAATGTTGGTCATTGGATGTAATTTCACATTTAAACCAGACATAAACAAGTGTCAATCTTTTGATTGATATTGTTTCTTAAAAACATGCTATTTGTTTTAACAGCGGGATTTAATTATAAAATTAATTAATGAAACTTCTATGTTATGAATTTGGTAAAATAGATTTCATTTTTGAATTCAGAATTTGAAATATAGCTTAGGTTGATATTTTGGCATTGTTCTGAAAAACATCAATTTTTGATGAATAGTGAAACTACTAAGTTGTAGTTAAAAAAAAACTGAATTTTTCATAAAACATAATTTTACCACTTCTGTGAATGGAATTTCAAAAATCCGAGAGACACGGTTGATGTCAGTAAGTAAAATGTGGTTCAATGAGATGAAAATAATTTTTGGTGAATAGTAACTTTTTACTTTTATTTACCACGGTTAAAAGTAAATATGGTAATTAAGGGTAAAAATGATATTAATATTACCCTAACACATGTCCTAATTCTATTGGAAAAGTGTATCGCGACCAAAAACAACCTTAAGTGTAAAATATTATCATTTAGGCCCACTTGGATTAGATTAGGACATTTATTATTATTTAATTCAAAGAAGAGTTAAAAGAGTTAAAATCAAAGTTTATTTACTAAAACATTTTTAATATAGGGTTATACATAAGACAAATTCGACTATAAATATTCATTAGAAATATAATAATATTTCATACATAATGGTATTTTACTTGTAATTTTTAGACTTTAAATAATTTAATTTATTTATGACACAACAATGATGCAGTAATTACCTTTTTAAGAAAATATTAACATAATTGATGTTATATATGCCCAAATAAATGTAATTTGAGACTTTTTATGACTTAAACTAATTTTCTAGGTTAATATGACATGTTATTTTTGATTTAAGTAACTTGGTTAGAACTTATCATTCTGTTAGAAATTTCATAAAAATCATGTACCAAATAGTGTCAAAATTGACATAAATTAGTTTTTTTAAAAAATATTATATTATTAATTGTTATTTAATTCCTAAAAATATAAGGTTCGGCCAAATGACTTAGATAAGGATATATATGTTAATAATAAACAACTTTGGGTTCGTTTGGATTGATATAGTAAGTTTATTAACCATATTGTGTAAGAAAACAAAAAGACACGGTAAAAGTTAAATTATTTAACTTAGAGTTAAATCTAATTGATAAGGTTAAAATAATAACTTAAACTTGTCTAAATCCTATTGGATGAGAGGATTTCGACCCATCCCCACCTTAGCCTCGAAATAAATCAATTTGGAGCTATTTAAAACCAAACTTGACTTTATAATAAAATAATATTTTTAGTTATTCCAAAGGTGCCTCTCTCCTCCCTTATAAAAGGGCACCTCCTCCCTCTCTTCCTCACACAACGTTGAGCCTTCAAGCTCGGCAAACCCCTGCCATTTTCTCCTCTCCACTTCCCTAGAGATATCCTAGTGGTCCTGGTCTTCTTCAAAGACCAATTTTAGTGCCCTAAAAGGAGGTCTCAAAGAAGCACTTCAAAAAAGAGGTAATATCCATTACCGATCTGTTTCAATTTCTTTCTTCTTAAACTTATTCTTCTTTAGTTGTTTCATGATAAAGTAATAACATCAGTATTTCTTATATACTGATATGTTATTATAAATATGAAACAACTCTAATTAACCTTCTATCCATCCAACGGGAAAAGGAAATCACCGCGCGTGCGTACGTACGGAATACCGTCTCCACGTTGTGGTGTAATCTATTTTCCGCCACTACCTTAATTGGATGGGTATAATGGTGTAATGAGTAACTATATATTATTATTATAAAGTGATATTGATATTGAAATAGTATACATGCACTTCAACACAATTCGACGACCATGGGAATGATATCATCGCTCGTGCGTACGTACGGACTACCGTCTCCATGACACGATGAGATTCATTCTCAATGATTAACCATTCATGAATGATTATAATGTATATATAATAAGTACTAATGAAATATATGACATAATAATGATACTGGATTTATTTATATTTATATGTATGTCATCTACTTAATTCCATTCAATTAAATAAGGAAACGAAAATAGCGTTCATGCGTACGTACGGACTACCGTCTCCATGAACGGTGTATTTCTTTCCATTTACAGATTTATTATATATATGTATATTCTGAATATATACAAATAAATCATGTTTTATATTCTGGAATTATGTAATCATGATCTAAGTAATCATATGAATAATTACAAGTCAAAACATGGACGACAAATGAAACAATTTTACCCAAAACGCTCTTTAACATGGAATTTAGAAAAGAACGGGTAATATAAAGTCATAAGTGAACCATATATGATATCCTAACAATGAATATGATTCTGTAATAAGTCAATGAAATTATTTAAATCATTATACAGGAGGTTCGGACACGTACAAATCAAGTCGGACCTAAGGTAAGGGAAATATCACAATCTCATTTTTATCCGAGATTGTTTATACTTTAGTATTTACTGGGGTGTATTTTATCATCCACATCCATGTTTCCTCAATATGTAATATTATTTCCATCCACTTACAATAGTTTAAATCCAATTTTACCCTTCAGTGAGTTTTTAGTAATGAATATGAAAGGAATCTTTTGTCGTTTTTTTGTACGAGGTACTTTTTTGACTTTTCCGACAAAAGTACGAAGAATGTTTTTTTTAACTTATACGGCATGAATGGATTTTTAAAACATTATTTCCAAGAATATTCCATTACAAGTTTTCAAGTTAATGTTTAATCAAATTCTTTTAGTTTAGAATTTTATGACATTTTAAGAAAGGAAAAGTGTTTTTGAAGTAGAAAGGATATTTTCCTCAAGAATGGAGTTCAAATGTTTTATCAAAATTATTTTCCATATAAGATAATATAGGGTTCTGTTTTTATCCCTGTTATTACATTGATTTGATTATGTTGTGAGGGAATTATTTTTATGAAGTCATTTACCTTATATGGTTTGTTTTATGATGGCATGATGTTTAAGAATCCCATTTTATTACATGGGTTATGCAATGATGTATGATTTATGATTTTGTGGCACACATAAGAATGGTATCATTATGAGATGGGTGGGACCTATATCTCCCTCCAATGCATTGGGTAAAGATTTTATATCTCATGAGATAGACATGGCTGGAACGGTAGGTTATACCGGTTCAGTGAAACAGGACTGAAACGAGGGTGACTCGGTTCAGAAAGGGACTTTCTCTACTAAGATAGTCTTGGCAATGATTCTTGACTAACAAGAAATGATTCTCTATGATTATGTGTGAATTCCACAAAGTTTCATGTTTTATGTTATTATTATTGTGATTACATTTCTCCGCCATGATTTATCCCATGTTATGAAATTATGATCTCTTTTGCAGGTTAAGATTTCCAAAAGTTATGTGCTTGTGTATACGATGGGATTGATATTTCTTTTATTTACCCTTACTGAGCATTTGAGCTCACCCTTTCATTTTTTTTCTTTTCCCCAGTATATAAAGAAAGGTTTTAGGTATAAAAAGGAAGATCTTTATGGGAGATGTTGAAGATCTTCTACCACGATTAGAAAATTATATTCTGAGTTTCCAAAGACACTAAACTATTACGATCATTGTGTGTGTGTTTTTGTTATGTACTAAGTATTCCGCAAATGTAATGTAATGTCCATGTAAGTCAGGCTTTGGGTCTCTACAGTTGGTATCAGAGGAAAGGTTTAGTCAACATTTGGAAACTAGGATGCGAAAACGTTAGTGAGATCCCTAGAGATATTTCTAAGGTATGTCTAGAGATGTCCCTAAGGTTAAGTATACGTATAGGTTATAGTACTAGAATTACGCTAACGATCATAGAATTAAACCTAATATGTTAGATATTGAAGGTACTTCCCCTTTGTTATGTTGTTTTCCCTAGCATGATTTTTTCCTCTCACACTATTCTTTTTGGGTTTTAGACGATGGCTGGAACCCGAAGGAACTGTGTTGATCAATGAAATGGACAATGCAATGATTGTCCTCCTCAACAAACAAATGTTATGGGAGATGGAGTGTAAAATCTTATTTCTATACTTACACAAGCTATGAATCATTCTGGACTTCCAAATGAGCAGAGAAGGGAACAATATTCTATTGAGTCCTTCATGAGGCAACGCCCACCTTCTTTCAGTGGGTCTTCTGATCCACTTGTTGCTGAACAATGGATCAGTACCACTGAAAAGATATTTTCATTTCTTCAATTTTCTGAACATGATAAAGTCATCTTAGCAGTATATCATTTGGAAGGTGAAGCTGATCAATGGTGGAATCTTATCAAGAATACGAGGCAAAGAGATGAAATTGAGTCCATGGAATGGGACGAGTTCAAGAACTTATTTTTCAATAAGTACTTCCCTCGTATTCTTCAAACAAAGATGGAGAAGGAGTTTCTTAAACTAAAGAAAAAGGATGATGAATCTGTTGGTATATACGAAGTGAATTTTACAAGACTTGCAAGGTATGCATCTGACATTATCATCCAACCTGAAAGTAAAGTTGATCGATTTTTCAGTGGCTTAAAACCAAGTCTTTGAAGGGAATTTGCTATAAGAGACTTCAGTAGCTATGAAGAAATTGTGCGTTGTGCTATAAAGGTAGAAATGGAAGTTGGTGTTACATATCCATCTCATGGTTTTGACAAGAAACGAAAGATGGAGTTCAAGGAGAAATCTCAAAATAATGGTGAAAAGAAGATGAATGTTTCCTTATGCACAAAGTGTGGAATGAAGCATGGTGGAGATTGTCTTAAAGGGACTAGAAAATGTTTTAAGTGTGGAAAAGAAGGTCATCGAGCAGTTGAGTGTCGAAGTAATGGAAAAAGGGATTCTAATGATGTGAATAAAGCAAAGACTGCAGAGAATGCACCACCAACACTTCAATGCTTCAAGGGAAAGGAAATGGGGCATTATACTAATAAATGCCCTAATCCAAGGGTTAGTGATGATCAACATGAGCAACCCCTGAAGGCAAAGGACAAAGGGAAGTCACATGCAATCACTATTGGTGATGTTGAATATGACAACGATGTGGTGGAATGATTAAGTGTTTATGTAATGGGATTCCAAAATAATGTGGTATCATAAAGTATTGGAATATTTATGTGTTGGTCTAATGTGGTATTCAAAGTGATTGAGATATTTTTTGGAAATAAGATGATATGCGCATAATGAAGGGAAAATGAGAAAATGAAATGTTTAACAGTATTCATGAGCTCATGATTGATATAAGGACTAAGTGATATCATGTTTTGAGTATATAGAATTTTGAGGATTTTGGTATGTGGAAGGTGTTAAATTTTAACTGCATTCATGTTTTCACTAAGGTATTCAAGAGAATACATGATTAAGGACTTTGAATGTTTGGAATGTGACCAAAAAAACATATCTTATGATATATGGGGATCAACGATGGTATTAAATCTCTGGTAATCATTTTCACTATGTTATGAGAGTGGACTGCAGTATTATGGATAAGCCTAAAGATTGGAATGGATTATGATGGACATAAGTTAGTATTATTTAAGGATAGAAGTTTTTTCGATATTATTGATGGGATGTTATAGTAATATAGTTTTAGAAAAAGGACAACCTGCAGGACGGGCGACAGCCCATCGCGTCGGACAAGGCTGTGGGAATCGAACCCACAACCGAAGTGCGACTGGCCTTTATCGCCTACCACTGGCCTACATGAAGACCCTCTTTAGTAGAAAATAGTTTTATTATATTAAGCAGTATGATATATGAAGTATAAAGTCCATTTTAGGAACCATATATGATTAATCTCACTATAGAATGACTTATGTATATTTAATAACTTTTGCTAACCTTTTGTTTGAGACAGATGGAATGACCTGTCATTCTATCACATGATCTGCTAACACTTCACGAAAAACAAATTCAACTTCATTTATTTAAGAGATGAAGTGGAAATTGTTCAAGGCACGAAAAACAGTGAGATTGTACCAAAATAAAGTAAGTATTTATTCTAATTCAAATTCTTCAACTTTAGGGAAATGATCTTGAAAACCAAAAATGTTGTCCTAGTGATCTTATATCTGATTAATCAGATGGTACCTTAGATCGTCACAAATTTATGGATTTGTGATTGTTGGCTTTTCCATAGCCATGTTCTCTACCACTCTCCATCAGAACATGATGGTTAAATTTTTCTTCAATATCCATATTTTCACCTATGTGGAAACCCAGTGATTAGTTTATTTGGGTAACCGTAACGTTTCATACTTTCGTTTTTAAAGATTGGTTTTGGTATTCCTTTTTAAGATGTGGGTTTCTATTAAAGAAACTTTCGAATAGTAAACCATTTATAACCCCGACGAATTTCGAGGGCGAAATTCATTTTAAGGGGGGTAGAATGTAACAGCCCAAGATTTTATGAAAAAAATTATTTTTAATTTCACTAATGTCTTGTGTTGTATGCTACACCAAAAGGAGCTTGCACAACACGCATCCTTGACTTTCCTTGTATTACATGCAATCACGACCTTCCTCGATAGCGTGTGTAGTATGTAATACCGAGTTTCACTAAACACCGATATGCTATTAAAATATTATTAAAACTAGCCGTTATGAATAGTAATAACCACTTTTTGAAATTTTGTAAATTTTATTTTTCAAAATGGACTTTATCTTTGGTTTCATAATATCGAAATTAGCTTAGGGTGAAATTTTGGTACTTTTCGGATAACTTTCATTTTCTGATGAATAGTGAAAATTACTAAATTTTAGTTAAAAACAATTTTTTCAATCAAAATAATTAATAGTGATAAATTATTAATTTAAGTGGTTTTAAAGTATATTTAAAATATATTTTTACAATTTAATACAATATTGGTCATTGGATGCAATTTCACATTTAAACCAGACATAAACAAGTGTCAATCTTTTGATTGATATTGTTTCTTAAAAACACGCTATTTGTTTTAACAGCGGGATTTAATTATAAAATTAATTAATGCAACTTCTATGTTATGAATTTTGTAAAATATATTTCATTTTTGAATTCAGAATATGAAATATATCTTAGGTTGATATTTTGGCATTGTTCTGAAAAACATCAATTTTTGATGAATAGTGAAACTACTAAGTTGTAGTTAAAAAAAAACGGAATTTTTCATAAAACTTAATTTTACCACTTCTGTGAATGGAATTTCAAAAATCCGAGAGACACGGTTGATGTCAGTAAGTAAAATGTGGTTCAATGAGATGAAAATAATTTTTGGTGAATAGTAACTTTTTACTTTTATTTACCACGGTTAAAAGTAAATAGGGTAATTAAGGGTAAAAATGATATTAATATTACCCTAACACATGTCCTAATTCTATTGGACAAGTGTATCTCGACCAAAAACAACCTTAAGTGTAAAATATTATCATTTAGGCCCACTTGGATTAGATTAGGACATTTATTATTATTTAATTCAAAGAAGAGTTAAAAGAGTTAAAATCAAAGTTTATTTACTAAAACATTTTTAATATAGGGTTATACATAAGATAAATTCGACTATAAATATTCATTAGAAATATAAGAAGATTTCATACATAATGGTATTTTATTTGTAATTTTTAGACTTTAAATAATTTAATTTATTTATGACACAACAATGATGCAGTAATTACCTTTTTAAGAAAATATTAACATAATTGATGTTATATATGCCCAAATAAATGTAATATGAGACTTTTTATGACTTAAAATAATTTTCTAGGTTAATATGACATGTTATTGTTGATTTAAGTAACTTGGTTAGAACTTATCATTCTGTTAGAAATTTCATAAAAATCATGTACCAAATAGTGTCAAAATTGACATAAATTAGTTTTTAAAACAAATATTATATTATTAATTGTTATTTAATTCCTAAAAATCTAAGGTTCGGCCAAATGACTTAGATAAGGATAGATATGTTAATAATAAACAACTTGGGGTTCTTTTGGCTTGATATAGTAAGTTTATTAACCATATAGTGTAAGAAAACAAAAAGACACGGTAAAAGTTAAATTATTTAACTTAGAGTTAAATCTAATTGATAAGGTTAAAATAATAACCTAAACTTGTCTAAATCCTATTGGATGAGAGGATTTCGACCCATCCCCACCTTATCTTCGAAATAAATCAATTTGGAGCTATTTAAAACCGAACTTGACTTTATAATAAAATAATATTTTTAGTTATTCCAAAGGTGCCCCTCTCCTCCCTTATAAAAGGGCACCTCCTCCCTCTCTTCCTCACACAACGTTGAGCCTTAAAGCTCGGCCAACCCCTGCCATTTTCTCCTCTCCACTTCCCTAGAGATATCCTAGAGGTCCTGGTCTTCTTCAAAGACTATTTTTAGTTCCCTAAAAGGAGGTCTCAAAGAAGCACTTCAAAAAAGAGGTAATATCCATTACCGATCTGTTTCAATTTATTTCTTCTTCAACTTCTTCTTCTTTAGTTGTTTCATGATAAAGTAATAAAATCAGTATTTCTTATATACTGATATTTTATTATAAATATGAAACAACTCTAATTAACCTTCTATCCATCCAACGGGAAAAGGAAATCACCGCGCGTGTGTACGTACGAAATACCGTCTCCACGCCGTGGTGTAATCTATTTTCCGCCACCACCTTAATTGGATGGGTATAATGGTGTAATGAGTAACTATATATGATTATTATAAAGTGATATTGATACTGAAATAGTATACATACACTTCAACACAATTCCACGACCATGGGAATGATATCATCGCTCGTGCGTACGTACAGACTACCGTCTCCACGACACGATGAGATTCATTCTCAATGATTAACCATTCATGAATGATTATAATGTATATATAATAAGTAATAATGAAATATATGACATAATAATGATACTGGATTTATTTATATTTATATGTATGTCATCCACTTAATTCCATTCAATTAAATAAGGAAACGAAAACAGTGTTCATGCGTACGAACGGACTACCGTCTCCATGAACGGTGTATTTCTTTCCATTTACTGATTTATTATATATATGTATATTCTGAATATATACATATAAATCATGTTTTATATTATGGAATTATGTAATCATGATCTAAGTAATCATATGAATAATTACATGTCAAAACATGGACGACAAATGAAACAATTTTACCCAAAACACTCTTTAACATGGAATTTAGAAAAGAACGGGTAATATAAAGTCATAAGTGAACCATATATGATATCCTAACAATGAATATGATTCTGTAATAAGTCAATGACATTATTTAAATCATTATACAGGAGGTTCGGACACGTACAAATCAAGTCGGACCTAAGGTAAGGGAAATATCACAATCTCATTTTTATCCGAGATTGTTTATACTTTAGTATTTAATGGGGTGTATTTTATCATCCACATCCATGTTTCCTAAATATGTAATATTATTTCCATCCACTTACAATAGTTTAAATCCAATTTTACCCTTCAGTGAGTTTTTAGTAAAGAATATGAAAGGAATCTTTTGTCATTTTTTTTGTACGAGGTACTTTTTTGACTTTTCCAACAAAAGTACGAAGAATGTTTTTTTAACTTATACGGCATGAATGGATTTTTAAAACATTATTTCCAAGAAGCTTCCTTTACAAGTTTTCAAGTTAATTTTTAATCAAATTCTTTTAGTTTAGAATTTTATGACATTTTAAGAAAGGACAAGTGTTTTTGAAGTAGAAAGGATATTTTCCTCAAGAATGGAGTTCAAATGTTTTATCAAAATTATTTTCCATATAAGATAATATAGGGTTATGTTTTTATCCCTGTTATTACATTGATTTGATTATGTTGTGAGGGAATTATTTTTATTAACTCATTTACCTTATATGGTTTGTTTTATGATGGCATGATGTTTAAGAATCCCATTTTATTACATGGGTTATGCAATGATGTATGATTTATGATTTTGTGTCACACATAAGAATGGTATCATTATGATATGGGTGTGACCTATATCTCCCTCCAATGCATTGGGTAAATATTTTATATCTCATGAGATAGACATGGCTGGAACGGTAGGTTATACTGGTTCAGTGAAACAGGACTGAAACGAGGGTGACTCGGTTCAGAAAGGGACTTTCTCTACTAAGATAGTCTTGGCAATGAGTCTTGACTAACAAGAAATGATTCTCTATGATTATGTGTGAATGCCACAAAGTTTCATGTTTTATGTTATGATTATTGTGATTACATTTCACCGCCATGATTTATCCCATGTTATGAAATTAAGATCTCTTTTGCAGGTTAAGATTTCCAAAAGTTATGTGCTTGTGTATACGATGTGATTGATATTTCTTTTGTTTACCCTTACTGAGCATTTGAGCTCACCCTTTTATTTTTTCTTTTCCCCAGGATATAAAGAAAGGTTTTAGGTATAAAAAGGAAGATCTTTATGGGAGATGTTGAAGATCTTCCACCATGATTATAAAATTATATTCCGAGTTTCCAAAGGCACTAAACTATTACGATCCTTGTGTGTGTGTTTTTGTTATCTACTAAGTATTCCACAAATGTAATGTAATGTCCATGTAAGTCAGGCTTTGGGTCTCTACATCATGCATAATTAAATTTCCAATCAATTCCTTCACTAGTATCATATCAATGTTACATGATTCTCTAATGGACACAAATGTCCCTCACCATACCTCTGGTAAGAATCACAAAATCCTGATGATCTGTTCCTTTGCTATGACAACTCTTCCTAAAGAAATTAGAGTTATCACTATTTTGTTAAACCTGAGATACATATCAAAAATGGATTCATAATTATTAATTTTGATATTATCATATTTAACTGTATAAGTATTTAATCTCATTTCCTTCACATTAGATGTTCCTTCATGAGAAACATAAAATGTGTCACAAATATCATATGAAATTTTACAAGAATAAATACTATTAAACTCTTCATATCCTAATGCATAGTATAGAGAATTCATGGCTTTATAATATTTGTTATAATATGTCTTGATAAGTTCATCCCAAGTGTTTCTAGCAGTTTTAGGAATTGTATATTTACTTTAAATAGTAGTCCAGATTGCAAATCCCAGGCTTTCTAGATGTATTTTCATTTTACTTTAACATTGAGAATAGTTGGTTCCATTGAAAAATGGTTGTCTATTAGTATCATCTCCTTCTAGTATATTATCCATGATATAAATTGTAAAAGTATTTCAACGTGTTCAAAATTTAGAACTAACAAAAATTTTATGATCTTTGAAAAAAAACTACAATCACAGTTGAAAAGCTTTGAAAATAGACAAATTTTTAAATTCCTTTGATACCAAGTTTTTGTTAGAGTAGATTAATTAAGTGGGGGGGGGGGTGAATTGAGTATCTATAAAAATTTCTGTTAAAAATTTATTCTTTAAATGTTTCCCCAAAATAAAAATATAATCAAAGTTAGTTTTTAGTGAATTTATAAAAGTCTTGAATGTTCAATTAATTTCTCATAAGATTGATTAGTTCGCAGCTATACTAATATAAATATTAGTATAACTTTTGAAACTAGTCAACTAGTTCAATACAAAAAATAAAAACATGCTAAACTAACTATCAACGTTCAATTTAGATTAATGTAAAATGTAATAAATATAGATCAGATTAAAACTAAAATGGAAAGGAACAGTGGATGTAAACAAGAGGATAAGTCTCAAGTTGATACTTAGTCCTCTCCACATGGTGATCACCTGCCACAAAGCAGTTTAATTTAATAAATAATCAGATCCACACCCTTGATCGGGGTTCACAGCATCACATGAGGCTGTCCAAGTCAATCCTGGCCTCCACCACAGTTATTCGTGGGAAAAACAACAAATAGGTCACACTTGACCTCTTTCACTATTTTACGCGGGATACAAGACTAAAATAGATTGTGAGTTTGTGGATATCGAGTATCCTCCATTTATGAATAGGATATAGTGTGTTTGTAACAAATAGATACACAAACTGCTCAAAAATGCAAACAAATGAAGACAACAGAGTTAGAGATGTAGAACAGGGTTTAGAAATATCTGTGTGTTATGCATTGAAGCTCTGGACTCAATGGATGCGGTGGTAATTATATATGAGCCCTCTTCAGGATGTTGATTTTAAAACAAAGTATCATAGCCTATGTGATCTAGCTTCTAGAAGTGAAATGTTTATCTCCTCAATGTTAGGATGTTCGAGTCAGGACATCGGATTTTTTTATCTCTCTGTATTCTCTAGCTTTGAGTTCTTGGGATTAAAAAAACTTCGAGAGTTGCAAGAGTTTGTTCTTGTATCTTTTCAGAAAATTCCTCATAATTCGATCTCTACTTGAAAGATCCACCGTATAATTATTTCATACATCGAGGTCTAGTAGGAATGAATATCTCCTCACGTTCATGTAGCTTGTACTGTCTACTGATAGTCCTAGAGAAAACATTAAATAATTTTAGAAAAATTAATTTTTCTAAATATGACAATCGATATAAATTTGAATAAATAAATTTAAAGATAGTTTTTATGAATATTGTGGAGTCATAAGTATCAATGAATCATTGGAATCAGTTTTTTATCATTGTCCTATCAACATCAGTCTTTAAGCATCGGTATGTCAGCATCGGTCTGTCAGCATCAGTGAGTCTGTATCAGTTAGTCAGCATCAGTGACTCATTTTGAACTATCGGTGTGTCGCCCATCGATGATTCGTTCATCGGTGACTCGTCCATCGGTGCCTCATCCATTGGAGAGTCATCCAATTATGAATCATTCATCGATGGGTCTTCCATTGGGTATTCTTCCATCGATGAGTCATCCATCAGTGAATCATCCATTGGTGACTCTTCATCCATGCCTCTTCTATCAGTGGGACATTTGAACTATTGGTGCGACCGATCATCGGTTACTCAACCATCTACGACTTCTTAGATCGATGATTCCTTATTGGTGAGTCGACCAATAATGAATCCTTTTGAAATATTAGTGCAAGATACTCTGAAAAACATATAAAGTGTCTGTCTTACACATAACACTGTAAAATTAACTGAAATTCATAAATACATGAATATATAGACTTTTAAACATATTGAAGCATAAATATAAATTATTTATTGATTTATTGAAGTGTATTTTACAGTATAACAAAATTAATTTATTTATATATATTTAATGAAATTATTATTGTATAGTATAACATAATTTATTTACTTAGATATATTCAATGATATGATCAAGTTTATTTACTAATTAATATAAGAATTAATAAATGACATGATTTGTGAGTATGAAAACCACTATTTCTCAGAGGTTAAAAAAAATGAATATGTAAAATCCAAAATACAATATAAGAAATTGTAAGAAACCAAATGTATTAGTTGAATATGAAGTTTGAAATAATCAAAAAGTTTTAAAATGAATTTGAAGTAGAAGTAGAGGATAAAATATAGAGTCATTAAAGATGTGAATGTAATTCATAGGGAAGAAGTAATGGTTGAAGAAAAAGAAAATATAGATTTTTAAGACAAATGAATAACAAATATCCCTAAACCTGAGTATATTATTATAATTCATAAGTTGAAAAAAAAATTAAAAATAGAATCATGGTGTTGGTTCCCCATAGGAATTTGAGAATCTTATCATGATGTTTTCATATGGTGATCTAGAGTAAAAGAGACCATGAGGAATAACCCACCAGTCGAAATTCCATATATTTAGTGTGTCATTTAATGTTCCTATATTTGATCATGTGTATTGGTCTCTTTACTAGTGATCAATATCAATGTGTACTATTTGATTACAGAAAATTCAAAAAATTTGGAAACTATTACATTGATGTTGTTTTGACGTATCATGTATTGGTTATATCATTTGTGGTATGACATTGGTTTAATAACCAATATAGGATTTTTCAATTATAAAATGAAGAGACATCTCAAGACCAGGGGATCAAGATAATATTTCCTTTATTAAATCCATTTAAATGTTGATTTATGGTTTTTCAATCTAGAATAGTAAATGAATAAATACAAAAATAATGGATTATTACATAGACTGTCCATCCTAAGTTTTAAGATATCCCGATACAATAAAGTGTTATTAAATGTATTGTGTTCGTAGAAGATTATCATACCTATATAATTATTTATCTATATAGGGGCATTTATTTGTTTCTCGATATTGTTCATGGTTTGTTAGTATAACTCACTCTTATTGAGAAATGCTCCTAGAGGGTCATGTTGTAGGAGTATCCATATGTTCATTTTATTTGGATGAATTAATGTTTCAAACATAGTGGGTACCACATGTGAGGGGCCATTGACTTCTGAGTGTGAAGGAATACAATTACTAATAATACAATTTAAAAATGGATGTTTATAAAAATAATGATTTAATTTATTTATCTTTTTATTTATATGTTTTCTATGTATAAAATTGAATATGAGAAAAATAAAAAAAATTGAACGAACATAACATGCACTAGGTTCATTAAATTATTAGAGGATATTAAGAGCTAATAAAATGATCTTCATTTTTACCTATGACATATTAAAAAGGTCACATGATATTTATATAATATTTATATAACTTATAACATGTTAACAATGTATTTAGTGGGGTTGTGGTTTTTTCTGTAAAATTTAAGGCCTTGAGTGATTTTTTTAAAGTATAGAAAGGATATAAAAACCAATTTTGATCACAGAAAATGAACAATATAGGGTATTGATCAAATTATCTCTCGTAAAAATATCCCACGCATGTTAGATAGAGAGATACTGAGATAAAAACATGATCAGATTGATATATTAACTTCAGATCGAGTTTGTGTTCTTCATGTTATTTAATAAAAATTGTAATTTATTTTGATTTTCCATAATATCAACTAGGAATTATAGAACATCGATCCCAAATATTTAGTTCATGTCAATAATTTCTATAAGTCTCCCCTCTTAGAAACTCCACACTGTAACATGTAGAAAATGATCAAATCATATTATGATTTCAAAAAACATCCATTTATAGTATCATTATATTTTTATATCCATGATTATATATAATTTCACACGATCAATGTAAAATTAGAGTGTGGTGAATAAAATATGAAATGTTTCTTAATATATTCAGAATATATTTCTTTAAAATACCTATTTCTCGCTGTTCTACAAATCCCTGGACTCCTATATAGTTCGTGTTGTTTCTCATGATCATAGAAGAGTATCCTAATAACATATTCATGGTTTTTTAAATTATCAGGGGAGCTTATGATCCAAGATAATTAATATCCTTTTATCAAGTGAAAATTAAAAAATGTTACAATATGGTGATAAAATATTTATGTCACATATAATATAATAACAAGGTTAATAGTGGTGTTGTGGTTTTGTTTTAAAGGGATAACTTTTATTCAATTGAATGAATTTTTTAATGATTTAATAGGATATAAAAAACTATTTTGTTACCAAAATGGAGATTTATAGGGTATTTTTTATATTTTATCTCTTCCTAGGATCAATAACATTATCTATAGAGAGGGACTAGGAAAAAATATTGATCCTGCATCTTCTGATCGAGTCTTTGTTATCCATGTAATAAAAAAAATTTCATACCTCACTTTAATTTATCATGCTAGAACTTTTAAATTAATGAAAAATGATCCAAGATAATTGGGTTATGTCTGGATGATCTAGATGATTCCTCACATAGAGCCTTGTATTAAAGACATACCAACAATGAGAAAATTATATTGCTGTTTTAAAAAAACCGTGAACCATTTACAGTTTTGTTCAATTTATTTGTTATGATAAAAACTAATTTCAACCGATCCATGGAAAATTCAAACCCAATTTATTACGGGTTTTATGAATTTAACATTAATATAGACCAAAAATTTTAATTTTTTTATTCTTCATGGTTCAACAGTGCTTCAGGTTACCCCATAGTCAGTGGTGTTACTCAGGGTTGTGGAAGCATATATTGGTGTCTTTGTTGAAGGGGTTGTAATGCTAAATCCATGATGAGATATTCAATTTGAGGTAGAGTTGCATTGTGTTGTTACTCTAATATAAATTCATCCATATAGGATGGCACCATTTAATTTATATAAGATTTCAATCGATAATTATGAGATTCTATATTGATGTTTTATTTGACCAAGTGTGTAACATTATAGTTATATGGTTCTTATTGAAAATAAGGAAGATACATGTTTTCATTTTTTTATTGATTATCATCATTTAAATTATGTTAAATTGAATAATGACTATCCTTTCCTATGGATTTAAAATTAGTTCGATCATCTGAAGGGAGGTAGCTGGTTCTTGATGATCAATTTTCTATTAGTATATCATCAGATGTGGGGGACCAATGAGGATATCCTGAATACTAATTTACCATATTATTATGTAAATTAGGAGTTTATTGTTATGTTTTTCAGTGTCTTAGACACTACATATGAGTTCTTGGGACTAATGAACTCAACGTTTAGTGAATTTTTGGATAAATTTATTTTCATGTTTATTAATGACATCCTTATGTTTTCAGTGTCAGAGGGGAAGCACATGGAGCATATGATATCAAATTTTAGAGTTCATCGACATAATCATCCATTTAAGATGTTTTAAAAATGTAGGATATGGGCTCATGGGGTATATTTATGAGGAAATTTTGTTTGTTGATTTGGGGTATATGTGGTTTCTGTGAAGATTGAGGTGTTTTTTCCTTAGGTATGACCCAAAAATATTATGAAGGTGTAATATTTCCATGGTCTTGCAGGATATTATAAGAGGTGTTTACCCATATACTCTCAGATTATGAATCCTCTCAAAACTATGGAATGAAATGATTGATCTTTTATATGGGATAAATATTCCTAGGATTATTTTGAGTATTATATGGGAAAGACGGTCAGTGATCTTATTATTATTTTTAAAAAATAATGTATTGCGATCGTGGTTTATTATGAAAATTATTGTCATGGATTGAGTTTTTTTATAATAGACTAGAGAAAAATTATATCCTTGGGTCTAGGTAGTTTTGTATTTATGAATGTAATTTCACTATCAATGATTTTAATTTTATCATAGTTATATTTTCTTCAAAGTTGGGGTGGAATTATCTCATTAGTTAGAGATTTAAGTCTTAAAATACAACTAATGTGTAAGTTATATATTTTACCAAAAAGAAATTTATTTATAGTAGAGATGGTGGATGGTATTTTTCTAAAGCTATTACCTTTTGATTTTCTATACATTGGGGAAATTTAATTTTTTTCTGATGGTTTAAGTAGGAAGTCATGCAGTGATGTTGTTCATGATTTTGGTGATGAATAGACAGTGATGGAGGATATCATTATGATGGATCATGGAATGAGAGAATTTTATATTAAAGGGTGTCTCTATCTGATAATGGCTCCAATTTCCAACTCATTTCCAATTAGAGGTCGACTTCAGGGGTCATCCCCTTCACCATTATAATACTAATAGGGGTACATATAGTGGGGGAGGTGGTCATGATGGTCCACTTTAATTATCATTTTCTACAAAAAACATGATCTATCAATGAAATTACATTATTGTTATATATCCTTCTATATAAACAAAAAAATTCAATTTTTTATTATCTCTTCTTTTCATCCTCTAAAACATTCATAGTAGTTTTAATAATCTTCAAATATCCGTTTATATTGATCAATAGTTTAGATCAATTAAAACTCTCTCCATTATCTAAAATCATACTGTGTGTACCACAGGATTTAATGGGGTTAATTTCAGACACAAATATCAAGAAAAAATCCATGTCTCATGTCATATCCAATGGATTTTATATTTTATTCTAATAATTTATTTTTCCAAAAATTAATACACCATGATGTGGTCATCCTTTCACCATAAAATATATAAGTCTATATCATACTTCGACTTTTCAAAACCTAGTTTCTTCATCTCTAAATCCTGATCAATTCATATATTTTGAATTAAAAAAAATGCATACATATTGAAGAACCACATCATATATGTCTCTATTCTATTACACAATCTATCTCTAGAATACATATCTTACACCAACATGAACATGATGACAAGAAAATATATTTTTATATTATTCCATAAACCATGATAGCAATAATAATATCATCCACAACATAAAAAACTCATAGATACCTATTTTTTATCCAACTTAAGACACCACAATGAAAACCACAATACCCATTTTCAGCTTACCAATGGCCTACATAGATGTTACAACATAAATTGGAATGCACAAGGACATGTTTAAACCAATCATATCATTTTTTCATTAATATGCGATCCCCATAATCATAGTAACAAAACCACTAACTACATATTTTTTATTGAATAAATTAATTCCACAAACCAGAACCAACAATATAGAATAATACATTTTTTACATCCTATTTCAGCTCAATTTATCTTATCATGATCTCACCCCTCCTCAATCAATGATCTGTAGCATATTTATCCTTTTCACCATGACCGCAACAATGAAAAAATCACAATCCTAAGGATAAAAAGGATATCTTTAAACCATAGGAAATCCTTGAGTAAGTATATAGCTGAAACCACCATTATATTTTTAATTTGACCGTGATGTAGTCATCTCCTCCTTATGATGTGGAATTTTATTACATCATCAAATATCATCTAGCCATCCACAAATTATTTTGTGTTATCAATTCCTTCTCTAAATGAGTCAAAAATCCATAATAAACAAAATTTACTTATATAAAATCACCCCATTCTAAATGTACCATTATTTATGCTTCTTAACTTAACTTATTTAATCATTTTTCTTAAATTTCAATGATTATCTATTATTAGATTTTGTTTTCAAAATACTAAATGTAGTAACTATGATTACTCTAATACTTCCTATCTTGATATCCCAATTCATTCAATGATTATCTCTATAAACCAATTCTATATATAACAATGATAATAATTTTATAGTAGGAACTGTCTCTTTTTTTTATATAGGAAACCATTTTCTCTCTTTTCTCCCACATTGAAATTCCTTCAAATTATAAACATGATGATATTTTTATATTCAAGTAAAATTTCTGAAAAAATTTATCCTTTAATTGAAAAATATTATATTAATTGAAAATAAATTCAATATAAAGCCTTTGGTTTCATTACATAGTCATTAATCACCTTGTTTCATTCCCTATATGTTCATTTTTATAATTGATGATATTTAATGATTTCAAAAGATGTCTCTTGAAAATTAATTTTCCATCCATACAATCATATGCATAATATAATTTTCTAAATTTCTATATCATATTTATTTTTTCATGAATCGAACCATCTCTAATGGATTTTTACAAATAACTCATTTTCCCTATAAAAATACATCTTTCTTCAAAATCACCAAAATGAAATCCAAATTAAACATAAATCATTCATTTTTATGAACATAGTTCCATTAGAAATTATCATTTTCCTTTTTTTTAAAAATCATCAAAAAAGAAAACCCAAAAAATTATAATACCTTTTTTAAATCAAGATTACCTTTTTACATTAAATTATTAATTTTTCAAAAATCATGAATTTCCAAATGAATATTAAATAATAATAAATCTACAATAATAACTAGATTAACCAATAACATAGAAGCTACTGAAGCTATATACAAACTCCTCTCATGTTATAACTTTCCAATATCCTATTTGAATGATCTCACGGTAGGATTATACTCTCAAATACCCATTAATATGATAAATAAATCATAATAAAATATCATAAATCTATATATATGACATCCTTATATATAAATTATAGATTTAAAATAATATATTAAAAGAGAGAGAAACCAAATATAGATATCACTAGAGATTATTTTTTAGGTATTCAATATAAATTAAACATCACACTACGATATAGAGAGGTGTCACCAAAATCCCCAAAAATCCCAAATAAGGAAATTAAAATTTTTAGGAGACTAATGATGTAGTTTTGAGCAGTTATGGGTTTTTCAATGTTGAATAATACATGTTAATATTTAATGAAAAATATGGTTGTCCAGTCTTTGGAACCATGAGAAAAAACCATGTGTGTCACATTGGCTGAAAAACCAAACTACATTGGTAATATGAATGAATTATGTGTTCTTGAGAAACCTAATCCATAAAAAACCACTATGAAATGTTATAATTTATGGCATTTGAAACCATATTGGTGATAGTTAATTTCCTACTACCTTCAAAACAATTTTGTGTGGTATTGTGGAACTTTAAATAGGAACATGAAACTAGCCATACATACTTGGAAATATCCTCCACCAACACCTCTCAAGAAACTAAATCCCCATGAAACTTAATCCCCATAAAAAACACATCTTCATTTATCCAATAGTGAATGAAAAATTCACATTCTAGATCATTTTTCTATACATTTAACAAATTACATGGAAATAAATCATGGTAATTCCTTATACATAATGTTTACAAATTTTTTAAAAAAATGTAAAACTAAAAACATTATAATGTTTTTGTGTTATAGGTATTTTTAACCAATATGTATTTCATGTATCACCTTATATGATTTCAGAAGTATCTCTTGATTAGTAATTAATTTGAAAAAAATTACATTTTCATTTTGAGGGTTTCTATTGGTTGGATGTTGTAGATCCTTGATCATTAATAGTTTGAAGATATATATTTTCTTTACTAATATATGAAGGTCCCATTACATCAATGTAATTTTTTTCTTATAGATAGTTTTTTATTTTGGTTAATATTAACTAAATGAACTAATTTTATACATGTAACATTATTTCATATGAAATTTGGTTATTGGTGATAAAAATAATGGTTAAGAGAATTGAAATATTCTATAGTTCAATTTTTTATTATTTAAGAGATATTTATTAGAGAAGTTTTATATTAATTCAAGGATTTTTATTTTATCAAGGTCATTTTATTAGAATAAAAATTCTCATGTCTTTTGTTAATGAATTATACTCTAAAGGAATCTGTTGGTCTATATATAATGCATTTGTATTTTTTATCCCATGAATATATCTCTTATTTTAAAGATCCTTATTATCAATAAAATTTTATGATATATGAATCACATGAAATGTGGGATCAGAATGATTACATTAAGGAGTATTGATTAAACTATTATTATCTTAGAGATAATGAAAATGATTTTGAAACTTTGAGATATGAAAACTAAAGTGCTCATTTGATAAATGATCATGTTAGTTGACACATATTATGCTCAATTTTTATTTTTTTATTTTTTATAAGTCATTATTCTATCATAAGTGTGTTAGTTCATGTTATGATGAGTATATCCAATTAATATTCTGGATGAAATTCAAAATCTAAATCCCACTAATTTATTAATCAATTTATCATGTAGATTATCTGGTCACATATTATTTATATATTTATTATATTCTAATATATATAATTTATTATTCAAAATGAAATTACAAATCCTATAATGACCCAATTATTATTTAGATTAAAATTTACCACCTCTATTCCACCTTATATGATATAATTTATTGGAATAAGTTGTTTTGTTTAAGTATTCTATGCAATGAAACAAACAACATAAACATGATATTTCTGCTACATTTAATTTGTTAGTGATTATAGATAAGGTTTAATTGATCATTCTAAATGGTGGAAAATATTCTATAAAATCTCCATCAATTGAAAAATAACAAAATGTCTCCCTCCAATAGTTCCACACACCATCTGTTAGTGGTCACTAGTGTCTCCATGAATCTCATCCGATCAAATATTAAAATGAACTTATCATCAGTAGAAATCAATGTAGGAGCCCCAAGACTCAGTTATTCAGAAATAAAAGATCTTTTAAAGGTTATATTTCATTATAATTCGTTTACTTCTAAGCTATGAACCCCAATTTTTATTACCCAAAATAATATTCCTAATAAGTATGAAACTTATTATTTTATAAATCAAATAATTTTAATAATTTTTTCACATTGGGTTGTTTGGTTTTCAATGTTCATATTTGGATTGATCCAATAAAAACTGAGATTTATTTATATAATGAAAAAAAACAAAACACACTATGCTATATTTTTTAAATATTTGAGATCATTTATCTAAAAAATAAAATTTAATTTGAATTAAATGGATTATCTTCACATTTTATTTTGAATTATCTATCACAATAGTTTATGAAATATTACTATGGTAATCCTAAAAATTAGAGTAAATGGAGACACTATAAAAGTGAAAGTTAATGTTTCCCTAATTAAATTTTTTTTACAAAATTATATTAAAAATAAAACATATCAATTTCCCTAACCATACATCTAAAGTTTAATTTTTCTCTTTAAATTCTACAGGCACATCCATAAACAGTTTATCCAAATCAGTATTAAATTTCTGCAAAACATAAAATCAATGTGATAGTAGACATTGAATAATAATATCCAAAATCATGGATAATAGACCAATCATAAGAGGATATATTGGATGTTTGAACAAATCATCATTACCAAAGGCACACAATTATGAATCCAGAAGAATGGATATATATTATTTGATTTATTTTAAAAATTTTATAGAATGCAATTTTTAGTTTCATTCAATAATTTTATCAACTAGAAAGAATAGAGAATAAATATAAAAACATTTATTCTTCTTGTTCTTCTATAAAAAAATTATATATTAGTGTTTGATCACTCACTAGACTCGTGAATTTAGAATTTTTCTACCAAAAAGTAATAAATAAATACATTTATTAAATTTTTATAAAGAGTAATTATAGAGAAACCCCTAGATCAAATAAAAAAGAAAAATAGAACTCACAAATTATCCCTCTAAATTTTATATGAAAATAATTGATTTTCTACTCCTTAAATGATAAAATTAATCATAATAAATTTTTCTATGATGTGACCGCAAGTAAGATATGTCAAAAGAATCATGATGTAACAAAATTCAAATATTACTAGCACATTTACTCAAATATTGATAAATGGTAAGCATGTAGTTTCTAAATCATTAGAAAAATCATCACCTTTTATGAGAGTCATGTTAAAGAAACTAACCTAATTGATCATGTGGAGTTGGAGGCCTAAGGAACAATAAAATGAAAAATAATAAAGATACTCTACGAATAAACAGAGTCTCATCACACTACTTTAATAGACCCATGCATCTCATCCTGAATAGATGAAGAAAATTTGAATACCACCGGTTGTATTTGAGTTTTTAATATGATATATAAATACCAATACTCAATCATGAATTAATATAAACATGTAAAAATCACGATCATTGTCATAAGTCAACCTTGGGAAAAAATCCAAATCTATTAGGTTATGGAGTCAATGTCGAGGCATTCAATTTCTATTCTATGTGATAAAAAACCTTAAATACAATATATGTGGGATATTTTTTCATAAATTATTCATTTAAAATTAATTTTTTTACATTTTAGGGATAATAAGGTATAAAAATTATATCATTTTAGGTTTATATTATATAAAAATTTTGTTATAAATAATCATTATTGTTAAACATGTATGGAATTAAAATTTTTATTAGTGAGACCCTACTAGTAAGTTATCTCCATTGTAAGGATTTTATTTCTCTCTCCCTCAATATTTTATTTTAACACTGAAAATAAAAAATTTATATGGGTGATCCATGATTGAAAATTCCTTGATTATTGAGCGTACCATGTGTGTCATTGTTTTAATTTGTTAACTCAATTGTTTTTTGTGTGATTTTTTTAATGTAATAGGTTACACTAATATAATAGATTTGGTTGACTACATGCTGTCCTGATGTTTAAAAACCTAACCTTAATCACCTATTATAATATATAATTATGAGGGTCACCTTGTGCATCTCTTATTATCTAGTATCACAATTCTTGTTGAAACGTTATCACTTATCCATTTATGTCATTATTTTTATCGATTATTCTATTTATATTTCCTTATTGTTGACTATTTCAAAAAACAATTTCATTGTAAACATATGGAATTGTCCATTGTTTTACAATATTTTACTAGATACTATTGTTTCAAAATATCACATTATAGGTGATTTGTATCATTTTGAAATAGTGTCTAGAAAAAAACATAATTTTTTCCCTATATTCATATTGATATTTACATTACTTGAACATTAATTTTCAGTGTGATTTAAAAAATAGTTTACTTTGAATACATTATTAACACATAGAATTTTTATTTTAATCATAATTCATTTTACCCTTATTATATTTAAAGACTATCATGTTTGTATTTGGATCATATTGACATTAATACTCTATCTTTCATAATTATAGGGGAAATACGGTGTTCTTTGAAATCTGCCTCCCTATACCAGGATCTCTAATGGATTCAAAAATAAAAATTTATAAATTTCATTCAATACAAAAAATTTCACTATGAAATAATACACTGATGAATTTAGAATATGATACTTTATTTTTATGATATTTTTACTCCTCTTTCAAAATATATTATTCATTATTTTTTAGTTATTAAAACAGATAATTAAATGTGATTTAAATAAATAAACTAAAATCACCAAAAACCACTCAACTTTCCAGGTGACCATTTATATATCTTCATATTATTTCTCATAATAAGAAAATTAATATGTAAAAAATAAAATGAAAAATTATAAATGATTAAAAAATGAAATATATGAAAATGAAAACAGGAATTGAGATAGAGTTTGTATAAAATGAAATTTATAATGAATATGATATTATTTAGAATGAAAATAGTACATAAAATAAAAATTAGTTTTAAATAAAAATATAAAAAATATACATATGTTGAAGAATAAGATGAATTGAATGAAAATTATGTTTCTAAATATAGAGTTGGGGAATGATCAGAAGCAGTGAGAAAAGTTTTAATGTAGTGGAAGTGGAAGGGGGATTCAAAATAGAGATATAAACGATAGAAAAATATGAATCAATAAAATAAGAAAATATGCGTGTCATAGAGATTTTAAAAAGTAAATCTTTATATAAAAACCCCACTGGAAAAATTTGAAGGAAGAATGAATCTAAAAGCATAGATATCATAAATCAAAATTCAATTCACCGACCATAGATGAAGAAAAAAATGTCAATTCTAAATGTGATGGAGTAATGTGAAATAAATGGATAAGTGAAAGAAAAAGATAATGTTGATTCGTAAGGATATAAAATAAAAGGATGTGATATAAGGGGTTTATAAAAAATTAAGATAGAAGAAAAAATGGTAAACAAATTAAAAAAAAATCATAGGATAAAATATACGTATAAGTCATAATGCATGATAAAAATAAGAAGAAGAAGTTAAAGAAGAAAAAAACAAATGTAAAAGATTTATTTTAGGTAAATGAAAATGGATAACTATAATAAAAATAAAAATTATTAATCCATAATACAGATGTAGAATAATAAATAAGTGAGAACAATTATGAATGTTGAGCTAAAAGTTGAAATAGAAGGCTCAACAGCATTATAAATAAAAAATTAAGAAATAAGAGGTCAAAATAAGAATGGATTAAAAGAATAAATTTATTATAAGTATATGATTATAAATACAATAAATTTTACAAAAATGATGAAAATAGTAGTTAAAATAAAGAAATTATAATGAAATTATTTAGTAGAATTCTAGAGGAATAAGGATAAAATATAGTGATAAATAGAGTCATAACATAGAAGAGAAAATACTTTTAATGAAAGTAGAATCATATTTTGAAGTAAATGAAAAATCAATAATAATTTAATATAAATGAAAAAACTATAAGAAAATTTATAATAATAAACAAAATACAATTCAATATAAAATTGAAAAAGTATGAATATAATTTAATAAATACTAAAACAAAACATGAAGTAAAATCAAGAGGTATAATTGAAAATAAAAAATTTATATGTTGAATATAAATTTAGATTCAAAAAATAAAATGTAGAAAATAAAATTGGATGGAAATAAAAAATGATAATGAATAAGCTCAAAGCATCAGATGAAAAAATATTAAACTAACACACAATTAGAAGTGATAGATGAACCAATGAGTAGAAGAATAATCCAATAGAAAAATTCATATGAAACAGAAAAGGAAGTAATAGAGAAATAATATATGAAAAATGGCTCTCTCAAAGATTCCTGGGGATGGATCTTTCATCCCCACATCGTCTTTGGGTGTCTTTGATCCATGATCTCCTTCTTTCCGGAATTCTTTGATCGTCGTTGATCTAGATGTTGAACCTTAAACTAAATCATTTAGGGATGTTCTTTGCAGTGGTTCTCCTTCTTTTTTTCTTCCATATTAAACAGAAATTTCTATGGCCAATCCATATATTTCTCATTTATTATCCCTAATTTGTATGGTATTCCCTGCGTCATCATTTTAGGAGGCTTCAGATATCTTGTGATGGACATTGATTTCCTTTTTTGTGGGTTCCAAACCTCCTGATTCTTTTTTCAAATGGATTGTTATTTCTTGGGGTCTCCAATTTTTGGTAAAAATTTCCTAAATTCACACACAATAATTTTATCTCATCCTTCATTCTTGGGATAATTTATTTCAGGAAGAGTGTTTTTCCCATAGTTCTGTTGGTCGATGGAAATTTAGCCTATCTAGATGGTCTTTGTATGCTCATCGTGGAAAGGAAATATCGGCGTTGGTGGTTTGGATCAATCTCCTAGGTCTTCCCCATCATTTCCAAAGTGATGTATTTTTGAAAATTAATTGGTGATTCTCTTGGTGGTTTCTTATATTTGGATATCAGGACTAAATCCTATGTTGATATTTCGATGGATTGTATTTGTGTGGAAATGTATTTGTATTAGCTGTTACCATAAAAACATGTTCTATGGGTACATGATTCCTTTTCTTGGACCCAAAATATTTTATATCCTATATTTTTTAGATTCTTCTCTAATTTCCTTCTTCATGGTCACACTTTTCAGACATGCTGACATGATCTTCGAGGAAGGATGCGAAGGCATGCATAAGATGTTATATTTGAGGATGATAACCATTTTTTCGATCTTGAAATTTTCTCAGAAGGGATTTTATAAGTGAATCAAATCCTTAATGAGGTGGCAACTATCTCTCATTCTGTTCTTTTGAATGATCATATACCATAAGACACGATGACCGGTCAAGAGATTATTCTATATATCCCTCGACTAGAAACTCAATTTCTGGTTAATGATTGTTTCTCATTCCTTTTCAAGTGCCCGTTATCTTCAGATTGTTTTAAGATGGACATAAGTATTCTTCCTTGATATACTGGACCTCAATTGTTATGTCACACATAATCCCAATATGATACTAATCAGGAGAAGGAAACTTAAAACATTATCCCATCATCGAATAACTTTTTATTAGATTATTTTCCTTCTTCTCTGATTGCATTCTATATGAGGGAAATAAAGGAAAAATCTTCTTTTAATCGAACTGGAGAAATTGATTAATTCACCACAGATAGGAAGGGGAAAATTCATAATTTTAACTCCTCCCCTCCTATAGTTTTCCCTACTAAGGCTAATAGAACTGGCACCAGTTCACGACATAAATCATAGAAGGTGATATTTCTCTCCCACTTTGAGAAGGCAACAAGTTCTGGAGACAATTCCAGAACTCTTTTTTTTCAATGATAGCTATTTTCATATGGAATGCTCAGGGTCTTGGAAACTGGGTTAAAAATGAATTCATGTATTATGATGTATCTAAATACAATATTGATATTATTGGTATTCTTGAACTCAAACAACACCCAGACAAGGTTGGTGATTTTTCCAGAAAAGTCAAAATGAATGGATTTTTTCATGCTGACCATGTTAATCATCATATATAGATATTTTGGAATATTTATTTTATGGTGGATCATATTCAACCAGATGATCAATTCATCACTATCAAAGCATCTCGAGATTATTACACTTTCCTTTTCACTTTCATTTATGGGATTTGTGTTCCCCAACACAGGTTATTGTTATGGAGTAATCTTAATTATTTTTATCCTGATAATATTTCATGGTTCATTGGAGGTGATTGTAATATTATGTCCAACTATGATGTGAAGAAGGGGAGATTCCATTTTACTAGTATGGAAAACAACGACTTCAATCAATTTATAGATGGAAAAGGGATTCTTGACCATGGATATTTTGGAGACTATTTTATGTGGTGAAATAATCAAAAAAGTGCTAATAGATCATGGTTTCACCTGGATAGATGTTTGGTAAATATAAATTCTTTATCCATATATGCTAATACTAAAGTAGAACACTTGATGCAAGGGTTTTCTGATCATTCTCCACTTCTGATCACTATGTCTTATGGAATTTATTATCATGAGAGATTCAGATATGTTCTTCATTGGAATGATGATCTGACGTTCAATGATTTGGTGAGACAATATTAGCAATAACCAATTCAGGGCCATTCCTTGATTTTTATCCAAAATAAACATAGATGACTCAAGAAGAAAATTAAAGTATGGAAAAAGGATCTCTTTACACCATATAGGAACTTGCATGACTCCAAGCAAGTGATTGATTGTCTTGAAGGATGTCTGAAAGAGAAATGTGATGATCGATTCTTTGAAAATATTTCTTGTAAAAATCATATATAGAATATTTACTTTTTATGAAAGATCGTATAATTTGAGAAAAATCAAAGATCAAGTGGTTGCAAGGAGATAAAAATACAGCTTATTTTTAAGTCTATATCAAGGAAAATAAAAAATTATTTTAATCAGAATATTCGTCTTTATAATTGGACTTTTAAAAATGATAGAGAAATAATTAGGGCCTTATATTTCCCTCACTTTAGAGACCTTCTTGATGGTATAAATGGAAATATGCCCAATAGATATATTACTATATTGAAAAATCATTTTGATGTTATTCCTAACTGTGTTTCGGATAGTAATAATGATAAAATGGAATCCCGGCCTCAGGAAAATGAGATTTTTGATGATATGATGAAAATTAATCCTAAAAGTGTTGCAGGACCCTATTCCTATCTCGTTGCCTTTATAGATCCTCATTAGACATTATTAAGGGTGACCTCATTGAATCAATCCATAATTTTTCTAGGGAGGATAGTTACCCCGTGCTACTAGTGCCACCACATTTTTACTCATTCCCAAGTCCAAAAATCCAACTTCTATTCTCCATTAACATCCTATAAGAATATGTAATGTGTCTTATAGAATTCTTTCTAGTCTCTTTAATTTTATGTTTTCCATTCTTCTTCCACAGTTGATTTCTCTTGATAAACATGTTTTTGTGAAGGGTCGTAACATTCAGGGGGATATTGCCTTGGCCAAGGATATGATTAGAGAATTTATCCTTAAATTTCGAGGATCTAACGTGGCTATT
The DNA here is from genome assembly GCA_963277665.1 of Viscum album. Classification (NCBI taxonomy): domain Eukaryota; kingdom Viridiplantae; phylum Streptophyta; class Magnoliopsida; order Santalales; family Viscaceae; genus Viscum; species Viscum album. Next base: position 226,365,968 of record OY728167.1, on the reverse strand, counting down.
AAAATTTATATGAACAAATATTATGATCGTGTAAAATGTGGATTTATCAGAAATGTCTTATCATGTATGGGATTTTCCACTTGGAACATTGATTTTCTCTTTTTCTATTATTTATCTTCGTATTTGGCTATTTATTTTTTGGGGAAAAACATGGTTTCTTTAAATATACATAAGTTTTCCGACAGGGGGATCAAATTTATCCATGTATTTTCATTATTATTAAATATGTTCTTATCCAAATTATTCATAGAATCCTAAATCATAGCGTCAATTTTCCTTACTAGTATAGGATGGGATCCTCTTAGGTATCACATCTAATGTTTTCTGATGACAACATTATTATCATTAATGAATAAAGTATGCCATTTTTTGGTTTAAACAATGTCTTGGATAGGTATTTCATTTGGAGTGGTCATGCCCTTATTAAAATCAAGAACTATTTTTATATATCTAGTAAATGTTCATCGAGTCGTGTGAATTCTGTGGGCCACATCATGGACATGAAGAAGGGGACCTTCCTAATTGATTATCTAGGTGCACCTTTATCATATATGAGACATCGGATTCATGATTTTGATATTCTGATCAGTAGTATTTTGAATCTTATTATTAACTAGAAAAATATTTATCATTCATTTGGATGAAGAATATCTCTTATTGATAGTGTATTTTCTTTCTTCTTCTATTCATGCCCTTTCTACTATAAAAATTCCCAAGGGAGTGTTAAAAAACATTGATATAATTATTTCTAATTTTTTATGGGAGACTAAGTCCAAGGGTAAAAGGAAATGGGTTTCATGGGATAAAATGGCCCTCCCCATGCATGAATGTGGAAGTAATGTTTGTAGCCTTGAAGATAATATTAAGTGAATATATGAAAAATTGGCATGAAAGTACCTAGAATGTCAGACACTATGGGGATGAACTATGCATGGTAATTCAGTGGGAGAAATGATTTTTTTTATGGTAGTGGTTCTCCATTATGGTCTGATATTGGTTCCATTATTAATGATCTTAAGCATTATTCTCGATGGTTGGATGGGAAGGGTGATATATTATTTTGGAATCACAACAGGAGAGGTGAGTTAATTGTATATCCAGGATGTCCTGCTACTTATATATCCTTCAAGGAAACTTTCCTATAACTGAATTTTAATAATACAATATTGTAATGTAATTAATAGGCTCTATTCAATCTCATTATATTATCATTAGAACCTGATAAGAGTATCTTTACCCCATCTCTTTATGGATCCTTCACTGTGAAGGATTATCGCAAGATCCTTAACATGAAGATTACAGTCAATTCATAGAATAATAAACTCTAGGTTATATCTATTCCCATGTAATATAAAATCTTTACTTGGGGGATCTATAATGGAGCTTCTCTTACTGATGAAAATGTTAAATGGTGTGGGATTTGTATTGCTTCCATATGTGTTTTTTGCAAAAGTCATAAAGAAGAATGTTCTGACCATCTTTTATTGATATTGAATTTTCTCATGATGTATGGATTTATATTGGTGAGTTCACTTACCTTTCATCTCCAGCTATGTCCAACAAATCCTTTCATGAACAATTGTTTCATGGATCAAGTGTTGGTAGGTATGAAACAATGGCACATGCTGTCATTTTACAGGATGCTTGCTGGTGCCTGTGGCAGGTGAGGAACCGGTTCATTTATTAGGTTATTTCTTCTATTGTCTGGATGATTATATGAAGAATAAAAAATATGAAAATTGATTTTATCAGGGATTTTGGGAAGTGGAATGAGGATCCTTCTTTGCAAAAATTTTTCGACTCTCGGACATCTGGATTTGATTCTCTTCATCAAGGAAACTGGATATGTTAGAATCCACCTTTAAGGGGACTAAAACATAATAGTGATAGATCTTATATTTCTATCTAGAGTCATGGAGGATGCATTACTGGGACCCCAGTGGATCATTTATCTTAGCATTTTTTATCAAACTGGGATAAGGTAATTCCTTATATGCTGAGGCGATGTCCATGATTATTGGTCATAAAATTTCCATGCAAAGAAATATTGAGATTATCAAAGATAAAACAGATTAAATAATTTAATATAAGTCTATCAACATGAATGGTTTTGTTCCTTAGTCTATTTATTATATTGTTAGAAAAAGAAAACGCATCATGGATGTTGATATAAATGATTCTCATATCTGGTACAAAGGAAATATGGCTACAGACTATCTTTACTCAATCAACATTCATAGTACAGAGAGATTGTTTTTTCATAATTTAAAAAGTTTGAAACTAGATGGTCTTAATATCATTATAGGAGACTCCCTTGGTCTCCAATATTTTAGCCCCCCTTTATTTTTCCTCTTCTATTTTTATATCCATTCAAACCTTGATATTCTTGTAATATCTCTTTTCATTGAATAAAAATTACATGATTCTGTTAATGTAACAAAAACAAAAAAATTACAAGAAAAATAAAACATTTATAAAATAAATACACCTATTATAATAGTAAAGATAAATATAAGTAAAAAAAACATCCAGATACTCAAATTTATAATCTATACTTGTAAATATATTCAAAAGTAGGGGTATAAAAAGTTGAGAGAACATAAATGAAATAAAAAAAAATGAGTAGAATTGGAATTAAAAGAAGAAATAATTGTAAATGAAAAAATATATTTAAAATACTCCAAAATCAAAAATAAGAAAATGTATGATGCCAAAAGTACTAGCCAAATCTAAAGCACACAAGAATAAATAAGTAGAAGTCGAATCTGAAACAACAGCTAGAAAAAGAAGTCATTAAATAATTTAATGACAATGTTGGGGAACATGTATTGGTATATATAGAATCATATACATATGTTCAATCCAAAATCAAAAACATAATCTATAAAACTAGTCATATTACAAGAAGGAAGAAGCTGAAGAAAAAGAAGTAAAAGATATAGTTATAAGAAGTGTATAGAAATAAACGAATATACAAAAGGGTAAAAACCAAACATATGATCTTGAATTATCATGAATACAATGTAAAAATATTTCTGAATAAGTTTAGCAATTTTGGAACTAATACTTTTCCAATCATACATGTAGTGTGCTCATAATCTTAGGCTATTTGATAGGTTTTGAAACTTTTATGCATAATTTTAAAGACTCTTAAATGTAATTATAGTATTATTTGGTCAATATGATTGCATTGGATTTTGGACTGATCTATGATATACTCATACATTTTAAAACCTAATAAAAAATATAGATCTTCTAATTTCATGAAAATTCCTTGATATTTTATTTATTTTAGTAATTTGATAGACATATGTTGACTTTTAAATAAAAAAGATAGTGTTTTCATTTTATGAAAATTGAATTTTATATTGATGTGAGGTCCATTTCAGCATGTTGAACATTAATCAATGGTTTTTTTCTATAATTAAATTAATATTTGGGTTTTTTATTTAGGTTCTATCCCTTTTTAAAACTCATTTTTATATTTATATCAATAAAAAATACATTATATTATTTCAAAAAAAAAACAGAAGTTATATTGAACTTATGTATTATTCTACATGTAAAAAAGTAGACACTCGTAGTTTCAATATGATTTAATCACATTTAGATGTAATATTTTATGTTTTTTTTGATTTAACACATGTTTTGTTTGACGTTTAATTCAATAAAAACACACTTTTGGTCATTTGGAGAATATTAAAAGTTTGAATGATTTTTGGTAGGTTTCTACTTGTACAAAAAATAAATGATATTCATTTTACTTTAATTTGAAAACAATATGATGTCTTCTATTAGGTTTTGAGCCTTAGATTAAAATTTTTAGTGTACTTTTAAATCTAAATAAAATTTTTTCGTTATTTTTAAAAAACACATATGATTTACATGAAATATATTTATACATTTCAATAATTAATTTCGGATTTTTATCAATGGTTTCATGAAACTTTATCGTCATTTTTTGGTTTTGGTCCTTTGGGGATCATTTTTAACTACTTTCAAATATAATAAAAAATTTCTCTATTATTCTAACTGAATGATATGTCGAATAGAAGATTTTTATATTTATACATATTTTAAATTAATCAAAAATATTTTCCATATGATTTAAAATCACAACACCATAATTTTATATGTTATTAAATTTTAGTAAATGATTTTTTAATTTTGAATCAATAAAAACAAAATATCTGAAATTCTAGGAAAACCACATCTCAAATTGACTTGGTGCCTATAACTATATGTCAAAAATTAAATTTCAGAAATTATTCTATGATTTTACAATAATTATATTTTTTTATGTTTTGGAACATTAATTTATTTTAAAAGATTTCATGGTAATTAAAAACATGCTGTAAAATTTCATGGCTGAAAAAATTACCTTACATTGGAGTGAAATCACATTAAAGAATCACTATTTAACATGGAACATATATGTATAGACCACATTAAATTATGATCTACTATGTGCCTAGAATGAGTTAAAAATTATTTTAAAGCAACAAATGATTAAATAATGGTTACATGATAAAAATCTATGAAACGAACTCGAAATTTCATGAAATCCTAGAAGAAAAAAAAATTCATTTTTGACATGTATGAGTTCTCTATATGTCAATTATATACACTATTTTCTAGGAATGATAAAAATTACGTTTTTATTTATTTAAAAGTAAAAAATTCTTGTTATATGTTCAAAACCTAGAAAAGAACCGCACATTTTCATGTAATAATTCGAAAAATAAAAAAATATCGATGTGAGAATTATTAGAACCTTAATGAATCCGTTGTGTGGTGTTGTTGGAATGGTTGAAAAACCATTTTTATTAGATTTAATATTATTTAAAATCACACATTAGAAGGTAAAAATTTATAAAACGAACATTATTTTGTGTGAAATTGTAATAAACCGACGTTTTAATTTTAGAAACATTTGAATAGATAGGGAATCCCTTCAATGAGTGGTTTTCAAGGAATGATGAAAAGTGTGTTTTTATTGATTTAATGTCAAAGGAAAAAACATATAAAATAATCATGAAATTTCATGAAATCATAGGACAATGATAATTGATTAATTTTAGATAAATATAAATATCTCTCATGTTAATCAGACCTAGTTTGTGTTGTCCCAGATAATGGCTTGTGAATTCTCAAGAGGGAGTGAATCAAGTTCCTGACTTTTTTGTTGAAAAAAACCTCCATTTTCAATATGAATGATCAAATAACTTTCATTATTAAATATATCCAGAGTTTGTATAAAATAATAAAGATAATAGAATGAAAATAAGATATTTATAGTGGTTAATAGAATATAAATCCCATAATCCACTCCATTAAGACTCTTCTCTATGAATTTGGCGATTTTCAAAATAACAAACTTTTTACCGGGGGACCCTTACTGTGTACATGAATCCATTAGTTAATTAAAATTTATAATAGAAATAAAAATTTCTATTGCTTTAAAATAACTTTAAACAGTTTCAAAAAATATTAATATAATGAGTGTTAACAAAATAGAATGAACAATCTTTTCAAAGAGGGATTTTAGGACACAATTGGATGTACAAACTACCAGTAGTCTAGATAGATCCTGAAGTATAATAGTCATCATAGTGTATCTTGGAATTATATTTACATGATATGATAAAATTTTAATAATATAATGAGAATTTAAGTTTGATATTGTCTATGTAATGACCTTTTTTGTTATTATAAAACTTGTGTCTATATTCTGCATGTCTCTATTGGTTCTTCCTTATTTTATATCCTTGTATTGGTTAACTGTACCTTTTTTATCTCCTCCATAGATTTGAAAATAAATATAAGATAATACTAACAATTGAGCTTATAATATCTTGATGAGATAGTCATTTAATGACTTTCATCCATTCTATCGAAATATGGAATAATCATTTGTAGAACTATCATAGATCTTCTAATTCGAATCATTCCATCCATGGAAACATTACACATTGTAAAACCCAAATTTTATGTACATGAAAATATTTTTCTTGATATGTTTGAAAAAAATCAATGACTTTTTGGGAGATTATCATACTAATCATGACATTCCGTATGAAAGCTAAATCCTCATATGATATTAAATTGATTGTACTATTCATCAGAAAATAAACCTTATGAGGGTCATTGTATGTTCCTTGTATTATTATAGTATAAAGATAAATTTAATTAAACAATTTGTAAGATAATCCTTTATCGAATGATAAATATTTTACTAAGGTTGGATAATTATCATAAAAAATGTCTTCTGATGTTCATAAGACATCTTTTAAATTTTTTTTTATAAGATAAAATCTTCTCATACCATTATTCATTCTGAATTTTAAGAACAAAATAATAACTCATACACATAGGAAGATAATATATTACTTATTAATATCAAATATTTTCAACATGTTTTCTAATTCTGAATAGAAAGTGGACAATATTCAATTCCCATAAGATAAAATACATTGAGGTAAAATAAATACATCATATGATATAAGATAATCAATTAGAGAATCATTGTAGGATATTTTATTTTGAGAAATTCTATCTAAAAAACTTATGATTAACCTATTATATTAAAAAAAGAATTTTTTAATCATTGAAACACATAAAAACTAAGATAAGATGTAACAAAAAATGACTTTCCGACAATCTGCCCCTTTTTGATTATCACAAATCAAATGAAGCATAAAAAAACAACAAAATAATTTTTTAACAACAAAAACTTCTCCTCGTAGGATAAAACATATTAAATATATATTTTTCCTCTTTCTTGTCCCCCTTTGAAATAAATTTATTTTTTAAAATTTTCATATTCCCCTTTCTCAATATAGATATTTAAAATTTTCTATTCTCCCTTTTGTCACCATAAATAACAATTTTGTTATTTTAAAATTTTTTTGTAATCGTTTCCTTCTCCACATTTTTTGTATTCATCTATAAATATTTTTATTCCCATTTTTTCTCCACTATTTATAATATCAAAAATATATATATCATGGGGATTCACTATTTATTTGAAACAAAAATTAGTAAATAGATTGTGATACTAATTATGAAGAGAATTTGGCATGAAGTTGTGTTAAAAAAATATGTAATAAAGATAATAAAGGAAATAATGATACTCTAATATAAACATGAGTATATATTAAGGATAAAATACATCAAAATAGTATAATAAAAACACATTAGTATTAATTGAAAATGATATAAGAATATTGATAAAAAATAATTTATTATTGAACCAAAATTCAATTAAAGAAATAAAACTAACAATTTATTAAAAAATAACCATTGAAATTGTTAAATAAATTACTTAGAAAATTCTTATTTAATGTTTTATGAAACCCATAATAATATTTGTGAAAGAATCAATCAATAAAGCATGGAAAATATGGTATTTTTTTATTACTTCAACTTGAAAGTGAATTTTTTGTGGTGTATTTTTGAATAATAATGGGTTCCTATTAGGTAGCGAGGATAAAGGAATAGGAGCATAAAACATCTCCCAAACATCATGTCCATGTATATGTATGGATGATCAAATATATTATCAATCAAATCATGTATCATTTAATGGTGTGTATTTTATATGTGGAATAATGTTCTAATCTCTATCCAAGTCAAACTTAACTATAGGTACAAAGGACACATTATAGGTTGGTTCACATAAAGGCAAGGAAACACAATTTTCAAACATGAGGTTATCCCCTAAATAAATATCATCCTAGTTGATGATATCAAAAAATTTCTAATAATTAGATGCTTGATGATCATCCATTATAGATCATGGAATATATCTTCCTCACATCTAAATTATAGCATCAATATAGGCATATATTCATTTTACCGTGTTATTATTATTATAATCTAGGATAGAAATCAAAACATTATAAAATAAATTAGAGGAATTTATGAAGATATTATGAACATATATGTTCATTAAAAATAAAATGACCAATATCTTCAATTGTTTAAACTAATTATCTCTGATTTTTACTGGATAATAAACAGAAAAAATTTCCTTTCCTTTTATAGAGATTTATGATTCTTTTCTCTCAATAAGGGATTATTATTCACAATATTCTTTTTCAGAAGATTATTGAATTTAAAAACATACTATTATCTCATGTATATCTTCAATATTTTTCTAAATATCTTTGAAATTATTCACCAACGAGGAATAAAATTCATTATAAACAAGTTATAATTAAAATTACATTTTGTTTCACTTTAGAAAAAACATTGTGATCTTCTATAGATTTTTCTTTCAACAAAGGGTATATCTCTTTCCTAGGATGATCAGTTGATGTAAGGGATTCATGTGGAACAACATGGATTAATCTTACATCATCAACTATATCTTCTTGTAGATATTTAATGATATACAGGGATATTATATCACACTACATTGAAAAATGGTAGAGGATAATTTTTCTATTTCCAGATACTCATATTCTAACATTGAAATTACCCAACATTGATCTAAAAAGGATTTAGATGAAAATTTCTCAATAACAGATTGAACCAACATCTTAACTTCATTCACTTATTATTTTGAAATAGAACATTCATGAAGTTTCATAATTTTGTTTTTTTGATTCAACTAATTTGGCTTTCACAGATTCAACATATAGTACCAATTTAGTGTTACTCTCTTGAGATCTCTTAGTTTCATATATTATAAGTTCATTAATTTCTTACATTTAGTACTGATCGATGTAATTGTTGTATCTTCCTTGTTGAACTTATATACATTCACCACCAACGGATTAAATTTAACCATAAAAAGGTATTTCTTCAATATAAAGTGATTCATAAGATTCATATTTGATTATTCTTGTATATAATTTACCCAATTATATAGAATGATAATAAATAATAATAGTTGATGTTCTTGGTGTTATTTTGATTTTATTTTCATGATCAATAGGAAAAAATGAGTATCAATAGGGTATAACCATTCTCTACTGAATGGAAGTAGTTTCTGGATTTGAAATCTCTTGAGGGATAGAATTTTCTACAGATTTAACAACAACTATGACTCCCCATTTTCTCTCAGAAAGAATCTAATCATTGTGAAATTATCTTATATCAACAATTTGAACTCGACTGTCTAATAAAATTGTTTTTACTTCAAGGTGGGATGGATCCTACTGAGTTAAGGAGATTTTATCTTTATCTTCTTCTCCAGACACTATTGGAATCAAATAATTCAGAGATGAAATCACATAAAAACCAATTTTCTTTATGAAACTCAGACATGATGTTTTTAGGTAATGAAAAAAAACTATGGTATTTTCATCCATGAAAAATACAGAATTACGAAAAATGAGGGTCAACAATCATCAAAATGGATAATAATTTTATGATTTTTCATAAAAATGGAATATGTATCTCATGAAATATCATTCTAGGATAATGTTTATTTCAATCAGGAAAAAATAAATCAATATAATTTCTCTAAATAGAATTACTTTCAATCTCATCTTTCTTTTATGTGAGTGATGACTAAATAAGTTTTATAGGCTCTAATTATTTTTTAATTTCCTTTCAAGATTTGTTATTCCAAATGGTGACTTCATCAATAATTTTTGTGTAACAATATCTACAGTAATTAGGGATGTTTCTAAATTTGAATATAATTAATATGGCTATTGAAGTATTCATACATATGAAAAGAGGTTATCAGAATATTCTTCTAGATCAATGTGGTAGTAACTAGGTCATCATTATCAATGAAATGAAGAACTCCATATTCATAAAAATATTTTTTTTTAAAAAAAAAATCCTTTTTTACATCATCAAAAAACCCCATACATGACTATTACTAAACATGTTGAGTGACATATCTATCTTACCTAACCAACTGAAATATATTGCATGACCACCCTAAAACATTTATTGATGTACATCATCTTTTGATTCTGATTATAGATGAACCATCAACTCTCTTGGTTTTTTTTCTATTTCAGAAGATGTTTAGAGGTTTTGGAAGATTTGGTCTTTGAGGGTTTAGATAGTATAGATAAGTGAGAATTTGATGTTTTGGAAGAGTTTTTGTGCTTAGGATTAAAACACATGCATTTGATTCAAGGTAATCAAATAGTCAGCAAGATATGGGTAGTGTAATTATTATAGATTCTAAGCGACATGTCCTATTTGATATGAATAATAAAAAAATATTTACACCAACTCATAAATAAAATAAGTTAGTCATAATATTTACTTAAATAAAATACTATTTATTCAAAAAAGTAAAATTTAAATTAAATCCAATTAAATAATCCAAATTCATAATTAATAAATTAAAATCATTCAGAATACAATGGTTTAGTAAAGATATATGAAAATTATTTGAAAAAAAACTATAGTGATATATCACTATTTTGTACATGTTCCCATAAGAAATAATGTCTTAATTAAATGATATTTTTTGGAATGTTTGTTTAGATTCACTAAATTGTTTTCATAACTTATGTTATAACATTTTATTGGGAAAAAATTAAAATTAAATCCCAAATCTATTGGTGTATGTTTCATCCACAAAACTTGGGTACAAAACCATACTAATAAAACATATTCCTATATAGTATTTGACAACTCTATAGAGTGTTGTTTCATAGTCAACCAATATACTAGATATTTTACAAGAAGATGAAAGGTTTATGAGGTTCATTTCATATATAATCTACATCAAGTAAAACAAACATCTGATTCTAAAGCCAAATTAAATGTAGTTTTTTTTGGAAAAAATAAGGGAAATTGGAACATTTCCCTTTAAATATCATAAAATTCATTTTTTAGAATTTAAATGATATTTTTTTGGGTTATATTTGAATCATTAAAAAAGGCATGGCAAAAACATTATTTTTGTTCCACTTGCAGCAAGATACAACAAACATCTAATGATTTCTCAATAAAACTTTCTATCAACTGGTTTTCTAGTTTCATCCATATCATGTTTAATATTGGGGGATAAAAATGGTCGGATAAATCTTACTATATTCAAGTCCAAACTTCTTAAATAAATCAAGTATTGATTTTTATTGGTTTAATAAATTAAAAATATCTTATCGATAGATTTAAAATATTAGAAAATAATTTTAATGACCTATCATACATATTTGAAAATATTTTTGTAAATGTTTATAAATATCATTACATAATTTTTTATTCAATTATCAAAAAATAAAATAATTAACATATATTTGTACGAACATAATATCTTAGGATGATATTTTCATAAATAATTTATAATAATCCATTCCTAATGTAATAAAATTTGATAAAATATAAAAACATTTTGTTTTATACTGTGCTATTGGTGCTTGTTTAATACCATATAGAGCATTGGTATGTTTAAATACTTAATTTTTAAAATGATGATCTTTTAAAATATGAGGGAATTCTACATAATCCTGCTCCATTAAAAATCCTTTTTAATTTTTATTTACATCCATATGATATAATTTGTAATTTTTGTAAGATGCATTTTCTAAAAAGAATCTTAATTTCATCAAATATTGCTACATGTGAAAAGGTCTCATAATATTTTATTCTTAATTTTTGATTATATACCTCTGAAAATAATTTTTCATTATTTCTTATGATTATACCATGATCATCATACAAGTTTCAAAAGATCTATTTTGTTCTAATTATAGGAAAATTAGTGGGTTTATCAAATAATTCCCAAACTTTGTTCCTTTTTAATTAATTTATCTCTTCTTGTATAGTTTGGAGTCATCATTCATCAGCTACAAATTCATATATAGTTTTTGGTTCTATCTAGGATTAAAATTTTGGAATTCTACTCAGTTTAGTATATTTATTCTAGTTCCAAATCCATCTAGGAATAATATAATTGTTTTTAGAGGATAGTCTATATGATTTATATGTATTCATGGTAAAACACATTATGGTTCACTAGAATAAACCCATATTGGATATGGTTTAAAATAATCATGTTCTAAATCATTATCCTTGTCCTTGATAAAGAGGAGTTCTGTTCTCATATCCTTAAGTGATTCACATTTTTCATTACATTCAATCATTTTGTAATCAATAGGATTACTTTTATCTAACATCACATGAGATGATTATTCAACAATCCTTAACCCAATACTCCATATTCTATAAGCACTGTATTAAGTAGAATAAAATATGAAAATTCCTTCATTGGATTTTGGATTAAATTTACCAAGATTAACCATAGTGTTCAAGATATAAACCTTGAATTCAAATACATTATAGTGTCCTAACATTTATTCCATTACTCCACAACTCATAAGGTAATTTATTCATAATATTCTTTTTTAGAAATCTGTTAATGAAATAACATATTGTATTAACAGCCTTAGCCTCAAAATTAGTGGGCATGTTATATTCACATTACATAGCCAAAAAAATTTCATGAAAATTCAAATTCCTCTTTTCAAAAATACTATTCAATTGAGGTGTTTTATGGGAATAGAATGCATTTATAATCTATTTCATTAAGAAATAAAAAATAAATTCATGATTCTCAAATTCACCTCCCTGGAAATTTATAAAAGAATAATTTTTAAATTATTTTCATTTTTCCTATGTTTTCAGAAATTAATAAAAAAGGGAAGTACATACTTTTAAATCATAAAAGTTAAAACCATGTAAATTTAAAAGAAATCATCAACCAAAATAATAAAAAATTATTTTCCACCATGACCTACTGTTATAGTAGGTCTGAACAGTTCTATATGAACAAACTCAATAGGTCTATATATATTAGCCTATTTAATTGGTTTAAAAGATGAGTTTACATACCTTCCGATCTGACTTGCATCACAATGTTTCTTTTTTTCGAAAATTCATGTTCATTAAAGACATAAATAAAATGTTTCTAAGGATATTTCATTAGGGAATGAACATTATAGTGTCAAAGTCTTCTATTCCAAATCCATGATTCATAAATTACTATATTCAAACATTTTACATTTTTTCTATAAAATGATTTAGGATCCATTTTATAGAATATATCATGCATAGAAGCTTTAAATTTTATATATTTATCTTTAAAAAATTATCATGAATTGATCAAAAAATAAAGTGAATAACCACCAACAAAAAGAAGATAAATATTTATCAGGTTTTCATTAAGAGTTAAACATAAATAGATTTTTATATGGATTGACTGAGGATTTCCAATAGATCCAATACCAACAAGTTTTCCATTTTTATTGTCAAAAAGTGTGACATTACCTCCATAAATCATGTATAGCGACTAAAAGTTAAAAAAATATCCCATCAGATGTCTCAAACAGCCATTGTCCATAAAAAATATTTCATTTATATTCATGTGACTAGTTACCTAAAATATAAAATTAAATAGTATAATTTAATGGTTCCCAAACTTAATTGGGTTCCATAAATTTATAAGAATTATACATATGGATTGGGACTTATTTTTTTATGTAGAAAACATATAATTCATTTGAGAAATTTTTTTCTGGAAAATCATTTTTGATTATACAAAACTGAGGGTTTTTATAATTAAATATGTTATCATAATATCTTACTACTCTATAAAGAAAACTTGTATCCTTGGAAAGTGTTATATATATGAAACTAAGAAAAAATAATTCATATCAAATCTGGGCCTTTAACCTTAAAATAATAGCACTAATTCTTCATTTTTAAGATTATTTTTAATAAAAATTTTGTTTCAATAATAATACCTTTTGTAAAATAACATGAAGTATCCTTGAAATTTTTAACCTCCTTATGTAGGATATCTATTTTCTTAAATGATTCATTATTTGAGGTTGTATAGTTTTCCAATTAATTTTTCAAATTTTAAATCTGTTTATTCATGTCATTCTCTTCAATGATTATTTTATTACAGGTGTTCCTAAGATCATTTTTATATTTTTTAATATTTTATAACTATCCTCAAACATGGTATATTATTTTTTAGGTCATTATATGATACATTTTTATTTTCTTATTCATGATTATGCTTGAAAGAGTAGTAAGAATGTTCCACATCTGAATTTGGCATAAAAAATTTGATGGCCTTTTGATTAAAATCTTCAGCTCCCAATTCTGATGTTGTTCATTCACTTGAATCATCAGAATCACTCTATGGGGACTTCATTGATTTCATATATTTCTTCTTATATAAAACTTTAATGAATTATTTATTTTTAGTATTCCTAACATACTTAATTTTTGGATAGTCAATCGTTATGTTCCATAACTTCTTACACTCATAACATCTTAATTATTTATAGTTTTAACCATGCTTCTTGTACTTATTGAAAGTTCTCTTGAAATTGTTTCTCTTGTAATAGAATTTTTAGAACATTTGGGAAATCTATGTAAGACAATCATTTGATCAATAATATACTGAGTAGTTTTCTTCTATTGATGTTTTAGATATTTTTAATATTTTTTTCTTTATATCATCCTTATAAGTAGAAACCATCAAGGTATAATTTTATTTATTTATCATTTTTTACATTGTAATATAATTTTCCACTTCAGCCTCATACATCATAATATTTTGAATTATATATTTTTTACTAAATCTTTTTACCACATTAAATTGTCTTATCATATATATAATTCCAATCCACTTGGGTGGTAAGAATCTAAGAACTTTCAATGCTTGTTTTGGATCAGTGAAAGGTGTTCCTATAGAGACAAAATTATTAACAGACCTAGTGAGTCTACAATTAAGACGATTGATTCTTTATCCTTCATCCATTTTGAATGTATCAAACATGGGCTTGGTATTATCATATTCGATAGCCTTCACATTGTTTAAAACATCATATAAAACTACTATTATGGGGTAAGTTTCATGACATTTTTGACACTTAGAAACCCTATTGAACTCATTTGGTTCTAATAAAAAATATAGAATTCCTAGCATTGTAATTCATAACATATTATATTTAGGTTGTATAATACCACATTTATAGTTACTTATTAGAAATTTCATTTGTCTTTACTTCTTTGAGATGATATTTCATGACAAGATTCATCAGATTTATGGTCATGTGAGCCTTCTAGAAACTATAATTTTGAAAATTAATGTGTGGATATCTAACCATTGACATACCTTATAAGTTATCATCTATATAATACATAATAAAATATATCATTGGACACAAACATTTAATAGTTTTGAACTCACGAGTGACGTGATCTGATGCCAATTTTTGACCCAAATAATGGTTTGAGGAATACTTAATAGGGTTGAATTAGGTTACTAGAATTTTCATTTTATAAAACCTCCCTATTGAGGTATAATATATAAATTATTTTTCATTGATAAGGATAATCATAGAAAAAGTAAATTCATAAAATAAATATGTTGAACAAATGTTATTTATAGTTTTTTGGGTAAAAAAATTTATTAATTGAATCCACCAATACTCTGCTCCATGAGTTTGGTTATTTTCAGTATAATATCCCGTTTACTTGGGGATCCAAGAGTATTATAGATTGTTTTCACTTTATGCAATGGTAAAAGTTATTTAAACAAGGATCTACACATATAAGACCTATCCATGGTCTCAACACACACACTTTAAATGAGGTTAAAATAATATAATAATTAATTGTTTTAAAGAGATATTACAGAACACCATTGAAAATAGAAAATGAATGTAGTAAAAGAAACATCATGAGGATATGATAGACATTAATGTGTAGAGTATAATGATATTAGTAGAAATTTATAAAATTTTAAGCACATCACAAGTGTTTATATTTGATATATTTTATGTAATAATAATTTTTTATCAGAATACTTTTAGGTGTGTTCTCACTATTCATCTTGATTCATCTATGAAGTATATCCATGCAGTGACTAACTATAAATTTTATATCTCCCCATTATATTTAACGTTAAACATGTGATAATCCTAATAACCTAGTTGATAATACTTTGAAGATATATTCATTTAATCATTTTTATCCATTCCGTCCAAATATGGGATGATCTTCTATATCCCTATTAGAGATATTATCCATTAGAACATTCCATTCTTGGACACATGAAAATTTATACAAATAAAAAATTCCTTAACTGTATAATCACTTTTCTGATAAGTTTGAAAAGAGATAAATGAATTAAAAAGAAATTAGAATATTAGGCATGAAATTACTCATAATAGAAATATATTCATAAGATATTCAACTAATTTTACTATTAATCGTAATATTATCTTCCTGAGGGACTTTGTAAGATCGCTATATTATTTAAAAAGTTAGATAAGATAAATTTGTCACTGTGTAAGATAATATTTCAGAATTACATAAATTTTTTTAGTTGTCAGACTTAGTAACCATTATTTATTCTAATGTTCAAAGAAAATATTTTATTAATATTCTTTTAATTAGATAATATCTTCTTATGACTTTATATTGTATGACTTGGATCAATCAGCTTTTAAATCATACACATTGTAAGATAATAACATACAAAGTATGAAAAAATGTTAACACTATGTTTTATGATTCAGAATAGATGAATGATACTCTTCAATTCTCTTATGAAAAAAATATTTTTCATAAAATAAATAATTAATATTATGTAAGATAATAACTAATAAAATTCGTGTAAGAAAAATTCCTTTGATAAATGAAAAATGAAACACCAAATGTGAACTTTTTAGAATATAAATATGGATCTTGTGAACCATAAAAATTAATAAAAACATCGATATGTTGAAAAAAAATAACTTTTTCTAACATATTTCATTTTTAATGAAGAAAACTCTAAATTTAATAGATTTAAAAGCCTTAAAAAATTAACATCAACGTTTCAAAACCAATAAAAGGACCTTGTATTGTCATTAAATCACAAAAAATGATCTCCATTCAATGTTTTATATTTGTTAGTATAAAACCCATAAATTCAACTATTTTTTTCATAGAATGAAGGAATTTGTGTTTTTATATATTAAGTATTAAAATAACAATTTTCATTGTGTCAATACCAAGTAAAAAGCAAGATTTATCATAGAATAAAAAATTTCTCATAAATACATTGTGAAGTGAGGTTAGAATAACGAAATGTGTATTTTGGCAGTTCTTAAAAGTCCTTAAAAATCTATCTCATATAGTCAAAACTAAGGAAATGACCTCGTATTTCCCAAAAATCACAGGATAATGACCACCATTTAATAAGTGACATATATGAATTGACCACATATTATTCCAATTTAGTGTGTTTTTATAATGATTTGAAAAGTATTTTATAGTAAAAAGTCATCAGAAATATTTTATACTATAAAACCCATGCTAATAGGCCCATTTTTTCATTATATCATAAAAAACAACAATTTAATTTTCAACATTGAAATATGAACTATATGAGTAAAAATATCAATTATATTGGAAATTTCAAAAGGCTTATTTTATTTATTTAGAATCGAAAAAATATGAGACAAAAAATAAAATATAGAAAAAATAATTTTATTATCACAAAATTGTTAGACAGTGATCATTGATCAATTAGTTTCATGTATGAATAGACCACACATCAATGTGATGGAGTCAAAATGAATTAAAAATATATTACAATTAAAAAACTTCAAAAAATCATATTCAAGTTTCAAAAACAAGATAATGACCTCAAATTATCATGAAATAATTGGAAAATGTCCACTAGATACACTTGGAAATGCATAAATAGATTACATTTCAGTCCAACTAGTGGCATTACATTTGACAGGTTGAAATATATTACAAATAAATTCAAAATGTGTTAATATTGTAATGTCTAAAAGTATGTTTATATTGATTTGTTAGTAAAAAAATTTGTTAAATAGTTAAACAGTGATAATATCATTTGGATGATCTGATATCACATGAACATGATTATTAAATTGTTTTTGACATATATGAATACACTGTGTTATAACCAATGATATTTTTTCCGATTTGTTGAGAATATTTTGGAAGGTAATGAACTAATTGAGAATATATTATAAACAAAAAATCAATGTCATGTGGTGGATTTCATATATTCATGAATTAAAAAATTATTTTATTAAAAATGTTACATGCAACAATTTGTTAAATGGTGGAAATCATGTTTTTGAAGAAAATGGTTAATAACTAGTTAAAACTGATTAAAAATTTGATAAGGAACACGTTATAGAGTTGCTTGAAGTTTTGAATGTATTGAAATAGGATTGAAGTTGGATTTATGAAATATAAAAAGATATATAATTTATGGTAAATAATCTAATTCATGTTATAAAGATTGAATTTTCAACATGGCTAAGATAACATCAGTGAAACGATCAATATGGAAACACCTATTTTTAAAGGCCATATAAATTTTTGGATTAATAGGGATGAGTTTAAATAAAGGATGAAGATGAATTTGTTCTTAGTTTAAAATCTTTCTTAAGGAAATGGGATCTTTCTTGTGGGATATATTAAGTATTAGGTTTCTATAAGATTGAGAGAAAGGAGATTATACATATCAAAATTTATTGATTTTGTGAACACAAAATAAAGAATAAGGATGTTGTACTCATATAGTTAAAATAATGAGAACCAATGATAGAGGGTGAAACTGATATGTTTTGATATATTCTTATTAAATATAAAAATGGGTGTTGTAGTTCATAGATAAAATATAGTCCCTCCCATCACCATGAAGAGTTGAGGCCATCCAGTTTATGGAATAAAGGGGTATTCATATTTGAAAATCATGGTGTATATTTTTGTTGTTAGTGATTATAATGTACAATATTATAATGAAGATCATGAAGGAACCATAATTTTCCTAAATTGACCTTATCATCAAAATAATTTGTGTGACGATTGGAGAAGAGGGTGTCACCCTGAATTGATAGTGGACCATTCAAAATCATTGTAATGAAATATTGAGTGGTATTACATCTAGGGAACCCAACAATTGGGTGGTATGAGTTATATTTATTATACAATTTTTGTGATCTATGTAATATTATAATGTCCCATCCTCTTTATTTCACGTTTATGAATAGTTTATTAAAAATAATTTCAAAAGACCATCATAAATAAATTCTCCCACTATCAATGGAAAAAAATATGTATGTAAAGAAATTAATATAAGAGAGAATTAATTGTTTTAATCTACAAACACACGTATTATCTACCCCTCTATGGGTATCTTGGTTCCTAACATATGGTGTCATATCCATATTCTCGAATCCTAGGGGGTGCAGAGTTAGAACCCTAAGTGATTTCCTTCCATCGGTGACAATGGCAGCTCCGAAGCCAGTCTCTCCCCCCCAGCAGAGGAGGGATCATCGATGTCCATGAGGAACAAAAATACTTCTTTCCACCCCTTCACAAACCCTAATTTTCTTCCTCCATTTCTGAAAGCCTTGTTATTCCTGAAAATCCCAAATCTTGTTGATGGTTTCCCTAACCTCCAAATTTCGACCTCATAGGTCACATAAACCTCCGCTCTCCAAGATCTCACCTTGGTTGCCAGCTTTAAACAACGGAGATCCTTGGTAGATTTCTTCTATAGATTTTTCTTCAATTCTTGGAATCTTCAAAAGAGGGAGACAATGTGCCTTCTCGACAACCACCACATTAGGGTTCGATTCGCGTCAGAGGAGGACCTCATCAACGCCTGGTCGAGTGAACCCCATAGCATCAATGTACTTGATTTTTTCCTATTTGGGTGGTTGTTAGAGTTCTACATGAACCATGATACTACTTCCACCACGGTATGGGTTAGTTTTCTTAAACATCCTCTACCATTCCAAAATCCCTCAGTCGTAAGAATACTTGGAAATCTTGTCAGTAGATTTTTATGTTCGAATAATCGTACCGAGTCAGTCTGTCACCCGGTCAATCCATGAGTTTTCATATATATGGACATGTCTAGACCTCCTTTGGATTATGTTTGGATCATAATAGGGTTGGATTATAAGTGAAAGTAGCGAGAGATATACGAGAATATGACGGACTTGTGTTCTTATTGCATGCGGATGGGGCACGACTCAGATGTGTGTCCTCGGGGACCTGGAACGCTGGTGGGAAGGGAAATTGGAAACCTTTGTTGTTTTATATGTAAGCAGTTGCTTCACCCAAGGGATTCATGTCACAGGGGACCTCCAGTTAAGCCAAGAATAAAAAACAATGATAGTGGTTTGGCTTCTGAAGATTGTGAGGAGTTTGGCTTGAAATAGATGGCTACCAGTAGGTTGGATATAGGTGGGGGCATCAATCGTTGAGGTTGGTGGAGGAGGAATGACCTGACATGGTGGATGCAGGTGTGGTGACCGTTTCTAGAGTTGATAAGGGGAAGATAGCCCTAGTGCCTCAGGTAAACCCGATGGTGTCTGAGGTTCTTAGAAGACTAAGGCGGGACATGGCTGGGACTGTGAAGAGTGCTGTGTGGGAAGGCAATAGAGTGGAGTAGCATGAGGTGGATCAGGTGGAAAACCAAATGAATGGGGGTAAAGAGAATATGGAATGGAATATGGATGAGGAGAAGACTATTTAAGCTTGTTCGTTTGTGGAGGTGTTAGGTACAGATAGTGGTGGTGAGTAGGAGGGGATGCATGGATCTGCTATTGTGGAAGCTAGTAATATTAGGGTTGGGAGAGCAGAGGGACCAGATTCTTTAATTCAGACCCCAATTAAATTGAGTAATAGGTGTGATGACCTTGGAGAGGTTGGTCCGGGACTGGTTTCATCTGACCAAGGTGATGGAAAAGGGGAATGCATGAAGGAACTGAATGGAAGTTATCCATGCCACTATGTAGATAAAGCCTCAAGCACAAAGAGAAACTAGAGTTTGATGAGGAGGGAGGGGAGGATGGACTATTCCTCTTTACCCACTCATTTGGAGAACCAATCTACAAAAAAGGTTACTGATAAGAAGATTGGCATGGGGAACTTGGGAAATCAGGGACCAGGGGACCAAGGTGATCTCTCTATGGATTTGATTTTATGTTCTAAATATGAAGTGATTGAGAAGGTCTTGTTTCTAAATAAAAATGAGGAGGAGACAACAAAAATGATGGCGAGAGCTCTAAAAGTGACCCTTAATGAGGAGTAATACTCATGGATAGACAAACAAGACCAAATTATGGTATCAAGATTTAATAAAAGGCTAATTAGCATAGAGGAGTACATACAGTCCTCAGATCAACTGGCTTTTGAGTTTGAAAAGTTGATGATAGAGGCTTCAGCCATCCAAGTTACCTCTCTATCCTGGAAATTGTTTAGAGAAGTGGATTCTAGGAATGTCATGTTACTTTTTATCCGCTCTGTTAAAGTTAGTGTTCTACATCAGTTCAGTTATTTGTTTGGATTTAATGAGATTTTGGTGATTCATAACTAGAAATCTATATGGATCCTCTTCAGATGGGGTTCAGATCATGATTTCTTCATCCGAGCATGCCTTTTGGATTTGGATGCTAAGAGGGTATGGCTTTGATATCAGTTCTGTGCCCATGCTCTTCTTCATGAGATTTATATATGAAGGGCTATGATTTGGTGGGGGCTTCATCATGGTATAATGGTTGGGGAGGAGCTGATCCTATAGTTTGTTCTGGGTAATTTCCTATTCTGGTTGGTTCTCACTGTTTTTGGACATCTTCGTTCTTCACTTTTTCCTTAAAATTGTTTTGATAATAAAAAAAATTAATTTTTACTCAAATACATATTCTATTAATTTTTACGCACACTTGTTTAATTTTTTTTGGAAAATTTATTATTGTGATAGATATAACTTCAAATAAGAAGGCGCCATTTTTTTGTGGATATTACTTTAAACAATTTAAAAATAAATTCATATCAAATTTGGATACTCATATTGTAACCCCCTTTGATATTCTGTTTGATGGATTTATGTTTATGAGAAGACCTGGAGTTCTTCATGAATTAGATCAATGGATTTTGGAAATTGATGCTCATGGGAAATAGGTCTTAATGGAAACTATATAGGAAAATATATTAAAAAATATGATTAATAATTATATAAATAAATATGGATGAGACAATAATAGATATCTTGAATATAGTCAATGATTAAAAAATAAAATTAAATATTTTTCATGTTATTTGAATAAATCAATTGTTGATATGCATGTGTATTTTGTAAAAGTAAAATTTTAATTCTTTAAAATAAAACAGAAGACGATTCAGAAGTAGGATATGAAAAAATTATACTCCACTCTAAAAAATAATTGTGATTCTATATGTATATCTAATTATAACTCTATAAAATATGCTACATGTAAATATTTAGTCATATATTTCATATCATCTGAGTATGTTTAAAATGAAGAAAATTCATTATTTAATTAATATAGAGGTTGTTGGTTTGACCATGATGAGGAAATTCATGGTTTCAAAAATGAAGTGCACCTCTTGAATACAGATAGTGAGAGGTATTGTGATATAATAGTGGCCTTTTAAGAAGAAAGTAAAATGCCAATAATAATGGAAAAAGTGATGTTATTGACAAACTAACTCATGAATTAAAATATTATATGGAAATGAATAAAAAATAAGAGGTATCCATGACTTTTATTAAGGAATATGATAATGGTTAGGTGAATACATCATACTGTCAACAGAATTCTCATGTTATGAAATAAGAGGGGAAAAATGAGAAAAACTTATAAGGATAATGTCACATGAGGAGGAGATTCATAACAGAATGAAAATGTAAAAAACTAACAAATCCATTATGAAAACTAAAAGAATATTTTTGAATATTAGAAATTAGTATTCAAGAGAAAATATAGAACATGAAATTTGTAACTGACGTTAGAGGATTCTATGAAAATATTGTGATGAAATGAAATTATTTGGATAATTGGACACCCTATAAGTATATATAAGGAAGAAACATAGTTAAATAATAAATAAAGACCTTCTATAACTATACTTCAATAAGAACAAAAATAAAATATTATTCTTTTAGATAACATAATTTTTTTTCGTAAACAATAAATAGTGATAAAAGTATTTGGATCAGATCTATCTCTCACACCATCATATGGGATCATTGGTGGAGTAGTGAGAGTCATGTCTTAACAAGAGGAAGTTACATGAAGAAAAGAGAAATATTGTTCACCTAAAACAAGACTATCCATGAAGGATAATTACAATAAAATAAATTAGATAAAAATGCATCATGTATATCTATTGGACTATTCATAAAAGTGACAATAGATGAAAATGATGGATGTGATAAAAGTAACTCAAAATAAGAAGGGTATTTGTTCACTAAACACCATGTTTAATGATGTTAAAGATGAATCCAAAGGAAGGAAACAATGAGTGCACCAAAAAAGTATTTAGGTACATACTCAGCAACCCACATTGATGAAGAGGAAGAAAATATGGAGAAAGAGACATGGAATAAATTCAAAAATTCAAGTATTTAAGTAGAGAAAATAGCCTTAGAAAGGTGATTATCACTAAGAAAGTGTATTCCTACCCATAAATAATAGATGGTTCATCTTAATATACTCAAATGTATTATTAGTGAAATGTTTTTTTACAAATAAACCTTTGGAGAATGATTGGAAGTATCAGTTTAGTCTAGAAGGATCAATCACATTCCACCACAAGGGGATAATTGAGGTAAACCATCTCCCATTTGTTCTTTAATGTGAAATATAATGAAATAATAGATGTAGGATAAAGCGTGATATCTAATCCTTAGAAGATGTTCTCTATGTGTGAATTATAATGAAATTAATTATAAATCTCTAATATCTTTCTGAAATTATAGAGATTATTTGGGTATCATAGATGATATGGAATTTAATTGGCCTTCATTTATGATAATATTCCATGAATATTTTATGGAAAAATAAATACTAATATAGCTAATTTAATATATTTTTAATTAGATAATATATCTTATATATTAAAAATGAATGATTTTCTTAGTGTTTCACTCAGGTTACGAAGAATGTGTTCAACTAGAATCAGAAATTATGAAATATTTTATTGCATGAAAAGTGGAATTAATAAAAGTTTTATCATGGAATTATTTTCTAATACATTCCAAACTTTTTCCAAAATAGATAAATAATTAAATTATTGTTATACAACGTTCAATATGAATCGAAAGGAGATCAATGAGTGATATGAATATATCCTTTCATACTAATTTTTTTTCAATTCTATAGTGACATTAAATAATTATAAGTTTCAAGGCTGTATTAATAATTATTTCTCTAAAATGTGGGTCAATAGGTTGATGGATATTTAGACTATTCATATATGTTCGAATCAGTCAAAACATGATACATAAATCAGATACCTTTTTGAGGAATGTAAAATAGAATATGCTCATGCATTGTGTAAATCGTGTTTCATGCTAGATTTATAATTTCTCAAGGTAGATTGATGGAGATGATTTTTTATTTTGAAATTTACATGATAGAATTTGAATTTAAATTCTATAATCTATAAGATCATGTAAAATTAGTAATTGACCAGTGCTAAAAATGGATGATTTGAAGTGGATATGATGGATGAAATGTCAAGGCTATGTCTACATGGTGAAGTAGTTATAAGTGACATTTTATAGGTTTACCAATTATGTTAGGAATGTTTTTTAAATCCATTCATGTTATTTCACTGCTTATTTAATGATGGAATAATGTTGATAATTGAATGAATAAATATTTTAATGCATATAAAAAACCTAATATTTCATTTATAATTATTTCACAACAATCCATGTGCTGGGGATAGTACGCTACCTGATGTTGTATACAACCAACTATGAGGATAAATATTGGATTTATGATACATAAAATTCAAAATTGAACAAAACAAATTGATTTTTACTATATAATATACAATGATAAATAGAAAAAAGGTCCACATTTCATTACAATTATAAAGAATAAATTGAGATGATTTCATAGTAGTGATAAAGGCCAAATACTAATAGTGGATATTAAAACAATTCAATACATTAATATTCTCATACACTACAAATAATTATAATTATAAACACACTAATTTAGTAAAAATAAATACGAAATCATGATATTAAAATTCGAAATTCATAAATGCATTTCTATATTTTCATACGCACATTTCTTGAATCCAAATACAGATTCCCATGCATATATAGTTAGAAAGAACTGGAAAGGAAAAAAAAACCATTGAAAACCAAAGAAAACATGATTTCATAATCATCTTTTATACTAAACTAATAAATTCAGTCGTAGTGACAAAATAGGTTATAATATTTTAATTAAAACAAGAAGAAGCTATGTTTTCTATTATTGATAAAAAATATGATAAATTAAAGTACTGAAAGGGACACAACAAACAGCATTCATTGGCCAATGGTGTACATGCATAAAAATGTATCTACGTTATGTTATTCATAAAACCAATTAAAAGAGTACATGAATAAGAAAGAAGAATCACAGAACTAACATGAACAATAAATAAATATCTAAAATAAAAAATATAATATAAATCAAACCCCAATACTAGTTTTATAGTTACATATTTGTTCACTCATAATGTAATTTTAAATCATTTAGGACATCAACATTGAGTTTGAGCTCTCAATGATCGAATTCTAGGACTATTGATGCTATCCAAGTCCATAACAACCTTTTAAGTGAATATTCATTGTTATATTCCCCCTAAATATGACTCGTTATCATATGGGTATAAGGATGAGCACTATCACATCTCCATAAATGATATAATTTTCTTAAATTCCCCCTTGGTGAACATGAACCAACCTCCATGGTGTCTATTTTCCCATTCCAAACAAGGTGGAAAGTAGTCAGTGTTTCTCTAGACTCATGACCATGAAACATGTCAAAATTAGAGATAAACTCCCCCTAATATATTGAGGAAAACTAAGGGTATATTTAAAATACCAAAATCTTAAAACAACCCAAAAAAATCTAAAATTCGATGGCTCATAAATGAAAATAGTGGTGAACCTCCCTAGAGGACACATAGTAGGTGTATACGACTCGAGAAATTCCAAAATCAATCAAACATAATAGATATAATGGCATACAAGATGCAATGATATGGTATTATAAAAATAGTAATATTAAATATTTATAAATTACTAATAAAAAATGAGTAAAAATAAATTTTATAAATCTACACCTTTGAAATTTAAATACATGAAAAAGTTTATTATGAATCCATTTTAAATATATATACATTGAAAATTAAATCATAAACCAAATGATGCTTTTTTACTACAAATAACATTAATCTAGGAATTACAAGATAAATAAGTAAAATTTAAAGTGTAAAATTTTTATGTCACCTTATTCTATCTATAAATCAAACTACCCCTAACATGAATTAATAGTTAGGCATGCTTCCCAAAATTGAAAGCTATTTGAAAACATTTAAACAACAATATAATTTTAATCATTCTAAAATACTTCATATTAAGGGACATACCTTCACATTCCCTCTTATATGATCCCATTAAGGAAGTCAAGACCAAAAAATCACATGCCAACATGTCCTAAGAATGGATATTTATTTCTTGTAGAACACAAAAAATGAAAAAATATCCATCTTAAAACAATATATAAAAACCAATATCATAAATTCACAGAGAATGAAATGTATAAAAAATTATTTTGATCATTTAAAATAATAATTAACATCGATAAATAGTTTATAGTAATGGAATCAATCAGAAGGGTTTGCACCAGGACAAATAAAAAATAAGAGGGTCAAATCACCTAGAACTATCATTATAATTCAAAAACACACTGTGTTAAAAAAAACTAATAAGACTCTCAAATCATTGTGAAAAACATATATAAAGGATGAATTTAGAATCTCCCCTAAGGAAATATCTTCCTAAAATAAATAAAAATGAGATTTACTAAAATAAAGGGAAATTTCAAGATCACATACATGATTTTATAAAATCAAAGGAAATCTAAAAAATGAAAGAAAAAAGGTTGAAAATAATCATGAGACCTAGGGGAAATAGACTAATAAATTCTAAAAATCCTAGATTAGTCATACTAATGCCATGACATTCCTATAAAAAAACATAGATTCTATACAAGGTCTAAATAAGACAAGGAATATTTAGGATCAGATAAATTAAAACAATACCACTTCACACACAATAAACCGAATCCTAAAAACTGATCTCATAATAGGTCATTACCTGAATCCTAAAACTCTAATGGAATATAATAAACACATTAGAGAAAACATAAACCTATATTTTATGAAAAAGTTGACAATTGAATAACATGATCATTATAACACAAATCACTACTGAAAATCTCTAAAAAATAGGCCACCCTCACATATAACACTTTTCTTACCCAAAAACATAGACACTCATATATTGAAAATACCAACGTAATCTGTACAATTATATCTTCAAAATAAAACTGAGAAAAGTGAATGGAATAATATATCACTAATAGATTAAAATTACATCAAAATGGAGATGAAAAACTATTTGATTGAATAATCAAGGAATGATAAAACAGTTTTATACTACTAACCAATCATTTATGGTAACAAATAATCAATTTCAAAATTTTATGAAGAAACATTTAATCATAATTTAGTTTTGATACTAGATTTTTGGTGAATGTGTAATGCCAGATGTAGTTTGTGACCCACCACAATGATCTTTTTTTTATTAAAGAAATTAAAAAATGAACAACAAAGGAAAATTTCCAATTTAAAACAAAAAATGATAAATAGAAAAAAAATGGTCTAACTGAATTCTTTTATTATGTTACAGGTTCCAATAGTTTTATATAAATGAATAAAATCACATACATAAAGTGGCTAATAAACAAAATTAAACATTACATTATTCTAAAACATTAATGGGAATCATAATTTTGTAAAAATTTATTATATAAAATAGTACTAGAAGAAATGATAATAAAATTATACATTAATAATATAATTTAAATAATTTTAATTTTACCTTTCTAAAATTAAAATACATAATCCGATATAAAATTAGGTAAAAAGTAAATAAAAGTTAGTTTAACCAAATTAAAATTAGACAAAATAAGTGTTCATAAACAACTTTTATTCTAGAGAAATAAATTTAAATATAAAAACACAAAAATCTAGTATAATTGAATAAAACCAAGAGGATGCGACATTCAACATTTAAGGTCAAATGAAACTAGTAGTGAAAGAAGTAAAAGGGGTAGTATAAATTTCATACATTGACCAATGAAATATATGCATGGGGAATAAGAATAATTGATTTTTCTAATAAAAAGGGTAAAAGAGAAATAGAAGAATCATTACAGTAGAACATAACCAAAATAGAAAAAAATAAGTAACCAATAAGATAAGAGAGATCGAATTGAACCCCAACCCCTTAAATAAAGTTATATTTTCTTTTTTATTGGACCTAAAAATCAATTCATTATATTTCAAGACATTGTAGAGAAGTTTGATATCTTAAAGACCACCCTCCTGAACTATTGGTATTGTCTATTTCCTCTGTATCGAACTAGGTGTGGCACTGTTTTCTAAGTCTACACAAACTAGTTTGTTTATCCTCTAGGTCCAAGATCAATCACTTCTACCTCACATCAACCGATATATTTTCTCCAACATCTTATATAGAGATTATAAAACCCAAATTTGGGGACCCTACATTCTCATGTTGAACTAGGAGGAAACAAGCCAGTGCTACTCAAGACACTCTACTTAGAACTAATCCAAACTAGGAGGATACCTCCCCTCCACTTTTTTTCAAATCAATGGGGAATTGAAATATCTGTAACCTAAAATCATCTCCACAAATTGAATAGTTTGATAGACATAATGTCAAATAGCGCAACACCACCATAAGGGATTCATGTATAGTGAATAAGGGTAAAGATATTAAAATATAAAAAAACTATATCTAATCAATGGGAACAAGAAATTCACTGATAGGTTATTAAAAACATGACTAATAAATCATTTTAATTAATAGTATAAAGGAGTGGAAAATAAATTTTTACCATATTTATTAGATAATTTATTTTAAAAGAAATCTTGAAACTATTTATTTATAATAAAATCATAATCTATTGAATTATCATGATGAAAAAAATCTAACTAAAATGTCTTCTTCTACATAATTGATCAATTCGTTTTATGTTGTTTAAAAATTTAAAATTGGTAGGCCGATTTGTAGTTATGGTAATAAAGGATGTTTATCTTCTTCCAAAGAAAAAGTATAGTGACTTGGAACATTATAGAATAAATTGATCCATGGTAAATCAAATTTTTTATATTTATAAGTGGTGTTCATTGATTTTGTAATGGGTATGCTCATAAACTGTGAATGTTTTAGTTTTTTACACTTATTTTTTGATGAGATATATATTTTGGCCTTTCATGAATGATATAACTTATGAATATTTTATGATTAATAATATAAAACATAAAGTTTGTTAAAAAATAATATTTTTTCATGAAAAGATCTCCATATTTGTAGGATTATAGGATTTATTACCAATACATGGTAAAATTTCAAACACATTACTATATTTAATAAAATTAGGAATATGTAAGGTAATGAGTAATTATGAGGTAATTTTTAATGAGGAGAATTGTTCTCTCACTATTTAATTTTAAAATATTTTATGAGGTGATGATTTCTCTTATATTGTAGGGTGACAAAAGGTTGTTACATAGGGTGAGTCAAGAAGATAAGTAGAGAAGAGCTTCATTTTACTGGGAAAGGGGGAGGAACTTTTTGAGATATAATGGAAACCAAATCCAAAGGGGGAGGTTATTATAACCAAGTACTGATTTGTTGGATCTGTTGATAATATTTTTGTAAGTAATAATCTTATTAATAAAATATTATGAAGGTGAAATCAAATTTGTTTGGTTTATTTCACAAATTCATTAAATAAGACATTGATTTTGAGGATGTTTGAAGGAAAACATTTTAATGGTTTAAATTTGGTTTATGGAAAATAATGTTATTTATAATTGGTTAATGATGATATGAAGTTTTATGAGTATCATGTTCATGGAATTTTGAAATGTGTAGATTGTTTGAGGCTATACTAAAATATATTTTATGTAGGATGAAATAAATAATCTAGATATATGTTGCATAGTAAATAAACCTATTCACATTATGATTATTTGTTTTTCACAATGACAGAGGAATCATCAATGATTATTTAAATATTTAAACACTTATTTTAAATGTTATGAGGGTTTTTTATTAATAAGGATGAGTTAAAATATAGATCTAATATGAAAGCCCCATGAGTTGTGTAAAATTAGGCTAAATGCATTCTGAATAGTTTAGAGAAGTTGAAATTTTAGGGTTCAATGATTATGGAAATATATTAATAAGACCAATACATATGTGAGTACCATAATTCAATTGGGAAAAGTCCAAATACCATTTTATGTTCACAATGAGAACTCTACACCGCATAAATGTGAAATATGATATAGAAAAAAAATATTTTGAATCTCTATAAGACATTAAAGGGATAGTCCACACCATAGGTTATTCATATCCTTGTAGGGGTAATAAAAGATTATTTCTATTCCCTCCCTTCCTTGGGATATTAATGATATGGATGATAACTAGGCCATACAATGATGTTATCCATGACACAAAAAATAATCTTTTTCTATGGTATGCTACATGGGAGAGAACCATTAACTCATGTTACATAATTTATTCATATTAGAAAGAGTGTATTTTAAGGAAATTT
Organism: Viscum album; assembly: GCA_963277665.1. Classification (NCBI taxonomy): domain Eukaryota; kingdom Viridiplantae; phylum Streptophyta; class Magnoliopsida; order Santalales; family Viscaceae; genus Viscum; species Viscum album. The sequence continues at coordinate 226,335,237 of OY728167.1, read as the reverse complement.
AAATTATGGAAATTATAAGGGATACCAAGAATACAATTTTATATTTATATATGGATATTTGGAAGGTTTTAAGGCTAAATTGTAACGACACAAGTATTTATAGAATACTAATTTTTTAATTTATATTTTTATTTATGAATAAGACATTATTTTTACATTAATGGGGATGATTTTTCCAATAGTGTACTCAACACGCAACAACGGGTTTCTCTAAAACCTTATATTGCACACAACTTTGACTTATAAAAAAAAATATTATAAAAATATTATTATTTTAAATGTTAGTTAACACCTAGATTTTGTATTGGCGAGAATAAAAAAACTAACTAAAATATGATTGAAAATATTTTTTAAATTTCTTTACATTTATCTAATAAATATTAGAGGCTTAAAATAAGAATGAACCTGATTTTAAGCATGAAATACTCAAATATTTTTAAAAGGTAGTTTTACCGCCTTTTGATGGAGAACCCTTTTAAATATAGTTTTTGAAACCTTTATATGTTATATTTGAAAAACATACATATTCTATATAATAGGAACATCAAAATTTACTTTGGATAATATTTTGGTAATTTTAAGATAAAGTTCATATTTTTAATGAATAGTGAAAAAATACCACATTTTAAGTTAAAACTTCCTTTTCACATAATTTATTTATATAGTAAATTATAAATTTTATTTGTTTTAATGTGTAACTGGATTATACTTTTATAATTTAATCCAGGGTTGTTCATTGGATGTAATTTCACTTTGAAATTGGACATAAACACATGTCAATATTTTGGTTGTTTTTTACTTCTTAAAAACACGCGTTTTGGTTTTGAAAACCGGAATTAATTTTAAATTAATTACTGCAAAATCTATGTTTTGAATATGGGAAAATGGTTTACATATTTGGAATCATAAGGGTAAAATTGTGTAAATAGGTACCCTTTAATTTTGGACATTATGAATAGTAACTTCAGTAATTATTTTATTTACGTTGGTTAAAGGGTAAATCTGGTAAATAAGGGTAAAAATAATAATATTATAATAATATAAACCTAACCTAAAACATCTCCTAACCCCATTGGATGATATATTTCCGACCATAGACATCCTTGGGTCGTTTTTTGGACCCCATGGTTCCACTTTGATGTGAAAATAACATTTTATAAGAATTAATTTAAAGTAAAGAAAAATGTAACATAAACATGCATCTTTTAATAAAAACATTTTATATGGGTTTATATAAGTGATAACTTCTACTATAAATAGTCTTTATAAATATAAATATATTTCCTATATCATGGTATTTTATTTATCATTTTTAGACATCAAATAAATAAATATATTTATGACATAATGATGATATAGTGATTACCTTGCTAATGAATGATTTAAATAAATGAGATCATAAAAATTAATATAAATTTATTTTAAAACTTTTTATTCCATAAAAAAATATTACCAATGATAATTACTAGTTATAATTGAATTAATTTTTTTTGAAAGAATAAATATGTTATGAATTTTTAAAAAGTCATGATAGGAATAGTATAAACATTTGCATAAATGAGTTTTAAGAAAAATAATATTTTATTAAATGATATACTAGTCATAAAAATATTATATTTATACAAATAAATTATATAATGTTTTAAAGGTCATTAATAAACCACTTGAGGTTATATTGGAATTTTATAGTAACTATATTAACCATATAGTATGAATATACAAAAAGACATGGAAAGAGTTAAATTAGTTAACTAAGGTTTAGAGCTAAAAGATATGGTTAACATTGACATATATATTTTTTAAAACCAATTGATTGAGAGGTTTTAGACCCAACAAAATATTATCTTTGAAATAAATTACATTTAGACCTTTTGAAACAGAACATAATTTTATAATAAAATAATACTTCAAAACTATCGTAAAGTTCCCCTCCTCCCTCTTATAAATGGGTATCACCCCTACCCATTTAATCAAACCTCTAAATCCCCGTGTCTAATAAAACATCTTTCCAAATAATCTCCCAAAATCTCTATATTTCTCTTAGAATCCATACTAGAAGAATAAGGAAATTCATGAAAGTCTTTTGGCTCAAATCAATGGGAGTTACACGTTTTAAAAGGTAGCATCTTCTTTAAAGTACCTTTCCATTATTTTACTTCATCACTCCCTATTCAATTATTATTAATTTATTACATAAAAACAAAAGTATACTCAATATACTAGGATGTTTTTATGAGAATTATTAAAACTACACATACACACACCTCAATTTAATGGATATGAACATACTGTTTCTGTGGACAGCGAACTACTGCCTCACGAAATGATGACTATTCAATTTTCTCTGACCACCTATCATGGTATAAATTATAATGGAAATATATTTATATATGATATTTATTATATTTATATTGTCTCTATTCTTTTTTTTAAATCACACCTTTATTCTCTCCAAAATGTGTAAGTATGATAATTTATTTGAGGAAGTGCAGACTACTACCCCCTCAAAGTAATATGACTCGTTCATGCCATACATGGAATGTATAAAGGATGGAGTTAATTAACATATGTAACATATATGTAATTTGATATTATATAGGAATTATAATATACCTAAGTATCATTTATTTTTAATTCCTTTAAATTCAAAAAAGAAATGAAAGTAGCATTCATGCGTACATGTGGCTTACCGTCTACATGAATGGTGAATGTCATTTATTATATTAAAATTTTATGGAATATTATAAATACATATATATACTGGAAATATATGATATTTAAATCAAGAATACTATTCTAGATATAATTTACTTTTGACCGCATGGACAATTTGTAATTATATCAAGTTCATTTTCGACTCAAGTACCGAATATCGACAAACGAACGATATGAACTAAAATAATTATGTAATTTTTATATGATGATGATAAGTAATATAAAATAAATAATAAACTTGAAAATGGTTCTGGTGTAAGAATAAATTAATCTATGTTTATTATTTAGGAATATAAAGAATGAACGAGACACGTCAGACTCAAGGTAAGGGAACCTTTCACCCTCTTCTTTTAGTCAAAGAATTATTTTATGTTATGTATTTTAATTTTTGATTTATTATGTTGGGATATGCTCTTATATATCCTTATTTCTATAAATTTTATGTCCAAGTTATGTGATAAAATTTTCTCTCCCATCACCTCATTTTTGGAATTTTAACGTGATGCTGTTAGGCTGCCAAATTTTCATAATGGACTTCGTCTCAATACCCTTTCATTGAGGCATATTATAATTTATACACGAAATTATTTTATATGGTATATAAACCCATGTTAATTTTAATTTAATTAAAAAGGGAATATTTTTTATCAACAAATCATTTTAATAAATGAAAAAAAGAATGTTTCTTTTTAACGTACGTGACGACAATGGACTTTCCACGGCCGCAAGTATTATTTGATATTTTTCTTCCTTAACAAAACGTAATGTTTTTAAAAGGATAATAAAAACAATATACCTATTTTAAGTATTTTGTCATTAAAAATGGTTTTTAGAAAGCATTTATTATGATAATATCTTGAAATGATATATTGTGACTGTAATGCGGAAATGTTATCTTTCTTTTATGCTTGTTTTATTTGTTATTATTATGTTATTGTTCTTGGTAATTTGTTACATATATGGGTACTTATATGATAAATTGAGGGAAGGTGAGCCCGATATACCTCTCTAATTTATTGGGTAATGTGATGGAGGTAAACATTAATGTTTCTCTTAAGAGATTTTGGGAATATACTGTGATGGATATTCCAAACATAACTACCAATGTTTCTATAAATTATACAATTCAAGCATGTTATGGATTCCAAAAGTCACCTTTATGATTGATTATTTCTATGTGTTATTTATAAATCTTATGATTTCATGAGGTATGTTAATGAACTTATGTTTTACGATTGAAAACTGTAGTTTCGCTTATTTGTATATATTGATGGACTAATGTTTTCATTCCTTATTTTATATCTGTTACTGAGATTTTTTCCTCATACCATGTTTTTGATATTTTTTACATATGGTATAAGGAAGGGTAAGATAATGGAAGAATTCAATAATATTAATATCATAAAAAAATTCTTGTTTTATTTTAAAGAGTTTTAATTTTTTCAAAAAAATTGGATAGAGAAGAAGTGTCTACTTTGAAATTTTTGAGATGTAATATAATAGTTATGGACTAACTCTGTAAAACTCTAAACCTGAAAGGATCCTCAATGTGAATTCGTGAATAAACTCAAGATTATGTAATATTTAAGGTTGGGGCCTTACAGTTGGTATCAATGTTCAATTTAGATTACTTTAGAGGTTAGGGTGTTATCTAGGTGTAGGTAAATGATCTCATATAAGTAATAGGGTTATTATCATATGGAATGTTTTGGAGGGTTATGATAATATAGGTTTATTGGATAAAAAACTGAACAATAGAGATATAAGGAGGTTAATTTATTAGAGTAATATAAACATTTTTATGTTATCTTTAACCTATAGATGATTCTTTTTTAATAATAATAATTTTTTTGATGTTTAAGTGTTGATTCTTTTCAGAAGATTAAGGAACATTTGTCAAGATGGAAGTAAAAAGTTCATTCACAACCTTCTTGTCCCTCCCCAATGATTTGATCATCACTATTATGTCAAAATAATGTTTGAATTATTTTGACATCTTCTTGAGTAATCAAAACACCTACAAAAATTGATTGAGTTCTCCAACACCTACTCATTTATAAAAAAATAACGGGTCATGGTATCTTTTACATATTATTTTATGATCTCAACTTTTCCAACTCTATCAAAAAGTGAATTTACAGATATAGAGAAATTTTTTTCTTTTTGAATGTATTAAAACAAGCCAAAAGATAAAGGGAACGTCCTGAAGATAATGATATATAGATTCATTGTATGATTTATTTTCTTATCCATAAATAATGAAGTATCATTAGATTTATATTTAAAAATTATGAGGATATTCAATATGTAGGAATTAAGTATTAATAAATATGGTGTAAATTCATAGTTAAAGGATCATGAAAAATTCTAAATGAGTAATAATTATATATATAAGGGATTCAATATTTATGATAGATTGTAGGAAGATGAAATGCTTAAAAGTATTAAGGATATTATGATGATGAGATTACATTTGAAGACTTTTTATAGTATGTGTAACCCTAATGTTTGATATGCGAAAATTTTATTCAACAAGGAATTATGTTTTCTTGTGTGGACATAATGTATAACCTTATGGGTTCATATGACCTTTTATTTTTGAGGCGATAAATGGTCATTATATTTTTTTTATGCAAAGTGAAAGGTATTAGATAACCTTTGAGGATAAAATAAGTTATGATTTTTTTAAACAAATGGAGGCATGAATTTGTCACCCAATTCATACCCCGAAGAAATTTATTAAATAAAAAGGGTTACAATACAAGCTTGAGGTGAAAAGAGTTCACACCAACCAAAAGTTTAAGAGCGGAACATGAGACAAATCAAGGAAAATAATTCACCACACTCCAAAAGAATAGAAAACCTGTGAAAGCCGTAGGTCCTCATGCATAATAATCAGGAGGTAATGTCCACAGGACTTTGTCCTTGCCTAGCATCATCAGCAGCAGCACATCTGATGTCAACCCATAGGATGGGTGGCAACCCGTTGCTTCCGAAAAGGGCATGAGAATTTTACTGCCAACCAAAGGGAGACAAGGGAGCATCGCCTACCACTGGACTACATGTAGTCTCGGATTAGTATGACTTATTATTTTTAGTTAAATTATTTTATAAATAAATAATAAGTTGATTTTTGGATCTTATTTTTTATGAAATAGATATCCTTAGTAGAGGAAAATGACTTGGTGATTAAGTGATAAATGTTATTTTGTAATATATTCTCTCTTTTGGGAAAACTTTATGCCTAAGGAAAATAGAATACTCTGGGATTTCATTTGTTGAGTAAGGGTTGAAATTTTATTTTGGAAGAGTCTATGTTTTTACTAAGGAAATATAGATATTTGGGTTATTTATGGAAATGATTAATCTATCAAATAGAATATGTGATTAGGTTAATTACTTTTTATAATGAGACTTTATGAATAATTTATGTTATTTGGAGATAAATTTTATGATTAACTATGGAAGACTATTTGATTAAATACTTCTGAGTTTTGGGATTCAATATTAGTTGGATTGTATTAAAGAACATTTATAAAAATTGGGTATTTAATTCTCTTTGTAGAACATTTTGAATTGTTTGTTGAATTTTTGAGATTAAGAGTAGTCTTTCATTTTATAAAGGATTATATTTTTTGGGATTATCTGATATTGTACTAAAAATTTTGGTTCTGGTTAATTTATAAAGATAGGGGAAATATATAGTTCAATATTTTTGGAATATTTTACTCTCTTGAAGTTGATTCTAGGACTTCAGGTGTGACCAAGTCATCTTGAATACTCATCATTTGGAGAGAAGTTGAGTTCATGGTAGAAATTTATTAATGGATGAAAATCTAGTTGAAAAGTAAGTATATTTCCTTATGTTCTTAGTAAATCACATAAATAAATTATTCAAATTTATTAAAATAACCTTAAAAAAAATATTGTCCATTTAATTCTCCTATTGGGAAATCAAAGATCGTTTGACCTATAACAAGTTTGTGATTTTATGGTGGTTAACTTTATCCTAATCATGTTTTCTATCACTCTCCATCAGAACTTGATGCATTGTTTCTCTTCTATATCCATGTTTTACTACATGAATTCTATTATGTGTTATCTTGGGTGACCTTTTTATTCCAATTTTTTTATGTAATAGTTTTATTGACACTTTTTCCGATGTGGTATTTTCATTGATGTTTCTAAGCACAATTTTAAAATTGTGAGGATAAAAGTTTCCAAAAGGGGGGAAGGATGTAATGACCCATGTATTTACAGAATAATAATTTTTTCATTTCTATAATTATTTATGAATAATATATTATTATTACATTCATGGGGATTCTTTCTCTAATAGCGTACTCAACACGTAACAACAGGTTTCTTTGAAAGGTTACCTTGAACCAAACATTGATTTATACCAAAAAATAATATATTATTATTATTTTAAATGGTAGTTAACGCCTAGCCATTGTATTTGAGGGAATAAATAGAACTAAATAAAATATTATTATCAATTTTTGTTAAATGTATTTACATTTTTCTAATAAATTTTAGAGGCTTCAAATAAGAATGAATCTGATATTAAGAATGAAATATATTAATGTCTTTAAAAGGTTGTTTTACCATATCTTGATTGAGAATCCTTTTTAAATATAGTTTTGAGACATTTATATGTGATATTTGACAAAAAAATTTTGTATTTAGAATCGTAACATCGAAATTTACTTCGTATAATTTTCTGATAAAATTCATTTTTTTAATGAATAGTAAAAAATACCGAATTTTAAGTCAAAACTGCATTTTAATCTAATTTATTTAGATAGTTAGATTATAATTTTAATTGTTTTTAAAGTTTAATAGGATTATATTTTTATCAATTCATCCAATTTTGGTCATTATAAGTAATATCACTTGGAAATTGAACATAAACACATGTCAATATTTTGGTAGTTTTTATTTCATAAAAACACATTTTTGGTTTTGACAACGTGAATTAATTTTAAATTAATTAATTAAAATTCAATGTTTTGAATTTAGAAAAATTGATTCCATATATGGACTCAGATGTTTCAAATTGTGTAAATAGGTACCTTTTATTTTTTGGCCATTATGAATAGTAACTTTAGTAATTATTTTATTTACCATGGTTAAAGGGTAAATCTGGTAAATAATGGTAAATAAATAATTTTATAAAAAATATGAAACTATCCTAAAACGTATTATCACTCTATTTTATGATATATTTATGACCATGGTCATTCTTGGGTCGATTTTGGGACCCCATGGAGCCACCTTGACATGAAAAGAAAATTTTATAAGAATTAATTTAATGTAAAGAAAAATGTAATGTAAACATGTATCTTTTATTAAAACAATTTTTATATGGAGTTATTTAAGTGATACCTTATACTATAAATAGTTATTATAAAAATAAAATTATTTCATACTTCATGGTATTTTATTTATAATTTTTAGACCTAGAATAAATAAATAAATTTATGACACAATGATGATGTAGTGAATACCTTATTAATGAATGATTTAAATAAATGAGATTATAAATATTAAAATAAATTTATTTTAAAACTTTTTATGCCATCCAAGAATTTTATTGATGAGTATGAATATTTTATGTTTTAATTAATGAATATGTTTTGATAGAATAAAGATGTTATGGATTTTTAAAAATATATGATATGAGTAGTCTAAAAATTGACATAAATGAGTTTTTAAAACAAACACTATTTTATTAAATGATATAATAGTCCTAAAAATATAATATTTTTCCAAATAACTAAGATAATTTTTGAAATTTAATTAATTAACCACTTGATATTCTATTGTAATTTTATAGTAACTATATTAACCATATAGTATTAATATACAAGAAGACATGGTAAGAGTTAAATTAGTTAACTAAGGGTTAAAGAGAAACGTTAAGGATTATTTTGTGACCTAGATTTGTATAAAAAGTATTGTTCAAGAGGTTTTATACCAAAAATAATATTTTATTTGAAATAAATGACTTTGGGACCTTTTGAAACTGAAAATAATTTTATAATAAAATAATACTTCAAAACATTCCTAAAGTGACACTCCTCCCTCTTATAAAAGGGAATCACCCCTACCCATTTAATCACACCTCTCAATCCACTTATCTTATCCAAAATATTCCCAAATAAGATCCCAAAATCACTATATTTATCCTAGAATCCTTACATTAGGAGGAAGTCAATTCAAGAAATCGTTTTAGCTCAAATCAAAGGGAGTTACGCGTTTTAAAAGGTAGTGTCTTCTCTAAAGTACCATTCCATTATTTTATTTCATCACTCAAAATTCTATTATTATTATTTTATTACATAACAACAATATAATCAATATAATAGGATATTTTTATGATAATTATTAGGACTACACTAACAGACACCTCCATCTAATTGATATGAACATACTATATCTGTGGACGACAAACTACTGCCTCACGAAACGATGATTATTCCATTTTCCCCTACCACCTCTCATGGTGGATATTATGATGGAACTATATTTTTATTATATATATTATTGTTATATTATCTATAGGATTACTTTTTTTATTTAAATCAATCATTTAATCTTTCTATAATGTGTAAATACAATTATTTCATTTGTGGAAATGCGGACTACCGCCCCCTCAAAGTGATATGACTCATTCATGACATACATGGAATGTATAAAGGATGGTGTTAATGAAATTATGTAACATATATAAAATATTATATTATATGGTAATTATAATATACCTATGTATAATTTAGTTTTCATTCTTTTCAATATGAAAATGAAATTACAGTAGAGTTCATGTGTACGGACGACTTACCATCCCCATGAATGGTGCATTTCATTTATTATCTTCAGATGTTATGTAATATAATAAATAAATATATATAATGGATATATATGATATTGAAATCATGAATACTATTTTGGTTATAATGAAATTTTGACCACATGGACAATTTTTAACTATATCATGTTCAGTTTTGACTCAAGTACCGAATAGCGACAAAACGACCGATATGAACTTAAATAATTATGTAATTTTTATTACACGATGATAATAAATTTAAAATGAATAATAAACATGAAAAATGTTCTGATGAAATTACAAATTAACCAATGTTTATTTTTTAGTAATATAAATAATGAACGAGATAAGTCAGATTCAACGTAAGGGAACCTGTCACCCTCCTCTTTTATTAAAAGACTTATTTATATGTTATATATTTTAATTTAAATTTTCTTATGTTGGGATGTGTTCTTCTATATCCTTATTTCTGTAAATTTTATATCCAACTGACAAGAGACCATTTTCTCTCCCATCAAATCATTTTCTGAATTTTAAACTGATGCCGTTAGGCTGCTGAATTTTTGTAAGGGACTTTGTCTCATTCTACTTTAATTGACGCATATTTTGATTTATACATGAATTTCTTTTCTATGATGTATAAAACTATTTTAATTTTAATTCCATTCAATGAAAATCTTTTTTTTCTACGAATATTTTTACTTAAGGACAAAAAGAATGTTTCTTTTTAATGTGCGCAACGAAAATGACCTTTCCGCCGACGCGATTATTATTTGATATTTTGCTTCCTTAACAAGTTGTAAAGTTTTTTAAAGGAAAATAAAAAAAATATAAAAATTTTACATATTTTGGAATTGAAAATGGTTTTGATAAAGCATTAATTATGTTAATATCTTGAAATGATAAATTTTTATTACAATGTGGAAATGTTATCTTTCCTTTATGCTTGTTTTAAGTGTTATGATTATGTTATGGTTATTGGGAATTGTTTACATATATGGGTGGTTACATGATAAACCGAGGGTGGGTGAGACTAAGATAGATCTCCAATGCATTGGGTAACTTGGCAGAGGTAATCATTAATGTTTCTCCTAAGATATTTAAGGAACATACTGTGATGGGTATTACAAAAGTAACTCCCTATGTAGCCACGAAAGCTACAATGTAAGTATGGTATGGATTCCATAAGTCACCTTTATGATCTATGATTTTTTTTTGTTTATAGATCTTATGATTTCATAAGGTATTTTAAAGAAATTATGTATTATGATTGAAAATTTTGGTTTCATTGATTTGTTTGTATTGATGCACTAATGTTTTCTTTTCTTATTTTATATCGTTTACTATTTTTTTCTTCTAATCCCATGTTTTTAAAATGGTTTTCACAAGGTATAAGGAAGGGTAAGATAAAGGTATAATTCATGAATATTTATATCAAGAAATTAATTCTTGTTTTATTTTATGGAGTTTTATTTTTTCCAAAAAAATTAGATAGAGAAGAAGTGTCTACGTTGAAATTTTTGAGATATAATGTATTAGTTATGGCCTAATTCTCTAAAACTCAAAACCTAAAAAGATCCTTAATGTGAATTCCTAAAATAACTCAAGATTATGTATTGTCTAAGGATGGGGACTTATATAAATAATCTGTGGTTTTGAGGATATAATATTTTAAAATACTTTTTTGATGTTTCATGATTGTGATAGTTTCACGATTTTGAAAAATCGGATGTTTCTATATTCAATAAAGAGTAAATAAATATGGATTTACTGAGTCATTGGAGATTTTAATAAAAATATCTTTTTGGCTCAAATATAATGGTTAACACTACATGTAAAGGAATATATATATAGAACCATAAATGATGGGGAGGGCGGGGTGTCGAATTTCCTTTTCAAATAAAAGAGATCATGCATGGGCGGTATGTTGTTTATCTGGTTTCCGTGAGAAAGAGGGTGAGGATTATATATATATTTACTATTATAGATTATTTTTATATAGAATAAATAATAAATATTCTTCAACCAAACATTTCATATTGGGAGGATGAAATAAGAGAGGATGGCCACTACATGTTCTGATGTATTCCTATTCAACAAAAGAAGGGGTATTATTGTTCTTGGATAAATATTGTCCCAAATGTTACCCTTGAGGTGTTGAATCCATCATGTTCATAGAATAAAGAGTGCAATATATTTGATAATCAAGGAACATACATATTTTGTTAGTTATTTGAATGTTCATGTTCACAATTAATATTATAAAGAGACCGACATTCCTATAAATTGACCATGTCCTCCACAGAATCAGTGAGCGGATTAAAGAACAATATGTGAACCTGGATTGGAAATAACAACCTTCCAAATCCATGTAATGAAATAGTGAGTAATTTTATATCCATTAACACCAAAACATGGTGGGTGTGTGTTCCTTGTATTATCCAATTTTGGTGAACCAATTAAAATCATGATGTCCCAATATCTCTATTTCATGTACATGCTTTGTATGTTGTGAATGGTTGTAAAAAAAATCAATAATTTTTTCTCACAATATTGGAAAAAGTACCTAATGTGAATAAGATAAAATATGAAGTAACATATAGTTTAGAATTGGAAAATCCACGATTCACCCCCCACTAGGGTGTATCAGGTCCCAAAATGTGGTGTTAGATTTAGATTATGGGATTCTTTAACCTATATAGTTTTGTTTTATTTGAATTTTTGAAGATTTTGAAAGATATATCATCATCTAAGAAGGTGCATATTATTGGAGGAAGTTTCTTTTCTGAATAAATAAAGCGATCCATGTCCTCTTTGGAAGATAATATTGGAATCCCCTATGATATTTTTTCGATATTTTTTTTTTGCTAATAATACATAGAGTTTTTTATAATCCCGATCAATAGATATTGAAAATTGATTCTTAAGTGATTTGGGTTTTAATGAAAGATAGGGAGGAATGTATATTGAAAATAATATCTGAATGAAAATTCATTATAGACAAGGGAAAGAGACTACAAGAGTGGCATGGAAACACAACTATATTGAATAACGAAAATCAAGGTGTATTAGGTCATGTTCATAAATAATTTGATTCTATCTATTTGTAAATAATAAAAGTAGATTGTAATATGTCTAAAACCCAAAGTAACTAGATCAATAAAATGGATACAATTTTTTTTTCTCATATCCAGGTAAATAAATGGGATTCAATATGAAAATTTGATTACCAATCTGTTGAATATTAACAATAAAAATTTGAATATTTTGATTATATATTGCATGTTTATGTTTAGAGTGAAACATATTCATTGTAAAATAAATAAATTGGTTATGGTTGAATGAACCATAGGAAATTCAAGTTTTAAGAAAAGAAGTCAATCTCCTAAATACTAAAGTTAAGAAATATGTTTCTCTCTTAGCATACATGGAAGAAGATAACTAAAATCATATGACAAAGTAAATTATTTTTTTATTGATGAAATGATTCCGGTATTGAAGTATTGTTTTTGAAAATGAAACAACATGGTGTATCCATTAATGTACTGATGTAACAACATAAAGTACTGATGAAGACAACATTTTGTGAAACTAAATAACATGATTTGAATTTAAAGAATAGATAAAATAATAATTCTTATGGATAAATAATCATGATGAGGAGATTCATACCATATTTAAAATGTAATATACTGATGAAAATCTAGTGAAATCTATAGAAACATCATGAAGAATAATAACCAGGTTTCATGAAAAATTTAGAACATATCTGATGTAACTAATGTAAGTAGAGTCTAAGGGAAGGTGGTGATTTCAATTTATTTCTTATAGAAGAATTGAACATAATATTTTATTCTTAATTAAGAAATGAAGGTTAATTATAATGGATAAAATTATTTAAATATACATTAATGAGATCAAAAAATCAGGTATGATTCTAGTAGACAATGAAAATTCTATTCTTACACTGGTTATGTGGATAGTTAATACTACAATAGGGATAAAAATAACCATATTGGATCCTTCTATCCTATAATAATATGGTTTTTTAGGGGAAGAATTTAAATATTTTTCTTAACTAGGGGAGGATTCATGAAGGATTAATGAAAATATGGATCCCATAAAAGTACATACAACATATCAGATAGTTAAAATAAGATAAATCTAAAGAACATACCTCATGTATCTATATTTACTTATTCTGAATAAGAAGTATTGATAGAAAATAAGGAAGTGATAAAATAACTCAAAATATGATGGGTTTTTAACTAATGAAAATGATTAATTATTTGTATTTTTACTCTGATTGAAGGTAATAAATATTTCACAAATATACTACCGAAATTCACACTTAACAAAAAATATAAGAGGATTAAAATAAAAAAATAAGGAAAAAAACTTCACCAAAACTAAAAAAATCATGCATTTAAGAAGGGATTATTTCTTATTGTGGTTACTATCATCGAAGAAGTGTGTTCCAAACCATTCATAGAAGATATTAATTGTTCATACATGAAAAAGGAAGTATTGTAATTTTTCTCAAAGAATGATATATAATTATATTTTAATGTAATGGGGTGGTCCAAAAAGAACAACCACATTACAAAAATGAGGATAATTTAGGTAACCTCTCTAAAAATTATTTGTTATTGTTAAATTTGGTGAAAGAATTGATACAAGATAAAGGGGGAGATACAATTGATGGGTGATGTGAATTATCTTTTTATTAGAATAAAATATATTTTGAATCTATATATTCATGTTTAAATGGTAAATAATCTATGGGTATCATAGTTTATCATGAATGGAGTTGGCCGAAATTTACTATAACAATCCTTGGAGTTGTGGTGGAAATATTGATATTATTTCAATTGAGTTTATATAAGATTAATTCGGTCATCTATCTTCTATCTCAAAAATTAAATATTTTTTGAGTGTGTTTCTCATGTTACCAAGAGGGTGATCAATGTAATGAAGCAATACTAGATTCTATTTTTTTTATAAAAAAGTGGAATTTAGCCAAGCAGTATTAAGGGAAAATTCGTTCATACATGCTATAATCATTCTATGCATGCTGAATGATGAAATTATAAGTATACCAATCTAATTCAAAGTCTATTGGATGTCAAAGAGTTATAGTAATAAGTCTATTCTAACTAAGATCTATGGGTGCTGTTGAGATATCAAAAATTAAATATTTTAAAGGCTATATTTATAATTGATTTCCCTGATAGGAGGGTATATAGTTTCATGGATGTTGGGACTACACATATATGTCAGAATCTGTCTAACAGTGTTTAATAAATCAAAAAAAATTTCACTAATCCAATACAGATTCGACTCATGAATTCTGTAATATGTGGTAAAAGTAATATCTAGAATTTATCTTGGTAGTTTTATGGAGAATAATTTTTTCCATATTTACATGTTGGAATTGTAAAAATAGTTTAATCAAAGAATAAATTATAAATTTTATTTGATTAGAACCGAGAAAAAAACCTCATATTTTCATGATATCAAGAAAACAAGAACTACAAATTAATTTTTGATATAAAAATAGTAAATATATCAATAATACATTTGTATTTCACAGAATGTAAAAAAATTTATTTTTATTAACTTAAATGTCAAAAAATGAGAAAAAAGTCAAACCCATCTCACTTATATAAGAATGTTTAATGCTTTCATCAAAATATTTTTATTCAGAAAACACATCTCTACCATGATCTATAGTAGATTAATATTAATAAAAATAATATTCCAAACAAATAAAAATAAAAAATAACATATTATGTGAATTAAAAATAATTCATTATGTTTAAACTGTCTAAATTATCTGGTTTTAATTTTCTTAGCTTGTTTTTTTTATCAAAACATAATTTACTAGGGGAAAATTAATCGAAAAATATTAATATGTATAATTTCCCAATAGAGAGGGAAACCACTTCTTGGGTTGTCAACACTCTCGACCACAACCATATCATCTACAATGCAACATGAACAACCCACAACATACAAGGATTTAATTCACAATAAAGAGATAAATTTATCCAAAATTTGGAATAATTGAATTTTTGTTAAATTTATAAAATTATACTTTCACACCTGGACCTATTAAATTATTTTATTTCATTATTTCCTTGGCCTCAAAAAAATTTAGTCGAGGTTTGGGTTGAATCCCGAACAAGATTTTTTAGTTTTGTCAAAAAGTGCACGTTTTTGTGCTGATGTCGCTGGATGCACGGGAGGAGTGTGTTTTGGAAATCCCGTGCTGTCTTTCCCAAGCATCGACATAACCCGGTTGACTTTGGAAATTTAAAATGGGAAATTTATATAATTTGTTGTTTGATTTAAAATTTTTATAGTTGATAATAATTTTATTATTATTATTATTATTATTATTATTTTATGCCATTGCGCAGGCACCGCACAACTAGCGGAAGTCATGCAATCAGCTCGAGTATTGCGCGGTTGAGGATTTTGAGTCGGAAAATAAAAATAAATTAAATGATTTGAAGTGAAAATAATTAAAATTAAAATTTAGTGAAATAATATAATGTTATTTTTAAAGAATTGTTTTTATTAAAATTATAATTTTTATAATAATAATTATTATTATTAAAGATGTTATTATTATTATTATTAGGTTTCTTTTTGTTATTATTGTTCTTAATGTTATTATTATTATAATTATTATTATTTTCTTCTTACTATTTTAATTTTTATATTTTTTATGGGTTAATTTTTATTTTGTTTTATTTATTTGTTTTGTTTAATTGTTTTTACTGTAACCCTAATGCACCCACTCACCCTCGGATCCCCCTCTCGTCGTGCGCCTCCACCCCCTCCCTTATCTTCTTCTCCACGTACAACACCTCCTATTTCGTAGAAGCCTTCCATCACTCCTCCTGCTCTAGCCGCACACCCACCACCAGTATGGAACCCCTCCGCTTCACTTCTCTGCATTAGTTGACCTCTTACCCTGTGTCGCTCTAGCATTGCACCTCCCTCCCAGCTGTGTTTCCAGCTGCCGAACACCCTCTGAACACCTCTATCCGGCACACTCCAACCCCAGCACCCCTCCAACTTAACACACGACTCCCCGTGAACCCATTGTGCCTCCACCTGCTAGGTGACCCCCCCACTGCGCAACACCCTCTGGCAGTGCACCCCTATTATGACCGGCCACCAGGTCGCCGCCTCCCCTATTCCCCTATATTTTCTATGCGTAACATTCCTCCCCCATGAAGATAGACTCTTGTGAATGCCTAACTCCTAATAAACCCTCTCCCTCTCCCTCACCAGTGTGCAGCCCTCCTGCTCTAGTGACAACAGTTCCCCCTCCTAATAGACAACTCCGATCACCCGAACCCCCTTTTTCCTCTAAATTTTTTCTGCCGATGCCTTCACTACCACCACCCCCATTTTCTCCAGTTCCCACTTCATAGTCGCAATGTCCCCTGTGTGCACCCCCTAACCTGCGCCATTGTTCATTCGCCAGTGCGACCCGACACCACTCCATTATTTCCCAAGCCATCCCCCTCTTTGCTCGACCCCTGCTCTCTGGCATTCATTGACACAATTATTTCATCCATCGATCTTCGGAATCTACTTCGGCCAACCCTCTACATGTGATCCCCTTCGCCTCCGGCCAGGCCGCACTCCCCGTGCACACCACCTCTCCGACATCCTTCCCTCTTGGTAATTTTTTTCCTCCTTTCAATGTATATTGATTCCTTGGTTAGGGATTATTTTTTGTGCTCAAAATCTAAAATTTTGTTACCAATTTCTATGTACTGGGTCAAATTCCGATTCCCACAGGTAAGATTGAGGTGCACATGGTGATTTAGACCATTTTTCAGATTCTCTTCAACGGTTGAGGCAAGATCCCTTTGCGTTCCATCTAATTTTAGAACTATGTTGATCTCTGGCAGTTTCTTGCTTCTTGAGGATTAAATAGTTACCCATGATGTTGTTTAATAATTTTATTATGATTTTTTTTCTTCCCTTTTACATTCTATGGATTGTATATGAGGTGCGATATGTGTTTTTAAAGGGACGGAGGTGTTCACATGTTGAAAAATGGTTTTTAGACAGGTTAGATTTTATATATATACCTCTTTTGTTATGCCACTTGAGTGTATTCTGTAAATTGATTATGTGATTTTTATAAAATGTGTGAATGGTGTAAAAGGTGTTTCTAATTAGTTTTTTGAGCATGTTATTTAAAATGCGATTTGAAGGGGTTTTGGGTGTGTAAGTCGTGAGTTACTCTTTGAAAATTGATTTATAAATTTTAAAGCAGTTTAGAAAATAATGTAGATGGTGCGAGATTTATTTTGAAAACATGTCGAGGGGGTGTTTTACTGTTTGTTTATATGAATTGTTTTAAGTCTGTGTTTACAGATTTTTTTAGTTATTTTGCGTTTGTTATAGAGTTTCAGCGAGGAAAACCCGCGATACTGCAATCATTGGCTCTGTGTTCTTGCACACCTTTACGAGGTGTGTTGTGTCATAATGTTCGAGTTGAAAATTGAGGTATGACCCCCACTTCACTATCCTTTAAATTTACAATTGATTAGTTACTTGATATTTCATTGATTTTAATAAAACAGATATTATTAGATAATTAAATTTGGAATAATTCCTTGATGTAAATGAGATTTTTATTTTATATAGATCACTTGAATTATTTTCTTGATGAATTGACACACCATAGTGAGAGAATGCCCATTTGTACTTTTAACACAATTCATGGATTTTCAAGTTTGGTTATGGTTTGTTGGTAATTTTTTTCTCTTGACACATGAGAAAATGGTTTGGTTTCTCTTGAGAGATGGAATTTCTTTTAAAAGTTGAATAAGGCCCATCTGGCACTTTAAAAAAATAAATTATTTTGGAAAACATTCTTTGGTGTGACTTGGGGGTAATATTGTTGTGCACGTCGATTTTGTGGGTTGTTGTGCATGATGCTTATGAATTTGAATTTGTTACTTGTTTGACATTGTCGCCTCACCCCAATTTATTATATATGTTGACATGGGAACCTGGTATAGTGAGTGAATATTCTGAGAATGATTGCCACACTAGTTTAGATTACGCACTGGCTAGTGGCCCTTAGTATGGACTTTTCTCTACTACGAGATTGGGCCTCTCGGTTAGGACATGTAGGGAAATACCATGCGTTAGGACCTTATGACTTCATTTAGTAGGTAATTCCTTTAGGATGAGTCACATTTATAGTACGTTCTGGTTTGTTCACGAGATCCTAGGTTTGTCCCATGATTACTTTGGTACTTATTTGGATGTGGTAGACAATTGAGAGGCCTAGTTTGGTTGTGGGTCCCCGTTTTCTATTTTCCAATTTCCCTTATTGGGTGTTTTGTGTAGTTTTCCTCTCGACTAACAACTATACATTTAAATTCTAAAATGTTTGTGAAATTTTTTTAAAAGTATATTGCACCTTTTTGCTTCAAACGTTAAACTTATTTTTAAATTTAAAAGGTAAATGGACTGTAACTTTTTTTGAAGTAAAAGTGTGTGTGGAAACCCAAATTTTATATAATTTGGTTCAAACCTAGAATTAGTAAAATATTTATTTAAATGTAGTGAATTGGGAATAGTTTTTTGGAAATGCCTAGTGAGTTTTAATTGTCACGCCTATTGTGTTTTACTATTTTTAGTTTCTATTGTAGGTTCGACAGAAGTGTTCTTTCCATGGGCGAGAGATGATTGTGGATTGGTGAGCGACTCTCGGGGCCATGAAGAGTTTTGTTCATGGTCAGGACAGTTTGTTGTTGTTGGTCATTATTTCTTTTCGTGTTGTTTATTTAATTTGGGTTGTTATATTTTCGTGTCACTTCTTTATTTATTTTCATTGGGAGAAACCATTCCCTCTGTGATGTGAGATGCACGGGGTGACCCGATCTTCACGGTGTAGGGCAGCTGATGTAAGATGCGGTTTGTGGCTAAGTGGTGGATGATGGGTATGGATAGAAGATGCAAGAAACACTATAAGGAGCATGACCCACTACCTAGACAATATACTCAAGGGAGGCATGTGATAGCCAATCCACACAACAACGCACTTGGGTTGAGGCACGAAATTGGGGGATTTGTTGTAACGACCCAATCTTTTTGAGTAGTATATTAACTTACTCTTAATGATTTAATAAGATGTTAATGGTTAATGCAGAAAGAGGAGTCGATGGCTTCATCTAGTAGACTCAACCCTTATGAAGCCCACTTATCAGAGCTTGGGAAGGAGGTAGCATATGTGGGATTCGCTTTGGACCAAGCCCAAGCCGAACTCCAGCGTGTCAAGCTTGAACGGAAACGCCTACGGGAGAAGTTCAAGTTAGTAGAGATTACTACTTGGGCAATGTTATCTGAGCCTCCCTCAGATTCTCTCACCATAGCACACCTTACACTTAGGTCTTATGCCAGTGTTATAAGGGGCTATGTGACGAGACCCTAGCTTCCTTGTGTAATCCTTTCGGGTGAATAAATTGAGATTTCTTCCGTTAGTGATGTTTGTGAAATTTCAAATGTCTAGATAATTTTAGAATGTATTTTATTGATGAATTTTTGAAAAAGGGATATTTTAAAACATTTATGTAAACCCTAAATAACTAATGATGTGTAATGATTTTCAAAAAATGGTCTTCTACAAAAGTGTTCAGTAAGGAATTTGGAGTCTAATAAGATCAACTTAATTTTTGATGAATAGTAAATTATGAATAGTGATTTTATGCTTAGGATTAGTAATATGACCAAATGGATTAGTATTTTCACTCAAAAGAAAGTTTTAATATAATATAGACACCTAGATTAAGTAATGTGATTCAATAAAATGGGTAAATAACGGTTTCATAAATTATTAATCAAGTATTAGTTTTTTCGGGTGAATAGTATTTTTTAATTAAAAATTTAATTAAAAATAATTAGAAAATTATTTTTATAAAAATGACTTTATTTTTGAACTCAGAGCATCGATATTATGTTATGGTAATTTTTGGGGTTTTTTCTGGAAAAAATGAATTTTCGATGAATAGTGTTTTTATTTAAAAATTAAATTAAAAATATTTAGAAAATTATTTTTATAAAATGGATTTCATTTTTGAAATCAGAGCATTGATATTTGGTTAAGGTGAAATTTTGGGATTATTCTGAGAAAGTTGAATTTTCAGTGAATAGTAAAAATACAGTTTTAGGGTTTCGGTATGTTTAATGACATCATAACTGTGTCATGATGATGTCATGAGATATTTCAAGGGTTGGCCGGACAAGGGTGATGAATTATTGTTTTGGGGGCCCCATGTGGCCTAACTCCATGATAAATACCAAGGGAGAGCACATGGGTTTGAGAAAAGCACATGTGAGGTGTCCCTTGGCCATTAATGCCTTGTCCCCTCACTTTCCCTATAAATACCCACCCTTTCCTCCTTTTGTTTTCACTCCCAACTCTCCCCCGAAGATGTTCTGGTCTTATTACCTTCCAAGGAGTCCTCCCAAGGTTCCCCCAAGCCCTCAAGGTCCAATCCTTTGAGTTTCAAGAGTCACGTTTTAAGGTAAGGGATCTGACCCCTCTCTTTCTTTTCATGTAATCTCTTTTAAGTCATTCCTTTTACGATCCATGTTATTATGTGAGAGGATGTTCTTTTATATTCCTCTTACTGACCCTTTCATGTTTATATGATGAGAGATCCCCTCTTACTCTCATCATTTCGTTTTATGAAAGTTTAAGTGACGCCGTTAGGCTGCCGAATGTTTAAGTGATTCTTTCACCCTTCTCTTTTTTTCAAGTTCGATTTTCATGTCAAATCTTTCAAGTTCCTTTTTATTATGTTGGGGTATGATCTCTATATCTATCATACTGATCTCTTATGATCATATGATGAGATACCCTATTTTATTTGTTCAATTCATTTTTATTGAAGTTTAAGTGACGCCGTTAGGCTGCCGAATTTTCATAAGAGAAATCAAATTTTTGTCTTCCTTCCATGTTTTTCATTTCAAATGGTATGTCCTTAAAATTGCATCACCATGTCCATATATCCTTCTTATTCTGTCCCTCTACTGTTTTATGGGTAAATTATGATTGTTCGACCCATCTTCCCTCTCTTTTCAAAGTTTTCTAAAACCTTATAACATAGCCATTATGCTGCAGAATTTTCATCTCAAAATGCCTCTCTTTTCTCAAAATTATTTTATGTTATAAAGTGAATACTCAAAGCTCCTATTTCTACAGGGGTATTCACATATATATGAAAATGTTCTATTTTAAATTCTAGGATTTACATACATGATACCCGCTTTCCCTTTCCGTGGGTTTAAAGAAATGTAAAGATCGCGTCTTTAAAGAAGTTTTTAAAACTTTATGATTATGAAATGAAACCCATTTATTTTATGCTATATGGGTTATTTATGAAATTTTTGATGATGATATATGTGGATCACATGATAATAAAGGAAAATTTAAGGGTGCGCCCTGATAGCGCTCCAATGCATTGGGTAAAGACTTAATCTCTAGAGATGACCATTTTAACGACGCCTTGGTGAATAACCTTGGTAATTTTTAACGACACCTTGGGGATGGATCTTGGTGAAACGAAACTATTTTCAATATTAAATGTTGCAGCCACATCTTCAAGTTATGAAAAATGTTATTTTTATTATGATGTATCTCATGATTTCTTTCTCATGCCTTAAATATCTTTTCATGTCCTTGGTGAAGTATCTCAAGTTCACATGTTAAATGTTTCTCTTGTTTCCCTTACTGGGCCTTTTGCTCACCCTTTCTTTTGATGTATGTCCCCAGGTTATGAAATGCAGTAATGAACCTAGGATGAACTAAAGGAGAAGCCTTTCAAGTGTTTAAGAAGAATGTTTTATGTTTTTTTTTCATGTATTATGTTCCTTGTTTCCAAGACACTAAACCTTAACGATCCTCAGTTCCGTGTAATGGAATGAAAGTTATGTTATAAAAAGACGGGATGCTATAGTTGGTATCAAAGGATGGTTTAGTTATTTGTGGAAATTAGGATATAAAAACTTTAGGAAGAACCCTATAGAAAAGTTTAAATATAGGAAAACTTCCTGGTATTTTGGTAAGTATTGAGTAAGTGGTTTATCAAACAAATACATCCCTGTCTGGATACGAGCAGGTAGAGGCGGCTCTGGAACAGATGTACATAGGGGTAAAACCCGAAAACACCGCTTTGATCTAGACTCGAACAGGAACTGGTGCACGATAACGGGCCTTGCTGCACTCTTGGTTACGACACTCTCGGGGGATATGTTTGGTTAATCACAATCTTTTTATGAATCATTATGAAGGAATTATAGAAAAGTGTGATTGTCTATTCATGAAGTCTTAGTTAAAAGATTCATAAATGAAATAAGTTTCTTACTAAGGTTTTATTCTTTTAGAAAATGGCGGGCAATAGGAGGAACCATGCTGATGGTGACCGCAATGCACCATGTGCTGACGACCCTCCGATGGAAGCCGGAATGGAAACATTCATGAGAATGATGAACCAACTGACTCAAGTTATGAGTAATAACTTGAATCAAGATGAGAGGCCGACCTCACCACGAAGGGAACAACACTCTGTTGAGGCCTTCATGCGTCAACGACCGCCATCATTCAGTGGATCTACTAACCCATTGGTTGCGGAACAATGGATAAGCTCCATTGAAAAGATCTTTTCTGTACTTCATTGTTCGGAACAACAAAAAGTCACCCTTGCTGTT
This sequence comes from Viscum album, assembly GCA_963277665.1. Lineage (NCBI taxonomy): Eukaryota > Viridiplantae > Streptophyta > Magnoliopsida > Santalales > Viscaceae > Viscum > Viscum album. Next base: position 226,311,935 of record OY728167.1, on the reverse strand, counting down.
TACCGCCTAGAGGGAGAAGCTGATCAGTGGTGGTCACTGATAAAAAACACGAAGCCACGAGGAGAGATAGAAGCTATGGAGTGGGAAGAATTTCGGGGAATTTTCCTTAACAAGTATTTCCCTCGTTCCATGAGAACCAGAATGGAGAAAGAGTTTCTCGAGCTGAAGCAGAAGGAGAACGAATCTGTCGGAAGCTATGAGATGAACTTCACAAGGCTTTCCCATTATACCTCAAGCTTTGTCATGGACCCTAATGGGAAGGTTGATAGATTCTTTGGTGGACTACGACCTCATCTGCGGAAGAATCTAGCCAACGGAGACTACGATAGCTATGAAGAAATAGTTCGTAGTGCTATGAAAGTCGAGCTGGAGTTTGGTGAGACACAGTGGTCTCATAAACCAAATGAAAAGAAGAGATCGTTGGAGCCCAGTTTAGGGAAGTCTTTTGATCAGGGAAGAGGTGGAAAGCAAATGAAACTTACCACATGCAATAAATGTGGGAAGAATCATCTGGGGAACTGCTTGAACGGAAGTGGAAAGTGCTACAAGTGTGGAAGAGGAGGCCATATTGCTCGGAATTGTCATAGTGAGGTGAAGCCTCAGCTTCCCAACACTAACGACAGAGGAAAGATGGTTCTGGCCCTACCCAAAGTCACATGCTTCAAGTGTGGACAGCTTGGGCACTTTGCTAACCAATGTCCAAATCTGAGGGCGGTGGAGGGGAATCACCACCAACCTCAGCAGAGGCCAAGAGAGCAAGGTCGTGCTTTAGCTATCACAACAGCTGAAGTTGAAGTCCCGAACGATGTGGTAGCAGGTACTCTTGTCGTCCTCTCAAAACTAGCAAGTACTTTATTTGATTCTGGTTCTATGCATTCCTTTATTTCCTCCAAGTTTGCAAGGAATATAGAATCAATCCCTGAACTGCTAGAGGTAGAGTTGTCTGTCAAGACTCCAAGTGGGATTATCCTTGCATCAACAGTATTTAGAGACTCTAGTGTTTACTTTGGTGAGCACAATCTTATCGCAAATCTAGTAGTCATTCCCATGATGGAATTCGACATTTTACTAGGGATGGACTGGCTCTCAAAGTGTAATGCTAAGATCAAATGCAGAAGTAAGGAAATCTCAGTAGTCTTGAATGAACGACCTACAGTTATCTTCCAAGGAGAGATATCCCGAACTGATCCCTATCAAGAGGAACCTCCTATAGCTTTCTTTATGGAGTTAATCGGTGATGAGGAAGAAGGGAAAGGGAGCATACAAATTGAAGATGTTCCGATTGTTCAGGAATACATGGATGTATTTCCTGAGGAGTTACCTGGACCTCCCCCAGAAAGAGAGGTAGAGTTCTCCATTGAACTCGTACCTGGGTCTCAACCGATATCAAAGACTCTGTATAGAATGGAAAATGTGGAGCTATAGGAGCTAAAGAAACAACTCCAAGACTTGTTGGAGAAGGGGTTTATCTGACCGAGTGTGTCTCCTTGGGGAGCACCAGTTCTCTTTGTGATGAAGAAGGATGGATCAATGCGGCTATGCATTGATTATAGAGAACTGAATGGGATCACGGTGAAGAACAGATATCCTCTTCCAAGAATTGATGATTTATTTGACCAACTTCGCGGGGCTCAATTATTCTCTAAGATTGACCTTAGATCTGGTTATCATCAACTGAGGGTGAAGAAGGAAGATATTCCAAAGACTGCCTTCCGATCAAGATATGGGCATTATGAGTTTACTGTTATGCCCTTCGGCTTGACTAATGCTCCTACTATTTTCATGGATTTGATGAATAGAGTCTTTAAGGACTACCTTGATAACTTTGTGGTAGTTTTTATTGATGATATTTTGATATATTCAAAAAGTCATGAGGAGCATGAAGATCATCTAAGGGTTATATTGAAAACTCTGCGGAAGGAGAGGCTCTTTGGGAAGTTCAGCAAGTGTGAGTTTTGGTTACAACAGGTGGCTTTCCTGGGGCACATCGTAACCAATGAAGGAATCTCGGTTGACCCTGCAAAGACAATGGTTGTGGTGGAGTGGCCTCAAACCACAACAGTAACTAAGATTCCTTGTTTCCTAGGTTTAGCAGGATATTATAGGAGGTTTGTGAAAAACTTTTCACGGCTCTCTAATCCACTAACCAAGTTGAATCGAAAAGGGTTAAGTTCATCTGGACAAAGGAATGCAAGGAAAGTTTCCAAGAGCTGAAGAAGAGATTTGTTACTGCACCTGTGTTAACACTACCCTCTATCGGAGAAGGATTCGTTATTTTTAGCGATGCATCTCTAAAAGGGCTTGGGTGCGTCCTCATGCAAAATGACAAAGTAATTGCTTATGCATCTTGACAGTTGAATATTCATGAGCAGAATTATCCTACGCATGATCTAGAGCTGGAAGCAGTTGTTTTTGCTCTAAAGATATGGAGGCACTATCTTTATGGGGAGAAATGTGATATATACACTGAACACCAAAGTCTAAAGTATATTTTCCCACAGAAAGAATTGAACATGAGACAAATGAGATGGTTGGAGCTTATTAAAGACTATGATTGTTCAATTCATTATCACCCTGGAAGAGAAAACAAAGTCACGGATGCGTTAAGTAGGAAAGATCCTGTTGTTCTGGAAACAATGAGGATAATAAGAGATCCCTTGATTAAAGATCTAGTAAAACTGGACATGGGAATTATAAGGAAAGGGACATCATCAACCCTATTCCAAATGATTTCTCAACCTTCGTTACTAGAGAGGATCAAGAAGGCTCAAAAGAAGATCCTTTGCTGCAGGAGAAGTTTGAGGCTGTAAAGGATTGGAAGTTCCCTGATTTCAATATTGATCAAGAAGTTGTATTGAAATTTCGTACACGACTATGTGTTCCATATATTCCAGAGATAAAGAAAGAACTGATGGATGAAGCTCATAGCTCTACATTCTCTATACACCCGGGAAGCACTAAGATGTATAGAGACCTTCGTGATCATTATTGGTGGGATAACATGAAGAGGGAGATTGCTGATTACACTACAAGGTGCCTGGTGTGTCAGCAAGTAAAGGCAGAACGACAACTTCCTAAGGGGGTATTACAACCGCTACCCATACCAGTATGGAAGTGGGATAATATCACTATGGACTTTGTAACTGGTCTCCCGAAAACATCCAAAGGAAACAATGCGATATGGGTTATTGTGGACCGTCTCACCAAGACAGCCCATTTTATCTCTATTCGGGAAGATTTCTCTCTGGATCAGCTTTCCAAGATATACGTGAAGGAAGTGGTAAGGCTGCATGGGGTACCACTATCCATCATATCTGATCGTGACCCAAGATTCACATCAAAATTCTGGAGAAGTCTTCAATATGCTCTGAATACTGAATTGAATTTTAGTACGGCCTATCATCCTCAAACTGATGGCCAATCTGAAAGGACTATTCAGACGCTCGAAGACATGTTGAGATTATGCTCAATGGAATTTAAAGGTGGATGGGATCAACACCTCCCATTAGTGGAGTTCTCCTATAACAACAACTTCCATTCGAGTATTCAGATGGCACCCTATGAAGCTCTATATGGAAAGCGGTGTAGAACTCCTACTTGTTGGGATGAAACTGGTGAGAGGAAGCTTCTTGGGCCTGATCTCGTGCAAGAGATGACGGAACAGGTTTATGCCATCCAACAACACATAAAGGCTGATCAGAGTCGGCAGAAGAGCTATGCTGACAATCGTCAAAGGGACTTGGAGTTTGGTGTTGGTGACAAAGTCTTCCTTTGAATTTCTCCATGGAAGAGAGTCATGCGGTTTGGGAAGAAAGGGAAGCTCAGCCCTAGGTACATTGTCTCCTATGAAATCCTTGATCGCATAGGAGCAGTGGCCTATCGTCTAGAACTTCCACCGAACCTTGCTCAAGTTCATGATGTCTTCCATGTATCTCTCTCGAGGAAGTACATACCCGACCCTTCGCATGTATTGAACCCAGAGGTCGTACAACTGGAACATGACCTCTCTTACGAGGAGCAGCCAGTGGAGATCTTGGACCGTAGAGACAAGGTCCTACGAAACAAGACTACCCACCTTGTGAAAGTGTTGTGGAGGAATCATAAATATGAAGAGGCAACTTGGGAGCCGGAGGAAACAATGAAGCAAAAGTACCCTCACCTTTTCGACTAGGCCTCAAGTATAAATTTCGGGGACGAAATTTCTTAAGGGGGGAAGAATGTAACGACCCAATATTTTTGAGTAGTATATTAACTTACTCTTAATGATTTAATAAGATGTTAATGGTTAATTCAGAAAGAGGAGTCGATGGCTTCATCCAGTAGACTCAACCCTTATGAAGCCCACTTATCAGAGCTTGGGAAGGAGGTAGCATCTGTGGGCTTCGCTTTGGACCAAGCCCAAGCCGAACTCCAGCGTGTCAAGATTTAATGGAAACACCTACGGGAGAAGTTCAAGTTAGTAGAGATTACTACTATGGCAATGTTATCTGAGCCTCCCTCAGATTCTCTCACCATAGCACACCTTACACTTAGGTCTTATGCCGGTGTTATAAGGGGCTATGTGACGAGACCCTAGCTTCCTTGTGTAATCCTTTCGGGTGAATAAATTGAGATTTCTTCCTTTAGTGATGTTTGTGAAATTTCAAATGTCTAGATAATTTTAGAATGTATTTTATTGATGAATTTTTGAAAAAGGGATATTTTAAAACATTTATGTAAACCCTAAATAACTAATGATGTGTAATGATTTTCAAAAAATGGTCTTCTACAAAAGTGTTCAGTAAGGAATTTGGAGTCTAATATGATCAACTTAATTTTTGATGAATAGTAAATTATGAATAGTGATTTTACGCTTAGGATTAGTAATATGACCAAATGGATTAGTATTTTCACTCAAAAGAAAGTTTTAATATAATTTAGACACCTAGATTAAGTAATGTGATTCAATAAAATGGGTAAATAACGGTTTCATAAATTATTAATCAAGTATTAGTTTTTTCGGGCGAATAGTGTTTTTTAATTAAAAATTTAATTAAAAATAATTAGAAAATTATTTTTATAAAAATGACTTTATTTTTGAACTCAGAGCATCGATATTATGTTATGGTAATTTTTGGGGTTTTTTCTGGAAAAAATGAATTTTTGATGAATAGTGTTTTTATTTAAAAATTAAATTAAAAATAATTAGAAAATTATTTTTATAAAATGGATTTCATTTTTGAAATCAGAGCATTGATATTTGGTTAAGGTGAAATTTTGGGATTATTCTGAGAAAGTTGAATTTTCAGTGAATAGTAAAAATACAGTTTTAGGGTTTCGGTATGTTTAATGACATCATAACTGTTTTATGATGATGTCATGAGATATTTCAAGGGTTGGCCGGCCAAGGGTGATGAATTATTGTTTTGGGGGACCCATGTGGCCTAACTCCATGATAAATGCCAAGGGAGAGCACATGGGTTTGAGAAAAGCACATGTGAGGTGTCCCTTGGCCATTAATGCCTTGTCCCCTCACTTTCCCTATAAATACCCACCCTTTCCTCCTTTGGTTTTCACTCCCAACTCACCCCCAACCAAGTTCTGGTCTTCTTACCTTCCAAGGAGTACTCACAAGGTGCCACCAAGCCCTCAAGGTCCAATCCTTTGAGTTTCAAGAGTCACGTTTTAAGGTAAGGGATCCAACCCCTCTCTTTGTTTTCATGTAATCTCTTTTATGTCATTCCTTTTATGCTCCATGTTATTATGTGAGAGGATGTTATTTTATATTCCTCTTACTGCCCCTTTCATGTTTATATGATGAGAGATCCCCTCTTACTCTCATCATTTCGTTTTATGAAAGTTTAAGTGACGCTGTTAGGCTGCCGAATGTTTAAGTGATTCTTTCACCCTTCTCTTTTTTTCAAGTTCGATTTTCATGTCAAATCTTTCAAGTTCCTTTTTATTATGTTGGGGTATGATATATATATCTATCATACGGATCTCTTATGATCATATGATGAGAGACCCTATTTGATTTGTTCAATTCATTTTTATTGAAGTTTAAGTGACGTCGTTAGGCTGCCGAATTTTCATAAGAGAAATCAAATTTTTGTCTTCCTTCCATGTTTTTCATTTCAAATGGTATGTCCTTAAAATTTCATCACCATGTCCATATATCCTTCTTATTCTGTCCCTCTACTGTTTTATGGGTCAATTATGATTGTTCGACCCATGTTCCCTCTCTTTTCAAAGTTTTCTAAAACCTTATAACATAGCCGTTATGCTGCCGAATTTTCGTCTCAAAATGCCTCTCTTTTCTCAAAATTATTTTATGTTATAAAGTGAATAATCAAAGCTCCTATTTCTACAGGGGTATTCACATATATATGAAAATTTTCTATTTTAAATTCTGGGATTTACATACATGATACCCGCTTTCCCTTTCCGTGGGTTTAAAGTAATATAAAGATCGCGTCTTTAAAGAAGTTTTTAAAACGTTATGATTATGAAATGAAACCCATTTATTTTATGCTATATGGGTTATTTATGAAATGTTTGATGATGATATATGTGGCTCACATGATAATAAAGGCAAATTTAAGGGTGCGCCCTGATAGCGCTCCAATGCATTGGGTAAAGACTTAATCTCTAGAGATGACCATTTTAACGACGCCTTGGTGAATAACCTTGGTAATTTTTAACGACACCTTGGGGATGGACCTTGGTGAAACGAAATGATTGTCAATATTAAATGTTGCAGCCACATCTTCTAGTTATGAAAAATGTTATTTTTATTATGATGTATCTCATGATTTCTTTCTCATGCCTTAAAGATCTTTTCATGTCCTTGGTGAAGTATCTCAAGTTCACATGTAAAATGTTTCTCTTGTTTCCCTTACTGGGCCTTTTGCTCACCCTTTCTTTTGATGTATGTCCCCAGGTTATGAGATGCAGTAATGAACCTAGGATGAACTAAAGGAGAAGCCTTTCAAGTGTTTAAGAAGAATGTTTTATGTTTTTTTTCTTGTATTATGTTCCTTGTTTCCAAGACACTAAACCTTAACGATCCTCAGTTCCGTGTAATGGAATGAATGTTATGTTATAAAAAGACGGGATGCTATATTTGTGATCTTGGATCACTAATCTAACTTGTAGATTTAAAAGACAAGAATTCACAAGAGCAAGGGGAAACTCGGAACAATTCTCACACAATGGAGAGAAACAAAGCATAAACTCTCAATTAATTCTTGGATGAAAATACAATGCCATGGGGTGGCTATTTATAGCCAAGGGGGTGATACAATGTTCAAGGGTCTAATACCCTAAATTCATAAAGTCTAGACATACCTTGTCCCATTAAAAGTAAAAAAGATAAAAGAAAACAATAACTTTTGCAAAAGTAGCACACAAATTTCCAACATAGCCCACCAGATTTGACTTTGAATGCATAGACCACCGGATTTGACTTTGGTGTCCAAAGATGCCATTTCTAGAATCCTCCATGTGGGAAAGGCATCCAAATTCGTGCAACCATGCGGGCCAAGATTTAAACATCAATTTTGGGCTTGAATAAGTGATATTATAGGCCCATGTTCTCCATCCATGCATGGCAAGATCCATTGGGCCTTTAATGAAGCAATATGTGCACCCATTATAGCATTGATAATCCTTAATCTCCCTCGCGTCATTGGGCCTTGCAAATCCAACTCTTCCTCCCGCACAACCGACTTGGTGCCTTCGACATGGTTCTCATCATCCTCCCCCTCTTGAAAAGGACTCATCCTCGACTCTTCATCCTCTGCACCCAAAAAAGGAGAAAGATTAGAAACATTGAATGTGGAACTTACACCATACTCACCTGGAAAATTTATCTTGTTAGCGTTGTTGTTAATCTTCTCGAGCACTCGGAAATGTACGTCTCCTCTTGGCATGAGTTTTGATTTGCGCTTGTCATGAAATCTCTCCTTTCGCATATGAATCTAGAACAAGTCCCCGGGCTCTAACAACACTTGTTTGAGACCCTTGTTTGCACGATCAACATATTTTTGAGTCATCCTCTCGATATTTTTCCTTGCCTTTTCATGGAGTTGTTTGATAAATGCTACGCGCCCTTTCGTATCCATATTAGTTGCTTCCTGCGAAGGCAAAGGAACTAGATCAATAGGGGAAAGAGGGTTAAAACCATAAACAATTTAGAATGGAGAATATTGAGTAGTGGAGTGCTTGGACCTGTTATATGAAAATTCCACATGTGGTAGACAATACTCTCAATTCTTAATATTCTTCTTGACAATTGTTCACAGAAGGGATGATAATGTCCAATTCACCACCTCTGTTTTCTCATCGGTTTGTGGATGAAAAGTAGTGGAAAAGAGTAACTTTGTACCCAGTTTGCTCCACAAGGTCTTCCAAAAGTAACTAAGAAATTTTGTGTCTCAATCCGACATAATCATCCTTGGCTTTCCATGGAGTTTGACTACTTCCTGAAAGAAGAGTGTTGCAATGTTAGTGGTATCATCTGTTTTTTGACAAGGAATAAAATGTGCCATTTTAGAAAACTGATCCACCACAACAAAAATGGAATCTCTCCCCCTCTTAGTCCTTGGTAACCCCAAAATAATGTCCATTGATATGTCCTCCCAAGGGGTTTTGTGGATTGGGAGAGGAAGATATAATCCATGTGGGTTCAGTTTCAATTTGACTTTATGGAAAACAATGCAATTTCCCACAAATTTTCCAACATCTTTATATATTCTAGGCCAATAAAAATGCTCACTTAGAACACTTTATGTTTTTGCAACACCAAAATGTCCCATTAACCCACCATAATGTGACTCCTTTAGTAAAAGTAAATGGATAGAGCAATTGGGAATACAAAGCTTATCAATCCAAAATAAGAATCCATCATGTAAATAAAACTTTTCCCAACTAAATCCAAGTTTACAATGTCCATATGGTTCAATAAAATCACTATCTTTAGCATATAATTCCTTAATGCATTCAAAACCAAGGAGTTTTGAATCCAACAAGGATATAAGAGAATATCTACGTGAAAGTGCATCCACCACCGTATTTTCTTTACCCTTTTTATGCTTGATGACATATGGGAATGATTCAATGAATTCCAGCCATCTTGAATTTCTCCTATTTAGTTTATGTTGGCCTTCTAAGGTATTTAAGAGCCTCGTGATTAGAATGGATCACAAATTCTTTAGGCCAAAGATAGTGATGCCATGTCTCTAGTACTCTAAACAAAGCATACAACTCTTTATCATATGTAGCATAATTTAGAGTTGGGCCATTTAACTTCTCACTAAATAAATCAATAGGCTTACCTTCTTGCATGATTACTCCTCCTATGCCAATTATTCTTGCATCACATTCAATTTCAAAGGTCTTACCGAAGTCTGGATGTGCAAGTAGAGGAGAGTGGGTGAGTCTTCCCTTAAGAGCATGGAAGGCCTTCTCTTGAGTTGTCCCCCATTCAAAAGGAACAATATTATTTGTCAACTCGTTCAATGGTGCTTCTAGTGTGCTGAAGTCCTTCCAAAATATCTTGTAAAAACTATCAAGCCCATGAAAACTTCTTACCTGTCCAACAGAGGTTGGAGTTGTCGATTCTTGTATTGCTTTGATCTTCTCGGTATCCACTTCAACTCCATTGCCGCTCACAACAAATCCAAGGAAGACAATCTTATTGAGACAAAATTCACACTTATTTATGTTTCCAAATAGATTTTCTTTCCTTAACACCTCTAGGTCTTTTCTTAAGTTATCTATATGTTCATGGAAAGTCCTACTATACACCAGAATATCATCAAAGTAAACAACCACAAATTTTCTAATATATGCACGTAAGAGATGATTCATTAACCTCATAAATGTGATAGGTGCATTGGTGAGACCAAAGGGAATGACTAACCATTCATAAAGTCCATGTTTTGTATTAAATGAAGTTTTCCACTCATCTCCTTCTTTCATCCTAATTTGATGGTAGCCATTAATTAAATCAATTTTTGAGAAAATAGTTGAACCATTTAATTCATCTAGCATATCATCTAACCTAGGGATATGATGACGATACCTGACCATGATGTTGTTGATGGCTCTGCAGTCAATGCACATTCTCCATGTTCCATCCTTATTTGGTACTAGAAGCATTGATACCGCACAAGGACTACGAATCTCTCTCACATAACCTACATTCAACAACTCTTGAACCTACCTTTGAATTTCTTTTGTCTCCTCTGGGATGGTGCGATATTATGGGTGGTTCGGAAGTGATGCTCCAGGTATGAGGTAAATTTGATGCTCGATACCTCAAATGGGTGGAAAACCAGGTGGTACCTCTTCGGGAAACACATCTTCAAATTCCTGAAACAAAGACTCAACAACATGTGGAAAAGAGGATGTTAAGTCGTTAGTGTTCAACATCACCTCTTTGTACATAAGTACTAAGAGATTTTGTCGAGAAATCAAATCTTCATTAAACTCACTTTTTTTTTCCAAAATCACACTTTGCCCTCCTCTCACATCTTTTTCCCTCTTGATTTTTATTTGCTCTCCATTTCTTTTCTTCTCTCATTTTCTATTTTTCCCTAATTCTCTCCTTTTTCATTTTCTCTCTTTTTTCCCTCATCACTCTTTTTTTTCTTTTCTCTCAAAATGCGATCTTCCAGAATTTGCTTGGGGGACATGGGATTGAGGGTTATAGGTTCCCCTCGAAGTACAAAATAGTGACGGTTCAAGAAACCATCATGAGTAACATTCCGATCATACTGCCATGGTCGTGCCAACAACAAATGGCAGACCTTCATAGAAATAACATCGCACAAGACCTCATCTTTGTACTTCCCGATGGTGAACATCACCTTCAATTGCTTGGTGACCTTTATCTCCCTGCAATCATTCAAACACTAAAGCCGATATGGATGTTGATGCTTCAATGTAGGAAGTCCCAACTTCTCTACTAACTCAGTGCTCGCAACATTACTACAGCTTCCTCCATCAATAATAACACTACATACCTTCCCATGGATCTTGCACCGTGTGTATAAAAGGTTCTACCGCTACTCATTCTCTCCAAAAATCATTTGTGAACATAAAACTCTCCTAGTGACAAGAATCTCACCATCTTCCGCAAATTCCCCATTATCAATTTCTGGAGATTCTTCCTCCTCCTCTTCCGAGATCTCTCCATCGGTCTCCCATTATCCATACTTGTTGATGGTCATGGTGCATTGGTTTGGGCACTCACTAGAAATGTGACCCCTTCCTTGACATTTGAAACACCGAATATCCCTATTCCTGGTTTGGTTAGCCTCAAAAGTAGGTTTCTTAGGTGGAAGAATTACCTTGTCACTTTTGCGATCAACCACCACTTTTGCCTTTGATGGTTCTCCGATCTCCTTCCTTGGATTTCTCCATTGCATGAAAGGGGTAGTGGGTTTCCTCATGTTTCTCCTTTTGATTTGTAACTCTATATTGGTGGCTTGATGGATCATATCTTTTATTTCCACATGGTGATACATCTCCACTTGATCAACAATCTCCCGATTGAGCCCATGTAAAAACCGTGCCATGGTTGCCTCTAGATCCTCCTCAATGTTTGCTAGAATCATGGAAATTTGTATCTCCTTGTAGTAGTCTTCTACACTCTTACTCCCTTGGTTAAGGCGTTTAAGTTTGTTGTGGATATCTCTATGGTAATGTGTGGGAACAAACCGCTTCCACATGGAGAACTTCATGTCTTCCCAAGTGTTGATGGGACGTCCACCATATATAGCTATCTCCTTTTGAACTTGATCCCACCATATTAATGCATAATCATAAAATTCAAGGGAAGGAAGTTTGACCGTTTTCTCCTCGGAATACGCATGGCATGAAAATACTTGCTCGATCTGCATCTCCCACTCCAAGTATGCTTCTAGGTCGCTTTTCCCTTGAAAAGAGGGGACCTTCACCTTGATACCACCAAGTTGGTCATCATCATGTTGTCTCGTTTTTCCTCCTCTAGGTTGTTGGTACAACCTCCTCCTTTGTGGGACATCATCAGGATCATCTTCAAAGTTCACCATCTCCTCCTCCATGATGTGGGGACGACGTGGTGCCAGAGCGCGTCGTGGGTTATCATGGAACATCCTTGGGCTTGGTTTATTCTCCAATTCATCAATCCTCTCATGTAACACCTCCAACTTCTGATCAAGAAGCTTCTCGAAGTGGCTCACCAAAGCTTGCATTTGGAATTGCATAGAATCAGGTGTGGGAGATCTACTTCGACTTCCTTCATCGCTAACATGAGCAATTTTATTCCCATGATCTTCTGCCATGATATTTTTTGCAAGAAAAAACACACACCGGGGGGGGGACACACATAATGAAACACACTCACTCACACACGGGAAATGTACACACACACACAAGACTTACACACTCCCACACACAAGGATACACACTCATGCACGCAAGATATACACACTCACACACACAAGATGCACACACACACGCATGCAACAAGATGCACACACTCACACACTCAAGATATTATTTTTGGATTATTTCTCTCCACTCTCAACACTCAATTAAAATTCCAATCACTTATGAAATATAATACCTTGTTTTCAGGTGATTACTTTCCACAAATATTTCCCCAATCAAGATTGTGTTGGGGGCTTGTTTAACACAACCCTCTTGAGTGGTAAAGGGTAAAGGGTGAAAAGAGGGTAGAAAATGGATAAATGGTGAATGGAAAAGGGGGTATAAATGTGGTATTTGGGTTTTACATGATTGTGCAATATAAGATAAATTAATAACAATATGAGCCAAATACAAAATGGGGATGAAGTAAAATGATGGAAAAAGCGATATATGGAAATGGAAAGTGCTAATAAAGTAAATCACAAAGGAGTAATTGTATCCGCTTTTTTGCTATTTTTTTGTCAATTCTCCCCCAAAAGTGTTGTGCTTGGAGTTTTAAAGCACAAGATGATTGAACGGAGAGTACAACAATTTTTTTGAAATCTCTCAAATAAAGGGTGTGCTTAATTTTAAAAAGCACAAAATGATTAGTTGAGATAATTTGTTTTTTTTCGGATACAAATCACATATAGAGAATTAAATGCGGAAAGAATATGAATGAAAATTTGGCTCAATTTGTAATAATTCAAGCTTGTACAAAGTCGGCCAATTTGGGAGGCTTTCAAGATAAGGGTTTTTGTTGTTTAATGGATGAATAATATGGAAAGATAAGGAGGGTAATGGACAAAATTAAAGTAAATGAAGGGATATATTCCTACTGTGTCAAACAGAGCTCTGATACACACTGATGTAAGACGCACGGGGTGGCCCGATCTTCACGGCGTAGGGAGGTGGATGTAAGATGCGGTTTATGGCTAAGTGACGGATGATGGGTATGGATAGTGGATGCAAGTACTCAATCAATTCTATAAGGAGCACGACTTACTACTTAGACAACACACTCAAGGGAGGGATGTGATAGCCAATCCACACAACAACACACTTGGGTTGAGGCATGGAATTGGGGGCTTTGTGATCTTGGATCACCAATCTAACTTTTATATTGACAAGTCAAGAATGCACAAGAGCAAGGGGAAACTTGGAACAATTCTCACACAATGGAGAAAAAAAGCATAAGCTCTCAATTAATTCTTGGATGAAAATACAATGCCATGGGGTGGCTATTTATAGCCAAGGGGGTGATACAATGGTCAAGGGTCTAATACCCTAAAGTCATAAAGTGTAAACCTACCTTGTCCCCTTAAAATTCATAAAGATAAAATCCAAAAAATACTTTTGGAAAAGTAAAACACAGATTTCCAACATAGCCCACCGGATTTGACTTTGAATGCATAGCCCAACAGATTTAAATTTGGTGTCCAAAGATGCCATTTCTAGAATCCTCCATGTGGGCAAGGCATCCAAATTCGTGCAACCATGTGGGAAAAGCTTTAAAAATCAATTTTGGGCTTGAATAAGTGATATTATAGGCCCATTTTCTCCATCCATGCAAGGCAAGATCCATTGGGCCTTTAATGAAGCAATATGTGCGCCCATTGTAGCATTGAGCCTCTTTAATCTCCCTCGCGTCATTGGGCCTTGGAAATCCAACTCTTTCTACCATGCATTCAACTTGGTGCCTTCGACATGGTTCTCATCACTATGGATCTCTTTTGATGCCCTGGAACTTGTCGCCTGCCCGGGAGGATCGGGAATGCCTCTTGGGCCATGTCGTGGACCGGATCAGGTGATCGGTTCAGGGTCAATCCAGGTTGGTTCGTGAAAAAATGGTATCCAAGGAGGTTAGCTCTTGAGCGGACCTTGTTTCTCAGAGCACCCATCGTTATTTGTGGTTTTTGTGGTTAAAGGAGTAGAATTTTCAAGACTTGAGGTGTAGGAACAGAAAGGATGTCATGAACCCATGATCAATCCGAACCTTGTGTTACCATGGGATGTCTCAGTTGTTGGTGTCTCTTTGGTTTGTTTGAATTGTTTTATATTGGGAAATGAAATGGGAGTCGGGAAAGTGACCTCAATGAGATTTCATGGTCTAGAAATCCATGTAGATCCGGGGACATTACTCTAGAGTACTCCTTATGATGGTGGCGTGATTGGCGTACGGACACCAACCATATGTCTGAGTCAACCATCAACACTTGTTTCCCAAGGTGAATTTCTTGGGTTTTCATTATTTATGAAAACTGTTTGTAATGTTTTATTTTGTAATTTGTGAGAAGTTGAATTTGAGATGGAAATGACTATGTTTCTATCCCACTCCTTGTTTCCTTGTTCATTAGTGTTCACCCCTACGATGGTTCGATGGTCACCTAAGGTGACACTTCAGGTGGTGCATCCTTAGAAAATCCTCTAGTTGGTCAACTTATAAACTATGTTATGGAATTCCAGAAATTTAACCCCCCTCTATTTTATAGACAATCCGAGACTCTTGAGTCAGAGTAGTGGTTTGTGGAAGATTCAGAGGAAATTCGGTTTCATTGGGTTTCTTGAGTCATTGAAGGTGAAGTTGGCTACCTATATGCTTGATGGTCCAACCTGGAAATGGTGGAAGTCTGTGTCTCGATGCAAGCCTCGAGAAGACCTCAGCTGAGAATTATTCAATTATTCATTTATCCAACAATATTTCTCTGAGTTGAAGAAGGTGAGGGAGTGGATTAAGTTGTGTTGTCTTCATCATAGCATTGAATCAGTACTAGAATTTTGTCGACATTTCATAGACCTAGTTCCGTAGGACCAATGGTTTTTTGAAAATGATTTCAGGAAGGCTCGAAAATTTGAGTATGGAATCCAACATGAACTACGGTCAAAAGTGGAAGAGCTAAACTTAACCACCTTCTCAGATGTTGTGGGGAAAGCCTTTCTGGCTTAAGATGAGTTAACAGGAGAAAATAATGTGGAAAATCCTCCCCTGTCCTTGGGAAGTGGTGTATAGGATGATGATAAGAAGAATGGGACGTGACCTGATGCTGGTGGATCTAATAGAGGAATTAAGAGGCCTTTAGGCATTCAGTCATCATCCTTATAGAGAAAGGCCATGATCTATCACCAGTGTGGTTAGCAGGGTCACAAGAGGTTGACGTGTCTGAGTGCTCTGAGACCCTACCACACCTTTGGACATTTGGGTCACTTGTAGTGATTCTTCCGTGGTGTTTCCAAGAAGTATGCTGAAGCAAGACCTGGTTCAACGAAGGTCACCTCATCCCATCAACAGGAGTATGGAGATTGTTGGGGAACGTTTTGAGGTTTTCTCTTTTTAGTGTTTCTTGGATGTAGTAGTTGTCTTTTTTAGTGCTTTGTGGTGTTTCTTTTCATTCATTTGTAAGATTGGTTGTGGCTGAACCTCTTTGAAACCATTTTTTTAATGGAAGTGTGTCTGGTAAAATTCTTGTTCATGAGTTATGTTTGTGAATTTCGAAAGCCTGAATACGAGGCGGGAGATGCTTCAATCATCAGTGCTCTAGCCATAGGTCCTATAGTAAAGCTGGCTTGTAGGCAAGAGAACCCCAACTGTGAAAAAGGCCCTTGGTTTAATCTTTTTTCTTTAGTGTGGTACAATTTATGTTCTTTTGAGGGTGTGAATTTGTTGATATGATGATAGAGGTAGTTTTGATTATCGACCATTTGGGCCCTTCCCTTATTACCCCTCGTGGTGGGGGTTTCTAGACTGTATGGAAAATATTCAAGTTCGGTTAATCTCGTCAGTTCTTATGGTGGGGAGACCCACAATCGGTCTCGTAGAGTTACACCTGGAATAGTTTAGTGTGAGCCCGATCCTTATGGTAGGGAGTCCGTTCGGGCCTCCCCGTGATAGTATCAAAGTCATTTTCATGTATCATTTTCTGGAAGGTAGTCTTGTGTGGAACCACCTAATCCTATGTTCTTCCTCTTGAGTAAATTTTTGGATTGATGTAGACCCAATGGTTCCATTCGACTAAGCTTATTGGAATAAGTGTCGGAGGTGGTTTAAGTTCATTCATTACTTGGTTGAAATGAATGGATTGGGTTCTGCTCGGTGATGGTTAAGGTGATCATGTTTTAAGGATGAGTTGTGTGTCCTAGGTTTTTGGTGTCTGTTTAGATCGATCAACTAGAGGTGCTTAAACTTTAGGAGGTGAGTGACACTAAAGGAGCTTCATCTTTGGGTCTAAATCTTGTTGTGGCTTTATGGGGGTAGAAAGCGTTATGGTGGGGAGAATTGTCACACCCATACCTATTCGATTATTTTATTTTATTATTTCCATGGACTTAAATAAATTTAGTCGAGGTTCGGGATGAATCCTAAACCAGATTTTTTTTTGTTTTGACAAAAATTGACCATTTTTGAGTTGATGTCGCTAGACATAAAGGCGGATCACGTTTTAGAAACCCCGTGCGGCCTTGCCCAGGCATGGACATAGTCCTCCTGCCTTTGCAAATTTAAAATGGGTAATTTTTGTAATTTATTAGGTGATTTAAAATTTTTATTGTTGATCATAATTTTATTATTATTATTATTATTATTATTAATATTATTTTAGGCCGGGGAACGGGCACTGCACAACTAACAGAAGTGGTGCAGTCAGCCCGAGTACAACACGATTGCGGAGTTTGAGTCAGAAAACAAAAATAAATTAAATGAGTTGAATTAAAAAATATTAAAGTTAAAAGATATTGAAATAATATCATTGTTGTGAAATTTATCGAATGCCGATTGAAACCGCATAGAATTTTGAAATCGGAAATGTAAGATCGATCGTAGGTGAAGCGCATCATTAACGAAGCAAGCGTTGAATTTGCATATGAAGATGATAATAAAAAATGAAAATACAAATACAAAATAAATTCAACAAATAGAGAACACAATGTAGAGCCCAAAGTCCATCATATTTCATTTTCATATCACCATATTTATTAATAACGTGAGATCTGATCCAACGGTGAGAATATTAAAGGTTGGCCATTAATAGGGGAATTAATTGGGAATTGAGGAGTCATAATTATTTTCATAATTATTACATCCATTAATAATTTTTTATAACACTCCCCCTTGTATGTCATAATTTCATGGAACCTTATTTATGATTCACTTAAAAAACCCTTTGGGAAAAATAAGTGAAGCTAAAATAAAATAATTCCATGTTATGCTACCTCATTAAAAACCATATTAGGAAAATCTAGTGGGAGAAACCTAATGAAGGTAAAAATAGTGTAGCATTCCAAACTCCCCTTGATTATGTCATTTAGTTATGTCTTCAGGACATCAACTAATATTATTATTTAATTATGTCTCCAGGGCATGGGAGGATAACCATAGGTAATAATTAATGGACTCATTAAAAATTAAAAATCACGGGGAAGCCCAAAAATTTACATTAATTATAGATATGCATAATAATTTATAACATTCCCTTGGATATTTGTTATGATTTATGATTTCCTCATTAAAAACCTCATCAAGGAAAAAACCTTCAGGGGAAAACACTTGATTAGGGAAAAGAGCACAATAACATCAATTCCATAGAGTGTTTCCTCATTAAAAACCTTATCAAGAAAACCCATTGGTAAATACTTGACTATGGGAAAAAGAGTACAACCATTATATATCTCAGTCATAATTAAAATCACTACATCATTTAACTCATATAATGTCAATGATGATATCATAATCAAAATATTTAGTTTTGAATTTGAGAATAATAATAACATATACCCTTTAGATTTCAATGAATAGGTAAGAACATTACCTTCCATCATAATTTGATTCATTATTATTTTCAAGGTACATATGCTCATGTAAATTTATATCCTTCAGGGATTAATAAAACATGAATTTATATTTAATTCTTCTGGGATAAGAATATTCTTCATCAACCCCTTATTTATGAAAACTGTCACTCTTGGAAGAAAGATATTTAATTATTCATTAATGGTAAAACAATTCAAAATTTAACATTTCATCTTCAGGATGATTAATTTAAAATACAAGGAAATTCCATGTAATTTCATGATCAAATAATTCATTGATTTTAGAAAACTCTTCATAAGATTATATTTTTGTTTAAAACACATTAATAATATGATGAATACATTGATTCATACATGAGATGATAAATTCAATTTATATTATTCCTTAATTTAATGTGGATACAACTTATTCAGTTCACCACATAATTTATTATATTAGGTGAAACTACCATAATTTTGAATATGCATCAGGAATTTCAATCCCTTCTGGGATTCATATAAATACCCAAATAAGGAAGAATATAAGATCATTGATATTCAATAGTCTTTATAGTTTTGAAAATCAATCCAGAACTTTATATCTTGAACATTTCATAAGTTCCTTTAATATTTTTGGCCAATTATTATTATGTAAACATCTATCAAATTTCATTGTCATCAAATAGAATTCATAGAAAATATATCATCAACAAAATTTGATTAAGATCCCATAATTTTTCTTGTACTAGTGTCACTTCAGGGAAAATATCTATGAAGATACAATTTTTTCAATATATTCATTTTCATCTTCAAGGGAAAATATATTTATTTATTTCCACTCATGATGAACAATGATTTTATATATTCAGTTCAACCACACTTCAGGTGTGTATAATTAGACTATTGGTTTCCAATAATTTATATTCATGTGAGTATTGTGAGCATCTTGTCAATGTTTCTGTAGGACCATATAATATATGATAATCAATATTTCATTTAATCAATATGCATAGCATGAAATTTATACTCACCAGCAGCAAATAACAAAAGTGATCATTTTGTGGATGCATCTTCCATATAGATGGATCACATGTTGGGCGCGCCCCATATATAATTCTTCATAAGTATATGGGAAATTTATTTCCATAATAACTGCAAACAATATAAATAATTTACCTAAAAAATGGGTACCTCAGGGTAAATTATCATATAGGGGGAATTCATAATGACCTAATGATAATAAATTCATTGATAATTTTGTAGAAATGCATCCACTAAATAAATTCATCATTCTCCCCCTGATGTATGTATACTATGTTATCAATAAATTGATGATCGTTTATACTTGAATCAATATCTTTCATTATAATTGATCCCAGATGGCCTAAATCATCATGACATATATTTGAAGTGACATGATTGGTAAAATTTTGGTTTACCATTATTTATTTATTATACATAACAAATTATTTATAATCATTTTTATGAATTCTTGTTACATATTGAGGTACTTATTTTATCTTTAGTCTCCATATGATATTAATTTTCAAAAATACCATTCATATATATTATCGAGACATCAAATATAACAAAGTATTTGGAATTTGTACTACCAAGTAGTAATATATTCTCTCTTCTGGAGTCATTAATTAATTTTCTCTACTGGTAAATGTACTTATATGAGAATATACTAACACATATAAGAGTTATTTTGATGAATTTAATCAAAATAATATTTGTAAATATTTTTCTTCAAGATTGACACATATAAGATCTCCTGGATATTTCATTGTGAAAACTCATATTTGTCATTATAATTTCCACTTATGGTGGTTGATGAATTCATAATATAATCATAACGAGTTAAGACCATCCCCAGGTGGATTATTGTATAATTTAGAACTTCTGGAAAAAATATTTTGGAACTTTGGGCCTAAATATTATTTTATAATACATCTACCTAGGATAGGATCCCCCATGTATTTTAAAGCTGGTGAATGTGATAGAGAGAACCAATCTAGGAGAATCTTTGAGATTCACAATAGACACCTCATCACCATCTAGAAGTATAAATCATTGAACAACCTTCACATTAGGAAATGAAGGATTAATCATTTGATCAAACCTCATCAACTCTCAAATATTCATGATATCACAAATCTTGTCAACAATTTCATGAATAATTTCATTCAATTCAATGAATGAGATATAGTAATTAATACTACATTCACATAGGAGAATTCATTAATTCATAGGATTTCATGATCCATGAATGAAAATTTATTATTTATAAATAATTATCATCTTGCATAAAATATAAATTTTACTAACTATGATGATCATTGTTTTAACCACTTTAGATGGTAAAACCATTTTCATAATATATATCGGATTATCAAAACTATGTAATTAAATAATTTCATTTATGAATTATATGAACAAAAACATCCACTTCATGGGATAGATGAATTAAATTAGATGATACTGATAATCCATAATAATATGACAAATAATATTGTCTCCCTTGATATTGTTGCTGTAGGAACAATAAATGATAAATTAATATATTCTTCAACATAATGTCAAAGGACATTATTTTCATATCATCCTTCAGGGATGCAATATTTTATAAATATCAATAAAATTCATTGTTCTCTGTAAATATTTATTTTCATCAAACCACATCTAGTGGTTATATATTTATTATTTTTTATAAACAAATACAACACAAATATAATTCGAAAAACATCATATTCACCAAGAATTTTATTTATAATAGAATAAGGTATATTTTCATTCACTTAGGGGGAATGAAATAAATCATTTTCAATAAATATTCTCATTCACTACAGGGAATAGAATAAAATTATTTGTTCGAGTTTTATAGTGTCTTCTAGACAATTGCATGAATATTCAATTTAGTAATTTCATCAATTTCATCCACTTCGGGGGATTAATGTATATAAATTATATTTACGCTTGTTCATCAAGAACATTTGATTTCTCTAAAACATTTTATATGAAATAAAAGAAATAGATAAGAAATAAAACAAATATATACAAATATTTAAAGTAAACATCATCTCCATCATGAACCTTTATATAGTATAATCAAACCTGACACCTTCAGGGTGAACAAGAAATAAGAGATTTGAAATTTCATGGTTCATGGAATGATTAAAGAACTTTAGATCGATGTACGATAGGTACATGATGATCATCAAACTTTTTCTTGATGCACGATGGGTACGTCATGTTCATCAAACATCGACTCCACATACAACGGGTACATGATGTTGATAATTCAACTGATCGACGTACGATGGTTACACGATGTTCACCATTCAACAACTCAATGTATGACTGGTACACGATCTTCATCATTCAACGACTCGACGTATGATGGGTATGTGATGTTCATCATTACACTACTTATGGTGGTGTATTTGATGAATTTTGTTTGTCTCAATATCTACTACATCAATTATAAATAAAACACATTCTCTGAAAGGAATGAAGTGAAATTTGTTAACCGTGAGTCATTACAGCTCTTCAGGAGCTCATTATTTTTCCTGCAAAAAAAGATTAAGAAAATCATATATTAATTTCATATTTATCAAGAGAGGAAAAAAAAATTTAACAATATCTTTCATGTAAAATAAGACTCACCTTTTTGATGAAGCACTTCGAATGAGTGGACTCGATGCGCATGCGAAAGAATATGACAAAAGAATAATGTTTATAAAAACATGTGACATACCTTTTTACCAAACCATTATTCTTATGTTGATGATGGGGATGAAGGTAGCGTAGTCATGACATGGAATACATAAATGATGATCGTGCTAATAATGTGTTGTGAAATTTCTTGAACACTGAATGAAACCGTGAATCATTTCGAAACTAGAAATGTAAAATAAATCATAGGCGAAGCGTATCGTTGATGAAGTGAGAATTGAATTTTCATATAAAAATGATAATTACAAATGCAAATACAAATAAAAAAGAAATAAAACAAGTAGAAAACACAATGTATAGCCCAAATTCCATCATTTTTCATTAACATATCTCCATATTTATAGAGTACATGAGACTTGATCCAACTGTGAGAATATGAAATGTTAGCCATTTCGAGGGGAATTAATTGGGAATTGAGGAGCCATCATTATTTTCATAATTATTACATCTATTAAAAATGTTTTATAACAATTATGTTATTATTAAAATATTATTATTATTAAAATTATTATTTGTATCATTTTTATTAATATTATTAAAGATGTTTTTTATTATTATTATTAGGTGTATTATTAATATTATTATTATTAATGTTATTATTATTATTATTATTTTCTTATTATTATTTTTATGAATATTATTTTTATTATGGGTTAATGTTTTTTTGTTTTGTTTTTTAACTCTAACCCTAATGCAGCTGCTCACCCTCGGCTCCCCCTCTCCCCGCGCGCCACTACCCCCCTCCATTCTCTTCTTCCCCTCAAATAACACCTCTTCTTGTGCAAGATCCAACCAGAACTCCTCGTACTCCAGGCGTGCACCCACCACCAGCATGGCACCCCTCTGTTTCCCTTCGCCACATCAGCCAGCCTACCACCTTGATCCAGCATGCTCCGACCCCAGCACCCCTCTGGCTTAGTGCGCGACGCCCTATGAATCTTCCGCACCTCCACCTACCATGAGCCCCCCTGTGCATCACCCTCTGTAAGTGCACCCATCTCACGGCCAGACACCAGGCCACCTCCTCCACTTTTACCCCACCTTTTTGTGTGAAACGTTCCTCCCCCATGCAGATTGAATCTTGAACACGCATCACTCTCGAGAGGTCCTCTCCCTCTCCCTCTCCAATGCACATCCCCCTACTCTAGTGACAGAGGCTCCCCCTCCTCCTGGACAGCTCCGATGACCCGAACCCAATTTTTCCATATATCTCCACCACCGGCGCCTTCACCGCTGCCACCCCCTTTGATTTGGTGCCCACTTCATAGTCGCGACAATCCCTTTGTGCTACCCCTGACCCGTGCTGCTATTCGTTAGCCAGCGCGACCCAACACTGCTCTATTCTTCCCCAAGCCAACGCATAACCCATTGCTCGACCCCATCTCTCTGGATTTCTTCAGAACAATTATTTCATCCTGCCATCATTGGCCTCTACTTCAGCTGTCCCTCTACCTGCGCGACCCTTCACCTCTGGCCAGACCGCACTCCCTGTTTGCACCACCTCTCCGACATCCTCCCCTCTTGGTAATTTTTTCCCTCATTTAGATTTAAATAGATTCTATGGTAAGGTTTTAATTTTTGTGCTCAAATCCTTAAATTATGCTACCAATTTCAGTGTGTTGGGTCAAATTCAGCTTCCCATGAGTGCGTTTGAGGTGAGAATGGTTCTTTGCACCATTTTTCAGATGTTCATCAATGGTTGAGGTAAGATCCCTTTGTGTTTCCATATAATTTTTGAACTACAGTGATCTCTTGTGGTTTCTTGTTTGTTGAGGATTAAATAGTTACCCATGATGTTGTTTAATAATTTTAGTATGATTGTTTTTCTTCTTGTTTGCGTGCTATGGTTTGTATATGAGGTTCGAGATGTGTTTTTGAACGGGGAAGAGGTGTGCATGTGTTGAAAAATGGTTTTTTTGGAGATGGTTGAGATTTTATGTATATATATATCTTTTGTTATTACCGTTGAGTGTATTCCATAAATTGTGTATGTGATGTTTATAAAATGTGTGATTGGTGTAAAAGGTGTTTCTAATTAGTTTTTGTTGTGTATGGGATTTAAAATGGGATTTGAAGGGGTTTCATGTGTGTAAGCCATGAGTTACTCATTGAAAATTGTTTTATAAATTTTAAAGAAGTTTAGTAAATAATGTAGATCGTGCAAGTTTTTTTTTAAAACATGTCATGGTGGAGTTTGGGTTGTTTTTTTATTTGAATTGTTTTAAGTCCGTGTCTATGCATTTTTAGTTATTCTACATTTGTTGTAGCATGTCGGTGAGTAAAACCCGCAATACTGCAATCATCAGCTTGTGCATGATTACGCGCCTTTGTGAGGCATGTCACATCATCGTGTTCGAGCTGTAGATTGAGGTAGGTCTGCCAATCCGCTCGCCTTTAAATTTATAATTTATTAATTTCTTGATATTTCAATTAATTTAATAAAAGGGATAGTATTAGATAATTAATTTTGGAATAATTGCTTAATGTAAATGACGTTGTTTATTTTATACACAACACTTGAATTATTTTCTTAATGAATTGATGAACCATAGTGAAAGAATTCCCGTTTGTCCATTGAACACAATTAATGGATTTCAAGTGTGGATCTGGTTTTTTGGTAAATGTTTTCTTCTGATGCATGAGGAAATTGTTTCGTTTCTCTTGAGAGATGGTGTTTCTTTTAAAAGTTGAATAAGGCGCATTTGACACTTTTATAAAATAAATTATTTTGGAAAACATTCTTTGGAGTGACTGAGGGGTAATCTTGTTGTGCACGTCAATTTTGTGGGTTGTTGTGCGTGATGTTTGTGAATTGGATTTTTTGGCTAGTTTGACATTGTTGACACAACCCTATTTATTATACATGTTGACATGGGGACCTGGCATAGTGAGTGAATCTTCTGAGAATGATTGCTGCCCTAGTTTAGATTATGCACTGGCTAGTGGCCCTTAGTACAGACTTCGCTTTGCTATGGGATTGGGCCCCTCGGTTAGGCCTTGAAGGGAAACACTGGTAATTAGGGCGTTATGATGTCATTGAGTAGGGCATGCCTTTAGTATGAGTCACATGAATAATACATTTTGTTTTGTTTATGAGCTCCTAGGTTGGACCCATGTTTACTTTTGTACTTATTTGGATGTGGCAGATTATTGAGAGGCCTAATTTGGTTGTGGGTCCATGTTTTCTATTTTTCTATTTCTCTCATTGTGTGTTGGGTACTGTGTGTAGTTTTTATATTGACTAACAATTAATCTTTTATATTATATATTGTTTTTGAAAAAGTTTTAAAAACATAATGCACATTTTCCCTTCAAACATTATATATGTTTTTAAATTTAAAAGGTCAATTGACTGTTACTTGTTTTTTAAGTATAAGTATGTGTGGAAACCCATATTTTATATAATTTAGTTCAAACCTAAAATTAGAAAATTATTTATTTAAAGGTAGTTCATTTGGAATAGTTTTTTGGGAATGCCTACCAAGTTTTAATAATCATGCCTATAGTGTTTTCCTTTTTTAAGTTTCTGTTGAAGGTTCAACTAGAGCTTTCTCGCCATGGGTGAGAGTGATTGTGGATTGGTGTTCGACTCTAAGGCCGTAAGGAGTTTTGGTCATGGTTAGCTTAGTTTTTTATTCTTTGACATTATTTATTTTCATGTTTTTTATTTACTTTGGGTTGTTTTATTTTCTTTTTGTTGATTTATTTATTTTTATTGTGCGAAATAATTCCCTATGGCTCTATTTTGATTCCCTGGTGCTTTTCACCAGCCCAAGATGATTGGGAACATCTCTCGGGACATGTCGCGGACCTGCTCAGGTGATCGGTTCAGGGTCGAACCGGGTTGGTTCGTGACATATAATTTTTTGGAATGAAGGCCCATATAAATTGGAATGAGTGAATATTATATTTATTTAAATAAAAGGAAAAAAATATAAATCCCCTCCCCCATAAAAATTATACAATATTCCAGGACAAAGATAGTAATTTAGGATGAAAATGATGATAACAACTCGACCCCCATACCGAATAAGTGCTTGATAAGAGAGTAATATAATAATATGAACATGGTTAATGCTAATATTATCTAAATAACACATCTAATTCCCATCACCAGGCCCATGGAATGAGTTTTTCTAACAGTCTTCAAAGGAAATTTTTGTGGGTTAGAAACAAAAACGATTAATTGATACAAATGATAATGGCTCAAGGATTTATTATTTGGGTAGAAATTGATTAAATGATGAGGTTTACCAAGACTCATTCTGAAGGTAAAGCAATAAAAAATGATTATGAATCATTTCTTTTTAATTTGATGTGATATAAATTGATGATTATTTTTCAAAATATGGACTGTCATCTTTTTTAGCACTCATCAAGGGGAATTCATAGAATTCTAAAAATGGAGGAAACATATCATTGACTAGAATGAAACAATTCTAGGGGGAGAATAAAGATACATTGATTGGAATATTTACTAAGAACACCCCCTCCATAAATTGTCTACTCCTTATAAAAATTAAGGATCAAGAAACATTATTTTCAAGATGATCCATTAAGAATAATCATATCCAAAAAAACATCAGTGCTCAATCCAAGCATAATTCCAACTATAGGATATCACCCCTCCTAAAAAAACCTCTATACCATGACTTACACTAGATTCCTAAGACATCAATTTTTTTTTAACTACAACACTTAATGTATCCTCCACCAAGAACTGTTGGTTTCATACTCCACTTTGAGATGATTTTATAACACATCATACTCAATCGAATGGAAATGATTGGGGTGTATAACTAGATCCCCTACTACAAAATTAAAATAATAGGTACTACAATCAGGGGATATATATTATTTATGGTTAATTAGTGAACTCATTTTTGACATTTTCCAATTGTCTAACTCTTTTAAACATAGGTTCATAGAAACATTACACATTATATTTTCCTATTTATCTACCATGAAATCATCATTATAGTGACCCAATCCTTTTTAAAATATAATTATACAAATTTTTACGTAAGTACACATTAAATATGACTAGGTTATCAAGATTCGTAGTGTCTTTAGAAGGATAGGTTTATAAAACATTGAATAAAAACTAAAACACAACATCATCATTTTATGATCTGTAATGATATCGTAAAACCCTTTGATCTCCTAAAACTTTATATGTTAACCTAGGGAATACAAAAAAGAAAGGGGTTAGAAAAATTTCCTAGTAAGTGAATACACATGACAATGAGAGTAGTATATGATTCCTAAGAAAAAACATGATAAAATAAAATAAAATTCCTTTGAATAAGAATATAGATATATAATATAAAGAACATAGAATTATAAGAGCATTGATTAATTGGTGTACAACAACAATATATTACATGACATAAGAAATATTATTATCTAACTAAAAAGGTGGACAGTGTAACATAATTAATTTGGTTCACTCCCTAATCCAATATATATCATCTCTTGAAGAAATAACATTACCAAAAGAATTCGAGTACAACTTGGGTGAACCTTTCATAACATTTACATTCTAATGACTTCCAAAAAAAATAAATCTTAAGGCATAGACATTTTAATTATCCAAGGAATGAAAAGGGTTCCATGAAAATTCCTCATTATGGGGAACATAAATCATGTATTACCCCAAGAATTAAATGGAAAAAATATACGTATATACGTAAGAGACATATAAATTAAATTTAGACATTTTCCATAATATCTAAATTAGATATAATGTAAGTTAGAGAGAGATAGTTCATAATCCATTTAAATGGAGTGGTTTACAGGGATATCTTACATTATGTTCAAGTTTCATTCTATGCATTCACATTATATCATGAATAATCAAACTAAATTCAATAATTAATTAATTCATAACATTTTCCATCAATAAATTATTTAGTATAATTTTACAATATTAATTCATAATAATTTCAATGACATATAAAGTTTAATTTCATTATTATAGGAGGATTCATTTCATTATTTCATGGCTGGATCACTTGGGGATAATTAATGATGTTCATGTCAAATTGGACTACAACTCCATATGCGAAAATAAATATTATTAATATCCATATATATATATATATTTATATGGATCCAAATATTCTTTTTTGTTCCAATATATGGATGATTCACATAGTAAAAATCTTAATATTATGTTGATAGTTCATTTATACAATTTTACCAACTATCACGAATTAGAATCATTTAATTTATTTATAATATTTATAAAAAATTATATAAAATGAAATATTTTATACTATAATTATTATAATAATACTTTATCATAATATTATTTTAATAAATAACATTAAGGTGGTGGAGAAAAATGATGTACCTTGTTTGTGGTGGAGGTGAACCAACCATATTGTAAACAACATTATTATTTGTGACATAAAATAAGGGAGGGTATAATATTGATATAAAAATAAAAAATCATGATAATGTATATGTAATACTATAGTCATTATGTAATGTTGGTCGATCCAAAAGATGAAGTGGTGTAATATGAAAATAATTCTAAAAGATATTTTTTTTGAATTTTACCTCTTGAATGTCATCTCCGGGAAAAAATACTTAAGGAACATGATATTGGTATTTCTGTGAGAAAATAAGAACATTGATAAGTTGGATAATATAGATATTAAAATTGGGTGGAAATTATAAAATCTCTATGGCTTATAATTTGCGAGGAGAAGGGTGGTGAGGGGTGTTATTTATAAAGGTAGAGGTTGGGTGTTTATCAATATTATATCCATTATTATATTATTTTTTATAATGGAAAAAATATTATCTATTATTTTCACTATATATAGTAAATAGTGTATGTGAGATATAAATAATGGGTTCTTACATAATTCATACCTCAAAAATTCATTTATTTATATTATAATGTTAAATACTATATATTAACTTATTTATTTATCCACACAAAACATAATTATTTCCAAAAATTTCCAAAAACTAATCCTATCCATTTATAGAAATGTAGATTGAAAAAATGAAATCAATTTTATAAAATTAATTTTCATAATATAGGAAAATTAGTTTTTTAAATAAAATACCAATTTTATTGAAAAAATACTAATTTAAATAATATGTTTAATTTTATAACCCTTTGAATGAACAATTAATATTTATAAAATTATCTTATCAATATAATATATTTAATATTAATTTTTAAAATCTTACTGTGAAAATAAAATTTCCATTAACTCATTATTTTTATTATTATAATTACATTAAAACTATTATTTTTCATAAAAATAAAAACCCATTAAATATAATTTTTAGAAAATATATTTACTTGTATTGTAATCGAAATTTATAATATTTTACACATTTAAATGTTAATATAATTTTCATATAATAGGTCTAATATTTTTAAAAGTTAGATTACTATTCATACAGTTTGGTTATTAATCCAAAATTATGAATACTATTCCAATAGTTAGATTTGTAATAGTCATATAAGTTCCCTACATCAAATAAATACCTCATATTACTTTAATTATTCATTCACATCTATTTTATCTCAATGTTATAAATTCTCATTATCAAAATGCATATTGAATCACATATATTTTTCTTCATTTGTATTAGTTTTTTCACGAGTGAGATTATCATTGGAGATCTAGAATATACAAATTATCCTATTATTATCTTATATTAAATTGGTTTCCCATTATAATACATTAAATTTTTTATGGAAATTTTTATTCTATAAATATAATTTTTCAATTTACATAATAAAATTTTGTTGGTTTCATAATGTTTTTACTTTATTATTCATTTCTAAATATGTCATAATTATATGAAAGGAAAACCTATTGATTAAATTCAATATGGTTACATTATTTCCCCCTTATAAAATTCCTCTCTAAAAATATAATTAAAAAAACACGGGTGAATACTGGTTTGGGTACTTCATCTTCCATCCTTTCTCAAATTACATAGTTTCCTCCACATGCATATGGTTTAACTATTGTAAGTTGACTATGTGATAAGTCTTATTGGATATAAATTTATCTCTATGGTCTAAGAGCTATATTGTTTTATCCTCGTAAGAGATATCCTTTCCATTTGTAACATCTATGAAATCAATAAATGAAAGGGACCTTTAATGTAATTTTACAAGATGGATAATTGGAATACATCCTACATATTAGATATGGTTCCTTGTATTGTTATTCAATAGGCCACAATTATAATGTGATCAAGGTTCTTGTTGGGGATGATGCACATAGGACATAGATTTCACTTCACCCAAAATATTATGAATCTTTTTACTATGGATATATAGATGAAAAAATTTTATATGACCTCAAACACTAATTATCATCGATTATTGTAATCATAGATCCTCTATTAACATTGAGTTTCTTTG
The DNA here is from genome assembly GCA_963277665.1 of Viscum album. Taxonomy (NCBI): domain Eukaryota; kingdom Viridiplantae; phylum Streptophyta; class Magnoliopsida; order Santalales; family Viscaceae; genus Viscum; species Viscum album. Next base: position 226,281,577 of record OY728167.1, on the reverse strand, counting down.
ATGTGTTCTTGAATGACTGTGGCCATTTCTACCATTTCCTTAACCATTTAATGTCCCAACAGGTTTCATTCATTAACAACATCTCAACACATATGTGTTCTATATACCCCCTCATAAAGAGCGTGATATGGTTCCATTTGGATTATTGAGTGGAAAATATTATTGTATAAAAACCTGGATAGAGGATGTTTTTGATCCCATATTACTTTGATGTCCATAGATAATTCTATCAACATAACCTGGTGATTCTAAGTAGTCCTCTCAAATTGGCCATCAGTTTGTTGGTGAGAAGATGTACTGAATTACAACATGGTTCTTAAAGAATGTTGGCGACTCTTCCATAGCTTTGGGGTAATTATATGATCTCAGGAGAATACAATTGATAATGATGTTCCATATATACTAACATGTTTTTTTGATATATATCAATGCATGCCGATGAACTGATAATTATTCTTTAATTTCAATGAAGTGAGTAGTCTATGTTGTAAATCCACCAAAAACTATATATAAATATTTCCCCTTGAAATATTTGGAAGACCAGTGCCAATGTCCATGTAAATGTTTTACCATCTCATTAGGGTATAGGTAACGATTTCACAATTTCCATGGATTTTTCCTCTCAAAAAGTTCTTGTCAATATACTAAGAACCTTAAAGTATATTACTCTATCTCATTCTTCATATTTTCCCAATTTTTTTTCTTAGAGATATCTATACATCTCTCTACTACCCCGGTGGATTTAGAAGGTCAATATCTTTTCATCATTCAATAGCTCCCTTTTATCTCGGTATCTTCTGGTGCACATAAATATGTCCCAAATCATTTAAATCATTAGTAAAAAACATTGAACTTTAAGGATTAACCTTTCCCTATAGCTTCCAACTTTATTCTGAATTTTCACATCATTTACTTGAGAATCCTCTATCTTCTCTGGAAGGGATGATTGAGAAAGCATTATATAATAGAATGATGATATTTTTTCCTATATGATTCCCATATCCATATTTTTCATGTCTAAGAAGATTTTATCCTTATCATTTATCATCATTAATATGTTATAAAAATTCATTCTACTGAGAGAATATTCCCCTATATTTTATTCCCAGGATATTATTGGATTTAACATTCCTATTATTTGATCAGATCTAACCATCATCTCTATATCATATTAGTCTTCGTCTTTGTAATTGTATACTTAATTTTATTATGATATTTATTGTTGGAACTTCCTTGTTTTAATGATCAAAAATCATGTTACCTCTTTTTCTAACATGTTCATTATTTTTTAACAATAAATAATTCTCTTAGAATATTGTTAACAAATATTTCTATGTGATTCTCTACCATTAGTTCAAAAGATATATAATTGATATATCTACAGTTAGACATATATCTACCACAAGTTTAGAAGATCCTCAATTGACAATATGATACATTGGTTAAAATGATATACCATCAGTTCATGAAGATTTTCTAATAGTTAAATGGGTTCTACCCCATGTACAATAGATCCACTGCCAGAAAGTACTACAACCATATCAAATATACCATTGGTTTAATAGATCTACCGAAAGATGCGTCTACCACAAACTGAGTCTTCCAGTGAGATTTTCTTCATCTATGATATGCTACAATTGATTTGGGTTACCAATACCATGATATACTACTAAGATGACGTTACAATGATAGGATCTACCTCTAGAATTATAATATTTTTTTTATGAATCAATTTAAATTATTTGTAGCATCCTTGACCCAAAAAACCACTAGAACAATGATAACAGGCCGGGTACAACTGGCCTTAGGCTCAACTCCCCAAATTCAAAAGGATTCCGACCAGTAGTGAGGATGTAAATAGGTATACTGGGGAGGATATACCCTATAGTAATAGATAATATACTGTTCTAAGCATAATAGTAACAAATGAAATGAAAATACATGATTTAGTAGACATGAACTAGACCCTCAAATATGAATCACATCCAATAGTGATAAAAAGTGGAACCAATACAGAAACAACTGTATTAAAAAGTAAATTGAATATCATACCATAAAATCAGTTGTATCCACTAATAGAAAACCAAGAAAACATCTCACATCAGTTCATATAATACAATATCCATGGTGCATCTAATTGAAGACAACAATAGCTACATATATATAAGCATGCTGAAACAAAAAACAAAACTAAACAAAAATAAAAGTCTTTCTAGGAACGACCACAAGGTCTATTCAAATATTGATGACAAAAAATACTATGATCCCACTCCTAAGGTTGATCCTTTACTTATACATAAATCCATAATGTCTATACACATCCTGAAGTGCCCATGCAAAGTGTGAGACAAATATCAGCGAGATACCACCCAATGGTGCGTACATCGTATAATTGTTTAAGAGTATATATATATTAAAAAAGGTACATAGTATGACCCAATAAATTACCAAAACCCCACTGGTGCTCAGCAACCACTAGGGAGTGTCACCTGCTTCGGACAATGCAATAATCTCATAAGCTAAGCGAGTCTATGGCCCATGGATCAAGGTACCCATGTAGTCAAAAATCCTCGTTAAACCCTTAGGATCCTCCTAAACCAAATATCCTATCACCACATGCCTCTTGAAACCTCATTTATCAATGTACCATTGTCTCGAAGGCACCCAAAAAAAAATAATGTCCCGGTCCAAAGGAACCCTTCTTGAAAGCTCACATCCTACCATTGCACAACAACTAGAGGAACAATGATGTATGTCTTCAAATAAATATCCAGTCCCATGGCCTCAATCCAAGTGAACCTCATCCATTAAACCTGATAGACTCATTTCTATCAATTGAAGGATCCTATCCTTCCACATGGCTTTCTATGGTAAGTACCCCCAAATGATAAATACCGAATCTTCAACTATTGGGGGCCTCTACCCACACTAGTTTTCAAACCCACTTCATCATGGAGTCAACCTATGTGCACACGATTCAATTGGTGATTTGGACATCATGAGTGAGATGCAATCACATAATAAAAGACCTAATACACACCATCTCTTGAACCTCATTCACCTGCAACCCTGTCGCTGAAATCAGATGGTAATTCCATCCAAGTATCACAATCCTTTCATAACCTAACAATCACACTTCCTAAAAATGAATCCCATGATTCCCAATCATGCGATCAGAACCACTAAATAATATCCATACCAACCAATGATCAATATCACTCAATATCTATGGACTTTCCATCCCATCCTCATCTCGCGCAATTCCCATCCTGACCCCTTAGGTCCCAGCTCAGGCAATTTATGTAGTTTCATATATATAATTTAAATAGAACATTTTAAACAATAAATTAAATTTAGGCAATTTAATTTTATAACTTAACAATAATTATAATTTAATATGGAGGGCTTGAATGACTTTATTTCCTTTAACTATTATATATTAAATTAATCAAATCAATTTAAATCAAAACAATTCAATTTAGTCAATTTGGGAACCCTGACCAAAAGACACCATAGAGAAACGACCTCTAACCTGGCCTTGAGGAAGAGGAAAAGGTATTGGGAATGTCCAATAATATCCCATACGTCAAATGTTCATTTTTATATAAAGCAAGAGGTATGACAGGGTCTCCTTAAAAATACCCAAAAATGTCCCAGAGGCTGCACCACACAAAATCCTACAGAAACTCAAAAAAAGGTATGTACAACTAACTTTAGGCTCATAGATATAGGAATGTTTGATATAAATGTCCAATTCAAATAAGATCAACTTAGATATGAGTTTTTATCTAAAACACTATAATTGGATCTGATGGAAACAATGGTCCGTAAGAGAAATGATAAATGAAGAATAGGTATGTGCAGGGTTCGCCTTATCGATACGATCCTATAGGTTCTAAAGGATTAAAGAAATGAACACTGAGGAGGAATATGTATCAAGGAGGTGGGAGGAGTGTAAGGGCAGGATCCCCTATTATTCTCAACCAAGACAGAAGAAAAATAGGAGGGTATAAGAAATAATAAAATGGAAAAAATTATAAAAAACACCAAGCACTGGCCGATAATTTACCCGCACAGTTTGTTAAACCATGAGACAACCAGGGGGTATCCACTGCCTATGATCCCAATACTACATGAACACCCCACATGGTTTGACATACCATGCACAAAATGGGCGGAAACCCTCTGTCAAAGCTGAAGATATGGTCGCAGGACCATTCTCCACCACTCGCGTGGTTTCCATAAACTGTGTTCCTGCACCTGTTTTCCAAAAACAATGCCTTCAGGCCTCCGACACTCCAAAAACCCTACCGAAAACCTGAGGGACTCTACTAGCCTCTACAAAAACCCAAAACAATAAAATAAGTCCAACAAAACTCTTGTAATTGAGTTAGATTCAACGAATTAAATAGTAGGATAACCATTAATTGAAAATTAGAAACAAGTGGGGATTTTGACACTTTTCAAAAACCAGGGTCATCATAATCTCCCCTCCCTAACATAGATCATCACCGAGCTATAAAAAACATGAAGATAGAAGAAATCATACCCATAAAGTCTAGAAAAACATGAACTACCCTGGTCTCAAGGGTTCTGAAAAAATTCTTCAAAGGGATCCCCACCTTAAAAATTTCCAAACTCAGTCACAACCCGACAAAAAATCAAGGAATACAGAGGTTCAAAGACCTATTTTCGGACCCATGGGCCTCCTGTGAAATATCATCACCCCAACACCACATTAGGATCTCCTATGTTTTTTCCAACACCAAATCATATCATAAACTGCATCGGTGCCCACCTTGAGCCCATTGCACCCATGGCACAACGATTTCCCACATCCCATGGATTCTAAAAATAGCCTGATGCCTTGTACCTCAAGCACAACCCCACATCTTTGATGCCCCAATTTGCAAGGCACCTCAAGTAACTCACATCCCATGGATTCCCTGATGCCTAAGGCACCTTGAAACTCACATCCAACAATGATCCTAATTCCAAGAACCTCATATATATAAATATAATAATGCAACCATACTGGTTCAAAAACAATAAACAACATCTGTTCAGTCCATATACAATGTCCTCACCTCAGGTACTCAAATTGGTCATGACTTAATAGGACATTCCAAAGTGGAAGAGCCTCAACCAGCCATGCTAAAGAAAATCAAAAGGGAAATCATATCCATACACATGGTGTACCTCTAACCATTTTCAGATCTCTAGCCTTCTCTGTCCCAAGTAGATCCAATGCATGCACCTTTTCAAACACACAGTTGGCTGAGGCATGTCCCCCCAGCACCCGCCAGCATCCATTAACCCCATAGCTAGGTCCCACTGTCTCTGCCACATCCTTTGTGGGGAGCTGATCCTTAGCTACCCTTTACAGTTACCAATCCCAAAACAATATCTGAAGCATACGCCTACCTCAATCCACTCTTACTAGCTATCTGAGAAGTCTTCCTGCAGAACCTTTAAAGACGCCCCACCATTCCACATACCCAACACTCCTTTGGAGGCTGATCACCCTGAGTCCAAACATGCCCAGGATTCCCACACTGAATTAAAACCATTTCATGACTATCATTAAGTGGTATAAATGAATCCATGGCTTGACTGTATTGTTAGAACTAATCCTGAACTTTTTCCTTCCATATGAACTATCACCTGATGCCATCGCCCGACCCATGTGAGACATGTCTGTCAGGTTACCCTCAACTAGGAGAACCTTATTCACCGCCTCTAAGATTATGTCCAACCTAACAGTTTTTACCTACACCCAAATGGTGTGTCGTAATCCATCTTCGAAGCGCCTCACCGTCGAGGTGTCGTTTCTTACCATACCTAATGCAAAGTGTTATAACTCAGTGAAAGTAGAGGCATAGTCCATGACAGACATGTCACCCTACTGAAGGCTCAAGAAATCCTGAGATCTCTTGGCCCTTAGTGTCTTGGGGAAAAATATCTCAGTGAACATGACCTCGATGTCCTTCCAGGTCAGTCCCTAATTTTTGGAAGCTTGAACTTGCACTTCCCACGAAAAATTAGGTACCCCTCTAAGCATGTACATTGATAGCTTGACCCTTGACCTAGGAGGCGTCTTTAGATGCTCAAATATCATCTCCATACTCTCTATCACATTCTTGTCCCCCTATTGACCACCCTCACCCAAAAAATCGGTAGGTTTTGGGATTAGAAATCCCATATCCGATACACCATCGATGGCTATGTTCCCTGAGCACCTCAATGGATCCACAGAATGACATGTACCAGGATCAATTGGAATTTCTCATCAATCCATGACCCAAATTCTGTCAATCCTAGTAGATATCCTATATGTGCATGATCCTAAACCTGATCCTTCCCCTAATCCAGTACCTGTGGATCATGTTATTCCTGCCTTCAGGGTTCTAAACCTAATCATGATCCTACGATATTGTACTGTCACCCACCTGACGCTTCATCATGTCATCTAAGAGGAACCTTCTGAATGCCATAAATGTTCAGATAATATATATATATAACAATATATATTCAATTCATATAGGGAAAGAAGTAAAGAGGAAGCATATAAAATCTACCCCCACTCCCCCTATCACATCCATGGCCCATGGAATCCTGGACTCATAGCCTACTTATCCACCCTTAACAGATCCTAGTATCACAACATCCCAAAGCCACACCCATCCTAACAACAACCATTTCCACAGTATGACGACCGATCCACCCAATCTGGGGATCAAAATCACATCATCCACATTACCTAACTACTCCTATAAGATCCATGACCATTCATTATGCCACATGCAATTTTCACATATATATAAATCATGGAATATTGCATTTCATAAAAACAAGAAACTATATCAGGAATTTCACCCTTTTCATGTGGAAATTGACAAATCTCACATTGTATTATCACTTCACAAAGCATACATCCATATATGAAATTGAAATACCCTAAAAATGTGCCTATAAATAGCCTTACAACCACACCTTTCCTTACCGGGCGAAGGTCTAATTTTCCATTACCACACCGAGTCTAGAGTCTTATATAACAACCAATAATCAGCAAAACCCAAGTGATCCATCAATGTGGATATCATTTAAACTGTAATCTCATAATAATAAAAATAGCTTAACCCACCCATGGAAACTCAATCCATCCCTCGTACATGGGGTTGTAGTCACCCAAGAATGAGTTTGAAATCTAGTTATGACAATAAACTATCTCTAGTGTACGATAAAATGAAATAGAAATACTATGAAAATATGTAAAATGAATTCCTCTAATACCACATGTAGCATCCCTATCTTGAATAACCACCCAAATAGTGCTGACAGTACGAGTGCCATAGGCCTTAGGAATGATTCCCTGATCTTCAAAGGATTTTTACTAGCAGTGATGGTGTAAATAAGTATAGTGTAGATGCTATACCCACTAAGAGTAGATAATATAATAGTTTGGGAAAAAAAATAAAACATGTAGTGGAAATAAATGACTCAGTAGAGTCAAAATAGACCCAAAATTTGGAAGCTCATCCAATAGAGATAAAAAATGTAGTAATATAAATACAACTATAGAAGAAAGTAAATAGAATATCATTATAGAAAATCACTTTTATCCACTAAATGAAAACCTACAAAACATATCACATCAGGTCATAAAATACAATATTCAATTTCCTGCCCCTGGTTGACCATAATAACTACATATATAGGCATGCTGAAACTAAAAAGGAAATTAAACAAAAGTAAAACTCCAGCTAGGCACGAACTAAAGTTCCACCCCACTCTCTATGACCAATAGTACTATGATCCACCTCCTATGTCTAATCCTTTACCTATACGTAAATCTATAAAGTATTCAAGCATCCTAATGTGCCCATGAAGGGTGTGAGATGAATCTTAGTAGGATACAACTCAATAGTACATACCTAGTATAAGTGTTAAATTGAATATTCATCTATATGTAAAGTTAACGTCACTATGAAATAAATAAACACAGCCCCCACTGGTGCTTAAAATACACTAGGGTGTGTCACCTTGTTTAGAAAATGTTGGAATCTCATATGAAAACAGAGTCCCTGGCCCATGTCCCAAGGTACACCTGTAGTCAGAAAGCCCCGATAAACCCTCAGGTTCCACCTGAATCACATAAATCAGCACCACAAGTCTCCTACCACATCATGTATTAATGTACCAATGTCCTAAAGGTATTACCAAACAATAGTGTCCTGATACCAATGACCTCTTCTTGAATGGTCACATCCTCCCATGGCACGATAACCATAGGTTAACCAATGTATTTCCTCGAATAAATTTCTAGGCCCACGTTCTCAATCACTGTGAGCCTTAACCCAAAACCCGATATCCTCATTTAAATCAATCAATGTCTCATCACCTTACACAAATATTTCTATGGAGGTAACCACAAAATCATAAATACCTAATCCATAACTATCTAGGGCCTCTACCCACAAGAGTTGATAAAACCACCTCATCAAAGAGTCAACCTGTGTGCAGACGAAACAATCGGTGCTTTGGCCATCAGAGGTGAGTGGGAATCTCCAAATAAAGTATCTAATTCACACCATCTATGGAACCTCATTCCCATATGACCATGTTTCTCAAATATTATGGTCATTCCATCCATGTATCTCGAGGAATGCCTAACCTGGCAGTCACACTACCTCAAACTGATGTCCACAATGCCAAATCCAATCCGAACCACCAAAGAAAATTTGTCCCAATCCCATGAGTGAAACACCACCACTCAATATCGATATCTATGTCATCCCAACCTCATCTCGGGTAACACCTATCCCAACCCCTTGGGTTCCATCTCTTGAAATTTAAGCAATTAAATATATTAAATTCAAATAGCACATTTTAAGAAAGAAATTCAATTTAGGTGATTGAACTTCATAACTTAATAATGATCATTATTTAATATAGAGGTCCTAATTTCCTATAATTAATTTAACTAATATATATTAATTTAAATGAATAAATTTAAAGAAAAAACAATTCAATTTAGGAAATTTTGAAAACCTGTCCAAAATACCTCATAGAGAAACAACCTCTAATCCATCCTTGATCAAGAGAAAAAGGTATTGGGAATGCCTAATGGAATCCCATAGGTCACACAATTATTTTTATATGAAGCAAGAGGTATAATGGGATCTCGCTCCAAATACCATAAAATGTGCCATAGGCCGCGCCACCCAAAAGTCCTCCAAAAACTCAAAACAAGGGGTGCATCAACTACTTTAGACTCAAAGATGTAGGAACATTAAATATCTATGTACAATTTGATGAATATAAACTTAGATCTGAGTTCCAACCTAAATACCTGAAATTGGCTCAAACAGAAACATCAGTATGTTAGACTAAGGATCAATACAGAAGAGGTATGCGTGGGGTTAACCTTACCAATACAATCCTATATCTTCCAATGGATCGAAGAAAAGATCACTAGGTATAAAGATGGATCAAAGGATGTGGGAGGAGGGGATGTGGTGGATCTTGTGCTGTGCATGACCAAGAAGGAAAAATATGAGGAGGAAAGAAGAAATAATAAAAAATGAAAAAATATAACAAAAACCTATCACTAGCCCCATAGTTTAGCAACACTATTTTCCAAACCTTGCATCAAACATGTGTAAGACACTTAATAAGATCCCAAGGCCACATGTCAACCCTAATTTGTTTTTCATACCATGAAAAATTGTGAGGCAACCCTCTATCAAAACTAGAGAGATGGTTGCACGATCGTTCTCTTCTACTCTCATGGTTTACTGAAACTATGCACATGCACCTGTTGTCCAAAAAACAAGTCTTTGGACCTCTATTGATCATAAAATACTTCCAAACACACAATGAAATATCTTATCCTCTAAAAAAACCCAAAACCATCAAATATGGACAAAAAACATATTTAATTGAGTTCTGATCAATGAATTAAAAAGCTATATAAACACTAATTGAAAATTCAAACAGGGTGGGGATTTTGACCCATTCCAAAAACCTAGTCCATTATATTAATCGCTCAAAAGGTTAGTTTAATAAATTAATTATTGTCAATGGAATGTGGATATTTGAATTACTAATCTTAAATTACTCAAATAAGGAGTCAACGTTCAATGAATAAGTTGATGAGTATGATGATCCATTATTATATCTTTCAAATATATAATATGACAATGTGGTAATATATATATATACATATATAGAAAAAATATCTCTATTTATCTCTCTCTCACTATAATGTGGTTAGCGTTATCCATATGTTGGTTGGTTAGAGAAATAAATATATTGAGAAATGGATTTTTGAGAATCAAATGACACTCAATTTTAATTCACATTATTAATCCTATTCATTCTCCCCTCATAGATAGATTCGAGGACCTCTTAACAACTGAAGTGAATAAAACTAAGAATCATCACATTTTCTTATCTCTAATAATTTTATATTTATTTTTATTCATTATATTTGACATATTATTTTTCTATAGTATTTATCTATAACACATAGTCTCCAATACATAAATGGAGAGAACATGATACTATATCTCCGATTTATTCTTTTTATACCCACACCAAATATGGAGGAGGTCATGTGTGAATTATTCCAATTATTATCACATGTAAAACTGTATATGAGGTTTTTTTTCCATGTTATAATTTGGTCTTGTTATATGTAAAACAAGAACCATGTTTGGGATCATGTTTTTTGATTAATAAACTTCTTTGAAATAGGTGATTTCCAATTGTAAGGGATTATGATAGGAAATAATAATGTTTGATTTATATTAATGTTTTGATAAAGTATATTAGTTTCAAATGATAAATTTATTTCATAGATTGTTTTAATAGAGCATTGATACCTATTTGAGAATCCTTCTAAAAAATGAAATCATATACTTCTATAATTTGATTTAACTATTTGTTTTTTTAAATTTTGGATTTATGTTTTTAAATTAATTTAAAGGGAAATTTATAATGGAAAATCAATTTACGTCCAAAATAATTTTGTCAACTCCAACCAACATTTGGTAATAGTGGAATTTTAAAAAAACATTTACTATAATGTATTTTCTATTTAATAATCCAAAATTTTGGTTCATTCGAAAATTATATGTTTATGGATAATAATAGGAAATGAGGAACTACCACTAATAGGTTTCTTATATTAATGGTATCATTTTTTCTGAATGGAATATTATAATTAAAATTTGTATTTAAATAAAAGGGTTTGACATTTGAATATTCATTGAGGGAAAATATGATTTACACAAAACATATAGGTTTTAATGGAGTGATCCTATTAATGAAGCTTATAATAATAAATATAAGTCTATAAATTATATATTCTATTATTTAGGTGATAAAGAGTTTAATAGAATATCTACTTGTAATACATCTTATGAAATTGGGGGTACATTTTTTGTTTCTCATGAAGTAACTTTAAATTTTAAAGAAATTATTCTCAAAACCTATACCATTATATACAACAAATTTTAGATGAATCATGATGAAAAGAATTTTAATATGTGTATCATGTCCAATCAGATTATGAATACAATAAATTCAATATGGAAATAAATTTATGATAAATATTAATTGATGATACTACTAAGACTTTTACCAAATATATGAGTTGGTATATTAGTATCAGTTTCAGAATCCTATAACATAATTATGTTTCCTATTAAATAGGTAATAGGAAATATTGTGATGTATGGAGAAAAACACAATGTAAAAAAAGAAGAGTGTGAAGAACCAATGATTATGTCTATATATTTAAAGAATTATTACTAAGGAATGAATACACAAGATATCCCATTTGATGACGGTCTATCTGCTAAAAGTGATAATTAAATTCCTTATCCAATCCAGTGATTTAAGAATTTATATTGGGAAAATATTTTTTAATGAAACCCAATTCTAAAGGTAAAAAATATTTTTTCAGGAAATTTTAGAAAATATTGGTAGAAGGATAATACATCCAACGATGTCATTTACTTTGAATGAAAACAGAAAGTAAAAAAATTAAAGATGACAATCCAAAGTTGATGTATAAAAAGAAAATGAGTAAAAGGAAAATAAATAAAAAAATCCCATGAAATAAAGTTAGAGTGATTATAAAGACAGTTGAGGTGACTCAGACTCAAAAAAATTGGAGATGTATTATAGAACCATCCTATGTTTTATGACAAACACATTATAAGAATATAATATTGTTTATGAATTTCCTACTAATAATTTGAACCATTGTCAAATAGAAAAAAATAATTATTTTTTTTCATTAACAAAATACCTGAATATTGTAATATAATAGAGGATTCATTCAATTTACTAAATGATAAATATAAAACTTTATTGAAACAATATGCCTTGTCTTCTCACATAAAAAATGACCTTAATATAGAAATAGATAAAAATAACCAACTCCTAAAAGTAATTAATGATATTAAATTATCCAATGAAAAATTGAAAATAGATCTAGAGAGATTCACAATTTGACAAAATACTTTAACTCTTATTCTAGGAAATAAGATTCCACCTATGTTTACCAATTTAATTTAATATTAAGAATGATAGAGAAATAATATTAATAATAAATTTATATAATGTTCCAGTTATGATAAATCTATTAGTTATTCTTATGGACTGGATAATGTTTTCATTTTATTTTTTTAATTTACATATAGAAAAATAAAGAGAAAATGATGGATTTATAAATCATTGATTACTAACATCTCTAGGCCTATGAAAAACTTGGAACAAAAATCATTGTTTGTTAAAACATAATTTTTAGGAAACAGTTTTGATGAGTACTGGAAAATATTAACAATATATTCACAATGGATATTCTAGATAGATGACTATGGAATACTCAACCTTCGAAAACCTAATTAATTTTGATGGTTGACATGTTATTTTTTGTGACAATTCCAAAGTAAAAATAATTTAACTTGGTCAAAATGGTAACTCTAATAATATTTTAATTGACAACAGTTTATTTGTAGATAGTTTAAAATATAATAATCGTACATAGTACAAATATGTGATGATGGTTAACTTAATAAATTTGATGATAATTCTTGTAACATTTTCAATTTAAAAAATGGTTTAGTTTTTATTTGTTTAAGAAATGATTATGTTTATTCTTTTTGACATAAAATTCATATTTTCTAAAAAAACAATTTATGTTGATTTCATAATGATTCTAGGATTTTTTATAGGAGACTACGCCATTTCAATATTAACTCTAATAAATGTATCTAGGAAATTGTTTTTGAAAGAAATTCCTAAATAATATTTCTGAAATGAAGAAATATTTAACCCTTTTTAAAAAGGGAAATATCATAAAATGACATTCAAACTAAATAAATAATATTGAATTTCTGAACCCCTATATCTGATTCATATGGATTTTTTTGGACCTTTGAGAGTTTCTAGTTTAATTTTTAATTACTATGCTTATTTTCTAGAAGACGACTTTTACCTATATTCATGGGTATTATATTAATAATAAGAAAGTGAATCTTTTTCCAATGGTGAAATGTTTTGAAAATCATCATAAAATATTAGATGGAATAGAATTAATAAATTAATATGTGATTAGGGTTAATAATTTTAAAATATATAATTTGATTTTTTATGATCAAAACTTGGTTATAATAGTATAATTTCTTCTCCTAGAAACCCACTATAAAATGGTGTAGAGGAGAGGAGACATATAACCCTTCAAAATATTTCCCTGATCATGATCAATGAATACGAGATAAATATTTATTTATGGACAAAATAAATTAACAAAAAATTATAAATAATCAATAGAGTTTATATAATACCTATTTTATAGGAAACCTAATATGAATAATGCAATGGAATAAATCCACAGTTTAATTACATTAATTTTTTGGTTAAAAATATTATATTCTCAATTCAAAAAAAAATTTAGACAAATTTTCATCCAATAGTGATGAAGGAATTTTCCATGAATATCTACATATAATAAAACATATTGAGTGTTTAATAAAAGGACCAAGGTGGTATAAGAAAAAGTTAATGTCAAATTTGATGAAACAAAACCAAATGAACTTTTTAATCCTTTAAAAACCATAAATATTATTTTCATATAAAAATATCAATGAAAAATCTTCTCATAGTTTTGTAAAACATGATGATTTTTTTTCATTTCGGAAGAACTACATTGGCCCAATCCTATAGAGTATTCTAAAATTTCTATCACTACACTTCCTAAAACCATTAGGATCCATAAATGTCATCCATTATATTCCATATTTGGAGACCTAGGTAGTCAATATCCTCACCTATAAATCAAGTTGAAAATGAATCTTTCTTTTCCAAGCATGATCCAAAAAAAATTAATAAATCAATTAATGATCTATTCAATGTAATTTTGATATAAGAATAATATAGTCAATTTTATTAAAATAAGGTCTAGGATTTAGTTTATAGACCTATAGAACATCTAACTATTCTAACCAGATTGGTATTAAAAAATAAATTTAAAGAGTCATGGAATATAATTATGAATAAATCTTAATTGGTTGCCCAAGGATATATTTACATGGAAGGTATTGATTATGAAGAATTATTTTCACTAGTTGGTATACTTGAGGGCATTAAAATTCCTCTTTCTTATGAAGCATATATTAATGTCAAAATCTATAAAATTGATGTCAAAAGTGAATTTATATAGGTTTATATAATTGAAAATATTGTTGTTGAATAATCTATTTGATTTTAAAATATGTATTTTCAAAATCATATTTTTAAATTAACCAAATCGTTATATTGTATAAAATAACCTCTTAGACCATGGTATGGTAAGACCAACTCTTTCATGATTTTTAATGGATTTTTTAAAGTTCGTAGCTAAGAATATGTAATTTTATTAAAATATTTTTAAAATATTTTTTATAAGTACAAATTTATGTTGATCATATAATTATTGGATATTATAATAATTCTTTATGTGCTGATTTTTCAAAGGTAATGAAGTTTGAATTTAAAAAGAGTATAATGGGTGAATTAAAATTCATTATTGGTTATAATATTTTTCAAAATAAAGAAGGAATTATTTTATATCGACGTATGTAAACCAGTGATCATTTAATTTTTTTTGGTAAGCATATTACAGAAAGTAGTGATACTCCCAAGAGTAAAACCTATAAAATGGATTGTGATAAAACAGAAAAATCGATTAATAAAACCAATTACATATTTATTATTTGAAGCTTGGTATATTTAACATCTATTCAACATGATATTATGTTTATTATAAGTATGTGTTATTTTTTTCATGAAAACCCTGTTGAATCACAATTACTTAATAATAAATGAATTTTTTAATACATCATGTACACAACCAAATGAAGAAAATTTTATCCTACATGATAAGAACTTGATCTACTAAGATATTAATATATATATTTTTTTGTTTCATGTTTCATAGAAATATAAACTCTAGAGCATGTCACATTTTAGGTAAGTCACTATTTTCCTGGTGTAGTAAAAAAGAGAAATTATGTTTCACTATATACTATTGAGGATGAGTATATAACTAAATGAATTGTTTCCTATATTTTATGGATGAAACCTACTTTACTAGATTATGGATATTAATTTCATCATGTACCTATCAATATTAAAATAAAAGTATGCTAAATATCACTAAGAATTACGTATCTAAATCTTGAACAAAACAAATTTATATAACAAATCACTTTTTGATAAGTCATATTTGAAAAGTCTTATATCACTCTTGAATTCAATAGAACTAAAAAAATATTAATGGTATACTTACTAAGACTTTTAACTCCATGATCTTAAGAAATATCAAACATTAACTAGGAATGATAAATCTTAATTATCTTACTTATGTAAAAATTGGTGATCCACCATTCATGATCCACCTTTGGTTATCTAGAGATGGTGATCCACTTTTTGTGATCTACTATTCCTGATCCACCAATAGTGATCCTACATTTCTGATCCATATTTGGTGATCTATCATTGGTGATCTATCGTTACTGATCCATCATTGGAATATTATCTATTCTAACACTTTAAATAAAGTTTTATACCAATTCTATTTTTATGATTATTTTTTTGTTATATTTAGTTATATTATATATTTTTTAAATTATAAAATTCAGAAAAGATAAAATTGTCTTTAAATATTAATCAGAGAACCCTATATCTCATGAACCTCCATCATAAATATCCATTTATTTTTCTTTATCGGCCATCAACCTCATTTTACTTCACCTTCTTCCCTTCCAAAATTTGTAAAGATAGTGAAAGTGAAACACAGTTTTGCCTCTTCTCCAATGGAATCAGTTCCTTTAAATAAGTCATTAGAAGAATCTAGTAGAACTGTTATAGTAAACCCAAAGAAAAGGAAACTATCGTCTAATATTATTATTTCTTAAAATGAAATAGATAATGATTAGTTGGTTTTGAGGAAATCGTTGGTACTAAAGGTGATCTAGGAACGAGGATGGATGGAATGGGTTTCAGGGAATGATAATCTATTATATAATGGGATTGTTCAAGAATTTTTATCAGTTTAAATATTATGATTTTAGTGAGGAAAATGATTTCGTAAAATCTATGATTGATGTTCATGTGATATCCTTTACATCAAAGAAATGGGTAGGACTTTTCATGGTTCTACACTGGGGTATTTCATATGGATATCAAGGTCATATTCCTAGTGATAGTTAGTTTTTCATTTACGTTAATCCGTTATTGTAATTAACTAGAAATGATATAATAAGAAGGATTGCTACCACCAAACTTGATATGGAGTTTTGGATTTTGTTTATGTTTATACAACATGCTTTGTGTCCTAGTAGTGGGTATTTTAGTACCATGTGGTATTAAGACAATATTGTCTCATTTCTTAAAATATTATGAGATATGACAAATACATGAAGTTAATTAATGGTACAAATGATGGTGATGAGAAATTAAGCTTCTAGATAATAATCTTTTCTATATTATAAAATCATTTTATAAATGTTAGAAGATATGGGTTTATTACCCAAATATGATGATGTAGTTGTTAAATGTGGTGGTTTTTATCTTATCTGGTTCACATGAAAGAGGATGAAATTCATCTTGAATCCGTGGATGGAGAAATGTGGGGTAGATAATGAAAAAATTAATGATAATTTCAATGCAATTCAACACAAATGTAACGCCCCGACCCTAGTTACCCAGAGTCGGTGCATTATTACATAACATTGGCATGATCACAAGAAAGATCAAATCTCGAAAGATCGATTGGTTTAGTAGCCTTGGAAACACTAGATATATTCATATGTCTTACATTACATCATAAAATGAAAAACTACAACAACAACATATTGTCTCCATAATCCACACTCATATCCCCACATAATATCCCTGCAGGTCATTCATAATTTACTTCTTCACTTCCTGGGAGAAATAAAACATAGAAAAGGGGTGAGCTCAAATGCCCAGTAAGGATAACAATATAGCGGAAACTTTCATAAATAAGAATAAACATTTAAGGCAATGTATAACTAAAACAAAAGCCTTTTAAACTTTAACTTCAACATGGTATGGCAAAAATAAAATGAAATAATGCCATTTACTTACTCACATGGATATTCTACTAATCGAATAATCACATGCAATATCAATAACCACTTTCATAATGATGGAATGCATAATGCTAAACTTTAATTTCTTTTCAAGGCCTCGTCCCAAGACCTTGGGGCTAACTGTAACCGGAACCCAACCCGGAGTGCCTCTAATAACCGGACACCAACCCGGAGTGCCACTAATAACCGGACACCAAACCGGAGGGCTTACTTTTACCAGTCCCTAACCTGGAGGGCTTAATTTTACCAGTCCCCAACCTGGAGGGCTTACTTTAACCAGTCCCCAACCTGGAGGGCTTACTTTAACCAGTCCCCAACCTGGAACATACTTGTCCAACACATTCATATGAAGTAAAGGTTGAAATATAACATAAACATTCTTATTGGAACTAGCATACAAAATGTCAATACTTTCACCATAAACTATGAATGGTATAAAAAATAGCACATCCATGGTCAAACATATCACAAAACCTTCAAAACAATATATAAATTTTGTATCATAATAAATCAACTTCAAATAATCTTAAAATCCATCAAAGGATGTTGACATAGATGAAATCAAAATTCTTTTTAAAGAAATATCTACTTTTATTTTGAAATCATTTAAGATCCATATAAAATAAAACATTTTCTTTGAAAATAATCTTATAAGCTTGTAAGGGAAGCTTTGAAGATTTTATAACGGTGGAAAATAGCCGCACCCGCCGTATAAGTTAAATAAAACATTCTTACCTTAATTCTGTCGAAAAGGTTAAAAGGGACCTTTTTTTGAAAACGACAGAAAGATTCCTTTATAAACCACTTATAAAAGTCAAAAAGGGTATAAATGACTTTAACTCATATTATAGTAAATAGTACAAATGTTTTGAAATACATTTTAAGAAAACATGGATGTGGATGATAAAGAGATCCCAGTAGATTATTACATATAAACAACCTCGGATAATGAAGAGATTGTGAAATAACCCTTACCAATTTGGTAACTTATGAACATACAACCAATGAAAGAGGTATCATACAATGAATATGTAAATACACATAAATTAAGGTTTATTACACAAAGAATATAATTATGGGCAGTATACACACCACACAAAAGATGATGGTGGCAATATGGCATGAATCTCATGGGAATAAGGAGTGAGATGAAAACCCCTTACCCCGTTAATCAACTGAGTCGTATGGCCAAAAGTTAATAACCACCAAATTATTTACAGAATAACATGAATATAAAGATAATCATGATAATATATATATCAAATGCCAGTACACAATACACCACTTTCAATAATTTAGTGGCGAATAATGGAAATCTCACGGAATTGAATGTGAGATAAGAAAATCCCTTACCTTGTACTTTTCCTTGGTTGTGGTAGGTTAACCTCCTCTTCTTCGGGTTATTCCTTTTGATTTGATCAAAAGGGCTCTTTAAGTTGGCTTTCTGATCAAAATAAGGCCCCTAGGTTGTATTGAGGGAAGTTGGGAGAGTATTTGGGCAGGGTTTGGCCGAACCAAAGGGCTTTGAAGGTGTGAAGAAATGAGAAGGAGGAGTGCCCTTTATAAGAGGGGTGAGGGGCACCTTTGGAAAAGCTAGAGATATTAGTTTATAATAAATTCATATTCGGTTTACAATGGCTCCAAAGTTTACTATTCAAAGGTTAAGGTGGGGATAGGTCGAAAACCACTCAACCAATAGAATTTAGACAGGTTTGGGTACTTATATTAACCTTATCTTTAAGTATTAACTCTAAGTTAATTAGTTTCACTTTTACAATGTCTCTTTGTATTTTTATATTATATGTTTAATAAACTTACCATATACATACAAGAGACCCACAAGTGGTCCATTAATGATACACCTATCATGATATAAGTCTCTTGGCCGAACCTTAGATTTTTAGGAATTTAATATCAATTAATAATATAATATTTGTTTTAAAAACTCTTTTATGTCAATTTTGACATTATTCAATAGTTGATTTTTGTGAAACTCATAACAGATTGATTACTTCGAAAAAAGTCAATTAAATCAATACTAATATATCATATTATCCTAGAAAATTAGTTTAATTCATTAAAAGTTTCATATTATATTTATTTGGGTATTTATAATATCAATTATTTTAATTTTTCACTATTATAGTAATTACTGCATCATCATTGTGTCATAAATAAAATAAATTATTTAATTTCTAAAAATTATAATTAAAATATAATTATGTAGGAAATCTTTTTATCTTTCTAATGAATATTTATAATCTAAAATCCAACATATATAACCCTATGTAACAATTGTTTTTCTAAAAGATATATGCTTGTGTCATTTTTGTATTCATTTTGACTTAATTAAAATAAAGTGTCATTATCACTTACAAGTGGATCCATGGGGTCCCAAAATAGACCCAAAGATTCCCATGGTCGACCATGTATCAACCAATAGAGTTAAGACACGTTTTAGGGTAATTTAGTATTATTATAATATTATTTTTAACCCTTATTTACCGGATTTACCCTTAACCATGGTAAATAAAATATTTACCGCAGTAATTATTCAAAATGTCTAAAAATAAAAGTTACCTATTTACACAATTTGAACATCCTGATTACAAATATGGAATCCATTTTCCTAAATTCAAAACACAGAAGTGGCAGAAATTAATTTAAAATTAATTCCCGCTGTCAAAACAAAAAGCGTGTTTTTAAGAGATAATAACTATCAAAAGATTGACACTTGTTTATGTTCGGTTTAATTGTAAAATTATGTCCAATGACCAAAATTATATTAAATGGTAATAATATATTCTAAATATACTTTAAAACCACTCAAATTCACAATTTATCACTATTAATTATTTTGATTAAAAAAGTTGTTTTTAATTAAAATTTAGTAATTTTCACTATTCATCAAAATATGAAAGTTATCCGAAAAGTACTAAAATTTCACCTTAGGCTAAATTCGATATTCCGAATCCAAAAATTAAGTCCATATTAAAATATAAAATATATATAATTTCAAAAAGTAGGTATTACTATTCATAACGGCTAGTTTGATTGGTTACAGTGTGTTAGAACTCGGTGTTGCGTACAACACACGCTAGCGTACCGTGGAAGCTTGGGATGTTTCATTTTAAATTTTTGATGTCCCCATTTAGTCAAAAAGTTTAAAATATAGTATCTAAAAAGGGTTCACTATTAAAATTTGGTAAAAGTGCAATACTGAAAATGAATTTGTTCTTATATTATGTCTAAGAAACTCATAATATGGATTCTAAAATTATAAGGATTATATAAAGTTTAAAATTTAGTTAACACTATTCATAACCTCTTTTGAACAGCTTGTTTGGTAAGTCATGGTGCGATTGAACTTGGTGTTGCGTGTAGTGAAAGTTATTGAATTATTTTGAAGAAATAACACACTATAAAATCTTGGGGTGTTACATTCTCCCCTCCTTCAATAAATTGCGTCCTCGCAATTTGAAATTGTTCTTCGAAAATTAAAGGTTGAAAATAGAAAATATCTTTGTGGGAAAACCCACATCGAAAATTGGGTTACTAAAATTTAATCTTAATATGAGGAAAAGAGAAATGAAAGGATCACCACCAAATTATGATCTCTATTAGGAGAATATTGGTGGAAATTAGAGACATATAATTGGAGGAAAAACGTAAATATTTATAGGTAGTGATTGAGGTCATCAATCACAAACAAGTATAAAATTGAGGTCCTTAAATTCATCAATCTATGATGATTTGAAATACCATCGGTTCAACAAAACATAGGGTATTAGGATAACACATTTTTGACATTTCAAAATATCTTAGTTGAAATCCCACATCGAAAAATGAATTAATGAGGCCTCTATTTAAAATAAAGAGTCGAAAGTATGAAGATTACCGAAAATAACACATACTAGGGTTCCATGTAGGAAAATATGGATATGGAAGGAATATATAACCATCAATTATCTGATGGAGAGTGGTAGAGAACATGGCTATGAAAAGGCCAACAATCCCAAAGCCATAAATTAGTGATGATTTAACGTACCATCTAGGAAAACATTTTTGTTCTAATTTTCTTTTCTTAATATTGAGGAATTTTTTATGAGATTGGATAAGATCATATGGAGATATACTTACTTTATAATTAGAGTTTTATCCATTAATAAATTTCTACCACAAACTCATCTTTCTCTCTAAAAGATAATAGAATGTAAAAAAAAATTCTATTTACACTATTCGTATAGGGTTCCAAAATAAACGAATTTATAATTCATCTAAAAGATCTTTTAATAAAAACTACATTATTTAATCCAGGACATCTCGTGGGCCAGTGGTAGGTGATACACCCTTGTCGCCCTTCGGTTGCGGGTTCAAGTCTCGCAGCCTTGCCGGACGCGACGTGTTGCCGCCCGACCTCCGGGTTGTCCTTTTATGGTAATCCAAAATAATCCAAACTAGAACTATCCAAAATACTTCTGTCCAAACTCACAGTCCAACATTTATAAGGAAGGTAAACATAATATAGATCCTTTTTACCCCGTAATAGCATATGAATACCTTCATCATGTATTCTTTTAAAACACTGAAACATCCTAAATTACCATAATACTTATTGGTTACATTCATGCTCCCTTATTCCATATAGAATGCTGGATATACTTCATCAATCCAAAAATGTTTTAAACCCCAATAATGATGGAATATACAAATCATTAATCAGCTTCAAGGTAGTCAAGAATATCCAATATAATTTATCCAAATCAATCAAGTATTATTCTAAAATCACTACCTCGGTATCAGAACCATATTATGGTTTATCTTTCTCTCAACCATATATTTTCTAAAAATTTATCCTACTATTGAGTCACATTTCTTTGTTCCACACAATCTCAAGTCCTTAATGAAATAGTACTGCAGTACAATCCTTATATACTCCATAATTATTATAACAAGTACATTGTTGATACAACACTCAATTGACATAATCAACATAAGAACTGTAATCATTCCTCTTCATCTGTGGTAGTATCATAACTTGATTATTATCCAATAGCATCATTTGCGGCATAGTCTGATGACTGGGACATAGGTTCGCGTAGTGTCCAAACTCCTTGCAAATGAAGCATTGTACATTTGAAACCATTTTCTTACCCTTACAGTCACGTACTTTGTGCCCTTTTCCTCCACACTTATAACAAACTCCCATTCCTTTCAGGCAAGTTCCAGGGTGTTTCTTTCCACAGTTACCACATATGGGAAAATTCTTCTTTTCCCTCTTCCCTTTATCTATCTTTCTCTCTTCCATCCTTTTCTTCTCTTGCTTCCCTTCAAAGCCATAGGACTCAGTAAACTCTTTACTTATCTTATCAACACATGATATTATTTCTTCATATGATGATAATACATGGGAGACTATTTCTCTTATAAATTCTAGCTTAAGACCATGAAAGATATGATCCTTCCTTCTCTTTGGATCATGTGCACTTCTGGAGTTCTCATTCCTTATACTGGGCACCATTTCAAAACAATGGCATACACTAGATCAGTTTATGAATCAAAATACATAATCCCATACTTATAAAACACTTAACATAAATTGAACTATTTAGGGATATAATCCATAATCATAAAAATT
The DNA here is from genome assembly GCA_963277665.1 of Viscum album. Lineage (NCBI taxonomy): Eukaryota > Viridiplantae > Streptophyta > Magnoliopsida > Santalales > Viscaceae > Viscum > Viscum album. Next base: position 226,258,270 of record OY728167.1, on the reverse strand, counting down.
TCTCCTTTGAGGATGTATATACTCATAAACCCTTCATAATGATTTGTAAAGAAAATGAGAGTTATCCTAAGCATATCCCCCGGGAGTGTCGTAACCAAGAGTGCAGCAAGGCCCGTTGTCGTGCACCAGTTCCCATTCGAGTCTAGCTCAAAGCGGTGTTTTCGGGTTTTACCCCTAGGTACATCTGTGCCAGAGCCGCCTCTACCTGCTCGTATCCAGACAGGGATGTATTGCTCGGAAAACTCATAAAATCTCTACAATACCAAAATTATAGGAAGTTCTTCTATACTAATCCTCAAAGTTCATCTTAGGTCTACGTGCTCTAATCAGAGTTTATCTAAATCTAGATTCCAAGGTTTGTACTAAACTTCCTCTGATACCAACTGTAACGCCCCGACCCTAGTTACCCAGAGTCGGTGCATTATTACATAACATTGACATGATCACAAGAAAGATCAAATCTCGAAAGATCGATTGGTTTAGTAGCCTTGGAAACACTAGATATATTCATATGTCTTACATTACATCATAAAATGAAAAACTACTACAACAACATATTGTCTCCATAATCCACACTCATATCCCCACATAATATCCCTGCAGGTCATTCACAATTTACTTCTTCACTTCCTGGGAGAAATAAAACATAGAAAAGGGGTGAGTTCAAATGCCCAGTAAGGATAACAATATAGCGGAAACTTTCATAAATAAGAATAAACATTTAAGGCAATGTATAACTAAAACAAAAGCCTTTTAAACTTTAACTTCAACATGGTATGGAATAAATAAAATGAAATAATGCCATTTACTTATTCACATGGATATTCTACTAATCGAATAATCACATGCAATATCAATAACCACTTTCATAATGATGGAATGCATAATGCTAAACTTTAATTTCTTTTCAAGGCCTCGTCCCAAGACCTTGGGGATAACTGTAACCGGAACCCAACCCGGAGTGCCTCTAATAACCGGACACCAACCCGGAGTGCCTCTAATAACCGGACACCAAACCGGAGGGCTTACTTTTACCAGTCCCTAACCTGGAGGGCTTACTTTTACCAGTCCCCAACCTGGAGGGCTTACATTAACCAGTCCCCAACCTGGAGGGCTTACTTTAACCAGTCCCCAACCTGGAACATACTTGTCCAACACATTCATATGAAGTAAAGGTTGAAATATAACATAAACATTCTTATTGGAACTAGCATAAAAAATGTCAATACTTTCACCATAAACTATGAATGTTATAAAAAATAGCACATCCACGGTCAAACATATCACAAAACTTTCAAAACAATATAGAAATTTTGTATCATAATAAATCAACTTCAAATAATCTTAAAATCCATCAAAGGATGTTGACATAGATGAAATCAAAATTCTTTTTAAATAAATATCTACTTTTATTTTGAAATCATTTAAGATCCATATAAAATAAAAAATTTTCTTTGAAAATAATCTTATAAGCTTGTAAGGGAAGCTTTGAAGATTTTATAATGGCGGAAAATAGCCTCACCCGCCGTATAAGTTAAAAAAAACATTCTTACCTTAATTCTGTCGAAAAGGTTAAAAGGGACCTTTTTTTGAAAATGACGGAAAGATTCCTTTATAAACCACTTATAAAAGTCAAAAATGGTATAAATGACTTTAACTCATATTATAGTAAATTGTAAAAATGTTTTGAAATACATTTTTAAGAAAACATGGATTTGGATGAAAAAGAGATCCCAGTAGATTATTACATATAAACAACCTCGGATAATGAAGAGATTGTGAAATAACCCTTACCAATTTGGTAACTTATGAAACATACAACCAATGAAAGAGGTATCATACAATGAATATGTAAATACACATAAATTAAGGTGTATTACACAAAGAATATAATTATGGGCAGTACACACACCACACAAAAGGTGATGGTCGCAATATGGCATGAATCTCACGGGAATAAGGAGTGAGATGAAAACCCCTTACCCCGTTAATCAACTGAGTCGTATGGCCAAAAGTTAATAACCACCAAATTATTTACAGAATAACATGAATATAAAGATAATCATGATAATATATATATCAAATGCCAGTACACAATACACCACTTTCAATAATTTAGTGGCGAATAATGGAAATCTCACGGAATTGAATGTGAGATAAGAAAATCCCTTACCTTGTACTTTTCCTTGGTTGGGGTAGGTTAACCTCCTCTTCTTCGGGTTCTTCCTTTTGATTTGATCAAAAGGGCTCTTTAAGTTGGCTTTCTGATCAAAATAAGGCCCCTAGGTTGTAGTGAGGGAAGTTGGGAGAGTATTTGGGCAGGGTTTGGCCGAACCAAAGGGCTTTGAAGGTGTGAAGAAATGAGAAGGAGGAGTGCCCTTTTATAAGAGGTGTTTGGGGCACCTTTGGAAAAGCGAGAGATATTAGTTTATAATAAATTCATATTCGGTTTACAATGGCTCCAAAGTTGACTATTCAAAGTTTAAGGTGGGGATAGGTCGAAAACCACTCAACCAATAGAATTTAGACAGGTTTGAGTACTTATATTAACCTTATCTTTAAGTATTAACTCTAAGTTAATTAGTTTCACTTTTACAATGTCTCTTTGTATTTTTATATTATATGTTTAATAAACTTACCATATACATACAAGAGACCCAAAAGTGGTCCATTAATGATACACCTATCATGATATAAGTCTCTTGGCCGAACCTTAGATTTTTAGGAATTTAATATCAATTAATAATATAATATTTGTTTTAAAAACTCTTTTATGTCAATTTTGACACTATTCAATAGTTGATATTTGTGAAACTCATAACAGATTGATTACTTCGAACAAAGTCAATTAAATCAATCCTAATATATTATATTATCCGAGAAAATTAGTTTAATTCATTAAAAGTTTCATATTATATTTATTTGGGTATTTATAATATCAATTATTTTAATTTTTCACTATTATAGTAATTACTGCATCATCATTGTGTCATAAATAAAATAAATTATTTAATGTCTAAAAATTATAATTAAAATATCATTATGTGGGAAATCTTTTTATCTTTCTAATGAATATTTATAATCTAAAATCCAACATATATAACCCTATGTAACAATTGTTTTGCTAAAAGATATATGCTTGTGTCATTTTTGTATTCATTTTGACTTAATTAAAATAAAGTGTCATTATCACTTACAAGTGGATCCATGGGGTCCCAAAATAGACCCGAAGATGCACTTGGTCGACCATGTATCAACAAATAGGGTTAAGACACGTTTTAGGGTAATTTAGTATTATTATAATATTATTTTTTAACCCTTATTTACCGGATTTACCCTTAACCATGGTAAATAAAATATTTACCGCAGTAATTATTCAAAATGTCTAAAAATAAAAGTTACCTATTTACACAATTTGAACATCCTGATTCCAAATATGGAATCCATTTTCCTAAATTCAAAACACATAAGTGGCAGAAATTAATTTAAAATTAATTCCCGCTGTCAAAACAAAAAGCGTGTTTTTAAGAGATAATAACTATCAAAAGATTGACACTTGTTTATGTTCGGTTTAATTGTAAAATTATGTCCAATGACCAACATTATATTAAATGGTAAAAATATATTATAAATATACTTTAAAACCACTCAAATTCACAATTTATCACTATTAATTATTTTTATTAAAAAAGTTGTTTTTAATTAAAATTTAGTAATTTTCACTATTTATCAAAATATGAAAGTTATCTGAAAAGTACCAAAATTTCACCTTAGGCTAAATTCGATATTCCGAATCCAAAAATGAAGTCCATATTAAAATAAAAAATATATATAATTTCAAAAAGTAGGTATTACTATTCATAACGGCTAGTTTGATTGGTTACGGTGTGTTAGAACTCGGTGTTGCGTACAACACACGCTAGCGTACCGTGGAAGCTTGGGATGTTTCATTTTAAATTTTTGATGTCCCCATTTAGTCAAAAAGTTTAAAATATAGTATCTAAAAAGGGTTCACTATTAAAATTTGGTAAAAGTGCAATACTGAAAATGAATTTGTTCTTACATTATGTCTATGAAACTCATAATATGGATTCTAAAATTATAAGGATTATATAAAGTTTAAAATTTAGTTAACACTATTCATAACCTCTTTTGAACAGCTTTTTTGGTAAGTCATGGTGCGATTGAACTTGGTGTTGCGTGTAGTGAAAGTTATTGAATTATTTTGAAGAAATAACACACTATAAAATCTTGGGGTGTTACAACAAAACTAGGACCATAAAGATGGTTGACCCTATAATAGAGGTAGATGAGCTGTTGGTTTATTCTTATGATAAACAAGTAATAGTGGAAGTAGAAAAATAAGAAGCTGAAGAATGATAATATTTTTTTATATATTTATTTTGAATAAGAATGTGTCCAAAATGTGTTCAAATCTCAAATGTTTCTTATAGAAATGTAGGTCCACCTTTGTCTCTTCCTAATAAGGAAATCCTACTAATAAAAAGATATTAGTATTATCATACTGGAGCCTTATATTAAAAAAACCTGAATACATTTCTTCCTCTATATTGAAATAAATTTTCCTTTTCTAATGATTATAAGTATGGTATTGGTGATTAATAGGTTGAAAATAATGAGAATTATAATGGAGATGAGGAATAGGATGTTGAGAACCATGCTAAGGATGGTGATTCTGATGAAGATATAAATAGTCCTAGTCTTGTATCTATCAGTCAAAAATATTTTCACAATGAGGAACCAACCAATTCAAACTACCAAGCATCAACATGTCATAGACTAGAACCCTTATCTCCTTTTATAGATGAATAACCTGATAGAGACAAAGATAGAGATTATACTAAGGGGGAGAATTCCCTATGATGTGTTCATTTTGGACATGACTATCCAGAGGTAGAGGAGGGAGATGATGATAATCATAAGTACACCTAAACAAGGTGGATATGCTATATATATTTATAGAAAATATCCAATGTGATATTATATTTAGAAGATAGATTGGTAATGGAAATTTGACGCCTTCTATTCGAGTACTCCTAAAACCAATACTGAGTTGGAAGAGGCTGCAAAAAATAACACAGAGAAGATTACCTCTCCTATTAATAAATATTTTTCATCCACTATGTTTTCTCAAATAGATGATTTGGATGATTTATGGGTAATCATGTGATCATATTTTGAATTTTCTTTTACGTCCATATCTCCCAGAGAAATAAATCATAACGATTCAGATGCAAGATAGATATTTGAGTTCATCATCTCCCACACTATTCCAAAAATGATTTTGAAAATCTAAGAAATGTAGATTGAAAATAGAATATTGGAAAATAAAATAGAAGATATTAAAATCTATATTTGTATGATATAAAATGAATATATAATTATATATATTTTTCTCTACCTGAAAGATTGGATTATTTTACTATAATTGGCTCTTCAACGTGTACTGCTCCAACTCATTCTTCTCCTGCTAATGCTCAGATCATCCATTCTATTATTTCAGAAGAATAGAATTCAGTTTTGGGTGAAATCCTTAATTCTAACTAAGAGGAACCTATATAGATCAAAGAACATAGTGAAAATTTTTCATGATGGTTATGGAAATCATAAATTAAGTTAGATTTTATAGGGAGGATATCATTATAGACATAAAATATTATAATTCAAGGATTTATAAAAATATTCAACTAAACTTTGCTTTAATATTTTCTGCTAAAGATATATGATTTCTATCTATGACTAGTGAATTGAGAGAATAATTAGGCCAGCTCTATGTTTTGAAACCTTCAAATCATACTTTTAAATATGAGAGTGATGATTTCAGAAAGGTAATGGAAAATGGTGGAATAACAATTTATTGTTTTGAAGAATTAATGTAACCCTTCTTATATTCCTCTATGAAAATAGTGATTGTATGAGAAGATATTCCCATGTCCACTCTAACCTCAACACCATTATGATCACATCTTTCTGCTACATACTAACCTCTTAGAATGAAACTAACTGAAGTATTTAGGTAGCTCATGTTAGTTATGTTCAAATAACTACTGGTTCCTGATCCAACACCCTCTACATCTACACCTCTTGTGATTTGAAAATTAAAAGTTCCTAAGATTCATTTTACCATCGATCTATGAGTGATTCTTATTCGGATTAGTCTTTTCTAAGTATTTGTTTTCTTTTTCCCTTTTTCAAAAGTAATGTTTTGGGATTTATATATAATTAAAATTCCATATTATTTATTTTGATGTATTTTATGTTTATTTTAGTTTCTATTTTTTTGATATCGAAAAAGGGGGATTAAACTAGAATGGAGTTGAAGTATTTATCCAAGTAAAATATTTGTATAAACTCAAATGATTTTAAATTTCAACCAAAATTGTAATCATACTTAAATAAATCTTTATATCTATTTTTAAATCAATTTTTATATATTCCATGATTTTTGATATTTTTAATTGGTGATATTCTAGGAACCTCCTCATTTTAATGATCATTAATTATGTTTGTTATGTTTATAACCATATCAATTTTTTATAATAGTTAATAATTTTACACTAATATTGTTAACAAATATAGACAAATGATGATCTATCGTTAGTTAAAAAGATATATTGTTGACAAATCTACCGTTGTACATTAATTAGAAACTACATAAAAATATCTTCCATTATTTCATATAAATATAGTTCAAATGATCTTTGATTTACTTAAAAATATATTCCATTATATCAATGAAATCTACCACCTATTCAATAGATCCAATGCCAGATATATATCCAATTAGATCAGATCTACCATTGTTTGAATATATCTCCTCTGACATGCATATATCCCCATGAACATCTACTATTGAGATTTGATACCTCTAATATGTTTTACCACTTGGATGATCTATTATTGAGATCATCTACTACCAAGACGATCTACAACTAGACTACGACCATTTATGTTCTGAATGATTTAAAATGAATCAATCCAATTTTTATTTTCATGACATAAATTCAGTCAACGACACATGAAATTAAGAATCATTATTCTTTAATACATATATTATTTAATTTATTACCAACTAAATATATATTTTATTTACAACAGTTTTTATGTTGATTAATAACAATTTTAATGAGTTATATAGTTCAATTTCATTATACCGAGAGCATTCATTTCATGGTTAAAAGAGATGATCGCTTCGGGATAACTAATGATGTCCTTGTAAAACAGGAAGACAAATATAGAAATAAAATGAAATGGTATTTATATCCATTCAAATATTTAATTTGTTCCAAATTTACTTTTGTCTTCGGATATTATTTGATTGAATTCGTAGAAATTTTATCTTTATATTGAATGTTTATTTAGGATATATAATCGGTTGTCACAATATATGTTCATTTTATTTAATTAAAATATTATTGAAACATTAATGATTTCGAAATAAGTTATAAGATACTTATTATTATCATCACATTTAAACATAATATTTTTTATGACAATCCTTGAAGGCGGTGGTGAGAAAATAAGTATGTTGTTCATGGTGGTGGTGAAACAACCATATTATAACCAATATTTGTATATTATAAAATATTCTCCTTTAGGTATTACATGGATATCCAATTAAAAAAATAAAATCCTATTATATTAATAATACCATTTATATTATTTTATGTTCGATGATGGAGGTGGGGAGTGGGTAGAATCAGAAATGAATTTTAAAATTGAATATTTAAGGATTTTACATCTTGAATGCTGCATCCTTGAAATACTCCTTAAGGTACATGGAATCTGTCTTTTTTGAGACAAGTATCACTAGGATGTGTGGGAGTAGGCTTGGATGGGAATTGGTCATAGAATTGAGAAAAATCAAAGGATTAAATGGTTTGTGGAGTAGGGATGGAATTTATAAGTGGATGAGTGGTGTTATTTGGAATATCATATCCATTAGATTATTATTTTGGCTCAAGACTACCAATAGTGGTGATTCTTGTGACAATATATAGTAAGATCTACATGTGAGTTTTAAATAATGGGCGCTTAAAACATGGATGACCAAAAAATTTAGGTATTGTTATCGCAAAGAAAAATACTATATATTCAACTATATTTCACTATATGCCAAAAATTCAAATATTTTTGAAAATAAAAAAATATACGCACTAATTATTTCTCAGCGTGAAGATTTGGAAAATAAAATCTTATTTGTGGAAATTCTTTTTTATGTATGAAAATATTAAATTTTTAATAGAATCCTGATTTATTTGAAAATACCAAATTTTATATTATGATCTATTTTATGGCCCTTTGAAAATTATTTATGGTATCACAAAATGATTATAAAATTATAATTAGAAATCATACTAATTTTTAAATACATTTTATAAAAATAATAATTATTTTAAATCAATATATTTATTATAAAAGATCAACTACAATATTTACGTGTTATAATAACAAAAACACATAATTTATCATTTTTTAAAAATTTATTTACTTTTACCATAATACAATTATATCACATTTTCATTCAAAAAGATTAAAAAATATAATTTTAAACTTCCATTGGGGATGATATTATCATATAAATCAGTTAACTATATCCAGGGTTCAGATTACTATTATACGGGTCTTGTTACTATTCCAACAACTAGATTACTTTTCCAACAATCAGATTTTTATAGTCAGATGGTTTCCTACTTCTTATACATAGCTTATATATTTTTCATTTATATTTATATTAAATATTCACCAAAGGAATTATATTTTCATTTTCAAAATAAATATTTCATTACATATATTCCACTTCATCTATATAGTTTTTTCATGACTCTGATTCTTCAAATGGGGTTGAGAAGATCCAAGATTTCATATTATTTTAGTATCATTTTCAATTTTTGTCCCATTATATTACTATCAATTATTATATTCATTTTTACACTCATAATATAATATTCAAAAGAATTTTTTTTGTATAAACATTTGATTCATTTTATTTAGATATAATTATTAAATATGAAATTATATTCAGAAAGTAAATTCTATTGTAAAAATTATTATCCATTTCAAGCATCAAATTGATTTAATTATCAAATTTTATTTATGGTCCTTGAGTCGAATCATGGGGTTCCTAATATATTGTGTCCTTGATTGTCTCACCTGTGTACATAACAATAATATCCCAACTTAAAATGTTTCCATACCAATCCTTACTTCCTCAGTATTGTATAACATTAGAAGACATCCTACATATCAACCATCACCTCTAATACCACCATGTCATGAACCCTTGCACCTAAAGCTTCTCCTATTGAGTTGAATTTTTTTTAAGGATATAATAATGCTAGAATCCAACATCTAGTAGGACATTGTTTAACAAAATTAACTTTGGGAATAATGTAAACATAGATAGGAGACATTACCCTCTATAATATGATAAACAAGGGTGATAAGATAGAATGAACCACCAAATAAGTAATTATTAATACTAAATAGGAATAAATCAATATAAATTATATGAATTTAATGAAAAATAATAGAAATAACTAAAACCTCTTGAAAAAATCATTGAAAACAAACATGAAGATCCAATAGATCTAGAAAAACTCCTCAAAAAATAAATGTTTAGATTGAAAACCTACCAAACCCTATAAACACGAAAAATACTTTATATTATTATTGGGATAGAATAATAATTATAATTAGTAAGATCCTCCTAGTAATCTCTCATGAAAATTGTGATATAATTATTCTAAATCCAAGTGTGTAGACAACTAAAACTAACTCATTAGGTAAATAGGTTTACTATTAATTTCTCATCCTCACCACTTCCCATTACTTTGTATAACATAAAATTAATCATATAATATCCAATATGATATCAAATTAAGGTACCCAATTAAAATTCCCCAACTAGTTTTCCACTATTCCCAAATGTTGCTTGTATTGAGCCATCTCTTTCCAAAAGCCTGCTCAAAGACACCTAGTCTAAAGATTCCTAGGGAAAAGTCACCTGGGATATATCATGAACTTAACACATCAAATCATCTTATAATCCCAATAAAATCTTCAAATAGTATCCAGGTACATTATAGAATCCATTATATATGGTACATCATGTATTATACCTCAAGAACTCACAAAACAAACATTTCATACCAGTAATAAAAATTTGGATACTATATACGGTGATATATTTGTATAAAATAACCACAATTCACTAAATAACTCTACACACATGTATGGGGAAATATGACCACCTTTACTTTAAGCACATAATAATACGAGGAGAAGAGATTTCGGCATGTGGGGTTAGACATCCATTAATTCCTCAACAACAAGGATGTTGGAGTAAACTCCATCACATAGTCCAATTTTGGTTTTTTGACCCGTTTGTATGGTGGGGATGGAATATTAAATAAAAAAACTTACATGATATATATGAGGATCAAAACCACAGTATGGGAAACAACCTAGACTTATACACATATACTGCTTACATTAAACGAGACTCCCAGCTACCACTGATATGCATAGGTATCTGAAGCATACAATCCTGAAGAAGAAAATTAATTAATTAATTAAAAATTAATTAATATTATTCCTTTTTCTTTTCCATGATAATAATTTTAATCTTTTGGGATAATTTCAAATTAAAATATTAATTATATTCTTGTATTATCAAGTATTTCTTTATCACATGATGTATCAAGAACTGACTATGTTCTTTCATTAATTCATATATCATTTCATAATCATGTGACTAATCTAGGATTCCACCTATGATACCAAATAATAGATGAAATAGAAGTGAATATCATTAAAGTCTTTCAGTTGTTGGAAACTGATTATATAAATATCATCCAACCACCAACCATTAAATAATAATCAAATCTTTCATAAAAATAATAATGAAAAATCCCAAATTTATCCCATTATATTTTTCCCAATACCATCCCCGAACCCAATACACATAATATATCATCTAACATATCATGTTAAAATCATCATCACTAGCACCTCATGCCACCATTATTTTGACCAGTATCCCCGCCCATATTTCAGTAATTCACAGTTTTCATTCAATCAAAACAAGTCTCCAAATCATTATAGAATAAATAAATATTAAATGTATTATTACACAAATAATTTTATAGGAAACCATGTAAAAATAAAACAATGCATCCCATACTTAAAAAAAGGCTAAATAAACCAAAAGAAATTATTTATGAAATCATTCATTTTTCAAAATTGTTTTTATTTAATCAATTTATTAATAATAAATCTATACAATTATAGCCATATAAATTTTTATTACTAAATATTTTTTATTTAGTCTAGAATTCCTTGTTAATTTTATCTTTAATATGTATAATCAATCATGATGAAATTACTTTCAAAAGTACTCTTTTATTTTAACCAATGAATTATCAATACAATATTTTTATATAATTTCCATGAATATCAACTATTCATGACAACCATAGTAATAGATAAATCACTATATATAAAATCACATAGAAAAAATAAAATATAAAAAAATCACGTGATCACACATCCAAAATATTTCAAACAAGAATATTAATATTTCAACATGTGATACTAATTTTGACTTCCACAATTTTATTACATTTTAACACTTGATAATATATATTTTAATCTTATAATAAAAAATATAATTGAATGATTATCATTAATATTAAATAATAAGTTTAACACAACTACATGCCATTATTTATTACTCTAACTTGATTAATAGTAAAAAATATTACCATTGTTCTACATCATGGATTTTATTATTTTTTCTTTCATATGATAAAATTACTGATTATAAAATATTGTTTTCTATTGTATATGTTAAATCAGTAGTCTCAATTTTCTAAATTACTAACAGAAAATTAAATTTATTTATTTATTTCCACATGTGATAACCATATTATATAAAAATCCTATTTATCCACCCCTTTTAATATCATTTAAAATTAATTTTTTAAAATTAATTAATCACATGATAATTATTTTTCCACACAGTGAACTTATTTTCAATTGAATGAATTAATACTTTCATATTAATACTACTCCATTAGATTCCATTACTAATAGAAAAAAATATATTGTTTAATTAAAAATTATATTCAGTTTTTTTAATTTACAATATTTCATTTAAAGAATCAATTAAAATGAATTTGATCATCCTATTTTATAAATTTCAAGATTATCACTTATCAAATCCACTTGTGATTAGTTTTCTAGCTTATTATCTGATTATGTTTAATCACATTGTTATAAAATAATGATTCTAAATAATGAAAATTTGACATTTTCACAATATTATAATAAGGGTAAATCCTAGAACCCCTACATCTTGGAAGAATATTTCACATCATGGTCACAAAAATGAGAAGACATGATGATTTTTTAAATTGAAAAACACTACTCCAGATACAAAGTAAACCCTGATTGATTTGATCACGTGTCAAAAAAATCCTACGTAAATGATTTGATTATGTAGGAAATTGGAAATAAGAAAGAATCTATAAAGAATATTAGGTATTTTAAAATTAACTAAGAATGGTTCATGTAATTATTAAATTGTAATTTAATTACACCAAACTAATTCTAACATAAATAATTTATTTCTACAAAATTATAAAGAATCAAAATATACCATTGAAAAAATATAAAAAAATATAAAAACCAATTATTCTTCAATTATTCTCATTAATTTACTCTAAAAAAATAAACAAATATTAAAATAAGTAATAATTGGGTTTTACACTGTAATACACTACCCTTACATGAGGTATTCCAACTTTGTAAGGGTAAAATAGTTTCACCCTTTCATTCCTTACTAACATTAAAAAGGTATAAGAAAACTCATTGGAACACTACATAGAATTTATTGGGCCATATTTTTTGCCTTGAAAACCTATATTACGCTTAGCACAACTAAGGAGTAATCTTTATGCGTCACTTTTAAACAACTAGATACCCTAAATCAAAACATGGATTAACCTTATGCGAGCTTCACAATTTAAGACTGACCCTATTTCTAGTTGGTACCCATACATGATTACCCTTACTTTGGAAGAAGGAATTTGGTAGTATTATTATGAAACAACATGAATTCAATGTTTAAACATATTAAACTACAATACTACACTTACATGAGTATATAAATTCTCTTATGATACACGTAAGATCTCTAGGTTACCCTTACATAACCTATAAAAAACAATAACACTATTATAAAAATTGAATAAAATTGATGTTATCCTTAATTGAGGTCCGAAAGAACATTATGTAGAGTATAACATCAATATATACCCCTAGAAAACTCTAGGATACTATACCTTACAAATATGTACCCTTTATAAAACAAGACTAAACCATAAAAAACTCAATTTTAATTATAAATTGTAAAACATTATTTGAAAAAAGATTCACTTTAAAAATACTATCTTATAAATAGTAATAATAATAATGTATTATTATTATTTCCAAAATTATAGAAAACTTTTCAAAATTATGTAATCATTTTAAATCATTCAAATAATCATTGAACTGTAAAAATTACTTCATTAACTTTAAAAACAATTTTAAAACAACTTCCATATATTTTAATGTACCTTTAATATATATTATAAATTTATGAAATATCTCCAAACTCACTAGAAATCCCTTAATAATAAATAAAGGTATTGGGAATATATTAACTCTTTCAAATGTACTACTATTTTAATAATAATTTTTTCATTGATTAAGAAGTAGAAAATATTTTTCAAAGGGTAAAAACCAAAAAACTACATCAAATTGTCATGAAATAATCAAAAAATGAAAAATGAATGATGTGAATCATATAATAATTGACCACATGTTAATCCATCATGTGGTGTGTTCAAAATAACAAAAGAGTCAATTTTAATAGATTTAAAAGTGTTTAAAACATGTCTTATATTGAAAAAAATAGAAAATAACCTTTTATTATTATGAAATAATAATAACACATCCTCAATTTAATTTATGAAACATTGAAATAGATAGTGAATCAGTTCGATGAGTCATTTTCTTATCATTCCAAAAAGTATGATTTTTTTGACTTTACATCAGTGGGTCGAAAGCGAACGAACAAGATAGAATTTTCATGAATGTATTAGTAAATGATCAATGATTAATTTTTGACATGTCTTGTTACGTATCTTTTCAATTCCATGGGTGTCATGGCTAAATTGAATGAAAAAAACTAATATATATATGTATTTAAAAAAACCATTAGTGGGTAAAAAAATATAAATGGAATTATATTATCATGAAACCAAATAGAAATTAAAAATGTTTAATGTCAGATATGTAGAGATAAACATCAATTTACCACATGGTTTTCTTGAAGTGAAATAATTATGTTTTCTGGATTCAAAATATTAAAACATTTATCAAATAGTCAAAGGATAAAAAATAGTGGTGAATTATCAAGAAAAAAACACCCAATAAATCCATCATGTGGTGAGTCCAGAATAATGAAATGTTTTTCTAATTATTGTAAATGTTTTTCAAAAACGTGGATCAAGGGTTCAAACCCCAATAGAGTACCTCATATATCTCTAAAATAAAAGAATAAGGATAATCATTTAATTTGATACGTGTAGGATTGTACCTCATGCCCTTATGATGTATTGTTAGGAATGAAAGAATGGATAATAATTCATATAGTAAAAAAAATATTCACATAGATTATATGATCAAAACCTATCAACTAACCTCATATTATCATTAAATCATAAAATAATGACCACCCTTAAAATTTTTTAAATAAAAGAGACCATATACAATTCATTTTTTTTAGAACAACCCAAAAATTATTTGATTGATTTAGATGTAAAGAAACATGAGTTTAACTGTAAAAAACAGAAAATTAACAAATATTATCAATAAAAAATTGGACAAAGATCATTGTTCAATTTTTGACCTATATAAATAGACTATATTTTAATGCAGTGTGATCAGAATAACTATATTTTTTTAGATATAAAAATCCTAAAAAAATATACAGAATAATAAAATCAATGACAAAACGCTATGATTATCCTGAAATCATAGTAAAATGGCCATCATCTAATTTCATATATATATATAAACAAAATACCATTTTATTCTAAATAGTGATTTTATTTCTAACACGTATGAATATATAGAACATTAATTTCACTTGGGGTTAGAACATAATGAAAAATAATGAATTTTATTGATAAAAAGTAAAAAATGATTTGAAGAGTTAAAAACTATAAAAATTCATCAGATTGTCCTGAAATCAAAAGAAAATATTTTTTATTTAATTTTTTAAATGTATGAATACACCACACACTAATTCAATGTGTAGTGAGCTGGTAATGAGAGAAAAATGATTTTTTGTAGTTAATGTTTTTTAGAATCATGTGTCAATGGGGAAAAACCAAGAAAACGACCTTGATTTATTGTGAAATCATAAGATAGTGATAACTGGTTAATTTGTTATATGAATAGATATATCATATAGTAATCTATCATGCATTATAGATGGAATGACCATGAAAATACACCCAAATTGTATTGAAATGTGTGAAAAGAAATCATTGAAGGATTTTTGACATATATTAATAGACTTCATGGAAATTTATTGATGGGCGTGGTTAGAATAATTGAAATAGATGTTTATTGCATTTATTATTCTTTAAAAACAAACATCAAGTGGTTAAATTTTAGAAAATGATATTTAATTAGTTTTAAATTGAAAGAAAATTACCATGGATTAATATATTATACATTGGAATAGATATCACATCAGTCTAAATTATTGTTTTCTTAGAATGGGAAAAAATTGTTTTTTATTTATATAAAATCAAATTGTAAAAACCTTAAAAATTAGAATGATTTTTCATGAAATAATATGATGATTATTGAATAATTTTGTAGATGTATTGATACATCAAATGTCAATATGATTTATAATTTTATCGTAATGATAAAAAATTCAATTACAACAGATTTAACAATCATTAAACAACATAAATTAAAGAGTCAAAACCCAACAAGAGAACATTGATTATCCTGAAATCCAATAGCAAGGCCATCTTTTTTTGTGTTTGATATATATTAATGGAAACTAATTGATTCTAAAATTGATTTTCTAAGAATGATCAAAAGGGTTTTTTTGGGATTTTAATGTCTAAAAACATATACCAAAGGATTAAAACATAGAAAGGGGCCTAGAAATATCATGGAATCATTATAAAATGTTTTTCATATAATTTGTGACATTTTAAATAGACATATCATAAATCCAATATGTGGTCATCTCATAATTATGAAAAGTACATTTTTATGAATTTAAAAGAATTTAAAATTATGCAACAAATGAAATTTACTCAGATTTGAAAACGTGTTTGTACAATTTTTCATTTTATTTAAAATATCGAAATTAAATAAGAAAACTAATCATAAATAACAATCTATGAATCATATTAATTGGTAGTGGAATCTTATATATCAGAGATGATGTGAATATCCTCAAAAAATCTCATTGGCGTGTCTATCAAAATCATAATGAAACCCTTTGTTTAGGGGGGGTTTAACTATTTGACTTAGATCTAGATTTTAAGATTAATAATTAGATCGTCACATATTTTAAAAACATTTATCAATAATTTGAAAATCAAACATTCTAATATTATTACATAAGGAAATTGCAACATAAAATTAAAAATTACACAAGTTAGAAAGTTCAAAAGAAAATAGTTTTAGGCCACAACTAAAATAAATATAATAATAATAAAATAATAACAAAAAAATGTAACAAAATATTAAAAAATGGAAAATGGATAAAAATAATCCAAGACACACAAATGAAACCCTAAAATTGAAATAAATATTTCAAAGAATCCAACAAAATTATCAAATCAGAAATATTAAAAAATAAAAAAATTTCAAAATAAAAGATAAAAAATATCAAGTTTCATAAGTTATGTGGGGGTGGGGGGGTCGAAGGATGATCCTATAATTTTTTGGATAGACGATAAAACATGGATGAATTTTTTCATCTAGAAATAATGTAAAAATAGTCATCTTATCATTTTTATGATCCTAGTTTTTTAAAAAGATGGTTTTAGAATCGAGAGGCTATCCATTATTTTACCTAATGGATTATTGAACTTGGAGAAGCAATATTGGTTTTTTCCATCGAAAGATAACAGATCAATGATAATTTTACCATTTTGAAGATCTATTTTTTTAGAAGAAACTAAATAAGGGTGAATCTACCCCACTGTATATACATCAGAAAACACAATGGGCCCATGATTTAATTGATTTGGAATTTTTGACTCATAGATCCAACCAAGGACTGATAATATGCATGAGGATAACAATATATCGATTACTAGAATGTTAGATCATATGATCCCATGAGTTGGATCATGAGTTTTAGATTCTTAGCCAGGATAATGTGAACTTCATTCCTTGTCCATCCCATGAAATTCAAGGTTTGAGTTATTATGTGGATGTATCATATAGATTCAAAATGGACCAAAGATTATATTGATATGTTTTTTTCACCAATCTGATATTTTTTGATAATTTTTGACCACTACACTAGTGATTTTTCATTTTCTATTAAGTGCTTATAATTTGAAATCACTTTACCATTATACTAATAAATCTGGTCGTCAGATTAATACCTGGATGATCCCTAATTTTTGGAAATAAATCTTTGATTATGGATCAAATCAACC
Source organism: Viscum album (assembly GCA_963277665.1). Taxonomy (NCBI): domain Eukaryota; kingdom Viridiplantae; phylum Streptophyta; class Magnoliopsida; order Santalales; family Viscaceae; genus Viscum; species Viscum album. The sequence continues at coordinate 226,240,493 of OY728167.1, read as the reverse complement.
TTGTCAATCAAAATTCTACTACTGAATATTGACTTAATGGTTAATGGTTTGTTGTTTCTACAAAATTATCACTTTAAAAAATACATTTTATAAAACAAGAAAATCAATGAATTGAATTGAATAATCATTGATTCCTACAGTTCACAAATCATCTCAGTATCATTATCAAATGATTTCATGGATATAAAAAGGTGATTCTATATTTTTTACTCCCTTTAGGTGAGTAATTTTGAATGTGACTTCCAAATAGAACTTTCAACCATACTGATGAATTCATGTGTTATATAGACACGTGGTAGATCTATAAAATTGAGAAATGACTCTAAGCTCATTTTAATCTATTTTCAAACCAATCCAATCATAATTTATTATTTTTTACCCCCACATGGTTTCATTTCCATTTATTAATAAACTAACAATAAGATATCATAATTTTCATCACAATTATAATTCCTGGTATCATATTTATGTGTGTATGATTCTTATAGATACAAAATTTCTAGGGGATGATTGTCCATAGTTTCAATTCAAATTTGAAGATGTTTTAAAAATTTCACCCCTTTATAGGTAATATGTCATTTATTAAAAATATCAATGAGAAAATTTATTGTGGATGTTAATGATAAATCCATGAACAAGATTGACACCTGAAAAAAAGTTTATATAGATATAGAGTTAATATAAAAGGTAGTATATGTGGAAAATTGCATGAGTTTTAAGGAAAACCCTAAAATAAATAATAATGAGATGGATTAAAATTTTTATAAGATAGTACATATTCTAAATAAATAGATGAACTAGATGAAAATGAATTTTCTGAAGCTAGATTAGGAGTAAGAGGAGATCCAGTAAGAAAACTTTAATATAATTTGACGGGGATGGGGAATTAAAAGTTTACATAGTAAAAATGGAGAATGAAAAACTATAGGCATAATAAAAAATGAAATTCAGAAGCATATGAAAATGTATATGTAAAAGAAAAAAACACTAATACTTCAAAAAATTGAATTAGAAAACGAAACTATAAACATAGATATTATAAATCACAATTCAATGGAACTAGAATATATGAGTCAAAATATTGAAATCTGAAAATGATGATCAAATGTGATTATGGGTAAAAAGTAGAAGTAGAAGATGAAATAGAATAAAATATATTAAAATAAAGAATATGTTCTATATAGTAGTAGGTATATTGTAAAAAGAAGAAAAAATGAATATAAAAATAAATTTAGAAGGTATAATAAAAAAAAAATATGGAGTATAATTGGATAAGTCATATTGCATGATCAATAGAATATTAAGAATATTAAGTATAAAATAAATAATATAGATTAAGGATTTGATATTAATATAAAATTATAAGTATAATAAAATTTTAGATAAAACAACCATAATACATATGGGTAATGAGAAGGAATAATTTTAAACCAATGGTGAATGTAGCACTAAATTTGGAAATATAAGATAAATTAGAATTCAAATTCAAAAAATCAAGGAGATGGTTTATAATAGGAATAGAAGTAGAAGAAAAAAGTTATTTTTTGGATATACCAATGGAAAAGTACATTCATAAAATAATGAAAATAGATGAATTGGAACAAGAAATAGTTTTTATAAATAGGTATATGAATGGTGAAGGAAATATGAAGAACCAGAGTTAAATGTTTCCTTCAATGTGATAAGATAAAACACCGATAAAACATCATAGGTAAGTATAAATGAAAAATATAAGACACTATAATTTAAAAGGAAAAAAATATGATAATATTGAATAAGAAATGGTATATGGGTCTAATATAAAGAAAAAGTAAAATTATCAAAGGTATTTGAGTAAATAAGTAAAACAAATCTACAAGTAAAAGAAAAGGATAAAATTCAAAAGAACAATTCAAGAAATTGGGGAAGAAGGCAGAGTTGAAAACATCACATTATAGAATAATAATGAAAAATAAAAGGTCAAATGTGAAATTAGGATGCATGAGAAAAAAATAATAAACAACATAATAACTAGGAGTGAACAATGGAAAAATTATTAGTGGTGTAATCCATTAGAATAATCCATACTAACTACCTGTAATATTCTAATGAAATATTAAATGAAGATAAATAATACAGTAATCACTTGTATGAACATTAGAAAAATCATAATTATTAAAATAAAAATGAAAAGTCCAAAATCTAAAATTCAACGTCTCGAGATAGAATTAGATTCAGAATAGAAGAGACAATTGAAATAAAATAAGTGAAGAAAAAATAATAAAATTAGAAATAAAATATGAAATAAAGGAAAAAAAAAGAAAAAAAATCTATAAATCACAAGAAGAAAAGGTAATAAAACAAAATATGGAGATGAAAATTTTGTTGGAATGCATCTAGAACTAGTAAATGAATTTGATGTATAAGTAGATTCGTGAATTTAGAGACATAAAATAAGTGAATTTTTATGTAGTGGAAAAGGTAATTGTAGATGTAGAAGCTGATATAAAAATTAAATCCAAAATGATAAATATTACCCACAAACCTAGGATTATTCTAATAAGTCATAAGACTTAAAAATGATGTATAAATATATGTCATAAAGAGTACCAAGAATAATATGACAATAAAAAAAGGTAATAAAAAAGTAAATGACATTGAATTATCATAATATCCTCATATGGATGTGTGACTGATTGGTGTAGATCACAAATGTCCCAATTATCATTTCCCAACAATTCAATGTCAATCTAAAGTCCTCTACATAGTATTGTCACATATACATGAAATATATATATTTTTTAAACAACATCATGCAGAATATATACATGGTAGTATACTATGAAATCAAGTTATTTGATTAATTCATGTGTGATTACCAGAAATTTCAAATCATTGAGAACAAATATCATTTTTTTATGGAAATACTTTTCTTTTCCTAGTTTCGAACCCTTTTTATTAAAATGTTGCTTAAATATAATGTGAAGTTTGAATGACACAATCAATAATATTGAGAAATTATAAACTCTGAGTGACTGTGGTTGGTTCCAATTGATCAAAAATGAAAATAGATAATTTTCTTATGTTTTTGTGAATCACTAAGTCTGTTTCCTTAGTTTTAACACATACACGTGTTATTTATTTTATATTAACGTGCACTAACAATATGAAACCATCATTTCCATTAGATCAAAAAATCATTGCATCTGATTGTTGTGTGGCTAATTCTTATCGAACAAATATGCCTTTGGGATCATTGTCATAATTTTCCATGTCAATATGAAGTTTTATTTTTGATTTTTACCCATTTATGGGTGATATAACATCTTTATAAAAATAAAAATGTGAAATTATACTGTTTATAATATTGAGAAATCTGGCCAACATATTTATGGATTGTTAATTCTTATAGATAAAAAGTAGTTTGGTAGGAATTATTAATGGTTTTGATTAGAAAAAAAATCACTTTCCTGGTGTTGAAATATTCCACATGAATTATCACTTTAGAATGTACACGAAATAAAAACAATGATTTCGAATAGACAACATAATTGGTTATCAAATTTAGCTTTGGTAGGAAATTATTGATCATAAATGAATCTAATATTGTTTTTATAAGTTTTAGGACAATTTGATCTTATTAATACTATTTGGAATGATACACTATTGTGATCCTCTTTTTCCATGTGTTTTTCAATGTAATAAAAAGAGAATTAGAATAGTGGAATATTCTCAATTAATGTAAAATAAAAAATATATATAATTATCATAAATAATCAGAGTATAAGGGAAATTCATTCCAAAATTATTTGGCATTCTCTACATCTAAAACAATTGTGGACAATAAATTACTTCTACTACAATAGTGGATGTGATAATTTCAGGATGTACTTTTCATATCAATTATATAACAAATAGACTCTACTAATAAGGGCTAACAATCATCTATGCTCTTATGAACAATATTATTTGTATGTATAAGAATACGAGAACAAAAATAATTATATAGAAGGAGATTAATAAGAATGAAGAAGGTTCTGAAAATTCCCCATGGATATCTCAGCCAAGTCAAGTGGTTGATTATAATAATAAAAATTTTCTCCCCATATTACTCTCTCCACAATCTCTAATTTAAAAACTCCACCCCATATATTTTATATAACAAGGACCCAATAAGTCCCCCACCCCAAACCTAATTCCACTTACAAAGGTAGTTTTACCTATTTTATTCCATGTGTCTTAACACAATTGTTATCACTCCCCACCCATTAAAACTAGTGTTTTAAACAATATTGAATGATGGGAGTAATTTCCTCATTTTATTATTACAATTCTATGGATGACACCACATAACATTCTATAATTCCAATATCGCCCTCTCCCCGTAGTTGCTGCCACATGTTTGGAGTGGTAAACTTATGAATATGGCTATAGGGAATCTAGCACCAAAAAAGGTTTTACATAATATACCCTCCCACTAGTACATATTCAAGTACTAAAGGTCTCTCCTACCTATATTTATGTGACTAGAAATATCTCATTGAACTACATTGTCAGAAGATTCCACCCATTAGACGGGTGGAAGAATGGTCATGGTCGTTAACTGTGTCCTTCGATGGCCATGTGGCTATCCGGGTATAGCTTCACAGAAGTTGTTAAAATCCATGAGCTACTACTATGCAATTTAGTGTCTATGTATACCATGAAAACAATCTTTACTTGGAGAGTTATCATTATTTCTTAAATGAGGGATCCTAGATGGTGAACCTGCACCCAAATTTGTGTATATTCATGTAATATATGTAAAATTTATCCCATGTAAAATGGATCAGGATGGTGAGAAACCAAATAAACTAAATACATGATTTTATTGGTATAGCTAGAAACATAACCATATTTATTTAAGGATACTCATACATCATATATATTTTGGTTTTTTATATCATGGAATTGATCTATAAACCCTTCCTTGGAAATTGAAATGGTTTCATTTTGAAGTATCACAATCAGTACTTTAAACTAAGGGTTGGTGATGCCTTACATACATACCTGAGAAAAGGAGAATATAAAATGTTGAGGTTTATAAGGAATTTTAAATAAGAGATTGGATCAGAAGATCATCCCATGTGAGATCTATGCTAGTGAAAATAGAAATCTCAACTCAGGGGAAGAAAATAACTAGATCTTGTGTAACAGAAAGTGAATCCAAAACCCCACACTAGCCCAAGGTGCGCAGAAAAAGATTCTATGTCTGTATTATAGTATAATAAGTAGGATTTTTGTGGGTAATGATAAGAACAATAACAAATAAGGATTGATAAATTACTCATTAACCACACAACCAAGACAAGTGGCCAATTCTCACAGTATAATTCCTCCTTCCCTTATAATCTCTCCCCACTAAAATTTTCTTACAACTCCACCACCAAATTTTCTTACATATGAACCAAGATGACCCTGCCCCTAATAAAAATGTCTTAAAATGATAGTTTTTACATTATTATTCCACTGGAATTAACATAGTTTCTCATGAATATATCTAAATAAAACTTTTGAATAAGCTCAGATCTAGAGGAATAGAAAAGATGATGCTATAAGTCATTATTCTTTATTGAAATAATTTTATATTATATACTGAAGATAATATGATTTCTTTACTTCACCAAATATGTTCATTATCTGGTAGTTAAAAAATTCCCCTATGTTTCCCACCCGGTAAAAATCATCTAATTTGTCTTTATATTTTTGGTTCCTATCTCGAATAAAATGCACACTTTCCCTCCCTATAATTGAAATAATTAAATTTTCCCCAAAATTTTAACATTAATTTACTAGGTATGTATCTGTAACCCCCATCAACTGACCTATAGTCTGTTTCCCCAGTACACAAAAAATGAGTTAACAAGGAACACATCTACAACCCCAATTTACTAACCTATAAGATATTAAAGAGTTGACATAAAAATACACATTATGTTAACTAAACTAAAATACAAATTTCATTGTGATGAAAAAAATACAATATCTAGAATATAAAAGTTTATATATTGAATAGTAAATGACATCTAAAAATGGGGACAGTTTCCCCATCATCATAAACATAACCATGGATTGATCATATCATCATTGATGGGAGTTGGTAGTTTAATGCTTCGATAATCCATCATATTTCATCTTAAATAAATTTTATTTTAATTATAATAAAATAAAATAAAATAAAATAAAGACAAAAAAACATTATATTATGATCCCAAATCAAATATTAATTTTTTGATCATTATATAAATTTTTAGGTTTATTAATCATATCTCAAATGATTTTTATTTTCTCAATATAGTGCTCTGGGAACTGTCTTCCCTTCTAAGGATCTCATATGAGGTCTAAATTAAATATTATATAAAATAAATTTATCTAAAAAATAAAATATAGTAGTGACTTTCAAATTAAATATTTCATTTGTATGATATTTTCAAATTTCTCTCAAAAGAAATTATTTGTTGTAATGTTAGTTACTAAAATATATAATTTTTTTAAATTTAAATAACTCTAATATAATTAAAAAAAGATTCACCATATATAACTCTTCATTATAGGTTATCATTTATACATCTAAACATTTTTTCCACTAAGATGAAAATGTAGAAGTAAAAAAATAAAATGAAAAAAATAATGTAATTGAGATTCGAATACAAGAAAAATTACAATGATGGAAGACATAAATATAGTTGAAAATCAGTCGATGAAAAAAATGAAAAGAGAAAGGAGGTAAAAACATGAAGCATTAAAGAGTATTTTTAAAAAAATTAATGAATTAAGTATATATGTTGATGCATAATATGATAAAAGATGTCAATTCAGTTTCTAATGCATGAGTAAGAGAAATAGTAGAATTAGTAAGAAATTTTTGAATAAATTACTTCATAGGTGAAGGGAAGATGAAGTAGACAAATAAACATTAGAAAAAGATAAATCAAGAACATAAAAGGAAATTATATAAAAAATATATTCAAATATAGAGGTAAAAGAATAAACAATAACATTAGAAAATGTTTAAGAAATTTGAAACTCAGATCATATATATCTGAAATCAAAATTCAAAGCACTGACCAAAGATGATGATAAAATGTGAAATAAGAATACGATGATCCAACATGAAATAAGGGGAAAATTTTGAAGTATAATAAGAAGAATCATAAAAAATATATAAATATAAAGGATTACCATCATAATAGTAGATATATGAAAATATAAGAATAAAATTGTAACAAATTAATATTTATAAAATAAAAACATATTATATAATTATAACAATAAATATCCAAGAAATTCATTGAAGAAAAAAATTAGTGTATAAGAAAAAAATGAAAATTTGGAGTCATTACATAGAAGAATACTAGTGGAAAGAGGAATAATTAGTGGTAGATGATAATCTAGAATAGAGAATATAGAAAACCAAAACCAAATCGGAGGAATAATTAAATTAAAAATCTATAAAAACACAATGTGAACATAAAATCACTAGATGAAAAATTAGAAATAATCAAAAGAAATAATACATTATAAAAATTATATTAAAATAATAATTTGACGTGTAAAACCAAACTAGAAATAAAATAAATGGCTACAAGTCAAAACAAAAAAATTTAGATGTTTAAGAATAAGAAATAAGTTTAAATAAAGAAAAAAATCAATTAAAAAAAGTAAGTGAAAATTAAAATCTAGAAGCATAGGTTGAAAACACATTAAATAGGACCATAACATGATGTGAAATATTAACCAATGATCATATTCACGTGTCTAAAAAATAATTAATAATAAATAAAAATAAATACATTAGAAAACTAATGATAATAAAAAAGTCCAAAACACAAAAATATAATAATCTCAATGTAGTTATTTAATATAATGTTTAAATGAATCCATAATTTGAATTTCAATATGATGTAAAAGTAGAATCTAGAATGTAGAGTTTGGATAGAAGTAAAAGTTGATGTTGGGGAAGAAGTAATGAAGAAGTAGAAGAAAATATATAAGATGAATCCAAAAGATGCACAATAAGTCATAAAATCTTAATATTAGTAGAAGTAAAAAATCTGAAATAAACTGAATAATTATAAGTCATATGATTTACCTAGAAATATAAGAAAATGGTAGTGGGTCAAATTATTGAAAATTATCTCAAATTATTTTTCAATTAATTAACAATGAATATTGAATAATTTCTCTAGGTTGGAAGAATTTTCCCATCAATTTAACACGTTTTTAGTCTAAAATAACCAAATGTTCATTTTTTAAATATAGATAATCTGTAAAAAATGATTCACAGAGTGATGTCCATGAAAAATAAATTAGATTTTTATGAAATTAAATAAATATTGTCACCATTTAACTTGGGTAATATGTGATTAGAATATATTCTATTCTTATGTAAAATCATGTTATAATGGTAAAAAAAACTTTTACAGCATCAAATTATTAAAAGTATATTATGTGATCAAAATCATACAGAGCAACATGAATTGTTTCTAAAGTAATTAAAAGATACCAAAATTTAATTTGGGACATGTATTAGTAGACCACATGTAAATCCTACATGCAGTTTTCCGAGAATGAGAAAAAGAGAATTTATATTAATTTAAAAGTCAAAAAACATGCATAAATAGTTAAAAACCATGAAAATAAAATTATATAACCATGAAATATTATGAAATTAACATTGAATAAATTGAAAAAAAAATTTCTGCGTGTTAACCCATAGTGTGGTGTGGTTTAATTGATTAGAAAATTAGTTTTATTTTTTAACAATATTTAAGAACATGAGTCAAATTATTAAAATTTAATAAATGATCTCAAATTTATGAGAAATCATTTGATAATTTTATCTGTTATGTTTGTGATAATTTTTAATAGATATCCCATTATACTGAGGTGTGTTTTTCTCCAAATGACCAAAATTGTGTTTTTATTAATCCAACATCAAAGTTTCAAAAGCTAAAAAAATAATAGATTTTCATAAAAACATATACAAATTATATTTTATTTATTTATGAATTTTATAAACATTCCATAGGCCAATTAAATGTTTTCTGTTGTTTTAATAAATGAAAAAAATGTTTTTTACACATTTATGAATTTAAAAGAATTAAATTAAAGGGTCAAAACATTGCAAATGACATCGAATTATCATGAATTTTTATTGAAATGGAATACATTTTATGTTTTACATGTGGGAATGATCGCACATGAGTTTAAAAAATTGCTTACTAAAAATGAAAAATTTATTCTTTAATGGTTTTAAAAGTGAAAAAACACGCATCAAAGGATCAAAACAAAAAAGTACAAAATTATTTTAAAATAAAAAACATAACATAAATAAAATGTGTTCCATTCTCACAATAATTAAAATTTCATTGTTAATGGATTTAAATTTAATTTAAAAAATTCACAAAAGGGTTAAAATACAAAAAATTTGAATTATATTGTGCTAAATAAAATAGAAATGACCACAATTTAATTTGTGACATGTCAGAATAGACCACATGTCAAATAAATATATTATGTGGGTAGAGTGATTGAATAATAAGTTTTATAGTAAAACTAATTAAAATTTATTATATAGTCAAAACCCTTTAAAAAATATTAGGTTGATATAAAATATTCAATGAAAAACAACCAATTAATTCTTTAGAAGGAAATAGGCTATGGAAAACTATTGTTTTTCTTATAATGGACAAAAGTTAATTTTTATATATTAAAAATTTAAAAGTTCACGGCTAGAAAATGAAACTAGATTTTAAGGAAATCATAGATTAATTAACATTGATTAATTATTGACAAGTACGAATAAACCACACTTCAATGTGTTGTGGTTGGAATGAATGAATTTCATTTATATCTTATAATCATTATCATTTTATATGTAAGGGTGAATATACAACCCACAACATCATATTATCATGAAATCATATAAATATGACCACTGTCTAACTTAATATTTTTAGGAACATATCATGGCTCTATCAAACTCGTAAATCATTAATGAAAATTGTATATAATTATTGTCATTATAACCATATCAAGATAAAAAATGGATGTAAATAATCATTTGATCATAATTTTTTTGGTTTAGAACATCAAATACTATAGAGTGGTTTTGAATATCTAGATTTTCACTAGAATATAATTAATGTTTTATATAAAAACTTTTCCACCAAAAGTTATTAGTGATCGGTTAGTTGTCACGGTTGATGGGGGTCCCAGATAACCTTTGGAGACTATATATGGATGAAATACTATTATATATATATATATCATTTTATATTTGGAGAATTCCAATTGAGGATACCAATGTTTTTCATTAATGCTCTCAATTATTTAAAAACATAAACATGAAGAATAATAATAATAATCATTCATTAATAAATAAATAAATAAATATCAATACATAAGTATCCAATAAGAAATATTATAACAAAAATATATCATAATTATTCCAAATAATCCATCTTCTGAAAAAAAAGGTATACAGAAGATATCTAGATGACCAATTAGTCTAATGTCCAATGAACTCCATTTAAAATTTGTCAAAAACATTCATGGAATTGTAAACGAATAACAAAAAAAATTTAAATTCCATGAAATCATATGATAATTATTGATGGTCAGTTTGTGAAGTGTATGAATAAATAACACGTTAGATGGATGTGTGATGTTGTAATATTTACCAATAAATTAGTTTAATTATATTTAAATCCTCATAATATTTCTTCTAAGTGTCAAGGTGTAACAAATAACCTCATATTTTTATGGTATAATAGAATAATTTCCTCTAGCTAATTTGTTCCATATTTAATTTGATTACACATCAATCAGACACGAGTTCTTATATGTATGCTCTTATATGTGTTTTCATTGATTTAAAATTCAAAAATTTCCATCAATAGGTAAAAAAAAGAAAAATCATCTCTAGTTATTTTTAATTCATAAAATAATGATTTTTTATTACTTCATAAGATAATAGGATTGACCAATTTCCATTATGAGATTTGGAGATCTTAGAATAACAAAAAGTGTATTTATGTTGATACGAATCTCTCAAAAAACATTTTTCAAAGGATCATGACCTTGATAATGAAATCATATTTTCTAGAAATAACATGTAAATATATCTCTCTAATTTTATGGTATGTATTAATTTTCCACTCATTAAATAAAATCATTTTTTTTTGATTGGAGTGAAAAAAGCATTTTTTTTTATTTAAAATTAATAAAATATATATAAATTGACAAAAAAATAGAAACATTCTAGAATTATCTTGATATGAATGGAAAATTATTTTAAAATATATTTTTTAATTATTGAAATTGAAATATCACAAATTAAACATTTTTGAACACATAATGATTAAAAGTGTGTTCTTAAATAATTAAAAAGTCATTAAAATCGTGCATCAGTGGTACATAACAAAGTAAATAAGCTCATAATTCCCTGATGTCCCAATAAAATGACCACCATTTAATTCATGACTTGTAGAAATAGTCCAAATTTCATTTTGTAATACTGTATGGTTAGAATGTTCAAAAAAATGTTTTATATTACAAATTTTTGAAAATAGGTTATACCGATGAAACATTGAAAAATATCCTGAATTTAAATCCAGTCACAAAAAATGTCCACTATTTATTTTGTTACATATATAAATACTACATATATTAATACAATAAGCAGTTTTCTCTAAATGTCAAAATAATATTTTTTGGTTATTTAAAATTAAAAAAACATGACCCAATAAAGTCAAACCTAGCTTGGATGACATATTTTTTTTATAAAATTATAGGAAATTTAATTTTTCTTTTTATTAAATGTTTAGATTCACTAGAATTATTTTGGATGTGGTTTAAATGACAAAAAAATTATAACAGGATTTAAAATCAGTAGAAAGTTTTGTAAATAGGTAAATTCCTAGACAAAGACTACAGATTATCATGAAATCTTAGGATATTGACTACCATTTTTTTATATATTGAAATATATTCCCTATTTTATAAACTCATTATTTAATTTTTGATATTTAGGAGATGAATACTTTTCAATTTGACTCTCATTTTCCTCATACTGACTAAAAGTTTTTTTATTGATATAAAATTCAACAACTTGTGTTCAAGAGATAAAACCTAGAAAACGAAATCATATATTCATGATATCATTAGAAAATGATATTTGATTAATTTTTTACCTATGTTAATATGATACATGTCAATGTGAGGTATAAAATGTTTGGAATGAATAAAAAACTATTTTATAATATTTCAAAGTCATCAAAAACACGCATCTATTGGTCAAAATCTAGAAAAAAATATTGAATTTTAAATAATTATAATATACCCAAAATTAATTTGTTTCATTAGTCAAATTTTAATCCATTATAAATTTTGGTTAGAAAAACATAAAATTATGTATTATTAGATTTAATGGCCTTGAACTTCATGCATGATATGAATAAAAAATAGAAAATGACATTTAATTAACATCAAATTTTAGGGAAAAAACTCTATTTAATTTGGGAGATATAAGAATAGATCACAAATAAGTACCAAATCTGATTTTCTCTGAATGGCAAAAAGTCTATTTTAATTATTTTAAAAGTTAAAAAACATTCATTAAAAGTTCATAAATTTAAAACATCCATGCTTTTTCATGAAATAATAAGATAATTATTATTGAGTTTTATTTCACATATATGAATTGAATACATGTTAATTCAAGGTGTGGTTCATGCAATGTGTTTAGAATGAATGAAAATAAAATTCTGTTATATTTAAGTCTTTGAAAATTCATTTTAAACTATCAAAACCTTTAAGATAACCAATAATTATCATTAATCCTCTTAAATACAATCATAGTTTAACATTTCACAAATACCCAGAGACTGTATATCAATCCAAAATCCAATATTCTTGAATAAACAAGAGAATTCTTAACGATCTAAGTCATAAAAAGATCCTTAAATGGCCAAAATAATGAACATAATAATTATTTGTTTAAAATGTTCAATACAATGATTGATGATTATTTTTTGATATTTATGGATATAAACTACATCAATCTGTCATGAGGTGTGGTTGGAATGACCCAAAAATATGTCCTATTATGAATAAAATTCATTAAAAACATTATTCATGTTCAAAAACATATCAACCAACCTTGGTATTTCATGACAACACTAGATAACAACCTCTGTTTAATTTTTGGCATGTTAGAAGAGTCCACAAATCAATCCGGCAGGAGTTTTCCTCAAAATGATTGAAATTGGGTTACTAAATGACTTTTTATTATCATGAAATCATACTAATTGATTATCAACTAATTTTTTACATGTCAGTTTTTAAATATATGTTTAAAGGGGAATGACATATAAAAAATGTATTTTCATGAAATTATATAAAATGAAATGCAATTTAACTTCTTACATGTGAGAAAAAACTTCACTTCCTTCCAATTTAATGTGTGCTTAGAATGATTGAAAATTTAGTTTATTTTACAAAATTAGAAAAAATACGCTATATAGAAAAAATAACATTAGGTTGTTAATAAATATAAAGGATATGAGTGTTATTTAATTTTCACCATATAGGAATAGATCATATGTCAATATGACCTATGGTTCTCTGGAAATGGCCCATAGTATGTATATATTAATTTAAGTAAAAACGTGCATTTTTGGTTAAAAACTAAAAAAACAGGTACATTTTTTCATGAAATCATAGTAAAATGTACGTTTATTGCTATAAAATTTCTAGAAAATTATCAATGTTAATTTTATAATATATAATAATAAATATAATTTCAATTTAACTAGTTTTTTATTTAAATTATAAAATGTTATTTTTAAATGATTTAAAAGTAAAAAAATGAGTGTGCATGTGTTAAAAAATAGGAACCAGAATAAATTTATCATGTAATCATAATATAATGATTTTATATTATTTTTGACATGTAGTAACTGATCGTATATTAATTGGACAAGTTTTTTATTTTAGGAATGGACAAACATTCATTCTGATCTATGATACGGTTGGAATAATCAAAGAAACTTATTATATTTACATCATTGAGAACATATATTAAATGGTTTAAATATAAAGTGACGAAAAATACAATATATATGGAGAATTGGAATCCAAAATCTGATATTTAGAAAAAAATATAAAAATTTGATCTGAGGATGAATAACAATTTCATTAGGTAGACAAAATTATAATAAACAAATCTAAAAGTAAAAAGAATAAAATAAAAAAGAAAATTTTCATTTAATTTTTGAAGAAATTATATAGAAAAAGTAAAGTGGAAAAATAATTATCGGTGATAGGTGTTAATCTTGAAGAGAGAAGACAGAATAAATAATATCACTCAAATGTATGAGTAAATGAAAAATCTAGAAGTCTCAAAAGAAAAAGTATAAAAAAACTAAAAAAATAGAAATTTTTTAAAAAAAGTAATTAAATATATAAATACAAATTATAGAAAAAAGGATATTGATGAAAATACAATGAGAAACGTGAATAAAAATAAAATTATATAATTCAAAAGTAAAATTCAATAAATAGAATAAGAAGAAAGTAGTCAATTGGAAAATATGGGAGAACATGAATGAAAAAAATCTCGAAGAAGAATAGTTATCAGTAAACGACATAAAATCAAACTAAAAAACCCATTAGATTTAAGTAAAAATATAGGAAATAAAAATATATAAAAATATAAGAGATCATATAATTGAAATCAAATTATTTAATAAAAAAAGTTGAATTAGGAAAAATAAGATTATATAAAGTTAATAGAAAAAAAAAATAAAATTCCAATATCCAAAAATATATAGTGTAAGAGAAATTTTTTTTAATTAAGCATGATGAAGGAATGAATCCATAAGTATAAGATAACTATGATTCATATGTAGAATCAAGAAACTAGAGTTAAAATGGATGTGAATGGTGATGCTGGTTATGGTATAAGCATGGGTTAAGAAAGATGTAAAAGAAAAATAATAACAAAATAAATATACAAAATCATATTATAAGAAGGAACAAGATAAATAAAGAGATGTCAATATAGAAGTCATAGGTATTACTAAGAATAAAAAAAATTAAAATGTTACAAAACATAGAAAATGATCTTTTGATTTTTTTCGAATCATTAAAACATAATATTTGAATAATATTTGGCATGTAAGAACAAATATAATGACAATATGAAATGTGGTGATCTCAAAATGGGATGAAATATTTTATATTATGACTCCTTGATGCTTGATTGAAATTTTATTTAAGTATAATGATTTTTTTTTGTCATTTCAACTATATTTCATGTTGAATTATTCAGATAAATATTAATACATTTCAAAGAATAATCAAATATCAACTTTCTATGATTTTATGAAAAATCGAGATGATTTTTAATATATTAGACATGTGATTCATGTTGTTTTACCTTTAAAATAATAAAAACATTATTTTTCTCATTTATGGAAAACATATTATTAGACTACTGTCTGGCATGTTGCATCATGTAAAAAATTAAACAACCAACATTTTCATATGATTTAACTCCAATATTTCGTATTTTCATTGTTTTGACTTACTGATTAATTTTTTTGACATTTATATAAATGGAAACATAAATGTAATCATTTAAAACAATCCACAAGTAAACTTTATTTGCAACATATCCATACATTTCAAAAACTATATTATGTGAGTTTTCCAGTGAGTTAACAACAATATGAGTTCATTTTCGAGATTATGATCATAAAAAGTGTGTTTTTAAACACAAGATTCTATTAAAACTATATGATCAGCCATTATTACCACATCACATGATTGATTTATATATAGTGTCTTTTTAAATGTCATAAAATTCATGGAAATCCAAATTCATAATCTTGGTTTTTATCCTAATTAAAATAAATGTGAGGATAAATTGATGTTATGACCATACTGAGTAATTTTGAAGTCAAATTAACATTTGGTTGGTTCATACTGATTAGAAATGACTAAAATATCATTCTATTATGTTTTTACTTCAATCTAAGAACGTTTTTTCTATTTTTTATTCCATTTTTTCGTGTATATTTTCAATGTAAAAAAGAAAAATGTTACTAATATTTAATTTTGAAAAAATTACATTGGTGATTTCCAAAAGATTTACAATTTGAGTAAAAATCATTCCTAAATCAGTGACCATGTTTATCGTCCCCAAAAATTTAGTGTAATATAGTCCAACCACCTCAATAATAATCATCAATAATTTTTTTTATAAAATGTTATTTCTTTTTATACTAAGAAACTAATTCCTTTTATATTAATAGATATGATCTGGATGTACTCTTCTTATATATTATATGACATAATAAATTTTAAACAAAATAACTCTAAATAAAAAACTCATGTTAGGGAAAACAGAATATTCCATGGAGAATATCTGAATCCATAGAAACATAATTTTCTATTTTATTGGGAGGATCAAAAACTTTCACCCCTAAAACCATGATGCCTCTGACCTCTCAGTTGTGATAATTCCCCTAGGTGACCCAACTCTATAAGTGAATCTAAGAGACCTGGGATCAAATCTAAGCAGAGGCTAATTTCTGGGTTACTATAGCAGTACTATAGCAGGAACTGGAGCAGGAACTGTAGCAGGAACTGTGCAGAACTGTAGTAGGAACTATAGCAGGAACTCTTTGGCACTGTAGCAGCCAGAAATATTCCCCCATTTAGGTCTTTGGTCCATCGATTTGGTCCCTAAGTCCTTTAAGGCCTTCATGCCACATAGGCCTTCGGGTCAGTAGGACCTTCGGGCCACCTCAAGGCCTTCAGGCCACCTCAAGTATAGATGAAAACCAGACAACCTACGTGGAACAAACTTCAGAAGGAAAAGCTAGGATCTTTCACCATAGCAGAAGCTAAACAAATTCCAAGAATGAGAGGGTATGACACCTTCCATCGGGACAAACCTGTGCATGTATGGGAAAGCCTAGCCGAACAACCATGCGAAGGTGGAGAGCTGATTTCACGATGAAGATGCTGGGGAAGAGTAGTTCCAAGTAGTTAATCTGGGTTGTATATAATGTTTGAAGCCTATGGGAAATGAATCCCTCTAAGGCCTATGGGACATGTGATACATACGACTACGAGCCTTGTAAGGGTTCCACCTCACCCCTTAAAAGGTGGATTATCAAAAATCAATAAAAAAATGAAGGCCTTCGGGCCATTAGAGGAAGCCCAAAAACCCTCCATATAATTAGAAAAATTTGGAACCCCCCATCACCCTCACTAAATTTCACTTTAAATGCATTTTTAACCCCAAAAAATTGAACTATAAGATATTGATGAGTTAACATCAACAGTCACATCACATTAACTTGTAAAAAATATTATTTTTTTGATTTATAAAAATAATATTATGTAATATATCAATATGAAAAATGAAAAGAAACCTCCATCCAATGCTGGATTAGGTTGTCCCATCATCATCAGTGTACCAAATAATAAATCATGTAATCATAGCTATGAGGAGGAAGTGTATATAATTTATAATCCATCATACTTTATCTTTATTAAATTTTATTTCAATTATGATGAGAAAAATTAAAATTAAATTTCAAATATAATTAAAATTTATATCATGACCTAAAATATAATAAAAATTCCTGATTATAAAAGAAACTATAAAATTTATTAATAATATCTCATGTGATTCATCATTTTTCATTACTATGCTCTGGGAACCACATCCCCATGCATGGGTCGCCTATATGAAAAAATCTAAAAATTTATTATTTTTTTTTCAAAAAAAAACTTTTCTCTATGAAATATTACACTGATGATATTTAAATATTGATATCTTATGACATGATATATTATTTTTTTCGAAAATTATTTCATCATTATAATTTTAATTATATAAATAAATAAAATTTTATATTCTAAATAGCGAAGATTTAAATAAATTATTAAATTCACCAAAATCAACTCTTCTCTATGAGCGATCATTTTTATATCATAACACTGGTTATAACAAGAAGAAAACGTGGAAGAAAAAATTAATGGAAAAAATAAATACACTATAACAATAAACATGTAAATTGGAATGGAAATACAAAGAGAGTTACTAGAAAATAATTTAGATGAGGTAAATGATAATAGTTATAAGAAAAAAGGTAGAATAAATATATAATAGTTAGAAGTAAATATTTAAAAAGTACATATATATATAGGATTTAAAAACTATGTAGATATAAATACAGTATTCAAAGAAAGAATACGAGGAAGAGTATAAGCAATAAGAAAATTTTAAATAAAGATTTTGAAGTTGAAGGGGAAGTCGAAGTACACATAAAAAAATTCAAAAAACATGAAGAAATAACCTCAAAAAATTACTTTGGAATAAAAAATGTATAGGAATATGAAAAAATAACAACATAAAATATTAATGTAAATTTTTAGCTCAGAAATATGATATCATAAATCAATAGTTTAATCCTCAATATGATATGAAGCTAACAAGTGATATCTAAAAATAATAATCATATGTATAAGTTTTGGATAATTTTTATTTAGAATATGTAGTAGAACCCAATGTTTATAAAATATGAGGTTCTAAAATAATGTTGAGAGATCAAAAATAGATGAAAAAATGAAAAAATTAAAAAATAAGATGGGAGAATATAAATAAAACACAATAAGTAATCATTCACGAATAAATCATAATAAAGATATGAAGTAGAATATGAATTTGAATAGGAAACAAAGAAAAATTAGAATATCGATTTATTATAAAATATAATGAACTAATAGATGGAAATATCACATCAAAAAAACCATAATCTAGTTGTATAAAGATATGGAGGAATAAAACTAGACATTGAATGTAGTGAAAAATGTGTAAAAGGTGGTATAGAATCCAAAATAAGAATTATTTTGGAATTATATAAAAGTTGGATTGTTGTTATAATAAATAATTTATTAATTTTATCTAATAATAAATAGAAAATTCTTATGGAAAATAATGAACATTAAAATATAAGAAAATGGAAAATGTGGATGAATTAGGTAAAATAATTCTAGATGAAAATGATAGAGTGAGTGAGAGTCAATGGAAACTATAGAATTGAGAGGAAGAACAAAATCTATGAAATAAATAGTTCAAAAAATAAATATAATAAAATACATATGAATAATCATAAATAACATTAGAAATAACATCAAAATTATCGAGATTAAAGAAAAAAACTATATTCACAAATCCTAAATAAGAAAAGATGAGAATCCAAAATTAATTGTTGAATATGAAGTTGGAATAAAAAATGAATTAGTAATTGAAATATATATATAAGTAGAATCTATAATCTAGATTCATAAAATATGTTATAGTTGATTATGGGACAGAAGAAATAGGTCATTCCTATGAAAAATACATAAAATAGAGAAACAACAAAACAAAGGAAATGAATATTATCATACTATTATAAGGAAGACAACGAAGAAGAAAACTAAATGTATAAGTCATAGAGTACCTAAAAATAAAAGAAAATTAAAAATGATTAAAATCATTAAAATGTTCTCTAATTATATTGAGATCATTGTACAATTATTGTTAAATACTTTTTTCAGTTAGGATTAGACATTATATCAATATGATATGTGGTGATCTCCTAGAAAAATGTAGTTTTTCTAGTCTTGAATACTTGACACATGTTTTAGAATAATTTTACATCCAATAAACTATTTATTGGCCATTATGACTATACATCTTGTTAGATGGACATGATATTTATTAATACATTTCAAAAAATAATAATTAAAACCAAATACTATGATTTCAACAAAATTTGAGGTCGTTTTCTTTGTATTGAAGCCATTTTTTTTTCGAAATTTAAAAAAATATAATTGAGGTTTTATTCATTTCTAGAAAATGAAATATCATACTGACATGGGTTCCATTACAATATGTTAAAAGTTTAACACATATAATTTTAATGTTATTTAACTATAACACATGGCCTTTTTCTAGGTTTTCACATTTTGAAACACATTTTGTGACATTTAGTTTAATAAAGATGAAATTTTGGTCATTTCAATCAAAGAAGAAATTTAATTGATATTTTTTCAACTGATACACAAAAACAATTAGAAGATATAAAATTTCCTTTCATTTAATGACAATCAGAGGTTTTAATCTAGTAAATGACACATATACAAACATTTCTAATGAATTTTATATCTAATAAAATTATTTTTAGGCCATTTGGACCACACTACATGTTGGATTTAGATATGGTATATTCTTACATGTCACAAAAATTAATGGAAATGAAACTATATTTTCATAGTTTTAATCCCATTTAATTGGAATCTGAATCTCAAATGAAAATTTCAACTATACCGAGATATTACGATATCATATTGACAAGTAAATTTTATATTTACATAGGAAATACATAATAGATAATTTTTATAAGTTTTCATATAAATTTGAGCTTTAATTCTCAATTTTAAACCCTTTATTTAGGTTTTTTTAATGTAAGATGAGTAACATTTTAAAATAAGTAGGTTCACATGTAATTTTTTTGAAACAGAACTGGTGTTATCCCAAATGATTTGAATTTGTGTGAAACGAATTAGAAAATCAATGAGTGTTTTCAACATCTAGAAAAATTGGGAATAAAAAATTCTAGCTGCTAAAATCTATTTCAATAATGGAAAGATTTAGAAAATTATTCTTTTTATTGGATCTAGAAACAATAGTTCCCCCCGATTGTGATTTTTTTTCTAGAATTACTTTTCTTATCCAATCCAAAACCCTTGAAATCTATATATTATTATTTTTTATGAATTAAATTAGGTTTACAGTAATTGAAAATTCCATTTCAAAATATAAAGATCTTTACAAATATAATTTTACATTCCATATCAAGGATCATTGGATTTCAAACATCCCCCAATAGGCATCTTACTCGATAGTTGTTATAACTCACCAAAGTGGCCCTTATAGTACATAAAAAAATTATTCTTCATCAGCACTGATTCTATCTAGATAATCCAACATACTATCTATAGCCACAGATAGAATAATTTTGATTCCCATGCTACTAAAACATGTGTTCACTAGGAACACATATGTAATCCCTAATGTAATGAACAATGACTTTATTAATGTAGTTTTCCATCTTCTAATTATAAGATATCTAGTAATATATTATGAATCAAATTCAACTTATGATGAAACCATCCACATTTCATTATTTTAAAGTGACCATTAAATTAATGAATAAAATAGTAAATATGAATTACTATTATTATAATAAGATAAAATATAAAAAAACTAAATAAAATATAAAAAATTGGACCTATATGATCCACCAGAATTAAAAAATTCATTAAGTAAACTATATAAATAAATCAATATATTATTAATTAAATAATAATTTTGATAATGAGAATATTTATCGTTGATATAAATATAATTGAAATAATTATTAATGAAATATGAAGAATTTATAGAAATCAGTAATTCTATATGTCTATTTGAAATCTGACCATTGGAAATTTAATCTAACAAATGGAATAATAATATTAATGTTTAGAATAATATTATAACCATTAGGAATAAAAATTCACCAATAAAATATAAATCTCACCTATATAAATGTAAAATAATATTTAGGTATCTTATAAATAAAAATATGAAATATTTATATCATGTTACAATTTAATAAATTGTATTCAATAGAAAATTATTTGTGGAAGTTTTTGTAAAACAGAAAGGTTTAAATTTCAATTTTATTGAACATATATATACATTAATGAAATATTATTACAAAAAATTTATAAATAAAATAATAAAAATTTCTATTAAAATGATATGATAATTTTACGAGACCATAAGAAATTTTACAATGTCTCAGAAAATTGATCATAATATTAAAATTGGTATCTTTTAAATAAATGAGTATTTTGACTGAAATTCTATTTCTAATATGTATTAAATTATTATCCAAAAAATGAATTTAATTTTTAAAATCTACCTGCCCAAAATCATTGGGTATATTTTTTGGGATTTTTCTTAAACAAATTAATTTTTTTGAATAGTTAAATATGGTTCAATATAATATTCAAGATTTTAGGCTCAATACAAGAATTTGTAAGTAATGCTTGATGTAATCACTCATTTTTTTATACCGACATTGCTAATTTACTTTATATTCTCAAATAAACCCATATTATTGATACTCTTGACCCAACATAATTATGTATTGGTTACAATATTCAAAAACACCGCTCTCCTTCCATTATAAATACCAATGTAACTACATTGTCTCATCACATCACCTGATCCTTTGAGATTCAAAAAATTTCATCCCAATATAACCTTACACATTCTATTTTAACGTGTCTCATATATTGTACATTACATGTAGAATTTAGTGGTAGCTTAATCAGAGTTGAAAAAAGGATGTGGTAAAAATGTTAACTAACTTCTTTTAATTTAATTCTTATTATACCACCCACTTCTGTTCTCCATACACTAAAATATATTAAAATAATTATTATGAATAAAATGATATATAATAATTATATTGGAATATCAATATCATACCACCATTATTTTTATTTATAAATGATAACTTTATTAAAAATATGGTTGGATCACAGCCCCTATGAACAACATATATTGTTTTTCTCCACCACCTTCAATGATGATTATAAAAATATAATAAATTTTAAATAAAATTACAACAATATTATTATTAATTAGTTAGTTTCCATTATTTATTCTATGATCATTTAGTAATGAAAACAAATGAAGATGTATGTAGTTGAAAAAATGACAAAAATTAACTAGCCACATAACATTAACGATTGTAATATGATAATCTCCCATATCCTAGAACAAAAAAAAGGAACATTCAATTTTTTTGTAATTAAATGAATATTATTTAATTTCAGTTCATGATTTATAGTATCATTTTAGAATGAAAAAAATATTTATATAGATTTGAACTTTGATCCATGAAATAGATGTCCTCAAAAAAACAAAATTAATCTTTATATATCTATGAAATTGTTATAAATGAACATAATATAGTTATAAAAGATCATATATAGATAAAAAGGGTTATAAAATATGCAATTACAGAATTTATATTAATTATCTAGGATTTAATGGGGATGTGTAGAGTGATTCTATAATATTATGTAAGGGATATATCTAAGCAACATTTGTCATTTGTTTTTGACATTTCTATCATTAACTCATGTTATCCTTCTTTTTAATGATATGGAATGATATTAAATTATGTATATATGTCTCTAAAATATATACCTAGTTTTATATCCCATCATTAAATGGGGTAGTACATTAATTAAGTTCATTTACCAACTACCTTCATTATGAAGTCTATTTTTGTTATTATTTGAGATGAGTTAATGCAAGCAATTTCATTCCTGGGGTAATTATTAAGTTTATGAAATATTAATGATTTTTTTTCTAAACATAAGAAAATTCATGTTATTATATGTGCACCTTGATAGTTATTCAACATATTGTGTAATTTAATTGTCTCATTCGATGATATGTTTCAGATTATAGAGTGATCTTAATCCCCAATGAGACTCTTTCCACCAAGAGATTTTGTCTATGAAGTTAGCCATTACTTACAATTATGTCAAGTAATATATTACTAGAATTGTTTTTATTTAAATGATATTTCAATTCTATATTATATATACTATTCGTCCTTATTTTTATTCAGGATCATTCTCTTTTATGTTGTCATGTTATGCCCTCTGAATCACATTCCACGCTTCATTACGATGTTTATTCCATTAATGGGATTTATAGATAATTTATTTCATTAATGTGTTCCCTAAGATATAATAAGATGTTTATGGAGTATAAATATATTTAGTATCTCATTTTAGAGAATAATATAATAGTTTTTTTAAGTTCTATGTCCTTTTTATGTATAGATCATTCTAAAGATACTTGGAAATTTGATCTGTTTATTTTATACAATAAATATTAATCTCAAAAATAATTTAATAATATAATTAAAAGGGTTAGGTTGATATAGTTTGTATCAATTAATGTTATAGTTATTTTTTTGTATTAGTACAACAATAATTTATTATGAACCATGAGGAATAATTTAATGATAAGTCAAAGTACTGGAAAATATCCCAAAATCATAGGGAAGTATAGAGCAAGTAGATTCAATGAAATTAAATCCTAGTCTTCATAATACATGTTTTTACGTATCTAATATAGTTATACTTAGGGATTATACCCTCTAAAAGGGTGGATTGGGTATTACTTGGTCATCATCTAGTTCACGAAAATGTGGAATTTCTCTACACCTTATCTAATACTCTAAGGGGATAAGCTTTGAGATATTAAAAAGCTAATTATGATCCATTATAACTGAATTGAATAAATTTTTAGGTTATAAAACATGGTAGGAAAATTACCATGAGTAACCTATAAGATATAAAGAGAATCATATGATTTGAAATATGTTTCATTTATAAGTTATTCCTTATATATTCATAATTTTCCTTTTAAAGGATTTTTTGGGTGTTCTCATATCCATATTTATTGTAAATATTATTTATGAAAAGACGTTGATTATTATAGTGAAAGGGGAGATAATTATCTATTCATAAAAATAAAATTTACTCTATGATTGTAGTTATACAAATTCCTTTATACTATTCATGTTTATGAGAACTACTCAGACACCACCAAAAAAATTTTGGTTATACAATCTATGGAAATAAAAAATAGATATGTTATATGATCCCAAGTATATAACTCTCCATTGGTCATTTTTTTATTGAATTAACATGAAATAAAATCATTCCATATTTTTATTTCTGGAGTTTGAATCTATTTTGTGATTGTATTCTTTTCTTTTATATAAAGAAAACATCATCTATTAGGATAGGGAGACCACTCTTTACATCTGGAGTGATATATCAATTCTATGAATGTGTATGGATGTGGATGAATCTTTTTTTGAACCATCATCATATGTATGGATATTATCACATTGTGATATATAATATATAATATAAATGGGTGAGATAAATGAGAGAATCATGTTGGATTATATTCCCAACGTGAGGGATTATAAAAATTTAATACCCAATGAATTTTCTAGTATTCATCATGATAATTTGGTTCATTTTAAAGTTGAACATATACCATCATAAATACTCATTTCATAGATTCCTTATAGAATGATCAATATTGAGTTACATGAACTAAATATGTAAGGAAAATATAATAAAAAAATGTTGTTTAAAAAATTGATTGATTCACCATGGGGTGCTCTAATCCGCTTCATAAAGTAGAATATTGGATCAATACACCACTGTATTGAATAACATGAACTGGAAAAATAACGATAAAGATAAATTATATCATTATATGGATATTTTAGTTGTTAAGTCAACTACATGGGGTTAGTATTTTACTATGGTTGAACATTAGTCATGGTTTATCCAATTAATGGTGAGGAAGGAAGATATTACCAAAACTACATTTTGAAAAATGTATGGACACAATGAGTTCAAAGTTATTCCCTTTAGACTCACAAATTTTCTATCAATATGTATGGACATAATGATTAGTTTATTTAGATATTACCTCAACCAAAAATTATAGTATTTATAGATTATATTTTGATATTATCCATGTGAGAGGAGGGGCATGAGAATAATTTGAATACTAATATTAAGGATTATTTATGGAAAAACATTATGATATATATAGTAAATTCTCTTACTAAATTGAAGAAGGATCATTCTATATGTGTGTTCTCACTAGTAAATGGATATCAGTAGACAGTTCTAAGATAATTTAAATTTATTAGTGTCCCAGTCCATCATATGTGGTAGAGATCCATATTTCCAATTTACTAGTTGGGTATTATCAATGATATGTGAGAAACATCTCACAATTTCCAAACCTATAATACAAGATAACATTGATTAATGTAATGTTTTTTTCTTGTCCAATGAATATGAATAGAGCTTCAGGGAATTGAAATTAAGGCCTCTCTCTACCATAGTTCTTACAACGACCATAATTTTCTAATTTTTCCTACCATGCATTGATTCTTGAATTAATGGCCTAGGAATTGTATTAATGAAAAATGATAATGATTTAGTATATTTATCAATATTTTTGATAGTACATGAGTGTAAGAATTCAACGAAAGATATTGAGTTTTCTAAAGTTATCATTTCACTGAGAATATAGAAATTCTATCTCTATGTGGAGATGTTTGAAATATATATGGATTATAATAAGATTAAGTATATATTCACATAGAATGATATTATAAGGATCCATAGAATGAGGATATACATTAATAAGAATTGTGACTGCTCAATCCACTACAATCCTTGGAATAAATATAATTTGAAATATGTTTTATGTTTAAAGGATTAAGGGACCCTATCTATAATTTTAATATTGAATGATCCAATACTCTTAGACAATCCAATGATAGAAATTGTAATAATAAAATAAAAATAATCATAATTCCTTTCCCAAATGATTTCTCAACCTTCTATATTAGAGAAAAAATAGAATACCCAAAGAGATTGTTTGGAAAATTTAAAAATAAAATATTTAAGAAAATAGAAATCCTCATAGTTCAATATTGATGAAGGAGTTCTAATATTTAGTTCAGGTTGATGTGAACCATAAAATCCTAAAATAATGAAGGAGTTGATGAATTATGCACATAACAAGACCTTTTATATCAACTCAAGGAGAAAAAATATGTATCAAGATATACCATAGCTCTATTTATGGGATAATAAGAATAAATAGATCAGAGAATATACATCAAAGTGATGGTATGTTAGTAAGTGAAAGATTAATGGAAAACATAAAAGGGGATGATGAAACCATTAAAAATACCTACATGGGTGTGGGAAAACGTAACCATGGACATTTTTATTGGTTATTTGAGGGAATAAATTAGAATTAATGCTAGATGGGTTTTAGTGGATCATCTTATAGAGACATCTCAATTAACAGTAATTTGAGAGGAATTATCACTTGATAAAAATTCAAATATATTCATCATAGAAGTGGTAAGGATGAATGGAACACCACTATAAATTGAATATGAACATGATATGAGGTCTAACTATTTATTCTAGAAGAGTTTATAAGATTTTATAAATATTGAGTTGAACATTAGTATGACATATCACCCCCAAAATGGATACCAATTTAATAGGACTATCCAAAAACTAGAATATTTTTTGATAGAATTTGTGATAGAAATAAAAGTAGAATGGGATCAAAATAATCCTCTGGTTGAGTTCTCATACAATAATAACATCAATCATGCAACAAAATGGCACTATGTTAATCCATTTATGGGAAGACATATTGAACACCTAAGTGATGGGATGATGTGGGTCAATGAAATATAATTGTACCTGAAATGGTTGATGAAATGGTAGATAATTTTAAAACCATCCCGATATACATCATAGATTCACAACATCAATAAAATATATAGGGTAACTATCATTAACCGGACATCGAGATTGAGGTCAATGTTGTGATATTCCACAATATATCCCTATATAAGTGATTATTGAGATTTTGGATGAAATTAAAAATAAGATTAAGATCACAGACCCCTTTAATTTTAATGATTTCTTAGATCCATCACTTATATACTAGCACCCCTAAAACTATGTATTAGGTACATGATATATTCCATGTGTTCCACTTGGGTATGTACATACTAGATTCCGTAAATATACTAAATTTAGAGTTTCTATAGTTGGAAAATGATCTATCATACAAGGTGTTTTCGTTGATGATTATGGAACGTAGATATAAAGTTCAACATATCAATAAAATTAACATAGTCAATGTGTTGGACTCACCTGTTTTGATAATCTAAATTCATTGTTTTGATAATCCCAAATCATTGTTTTTGATAAATAACAAATAATTGTTTTAATAAATCCCAATTAATGTTTCTTTTATGTGTAAATCGTGCTTTCATTTTATGATAATCATGCTTCATTAATAATTCGAAGTTATATACAGTGACTTCCATATACTCTTAATCTCACTGCTTGAATAGATCAGTTACAGTATAAATTTTATTTAAGATACAAGGTCACCATTATATGGTCACCACTACAAGGTCACCTTTACAATGGTCACCACTACAAAGGTCACCGTTACAAAGGTCACTGCTACAAGGTCACTGTTATAAAGGTAACCGCTACAAATATCACCGTTACAAAGGTCACCACTACAAGGTCACCATTACAAAGGTCCCCGCTAGATGGACACTATTACAGAGGTAACTACTACAAGGCCACAACTACAAGGTTACTGTCACATGGTCACTCTTGTAAGCCTACAGTTAAAGGTTACTGCTGAAGGCTACCATTGGAAGGTTACAGTTCCATATGAACCTACTGTTGAAGCCTATAGATATAAGGGATACTGTTACTAGTCTACCGATGCCTATTCTACCATATTTTAAATTTCTAAATATTACTGTAATGGTCATATTTGATAAATTTAATGCTTCTAACATTAAATAATGCTGATTGTAAACCTTTCAAGAAACATTACATGGGACAGTTCGAGGTACGATAAATCATGCGCGTGATCTACTCATTCCCATTTTCGAACCTCCAATATAATGTGTGAGAAAAATACAAGAGACGTAGACGGGCACAAAGAAAAGGGTTGAACATGAAATGAGATAGAGCTTACTTTCTATATCGAAGAAGAACCATCCAGCCCAAATTCGCTGAACCCACAAGAATCGCAAAGATCATTCTGGGAGAAACTCAATCCTACCTTCTGTGCTACATCAAATCTTGATCTACACTAGAAGAAGAAAATTGAAACCTAGAGTTACGACACTCTGTTTTGAAGTCATGTTTCAGAGAAAGACCCAATCATAAAATTATTCACTTGGAGGAGTCAAGAGCTGAACTTCAAACACATAGAGCATTATAAACTCCATCCTAATTTATATGGCTCTACTGTGTTTCTTATTTTACCTTTCCGAGCAGTTTGTGATTGTTACACACACTGTCTCATGTTCCTTAACTAGGGGATAATGAAAATCCTCACTCAAAGCTCTCTTACCTCTTGTTTCCCACACATAACAGTGGAAGAATCCTTGTGTGTCTTGATTGCTTGTTTTCCCACATAGAACTATGGTAGAGGTTGTAATACCTGGACATATTGTGAAACCTATTGTAAATCCCAATCCAGGATGTTTATAAAGTTTTAATATAAACTGCATGGTGGCAGGTGATCACCAAGTGGAGAGGATTAAGTCTCTACTTGAGACTGAACCCCTTCTTCTACAGAACTGTGTACTTTATTTAGTTAATCTATTTTGATATTAGCTTCTACTAATATTTTCTAAAACATTGAATTGTTTTTTCTTACACATTGATAGTTAGTTTTGGTTAGTGTGTGTATCTATTTAATTCAGTAAAATTGTTTCAAAAGTTGGATAACTGTTCTACACCATTTCATCTGAGGAATAATCACCCTTAAAGAAACATGTTGACCAATTGAACATTTACATTTCTACTGCCATAATTAATTGGTCATGTTTTAAATTGGGGGTTTTGTTTTTAACAGAAATTTTTATTGGAACTCAATTCACCCCCCTCTTGAGTATCCACTCTGACCAACACAATGTGTTATAGAGTAACTGTATGTATGAGGTTGTGACATGGGAACCAAATCAAGTTTTAATGTGAAGTCACCCTCCCATTAAATCACCTTATTATCTAAAAGGAAACTTCAATGGTGAAATTTCATTGGTTGGGTTGAATGTAATCACCATGAAATTTATCAATGCAATTTCACTTCTTATGATGATGTTATATTTAGTGGTATTGGACAAATCAAATGAATAAGATAATGAATCCAAAAATATTTTATATAAATAATTTGGAAATTAGATTTGGATAATAAAAATGTTCATAATAATTGAAATTATTATAATAGGATAAAAGAATAAAAAACAAGATAACTAAAATATTAAAAAATTAATCTACATGTTTCATGAAAATAATTTCACTAATAATCAAAACTACAGAAATTAATAATAATTTAATTAATGAAATATAAATTCAGAAAATAAAAATATGTTACCTTGATATAAATAAAAGTCGATGAATAAAAAATTAAATATGTGGTATTTATCGAAAATATGGAATATATATGACCATTATAATTTTCTCCAATAGTATAATAATCTAACAGTTGAAATAGTAACATGATCATTGGAAATATAAATCAATTTAATATGAATAGATACTTGATTAATATATCATAAACCTCCTATATTGAAGTAGAAATATTATTTATATATCTTATAAATTAAAACTATGATATATTTATATCTGGTTACAAATATATAAGTGTTTCTAAAATGATAAATTATGTTATTGATTTTTTTAAAACATAAATGTATTAATTTAATTTTTAAAATAAATATAAGGATAGAAATGAAAAAAAATTAAATGGGATTTATAATTTTTTCTTATGTATTATTATAATGATAATGTAATATCTTAGAACATTATTTATTTTTCAAAGGGTTATTAAATTAATCATAATATTAGAATTAGTATTTTTTTAATAAGTGATGATTTCATTTAAAAAATAAATTTCTCATTTTTTAAGAAGTTATATTTCTAAAACGTATTTTTTTCAATATACATATAAAAAATTGAATATGATGAGTTCTTGTATTTTTCCAAAATAGAGTAATTTTTGGTATGTATTGAAATAAAATATTTAATATTATAAGTGAGATACATAAATTTATTAGTCATTCAGGATTTAAGTTTATATTTGTTTAATATTAAATTTACCTTTTAATGTATAGTTTTAAAAAATCAATACTCTGGATAGTATTTATCCAAAATAGTAATCTAAGTATTCTAATAATCAAAATACCCCTTTAATCCCCTTATATATACCACCCTCACCTACTCATCTCCTTAAAAATTATGAGGCTTAGAGCTTTCAAATTTGTACCCAATTACCTTAAATTTATTCCCCTTTAATTTTTTCTTATCCAATAAAATTTAAATTTAATTTTTTTTTCAGTTGTTTCTTATGAAGAGGTAGCCAATAAAAAGGGAAAAAATCTAAAAAAACCACTTTAAATTTTGTTATTTTCTACCACTCCCTTATATTATCCACAAACCATAACATAGTAACATCAATATCTGAAATATAATGCTATTATATTATTATGGATTAATATCCATATTCTATCCATCCTTCATTAGCTTCTAAAATGAAATCATTGCTTACAATATGGTTGTTTCACAACCTCCATGAATAATATAATTTATTTTTATCGACATATTTCAGGGATGGTTATAAAAAATTTATTACAGTACAATATTATTATAGAAAATATATAATACCTTATTTAATGTTACTTAATGTTTCAATAATAATTTATTAAATATGAAATTATTGATTGTGATAGTTGATAAAATAAAAAAAATTATGAACCATATAACATTTAAATTTTAAAAATAAGAATCACAACTTTGTCAGAAAAAATAAGATATTTGGGATAATTGAATTGTTTGAAATAAATTAGTATTATATTATCTCAATTATTGATTTTTTTCCCATATAAATGAATATAATTATTTATAAACATGAGATCCAAACTTGGAAACATGAAATAAACTCATTTAAAAAAATTAGTCTTTATATCACAAGGACATTGGTTGTAAATGACCGTAATATAATAATAGTAAATAAAATATATATTGAAAATGTTCATATTTATTTAATATGTAAATTTAATTTTATTATCCATCATGTTATGTGAATGTGAAGAAAAATTCAGGAACTAAAGATAAGGGTTCCCTCTAAACCACCAATTTTCATTATTTTTTGTCCTTTCTCTATCAAACTCAATTTATATGTATCTTTATGAAAATGGATTGATTCTAAATTCTTTACATATGACTCTCACATATATACCTATCACATTATACCACAATTTGATTGTGGTAATACATTAATTCAGTTCATTTATCAACTAAATATTTTTAATAAAATGTCATTAAATTATTATATGATGAAATATTATGAAACCCATTTAATTATGTTAGTAATTATTATTCTTATAACTTATGGTTTATTCTCATTTATAGAATGCATAAGCATATACTTGTCTGGATATATTGTAAAACCTCAAAACATTAAAATGTTTTTTTTAGATTATATTTAATTTTGTTCGTATCTTGCTTTATATACAACACCATGTTAGTCTTGTACTACATGAAACACCATGTTAGGCTTGTACTATACGCAAAACTATGTTGGCTTGTGTTATAGAAAATATCTAGTTCTTTCAGTAGTTTTCATTGCACACAATACTATGTTTTACCGAATACTATAAATATTATTATTTAATTTAGTATTTATAACACAATAATTTAATGAGATGATAAAAATATAATTAAATTATATATGAAAATATATGGTTTAATTCATTGGTTATTAAATAATTATAAATTAATTTGAAAACTAATTAAATATAAAATAAATGATTTTATAAAAAACTATTTTTATATAAAAATAGTGATTTATCTCAAAAAAATAAATTAATATTAGTGATTGATATTAATGAAATATATATATTCAATAATTCTTTTACATTCATCTAATATAATTGATATTCCTAAGAGAATAAGATATCAAATTTTACACATAAAAAGATGTATTTTTCTAAAGGAAGTCCTTCAACCATTTAATTGAAATATTATTTTAAATATTATTTTAAATACTATTTTTTACACTTTTTGAAATTATATGTGGTGAAATAAAATTCATTTTATAAATTTTAATGTAAAAATAAACCAAGGTTTATTTTTTGTATATTTATGAGATGTCTCATTTTTTTATTGAATAGTGAAAAATTCGGAATTTTAATTGAAAACTGCTTTTTGTCTAAATAATTCTAAATTATAATATATATAAAGATTTTTTAAATAAAAAATATCTCAAATTATCATCTATTAGTCCAATTTATTTCATTGTAACCATTTTTATATTGAATATATAAAATTAGTAATAATTTTTGACATTTTGACATTAAAAACCCATTTCTCATCACGTTTTCAAGATTATTTGTAAATTACATTTAGCCACTTCTATTAATTGAATTTTGAAAAATGGATTAAATATTTTTCATAATTTTTTTTAATTTATATAACGTTAAAATTAAATTCGTTAAAAAAATTTAGTAAAACATTAAAATTTAACTATAGTGATTAAGGTAAAAATGAGTTTACTTATTGGTTAAACATTAATCATAAGTGGATAAATGAACTATAAACCTATCAAAAAACCCATTTTAGGGATATATATAGACCATATACAATATTTTATAGAAAATGATTCATTATTTTAGGAACATTATGTATGTTGGACCTCCTAATATTATTTATCTTTGGTATATATAAGAATTCCACTCCTCTACTATAAAATGGAACACATAAACCCTCACATTGTCACACCTCTAGAGCCTATTGGATCATCAAAAACATGAAAAAATAACTACCCAATTTCCATCCAATAATCATAGATACCACACTTTGGGCATAAATCCAACCATGGAAGTCCTTTGGTGCAAACAAAAAGGAGTCACCCAACGAATAGGTAACATTCTTCTAAGAAAACTTTTGTTTTATTTCAATCTACACCCCTTTGAATAATCTTGTGTAAAACTTATTTATAGACCTAAATATCATAAATATAATTATATGTTCTTATGTAAGGGTTATGTCCTATAACTTTAGACACTTCCATCAAATGGGATACAAAATCATAGTTCGTGTGTACGAAAGACTACCGCCTCACAAACTGATGTCGTTTGTTTAACAGTTATTCTAATTTAACATAGTTATCATGTTTGTAATATAGTTTTCCAAAACAACTAAACTAACCAGTACTTTAGAATTTTACTCCTTATTATCATGAATATTTTAAAAAGTAAAGCATCGGTTCCAGGCATCTAGGGTTAGGATGATATAGTCAGTACCATAGAAAGTTTAGAAGAATACTAAGGAACAATATTTAGGAAAAAATATATTAGTGAACACAACCCTATGATATAATTTGAGGTTATGTATAGAATAACATCATGATGTTTTATTAAGATAGAGATTATATGGGTTTCTTAGAAAAAAATCCATGTCTGTATAATAAAAGTGGATATGGTTCTGGGACATAAGTTCCTAGGAGTATTAAATAAAAAAAAGAGTTTGTCAGGTATGAATCAAGAGTAACATGGTTCATGAAAATTTTCCTTACTCTACACCTGGTTTGACAATCTCATTGGATATGCTAAGGATAAATCACAATTTCATTACAAATCATTATGAAGGATTTGAAATTAAAGATATACCCAAAGAAACCATGTTTCTGATTATATCATTAGTTATAGATATATTTATCAATTTATGATAACTATTTCACTAGTTATGGGATTAAAAATTATGATACATAATTTTATGATCTAATCTAGTATATGAAATTTATTATAAATGTTTCTTGGAAAGAAGATGGGTAACAATACTCATACAAAATGTATAGGCTGGCATACTGAGGAAGAATATATAATTGGAATTGGGACTAAGAATGTTATTTATATATTAAGAAAGAATAATAATTTTAGGGAAAAAAATATTTTATATATGGAGAAACCTATCCCAAATCGAGATCCCCCAATGCTGGATCACATTATGCAACAGAGGCCCCCATTATTTAGTGGGACTACTAATCCCATTGAGGATGATCAATGGACTGTGTATCTATATAATATCTTTATGGCCTTGGGATACAGTGAAAATGAAAGATTACATTTTCAGTGTATTGTATCAAAGGTGATCCAGATCAATGGTGGTTTTCGATCTAGAAAGCTAGGGAGGAATAGAAAATAGAACTCATAGAATAGAGAGATTTTAATAATACATCATTTGAAAAATAATTCCATCATGATAAAAAAAACTAATATGAACAGATTATTCCTTATAATAAATAAAAATGAAGTCAAATGTTATTCAGAGTATGAGTCTACCTTTAAGTGTTTATATTGGTATTTTACAGATTACATAATCCAGAGGGAGTGAAATATTGATCATTTATTTTATGATCATAAGCCATGGTTACAAAGGGATATTTTTTTTAAAATTGTTTCATCATAAGATGAAATAGTTTTATTTTCTCTACAGATAGATAATGAATTTCCATGTTTTTTTGGCTTCAAGGGGAATCAAGAGAATAAGATGATGGCTTATAACATAACTAATAATGGGAAGAAGGGAAAAAGGGGGTTTCCACATGTTATTATTGTGGAAATAAAAACCATGGTAATTTCTAAGAGTGATTAAAACTCTTTAAATTGTTCTGAGAAAATATTCAACCAGAAAATGAATGGAAATAGAAGAATGAAAACTATTCTATTCAGTGGTTAAACATTAAGTTGATGGGTTAGTATGAAAATAAATTCCACAATCATGAAGGGAATATATCTTAGAAGAAGCCATGGGATTAAGGTCAAGTATATTTTTTTGATAAGTGAAATAATTAATGTTATTGTTTGTTTTGATCATAGAAATATTCTATAAAATTATTTAATTTAAGATATTATCATTATTTAATAAGTAAATAACAAAAGTATTATACTGTAGTACAATTTCCTTAAGGATTTGAGTGTGTATGTTGTGTGCTATAAAAAAATTGATTCTGTGAAATGTTTTTCTTCTTGGAAAACACATGGTTGATAACCCTTAATATGTTCTAAATGGTTAGATTATTAATGTATGATAAAGAGATGATAGATATGGATAATGTAAATTTTATTATATTTACTTCCTTTCAACTAATTAATGATTTATTGAAATGTGGTTTATACTATTTTTGACGATATTTAGAAAAAAATAATTTATGATATATATCCAACAATATATGTTTTACTTAAGGAATAAGGAATAATTCATGTTTTCAATAAGGTTTTATGGTAATTCAAATTATTATCATGTTTCAATAGAATATGTGATGAAGGAACTAACATGTTTGGTATGTGATGATTAATATCACATTTATGTCATTTGAGAGATTAATGGTAAGTACATTTTCAAAAATTCTGTGGCCTTCTTCTTAATGATTCACATAATGATATTTTTGAAGGATCATAAGCTTAAACATTTGTGAAATTG
The DNA here is from genome assembly GCA_963277665.1 of Viscum album. Taxonomy (NCBI): domain Eukaryota; kingdom Viridiplantae; phylum Streptophyta; class Magnoliopsida; order Santalales; family Viscaceae; genus Viscum; species Viscum album. The sequence goes on along the minus strand of OY728167.1, from coordinate 226,204,175 downwards.
TTTAATCTAATAATTGGTTGACGTTTTAGAGATTATTGTATTATGTCACCATATAATACAACTTATGATAAAATGTGAAGTATAAGTTTTTCAAATAACAAAAAAAGGATAAGATGGTGATTATGAAATTGAAATGTATCATGTAAGTATACTTCCATATATTTTTAGACAGCAAATAAATTCCTAAACTCATGAAAAAGGGACATGAAACCAAAATTTTCTACTATTATAATAATTTTTTCATATTAATTAATTTTTTACACTTATAAGGTATGTGGCCTTATAGTAATAAATTTTATCTACATCACCCACTTTTTTATGATCAACATTGTCTTTCACTCTCCATCAGAATGTATTATTAATATTTTTCTTCCATTTACATGTTTTAACTAATGTTTACTTATTCTAAATCCTACTTTTGTTGTAACCATTTTATTTCAATTACCCTCTTGTTAAGAAGATGTGTTATTAATTTTTTTTACGATGTTGGATTTTCAATAATATATTTTCAAATATCAAACCCTTTATTACAAATATAATATTTGAATTGTGATGATGAATTTTTTTAGTGGTTAGATTATAACACCACAAGACATGGAATTATTTTATTTTTAGAAAAAAACATGATAGGTTTTTTTTAAACAGAACATCATGTTATGATTTCACTACACACAACTCTAAGTTGTCTTGTGTTACACATAATACTGAGTTCATTCGAGAGATTATGCTTCAACAAGACCGGGTTTTACTGAATACTAGTAATATTATTATTTAATGTAATTGTTATAACATATCCAATATATTATTGATAAATAATAGGATTGAATAATTTATGAAAATATATGGTTTACATCATTATTAACTAATTAATTAGAATTTAGTATAAAACACAATTGAATATAACAAATATATTCTTATAAAAAACTATTTTTATATACCAATTATGTTTTATCATCATAAATTAAATTATCTTCTATTAGTGTATGATCATAAGGAAATTCAGATATTAAATAATTTTTGTAAATTCATCTATTATATTTTATTTTCATAATATAAGATGAAGCCCAATTATACGCATAAAAAGATGTATTTATCTAATGAAATTTTTTCCTCCTTTTAATGGAACACCTATATTAAAACTAAATTTTGACACATTAATTAATTATAAATGATTTTTTTGAATTAGGAATTTAAATATTAACAAAAATTGATTTTTTTTATTTTATAAGAAGTTTTATTTTTTGATGAAAAGTGAAAATACAGAATACTAATTAAAAATTGTTTTTTCTTCTAAATAATTTATAAGATAAATTATATCTTGAATTGTTTGAAACGAAAAATAAACTAAATTTTACATATCATAGTCCAATAGGGGTAGTTTTAATTATTTTTATATTCAATTTATATATATAAACTTATAAAACATTTGTAAATATTCACTTTAAAACCCCACTTTCATGTCATGACTGTGGGACTAATATTATATAATTTTCTCCCAAATCTGTGAATTTAATTTTTGATAAATTATTCAAAATTTCTAATCATAATAATTTATAATATATATTATGTTGATCATAACTTTTTACCAAAATAATTAGTCAAAATAGTTAAAACTAATTACAATGATTAATGTAAAAAGTGTTTACTTAGTGGTTAATCATTATCATAATGGGAAAATGTCCTCAAAACATGTCCAAAACCCATGTTATGAATATCTTTTGTCTATAACCCCCATTTTATCATAAATAGTTCTTTATTGGAGTAATATTATGCAAGGGATACTTCTTAATAGTGATGAATATTAATTATTTATAAGAATTCCACTCTTCCTCCAATATAAAATGCCACTCACCTCCCCCTCCCAATTTCTCTTATTAAGACCACCAACACAAATAAAATAGTAAAAAAACTAACCAAATAGCTCCGAAAATTCTTAATAATCATCATAGAAGTACCAATTCTAGAATAAATCCATCAAAGGATGTGTATTCCATATTACCACACTGTTTTATGATGTGATCCATTCATCAATTACTGCCTTTAAGGGTTGAAAATAATGATTGATTCATATTTTATATATGATATATATGATATTTATAATTTATTTATGGTTCTATAATTATTATATGAAACATAATTCTTACTTTCCATTTTTGTGTGAATAAGTTAATATAGTTTATGGACGTGTGGATTACTCCATCAATGCGATTTTATGTGTTCACGCTTTACATGGAATGTGTTAAAGATGGGTTTAAAAAATATATGTGGTGTAAAGGAATGAAAAATTATAATTGAATTATTATATAAATATATATCATTATCTTTTCTTTCATTTATTATAAAAAAAATTGTAAGTAGCAATCATGCATACATACGACCTACTATCTCCAAGAATAATAGATATCTTCTCCAATCACTAAATATTATGAATTTACCTTTATAAATATAAAATGAATATATATTATAACTAAATAATGTTTTACCATATGTATATTATGAAATCATGATTTGCTTGAGACAAGAAAAACTAACATGTCAAAACACAATTGAAAAATCTAGTCAATTAACACCTGAAGTAGTGAAAATAATGAAACATTATTAACAGAAGGGTAACAAGATATAATAAGAATATCATATATGATATAATAAAAATTATTGTGGTTATTTTATATGTTAATATAATACTTAAAATAATTATACATGAGGTTAAAAATTTTTCAACCTAAAACAATTGAATGTTAAGGGATTTCGTTTCTATTTACATTCCACTGAGTCATATTTCTTATTATGAACCAATTAACTTATATGTGGTGCCTATAATCTACCATTTACATTTAATATAATGAATCAATAATTTTTTCAGTATTTCATGTTTCAATTTGAATTATTTTATACAACGGATTTCGACCTTTAATTTACCAAATAACAAACATTATTGAAAAATCTCACTTTTTTTATTGTCAACATACTATTAAAAAAATAACATTATTGTAAATATTTCTCATAGGAAATTACATTTCTATTAGATATATTTATTCTTGTATTGTGGGTAATATTGTTTCCTTAACTATATTCAATTTTTACATATGATGTTTACTTTAAATGATATTTAATTAATACTGTATGTATTGTTAAATCTTTATCCTTTACCCAATATGTATATTTGATATGGAATATTGTGTCCCAAATTAAATTGATTATTGGATATATGAGGAATGATTTTAAAATGTATGAAAATGGTTGTCCCTGGTTATAGATATCCACTCGATGAATCAGTAGTGTTGGGGAAGAATCAATTTTCCAATCAAATTTTGTTTTACCTAATATATTTCAAACTGTATTGTGAAATGTCTTGATAGTAAAGGAATATTGTACCTAGAAAATATGAAAACTGACAATTATGAATTTACATTATTAATATTTAGATTTTATTATTATTCATAGGATTTTCTCAATGAAATAATATATGAATACATTTTATTACATTTTTAGTGATTATATTTCATGATTTATCGATTATTTACATTACATTTTTATAATTCCTAATCCAATTATGTTAATAATGATATGGATTTAGTGGAGTTTTTGATAAGTTATTTAACATTCCATTTTTATTATTCTTATTCATTAATGATAAATTTCATTGAATTCATGCCCTTCTTGATCATATTATCTCACCCTTATTTTAGTTCTATTCCCAAATAAATTATGAAGAGATATTTGAAGGAGTTATCAAGGATGAAGTTTATTTACTTTTGTTATGTATTATGTTTAATTTCCCCCCCAATTGTATATTGGTTTCAACTGTGTAATCCATTTTCTTAATACTAAAAAACTGATTGGTTATTTGGGATTTGATTCTTTATAATCATTACAATTTAATAAATTATGGTATCAGCTCTGAGTTTTCTAGGATCGAGGTTTTACCTAGGAGTTTCCATATTGTAATCTATTTAATTGGGTAATTTTTTTGGTTTAACAATATGATATATATCTGATTAGGGTGTAAACCTATTCAATGATTGGACTTCATCCACCATGTGATGTTGTCTTTTAAGAAAACCATGACTTATGGTAATGTATTATTATATGTTTCCACCATATTTCTTTATTTACATAACCATATGATTAATTTTTCATTATTTTATGCCTCCATCTGATTATTAATAATATTTTTCTTCAATGTTATCATGTTATGACATCGAACACACAAGATATCCTTCAATACCATGTTTATTCCCTTAATGGGATTTATATCTCATCCCTTTATTTTATGTATTCCTTTTGTAATCCTATTTTATTAGGATTTCAAAGCGATGTAGGATATCATTATGAAGATTAAAATAAGGATTCTTCAATATCTGTACAATATTGTTGTTTTATGTACCATGTCATATAAAGACATCGGAAATTTTTATCATTTTTCTTATATGAAATACATATTTATTCCAAACTTTTTTTCTTAATACATGTATCATGTATGGGATGTTATAGTTTTTATTAGTGGATAATATAAATATTTTTGGGCATTAGGACTAGATATATTTTATAGGAACCCTAGGATATAATCTAATGATTTTTCTATATATAGGAAAATACCTAAAAATCATTGTTAAATATTGAGTGAGTAGTTTCAATGTAATTACATCTCTATCTTGATATTACAAGTTGATGTATCTCTAGAATATTTGTACCTAGGGGAAAAGACTATTAAAATTGAACATTTTTTATTAACCCAGTAATCATTTTTTACATTACTATGAGTCTTTACAACACATATGGTTAGAAATTATCAAGGTAAATGATTTTTTAAATTGAAAAACTCATTGTGAAAAATTATAAAAAAATTGAATAAATTTTTATATTGGAGAACAGAATAGGAAAATTTCCATTTATAACCTAGATTGAAACCTATACACTCATATAATAGGACATATGTTTCATTTATAAGTTATTCATTATATATTCACAGATTCCTTTTTTATATGTTTTTTATTTTGAGTATTGAAATCCATTAGTTTATTTTGGATTTCAAAAACATTTAGAACTTGAATCAAATAGTTAAAGGGGTGCTCATTATCTACACATAGGCTTCATATTTTTTATAGGATTATAGTTATACCCATTCATCTATATATTGGTAGTTTAGTGTAACTAGTCAATCACCAATTAAATAAACATTGGTTATTCTATCTATGAGTATCGAAAATGATGATATTATTACATCCCATGTATATAACTCATTCCATGTCAGTGTATGTTGAATGAACCTCTATGAAATTCTTTTATCAATTAATCGACTCAGATAAAATTTTGGGCAATAATTTTCAATCATTATATAAATATAACTTTAACTATTTGGAGCTGAAAATCACTATTCATATCTCAAGTTATCCACTATTTCTATAAAAGTGTAGGGAGAGGGGTAATCTCCTTTGGAACCTTAAATTAAATTGTAGATATTATTTCCTTATTATCAAGAATGTCTGACCAATGTGGTTGAGAAAAACATAGAATCATTTTCAAATATATGTTAATTTTATGGGATTATACTGACGTATTCAATTAAGAATATTTTGTTAATCATATTTATTAACTTTTTTTGTTCTCAATTAAAAATATACTAGTATCCTTTATCATATCAAAGAGTCCAAATATACTCTCCACCATTATGCTGGAATAACTAAATAATTTGTTACATGAGAATCTAGAATATGGTTTTATTTTATAGAGTGCTTCACCATAGTTTGTCTTGGTACTCATTATTATGAAGACATAGGGATAATTTTGAATATTCTTTCATTATTGGGAACTCAATAAAATCATGATAATGAATAGGTATCACATCAAACACATTAATGAGTTTTACGATAGTAACTTGGAGCCTATTATTTATACAAGGTGAAACTTTGGTCAAGATATCACCGTCTAAAGGTGATGAAGAGATGTATTCCCAAGACTTACTTTTGAATATGGTATGGATACTATGAGTTCATAGTGATTACCTTAACTTATAAAAAATTCCAAATTAATATTTTTGGATTTAATGAAAAGTGTCTTTAGATGTTACCTTTATAAATTTCTGGTAGTCTTTAAAGAGGACATTCTGATATACTCCAACTGAATGGAGGAAAATGATGAGAATTTGTGTAACATGATAAATTATTTGAAAAAGGAGAAACTATTAAATGTAAATTAAATATTTGTTTTTTATGGGGGATATATTATTCTTGGGGAATGTTAGCACCACCAAAGGGACATAAGTAGAGCATTCTATGAAATTCATAATTGAGGGGTGGACTAAACTAGTATTTTTCATGGAGATACATAGTTTAATTTAACAATATTGGTAGTTTTAAATTTTATTTAGGAACTTATCTTGATTTAATGACCCATTAACCAATCCAATTCAGAATGGAATTATGCTTTTTGGACCAATGAATGTTAAGAGAGGTTTAAGGAATTTAAAAGTGACTTATCGGTGTACCAATACTTACACTACCCAAAAGTGGGTTACTTATCATTATATAAATTATTTCATTATATATTGTCTTAGGTTTTATATAGATAGAAATTTACAGAGTGATAGTGTACGCCTCAAGGTAGTTGACAGTGCATGTGTAGAACTATTCAATGGAAGAACTGGAGTTGGAAGTAGAGATCTTCATATTGAAACTATTGAGACATTTTATCCATGGGAGATGTTTGAAAAATATATTATTATTAATATACTCCAATATATATTTACATAGGAGGATATTAATATGTAGAGTGAATAAAATTATAATGTATTAAGGACTATGTCTACCTAATCCACTTCCATCTTTGGAATGAAATTAAAGTGGGAGATGAACAATGATGATTGGATCTTGAGACCTTATCAATGATGAGAAATTCAGAGGATACAATCATATTAGACATGAAAAAGTGGATGTGTGAATATAAAAGGATGGAATACCATCATTACTTTATCAAATAACGCCTTAACCATAACTTATGGGAAGATAAAGGAAGATTAAAGACATTGTATGGAAATTATGAAGAATGCGGAAGCTAAAAAAATTGTAAATTATCATAGTTAAAAAGTGATGGGGGAATAAGTTGTAGTATTCGAGTCATGACCATGTGTACCTTTAAATAAACATTTAAAAATGTTTTTTTTCAAATTATGCCCATAGATTAACTTTATCCAGCCACAATGGGTGTATGAAGTGGTTTCATGTTCTCAGAGAGAACTCTTTCTGGGACAATATGATGATAGATATACGAGAATATACATCAATGTCCTTGTATTTTAGAAAGTGAAGGATGAAATAAAAATTTCTAAGGGGATGATGAAACCATTACCATACCTACATGGAAATGTGAAAAATCACCATATACAATGTCACTAGTATTTCTAATACATATAAGAGAAATACTTATATATGGTTTTTGTTTGATTTTATTACAATGATTTCTCACATCATTGAAATTTTATAATACTTGTCACTTGTTCATCATTCAAGTGTATACATATGAGAATTGGTTAGGATTCATGGAATAGAACTATCAATTGTATCCGATATATATCTAACTATTACATAAATGTCCTATAAGAGTATCAAACATTATCTATGAAAATACTTGAACAAATGTAAATATAATCACTCCAAATTGGTGTCAAATCTAAGTAGAATATCTAGACATTAGAATATATGTTTTCATAATAGTCGATGGACTTTAATGGATGATTGGATCAATAATTCCTTTATTTACGTTATCATAAAATAATTTATTTCACATAAGAATATAAATGGATCCATATAAATCTATGTATGGTTAGATATGAAGAACATTTTCATACTGGGATGATGTTGTAGAAAGAAAGAAACTATGACCTAATATTGTCAAGGAAATTGTAGAAAATGTCTAGATGACTTAGCATCACATCATAGCATCACAAAGTTGAAAAAGTGTTCTATTGACTATTTTCAATGGGACCTGGAATTTTAGGTCAGAGAAAATGAATTCCTTAAAAAATATATATAGAATAGAGTTATGAGATATTGTAAAAGGGGAATGTTATGTACAATGTACATCAACCACTCAGAGATTCTCAATTGCATCATAATTGTGGAATATAGACAAGCACTCCCATCTACCCATCCAAAAGTACAACACACAAGCCTGTATCCTACTTGAGGAAGAATATACTTGATCCCACAAATTTATAAACCATAAAGGTGGTATAGTAGGAAAATGATCCCATTTATGAGGAGAATACGGTGTTGATAATGGACCATATAGATAACGTTCTACCCCATAAGGAAACTGCCAGAGTCAAAGTAATATAGTGAATCCATAAATATGAAAATGAATCATGGGAACCAGAGCAATACATAATGAAAAAGTACCCTCACATGTTTTCCATTTAGAATGTAAAAGTTAATTTTTAGGTAAAGTTTTACTAAGAAGGGAAGAATGTAATGACTCATAATTTTATCAATAGAATTTATGTTCTTATAATTATGACATATTAGTATTATAATATAAATATCATGAATTTTTTATGAATACAAAAAATTTTATTATACTAGTTTTAACATTACATTTAGATAATAAATAAGGTCATAATAATTAGAAGTATTATAAATGGATAAAACAATATAAAATTAGATACCTGAAATATAAAAATATAGATCTGATCGATCTAAAAACAATATAGTACACATGAAAACACATTATCAATGAATCATAATATTAATAATTCAATGAAAATTTTGGAAATTAAAATATATAACCATTAGAGAAACATAATTTAATTAACATGTAATGAAATATGAGGTCTTTATTGTAATTAGAGAACCAATATGACCATTATAAATTTGACCATTGGAATAGGAATATGACCATTGGAATAGTAACATAATTTCTCGAAATAGTATTATGAACATCATGAATAGTATCCTGACCAATAGTATAGTAACATCGACTTTGGAAATTTAAAATAATTTTTATATATATTACAATGAAAATATGATATTTTTTTGTCATTTTATATGTTAATAAATTATTTTAAAATTATAAATATTTTTTTTTATATTTTTATTAAAAATAAATGATTTAATTTCACATTAATAGTAAATATAAGGATTAAAAAAATGTTCATTTGTATAAAATGAATTTGTAAATAAATATAATATTTTATTAAAGTGATAATATAATTTAATGAGTTGATTAGTAATTTTTCAAAAGGGTAAAAATTGATCATAATATTAAATTCTATAATTATCAAATAATTGATGATTTGGTTTAAAAATTAAATTTATAATGGTTAAAAATTATATAAATAAAATGGATTTTTTTTGGAAAATACACATATGAAACTATTAATTCTTAATTTATGTTATTTTTCTAAAGTAGTTTAATTTTTACTTAACATTGAAATACTGGAGAATATGCTATTTAACATTATAATATAAACACATGATTTTTGAGACATAAATTATGTAATCACCCTTTATATTTAACTAACATACACCATTTACTTTATATAGTGACACGATTCAACTTTATTGACTGTATTATAACATAATAATTAATTAAGTATTTTAATATTTAAAAACACCCATCTCATCAACTTATAAATGCCACCCCACACATTCTACTTAGAACTTCTAAAACACTCACACTACAAAATTTATAAACAATTCCCCTCCCAATCACCTCTTACATGTCCTAGTGCTACTCATCTCATCGGAATACCATTTCAAAGAACATTATAGGGTAGATAAAGAGTATGTGATCAAAGGAAGAAGTTAAAATATTCACAAACTTATTAATTTTCTTCTTCTTCTATGATATAATTATGTTCTCCATCCCCCAAATGATTGTAAAATTATTATCCAAATAAAATTTAAATTTTATTATTATGGAAAAATTTCTATTTTATACCCTCACATATTTAGATTCTAAAATTAAAACATTTCTTACAATATGGTGGGTCTAGCACCTTAGAGAACAACATACTTTGTTTTTCTACACTACCTTCATGGACGTTTATAGAAAAATAATTATCATAAATATGATTATAAAAATTATATTATAATGAATTTTATCTTCTGAATTTTTTTAATAATAATTTAATGAACTAATATAATTCATGTTTGTAATGATGTTAAAAGGACAAAAAATGAACTAACCACATAACGTTAACATTTTTTCTATGAAAATCACCCATACTTAAAAGAACAATATTTGGTAAAATTTTAATTTACTGAAATAAAATAATATTATTTCATTTGGATTATGTATTTGGGGTCACATTTTAAATGTACATCAATAATTATTCAAAAAATATATGATCTTGAAACCATGAAATAGTCACCCTCAAAACAACAAATTTTTTCTTTATATCTCAAAAAATAGTTGTAAATAAACATAATATATATATAATAAATCAAATATTGATTTAATGGTTTATGAATTATGTAATTAATTAATTTAACTTTATTATACATGATGTTATGTGAATGTTTGGAGAAATTATAGATCATGAGGCAATTTTTCTCTCTGTATCACCCTTTTTCTTTTGGTTATCAATTTATCTCTCTATTAAATTATATGGAATAATTATAAATTCATTATATATGAATCTAAAATTTATAAATAACTTATTATCCCTTCCTTTGATGTGGTAATATATTCCTTAATTTTTTTCCCAACAACATTTTACATTAAATATCCATTGATTATGATATAAAGAAAGATTATGTAATTCATTTCATTTAAATGGTAAATTTTATGCCGGTGAATTATGATTGATTTCAGTTTGCAGAAAAAAATTAACTTACATGTTATGATGGGTGAGCCTAGATATCCCTCCATTGGATCAAGTAATTTTCTTCTTCTCATGAGGTGATTTGTATAGGATTTGGTAGTGAAACTTGTCGATAAAGGGATTGTGTAAACTATTTGATGTTGTATTTGAGGTTATCCTTGACTTATTTATATTCCATATTATATGTGTCATATACATTCATGTTTTATCCTAATCATATGATTCCATGCTATTTATTATATTCCTCAAAATGATTATTCATGACCCATTTCATCAATGCTATCATGATTATCCTTGCGAATAATATTTTATTCAACATTTCCATGTTTATTCAATTAATTCACTTTATAGCTCATCATAGTCATTAAAGTATTTTCCATGTTATCCTATATTGTTTAAGGAAATAAAATTTATTTAAGATCTTCATTTGGAGATTAAAATAAAAAAGTTTTATTATAGTTTCTTATTTTTTTGGTACCTAGTCTTCGAAATAAAATATGATTTTTAATATTTTGGTTGTATTTAATTGATATTTATATAAAAAAAGGTAATAACGTGTTTAAAAGGCTTGGGTGGCTATACTAACCAATAGATGAACAAGTTATCTTTAAATTACAATAAAAATATCATTTTATCTTAACAAATATATATAATTTATTATTATTCATTATAATAATGATATGAAGCATATAATTTTAGGAAATCAATATAAATGCCCCTGTAATGGAAGTGGTTTTTGTACCATCATCATTATGTTAACTGTGAATTTATTATATCATCATAGCTGAGAGAGGGAATTGTAAATATTTGACAATCCATTGTCCATTTATATTGATATACTTAATATTAATTATGATTAATTAAATTAATAATAAATTAGAAACAAAATGAAAAAAATTATTATAATCTCAAATAAAATATAAAAATTCACAAGTAAGATATAATTTAAGAGGATTAATAATCATACCTTTGATGAATTAATTTATCACGCTACAATGATATGGGAACCAATTTACCAAGAAATGGTAACGTAAGGATCTAAAACTAAACATTTATAAAACATTTCCATTAAAAAAATTTACTCATAGAAATACTACACTGATGTTAATAAAATATGATATATAATTTTCAAGATAGTTTCTTTTTTTAATATATTATTCTATATAATTTTAATTTATAAAATATATTAATATTTTAAATTTAAATGACAATTATTTTTTTAAAAAAAACCACAAAAACCTATAACAACTCTTCTCTCTAGGTGATAATTTATATATCAGAAAATTAGTGAAAACAAAAAACAAATGTTGATGAAAAAAATAAAAGGAATGAAATAAAAGAAAAAGAAAACACCTGGAATTTAAATGGATATTTTCATATAGAAAGAGTTAGTATAAAATGTTGTATATAATGAAATGGATAAGATCTAAATGGAGAAACGTATAAGAAATAATGAAGAGTTGGAATCCAAAAATAAAAAATCATATACATATGCTGATGTGGAATATGTACTATGGGACATACTGACTAGGGTGCCACATATTAGTACCCAAAGCTGTTTGGCCACCTGACCTCAGGCATTCCTCCTAATATGACAGGGGCTTCCAACTTGTAGAGATGTTCTAATATGAAATGTAGGGATACTATAACCTCATTATCAAAGATGAAAATGGAAAATATCAATATAAATGATATAATATCCATGTTATATTTGAAAATTACCAATAATAACCAACATCAAATGATGAATAAAAATATGTGAACCATGACTAAAACCAATGTAGTAAATATTTCATCTCATACAAGTGTCGCTTGTCTATTGAATTCTAAATGGAATGAAACACTACCATATCCCCTGTGGGTCCTGACACCATGTCTAGTTCCCCCATCCATGCACATCATGAATCCCATCACATCCATCTATCATATATATATTTCCTTTATCATGTAATTAAAACATGATGTCTATTCAGTAACTGATCAGGCAGGTCGAGTAGGGTATAAGTAAAACTTATAGTCCCCAAAATGTTATAAAAAAATATCTAGGCTATATCCATGTATGCAGTTGTTTAAATATTACAAAATAAATAATTATATTAATAAAAATTTACAATTAATTATTCTTTAATCAATCACATAACCTCCAAGGTTCATGGTGACACATGAGCCAAACATACCCACTTAGAATTGATCTAGAGTCTGAACCATACACTAAGGGAATATCATATTTCATTCATTAATGGAATTTCATTTTCCATTTAATTTAAACTTTCACATTCAAAAATTGGGTCCCATAGCAGCATTCTAGCACCCCATAGGTATTTGGAACTGCAATCTGTGTCACATAAATGAGTGATCACATGAAAATAATTATATATATACCAGGGGAATAAATAATAAGTATGGAACCCCATGGGTAATTAGAGAAGCATTCCCAAACCCATATCTTAATTTTCACGTGATTCAAATTATCACATACCATGGTTCCAAATTGATAACACATTTTTCAACCATATAATCAATTATTTCATAGCTCATTTAACCATATTAGTTAATTCAAACAATACTTTAAATCCCATCATCTGACTTTCATAAAGGATTTATTTCAATACCACTGACCCATTATTTCCCTTTTTTATAAATCATAAATCACTAATTAATTTGAATTGGCACAGCCCATGGGTTCCATTAATGTATTTATCAAAATATCTATTAGGTCTTATAGGATCCGTGAAGAGTTCCATAATTCTTGAAAATCAATTAATTAATTCAATTTAAGAAATTTATATCCCAATGAAGAAATTTGAATTTGAAAATTAGATACATAAAATTATAATCATGACTCTTGTAATTTTAAATTATAACGCATAACTCAATATCATTGTCAAACACTAGCTAACCCAAAACCATCAATTTGATGTGGAATGGTCAAAATCACAACAACTAATGACATGTAGGATAAAAAACCATTAATAAAGATACAATGAAATAATATCCATAAGAAAACATGATCTAAATCATCCAAAATTCACGAAAAATCTGCCCCCTCCAATGTGAGACAAAGAAAAGATGGAATGAGACCCAACATAGGAAGAGATCACTTACGAAAGAGGATTTGATCCTTCAACTGGATCATCAATTCAATAATAAAGATGTTTGGGGATCTTTTGAATCCTCTCATGAGACTAAAAAAATGACAGATTTTATCTTTGGTCGAGTTGGGGAGATTTCAGATATAAACTAGGGGATCATTAATTTTTTATAAAAAATTAGGGGGCTTAATTTTAGCTCATTAATTTTCCTTCATAGAGGCTCAAAATTTTCAAAATCATGCCCCTAAACCATGATCCCCAAATCTTGAGGTTTATTGTTTCTCTTATATGAAGCTTGGTTTGAAAAAACATCCACCAATGGTTTAATTAAACAATATTTGGGATGTACATATTCTAGGTGGAGGGACAGTATTTTGAAAAACCATGCCATAGCCAGGCACTGCAAACAACCCCTCAAAAGAAATTAAAACTCACCTAAACATACCTGATACAAGAATCATCCAAAATATTCTAAAAAGCATAAATTTATACCTAAAAATTAGTACAATACATAACAAAAATGTTTATGATCATACAATATCCCCCCTTATAGTAGCTAATCATTGAGCTGTACTCCAATGATTCTTTAAGGGTATAAGGAAAAATAGTCATACCATTGAGCATGTATATCTTCTGCTCTCTCAAATGTGTCCTCCAGAATATGGACATTATTTCATAACACTTGGACTAACATCATGTTCTTTTCCTCCAACACTTTCTCACTATTATTTATAAAGAAATAGGTTTCTCCTCATATTCCACATGAGCCTAAAGCTCAACATCATCAACATTGATCACATGATAAGGGGCAGGGAGATACGTCCAAAGAAATAACACATGAAAAAAATTGTACATTTCACTATACCTCTATGGAAGAATTGTTCTATATGATATCTGTATGAGTGTCCCCACAATCTCAAAAGGACCAACATACTTCAGAGTCAACTTGATCAAAATCTGAATCCTACAATGATCCAATATGGGTGACACTAAAATGAATATAGGATCACCCACTAAAACTCAAAAAGTCAAAGATGTTGATTAGCTTGAATTTTTTATGCTCTTTGACATAGTTATATATTTCAGAATCAACTAATCCCACTTGATTTTTCTTACATGAGACATGGTCCAAACAACATTGACTCACCTGTCTCTATCCATCATAGAGGTGATATTCATGACCTTCCATTACACACCTAGTATGGTGTAATTTTAATAGTCTCCTAATAACTATTAATATAATAAAACTCAATGACGACTAAGTTATTATCTCATGACCCACGAAAATTAATGATGCAAGCTCTCAACCTATCCTCTATCACCTGGATATTGTTCTTTAATTTCATGTCTATCTATGTGTGGTAATCCATACTCAGAAACAACTTGGTATAAAACATCTTCTTTAATACATCCCATAAAAACAATGTAAGATTAGATTCATGATATGAAACTATAATAGGTGTCACCCCATGAATTTATAATATCTCGTAAATGTATATTTATCTAAAATGGTCAATGGATAAATTATCCTATATTTGTAAGAAATATTCTACTTTTCTCAATTAGTAAATAATTTCCAAAAATAGAATAATTATTATATAGTCTCCTCAGAATAATCTCCATAATTCCCATAGAAAAATCATCGCATTTACTTTCGTAAATGGGAGTAGAAAACCACTAGGTCACTAATGATCAACCATCACTAATTGATTGGTGTAGCACCATGTTATAAAACACACAATCCTCCATTTTCATTCCAAGACACTAACTTAGATGTGCAGACTCAATTGATAAGGATACATGGGTTATCTACTCATGGCCCTCATGAACCTCAATATGCATCTCGAATATCAAGGTCATCATCTTCCAATGAAAATTGTAATCCTAGACTATCTAAGTCTATTTAAATCAACACAAATCATTGAAAACATGATTTACCTTTCTAGGATTATCAGCTAGCTCAAAATAAAATAAATATATATACTCAACTTGTCTTTGTTACTAGATATTTAAATATTGAATGGAAAGGATATAATTTATGTTTTTCGATCGATATGCAGAATAAACTTTATTCTTAATAGGTAATGCGACAAAAAATATAAGAAAGAAACAACCACATCAAACTCAAGGACATTCGTAGGATAATTACACTCATGTAGCCTCAAATTCAATGATCCATACACCATAACTTGAACACCCATCATCAACACTTCTCTGTGAACAAATCTAGACACATAAGAAAACATGATATAATCATTACACAATTAGGGTAGAATAAAAATCAATGATTTCGTCAAACACTTCATTAAATCCTGGAAGGAATTATCACATGATCTAGTCCTTTCAAACTTTATCCCCTTATGGTTCCATCAGGAAAGTGGTTATTTTAAAGGGGAAAATTCATTGATATATTTCCAATAATGTCACACCAACCCCAAAAATTTTCATATATATAATTTTTTTGGGGATACTCCCAAGAAACCACCATATGCACCTTCTCTTGGTCCAATGGCCCTCCTTTCCATAGAGATGTTGTGATCTATGAAATGTAACCATTCATTCCAGAATTAAAACTAATATAAATTGTTATAAAGACAATTCTCTCTATAAATACATAGGATGGTGTCAAGATGTTGGTAATTGTCATCATGAATCTTGGTGTACAATAAGATAACATGCACAAAAAAACCACAAACAAATCTAGGTACAAGTTATTTATTTGGTTCATTAAGGCCACAAACACAACTAGAGGGATTTTCAGCCAGAATAGCATCATAATGGATTATTATATTCCACACATGATTGAAAAAGAAGTTTGTGGTATATCATAAGGTCTAACACTCAGCTGATGATACAAAGATGTAATTTCAATCTCAGAGAATACAAAATATCTTCTAAACAAGTAAAGATGATCATATATATGTTTAAGATCATATATGTTCTTCACTTTCATCTAGTACAACTTATGAAAATCAACACATAAGTAATATAACATGTAAACTGTATTTGTAAACAATACTAGAGAACCCCATGTTGATGTACTCAGAAAAATAAATCCATTACAATTTTACCCTTCTAGCTGAGTATTAATCAATTGAAGCTCTACCAGTTCCATTCTATAGAGTGAAATATATACTACTTCATATCCATGAAATGAGATCAACTGTAAATTAAACATCACCCTTAGGTGGTATCCCTGGGATGTCCTAAGGAAATACTTCCTGAAACAGGTCCACTATGAGTGTAACGTCATCATGCTTTAAACCCCCATCATCCATCCAAAGGCTTTAAATGTGGGAGGAAATATCCCCCAATTACTAATGAAATATCCCATCAAGACCTACCTAGATATGAAACACACCATGACGAATATAACTATTTCCCTAATGAAATGTTCTGGTCACTCTCTTATGGTGACAATCAACATGGGATCGGTACAATGCCATCCAATCCATGCCAAAGACCATTTCAAAACTAAACTGGTGAAGTATATAAAGGTCCAAATGAAAAAAAATACTCCCAAATTTCGAGAGAACACAACTTATATAGACATATTTCCATCAATCGTACTCCTAAGTGTGTGTCAATCACCATAACCATCCTCACAAACTCCACCTTCAGAATCACAAAATTCAGAAGTTTAGAAGATATAATAGAGTGATAGGTTTTCATATCAAATAAAGGACTAGAATGTGTAGAAATTACAAGAATATTAATATGGATGTCGATGAACCAACCTCACTATCCACATGTGCTAGCATAATTGAATGAAACTTCCCCATCCATTTTCCCAATGTTGTAGTATGATTCCCCTAGCTTACACTACTCAACTTATATTGGTTCCCATTACTTGATGTACCATATACACAACCTCGACTTCCACATCCAAATGAACACCAACTGTATGACTCATATAGGGTATAAGACCCCCTTCCAGTACATTTATTCAGCCAAGATCATTCATCAATACCCATCAGTCAAGGTTTATTGAAATACCATTGTATGTTCTGAATACTACCATAGGCTAGGCACACTAAATGTGGTCATTAAAACTGTATATGATTTTGACCTAACCAAACACATGGATGGGTGTATAATCATATACTTCTCAGAGTAACTGATCCTTCTCCATGGATACTCTATTACCATTTTTTATAGATGATGTTACCATAGTGATGTTTCCTACTCTCAGTAGATGTACATAATAGTCATCCAATAACAACCACCTTCATTTCACATGATGCCTCCTTTAGGTTCCCCTCATAAATAATAGCCTAATTGACCACCTCAAAAAACATTATCATCCGAATGATGTTTACCTGGGACATAATTTCACATTTATATCCATCCTGAAAACATTTTTCCAAAGTTTCCTCATCCCCCATGAGTGATAGGGAAATGTTATTCAAGATATTTAAGTGATAAGAATAATTAAAAATGGATATACCCTCATGGGTCAACAACATAGACTCAGCTTCCCTCACCTAAATAAGCCTCTCAGGGTAATTGAGTTACAAAAAATAATCATGTATATCTTTCCATATCATGTTCTCTAGCTACTCATCTCAATTATGAGTGTCTCATAAACACTTCTCTAATACATACAACATATTTTCGACCAATATAAATATATTCTCTATGGATGTTTCAAAATGGTCAAGAATTTTCTGGATATAATCAATCCAGAACATAAATGTCTTAGGTCCACCCTCTCCAATGAAGATCAGAGGGTGATGAAACTTGAACTCAAATCTTAGGTCATATGACTTATGCATAGTCCACCATGGTTATATTTCCATAAACTACATAATGGGAGAAAAGTTTTAATGAAACTGCTCCCCCTCTCATTCACACGGAACTATTGGAGCCTCTGGTTCCACTATTGAAGGTACATTTCAACCCATGTCCTCTTTTCATACAATCAATAAGAATCTACATGGAGTCAAATACATACAATTATAGACAAATTTCATATGACACATAACATGTAATTACAAAATTTACATAATATGTATTCAAAAAAATGTTATATCATGCTTCCCCATACACCACCACAGTATAAAAACAAGGTCATTATCAAAGCCCTCAACAATTATTCATTTGTTTATTTCCTTAAATAGTGTGAACACATTCATATTTCTTGGTTTCTTAATAGACACTTGTTTTATCTTTTTCGAAAAAACCACATTAAGCATATTTTATTCATTATCATTTCATCATTATAATTTCACTTAATTAAAAAAAATAAAGAAAATCATTTTCATTATTATAATTTAACAAAAAAACATTTTCAATTCATTCCTAAATTGATGCATGTATCAATAAATCATTAGTACATATAGTGATGAATTATACACAACACTTGATCCAAACAGGACTCTGAGGAAATTTTTGGATAAAAATAACATTACAAAAAAGTTCATATGTTAAGGTTGAATACAATCCAACTATGTCATCAAACACCAAGAACATAAATCCATCTTGGGTATTTGTGTTTTCACTCATACATGGGTTAGAAAATTCCATGCACAAGATCTTGAACATGTCCTGACACATAACATTACAATTTTAATTTCCCGTTTATTCACAATAATTAATTAAAACCTTTTAAATTTATTTTTTTAATTAAATTTTTTATCCTTTATTTAATTATTTTAATTAGTTTAATTAATAACATAATTAGTTTTTAATTTTTGTTAACTATTTATTCTTTATTATATTAGTTAAAATTCAATTGATTTTTTTTCTAATTTAATTTGATAAATTGTTTTATTTAAATTTTTATTTTTTACAGTTCACTATTTATTTTGGACTATTGGGTAGTCAACTCATCAATCACCATTTGGTATCGGACTAACCGATCATTACATTTTTATTGATGACTCAAGTCACCAATCCACTGCTTATTCCATTCTTACTCACCGATGTCCCATCAACATCGGTCTCTCATTCAATTAGTTTTGGTATCACTACTAATCAGTTTAAGTCTCAACCTCTTCACACCATTCATAACCTTCATTCAGTCTCATGACACACCACTACATTTATATTTTTATACTTCTACTAACACTGATACACATTGGTGTCAGTTTCTCCATTTCTCATCTGTTTCAAATGAACATTTCACTATCGGTTCCACTCCATGTTTCCTTTTATACTAACGAACCCTCTCACACCGATACTCACTTGCATCTCTTCTTCTTCTAAATTTCGCACTACCCTAAGCCTCTTCACATTGTTTCTCATCCTTGCGGCACTACATCCCTTTCTCACCTCCTCCTTCATCTACCAGTTTCAAACTTGAGTTCAAACAAACAAGATCAATATAAATAGAAAACCAAATTTTATTTTTAAATATGAGATAAAATAATTCATAGCTGTGAGTGTTAGAACATGTATCATCATGACCCACAGATTTTGCGGGACCCTAAATCATCAGAGTCCCCAAGCCCACTCTCTCCACGTTCACTCCCCGCAACCCGCCGCACCCCTATTACCCTTCCTCTTCTAAACTGCAAGTCCACCATCACCGCTTGGAGGAACCAAGAACACCAATTCTCTGCCTAATCCAATGAAATATTTTAGGCCGTCATGAACAAGATCTCCACTCTCACCAACTGGTTTGAAGGATGTCAGGCCGATGTGAAGAAGAACTCACCCATGTCGTGCCACCGTTGGACTTCCTCTGCACTACAAGCTGATGTCCAGAAGAACTACTTTATGATATTTTAGTTGAGGCCGATCCAATAAATACTTCTGCTACTGCACCACATCTATTGAGACCTCATAACCAACCCCGTCGCCATAGGCTAGAGAAGAATGGACTAACGCAGCCCCATTTGTGAACGAGAACCCCCTCCCACCATTGCACCAGAATTTGGAGGGGATGAAGTTATTAAAAATAAGAAAATTAAATAATAATAATAACTAATAAATTAATAAAACAATAATTAATAAATTAAAAAAATAAATTAATATAACATATTCTAATTATAACAATTAAAATATAACAAAATAAATAATTTATAATATAAAATATAAGAATAATAAAACTAACATATAAACTAATAATAATACTTATAAATAAGTAATAAATATAAAATAATTAATTATAATAATACATAATTATCAAATTCATAAAACTTTAATAAAACGAAATTATTTAATAATAACTTCTAAATTATATTAAAATAAATTAATTCTAAATTAATTTTTCATAATAAATAATTATTTAATAAAGAAATTTGTTAATAAAATTAAATTCTTGTTAGTAATTATAATAATATAAAATAAACTAAACAAGAAAATAATTTAATTTTTGAAATAATAATAAACATAATAATTATAATTTACATTAACAATATTAATAAATAAAAATTATTTACTTAATAACATTATAACATTAAATTTATAGTATTTAAATAAAATTAATCATTAATAATACTTTTTAAACTCATTTGTTAAAAATGTTTGATCATATTTATCTATATTTAAAAACGTAATAATAGCTAAATTAATTAATTTTTACAATTAAATAATATCTATTTTAATAATAATAATTATTTCATCTTAATTAATAATAATATAGTTTTAAAATATAATTACTAGTTATTAATAAAACTAATTGAATAATTTATTAAATAACAATTTTCAAAAACTTATTGATTCTTTTAAAGACATTTTAATAAATTAATGTATATAATTATAAATATTTATTTATTTATTTCTTCGTATTTTTAACTATTTTGTCTTGTACTATGTTGAGCATGTTCATACAAGTAACATAAACCCATCAAGGTTCATCCAAATAACTAGAAAAAATTTAGTTACAAGGTGATTCTAAAGTGACGTGTGTTGAGTGAAAAAATGCATGTGCGCTATCAAAGGTTAAATAACGAATGTATGTCGGTGGAAAATTGTGGTGATGAAAAATGAATGAAAGAGGATATTAAAACAGAACAAGCATCAGAATTTCAGGGTGGAATCATTCTTTTGAGACCATCATCCAAACTTTCAACATCATCTCTCTCATCAAAGCAGAGCGATCTGAGGATAAATCCTAGAGATCCGGTGGACAAATCTGGAGTCAAAGGACCTCAGGAGTATAGAATAATTTGGGAATTTTTTCTTCCCTCGTATTTGAATTATTTTACTCTGTTCTAGTATGTTTTAATTTTTAATAATGATAATGAACATGATTGTTGGCTAAACCTTCAAGTTTGGGGAATTACGACATCTACTTGCAATTTTTTTCTTCCTTATCACTTTATCATTTTAATGTATTCAGAATTGATCGGAGAGATCAGTTCTGAATTCATTAAATTGCATCATTCCATGAGCACTTAATTACGAAACTCCACAATCATTTGACATGTTTGATTTAGGATACAACTTCATAAATTTTTAAATCAAATTGAAATCTTCAGAACATATGGTGATTTTGCTCTGTTGTACCTTTTAAATTAAAACTTTCACTGTTGAACTCTCTTAGAGTGGTGAACTCCGAGATTGATCAAAATGTATGAATTAACTCCTGTAGAGTTAATTAATTTATTGTTTTTTATAGTGGTGTAATTCAACAACTTTTATGTGAATAGGAATCCTTTTAAAACAAGTAAAATAATGTTTTCCCCGAGTGTATTTCTCTTGATTGTTCATTTATCAACATTCTTAATCTCTGTTATTATGTACCTTTAAACTCTTTCCTCTTTTAATATAGTTTAGAAATAAACAAAAAAATGTTTAGTTACTCTAATTATTTAAATATATATAAAATATATAAAAAAAAGTAAAAAAAATAAGAATGTTTATCCCCACTGTTGACAATAGTGGGGTGTTAAGAATTTTTTTTATAAAATTAGTTAATTCCCTTCCTATGGGTTCAACCCTTCTTACCACTATATAATTGTTTACAAGAAAACATAAATTAAAAACATTGACTCAATTTTATCGATGGTTGTGTATTTATTTTTGTGCTGTTTCCGGGGAAGGCACAAGCTAATAATTTAAAAAAAATCACAATTATATAAAAAATAAAAAAAAATTGAAAAATTGAAAACTGTTAAAAAATAAGATTCATTTTTTTAATTTATACTATTTTCTATATTTCTGAGCTTCTTTATACTATTGTTTCTACTCAATTTTACTTTTATCAACTATTCCATGAACACTAGGTCTTCTACTGATAGATTAGAGCCCCTAAATGTTGAATTATACAAACATTTAACTGATCTAAGAAAAAAGAAAATCAAATCTGAAATAGAGAACATATGTGATAGGGTTCTTGAACCTAAAAACATCCAAAATCATCCCCAAGAACCCTTAGAAGAAAATGAGAGGACTAGGATGAGGGAGTTCCAACTCCCTCAAGTTTCAAGAAGCCCTTCTTCCATTGGACATTCACCAAGATCCATAAACTGCAAACAACAAACATCCCACATATCAATACTCCATGAAGTCAATGAGCTCTCTAATGAGGAATATCTTTCCTTCTCTAGAGAATTATACAATATTGTGCAGTAGTTAACTATTTTAGGACTCACATAAATTGAGCTGAGAATGAGAGTCTTTCCCATTTCCCTAAAATAAAAATCTGGGAACTGGTTTTTAAGTCTATATGAGAACATATTTGAAAATTGTGATCAGGTGTATAACTCATTGATAATGAAATTTTATCCCCAAATACTTAAAGGTGGACTTAGAACAAAGATAACTAGTTTTTACCAAGAGTACAGAGAATCCTTCTATGAATCCTGATATAGATTTTGGGACATGCTTAGGTAGTGTCTTCATTATCAACTCCCATCCAACCTTCTCATGGATACCTTCTATGAAGGGTTATACTCCTCTAGAAAGAACATAGTTGATCATCCTACTAAGGGTAATTTTAATGATAAGACAAATGAGGAACTAAGATACATTTTCAATAATCATCCACTTAATTCTAAACATAAAAATTCAAGAAGAAAAGGAGCCAATTGAAATTTTAATGTCAACACTGGTTCAATTAATGAAACTTAAGATCCACTTTCTGAAATCACCAACCAAAATCAATATTTAATGAAACAGAATTCAAAACAAACATTTAATCAATTGGGCTATTAAACCACCAACCAATCTCTAAGAGAACAATGTTCACAATGTACAATGTTTGGGTATACTGAAACCTTCTGTCCTAACTTTGAAATTCCAGCCAAACAGTAAGAGAACTCAAATTTTGTTAACTATGGTCATATGATGCCTCCCAAAGAAGATCCATTTTAAAATAATTATACCCTAGACTCTAGCTACCATCCAAATTTTTCATGGAATGATCATGTTTTAATTATACAATCCACTACACCTAACTATTAGAACCAACCAAGATCAAACAATCATAATCAACAAAGGGGTGAGTCTTAAAATGAACAAGGAAATAATGATAATAAATATTTTTCTACGCATGATGTATTTTTGAAAAAAATGAACTCTTAAGAAGAAATATTTATGAATATACTGAATAAACATGAAACCAAATATGAAACTGATAAAATGAAAAATGATATTAGAATGCAGAATATGGAAATTCAACTCAACCAATTAGCAAGAGATTTAACTTCTATGGAAAAAGGCCGGTTTCCTAGTACAAATAAACTGGATCACAGAAAGAATATCATGGATGTTGTTACTAGGAGTGGGGTTAATACTCAAAAGTTTAGTGAAAAACTCACAAAAATTGACCAAAATGAAAATTTTATTAATACTAGTAATAAAACTTTGCTTTGTACTTAATATGGAAATCAAGAAAAAGATATTGAAAATGATCAGAATCAGAATTTTTATCCTTTAAATCATGCTAAAAATTCTTATAAAACTAAAATGTTTAAAGGAAAAGAACAAGTTTATGAATAGGTGACGAAATTTCCCATTGTTCTAAATTATTTTTCTCCACCAATCCCTTACCCTTTGAAGATAAAACCTCAATGTAATACCAAGGATGAACTTCTTCAATTCCTTAGTCTTTTTTCTAAACTGTGATTGAACATTATATTCATCAAAGATTGGATAAAAAATACAATTTTATGTAAAATCACTTATGAAAATTGTATCATATTAAAAGAACCATGAATAATTTTCTACCTACAACCTCACTGAAAAGTGTAGTGTTTTAATTCAAAAGAAAATCCCACCCAAAGTTAAGGAACCTGATAACTTGTTCATCCCCAGCACCCTAGGAAATTATGATTAGCTTAATTATTAGTGTGATTTAGGTGATAGAATTAATCTACTCCCATACTCATTATTTTGATAGTGGAGGCTGGGTGATATTCAACCCACCACATTCATACTACAGCTAGATTATATATTTTTCACTTATCCTATGTGGAGGGTAGATGACAATCTAGTTGGGTTTGGGAAGCTATTTCTTCCAAATGAATTTATAGTTTTTGGAAATGGAGAGTGATCAAGAGGTCCCCATCATCTTGGGTAATCCCTTTAGGGACACATGTGGTGCTGTTATTGATGTCCCAAAGGGTCATCTTATTTTCAAAATTGGAGGACAATAAGAAGAGTCCAATGTTTTTAAGCATACTAAGGGACCAAATTATTCCGAAAATTGTTCAAAAATAGTGTTCCATGAAGTTGAAAGTTTATATAAAAATCCACAAGAACATATTGAAAAATATAATAAACAACCCAATTTTGAATAAATTCAATTGGAAATTGAAAATTCTATTCTGTTTGTCACAGGAGTTTAAAATTCTACTCAAAGTCCAAATCTGAAAAATTTTCCAGATCTAGACAACTGTCCAGTTTTTGTTGTAGGAGAATCCTTTGTTTCTGAACTTACAATATTTTTGACTGAATTTGAGGGTGATTTTGTAAACGCCAACACTACTGAATACATTGATGATTTTGAGGTAGAACATCTAAGAAAACTTGATGATTCTAATTTTATTTATTTTTTAAATTCTGATATGGAAAATCTGAATAGTGAGATATCAATTTAGGATAGCACTACTCTAAATTATTAATCTAAACATGATATTGAAAATATTTAATCATTTAAAGATACATACAAGAGGTATGCCGAAAAACATGGACCTTATAGTCCTAATAGTCTTCTTTTGAGTGTAGAACCACTCAATCATGAACATAAACAGGTCCCATCCCATTTGAAATATTCATTTTTGGGCGAGAATTACACTTGGAATGTTATAATTTTTTCTGGATTAAATTATAATAAAGAGGAAATATTGGTGAATGTTCTGAAAATGTTTAAATATTACATAGGCTGGACCATAACTGATATAGAGGGTATTAGTCCCTCATTTTTCTTGCAAAAAATTCCTATAGAGCCAGACCATAAGTCTAGGGTAGCATTTCAATGAAGGTTAAATCCAAACATGAAAGAAGTTGTGAGAGAGGAAGTGATCAAACTGTTATAGACTTGTATCATTTATCCCATCATCGATAGTGCTTGGGTCTGCCCTTTCACGGTTTTCCCTAAGAAGGGAGGTTTCATTATTGTCGAAAATAAAAATAAGATGACTTCTAAGTTAGGAAATACACAAAATAGAGAGTATTTATAGATTATATAAAGATAAATACAGCCACTAGGAAGTACCATTTTATAATTAACTTCCTTGATTAGATGCTTGAGAGGCCTGTTGGAAATTAACTTTTTTATTTCCTAGATAGGTATTCTAGTTACAACCGTATATCTGTTTCTCTAGAGGATCAGGATAATACCACTTTCACATGACCCTTTGTGACATGTGCCTATCGGTGGATTCCCTTTGGGTTGTGTGGAGCTCCATCCACCGTTCGAAGGTGTATAATGGATATCTTTTCAAACATGATCGAGAGGATCATTGAGGTTTTCATGGATGATTTCTCCACTGTTGTTAGTACTTTTGATAATATACTTGGAAATCTATAGTTAGTGTTTGATAGATTCATTGAAACCAAACTTAATCAAAACTGAGAAAAGTGTCAATTCTTGGTCACTAAAGGTATTATGCATGGTCATAATGTGTCAAAGGGAGGCATATAAATTGATACTACTAAAGTTGAAGTCATTCAAAAACTAACACCTCCTGAAAATGTAAAAGTTATTAGATGTTTCTTCAGGAATTATATATTCTTCTAGAGATTCATAAAAGAATTTTCCAAAGTAACTAGGCCCTTGTGTTCTCTTATAGTTAAGGATACTCCATTAAAAATTGATGAAAACTGTTTAAAATCATTTAATCATAAATAAAACTCCTACATCACCTATCATCAGTACATCATATTGTAAACTACCTTTTGATCTTATGTGTGATTCTATTGATGTGGTTGTAGGTTATATCCTTTGACATGGGAAATATAGGAAGTTACATGTGGTGTATTATGCTAGTGGACTACTAGATGAGGCCCAATATAATTATACCAACACTGAAAAGGAGCTGTTAGCTGTTCTTTTTTCTCTGGATAAGTTTAAGCAGTATTTCATATGCTCAAAAGTCATCATTTTCAATGATAATTCTACTTCAAAGTACATGCCCTCTAAGAAATAAACTAAGCCTAGGATTATTAGATTGATTCTGTTGTTGCAAGAATTTGATTAAGAGAATTGGGATAAGGACGGAGCTGAAAACATTGTTGTTGACCACCTATATAGGCTTCCTATTACTCAATATGAAGATCCAATGGATATCAATTCTTCATTTCATGATGAAAAAAATCTCTATGTTTCTATTAGGTAGTCTTCATGGTATGAATATTTTTTCAATTTTCTTGTATCAAGAGTTTTTCCCAATGACATGTCTAATAACCAAAGGAAAAAATTCATCTTTAAACATAAATTCTACCTTTGAGATGAACCCCTTATATTTAGAAGAAGTGCTGATTGTATTCTTAGGAGGAGTGTGCGTGAGGAAGAAATTATACCTATCATAGAGAGTTGTCATTCCATACATTGGGGAGGTCACCATGGTGGTTAAATGATAGCTCATAAATTCCTTCAATCTAGTTTTTATTGACCCACCCTTTTTAAATATACTAGATGCTTTGTAGTTGGTTGTGAAAAGTGTCAGAGTTTAGTAAATATGGGTAGGAAGCTAGAGTTACCCCAAAAAGGTATTCTTGATGTATAGATATTTTATATTTGGGGTTTATATTACATGGTTCCATTTCCATCTTCTCATGAGAATGGGTATACTCTTGTTTCTATTGATTATGTTTCAAAGTGGGTTGAGGTAGTTGCACTTCATAATAATTAAACCAACTCTATAAAATTTTTTTATTAAAAATAATATATTTTCAAGATTTGTAGTTCCCAAAGCCTTTATCACTAATAATAGAACACATTTTAAGAACTAAACATCTATGGTTTTGATGAAAAAAATATGGTTCTTTTCATAAAAATGGTACTAATTATCATCCACAGTCTACTAGACATGTGTAAGTTTCTAATAGAGAACTAAAAAAATACTCGAGAAAACTATGTCAAATTCTAGGAAAGATTGGTCTCTTAAAAAAATGAATCTTTATGGGAATATAGAACTTCTTTCAAGACTCCAATAGGTTTGTGTCTTTATTGGATTTTGTTTGGGAATTGTTTTCATTTGCCCGTGGAGTTGAAACATAAATCATATAAGGTATTTAAGTCTCAGAATATTTATTTTAAGAGTGCTAGTGAGAGGAGATTACTTGAGATGAATGATCTATATGATATTAGGAGAGAGATTTATGATAATTCAAGGATTTATAGAGAGATGAATAAAATATTTCATGATTATATCTTAAATAAAAATGATTTCAGAGCTAGAACAAAGGTCCTTCTATTTAAATATAGACTTATTCCATTTCCTATAAAACATAAGTCCATGTGGTTTGGATCTTTCACTATTATAAAAGTTCTTAAGAATGGTGCTGTAGAGACTGTTGGTGAGGAGAATAATCCCATGTTGGTTAATGGGAAGAGACCGAAATGTTATTTTTAGGGACGAAAGAAGGGCTTAGCTTCCTTAACTATGCTAGAAAAATGAAGATGAATAAAGTCTGGATGATGAAATTATACTTAAAGCTGCATGAGAGGCAACCCATGGTTCATGATTTGTTCTTTTTGTTGTTTCATTTTTTGTAATTTTAATAAAAAGGTTGTGTGCTCTATTTTTGTGAAAATTTTGTTTTTCTTTTTTCTTTATCCCAGTTCATGTTTTCTATGTTTGCTTACTACAACTGGTGATATCTAAGGAGTGGAATTCCCATACTGGAAGATTAATGAAAAACATAAATTTAGGGAAGATCCTTACTGTTATTTTCTGTTTCATTTTTCTGATCCATTTTTAGTTTATTAAAAAAATTCATTAACAAGTCACCATTACATAGATAAAAAATTATTCATTAACATACTGTTATTCTTGATCCATTATTCCGCTATTAACAATGATTTATCTAAATTGATAATCACGGATAAACTGCTAAATGATGAATCAAAGAATATTTATTTTGAAAAATTCTTATTCGTTTTGAAAAAATCTTATTATACTAAAAATCTATTTCATGTCACTATGTTTTAAAAAATTCTCTATGTTTCTCCATGTTGAGAATGGAGTTTCAATGGTTTAATATTTTAACTATTTGAACTTATGTATGGGGGGGTACATGTAGGCTGGGAATTTATTGAATTTTATTGTTTTTTTGAGGCATTTTAGTATACATTCTTCTACTATATTGAAAATATTATCTAATTCAATATATTAAAATGATTATACCCAGTACATTGTACACTTACAAGTTTCATTACACTTTTGAGTTATATTGAAAATATTTTCCACTGAAACAAATATAAATTCATGTAATTTCTTATGAACCTATTGTAATTTATCCTTTGTGGAAAACACATCATCTGAATCTCACCAAGACCCATAAAAATTTCATAATTATTCTAAATTGAAAATATGTTTTGAACATTAATTGATAAATTATTCTTCTCCACTTTAGAATTCAACATTAGTGAAAAAGATGGGTTTTAAGTGGGAGGGGGGAAATTTTTTACTAAGAGAAAATGTTCTTAAATGATGTCCATCCACTACTAGAATAGGGGTTTTTCCAAACACTTATATACCAAAGGTTTTCTTAAACTGTTGGTAAAAAATAGTTTTACCAATGGTTTGCTTAAACAGTTGGTAAAACCGAGTGCATGACACCCTTTACCAAAGGTTTTGAAAAATCGTTGGTAAAGGTTTGCCCCAATAATTCCATGCAGCCCTTATCCTCTCCACTTTTCAAACAAAACCCTAATTTGACAGCAGCCCCCACTATTAGAACACCTCTCACCCATTTAGACAACAACTCTATCGAGTTCATCTCAGTTCCTCCACCCAAATGGTTGGAATCTCAGCTTCCCCCATCCAAGATGCTGAATCTTCATCTGATCAATCCCAAATTAGGTATTTTCTTAAGTGTTACCTTATTTTTATTGTTATCTATCTAATATTTCATTTTTATGTTTTTATTTTGATGTTTATCTGTTTTTATATATATTGATTTATCTAAGAAAACCATTTGAGATTTTTTCTCTAGAACCATAGAAAACCCTTTTAGATTTTTAATTATCGCTTTAATTTATCATATCATTGTATTAAAATGTTATATAAATATACTGGATAGTTATAGACCTCTCTATGGTCACCGACATAAATTTTATCTCACACATTCCTTGAGATGCCATTGGGTTCCTAGATAAACTACATGATTATATGTTTAGATAAGGGGAATCACCATTTTACAAATGCATGACTACTAACATGACATAGAATGGAGCATGTAACGGATGATTGGGTTGTAGCTCAAGAAGCTAGGTCAAATTTTATAATATATTGATCCTCTTGTATATTACTATTTCCTAATAGTTTTATCTATGATTTCTTCTTGATACATGACATACATTGCCATCATTCATTTTATGATTCTGTTATAAGTTGGTATTACTGAGTTGGTTATTTTTAACCATTTCCAATATTTTCACATTGTTATCTTTCTTCAGCTGTTTAACTAATAATATTAAAATTGTGCATCTTAGGTAATGAGGGAATAGTGTCCCCCAAGACACACCAAATGCTCTCACTATTTTTCAATAACATTGGGAATTTTGGTAGATGTGCTTGAGGCCATGTGGCCATCTGGGTTCAGGTCACTAATGGGTGGCATACTGGTTTGGGACATCACAATTCTTGGATATAATTTTTATAGGTATTTATAATCAAATCCATACCTATAACCATTGATGGTACCTCTTCAAAATCAATTGGGACATGATTCAATGAACACACCCTACCAACCTATGATCTATGCCCCCAAACCTAGGATCATTTAATCCATGTTTAAGGTGAAACTTGATGAGGCCATAACTACCTTTGATGTTATCCTCATCCTACTCCCCATCTTGATCTACCTGAAGAAGTTAAAGTATAAAACTCATGTACTCCGAACAAGCCCCTTATGGATTATGTATTCCTTGATCCACTTCCAATATCTTACTAGGAAATCCTTGAATATCTACATTAGAAGTTCTGTATCTTATTTTCTTATATACACTGTATTTTGTTGTGTTTCTTAATATGATTCTCATATAGAGTAATGTGTCAGTTATGCTTTTATATAAAGTAAACAATTTTCATTTACCTAAATATTTTTTTTATTGAACTTAAATATTATTGAATTGATTTGAAATGACTTATTGAAATTTTTTTACCGAATGGATAGAATTTGTATGTATGAAACTGATCAGATTTCAACTGATTTTCAAAATAATTTGAACATCTTTTTAGATTTTTCATTTGACAAGGCTTCAGATAGTGGTCTCATACACTTCCCATGTTCTAATTGTGTTGGAAGTCCTTGGTTGAGTCGTGAAGCAGTTATCTATCATATAACCAAATATGGTTTCCAAACAAACTATTATGTGTAGTATCAAAATGGAGAGAAAATGGAATCTCAAAATGTTGATCATCCAAATGATAGGACTGAATTGAAGAGTTTGATATATGATTGTTTTCCATTTATTCGGAATCCTGGGATGGAAAGGATGTCCAGCCAACAAGATTTTTACACAAGAACACATGATGCGTCCAATGAAAATGATGATGTTGATAGGGTGAAAAAATTGAATGATGCTGCGACGACTCCAGTATATCGGCAAATTGGTCAAATTAAAAAGTTGGAATTTTTAATCAGATTGTTTCATGGTAAAAATATGTATGGGATTTCAAATACTAAAATCGATTACATTCTTACCTTTTTGAAGGACTTACTTCCAGATGATGTAGATATTCCCTCAAACCACTATATGGCATGGAAGATAGTTAATGAACTTGGATTCTCAAAATAAAAATTTCATGCTTTCCTAAATGATTGAAACTTTTTTTTGGAGGAAACTTCTGAAAGAAATGATTGTATAAAATGTAGAACCTCCCAATAGAATCCAAAAGATGATGGAACACCATCTTGTGTGCCACAAAAAGTAATGTGGAACTTTCCATTATTCCCCAGATTACAGAACATTTTCATGTCTGATGAAATATCAGTAAAAATTTTATGTCATGAAATCGAGAGAAAAAGAATAATGAAGAGTTGGTTCACCCTGAAGATGGATTTTCATGGAAGAGATTTTATGCTCGATATCCTGAATTTGTAGCCGACATGCGTAATGTGAGATGTGGTCTTTAATGTGATGATATTAATCCATTTGTGAAGATTCTTACTTCGCACAACACATGGCCAGTTTTCATACACATTTATAACCTTCCCCCATGGTTGTGTATGAAAAATCATTACACTTTCATGAGTATACTGATATCCGGCCCTTCTAATCCTAACAATGATATAGATGTATACATGCAACCTTTAATAAAATATTTGAAGCTTATTTGGGATGTGGGTGTTCCCACATATGATGCATGTTCGAAATAAATATTTTAGATGCATGTTGCGCTTATGTAGACGATCAATGATTTTCCTACTTATGCAATGATGTCTGGATGGATCACAAAAGGAAAATTTTCATGTAATGTTTATATGAAGAATAATAGATCGAGAAGACTGAAATATCGTCATAGTTTTAGTTTTATGGGAAATTGACGATTCTTTCCAATGAACCATCCATATAGAAACAATTATCGGTGATTCGAAAATGTCGTGGAGACTGACGATCCAACTCAGCGTATGTCTGGAACTAATGTGATTAATGAATTTAAATATTTCAATTATTCATTTGGGAAGGGTGAAATGAAATCTAGAAATAGGAAAAATGTTTCCAATGATACTTGTTACAATTTGAAGAAGAAGAGTATATTTATTGAGTTGTCGTATTGGTCAACCAACATGATAAATCATTTCTTAGACATAAATCACATTGAAAAAAATTTATGTGAAATGTTGCTTTCGATTATTCTAAATGTCAAGGAGAAGAAAAAAGACGATTTATGATCTCAGCATGACTTGGTAGATTTGGGGATAAGACCAAAATTGCATCCTGTTTGTATTAGTGAAAATAAATAGAAAGTTCCATGTGCTTCATATGTGAAGATACCTGCTGAAGAAATTAAATTTCTATAAGTGATAGTGACTATTAAAGTTTCTGATGGCTATTTAAGAAATATATCAAAACAGGTCAACAGAAAAGAGTTGAAGCTGAAATCATTAAATACTCAGGATTATCACGTCCTTTTTCATGAGTTGATTCCAATATCAATCTGTCATCTCTCACCCAATAATGTAAGATTCTTAGTTATTCAGTTGTGATATTTTTTAGGGATCTTTGTGCGACAAATTTTTCCAAATACCTCTTGAAAAAACTATTGGCAGAGAAACCATTAATTTTTTGTGAGTTAGAAAAAATATTCACTCCATTATTTTTTACATGCATGTTGCATCTGACTATCCATCATTCGACCGAAATACTTCTTGGAGGATCTTTTGCTTTTTGTTGGATGTATCCAACTGAAAGAAACATGTACACATTGAAATTATATGTTCGGAATAGGAATTACCCCAAAGGTTGTATTGTAAACGGTTACTTGGCTCAAGAATGTATGGATTTATTCTAAATGTATTTGTCTGATCTTACTACGAGAATAAAAAGACCAATGAGAAATAAAGAAGAATAGTATGAGCAAATAGAACCCAGTTGTCCATCACTTCCTCAGACGGGAGGAATTCCGGGATCATATAAATTGACGAAATTAAGCCTTGAAGAGAAAGAGATGGAACATCGCACAATGTTGTTCAATTGTGATTTGTTTGATGAGTATATCAAGTAATTAAATTGTACATTTATCTCTTATCTTAACTCTTTTAATTTTAAATATTTGTTAAACTATTATTATTTTTATCTACAGGGATCATAATGAATTGATATATAGAAAGAATCGTTCTTTATCTTGGAGAAGGAAGGAAACTTTTCATAGAAAAGGGTTTTCTGCTTGGTTGAAATTGAAGGTAAAAATATTTCTTTAATTACTAAATAAAAATAATGTTTAATTAAGTTTACTATTTTTTTATATTTTAGGTATCATTTTTTCATGCAGAATCTATTTCTGAGGAAATAAGATCTTTGGCTTTTGGTCCTAATACCATGGTTCATGATTGTAAATCTCTTGTGATCAATAAATACAAATTTTTTATCACTGAACAAGCAAGTAACATGAGAACACATCATGATGGTGTTATGCTAACTTCCACAATAGAATTTTATGCTAGTCCATCAGATAATAGAACTCATTATGAAAATGTGCCTTATTATGGAGTCGTAGAGAAAATAATAATTTTGGATTATTACTCTCATGGTTGAGTCACAATGATGACATATCAATGGTTTGATTCAATGATGAGGCAAGGAACCTTTATTGATGATTGTGGATTTCGAGTTATTGACACGACTCGCACTCTTGCCACTGATGGAGCATGTGTATTGGCATCAATGGTGAAAAGAGTTTTTTATGTCAATGATCATCGTCATCCTAAATTTGGTGTAATTATTAAAGTAATACTTTACATGTTTTTTATGATGGTGATGACGAAGTTGAAACTATCCCTACTGCAATTGGAAGAAATCCGTTTATTACTTATGATGACTCCAATAGCTCAATTGTTAGAGTTGATTGTGAACCCAAAGCTATGGTGGGAAATATATAGAATCATACAGTTGTGTTCTCACCTACATCATTCAGAGTGTGTATCCTAGTACTTAACTTCAAACCACTATAAATCTTCTTTTTCTTTATGTTTTTTATCAGAATTGTTTTTCTATATTTTGTTTTTTGGGTTACACATTAGTTATCTATTTCTAATTACTTCCATATTTGTTTTCATTGCAGGAAATGACACCCATTGAAGAGATTCAGAGGAAAAGGATAACATAAAATAATTGTCGAATGACACAGATGGGATTTCCTCCACTCATCCCTGTTGTTAGTATTTTATTTCAAATATATATATTTCATTAACTTATAATATCATGTTTTTACTTTTGTGTTAATTTTTTTTATTCAGGATCCACCCCCTAGATGAGAGATATCTGATGATGATCCTGATATTTCTCCTAGTACAGAGTTTGGTGGTAGGAGGGGGCGGTGTTAGAGTTAGACGATCATCTGGTGGTCCCGGTATTGAGGGAGGTGGTACAAGGGATCGTGGTGTAAAAGTTAGATGATCCACTGGTCGTACCTTATTGGACTATGCCTCTACCATAGACGTATCTTCTACACCCCATTTTGTTCTTGGTGTGTCTTTAGGGACACACGGGATATTTAGGCCTCTGATGTTAACACCACCATTTGTCCAGGTGTTTGTGCCATCATCCTTTGCTCTTGGTTCATTGTCTCCAAACTATTATATTACACCTTCTTCGACTCCTACTCCGACACAGTATGTGGATGAGGAGCATACACTGAAGGAAACTCCACCTGTACATGATATTCCTTTAGCTTCTGTACATCCAGTGACACCCATTTATCCAACTACCATAGGTATATTTATATAACGCTTACAAATTCTTATACCAAAATTTATTATTATTATAACTTTTATTGATATTTTTTTTCTTTAATAATAGATTCAACTAATGATAGGAGGTTGGGGATGGGGTATACTCTCTTGCATGCAGTATAAAACTGCCATCCATAGTTGATGGTTGAATACAATGATGATGGAAAAATGATTGATAAACCTGGGCAGTAATGTTGGGGTTTTTTGGAGATGCCAGCAAAATACTCCGACATTATTCCATTCAGCCATCTCTCTTGAAGGCATATGCCACACGAAGTAAAGGATAATGTGTGAGAAAAAATATGGTCAAAATATCTATTGTATTCAATGTACCATTTTTTGTATTTATATGAATTAATCTATTGAGTGTCAGCTTCGGTTTAACTTCCCTGATGGCGAGGGTGCATGACCATCATGTTTAAAGTAGCTAGGAGTGTTTTGGAGAGAATATAAGCATGAGTTGTATATTGGATGGTGTGATAGAGTGGGCATGAATTTACAGATATTACCTATCGTGGATGACTGCCCGATAGAGTAATATTGCCAAATTATTATCCATTGGGCAACTACCAAATTTAAGGTATTAATCCCATTTGAGGTATTTAAATGATAGTTTTCTTAATTTTCATTAATATTATATTATTTATTATTAAACATTATTTAGGAATATTCTGAAAAAAAAACAAATAGAACAATGATTCAAAGAAAAACCTCCACACATTAGGGCACACTACTATGTTAGATCATGAGAGGCAGCTGGTACGATATAGTTGTTTATAATTTATCATTAGGACTTTCCCTTTTTATTGTTTCCTACTTAAATTATGTGATTTATTGAATATTGAATATAGTATT
Organism: Viscum album; assembly: GCA_963277665.1. Classification (NCBI taxonomy): domain Eukaryota; kingdom Viridiplantae; phylum Streptophyta; class Magnoliopsida; order Santalales; family Viscaceae; genus Viscum; species Viscum album. The sequence continues at coordinate 226,167,389 of OY728167.1, read as the reverse complement.
ATAATTGCAGTTTATATTGTTTCAATGTCACTATAGAAGCACATATTGAATATTGAAGGACGTCTCCCTTGAGAATTTTTTTTTCTCTTGAGTAGAAGGAAAAAAGATGGAACCACGGTTAATGATCCGACAAAAGAAAAGATTTTATGTTTTAATTTGTTTATTTAAATGTTTAATATCTATTTTAAAATTTAATAATATATTAAATTTTTTAATAGGCTGCTTTAGTGGCACTTGGTTCCTAGGAGGCTGACAATTTTGGGCCACACGATCATTTATACCAGGTTTTGTGAGATGAGAACTTTGGTCCAGTATGCTGCCAACCTGGTATGAATATAGTCCCGATGAGGTATTATTCCTCTCCATGTATCAATTCTTGTACCACCGAGTTGGAACAAGTCAAGGATCATGCAAGATAGTCTGATACAAGGGTCACAGAGTTGGTAGAACAGGTTCAAACGAGGGAGAAAGAATTTATGAAATTGATTAAAGTATTATCTTCATCACTTACACTAGAGGCCAACACGGCTTGTCAAACATATATTTTGTCAATGGGTGCATTATCCAATGCACCAAGAAGAAGTTCTAGTGGCGATCGAGATGATGACATTCCTGGTGATGATGTGGATGCTGAAGAGGAAGATGTTGGGGATGACGACGGTGTCGAGATCTAGGGTGAGGATGAAGGTGAGGGAGAGGGCGAGGATGAGGATGAGGGAGAGGATGGAGCCAAGTATGAGCATGGGGACGATGACGAGGAAAAATATGGTGGTGAGGATGAGGCTGATGATGATAGTGGTGACAGTGATAGTGATCAGGGGCAGATTGATCCATTACATTTTGACTGATATTTATGACATTTGATTTTTGATTTAATATAGATGAGTCGTTCTACTTCGAATCCTATCAAACCTTGCACACATCCATCACAACCCCCACCCTCCTCCCTAGACCCGAAATAGCCCCCCAGACAGCCCCCTAGAGAGCACCCCCGACAGCACCCCCACCCTCCTACCTGGACCCCGGACAGCCCCCAACCTCCTCCCTGGACCCCATACAACCCCCCAAATAGCCCCTTGAATAGCTCCCCAAAAAGTCCCACCACGCACCTCCCTATACCCAGGACAACCCCCTGGATAGCCCCCAGCCCCTCCTTGGAACCCGGACAACCCCCCCAGATAGCCCCCCAGACAGCCCCCCAGATAGCCCCCCACCCTCCGCCCTAGACCACAGACAGCCCCTGGATAGCCCCCTGATAGCCCCATGGACAACCCCCCAGACAGCCCCTATACAGCCCCCCACCCTCCACCCTGGACCCCGGACAGCCCCCGGACAACCCCCCGGACAGCCCCCAGATTTCCCCCCACCCTCCTCCCTGGACCCCAGACAACCCCCCCGAATAGCCCCAAGATAGCCCCCCCCGGAGAGCCCCCATCCTCCCTAGACCCCGTACGACCCCCCGGATAGCCCCGAGATAGCCCCCCCCCCCCCCAACAGCCCCCTGGACCCCGAACAACCCCCGGACAGAATTGTTCTCAAATAAAATTTTACCACCCATTGAAGGTGAACTTCAGGATGAGTTCCTTTAAATGGGAAGACCATAAGAACCTGGTTTTTCACATTGGTATGGATATTTTTATATTCAGTATAATTCTTTATTTTTGACCAAATATGGAATCATAATGATGTTATAATGGTTTATGGGGCTTCTAGGGCTTGTTCGGATCTCGGAACCCCGGTCGACGTAGAAAAACACTATGCCTCATTGTTAGTAAAAAATTTATGTCCACCCCACAAGTTATCAACCAACCATATAGGTCTATATATTAGAAGTAATGTGGAAGATTTTCCCTAACCATGAACCAGGGGATGCACATCATGCCCAGTGTCTATAGTTTTAGTATAGGATATTATCACTGTTGTTTCACCATTTGCCTAACAGGCATACAAAAAGCCAACCAAACCAATTCGGATTGAGTTTATACTTTATCACAACGATCCATGGGTCATTTATGACGTTTAAGATTCATCCCCTCTTCAATAAGAGGCACGGTGTAGCCAGTATCACTCAAAGTGTCTCTATTTTGATTAAAATGGACACCCTTTTAAGTAAAAACAACTGGAATACAGAAAACCAACAAAACGTATTTGGATTGTGTTGCTATTTTTTGTAAGATGATACATGGGTCATATGTGACATGTAAAACTCAACCCCACATCAATTCAAGACATGGTGTGGCCAGTACCACTCAAAGTGTCCCACTTTTAATTGAAATGGACAACATTTTAAGTGAAAACAATAATAGACATACAGAAAATGTACCAAATGTATTCGGATTCTATTAATAACTTAGCAAAAAGATCTACAGGACATTTGTGACATGTAGGAGTCAATCCCGCATCAATCCAAGGCACGATGTGACTGGTACCACTAAAAGTGTCTCACCTTTATTTGAAATGATCAACATTTTAAGTGAAAACAACAATTGACATATAGAAAACCCACCAAATGAATTTAGATTGTGTTGATACTTTAGGAAAACGATCCATGGGACATTTTTGAAATGTACGAGTCAACCCAGCATCAATCCAAGGTACGGTGTGTCCAATACAACTCTAAGTGTCTCTCTTTAGTTTAAAATGGACAATGTTTTAAGTAAAAATAACTGGTATATGTAAGTCTGACCAAACATATTTGTATTATGTTGATACTTTAGGACAGCGATCCATGGGACATATGTGATGTGTAGGAGTCAACCCCACATCAATCCGAGGAATGGTGTGGCCAGTACAAAGGAAAGTGTCACACTTTTATTTGAAATGGACAACATTTTAAGTGAAAACAACAACTAGCATAAGGAAAACCAACCAAAAACATTCGGATTGTGTTGATACTTTAGGAAAACGATCTATTGGACATTTTTGATGTGTACGAGTCAACCTCACATCAATTTGAGGCACGGTGTGGCTGGTACCCCTCTAAAGGTCTCTCTTTTGTTTAAAATGGACATCATTTTAAGTGAAAACAACAACTGGAATACGAAAAACCAACCAAACACATTCCAATTGTGTTGGTACTTTAGGAAAATGATCCATGGGATATTTATGATGTGTATGATACAACCTCGCATCAATATGAAGAATGGTGTAGCCGGTACCACTCTAAGTGTCTCTTTTTTTTTAAATGGACAATGTTTTATGTAAAAACAACTAGTATACGGAAAACTGAACAAAAGTATTAGGATTGTGTTGATACTCTAGTAAAATGATCCACGAGACGTTTTTGATGTGTAGGAGTCAACCCAATATCAATCCGAGGTGTGGTGTGGATGGTACAACTCAAAGAGTCTCACTTTTATTTGAAATGGACAACATTTTAAGTGAAAACAACAACTGCATATAGAAAACCAACCAAACACATTCGTATTGGGTTGATACTTTAATAAAATGATCCAGGGGACATTTGTGATGTGTAAAAGTCAACCCCGCATCAATCTATGGCACGGTGAGTACAGTACCACTCTAAATATCACTCTTTTGTTTAAAATGGACATTATTTTATGTAAATACAACTGGCATACAGAATACGAACCAAACATATTCGGATTATGTTTATGATTTAGGAAAACGATCCATGAGTAATTTGTGATGTGTACGTGTCAACCCCGCCTCAATCCGAGGTGCAGTGTGGCCGGTACCACTCAAAGTGTCTCATCTTTTATTTTGAAAGAATCAAAATTTTGAATGAAAATGATACGCAATGCAAGACCCACTAGGAAGTGTCATGGGAACCTTGTATAATGTTCGCGCGTTGACCACCCGGATCGCCGCAAGAAAACAAGTGAATGTGGTGTGAGGATAATGAAAATGAGAGGTTAGGGGGGAATGGTCAAGGTAGAACCCAAAGAGAACTTGTCTCTATGAACTCTAGCCACAAGACGCCACATAGGATGACCAATCCTTTGATAAGTCTGGAATTAAGAAATAACACAAAGGTTGCAAGAAAAACACACCATAATAACATTACTTTCATTAATTATGTTTCAAGAGTACAAGGGGGTGGCTATTTATAGCCAAAGAGAGAATGAAATTCGAATCACACCATGGGGAGACTTCTAAATTATTCTAACACCTAGTTTCCAAAAGCCAAAAAGCCAAAATGGTGACATTGACAACTTTGGCACTTGTCCATGACTTTAGGAGACATGTAGCACACCCTTTTGGAAAAGTAGAGATAAGTAACCCACCACCTTTTGACTTTGAAGATTCCATGGTGGTGTGGGCTTGAAAATTCGTAGCTCCACCTGGGATGGATTTTTAAAAGCATGTTTGGGCCTTAATTAATGTAATTATAGGCCCAGATGCTTCCCCTAAGCAAGGGTGTTGGGCCTCCTCTTGGAATTCCATGATTAATCCATTTAAGGCCTCCTTCATTCTCTTGGTCCCCTCCCTTGTCATTGGGCCTCCAATTCCACGCAATGGGTATTGTCCACTTGTGTGCATTCTACCTTCCTCATCAAGTCCGCCTCCAACCCTGCGATTCCCATGTGTTCCATGATCCTCATCATCTCCTCCCTCCTCAAAAGGATTCGTCCTCAAATATGAAAATTTAAAGGGAGAAAGATCATCAACATTAAAGGCAGCACTAACATTCCCATACCTATCGGGTAACTCAATCTTGTAGGCATTGTCATTGATCTTCTTTAAGACTTGGAATGGACCATATCCATGTGGATGAAGTTTTTATTTTCGTTGCTCTGGGAACCTCTCCTTCCTCAAGTATACCCACACCCAATCTTCTAGTTGAAACACCACTTTCCGCCGACCTTTGTTGGCGTGCTTGGCTACTTGTTCATTCTTCCGCTCAATGTTGGCCTTTACCTTTGCATGTAACTCCTGCACAAACATTGCCTTCTTTTCACCTTCAAGATTAGAAAATTGATTAGTAGGCAAAGGTAAAATATCGAGTGGAGTTAATGGGTTAAAACCATACACAACTTCAAATGGTGAAGCATTAGTAGTGGAGTGAACCACTCTATTATAAGAAAATTCAATGTGATGCAGGAATCTTTCCCAATGTTTCAGATTTTTTCTAAGGATGGAATGCAACAATGTGGAATGTGTCCTATTGACCACCTCCGTTTGACCATCTATTTGTGGGTGTGCAGTGGTTGAGAACAAAATTTTTGTTCCAAGTTTGTTCCACAATGTCCTCCAGAAGTGACTAAGGAATTTAACATCCCTATCACTCAAAATGCTCTTGGGTAAGCCATGTAACCTAATAATTTCCCTGAAAAACAAATTGGTGATGTGAGTTAAATCATTGGTTTTAGAACAAGCAATAAAATGATCCATTTTACTAAACCTATCTACCACCACAAAGATGCTATCCTTACCTGATTGTGATCTTGGCAAGCCCAGTACAAAATCCATTAGAATATCAACCCAAGGATGAGAAGCAACGGAAAAAGGGGTGTATAAGCCATGTGGAAGCACTTTAGACTTTTCATGTTTACACAAATTACAATTTCCACAAACACTAACCACATCCCTACGCATGTGAGGCCAATAAAAATGTTCACTCAACAAGGAAAATGTTTTCTCGACCCCAAAATGCCCCATTAATCCACCACCATGTGTTTCTCTAACAAGCAATTCACGCATGGAACAAGATGGAACACACAATTTATCTTTCCGAAAAAGAAATCCATCATGTTTGTAAAAATCACTTTTTCCATGTTTTTCACACAACTTCCAAATTTCAGAAAAATCCACATCATTCTCATACATGCTTTTCAACATTTCAAAACCAAGTATTTAAGCATGCATTGAAGTTATAAGATAATATCTCCTAGACAAAGCATCTGCGACAAAATTTTCTTTTCCTTATTTGTGCTTAATGATGTAAGGAAATGTTTCAATGAATTGAATCCATCTTGTATGTCCCCTATTCAACTTTCTTTGTGACTTAAGAAATTTTAGTCTTTCATGATCCGAATGAATCACAAATTCCCTAGGCCACAAGTAATGTTGCCAATTATCTAATGTTCTTTTGAGATCATATAATTCCTTTTCAAAGGTGCAGTATTTCAATGCAGCCCCATTATGCTTCTCACTAAAGTATGCTATAGGCTTAGAGTCTTGCACTAAAACAGCCCCAATTCATATTCCAGAGGCATCACAGTCAACCTCAAAAACATTATAAAATTCAGGCAGAACTAAGAGAGGTGAATTGGTCAACTTACCTTTGAGTGTGGAGAGGCTTCCTCTTGAGATTTTCCCAACATGAAACTCACCCCTTTCTTGACCAACTCATTTAATGGTGCCGCGATGGTTGAAAAGTCCCTCACGAACCTTCGGTAAAAACTTTCAAGTCCATGGATGCTCCTCACCTCGTTGGCATTCTTTGGTTCTGGCCAATCCCGAATCGCCTTCAACTTCTCTTCATCAACCCTCATGCCATTAGCTCCTACCACAAAACCAAGGAAAACAACCAAATTTAAACAAAATGTACATTTTTCCAAGTTTTCAAAAAACCTATTTTTCCTAAGAGTCTCAAAAACATGTTTCAAATGTTCATGATGTTCATCAAGGCTCTTAGAATAAACAAGGATGTCATCAAAATAAACAATGCCAAATTTCCCAATGAATGGATGAAAAACATGATTCACTAAGTTCATGAATGTACTAGGGGCGTTAGTTAGTCCAAAAGGCATAACTAGCCATTCATACAATCCAAACATAGTTTTAAATGCGGTTTCCCATTCATCTCCCTCTTTCATTCTAATTTGATGGTATCCACTCCTTAGGTCAATTTTAGTAAACAAGCATGCACCATGGAGTTCACCAAGCATATAATCCAAAAAAGGTATGGGATAGCGATAATCTACTGTGATTTTGTTGATAGCTCGGCAATAAACACACATTATCCACTTACCATCTTTTTTTGGGACAAGGATTTCCGGTACTGCACACAAACTCAAGCTCTCTCGAACAAATCCCTTAGCAATTCTTCCACTTGTAGTTGGATTTCTCGAGTCTCATCCGGGTTAGCCCGATAAGCTGGAAGATTGGGAAGTGTTGCTCCGGGGAGGAAGTTGATGTGGTGCTCGATACCCCGCAAGGGAGGTAAGCCATTGGGAATTTCTTTTGGAAACACATCACCAAATTCCTGAAAAATGGATATAACACTAGAAGGCATATAAGAGTTAGGATAGTTAGTGGTAAAAACTTTTCCCTTGAATAAAAGCATGAGAGTTTCCTCCCCATCTAAAGATCTCTCTATCTCACTTTTCCCTGAAAATAAGCTCACTTTTCCCTCAACACTCTTGTTTTCACTCTTATTTTCAACTCTTTTATTTCCCTCATTTTTTTTGCTTTCACTCAAAACTCCTTTTTCACTCTTGATTTTTCCACTCTTCTCATTCTATATATTTTATTTATCTCTTTTATTTTTCTCTCTTCTCACAATCCCTATCAATCCTCACTTGGTATTCATAAGCTTGAAAAGGCCTCAATGGTGTAAGAATAACTGTCCTCCCATTATACTCAAAAGAACATCGATTGGTGTATCCATTATGTGTGACCATCCTATCAAATTTCCAAGGTCTTCCAATCAAAATATGACTAGCATGCATTGGAACAACATCACACATCACCTTGTCTATATACTTCCCAATAGAAAATGGAAATTATGCTTACTTAGTCACATTGACATCCCCGCAATTATTTAACCATTGCAATCTATGAGGCCTAGGATGTCTAGTCATAGCCATTCCCAATTTATCAACCATCAAACCACTTGCTATGTTTGTAAAACTACCCCCATCAATAATCATACTACATACTTTATCATTGATGAGGCATATAGTATGAAAAATGTGCTCCCTTTACTCTTGATCATGTTCTCCTTCGTGTTGAGCACTCAAAGCACGCCTTGCAACAACAATTTCTCCATGTACCGAGATTTCTACTTCCACCTCCGAATCATCCTCAAGTGATGGCATTTCATCTTCAGTTGAGCTAGCACTAAGAACATCTCCATCATCCAAAATAATCATGGTTCTCTTGTTTGGGCATTGTGATGCAATATGTCCAAATCCTTGACATTTAAAACATTTGACATCTCGTGATTTGGAAGCAACCTTACCCTCCATTTTACCTTTGGATTCTAGAAAGAATAGTTTTGGTTTGAGCAACTCTTTCAAATCAGTTTTGTATTCCTTTACATGAACTTGTGGTTTGGAATCCTTAAACATAAATGAAGGTCTATAATCCTTCCAATAAAATGTAGTGCAAATCCTTCTTTCCTTTACTTGCCTCTCCGCTTTGGTAGCCATGTGAAGTAGATCCTCCATGTCTAAGTAGTGGTGCATGTCCACTATGTCCCAAATGTCATGGTTGAGGCTGTTCACAAACCTTAATGTAGTGGCCTCTCGCTCCTCATCAATATTCGCTTGAATCATGATGATCTCCATCTCTTTGTGATACTCCTCAACACTCATGGACCCTTGTTTCAAACCCTGCAACTTGAGGAACAAATCATGATAATAGTGGTTAGAAATGAACCTCTTACGCATTACCACTTTCATCTCCTCCCATGTGTGGATGGGTCTTTCTCCACTTCGTTGTTGACTCACTTGTAGTTGGTCCCACCAAATACTAGCATAATTGGTGAACTCCACGACCGCCAAATTCACTTTTTTTCCTACGAATAGGTGTGACAACCAAAAACATGTTCGAACTTTCTTTCCCATTCCAAGTATGTTTCAGGATCATTCTTACCTTGAAATAAAGGGATCCTAAACTTTACTCCTCCAAGATCGTTGGCTTGCCTCTATGGTGGTTGATTTCTCTGAATTGGTGACTTGTGAAAATTGGATAACTCCTCTAATTCTTCAACAACCCACCTCCGTTGTGGTGCTCTAGAATTGGAAGGGGAATGAAGTTTATCCATCCTCGTATTCAACCTTTTTAATTGTTCTTGTACAGCCCTCATGAACATCTTAATGTCCGCTTCATTGGTATTACTTGACTCTGCCATTTAGGAATCCTGTAAAAAAATGAAGAGAAAGGAAAATGGACCTCACAAACCCCATCATGTGTTTACACTCAAAAATAATATGTTCAATCGTGTTTCACTCAATTTTTTCTTTTATCAAAATGTAACACTCTTGCCTTTTACCACTCAACTTGCTTCCTAAAGCGTTCTTACCCAATTACAACAAATCGAAAGGATCTTTGAAATCTGGAAATCCCGATCTAGAATTCAAAGATAAAATTCAAATTGGATTCAAGATGAAAAATTTGGGAAGAGGAAGAAAATGGAAGAAGAAGAATGAAAATGGGACATAGAATTCAAAATGTTGCTATTTTTTGTTGAGCCTTCAATTTGTTTTCGATTTTTTTTTGTTTTTTTGGCTCTTTTTCTGTAGATGCAGCAGAAACAAGATGAGGTTTTTTAATATATAAATGCAGGAGAAGCAATAATTTGTGACATCAAATGGAATCAATGTGAGATTTTCATGGTTTTAAAATTGTAGAATTTGTTGCAAATTTCAACATGGTATATCTCGCTATGTATCGCTCTGATTTTGATAATTCTAAATGGAGAAGAAAGATGAGATTCTCAATTACATGAATGATATACTGCACGTCCGAAAAGATGAAGAAATGATGTCTGTATGTGAAGAGGAAAATGAAATAGAATTGATGTTGGCCCGACATGAAGAGAAATGAAAATGGAAGAAAGGATAAAAAATATAGAACCTTATTTCTTGCAAATGCGCTCTGATACCAAATAATAGGTGATACAAGACCCACTAGGAAGTGTCCTAGAAACCTTGTATAATGTTCTCGCATTGAGCACCCAGATCGCCGCAAGAAAACATGTGAATGTGGTGTGCGGATAATGAAAATGAGAGGTAAGGGGGGAATGGTCAAGGTAGAACCCAAAGAGAACTTGTCTCTAAGAACTCTAGCCACCAGACGCCACAAAGGATGACCAATCCTTTGATAAGTCTAAAATTAAGCAAAAACACAAAGGTTTCAAGAAAAAATCAACATAATAACATTACATTCATTCATGATGTTTCAAGAGTTCAAGGGGGTGGCTATTCATAGACAAAGAGAGAAAGAAATTTGAATCACACCATGGGGTGGCTTCTACATTAGTCTAACACCTAGTTTCCACAAGTCAAAAATCCTAAATGGTGACTTTGAAAACATTGGAACTTGCCCATGACTTTAGGAGACATGTAGCACACACTTTTTCAAAAGTAGAGACAAGTAGCCCACCACCTTTTGACTTTGAAGATTCCAGGGTGGTGTGGGCTTGAAAATTCGTAGCTACACTTGGGTTGGATTTTTAAAAGCTTGTTTGGGCCTTAATTAATGTAATTATAGGCCCGGATGCTTCTCCCAAGCAAGGGTGATGGGACTCCTCTTGGAATTCCATGATTAATCCATTTAAGGCCTCCTTCATTCTCTTGGTTTTCTCCCTTGTCATTGGGCCTCTAATTCCATGCAATGGGTCATGTCCACTTGTGTGCATTCTGCCTTCCTCATCAAGTCTGCCTCCAACCCCACGATGCCCATGTGTGCCATGATCTTCATCAGAAAACAACAACTGGCATACAGAAAACTGAACAAACACATTAAGATTATGTTGATACATTAGGAAAAATATCTATTGGTCATTTGTGACATGTATGATTCAAACCCTCCTTAATATGAGTCACGGTGTGGCCGGTAGCACTCTAAGTGTCTTTCTTTTGTTTAAAATGGACACTTTTTTAAGTTAAAACAACTGACATATGGGAAACTGACCAAACGTATTCGGATTGTGTTGATACTTTAGAACAATAATCCATGGGTCATTTATCCCGTGTATGAGTCAACTGAGAATCAATCCGAGGCCCGGTGTGGCCGATACCACTCAAAGTGTCTCACATTTATTTGAAATGGTAAACATTTTAAGTGAAAACAACAATTGGCATATGGGAAACCAACCAAACACATTCAGACTGTATTGATACATTAGGAAAACGATCCATGGGTCATATGTGATATGTATGAGTCAAACCCACCTCAATATGGGGCACGATGTGGCCGATATCACTCTAACTATCTTTTTTTTAAAATGGACATTATTTTAATTAAAAACAACTGTCATATGGAAAACCGACCAAACGTATTCGGATTGTGTTGATACTTTAGCACAACGATCCATGGTCCAGCCTCACACAATTCACATCTCATGTGAGAAACTCTTACCCCTATTCTAAAACACATGACATTTAATATTCCAAGGACAACTATATTCCCCAAGTTATGTAAGCTCATTGATACACACCCATTATCATCATCACTAAGTTCAGTGACACCTGCCCAAAACTGTTGAACATTATATTTTTGTTTGGTTGAATTCATTTATTCATTTCCTTATTTTGAGTTATTAGCTTCTAATTAATGAATTCAATCATTTATGTGTTATAAAAAATGAAATTGTATATGTATTCTTAATTTTGAATCACATATAATTACATATTCAGTTATTAATGTATTGTATTCATAATTGATTATTAAATTATGTATCCTTATTATTATCAGTTTTTAATTATGTATCCTTATTATGTATTGTATTATATTATGCATTTACGGTTTTACAATTCACATAGCCACACATAGAGCAGGCTACTCTGTGAATTGTATAGAAAAGCCTATACCAACAGTTTTAAACCGTTGGTATAGGTTCTTTATTTATTTTTTTACCAATGCTTCATTCAGAACCGTTGGTAAAAAGCATTTACCAACGGTTTAATTAGTTGGTATAGGGGTTAATGGAAGATTACTTACCAACGGTCCATACAGAATCGTTGGAAAAAAAGATATTTTATTGGTTTTGAGACTGTTGGCATATGTGTTGTATAAGAACTCTATACCAACGGTTTACATAAAACCATTGTTATAGAGAATATTTCTTCACATATACCAATGATTTATCTCAAACCTTTGGTATATTTCTATTGTCATAGCTTACTTGGCTATAGTTTCTAAAACCATTGGTATAATTTATTCCAACTGTTATCCACCGTATACCAATGAATTTCAACCGTCGGTATACCTTTCATTTCTAGTAGTGATCATTTCCCACTGTAACATAAATATTTTTGCAAAAAATGGGTATTTCTTTTTCAAAATTCTAGCATAATTTTTGGCTTATCACTATTTATCAAATGAGTATCTTTTAAGGATGATGCTTGATTAGTAGTTATGAACTGATTTGAATATGAAATTTTTGAGGGTGGATGATTGCTGAGTGAATAAACATAGTGATTTAATGTAAATTTGGTTTAGAAACTAATTTTAAGAGTGATTTTAGTAACCTATTAGTGGATTTATGATCATAACCCTAGGAACATTAAGTTTGATCTTCATTATAGGGGACTAATTTTTCTTTTGATAATTAAAGTAATTATTTTAGTGAGAAAATGTAAATGATTTGTATATAAATATTTTGAAACAGGAGTATTTTGGGCATCTGGGATCCCACGGTGAATCTATTAGACCCCAGATGCTGGGTGTGTTTTTTACTATAACCCCTCTGTACACTTTGAATAAGTTCACATGCATAGTGCTTATCACATGATACCTGGCTTGGAAAAAATAAAATAATTTGTCTAGGGTAAAAATTGAGTTCATTAAGGTGAGGGGGAATCATGAACCCCAATTGAATAAGGGAAAAATTGGTTTATATTTAAATCATTTAGGTTGTATCAATATGGTGATTCACAGAAAAATTATAATTGCTTTTGAAACCTAGGTGAAGAGTCAAAGTACAAAGTTCTTTTGGTAAAGTTATTAATTCCACATATTTTTAATCTTCTGTCACTCATGGATTTTGATCATATATTTTTATTGAGATGAGACACTAAGAAGTATCAAAAATGAGGTAGGAAATATTCATTTCTTGATTATTCATTACTCTCCAGAATATTAGTGAGAGTCTGATTTAAGGCAACATTCATTTGAGAAATTTCATTCCCTGATCTTAAACACTATTTCCAGTCCTCTGTTTTGAAAATTATGGCCATGTTACTTTTTAATCCCTAATATAAAAACTTTATTGTTTTCAAATATTAAAAAACATGGGATTATTTGAGGAAACCCAATGCTTAAGTGTGGGGAAATTTTATGTGGCCTTATGTTTATTTATTTTTTACAACAGAAGTTATGGTGAGGCCACATGACCAAAGGTGCACTTCCCCATGCCCCAAAGGCTTCCAACTAGAAGAAAGGGTCTTATATATAATGTGGGGAGACTATACCCTCTTTATTAATGTAACAAAACCGAAGAAATCAATATAAATGATATAATAGAAAAATTATATTAGAAAATAATCAATAATAACATACACCACATGATGAATCCAAAACCTGTAAACATTGACTAAAACCAAAGCAGTAAACAATTAAAGTCTTACAACTATGAAGGGTCTACTAATAAAAAATAAAGGCACACTGAAAAGTCCCTAACAGGTATTGATACCATTTCTGGTTCCCTCATCAATTCACATCCTGAATCAAAACTCATATATCTAACATAATTATATTTCCCCCATCCTATCCTACAATTATGATTTCTATTCAGGTATTGATCAGGAAACCCAAGTAGAGTGTCAGAACAAAAAAGTAGTCACCACCAACAGATTCTAAATAAATATCAATTCTCTAATTGTGTATGAAGTTGTATAATTAATGAATAATGAATGATAAAGATATATATTTTTTACATTTATTTATTATATAATCAATAAAATAAGAACCAGGGTTCATATTGACACAAAAACCAAATATGCCTTCTTCATCCCCTTGAAGAGTAGAATTATACAATAAGGAAATATCACATTTCAATCTTTCATGGGATTTAATTATTAATTTAATGTCTAATTTCAAATTCATACCATTGTATCCTAAAATGGTATTATGGAACCCCCTGGGTATTTGGAGCATCATTCCTTTTCCCAAAACTCAATTATCACATGAAAATAATTATATATATCATGAGGACCTAGAGCACCATTCAGGAACCCTATGTGTTTTTGGAGCTGCAGTCCTTGGCCAAAAAATCATTTTTTACATAATTTAAATATATCACATTACATGGATCCACATTTATAATCATTTCATCAACTGTTCCCATCAATTATCTCACAACTAATTAACCATTCATGATTAATCCATACAATCCTTTAAGTCTCATTACAAAACATTCATCAGGTATTTAGTTCAATTAATATGACCCATTATTTCCCTTTTTTAAAAATCACAAATCACTATTTATAGTTCATTGGGACTCCCCATACGTTTCTATTCAAATATATCTCATAAAATTCAATGGGTCCAATTGGATCTGTGATGGGTTCCATAATTTATAGTATATAAATTAATTAAATTAATTTAAAAGTAAAATTTCCTAATGTGGAAATTGAAATTTCACAATTACATCTACATAATTATAATTTTGAATAATGGAATTGGAATTTAGAACACTAACCTCGTGTAATGTCTCGGATTTTCCGTGTATTATTTTTAAAAATTATATGGAATTATTTTGAGACCGGGCGCGAAGAAGACACATAATTTCGAGGACCAGTGAGCCAGGAAAGGTGGTTTGAACTTTTTTATGTTAAGTGAGTCGACACTTGTGCAAGGTTGTGGCACTTTCCAAAAGGATTCCCAAATTAAAAATATGAGGGCACAGTTGCATCCAAGGCAATGAATTTACCTAAAAATGAGCCTAACCTCGACCAGCGTAGGTCGAGGGAAAAAGTTAATTTTCATACATTTTAAGTAAAATAAAATAAAATAAAATTGCACGTTTATTTTATTTCTTTTATGGAAACATCCACTACAGCGTGGCAACGGGGTAGCTGTTTCCTTAATAAATGTCATGTCTTAATGAATCAAGAAAGGAAATTTGGACTCATTAATACCGCATCATATTTTTAATGTCAAGTAAATTTCCCTTTTTATTGGAATGATCGAACGTCGATCGTTGGTGAGAAAACTCTAGAGAAAACTCTAGGCGACGAAGAACGACAGATCGAAGCTGGGAATCACTGCGCCAGCAAGGTTGGAGGATCTCAACGATGATGATAGCACGGCCTCTTCATCATAGATTGGTCACAGTTGAGGTAGGAGTTGTTATTTGACCTCTATTTCCCCATTATTGATTTTAAATGACGAAAGTGGATCAACCACGAACAAGTTGATCCGCGGATCCGTACGTTCTTACAAGAGGGATTTCTTTGGGATGATTTCAGGAATTTTATCCATGATTGTTTTATTGTTTGATCCTGCTCCATTTAAGCCTACTAACGAGAGAGGATCAACACCGTGATGAACGACGACAAAGTTTTGTTACTCATATTGTTTTTTTGATTTCTTCCCTTTCTTTCTCGCACATTCTTTGTGTTCTTCACAGGGTGACGAACAACATATCATTATGCATCCGTTCTGCAACAAAACGATCCCAAATAGAATGGTCGACACCGAAATTACCTTGCAGAGGTGCGATGATGATGGCGGACGACGAATCAGACCGAATCAGAAAAGGGCATTCTTTGAGCGTTATTCACGTGGAAAGATCAAAATATTTTTTTGGAGACAATCGGAGGTCCAAAATAATCGGGAGCAGCTTAGTGGTGATGGGGAGACCAAAACCTGGGAGTTCCATGGAAATCAGATGACTAGATCGATGAATGGAGCATCACTGGAGGCCCGAAGGTGGAGGTCCACATATCTGGAAATTTCCAGAATACATGTCGTGTACTTCTGAAGAACACGCCGTGTAGTACTGGCAGTGGTATCTAGGGTTTCAGGGGTCAGAGTGGAATCAAAAAGTGTGTGAGCATGATCAAACGGCGTGTTAGGCTTTCCCCAAAGCTCGACGTGTATTTTGGTAAGTACACAGACACGAGATGATCTACACGGCTTCAGAACACGGTGTGTACATCATGTCATAGGTGGCTATGCGGGACTCGATGAGTATCCAGGGGGTACATGGACCCATGATTGAGTACATGACCATGTACTCCATCACACGGCCAGGTGAGGAAAGTAATGCGGGTCACCCCATGTACCGATTACATGGGTTGGAGTACACGGGTTGATGACCGTGTATGGGCACATGGCCAGCATAAACGGAGCCAACCCCAGTCACTTGGACACTACATGTACACCATACTACATGCCATGTACTCAGTTTTTCTACATGAACAACCTTACAAAATGGGAAGTTGTACACGGGCAGTACTCAGGGTCAAGCAACATGGCATGTAACTTTTATACACACCGTGTACTTTTTTTGTAAAATGGCTTGGTCCTCTTGTTCACCGTATCTATGACATATTTTGGTGGGGTTAGTGCCCCTTATTCTCATTACCCTGAAGTCCATGCATCATTTCATTCTATAGGAGTATGGTCCCTTCACCAGAACATTCTGTGATAGAGTCAGGCATCCATCCGAGAGGCCCAGATCGAGATCCTCTATCCATTCCTGACTCTAGGTAGAGTCAGGTATCGACGTGACCAACTCTACTGGGTGTTGATCCTCTACCTAGTTGGTGAATGACCTAGAAAGTGAATTTTGGATGAGTCTTGGTATCCACTATGGCCCTGGCAGTGATCCTCATATGTGTATCGTGATCTTTCCCACTCAAGAGAGTGTCTCCCGTAATGAGTGCTCCTATATATCGTGATCCTTACCACCCAGGAGCGTGTCTCCCGTAATGAGTGTATCTACCTCGCGTGAAGGTTCCCAAAAAACATTATTTCTCGGACGGATGTCATCTGAGCTACCAGACTCATGGAGGATGTTCTCCCAGAATGAGTGCTTTGTGGAATCATCAAACTGAATCCCTAACTGGGGTATATAGTTTTGTGACTTTTCTATAGACTACGGGTCTGGGTTTTGAGTATATCTAGTTTGCGCTATATGTTCTGGAGACATATACCAGGCATAGCTGACTGTACCTTTACTTTTTTTACTGCATTGTTTTTTTTCAGGGTCCTCTACTGAGTATTGTTATAATCACCCCTGCACGGGCTTTTCCCACACAAGTCATGTCTTGTGCATACGAGCAGCCTGTTGACAGAGTCTAGGGTAGACAACTATATGACAGAGCTATTTGAGTTCCCTATAGGCTGAGGCATTCCTACAGCTACAAGTGGCAGTCCCAATACCTTTTTTGTTCACAGGTAGGACTTTGCAGTTTTTAGACTCTTATTTTGTGTGGGATTGTATTCTAGCCCATTTTACATTCCGTACATTACCTTCCATAGTACTCTGTTGGTTGGGTTTAGTTGTATGCATGCATTTATGTTCCTTAGTGTTTTTATATTTCAGAATTTGTTGGCTTGAAGATGTGTGAGTATGTACAGGTGCTTAGGAAATGCCTCCAATGATTAGTAATATGCCTACTCGGCACTAGTCTCCATCCCCTAGCCTATTGGAGGCGGGCTTGGGGAGTCACAGCACAGGCACCACTGGGATGGGTCATGAAAGAGTGGTATTATAGCATCCCGCCTTTTTATAACATAAACTTTCATTACATTACACATAACTGAGGATCTTTAAGGTCTAGTGTCTTGGAAACCAGGAACAAAATACATGAAAGCAACATAAAGCATTATTCTTAAACACTTGAAAGGCTTCTCCTTAAGTTCATACTAGGTTAATTATGGCATCTCATAACCTGGGGACATACATCAAAAGAAAGGGTGAGCAGGAGGCCCAGTAAGGGAAACAAGGGGACCATTTTACATGTGAACTTGATATACTTCAATAAGAACATGAAAAGAACTTTAAGGCATGAGAAAGAAATCATGAGGCATTTCATAATAAAAACAACATTTTTCATAACTTGAAGATGTGGCTACATCATTTAACATAGACAATCATGAACATA
The DNA here is from genome assembly GCA_963277665.1 of Viscum album. Taxonomy (NCBI): domain Eukaryota; kingdom Viridiplantae; phylum Streptophyta; class Magnoliopsida; order Santalales; family Viscaceae; genus Viscum; species Viscum album. The sequence continues at coordinate 226,149,417 of OY728167.1, read as the reverse complement.
TCACCAAGGTCCATCCCCAAGGTGTCATTTGAAAATTACCAAGGTTATTCACCAAGGTATCGTGAAAATTGTAATCTCTAGTGGTTACATCATTACCCAATGCATTGGAGCGCTATCAGGGCACACCCTTAAATTTTCCTTTATTAACATGTGAGCCACATATATAATCATCAAACATTTCATAAATAACCCATATAGAATACAATAAATGGGTTTCATTTCATAATCATAACGTTTTAAAAACTCCTTTAAGGACATGATCTTTTATGTCACTTTAAACCCACGGAAAGGGAAAGAGGGTCTCATGTATGTAAATCCCAGAATTTAAAATAGAACATTTTGATATATATGTGAATACCCTTGAATAAATAAGAGCTTTGAGTATTCAATTTATAACATAAAATAATTTTGAGAAAAGAGAGAGAGGCATTTTGAGACGAAAAATTCTGCATCATAACGGCTATGTTTCGGGGTTTTAGAAAACATTGAAAAGAGAGGGGACATGGGTCACCCACTCATAAATGATCCATAAAACAGTAGGGGAACGGAATAAGAAGGATATATAGACATGGTAATGAAATTTGGAGGACATACCATTTGAAATGAAAAACATGGAAGGAAGACAAAAATTAGATTTCTCTTATGAAAATTCGGCAGCCTAACGGCGTCACTTAAACTTTCATAAAACGAAATGATGAGAGTAAGAGGGGATATCTCATCATATAAACATGAAAGGGCAGTAATAGGAATATAAAAGAACATCCTCTCACATAAAAACATGGAGCATAAAAGGAATGACATAAAAGAGATTAAATGAAAAGAAAGAGAGGGGTCGAATCCCTTACCTTAAAACGTGACTCTTGAAACTCAAAGGATTGGACCTTGAGGGCTTGGGGGCACCTTGGGAGGACTCTTTGGAAGGTAAGAAGACCATAACTTCGTTGGGGGGAGAGTTGGTAGTGAAAACTAAAGGAGTAAAGGGTGGGTATTTATAGGGAAAGTGAGGGGACAAAGCATTAATGGCCAAGGGACACCTCACATGTGCTTTTCTCAAACCCATGTGCTCTCCCTTGGCATTTATCATGGAGTTAGGCCACATGGGGCCCCCAAAACAATAATTCAACACCCTTGGCCGGCCAACCCTCAAAAGATCTCATGACATCATCATGACGCCGTTATGAGGTCATCAAACATACCGAAACCCTAAAACTGTATTTTTACTATTCACTGAAAATTCAACTTTCTCAGAAAAATCCCAAAATTTCACATTAACCAAATATCAATGCTATGATTTCAAAAATTAACTCCATTTTATAAAAATAATTTTCTAAATATTTTTAATTTTATTTTTAAATAAATACACTATTCACCGAAAATTCATTTTTTTTAGAAAAATCCCCAAAAATTACCATAACATAATATCGATGCTCTGAGTTCAAAAATAAAGTCATTTTTATAAAAATAATTTTCTAATTATTTTTAATTAAATTTTTAATTAAAAAACACTATTCATCTGAAAAAACTAATACTTGACTAATAATTTATGAAACTGTTATTTACCCATTTTATTGAATCACATTACTTAATCTAGGTGTCTAAATTATATTAAAACTTTATTTGAGTGAAATTACTAATCAATTTGATCACATTACTAATCCTAAGCGTAAAATCACTATTCACAATTTACTATTCATCAAAAATTAAGTTGATCTTATTAGACTCCAAATTCCTTACTGAACACTTTTGTAGAAGACCATTTTTTGAAAATCATTACACATCATTAGTTATTTAGGGTTTACATAAATATTTTGAAATATCCCTTTTTCAAAATTCATCAATAAAATACATTCTAAAATTATCTAGACATTTGAAATTTCACAAACATCACTAAAGGAAGAAATCTCAATTTATTCACCCGAAAGGATTACACAAGGAAACTAGGGTCTCATCACATAGCCCCTTATAACACTGGCATAAGACCTAAGTGTAAGGTGTGCTATGGTGAGAGAATCTGAGGGAGGCTCAGATAACATTGCCCTAGTAGCAATCTCCACTAACTTGAACTTCTCCTGCAAGCGTTTTCGTTCAAGCTTGACACGCTGGAGCTCGGCTTGGGCGTGGTCCAAAGCGAAGCCCACAGATGCTACCTCCTTCCCAAGCTCTGATAAGTGGGCTTCGTAAGGATTGAGTCTACTGGATGAAGCCATCGACTCCCCTTTCTGCATTAACCATTAACATCTTATTAAATCATTAAGAGTAAGTTAATATAATAATCAAAAAGATTGGGTCATTACAGGTATCAGAGGTGTTTAGTTCTACATTTGGTCCAAGAGTCTGTGAGATTGGTTTGGGGCAATAGTGTTAAGTGTTTCGAGTTCGGCTTTCAGGCCAGAGACTCCAGTGTTGGTGCGGCGGCTGACATATCCAGACACCAGGACTCTGATAACCTGCTATTCGACTAGGTACATGAAAACATTGGTTGCAGGGAAATAAAAGAAAAGGTATATGATCATATAGGAATGGGTTGTGTTTACCATGTCCTTTGTGTCAGATATCAGGATATACTCATTGAGCGTGGCACATCTTGTTTCTTTACAGGATGCCTCCACGACGCATACTCGCTAGGATTCAGCAACACGATCAATAGGATGAACCCCCTCAGTGACAAGGTTTCGATACAGGGACCAGTTCCCCAAGTGTTTCCACCAGGTGGTGCACCTGATATGCCACCACCAGTGGAGCAACCAGTGGTAGCTGTAGTACCGACCGACGAGGAGAGCATGCTTTGCACGCTCCATGAGTTCCACAGACAGAGACCCCGCAGGTTCCGAGGCGATCCTGACCCTCAGGCGGTTGAGGACTGGCTTGAGGGGATGACCAGATTTTTCCATCTAGTAAGGACACCAGTAGACCAGATGGTGATCCTTGGAGCGAGCCTTCTTCAGGGTTCGGTAGGACGATGGTGGAGTCCTGCCACACAGACTCACGACAAGGAGACTCTTTCGCAGATGGAGTTTGAGCAACACTACAGGGAGGAGTTATCTCCAACTACACTGAGAGCAGTACGCATCCAGGAGCTTTTTCAGCTCTAGTAGGGCTGTTTGATAGTAGCCGACTATTCATCGAGGTTCACCAACCTTGCCAGGTACTCGATGTATATAGTCAGGGATCAGTACTTCAGAGCTCGGACCTTCGCGCTAGGTCTACAAAGAGACATCCGAGCTAGTTTCGTGCCTCTGTGCATTTAGACTTATGCTGGAGTTCTTGAGCGGGCCATGGTGATTGAGAGCTTCTTGGAAGAATAAAGATAGCCAACGACAGCCAACACCAGGTAGGCAGGTGCAGAGACACCGACAGCGGGGATCTGACGTTAGAAACAGGGATCTGGATGTCGGAAACGTCATAGGAGGACCCAGGACATGGGATTGACAGTCGAAGGATCTCAGGCTGGATCTAGTTAGCCTAGGGAGAAGTGATTCTACACATGTGACGGTAGGAGACATATCTATAGAGATTACCCAACCTGTCGAGCTGTTGGTAAGGAAGCGGTTGATGGACCACCGAGGCAGAGGCGGAGAGTGGAGCAGATAAACCTGCCCGGCGGCGGACGTGGCAGAGGAGGAGGGAGCGCTGCGGGTGGTGGCAGACACTTTGACTTACTTCCACCTCAACCACTAGGAGGTCCTCACCAGGATCAGAAAACTGGGGGACAGGGATGGGGACAACTGCATGCAGTCGAGGTCTACGACCCAGGGGCTCCAAGGATGATTCAAGGTATGATCTGTGTCTTCTCTACCTTAGCTACCATACTTATAGACACAAGTGCATGTCATTCCTTCATTTCCACATGTATTGTATGAAACCTCGAGATTCTGGTAGAACCATTGACTCGATCCTTATGCTTGGAGACACCTATGGGAGGAGACTAGATGATCACGCACCTTTGAAGACAGTGTGATCATACCCTTGGAGGCAATAATTTCGATTGGAACCTCTTGGTGGTAACATCGAGGCCTTATGAAGTCATTATTTGTATGGATTGGTTATCATCGGTCCATGCCCAGATTGACTGTTTTAGGCAAAAAGTGCGGTGTGTCCACCATGATAGAATGAGGTTTTCCTTTGTCGGATAAAGGGAAACCCAGGAAGCAAAAAATGGGATTATTCATAGGAAGGTGCGGCCAATCGGTCATGAGTTGGCTAGACTTTCCCTCAGAACCGTGGATGTTTTGGGATCTCAGTTCCCAGCAGTGGTGGAGAAGTATATGGACGTCTTTCCCGAAGATGTTCCAGGACTACCTCCCCGCCAGGAGATCGACTTATACATAATATTACACCCCAAGACGACACTGATTTCCCCATCAACATATTGGATGGCTCCCACAGAGCTTCGCAAGCTGATGGTGCAATTGGAGGATTTTTAGAGCAAGGGTTTTGTAAGACAAAGTGTTTCACCCTGGGTGGCCCCAGTCTTGTTTTCCAAGAAGGCATACGGGAGTCTGAGGTTGTCCGTGGATTACAGGAGCTTGAAAAAGGTGATGGTGAAGAAAAAGTATCCACTACCAAGGATCCATGACCTCTTCGACCAGTTGAGAGGGGCACAGTGGTTCTCGAAGGTTGACCTTCGATCTGGCTATCACCAGTTACGAGTATGGGATGAGGACATACTGAAGAAGGATTTCAGATTCCACTATGATCACTATGAGTACTTGGTGATGCCTTTCGGCATGATGAACACCCCCATAGTGTTCATAGGACTGATGAACCGTATCTTCTAGCAATACTTAGACTGGTTCGTAGTGGTCTTCATCGACGACACCCTTGTGTACTCGGCGTCAGAATAGATGCTTGCAAGACACCTGAGAATGGTTCTAGATGTACATCATGAGAAACAACTTTATGGGAAGCTCTCAAAGTGCCTGTTCTAGATTTAGGTTGTCCACTTTCTGGGACATGAAATATCAGCAGATGGACTAGCTATGGACCCAGCCAAGGTGGAGACTATGTTATCTTGGGAGCCACCTCGGAGCGGGACGGAGGTGTGGAGCCTCCTTGGATTGGAGGGATATTACCAAAGATTCATTCCCGATTTCTCTCGGATATCAGCACCAATGACAGCCTTGACCAGGAAGGGGAAACCCTTCTTATGGACAGAGAAGTGTCAGCAGGCTTTCGAGTAGCTGAGACAGTGTCTGAAGAGAGCCCCAATCATGAGATTTCCAGAGGAGGGTGTCGAGTACGTAGTTTTATGCCACACATCAGGGACCGGCTTGGGCTGTGTCCAGATGCAGCGATAAGAAATGATTGATTATGGTTCGTTCCAGCTTAGGGCACATGAGCAGAACTATGTGACCCATGATCTCGAGATGGCCGTGGTAGTCTTCGCATTGAAGATGTGGCAACGCTACCTTATGGGCATGCGGTTTATCATGTACTCTGACCAGAAGAGCCTCAGGTACGTCTTTTCGTAGAAAGATCTGAATATGAGATAGAGAAAATGGATAGAGATCCTCCAGGACTATGACTTTGAGATTATCTATACTCTTGGGAAGGGGAACATTGTGGAAGATGCTCTGAGCAGAAGGTCTATCTCATAGATATTGAGTGTGGCGACATAGATGTTGGCTACGTTGTAGTTGTCCTTTATGGACAGAGAAGATACAGCCTACCTACCGTCGATGGTTGTCACCCCTCCACCCTTACAATGAGATAGGGAAGCACAACTTGGGAATGTTGGTAGTTAGGCTTTACGTGCTCAATTATCCACAGGACATGCTCTTGATGGATATTCGCAAGGTGGGGAGCACGTACTTATTTTCAGAGGATGCACATTTGTACTAGTGGCATTGCAGGAGGAGGTCCTGAGGGAGTTACATATATCCCCCTTGGCGGTACATCATGGAGTGGAAAAGATATAACAGGATCTCTGATGACAGTTCTAGTGGTTAGGCATGAAGAAGGCAGTAGAAGAGTTAGTTTCTTGATGCCTCACATGCCAGCAGGAGAAGGCTGAGAACCAGGTTCTAGCAGGATTAGCTCAGCCCTTGGAAATTCCAGAGTGGGAGTGGGATGGAATATCGATGGACTTCATGACAGGCTTACCAAGAACTTCCAAGGGGCATGATTCAATCAGGGTGATCGTTTACAGACTCACCAAGTCGGCCCACATCCTAGCTATCAGGAAGAAGAGTTCCGTAGAGAGATTGGGATGCCTCTACGTGCAGGTGAAAGTTTGGATTCATGGCGTCCCCTCGACTATAGTCCCAGATCGAGATGACCTCTTCACATCCCAGTTGTTGAAGGGATTGCAGGAGGATTTTAGTACTCATCTACGCTTGAGCACAACGTTTCATCCCCAGAAAAATGGTCAGACAGAGAGGACAATTCAGGTTCTAGAGGATATGTTGCGAGCCTGTGTCTTGGACTTTGGTCAGAGTTGGGAGGACCACCTACCACTAGTGGAGTTTGCATACAACAATAGCTACCACTCCACCATTGGTATGGCACCATTCGAGGCCTTTTTTGGGAGACTCTTTCGGTCACTGCTTTGGTGGACCGACCTCAGAGAGTCATCACTCATGGGTCTAGATTTGGTGCGAGCTTCTACATAGAAGTTGCAGATCATCCGGGAGAGTATGAAGATTGCACAAAGCTGGCAGAACTCTTATGCTGACAGATGATGGAGGCCTCTGGAGTTCGAAGAGGTAGACCACGTCTTTCTTCAGGTCTCACCTCAACGTTGGTTATAGAGATTTGCCCAAGGCAGCAAGATATCTTTGAGGTTCATCAGACCTTTTCAGATACTGTTGAGAGTTGGCGAGGTGGCATACCACCTAGCTCTACCACCACAGTTGCATCGGGTACATGATGTCTTCCATGTGTTGCAGCTGAGGAGGTACGTGCATGACCCATCACACGTCACTGATTGGGGCGAGCTGGACATTGAGGATGAAGTGACCTTTGCTGAGTACATGGTGGAGATTGAGGATCGGAAGGAGAATATCCTTCGTGGGAGATCGATTCCCTTGGTGCGCGTCCGGTGGTAGCACGGGAATCTTCAGGAGATCACGTGGGAGGCCCAGATCCATTCCCAATACCCTCATCTTTTTGAGTAGCAATGTTTTGGATTTTTTGGGGCGTAAAGCTCCATGGTGGGGAGAATGTAATGTCTTGGAATTTCCGTGAATTATTTTTAAATATTATATGGAATTATTTAGAGACAGGGTGAGAAGACGGAACATCATTCCAAGGTCAGGTGAGCCAGGAATGGTGGTTTTGAACTTTTTTTAAGTTAAGTGTGTCAGCACTTGTGCGCAGTTGTGGCTGTTTCCAAACGGATGCCCGGATTAAAAATCTGAGGGCACTGTTGCATCTGGGCTGACAAATTTACCTAAGAATGAGACTAACCTAGACCGGCACGAGTTGAGGGAAAAAGTAAATTTTTGAACGTTTTACGTAAAATAAAATAAAATAAATTCCCAAGTTTATTTTATTTCTTTTATGGAAAAATTTGTTGCAGCGCGGAAACGGGGCAGCTATTTCCTTAATAAATGTCATGTATTAATGACTCAAGAAAGGATAGTTGGACTGATTAATACAACATCATATTTTGAATGTCAAACACGTTTCCTTTTTTATTGGGATAATCGAATGTCCATCGTTTATGATAAAACTATGGAGAAAACTCTTGGCGACAAACGATGACGGATCGAATCTGTGAATCACTGTGCCAACTAGAGGATCTCGATGACACTGATAGCATGGCCTCTTCATCGTTGATCGATCCTAGCTGAGGTAGGGGATGTTATTTGATCTCTCTTTCCCCATTTTTTATTTTAAACGATGAACGAGGATCGACCACGAACAAGTTGATCCGTGGATTCGTACGTTCTTGCGGGAGGAATTTATTTGGGATGATTTTGGTAATTTGATCCATGATTGTTTTATTGATTGATCCTGCTCCATTTAAGACTACTAACAGGAGTGGATCAACGAAATGATGAATGACAGTGGCGGTTCATTCCTTATATAGTTTATTCGATTTCTCCCCCATTAATTTCTCGCGCGTTCTTCGTGTTCTTCTGGGGGCGATGAACAACAGATCAATGTGCATCCGTTCTATGACACAATGATCTGAAATCGAAGGGTCGACACCTCAATGTCCTTGAAAAGGTGTGACGATGATGGCAGATGATGAATCAGACCAGATTAGAAAAGGGAGTTCTTAGAGCATTCTTCGTGCGGGAAGATCAAAACATGTTTTCAAAGCTGATCGGAGGTCCGAAAACATCGGGAGCATCTTTGAGGTGATAGGGTGACCATAACCTGGGAGTTCCGTGGAAATTGGCTGACCAGATCGACGTACGTAGTGTCGCCAGAGGCATGACGGCAGAGGTCTACATTTCTGGAAATTTCCACGATACACGACGTGTACTTCCGACGAACACGCCATGTAGTACTGGAGGCGGTGGATAGGGTTTTGAGGGTCAGAGAGGAATTACACGGTGTGTGACCCTGGTCACACGGCGTGTTAGGCTTTACCAGAAGCTCAGCGTGTATTTTGGTAAGTACACGAACACGAGATGATCTATAGGGCTTCAGAACACAGCATGTACAACATGGAAGAGGCGGATACGGGGACTCGACATGTATCCAGGGGGTACACAAACATGGGATGGAGTACACGACCATGTACAACATCGCACGGCTAGGTGAGGCCAGTAACACGGCTCACCCCATGTACCGATTACACGTGTTGGAGTACATAGGTTGATGACCATGTACGAGAACATGACCAGCGTACACAGAGCCTGCCCAAGTCACTCGGACACGGTGTGTACACCGTAATACACGCCATGTACTCAATTTTTCTACATGACTAGCCTTACGAAATGGGCCGTTGTACACGAGCAGTACTCGGGGTCAAACAACACGGCGTGTAACTTTTCTACACGCCATGTACTTTTTGTAAAATGGCATGGTCCTCTTGTTCACCGTATCTTGGACATATTAAGGTTGGGTTAGTGACCCTTCTTCTCGTTCCCCTAAAGTTCAGGCATCATTTCCTTCTACAGGAGTATGGTCCCTTCAACAGAACTTTATGTGATAGAATCAGGAATCCATCTGAGAGGCCCGGATCGAGATCCTCTATCCATTACTGGCCCTAGGTAGAGTCAGGAATCGACGTGACCAACTCTACTGGGTCTTGATCCTCTACCTAGTTGGTGAATCACCTAGCAGTTGAATTCCTGATGAGTCACGGTATCCGCCATGGCCCTGACAGTGATCCTCATCTATGTATCGTGATCTTTCCCACTTAGGAGTGTGTCTCTCGTAATGAGTGCTTATATCTATCGTGATCTTTCCCACTCAGTAGTGTGTCTCTCGTAATGAGTGTATCTAACTCTTGTGATGGTTACCGACGAACCATATTTCTCAGACAGATGTCAACAGAGCTACTAGACTCATGGAGTGTGTTCTCCCGGAATGAGTGCTTCGTGGAATCTTCAAACTGAATCCCTAACGGGGGTATGCGATTGTGTGACTTGTCTATAGACTACGGGTTTGGGTTTTGAGTATATCTAGTTTTTGCTATTTTTTTGTAGACATATACTGTGCATAGATGACTATACCATTACTTTGTGTACTGCTTTGTGGTTTTCGGGGTCCTCTACTGAGTATTTTTATATTCACCGCTGCACGGGCTTTGCCCGCATGTGTTGTGTATTGTGCAGACGAGCAGCCTTTTTACAGATTCTTGGGAAGACCAGGACAAGAACGATATTTCTAAGTTCCCTATAGGCCGAGGCGTTCCTACAGCTAAGAGCGGTAGTCCCAATACCTTTTGTGTTTGCAGGTTGGACTTTTCAGTTTTTACACTCTTATATTGTGTGGGCTTGTATTCTGGCCCAGTTTACATTCAGTACATTACCTTACGTCATACTATGTTGGTTGGGTTTAGTTGTATGCATGCATTTTTGTTCCTTAATGTTTTTACATTTCAGCATTTGTAGGATTGGATATGTGTGCATGTGTACAGGTGCTTAGACAATGCCTCCCATGATTAGTAATATGTCTATTTGGTGCTAGTCACCAGCCCCTGGCCTATTGGAGGCGGGCTTGGAGAGTCACGACGTGGGCCCCACTGGGACGGGTCATGACACATCAGGATATTTGATGAATTCTCACCAACCCAAAAACATAAATTTGTTGTTGATTAATTAACATTATAACTGCAGAGGAGAATTGGATCAAACAAAAGAACAATATCAAATGAAACTTGATCTATGAAAACCTAAATCTAAAACAGACACAAATAATTACAAAACATTCCTATATTATGGATGTGAGAGATGAGTGATAAAAGAAACAAAAAGGAAGATATCACATAAAAAAGTGGAGAGAATCCTTCACCTAGATCTTTGATTTTCTGAGAAATGGTTTAAAGGACCCTTGGAATCCGCCTGAGAGCCTAAAAAATGGGTGATTTTGAATTAGGTTAGTACGAGGTGATATTTAATGAAAACTATGGGGTCATGATTATTTTTATAAAAACATTCAGGGATTGAAGTTCTATGTACAAAATTTCTTAGGTAAAAGCGCATTGTTTGGAAAATTATCCACCATAACTATGTGCCCATACTCATCGGGTGTATATATTCTCATAAGTTTCAAATGGTTTGGAAACTCATTCCCCAACCTCTCTATTCCACTCTAATTGAAATGTAATGTTTTTGGGGGAGGACACATGGTTTGGGAATACCATGCACCTTCCGTGCACTGCCAAAAAAAAAATCCAAAAGCCTTCAAAACTCAACAAAACGTACCCAAGATAATACACATCATAAATATACTCTAATCAATTTTATATAATACCAATATACGAGTATTATACATCTAAAAATTCCAGAATTATCACAAACTAGAAGAAAATGTGGGTTCTCTTGCTAGAGTAGATATAGTGATAAATGAATGAAATTAGTGGAAGTATAAGGGTAAGTTGAAGAAGACATAAAAACATCAGAAAAAGATAATTCATGAACATACAAAAAAATAAATGACATAGAAATATTAAAAATTAGAGGTAGAAGAAAAATCATTAAAATTAGTATATTTAAATGAAAAATGTTAACTCATAACATATATATCCTAAATGAAAATTGAAAGGACCAATAAGATGTGAAGCTTAAATGTAAAATCTAAAAATGATGATTGAATAAGACTCTGTGGGAATTTTTTAACTCTCATATGAAGAGGAATCGAGAATATATAAATAATGTGGTTTTAGAGGGTAGTAGAGAGATGCATATTAGATTGATGAACACACAAAAAATGTTAAAAATGTAAAATATAAAAGAAAAAATAGAAGAAGGCATAACATATAAGTAGAAACATGTGAAAAAAATTAGAATACAAAATTAAGGAATAAAAATTTAAAAAAATGTTGAATAAATATTTGATTTAAAAGTAAAATGAGACATACAATCAAAGTTCAAATACAGAACAATAATTCTTATATAGAAATAAATTAAATAAGTCAACACATTTTTTGAATATTTCATAAAAATATAAAAGAGAAGGTTAAAGAGAATCCGAAATAAAAATTCATAATGATAATTTTAAAAGGTGAATTTAAAGTAGAAGAAATAATGTAATAGTTGGATATAGGAGTAAAATGAACAAAATCACAAAAAATAACAATAAAGACAAGGAAAAGTTAAATACATTTGGTTGATGATTTATAGAGGAAAAAATGAATTGCCTGATTTTGATGTTAATCTAGAGTATATAAGATAGAATTACACATAAAAGTAGGTGTAAATGTAAAATATAGAAGATGTTAAATAAAATTAAAAAATTTGGAGGAAATTATAAAAGAGGAAAGAATATAACAATTCCATATAAAAATAAAACCAATCGTATAAAATAAAAATTAATAAAAAATAAAAAAACTAGAAGTTATATAAAATGAATGAAACCGAAAGTTAAAATAAGAATTAGAAGATAACGAAAGAAGCCAAAATAAAATCAAGAAGTGAAAATGAATGAAAAATCAAGATTCAATGGCATATGTTGGAAATATTATACAGAGACACATTAAATGGAAGAATTACAATAATTGATAAATGAACCATTAAGAATAGGTTTAGGCCAGGATACTAATACATAAGAATTTTTTTTATTAATATGAAAATGATAATTTATCATAAAAATGTAAATAATAAATGATATATTAGTATAAATATATAAAACATAAAAATAATAAAAATATAAAGAAATAATAAAAAATACTTAAGTCTAGATTCAGAAATGGATAGAGATTAATAAGGGATGAAATAGTTAAAAAAATAAGTAGTAATAAAAAAAGTGTTGGATATAAAATATGAAATAATGGATAAATAATTAAAAATAAAATAAAAAATCTATAATTAAAAGGAATAATATTTATAAATAAAAAAATAGTTGTCGAATATGAAGTAGCAATGTATCCATAAGTAATATTTGAATTTAAAGTAGATGTAGAAGTAAAAAATAAGAGTCATAGAAGAAGTGAAAGTTGGTGTCATGGGAAAAGTAATAGGTTTTCAAAAATATGTAGAAGTTGTTGTAAAAATAAAAAACCTATTCTATAAACATGGGTATAACATTATAATGAATTTCCAACAAAATAATAAGTAAAAACAGTTGACATATGAAATTCCTATAAATATAAGGAAATGAAAAAGTGTAAAAACATTGAAAATGATATCAGATTACCATGAAATCATTGAATACCAATTAATGAATTGTTTTTTACATGTATGAATAGATGGAATGTTTATATGATATGTTTTGAGCTCATAATATGAGGTCTTTATATAATTAATGACAATATGATGAATTTTGTAAAATATTGATGTGCAAAAACAAATTTTATTGGACATTCCGACCACACTACTTGTCATATCTACGTGATCTGTATTTATAAATGTAAAAAAATAAGTAAACAATGATGTCATTTTATTTAATTACTATTTTATGTTAATTTTTATGTATTAGCCCTTCGATGAAATTTTTTTAAAATTTAAAATTGTCAACAATGTGGATTAATTATTTTTTTAAAACGACATATGTGATTGATGTGGTGTATGTGGCAACATGTAAAAAATAAAATGTTGGTTTTTTTCAGTTGATTTATCTATAATATAATTTATTTTTCTAGGATTTCATACATTGAATCATTCTATAACTTATAAATCAATAAAAATATACTATTGGTTATTTTGAAGAAACCACAAGTCAGATTGACATGTGGTTTATTCCAACATGAGAAAAATTTAATGACAAACATTTTAGTTAGATTTAAAGATAATATGATATTTTTTGATTATTCATGAACATCAGCTACATGATTTTAAATTTTTTTAATTATAGTAAAATGGTAATTTTGTTTATTATAAATACAGTACATATTTAATTTATATGCAGTATATTAAAAAATTTGATAAATTTCCGTGAAAATCAGAACTATTTTGCTCAATTTTAACACCTTTAATGGGAATGTGATGTTCATATAGAAATTTAGATCATATTGAGTAATTTAGGATTCAGAATGATGTTTGTTTCGATTTTTTAGATTAAAAAGGACACAGATATCAAATTCCTATGTTTTCATTCCAATATGACATTATTTGACCATTTTGACCCAAAATTTCTATAAGATTTTCAGTGTAATAAGAATAACAATATAAAAGAGAAAGATACACATTTTTTGTTGAGAAAATTTTCACTTGTGTTTTCATTAATAATTATATAATTAGTGAATATTTGTTTCATCTATAACCATATTTATTTATAGTACAAGGCACACGAAGAGTATTAGATCATGTAGCGGAAAATCACATTTCACGGAACACCACACTTGGTGATATTGACATAAATTACACATAAGACATATAAGTAAATAAGAATTAAAAATAATACCTAGTATATTAATATATATTAAATATTGATTGAAATGTTATTACACAATTAATAAATAAGAAACAAAAACCAACTATTTCAGTCACTAATTCCTAAAATATTAATAAAAAACTATAGAATTTTTTAAAAAAATTATGAAAAATTATAAAATAGGTTTAATAATTATCTATAAGGAAGAAATATTAATAGAATGAAAAATAAAATAAAATAATAAAATAAATAAATTGTGAAGGAAAAAATATTTAAAAAATAAAATAAAATACAAAAAATAGTGGAAAATAAATCATTCTAATACAGACTCCCAGTTGTAAGCTATGTTTTTGAATGGGTTTGAATCATTTTTTCCAATTAGTAGATAGAAGATGGAAATTTAGTCCCCCAACTAAAATCTATAGAGTGTTTAGTAGTGGATAGGTTTGTTTGTATTCATTTCATGATGAAGGTAATGTTTGTTGTGTATAGGTGAGTTACTAGTAATATATCTGCCACCACCCACCTTGGAAGAGATTGATTTACTAGGTTAAAACTTCATTAAGTTAGCATGAGTTGTTGTGATTTAAGGAGTATGGTTGGGTCACTGTTATCTTCGTAAAACTTTGAATCACCATCTTTTTAGCATGAGGGCATAATTATGAATACTTACAATGAAAAAATAATGGAAAGTTTGTTGGTGGGGCATGAACTATGCCATGACCTGAAATATCACAATATTGTGTGCACCTTATTTCACCATAAACAATTCCCCATTGTGTAATAGTTTCATTGATAAAGGTTCATAGAACAAGTCTAATTATGATAATTAACCACTATGCATGTCCAAAATATTTTGGTGTAATATGATCCAACTACTATAATCAACCTATACAGTGAAATGGTTTATAGGGTGATGCTTTTTAATGGACTATGATGTTAAGGCCTCACCTTAGATGTGATATGTTTGGGAATTACATTTCTTATACATTTTATGTCTTATGAAATGTCTTTATAAATAACTCTTGAGATTAAAATATAACCCATAAGCACATTAAATTCATTGTTAGAAGATATGATTCTTTACATACATAGTATTTCATTACATAGTGGGGAACAATGTATTCACCACTCCCCACCAAATTAATCTTCCCTATGACTTCTATAATATCTCCAGGTGTACCAAAAATCATAGATCCCCATAAGAGGATTCAACTATGTGGGACCTATCAAGATTAACAGGCCCAATATCCCTCCCCGTTATATTCTAAATTTTATTTCCCCTATCACACAAACCCATGTTCACTTGGTAAGATTCTGAAACCCTCAACAACTAAACTCCAATTATTAGAAATTTAATATAAATCATATATCATGTTAACTACACTAAAATTTATAATGTATTGTGATTCATTAAAACATGTATCTAGAATTTATAAATTTGGAAAATGAAGGGAAACCATCCCTTAATGATGTTTTGGTTCTCCAACATTCTACAGTATAAACAATAATATCTCAGAACATCATACCAATGAGGGGGTACTGTATAGCTTCGTCACTACAATATCCTTCTACTTTTAAAAAATAAATTTAATTAATATTATATAAATTATATTTTATTTATAAACATAACTAAAAAATATATATTTATCTTAAATAAAATATTAAAATACACAAGGAAAACATTAATTAAGGGGATTAGTAATCATATCTTTGAGGATTTTCCTTTGAATAAAATTTATTTAGGAACCACCTCCCCTTTTTGGGGTCTTCTAATTGTCCAAACAAAAAAAATTAGAAATATCATTCCATAATAAAAATATTTACCTAAAGAATATAACATTTGATAATTTTAAAATATGATATATCAATAGAAATATATTTCCATTATTATTTCAAAATCCAGTTTCTCTATAATTTTATAATTATAAGAAAATATTTTTATTTATTTATATATCCTTGATTTAAATAAATAATTATAATCACCTAAAAACCACTCTTCACTCGAGTTGATCATTTATATATTAGGATTATAGTTACCAAAATAATTAAATATAGAAGAAAATAATAACATGAAAATAGTTTTATATATAACATAAGCTATTAAGATTGAAAATAGATATGATGATGGACATAGTAGAAAATGCAGTAGTTAATGATTGTGATAAGGGATATAAGGAAATATTAAAATATATAAAAAAGGGTTGAAAGAAAAAATAGAGCAACCATATAAACACACAGGTGAATTTTATGATCGGGAAGTAAATTTAGTTTGCAGTGATAGACTGAGAGAATGAGAATAAGAAGGAATAATTTTTTTATGGATGATATTGATGTGACAAGGGAAGTCATAGTATATTTAAATACATTTAAATAAAATAAATCAAAAACATATGAAAACATGAAAAAATATAATTAATTAGAATCATAAGATAAACTAGATGAAAATGCATTTTCAAAAAATATAATTGAATAAAGGGATAAAGATATAAGAAATGTTATTATAAAGAATTTGTAGTGGAAAAAAAGTATACCTATAAATATTAACAAAATTTGAAGAAATAAAAAACAAAAAAATGAAACACACAAGTATATTAAAATTCAGTGCTAGAAGAAAAAACAATAAGATTAGGAAAAGCTGATACAAAGGTGAATATCAAAAATCCAAAATTAAACCATCAATAATAGAGAAGATAAAATATGAAATTTTAAAATTATGATTGAATAAAAAGGTTAGGGGAAAGTAGAAGGGGGAGATAAAGTAAAATAAAAAATCTATAAACAAGAACATGATGTTAGAAGGCATCATAGAGATTTAAAAAAGTTGTTTAAAAAAAGAAGATCATAGAATATAAATGAGAATGTAGAAGTAGACATAGATTCATAGGTCACAATTCATGCTATAATTTACAAGAATAATATAAAGTAGAAGATACAATAAGATGTTTAATTTCATGTAAATGTAAAAGAAGAACTAGAATAAAAGTTGAAATGAAAATAGTAATCTAGATGAAAAAGAAGGAATAAGTAAAAAGTTATTGGGAATGTATTTAAAAATGTGTAAGTTAAAGGTGAATTAGAATCCAAAATCCAAAATTAAGGATAGAGAATATCCAAAGTGTATTGGGAGTAGAAGAAAAAATGGGTTTATTGTATATAATAATAAAAAGAAAAATATTAAGCAAAACAAAGAACATAACATTATGATATCAAGGGAAATTTTACTACATAAGGTATAATAACATCATAGGAAAAAAGAAGAACTAATGTTATATGTTTATCATGAATACCGAAGGTGAAATATGAAATACTATTAAGAAGATGAATTAAATTAAAAATATAAAAGGCCAAAAAGTTAGTGAAGAATAAAAAACTATAAGAAAATATAAAAGATGAAAATAAGTCCCATAAAAAAATATAAATAATATTTATAAATTTATTTGGAATGAAGATAAAAAAATAATTAAAAGAAAACGATAGACTCCCGAATACATATTCGATAATGATATAAATAATTAAGAAGACCGAAGAAAAATATAATGATAAAGTGAATAAAAAAATAAAAATGAAATGGTATAAGATAGAATAAATAGATGAAACCACAATATATAAAAGAATGACTTGAAGTGAATTATTAACCAAAGAGTATATTTAATATCAATGAGAAAACACCATAGGAAATATAAAAATATATAATAAGATAACAGAACATTAGGATAAAAAAATAAGTAATAATATAAAAATTAGTACAAAAAATTGATAAATGAAAATCAGTAAAATGAAAATTAAAAAGCTCTAAAATCAAAGTCAGAATATATTAATGGAAATAAATGATTATGTAAGGGAAGAAATTATAGAACACAACCATATGGAATTAAAAAATTATAAAAATAATCATAAATTATAGTTGACATAAAGGGAAAAAATAAAAAATATAACAAAAAAAACTAAAAGAAGAAATTTTTTTAAGAAAATTGTAGTAGATTAATCTGATGTAAAAGTACAAATAAAGGGAATAAATAATAAAATAAAATTTAAAGAATCAAAAAATCTAATGGATGAAATGTTATGAATCCAAAATTTATATTTGAATATGAAGTTGGTTAGAAATGAGAAGTGTTATGAAAATTTGAAGAAGAAGTAGAAGATAAAAAATAGAGTCACAAAATAACTGAAGGCTGATGGTGGGGAAGTGGTGATGGTATATGTCGAAGAAAATAAATACGATGATGTAAAATGAGAAAAATTATCCACAAAAATATGAATCTTATATCGATGTAGAAGATAGAAACTTGAGTCCCAGAAGAAGTGAAAGTATATAAATGGGAAGGTGTATCTACAGATGAAGAATAAATTATATAATTTGACACAAAAATGAGAAACATAATGCATAAAACTGATCATATTAGTATAATACACAAGATAATGAAAAATATGTAAAAGTAGAAGTCATGAGTAGTACCTTGAAACATATGAAAATGAAAAAGGTATAAAACCTATGAAATAATCTTCTGTTACCATTATATCATTGGATAATGATTGTTCAATAATTTTTAACATGTAGGAATATATGTATCAAGCATTTGGTGAGCTCACAATCAGATTTCCTTTGTTAGGTATTTATTTATTGTAAATTTGTTTAATGACTTATATATTTAAATAATATTATTTTTTTCCATTCTAAATAAACTATGGGTCATATTGAATTTGGGAATATTCATTATTGTCAAAAATCAATTAATGATAAATTTCATGTTATTTCTTGAAATTTTGGCTTCGTATTATATGTATTAAATGGGTTGTGCATGTTTGTTGACTTTTAAATTAAATAAAGGGTGATTTAATTCATTTCTAGAAAAAACCTTTAATATTTATATGGTGTTTGTTACAAATTTTAAAAAACTAAATGATATTCCTTTTCATTTTATTTTATTATAAATCATGATCTTTTGTCCGTTCTCACCCATTCATGTATGTTTTTTGACTTGTAAATCGACAAAAATGAATTTATTGTCATTTCACACAAATCAAAAGATGGATTGGAAGGAGGTATGTTCCTTTATGTCAACAGTTAAACAAAATACATGTTTTAAATTTATTAAATGAAAAAATGTTTTCATTTTCTAGGTTTTGACCCTCACAAGTGAATTTTTAAAGACATAAATCCACTAACACATTATATTCAGTAATTTTAGCTATATAATTTTTTAGTTTGTTAGGTTTTCTATTTATATATTCTTACATTTTCACGAAATTCAATACTTATTTGATATTTTGTAATTGAAATTAATATAAATGAGATGAAAAAATGGCACTTCAGATCATACTGAGCAATTTAAGATTCATATTTACATTTCCTTATTTTGTAAAAAAATTATGTGAGTTGAATATCATTTTCATATGTTTTCAAACCAATACGATCTAATTTACTCATTATTAAGCTCATTTTTAGGATTTATTCAATTTAAGATGTATTAAAATAGTAAATATTAAGATAAAAATTAAATTATTTAAAAATAACACTGATTTTATACCAATGAATCAGACTATGAGTGAAAAAAATTCCAAAAGAAATGAGTTTGGGTAGTATCCATTACATTTGGGTGCAGAAAACATCCATCTTATACAATCAACTTCACTATTAGATGGTTTAAAAGAATTATTATTCTTACAACACCAAGAAGATAAATATTCATCATATATGTGAAAATTTCTAAAACTACATTTTTATCTATTCAATAACTAATAAAATATTCATCTAAATTACTCCTCTGTATAAATTGGGATCTAGAAGAATAGAAAATCAAAATTTTGATAATATTATTTTTTACAGACTGGAGTTTAGGTTGCATACATAGGATCAATGGATTTCACCCCTATTCCCAAGATGTCTCAAACCTGGTTGTTGTGATAATTCTTTTAGGTGGTCTGAGTAATAGATATCATAGAATGTGGATTCATCTATTTGGGTCTAATCTAGATCGGTTTTCCAACCAACCCTCCCAAAATATGATGAATTTGTTTTATAGCATCACTTAAACCTCATATCACTAATAAAAAATATATAACCACCATATAATGAACCTTATTCCATAGAAATGTTAAAATTACAACACAATTTAAATTAACTGAAATGAAATATAATGTGTATTATGATTCATCATAAAAAAAATCTGGAAGAAATCAATTTTGTAAATGAATACCAAGTATCTAGTGGTGGTTGATCCACCATCATAATCATATCCAAGAATTTATCATGTCATCATATTTAAGAGGGACATGTGTAATGTTACATGAATCCAACCTCCTTCATCATTATTAAATATAAGTTTAATTAACTTAATTTCAATTTTATATAAATGAAAAATTAAACTGAACTATTTTATAATGTGAAATAATTTATAAATATTCATTGGAAAAATGAAAATGAAAAGGTTTTGAAATCACATTTGAGTTGATTCATTATTTCTATATATAATTCTTTGGAAACCACCTCCGTATGAAAGTTTCACCTAAGTGTTTGAAACACATCATTTGTAAATATTATTTCAAAAAAAACCTTTCACTTAGAAATAATACTCATATGGTTTCAAAATATGTTGTATCATTTTTAAGAGATATTAAATTTTATTTTAATGTATATTTTATTTAATAATATTTATAATTAGTATATATTAATTTAATGAATTAAAATATTTGTTATTGAAATAAAAATTCCACAATCACCTATATCCATTCCTATTTTTGGGTGATCATTTATATATCAAGTTATTATAGATAACATGATGTAAATGTCAAAGAATAAAGTAAAAAAATTAAGATAATAATAAAAAATAGGGCACAAAATTGGAAATAATCATAGGTATGGAGTTAGTATAAAATTAAATAGATGAATCAAATGAAAATGTTTAGAAAATAAAATTCGAAAAAGTTTGCATGATTTGAATAAATAAGTGAAAATTAATATACATATATAGAATCATAAAATGAACTATATAAAAATGTAGTTACCAATGTTAATGTCGGAGAAATAGAATAAGTAGTATGAAAAGATTAAAATAATAAATAGAATATGAAATCCAAGATGATACATAAACAATAGTAAAATTTTAATCGATAACATAAATAACAGAAGACATATTCATCTTAAAATATAGAGGTAGAAAAACATATAAGATATTAAAAAGTTTACATTATAGTGAAACTCACGAAACAAATATCATAAATCCAAAAATCAATGAACTAAAAAGTGGTTGATCTAGAATTTGAATCCAAAAAATGGTGAAAATGTTAAAGATTTGTAAAAACTTTATGTGTATTATGAAGAAGAATAAAAAATCATTCAACAATATGGTGGTGTGAGATATAGTAGATAGATTGAAAAAATAAGGAAAAAATATAAAAAATCAAAATATAGAATATGAATGAAAAACCAGGAAACATATACTGATTATTAATAGTACATGATCAATGGAAGAATATGAATTTGAAGTAGTCAGGAAAAAATAGCAGTAGAAGAAAAATTATAATAAAAAATCTAAGAGCACAATTCAGAATATAGATATTTAAGTAGATGTATATGTAATAGACAAAATAACGAAAATTTAATAAAAATAAAAAATAAAAAATAGGGAGAATAATTAAATTAAAAAATAAAATCTAAATAAAAACTCAAAAAAAAAAATCAAAGAGAAGAATACATAATATTCCAAATTTAGTAGTTAAATATTATGATAGTAAAAATCCATAAGTATATAATAAATTTAATGTAAAAGTGTATTCTAGAAAATATAGTTATAACAGATATGAAAGTAAAACTTTTACTATTGTTAATTGTTTATTAAGAAGAAAACATGAAATTTAATTCCAATAAATGGAACAGAATCCATAAGTATTTGAAAATTAGCAAAAGGTACAACATTAAAAACATCTCTAAAAGTTGATTTATTAGTGAAAAATTAGAAATAGAAGAAAATAAAAAATGATAAAAACCTAAAAAATATCTCATAATATCCTGTAATTATAGGAAGATTTTTTGAAGATTTTTTTACATATAGGAATATATGACCCATCAATCTATAAAGTATTGAGCTTACAGTCAGACTTTATCGTATGTTTGTAATGAATTTTCAGCCAAATAAAACTATTTTTTGGTCATTCCTACAACACTAAATATTGGATTTATGTGAGGTATATTCTATGTAATGCCCCGACCCTAGTTACCTAGAGTCATTGCATTATTACATAACATTGGAATGATCAAAAAATATCAAGTCTCGAAAGACCGATTTGTTTAGTATCCATGGAAACACTATATACATTCATAAGGTTTACATTACATCATAAAATGGAAAACTAAAACAACAATGTTTCCAAAGACAACACTGAGATCCCATAGACTATCCATGCAGGTCAGTCATAATATACTTTTTCGCATCCCGATAAAAATAAAACATTGAAAGGGGTGAGTTGAGATGCTCAGTAAGGATAAAAATATAGTGGAAACATTCGTAAATAAGAATAAACATTTAAGTCAATGTATAACTAAAAAAAATCCTTTTAAACTTGAACTTCAACATAATATGGAAAAAATAAAATGAAACAATTCCATTAATTATTCACATGGATATTCTAATAGTCGAATAATCACATGTAATATCAAATAACCACTTTCATAATGATGGAATGAATAATGCCAGACTATCAAAACCACATAGTCAAGGCCTTGTGCCAAGACTACGAATAAAATTTTGTCAAGGCCTTGTGCCAAGACACTAGTTTGTCTAATGAGACCTACCAATGCATCTAGGATCTATAGAGGGCTTTACCCGTCACCTACTAAGTCCAATGCATTCCTCATACGAAAAGGTTTAAACATAATATAAACATTCATATTGAAACTAGCATAAAAAATATTAATAATTTTTTCATAAACCATGAATGGTATGAAATAACACATCCACCTTCAAACATATCACAAAACCTTCAATACAATATGGAAGTTTTGTATCATAATAAATCAACTTCAAACCAACTTATAATCCATCAAAGGATGTTGACCTGGATGAAATCAAAACCTTTTTATAGAAATATCTATTTCTATTTTGAAATAATTTAAAAATAATGTAATTATAAAATAATTCATTTATTTTGTCAAAATATTCTTATATGCTTGTAAGGGAAGCTTCGACATTGTTATAACGGCAGAAAATAGCCGCACCCGCCATATAAGTTAAAAAAATATTCTTATCTTAATTTTGTCGAAAAAGTTAAAAAGGAACATTCTTGGAAAATGAAGGAAAGATTCCACTAAAAAAATATAAAGTCAAATAAGGGTATAAATGACTTTAACCCATTGTTTATTAAATATTAAGACTGTTTTGAAAGACATTTTTACAAAACATTAATGTGGATGATAAAGAGGTCCCAGTAGATAATTACGTTTAAACAACCTCAAATAATGAAGAGATTGTGAAATAAACCCTTAACTTGTACTTTTCCTTAGTCGATGGTATGTTAACCTCTTGTATAATATTTAAATTTTTTTTATTAAATTCTACAAGAATCATATACATAAATATGATATCATATATGATCTTCTAATATTTCTTTGTTAATAATATTTTAGTATTATCTTTGTTTTGGGTGTTAACTTACTCGTTTTCTATTATATGTTTTATTACATAAGCCATGTTTTCTTTGGATAGGTTGTATCTTATTCATATCTATAATTACATAAAGTCTTTAAAAATTATTTTTAATAATCAAATGAAAATTATTCTTGAATGGGTATGATGGGGAATGAATCTCATCGTGTTCGTGGAGACGGTAGTCTGTATGTATGCACGAGCAATAATATCATTATTTTGATATTAAAATAATATATAATTGGATGTTATATCAAATATAATGATTCATTATCATGTTATATTTATTATTTACTTCAATTAAACATCATTATAATACCCATCCAAATAACAATGTATTGAATAACAATTACACCACGACGTGGAGACAGTAAGCCGTACGTACACATGTATGGTGACATGTCATTCAAAGGATGGATAGAATACTAAATATGGATGTACCATATTTATAATAACATAAAATTATATAAAAGATACTGGATTTATTATTTTATAATGGAAATAACAAAGAAAGAAGAAGTGGAAGAAGAAAGGAACTTGAAAGAGGTGATGAAATATTTACCTCTTTTTCGGGTTCTTCCTTTTGATTTGATCAAAAGGGCTCCATAGGTTGTCTTTATGACTAAAGTAAGGACACTAGGATGAAGGTAGGACAATTTAGAGGGTATTTGGGTAGGGTTTGGCCGATCAAAAATGCTTTGAAGGTGTGAATTTGAGAGAAGGGGGAGTGCCCTTTTATAAGAGGGGTGAGGGTCACTATACGAAAAACTTGAAATATTATTTCATAATAAAATTATTTTCGGGTTATAATGGCTTCTAACTGATTTATTTCGAGGATAAGGTGGTTATGGGTCGAAAAACACTCAACCAATATATTTTAGACATGTTTGGGTCACTACATTAACATTATCCTTTAGATTTAACTCTTAGTTAATTATTTTGACATTTACCATGTCCCTTTGTATTTTTATATTATATGGGTAATAAACATACTATAAAAAGACAAGAGAACCTCACATGGTTAATTATTAATAACTATAACCTTATCTATGTCCTTTGGCCAATTCATATATTTTTAGTAATAGAATATCAATTAATAATATAATATTTGTTTTAAAAACTCTTTTATGTCAATTTTGACACTATTTGGTATTTTGTTTTTGTTAAATTTTTAACAGCATTATTATTTCAAAAAAAAATTATTTAATCAACCCTAACATGTCATATTAACCAATAGAATTATTGTAATTCATAAAAATTCTCAAATTAGAATTATTTTGATATTTATAATATCAATTATTTGAATCTTTCTTTAATAAGGTAATTACTGCATCATCATTGTGTCATAAATACATTAAATTATTTAATGTATAAAAATTATAAATAAACAACCATTATGTTTTAAATATTTTTATATTTCTAATTAATATTTATAATCTAATTTATCTTATGTATAACTCTATATTAAAAATGTTTTAGTTATTAAACATTGATTTTAACGCTTTTAACTCTTCTTTGAATTAAATAATAATAAATGTCCTATTCTAATCCAAGTGGACCTAAAGGATCATATTTTATTCCTAAGGTTGTTTTTTGGTCTAATTACACTTATCCAATAGAATTAGGACATGTGTTAGGGTAAAAATAATATCATTTTTACCTTTAATTACCCTATTTACTTTTAATTATGGTAAATAAAAGTAAAAAGTTACTATTCAACAAAAATTATTTTCATCTCATTGAACCAAATTTTACTTACTGATATCTACCATGTGTCTCAGATTTTTGAAATTCAACTCACAGAATTGGTAAAATTACGTTTTATGCAAATTTGCAGAAGCTTCTAGGAGGTGGGTAAAAGACGGTAAAAGTTCAAATTTTTTTTATATATCTAAAATTAATATAAATTGAATCCAATGAATTAAATTGAAATTATATAGTTATTATTTATCTATTTTGACCTAAAATAAATTTAAATAATATAAATAAATATTTAAAATAAAAGTTGGTTTCAACCAAAAACTTAGTGGTTTTCACTATTCATCAAAAATTGAAAGTTTTCAAAAAAATACCAAAATTCACCCTATGATAATTTAGATATTCCAAATAAAAAATTAAGTTCATTTTGAAAGATAAAATTTATAAAATTTCAAAAGGTTGGTATTACTATTAATAACAGTTAGTTTGATTGGTTGTGGTGTGTTAGAATCTCGATGTTGCGTACAATTCAATCTATTGCATTATTCAAAGGGAAACGTACTGTGGAAGCTTGGGGTGTTATACTCTCCCCTCCTTAAAATAATTTCATCCTCGAAATTTATAGAGTATTACTGGATAAAAATACTCAGGTGGTTCTTCATCATAAGTTCCTCTAGTTCTGACATCACCTCTTCCGTCGTATGATTTCTCTATAGATCTTTTACTAGATGAGTCGTCCGGTTTCTCAATACTTGTTCTCTTTTATCAAGAATGAAAACGGGCTCTTCGCAATAAGGCAGATCGGGTTCCATTTCTAATTCATCATATGGGAGTACATGTGTTGGGTTAGGCATGAATTTTCTCAACAGTGATACGTGGAACACATCGTGAACTTTGGAGAGACTTGGTAGCATTGGCAAATGGTAAGCTATATCCCCAATTTGTTCTAGAATTTCAAATGGTCCGATGTACCTGGGACTCAATTTACCTTTCCTTCCAAAATGTATGACTCCATTCCATGGAGATACCTTCAAGAAAACATGATCACTGACTTGAAATTCCAAATCCTTCATTTGATTATCGGCATATCTTTTCTACCTACTTTGAGATGAATTTCTGAGTGTTTGGATTACCTTCACCTTTTCCATCATTTCCTCCACAAGTTCGGGGCCTATGAGTTTTCTTTCAGCAACATCATCCCTACAGGTTGGTGTGCGACATCTCTTTCCGTATAACGCTTCATATGGTTACATCTAAATACTTGAATGAAATCTATTGTTATAGGAACATTCTACCAGAGGTTAATATTGATCCCACATACCCTAAAACTCATGTGAGCAGGATCTCAACATGTATGATAAGGTTTGAATAGTTATTTCTAATTGTCCATCTATTTTAGGGTGGTAGGCAGTGCTCAAACGATGTTCAGTATCCAAGGACTTCTGAAGACATTTCCAAAATCTTGATGTACAACAGGGATCACAATCTGAAACAATCGATAGGGGTAATCCATGAATTCTCACAACTTCATTTATATATAGTCTTGATAGACATTCAAGTGGTAGATCATCTCTTATATCAAGAAAATGTGATGACTTGGTCAGAAGATCAACAATGACTCATATTTCATCAATCCTTCTAGGAGTCCTTGGTAGTCCCATGACAAAATCCATCGTAATATTATCCCATTTCTACTCAGGTATGGGAAGAGGTTTCATAAATCCTCTAGGCTGTTGCCTTCCAGCTTTCACTTGTTGACAAACCATACATCTTGACACATAATTGGCAATCTCCCTCTTCATGTTGTCCTACCAAAAATGTTTCTTCAAATATCTATACATCGTGGTGCTCCTAGGGTGTATAGAGAAGTTGGAACTATGAGCATCATCAAATAATTCCCTTTTTAGATCAGGTATTTCAAGAACACAATGTCTCTTCCCAAATTTTAAAATTACGTCTTCACACACAAAGTCACTCAATCTCCCATCATTCACAACATTAATCTTCTTTTGAAACTCTTCATCATCGGTCTGAGAACTCTTTATCCTTTATAGTAAATATGGTTTGGAAACCATTTGAAAAAGTTTTGATGTTTCACCTTCCATGGTTATTCCCATAGCCATCTTTACTTGATCCATATATATAGGATCCTTTTCTACTCTCATATTTTTCAAAACTCCATGATCCTTTCTACTCAAATCATCTACCACCTTATTTTCCTTCCTCAGGTGGTAGTGTATAGTGAAATCATAATCCTTGAGTAGTTCAAGCCATCTCCTTTGCCTCTTGTTGAGTTCTTTTTGTGAGGAAATATACTTCAAACTCTTGTGATCTGTATATATCTCACATTTTTCACCATAGAGATAGTGTCACCATATCTTCAAAGTAATGATTACAGCTGCTAACTCAAGATCACAAGTATGATAGTTTTTCTCATGAATTTTTAACTGTCGTGATGAATAGGCAATAACCCTATCATTCGGCATAAGGACACAACCAAGTACATTCATTGAAGCATCACTTTAAATAACAAAACCATAATTCCCCGATGGCAGAGTCAATATAGGATCCAAGAATAATATTCTCTTTAGTTCTTCAAAACATTTTTCACACTCTTTTTTCCAAACAAATTTATCCCCTTTACATGTGAGCTTGGTTAATGGGTTATCCAATTGGGACACATTCTAGACAAAACACCAATAATAACCTGCTAAACCAATAAAACCGCATACCTCATTTGTACTCGTTGGTGCTGGCCATTCATGGATTGATCCTGTCTTAGAAGGATCAACAGATATTCCATCCTCAGAGACAATATGTCCAAGAAAATAAAACTATTGAAGAAAAATTCACACGTGCTAAACTTACCGTATAATTCATTTCTTTGGAGGTTTTTCAGAATGGTGCACAAGTGATTTTCATGATCTTTATTGCTTTTGGAGTATACAAAGATATCATCAATAAATACCACTACAAATTCATCAAGATATTCCTTGAAAACATTATTCAACAGATCCATGAAGACAGAGGGTTTATTAGTCAATCCAAAAGGCATTACTGTAAAATCGTAATGCCTGTACCTAGTTCGAAATTCTGTTTTCGGAATGTCTTCCTTCTTCACACACAGTTGATGATATCCAGAACATCGGTCAATCATTGAAAAATATTTAGTTCCATGATGTTGGTCGAATAAATCATCAATGCAAGGTAGTGGATACTTTTACTTTATTATTATATCATTGATCTCCCTGTAGTTAATACACAACCTCATAGATCCATCATTCTTCTTAACAAAAAGAACATTGGTTCCCCATAGAGAAACACTAGGGAGAATAAATCCTATATTACTCAGTTCATCTAGTTGTTTCTTTACTTCCACTAATTCCACAATGGACATTCTATAATGGGTCCTCGATATGGGCCTTGAACCAGAAATTAAGTCAATGGAAAGCTCAATTTCTCGTTCTGGAGGATGTCCAAGTAAATCCTCTAGAAAAACAACAATATATTCTTGCACAATAGGTACAACCTCTATTTGTAAATTCCTTTCCTCACCCACATTTATTTCATTATATTCCTCCCCAATAATTTAATTTAGTTGATCTACTAGGGGTGGATCTAGATAAGAATTAAGTGGGGAAATTTCTACTCAAATGATAAGGTACACCTTATCATCATAAAAAATTGTAACCTCCTTCTTCTTACAATAAATTTTCACTTCATGGTCTGAAATACAATCCATACCGAGGATTATATTAAATCAAATCATGGGTATACCGATGAGATCAACAGATAAAGAAAATTTATATGCTCTAATGGGAACTGATTCACAAAACGTTTTTGCAATGATACTTCCCTTAGGAGTTTTGACTGACCACTACCTTGTTAAATAAAATTTGAAATATCTAATTTTTTTAGAAAACTGGGAATATATGAAACAATGCGATGATCCAGAATCAAAGAAAGAATCGACTATGCTTGAGGAAACCATTAAATTACCTTCCACCACGTCTTTAGGAGCTTCAAATTCAGCATTAGTGATAATATAAGCTTGGACTTGATCCATTGGAATTTTTTGAGGTAATTTTCCTTAGATCTTAGGACATTCATTTGCATATTGTCCCATCTCCCTAAAAATTTAGCATTGAACATTGGTAGCTTCTTTCTTCCCCTTGAAATCATGAGCTTGGTGGCTTTTTTCACCACACTTGTAACAGACTCCCATTCCCTTCAAACAAGTACCAGGGTATTTCTTCCCACATTTACTGAAGGATAGTTATTCAACTTTTCCCTTCTTCCCATTATTTTCCATTTATAGAGTGATCAGAAGATTTCTTCTTCTCTTGATTTTCTTTAAATTCGTAAGACTTAGAGAATTTTTTTCTCTCTTGATAGCACATGAGACAATATCTTCATCTACTGAGAAAGATTGTGAGACTAACTCTTGATGTAAAAATAGTTTTAAACCATCAAATAAAAAATCAATCTTACTCTTGAGATACATATATAATATGCTGCATGCCTCGCTATCCTTGTAAAGGTAGCCTCACACTTTTTGACATTCTAATCCTCTTTTTTCCTCAGAATCAGAAATTGCCTTTCCATATCCGCTCGATGGTCATGAGGAAAGTATTTTTCTAAGAAAAGGTCATTAAAATCCCTCCATTATATACTTGATACTTCTTCATCTTCCTTTGTATTTTGAATCAATGACCACCATTGATCAATATCTCCTATGAGGAGATAAACTGCCATGATAACTTTTTCTCTTTCACTACTCCTAAAATCCTGAAATATTTTCTCTAGGGAACTTATCCATTGCTCATATAACAATGTATTTTTACTCCCATTGAATGGTGGTGGTTGTTTCCTCATGAATCGATCTAACATTGATCCTCCGCATTGTGGATCAGGGTGTCCCATATGGTTAAGGTTATTATTCATAACCTGAGTGAGTTGTCCCATTATGGTGATAAGCTAACCAGCAACAGTTGCATCACCGGCTCCACTATAATTATCTTGAGTTAGAGGGAAATCCCTACATAGATTACGTTCATTGATACAATTTCCATTATTTCCACTAGGTTCCATTTCTAAACCATGGTATACACTAGATTATTTTTTGAATTTCAATACATAATCCCAAACTTGTAAAACACTTAACATAAATTGAACAATTTATGGATATAATACATTATAATAAAAAAATTTCTTTGAGGAATTATATATTCATAATCAATTCATAATGGTTTTTAAAGAAAATGAGAATTATCCTAAGAATATCTCCCGGGAGCGTCGTAACCTAGAGTGCCGCAAGGCCCGTTATCGTGCACCAGTTCCCGTTCGAGTCTATCTCAAAGAGGTGTTTTCGATTTTTACCCCTAGGTACATATGTTCCAGAGTTTCCTCTACCTTCTCGTATCTATAAAGGGATGTATTTCTTGGAAAACTCAAAAAATATCTACAATTCCAAAATTCTAGTAAGTTCTTCTATAGTAATCCTCAATGACTATATTAGGGCTATGTGCACTAATCAGAGTTTATCTAAATCTAGATTCCATGGTTTGAAATAAACATCCTCTGATACCAAATTTAATGACCTGAACCTAGTTACCCAAAGTCGGTGCATTATTACAAAACATTGGCATGATCACAATAGATTAATTCTCAAAACACCGATTAGTTTAGTAGCCTTAGAAACGCTAGATACATTCTTTAGGTTTACATTAAATCATAAAATAGAAAAATAAAACAACATTGTTTCCATAGACAACACTGAGATCCCATAGACTATCCCTAAAGGTCCGTCATAATATAATTCTTCGCATCTTGGGAAAAATAAAACGTAGAAATGGGTGAGCTCAAATGCTCAGTAAGGATAACAATATAGCAGAAACTTTCATAAATAAGCATAAACATTTAAGGAAATTAATAAAAAAAAAATCCATTTAAAATTGAACTTCATCATAATATGGGAAAAATAAAATGAAATAATTCCTTTTACTTATTCACATGGATATTCTACTATTCTAATAATCACATACAATATCAAATATCCACTTTCATAATGATGGAATGCATAATGCCAGACTATAAAAACCACATAGTCAAGGCCTTATGCCAAGACTATAAATAAGATTTTGTCAAGGCCTTGTGACAAGACATTAGTTTGTCTCATGAGACCTACCCATGCATCCAGGAGCTATAGCGGGCTCCACTCGTCACTTACTATGTCCAATGAATTCCTCATACGAAAAGGATTAAACATAACATAAACATTCGTATTTAAACTAGCATACAAAATGTCAATACTTTATCTATAAACCATGAATGGTATGAAATAACACATCCACATTCAAACATACCAAAAAACCTTCAATACAATATGGACATTTTTTATCATAATAATTCAACGTCAAACTAACTTATAATCCTTCAAAGGATGTTGACAAGGATGAAATAAAAATATTTTTAAAGAAATATATCTTTCTATTTGGAAATCATTTAAAAGTCATGTAATTATAAACAAACATTTATTTTTTCAAAATATTCTTATAATCTTGTAATTTAAGATTTTACTTTGTTATAATGGATTAAAATAGTTGCGCACGCTGTATAAGTTAAAAAAACTTTCTTATCTTAATTTTGTCAAAAATGTTAAAAATGACCTTTTTTGGAAAACGACGGAAAGATTCCTTTGAAAAGGATATAAGGTCAAATAAGGGAATAAATGACTTTAACCCATTTTCTATTAAATAGTAAATATTATTTGAAAGACATTTTTTAGAAAATGAATGTGGATGATTAAGAGTTCCCAGTAGATAATTACATTTAAACAACCTCGGATAATGAAGAGATTATGAAATAAACCCTTACCTTGTAGTTTTCCATAGTCGATGGTATTTTAACCTCCTGTATAATAGTTAAAACATTGTTATTAAATTATAAAATAACCATATACATAAATATTATATCATATATGATCTTCTAATATTGTTTTGTTAATAATATTTTAGTATTATCATCGTTTCAGGAGTTAACTTACACATTTTCTTTAATATGTTTTTTTACAAAATCCATGTTTATTATTGATAGGTTGTATCTTATTCATATCTAGAATGATATAAAGTCCTTGAACATTATTTTTAATCATCAATTGAAAATTTTTCTTGAATCGATATGGTGGGGAATGAATCTCATCGCGTTCGTGGAGACGATGGTCCGTACGTATGCACGAGCGACAATATCATTCTTTTGATATTAAAATAATATATAATTGGATGGTATATCATATATACAGAATCATTATCAAGTTATATTTATTATTTACATCAATTACACATCATTATCACACCCATCCAAAAAATAATGTATTGAATAACAATTAAACCACGACGTGGAGACAGTAAGATGTACGTACACACGTATGGTGACATGTCATTCAAAGAATGGATAGAATACTAAATATGGTTGTAAAATATTTATAATAACATAAAAGTATATAGAATATATTGTAGTTATTATTTTATAATGTAAATAACAAAGAAAGAAGAAGTGGAAGAAGAAAGGAACTTGAATGTGGTGATGAAATATTTACTTCTTCTTCGGGTTCTTCCTTTTGATTTGATCAAAAGGGATCCTTTGGTTGGCTTTATGACTAAAGTAGGGCCTTTAGGATTAAGGAAGGATGGTTTATAGGGTATTTGGGCAGGGTTTGGACGAGCCAAATGGCTTTGAAGGGGTGAATTTGAGAGAAGTGGGAGTGCCCTTTTATAAGAGGGGTGAGGGTCACTATAGAAAAAACATGAAATATTATTTTATATTAAAATTATTTTCGGTTTCTAGTGGATCCAAACTGATTTATTTTGAGGATAAGGTGGGTATGGGTCTACAAACACTCAAAAATAGGTTTTAGATAGGTTTGGGTCACTACATTAACCTTATCTTTTAGATTTAACTCTTAGTTAATGAGTTTGACATTTACCATATCTCTTTGTATTTTCATATTATATGGTTAATAAACATACTATAACAATCCAAGAGAAGCCAAAGTGATTCATTATTAGTACATATAACGTTATCTAAGTACATTTTCTGAACCTTATATTTTTAGGATTATAATATCAATTAATAATATAATATTTGTTTTAAAAACTCTTTTTTTTGTCAATTTTGACACTATTTGGTATTTTGTTTCTGTTAAATTCATAACAACATTATTAATTCGAAGAAATTTTATTTAATCAACCCTAACATATCATATTATCCTAAAAAATTAGTGTAATTTATAAAAGGTCTCAAATTAGATTTATTAGGATATTTATAATATCAGTTATTTGAATCATTCTTTAATTAGGTAATTACTGCATCATCATTGTGTCATAAATAAATTGAATTATTTAATGTCTAAAAATTATAAATAAAATACCATTATTTACGAAATAATTTTATATTTCTATTTAATATTTATAACCGAGTTTATCTCATGTATAACCCTATATTAAAAATGTTTTAGTTATTAAACATTGATTTTTAACTCTTTTAACTCTTCTATGAATTAAATAATAATAAATGTCCTATTCTAATCCAAGAGGACCTAAAGGATAATATTTTTCTCCTATGGTTGTTTTTGGTCGAATTAAACTTATCTAATAGAATTAGGACATGTGTTAGGTTAAAAATAATATCTTTTTTACCTTTAATTACAATATTTACTTTTAACTGTGGTAAACAAAAGTAAAAAGTTACTATTTACCAAAAATTATTTTCATCTAATTGAACAAAATTTTACATACTGATATCAACCATATATCTATTATTTTTTAAATTCAACTCATAGAAGTGGTAAAATTATGTTTTATGTAAATTTGCAAAAGCTCATAGGAGGTGTGTAAAAGAGGGTGAAAGTTCAATAAAATTTTTATATATCTAAAATTAATATAAATTGACTCCAATGAATTACATTAAACATATATAGGCATTATGTATCTGTTTTGACCTAAAATAAATTTAAATAAAATAAATAATTATTTACATAAAAAGTCAGTTTCAACAAAAAACTCATTGTTTTTCACTATTCATAAAAAATTTAATGTTTTTAGAAAAATAAAAAAATCACCGTAGGCATATTTTGATATTCCGAATCTAAAAATGAAGTCCATTTTGAAAGATAAAATTTATAAAATTTCAAAAAGATGGTATTACTATTCATAACGAGTAGTTTGACTGGTTGTGGTGTGTTAGAATCTTGAAGTTGCGTACAATGCAAGCTATTGCATTATTCAAAGGGAAATGTACTCTAGATGCTTGGGGTGTTACAATGTAACATGTAAAAAAATTATTAAATGACATGATTCATGTTTTTTCATGATAATTAGAGTTTTTATTATTTGTCTCAACACTACAAAACATTTTTTTGACTCTAATATAAATAAAAACTTGCTTTTGTCCATTTCATGAAAACCAAATACTAGATTGATGTAGATTCTTTGGAATATATATTAAATTAAATTAGAATATATTTTATATATTTTATCAAAAATCAATAGAACTTTTGATGTTTTTAACATTTTATGAATTTTTATTCATTAAAATAAACAAAAATACACTGTTGGACATTTTGAAGAAACCACAAGTTGGATTGTTTTGATGTGTGTACGTACATGTTACAAATTAAGCTATTAATATTTTACATTTATTTAAAGAATATTTGTGGTCATATTCAAGGTTATGACCCTCCGAAAATTATTTATATGGTCATTTAAATGTAAAAAAATAATTTTTTATTATTTTTACCACATCGTATGTTTGATTGATCCACTATCTATTTTAACATGAAATAAATATTAATTTTAATTTAAAATATATTTATTTATTTTGATCACCTTTAATAAGAATTAATATTCTAAATGAAACTTTAAATCATATAATTAAATTTTGATATCAAATTGACATTTGGTTGGTTTACATTTTTCCGAAACGACTCAAAAATCATTTTCCAAATTTCAATGATTGTCAGACTATATTTACTGAGTCTTTTCAACAATTTTCAACAAGTTTTTCATTATAAGAGTAATGATTTTGTAAAAGTATAATTCGAATAGTTATTGTATAAGAAATGACACTAGTTTTATCAGAATTGATCATAGTTTGAGTGAAAATAGTTATAGAATATGTGAGTGTGTATTTCATCTCTAATTATTGAGTGTGATAGTTTAAAAATTATATAATAAGATTAAATAGTGTAATGTTTTTCATAATGAAGTTTCTTAGTGGACTAAAAAAATGTTTCTCCTAGGAAGTAACATATTTTTCATGTACTATTCCTATCCATTCTACAACATTTGAATTCTAAATTAAAATAACACGTAAAAATAATCT
Source organism: Viscum album (assembly GCA_963277665.1). NCBI lineage: Eukaryota > Viridiplantae > Streptophyta > Magnoliopsida > Santalales > Viscaceae > Viscum > Viscum album. The sequence continues at coordinate 226,113,760 of OY728167.1, read as the reverse complement.
CATATCTAGAAGAATACAAATGTCAATTTAAAAAGATTATATTATTCATTCAAATAATTTTAAAATGAATAGTGATGATCAATATATTTCACCCTTCATCCAAAAATTCCTCTAAATCGATTGATGCAATAATAGGTTACCCACCAAATACAGATCACCGAAATGGGATACATCTTCATGTGTAGTATCAAGATTAGTAGGCCCACATCCCTCCCCATAAAAGGTATAATGGCATTCCCACCAACACATGATAATTATATCATTGGGAACACATTAGAATGCCCAAAAAACAAACATACAACCTAATATCATATTAATATAAATACACACATCATGTTAACTTAAGAAAATATTATGTTTATTATTATCCCTCAAAAAAGGATTTAGAAGTAATCATTATTGAAAATGAATAAAAACCTCCCTCAAATGGTGGTTTTGGTTTTCATGTATTCATTATCATAAAAAACAGTCTGTCATGTTGTAATATCTGAGAGTGTGTAGTGTAAATAATATATTATTTTATACCTTAAAATTTAAAAAATATAATTTTATTTATGTTTAATTAAAACAAAAAATAAATTAAATTAAATATCCAAAATTATATTATTATCATACATTAAATAATAAAAATCATTAGGAAAGTAGAAATTACGAGACATTATAATCATATATTATACTATTCATCACGGGTTTCTATATTTCATTGGTAACCAGCACTCTATAAAAGGATATCCAAAGTTTACAGAACAAAAAATTTCTAAATTTATTCCTATATAAATGAAATTTCTCTAATAAATACTAAAATGATGAAATTCAAATGTGATATCTCATTTTTGTGATATTATAATTTTTCTTTGAAAATATGATATTCATTATAACTTTTATAGTTTATATTAATTAATTTCATTAATACAATTAATCAATATTTTAATACAAAAACCATAATCTCGTAAAACCACTCTTCTCATATAGTGATCATTAATATATCATGATATTAGTTGTTAATATATGAAAATGTTGAAGATAAAATTATATTAAAAAACTAAATGCAATAGAAAAAACGTCAAATTAGAAATAGACTTAAGTATAGAGTTAGTAGATAAAACAGTAGATAAGGAAAATTTTAATATTTAGAGTTCGATTATTTGAAAAAAATAAAGAATATTGGGAAAAAATTAAAAATATTATAAAATTGAAAATTCAAAAAATGGACAAGATTAAAATGAAATAACCAATGCTAAAATAGTGACAAGTCTAGATGATTTAATATATTTTTGACAGAAGATATTGAAGGGGAAGGTGAAGTCTATGTATATATAGAAGCATTAACAAAAGTTAATCTAAGAATATAATAAAAAAAGAATAAATATACCAATACAGAAGCATAAGACATAGTTGAATTTTTTTTGTAAAATATATAGATGGAGTAAGAGAAGAAGTAGTTAGAAAAGTTTGAAAGATGAAGTGGAAGTGTTAGTGGGAAATCTAATATGACACATAAAAATTATAAAACATTAAAACAATAACATATGTAAAAAAGAAATGATCAGGAATAAAGAAAACTAATGGTAGAAAAAATAATAATAGTATAAAAAATTGACAAAAAATTAAAATTCAAAAGAGAGATTATTAAAAAGTCAAATAAATAACCAAAGAAGATTCTAAAAATTGAAATATAAAAATGACCCACAAATCATATAGTGGGGGGAAGAGTGGATGAAGAAGATCAAGAAAATTACAAAATCTACAAACAAGAATTGGTGATATAAGGATGTAGACCGATTGATACTAAAAAATGGAAATAAAATATTAAAAAAAACCAAAGGTAGAATATAAAATAAAAAATAACAATAGGTATATTACATAAGTAATAATAAATAATCTTATGTTGAATAATACTTTGATGTAGAAAAATAAAAAAAATTATAATAAAAATTAACAGGAGAACATGAATCAACGAGGAAATCAAAAAACCATAATTTAGAAGAAGAATGAGAACAAATAATTAGAAATATATTTTCTATATAGTGATTTTTTTGAATAAAACGTGTAGGATGATCTAAAATCGAAGAGTTTGAAGAATAAGATCAAAATTGGAATAAAAATAGAAGAAAATGTGTTTATATTAATTAGAAAATAATAAATAATGAATTATTAAAAAGGTTGGAAATAATGTATAAGAAAAAATAATTTGAATATAGTATGTACAATATTTTTAGTGTCCAAAGGAAGAATAATATATAAAAATTAACCTAAAAGGGAGATTACATAAACAAAATTAGATGTATAAGTAAATGAAAAATATATATGACTTGAAATTAATAGTAAATACAAAATATAAATGAAATCATTGAACAATAAAAAGTAAATGAATCCAATATTGATTGAAGACAGACTAAAAATAAAAGCAAGAGAAATGTGTAGAGGCATAATTATGGAAAATATTTCAAAAGAAAAATATAGAATGGAAAAAAAAATCATGAAGCTAAAACTAAAAATGAATAAAATTTAACAAGACCAAAGTAGTTATTCAACCTTATGTAAAAAATAATCTATAAGTAGGAGTTGAATCTAAAGTAGAATTATATTGATGAATCTAGAGTCAAAAAATAAGATAAAGATGATATTGAAGAATAATTAATTGTTGAGGCTTAAGAAAATATAGAAGTTGAATCCATAATTAGGCATATAATCCATAAAAAATAAAATATTAACATAATCCATAAATCTAGTAAATAGAACTATAATTATAATTCATATTCATTACCAAGAAATGGAAGAAAATGGAAAAGCATAAACACTAAGAAAATAATAATAGATTACCTTGATATTAGAGAACAATTCGTATTGAATAATTTTTGAAAATTAGGAAGAGAAAACCTATCAATATGATGTCTGTAGAGATCCTAATAATAAGAAGTAAAATTTTAAAGTTACAAAAGTCATTAAAAAATGTAATAAAGAGTCAATATATATTATTTTAAAATCATATAAAAACAATCACCATTTATGTTGGAACATTTTGGAGTAAGGGAAAAGCCATAAAAATTTAAAACCTTTCAAGAATGATAAAAAATTTGTTTTATAAGAAAAAAATTATTAAAAGTAGGTTGTACCATTAAAATATAAAGAACCGACTTGAAAATTTTTAAAATCATATAAAAACCCAATGATTAATTTGTAAAATGTAAGAGTATAACTAATTTCAATCTTATATGTTGTTTTCTCATAATCAGAAAAAGTTATATTTTTTGATTTAAATTTCAAAAATGCATGTCAAATGTTTTAAAAAAAAATTACATCTAATTTTTATAAAATTAGAAAAATATGGTCATTAATAGATTAGAAAGATTTATAGACCACATGTTAATCAAACATGTTGTTTGGATGAATTCACTAATAAATTAGTTTTATAAGATTTTAAAGTCTCGAAAAACATTTTTAAAGTTATTATAATTATGTAAATGATCTCATATTATTGTGAAACAATAAGAGAATGAATTTTTTAAATTTCTTATATATAGTAATATAGAGTGAATTTATCTAAAAAGAAGTTTTCCCAGAATGACCAAAACAATGTTTCTATTTTTTAGGATCAAAGATTAAAATCAAAGAGAATAATATTGGATTGTCATGAAATTATAGGAAAATGATGGTTGATTAATATTTCATATATATGAACATGTATCAGGTTAATTTTATTTTCACTGTTGTTGAAATGACTGAAAAATATTTTTTATATATTTATGTCTTAATACATCAAAGAATAAAACATTGTTTATGGTCTTTAATTATCATAAATTGGCCTGAAAATATCATTCGTTTAATATTTTATAATTAGGAATAGATCACACACTAATTGAATACATGGTTTGATTTGAATTAAAAATTGTGTTTTTAAGGATTTAAATGTAAAAATAATTTGTGTCAAAGTGTCAAAACCTTAACAACATCCTCAAATTTCATTGAATAAAAAATATCTCATAAATACAATGTGTGATGAAATTAGAATAATGAAAAATTATTTTCTATTGATTTAATGTTTAAAAAAAATACATAAATGGTTTTAAATATAGTAAACAACCTTATATTATCTTAAAATAATAGGAAAATGACCACCATTTAATATTTACATGTTGGAATTGAAAAAAAATCTTTCTCATGTACTATATAAAAATAATGATAAAATAATAATTTTTAGTTAAAAAAATGATAAAAATATGTCATAATATTAAATCCTACCACACAACCTCAGAATTTCATTTAATTGTCACACAAAAACCACCATTCAATTTTTTATAGTGAAATAAACTATATACCACTAAATATTTTCTTAGTGTGGAAAAAGGTATTCTTATTAAATTACAAGATAGAAAAAATTATACCAAATGTCAAACCCATCACCCAAATTTGTATTTTCAGAATATTATATTATAACGATCATTGAATAATCGATAAATACTTTGAATAAAACCCATTTGAATGAGGTGTGTTTGAAATGAAAACAATTTATTATAATATATATATATCTTTAAAAATGTGATTGGAAGGGTCAAAACCTATCAAAAAACTCATATTATTATAAAATTATTGGAAAATGATAGCTATCTAATTCCTGGTATGTTTAAATTGATCATACATTAGTCCGACATGAAAATTAATAATCCAAATATCAAAAAATATGATTATAACCATATCTATATAATTAATAAAATTATCTATGATTTACATTTAATTTTTTGGCTCCTACATTGAAATTTTATATATAGATTTTTAATATATGAGTTTTCAATTATAGAGAATTCAGGTTTCATAGTCGTAAAAAATAGTAAAAAAAAGTAAGTGTTTCGGTCTAGTGGACATAGCTGAAGGAGGTTTGCAAATAAATATTAGAAAACATATATGAAAGTTTCCCTATTTAATATATATATATATATATATATTAGAATTGGTGATCCTAATGGAGGCTTCCAATATGGGGAAAAAAATTCGCTCATTTATTCAAAAAAATAATAAACACCATTAGTAATAGTAATTATTATTTTAAAATTGTACAAATAAAAAATCAATAACTTCTAATAAAACAGTATAAAATAATCAATATTATAATCAAAATTTAGAAAAATAATTCTATGTAATAAGTTATGAAAAAAAATTATATATAATTAATAATTATTAGAGGACTGGTTTTTCTGATATATGATGGAATCCATTTATATTAAGTCAAAAAATTAATTAAATGTCCAACATAGAAAAAAATCATTTTGTCATGAAATTATAGAATAATAAAAAGGAATCCAACATAAACATGAAGAAATATTGAAAAATATTTATTTGAAAATAAAAAACAAACGAATTCTAAATGAAACGAAGAGAATACAAAAAATAATTGAGAAGAAAATGAAGAATAAAGGTGTTAAAAGAAAAAGTATAAGAGAAAACTAATGTAATATAAAACAAATAATAGGTTGATGATGGGTTATTCAGATTAAAAAACATTAGAAAGGAAGAATAATTAGATGAAAATTTTGAACTAACAAGCATTATTTCATTCCATAATAAAAATTTGATAGAATCATGATTAATATTATAAATAGAATGAAAATCTTGAGGAAAAATAATAGAAACATAAAATCTTTTATAAACATAAGATAAAATATAATTAATATTAAAAAGAGTAAGGATTCATAAAGACAAAATATTAGAATGTATATAAACGTATAAGTTAGAGAATAAATACAAGTAAAAGAATAAGTTGAATAAAAAATATAAGAATAGTCAAAAATAAAATAGGAAATAGTGAAAAAATAAAAAATTAAAAAAATAAAGAAATCAATAAAAAAGAATAAATTGGAATATTATGAAAGTTGTTTTTGAATATTAATTAGGAAAAATGTAATAATATATATTGAATCTAATGTTAAAATAGAATCTATAATATATAGACATCAAATTAGTGAAATATAATGTTGGGTAAGAATCTATTGTAGAAGAAAAAGAAAATGTACAATTTTAATAAGAAAATTGAAACATAATCCATAAAAATTATATTATTTGTAGATTTCATAAGAAAAATCCAATGAACTAAAATTATAATTCATAAATTGTACATAGAAATATAGGAAAATGGAAATGTGTCAAGACCTAGAAAATGATCTTAGATTATTATGTAATTACTGTATAAAAATTATTAAATAATTTTAGAAATGTTGGAAAATATGGTCCATAAATATAATTATAATGAGATCAAAATATAAGTATTTTTCTAGGGTTAGACTATATGATGCATGTTTTTAAAAAAATACATGTCTAATAAATTTTTTTTTCTATCATAATGAACATACTTCATGTTAGATATATGTGAGGTATATTCATGAATGGGAAAAATTAATCAACAATAATTTAATTTGATTTCACAACATTTAATGTATCTTTTTAAATTATTTATCCTATGACACAAGAATTATGCCTTTTAAAACTAAAAAATTGTGTATTTATTCAGTTTTTGAAAATCATATGTTAGATTGATGTGGGGTGTGTTATATCACATCAAAAATGAAAATATATTTTTTCTGATTATTTTAATATAATCTGATCACTTTTCTTTTATTTTCACCGACTTATGAATTATTTTTTCTTTTTAACCAATAAAATTAGACATTTTTTCCATTAAAACATATAATAAGTTGTAACAATATGGGTTCTATTCTAAAATGTGAAAAATTAAACAATATATGTTATCCTACCATTTATCGATAATCTGAGGTCGTTTTCTATGTTATGACCCTTATATGAACAATTTTACAGACTTTTAAATATAATAAAAATGTATGTTCATTCCTTATCATGACACTATATGTCTGATTAACATTCTATTTATGAATACATTGTATAAATTTTAATTGAAATCTTAACTCATTATCTCATGTTTGACCCCATAAAATAATAATATAATGTCCAAATATAACTTTTGATAATACAAAAAATTATGATATTAGATTGATGTGAAGTTGGTTTGTATAAAATAAAAATAACTCGAATATAGTTTTTCTTTTTTTTCATTCTAGTGGACTATTTTCATTATATTGTAATAAACTTTTCTCAAATTTTGATCACATATTAACATGTGTTTTCCAAAAAAATAACTATATCATTAGAAAATAATTATATTAAAATTAAATTTTGAAGAAATGGAACTGGTGTTATCATAAATAATCATAATTTCAGTAAACCTCATTACAAAATAATTGATTGTTTACTACATCTACAAAAATTTGGTATAATAAGTTCCAACTATAATAATTAATGTTATTAGTTGAAATATTTACATATTTTTTTCAGTATCAATAAACAAAGATTGTCTTTGGATGTGACCGTTTTGGATGTACTTTTCCTATCACATCCACAACCCATGAATTTTAATTTAAAATAACTCTTAATAAAAAATTGGTGTTCATAATAATAAAAAATTCCATGACAAAATATAGGATTCTGTATGAAATTAATTTTAAATTGAATATCTAGGAACACTGGATTTCACCCCTCCCCCAAGATTCATATGAACTTGTAGCTGTGTCAATCCCCCTACATGGATCAACCATTATAGATCACTAAAAGTGGCATCATTATTTTGGTTACTATCTAGATATGAATTCACACCACCACTCCCTGCAATTTGAAGACATGTGTTTCTCCCAACACGCGAACCAATGTTTATTTGGAATGCATCTTCATCCCCAACCCATATAACTACAAGCTATTGGTCAGTCATGTTGACAAAATATCAATGTAACAAATTTAAAATATATAGTATATTTTGATTCATCTAAAAACGGATTCAATAGATATCATTTTGGATAATGAATAGAAATCACCCTATAATAGAGGTGGTGGTTATACCATCAAAATCAGAGTAACAAATAATTAATAATGTCATCATAGTCAGTAAAGGGTACTGTAAATATTCAATAATCCATCATCGATAAACATTAAAAAATTAATTGTAATTAAGTTAAATTAGTTAAATTTAAATTTAAAACATAAAAATATATTTTATTAAGATCTCAAAGAAAATATAAAAATTCTTGATGAAGATTTAAATTAAAAGGACTAAAAATCAGATATAAGATGGGTTTTCTTATCTTACTATAGTTTTATGGGAACAAAATCACAACCCATGACTCTCACAAGGGCCTAAAACAAAAATATCTAAATTTTATTTCAGGAAAAGAATATTTATCTATAAAAACTAAAGAAATTTGTTTTTAATATTCTATATCTGTTTTAATATAATTTAATTTTTCCTTCCAAATCCATTTTCATTATAATATTCATTATTAAAATTAATACTTTTTTTAACTTAAATAAAATTGATTTTAATAAAAACCCACAATCACCTAAAGCCACACTTCTCTTAGGGTGACCATTTATATACTAGAAAATTATTTATAATAAGTAAAAAATAGAAAAGAAAAAATAAATGTAAAAGAAAATGAAAAACACATAGAACCAAAATGGAGATGGACATATAGATAAAGTGAGTAGTAAATTGTATTGATGATTTAAATTATAAGTGTTAGAAGCAAGAAGTAATTAAAAATAGATAATAGTTAGAAAAAGTCAATGAAAAATAATATATATATATATATATATGTTGACGTATGAATTGAAGTAGATGCCAATACAGTTTCCAAATATAGAGAAGAAGAAACAGTAAAATCCATAAGAAATGTTTGAAAGAAGGGAAACCAAATTGGAAGTAAAAGTGGACTCCAAAACATTAGAAATAGAATAAGTAAGAAAAAAATAAACAAAAATTCAATTATATATTATAATTTATAGGTTGATTAAAAAATAATACCACTTAGAAATGTTGAAAAACAACTGAATCACAAAATGTATGTATCATATACCAAAATTAAAATATAATATAAGAGATGATTTTAAAATGAGAAATATGAAATTGATGATCAAAGATAATGTTCAAGAAAAAAGTGTAATAATATGATGACATATAATCAAAATTCGATAAATAAGGATGTGTAGAAAAGAATTAAATGATTTAAAATAGATAAAAAACAAAAAAATTGTAGAATTGGGAAAATATAAATGAAAACCCATAAGAAGTAATAAATTTATAATTGATAATACATGAACCAAATTAGAATAAAATTTGAGATAGAAAAAATAAAAAGGTATAATGACATATTGTAAATGTTAAATGGGAAGAAGAATAAATATTCAAATTAGAGAACTATAATTTAGAAGATGAAGGAGAAAAATTAAGTAAAAAAATTAGGAACATATTGTGAATAGATTAAATATAAGGTGAATCTGAATAAAAAATCCAAAAGTTGTGATTAGAATCTAAAAAAAGAAGTGGATGTAGAATAAAAAATATATTAGGTGGAAATAATAATAAAAAGAAATTAATTACACAATAGTAATAAAATTAAAGTACATGAATCATGAAAATATTAATCAATTAGTTAGAACAATATTAATGGAAAAAAAGAAAAAATAAAGTTAGACATTAATATTGAAGAAAGAATATAGGTGAAAAAATAAAAGTAAGAGTAAATGAAAAATAGAGAATATTTGAATGTTAAATAAAAAACATAATCGAGAAGAAAACGTCAAACAAGAAAAAAAATAAGAATCCAATATAAATTTAAATCCGACAAATAAAAAATTATTTTAAGTAAAAAATAAAACAAAATAGATATAAAATAAAATGTTTTAAAAGAAAATCCAAAATTTAGAATCATAAGATGAACTAAGATATAAAAATAATATGAAGAATAAGAAAAGAATTAAAAAGGAAATCTTAAAGGGAGAAGCATGATTCATTAGATGAAAGAACATAAATTAGAGGTAGAAATATAAGGGAAAGCTAATCCAATGAGAAGTGGTACATTTCAGCATAATAATTGAACAGAAATAAAAGAAGAAGTAATAAAAGAATGAAAAGATAGAATATAAAATTATTAACATTAACATTATTATAAACATAAGAGAAATAAAAATATGTAAATCAATTTATAATTCCAAAACAAGTAGTTAGTATCTATAAATCAATGTATATTCATATGATAAAAAATTTATGAAATAGAAAATAGGGTAATAAAAGACATAATGATCCAAAAAGATGAAATTAAGTATAATTAATGAAAAAATAAAATAATATTAAAAATATAAATTTTTTAAAAATAAAATTCAATAATCCAAAAAGATTTTTTTAAATCAAAAGTGGTAAATAATCTATATGTGGTAGTTGAATCTACATTATAGGTAAAAGATACAAAATAATGTTATAAAAGGAGATATTGTTGAATTATTGAAGATGAAACATAATATGAAGTACCAAACATAGAATATGAAGTCTAAATAAGAACATAAGAAATAAAAATGATAATACATGCAAAAAGCAGAAAAAAATAAATTTTTTTAATATAATTCATAGTCAGTACTTTGAGTTTGATAAAAATGACAATGGTTCAAAACATATAAAATGATCTTGGATTATAATTACATCATTTAATAATGGAATATTTTTATTTTTTCTTATAGTAATAGATAGACCATTAATATACCATTTACTGATATCATAATCTAAGGATGTGTGTTTGTTCTTGAATCTTTTATATCTATTTTTAAATACTAAAGTCCAATGAAACTAATTTTTAGTAATTATAACCACAATGTTTGTTGTATATTTATGATTTCTACTTATACAAGTCCAAAATTTATAAATAATTAGAAACATATGATTTTATAAAAATCTAGGTAATTTTATATGTATCACCAGATTGAGAAAATAAATTTACTTTAGATAAAAAAGGCCCATTTATTAATTTTGGTAAAACCATATTTTATATTAACGCGGGGTCTGTTAAATCATCTCAAAATAATTGATGGTCATATTACTAAATTTTAACAATAATCTGAGGTCATTTTCTATGTTATCACCTGTTGATGATTTTTTAACATTTAAAGAAATAAAATACATTTTTATTGATTTGAAACATGTCATATGTCAAATAAAGGTGTGTTATATTCTTATCTATCAAAAATTAAATGATTTATATTTTAATTTGTTTTAACATCAATTCATGTTCATTATATAGGATATGTACCTTATACAAGAGTTTTTAATCTAATAAAATTATAGTTTTGGATATTATTACAGCACCAAACAACGGATTCATGTATAGTCCATTCAGAATTTCCATTAAATTTAATGTAAATTTTAAATTATTTTCTCAATTATAGCTCTATTTAATTAATTTTTTTTTTCAAAAGGTAGTTTTTATTATACTATGGAATTTAGGTGTCATATTGGTATCAAGACGATTCATGCAAATTCGAAAGGATTTGAAAATGATACTTGAATGTAAAATAGTGGAAAAATGTTAAATCATAATATAATTAATAATAAAAAATATATAAAACATAAGTAGGTGTGAGAAGGTAATATAAATATGTAAAATATATGAAAATATAGAAAATAATTAAAAAAAATAAAAAGGATAAATATTAATGAACAATAAAAACATGGTATAACTACATAAGTCAAAATACATGATAAATAGTACATGTATAATTTTTTGTATAAATAAGAAATTGAAGTATATTATTTAAAATTAAAATGAGATGTATAATTAGAGTTCAAATAAAAAAACCATATTCTAGAAGTAGAATGAGAATAAATATGTTAAAACCAATTTTCATTATAGAAACAAATATTTAAATAATAGGTGGAGCAGATTAAAAAATATAAAATTAAATAAGGCGAAGTTAAATTGTAAAATTTATGCAGATTAAAAAATATATTATGTGAATAAAACAATAATAATTAAATACCTTATAAAAAATAATTAAATAAAATTTTAAGTAAAACTAAAAGATGATGACATTAGGTAAAATAAACATTGTGAAAAAATGAATAACTAGATGTCAATGTTAATATATAATATAGGAGTTATAATATAGAATCAGAATAATAATGTGGAGTAATATAAAAATATATAATACTATATGTTAAAATAAGAAAGAAAAATAGGATTAAACATAGAAATTGATACAAAAAAGAATCTAAAATAATCATAGGTATAACATGAAGCGAAATCATAACCAAAGAGAAGACTTATAAGAAATAATTTTATATTTCATAAGAAATAAAAATATAGGAAAAAGAAGAAATAAAAATAATATTTTAACAATTCATAAAATATTAGAATCCCAAAATTGATATCAAATATGATGTTAGAATGAATCCGGAAGAAGTTTCTGAATTTAAATTAGAAGTTGAAAATAAAATCTAGAGTAATAAAATAAGTGAAATTTATTTTTGGGGAACAATTAATAGTATATGAAAAATAATATATAGATATTGATTCCAAAAAAGAAACATACCCATACAGATGAGAATATTAAAAAATGGAATGAGCCAGAAAAAAAGAACTAAAAGAGGAAGTCACAAGGAGCACTTAAAAACAGATAAAAAAGAAAAAGTTTCAAAACCTAGAAAGATATCATGGATTATTATATAATCATTTCAAAGTGATTATTTAATACAAATATACATGTTTGAATTTATGGATCATCAATTTGACAAACATTGTACTCCAAATAACAAAAACTGATGTTTTAAAGACATAATAGTCTTTAAAAACATGCATTATAGAGATAAGACATACAAATTATCATCAGATTATTATAAAATCTACAAAAAACACTAACCATTTAACATGTTACTTGTAAGAGTACACCACATGTCTTTATGATTAACTATTAGGATAGAATGTTTGAAAAATAGTTTTATTATAAAATATGATAAAAAATAGGTTATATGTTATAAATCTAAAAAAACAGAAATTATCGTGAAACTAAAAAACCAAAGTATAGTTTTTTTACAAATATGAGTTCAACTCATTTTATTCAAACATGTTATTTTATTTAAATGGAAAAATTATATATTTATTTTTTTAAAATGTTAAGAAAATTTGGTTTTGAAGAAGTAACTGAATTAGAGTTTTACTATATTCCTAAGACTTAAAAAAAACGACTCAAATGATAAAAAATTAGTAATTTTTTTCAATAATGTTTTAAATAATATGAAAATGACCTCTATTTAATTTTTTATATATAGGAATTGAGAACACAATAGTCTGACATGAATTTTTCTGGGAAAGTCTAAATTTGTGTTTTTATTGATTTAAAAATATTTCATAAAAACTAAGAAAGAAATCCCATATTATAATGAAATCATTGGATAATGATCACTGATTAATTTTTTACATGTATAAACTGGTCTCTTGTAAATTCAACATGAGGTTTGGTTAAAATGATAGGAATTTTTTTTTATTTTTTTTATTTAAAAACAAGCATAAAAAGAAAAAATGATGAAAAAGATGATGATTAGCATTTAATTTCACAGAAATGACATCTATTTGATGTCTAATATATGGAAATAGATAACACATAAATTAAACATGTGGTTTTATCAAAATAAAAATGATGTGTTTTTATGAATTTATAAGTTAACAAATGAATGTATAATGGTCAACACCTTGAAACCATCATCTAATTATCATATAATTTAAAAAATCCTCTTCAATCTTGCATGTGGTGAGTTCGAATAATTGAAAATTAATTTTTTACATTATATAAATATTTAAAAAAAAAATGCATCAATGAGTTAGAACCATGAAAATGAATTGGAATTATCATGAAATCATTGGAGAATGATCACCATTTTTCTTGACATGTCAGCATATACCACATAACATAATGATGTACTATATAGAAAGAATGATCAAATAATAAATTTTTAGTTCAAAATGAATAAAAATTTGTTTTATGATCAAAACAAAGAGACCAATTAATTATCATGAAATCATAAAACGATGACCATTGATTAATTTTTAATAGAGATATAGAGTATTAAAACACAAGGATTTGTTAAAATAACCAATGGAAATTTTTTATTTATTTAATATTAAAAAATGGGTCAAATAGAAAATCGAGGAAAAAAACCTAGTTTTTCAAGATTTCAAAGGATAATGATACCTAGTTAGTTGGTTAAAATTACGAATAGAAAATAGTAAAAAAAATTGGTAAGAAAGAATGGTTTTTTATTAGAAATAACCATATTAAAAAAATATTTTGAACGTTCAAAACCTATCCAACAATCCATGAATATAAAGAAATCATAGAAAAATGTTTTTCATCAAATTTGAGATATATAGAAACAGAAAAATCTACAGTTCCACTCAAAATTGAAAATCCTATTTTCACAATCATAATATTATTATAACATATCTATATAATTAATCAAAGTACCTATGATTTTCATATTAAATTTTAAGATTCACCCATAAAATTATATAGAGTGGTTTTTAATATATGTGTATTTACTACTAGAAAATTAGACTTTCACATCCACAAAAACTTGTTTTAAAATAATTTTAGTGGTTATGTAGTTTTCACAATTGATGGGGGCCACAAATGAAAATTTTCAGGGCTTAATGGATTTCACCACTCCTCCTACAATGAATATGACCTGGATTATTTAATTAAAAATCTAGGTTACCTATAAAAAAACCAGAAATACTTTTTTTTTGTTTTTTATTAGGATCAGTATGCTCATAATACCTCCCCATAATATGTAGAATTGTGTTCCCTTATAAAATAAAATAAGAGATCACTGGTAACACATGACAAGGTAATTTAAAAATACACTTCATGTTAAGAAAACTAAAATATATTGTGTAACATGGTTCTTCAAAATAATTATCCTTAATATATCATTTGGTAAAATGAATATCATTCATCTTTTTATTGTTGTGGTGGTTCTCTCAAAATCATCCATGTAAACAAGAATCTATCATGTAATCATATGTGATATGGGATGGTTTAAAGACTCATCAACCCATCAACCTTTACCATTATTAAATAAAATTTTAATAATAATGAATTACAATAATATTAAATTTTAAAAAATTCTTATAAATTATTATTATCTACATTGAAAATTAAAACTCATGATAAAAAAATATGTTGTTTTGTAATCATATATCATATTATTCATCTTTTCACACTACAACGCTCTACGAACCACCTCCCTATGCATGGGTCTCTTAGGTGTCCCAAACTATATATTTATAAGAATCACTTCCTAAAAACACACTGATCAATGAAATACTAAATTGATGATTTTAAAATATTTTATCTCATTTACAAAGTATTTTAATTTTCCTATCAAAATTCATTGTTCATTATAAAGTTAATTATTAATATATATAGATATTATAATTTAAATAAATGTAATTTAAATTAAAATCCCAATATTACCTAAGACCACCCTTCTTTTAGGGAGATTATTTGTATATTATGACACTAGTTTTCACAAGATCCAAATATCGAATAAAAAAAGGAAAAAACAAAACTAACTTCAACGAACATGGAATGAAATTGGAAATAGATATAGTATTGAAGTTATTAATAGATTATATGGATAGAAAAATGATAAGATTTAGAAGGAAATAATTTTAAAAAATAAATATGATATTAAAAAAATAAAAACCACATGTATATATATACATAATCATAACATATGCAAGATGAAAAAGCACTTTCCACAAATATATTAGATGCAATAGAAGAAGAAGTATGGAATGTTTGAATGAATAAATCAAATTGAAATTCAATTTTTACATATTATAATTAGAAAAAAATAAATCAATAACATTACCAAAAATTAAAGACACATGTACATTTATAAGTTGAGGTAGAATAAAAAAACATGATAAGAAAAATTTGATAAAAAAGTGAAGCTCAAAACATGGATATAATTAATCAGAAATAAAAGTAAAAAAACTGATGAAGCTAACATATAGAACATGATAATATTGATTTAATGTGAATGTGGGGTAAAAATGTGGAAGATGAATATGAAACAAAATCCAATATATATAAATTATAAGGGGGTGTTATAAGTTATTAAAGTTTTTTTAAAAATGAAAAATGGACCATAAAAATGAAAAAACCAAACCAAAATGTAAATCATAAAAGAAAAATATAGAGATATAGATGAAAATGTCATAATACAAGGTAGAAAATTGATAATTAATTTTTTGTAGAAATAAAAAAATAAATTAAAGGAGGTAAAATTAAAATTATTAATCTTAAATCTTATTGTTAGAATCTATAAATTGATATAGAAGCATAAATAATAGAAGATATAGTTGAAACAAAATCATTGGCGTAAAATACATGGGAATATTTGAAAAAAAAATAAGAAATGATGTAAGACTAAAAAAATGAATAAGAATATAATATCCAAAAAGAATAAAATTTATGAACAAAACAATAGTATTTAAATTTGAATTTAGAAGAATTCTATAAATTTTATTTGAATCGATAGTCAAAATAGAATCTCGAATGTAGAGTCATAATAAAGTGAAAATAAATGTTCTATAATAAGTAAATATATGTTTTTAATCTAAAATAATATGTAGTATTCATAAAAAAATTCATAGTATATTCCAAGATATGATGAAGAATATAAAAAATTATGAGATATAAAAAATACCTAGAAATAAAAGTAAATGAAAAGGTATAAAAACCTAACAAATGATCGTCTATTATCATGAAATAATAGAAAAATATTAGTGAACAATTTTTGACATATAATATTATGTATTTCATAAATATGATGTGTTCTGATCTCATAATATAAGGATGTTTAATATATCACGATTCTTTGATACTTGTTTTTAAAAATATTTAATCCCAATAAACCATTTTTTGGTCATTTCGGATTCATTGCTTCTTTTATTGATGTAAAATCTATTAAAACATTTCAAAAATTAAACAATAACATATTTGATGAAACATTATGGAAATTAAAGATCTTTTTATTTGTATTAAACCAATTATGGTCATTTTTTGATATTAAAATAAATGAATAAGATCTTATTGTCATTTATAGAAAACATTCTTTTAGGATTAAGGGATGACTATTACAATATGTAAAAAATTAAACAGTGGTCATTTTCTTAATGTTTGACTATAATGTGATGACGTTTTCATGGGTTTACCATTTAATTCACCTTTTAATCAATAAAATATATATAAATTTACTTTTTTTCATTTCAAAAAAAGCATTTGTAATATTGATTTTTGGAATTTTATAATATTATAACAAAAATAAATGACGTTTTAGGTCGATTTAAAGACTATCTGATGTTAGTTTTCAGTTATAACCCCCTGAAATATCTTTTTAATGAATTCCTAATCTGATAAAACACTATGTTCAATCATTATTGCAACACCATGTTTTAAATTGGTATACTGTCTATTTGACCATGTTATAAATTTTCATGGAAATCCAAATTCATTTTCTTAGTGTTGACCCCCTCTAATAATTATGCAGTGTCCATATGACACATTAGATAAAACTAATAAATTCTGATGTTATATTTATAATTTCTTGGTTTGTAGATATCATAAATTACTTGAATATCATTTTCCTATTAATTTATTTTAATTATACCTTATTTTCATTGTTTTGACACCTATTTTCTCAAAATAATTCAATTCTTGAAAAATTACACTATTATATTAGATAATAAACATTTAATGTATAGAAAATATCATAGATATAATCATTAATATTAAAATTTAGCATAATACTCATTCCAAAATATTTGAGTGTTTTAAGCACCTAAAATAATTCGGAATATGTCTATCCAAATGATATATATTGATTTATCAAAGGAATAATTAATATAATGATGCATCATGGTGGTTTAAGAATCTACAGTTTCACCTATTATGTGGTATGTCTTTTATTACATTTCCAATACATTCTACAACCTATGAAATCAATATCACAATAACTCTTAAGAATAAACACATATGGGGAAGAATATAAAATTCAATGGCATATGATTGGATTATGAAAAACATAATTTTACATTTCCTATCAAGGATCGATGAATTTCACCCCTCCTATCAAGATCATTTAAGCCTATAGTTGGGATAAATCCACCTAGTGGAACAACCCATAAATATTATCAGAAGTTGAGTCATTTACATTTTCCCTTATCAGGATTAGTAGGGACCCCATCCCTCCCAATAATGGGTAGAATTTTTTATTCCCCAGTATTGGAACTCTGGTTCATTTGTGAATCATTTTTTACCCTCATGAACTAACATAAAATATATTTGTAATTTAATATTGAAACCCAACATCAATTTAAGGGTCAAGAAAATATACTTTTGGAAAATGAATATCAATCTACCTATAATGGAAGTTATATCACCCCAAAACCCAGAGCCCAGAGCTGGTGCATTATTTCACTATATTGGATTGATTACAATAAATCAATCCTAAAAGAAAAATTAGTTTAACAGTTTTGGAAGACCATATTATAGACATGATACCCAATGTTAAATTGGAATGATAGAAAATACTATATGATACATAATAAATATAAATAACCACCCTCCTAGAAAGTTTATTCAAGGATATATTCTTCATAACCACGGGAAAGGAAACCAAATAAAGGTGAGCTCAAATGCTCAGTAAGGGTTTCCTATATTTGAAATATTTGTCAATAATAATCGAATCATTATCAATTAGACATGAATAATTTGACATCATGAATAAATAAAAAGAATTTCCATCAATAAGATTAGAATAAAAATTCACCCATAAATTTTATCATAGTCAAAACCTCATGGATAGTAAAAACTAAATAATGAATAAAGTGAGTGCTTATTATTTAGACATTAGGTATCTTAAAGATGAATAATTATAGCATTGAGAGGGTTTAAGTCTGTTTGTAGAAACTCGTCTGATTTTTTGAAACAACCTCAAAGGGGTTTTCACCAACTGATTTGTCTCATGATAACTATCAATTCCTCGAAGAGAAATAGAGGGAATTTACCATCACTAATATTCTAAATAATTTTTTATACAATAATTTAATACAAGAAAAATATTCTCTTGCAATATCTACATTGAGTAGAGGATACAGATTCATCAATATTCTCACAGTTAAAGAAACATTCCATAAATAGACTTAAGTAAAATGGTATAAAACAAATAAAATAATCATATCATTGCACCAAGAATATGTTTATATAATTTAATTAAAATTTAAAATGAAAAATTATCTCAAATGGGTAGTAGTTACACCACATTTGAATGATTTGGTGAACAATACCATGTAAATCACAGTGAAATAGAAACTGAAACAAAGTCCCTTATAGCATTATAATCAATCGAGTAAACAATCATCAAGTAAACCATTTAATACCATGAATATAAAGATAATCATGATATTATATATCAAATTTATGTAAACATTCAACAAAAAAAGAAATAATCAACAATCAAAGGAAATCTCATGGAAATAAAAGTGAGATGATAAACCCCTTACCTGATGCCTGAATGTGTTATTTAGTTGATATTAATGACCTAAATAATAAAATAAAGCATCATTAATTTAAAATTTATTAACCTCCTATACATATAATTTATTTACTAAAACCTTATTAGGTTTATTCATGTCATTTTAGATGGTTTTAAGAGGTTCAATTTTATTGCTTTGGAAGCATTTTCTTCCATTGTTTTCATGAATGATTTTCTTGTATATAAGTATATAAGTTCATGTAAAATGGAAATTTAAATATATAATTGAAGTTATGAGTTATTAGTGATCATATAGAAGGGTAAATTATCAAATAAATCATTGGGGTATTTTAGGGGAGGTTGAATCAATATACAAAATTTTAATGATGAACGCTTGGAGTATTTTGGTGGTTATTTTATCACAAAAAAACTCATTTTGTTTTATAATTAAATACCATTTGTAAAAAATGATTCCAAAAAATTAAATAGGATATAAAACATATATAATTATCTTATTACCCCATAAATATTGTTTCATGAAAAATATTTAATATGGTAATAGAAATTTAAAACCCGTCATCCTTGAATGTGTTAAACTAACACATATCAGACGATGTTTTCAGTTTTAGTATAAGAGGAGGGGAAAGAGATATAATGATTAAATATTATATTAGAATGATAAAATTCCTGTTCTTGTAATATAATGAAATTATCATATCATTTGGATGAGGGGAGGTGAGGAGAGAGAAACAAAAGAATGGAAATTACGAAAGAAATTGAAAGAAATATGAAGATAGGTTCACCTCCAGGGTACTCCTCCTAGTGAATCTCCTAAAAACAGTTTTTTCTTTTGGTCAGATGAGAAGTTATTGGACGTGTTGGGAGGTATTGGATTATTTATTTGGAAGAACATTGGAAAGGATCAATTCTTGAGTGGGGTGAGAAGAAGAGGGGGGGGGGGGTGAGGGGTGGTTTATATAGTCGAGGGGAGGAGAGTTTTCCCAATATTGTAATCATTAGTTTATTATTTTTACCAAAGAAAAGAAATAGTTATTATTCCATGACAAAAAATAGTAATAAGTGCATGTGAGTTCGAACCATGTCTGCTTACCTCGGCATGACAACATCCATGATGCAATAAATCATGTATTTAGCGCTTATCCTAATTTATCTTATTTTACTATTCACAAAATTCAAGTATTTCAGAAAAATAAAAAATATTCACCGTAAAAATTATAAGACATATAGAATAAAAAATTGAACACAATTTTTCAAAAATAATTTTCAATATTTGAGAAATTTAACTTTTAATTGAAATCATCATTTAAACTAAAACATACCAATTCTTAAAATATTCATCTTCATTTTTAAGGTTCCTAAATTTCATTTACACTTTCATGGGTAAAGTTACAATTAATAAAGGTCATATTACTATTCATAAGGGTAGGTAACTATTCATAATGTTATGTTACTATTCATATGGGTAAGTTACTATTCACCAAAATTTATCTTCATTCTATCAGACTCCAAATATCACCCTGATCACAACCGTTTATGTCTGATTTCTGAAATTCAAAAAACATAAGTGGAAAATTTATGTTTAGTGGCTAGGTTATGAATGTATTCTATAACCATTTACTATTTCATAGACAGTTAGTTCTTTATGAAATATAGGCTATCTAGTGAATAGAATGTATTTAAGAGACACATACCATAAAATTTTTGGGGAATTATATTCTTCCAACCATTGGAAATTTCAGAGTGGAATTTTTTCATGTATAAATCCATTTAAAAATTTGTGTGTGTTTATTATTTATAACATGAAAATGTTTCTTAGTTTTTACCTCCATTTTATGGTTTCTCCCATCAACCATTACTATTCAAGTTGTTTTATTTCACAATACCTACTGCTTGGGTCAAGAATCTTAATTGTGTCTTCACATTATGAAAAATTAGGTTCCATCTCTACTTCATCATAGGTGATTACATGCAATGGGTTATGGAATGTATTTCATTAAAAACGACATGTGGAAGACATTATGAACTTTGGGAAGACTTGATGGCATTGCTAAACGTTAAGCTACAGTTCCAATTTCTTCTAGATTTTCAAACAGTCTAATGTATCTGGGACTCAGTTTCCCGTTCGTACTGAACATTAAGACACCCTTCTATAATGATACTTTTAGAAATATAAGATCTCCTACATGAAATTCCAAATCATTTCTCTAGTTGTCTGCATATCTCTTTTTTCTACTTAGGGATTCTTTAATATGTGTCTGATTTGTTTTACCTTTTTAGTTTTCTCTTTGATATGTTCTGGGACTATAATTTTACCCTCTTCAACATCATCTAATCAAATTAGAGTTTGACACCTATTACCATATAATGCATTATATCATTCCATTTGAATGCTAGAATGGAAACTATTATTGTAGGAAAATTTTAACAAAGGAAATTATTGATCCTATATACCTTGATCATTAAAAGTGCATGATCTCAAAATGTCTTCTAGGGTTTTAATATTCCTTTCATACTGTCCATCAGTTTGGGGGTGAAAAGGAGAACTCATATGAAGCAGAGTATCCATTGACTTCTAGAGACTTTTCCTAACTTTTGATGTAAATTTAGGATCTCAATTAGACACAATTTATAGAGGTTCCCCATAAATTCTTACAACATAATTAATATATTATCTTGTCAGGCGCATAAGTGATAAATCCTCTCTCATAACATGTAAATCTGTCCATATTGGGAGATGATCAATAATTTCCCATGATTCATCATTACTTCTAGGTGTCCTCGATATTCTAATGAAATATTCTATCATAATTTCATCCCACTTCCACATAGGAATCATTATAGGTAGCATGACCCCACAAGGATGTTTTCTCTCAGCCTTCACTTGTTGACAAACTAGACATCATGAAATATAGTCAGCAATTTCTTGCTTCATGTTATCCCCCAAAAAATGTTCCTTCATATCTATATACATTTTTGTTTTACTATAGTGTATATAGAAATTTGAGCTATGAGAATCATCTAATTATTCATTTTTTAGCTCAGGTACAGATGGAACACATAACCTATTCCCAAATTTCAGAACTCCATCCTCATACATGAATTTTTCCAATATTCCAACTATAACAGGTTAAATTTTCATTTGTATATTCTCATCGTGAGATTGAGTGATTTATATCTTCTCTAGTAAAGATGGTTTAGCAATCACATGAAAGAGGATAGATGTTTCCCCCTACTTAATAATTCCCATATCCAACATTAGTATGTCCATGAATATAAGATCTCTCTCAACCCTAATTTGGGTTAGAAGACCATGATCATTCCAGCTTAATGGATCTTCCTCCTTGTTTTCCTTTATGGGTGGTAGTGTACTGAACAATAATAATCTTTGTGAAATTCTAGCCATCTCCTTTTCCTTGTGTTGATTTCTTTCTGTGTAAAAATGTATTTAAAACTCTTATGATTAGTATATATCTCACATCATTCACCATAGATATAATGTCTCCATATTTTCACTGAAATGATTAATCCTATTAGCTCAAGATCTCAAGTTAGTTAACTGTTTTCATGTGTCTTCAACTTTATTTATGCATAAGAAATACCATTATCGTTTTTCATAAGGATGAAACCCATTTAATTCATCGATGCATCATTGTATATAAAAAATCCAGCATTTTTAGCAGTAAGAGTTAAAATTGGATAATTAACTGATCTTATTTTCAATTCATCAAAGCATTATGTACATTCTGTCATTCATAACTACATAACCCCTTTTCATGTGATCTTGGTTAGAGGGTTTTCCAATGGAGAAAAATACTGAATGAAACACTAATAGTATCATACTAAGATAATAAACTATGTGCGTCAGTTTTGTTCATTATCATGGGACATTCATGGATTTCCTTTGTCTTCATAGGATCAACTAAGTTCTATCCTTATAGATAATATGGCCAAAAAAGAAACTAATTGAAACCAAAATTCAAACTTCCTAAACTTCCCATATAAATCATTTCTTCTAAGCATTTTCAGAATTATCCACAACTGATTCTCATGTTCTTTATATATAATTGAGTATACCAGGATATCATCAATAAGTACCAAAACAAAGTAATCAATATATTCCTTCAAAACCATATTCATTATATCAATGAAAACCTAGAGTTCATTAGTTAGTCCAAATGGAATTAATTTAAACACATAATTCCCATACCTGGTTGGAAATAAAATATTAGGAATATCTTCTTTCCTCACATTAAACTAATGATATCCAAATCTAAGTTAAATCTTCAAAAAATATTAGGCTCCATGATATTGATCAAATAAATCATCAATGTGGGGAAGATGATACTTTTCCTTTATCATAATGCATTGATCTACCTATTTTCAATGTACAACCTCATATATCTATATTTCTTCTTGACAAAGAGAATATGGGATCCCCACAGGGAAAAAATAGTGAGGATAAATCCTTTATCAGTCAATTACTCTTCTTGTTTCTTTAGCTCTACTAATTTCTCAATGGTAATTCTATAGGGAGACTTTGGTATTGGTCTTACACTAAGAATAAAATCAATCCAGAACTCAACTTCTCACATTGGAGGATGTCCATGTAAATACTCTAGAAATACATCAATGAATTCATGCACAATAGGTACATCTTTAATTAGAAGATTTATTTCCTAACTCATACATTTTGTGTTCTCTTAATCACCCCAGAATTGCATTTATTAGATCTACTAGGGGTGGATCTAGATAAGAATCAGATGGAAATGATTTTTCTCTAAAGACAAGGGATTCTACACCATTCTCAAAAATCATAACATCCCTCTTCGTGTAATAGTTATTTTCACGATAACATGAAAGAGAACTCGTACTAAGTATTATATCGAAGTCAATCATGGGTATAATGATAATGTTTAAAACTCAAGCACATTTACCTATCATGAGGGGGACTAATTAATACATATTTGTTGTAATGATACCTCCGTTATGAATTTTTATGGACAATTCCTTTATTAAATCAAATTGTACATGTCTAATTTTCTTGGAAAACTGACCCGATATAAATGAATGTGATGATACATAATCAAATAATGCATTGTATATGTTTGAGGAAAAAATTTGAGTACCAACCACCATATGATTAGGAACTTTATCCTCCACGGGTCAAATCACATAAGCATTACCTTTATGAGTTGGCATTTTTTAAGGAGAGCTTCCTTGGCTCTTAGGACACTCATTTTCATAGTGCCCCATATATCTACAATTATATCATTGAAATTCAATGAATTTTCTCTTCCCCTTGCATTCATTAGATCAATGAACCTTTTCTATACACTTATAGCATACTACCATTCATTTTAGGCATTTCCCAGGATTATTCTTTCCACATTTCTCTTATAATGGGAATTTCTTCATTCCCTTCATTCTCTTTAGTACTTCACCTTTTCCATTTTTATCATAGTACTTCTTATTTCCTTCATTTTCTTTGAACAAATATAATCTATAAAACTCCTTCCCTATTTTGATCTCACTTAATAATATTTTATCATAAGAAGGATTTTTTGATAATCCAGTTCCCTTCAAAGACATGGCTCGATACCTTCATAGAAATGATGAATCATGTCTTCCAAATCAAGAAAGTAATATATAGAATACCTGCTCAATCCTCTGAATGGAGCATCAAACTCTGCAAAACTCTATTCTCCCATTTTTTATTATTCCATGGAATTTTCTGTTCATTTTAGTTCATTGCTCACAAGGGAAATATTTTTCGATGAAAAATTTCTTTAAATTCCTCCAATCCATACCTTCTATTTCTTCTTCCCCCATGGAGTTATAAATTAAGGACCACCTTTATCAACATCACCCTTAAGAAAATATAATGCGTGAAATACATTTTAATTTTCATTTCATTTTAATACCATAAATATCTATTCATGGGACTTCATCCACTACTCAGATACCACTATATTGGTAGTCCCACTAAAATATAGGAGATTCATTCGCATGAAATGATCCAGTACATGTGTAGCAATTTTATTCGTCACAGACTTAGTATGTTGTCCCAATATGATAATGATCTGATCTAATCTAATAATGAATGTGTTGACTTTCTCAGTGGGGAAATCCCTATATTATCAGCGGTTATTAATTCCCCTTCATTCATTAGGTTCTATAATTTAATAATAGAACACACTAAATTAAGTCATAGTTCATATTTTTCTCTCAAAAACACCTAAAATAATGTTTATAATTATGCACAACTACTCTCATAATCATAAACATTATTTTTATTTACATTTAAATCCTTCAGAATGGTTTTTAAATAAAATTTGAATTATCCTAAGAATATCCCCAAGGAGTGTCAAACCAGGGGTGCAGTAAGGATTGTTTTTATGTTCTAGGATACCCCCAGTCAAGTCCAAAACTCCTTGTCAGAATTTTTACTCCTAGGTACATATGTCCTAGAACCACATCCACATGTAGTACCAAGAAAGAGTTTTATTTTTTAGGGAGACCCATATAGTATCCACCTTAAAAAAATTCGAGTATGTTAATCTGTTATTATCCTCAAATTAAATCTTAGGGTTTATCCTCTAAACCACGTTTCTTAAATCTAGTTTCAAAGGTTGTTGTTAAGCTTCCTTTTATGGAAATGGTAACACCCAGAACCCTGAGCCATAGAGAAAATGCATTATTTCATTATATTATAATGATTATAATAAATAAATCCTAAAGGACCAAATATTTTAGCAGTTTTGTATGACCATATTATATACATGATACTCAATGTACATTGGGAAAGATAGAAAATACAACATGATACAAACTAAAATGAAATAATTTTCCACCTTGAAAGCGTATTCAAGGTTCTCTTGTTCCTAACCATGGTAATGGAAACATAATATGGGTGAGATCAATTTCTCAATAAGGGTTTCATATAGTGGAATCATGAATCAATAATAAGTGAGTCATAATCAATTAGACATCACTAATATGGAAAGATGAAAAAATGAAAACACATTCCATCAGTATGATTAAAAGAAATTACACCAATAGATTTTGTCATAGTGAAAACCTAATGGAAAGTAATAACAAAATAATGAATCAAAAGAATAATTATTATTTGGATGTCATGTATTTTTAACATGAACAATTATACCATAAATATGGTTTAATTTTGCGGGTAGAAACTTTTCTGATTTTTGGAAACAAACTCGAATGGTTTATCGCCAACTGATTTGCCTCATGAGACCTATCATCACGTCGAGGGGCTATAACAGGCCTCTCCCATCACTTCCAATTTAATTAATTATTTATAAAAATATTTGATAAAAAAAATATTCATTTTCAATATCTGTATTGAGTAGAGGACACCGATTCATCAATATTTCCAAAGGTAAAGAAACATTCTACATAAACATCATATATAAAATTATATGCGGTAAGAAAAGAATGATATATATTTTAAAATAATATGGATATTTAATTTAATTAAATTTTCAAACAAAAAATGATCTCAAATGGGTCTTATCTACACCACATAAGAATGATTAGGTGCACAATACAATGTAATTCACAATGAAATGTAAACCAAAAAAAGTCCCTTACAACATTGTAATCAGTCGAGTTAATAATCATCAAGTGAATCATTGAATACCATGAATATAAAAATAATAATGATATTATATATAAAATTTATGTAAAAATACACTACAAACAAGAAATAAGTGGTGACTAATGGAAATCTCATTGAAATAAATGTGAGATGAGATACCCCTTACCTTATGCCAGAATGTTTTCTTCAGTTGATCATAATAACCAGAATAATAAAATTCAATTTCATTAATTAATAATTCCAGAACACCCTATAAATGTAATTTATTTAGTATAACCTTATTTTGTTTATCCATGTACTTTTTTTTGGGTTTAAGTGGTTTAGTTTTTTTTTGTTTTGGAAGCATTTTCTTTCATGGTTTTCATGATCGGTTTTCTTGTATATGAGTATAGAAGTTCGTGTAAAAAAATTGAAATATGGAATTGAAGTTATGATTTTTTAATGATAACCTACAATTTTAGATGTTCATATAAATAATTTTATTATTTTGGGTGAGGAAAAGTCATTATATAAAAATTTAACAATTAATTCTTCGACTATTTGGACAGTTCTTTGATCACCACGAACTCATTTTGTTTTATAATTAAATACCATGTGTAAAAAATCATTCCAGAACATTAAATAGGATATATTAAATATATAATGATCTGTTTCAACCATAAAATGGTTTCATGACCAGAATTGATGAATGTAATAAAAATTGAAAACCTGTCATCATTGAATGTTATAAATTAACACATCTTTGATAATGTTATCATTTTCACTATAATAGGTTGGGGAAGAAAGAGATGACACAGAAAAATTACAGTAGAATATTGATATTCAATTTCGTGTAAGGTATTGAAATTATCAGACAATTTTGATTAGGGGAGTTGATGAGAGAGTAACAAAATATTGGAACTTGTAAATGAAATTAAAATAAAAAGGAAGGCAGATTCACATATTGTGTAATTCTCCTTGTGAATATCCTTAAGGCTTTCATTTTTGAACTTTTGGTGTGAGAAGCATGTCTTGGATGTTTCAAGAGGGCATGGGAAGTGTATTTGGTAGAACATAGTCATGTCTCAATGCTTTAGTGGTGTGAGAGGAAGAGTGGGTGTGGGGGTGAGGGGTGGTTTATATAATAGAGGGGAGGAGGGTTTTCTTAATATTTTAATCATTATTTTATTATTTTTCCCTAAGACAAGATATTGTGATTATTAAATTTCACAAAATAGTAATAATTATATTTGAGTTCAAACCAAGTGTCCTTACTTCATTTGGACATTATCCATGACTCAATAAATCGTGTATTTAGTAGTTATCTTAATTTATCGCATTTTACTATTCACCGGAAATTCATGTTTTACTGAAAAGTACCAAAAATTAACCATAACCATTTTTTAACTTTCCTTATCAAAAAATGAGCACCATTTTTTAAAAATGAGATTATAAATATGACAAATTTATGTTTTAATGAAAATAATCATTTAATAAAAAAATACCACCACATAAAAAATTTATCTTCAGTTTTAAGGTTCTTAAATTTGATTTACAATTTCATGGGTAAGGTTACCATTAATAAGGGTCATATTACTATTCATAATGTTAGGTTTCTATTTATAAGTGTATGTAGCTATTCATAACGGTAAATTACTATTCACTGAAAATTTCCTGGATTCTATTAGACTCCAAATATCACCTTGATCACAACTGTTTATGTCCATTTTTCAAAATTCCAAACATAGATGTGTAATGGTTATCTCCTATAAAAAAATTCTATTTCACACGGCCTCGATGATTCATGCAATATAGCCTATCTAATTAATTTAATGTATTTAAGAGACATATAAAATAATATTTTAGGTGTGTTATACCACTAGTGTATGTCATGTCTTCATCAGGGTAATGAAGAACTAATCATGTCATTATAGTTAAGAGAAGATAGATTAATGATTATAAAATCAATGTACCTTCAATTTTATAAAAATTTATTTTTAATTAATATATTTTATTTCATCATTATTTTAAAAACATAAATAATATTTATATTATTATCTGAAATAAAATATTAAAATCCATGAGTAATATAGAAATGACGAGGATTAATAATCATATCATAGATGAGCATGTTTGTTTTCTAGAGTATTATGGGAACCATATCACCTAAAAGGATCTCCTAAGGTCTAAAAATATGATGTTATAAATTAATTTATTTTGAAAATAAATTGCTCGAATAAATAATACACTGATTCTTTTAAATATGATCTCTTATTTTTTAGATAAGTTTAATATCTTTTAAAATATATTATTCATTATAATGTTAATAATTAAAATCAACTAATTTAATTAATTCAATTAACCACTATGAGAATAAAAAAGGCAAAACACCAAAAACATCTCTTCCCTCATGGTGATAATTTATATATACGCACATTAGTAGTCACAATAATCAAATGTAGAAAAAAATATTAAATGGACAAAATGAAAAGTACAAGAAAAACCAAGACAGAAAAATGGAATTGGATATAGAGATGTAGCCAATAGAAAATTTAACAGATTTAGAAATGGATAATATTTAAAGGTTAAAGTGTATAATAAATATATAAATGTTAAAAAAAATTAATAATAATATACATATATAGAATAATAATATGAAGTAGATGAGAATTCAGTTTCCAAAGCTATAGTATTAGAAAGAGATGAATTTTTAAGAAATGATCGAATAAGGTGGAAGTAGAGGGTAAGTCGAAGAATACATAAAAAAATACCAAAAGTTGAAGAATTAAAATAAGAAAAAAAGTAATGACATAATCATATTCAAATTTAGAGGTTGAATAAGAAATATATAAAAAATGAAAGTAATATTGAAACTCAACACGTAGATGTCATAAATTAAAATTCAATTCATTAGGAAGATGAGAAGGTAAAATATGAAATTTGAAAATAATGATTTAATATGGAAGTGGGT
The DNA here is from genome assembly GCA_963277665.1 of Viscum album. Classification (NCBI taxonomy): domain Eukaryota; kingdom Viridiplantae; phylum Streptophyta; class Magnoliopsida; order Santalales; family Viscaceae; genus Viscum; species Viscum album. The sequence continues at coordinate 226,083,748 of OY728167.1, read as the reverse complement.
AAAAACATTGATGAAAAATATATAGAATAATTCAAAATATATAAATATGAAGGTGAATAAATGAAGAACACATATAGATAATAGAAAAAATAATAAAAAATGAATGCAAAAAAGAATATAAAAAATTCATAAGAAGGCATAAATATATATTTCATAACACATTATCTAAATTAAAAGAATATTTTGAATTAGAAACAAAAAAAGTAGAATTAGTATTTGATTTCAATGTAATAGGATAATTGGAACCAAATATAATATATGCTAACTGTAATCTAAAAGCAGAATAATAAGGAATAAGTCAAAAAGATATTTGAGTGTTGCACCAATAATGGATATATAAGGGGAAAAATAATCCAAAATCTAGAAGTTACATGGAGAAGCTAAATAAAATATTTCAAATAGGGAAAATATTTTATTATATGGATATAAAAATAAAAATAAAGGACAAAAATTTCATAAAATATAATCACAATAATAATGAAAATTTGAATAGATTATTTGAAAAAGAGATTTAAATGATTAAATTTTTTTAATGATATTTATTTTTTTGTGAAATCATATAAAATGACCTATATTGAATTTATGATATACATAAATAGGTAAGGAATCCATATGATGTGCTTTTTGTAATACCACATTAAATTAAAATGAATGACTATGTTCGATAACATACACAATACACGACACCATATATAAATAAAAAACAAAATATTTTAATTAAAATGTATTCATTATAAACAAGAATTTAATTTCATAGGTATTAATCATAATAAATTAATTATAATATATAAATATAGTTCCTACACAATATAAATTTGTTGGTAAATTAATAGAAAATAATCACATTTATTTAAAGTCGTTTTATTTGTTAAGAAATACATTTTATAAAGAAATGGGTTATATATCTTTTTATGAGTCAAATTATAATTAAATTTAGGATGTTACACAAAAATTTTTAAAAAAAGAACATAGTTTTTGGATTCATCATGTTAAAATTATCTTGGGATTAATTTTTTTTGAATTTTCTGAAATGATTGTTTTTTTTGTGCATAATGAAAATACTGGTTTTCATAAACAACTTTATTTTCATTAAAATAAATTATAAAGAAAAATTATATTTTTATATTAGTTTTAAAATTTATTTAGATTATTTTAGTTAAAAATAATCTAATTTTGGGCTTTTATATCAATTTTTCAGGTTAATTTATTATTAAAAAAATTTATACTAAAAAAGGAATTTTTTCTAAAAAATATTTTTCCACACATGTTAACTTTGTAATATTAAATTAATTTTTTTAACATAAGTGTTTTCACATTTAAAAAATTAATTAAATATTTTCAATTATCTCGTAAAAATTTATTAAATATTCCCCCTTTAGTTTTTCTTGAATATAAATGGTATCCTTAATAATATTTGTTACCACAAAAAAGGGTAAATTGTGTAATGGTAACAATAATATGATAAGGACAATGAAATGACCCAAAAAATTGACCCAATTATATGGTATTAGTATTAGTAGTATATAATCCTTGAAGTTTCTAATATATGGTCTTTTAGTTCAATTTGGGAGTGATTAAGACCATTATATTATTTTATTTAGAGAAATAACGAATATGTCACCCTCATATTTTTAATAACTCTAAATTTAATAATATATAATTATTCAGAGGATATGTTCTTATATATATATTATTTTTAAATATAAATTATTTAAATTCATCATGGAAATTTATTTTTAATTTATTGTAATGAAATTTTTAAATTAAATTTATACACAATGTTGATGGAGTAACTATTCAATTAATTTTAAAATGAAGAAACTAATATAATAAATATTTAAAAAAACTAATTTGGATATTTAATGTAATCCATACATTTTATAAATGCTCTTTAAATTTTAGTAACATAAATTTAATATAATTTTTATTATTTATATGTGTTATTTTGATGTTATTAAAATAAAATAAATTAATCGTTTTAGAAATTGACCTTAATGTTACTTTAAAGAACAATATTTTATTAAATGAAATAAAATATCTAAAATATTAAATACTGCCAGGTGACTAGGATAAGGTTTAAAATATCATCCATGCTTCATTTGGGGTTCTTTTTTATTTTATAAAAACCATATTAGCTCTCATAGTGTAAAACAAATTATTGTCACTATAAGTTTTAAAATGGAAAACAAGGGGTTAAAACCAAATCAAATGGGTAAATATATGACCTAAACATGTAAAAAAAATTATTGATATTATTTATACAGATAAAATTCATATATTATAAATAAATATTTCAATACATTTAGAGGTGAATATTAATTTATACCAATTTGATATTATGTGAAATTCCAAGAGTTCCCATTGCCTCTCTTATAAAAGTTTACTTCTTATTCTCATTTAATCAAACTTTAGAACCATTATAGTTCATCCAAGACCTAGAAAATTTCCTTCCTAACATCCCTAAACAAATTTTAAAGGCCATATTATTTATAGAACACAAATATTATAGGTCTCCATTTTTTACTAATATGAGGATTTCTGAGGAAGAGGTATAGTTTTCGGCTCTGTTTTTGTTTTGTTTCTTTTTCCACCTCCTTCGAAATCATCATAAATCATGATAAAAAAATAAAATAATTATATTAAATATAACTATACATTTTATTTTTATGTCATAAATTATATCGATTTTTACTTCCATAAAATGGTAAATGAAACCATCATTCACTCGGACGGAGAACTACTCCCTCACGAACCTTTATAATTCCCATTCTATCGTTGTCTCTCATTGATGGTTTATAATGATGTAATTAATGTTTATATATTACATTAATTCAAAATTTATAATTATTTTAATATAATATGACACATATCATCTTAATTTTACAGATAATGGAAAATGAGAACGTCGTTCTTGCGTACGTGTGTACTACAACATCCACAAAGTGATAAGATGCTTTTTTTTTGAATTACATCTCATAGATGAAATATTTAATTGTAATTAAATAATTGATATTATATATATTATATTATTATGATTATTGAAATAAAAAATGATACTTCCATTCTTTCCTTAAATATCACTGAAAAATGGACTTGTTACTCATGTGTACGTACAACCTACCGCCACCATGATTGTAATGTAGTTCATTTTTCATCCCCATATTTAATGATATTATATAAAAGTATAATTTATTTATAAAAAGAAATATATCTCATGAATATTTGTTTAGAGATGATGGATTAATGAATTCCTTTACTATAGTCAATATATGGACGTAATTTTGGACTTATGAATCAAACATCATCAAAACATCCTATATGAACCTAAATGATTAAGTAATTGTTTATAAAATTGAAATAAGTGATATTAAAAGAATAATGAACATGAAAAGGGTTATTAAGAAAGAATAAATATTCCTATTTATATTATTTTTGGAGATAAATAATGTACTTGATGATTCATACTCAATATATGGTACTTTTTCTCAATTTTCATTCATTGAGGCATATTTTTATGTTACATGCCTATATTATTTTATAAGGAATATATAACTACCCATTCAGTTTTTATATCATGAATTTATCTATTTTCATGATATTTTGTGTTTTTTGATTTTTATTTACTCATGGGACTTATGATTAAAATTCTTTCATATTGATAAGGGACTCTTATTTAAAATTACACTTATGAAGTTCCCTTTTGACCTTTTTTACTGAATTAAAATGAATGTATTCTTTTAACAGATACTACATGAACAAAATTTACCACGGTCATGATAACTAATTGCCTTGAAGATTAATTTATATGTTTTCATGGATAATTTCAAATAAAATGGTTTTTTTTGTTACGTCAACAGTTATTATATTTCAAAAGTAATTTTTATGAAAAAAGTGAATTTTTATATCTTGAAGTGTATTTTACATTTTATTAATAGAGTTTAAAAGGGGTTTAATCATGATATTTTCCTTGGAAATTATATATGAATTGTTGATACCCATTATAGATCACGAGTGAGCTCATTATAGATTATATGATTAGTTCACCCAGATAGTGCTACAATACATTGGATAATTTCTTTTGAAAAAATATTGGATGATTTTTATATGGTTATTATAATTTGTAAGGGTTATTATAAGGGGGTTTTGAGGGTTATGTGATGATTATGTCCCAAGGTAGTTAAATGTAATTTTTATATTTACTAATCAGTCTTCCTATAAATATATTGTTTTCAAAAGATATGATAATGAACTTTTTAAATGGAAAATTGTTCTCTCATAAAATTAAAATTCATGTATTTAGGAAAACATTTCTCATGGGGTTTTGTATTTTACACTAGAAAACATATTTTTTATTTTATTTCCCTTAATAATATATTTTTCTCATCCAAAAATTTTAAAATTATTTTCACAGGGTTTAATAATTTATAAGAGAAAATAAGAAGTCATGTTGAATGTTTTGAAAAGATTTCATAAAAGGAAATCATGTAATATTTTAAAAGTTTTGTATTATCGAAAAAATTTATATTTATTTAGATGTGTCCACATTTTATATTTATGGGTTTTATATTTAACATTAATTTCATTATTATCTAAAACCCTAAAAAAGAAATGATCATCAGTATCATATGATGTGAATACTAATATAAAGATACTAATGTAAGTCATGATTAAGGGAGGGCCCTTAGAATTGGTATCCAAAGATGGTTTTGATAACTTTGAATATTATAATTTTTTTATGTGAGGTTATATTAATAGTTATATAAATAATTATGGGATATCTATGTTTTGTCGGATCCAAATAAAAATTTCGATGCTCTATATACAAGAGTGGTTGAATTGTATACTTTTAAAATTCCTTTGGAACCTTTAATGTTGGTATAAAGCATTCATTTTCATCCTTAAGGAAAACTATGATTAATAATGTTAAACAAGGTAAATCCACAAATCCTTTTAGTTCTACAAACATTCTAGGTTCTTGAAATACGGTTCCAGAAGTGAAAGTTAAGAAAAGTTTACATGTAAAAGATTCTACCTTAAAGTGTATAGAATCATACTTTTCATAGTATAAAAGTACAAGAAAGTATAATATTTTTTTACATTCTTTATTAATCAAAATTCAGCGGAAAATAAACATATAACAATACAATTAATAAGTATGGAATCTTTTAACCCAAAGAGAAGGGTATCAAACAACCTTGGTTAATGGTCCCTTGATTTATAAATTAATGAAAGTCTATCTTACCGACACCAGGGTAAGCCCTCGATAGGAATATAAGAATCTTTCTTGCTATCCCCGAAATCCCTCTAACTTAAAGGTAGTCAGCACCTCAGTCTTTCTTATCAAGAATGTTTTAGAACATTATGGTAGTCGGAACCTATTTCTTCCTTATCATGTAAGTCCTAGAACATTAAGGTTGTCATCAACTCTGTATTCCTATCCCTAGAAGCCCTCAAATGTAATCAGAAACATTCAAAGTCCCAAAAATCCAACTAAACAAGATGTTCAGTATGCACAAATAATGAAAGTATCTCTCTCTAGAAATCACTTCAGTTGTATGCAATCTCTAGAGTGATAGAACATATTCATAAAAAGTTATGAGCTCGTTAAAATGAGCTCTTATTTATTGGGTCTTATCCAATGGTCGGCTCCCTCCTCTAACAGTCATATTTTTCCATGAATCTCAGAGGGATCTATACAAGCGTCACTCAAACAATGGTTGGTTAGAAGTAGAATGTATGATATCATTTTATAACATTAACAAGGGTAAGTAAAAATATGGTAACATAACCAAATCTATTTTTCAGTGTCTAAGGAAAATAAATGTTTATATTCTAACATAAATGAACATTTGGAGTCTATATTACATGGATATTCCAATTCCATTTTCAGGAATTCAGAATCAAAATTTTATAGACATCGGAGTCTGAATTCTAAGGAATTTAGAGTCTGAATTCCGAGGAATTGAAAGTCTGAATTCTAAGGAATTCGGAGACGTAATTATGAGCAATTCAGAGTCTGAATTTCAGGGAATTCGGAGTCTGAATTTCAAATAATTCAGAGTCTTAATTTCAGAGAATTTTGAGTCTGAATTTCAGAGAATTCGGAGTCTAAATTTCAGATAATTCAGTGTCTGAATTTACGAGAATTCAGAGTATGAATTTCAAATAATTCTGAGTTTGAATTTCAGAGAATTTGGAGCCTGAATTCGGATCCTGAAAACCTAATACTCAAAATCTATATATTTATAGGATTTTGAAGATTTAGTTATGAAACCGTGTTTTACACATAGAAATAAAATGAGGTAGATTTAGATAAACTATAATATGAACAATGAAAAATTTGTTAAGGATAAATTTCCCTGGGAAATGAAAATTTTCCTTTTTAAGGTAAATATATTTAAGGATAAAAATTTCCTTGAGGAAGAAAACACTTCCTTATTAAGATAAATATTAAGGGAAATAAAATTTTCCTTGAGATATAACATTTGTGATTTTTAAAAAATATAGGAATGGAAAATTCATAAGGAAACCTATTAACTCAACAATGTCCCCCTTTTTGGAAAGCACAAACATCTTTATGAAAAAGAATATAAGGACTTAGGATTTTTATGAACTTGTAAATAAAAATTTATCTCCCATTACTTATAGCTCATAGTGAATATGAAAAACTACCTGTTAGGATTTGAAATATCTATAGACCATATTCTTGATTTACTGAAAGCGTTTTTTTATTTCATACAAAAAACTTCATTGAAAAAATTCAATGATAAGAACTTTCCCTTAGAAGAAATACCCCATACACAGGGAAATCTTTTATTTACATATAATTATTTTTATCATTCCTATCTACCCCTTTGAGATTTTCCAAAAGGAATAAAGAGAATGGAAAAAAATTGTTACCTGAACATTAGTACTAAAAAACCAAATATATGGAGAAAAAAATTTAATTGAATGAATTTTTAGAAGGTAAAATTAGAACAAAGGTTGTATTTGGAAAAGATTGTCGTTATTTCTCCTTTTGCATCATCTTTATCACAATGTTTTTTGGCTTCTTGAGCCCCGTGTGATCTTCTTCTATACCCTTAAGAAACTCATCCTAATCTTTACTTTTCTTCTCTAAGGATTGAATTTTTTCATCTTAAGCCTTAAGAATATCTTCCTGATCCTTCAACACTTCTTCTTGATAAACCAAATTCTCTTCAAATTAAATTCTAAGATATCTTTTTATTTTCCAATTCATATCCAGAGAGTTGATCTTGTCAATCAGATCCTTAAGCTCCTTTTTTCAAGTAGTTCATTCGAGACTTAACTTCTCCTCAAAATTCAGAGTAAAATCCTTAAGCTGGTTATCTTCGGTGTCAAAGGCATCCTTGACATTTTCATGAAATTCATCAAGGATTCTCATTTCTTCGATTGTATTATTTTACCACCTTGAAATCTTCTTACAAGGACTTTTATGAGCCTCATAACCAATGAGAATGGAATTGAAATCTTCCTTGAGACTGACACATTTATCCATCACCATGGAAACTGAATCCAATTTTTGATTAATCATATGCTGAAGCAACTTTCATCTTGAATATATAGTTAGAAATAAAGGAATAGTTCCAACAAGCTTTTTCAAGGATTTTACCACAACATCATATTCAAGAGAAGACAATTCTATATCTGAATGTCTGGTTGGTGAGGATTCTTTTTGTAACTCATCAGCTTTCCTCTTTTAAGGACACCCAATAACTTTATTTTTCACTAAAAGTTTTTTAGATTTAGAAAAATCACCTATATTCCCTTATTAACTTTCTGAATGATATCTTATACCTTGGGAGATTTATGTTCACTATCAGATAATTGAATGATTTTATCCTCCTCTACAACTTCTTTCATAGTACCAGCCACATGATTTTCCGGACGAATGAAATCACGACTTCTACTTTCATGATTATTTGGATTATTTACTTATTCCCGACCCTTCTCTTCATTCACTGGAGTAGCATGTTTTGAGGATTCAGCTTTAGATGTTTAGATTGAGATATTTTTAGAAGCACTCTCCATCTCATGATAATACTCTACTTACCTTGTCATATCCTTGGTATCACTACTTATACATCTTCTTCTTCTTCCACTTCTTTATATTGCACTGTTTCTTCTTCTTGATCTCATTCTGGAAACACCAACTTATTTCCCAGAGTCACTAGGAGTGATTCTATTAAAAAGGATTTTGGTACCAGGATTTTCTTAGAAGCTTTTTTGAATTCTTAAGAAGAGATTGTACTATCTCAGCCTCAGAAATATTCTTCTTGTTCTTCTTCTATTTCTGTTTCTTCTCAAGCCCTCCAGTAGCCTATATTTTTTAGGATTTTTCCTCAGCAGGGTCCAATCCAAACATAGGCTCCCTTTCCTTTATGTTCTTCTTATCTTCTATCCATTTAGCCACAACTTCATTAGGATAATCCTTTTTCTTCATTGGCTTCGTAGGTGAAGACAGGGTTTCCTTATCCACTGGGGTTTTTTCCTTTCTCTTCTGGTTCCTTCGCCGTCCTCTTCCTTCCACCCTTTTTGGAAGTCTCAGCCACTTCTTGTTTCTTTGAAAGAGCATGTATTTCAGCTTCTGAAATATCATAAAATTCTCTTGAAAGACTAGAGAAACCAATTTTCATTCTCCTTAGAGGGTCATCACTTAGCAACATCACTTTTAAATTCCTTGGCTTAGATCTGCACGGAATTGTGAATGACTGTAGGCAAAGAAAAATAATCATTGAAAGAATAACTGGATACATAATATTCTAAGAATTTATATTTATATTCTTGATATTCTGAACCATTACTAAGATATACATAACCAAATTACTCTTATCTAAGATTCACCAAGGAATCCAGGACATAGATATAACTTTTCTTTAGGGTATCCTTATTACCTTTTCTCGAAATGACAAAACCATGAACCCATAGCTTAAGACTCCAAAGATTTGTAGAGAGATAAATAATTTTCAGGGTCTTCACTTCCTTCAGTCCAAGACAGTCTATAGCCTTTTGTTTGTCAATAGATCATATTACATTAGGTAGCTTGTGTGATAAAAACTCCGCTTCTCCTTCATAAGGAATTCCTATCAAATTTTCTTCCATGTTGTAAGAAATAGAGTTGGTCTTCTCGTAGCTCATCAAAGAGAACATATCTCTTCCCCCTTAATTGAAAAAACAATCTTTCTCAAAGAACTCAACCATTAATTCTAGATACACAGAATCTTGTGCCATCGGCTTTCAAATACATAAACTCTCCCAACCATTCATCTTGATGTTCTTCGAAATGATAGATTCATACTTAGCATAAAACATTAAACCGAATAACCTCTCTCGGTATATCTTTCATCTAGAGATTTCCTTAACAGTCGACATTTCCATCTGAGAAGAGGCTTTATTAGACATTCATAAATAAGGAAAATTTAATGAAACCGAAAGGCCTTAAATACAGAGATAGATCTTAATCACACAATGTCTTGAGAAACTATATGGGACAAGCATTGGGGAGGAATTATATAGGTGTTAGAGGCGAATATTTAGCTTCCAATCTTAATCCGACTATTGAAAACAATCCGATCAGATCTAATGGTTCATATGATAGCTGAAGAAAGAATTTGGTAGCTTTTGATCATTTGAGGTTTTGCAGATAAACATTTAGATTTAAGGAAAAAGTAAATCCGAATAATTAAAAAATAAGATGAAAATACCAACAAGTTAAAGATGACTATGAATATTTAAGAAAAGAAACATACCTTTTGGATTACTTAGAAAAATTATTCGTAAGGAGGATAATTATACTTGATGAACATTTTATTTCGAAAAAAATGGTTATGAAAATTTTAAACTATGTCAAATTTAGATTACGAAAAATTTAGACTAAGGAAAATTTTAGACTCCGAAAAATTTTAGACGACGAAAAATTTACGACTGCGAAAAATTTTAGACTACAAAATATTTTATACTAAGAGAACATTTAGCCAATGAAAAATTTAGACTACGAAATGTATTAGATTACGAAAAATTTTAGACTACTAAAAATTTTAGAATATGAAAATAAATTTAGTTATGAAAATTTTTAGACTACGAAAACATTTTAGTCTATGAGAAATTTCAGACAAAAAAATATTTTAGGCTAAGAAAATAAATATAGACTACAAAATAATAAGACTACGAAAAATTTTAGACTAATAAAAATTTTATACTGTGAAAAAGTTTAGACTATGAAAAAAATTTACTCTACGAAAAATTTTAGACTACGAAAAAAATTTCGATGATGAATAAGTTTAGACTATGAAAAATTTTAGTGTACAAAAAATTTTTGACTATGAAAAATTTTAAACTACGAAAAATTTTATTCTACGAAAAATTTTAGACTTTGAATAAAATTTACGAACTAACAAGAAAATGTACTCCCCTATGAAAAATACTTTCTTACTATAAGGAGATTGGTTTCAAAAATAAGTTAATAAGGAATATTACCTTACGATTATCAATTCTAACTTCTGTTTAATGTATTCAAATCTATCAGAGGGTAATTATTTTGTAAAAATATCAGCAAATTGATCCTGTGTTTGAACAGATTGAAGAATGATATCTCCTTTTTGTGTGTGGTCTCTAAGAAAGTGAGGCCTAATATCTATCTGTTTTTCACAAGAGTGATGTGGAAGGTTTTTTCATAAGGCAATAGAACTAGTATTATCGCACAAAATTTGTGTTTTGGTAAGGCTCATACCATAGTCTATGTGTGTGTGTAACATCCACAACACTTGAGAACAATAACTTCTAGCTCTTACATATTCTTATTCAGTAGTGTAATGTTCTACTGAGTTTCGTTTTTGGAATGACACAAAAACTAATGAATCTCCGAAGAAATTAAAAGTCCTGGATTTACTTTTCTTATCCATTCTACAACCACCAAAATGAGCATCTGAAAAACTATTTAAAACAAAATCATTTCTAGAAGTATAAAAAATTCCTAAATCCATGGTTCCCTTTATGTAGAGAAAAAATCTTTTCACTGCCTTTAAATAAGATTCCTTAGGATTAGATTGATATCTTTCACATACGAATACTAAAAACATTAATTCTGGACGACAAGCTGTTAAGTAAAGTAGACATCATATCATACCTCTAAATGATGTTTGATCTACTGGTTTCCCATCTTCATTAAGATCATGTGAATTTTAGGTACCAATGGGATTACTTATACTCTTAGTGTTGTCATATTTATACCTTCTATGAAGATCATTAATATACTGATGTTGGGATATATATGGTTTTTATGTGTTTTGAAAATTTAAAAACCTAAAAAAATGTTAACTCACCCATCATACTCATTTAAAACTCAAATTTCATTAGGTTCGCAAACGAATCAGTTTAAGATTGCTGAGTTAAACCAAATATAATGTCATAAACATAAATTTGAACAATAAAAACATTTTTTATCTTTATTTATAAAAAGGGTTGGGTCAGCATTTCCCTTAACATAATTATTTTGAAGAAAAAATCTTGTAAGTCTATCATACCAGGATCTAGGGGATTGTTTGAGTCCATATAAAGCTTTGGTAAGTCTGAAAACATGTTCAAGATGTTTTTTGTCTTGAAAACCAGGAGCTTGTTCTACAAAACATCATTTTGAACATAACAATTAAGAAAAGCACATTTGACATCCATTTGAAATTTTTTGAAATTAAATAATGCTGCCAATGTACGTAAAATAAAAATATATTCTAGTCTTACTATTGGAACATAGGTTTCTTCATAGTCTACTTGTTCTTATTGATTAAAGCCTTTAGCAACAAATGTAGCATTATTTCTTACTAAGAATCAAATTTCATCACATTTATTTATAAAAACTCATTTTTCTCCAATAAAATATGTTTCTTTTGGTCTTTCATCTATGGTCCAGACTTTATTCCTTTTGAATTCATTTAGCTATCTTTCATGGATTTAATCCAATTATAATCACCGAAAGCTTCATTAATTCTTTTTGGTTGTAATTGGTATAGAAATTCTAGATGTTCTAAATTATTTCTTAAGGAACTTCTAGTCCTTATAGGTTCATTTACATCACCAATTATGTTATCAGTGAGGTCATTCTTCATACGAAACTGATTTTGGTTTTGTAAAACCAGTTCATCAACATAGGGTAGAATACTTTATGGGGTAAATGTCTCAGATAAATTTTCTTGAACATTTTCTTTATAATACGGATCTTCTATCAGGGGTTGAAAATCAGTTTTTGAAAAAACATATGAGGATGTAGGTTGATGTTTTTGAAAAACAAAAGGATCAGTTTTATCGAATTTGACATGTAATATTTCTTCAATAGTAGAAGTGTTTTTATTGAAAACTCTATAAGCCTTAGAAGTTGTGGAGTAAACTAAGAAAATTCCTTCATAATATTTGGGTGAAAATTTATGTAGATTATCTTTAGTATTCATAATAGATAATTTGAAAAAAAATACCTTGATGTATGAAAGTCTAAGTTTTCTACCATTGCATAACTCATAACGGGTTTTATTAAGAAGAATCATAATCAAAACTTGATTTATAGTATAAGAAGCAGTACTAACAACTTCTACCCAAAAATTTTTGGCTATAGAATATTCACTCAACATGGCTCTTGTTATATCTTGAGGAAGTCTATTTCATCATTCAAAAACACCATTATGTGGAGGAGTTCTTGGTGCTGAATAGTTATGAGTAATGTCATTCTACTACAAAAATTTTGGAAATCTAAATTTTGAAATTCTCCTTCATGATCACTATGAATTGTTATCAATGGAAGGTTTTTCTCAATTTTAGGTTCACCTCTAAAACTTTTGAAATAAGAAAAACTGTTATATTTCTTTTCATGAAAATAGACCCACATAAATCAAGTGTAATCATAAACTAGGATAAATACATAATATTTTCCTCTAATACATCCAGTTTGTGTTGGACCAAAAAGATACATATTCACCAACTGTATTGCATCAGTTGTTGAGACTTCACTGATTTATTTAAAACATGATTTATGTTTCTTTCTATATTGACAAGGATAAAAAACTTTTGAATAATCATATCTAAGCTCTGGTAGATCCTTAATGAGTCTTTTATTAGAGAGTTTGCATAGGATTCTAAGTATACAATGTCTTATCCTTCTATTCCATAACCAAGAATGATCTTTCATTGCACTAAGACAAGGTAGGTCTTGGCTTCTAAGTTCTTCTAAGTTTAGTATTCATACAGTGTCTTGGCTATGGGAAGAAAGAAAAAAACCTTCCTTGGAATTGTGTACTAAGCACTTTCCATTTCTAAAACTCACAAGGTAACCTTCATCACATAATTGAATTATGCTAATGAGATTTTTCTTAAGACCATTAACAAATAAAAAATTGGAAATCAATGTTTTTATAAGAAGAAAAATGTTACCTATACCAATAGTTTTTCCCTGAGAATTATCTCCGAAAGTTAAATTTCCACCTTTCATCATGATAATCATTTCTAAGAAGTTTTTTTACCAGCCATATGCCGGGAACATCCACTATCCATGTACCATGTGTTGTTGTCTGTACATTCTTTATTTTCCTGAAAATAAGAGATTTATACTTTCAGAACCCAAAATATATTGGATCAGAAAATTTCCAAAATCAATATTTTAGGAATACACATTTTCTTAGAAAAATAAGATTTATGAAAACCTAAACACTGAGTTTTGTTTAAAGAAATTTTTTTCACCCAATGTCCACCACACTGACATTTAGTGTTGAATGTATCACTTTAAGGAAAAAAATAGTTATTACTAAAAACAAGTTTTGAATGAGTATAACTAAAACTAGAATGATCCATTAGAGGTCGAATTCGAGAATACACATTGTTAAATTCTTCCTTACTTAAGGTAAAGTTCAAAAAAACTTCCTCAAGAAAAATATTTCTGACCTTAGTTGTATAACCAAGTTATTATCCTAAGAAACATTTGTTTTAGGACTATAGTTACTCTCTAAAATATTTTTCATGAAATTATATTTTCATGATCCTTAGAAAGTTTATCCTTATTAGAATTAACTTCCTCAAGGTTTTTTGAAATAATTTCATAATAAAAAATTTTCTTGTTATGATTTATAATAAGATATGATACTTATTTAATAAGAATAGATATTCTAAAATTTTAATTATCATGTTTTTTCATTACGTTGGAATTTTCATTCTCAAGAATTTTAGAAAACGTAGAAACTTCTTCATAGGTACGTAAAGTGTTATCTTCATCTGAAGAAGATTCAATATCTGAAGATTCATAGTATTTATCATCACTACAATTTTCATTCGAAGATATATTTGTGATCAATTAAGCATTTTGTAACTTATCCATTAGATAATTATTTTCATTAGGAAGCTTCCCTACTAGACAAAGATTCTTCTGACTAGAAGATTCATACACTGAGGATTCATCAGATGAGTCACCAACAATGGAACTCAAGGTGTTGTTGTCTTTCAAAACATTCTTAGCCTTAGCGTTGTAATATTTCTTTCTATTACATTCAGAATTATTTTCCTTTATATCATTTCACATAATCATAGGAAAATCTATCCTTATATGCCCTGCTCTTTTACATTCATAACAAGTGACTTCTGAGTCTTTATTATCTTTCCTTTATTTCTTCTTAAATATATACTGAAAGTATTTCTTTCCAACTATCTTGTTAATCCTTCAAGAAAGATTAGCTAGTTTATTCTTAGAATGTTCAAATCCACTCGATTCAGATAAAACAACGATTTTCATAGATTTAGATCTTATAACCCTTTCAAGAGTCTTTGATTTAACAGTAGTAAAGGCTATACTTCTGTTTCCATTTTTCTTCTTATTAATATCAGCATCTCTTTTAATTATATTCTCATGTTGAAGAAGAGTTCCAAAATTCTCATCAAGTGTAATCTGAGATACATTACTATTTTCATCAATAGTTGTTCTCTTAGAATCCCACTCATTAGGCATGATATCTATAATATATTCCAAAAGTGCCTCATCATCAAGACATTTCTCACCCCTAGATTTTAAACTGCTAACAATAGTCATAAATATATATTGCACCTTGCATAAGAGTTCTCGATAAGGAAATAGAAATATATGATATTATCCTCCAAGCATAGCTCTTATAGTTTCTATAACTTTGGATGTACCAAAATGAGTAACTTATAATTTCTTCCAAATACAATTTGTAGCTTCACAAGAAGAAATGTGACTATATATAAATCCATGGTCATGGAACACAACAATGTATTGTGTACCTTATAGTTTAGTTGATATTCTTGACTTTCCTTGGTTAGTAACAGTTCTGACATCCTTATAAGGAGTCTTGTAATCTCTAGTAAGCATAACAATGTTTTCCAGTACAATATTGATAACAAAAGTATTCCTATGATATCTCCAATATTCATAGTCATTCATATCAATTATAGGTTGTCTAGTAGGATTTAGATTTTCAATAGATCAAACATTCAATCCTTCCATCCAAAAGAAAAAATCATTCCACAAAAACTTATTAATAGTAAAAGTTTTTAAACAAGGAAAATTTCCTAAGCAATGAAAACATTATAAACAATGAAAACTGAGCAAGAAAACATATATTTGAATATAAGAATGTGAGATAACTCATATGATACCAATTTTAGGATCGAAATAAGAATGTAGATGCTAAATATACAAGATGGGGTGAATTTTATACTTTAAAAATACTTTGGAACCTTAAACGTTTGTATAAAACTTTTGTTTTTTACCTTAAGGAAAACTATGTTTAACAAATTTAAACAAGGATAATTCAGAAAACCTCTTAGTTCTACAAACATTCTACGTTCCGGAAATATGGTTTTGGAAGTGGAACTTAAGAAAAGTTTATAGGGAATAGATTTTACCTTAATGCATATAAAATCATACTTATTGGAGAATACAAGTACAAGAAATTATAAGAAAGTTATACATTCCTTATTTATCAAAATGCAGCGGAAAATAAGCTTGGAATAATACATTTAAAAAGTATCAAATATTTTAACCAAAAGAGAAGGGTATGCAACAACCTTGGAGAAATTTCCCTTGATTTATACATTCATGAAAGTCTGTCTTACCCACACCCAGGTAAGCCCTTGATAGGAATATCAGAATCTATCTTGATATCCCTGAAATCCCTCGATCATCAAGGTAGTCAACACCTCTATCCTCCATATCGAGGAAGTCCTCGAACAT
This sequence comes from Viscum album, assembly GCA_963277665.1. Classification (NCBI taxonomy): domain Eukaryota; kingdom Viridiplantae; phylum Streptophyta; class Magnoliopsida; order Santalales; family Viscaceae; genus Viscum; species Viscum album. Next base: position 226,067,508 of record OY728167.1, on the reverse strand, counting down.
AAACTTAGTCGGCACCTATGTCTTCCTTATCAAGGAAGTCCTCGAAATTTATGGTAGTCATCACCTCTGTCTTCCTATCGTCAGAAGCCCTCGAATGTACTCAACAACATTTGGAGTCACACGAAGCAAGCTGAACAATATGTTTAGTGGGAACAAAGAATGAGATTTTCTCTCTCTAAAAATCACTTCAACTGCATGCAATCTATATAATTATGGAACTCATTCATCAAAATTTATGTGCTCGTTCAAATGTGCTCCTATTTATATTACATTATACAATGGTCATCTCCCTACTCCAACAGTCATATTAATCCTTGAACCTCAGAGGGACATGTACAAGTGTCACCCAAACAAAGGTTGGTTACCAAGAAAATATATGACATTATTTCATAACATTAACAAGGTTAAGTAAAAATATGGTAGATTAACCAAATCAAATTTTCAGAGACTAAGGAAAATAAAATTTTGTTGTCTAACATAAATGAACATTTAGAGTCTATATTATATAGATATTCGGATTCTATTATCAAGAATTCAGAATCATAACTCTATAGACTTCAGAGTCTGATTTTTGAGGAATTCAGAGTCTGAATTTAGAGTAATTCAGAGTTAGAATTTCAGAGAATTCATAGTATGGAATTTAGAGAATTCAGAGTCTGAAATTCAGAGAATTTAGAGTCTAAATTTCAGAGAATTTAGAGTCTGAATTTTATAGAATTTGGAGTCTGTATTTCAGAGAATTTGGAGTCTAAATTTCATAGAATACTGATTCTTAATTTCAGAGAAATCAGAGTCTAAATTTTATAGAATCTAAAGCCTGAATTCTGATTCTAAAAACAAAACACTCTATATCTAATTATTTATTGGATTACATGGTTTTAGATATGAAACCGAGTTTTACACTTAGAAATAAAAGGATTTATATTTAGATTATCAATAATACGAACAATGAAAAACTGATAAGGATATATTTTCCTTGGGGAATGGAATTTTTTCTTATTATGTTAAATCTGGGTAAGGAGAAAAATTTCATTGTGGAAGAAAACCCTTCCCAATTAAGATAAATCTTAGGGGAAATTAAATTTTCCTTGAGATAGAGTGTTTGTTATTTTCAAAACATAAAGGAATGGAAAAGTCATAAGGAAACCTTATTGACTCAATGTGGTTGAGGTTGATCATAAGTTTAGAATCTTAGACCCCCAGTTTTGAGGTTTGATGTTATTTAAGTTTCAGGTGACTAATGTTATTTTTGGGAGACATTTTTATTGAAATTAAGGTATATGCAACACATTAATTAATTATATGAAAATGTTTATTTTATGAATATTGACCATTCTGATTTTTGGATATAAATTTCATTGCATGGATAACCATTACTGTTTATATAATAATTTATTTTCAGTTGATTATGAGGTATTACAATTTTAGGATGAAAAATGAAATGTATGAGTTAAAATTATAGGTCAAAACATTTATATAATGTGGAAAATACTAATGTTATTTTTATGGACCTATATGACATATCATCAAATTTTATAAGGAATATAGTTTTATAAAAAGAAAAAAATTTAGGCTAGGTTAATACCCATCACATCTGGCAAGGCTATGAGGTTACAAAAAAAATTGAAGGGTGATATGGGTGCATCTCCTACCACTAGCATATGTTATTACATGGATTGAGTGAAACTGTTATTCTAAGTAAATTATGCAAAAATAATGATTATGTTGGTTTTGGGATTATGTGTATTATCATGTATATAATCATGGGAGTAAAAAGTAATTTAATTATTATTTGATTAATGTTATTTTGGGATAAGTTCAATTTTTTTGGGATGCTTATAGGACTGAGTTATGAAGACTCCTATGATATTTTATTTTATTAATAAAGGATAGATAATATTTTGTATGCACATAGGATTTTATTGTGTATTTATAGATATTAATGTTATTTATTGAAATAGTATCATATATCAGAGATTATATGTTTAGGGCGTGTATGTTTTGGTATGATACATCTTGAGTAATTATGTTATTTGAAGATCAATGATAAAATTATTTTTGGAAGATAATATTACAATAGAATTCTGCTTTTTGGGGTTCAATATTGTCTGAAATATTTTTAACAAATTTTTATGATAGTTGTTTTTTTTATTTAAGTTGAACATTGGGTAAAAAATTTTAATTTTGGAAATTTATTTAGATTTTATTAATTTCAAGTATTATCCATTTTTGGAATCATTTTATAATGTGAAATCCATTATATATATTTTTAATTTATAAATAATGAGGACCATCTCGTTTGGATTATGTTGAAGTCGATTCGAGTCCTTCATGAATGAAAAATTCATTGGGATACTCAGATTTTAGAGAAAAATATGAGTTTGTGGTGGAATTGATTAAAGGATGAAATATTCTTGATAGTTAAGTATATTTCCTTACTTTATTAGTCAATATGGTAATAAAATATCTAAATTTTTTGTAAAATGTTCTTAAAAAACATTTTTCTTATTTCCTTAATTTTTAATGAGTCGATGGTCTCTTCACGCATAGAATATTTATGATTTTGTTATCATTTATTTTATATTGACTGTGATCTATATAACTATATATAAGTCCTTGTGAGTTATGTTTATCATCTATATATGTTTTCACTTCCATATAATTTTCTCCTTTTCAGAAACAATGTTATGTGTTAATTTAAATGAACTTCATACATCCCTTTATCTCTTATTATATTGATGATTTTTATAACCTTATTATGATGTGTGATTTCAAAAAGGGTATTTTTTATATTCAAACACATTGCTATTGATACTGAGGTCAAATTTCAAGGAAAAAGTTATTAAAGGTTGTGGGGGAGTGTATAATATCCCATGATTTTAAACAAAATGATTGTGTTTCACAGCATAGAAGATACGTAACACAGAATTTAAATGAACAACAAAATATTATTATTTAAATTTTACATCTATAAACTAGTTGTTAATTTAAGGTGTATAACTAGGAAGAATTGTTATAGAAAATAAATATATAGATCCTACTCAATATAAATTTAATGTTTAATGAATGAAAATAATCAATTTTTTTTAGTAAATTCATTTTATTCATAAAAAATATGTTATTTTCTTATTCAAATAATCATTTTCTTTATTTTTATGAGTTAATATTATAATTAATTACTAGAATTTTTTGGAAATTTAATAGAAAAAGTGAACTTGGTTTTTGGATTCATCAGGGACAAATTTTCTTAAAACTTATTTTGGATAATTTTATAAAAAAATTTGAATTTTTAATAATTATTGTAAAATAATGATTTTCATTGACAACATTATTTTATTTTAATGTATTTATAAAGTAAAATTATATTTTATATTTGTTTTAAAACTTATTTTGTTCATTATTAATATAATTAATATAATATTTTTCAATAAAATATAATTTACTGTTGAATTTAGTATAATTTTTTTTATATATAAATGGGTATTTTTCTGAAGTACAATTCTTCATCACATTTTGATAGTTTAATATTAAATTAAATTGTTCACATTTTATGAATTAAATATTGGAAAATGGATTATATAGTTTTAATTAGGAGGTAAAAATTTATTAAATACACCATTTTTATTTTTTGACAATAAAAATAGTAATCTTAATATTTTTTTACTATGGTAACGGGTGAACCTAGTAATTAAGGGCAAAAATAATATATTATGGACTATAAAATAAAACTAAGAGTAACCCCAATTTTATTAGATGTATAATTCTCTTCCAAAATCATTCATGTTTTGAATATATATCCTTTTTTCCATTTTTGAGTGATTATGAAATTTAAAAAACAAATTAATGGAAAGTCAATCATGTCGCAGTCATTATTTTAATAAATATAACTCTATTAATATGATATTACCCAAAGGATATGTTTTGAAATAAATAATATTCATTTATATAAAAAATAATTATTCAGTAGGGTAATTTATTTTTATTTTTATTAAATAAATAATTGCCTTAATTTCTTACACAATACGGATGCTGTAATTATTTAATTGTAGTAAAATTAAATGAAATGATATTAAAATTATTAAAATAAACATAATATTTGATAATTAATTTAATAAATAGATTTTATAGATTAAAAAAATTGGGGGTATAATAAAATATTTTTTCTATAATTTTTTTTATTTTAATGATAACAAATTCAAAAGATGAATAGTTATAAAAATTAACAATAACGATATTCTAAAATATATAATATTTTAGAAAATGATAAAATATTACCCAAATTATAAAATAAGGTAATGATATTAGTATAATGTTTAAAATAACAACCATGGTCCATTTATTGGTCAATTTTCATTTTATTATAACTATATTGACTCTCAATGAGTGAAAAAACCATGTTTCAACAGTATGTTTTAAAAGGTATAACGAAGGGTTAAAACCAAATGAAAAGGGTAAGAGTGTGATTTAACTGGTGAAAATTTTAATTGAATTAGATTATTTAGAAATATAATGATCCAATATTCTAAATAAATCACATTGGAGACATTTTTTGTTGAATTTTATTTTATATTAATTTAATATTTTCAGAAATTTCCTGAGTGCCCCTTCCCTCTCTTATAAAAGGTAACCTCTTCTTTTCATTTATTAACAGTTAAAAACCATTTTTGATCTTCCAAGACCACCAAAAATCTCTTAATAAAATCCATAACCAAACTATATAGATCTTATATTGTGTATAACACCAATATTATAGGTCTTTAGGTGTTAATAAAATGATTTTTTTCAAAAGAAGAGTAATAGTTTATCATATACATGTTTTAGATTAGTTTCTTTTTTCACCTTATTCAAATATTCTTCAACCATGATAAAATAATAAAACTAGTATCATAAAAATACTTATATGTTAGTATCAAAATATAATAACAAATATATACATTCTTAAATCAAATGGGGAACAAAAATATCATTCGGGTATACGGAATACTATCTCCTCGTGAACCGATGTAATTATATTTCCATCACCATATCCCATGGATAGATTACAATAATTTAATTAATATTATATATTAAATTAATAACATATTTATAATTATTTTATAGAAAATATTGAACATATTTTCTTAATTTTCCATGCAAGGAAAATAATAACATCGTTTGTGTACACGTGTAGACTATCACCTCCATGAAGATTTGTGATACATGATTACCCAAATATTTAAATTGATTATATATATTACTATATGTAAAGAAATAAAATTATATATATGATATAATGATCATTTTGGAGAGAGAATATGATACTTTGTTTCCTTCCATATTGATTGTTGAATAACGGAGTCGTTACACATGCGTTAGTGCGACATAACATCTCCATGATTGTAATGTAGTTCATTTTTTGTAAATAATATTTAATGGATGGATTTAAAATATAATTTATTCCATAAAATTATTTTTATCTCCCTAATATTATTTTGGATATTATTTATTAATGAACTCATTGACCATAGTAAACAAACAGAAGTAATTCTGGACATACAAACCGAACATTAGAAAAACATCCTATGTGAACATAAATGATTATGTAATTTTATATAAAATTTCAATAACTAACATAAAATTAATAATTATTTTTAAATGGGTTATTATAAATTTAAAATTATCATAAATGTATTATTCAGGATATTAAATAACATATCTGATGAGTTCGACTCAATGTAGGTGACTTTTCTCGGTTTTTCTTAATTGAGACATATTTTCATGTTATGTATGTATATTATTTTATTAGATATATATATAACCCCATTGTCCTGTAATATCATTAATTAAATTATTTTAAATACCTTAAATGTTTTTTGATGTTATTACTTCGTGTGAGTTATTATTAAAATGCTTACAAAGTTATAGGGGTTTTATTTTAAAAATTCACCTTAAATGTTCTGTTTTCATCTCTTTTCTTCAAAGTTCAACAAAATTTTTTATCATAAAAAATATGAAATGAAAATAATTTCATTTCATCATTATTAATCAATTATTTATTTCTCCATTTATAAATATAAATGGTTATTTTCAATGTAATTTTTATCATTATTATGTCTGCTGTTTTTATATTTTAAAATCGGCTGTCATGGAAAAAGTATTTTTATATCCAAAAGTGTTTTTAGATTGGTTTAAAATATTTATCAAGGTTTTTATTCATGATATGGTACATTGAAAGTATTTTTTATGTTTTTATCCCAATAATATCTCACTATAGAGCTTTTAATAGCTTATACAATGGGTGTTCCCAAATAACACTCTAAGAAATTGGGTAATTTATCTAGTAAATTATATTGGAAGTCAGGCATATGGTTATTCAAATTTAAAAGTGTTCCTAAATTTTTTTATAAGGGTTCATATATAATGATGTTATAAGGAAACTACATGAATTTTCTATATTTTTGAATGAGGTTTCATGGGAACCATTTCATTTGAAATCATATTATTATTATCATTCTGAAGCAAAAATGATTCTCTTAATAGATGAAATGGTATTTTTTTATGAATTTTACTTCATGGGATTTCATATTATTCTCTATAATAATGTATTTATTATTTTATATATCTTTTATATCCTTTTGTTATGATCCCACATTTAATGGAAATAAAAAGTTTGACAGATGGGTAATAGAAAAAAATAAGACAAGTTTAAATTTATGAATATATTTCATAAAATAAATCATTTCTTATTTTAAAAGTATTAAATTATATATAAAATGGATACTAATTTAGAAGGGTCCAAATTTTATATGTACATGTATGATATGTATGATTCAATGACTAATTATATAAAACTTTAAACTTAAAAATATCCATAGGATTATATTAAGTTAATTGTAGTCTAATAATAATTCAATATATAATATTTACGGTTGGATCTTTACATTATTATCTTAGAAATACCAAAAATATGTTTTTATTGATTTAATAAAGAATCCACAAAATCCTGTCAAGAAGCGCATATTAACTTGAATTTATTGAACAACGATATTTGAATAATTTTTGACTTGCATGAATAGGTTGAATGTCAATTTCCCATGGTTTGTGGTTGAAATAACATAAAAACATTAAAGGTTTATGTCTTAAATAAAATTCATAAAATATTAAATATATATAAAATTTAAAATAATTATCACAAAATTATATAAAAATTATATCAATTTAATGATTGATATGTGGGAAAATAGTAAACATCAATTCAATTTTTGGTTTTCTCAAAATGAAAAATTCTATTACTGATTTAAAATTAAAAAAAATAAAAGAGTACGAAAATAGCATTCAATTTAAAAAATAAAATTAATAAATTTTCATGTGAAGTCAAAATAACTAAAAGTGAATTTTTAATGATCTAAAAGTTAAAAAATGCATCAATGGGTTAAAACATAGTAAATGACCTCAGATTATCTTGAAATCATAGGAAAATGACCACTGCTTATGTTGTAACATGTAGTAATAGACCACATTTTATTATTATGTGTTTTTTGGAATGGAGGATAAAATAATATTATTTACTAAAATATGTGATTAAAATAGGTTTCATGATCAAATCATAGAAAAAAACTCAGACTATGATGAAATCATCAACAGATTAGAATCATTTATTTTTTCATAGATAAATGTACCATATACAACTCATCATTTTATAAAAGAGTTTAAGGGTTAATTATTGTTGATTTAAATTTATTAAAACAAGAGTAAAAAATTTAATAATTTAAAACAACTGACGTTATTAGTGAAATCAAAGGAAACCGTTCATTGATTAATTGGTGACCTGCGTAAATATACAACACATAAATATAGTGCTATCATAATGAACAAATTCTTATTAGGTTAACCAATATTTGAAATAAAAAATTTAAGGTTAATATCCAAGCTAACAACATTGTATTATCGTGAAATCATATGAAAATGTATACCGTCCACATTAAGATATGTAGAAACTAATCACACTTCAGTCTGACTCAAAAATCATCAATTAAATGTTAATAATCTTAATATCATTTTAACTGTATCTAGATAATGAATAAATGTACCAAATCTTATCATCATAAATTTTAAGTTTCAATCATCAAATTTATAGAGTGTTTTTAATATCTGATTTATCACTTGTGTCAAATATATCTTTCCCAGATGAAAATCTCAATATCTAGAAAGTGATAGGGACTTCCAAACAATCCAAGGGGAAATGGTTCACAAATAACCTTTTGAAACCATATACATAGTTTCCTTGTAATATATATATATATATATATATTCATCATAGATAACTAATTTAGGATACCAATGGTTTCAACCAAAATTCTCGTTTAATTAAAATATAATCATGATTAATATTGAAAATAAAATTTTTAAAATTTAATTAAAAAATTAACAAACAAAAAATTGTCCAATCATTAAAATGATAATCAAAATATAGAATAATAACTCTAAATAATCCATATTCTACATCTAGAATACGATATAAAAATTAAATCCTTGATGGACAATTTGTCTAATATATGATGTCCTCTATTCAGCTTCTATAAAAAACATTCATATAATAGTTAAAATGTAGAAAACAACCTTAGGCAGTCATGAATTCATATAAGAATAAAATGAATCCAATAAATAATAAATAAATAATTAAAATAATTATAATGAATATTTAATAGAAAAAATGTTGTAAAATAAAATTCTACAATTCAAAAGCCCAATTCAATAAGTTGAAGAAGAATATATTACTTAAAAGAAAAATAATAAGAGAAAAGGAATGAAAAAAATATTATTGAAGGTAGAATATGGGAGTATTAGAATAAAAATATTAAATATAAGAATTAATAGAAGTGTATTTTGATTCAACAAGTATAGTCACAATCCGAGAGAATAAAACAATATAAATACAAATAAAACTAATTAGATAATGAAAATATTGAAGAATTTTTTTTTCTAACAACATAATCTCAACTATAAATATATGAAAAATAAAATTATGTTAAATTTTAAAAAATTTAAAAAGAATAATGTTAAAATCTAGAAATATAAGTAGATGCATAAGTAATAGAAGAAGTAGTTGAATCAGATTAAGTGGAATAAAAAAAATAGATGAATAAAAAACAATTGAAAAAATAATTGAAAAAAAATTTAGAATAAAATAATAAAACATAAAAAAAATATAAGAAACACTAAGAATCAAAATGTTAGTTTTTAGTATAAATTATGAATTAAATTTTAAATAGTTATTTAATCTAACTTAAAAGTATAAGATATAATCTGGTGTCATAAAAGAAGTGAGATTCAATGTTGGGGAAGAATCAATGGTATATGAAGTTATAAATTAAGTAGTTGAATCCATAAATAGAAACATAATCCATAAAAATTATCATATTAATAAAAGGAATAAATGAAGAAAAGTGACTAAATGTATAAGTTAGAAAGATTACTAAGAAATATAAGTTAATGAGAAGGGGTTAAAACCAAGAAACTGATCTCTGATTAACATGAAATCCTTGGAAAATGTATGATGAATAATTTTTGATGTGTAAGAAAATATATTCTGTCAATAAAATTGTACAAATATAAAAATATGAGGTTTTTTTGTCTTGAACCTTTGACTCATGTATTTAATAATCATTAAGTTTAATAAAATGATCTTACTGATCATTTTGACCACACTCCATGTCGAATTGATATAAGGTATATTCATTAATGTTTGAAATTAATAAATAAAAAATATAATCATATTTATTTATAATTACAGTTCATTTTATATGTATTGAGCCAATAACGCACATTTTATTAATTTTAAATCTATAAAACCATGCTTTAATTTATTTTAGGGAAATATATTATAAAAGTAACATGAGGATTGTTTCAACATGTTTAAAATTTAAAGACAATAATTTTCCTCAATTTTTTAAAAAATTTGTGTCCTTTTAATAGTTTCTCACATTTTGGAACAATTTTTCTTGACTTTTTAAATAATTAAAATTCATTTTTATCTTTTAAAAAAATGAACAACTCAAATTGAAGTAAAGTCTATTGCAGCATGTCTGAAATTAAATGAATGATGTCATCATTTCATTTAACAATAATTTGTGATTTTTTCTAGGAAATTACCATTAAATTTAAATTTATATAGACTTTTAAATCTAATAAAACTATTTGTTTAGTCCTTATAAATGAACCACATATTATCTTGGAAGTTTGTTTATTTAGACATAAAATTAATTTTCAATTAAATTTGAAATCATTAGATATTTTTTGACCCAATTTAATAATAATTTGATGTATATAGAATAAATTTGATCTTTCCAAGAAATTCCAATGTTATATTGGCTTATGGTTCATTCATATAGATTTTTAATGACAAGAATATCATTTTTCTATGTTTTCATGCTAATATAAGATCATTTTATTAGATAATGACCCTCATTTTATGTTTTTTTCAATAAATTAAGAATAATTATAGAAAATGTGGATATTGACATTTAATATCAATGAAATGGTAATTTTTTATCATAAAGAATAATAATTTATGTGAAACCCATTTTAAAATTTGAGAGTGTGCGCTACATCCACAAAAATTTTGTTTTGTAAGATCAAACTAGTAGAGTCACAATAATTAGTGGTGTGTTTTATAGAATGATTAATTTTGGGGATCAATAATCTATATTTTCTCACCGGATGTTTCATGCTCTATATGTTCTTGTCATGTCCATTTTATAACCTATGAAATCATAATTTGAATAACTCTTTTGATAAAATTCATACAAAAAACAATTTAAAATTCCTTTTCAAGACACATGATTCTTCAAAGGAATAATTGTGCATTGAATATATATGATCAATGGATTTTAACCCGTCCCCCAAGATGCCTCTAACTCGGTAGTTGTTATAGATACCCCAAGTGGATAATCTATTATAAATCACTGAATGAGGATTCAAATGTGTGTATCCTATCATTGTTAGCAAGCACATCTACCATCCCTATTATCAGATGAGTTTTATTTTCCCAATTAGAGAAACCTATGTTCATTGGTAACACATATAAAATCCCCAAAAACTAACCATATAGGAAATTGTAAAGTTATAATAATATAATTCCATGTTAATTTAACAAAATATTATTATTTATTCTGATTCCTAAAAATAATAATTCAGAATGTATCAATTTTAATGATGAATAGAAATCACCCTCCAATTGGGGCAGTGGTTGTATTGTCTTCATCATTATAATGTGGAAGTAATTATGTTATCATAGTTGATATAGGTCACGTAAAGCTTCGAAAATTCATCAACCATACACATCACTGAAATGATATTTAATTATGAAATATTAACATAAAGTCAATATAAAAAATAATTAAACATTATATAATTATGTCGAATAAAATAATAAAATGATTATGAAAGGTATTAAATAAATGTAATATTAATTTTATATCAAATGAATCATCATTTCCTGCTATATTTTTTTGGAACCTTGTAACCATAAAATGTTCTCCTAAGGGTCCAAAACTTTAAATATCAAATTTTTATTCAGTACAAAAAAATTATCTAATCAACAATAGAAAATAATTTTAAAATATGACATCTCATTTAAAAATAAATAAAATTTCATTCAAAATACATATTTCATTATAATTGTAAAGAATTATTCAAATTAATTATAGTGGATTAAATAATCATTATTTAAAATAAAAATCAAAATCTACTAAAAACAGTCTACTATCAGGGTGTCAATTTATATAAAATAACATTAGTGGTCATAAGAGAAAAAATGTAAAAGAAAAACATAAAATGTAAGAAATAAATGAAAAATATTACCCATGTAATTGAAATGGAAATGGAATGGGAGATTGAGTTGTTAGTAAATAAAATAGATGAGGAAAAGGATTATAGTTAGAAATAAAGGCATATAATATATACAGAATAGAATGAAATAATAATTAAAAAAATCATATACCTATATAGAATCATTAATATGAACTTAATTAAAATGTAGTTGAAATTTATAGGGTAGGATCAATAGTATAAGTAATAAGGGATGATTAAGATAGTGGAAGTAGAAGGAGAAGTAAAATAAGAAATATAAACATTATACATACATGATGAAAAAAATATGAAAAAATAGTAAAAGACCGAGGCATATGAAATTGTAAACTTCACACACTGGGATCTGACCTATGTAAGTGGTGAGACAATCGTGACTCTTAATTCATGTTTCCAACAGGCTAGGGTTAATCAAAATGTGTAGAGCTTAAATAATCTGAAATTGGAGGAATTATCTTGTAGTATCTCTACCCAAGAAGGAAGTCCTCCCTATGAAATATTGAAATGGTATAATAAATTATTGAAACTTTTGGAGTAAAATCAATTCATGAAAAAATATATAGTAAATAAACATATAATGATAGTATATAACTGATACATAAATGAAAATGATACAAGCACAACTAGAAATGAGATCCCAATAACACAATAACTTGAGAATGAGAATAATGAGGAATTCTTTACTCACAATATCTATGTCGAAACCTGAAATGTTGTCATCACATCGATGTGTCACTATGCTCCACCAAGTTCAGCAGTTTCAATCTACCTATCATCTACAAAATACATGACATGTGCGTGAAACTCCCGTACAATGTTGAGTATGTAAACATATAGTTAGATGCCTCAAAATCAAGAATGTGAGAATGATAGCTATAAAAAATAAGTCAAATAAAACCATATATATATAGATATGAACACCCAATAAAAGATTTACATAAAATAATCCCATGAAATAGAGAATGGTGATCTCTATCTCCTTATAAAAAGTAAGGAAAATAATGTGTATTCCTATAGCTCTAAAGTCCATCTATGATGCCCATCTCCATGAAAAATGTTAAATTAATTATATAGAGGGCCCCACCAATTTCTATTATTATTTATAACCTAGGTTGAACTATCTATCACTGAGGACCCATGCCCCACTAGAAGTCGATTTTGGGTTAGCACCTACTCTATAGATATAGGACCCACACCTCTAATTGTATGGGGGAGTACCGACCATGCCTGTATTATATTAGTTGGTTCCCATGGCCTGGTTCCAAATGGATCACATATACTAGAATCTCTCTTGTGATCTTACCTAGGCACTACCTCTAGTTAATCATTGGTAGAAAAATCTTAATTCTCATTACACCTCATGTTATTTCTCGAACACATCAATAGATTCTACCATGCTTTCACACATAGAAAATAAAACCCTATAGGTTTCTCATGGGAAAAAATAAAATTTCTTCTAAAAATGGTATTCATAGTAGAGGTTTATATTGGAAGAATAAAAATTTTATTTGAGAAAAATATAATTTCTTTTAATTCTTGGTCATGATTGTGTACTATGGCCCATGGTTGTGTAGTCCTTGTTATTCCCATTGTCACTTAATTTTCTCGTATACTCATTATATGCCTATGTACATTGGTTACATCTGATCCAATACACTCATGGGGTAGACATTTATCCACTGACATAATTTTCAAATGGTGTGTATGGGTTATACATTCAGTGTGATGTTTAATTCTTCATTAAACAACTTCCATAGAAATAATAGTATTATATAATATTTTTTCATCTAAACTACACTCTATGTACCCATATATTATCCAAAAAATAACAGAATATTCACACATCTCCCCTACACTACCTCTATAATCTATTTTTCCATTAATCACTTTGGTGAAGTCAAATCTACTGAGGGATGAACATTTTCCATTGTCAGTGGAAGGATTTTGGAAACCCTAATTGGGTGTTGTTTATCCCTCCCACATTGCACTGTTGTGTTGTCTCTACTATGGAAAAAGACCCATTATTGGATTATGATAAAAATTTCAAAAATTAGTATATTACAAGACATCTAGATCCAATTAAAAAACAATTATCTATAACTATTTAACACATTCATCGTGAATCCGGGGGTTCGATCGAGCTGTGATTGGCCTCGACAATGTCGAGCTGCGACTTTGTGGGACAACAATGATGAATTCAATGAATGATGGAAGAAATAATGAAAGAAATGGTTATATCACCATTGTATTATGTGATCAAATCCAACAAACATATATTTTCATAACCATGGTTGTAATTAACACATAAAAAATATAAATTTTCTTCATTAACCTAATTTATATTAAGGATCACGTGAGATTCTAAAATTATAAGAAAAGGAAAATACAAAATAAAAAAATCTTATCTAATTAATATATATATTTAATCCATGTATTAAAATGATTTACCTTAATATTATATCTATCATTGATCAATAATATATTTTCTATTTTTGAATAATAACATCTCACGATGTTCATCTCCTACCTTACGATCCTCCCTGCTCATTTTTCGATCCTCTATCTTGATTCTCCAAAGATATCCTCACCATCCCCTCTAATATCCTAGGTTTATGAATAAAGACTTATATATTTTCTAAAAATTGGATTACATTTAGTGGGAATTAGGTTTGGATAATTTAATAAAAAAATAATTAAGTATTTAATTCAGTCAACACACCAGCCAACGAGCTCCTTCCATGAAACGTTCTATACCGACCAAATTAATGTCATGCCTTAGGTAACCCTCACATTTTGGAAATTAATGGGTCTTAGATTACCAAACTAATGTCCCAAATAATTAGAAAACAATTTAAACCATAAAGATATACCTGGGTTATTTAATATAAATTAGATTTTTTAATACATTAATTCTGGGGCCCTCGATGCTCAATACACAATGCCAGCTCTAGGGAAAATATGAAGATATATCCATAAAAAATAAAAAGACCAATAAACATAAAGTACTCTCCTTAAATTCTATTCAAAATCAAGGATAATCTCCAAAAAAATAACATGCAAAAAAAATCATGGTGTACTGAGCCAATATCTAGCAATCTCTCTCCAATAATATCTCTTATGCACTAATATGCTTCCCAAGAACTAAAAAAAGGAATTGACCATCAATGTTGTGTTCTCTCTTTAAAATCCTCAGTTTCCCCTATAAAATTTGAGATGGTATAACAATCCTCAAATTCTAGCTCACTAAAGTATATAAAATGTGTTAAAATGTGTACTTTTCCTCTCATCTATGACAATTTCAAAAAAATTTGCACATGTTCCAGCTGAGGGGGAATGAAAAAGTGGTAAGAAAACCTTCAAACCCTCTATAAAATATGGAATGAATCATTTAAATTAGGAAATAAATTTCTTCCCTGAAAAAATATCTTTAGTCCTCATCATATGGATACTCTATAGAAAACATGGTCGTCCTCATTGAACTCCAAATATCTTTGAAATCGGTTGGTATATTATTTCAATCGACATTATACATCCCACTTACTCTCAGATACCAAATTAATATTTTTCATCATTTAAAATACCAATTTATGTTGAAAATAGTTCTCTCATTTAAATATGTTCATTATAAGGGTAAATAATTGGGTCTCCCATATAAATCCTTAAAAGGTTCCATGTCGGTAGTGGAGTGATTCCTATATATATAATTAAACTCAGTAAATTTAATGTGATCCTTATAAATCCAATGAAATTCCAACATGCGTTATTTAATCATATCATTAAACACGTGGTTAGTCCTCTATGTACAAACATAATTTTGAGGGTGGAATGATGTGATAATACAAAACGAGGTCCCAAAATCTCTATTAAAACCAATCCAAAACCATGAAATTTGTTGATCTTTATAATAAGATATGAATGTTTTTCTTACACCATGACGTTTAATGATCCCATGATGTTAGATATCCCTATACTATAAATAGAACTCTACTCCTTGATGGAAATAAATTTATGATGATTGATATGTCATTCAATAATCATATATATATATATATTCATGAAACCTCTCTATCCATAGAATCCCCAACACAAAATATTTTAATATACCATACCACCAAGAATTTGGACCTCAAGTGGTTGAGTCAAACCTATTGGAAAATTATTTTCACACATTAGCTACTAACATATTAGGAATTGATAAATTAATTTGATAATTCTTTACCTTGTTCCATCACACTAAAACATATTATAAATGGACTTGTACATATTTTCCACAAATGGATGTACATCCAAGGGTAAATCCTAAAAATCACTTGGAACTACCTCATAGAACATGATCAGAACAACTATCTATCCCTATAAAAGGATGACATTCTCCCAACCTTTTTAAAATCCATCTTGTGTACGTCTAGAGGATATCCTGGAATGTAAAACCAAAGAGTGACATCTCTAAATAGTTACTCTCCCATAGAATGAAGAAGAAGTGGATTCACCACCATCGACTAAATATAAGTGGAACCCATCTCCTCAACTAGGTTCATTAGTAATGAAGTCAAGTGCTCTAACACCTCTTCCACCAAGAGAGAACAAGAATCCATTATGACAGAACCTACCACCCTGTTTCCTTTCCATGGAATATAGAATATATCAAATATATAATCCAATAGGAGCACTAACTAATTATTACCCCATTGGATGATGTCTCTCTTGGTAATGTTTTAATACATATTATGGTGGTATTTTTAAACAATGACATTCTCACCCAAAAAATATTGTATCTATATCTTCTCGGGATAGAATTCCATTACAATCTCCATATCCCGATTCATGTAATTTTACTAATGGTGTCTCAAGAATCACATCCCAGAAGTGAACATTACCTTCCTCTGCATAAAATGGCACCTGATCCCATCTCTATATGAATCATAAAACACCACATAATACATACCCTCCTCCAGAAGACTCAAAACTAGATCATTGTTGAACCACTCCACCATCTCATTGAAGGCTCTCTAACATTGCTAAATATGTGAAAATGGATAACAAAATGATGTCAAGGTGGTTAAAGGGGTTGTAATCCTCTAAATATTTTTGACAACCTTTTAATGTACATTTCCAATCTGAGGAAACTGAAAAACTTTGATAAGATACTTGATGGATCATAAGAAATCACCACATCAGTCTACACTAGGTCCATAAATACACCATGTTGATAAATGACATGCCCTAAAAATTTATCCTTGAGAATCTAAACCATAAACATTGAATGAATTATATAATATGGGTGATCTAGATGTATGTATTGGACCACCCTCAAATGAACTTCATTCATATCCTCTAACACTATGTAAATAAGAATGTCATAAATAGAGAAACCCATGAACTTATCCATGAATATATGGAATATCTAGTTCAAAAGAACCATGAAAATAGCTCGGACATCCTTCAAACCAAAATCAATCACTGGGAAGACATATTTTCTATCATGATATGGGAATCACATCTTCATAACATTATCCACAAAACCCTCAAAAAGTAGTAATTAGACCTGAGATCAATCTATGTGAAATTACATACAGAAATAAACTTGTTGAATAGGTTATCAATCCTTGTAAAGGTTTTCTTGTTCATAAAATTCACTTGATTCATGTAGTGATTGTCCATACAATGTATCAAAGTCCCATATTCATTTTTCATAAACAATAATGGAGTGGACTAGGGGGACACAAAAGGGTTAATAAATTGTTTCTATATAATTTCATCAAACTCCTAGAGGGTAAATGATATTATATAAATGATATCATTATGGAATGGTGGTATAAGTCAGTGAAGAAGTCCATCTATCACCATTGAGTTTGTCTGTAAAATCCTATATTATGATTGAATATAGATGTTAGAAGAGTCATCTAGGAACAAGTAAAAACCCTCCAGTGGATGGTTGTTAGGTCACAACTTCTTTCTCACGATCCCCACTTTCTCAACCATATGTTCCTTACCATACATGGAAGATAATATCTTCTCATCAACATGAAGAAATATAAATATAAAAAGATGACAGTCTCTGTGAGAATACACAACGGAAAAAAATTCCATACTTAGAATGAGGTCAAAAGGATTAATCACAAAGAAAGTGATGTCCAATATGAACTATATCCACTGAGTTCCAGCTTTCACTTCCAGAAGATGTGTGATAAAGAATCATCACTTATTGTTGTTACCTCTATCTATATCTTGTATGATAAATCCCCTATAGATAAATCCACCTATTGTATGATAAATTATGATAATAATAAATGACTCTTCACTCTATCAAATAGTAATGGAGATAAAATATAGTAATTATAGATCATACCATGAATCTTTTAATGAGTCATATTATGATATTCCTATATCGCCTAAACCATCCCATAGTGTCAACCTGCAGTCCTCATAGCATGGCATGGGCTACCTGTGGGTGTGTGGGAAAGGGGATTTTATAATTGTTCACCACATGCAGCTCATCCCTAAAGAGCACCACCTGCTTTATAACTATAACCACTATGGGGGCCACTATAAAAATATAATTCTATAATATTTTAGATAAAATTTCAGTGTAAATAAATTTAATTTTATTAATATATTGTATTGCATGAATATCTAAGTTTAAAAAAACAATAACATACTATTAATATATTATTATAAAATTTTATAGTTATCATATAACTATTGTATTTGGGAGTTTGATTAATACTCACTAAATTATGAATTTTTTTGGTTTACAGACGTAAAAAATTAATTCATTTGTTATCAATTTATTAGAAATGAAAATAAAAATATTTTGAATGTACACTAAATGTTCTTCTAAAAACTATTTTTATGAATGCAATTTGATATTATTTTAATAATTTTGATTCACCACTATTATCGAATTATTTTAATGAAATAAATATATTATATAATCAATAAAAGTTTTTAACATTTATTGAATATTTTTTTCTAGGCATGGATTAAATAAAAAATTCAATTTTATGATTAAAAAATATATTTATCTAAAAAGTGGTTTTCATGACATTGTGATTGTTTATAGTAAAAATAATTTCCACCACCTATAGAAATTTAATATTTAAAAATAGATTACATATTTGAAATTACGCTGTCTATGTATGGAAAAAAGGTCCATTTTATTATTAGGTAGTATAAACATCAATCATTGTATAAATTATCACTCTGTTAAAGGGGAAATATGGTTAACCTAAGATATAACTAAATTTTATGGTCACATTTTATCATATAAACTTTTCTTGGATGAAGGGAATACAACCCTTATTATGTTTGGAATTATATTTAATTATTTAAGGTAAACAGATCCTTAAAAATGAATCATATAACATTTATAGATATGAAAGATATAAACTATAATGCTCTTACATTTAAATATTTCTTTGTGTTCAAATTGGTAAGAACACATGTTGGGAATGAATATTAATATTTATTTTCATCATAATTAAATTATTCTTGTGATGTTAATTTCTTTATTATTTTTAGTGAAAATGATTAAAGTAAAAAAATTGAGAGGGTTACAGTGCTCCACTAATTTTTTATATACATATGAAATATTCCAGATTTTTTAAAGGATTGTATTCTAATTTAATTTTTTAATGGTTTAATTAATGACTAACTAATTTAATATTTTCAAAAATGTTGGAAAAGATATATCATGAAAATAAGATTTTATAAAATTATTAAAAAAAATATTGAATTATGACAAGATGGATTAGGAAATGTTTAATATTCCATTTTGTATCCAATTCTGATAAATTTTTTTCCATATATGTAAAATTATAACCCTTTGTGTAACAACCCATGCTTCCACGATATGTTTCCCATTGAATAATGTAATAGCTTGCATTGTACGAAATTTCAAGATTCTAACACACTACGACCAATCAAACTAGCCATTATGAATAGTAATACCAACTTTTTGAAATTTTATAAATTTTATTCGTCAAAATGGACTTCATTTTTGGGATTCAGAATATCGAAATTATCCTAGGTTGAATTTTTTGTATTTTTATGAAAACGTTCAATTTTTGATGTATAGTGAACTACACTGCGTTATCGGTTAAAACAGAATTTTTATTTAAATTATTATTTATTTTATTTAAATTTATATTAGCTAAAAATAGATACATAATACCTATAAAAGTTCAATTAATTCATTGGAGTCATTTTATAATAAGTTTAGATATATAAAATTTTATTGAACTTTTTACCATCTTTTACCCACCTCCTAGGAGTATTTAAAAATTTCCATAAAACATAATTTTATCGCTTCTGTGAGTGGAATTTAAAAAATCCAAGAGACACAATTGATATTAGTAAGTAAAACGTGGTTCAATAAGATGAAAATAATTTTTGTTGAATAGTATCATTTGACTTTTATTTACCACAGTTAAATATAAATAGGCTAATTAAAGGTAAAAATGATATTAATATTACCCTAACACATGTCCTAATTATATTGTATATGTGTAATTCTACCAAAAAACCCTTAGTAAGAAAATAAGATCCTTTAGGTCAACTTGGTTTAGATTAGTACATTTATTATTTTTTTATTTAAAGAAGAGTTAAAAGAGTAAAATTCAATGTTTAAAAACTAAAATATTTTTAATATAAGGTTATAGATAAGATAAATTAGATTATAAATATTCATTAGAAAGAAAAAAATATTTCCTACATAATGGTATTTTATTTGTAATTTTTAGACAATAAATAATAAAATTTATTTATGACACTATGATGATGCAGCAATTACCTTATTTATGAAATATTAAAATATTTGATATTATAAATATCCAAAAAAATCTAATTTGATAATTTTAATGAATTAAAATAATTTTATAGGTTAATATTACATGTTAGGGTTGATTAAATAATTTTTTTTCGAATTAATAATGCTGTTATAAATTAAAAAACAAAATACCAAATAGTGTCAAAATAGACATAATGGAGTTTTTAAAACAAATACTATATTATTAATTGATATTCTACTCCTAAAAATCTATTGTTTGGAAAAAGGTATTAAATAATAATATATATGTCATTAATGAACCACATTAATTTCTCTTGGTAGTTTATAGTATGTTTATTAACCATATAATATAAAAATACAAAGATACATGGTAAATGTCAAACTATTTAACTAATAGTTAAATCTATAAGATAAAGTTAAAATGGTAACCTAAACTTGTCTAAAACCTATTGGATGAAAGTATTTTAACGCACCCCAACCTTATCATAGAAATAAATCATTATAGAACCATTATAAACTGAATATGAATTCATAATAAAATAATATTTCAATCTTTTCCTAAGGTACCTCTCACCCCTCTTATAAAAGGGAACTTCCCATTCTCTAAAATTCACACCATAAATGCCATTTGGATCATCCAAAACCTACCCAAATATCCTCCCAACTTACCTAAATTCATCATAAAGGTCTTCCTTTGGTCATAAATCCAACCTAAGAATCCCTTTTGATCAAATCAAAAGGAAGAACCTGAAGAAGAGGTAAATATTTCATCACCTCTTTCAAGTTCTTTTTTTTCCAACTCCCTCTTTATTTTTTGTTTCATTAAAAAATAATAACTATAGTATCCTCTATATACTATGATTTCATTATAAAAATGGTAAAACAATTTTCATTATTCTATCCAACATATGAAGGACAAAGTCACTATACGTGTGTACGTACAACTTACTGTCTCTATGTCGTGGTGTAGTTTGTTATTCGAAAATTATTTTTCAATGGGTATAATAATGATGTATAATTGATGTAAATAAGAAATTTAACATGTTAATGATTCTGTATATATTATATACCATCTATTTATATACTATTTTAATATCAAAAGAATGATATCGTCGATCGTGCATACGTACGGACTACAGTCTCCACGAATGCGATGAGATTCATTCCCCATCATATCCATTCAAGAATAATTTTCATTTAATTATTAAAAATATTGTTTAAAGACACAATATCATGTTGAATATGAATAAGATACATCCTATACAAAAAAAACATTACTTACATAACAAAACATATACAGGAAAATGAATCAGTTAACACCCGAAATAACCATAATACAAAAATATTGTTAACAAAGCATTATTATAAAATCATATATGATATCATAATTATTTATATGGTTATTTTATAATTTAATAACAATGATTTAACTATTATAAATGAGTTTAATGAACCCTAAACAAAGGAAAAGTACAAGGTAAGGGTTAATTTCAAAATCTCTTTATTTATCCGAAGTTGTTTTTACGTAAGTATGTACTAGGACCTCTTTATCATCCACATACATGTTTTCTTAAAAATGGATTTTAAAACATTTTTACTATTTACTAGAATATGGGTGAAAGTCCTTTATAACCTCATTTGAACTTATATATTTTTAAAGTAATCTTTTCGTCCTTTTTCAAACAAGGTACTTTAGGACCTTTTCGACAAAATTATGTTAAGAATATTATTTTTAACTTATATAGAGGGTGCAGTTGTTCTCCTCCATTATAACATCGTCGAAGATTACCATAAATGTTTATAATAATATTTTAAAATAAATGTTTTCTTTTATAATTATGTGACATTAAATGAATTTATTAAAATAAAGAGATATTTATCTGAAATAATTCGGATTTCATCTGTGTCAACGTCCTTTGATGGATTTTATACTTTTCTGAAGTCGATTCATTATGATACAATTATTCCATATTCTATTGAATGTTTTTTGATATGTTTGACTATGGCTGTGTTATTTCTATACCATTCATGGTTTATGGTCAATGTATTGACATTTCATATGCTAGTTTTAATAGGAATGTTTATGTTATATTTCAACCTTTTCATATGAGGAATGTAATGGACTTAGTAATTGATGGGTGGAGCCTGCTATAGCTCCTCGATGCATTGGTAGGTATCATGAGACAATTATATGTGGATTTGGCCAAGGCCTTTCCCAATTTGATATATGGTTTTGGCCGAGGCCGAAATCATTTTTAGCCATCTTGGTGGAGGCCTTGAAAAAAGGTTTCAGAATGTCCAACATTATACATTCCCTCATTATGAAAACAATATTGATGGTTCATGTATTTATTAGACTAGTAGAATACCCATGACTATGTTTTATTATGGACTTATTTACTCAGCTCATATTCCTACCATAAAAGTGTTCATGTTTATTATTTGTAAAGGTATGTGTTTTCCATTATTCACCATGACAAATATTTATGTTATCATCCGCTGTATTTTATTACCCTTACCGATCAGTTGATCTCATCTCTTTCTTATGATTCATTTTCCAAGGATTTGAATAAGTAAGTTATGAGTTACTTGTAGGAATAATCTAGGAGACTTGAATGTTTCTAATGGAATAAATTATTGTTGTTTTTCTTTTCAAGTTTTAAAGTTTAACTTATGTATGAATCTTGTTTGCAATAATTCTAAATAGATTAGTCTTTCAGGACATAATTTCCTTGTTATCATGCCAATGTTATGTAATAATGCACCGACTTTGGGCAACAGCGGTTGGGGTGTTTTAGTTGGTATCAGATGGAGCATAGTACAAACCATGGAAGCTAGATATAGAAAAACTCTGATTAGAGAACAATACCATAAGATAGACTTTGAGGATTAGTATAGACGAACTCCAAAAATTTTGGTACTGTAGATATTTTGTGAGTTTTTCAAACAATACATCCCTTCTTGTATATGAGCAGGTAGAGGTAGCTCTGACACAGATGTACCTAGGGGTAAAACCCGAAAACACAGTTTTGAGCTAGACTAGAACAGGAATTGGTTTACGATAATGATCCTTGCTGAACTCGATGTTACGACACTACCAGGGGATATGCTTTGGATAATTATCATTTTCATTACAAACCATTATGAAGGGTTTATTGAGTATATAATTCCTCAAGGAAAACATTTTTATTGTTATGGATTATATCTATAAACTTTTCAATTTATGTTAAGTGTTTTAGAAGTTTGGAATTATGTATTTTGATTCATAATATAATCTAGTTTATTCCATTATTTATAAATGGAGGCTAGTGGAAGAAATGGAAACTGTATCAACACACGTAAACCATGTAGGGATTATGCTCCTACTCAAGATAATTATAGTGGAGCTAGTGATGCAACTGGTACTGATCAGCATATCACCATACTGGGACAACACACTCTGGTTATGATTAAAAACCTTACCCGTATGGAGCACCCTGATCCACTATGTGGAGGATCACTGTTAGATCACTTCATGAGGAAAAAACCACCAACATTAAATGGGAATACAAATACATTAATATCTGAGTAATAGATAAATTCCATAGAGAAAATATTTCACACTTTGGGGAGTAGCAAAAGGGAAAATGATGTCCTGCCAGTTTATTACCTCACGGGAGATATAGAACAATGGTGGATCTTAATACAAAACACAAAGGAAGATGAAGAAGTATCCAGTATGGAATGGAGGGAGTTTAAAGAACTTTTATTAGAAAAATACTTTCCTCGTGACCATCGAGCAGATATGGAAAGGCAATTCTGAGTTTGAGGCAAAAAGAGGATGAGAATTTCGCAATCTATGAAGCTAACATTACAAGGTTAGAAATGCATGCTGCGGATTATATAAATAACCCAAAAAGTAATAGTGATTGTTTCTTTGATGGGTTAAAACAACTTCTCCAACGAGCTTTAGTATCATAGTCCTTCTCATCATACGATGATATTGTATCTTGTGATATCAAGACAGATAAGGAATTCTCAAAGTCTTACGACTTTAAAGAAAAGAAAGAAAAGAAGAGATGCGCTGAACACTATGGGAAAGTAAATAAGAAAATGGTTAAGAAGGGAATAGTTTAATTTCCACACTGTGATAATTGTAGAAGGAAGCACCTTGGTGCCTGTCTAAAAGTAAAATGAGTATGTTACAAATGTGGATAGAAATGCCATCTTGCTGGTGATTGTAAGGGAAATAAAGAATCTACGGATGTTCAATGCTTCAATTGTAGGGAGATGGAACATTATTCAAATGAATATCCTAAAAATCATGGAAGCATACCTTAGAAAAGGACAAGGGATCAAGGACAAGATTATGTGATCACTACTGCTGAGGTTGATGCTCCAAAAGACGTGGTGGACGGAAATTTAATGGTTTCCTCAAGTTTAGCCAAGGATTTATTTGATTCAAGATCATCACATTATTTTATATCTTCCTAGTTTGCTATGAAAATTAGGTATTTCTAATTTCATTTAACAAGGGAGTTTCCAGTCAAAACTCTTAAGGGAAGTATCGTTGCAGTAATGTTTTTTGAATCAGTTACCATTAAAGAATAAAAACTTTATTTATCTGATGATATCATCATCATACCCATGATTGAATTTGATATAATCCTCGTTATGGATTGGATTTCGGACCCTGTTGAGAAAATTTATTGTAAGAAGAAGGAGTTTACAATTTTCAATGATGATAAGGAGTACCTTATCTTTAGAGTAGAAACGTCACCACCTTATTATTATCTAGAACCACCCCTAGTAACTCAACTAAATTCAATTATTGGGGAGGAAGAGAATGAAATAATTACAGGTGACGAAATGAATGTTAAAATAGAGAATGTACATATTGTGAAAGAATATTTGGATGTGTTTTCATAAGATTTACCTAGACATCATACAGAATGAGAAATTGAGTTTTCCATTGACTTAATTCCTGGTTCAAGGCCCATATCGAAGACCCCTTATAGAATGGCCACTGTGGAATTAGTGGAACTAATGAAAAACTAGAGGAATTGAGTAATAATAGATTTATTCACCCTCGCGTTTCTCCATAGAGAGACCCTTTTATTTTTGTTAATAAGAAATATGGATCCATGAGGTTGTGCATTGACTACAATAAGATCAATGCTATACCAATAAAGAAAAACTATACCCTACCTCATAATGAATATTTATTTGACCAACTTCCCGGAGCTCAATATTTTTTAAAATTTTACCTTAAATATGGATATCATCAGTTGTTTGTAATGAATGAAGACATTCCAAAAATATCATTTTGATCCTGGTACAAGCATTATAATTTTAAAGTAATGCCTTTTGGGCTGACAAATGCACCCTCTGTTTTGATAGATCTAATGAACTGAGTTTTGAAAGAATATATTGATGACTTTGTAGTTGTATTAATTGATGATATATTGGTATACTCCAAAAGATATGAAGATCATGAAAATCACTTGTGCACTATTCTAAAAACCCTTAGAAGAAATGAATTATACGGGATGTTTAGCAAGTGTGAATTCTGGATTCAGGAGATTTATTGTTTTGGCCATATTGTCTCTAAGAATAGAATCTATATTGATCCTTATAAGATGAGAGCAATCCAATAATGGCTAGAATAGGTGAGTATAACTGAGGTGCACCGTTTTATTGGTTAATCAGGTTATTATTGGCATTTCGTCCATATTTTTTCTTAATTGGCTAACCCATTAACCAAGCTCACACGTAAAGGGGTTAAATTTGTTTGGACAAATGAGTGTGAAAAATGTTTTGAAGAACTTAAGAGATGAATATTAAATTCTCTTATACTGAATCTACCATCATGGAATGATGGGTTTTTTTAGTGATGCTTCATAGAAAGGACTTGGTTGTGTCCTTATGCAGAATGATAGGGTTATTGCCTATGAATCACGACAACTAAAAATTTATGATCAAAACTATCCTACTAATGATTTTGAGTTAGCAGCTATAATCTTTTCATTGAAGATATGGAGACATTATCTCTATGGTAAAAAATGTGAGAAATATACCGATCGAAAGATTTAGAAGTATATTTTCTCATAGAGAGAACTCAACATGAGGAAAAGGAGATGGATTGAACTAATCAAGGATTACAATTTCACAATACACCACCACCTAGGGAAAGAAAATAAGGTGGCAGATGCATTGAGTAGAAAGGATCATGGAGTTTTTAACAAGATGAGAGTTGAGAAGGATTCTATATACATGGATCAAGTAAATATGGATATGGGAATAACCATGGAAGGTGAAACATAAATAATTTTTCAAATGGTTGAAAAATAATCTTTACTAGAAAGGATAAAAAGTTCTCAAACTAACGATGAAGAATTTAGAAAGAAGATTAAATTTGTGAACGATGGGAGACAGATCGACTTCGTATATGAAGATGGAATTTTGAAATTTGGTAACAAATGTTGTGTTCCTAACATACCTGTTCTAAAAAGGGAATTTTTGGATGATTCTCATGGCTCCAATTTCCCTATACACCCTTGGAGCACCAAGAAGTAATGGGATTTGAAGGAACATTTTTGGTGGGACAACATGAAAAGAGAGATTGCTGATTATGTATCAAGATGTATGGTTTTTCATCAAGTCAAAGTTGGAAGGGAACATCTTGGAGGGGTCATGAAACCTCTTCCCATACCAGAGTGGAAATGGGATAATATTACGATGGAATTTGTCATGGGACTACCAAAGACTCTTAGAAGGAATGATGCAATATGGTTCATTATTGATAGTCTTACCATGTTAGCACATTTTCTTGCTATAAGAGAAGATTTACCACTTGAACATTTAGAAAGACTGTATATTAATAAAGTTGTAAAACATCATGGAGTACCTCTATCGATTGTTTATGATCGTGTTCCCTGTTTTGCATCAAGATTCTGGAAAATTCCTCATAAATCCCAAGATACTAAACTTCGTTTGAGCACAACCTACTACCCTGAAACTGATGGACAATCAGAACAGACTATTCAAAACATAGAAGACATGTTAAGATCCTGACCACTTGACTTTCAAGGTATGTGGGATAAATATTTACCTATGGTAGATTTTACTGTAACAATATCTTCCGTTCAAGTATTCAGATGGCACTATACGAAGCGTTATACAGAAAGAGATGCCGCACACCAATCTGTTGGGATGACATTGGTGAAAGAAAACTCGAAGGCCCAGAACTTGTTGAGGAAATGATAGAAAAGGTGAAGTTTATCCAAGACCATATCAAGGAATCTCAATGTAGGTATAAGATATATGCTTATAACCAAAGAAATGATTTGGAATTTCAAGTTAGAGATCATGTTTTCTTGAAGTTATCTCCATGGAAGGGTGTTATACGTTTTGGTAAAAAGGGTAAATTGAGTCCCAGGTACATCAGACCTTTCAGAATTCTAGAATGAATTGGGGTTATAGATTACCATTTGGAAATGCTGCCAAGTCTCTCCAAAGTTCATGATGTGTTCCACATATCAGTATTGAGAAAATACAAGCATGACCCAATGCATGTACTCACCTATGAGGAATTAAAACTGGAACCTGATCTGTCTTATTGTGAAGAGCCTACCAAGGTTCTTGATACAAGAGAACAAGTGTTGAGAAACCAGATGACTCCTCTGGTAAAAGTTCTATGGAGAAACCATAAGATGGAAGAGGCAATGTGGGAACCCAAGGAACTTATGATGGAGAACAACCTGAATCTTTTTATGCTATAGTATTCTAGAAATTTTGAGAATTATGTTATTTGAAGGAGGGGTGAATGTAACACCCCAAGCTTCCACGGTATGTTACCCTTTGAATAATGTAATAGTTTTCATTGTACGCAACATTGAGATTCAAACAAACTGCGACCAATCAAACTAGCCGTTATGAATAGTAATATCCAATAATTGAAATTTTATAAATTTCATTTTTCAAAATGGACTTCATTTTTCGGATTCGGAATATCCAAATTAGTCTAGGGTGAATTTTTTGTATTTTTCTGAAAACATTCAATTTTTAATGAATAGTGAAAAACACTATGTTAACGGTTAAAAATTACTTTTTATTTAAAAAATTAGTTATTATATTTATATTTATATTAGTCAAATATAGATAAATAATTCCTATAAATGTTCAATGATATTCGTTGGAGTGATTTTATAATAAGTTTAGATATATAAAATTTTATTGAACTTTTTACCATCTTTTACCCACCTCCAAGGTGCATTCACAAATTTGCATGAAAAATAATTTTATCACTTCTTTGAGAAGACTTTCAAAAATCTGAGAGACACGGTTGATATATGTAAGTAAAATTTGGTTCAATAAGATAAAAATAATTTTTATGAATAGTAACTTTTGACTTTTATTTACCACGGTTAAAAGTAAATACGGAAATCAAAGGAAAAAATGATATTAATATTACACTGAAACATGACCTAATTCTACTAGATAATAGTAAATAGACCAAAAAAAACCTTATGAATAAAATCTGATCCTTTAGGACCACTTTTATTAGATTAGAACATTTATTATTATTTGTTTAAAGAAGAATTAAAAGAGTTAAATTCAATGATAAAAAACTAAAACATTTTTAATATAGGGTTATACATAAGATAAATTCAACAATAAATATTCATTATAAATATTATAAAATTTCATAAATAATTATATTTTATTTATAATTTTTAGACTTAAATAATTAAATTTATTTATGAAACTATGATGATGTAGTAATTTCCTTATTTATGAAAGATTAAAATAATTGATATTATAAATATCCAAATAAATCAAATTTGATATATTTAATGAATTACACTAATTTTATAGATTAATATTACATTTTTTGGTTGATTAAATGATTTTTTAAGTAATAATGCTGTTATTAATTTAAAAAAAATACCAAATAGTATCAAAATTGACATTAAAGAGTTTTTACAACAAATACTATATTATTAATTTATATTCTATTACTGAAAATCAAAGGATCAGACAAAGGTATTAAAAAATATTATATATGTCATTAATTAACTAATTTAGGTTCTCTTGGTTGTTTATATTAATTTTATTAACCATATAATATAAAAATACAAAGAGACATGGTAAATGTCAAACTATTTAACTAAGATTTAAATATAAATGATTATGTTACAATGGTAACCTAAACGTGTCTAAAACCTATTGGTTGAGAGTATTTTGACTCATATCAACCTTATCCTAGAAATAAATTTTTTTTGAACCATTATAAACCGAATATGAATTTATTATAAAATAAAATTTCAACCATTTCATAACGTACCCCTCACCCCACTTAAAAACGATCACTTATCCTTCTCTAAAATTCACAACTCCAAAGCCATTTGGCTTGGCCAAAACCTACCCAAATATCCCCCAAATTCCCTCAATCCTTCATAGAGGTGTTAGTTTGGTTATAAATCCATCCTAAGGATCCCTTTTGATCAAACCAAAAGGAGGAACCCAAAGAAGATGTAAATATTTTTCATCACCTCTTTCAATTTCGTTTTATCTTCCACATCCTCTTTCTTTGTTTTTTCAATTATAAAATAATAACTCCATTACCATATATATATTTTTATGTTATTATAAAAATGATAAAACCATATTCATTATTATATCCATAATATTAATGACAAAGTCACCCTACGTGCGTACGTACGACTTACCGTCTCCACGTCGTGGTGTAGTTTGTTATTGAATACATTATTTTTGGATGGGTATAATAATGATTTATAATTTATTTAAATAATAAATATAACATGTTAATTATTATGTATATATTATATACCATATATTTAAATACTATTTCTATATCAAAATAATGATATTGTCGGTCATGCGTACGTACAGACTACCGTCTCCACGAAAGCGATGAGATTCAATCCCCATCGTATCCATTCAAGACTAATTTTCTTTTGATGTTTAAAAATAATTTTTAAAGACATATTTTTATTCTGAATATGAATAAGATACATCCTATCCATAAAAAACATTACTTACGTAACAATGAATATAAATGAAAATGAATTAGTTAACAACCGAAACGACGATAATACCAAAATATTATTAAAAAATAATTATTAGAAGATCATATATGATATCATAATTATGTATATTTTTCTCATATAATTTAATAACAATGATTTAACTATTATATAGGAGGATAACGTACCCACGGCCAAGTAAAAGTACAAGTGAAGGGTTAATTTCACAATCTATTTATTTATCAGAGGTTGTTTTTACTTAAGTATCTACTGGTACCTCTTTATCATCCACATCTTTCTTAAAAATATATTTTAAATTTTTTTACTGTTTACTAGACTATGGTTTAAAATCATTTATAACCTTATTTTACCTTATATGTTTTGAAATGTTTCTTCCCTTCATTTTCCAAACAAGGAACATTACGACCTTTTTGACAAAATTAAGGTAAGAATGTCTTTTTTTAACTTATACGACATGTGTAGTTATTCTCTGCCATTATAACATCATCGAAGATTAACTTACAATATTATGATAATATTTTCAAAAGAAATGTTTTCTTTTATAATTATGTGACTTTAAATGATTTCAAAAAAAGAAAGAGATATTTCTCTCAAATAATTTGGATTTCATCTATGTCAATGTCCTTTGGTGGATTTTAAACTTGTTTGAAGTAGATTAATTATGATACAAATATTCCATATTGTATTTAAGGTTTTGTGATATTTTTGATTGTGGATGTGTTATTTTTATACCATTCATGGTTTATTGTTAAAGTATTGACATTTCATATGCTAGTTTTAATACGAATGTTTATGTTATATTTCAACCGTTTCATATGAGGAATGTATTAGACATAGTAAGTGATGGGTCGAGACTACTATAGCTCCTCGATGAATCCGTATGTCTCATGAGACAATTAGATATGGAATTGGCCGATTCCTTTCCCAATTTGATATATGGTTTTGGCCGAGGGCTAAATCATTTTTAGATGTCTTGGTCGAGGCCTTGACAAAATGTTTCAGAATATACGACATTATATATTACCTAATTATGAAAATAGGATTGATGGTTCATGTGGTTATTCGACTAGTAGTATACCCATTAATATTTTTTATTATGGCATTATTTACTCAGCTCAAATTCATGCCATAAAATTTTTCATGTTTACTATTTGTAAAGGCATGTGTATTCAATTATTCACCATGCCAAATATTTATGTAATCTTCTGTTGTATTTGATTACCCTTACTAAGAATTTGAGATCACCTATTTCTTATGTTCCATTTTCCCAGGATATGAATAAGTTAGTTATGAGTGACTTGAAGGCATACTCTAGGAGGCTTGAATGTTCGTAATTGAATAAATTGGAGTTGTTTTTTTTCATGTCGTAATGTTGAACTTTTGTATGAATCTAGTTTCCAATAATGTTAAACCGATCGGTATTTCAGGACATGATTTCCTTGTGATCATTCAAATGTTATGTAATAATGCAACGACTCTGTGTAACTGGGGTCAGGGCATTACACTTTGATACTGAAAAATATTTTATCACAGTTATAGTTAAAATATTTTATCCAAGGGGTTAAACCAAATGATACAATCGAGAACAACACATAATCCTATTAAAATATTATTCTATGATGTTATTTTAATCAAATAACACCTTAAGATTTTATAAATATACATTTTGATGTATTTTTTTATCAAATGATACTATAATATTTTTAATATGTTATAAATTCCAAGAAGGTCCCACATCTCACATATAATTGGGCCTTTGTCATTTCTTTTCATACACCACATTTACTCTTATAGATTGAACAAAAAACTTCTATGTCATCTTCTCAAAACACATAAATAGATTATAGAGTTGTTTTTATTCCAATAATACCATACCTATGATCTATCCAAGGAAAACAAAAGAGTTCCTTTAATGAATAAGTAATCTCCTTAACTGATCACATTTTTTCCTGCTTATTATTTTTTCAATTTTAAATTATTGGTATTTTTCAGAAAATAATTTATTCCATATATTAAATATAATGAAATTTTATTATTATTATTAATCCACTATTATCTTCCCTCTTTCCCATAAAATGGTACGTGAAAGTATTGCCCATGAGTATATATGGCTTTTTATCTCTACATAGTGATAAAAATATAATTTCATTACCATAATTTATGAATGGGTATTATTATTGTTTTAATTTTTATATATGATATTTAGGACTTAATTAACATTTTTGAGTGATAATATCATATCTAACTTCTTATCATCCAATCCATTAGAAATGATAATGTCACTTGTGTGTATCTGTGGACTACCACCTCCACGATGCCATGTGATTAATTTTTCACATGAAAAAACCATGAATGATAATAAATATAAACTTAATTAATATATATGATATATAAGAAAAAATAATTATTCTATAATTTTGAATTATAATTTACCTTACTCCTTTTCCTTCATTAAAAAGTAAATACAGTGTTTATTTGTACATATAGACAAACATCCCCATGAATGGTGTAATACATTTTTAAATATCAGTATATTATTAAATATTATAAACATAAAAAATAATGATAAATGATATTTATATGATTATTAATATTTTTTAGATGTTAGGATAATGATCTATGTATAAGGACTAAAACCACCAAAAATGATTTTCATGAAAAACATAATAGTTGACACATATATGTGAAGCTTTTAATAATTAATTACTAATGAATTTTTGATGACATGCTCTAAGGGGGTATTATATGATATTTTAATTTTTTATATGACACCCTTATATATTTAAAATAAATTTAAATTTATTATACATGAGGGTTGAGTGCCTTTGGATAATGTTGAACTTGATGTAAGGGTCTTACAAGAAAATCAAATTTTTCATCAGGATTGTTTATGATTATGTTTATGATGATAAAATTTCATGATATATATATATCAATAATATAATTATTTTTCATCATAATTTTTTTTTGATATTACATGCTTTAATTAATGTTTCATCACTTTTATATGTTAGGATACCCAAATAATGTTTTTAAGGAAAACTGACATTATTTCTATCTTCTATCCAAAATCCTTTTTCTTCAATATATATGTTCTCTAAAAATGTTATGATGAATGTTTTGAATATAATATTATGATTAAATAAATTCATTATTCACCATTACTTAAAATACATAAAATGGTTTAAAATAATTATCTTATCATTTTCTTAATGAGTTATTTTTTTAAAAAATTTCTACAAAAGTGTGAAAGTAATGTTTTCTTTTAACATATTTGAAATAAATGAAATTTATAACCGTCATTTATGAAAAATTATTTTAATTATCCTTTAAAATATTAATAAAACAATTTAGTGTGATTTTAGAAATTTTTAGAATATAATATTTCGCTTTCAAAGATTAAAGTGGATTATACTCCAGAAAAATCCCAGTGATCATTAATAAAAAAAATTTCATATATGATAACATACATTGATGTTACCATTTATTTTATAGGTTTGTGATCTAGTTAAAACATCATTATTAATTATATTCATGGGTTATGATTATGAAGAAATTATTTTTATCAAACTCATATAATTTTGAAGGGATATTTCATGATGAAATGTTTATGAAGCATTTTTACTATACAAAGGTTATGATATGATGAATGTTTTATGAAATTAGGGAACAAATATGTATGGTTTCCATTATGTTATGCGTGGAAACATATTTATATAACCATCCAAGGTAATTATAAAAGAAGGATATCTCATGATATAAATAAGACTAGAATAGGGAGTGATCCTAGTTCAATAAGGGGATTTGTCCACAATGATAGTCTTGGGATTGGACATTAACCATTATGATGGAATATGGAGTGAAGCCAATACACTTGTAACACCCTGAGATTTTATAAGATAAGTTCTTTTTAATTTCTTTCATATAATTTTTTTATGCTAGAACAAGATTATCTTGCACTATACGAAACATCGTATTAGCTTGAAGTATACACAACACTAATCTTGGACCGTGTTACACACAATTTCAAGATTGTTTGATAGAATTTATTTTACGTAACATTGAGTATATATATATTCAATTTATTAATAAAATATGGTTGGATTATATAATACGCAAATAAATGAATCTTTCCCTACACAAAACCCTGACTTGGCTTTCATTACACACAATCGCGAACTTCCATGATAGCGTGTGTTGTACGCAATACCAAGTTTCAATGAACAACGATATGTTATTAAAATATTATATAAACTAGCTGTATAGTAATACCAACTTTTTGAAATTTTATAAATTTTATCTTTCAAAATGGACATCATTTTTTGATTCAGAATATCGAAATTAGCATAGGGTGAATTTTTGGTATTTTTCTAAAAACTTTCAATTTTTGATGAATAGTGAAAACACTAGGTTACTCTTTAAAAATTGACTTTTTATTTAAATAATTATTTATTTTATTTAAATTTATTTTAGGTCAAAATTGATACATAATACCTATATAAGTTCAATGTAACTTATTGGATCCATTTTTTAATAAATTTAGATATATAAAAAATTTTTATTGAACTTTTCACCGTCTTTTACCCACCTCCTAGGAGAATTTGAAAATTTACATAAAACATAATTTTACTGCTACTGTGAGTGGAATTTCTAAAATCAGAGAGACACATTTAATATCAAATAGTAAAATGTGGTTCAATAATAAAAAATAAATTTTGGTGAATAGTAACTTTTAACTTTTATTAACCACGGTTAAAAGTAAATAGGGTAATTAAGGGTAAAAATGATATTATTATTACCCTAAAAAATGTACTAATTCTATTGGATAAGTGTAATTCGACCAAAAACAATCTTAGGAATATAATACTACCCTTTAGGTCAGATTTTATTAGATTTGGACGCTTATTATTTTTTTATTTAAAGAAGAGTTAAAAGTTTTAAAATCAAAGTTTAATAACTAATTTTTTTAATATAGGGTTATACATAAGATAAATTTTACTATATATATTAATTATAAAGATAAAATGATTTCATACCTAATGGTATTTTATTTATAATTTTTATATATTAAATAATTTAAATTTATTTATGACACAATGGTGATACAGTAATTACCTAAATAATGAAATATTAAAACAATTGATATTATAAATACCCAAATAAATGTAATTTGAGACTTTTTATGAATTAAAATAATTTTTTAGGTTAATAGGATATGTTTTTATTGATTTAATTAACTTTTTGTCGAAATAATCATGCTGTTATGATTTTTAAAAAAACCAATTACCAAATAGTGTCAAAATTAACAGAAAATAGTTTTTAAAAAAAATATTATATTATTAATTGTTATTATATTTCTAAAAATCTATGGTTCTGAATAATGACATAGATAAGGTTATATATATTAATAATGAACCACTTTGGGTATGTTTTTCTTGTTATAGTATGTTTATTAACCATATAGTGTAAGAAAACAAGAAGTCACAGTAAAAGTAAAATTATTTAACTTAGTGTTAAATCTAAAAGATATGGTTAAAATATTAACATAATATTGTCTAAAACCTATTGGTTGAGAGTATTTCGAGCAATCCCCACTTTAGCTTCACAATAAATCAATTTTGAACTATTATAAACCTAATATAACTTTATTATAAAATAATAGTTTCTGTTTTTCCGAAGGTGCCCCTCTCCTCCCTTATAAAAAGGGCACCTCTTCCATCTTTTATTCACACCCTTTTGAGCATTGATGCTTCAAAAACCCATGAAAATTACTCTTATCAACCTCTATAGTTATATCATAGAGGTTCTGGTCTTCTAAAAAAACCAAATCTAGTGCCATAAGCAGAAGTTTAAAGGAGGTGCGTCGAGGAAGAGGTAATCTCTTCTACCGACTCTTTCAAGTTTCTTTCTTCTTCTACTTTCTATTATTTTGTTGTTTCTTTATAAATTAATATCATCAGTATTACTTATATACTGATATGTTATTATAAATATGAAACAACCCTATTTCACCTTCTATACATCCTACAGAAAACGAAATCACCGCGCATGCGTACATACGTAATACCATATCCACGTCGTGGTGTAATCAGTTTTTCCACCACCACCTTACTTGGATGGGTATAATGGTGTAAATAATATATATATATGACTATTATAACATCATACTGATTCTATTATATTATATCTTCCACTAAAATTCCATTCAATAAATATGGGAACAATATCATCCCTCACGCGTACGTACGGATTACCGTCTCCGCGACACGATGAGATTTATTTTCCATGTTAACAATTCAAGAATGATTATAAAGTATATATAATAACTAATCATGAAATATATGACATAATAATTCTTCTGGATTTATGTATATATATGTCATCTACTTAATTCTATTCAATTCAACAAGGAAACAAAAAACAACGTTCATGCGTACGTACGACCAACCGTCTCCATGAACGGCGTATTTCCTTCCATTTATCGATCTATTATATATATGTATATTATGAATATATATTATATATAAATCAGGTTTTATATTCTGTAATTAAGTAATCATGGTCTATGTAATCATATTAATAATTACAAGTCAAAACACGGACGATAAATGAAATGATTTTATCCAAAATGATGCTTTTACATTGAATTGACAAATGAATGGATAATAAAAAGTCATAAGTGAATCATATATGATATCATAAATATTATTAGGGTTCTGTTAAAAGTTAATAATATGTTTAATCCCACTATACAGAAGCCTCAGACACATATGAATGAAATTGGACATAAGGTAAGGGATAATTATTCCAATCTCATTCTTATCTGAGATTGTTTATTCGTAAGTATTTACTGGGGTTATGTTTATTATCCGTGTCCATATATTTTCAAAATGTTTTTATAAAATGTTTACTTTTCTTCCATGTATTTTTAAATTCATTTTTACCCTTTTTTTACTTTTACCAAATCATATGGAAGGAATATTTCTTTTGTTTACCATACTTGCTACTGTTTGACTTTTCCGTTAAAAGTATGAGGATAATGTTTTTTTAACTTATACGGCATGAACGGATTTTTACGATTTCAAAACACCTTATTTTCATGAATCTTAATCTACAAGTTTTAATTAATATTTTTAACAAAATCCTTTTCTTTTAAAATTTCATGGCATTTTTTGAAAATAAAAGGATGTTAAAGAAGAAAGGATATTTTACACAAGAATTCATTTCAAGTGTTTATCAAAACTATTTTCCATATAAGATGACATTATTTAGCATATTTATGTTTCAAGTATAATGTCTATATTATTTACATAGTGTTAGTTTTCTTATAATGAAATGATATCCATTTCTTTTATATGGATTATGTTATGATGGGATTACGTTTATGAAACCGATTTTATTTGTTGGGTTATTATGAATGATGTATGTTAATTTTGTGGCACACTAAAGAATGATTTCATTATGAGATGGGTGTGAAAGATATCTACCTACAATGCATTGGGTAAAGATTTATATCTCTTGAGATCGACATGGCTGGAATGGTAAGTTAATCCGGTTCAGGGATACTGGACAGGAACGAGGAGTGAAATCGATTCAGAAAGGGACTTTTTCCAATAAGATGGTCTTGGAAACAATGCCTTGGCTACTATGAAAATCATATCATGTGATTGATGGTTTGCCTCAATTAAATGTTTTATTCCCATTCTAATTTATCATGATTAATTTTTCTTTATGATCTACACCTTACGTACTACCATGTTTTATGTCATTGCTCTAGATTTTGATGTTTAAAAATTATGTTCATGTTTTTACGTTCAACTGTATATTATTTTTTCTATTTTCTCTATGCTTACGCTTATTGAGAATGTGATCTCACCCTTTATATGTTTTCTTTTCCATAGGAAGTAAAGAAAGGTTTTAGGTAAGAAAAAAAGGGAAGATCTTTATGGGATATGTTGAAGATCTTTTACCACGATTAGAAGATTATGATCCATGTTTCCAAAGATACTAAACTATTATGGTCCTTGAGTGTTTGTTTTTGTTATGTATTATGTATTCCACAAAAGTAATGTAATTTCCATGTACGTCAGGATTTGGGTCTCTATAGTTGGTATCAGAGGAAATGCTTAGTTAACCTTTGGAAATTAGGATGCGAAAAATTTAGTGAGATACCTATAGATATTTATAAGGTATGTCTAGGGATGTCCCTAAGTTTAAGTATAAGTATTGGTTATAGTTATATAATTATAGTAAAAATCATAGAATTAACCCTAAGATGTTATATATTGAAGATACACCCCCTTTATTATGCTGTTTTCCCTAGCATGATTTCTGCCTCTCACACTATTATTTTGGGTTTTAGACGATGTCTAGAACCCGAAGGAACCGTGTTGATAAATGTAATGGAAAATGAAATGATTGTCCTCCTAAACAAACCAATGTTAATGGAGATGGAGTGAAAAATCTTATTGCTATACTTACACAAGCTATGAATCATTCTGGACTTCCAAATGAGTAGAGAAGGGAATAATATTCTATTGATTCCTTCATGAGGCAACATCCACCTTCTTTAGGTGGGTCTTCTGATCCACTTGTTGCAGAAAAATTGGCAGTACCTTTGAAAATATATTTACCATACTTCGCTGTTCGGAACATGAAAAAGTCATTCAGGATATTTATCATTTAGAAGGTGAAACAGATCAATGGTGGACTCTAATTAAAAATACAAGGCCCTAAGATGAAATTTAATCCATGCAATGGGATGAGTTCAAGAACATATTTTTCAATAAGTACTTACCTCGTATTCTTCTCTTAAAGAAGGAAAAGAAGTTACTTCAGCTTAAGTAGAAGGATGATGAATCTATTGGTATATATGAAATGAATTTTAAAATACTTGCAAGGTATGCATCTGGCATTATCATCCAACCTGAATGTAAAGTTAATCGATTCTTCAGTGGGTTAAAACCAAGTCTTGTAAGGGAATTATCTCTAAGAGACTTCAGTATCTCTGAAGAAATTGTGCATTGTGCTATCAAGGTAGAACTGGAAGTTGGTGTAACATATCCATCTCCTGTTTTTGACAGGAAACTAAAGATGGATTCATGGATAAATCTCAGAATAATGGTGAAAAGAAGATGAATGATTCTTTATGCTCAATGTGTGGAAAGAAGCATGGTGGAGATTATCTTCAAGGAACTAGAAAATGTTTTAAGTGTGGAAAAGAAGGTTATCGAGCAGTTGAGTGTAAAATTAATGGAAAAAGGGTTTCTAATGATGTGAATAAAGAAAAGACTACAAAGAACGCACCACCAACACTTCAATGCTTCAAGTGCAAGGAAATGGGACATTATTCTAATCAATTCCCTAATCCAAGGGTTAATGATGATCAATGTGAGAAACCTCTTAAGTAAAAGGATAAAGGGAAGTCACATATGATCACTATTTGTGATGTTGAGTATAAAAATGATGTTGTTTAATGATTAAGTGTTTATGTAATGGGATTTCAAAATAGTATCATAGATTCTCATTTATGGTATCGTGGAATTTTGGAATATCTATGTATTGGTTTTAAATAATTATATGGTACCAGTAACCATGAAAAGGGATTGAAATATTTTTGTAAAGCAGATGATATGTGCATAATAAAGGGATAAGGAGAAAATAATATTAATGAGCTCATGACTGATATAAGGACAAAGTGATATCAAGGTTTGAGTATATTGATATTTTGGGATTTTTGTATGTGGAAAGAGTTAACTTTTGACAGCATTCATGTTTTCACTAAGGATCAATGGGTATTCATTTTTCAAGAGAATACATGATTATTGTATTTAAATGTTTGGAATGTGACCAACAAGACACTTCTTATGATATATGGGGATAAATGGCGGTATTTACATGCTTGGAAGATGACCTCTCTATCAATATTTTTCCTTATACGGTGAGTTTGGGTAAGCCTAAAGATTTAAATAGATTAAGTTAGACATCAGATAGTATTGTTTAAGGCAATAAATTTTTGATATTATTTTTGGAATGTTATAATAGTATAGTTTTAGAAAAAGGATAACCCGTAGGATGGGCGACAACCTGTCAAGTCGGACAAGGTTGCAGGAATTAAACCCACAACCGAAGTGCCACAGGCCTTTATCGCCTACCTCTAGCCTATAGGAAGTCCCTTGTTAGTCTAAACTAGTTTTATTTTATTAAGCGGTATGATAGATGATGTATAAGTCCATTTTTGGAATCATATATGAATAATCTCACAATATATGGACTTATGCATATAACATTTGCTGACAATTTGTTTGAGACAGATGGAATGACCTATCATTCTATCACATTATCTGCTAACACTTTGCAAAAGAAAAATTCAACTTCATTTTTTAATAGGTGAAGTGGAAATTGTTAATGGAACGAGCAATGATAAGATTGTACCAAAATAAATTATGTATTTATTTTAATTTTAAAATTATTCAACATTTGGGAAATGATCCTGAAAACCAAAAATGTTTTCCTAGTGCCCTCATATCTGATGAATCAGATGGTACCTTAGATCATCAAAAATTAATGGCTTTGTGATTGTTGGATTTTTCATAGCGATGTACTCTACCACTCTCCATCAGAACATGATGGTTATATTTCTCATCGATATCCATATTTTCACCTATGTTGTCCTATGTGGAAACCCAGTGCTGAGTTACTTTGGGTGACTGTTATGATTCTAACTTCCCTTTTTAAAATGATGTTTTAGTATTCCTTTTTACGATTTGGGTTTCTATGAAAGAAACTTTCAAGTAGTAAATGATTTATAACCCCGACGAATTTTGAGGGCAAAATTCATTTTAAGGGGGGTAGAATGTAACACCCTGAGATTTTATAAGATATATTCTTTTTAATTTCTTTCATATCATTAGTTGTATGCTACAACAAGATTATCTTGTGCTATACGCAACACCGTATTTTCTTGCAGTATACACAACACTAATCTTGGATCGTGTTACACACAATTTCAAGTTTGTTTAATAGAAGTTATTTTACGCAACATTGAGTATATATATATATATTCAATGTATTAATGAAATATGGTTGGATTCTATTATACGCAACAAAAAATGAATCTTTCACTACACACAACCCTGACTTGGCATTCATTACATGCAATCGCGGCCTTCCACGATAGCGTGTGTTGTACGTAATACCGAGTTTCACTAAACAACGATATGTTATTAAAATATTATATAAACTAGCCATTATGAATAGTAATACCCACTTTTCAAAATTTTATAAATTTTATCATTAAAAAATGGACTTCATTTTTGGATTCAGAATATCAAAATTAGCCTAGGGTGAATTTTTCGTATTTTTCTGAAAACATTTAATTTTTGATGAATAGTGAAAACACTAGGTTACAATTTAAAAACTGACTTTTTATTTAAATATTTTTTTATTTTATTTAAAATTATTTTAGCCCAAAATTGATACATAATACCTATATATGTTCAATGTAATTCATTGGAGTCATTTTATAATAATTTTAGATATATAAACTTTTTAATTGAACTTTTCACCGTCTTTTACCCACCTCCTAGGAGAATTTGAAAATTTACATAAAACATAATTTTACCGCTTCTGTGAGCGGAATTATGAAAATATGAGAGAAATGGTTAATATAAAGGAGTAAAATTTGGTTCAATATGATAAAAATATTTTTTGGTGAATAGTAACTTTTTACTTTTATTTACCATAGTCAAAAGTAAATAGGGTAATTAAGGGTAAAAATGATATTATTATTACCCTAACACATGTCCTAATTCTATTAGATAAGTTTAATGGAACCAAAAACAATCATAGGAATAAAATATTACCCTTTAGGTCCACTTTTATTAGATGAGGACACTTATTATTATTTTATTAAAAGAAGAGTTAAAATCAAAGTTTAATAACTAAAACATTTTTAATATAGCGTTATACAAAAGATAAATTCAACTGTAAATATTAATTGGAAAGATAAAAAGATTTCATACCTAATGGTAGTTTATTTATAATTTTTATATATTAAATAATTTAATTTATTTATGAAATAATGGTGATACAATAATTACCTAAATAATGAGATATTAAAATAATAGATTTTATAAATACCCAAATAAATATAATTTGAGACTTTTTTTGAATTAAACTTATTTTATAGGTTAATATGACATGTTAGTATTGATTTAATTAACCTTTTTATAAATAATAATGTTGTTATGATTTTCGAAAAAATAAATTACCAAATAGAGTCAAAATTGACAAAAAATAGTTTTAAAAACAATATTATATTATTAATTGTTATTATATTACTAAAAATCTAAGGTTCTGAAAAATTAATTAGATAAGGTTATATATATTAATAATGAACCACTTGTGGTTAGTTTTTCTTGTTATAGTATGTTTATTTACCATATAGTGTAAGAAAACTAGAAAACATGGTAAAAGTTAAATTATTTAACTTAGTGTTAAATCTAAAAGATAAGTTTAAAATAGTAACCTAAACTTGTCTAAAACCTATTGGATGACATTATTTCGACCCATAACCACTTTATCATCGAAATAAATCAATTTGGAGCTATTATAAACCGAATATGACTTTACTATAAAATAATATTTTAAGTTTTTCCAAAGGCACCCCTCTCCTCCGTTATAAAAAGGGAACCCCTTCCCTCTTCTCTTCACACCCTTTTGAGCCTTGAAGCTCAACCAAAATCTACCAATTACTCTTATAAAACTCTATAGTTATATCATAGAGGTTCTGGTTTTCTCAAAAGACCAACTCTAGTGCCCAAAGAAGAAGTTTAAAGGAGGTGTGTCGAGGAAGAGGTAATCTCTTCTACCGACTCTTTCTTGTTTAATTCTTCTTCTACTGTCTCTTATTTAGTTGTTTAATTATAAAGTAATAACATCAATATTATGTATATAATGATATGTTATTATAAATATGAAACAACCCTATTTCACCTTTTATCCATCCTATAGAAAACTAAATCACTGCACGTGCGTACGTACGGAATACCGTCTCCACGCCGTGGTGTAATCAGTTCTTCCACCACCACCTTACTTGGATGGGTATAATGGTGTAAATAATATCTATATATGATTATTATAACATCATACTAATTCTAAGATATTATATCATCTTCCCCAATTCCATTCAATAAATATGGGAAGGATATTATCACTCGTGCGTACGTAGTGATTACTGTCTCCACAACGCGATGAGATTCATTTTCCATGTTAACATTTCAAGAATGATTATAAAGTATATATAATAAGTAATCATGAAATATATGAAATAATAATTCTACTGGATTTATTTGTATATATATATATATTTATTTCATCTACTTAATTCCATTCTATTCAATAAGGAAACGAAAAACAACTTTCATGCGTACGTATGGCCTACCGTCTCCATGAACGGTGTATTTCCTTCCATTTATCGATCTATTATATATATGTATATTATGAATATATATTATATATAAATCATGTTTTATATTCTGGAATTATGTAATCATGATCTAAGTAAACATATTAATAATTACAAGTCAAAACACAGACGATATGTGAAATGATTTTATCCAAAATGCTGCTTCAAAATGGAATTGACAAATGAATGGATAATATAAAGTCGTAAGTGAATCATATATGATATCATAAATATTATTATGGTTCTATTAAAAGTTAATCATATGTTTAAACCCACTATACATGAGTCTTGGACAAATATTATTGAAATTGGACATAATGTAAGGGATAATTATTCCAATCTCATTCTTATCTGAGATTTTTTATTCGTAAGTATTTACTGGGGTTATGTTTATTATCCATGTCCATATGTTCTCAAAATAATTTCATAAAATGTTTAAATTTATTACATATATGTTTAATTTTATTTTTACCTTTTTTTTACTTTTACTACATCGTATGGAAGGAA
Organism: Viscum album; assembly: GCA_963277665.1. Lineage (NCBI taxonomy): Eukaryota > Viridiplantae > Streptophyta > Magnoliopsida > Santalales > Viscaceae > Viscum > Viscum album. The sequence goes on along the minus strand of OY728167.1, from coordinate 226,022,849 downwards.
TATTCTTTTTGTTTATAATACGTGCTACTTTTTGACTTTTCCGTTAAAAGTACGAGGATAATGTTTTTTTAACTTATACGGCATGAACAAATTTTTTTGATTTCGAAAAAACTTATTTTCATGAAGCTTAATCTACAAGATTTATTGACTATTTCCAACAAAATAATTTTCTTTTTAAATTTCATGGCTTTTTTTGAAAAGAAAATGATTTTAAAGATGAAAGGATATTTTCCACAAGAATTCATTTCAAGTGTTTTATCAAAACTATTTTCCATCTAAGATGACATTATTTATAATGTTTATGTTTCAAGTATAATGAATCTATTATTTACATAGTGTTATTTTTCTTATGATTAAATGATATCCATTTCTTTTATATGGATTATGTCATGATGGGATTACGTTTATGAAACCCATTTTATTCGTTCGGTTATTATGAATGATGTATGTTTATTTTGTGGAACACAAAATAATGATTTCATTATGAGATGGGTGGGACCTATATCTCCCTCCAATGCATTGGGTAAAGATTTATATCTAATGAGATAGACATGGCTGGAACGGTAAGTTCATCCGGTTCAGTGATACAGGACTGGAACGAGGAGTGAACAAGATTCAGAAAGATACATTGTCCACTAAGATGGTCTTGGAAGCAATGCCTTGGCTACTATGAAAATCATATCATGTGTTTAATGGTTTTACAAAAATAAATGTTTTATTCCCATTCTATTTTATCATGATTAATGTTTCTTTATGATCTACGCCTTACGTACTGCCATGTTTTATGTCATTGCTCATGATTTTGATGTTTAAACAGTATGTTCATGTTTTTAAGTTCAAATGTATATGATTTCTTTTATTTTATCCATGCTTACCCTTACTGAGAATTTGAGCTCAACCTTTACATGTTTTCTTTTCCCCAGGATTTAAATAAAGTTTTTAGGTAAGAAAACAAAATGGGAATATCTTTATGGGAGATGTTGAAGATCTTTCACCATGATTATAAGATTATGTTCCGAGTTTCAAAAGACACTATACTATTACAGTCCTTGAGTGTTTGTTTTTGTTATGTATTAAGTATTCATAAAAAGTAATCTAATGTCCATGTACGTCAAGATTTGGGTCTCTACAACACTATGATTGTTTTTACATGATCCTTGTAAAATATGGAAAATATTTTCAATTATTATATATTTGAAAAAAAAATATGTATTATTCCATCATATTTGTCCAATGGATCATTATCTTTGATTCATTTGTGATTCATGTTCGATGAACATAGATGCATTACATTATGACACATTATGTTGATATATGATTTTTTAGGTATGGTTTTCATATGTTATTATATAATTCAGATACCCATAAACTTATGTTATGTTTAAGTGATCATTTATACCCCATTGTTTACCCATACGGAATTTCTGAGCTCACTTATTATTATGTTTTCTTTTCTCTAGGATATAAAGAACACATTCTAGTGTGATGTGTATGAGAGGGGTTCAATAAACGAATAACAAAGTGGAATATAATTTAGATATTTTATGAACACATTATTTAGGTTTCCATGTTTATAAAAAACTATACCGAATGATTCTATCATGAATCAGTATGTTATGTATTCAATATTCATAAAAACCAATGAATCACATATCTAATATAAGTATAGGTCCCTATTGATAGTTTGAGGGTATGATTTTCTGATACTTTGGAAACTAGGATGAGAAAATATTATTATGGACTCAATGGATAATAAAATGTATAGGATAATTTCCTAATTTATAGTAAATAGAGGATTGTGGTTTTACAAGAAAAATTCCCCTATCAAGATAATAAATGTGGATGTGGATATGGAACACATGCATATAGGGATAATTACCTTGAAAATAGTTGGGTGACTATATCACCTCCATCATTATGGTGCATAGTGAGCGTAACCTTAGCATTTACCTATTCTGAGACTTATATTGGATATGATTTTATTAATTAAAATTTATTTTTTAAACCATTAATAATTATTTAAATATTTGATGAAAATTGATCACTTAGGATAATCCTAGGGCCTCATTGATTTGAAAACAATGTAGAATGATTTAGAAACACTTATAATAAATTCGAATGATTACAATGTTTACCATAATAAATGTTGTTTCCCACAGAATGTATTTTTATTTTAGTGAATAGATAGACAATAAAGGAACCATGCTAATACTTAATGTGATGGATAATGAAATAATTATTCTCATAGGAAAAAAAATATTATGAGATATGGAATAGAAATATTATTATTACTCATACAAAACTATTACTATCTTAATAAATGAATCATGGTGAGCTTCCAAATGACTACTGGAGTTAATAATGTTATATAGAGTCATTTGTAGGGAAACACCCACATTCGTTTAGAGGGTATTGTGATCAGGTAGTTGTGAGGTAATGGATGAGTACAATAGAAAATATAATTTCTATTCTTCAGTGTTAGTAACATGGCAGAATAATTTTTTTTATCATTTAATTTTGAATTATATCATTTGTAATCTATTGTCAAGTACAAAGTTAAATTGGAAAAAATTGGAACCCTGAAATTGGAGGAGTTTAGGAGATTATTTTTCAATATTTACATTTATCTTATTCTTCTTATAAAAATATATAATGAATTCCATGAGTTTAAGGAGAATGATGATAAATATATTAGAGACTATACGGAAAATTTTACATGAAATCTGAGGGAAACATATGGTATTATCTTCAATCATGAATGCACATTTGATAAATTAAATAGCGGTTTAAACCCATGTCTCAGAATAGTGTTTTCCATAATGGACTTCAGTAGCTATGATGTTTTTTTTGATGTGATACCATGTGTGGAATGAATATTCGAGTAACCCATTAATATCAGAGATTTGATATGAAAAGGTTTAGATAATTCATGTGAATTTTTAAAAACCATGGATAAATATTATGATCATTCCGTTAAACTCTATGTGTGGAAGGAAAAATTGTTTTAATTGTCTTAAAGGGACTAGTAAATATTTAATGTGTAGGAAGGGAGGTCATTGGATAAAAGATTTATGGAGTGATGGGATGAAGTTATTTTTTAATTAATATATAATCCCTATAATTATTACTCAAATTAGTACATGACTTTTAAGAAAAATAGATAATACAAAAAAATTGGGATAAAAAATACTGGTGACCTTATAAGACTTGGTTAATAATAAATCAAGATAAGCTTGAATGAAACATATTTACATTATTCTCCATAGTGAGATCCTAAATCCATTTTCAGTTCTAATACATGATAGGATAACATACATAACCCGTAATAGAAATGTGGTTGAGAAAAACCCAAGAAGTGGAATAAATAGGATAATGAAGCATATCGTGGGAGTTAAAGTTATTACAAGATATTGTGAAAGAGAAGTATAATGAGTATGAATATGGGATAAAATGTTAAATAAAATGGTAAAATAAGATCATTGAATTATGGGAAATATGGTTGGAACAAAAAACATTATATAAAAATAATTCAGGGCCAATATCCAAGACAAGATAGAGGGCATAGTCTTATAATGGATTAGGTTTACTGCCAAAATCACATAAATAATGTCTCATTAGAAAAAATATTACCCAATTTAATAGATCACTATCTAAAATAATTCATCATAAGATAATCATGATTAATTATTCAAGAAAAAAATCAATACCAAAGAACAATCATAACAAATACCCATCAGATTAAAAGGGTTTCATAATCTTTTGTCAGATTATAATAAAAGGATATTTCATAAATTTGGAAACCGAGATGTAAACATAAGGAATATATTACCCCATTAAGGAAAGGATAGTAGGATATTTATATATGTGATTATTATATATAGATAATTTAGATCCATTTAAGAACATTAGAGAGATATATAATAAGAGGTTGAGAGAGAATGGTCATCATCTGAAGAAAAGGGTTGTTTAGAAAGATCCCTTAGCATGAGCCAGACTCTTTATGTATATTAATTATATTCATGAATAATAAAAAATTATAAATCTTTTACATGATTATATACCTTCTAAATTTTTATTGGTCAATATTTTTTATTTATTATATTATTATATTCAACTACTTAATCTTTTAAATTTGGTTGAACGTTTTGTTGATATTGGGCACATTTTTCCAACAACACACTGGTAATATTATAAAGGTAATGTAAATTTATATTTCATCATCTATGGAATAATTATCTTGACATAGTTATAATTTTTATTGATACATTTTACTTTTAGAAAACCATTAAATATGATTTTAAAAGATGAACAATGTTATAATAAAGGAGATGTTTGGTTATACTTACTCATGAGTAACATATCCATTTTTCAATGAATATAATGGAATGAAGGTAAGTTATATTTTGTATTACTAGACTTATAATTATATAAAAAAATATTGTATTATATCATTAAATAAACTTATATATATACCATCTGTGTGACAGAGTAAACAAGGAATATTCACAATGTTTTGTGTAGGTGGCAATCCACACATATAGGTCAATGGTGTTATCATATTTAAATTAATGGAATTGTAAGAAAATATTTGATATAATAATTTTTCTATAAATATTAATATTTCATGAATATAAAATATATAAATTACATCCATCATAATAAATCACCACGAGGGATGGTTATGGAAAATTATGTACATCGGTTTGTGAGGCGGTACTCCACGTAGACCTGAATGATTGATTAGATTAACTAATGATTGAATAGGAGAAGGATTTAGGTTATTACATTAAAATAATAACATATCAGCATATATACTATAATTTGTTTATTATATAATCATGGTTTAATTATATTTTATGGTGGCGGGAGAATAATGAAGAAAAAACATCGATTAATAATGATACATCTTCTTTGGAAAACCTCTTTAGGATTACACATTAATCCTTACTAGAAAATATTAATGATTTAATATTTTCCTATAGGATGTGGGGAGTGAATTAAGGAAGAAATATTTTTAGGTCTTGTAGGAACCAAATTTTTTTTTAGTGTTAATATAAGAGTATAATATGTATCATTTTATAATTTATGTGAGAGGAATACATGTAATTATTCAATGGTTTATTGTAATCTCAAGTCCATTTCTTGTGATTATTACCCCAAAATTTGTCATATTATGAAATTATATTAGATATGGTAATTAATTGCTCATAAAATCTAAATTATAAAATTTTTATTTCATTTTAACACTAGTCTCTTTAGTTTAACCCCTCTAAACTTATTTAACCATAATCGCAAAAACATATTTTTTCTACTCATTATAAAAAAATTGAAATTAATTAATAATTGTAATTTTTAAAATTTAAATTTTTAATAAATTTTATCATATAAAAATACCATATTTTGTAGAATATAATATAAAATAATTCTTTTAAATGTGACAAAAATAAGGGTTTCCAATGAAAAAAATTATTTTGGACTAAAAATATTTTGTATAAAATTTTAATATGATATTTATTCCAATGAACTAAATTGGATTAATTACAATATTTTTGATATAATAATTTTTTTAAATACATTTAAAGAAAATTAAACTTTTTCTTAATTATTAAAATGAAAATAAATATTTTTAATAAAATTATATATTTTTATTTATTCTTTGAAAAATTACTATTTTCATAAATTCATCTTTGATTCACACTTCGAACATTTTGAAACTATTATTTTTTGGAAATAAGTTACTTTTATCAAATATGTCTTTTGGATGTTTGAAAAATAAATTTTATAATAAGTGTAAAAGCATGATTAAATATTTGTTTTATAAAAAATACAATTCTTGAGAATAAAATGGATTTATTCTAATCCATTTCCAAGAAAAAAAATATATTCGATGAATAGTGAAAAAATTTACTGAATATATATAACAAAATAAATTGTAATCATTAACCATTATTTATTAATTGAATATTTTATTATAAAAACGTATTGAGAATATAAATGGTTTCCTAAAAATATATCTTTTACTTTTAAAGAATATTTATTTTCTTTTATAATAACATTATAGACAATGACATCATATTAAACACGTGTATACCATATATTTTCACATATTATTTAGTTATATTCAGGAAAACCAATTTAACATCTAGGAGATATCTATCACATTAAATAATTATATTTTAAAGGTATATCATGGTATATTTTTATGTAGTATTGCATGTAATACATGCTATTAATTAATTATAATTATTTAAAAATTAATATATATCATAATGTCCATGGGTTTCACATTATACATCATTAAAATGAATTCATATTTTTATTATTTCATCACTCTCGTAAAAAAAATATAAGTATACTTCTACATTTTCACAACCTATGGTTCCCACAGAGCATTCTCCATTTTTTTGTTTCACCAAAATACATAGATAAGGTGAGTGGCCTTATTTCATAGAACATTTTTCCTATGATCAATAATATCTAGTTGATGTTCCTCTTAAGATAGACCTTATACTAGTGGTATTACCTCTGATTTCATTTCATGTGGGGGGGTTGTGTATATATTTCCTCTAGAGATATACATGGAACACATCATGTAATTGAGGAGGGGTTCTTGGAATTGCTTTTCAATATTCCAAAATTCCCATAAAATCAATAATCCAAAAGGGATCAACAAACCAATGGATTCTATTTCCATTGAATCCAAATCATATGACTCTCTTCCCTAGATATTTACAAAGAAACATGTTACCCCACATAAATATCCAAGCCTCGTAAATGATTGGTAGCATAAAACATCTATCGAATCTATATTTTCATGATGTTTTTCTAAATAGTATTTACCTTTTAACAATTTCCTCACTCTTTTTAGGTCCCAAAATAATGAGTTCATCCTTTTCATCCCAATACATATGTGTTCTTCCTAACTTTCCCAAAATGGGATCATATAGAAGCATTAGGATGCCTGTGTGTAACTATTAGTTTCTATGAATATTAATATGTGAAGATAATTATCATATCCCTATTTTATATCCATTGATTTTGTTATAATCTTCTCATCTAGTTTTGGATATTACACTCAGATTGGACATTAGTTTTGTGGTGGTTACATTTAATGAATTCCAACATATTATTTAAAACATGATTAAGAATCTTCCAAAACATGGGAGTAAATCTAAGATTTATATATGATACAATTCATATTATTTTTCATCATACCTTCAAAACACCTCAAATGTATATCCAAACAAGTTAAGAGAGAGATAAGTAATCTCAAATTTCACTGATGTGAATTTTCATAAAAATATGATCCACAAAAACCCATATTTCATTATTTCCACTTGATGTATACGGATGACCATTGATAAACTCCATTGTGATTTTTTCTCATTTCCATGATGGTATGTGTAATTATTGCATCATCCCCAAGAAATTTTCCCCTAATCCTTCAATTTATGACCTACCAGGCACATTTATGTATATTATATGATCCTCATCTTTATATTTACCCATTAATTATGCTCCCAAAGAGCATGATACAACTCAATACTCCCTAGGTAGATGGAGAAGGTTGTCTGAATTCTGAACTATGATGATCTCTATTTTTTTATTGCTTCCACCTATTCTGAATTTCTATATCATCTCTTTGAGAATCCATAAACTTATCTAAAAGGGATAATTATGATATAACTTATGAAATAATTGATGATACTCATTCATTTATAATTCTACCATCCATCCTTTCAAATTCTATAAATATTTGAATATTTTAAATTCATATAATTGATAGTGTTTTGAAGTCATTTATACATAAAGAATATAAAACATCATTTTCATTAATAGAATTCTGACATATTGACTAATCATAGCCTTTTATTTTCTCTAAAAATTACTATGATGTCATATTAATCACCATCTATATGAATATATATTTTAGGCTTTTATGATATATATATATCTAACATATATACCTATAGAGAAAATTTTACCCAATTCTCACAAAAAAATCTCACTTTGACTAACTTTAGATCAGGTTTTGGATTTTATTAATTATACAAATTCAACTACATTGAGGAATATGATATATTTTTTGAATTTTGAATTACTATATGTCTAAATATCTACTTTGAGGAAACCCTATTTATAATGATAATTTCACCTCATGAGGAAATCCTGAGGTCTTTTGGGTGATACGCCTATTTTATAACTCCTTAAATATATATTCACATTCATGGGATTAGGAAAAAATTTACCCCTTATGAGGAACCTTGGTTAGTGGGTTTAAAAATCGTGAGAATTTTCTCACAAATTGGATGTATTATCCAGCTAGACTAAGGAATCTACATATCTCAATTATAGATGATTGGTTGGGCCACTACCAATTACTTTTTTCATAGATGGGTTAATAGATATCCTTTTTATAGTGATAATATTTATCTATAATGATATATCCATCATATAAAACTCATATATGCTATAAATTTCAAATAAAATATCTTTTAAAATATTAATAAGCATAGTATTCAAACAAATCTACAAAATATTTATCAATGTAATCTATAGGTAATATATTTTTAAGCCTGTGGGATCGAAATAGTGATGTAGATGCTCAATTTACAACAGGGGGGTGAATTGTACACTTTTAAAAATTCCTTTGGAACCTTTAAAGTTAGTTAAGAATAACTATGTTTTCCTTAAGAAAAGGAAAGGGATAAGTTTAACAAAGTTAAACTTAATAAAATTCACAACCCCTCTAACACCAAACAAAACTTGGAAAGAGATTCCAAAAGTAGGTTCCAGAAATATTGTTCCAGAAAAAGAATCTTTAACAAAAATTACAATATGAGATTCTACCTTAAAGCGTATAGAATCTGAATGAAACAGAGTACAAATAAGGAAGTATAAGAAAGTTATACTTTCCTTACAATACAATATGCAGCGGAATATAAACAAGTAGTAGAACTACAAGTAACAAGATATAAGTCTTTTAACCCAAAGAGAAGGGTATCCAACAACCATGGATAAAGGTCCCTTGATTTATACTTTCAAAAAAGTCTGTCTTACCCACACCAGGGTAAGCCCTCGATACAAAGATCGGAGTCTTTGTCTTGCTATCCCCGCAAGCCCTCAACTTCAAGGTAGTTGGCAACCTCTGTCTTCCTCAGCAAGGAAGCCCTCAAACATTAAGGTAGTCGTCACCTCTGTCTTCCTATCCCCGGAAGCCCTCGAATGTAATCACCAACATTCGGAGTCACACAAAGATTTGAGAGTTAATAAGATCCTCTCTCTCTGGAAATCACTTCAAGTATGTAATCACATGAGTTGAAGATCAGTCATCCTTTTTTCATTTTCAGCATCGAGATATTTCAAATGAGGTCCTATTTATAGGTAAGGTCAGCCTCCTTCCCAACGGTCATATTTTCCTTAAAAATCAGAGGGACCTGTACACGTGTCACTTAGCCAACGGTTAGTTAACAACAGAATGGATGACATCATTTTATAACAAAACAAGTGTAACATAACGTACGACATCGTTTAAAATCTAACTCAAAAGTTTGGAGTTAAAACTTCGGAGTGAAGGTTCGGAGTGTAAGGAGAATAATAAAGAGTAGTCAAAATATAAAGTCATAAGAAAAATGAATGTTCAGATTCTAACCAAAAAACAATTTTTGGAGTCTGAATAAATTCAGAGTGTATAAAACATTGATATTTATATTCTGTTTAATAAGAGAATTCGGAATGAGAATTTGGAATACGAATTTATCATCATAATTCGTAATGAGAATTCATCATCAGAATTCGTAATGGGAATTCATCATTAGAATTCGTAATGAGAATTCTTCATCAAACTACATAATAATTCGTTATCCTGAATCTGGTGTAAAACTTAATCAGAGTTCGTATCCAGAATTCGGAATGAAACTTTATTGCAGTTCTCATCTGGAATTCGGAGTGAAACTTCCTTACAGTTCTTATACAGAATTCGGATCCTAAAACAGAATGCTTCATATCAAAGTTTAAACGATTCCGAAAAAATATAAATGAATTCGAATCTCATACTTAAAAAATCAGGATGAAAATATGATAAGGATAATTTTTCTTATAAAAGCGATTTTCCTTAAGAAAGCCTTTTTTCTTATAAAAGCAATATTCCTTATAAAAGCAATTTTCCTTAAGAAATCATTTTTCCTTATAAATGTAATTTTCTTAAAGATAAGGTGTTTGTGATTTTCAAAACAAGAAGGAATGAAAAAGTCATAAGGAAAACCTTATTGACTCAAAAATCTCCCCTTTTATGGAAAGCACAAACATCCTTACGAAAAAGAAATTCTAAGAAGAAAAATCTTATCTCCCTTGTTTTAAGGATATAGATTAATATTACTAACTCCCCCTTAGGCTTTGAAACTCTAAGGATCGAATTCTAGATTTCCGGAGTGACATTTCATTTACAAATAAGAAAGTATTCTTTAATAGAAAATCTCCCCCTTAGATAAACTCTTATTTGAGTTCTTTTTCCTAAAGGATCATTTCCTTCTCCCCCTTAGATAAACTCTTATTAGAGTTATTCTTTTTCTTAAGGATCTTTTCCTTCTCCCCCTTTGTGATTTTAAAAAATAAATCTAGGGAATGGAACAAATAACAAAGTACCTGAAAAATTAGTAATAACAACAAAAGAAACGAGAAGCACAATTTCATTAGATTTGAAATCTCAGCAACAAAGAAAACTAGATACAACAAAAAGATCGGATTTAGCTATTTCAGATCTTTTTCCTTCGACATGAGCCCCTTTAGAATAGTCTTGATCTTCTTCAGGTCTTTATGATCTTTTTCAGCTTGCTTCTCTAAGACAACTATTCTTGCAGATTGAGCTTCAATCTTTTCTTCCTGGGCTTTCAGCTTTTCTTCCTGAGCTTTGATCTTTTTTTTCTGAGCCTTCATCTTCTGTTCAAACTCAATCTGATGATCCCTTTCAAACATCCAATTTTGAGAAACGGAATTCAGCTTGCCATTCAGATCTCTGACTTCTTGAATCTGGAAGTTCTTTTCTTCTGCCAGCTTCTCTTCAAAGGATGAAGTCAGGTCAGTTATCTTCATGTCCTCGGTCTCAAAAGCATCTTTAACATTGTCTTGAAACTCATCAAATAACCTTATCTCTTCCACAGTCTTCCTCGACCAGCTCATCATTATTTTGCAAGATCTTTTGTGTGCTTCATAGACAACAAGAAAATATTTGAACTCAGCTTCAAAATCGACACACTTATCCATAACCAAGGATACAGAATCTGATTTCTGATTCAGAGCATGTTAGAGAATTTGGCATCTTGAGTCTATAGTCGAGATGGTCGAAATGGAACCAACTAACTTCCAAAATGATTGAACAACAAAGTCATGTCCCAAGGAGGATAAATCCGAATCTGAAATTTTACTTGGAGAATTTTCTTCCTCAATAAGCTCCAACTTCCTTTTAGACGAATCACCAAATTCTCTTTTCTTGCTTTCCACTGACTTCATAGTCTCAACAAGGAGTTTCTTTCCCTTGTCTTTTTTCAGAATAGATTCTTGATCAGGAGTTTTATGCTCACTAGTAGATACTTGAATAACATCATCAACAACTTTTTGGACAACATCTTCCTCAATCTTTTCCTTCTCTAGAGTTACTAACTTAGAGGATTCAGCCTCTAAAGTTCGGAGTGACAAATGTTCTGAAGGTGACCCCTTATAATCATATACTTATTTCAATAGATCTCCTGTTTCACCACGTCCTTTTGCAACTACTTCTTCCTCTTCGACCTGTTGAATCTGCTCAAGTTGCTCAACATGCTCGGCTCTAGTCTCTTTCGGAAAATCAATGTTTCTTCCTGGAGTCTCAGGTAGAGATTCCAAGGAGAAAGATCTCGGAACTGGAATGCTTCCAGATACCATCTCATTAAATTTTAACAAAGCTTGGACTGCCTCGGCTTCTGGCATCTTCTTCTTGAGCTTCCTTTCCTTTACTTGTTTTTCAAGCTCATCAGCAGTTCTTTCTTTCAAGGCCTTAGCCTCCGCAGGGTCCAATCCGAACTGTGGATCCCCTTCTTTCCTTTTCTCTTTATCTACTCTCCACTTTTCAACAACTTCATCAGGATAATATTTCTTCTTCTTTGGTTTGGGAGGTGCGGATTTAGCTTCTTTAGATTTAGGATCCTCAACTTCAACTGCAACTTCTTTCAACTTTATTTTCTTTACTGGCTTAGATGATTCCAGTTCAGCAGACTTCGGAGCCGCTTCTTCTTGATTAGGCAGATCAAAAAACTCACCAGTCTCCTTGTTGAAAGCCACATCAATCCTCTTAAGGGTATCATCACTGACCAACAAAATTTTACAAACCCTTGGCTTAGATCTGCAGGATTCCTTGAAAGATTCAAGGCACCGAACTATTAATATTGACAAAATTGCTGGGTACATTACGATCTGGGCTCTGAGATTACCTTTCTTAAGATTCTCAATGGTTATAAGAATGTGCCTCATGAAGTTAAACTTCCTTAGATTTATCAGGAAATATAATATATAGATCTAACTCTTCTTCAAGCTGTCTTTATCACCTTTCCTCGGTACGATAAGACCTTGTACCCACAACTCTAGAATCCGGAAATTTGTAGGCAAACTAGCAATCTTCATAGCTTTGTCATCTGAGAGTCTGAGAGTTTTCAAGGCTTTTTTCCTTGTCGAAGCTACCCTTAGAATCCGGCAACACATGAGATATAAACTCGACTTCTCCTTCATAGGTCAGCCCTACCAAGATTGCTGCCTTGGTATAATAAAGCTTATAAGTCTTGCCATAAGACTTAAAAGAAAATTTCTCCCTATTATCTTCCTTAAAGAAGGAAACTGATTCATAGAACACAACAAGTAACTCCAAAAAGACATCGTCTTAATTCCCCAGTTTGGACACAACAATATCTTCCCATCCATTCAACTTAATGTTCTTTGAAATAAGAGAATCATAGTTATTGAAGAAATCCGGATGGACTAGCCTTTCTCTGTAAACTAACCATTGTGAAATAGGCTTAGAGGAAGACATTTCTTGAGAAGCTAACTCCACAGACATTCAGATCTGATATTCTCTGAGAAATTCGGAATGGAAAAAACTGAAGTTCGGAACGACTTTAAAATAGAGAGGTAGAGATTCGGGACGCGAGAGCTTGAAAACCGATGTGGGACAAGTATTTGGGTCCCCTTTATATAGGCAATGAAACGACGGTTCAAATTCCTCGGTTGATCGAATGGTTGTGATAAGCTGAGATCAGATCTGATGGTTGAAAACGAATTCTCAAGAAAACTTGAATCCGATCTTTTTGAGGTTTTTATTAAAACAAAGAATTAAGAAAACTATAATCCGAAAACATAATACAAGAAAATGCCAGCAAGAAAAAAAATGACTACGAAAACGTGAGTAAGGAAATTATACCTTTCGGATTGGCTGAGGAGGATTATTCGTAATGGGTAATATAAAAATGACTATGAAAAAATCTTATTTATGAAAATACAAAGTTCACAATACTCACTACGAAAAACAAACTCAGTACCAAAAACTCAGTACGAAAAAAAAAACTCAGTACGAAAAACTCAGTACGAAAAACAAAGTACGAAAATTTTCTATTCCGGATGTTTTTAATATGACCACTTCTATTCCAGAAGTATTCTGTATGAAAATGTCTATTCTAGAAAATTGTATTTCCGAAAATTCTATTCCGAAAATCTTCGTTCTGAAAATTTTGAAAACAAATTTTGAAAAACTTTGTTATTGTATCAAACAAATGTACTCCCCATATGAAAAGGAGTATATTACTGTAAGGAGACTTTTTCAACAGAAAGTTAATTAAGGAGGATTACCTTATGGTTATCATTCCTAACTTCGGTTTAATATATTCAAATCTATCAGAAGGAAAATATTTTGTGAAAATATCAGCATGTTGATCTTGCGTTCCAATAAACTAAAGAATAGTATCTCCTTTGAGTGTGTGATCCCTAAGAAAGTGATGCCTAATATCTATGTATTTTGCACGGGAGTGATGTGCAGGGTTCTTACTAAGGGAAATGGCACTTGTGTTATCACACAAAATTTTAGTTTTATTAAAACTCAAGCCATAGTCTATGAGTGTGTGTTGCATCCACAACACTTGAGCAAAACAACTTCCAGCTGCTACATATTCAGCTTCAGCAGTGGAAAGTGCTATGGAATGTTGCTTCTTGCAAGACCAAGAAACTAACGAATCTCCTAAGAAATGACAAGTTCCGGATGTACTCTTTCTATCCATTCTTCATCCACCAAAGTCAGCATCAGAAAAGCTTTTTAGAACAAAATCATTTCTAGAAGTATAAAATAATCCTAGATCCATGGTTCCCTTAAGGTAGCGAAAAATTCTTTTTACCGCCTTTAAGTGAGATTCCTTAGGATTGGATTGATATCTTGCACATAAGCATACTGAGAACATTATGTCTGGTCGACTAGCTGTTAATTAAAGTAAACTTTCTATCAAACCTCTAAAAGATGTTTGATCTACTGGTTTCCCAGCTTCATCAGGATCTAAAGAGTTTGAGGTACCAATGGGAGTACTTATACTCTTAGTGTTGTCATAACCATACTTTTTAAGAAGATATTTAATATACTTATGTTGAGATATGTAGGTTCCTTCTGGTTTTTGAGAAATTTGAAAACCAAGGAAAAATGTTAACTCACCCATCATACTCATTTCAAACTCAGATTTCATTAGACTTGCAAAAGAGTCGGTCAAAGATTGCTGAGTTGAACCAAATATGATGTCATCAACATATATTTGAACAATCAAAAAAATTTTCTTATCTTTCTTTATAAAAAGAGTTGGATCTGCATTTCCCTTAACATAGTTATTTTGAAGCAAAAATCTAGTGAGTCTATCATACCATGCTCGTGGGGCTTGTTTAAGACCATACAAAGCTTTGGTAAGTCTAAAAACATGATCAAGATGTTTTGTATCTTCAAAGCCAGGAGGTTTTTCAACAAAAACTTCTTCTTGAACATAACTGTTAAGAAAAGCACATTTCACATCCATTTGAAAATGTTTGAAATTAATGAATGCTGCAAAGGCAAGTAGAATACGGATAGATTCAAGTCTAGCTACTGGAGCATAGGTTTCTTCATAGTCTATTCCCTCTTGCTGATTACAGCCTTTAGGAAGCAGTCTAGATTTATTTCTAACAATGACCCCATTTTCATCACATTTATTTCTGAAGACCCATTTTACTCCAATAACAGAAGTTTCCTTAGGTATTTCAACCAAGGTCCAGACTTTATTCCTTTCGAATTCATTTAGTTCATCTTGCATGGCTTTGATCCAATCATCATCACCTAATGCTTCATCAATGATTTTTGGTTCTAATTGGGAAAGAAATGCTAGATGTTCTATTTCATTTCTTAAGGAACTTCTAGTCCTTACAGGTTGATTTACATCACCAATGATACTATCACTGGGATGATTCTTAAGAAACACCTGATTTGGGTTTTGTAAAACCTGTTCATCAAAATAGGGTAGAAAATCTTATGGGGTAAATGTTTCAGAAGTATATTCTAGAACATTATCCTTATCAGAAGGTTCTTCTATCAAAGGTTGATAATTTGTTTTTGAAAACACATCCGAAGATGTAGGCCGGGATGGTTTAAAAACAAAAGGATCTGACTCATCAAATTTTACACGTACTGTTTCCTCAACTGTGCAAGTATTTTTATTAAAAACTATATAAGCCTTAGAGGTTGTGGAATAGCCTAAGAAAATACCTTAATCAGATTTTTGTGCGAATTTATATAGGTTATCTTTAGTATTCAAAATGAATACCTTGCAACCAAAAACCTTGAAGTAAGATAGTCTTGGTTTTCTGCCATTCCATAACTCATAATGAGTTTTATTAAGAAAAGGTCTAATCAAAACTCGATTTATAGTATAACAAGCAGTACTTATAGCTTCAGCCCAGAAATTTCTAGCTATAGAATATTCACTCAACATGGTTCTAGTTATTTCTTGAAGAAATCTATTTCTTCTTTCAACTACACCATTCTGTTGAGGAGTTCTAGGTGCTGAAAAATTGTGAGTAATACATTTCATACTACAAAAATTTTCAAAATCAGAATTCTCGAATTCTCCTCCATGATCACTATGAATAGTTTTCAATGGAAGGTTTTTCTAATTTTATACTTGAGATCTAAAACTTTTGAAATAGGAAAAAGCTTCAGATTTCTTTGCTAGAAAATAGACCCAAGTAAATCTAGTGTAATCATCAACAAGAACAAACACATAGTATTTACCTCCAATACTTCCAGTTTGTGTTGGACCAAAAAATCCATGTTCTCTAACTGTAATGCATCGGTTGTTGAGACTTCACCGATTGATTTAAAACTATATTTATGTTGCTTGCCATATCGACAAGGATCAAAAACTTTAGGAGAATAAAATCTAATTTCCAATAGATCATAACTAGTTTTTTCTTAGAGAGTTAATATAGGTTTCTAAGATTACAGTGTCCTAATCTTCTATGCCATAACCAGGAATGTTCTTCCATTGCACTTAGGAAAGGTATGTCATGACTCCTGAGGTCTTCTAGGTTCAATGTGTAGACATTCTCTTGCGTATTGGCTGAGAGAATAAAATCTTCCTTGGAATTGTGAACTAAACACTTATCATTCCTAAAATTCACAAGGTAACCTTCATCACATAACTGACTTATGCTAATGAGGTTGTGCTTAAGACCTTTAACAAAAAGAACATTTGAAATCAAGGTTTTACCAAGAATAACAATATTACCAATAACAAGAATCTCTCCCTTAGCATTATCTCTGAAAGTTACTTTTCCTCCTTTCTTTTTGATAATCTTTCTAAAATAGATTTTGTTACCAGTCATGTGTTGGGAACATCCAATATCCATGTACCATGTATTGTTGCTGGTACTCTCTTTATTTTCCATAAATCAAGAAGATAATTAGACTTTCGGAATCCAAACATGCTTGGATATGAGATTTCCATACAATAAAATTTTTGGAATCCACATCTTCATAGAGAAATAAGCTTTGCGAAATCCTAATGATTGGGTTTTGTTTAAGGAACAATTCTTTGCCCAGTGACCACCACATTGACATTTAGTACAAAATGGGGCACTTTGAGGAACAAAATAATTGTTTCTAAAAATTGGTTTTGCATGGGTATAACCAAATCCGGATTTGTTTCTTAAAGGTCGTATTTGGGAATACATTTTATTAAAATTTACTTTACCATGGGTAAAGTTTGATATACAATTCCTTAAGGAAAAAATTTTGGACTTGAGTTTTACAACCAAGTTATTATCCTCAAAATCATTAGTTTTTGAACTAGAGTTAGGCTCGAAAACATTTTTCTTAGAAATTACTTTTTCTAATTTTTTAGAAAATTTGTTCTTCTCAGAACTTACTTCCTCAAGATTTTTTGAAATACTTTCAAAATCAGAAATTTTCTTATCAAGATCTTTAGAAAGATCTGATATCTCTTTCATAAGAATAGAATTCCTAGAGTTTGAATTATCAAGTTTTTTATTGAGTTTGGAATTCTCAATTTCAAGAAGTTCAGCAAACCTAGATACTTCTTCATAAGTAGGTAAAGTATTTTCTTCATCAGAAGAAGATTCTTCATCAGAAGAGTTATAATACTTACTATCATTAGAATTTAAAGAAACATTGGTCAATGATTCAGCATTTCGTACCGCAGCCATAAAACAATGATTATCAATAGGTAATCTGGCTATAATACCAATATTCTTCTGTCCTGAAGATTCATAATCAGAAGATTCATCTAAAGAGTCACCACCACTGGAACTCCAGGTGTCATTAGCTTTCAGAACTTTGTTATCTTTGGCTTTATAATACTTCTTTCTGTTCCTATGTGAATGCCTTTCTTTCCTTTCTTTATTTTTGAGAAAAGGGAAATCTGGTCTAATATGTCCAACTCTTTTGCATTCATAACAAGTAACTTCTCCATCTTTCTTATCTTCCCTTTCCTTTTTTCTTATACTTAGATTGAAAATTTCTCTGTCCGGCTATCTTGTTCATTCTTCGAGCAAGATTTGCTAGTTCATTTTCTGAGACTTCACTCCCACTATATTCGGATTGGAAAATAACTTTCTTAGACTTGGATCTTGTTACTCTCTCAGGAGTCTTATCTTTCATCTGATTTGAAGTTGTTGTAAAAGCAATAGTACCATTTCCATTCTTCTTTTTGATGTCGTCAGCATCTATCTTCATTCTGGTCTCATGTTGTAGAAGAGTTCCAAATAGCTCATTAAGAGTAATTTGAGTGACCTTCCTGTTCTCATCTATAACTGTTCTCTTGGATTCCAATTCATTTGGCATAATATCAATTATCTTATCCACAATAGCTTCATCATCTAAACCCTTCTCTCCCATAGACTATAGACTGTTGGCTATAGTCATAAATCTCTGTTGAACTTTACAGATAGGTTCTCTATAAGGAAAGTTGAAGCCATGATATTCAGCTCTAAGCATAGCTCTTCTAGTCTCAATCACCTTAGAAGTTCCAAAGTGTGTAACCTCTAACTTCTTCTAGATACAGTTAGCTGCTTCACAAGAAGAAATTTGGCTATATATATTTCTAGTCATTGAACAAAGTAAAGTATTACATACCTTATAATTGAGTTGATATTCTTGATTTTCCTGGTTAGTAAAATTTCTAACTTCCTTGTCAGGAATTTTATAATCTCCAGTAAGCATAATAAAGTTATCCACTCCAGTATTGATAAAAAAAGTCTTCATACGATCTCTCCAGTATTCATAATCATTACCATCAAAGATTGGTGGTCTTGTAGGATTCAGATTATCAATTGAACCAACATTGAATCCTGCCATACTTAAAATAACTTTGCACACAAACTTGTTAGTAGAAAAAGTTCGTAACAACAAGGTTCGGAAAGGGAAAGTTCGGAATGAGAAATTTCGGAATGATAAAATGAGCAAGAAAAACTTATTCGTGAGTATAAGTATTTTATAGACCTACTCTGATACCAATTGTAGGATCGAAATAGTGATGTAGATGCTCAATTTACAAGAGGTGGGGGGGGGTGAATTGTACACTTTTAAAAATTCCTTTGGAACCTTTAAAGTTAGTTAAGAATAACTATGTTTTCCTTAAGAAAAGAAAAGGGCTATGTTTAACAAAGTTAAACTTAAGAAAATTCACAACTCCTCTAACACCAAACAAAACATGGAAAGATATTCCAAAAGTAGGTTCCGAAAATATGGTTCCATAAAAAGAAACTTTAACAAAAATTACAATATGAGACTCTACCTTAAAGCATATAGAATCTAAATGAAACAGAGTACAAATAAAGAAGTATAAGAAAGTTATAATTTCCTTACAATACAATATGCAGCGGAATATAAACAAGTAGTAGAACTACAAGTAACAATATATAAGTCTTTTAACCCAAAGAGAAGGGTATCCAACAACCTTGGATAAAGGTCCCTTGATTTATACTTTCAAGCAAGTATGTCTTACCCACACTAGGGTAAGCCCTCGATACGAAGATCAGAGTCTCTGTCTTGCTATCCCCGCAAGCCCTCAACTTCAAGGTAGTTGGCAACCTCTTTCTTCCTCAGCAAGGAATCCCTCGAACTTTAAGGTAGTCGACACCTCTATCTTCCTATACCCGGAAGCCCTCGAATGTAATCACCAACATTCGGAGTTGCACGACGCTTTGAGAGTTAATAAGAGCCCCTCTCTCTAGAAATCACTTCAACCATGTAATCACATGAGTTGAAGATCAGTCAGCCTTTTTGCATTTTCAGCATCGATCCCTTTCAAATGAGCTCCTATTTATAGTTAAGGTCAGCCTCCTTCCCAACGGTAATGTTTTCCTTAAAAATCGGAGGGACCTGTACACGTGTCACTTAGCCAACGGTTAGTTAACAACAGAATGTATGACATCGTTTTATAACAAAAAAAGTGTAATAGAATGTACGTCATCATTTAAAATCTAACTCAAAAGTTTGGAGTTAAAACTTCGGAGTGAAGGTTCGGAGTATAAGGAGAATAATAAAGAGTAGTCAAAATATAAAGGCATAAGTAAAATGAATGTTTGGAGTCTAACCAATTTTTTTTTCGGAGTCTGAATAAATTCAGAGTGTATAAAACAAAGATAATTAGATTCTTTTTCATAAGAGAATTCGGAATGAGAATTCGGAATGCGAATTTATCATCATAATTCGTAATGAGAATTCGTCATCAGAATTCGTAATGGGAATTCATCATTAGTATTCGTAATGAGAATTCGTCATCGAACGTCATAAGAATTCGTTATCCTGAATCTGGAGTAGAACTTAATTAGAGTTCGTATCCGGAATTCGGAATGAAACTTTATTGCAGTTCTCATCTGAAATTCGGAGTGAAACTTCCCTACAGTTCTTATCCAGAATTCGGATCTTAAAACAGAATGCTTCATATCAAAGTTTAAACGATTCTGAGAAAATAGAAATGAATCCGAATCTCATACTTAAAAAATCTAGAAGAAAATATGATAAGGATAATTTTTCTTATAAAAGAGATTTTCCGTAAGAAAGCCTTTTTCCTTATAAAAGCAATTTTCCTTATAAAATCAATTTTCCTTAAGAAATCATTTTTCCTTATAAAAGCAATTTTCATAAAGATAAGGTGGTTGAGATTTTCAAAACAAGAAGGAATGGAAAAGTCAAAAGGAAAACCTTATTTACTCAACAAAGCCCATAATGATTATAGTAGCACTACTGAGTCCAATAGGCATCACTATGAAACCATAGTGTTCATACCATATTCGAAATGATATATTTGGAATATCTTATTTCCTCACCATTAATTGGTTATTTCATGTTCAAAAGTAAACCTTAAAAAATATATTTCTCCATATAGTTATGAAAATAAGTCATCTAACCATGAAAAGGGAAACATGTTTATTATCATTATTTTTTTGAGTTCATACAAGTTAATATTGAGGTGAATTAACCCATCCATTCTCATGAAATAAATTGATCAGTGCATCCCAATGTGATGCACTCGATCATATAAAACTACTATTTGGATTATCTTGTAACTTATTTTTCAGTTCTTCCAACCAAATGGTGGCCATTCTATATGCAGTCTTGGAAATGGGAAGAGACCAAGGTATATATTCAATTGAGAAGACAAAAATCTTAGTCAAGAGGAATACCATGAAGCAATTTAAGGAATACATTAGTATAATCAAGCATAATGGGCGCATCTTCAAGAATTTCTCTCCCTTTGATCTCAATTATATGAACTTGATACGCTTCCACTTATGGAAAAAACATCAACACATGAGAAAAATATTCCAATAGATATTAATGTTACCCCATACACACTTCAAAAAAACCTAAATTAGAGATGTCTTATATTAGTGATGTCTTTATAAGTTTATAAATCATTTACCAACATTTCTAAAGAAACTTTCAGAATTTGAGTTGTTTATAAATAGTAGTAATTATTGATGTATATAAAGTCCAATAAATTGGTGAAGTTTATAAACATTTCTAAATTGGTGAAATTTATAACCATTATTAAATTAACAATGATTATAAGCGTCGCTAATTATAAACACCTCAATTACAGATGTTTTTTAGACATACAGTTAAATGAATCTTCTTTTAGATATGTTTCTAAAAACATCAATAATTTTAAAAATAATTCATAATATTTTTAAAGCTCATTTTATTTAAAAAATATATTCACTATTATTCTATAATATTGGTAGGTCAAATATTTTTTTAAAATTTAAATTCTATTTTTTTGTGGTCCACTAAATCCATCCCCACCTTACTCCCCTCCACCTCCCTCATACGGTGCATACTCATCTTCATGTTGGCCCTATATGTGAACTCCCACAAAATAAACTATCCCTAGAAACCACAAGAAAAAAATATTTGAACCCTGTACCTCCTCCCTGAAGAAGACCCATACAATCAACTATCCTTTTAGATTTTATAATATTTAATTTTATTATGTTATATTTTTATATACATAAATTGATTTCAATATTTAAAAAATTAATATATTATATATTAATATATTAATATACATATATTAAAATATATTTCTATTTTTATATGTTTATATGTTTATATTTTATGTTTATATATATTTAACTATATTATATATATGTGTGTTCATAGTATACATATTTATATGATTATATTATATATATGTGGGTTTAAATTTTATATTATATATATATCATTATGTTTATGTTTATATTATATATTTATTTATTTTTTATGTTTACTTTTTTAATGTTATCAATATATATATATATGTTTATATTATAAATATATATTATTTTATGTATATATATATGTTTATATATATATATATTTTATATTTTTATATTGTTATATATTTGTGTGTGTGTATATATATATGTCTTTGTGTGTGTGTGTAAATATATATGTGTGTATATATATGTGTGTAATTATACATGTTTTATAACACTGGAAAAATGCCACTAAAATAGCCACATTTTCTAAAAAAATTGACAAAATTTTAAAATATAGCTGTGTTTGTATATATGTACATTTATATACATGTGTGTGTGTCTTTTTATATATATTTGATTATATATATGTGTATATATATATATATATATATCTCTATCTCCAAATATATATTTACATCGATATGGAGAAATTTACTATATAAATATATATATTTTAGTGACATTTCATAAAAAAATATCCCTAATTTAGAAACCCTTTTGAGTAAAAATCGCTACATTAGCGAGAATTTTTTGTAAACATTGCAAATTTAGATATTTTTTAGGAAAAAATGATAATTGAATGAATATTTGAAAAAAGTATCAATAATTTAGAAAAACATTTGGTAAACATTGGTATTATGGGACATTTTTTAAACACACCGCTAAAAAATGTTGAAAAATTCGAATTTTTTTTATAGTGACACTTTTAAAAAATCATAGGATGACTTGGGATGTGAAGGGTAATCCCACATTTCCAATAGTTTATGCTGACCTTATAGAATTATAATCAATCTATTTCCAATATTTAATAAATATATACTAAAAGAAATAGAGAAGAAATTGTTAAGTGGTTTTATCCACAAAAATTAATCAGCGAGGAGTTTCATAATTGGGATGCCAAAATTGTTTTGAATGATATTCTCACAGGTGTCTCATCCCCCATGTTTCAAAGTAGTTTTTTAATAGTACAACTAAAATATTATGATTTGAAATAATGTAACAAATAATAATCAATAAGTGTGCCCCCTATTATTGAATTTATAGAAATCATTCTTTTCACCATATAATTCTTTGGATTTACCTCATTGTAAGTGATTGTGTATGCCATTACTTTCTTCCTTGGAGGTTTTTGTCATATATTGTCTATAAAAACCATTATCATAGGATCTTTTATTAATTAATGACCATTTTCCTTATATATAAAAACTATTTTTTAGAGAGAGGGTTGATGTGATCATTCTTTTCTTCTTTAGCATTAGTGGGATTCGACATTCCTCATAGGCATAGATTATCCTGAGGCACACCATTTCCATAAATAACATAACTTATTGTTCCCTTTATAAATTATTGTTTAAAATTATTCCAACATGTTTGAAAAATGGGATATTGTGATTTCATTACTCCATATGATTTATCCTTTGATCATACTAATGAAAAGTCCATTTTATGATTTTTTTATCCAGACCCATAAGACCACTTAGAGTATCAAATATCCATCTCAATATTGAGGGAACAATGACTACTCTCTCTAATACTTTCAATTTATCATATTTCTAAATATTTTCATAAAATTGTATTTAATCTACTAAAGAATCTTTCCATGTTACTTTTGATGATGATGATGAAGCTAGATGTGTAATGTGCATGCCATGTGATGCCTGCCTCATTTTCTATAATTGACTCGTATTCATTTTATTTTTGTATAATTAACTCTATATCCATAATAATAAGGACTGTTTTGGGAAGTTATTTTTTGAAAAATATTGTATTCAATTCTTCCCATTCCATGAAATTAGCATCCTCTTTGGATGTTGTGTTTAGGATCAGTGTACACCACTCATTGTATTCCCCTTCGAAATAATAAATGGACTAATCATCTTTATCAGGTTCTATGAATTTATGGATAGATAAGGCCTTCTAAATGGATTTAATCTTGTGATCTACAAAAATGTAATGAGAAGATCAATGAGTGTTATGAGGTATTTGTGATATAAAAGATTCAATTTTAACTTTCTCTTACATAGGAGTTGGTGAGAATTACACATCGTTAAAGATGTTATTCATCACTTTTTATAGTTTATCCAGTAATACAATGATGTTCTTATCTCTATCTCACATATAGATAGACATATCATTAGTTCAATCACCACATTTCCTATCACATTACATTTTGGAAAATTGTCTCAAATTTACACAAAATAACTAAATGAAAAAAAAACAATATGAAAAAACCTTAACATAAAAAAGTGAAACTTACGACCATATAAGAAAAATATTTAAATTAAAAATATATCCTAAAATAAGTGTCTTTGGTATTCAAGATTGGTTTCCATGGTAATTTTTTCAATTCTGTTTTCCAATATAAGAGTTTCTTCAAATCCTTCATAATGACTCATAAATAGTTTTTTGTTTTCAAAAAAATATCTCTTAGGAGTTCCAAAGCATGTGTGATCAACGAATACTAGTTGTGATACTGGTGATGGTGGATTCAAAGACCTATAATCCCTCTTTAGAGTTATTAACCCTATGTAAAACAGTACAAGTTCCACATACACTTGTATTATCTCGAAAGGGAAATAATTTTTTTGAAACCACTTTCTCTATAATTCATCACAATCTAAGGATATTATGTTGTAAATTGACATACAGAATGAAATATCTTTAGGGTTCTCACTAATTGATTATTTTCCTTAAGTATAAAAATAAATAGAAAATCATATGATTCGAACAATTGTGATCTAATATATTTTACACATATTATTATGATATTGGTAACATAAATATACATTAATAAAAATATATGATTGGGCACCTGGGGTTTGGCCTCATGGTTATGGAACCCTATTAGACCACATCAATTTTATGTTTGATCATCCACTAGACCTATCATGGGTTTCTGGTTATGTTTTGGACGAAGTTTGGATATGAGAATCTGTTTATGTTAGTGTCAAAGGAGAAAAGTGAAGAGATAGTGGTGGAATCCCTCCAATGAATGTGTAGAGAATGGGGAGATCCACCCCCAGTTAAAAATGAGGTACATGCGATGGTGGAATTTTCTTCCTTTAAGGCATGAATAATGATGGTAGTAATGAATTAGTGATCAGGTTATGATGATAAATTCAATGTAGATGGTCACCCACTATCCTGATAAAGTGATGATGGATTCAATTGATGAAATTTCTTGATGATGGTTAGGAAATGATTCAATAGAGACAACATGGGATAATAGGTCAAGGAAACAACGCACATGGGCCTTCACACTAGGTTGGAGCAATGTATCATAGCCGACAGACACGATTTTTAGTGTTAAATTCCAATTTGAACTATGGGTATATAATGGGATACATATTCCCATAATAAAATGATGGAGTTTTTCAAAGGGGGGGGGGGGGTTCCTCCCCCTTGTTAAAAAACAGGGATTGAAATTCCAAGTGTCCTTAGAATACTAGATTCATAATATATGAAGTAAAATTAGAAAAAAGCTTATTTATATTATTCCCCATGGTGTGATACTAAATCCTTTCATGCTTCAAAAACTGAATAGGACAACTAAGGTACTACATAAAATAATGGGTTTAGCTATAAATAATTATAATTCATTAAACATGAAAATGTAGCATAACATGTGATCCAAATATATAACATGATATAATAAAATATAAGGATTAAGAGTAATCGAATAGGAGAATAACATACTGATTATAGTACTATATGGTCATGAAAAAAAGGTAAATTTTAAAGAAACACAAAAAATGATATAAAAAAAGTTACATCTATGTTCTAAGACTACATAGTGTAAAAGTACCCATAGTTGATTAGGCATACTTTTAAATACAATACAAAACATCTCATATGAAAAAATATTTTCCCAATGCATTTGAGTGCTATCAAGTTACACCTATTATAAGACGTTCGTGACTATTTTTACCATAAAAAGAAAATATATCATAATTCATAATCTTTATAAAAACCCATGGAAATAAATAGTTTTCATAATAATTCCACATATCATAGTTTAAGGATATTTCATAAATTGGATTTTGAGAAATGAGCATATGAAATGTATAACCCCATCAAATAAATCATAATAATACAATTAAATAATTGAGAAAACTATATATATAAAATTTAGAATCATTCAATATCATTAGAGAGGGATTTATTTTCAGTTAGATAGAGAATTGTAATAACCTGAATAAAATAATGGTTTAGGGAGATCCCATACATTTGTAAAAAATTACTTATTTCATTCTTTATCATACTGAATTATAAAAATATTTGGATTATTAACATTGGTAAGAACCATTTTCATGTTTATTATTTTTTTTTATTTTTTTCACGTTATATTTTACTACTTATTCATTTATGTTTTTTAATACGTTTTGACAATACGCATCTCATATTTTCAAAATGAAATTGGAATGTTGACTTAGGTAAAAAAGATTAATATTTCATCATCTATAAAGCAATTACCATGAAATAGATAAAAAAAAATTTATATTAATTATTCCTTTCAAATTAATCATGATATATGGTTATGAAAAATGGTCGATGTTACAATCGTAGAGGTGGAAGGATGTATGCATACATGTGTAACATTTCAATTTTTAAATGATAATTTTTGGAAGATGTTAAGTGTTATTTCAATATAAAATATTGATAACAATATCATGAATATCATATTATTTCATTATATAAACATATATATACAATCCATGTGATTTGGTAATAAAAATGAATCAAACCTTAACATATATGTGGTAATCTAGATTACGCAGGAATGATGTTATCATATTTTAATGAATGATAATGTAAGAAAACAAATAATACTTCAATATTCCATAATGATAAATATTTCATTATTATATTATATATACCTTAAATCCATCATCATAAATAGTCATGAGAGATGATGATAGATAACAAATTACACTAATTTATGAGGCGATGGTTCTCTATAAAAACAAACGATGGTTTTATTTCCCATGTGATGGAATTGGAGACAGATACAAGTTTTTACATTAATATAATAACATATTAGAATATGAAATAATTTTTTTGTCACGACCCATCCTCGGGGCCCATGTCATGACTACCCAAAAACAACCTTCCATAGGCTAGGGGATGGCGACTAGCACTAATGGCTTAAATCACTAAGCTCGGAAGGCATTTCCTTTATAAAAAGTAAACACACACAATTAGAGTACACAATTGGAAGCAAAACACTAAGCAATACTGTATACAGAAGAAGTGATGGAAAGTAAAAGGTGCTGGAAATACAAGCCCAATAGTAAAGTATAGGTACAATTGAGAGCAAGTACAACTGAAAGCATGTAAAGCAGCTACTGGGTCGTCCTATGGGGTTCTTACCTGAAGGATAGGTACAGATAGCCTCCTCAGCACTCTACGTCGGTCTATCTGCTCCATGCACCGTCACTCCAAGTGGTCCACCTCCGGGTACCGTCCAGTCCTACCACTCTCTGCCTCAGTCAGAACTATCTGTCATCTGCATCCAACACAACGATGTGTAGGCATAGACCGTGTAGGAGTGAGTATAAAGATACTCATTTGGGACCCCAAGACCCTCAAGGTCTCACTAAACCAACAATGAAAAACCACAAAGTATGAAATCAATGGATAACCATTACATAGGTATATACCCATACATATATCTAAGTTATCATGTAACCCATCTCAATCATGAGGAAAAAACAAAAGTCATTATAAGGCCCCGACCTTAAACCTTACTTAATATTGAATAAAATGAATAATTCACATTGAGGATCTTTTCCGGTTTAGAGTTTTAGAGAATTAGATCATAAATCATGAATTACATTCCACATTTAAATAAAGTGGTTACATAAAAGATAGTATTCGTTTTTTACCATCAACGGAAACATATTTAAAATAAAACATGGATTCTTTCTTGACACTTCTTTGACACTATCAACATATCATGCACCATTCCCTTGACCTGTGAAAAACATTTCAAAAACTTGGGATGAGCATAAAAAGCTCAGTAAGGGATATAAAGGTATGAAAAGAAAACATTAGTCCATGTATGAAATCTTACTTTACTCATAAAACATAAGAATTTTAACATAACTCATCAAATCATGAAGAAATCATAGAAATCATAATTCATAAAGGTAACTTGAGGCATTCATAACATTCTTACGTAGGGAGTAACCCTCTTGGTTACGTTTGGAATACCCATCATAGTATATTCCCTAAATATCTTCGGAGAAACCTTAACGTTCAACTCCTTCATGTTACCCAATGCATTGGAGAGCTATAACAGGCTCACCCACCCTTAGTTTATCACGGAACCACCCATCTTCATAATAATTCCCAAGAACCATAACATAATCGTATCACATAAAACATGCATAAAGGAAACATAACATTTCCACTTTTCAATCACAAGATATCAATACAACAGATTGATATAAAAACATTATGAAAACCATTTTCAATACCAAAATTAAAGAAAAGTAAAATGTGGTATTTATTTTTCATTTAAAAAATGTTATGGCTTGTAGAGGAAGCCGAAACTCAAATAATGGTCACGGCGGTGGAGAAGTCGTTGTCGCCGCATACGTACGACAAAAACATTCCATTTTGTCGTTTAGTAAAACGATTCATATAAAAAATATTCCTTTTGAAAAACGTAAAAGACAAAGGGGTTTATACCCCATATAAAATAAAGTTGTGTATAAAACAAAATATGCCTCAATGAAGGAAATTGAGACGAAGTCCCTTACAAAGACGGTATCCTTGGATTAAAGATAAATCAATTACAGAATTATGTGTGACAAACAAATACACCAAATATAAGTGGATATTAAGTGTAAAACAATCATAGGACTTTCACACATATTCATAAAACGATGTATTCAAGGAGTACAAGTTTATCCCAAAGAATCAAATTTGGGTTTAGAAGTTCCCTTAAAAAAATTCGACAGCCTAACGACGTCATTTCAAAATTCAGAAAAAGAGTTGTTGAGAGATAAAAAGGGTATCTCATCACTTGGACATAAAATTTACATCAATAAGTATATAGAAGAACATATCCCAACATAGTAGTATGTGAATTAAAAGACATAACAAAAGAAGTCTTTTAAAACGAGGAGGGTGAAAGGTTCGCTTACCGACTTGGGTAACTTTCGAAACGTACACCCCATTGAAGAAGGGTCATACAATGAATATGTAAATACCCATAAATGATATTATATTACACAAAGAGTATAATAATGGGTAGTACATACACCACTCAAAGGAAATAGTGGCAAACATAGCATTAATGTCACAGGAATAAAAGTGAGATGACAAATCCCTTCCGAAAACTCGGCTGCCTAACAGCGCCACTTAAAACTTCCAAAAAGGGATTTATGAGATCAAATAGGGTGTATCGTAATATGAACATAAAAAGTACAGTATGATTAATATAAAATAACATCCCCGAACATAATAAAGATGACATAAACGAGAGTACTTAAAAAGAAAGAGAGAGGTTGGATCCCTTACGAAAATTCGGCAGCCTAACGACGCCACTCAAAACTTCCAAAATGGATTGATGAGAGAAAATAGGGTCTCTCATCATATGAACATAAAACGTATAGTAGGAGTAATATAAAAGAACAACCCAATCATAAGAAAGATGATCTTAAATTTAATTACATAAAAGAGTGTACTTAAATGAAAGAGAGGGGTAGGATCCCTTACCTCGTGTCCGACATGACTCGATCGTTTTTTAATCTCCGGAATAATAAAATTTGGTCAATTTATAATTTCTTAAGGAACTACTTTAAAGATTTTTATTCAGTTATTATCACATATTATAATGTTATAATAATTGGTTAATAAAGTGAGTTCATATCAGACGTTTTTGTCGATGTTCGGTACATGAGTAAAAATCGAACTTCTTGGAAAATAATTTTCCATGTAGTTATAGGTACATCATATACAGAATAGTATTGATGTTTTAAATATCATATATATCCATTATATATTCATTTTATACTATTCCATATCATTTGGTGATAAAAAAATTAAAAGCACCGTTCATGGAGACGGTAGGCCGTACATACGCATGAACGCTACATTCATTTTTTTGTCATATTAATGGAATTAAAACAAAATGACAGATATATATATTATAATTACAGAATGATATACTTCATTTATATGTAATATATTACATATATATCCATTATATATATGTACTTATAATAGTACATAACATTTGGAGATAAGAAATGAAATGTATCGTTCCTGGAGACGGTAAGCCGTACGTACGCATGAACGCTACTTTCATTTCTTTTTTTGTATTAAATGGAATTAAATAATAATGATATAAAGTTATATTATAATTCCAGTAATAAATAATATGTAATACCATTAATTCCATCCTTTATACATCCCATACATGGCATTAACGAATCAAATCACTTTGAGGGGGCGGTAGTCCGCACTATCTAAAATGAAGATATCGCGTTTACCCATAATGGAAACCATAAAGATATGCCATAAATGAAAAATAAAGAAACTTAATGAAATCATAAATATATTATATATCATATATAAATATAGTGACATCTTAATGGACACCTTTTAAGGTGTAAAAATAATATTGAACAATCATCGTTTTGTGAGGCAGTAATTCTCCATCCACAGAAACAGTATGTTCTTTAACCATTAGACGGAGGTGTGTGAAAGTGTAGCTCAAATAATTTTTATAACAACATCCTAATATATTTAATATTTTGGTTTTGTTACAAAAAAGGTAATAAAAAGAGTTTAGGGGTTTGGTGAAGAAAATTAAAACAAAAGAACACAAGGGGAATACATTACCATAAAATCGGGTAACTCTCTTTGATTTGAGATCAAAGGCTTCCTTGGAAAGGATTCATCCCAAAGTGAGGCTTCAATGTTTAATAGAGGGGTGTGGAGAGATGAAATGGTCAGGTTTTGGCTGAGAAAAAGGCTTGAGAGGTGTGTGTAAGGTGGTAGAGGTGGCGGCCTTTTATAAGAGGAAAGGAGGGGCACTCTTGGAAAGTTATAAAATATTACTTTATTATAAAATGATTTTAGGATTTAAAGGGTCCCAAAAGGATATATTTCGAGGATAAGGTGATAAGGTTTAGAAATCCACCCATACAATAGGTTTGTGACAAGTGTATGACTTAGATTTCACCCTATCTTCTCATTTTATTTAAATCGTTCATTTATGAGGTAATCACTACATCATCACGGTGTCACAAATAAATTAATTTATTTAATATCTAAATTTTTTTAAAAAACATCATGATGTATGAAATCTTTTTATATTTCTAATGAATATTTATAGTAAAAAATATGACTTTTAAAACCCCATCTAATTTTTTTTAGTAAAACAACACATGTTTGTGACATTTTAATTTTTACTTTAAAAAAAGGTTTTAATGTCATTTTCCTAGAAAAGTGGCTCCATGGGGTCCCCATGTTGACCCATGGACTGTCTTGGTCGGCCAGGACTCATCAAATGAGGGTAGGACATGTGTCTAGGTCATTTAATATTATTAAAACATTATTTTTACCTTAAACTACACTAATTACCTCTAACCGCGATTAAAACATAAAAGTTACTATTCACCAAAAAATTATTTTAATCCCATTGAAGAAAATTTTAATTCTTAATGACATCCATGTATGTCAGATTTTTGAAATTCAAAACAAAGAGGTGGTAAAATTTCATTTAAACGAAAAATCAGTGTTTTAAGTACCACTTAGTGGTTTCACTATTCATCAAAAACTGAAGTTTTCCAGAAAAATACCAAAAATTCACCCTAAGCTATATTTGAAATTATGAATTAAAAAATGATGTATATTTTAAAAAATTCAAAACATATAAGTTAGATTAATTAATTTAATAATTAATTTCTGCTATTAGAGAAAATAGCGTGTTTTTATGAAATAATAAGTATCAAATGATTGACACTAGTTTAAATCCAATTTCAAGATGAAATTAATTCAAACGACCACTATTGGATTAAATGGTAAAAATATATTCTAATTTCAATTTAAAACCAATTCAAAAGATAATCTAATCATATAAATAAATTAGATTAAAAAGAGGTTATGAATTAAAATATATAATTTTTCACTATTCATTATAAAATGAACTTTATCGGAGAAATACCAAAAAATTACACAAAGTAAATTTTGATGTCCCAATTCTAAAGAAAAATTTTATTTTGTCAAATATGACACATAAAATTGTCAAAACGTGGATTTAAAAGAGGTTCGTCATCAAAAGGCATTTAATCGACCTTTTAACGAATATTAGAATATCTACGCTTAAAATTGGATTCATTCACATTTTTAATCCCCTAACATTTATTGTAAAAAGTAAAAATATTTGACAAACAGATATAATCATTTTGTAGTTAGTTCTGTTCATTCCAGCCATTACAACAGCTAGGCTTTAACTACAATTTAATATAATATTATTTTATTATTAGAGTGTAACGTAAGATTTCCAAGAAACTCGTTGTTGCGTATTGGGTATTCCATCGAGCATAGCGTCCCATTTAAAGTTATATTAATATTTTATTCACAAATATGGATAAATGTGAAAATGTCATATTCTTTATTTACCTGGGGTGTTACAGTCATTGACTTAGCTCAAACAAGGATTTTATTCTAGGGGTAGTAGCAATTAAGATCCACAGTCAAACTGTCAGAATCTAGGCTGATGGTATACTCCTCCTCTATCGAGTACAGTGGGACTGTCATGTCACATAGAGGATCTTAGCTCCTTCTTAGAGTGTTGTGGTACTCCTCCTGTCAAGTACCGTGGGTTTGCCGCGTCACACAGAGGCACTCCCCACAGTGGGTTTGCCGTGTCACACAGAGGTGCTCCCCCTCGTATCCTACTTAGGTACTCCTCCTATCGATTAACATGGGTCTGTTATGTCACACAGTGGTGCTTCCCAAATAGATTAGTCGAAACACTCTAAGTCGAAAGGTCAGCAGTCGTCAGGTCTCAGCTAGCTACTAGGTATCCATACATCGCTCGTCTCCGAGAGGGTCTGCTCCACGAGCTATAGGTCAATACATCAAGTGTCATGATGTCCCAAGTTGAAGTATCAAAAGGAACTGCCATGTCATAGGGGTCTCAAAGAAACAGCCTATGCGTGAATCAAACGCCCAATCTGTGAGTTATTGGAATTTCCGTTCCAGGGGCCCGGTTGGATTTTAAGTTCAAACCAACTCGACCGTACCCCAACTATTTCTAAACCTCAAGTGGGGTATACCAAATGAACCGTCTCGCTCTAAGATTCCTGCCTCCACAGACAGTTCGTCGATCAGACACCCGTAGCCCAAGTCATGGGTGTAAAGGTGATTTCGGGTTAACAGGTCCGCGTCTGGTCCGACCCAGTCGGACCGACCCGACCTGTGCCGGGTCCGGGCTGGAGTCCGACCTGGTCTATGGGTCTGAATCGGTCCGTGGGTCTGACCTGACCCAAGGGGGTGGCCCTGCCCGAGGTGGTGTCCCGACCCGAAGCAGTGGCCCGACCCGAGAGGGCGGCCCAGCTCGGGGGGGGGGGGGGGGGGGGTGGTTCGGCCCGAAGCAGTGGCCCAATGGCCCAGTTGGCCCGGTTGGCCCGGTGGTCTGGTCTTCCCGACAGCCCGGTTGGCCTAACCACCCAGCAGATCAGCGGGGGTCCACCTAAGCTGCGACCAGGTGGGAACCGTGCGCCCCTTTTTCTTGAACGGTTGAACCGTTTGGGTGGAACCACACCGGCGCCAGGTGGCGCCGGTCCCGCTCACATGGGACATGACAGGGTCCCACTCCTCCAGGATGGCTGAGTGGCCAACCGCTACTCCCCTGCAGCTCACCCTGGTCATGGCTCCCCTGATCCTCACGGTGCGACGGTACCACGCTGCTCCATTTGACTACCATGTCCCGCATAGCCACGAACCATTCCTCCCACGTGGTGCGATGGCGCCTCTCCCCTCCGGCGGCCCGGCTGGCCGCCTTGCTGCGCCGTGACCGCGCTGGCCGCGACCTAGTTCTCCACGCGGTGCGATGTCGTCATGCCCCTTCGGCGACCTGATGGCCCTTTCGCCGCCGGTATCCTTCACGGCCGGTCCGTCACCAGCCGCTGTTGCTCCGCTGCGGTCCTCTCTTCCAGTGGCACCGTTGCGCCACCGACGACATCAAAAAGCAAGATAGAACAAAGGGGAAGGGTTGTGCCATATTCGTGTGGTTCGAGAACTCCTCTTTATGGTGTTATCAATAGGCACAACATAATCTGAAAATTGAACGACATTGAACAAGAACAAATATTCAAATCAAACCCCTTCCTCACTTGTCGATCGTTGATGGTGGAAGGATAGGAATGCCAAAATTCTATTTTTTGATGTCAGGAAGCATCCGGGGTAGGAGACTGAGGATAAATCATCATTGGTGTTCTTCATAGATAGATAGTTCTCTTCTAGCTCAGTTGAAGATCGAAGAATGAGTTTTTCATTCTTCGGTGGTGGAAGAGGCGTTCATCGTTGCTCTTCCAACTCCTCTCCCAAATGCTCCACCAAAAGAATGTGCCAACCAAAATAATGGGTTAATCTATCCCATTATTTAATTGATGGCAAAATAATTCGAAATAATTCAAAAAGGATTAAATTAATTAAATTTAATGAGTTTAATTAATTAACTAAGATGGTTGGCACATTTATGAGGGTAGTCCAAGGGTTTCCCCTCACTTAAGGTGAGTTCAAGGGGGTTTAAAGCCCATGCGGTCCCCACCGAAAATATCCTCCCAAGGGAGGTTATGTGCGGGTGGGCCCCACCACCATAACCTCCCATGGGAGGTTAGGGTGTGGTGGTCCCCACTTCCAACCTCCCCTTAGAGATTTTAACTACCAAAATAAAAATAAGCTACACTTATTTTTAATTAACATTATTCTTAAAAACTCCAAAAACCAACTTCCATTCCCATTAGAATGCATCTACTGTGAAGGTCTAACTAAGTAATCATTGATGCTGCGATTTCAATGGTGCCCTCAAATTCAAATTCTGAGCACTGGTTAAAAAGTTATAAAATCCCACTCATATGTTCACTGAATGTACCTGAACAAAATTTCAGAAACTGATTCCGAGCACACCGGGCCTCAGAATCAAGCGCCGTCAGTTTTTGCGGGCTCGTAAAATTCCCATGTATTTAAGAAAAAAAATTTCCAAAAATTTTCGGGGTCTTTAATTTCTCCCCTCCTCGGGGATTTACGTCCCCGAAAGCTACAACTCGAACTATCAGAACAAACGGGGGTAATGAGCACACATTAGAGCCTTCTGCTCCCATGTGCTCTACTGGAGGTTCCCGTGCTGCCAGCGTACGCTCACCAGAGCTATTGACCATCCACATTAGACCCGCTCATGTCGATCCTCATTCCCCACATGAACCTCTATGAAATTATCCATGTCATCGAATTCTATCTCCCCTTGGTTGATGATGTGGGATGTGTCGTGCATGTATCTCCTCAGTTGAGATACGTGGAAGACGTCATGCACCCGGTGCAACTGAGGTTGAAGAGGTAAGCGTTAATCCAACTCGCCTACACTGCTGAGGGACAGAAAAGGTCCAATGAACTGAAGATGTAACTTTCCACCTCAGCCAAATATCCATAGACCTCATCGAGGTGATAACCATTGAAAGATGTGGTCTCCATCCTCGAACTCTAGAGGCCTCCATCTCCTGTCCGCATACGAATTCTGTCTTCTCTGTGCAGTTTTCATTCCCTCCTAAATGATCTGCACCTTCTCGGTGGTATCCCGTAACATCTTAGGTCCCAATATTGCTGACTCTCGTGGTCCTGTCCTGCACAGTGGGGATGTGCTATGTCAACCATACAGGGCCTCCAAAGGTGCCATGCCGATAGTGGAGTGATAACTGTTGTTGTAGGCGAACTCCACCAAAGGTATGTGGTTCTCCCAACTGTGAACAATGTCGAGGACACATGAGAAGAGCATGTCCTCGAGGGCTTGGATGGTCCACTAGGTCTGACCATTTTTCTGAGGATGGAAAGCGGTGCTCAAAGGAAGCTATGTCCCGAAAGCCTCCTGCAACCCCTTCTATAGCTGGGAAGTAAACCGTGTGTCACGGTCGAATACAATATAAGAAGGTAATCCATCTAAATGCACTATCTCCTACACATAGAAGCGTCCCAAGCTCTCTACTGAGCCCTTCTCTCTGATCGGTATGAAGTATGCCAACTTGGTGAGTTGGTTGACAATCACCCATATCGAATCATGACTCATGTATGCACGTGGAAGACCCGTCACGTAGCCCATGGATATTCCATCCCACTTCCACTCTGGGACCTCTAAATACTAAACCAAGCCCTTCGGTACCTGGTGCTCGGCTTTCATTTTCTGACAAGTGAGGCACCGAGGGACAAACTCTACTACAACCTTCTTCATACCTGGCCACCAGTGCTGTCGTTGAAGGACCCGATACATCTTTGCCACTCCTGGATGTACTGCTAGAGGGTAAGTGTTGAACTCCCTCAAAACTTCCTCCTAAAGTGAAATTGGTACCATGGTACATACTATGAAGAGGATAACATGCTCCCCACCTTCAAAAAATCCATCAGGTGCCTGCCAAGTGGATATCTGAGCACGTCGTGTCTCTCAGTCAGCGTCCACACGCTGCGCCTCCCTGACTCGCTGAAGAAGTGGAGGTGTGATTGTAAGAGACTATAGAAAGACTGCTCCATCCCTATACACAAAGGATATCTTTAATGAAAACAACTGCTCTGTCGCCTTTCCTAGTAGCTGAATACCAGTCCTCCTACTGAGAGCATCCAAAACAACGTTCCCCTTCCTAGGAGTATAGAATATATCAAAGTCATAGTCTTGGAGGAACTCAAGCCATCTTTGTTGTCTCAGGTTCAGGTCCTTCTAAGTGAACATATACCTAGGAATCTTGTGTTCAGAGTATATGGTAAAACGTTTTCCCATCAGATAGTGCCCCCAAATATTCAACGTGAAGACCACTGCTGATAACTCCAAGTCATGGGTAGCGTAGTGCTGCCCATGCTGTCTCAACTGCTGAGAACCTTACGTGATCACTGCTTGCTCCTTCATCAGGACACACCCGAGTCCGGTCCCTGATGCATCGCAGTAGACTACATACCCTACGCCTTCCTCCAGAAGTCTCACGATGGGGGCACTATTTGGACTCTGCCTTAGCTCCTGAAAGATCTGATGGCATCTATCCGACCACATGAAGGGTTTCCCCTTCTTCGTCAAGGCTGATAGTGGTGCTGAAACTCTGGAGAAGTCTGGAAATAATCTTCGGTATTGTCCAGCCAATCCCAGGAAACTTTTTACCTCCATGACGCTCCTAGGAGGCTCCCAAGCAAGTACCGATTCAATCTTCGATGGGTCTATTGCAACTCCAGCCTCAGAGATGACATGTACCAAGAAGTGAACCTCTCAAATACATAACTGGAACTTGTAGAGCTTACCATAAATCTAGTGCTCTCAGAGTGTGTCCAGTACTACCTACAAATGGTAGGCATACTCCTCCTCAGTAGTCATGTAGATTAAAATGTAGTCGATGAATACCTAGACAAAGCGATCGAGGTAAGGCTGGATGATCCTGTTCATGAGACACAAGAACACTGATAGAGTGTTGGTTATGCCGAAGGGAACAACCAAGAACTCGTAGTGGCCATATCAACACCTAAAATCTGTTTTCTCCACATCCTTATCTCGAACTCTGAGCTGGTGATAACCTGATACGAGGTCTATCTTCGAGAACCACTACCCTCCCTTGAGCAGATCAAAGAGGTCGTCAATCCTCGAGGGTGAGTAATTGTTCTTCACAGTCACCTGGTTCAGGCGATGGTAGTTGACACAGAGCCTCAAGCTTCCATCCACCTTTTTGGGGAACAAAATACGGGCTGCCCAGGGAGAAACACTAGGCCGGATGAATCCCTTCCCCTACCAGTCCTCCTGCTGTACCCACAGCTCCAAAAGCTTAGCAGGAGCTATCTGATATGCTGGTGTAGATATCAGTGTTGTCCTAGGGTATAGGTCAATGTAGAAGACCACCTCTCCGTGAGGAGGTAGTCCTGGAACATCATCAGAGAAAACATCTACATACTGATCCACCACTACAAGATAACTCAGACTCTCCCCATCAACTACTCAGAGGGTAAGGCATTCCAACTGATGAGCGATCGGCTGCACCCTCCTCTGAGTAAGTCCGTCATATGCTGCAAAGGGTCCCTTCTTTTTGGAGAAGGTGAAACTGGTCCCATCCATGCTGACACACCACAATTTGTGCCTAATATAGTCGATCTGAGAACGAATTGTAAAAAACCATTCCATACCCAAGATGATGTCGTATGTCCTTGACGCCGCTACTAGGATATCCTAGCTGAAGATCTCGCATCCTATAGTATGCTCTCACTACCGGAACCAGTGCGTAATCATCAAATCTACTCTCATAGGAGTCTCTAGCCGTAGGGATTGAACTAACGGATCCTTTGGAATCTCTGAGCTCTGAATGAGGGAAGAGGCAAAGAAAGAGTGATTGGCACCCGTGTCTATAAGAACTGTAGCTAAGGTAGAATAGAAACAGATCGTACCTCATATCATATCTGGAGCACTGTGATCGTAGGACTCATGTGCCTGATTCTGAGCTCTCCCCTGTCCAACTGCTCCCTGCGGTCGGGGTGGACCTCCTGGTGGTGGTGGTTGTGGAAACACCTCGAAACATCATCCATCACCAACTGCATGACCAGCTCCTCTGCCATGTCTACCTGCTCCCTGTGGACAGCCTCAATCGAACCTCTGCCACTACTTGGGAGGTCCCTCAACTGTCTGCTGATCGTCTGAACGGCGGGTCGGATAATCACGAGCCATGTGACCATGCTCGCCGCACGAGTAGCATTGTCTATTCCTGGAAGGTGTGTCTTTGTTCTATTTGCCCCGTACAACCGATCCTAAGTCATGCGGTCACCCACCTATGGGTTTGTTCCTTCTGGACCTCTGCGTCATCTGTCTACTGCCAGCTAGAGAAGACTCTGCTGCATGTCGACTAGTAGTGGGTCTCACGGCTGGTGACTTCTCATCAAGGAAACTCTCCTCTAAGAGGGCTCTCTCTAACACCCCCGTCTACTTCGGGATGCTAAGTGAGATCATCTATGCCCCGATCTCTCGCCTGAGACCCTGCTTAAGGTCCAAGCCCTGAAGAATGGGTCCTGTACCATATATGTGGAGTAGCGTGAGAGGTCGGTTGTCATGACCCTTCCCCCGAGGCCAGCATCTTGACTACCCCAATCCCACCTTCCATAGGCCAGGGGCTGGCGACTTGCACCAAAGGCGTAATTCCCTAAAACTGGGAATGGTTTGCCTTTATAAATCGTAAAAACACAAAACCAGAGTACAAGAGGAACCAAACACTAAGTGAAAACTATATAACAAGAGTTCTGAAAGTAAAGGGGGCCGGAAATACAAGCCTAACAATAATGTACAAGGAATTTACAAACAACTACAACTAAAAGAAAAACGGATGGAAGGTGACTAGCAGCTCCTGGATTGTCCACCATGGATCCTACCTGATGGGTAGGTAGAGAAAGCCTCCTCAGTGCTCCACGCCCGTCCGTCTCCTCCGGGTACCGTCTCGTTGTGAGGTCAACCTCCAGGTACTATCCAGTCCTCGTACACTTTGCCTCGGTCAGCACTGTCCGTCGTCTACATCTAACACAATGAGGTGCGGGCATAGCCCGTGCAGGTGTGAGTATAACGATACTCAGTAGGGACCTCGAGACCCTCATGGTCTAACAAAATACAACAAGGATAAACCACAAAGATTGATTTTAACAGATAACCATTACTTAGGTATATGCCCATACATATACCTAAGTTATCAACTAACTCATCTCACTCATGAAGAAAACATAGAGGTCATTGCCTTAGCTCAAACTAGGATTTTCATTCATGATTTTGAAACCAAGGCTATTGGAGAATTCCTCCTCTATCAAGTATAGTGGGCATGCCTCTACAACCAAGTGCTTCCCACTATCCTTGGACTACTTAAGTACTCCACCTGTTGACTACTATGGGCCTACTGCTACAACCATGCGCTTTCCACTATGGGTTTTCTACTACAACCAAGAACTCCCCCTCATAGCCTACACAGGTACTCCATCTGTCGAGTACCATGGGTCTTCCACTACAACCAAGCGAACCTTTATCATGGCTTTCCTACTACAACGAAGCACTCCCCACTGGCCCATATGAATCACTCCAAGTCGATCAATCAGTAGTCATCAAGTCTCAGCTATCTACTACGTCTCAGCAATCTGGTCGCTCATTACCGGGAGGGTCTGCTCAATGAGCTACGGGTGGATACTTCTAAGTGTCATTAAAACTCATGTGGAAGTATTTAAAAGGAACCTCCACGTCATAGGGGTCTAAACGCAACAGACAGAGTGTCAATCAGACACCCGGTCTGAGAGTTATGGCATTTCCGTTCAAGGGCCCAGGTTGATTTTTAGGCTCAAACCAACCTGACCATACACCAACAACATCCGAACTCAAGAGGAGTTTGAAAAAAGAAATGTCTCATCAAAAGGAAACCAACGTAGTCGAAGGTATGTCAATCGGACGTCTGGTCCTTATGTTATAAGTGTTTCCGCTCCAAGGGCCCAATTGGAATTTCACTAATTACAAACCCAGCCATTTTCCAAAGTCATCCAAAACATACTTATAGTATAAAAAAAGTATTGCCTTGTCACGAGGATTCTATAGCCACAGATGGTGGGTTGATCAAACACAAAATCTTGAATTTATTATCATTTAAGTGAAATGGGCCCCGCCCGTCAAGCCCAGTGGGAAGGCGGGTCAGCCTGACCCGGTTCAGTGGGTCCGACCTAGCTGAGGGTTGTCCTGGCCTGGTGAAGCGCGACCCGGCCCGGTGTGGCGTGGCCTAGCCCGGTGGGGCGCGTCCCGGCCCTGCGAGGCACGGACTGGCCCACGGCTAGCCGCGGTGTGGCCCAGCTGGCCGAGCGGTCCAGAGGTCCCGACCCCCTAGTTTCACAAACCGACGGCACCGAGCAACACCACCCCTCCTGTCCGGCCGACAGAAGACGACCGATCTTCTCCAGCCCGAGCAGCCCGCACGGGCGTGCCGCGGTTTATCCACAGCGTGGTGCCACAAGGCGCCGCAGTCTTCGTAGCCTGGCCGGCTACGGCCGGCCGGTTCGTCCATCAGTTGGCTCATAGATGCGGGTCGCTCCTCCTCCGCGCGGCACCTGCGGGTGCTGCGGTTCACCAACACGGCCAGCTATTGTCGACCGGTACTTCAGCCCGGGCAGCCCGCAGTTGCGGGCCGCGGTTTTCCTCCATGCTGATTTTGCGCGGCCACTACCTCGGGTTGCCGCCACCTCTGTTCACTGCCACCGCCTTCCGTTACCGCCACCAAAAATATTTAAGTACAATAGGAGGGTCTTCGGGCCGTGTTCGTTTAGCCCACGACCTCCGCATTAGGAGATATCAATTGGCCGAAGAATAAACAAGAATTCATCAAGGACATGATTTAATTTCACAAAATTAAATTTATATCAAACCCCCTTCCTCATAATTGACATTGCGCGAAAACGAGCTGCGGAAGACGAGCATCACAGTAGTTGGGAGTCGCGAAAAACGACATCATGGGGAACGGTGTCATCCCGTCAGCGTCGGAGGAAGATTTGTTGTCGTGATGCAGGAAGAGAATATGAAGATGACGTAGATTCCTTAACGTCGGGGTGTGTCCATGGAGAATGTGTCTTTGGATAAATCCCTCGTGTTCTTCACGTTCTTCGTTGGAGAAGTTCTTCATTGATAGAGGAACAATGCCTTCTAAATCCTCTCATGTCCCAACCAAACTAGTTTATGCCAACCCCATGAAATGAAGGAAAATCCTTCTATTAATGTTAAAAAAACAATTTCAAATTCATTTAAAAAGTTAAGACAATTAATTAATAAATAAATTTGGCATAATTTAAGGAAGGGAGGTGGAAATCCCCCACCTTAATGAGGGGAGGTGTCAAATTAACTAACGAGGGTGTTAATGGGGATTTTATGGGAGGTGAGGGGAGGTGAAAGGGTTTGGGTTTATGTGGGCCCCACCACACTAAATCCCCTCATGGTTGGTTTTGTGGGGTGTGGGCCCCACCCCTAAATTCCTCTTGGAGGAAATAACCACCTCTTAAAATAAAATTATGTATCACCACAATTTTATTTAATTTAAGATAAATACCCAAATTATAACATTGAACCCGCCTAAAACACAATTGCGGTAATGGCCCCCTTAAGCGAATACCAGTGCTGCGAGTCCATCGGTGTCCTCAGATTTCAATTCCGAGCACTGGTTCAAAAGATAAGAAAACCCACACATACGTTTTCAGAAAGTACCCGAACAAAATTTCAGAAATTGATTCCGGGCACACCGGTCCTCGGAATCAGGTGCCTTTAGAAACCGCGGACCGGTAAA
The DNA here is from genome assembly GCA_963277665.1 of Viscum album. Classification (NCBI taxonomy): domain Eukaryota; kingdom Viridiplantae; phylum Streptophyta; class Magnoliopsida; order Santalales; family Viscaceae; genus Viscum; species Viscum album. Next base: position 225,980,025 of record OY728167.1, on the reverse strand, counting down.
ATTCCAAAGTATTTAAGAAAAAACGTTCCTTGAAATTACTATGTCTTTACATTACTCCCACATTAGGGATTTACATCCCCATAAAGGTACAACACACACTAGGGAAACAAATGGGGGTAATGATCACGCCTCTAAGCCTCCTGCTCCCAAGTGATCTCTTGGAGGTTTTCGTGCTGCCAACAAATGTTCACCAGAGGAATCAACTGTCTACGTAGGACCCGCTTCTTTCGATCCTTGATCTCCACCGGGACATCCAGGAATGTCACCCCGTCATCGATATCCAGCTCCCCGTGGTTGATGATGTGGGACGGGTCAGGCACGTATCTCCTCAACTGAGATATGTGGAAGACGTCATGCACCTGGTGCAACTGTGGTTGAACGGCTAGACGGTAAGCCACCATTCCTACTCTGCTGAGGACCTAGAAAGGTTCGATGAAATGTAGAGATAACTTGCTGCCCTAGCCAAATCTCTGCATACCTTGTCGATGTGAGACCCATAGGAAAACGTGGTCTCCATCCTTGAAATCCAGTTATCTCCATCTTCTATCAGCATAGGAATTCTGTCTGCTCTATGCAATCTTCATCTACTCCTGGATAATCTATACCTTCTCCATCATATCCTGAACCATCTCTGGTTCTATAAGAGCTGACTCCCCACCTTCATAAAACCCCACAGGTGTCTTCCCTGAGAATATCCGAGCATGTCGCATCTCACAGTCAATGTCTCCACGCTGTGCCTCCCTGACTCACTGAAGAAGTGGGGAAGTGACTGTAAAGCGTTCTCCCAACGAACTATGGGTGAGACTAGCCAACTTAAAAGATCTCGTCTACACCCTTCTTTAACTATGATTTATAAGAGCTGATATGACTTCTCCTTTGCTGAAAAGAGAAATCTGGTCTCATCCCCTGGATTAACCATGTCCTTTGCCAAATACTGTCAATCCTGACATCAACGGTACAAATTCATGTCATGGAAAATGTCATAAGGCCTCAATGCTACTACCAAAAGATCCAACTGTTACTCTCGCCTCCAATGGTTGAGTCACATTGTCGGCATCTGTGTGTGGGCACTAGGTCTCCTCCAGTCGGAATCTCGAAAGTTAGGGTCATATCAATGGTTTTAACCAGAACCTCTTAGTATTAACCACACAAAAGGAAGGAAAGAAAACGTCAGAAGGAAAGGTGTCTTTTATTACTGCATATCAATGTACAAAGACACAAATCAACCACAAACAACGACATCAAGGAAGTTAGAAGCAACATTAACAAAGGCCTCCATGACTGGAACTAGTCCTGCTCCTATCCACCTGATTCTGGAGCTCCATATTCGTATGCTTCAGCTGCCTGAAGTTGTGCTCTCCCCTATCCACCTATTCCCTGTGGTCAGGGTGGACCTCCTGGTGGTAGTGGTGGAAACACCTCGAAGCGTTGTCCACCACCAGCTTCATGTCCAACTCTTCTACCACGTCCACCTTCGCCCTCCGGACCGTCTCAATCAAACCTCTGCCTCTGCCTCTACCTGTGATGTCTTTCATCTATCTGCTGATCGTCTGTATGGCGGGTCGGAAAATCACATTCCATGTTACCAAGACCGCCAGAAGAGTAACACCGTCTGCTCCTGGTAAGTCATTCTACACCCAGGGCGCCTCACACACACGATCTTGAGTCATGCGGTCGACCACCCGCTGGTTAGGTCCTCTTGGACCTCTGCATCATCTGTCTACTTCTAGCTGTAGAAGACTCCGCCGCATGTCGACTAGTAGTGGGTCCCACAGCTGGAGGCTGCTCAGCAAGGAAACTCTCCACTAGGAGGGCTCTCTCCAACACCCCATCTGTATCGGGATGCTGTGGGAGACATATGAATCTCAAATCTCTCGCCTGAGTCCCTGCTCAAAGGTTCTGGCGCTAAAGAATTGGTCATGTACCATATTAGTGGAGTAGCGCGAGAGGCTGGGGAACCTCACTGAGTACTGCACCACCATCATGATACCCTTCTAAAGATGTAGTAGCTCCTATATCCACACCGCTCGATGGGTGGCTAGTACAAATTCCGCCCGGAACAGGCTCTCGAAGTCTGTCCAGAGTAATGTCGCCTCGTCGTGGAACGGAAGCATCAGGATCCACCATCTACATAAAGCTGCCTGAAAGATGCTGGTGGAAAGGAATACCATGAAGTCATCTGGTGTCCCTACCAGTCTGAAGACTCTCACCACAGCCTCCAGCCAATCCTCAGCCGCCTGCAAGTCTGTATCTCCCCTGAACCTAGGTGGCCTTTGGCACTGGAACTTGTGCAGTGCGTTCAAGCAGCGCGCACTCTCTGGTTCTGGGGCTTGTGGCATTAGTGGCCCAATGGGGAGTAATACCACTGGTGCCTCAGCTGGTGTCTCAACTAGAAGAGGGCCCTGTACTGAGGCGTCGTCGCGCAATGGACTGTATGTACGTACAACTCTTGGGTCTCTCGCTGGTCGTCCGTGGGGAGGCATCCCAAAAGAAACAGATACGACACTGTCAAAGACTATACCTGGAGAGCCGACCTAGTTTGAGCTGACTTAAATAAAAAAATTTAAAACAGACATGCAATCAGTGTTTTAGTGCACTAAGTCGGAAATCAAAAGTCAGGGACCAGGTGTATGGATACGTCGGCCACCCGCAACAAACAATGGACTCCCTGAACTGAAAACCACACGTAGCAGCCTTAACACTATTGATTCGCATAAAAGAAACATCAGAGTTATAAGATCTACGGTAGAACTGACATCCTCTGATACCAATTTGTCAAAACATGTCCCCTAGGGCCCACATAGTGACTACACCAAGCCCGCCTTCCATAGGCCAGGGGCTGGCGACTAGCACTAATGGCGCAATTCCCTAAAACAGGGAAGGCGTTGCCTTTATGAATCATAAACACACACAACCATAGTAAAAGAGGAAGAAAACACTAAGAATAAAATGTATGACTAGAGTACTTAAAGTAAAGGGGTCCAGAAATACAATATCAGTAGTAAATTAAATGTAAAGGACAAACAGGTAAAACTAAAAGACAAACAGCTAGAAGGTGACTAGAAGCTCCTAGATCATCCACCATGGATCCTACATGATAGGTAGGTACATAAAGGATCCTCAATGCTCCATGCCTTTACGTCTCCTCCGGGTACTGTCTTGTAGTGAGTTCCACCTCCGGGTACTGTCCAGTCCTTGTACACTCTGCCTCGGTCAGTACTGTCCGTCATCTGCATCCAACACAACGATGTGCGGGAATAGCCCGTGCAGGGGTGAGTATAAACATATTCAGTAGGGATCTCAAGACACTCAAGGTCTCACAAAATACAACAAAGATAAACCAAAAAGTTAAATTTAAATGGATAACCTTTACTTAGGTATATGGCCATACATATACCTAAGTTATCAGGTAACCCATCTCAATCATGAGGAACACACAGAGGTCATTGACTCAGCTCAAACCAGGATTTTCATTGATGATGACGAAACCAAGGCTAGTGGAGAATTTCTCCTCTGTCGAGTACAGTGGGCCTACCACTACAACCAAGCACTTCCCAAGATCCTTGGACTACTGAAGTACTCCACCTGTCGAGTACTGTGGGCCTGCTACTAAAACGAAGTGCTTCCCACTATGGGTCTGCCGCTACAACCAAGCGCTCCCCCTCATAGCCTACAAGGATACTCCTTCGGTCGAGTACCGCGGGTCTCCCGTTACAACCAAGCACTCCTCCACTGTGGGTCTGCTACTATAACCATGCACTCCCCATGGGCTATCTGAATCACTCCGAGTCAATCGATCATCAGTCATCAAGTCTCAGCCAGCTACTAGGTCTCTGTAATCTGCTTGCTCGTCACTGAGAGCGTCTTCTCCATAAGCTACTGGTTGATACTTCCAACTGTCAGTAAAACTCACGTGAATGTTTCTCAAAGGAACTTCCACGTCATAGGGTTCTCAATGCAACAGATGACACGTCTATCGGAAGCCCGGTATGAGAGTTATTGGCATTTCCGTTCCAGGGGTCCAGTTGGTTTTTAGGCTCAAACCAACCCTACCATACACCAACAACGTCCTAACCTCAAGAGGAGTATTACAAAAGAACAATCTCATTAAATGGAAACCAACGTAGTTTACTATACATCAATCAGACATCCGGTACTTAAGTTATAAACATTTCTGCTCCGAGGGCCCGGTAGGAATTTCACTGGTTCCAAACCTAGCCATTTTCCAAAGTCATCAAAAATTAACTTAGAGTATGAGAAAAGGATCATCTCATCGTGATGATCCCAGTGTTGTAGACTTCACGTCGATCGGACTCGCGGTTTTGAAATTTTTCCCGTTTAAGTGAAACGGGCCCGACCCGTCAAGCCAAATGGGATGGCGGGTCGGCCCAACCTTGTTCGGCGGGTCTGACCCGACTGAGGGTCAGCCCGGCCCTGTGACGCATGGCCCAGCCTGGTGGGGCGCGGCCCGACCCATTGTGGCGTGGCCCGGCCCGGTGGGGCGCATCCTAGCCAAGTGGGGCGCAGCCTGGCTCGGTGGCGCGTGGCCCGGCTCGGTGGGGTGCGGCTCGGCCCGCGGCACGCCGCGGCTCGGCCCGGCTGGTCGAGTGGTCCGTATGGCGGGGCCACCCAGTTTCCCAAACTAGTGGGCCGAGTGGCACAAACCCACCTGTCCGGCCAGTTGAAGCTGGCTGGTCTTCTCCGGCGCGAGTGGCCCAGATGGGCGGGCCGCGGTTCATCCATAGCGTGACACCACCGGGTGTTGCGGACTTCCCAGACCGGCCAGTTCATCCAGTAGTCAGCCAGTGGATGCGGGCCTCTCAGCCTCAGTGCGTCACCTATGGGTGCTGCAGTTCACCAACCCGGCCGACTATGGATGACCGATTCTTCAGCCCGGTTGGCCCGTGGTTGCGTGCCACATTTTTCCTCTAAGCGGTCGGCGCGTGTCTGCCACCTTTGTTCGACACCGCCTCCGGTCGCCACTGCCTCCCATTTCCACTACAAAAAATATTCAAGTACCATTGGGTGATCACTGGGCCGTGTTCGTTTGGCCCGTGCCCTCCGTGTTAGGTGATATCAATTGGCCGAAGACAAAATAAGAATTAACCAAGGACATGATATAATTTCATACACATAAAAATTATATCAATCCCCCTACCTCGTAATTGATGTCGCATGTCGACGAGCCGTCGAAGATGAGCGTTGGAGTATTCGGGCGTCGTAAAAAACAGCGTTGTGGAGAATGGTGTTGTCCCATCAACGTTCGAGGAGGAGTCATTGTCGTGATGCGGGAAGAGAATCCAAAGACGATGTAGATTATTTGACGTCGGAGTGCGTCCCAGGAGAAAGTTTCGTTGGAGAAATCGCTCGCGTTCTTCACGTTCTTCGTCGGAGATGTTATTCGTAGATAAGAACACTTCCTTCTAAATCCTCTTATGTCCCAACCAAACAAGTTTATGCCAAACCCATGAAATGAAGGAAAATCCTTCTTTTAATGGTGGAAAAACAATTCCAAATTCATTTAAAAAGTTAATCCAATTAACTAATAAATTAACTTGGCATAATTTAAAGAATGGAGGTGGAAAGGCTCCATCTTAATGATGGGAGGTGTCAAATTAATTAGGGGTGGTGTTAATGGGGAGTTTAAGGGAGCTGAGGGGAGGTGAAAGGTTTTGGGTTCGTGTGGGCCCCACCACAATAAATCCTCTCATGGGAGGTTATGTGGGCGGTCGGCCCCACCCCTAATTTCCTCTTGGAGGAAATAATCACCTTTTATAATAAAATTCTTTATGACCACGATTTAATTTAATTTAAGATAAATCCCAAAATTATAACTTTCATCCCGCATAAGATGCAACTGCGGCAAAGGTCCCCTTAAGTGAATACAGGCGCTGCGAGTCCATTGGTGTCTTCAGATTTCAATTCCGAGCAGCAGTTAAAAATATTGAAAAACTCGCATGTACATTTAATGAATGTACCCAAAAAACTTCATAAATTGATTACAGGAACACCGGGCCTCAGAATCAGGTGCTGTCAGAAACCACTAACTCATAAAATTCCAAAGTATTTAAGAAAAAATCAGCCTTGAAATTTCCGGGTATTTACATCAGTGAACCTCGCTGAGTACTATGCTACTGTCATGCTACCATGCTATAGATGACGTAGATCTTGTATCTGCACCGCTCGAAGGGTGGATGGAACAAACTCCGCCCGGAACATGCTCTCGAAGTCTCTCCAGAGTAGTGTCACCTTGTCATGGACCTGGTGCATCAGGCTCCAACATCTGTTTGCTGCTGCCTGAAAGAGGCTGGAAGCAAGGATCAACATTAAGTATGCTGGTGTCCCTACTAGCCTAAAGACTCTCACCACAGCCTCCTACCAATCCTCAGCCACATGTGGGTCTGTCTCTCCTCAGAACCTGTGTGGCCTCTGGCACTGGAACCCATGCAATACACTCGAGCAGCGTGCACTCTATGCTGCTGGGGCTAGTTGCATTAGTGGCCCAACGAGGAGTAGTACCGCTGGTGCCTCCATTGGTGCCTCAACTGGAAGAGGGCCCTACACTGAGGCCTCATCACTCGGTGGGCTGTCAGTGTGTACAACTCTCAGGGCTCTATGGGGAGGCATCATAAATGAAACAGATGCGACATGGTTAAAACATTATACCCGGTGAGATGACTTGTTGAGATGACTAAAGAAAAATTTTAAAGACACACACAATCTATATTTTTGTACACTATGTCAGAAATCAGTAATCTGGGTCCTGGTGTATGGATACGTCGACCGCTGCACCAACACTGGACTCCCTAAGCAGAAAACCACACATAGTACCTTTAACAATATTTCTTCACAGAAAAGAATGATCAGAGTTCTATGTTCTACGGTAGAACCAACTCCTCTGAAACCAATTTTTCACGACCCATCCTTGGGGCCTGTGCCGTGACTACACTAAGCCCAACTTCCATAGGCTAGGGGCTAGAAACTAGAACCAAAGGTGTAAATCTCTAAGTTGGGAAGGAATTTCCTTTATAAAAAGTAAACACACACAATCATTGTAAAAAACATTAAGTAAAACACTGAGCAATAATGTACATAGAAGAAGTGCTTGAAACAAAAAGGGGCCGGAAATATAATCCCAACAGTATAGTACATGTAAAACTGAATGAAAGTACAACTGAAAGCAAGTAATGAAGCTTCTGGGTCATCCTCCGAGGTTCCTACCTAAAAGGTAGGTACATATGGCCTCCTCAGCACTCTACGTCCGTCCGTTCACTCCGTGCACCATCACTCCAAGTTATCCACTTCCAGGTACCTTCAAGTGCTACTACTCTCTACCTCAGTCAGCGTTGTTCATCATCAGTAATGAACACTACGAGGTGTGGGAATAGCCCATGGAGGGGAGAGTATAACGATACTCAGTAGGGACCCAAGACCTTCAAGGTCTCACTAAACCAACAAAGATAAACAAAAAAGTATGAAATCAATAGATAATAATTATATAGGTATATGCCCATACATATACCTATGTTATCAAGTAACCCATATCAATGATGTGGAAAACACAAAAATCATTGAATTAGTTGAAACCAATATTTTATTCTTGGGGTAGTAGCAAGTAACATCCATAGTCAAACTATCTAAATCTTGGCTGATGGTGTATTCCTCCTATATCAAGTACAGTGGTCCTTCTGCGTCACACAAGGGCACTTCCCACCTTCATGGACTGGTGTGGTACTCCTCCTGTCAAGTACCGTTGGTCTGCTGCGTCTAATAGAGGCGCTCCCCACAGTGGTCATGCCACGTCACACAGAGGTGCTCCCCCTCGTAGTCTGCTGAGGTACTCCTCCTGTCAAGTACAGTGGGTCTACCGCATCACACAGACGTTCTCCCCACCTTGGGTCTTCCACATCCCACAGAGGTGCTCCCCAACTGGGCAAGTTGAAACACTCAGAGTCGAAAGGTCAGTAGTTGTCAGGTCTCAGCCAGCTACTAGGTCTCCGTACTCCACTCGTCTCTGGGAGGGTCTGCTACACAAGCTATAGTTCAATACATCAAGTGTCCCTATGTCCCAAGTTGATTTATCACAATGTACCTCCATTTCATAGTGGTCTCAACGCAATAGATTATGCGTCAATTGGACGCCCGGTGTGTTAGTTATTGGCATTTCTGTTGTATGGGCCCTATTGGATTTTAGGTTCAAACCAATCCAACCATACTAAAACTATGTGCAAACCTTAATTCAGGTATGCCAACAGAATCTTCTTGCTCTAAGGTTTCTATATCCATAGACGGTTCATCGATCGGACACCCGTAGCCCAAGTTATGGGTGTAAAAGTGATTTCGGGTTTACGGGTCCGGGTCCCGTCCGACCCAGTCGGACCGACCCGACCCGTCCTAGGTATAGACTGGGGTCTGACACTATCCGTGGGTATGACCTGGTCAGCGGGTCTGACCCCGACCCAAGGGGGTTTCTTGTCCTGAGTGGGTGGCCCAACCTGAAGTAGTGGCCTGACCCGAGGGGGTGGCACGACCCGAAGTGGTGGCCCGACGACCCGGTTTGCCCGACAGCCCAGCAGGGGTCCGACTAACCTTTGGATAGGTGGGAACTACGGGCGCCCTAGCTCCCGAATGGTCAACCATTTGGGTGGAACTGAACTGGCACCGGGTGGTGCTGGTCCAGCTCACGTGGGAGCCGATAGGGTCCTGCTCCTCCTGGATGGCCGAGAGGCCAGACGCTCCTCCACCGTAGCCCGCCCTAGCCGCGGCTCGACTAATCCATTTGGCGTGACATTTCCACGTTTCTCGATCCAACCACTGTGGCCCGCTTGGCCGTGTACCCATCCTCTCGCACGGATCGATGGCGTCGCTCCCCTCCGATGGCCCGACTGGCCGCCTTCCTCTGCCACATCCCATGGTGGTCGTGACCATGTTCTCAGCATGGCACGATGACGTTGTGCCCCTCCGGCGACCCAGCGGCCCTTGCACCGCTTGAATACTTCGTGGCCGGTTCGTTCTTGTCCGTTGTTGCTCTGCTGCGGTCCTCTCTTCCGGCGGCGCCGGTGCACCGTCGTCATCATAAACAAGCGAGATAGAACCAAGGGGGAGGGTTGTGCCATGTTCGTGCAGTCCGAGCCCTCCTCGTTATGGTGTTATCAATGGGAACAACATAATATTAAAATTGAACGACGTAGAACATGGAAACATATTAAAATCAAACCCCTACCTCACTTGTCGATCGTTGACGGTGGAAGGAGTGGAATAGCGGATATCGATTCATTGACGTCGGGAAGCGTCTGGGGTAGGAGACCAAGGAAGAAGCATCATCAACATTTTTCGCGGTCGGATCATTCTCTTTTGGATTGGTCGAAGATAGAAGAATGTGTTTGTCATTCGTTGGTGGTGGAAGAGGCGTTCTTCATTGCTCTTCCAACTCCTCTCCCAAATGCTCCACCAAAAGAATGTGCCGACCAAAATAATGGGTTAAGCTATCCTATTATTTAATTGTTGGAAAAATAATTCAAAAGAATTCAAAAAGGTTTAAATTAATTAAATTGAATGGGTTCAATTAATTAATTGAGAGGGTTGGCACATTTATGTGGTAAGTCCAAGTGTTTCCCCTCACTTATGGTGAGTTTGAGGGGGTTTAAAGCCCATGCGGTCCCCACCGAAAATACCCTCCCAAGGGAGGTTATGTGTGGGTGAGCCCCACCACCATAACCTCCCATGGGAGGTTTGGGTGTGGTGGCCCCCACCTCCAACCTCTTCATGGGTATTTTAACCACCAAAATAAAAATAAGCTACACTTATTTTAGTTTAAATGTATTCATAAAAACTCAAAAAACTAACTTCCATTCCCATTAGAATGCAACTGTGGTGAAGGTCTCACTAAGAAATCACCGACGCTGTGAGTTTAACGGTGCCCTCAGATTTAAATTCTATTCACTAGTTCAAAATTTATAAAATCCCACTTGTATGTTAACTTAATGTACCCGAAAAAACATCAGAAATTGATTCCGAGCACACCAAGCATCAGAATCAAGCGCCATCAGTTTTCGCGGGCTCGTAAAATTCCCATCTATTTACGAAAAAAATGTTTACCATGGAATTTCCAGGTCATTACATTTTTATTATATCATAACATTTTAACAATATTTCAGGGAGGTGGAACAAGAAATAAAAAATGAAGCACTATGTTAAGTGTGATACTAATTCTTTGGAGAACCTCTTTAAGAATACCCATCAATACTTTTAGACTGAAATTATGAGGAAAAAAGGACATATTTTATTTTTTGATGGAATTCATGAAGTGATTTGGTATGTTTTTAGATTAAAAAATATATTATAAGGGTAAAGTGTATAGGAAGAAGGTTACCTTTAATAATTGATGTGACTGGAAGACTTGTAAATTTTTCAAGTTATTCAATAATATCAAGTAACATTCATGGAAACATGGATAAAAAATGGATAATTATATGAAATTATATGATATAAGGTCGAAATATAAAATTCCAATAGAAATTAGACATGTTTTGGGCATTTTTCCCATATAGATTTAGTTTCAACCCCTGATGATCACATTTTGACCTTAAATATGGTACACGATTTTCAATTTTTATTATTCATTAAATAAAATTAAGTTGAAATTCTAAAAAAAATAGTTATAATTATTCCAAATATGGAATCATTTTTATAAAATTCAATTCACATAAGTAGTAGAATTTAATTTAAAATTAAATATAAAAAGACGATCAAAATGGGGTATTGAAAAGAAAATAATTTGTTAAGTGTAAATTGATTTTATATCCAAATTCAACATGAAATATATTCCAATGACATAAAGTGGTTTAATAATAATTATACTAAGCTAATATTTATTTTAAAATGATTTAAACAAAATGAAACTTTATGAATGTTTCAAACAAGATTATAATTTATTTTAAAAAAAATTCTGTATTTGATATTTTTTATTAAAAAATTATTCATTTTTGATAATTATCTAAAATTTAAAATTTACTATTTTTGATCAGTTGATTTGAAAAATGAAGTAAAATATTCCACATACATTTTCCAAAATTAAACAAAAGTAGTTCCAAAAAATATTTACAAAACACGATGAACCCTTTTTAATAAAAAATATCATTTTTAATCATAATAATGGATTTATTGTAACCCCATGTTTATAAATGAATTATTAGACAAATGATAAAATAATTTATTGAATATTTAATATATATATTTCTTTAAAATATTTCACTAATATTTTTTAGTTTACATTGTTATGATAATGAAACATTGTGTGTATACAAAAATTCCATGAAAATTATATATTTTATATTAATAGAATTTATACTTTCAGATTCAATCACCTGATAACCAATAAATATATTTTTTACATGAGTAAACAATAAATTTTCATAATTCAGTTAGACCTATTTATATAATCCAATTTAACATCTAGTAAATATCGATCAAATTAAATATATCTATTTTAAATATATATATCTCATTTCCTCTAAACTGAGTGTTTTCTGTAACACAATGTATCGATGAATTTAAGATAATTTAAAAATAAATATATCATAAAATATCATGTGTTATAGTGGAAGTAGATATAAATCACCACAAAATTGTCCACCCCTAATATAGTGTTTCATATTCCAGGAGTATGGTCATTATGCTAACCAGTGTTCAAATCCCATGGTTAATGATGATGATCATCATTAATAATATACTAATTTTAGAAATAAATGGAAATATCATGAGATCATTATTGCTGATGTGGAGTATGAAAAAAATTGGTTAATTTTACAATTACCATCCAAAATATAAATACAAATGTATTTTCTGATTATGAATATAACCACTCATTTAAATATGTAGAATTTGTTAAGGATATCACAACACAACCTCATAGATTAGATGTTGAATTAGAAAAAAAACTCTTAATGACACAATGACCACATCTCATGTCTATGAATCTTCTATGATTGATGTTTATTTGAATGTGATTCCAATAAATCTATTTGTTCTCTTTCATTTTTAATGGATGTTATCTTATACTAAGATTGGAAGTCATTAAATAATCTCCACATCAACTACCAATGAAGTGATGTCACGTTTGATACTTAAAACCATAAAATGATCATATTTCATTGTGAAAATAAATATCAGTATCGAATAGAAATTAAATCCATTTTTTGGGTCATTATTACTATTATAAAGTTGTGTTTATCCCAAATAATTGGAAAATACTCATAATAAAAGAAAAGAATATAATGAAGGAGAATTTTATTTTTTTCAAAATATTTCCTCAGTGTTCAATTGATTTGTGAATTGATGATCTTCACATAACTCATACACAAGGTTACTCCTATTTAAATTATTCCATTTATACTTACCTAGACTGACATTGTAGGAATTGAAGAAGAAAATCAATGAAAATTTTGAAAATTTATTGATTCATCCAAATGCTTCACCATTGAGGGAATTTTTTATTTATTTTTTAATTAATAAATATGGATTAATATTAGTATAAAATAATTATTAAGAACATAATAATGTAAAAATATAGAATACATATCACTTTCCCTAAGTTGATGATTTATTTGATCAATAGTGATGAGATCAGTGTTTTTAGAAAATTTTCCTTTGATCTTGATATTATCCGTTGATGGGGAAAATTATAGATAATCCTAAGAAAGCCTTCTATACGAAGTTTAAAAATTATAAATTTATTTTTATTCCATTTGGTCATTACAATTCCATGAATTTATACAATTTTTTAATTTATAATCATTAGAAATTACCTTTTTCATTTTGTGGTAATCTTTGTATATGATATTCTAATACATTCATTGAAATGGGATGAGAGTGAAGATCATTTTGGGATTATTTTGAAAACAATGAGGAAGGAAAATATTTATGAAAATGAAATATCACAATTTTTTATATTATATGTTTCATTTTTTGTCATATATTCTCATGTGAGGGTATGTTAGTGGATGCATCGAAGTCCAATGTTATTAAACAATGCCCAAACAAACCAGTTTGGCATAGATCCATCGTATTCTCTATTTATCAAGATATTATTAACTATTCTTTTATAATTTATCATGTTTATCTCATACATTGATCAAGTGAACATGGGAATGATTGATATTCCTTGGGATAGATGAATGTGATAAAATTTCAAGGAACTAAATAGATGTTAGTATGTTCACCTATGATTATTCTACTCTCTTATGGAGAGGGATTTCTGATCTATAGTGATGCTTCATAGAGGGGAATGATATGAATCCACAAGTATAATGGTATCATTTTATCATATATCTTATTATAATAGATGGTCCATAAGAAAAAAATACACAACTTATGATTTTCATTTAGATGAGAAAATTATTCTCCTACAAATATTATTGTATTATCATTATGGGTAAAAGTGTGATATAAATACTATTCATAAATGTTTAAATTATGTAATCACCTTGAAATTATTTAATAAATTCTAGATATAATGGATATATTTAATTAATGATTATGATTTCTCAATACATTAAATCCATTGGAAAATGAACAAGGTGGATGATTATTTGAGTCAAAATGATGCTTTCTTATCAATGAAGTGGATCAATAAATAATCCATATTTATTGAATTGAAATTTTTTGATATAGAAATATTTAATGAATGGGAATGATCATATCATTCCCAAATGAGCATTTAAAAAATTATACAACTAATTATTACCAAGGCCTGAATGGAAGAGGCAGATATACAAAATATGGAGATAAGTTTCCTAAAATTCATCATTGGTTCTGATTGCATTATAATAGGTTTAGTTACCATTTTGTTCGCTATATAGAGTTGATTTGATGAAGGATCTATTGGATGAAGCACGTAGTTCATCATTCCATGTTCTTCCTTGATTTATAAATGGGGATAGAGATCTGGAAGATGATTAACTAGGGGAAAAATGAATTGATATATTTTTGAATAGGTGCCTCAGTTATTGGCATGGGAATATGTTATGGATAAGAGACAAAAGTGTAATTTAATTTTACAATCACTACCCATTGAAAAATGGAAATGAGAAAACATCACCCTGGGTTTTTTTGTTGGAATCCATAAAACATATAAAGGTTATAATTCTATTTGGGTTGTAATTGATCACCTTAAAATTTTTTCTCATTTATTTTCAATTACATAACATTTCTCCCTTTATTATATTGAGAAAATTTATAAAAAGGAAATGGAAAGGATTCCGGGAGTATCACATTTTATTGCATCTAATTAAGATGTGTGGTTTACCTTGATGTTCATGTTCAATATTCAATATTATCCAGATATAGAGTTGAGTTTTAGTACAAAAAACTATATTTTGATATATTTTTATTCAGGGATGTCCATTGAAACACTAAATGAAATGTTTATATATTTTTATATAGATTCTATAGGTAATTAGGATCTGGAAAATTTTCTAGTTTAGTTTTTATGGGAATACCATTCTCTCTGGAATTCAAATATCCATTTTTAATAGACTATATAGAATGTATTGTTAAAAAGAATATGAGTTGAATATGGAGAAATATTCTTATTTGTATTAGTGCTAGCTATAGAAATTGTATATATGTTTTGAGCCATTCAGCTGAAAATCCTGGTAGCTTAGGGCCAACAGAAATGTTAGGATGATAATAGTATGTGTGGTATAGAATATGATGTTGTTGAGAACGTATCCAATTAATTTTGCGATGGAATAAGGTTATTATATTCATAAATAAAGGAAATTAAAACAATATGAATATAGATTATTCAATATTAATGACTGAGTAGGTACGATAGCTTATCATTTGGTACTTCTACCTAACATAAATAATGTTCATGATTTGTTCCATTTATATCCCCAGAGGAAATACATACATGATCCATCACATGTACTGAAATCAAAGATAAAACCACTTTATTATGAAAATTACTATGAGTAGAAACAGATATATATTATATATTATAAGGATAAATATATAATTAATAAGGCTATTCACCTATTCAATGTTTTGTGAAAAAATAATTAAATTGAGGAATCTTTGTAGGAACATGGGGATGTGATGTGGAAAAAGTATTCAAAACTGTTTTATTATGACTTATGAATTTAGAGAGTATGTTTAATTTTTTTTGGGGATAATATGTAAAACACTATGATTTTAGAGTATATTTTTTTATAAATTGGTTTTGATTTCATTAATAGTTATTGTTACACAGAACCAGGAGTTTAAAAGAACCGTGACATTCTATTTAAATATTATTATCTAATGTGATATTTATCAACTAGTAGTGGGATTCTATGAAATTAATAGTACTTACTAAATTATGAAAAATTAGTTTATATATTTATATATAATTAATTCAGTGGTTTCCAATTATTTATAAATGGAAATAAAAATCATTTGAAAGAAAATGAGATGATTTTCTGAAATTTTTTTGAATGAAATGTTCTTTTTCCAAAATAAATTAAATTTATTAACATTAATGAATTATTTTAATAAAGAAATATATATTATATACTCAATTGGATGTTTTAACAGTAATATAATATACTTTTTTCATTACATGTTATAAAGAATAAAAGTGGTTTCATGAGTAAAATCAGTATTTTTCTAAAACAAATTCAATCATGTTTTTCCAAATTATTTTAAAATTAAAATTGTCCACTTATATAAATTTTATATATAAAAATATCTATCTCATTTTCAATCACCATGTCCAAATTTAGAAAATAGGCCCTTTTATTTTTTCAAATGAATAGTAAATGTGGAAAACCTTGTCACGATGTAATGCCTAAATTGTGATAAACTAAAATAAAACTAAATGTTGTGGTCACCATATTTCATATAATGTATTATATAATTAATTAAATGAGACACTTATCACATTGGTATTGAAATTGAATGATATAATGGAAACTATTACTTTATAATTACTTATATAATATTTATTGATAAGAATGCAAAAAAATATTAATCTCTTTAATTTTTTTGTATCCACATAGGGAATAAGTTTTTTGTGTGAATATAAATTTTTATTTTGAGAATAATGTATTTATTTTTATATTTTTTTATTTTATCTTTTTTATTAATTATATAATTACCTTATAATATTTAGTAATATCAACACAATATTCCTTCAATTAATACGAAAATAATTTAAATAAATTAAAAATTGGAAAAATTAAAATAAATTTAATGAGTTATAGTGTTCCATGAATTTTATAGATAATTATTTTAAATATGAGATGATTAATAGGTTTTTTTTGAATACTATATTTTCCCTACTGTCATTAATGTTGTCACGCCCGGACTTCGCTTTGAGGTATGACCTTAATTTTATATTTTTATTTCATGAGTTTAATCGCTTGCTTATTTGGTTACGGGTTTTAAGTGCGGGCTGAACCTGATGTGAGGCCTTTGCTGTGGCGCTGATAAATCCGCAGTAGCTCTACACCGCTCGGTGCACGGGCAGAGCATGGGCGAAGCTGTGTGACCTTTCCTTTTTAACATGCGGTGCTCGTTATGGGAACGTTTCTTTTGCCAGGTGATTAACTTCAGTTTCAAAGTATTATTATTATTATTATTATGCTATTTTTTTATTATTCTATTATTATTATTTTATTATTATTATTATGATGTTATTATTATTATTATTATTGCTAATAATATTATTATTTTTATTGATTATTATGTTATTAGTATTATTATTATTACTATTAATATTAATAATAATATTATTAGGATGTAATTAATATCATTAAATTTATTTTATTTAGTTTGTTTAACTCCCCCCACCATCCGAAACACTAGCCGCCACCCCCTTTCTCCTATTATTCTTTTTCTTCTTTCTTTCTTTTCTTTTCTTCACTCCTCTTTCTTCCTCCCCATGTATCTCTCTCCCCTTTTTCTTCTTCACCAGCGTGCTCCCCTTCCCATGATCACCTGCACCGCCACACTCTCCCTTTCCTTCTCCTCCTCTCTATCTTCTTCTCCTCCTATCCTTCTTCTTCTCCTTCTTCTTCTCTTCCCCTTCCTCTTCTTCTCTTCTCTTCTGCCGCATCTTCCCGCTCAGCCGCACCTCCCCGCTCGGTCGCGCTCAGCCGCACCTCCCTGCTCGGCCACCTTTTCTGATACCTCCACCAGGCTACCGGACCCCCCTTCTCCTCCTCTCCTTCTTCTTCTTCTCCTTCTTCTTCTCCTCCTCTCGTTCTTCTTATCCTTCTTCTTCTCTTCCTATCCTTCTTCTTCTCTTCTCTTCTGCCGCGTCTCCCCTCCCCCCAGCTCGGTCGCGCCTCCTGCTCGGTCGCTCATCCGCGTCTTCCTGCTCAGCCGCACCTCCCCGCTCGGCCGTGCTCCGCCGCACCTCCCCGCTCGGCCGCGCTAAGCCGCACATCCCCGCTCGGCCGCGTCTCCCCGCTCAGCTGTGCCCCAGTTAGTTTTATTAACGTTTTATTTTGTTAGTATTATTATTATGTTAATAATGTTATTTTTATATTATTATTATTGTTATTTTGATTATGTTAATATTATGATTATTCTATTGTTATTATTATTATATTATTATTATGTTATTATTACTACTATATTATTGTTATTATTATTATTATTATTATGTTAATATTATTATATTATTATTATTATGTTATTATTATTAAAACTGGTTAAATTGAAAATTTATTTAGTTGATGATCATTACATCGATAAAATGTTAATTAATTTAATTGATTGTATTAACCATCTATTTAATCGAAGTTGTTAGATTTTTAATAATTAATTTGGTTATTTTCGAAGTTGTATACTTAATAAAAATTTTATTTAATGGTTTTGGGTTAATTGTTAATTAATTTATTGGATTATTACTGATCCTGTTTAACCGCTAACAAAAATATTTAATTGCTGATATTTTCTGGATTGGCACCGTGGTGATTTGGTCTACTGTTTTAGGACCTGTTTGACGGCTCTGTATGGTGCGACCGTCGCACAACGGGAGTTTTTCACCGTATCATTTTTCGTTCCTGCATTGAGGTAGGTGGTTTTGCTTGCTCAGGGTTTTTGATCATTTAGTTTGCTGGTTTGATTAATTTAATATGTATTTTATTTAAATGCTGGTGTGGATTTGACTGGTAGAGCGTGTTCTTTTACTTTTATTAGCAGTTTGTTTACATTACCAGGTTTATACCGTATTGTGTCTTGACCTTGATTAGAATGGTGAACTTTGAATATTGAGCACAAAAGGGGAAGCCTGGGTACTAGGTGGGCGGACTAGACTAGCATGCTAGTGATACGGGAATGGCCTAGGACCAGTTTTACTTAGTGGGATTGATGATTACAACACTGAATAAACATTTGAGGATGACTAGAGACCACTATGGTAGGAGGTGTTTCCCTACCAGTGGCTCCTGCACAAGAATGTATGATACTGTTCACCAAGACGTGAGGTTCTAGGGCCCCACACAGCTTTAATACATTAGGGAATCTCCCACATTTGTTGCTCCTGTGTGATTATATACTCATCACTGGTTGTTTTTGGTGACTTCTATAGTTTCAAAGGTAAGAATGTTTCATTTTCATCCAGTACAAAAAACCACTTTTTTTAAAAAAAACTGTCTTTCTCTCTTTAAAAACTATTTTCGTTAAAATGTTAGTGCATTTCTTTTCTTTCTTGAAAATTTGAACCTGCAAACTGTTTTGGCCAACTAACCCTTTTTATGCGAAATCTTTTCTTTCGTGCCAACCTATAGAGCATTGCTCACACCCTATTTACACCCTTGGGTGTATGTAGATTTGATTTTTTATGATGCCGGGAAAAGCCATGGTTTTGAGCATGGTGGTCTGAGTTGTTAGTTGGTTCATCTGATCTGGTGCTGGTGGCGGAGGCCTGGCAGTGATATACTTCTATCAGGTGATAGTTGCTGATTTGGTTTTTGGTCACCCTTTTATAGGAGTTAGATGTGGATAAGTTGTAGTTTTTCTTTTGTTGAGACTCGTCCATGCTGTTTTTAAAACATGTGGTTGAAATGGTGATTTTGGAATTCGGTTTTCTTATAGTTTGTTTCTGGTTGTTGTATGGGTAAATCATCCCCAATGGTTATAAATAGTTACTCGGGCACTTGTGCCAGCCCGTGGGGATCGGGAATGCCCTTCGGGTCTTGCCGCAGGCCAGGTCGGGCGTCGAGTTGGTGGTGACCCGATTTGGTTCGGGACAAAATGGTATCAGAGGTAGGTTGGCTCTTGGTTTATGTTATTTGAGATGAGTTGAATTATACAGGAGTTGGGTCTATCGGGGATCAGAATTCATGTTGCGAGTAGGGTGCTTGGCCAACACACCTCGTGACAGATACTGAGTCACCATGAAATGTCAGGGTGCTTGTTTCACTTATTTTCTAGGTGGGACGTGCAAGCTGCAGACTGTATGTGGACACCAGGTGAGAATGTAGAGTTTTTTCATGAAGTTGTTTTTGTATGTTTGGTTTGCTGATGATTATTTATCTTGTTGAAAAATTTAGTTCCTTTTGAGATATGTGATATTGATGGTATCCATTCTTGATTGTTTCCCTTTGTAGTAAGATGCCTCCCTAGAGAGATCCCTTGCACCCACATGAGGAAGCCGGAGAAAGTTCTCCCACGCCGCTTGATCAGAGATTGGTAGAGGCTATGGTCCAAGCCATTCAGGATTTGGGACAAGGGGAAACTTCTGCCCCCACCCCTTTTCCAACTAGAGGGGAAGAATTTGGCTCCAGGAAGGATAGAGCTCAGGAGTTTCTGAAGAACAAACATCCTTCATTCTGAGGTAGTTCAGAACCTCGGGAGGAAGAGGAATGGCTTGAAAAGATAGAACGTGTGTTTGAATTCCTTGACATTCCTGAGGAAGTCAGGGTGAAGTGTGCCTCGTTCCATCTAGAAGGTTCCAATCGTAAATGGTGGGAATCAGTGATCTAGGATGGAAAGCATGAGCATATGAGTTAGAATGATTTCAAGGTGATCTTCAATGAGCAATATTGTCCAGATTTCCTAGCCTATGCTAGATTTCGGGAGTTTATGGACCTTTCACAGGGGAATCTGATAGTGACGGAGTATGCGAACCGCTTTTCTGAACTCGTACGGTACACTCCTGAGATAGTTTTGAGGGAATTTTGAAAGCCCAGATGTTTGAGAAGGGCCTTCGACCAGAAATCCACTCCTAGGTTTTCTTATTCAAGCTGAAGACTTATGCTGAGGTGGTCGATCGTGCTTTTATGGCCGAGATTGACCAGAAAGGAAAGTCGGGGTTTTCTGGATCAATGTCAGATTTTGGCAGTAGCAGTTCCTCAGAGACGAAGAGAAAGCATTTTGAGCAGTGGAAGAAGAGTGGGGGTGGCTTGGGCCATTCCTCCAGCCAGACATCGTCCGGGGCTTCTGATGTGAGGCCCATCGTGTGCCATCAGTGCAGAAAGTCAGGGCACATCTTACCTGCGTGTCGACATCCTCCCAGACCTTTCTATGGGTGTGGAGTCATGGGGCACCTATAGCGTTTCTGTGGGACTGTATGCCCTTACCAGAGTGGGACTGAATCTGTAGCTTCCAGGGGTGTATCAGTGCAGTCAGGGCCGACCAGGATGTCGAGATCTCAGTTTGGTGGTCGTGGTGGTAGGACCAGATCTTCTTCAGGGCAGAACCAGAATAGGGCTGAGCTGCAGGCGATCGGTCATTCTCAGACAGGGACCAGGAAACTACATGTTGTGGATCAGGCACCAGCGGGATCTGATGCAGGGCCTTTGACTGTTAGAGGTACCATTCTGATTGCATCTTCTATAGCTGCAGTTTTACTTTATACTGATGCTTTAGTTTCTTTCATATCTGCTCGTTTTGTGAATCTGTTGAACCTATCAACTGAGCTGTTATCATTTTCTATGGAGTTGGCAACACCGTTGGGGAAAAAGAGGGAGCAAGGCCTTAGGTGCCCATCGTTCACACTCTCTGTGTCGGGAGTTGAAATGGAATGGGATTTCTTGGTCCTTAACATGGACCTATTTGATGTGATCCTCGGTATGTACTGGATGGTGCGTTTTCAGGCGCACATTGATTGCTATCAGCGCCGAGTCAGTTTTACGGCACCTGATGGGACTCCCCAGTTATTTCATGGAGAATGGGACCCTCGGTCGGGTTGTGTGGGACCTCCACTCCCAGAGTTGGGAAATCTTGCTTATCAGTTATTGTCGCTCTCACTGGAGGACGATGGTGGTGTTTCTCAGGGCGGATCACCTCGTGTAGTGGATGAGTTCCCAGAAGTCTTCCCAGATGATTTTTCTGGCTTACCCCCGGAGCAGGATGTGGAGTTCTCGATTGAGTTGGCACCGGGAACACAACCTATATCTCTTCCCTCGTATTGCATGGCCCCCACCGAATTGAGGGAATTAAAGATACAGTTGGATGATTTGGAATCCAAAGGATTCATTCACCCGAGTGTCTCTCCTTGGGCCGCCCTAGTTTTATTTCCAAAGAAGGCTAATGGAACCCTCCGGTTGTGCATTGATTACCGAAAATTGAACAAGGTAACCATGAAAAATAGATACCCTTTTCCCCGGATTGACGATTTGTTCGACCAGCTGAAGGGGGAAAAGTGGTTCTCCATGATTTATTTGCATTCGGGATACCACCAGCTCAGGGTGAGAGAAGCAGATATCCCGAAGAAGGCTTTCCGAAGCAGGTATGGTCACTTCGAGTACATGGTCAGGCCTTTAGGACTGACGAATGCTCATGAAGTTTTCATGGATCTAATGAATAGTGTGTTCCACCAATATCTCGACTCATTTTTTGTGGTATTCGTGGATGACATACTGGTTTATTCGGGATCAGAGGAGGAGCATAAGCATCACCTGCACGTTGTTTTGGGCACATTTTGGGATCATCACCTTTACGCAAAACTATCGAAGTGTACTTTCTGGATTAGGTAAGTGAAGTTTACGGGGCATGTCGTCTCTGAACTAGGGGTTTTAGTGGATCCCGAAAAGATCAGGTCAGTTATTTCTTGGGAGCAGCCGAGAAATGTGTTTGAGATCAGGAGTTTTCTGGGCTTGGCTGGTTATTACAAGCGCTTTGTCCGGGAAATCTCGCGGCTTGCCTCCCCCATGACCGCACTCACCCAGAAAGGGGTGATGTTTGAGTGGGGCCCACAGTGCCAGACATCTTTTGAGGAGTTGAAGCGGCGGTTGACTACCGAACCAGTGATAACCTTACCTGAGTCAGTAAAGGTCTATGTGGTTTACTGTGATGCTTCATGTACGAGCCTTGGATGTGTGCTTATGCAGGATGACCATGATGTGGCTTATGGTTCTCGCCAACTCCGACCACATGAGAAGAACTATCGGACTCACGACTTGGAGTTGGCAGCAGTGATGCAGGACTTATTGACGTTGCGTCACTATCTCATTGGGGAGAAGTTTGTGGTCTATTCTGAATATAAGAGCCTGGCCTACATTTTCTCTCAGAAGGATCTCAATTTGAGGTAGCGCCGCTGGGTCGAGTACCTGCAGGGTTTTGATTTTGATATTGTCTATACCCCTGGCAAGGGTAATGTGGTAGCTGACGCTTTGAGCAGAAATGTACCAGTGCAGGCGTTGAGGAAGTCCAGCGATGATTGGACTTTGATGGGGCTCTTCACCCAGATGCACTTGGAGAGCAGGGAGCACAACAGATGTACCTTCTTAGCTAGCTTTCAGTTGACTCCTGCTCTCCTGGTGTTGATTTAGCGGGAGAATCCCGGTGATGAGCTATGTCAGCAATCCATGCAGTTTCTCCATGGTGGGGAGAATCCTTCAGATTGTTCCTTGTCTTCCTAGAGGGTCTTCTGCTTTAAAGTCTGTGATGTGGTGTCGTTGTCTCTGCGGAATGTGGTGATGCAGGATAGCCACCAATCTCAGTGGGCCGTCCATCATGGTACTACCAAGATGTATTACGATGTTCTCTGTCAGTTCTGGTGGGCAGGTATTAGACGGGACATAGCCGACTTTGTATCCAGATGTTACACTTTCCAGCAAGTGAAAGCAGAGCATCCGAGACCATCTGGCCTACTCCAGCCATTACCCATTCCAACCTAGAAGTGGGATGAGGTCGCCATGGACTTCATTATTGGTTTGCCTCGTACACCTCGGGGGAGGAATGATGTCTGGGTAGTGATTGACCTCTTAACCATGTCATCTCACTTTATCCCGATCAGAGAATAAACGATGGTAGAGGAGCTGGGCTGCTTGTATGTTCAGGAGGTGGTCAGACTTCATGGTGTGCCATCAGCAGTTGTCTCTGACATGGACCATCGCTTTACATCTCAGTTTTGGGGAGGCCTCTAGAAGGATTTGGGGTCGGAGATTAAGATGAGCACGACATACCATCCCCAGACCGATGGCCAGACAGAGCGAGCGATCAGATTCTGGAAGACATGCTCCGAGCTTGTGTGTTAGATTTGGGAGGCTCATGGGATAGCCATTTGGGATTGGTCAAGTTTTCCTATAATAACAGTTACTAGTCTTCCATCTGAATGGAACCCTTTGAGGTGCTCTATGGCTGGCCTTGTCGGTCTCCTCTGTGTTGGGCTGTGGTAGGAGAGGCCTCGCTCTTGGGACCGAGACTTGTTCAGGAGACGTCTGAGAAGATCAAGCTGGGTAGGCAACGATTGTTGACAGCTCAGAGTCACCACAAGTCTTATGCAGATCAAAGGTGGCGGGATCTCGAGTTTTCAGTGGGGGGATAGAGTGTTCCTGAATGTGGCCCCTCGCATGGGTCACCGTCGTTTGGGGAATCATGGGAAACTGACACCAAGATATGTCGGACCCTTCGAGATTCTTGAACGGATTTTCAAGGTGACATACAGGTTAGCTTTTCCCTCATAGTTGATGTCAATTCACGACGTATTTCATGTCTCCCAACTAAATAAGTACAACCCCGATCCGTCGCATGTGCTGAATTGGGAAGAGCTGGAGATAGAGTCTGACTTATCTGTGGTTGAGCGACCAGTGCGTATAGTGGATTCTCAGGAAAAGGTGTTGCGTGGAAAGTCCATTCCTCTAGTTAGTATTCTTTGGCAGCATGGGAGTGATGAACACGAGACTTGGGAGCGGAAGTCATGGGTTGAGCAGGAGTACCCTTTTCTATTCTCTGATTAGGCATTGAACTGACGTTCCGAGGATTGAAAGTTTTCATGGTGGGGAGAATTGTCATGCCCGGACTTTGCTTTGAGGTATGACCTTAATTTTAAATCTTTATTTCATGATTTTAATCGCTTGCTTATTTGGTTACTGGTTTTATGTGCGGGCTGAACCTGATGTGAGGTGTTTGCTGTGGCGCTGATAAATGCGCATTATCTCTACATCACTCGGTGCATGGGCAGAACAAGGGCGAAGCCGCATGACCTTGCCTTTTTAACATGTGGTGCTTGTTATGCGAACGTTTGTTTTTCCAGGTGATTAACTTCAGTTTCAAATTATTATTATTATTATTATTTTTATTATTATTCTATTATTATTATTACTTGTATTTTTATTATTATGCTATTATTATTAGTATTATGATGATGTTATTATTATTATTATTATTACTAATAATATTATTATTTTTATTGATTATTATGTTATTAGTATTATTATTATTACTATTAATATTATTATTATTATTAGGATGTTATTAATATCATTAAATTTATTTTATTTAGTTTTTTTAACCCCCCCCCATCCGAGACCCTTGCCGCCACCCCCTTTCTCATATTCTTTTTTTCTTCTTTCTTTTTTTTTTCCTTTTCTTTCCTCCTATTTATTCCTCCCCACGTATCTCTCTCCCTTTTTTCTTCTTCACCCACGCGCTCCCCTTCCCCTGCTCGCCTGCACCGCCACACTCTTCCTTTCTTTCTCCTCCTCTCCTTCTTCTTCTCCTTCTTCTTATCCTTCTCTCCTTATTCTTCTCCTTCTTCTTCTCTTCCTCTCCTTCTTCTTCTCTTCTCTTCTGCCGCGTTTTCCCGCTCAGCCACACCTCCCCGCTCGGCCGCGGTGAGCCGCACCTCCCCGCTTGGCCACCCTCCCTGCTACCTCCACCAGGATGCCGGGCCCCCCTTCTCCTCCTCTCCTTCTTCTTCACCTTCTTCTTCTCCTCCTCTCCCTTTTCTTCTCCTTCTTCTTCTATTCCTCTCCTTCTTCTTATCTTCTATTCTATGGAATATCCCCTCCCCCCAGCTCGGTCGCGCCTCCTGGTCGGCCGCTCAGCCGCGTCTTCCCGCTCAGCTACACATCCCCGATCGGCCGCGCTCCGCCGCACCTCCCCGATCAGCCACACTCAGCCGCACCTCCCCGCTCGGCCGCGTCTCCCCGCTCGGCCGCGCCCCTGTTAGTTTTATTAAGGTTTTATTTTGTTAGTATTATTATTATGTTAATAATGTTATTATCATATTATTATTATTGTTATTTTGATTATGTTAGTATTATGATTATGCTATTGTTATTATTATTATATTATTATTATGTTATTATTATTACTATATTATTATTATTATTATGTTAATATTATTATATTATTAATATTATGTTATTATTATTAAAACTGGTTAAATTGAATATTTATTTAGTTTATGATCATTACATCGATAAAATGTTAATTAATTTAATTGATTGTGTTAACCATCTATTTAATTGAAGTTGTTAGTTTTTTAGTAATTAATTTGGTTAGTTTCGGAGTTGTATACTTAATAAACATTTTATTTAATGGTTTTTGGTTAATTTTTAATTAATTTATTGGATTATTACTGAACCTATTTAACAGCTAAAAAAATTATTTAATTGCTGATATTTTCTGGATTCGCACCATGGGGATTTGGTCAACTGTTTTAGGATCTATTTGACGGCTCTGTACGGTTCGACTGTCGCACAATGGGAGTTTTGACCGTATCATTTTTCATTCCATCATTGAGGTAGCTGGATTCGCATGCTCAGGGTTTTTGATCATTTAGTTTGCTGGTTTGATTAATTTAATATGTCTTTTATTTAAATGCTTCCGTGGATTTGACTAGTAGAGCACGTTGTTTTACTTTTATTAGTAGTTTTTTTACATTACCAGGTTTATACCGTATTGTGTCTTGACCATGATTAGAAGGGTGAAATTTGAATATTGAGCACAAAAGTGGAAGCCTGGGTACTAGGTGGGCGGACTAGACTAGCGTGCTAGTGATACGGGAGTGGCCTCGGCCCAGTTTCACTTAGCGGGATTGACAATTACAACACTGACTAAACATTTGAGGATGACTGGAGACCACTATGGTAGGAGGTGTTTCCCTACCAGTGGCTCGTGCACGGGAATGTATGGTATGGTTCACCGAGACGTGAGGTTCTAGGGCCCCTCACAGCTTTAGTACTTTAGGTCCTCTCCCACTTTTGTTGCTCCTGTGCGATTATATACTCATCACTGGTTGGTTTTAGTGACTTCTATAGTTTAAAAGGTAAGAATTTTTCATTTTCTTCTAGTACCAAAAACCTCTTTTTTTAAAAAAAACCATCTTTCTTTCTGTAAAAACTATTTTCGTTTAAATGTTAGGGAATTTCTTTTCTCTCCCGAAAATTTGAACCTGAAAACTATTTTGGCCAACTAACCCTTTTTATGTGAAATATTTTCTTTGGTGCCAACCTATTGAGCGTTTCTCACACCATAGTAACACCATTGGGTGTAAGTAGATTTTATTATGTCTGATGCAATGAAAAACCAAGGTTTTGAGCAAGGTGGTCTGAGTTGTTAGTTGGTTCATCTGAACTGGTGCTGGTGGCGGAGGCCTGACAGTGATATACTTCTATCAGGTGACAGTTGCTGATTGGTTTTTGGTCACCCTTTTATGGGAGTTAGATGTGTCAAAGTTGTAGTTGCTCTTTTTTTGAGACCCGTCTAAGCTGTTTTTAAAACTTGTGGTTGAAATGTTAATTTTGGAATTCTGTATACTTATGGGTTGTTTCTGGTTATTATACGGGTAAATTATTCCCAAAGGTTCTAAATAGTTACCCGAGCACTTGTACCGGCCCATGGGGATCGGGAACGCCCTTCAGGTCTTACCGCGGGCCGGGTCGGGCGTCGAGTTGGTGGCGACCTGATTCGGTTCCTGACAAATTTAAATTTAAATTAATAGTGGAAAAAATGGTATTAATGATATTAAAAATAATCATTTCATTAAATTGTTAAAAAAATAATAAAAAAAATGAAACATGAAAAAGAAGATAATATGTTCTCTAAAATTTCATTAATGTTTATTTTAAGAACCAATTTTCACCTAATAAGTAAAATTACTACCATTTAAACTAATAAATTTAGTTACCACTTTTAAGGTTAAAATAAGTTAACTAAAGGTTTAAACAAAAATATGTAAGTTAAAATAGCACATAATCATTTTCAAATATTATTGGTTAATGGGAATTTAACAAAACCCAATGATATATTAAATTATCTGACAATTTGGTATAATATTAATTGAGAATTATGTATTATTTTTTTTAATCATTTAGGAAATTCCAAAAATACTCATCCCCTTACTTATAAAAGGGAGCATAACCTTTCTCTTATTTAAAAATTACTATGCATTCTACATAACCCCCCCCACTAAATTATCATATTAACATACTTATAATCATTCTAAAATTTCTATTGTACCAAAAATATTATCCCTATGATATTTAAGGGGAGATCTAATGGATTATTTTCAAAGAAGTTGAAATCACAGTAAGTAATCATTTTATTTTTATTTATTTTTTACTCCAATAAATATAAGTGATTTATCATAAAATATTTTCTTTATCATCCAAAAAATAATAAAATTGTATTATTATTATTATGAAGATACCACTATCATCTATTTTTAATATCAAATGAGATGTGAAAGTATTACGTGTTCTTACGTACACCGTACCATATTCACATTGTGATACAATTCATTTTAATAACTATATTTTATGGATGTTTATTATGATGGATTTCATGTTTATATATTATATATAAGATATAATTATGCACCTATTCTAATAAATTCTTATATAACTTCTTACCTTCCAATATATTGGAAAATCAAAGCGCCACTCGTATGTATGTGTAGATTACCAAGTCGACAATGTTTTATTATTTTTTTCACATTAGTTTCACATAGATGGTAATTATCACAAAAATAATGAATATAATGTACATATACATATACATATAAATATATCTGTATTTTATTTCATTAATAATCTTGAATGGAGAGTTATTAATTACCATTCCTTCCTCACATCTATTGAAATGTTAAGACAATGTCCATTATACCTATGACATGTTGTCATAATGAATGGTGTAATTCATTTTATTTTCTTTATAATTAATGAATGATTATAAAAATTAATATAATAAATATATATGATATTTATATCATAGATAATTTTTTATATTATTTATTGATGATGAATGTAAAAGGATCAAGACCACTGAATAGAAATTCACAGAAAAAATGAATCATTTAACACACACAAATAATGATATTAATAATGAAATATTATTATTTTTTGAAATTTTATAAGAGATTATATATGAATTATATTTATTTAAAGTAATATTTTAGAGATTTATAATAAATTTAAATTAATTATATAAGAGAATATAGTGTTTTGAATCAAGTAGTTCTCATTGTAAGAGTTTTATGTTGCAATCTCATTGATAATCGATATTGTTTTCGAATAATTTTATCAGGATAAAAAATAAAGATATATTACATAAGAAATTAAATAATTTTTTTCACCTTGTTTTATTATTATACATTAATTGTTTCCTTTCATTTATCCATCCCTCTGAACTCAAGATACAAAAGTAACCTTTCTATGGAAAACCTAATTTATTTCACACTTTGGTCTAAAATATTTCTTCACACATACCCATGATTTCTATAAATGGTCTCAATTATATGTATAATAAAATATTAATATTTTTAAATTCAATTTTATCCTTGATTTATTTTTTTATAAAATTTATATATATGAATCATCTTATCAATTTCCTAATGAAGTAAATTTCTGGATTTTCTTTTAAAAGTGTGAAATAAAAGATTTCTTTTAATTTATTTTTAATGAATGAATTTTAAAAATAACACAACCACACAATTCCATGAAGAAAAAAAAATAATTAAATTTAATTTTTAAATAAATGTTTTTCCATGATATTTTATAAATATTTATATTTTAAAATATTGATTTAAATTTTAAATGGGTATATTCCAAAATAAATTTTCCAAATATCGTATAACCAAATATGGATGATATGGCCAAATAATTAAATGTTTTTAATTATTTTCTATGGATACGGTCCAATTTTACGATTGTTAAACTTCCTAAAGATTTTTTATGGTTATTACACCAAGATTATTATGAAATCTAATCCTTTTTAATGTGTTCTTCTATGATGAAATGTTTAGGAAAATAATTTTATTTTCATGGGATATGGAATGATGAATGTTTAATGAACTTATGGATCATATTTGTATGATTTTATTGATATTATGGGTGATACTTTAATTATATATACCTAAAATTCATTGGTTATATAAGTATATATCCTGAGATAAGTAGGGTAGGAATGGGGAGTGAACCCAGTTCAATAAGGGTCTTAGTCTATCATGATAGTCTATGGAGTGAACCTTAACTATAATGATTGAATGGGGAATACTAAAATTCCACTATTAATGTTTTAGTTATGATCCTTTAATACTAAGGATACTATATTCTATGCTTACGTGTATTCCAAAAATCAATGTATTATGAAAATGTTTATCTCACATGGATCACGTTCATTTATTACTATATGATTCATATCTTATGTACTACAAAACAATATTCCACGACACAATGTTATAATATATGACATGAAAAATATGATTTAAATATGTTATTCTCATGTTCTAATACAATTATAATCATATTATATTTATAATACCATAGATTCCTCTATTTTTTTCCTTTACCGAACATATTTTCCCACCCATTATTATGTTTTATTTTCCCCTATATATGATAATCATTTATATGTATAATTTGTACATGAAGGATAATATATGTGAGGAATTAAGTAGGGTATGATATAAATATTTTTAAACTGATATATTCTGTATCCATGTTTCCCAAGACAGTAATGATAATAAAATTATTCAGTGTATCGTTATGTTTTGTAAATAATATTCATCTAAAAATATATAATATCTATGTATGAAAATTTTGGGTAACAATTAAACTTTAGTGGGGGATCCCTAATAACAAAGAAACCTCTAGTATTGTTTCCCATCCATCACAATATAGTCAACCATTTCACATCAGGTCAGGAAACCACAATCCATGTATCAACACCAATCACATGTATAACATATCCCATCTCCAAGATGATCACATCCTCTATGTGAACCTAATACTATAGATCCCCATATATGAGTCTCATTATGGTTGTGCCTCCTATTTCAAGACACTAATGTCTCCATCCATCTAGCTATAATAGAGGAATCAATCCCACACTATCCAGTTTCATCTCATGTAACATGTTTTCACTCAACGATGAATCCTTATATCACTAAATATTACTCTAGTAATCATATATATGATGGAATATACAAGTAGACAATGATTTCTCAGATGACCATGTGGAGCCCCATCATAACATCCTTTCATGAAATATTCTTTCTTTTACAATATCGACGGACTAATAGGAGAAATCTAGAAACCATGCATCATACTCTGAAACTAACATATCACGCTACTAAAATTCGAGAAGTTCTTGGATCCACAAAAAAAATGATCATTAGGTAAAAATCATCATTTTTGAACTAATATAAGTCTAACCATGAGAGTGTAATATCATCCTGAGTCTAGGTACTCTTACTAAGCCAACTCCAAACATATCCACAAATTTTTTTCTAAAATCATGACCATAGGATCAGTTAGGGTGTGAACATTCCTAATGATTTAGATCACCACCTTGAGCTAATCCTCCCATTCATGAGGGTTGGAATCACTTGGAAAATTTAGTGCTCTCTAACTATAGGACTAATTTAATGTAATACAATTTTTAAAATCAATGTTCTACCCTATGTGAAGTATATTCCTCATAACATAAAATTGATTTCCTACTCAATCCTATGGGCTGGATCAATGAAATACTCATTAGGGGAAGTATTACTCCATTCTCTCCTATAAGAAACAACTGATATGTGGGTCCTTGAACATAGCCCTTATTTTTTAACAGATCACTACCACGATACTATATCAATATGTTATCTATTTGTCATCATGGAAGAACACTAAAAATTAACATGAAGTAGTGTAATTAGATATCCATATCTTGGTAGCTGAATCAAGAAGTACATATAAGTGAAAAAGGCCAAATCCAATATGATTCATCTCTAATTGTTCCCTATAATAGATTCATCAATATACCTTGCCAAAAAATAGGCTTTCAGAGTCAAGTTGCATGTATCTTTGGGTAGCCACACTGTCCCTAGATTCTCTAGAATATGATCCACACTCAAGATAGTCTCAAACCATTTCCCTATGCTCCCAATCCGATCCTCACCATGGGTCAAACCCCAATTCCAACCAAAAGGTGAATCAATCCCGACACCACTCTATCATTACCCAACCCACCCGGACCCCACATAGGTTGTAGTGAGTTTTGTGTGACACCCCAATCATGAATTTACTAGACTAGTGGAAGGCGATAAGTGCTTAATGGGAATAAACAAAAATTTGGTCCATATCCTATAGTAATTATACTCATGCAGAAAACCATATCTATAAAATAGTTCAGAGGTATAATAAATGGATGAAAGACCTAGATTATAATAAATACATTCAATAAACTCTAGTAAATACATCATATCTCTCCACCGACCATTGAATGTGGTTAGCAAATCCATGTGTTGCTAAACTACGCCAATGTCAACTAGGGAGATCTACATATCGTCTTCATAAGACACAACATTTACGGGGAAATCCTATCCAGGGGTGAGGATATAACAAACACATATGATGCCCCGAATACCAAAAATAGAGAAATACATATAGAAATAATCAATTAGCTAAACCCATTAGAAAGAGTAAAATAAAACACAACAACAGATACACTCAAAAAAAAACACAACTGAGAGAGAAATTGGATATACATGTCCATATCTTGGCTAAGGATGATGATGAGTCTACATACATCTCCAAAGGTCTATCTATGACGACCAAATCTTGCAAAACATCACCAGAATCATTTGGAGGGTAATTCCACTCTCCACTACTCTCTATATATAATGGATCACTGAACCACATATAGGACCCACCGATTGTTGGACCTTTTTTACTAGGGAGTACCAACACTAGAGATAGAAGAAGTAAACCTTTAGTGGTGTGGGGGAGTGATGAACTAACTTGGGAAATAGTTTGAGGGTACCATGACAAGTTCTGATAGAGTTTTCAAGAGACGTATATATCTTTAGTGATCCAACCAGATCATTTCCACTAGTCAATCATTGCTGGAAGAAGTTTCACATGTGTAACCCCTCTCTTTGTATCTCAAACCCCTAAATGGAGGAAGAAATATTGTATTTCATAGAAAAATACTTTGTATTGACTACTCAATGTTTTTAATCCAAGTTCATAAGAAGGAGATATGAAATGAAAATCTTTTTTTAGAAAGTACATGTCATATATAGGTCATACATAAAATGTATGGAACACTCTTAGAAAACCCTTCTACTATGACCTACAGCCTTGTAATCATAGTCATAATAATGTATTATCACCATTCAAGGGTAATTTGTTCATAATCATGTACAATGGACATGTTCCATGACTGTGTTCTCCTTGTGTACATGCCAAGCCTCCAAATTCAAATCACATGTAGTATCTTGGTCATATATAGCATGAGATTTTTAATTTATCCTAAACCCCCATCATGTGAAGATTGGGGAATACATGTTGCATATCAATCCATAATAAAAACTTCCTACCTATGGATTTTCCAAAAAAAACATGTATTTGTTTTCAGTATCACCAATAAAACCACAGTTATTGATTTTAAAATGAACCGCACTAGGGAACATAGATTTTGGGCTTAGTAAAACCGATCCATCTCCAGTTGCAAGATTCTAGCCATCCTAACCATGTTCGATTTATCCCCATTGCACTATACTATCAGGTCTTATATCCTATGTTCAAGGACACATGATCCAATGAAAAAATCATGTATACAATACCGTAAACCCAAAAAAATCATGATCTAATGAAAAAATGATGATCTCTAACTCATTAATTAATCTTCCATAATTCTAGGTGTATGCTCAAACTCGAACTAGCCAATAAATATTAATCTTTTGACTGATGGTCCATGAATGAAAAACATGAAAAAATGTGATGTAAAAGTATAATAATGAATGTGATATCATAATTGGATAGTGTGATATAGACTAATGATCATAGATGTGAAAAACCATGGTTAGAGTCTAGGAATAAATATTATAAATATTTCTTAATAAATAGATTTATATATAGGCTCATATAAAGAATGAAAATAACTAAAAAATAATATAATATAACAATAGATGATTTTAAATTTAATCAAGGGTATAAACACATGAAATAATGAGCCATGTCTTGGTTTTGATCAATTATACTTGAAGAACACATTATTCTTCAATGAAGAATAATATATAACTTCATTCATAATTTGTCGCACGATCCTACTCAATATTTTTAATCCTCCCATCTAGGTTCACTAAAACAATACTCTTACTTTTCTTAAAATTCTAATGGTTATGTGGGTAACCATGGTGTTTTCCTATAATGTGGATTAAATATAGTGTGGATTAGGTTACGTTCATAAGATAAAATAATTAGATAACTTAATTAATTTTGATAACACCAAAACCAATAGCCTTCATCCATGGAACATCAGACACTGTCCAACATTATACCATGTATATGGGAAACCTTGTATTATAGAAACAACCATTGTCTCAAATTTCACATATAATTTCCTAAAAATTTGGAAATCTATTAAAAAAATTATATATGATTATTCATTATAAAATATTAATATTTTTAAAATATTAATTAGGGTGCACATTCATGCCCAAAACAGAGTTCAAAATCCATTTAAAATACAAAAATATATTAAAAAATATTTAAAATCATAATACAATTGGAACCTTGTCCATAACAATAACAATAGAAAAATAAGAACAAAAGTGAAACTCAAAACCTATATATCATTAATCAAATTTCAAATTACTAAAAAGAGGTGAAGATAAAATGTGAAATCTAAGAGTGATGATAAAATGTCAATGTGTTGGTGTTTTATTAGTATAAGATGAATAAAAACAAATGTATGAGTAAATAAGGGGGTGCTAGTAGGTTGTAGAGAAATTTAAATTATCATAAAAAATAAAATATATTAAAATGGTGGAATATAAACTAAATTTTAGAAGAATGAATAAATAAAAAACACTTAATATGTGTTCAAATGTAGAATAATAATTCAAATCTTAATAAAAACAAAATTAGAAGAAGGATTTAACATAAAAGTAAAAGGATAACTGGAATCAAATAAAAAATTAGAAATTTACAATCAAGAACTAAAAAGTGGACAAATAACAAAAAATCATTAGTGAATGTTGTTCCAAAATATGAAATTGATATTTAAGAAGAATATGAAATCCAAAAGTCACATTGAGGGTCTCAAAAGGTTATTAAAAGTATATTAAAATATATATTACATGGATATAAAAATTAAAATTATGGATTTATGAAAGAGGAAAAAATTATAAGTACAATTATATGGAAAGCATGAATAAATTATGAAAAAAATGTATGAGTAAAAATAAAGAACTACAATTATATGTTAATATAAAATATAGAAGATGGAAGTATAATATGAAATATAAGTTGATGAAAAATTTAGAATCTTCAAATTTAAAATAAAAAACCGAACTATGAGGAAAAGTAGACGATAAAACAGGAATGGAATTAAATATAAATATATATACAAAATTATAAAAAATTTATTAAATAAATATATATACATATAATTAAAATAAATGTCTAAAATCAAAAAACAAAAATCGAGATGTAATAGATTATCTATTAATTACAAAAAAAAATGAAAAGGTGAAAATTAATGTAAATTAAAAATTAAAAGGTTGAATTTTGAAGCATCATAAGGAAAAACATAAAAGGTATGCATAATTATAAACAAAAGTTTATCCAACAACCTGAGGCACATGTCAGAAAAATAATTCATAAGAAATTGAAATATAAGTAACATGAGAAAGAAATGGTAGATGAAAACACATTAACTATAACCTAAACTCAATAATAAACATAAGGAAAAAAATAATTCATATCAAAATAAAAATTCTAGAAGCTTGAAGTTATATTTTTGGAATCAATATATAAGTATAAGAGATTAAATAGTTGAAACAAAAATATCAGAATAAAAATATCTAAAAGCTTAAATTTGTTTTTAAAAAAATCGAAATTTTAAAAAAAAATTATATATAAACAAAAAACAAAATATCAAAATATGAAAATTCAAAAGGAAATAATAGTAGAAGAATTTGAAGTTGGATTTAATGCATAAGTAGGAGTTGATTCTTATCTAGATGTATATGCTAGAAACTAGAGTAATAAAAGGTGTTATTATTGTTGATGGGTAATATGTAATGGTAGATGATGAAAAAAATATGCAAGATAAAGTCAACATTAAATACATTAACCATAAACATGTTCATATTATAAGAAGGAATAATCCAAAGTAAAAGTAGTAAAAATATAATCCATCACAAGTACCTATAAATAGATTTAAATGATAAAGGGTCAAAACATATAAGAATATAATGGATTATCATAAATCATTAAACAATTATTTTTTCAAAATTTTAACACATATGAATATACTTAATTTCAATCTAACATGAAATGAGTTCACAGTCATAGGTTTTTTGTTTGGTTATTAATATTTAATGAATGTTTTTAAAGAATGAGGTATAATAAAACTATTCTTCAAATCACTTTGAATATAATATATTCCAGATTGATGTGTGATCTATTTATATATGTAATGAAATAATCAAAAAATGATGATATGTTGTGTCAAAACAACTTAAACTTGTTTTAGCTATATTAACCCTTTGAGTCATGTTGTTTTACACTTATATCAATAATAAACACACATTCCAAAATGTTAGGAAGAGGACTTATCTAAATGACATGAGTTATGTAACAACATGTAAAAAATTATACTATAGTGATTTTCATGTGATTAGAACTAAATATGATGTATTTTTCTAGCTTTTCACCGCCAGATACATGATTTTTTACTTTTACATAAATAAAACTTCAAATTCAATAATTTTAGTAAAACCACATGTCTGATCAAAAAGTGACATATTTATACAATTGAAAAATGAAATGAAATATTTTTTATATTAATTTAATTACAATATAAGATCATTTTGTATGTTATGATCTTAAAATATGTGTTTCTAAATAGATTTAAATCTAATCAAAAAATATTTTTTCTCATTATTACGACATCACATGTTATATTGTGGTTCATTCATAAATGTCATAAATTTAGGGAAATATGAATTTTTTTGTTCAATTCAAACGCCCATTAATAATAATTGGAAGGTAAAATGGATCTCTCGGTTATTTAAGTCAATATGAGTGTCAGAGTGACATGCGATTGATACATTTAGATAGAAAATGCCTTGAATATCATTTTCATATGTATTTTTCCAATATAAGTTCATTTGATAATGTATTATTTTATTTATCTGGTGTTTTTTCCACAAAATGATAATAATGTTTTATAATAACAATATTCTCATTTATTAATGATGAAATTGAGGCCGGGTTTTCACAAATAATTCGAGTTTGAGTGAAAATCATTCAAAAATAATGAACTGTGTACTACCTCAACATCTATTTTTATTTATGGTGCATGAACAAAATTATGACCAGTTCCATGATGAAAAGTATCATTGCATGTGGTATGATGCTCAGTGATATCAAATTATGATGCATAAACAAATATATAAGAACAGATAAATAATAAGAGTTAAAATAAAAATAGTAGGATAAATAATGGTGATTTAAAAACAATGTTTGAAACTGAATATACATATGTAGATATTTAAGAATAACTATATTCAAATGTAGTTTTCAATTATAGATTTCGATAAAGAAAAAAATAGTAACAAACAATGCAATAAGTGGATGTAGAAGTGGAAGTCAATGTAGAAAATGAAATAGTAGAAAAAGATGAAGTATGAAAATAAAAATATTAAATCCAAAAATGTATTTAGACTGGAAGAAGAAAAAAATAACAGTAGAAAATTTTGATTCTAATGTGAAAATCAAAATAAAAATATCATAAATCAAAACTCAATCACGTAACTAGAGATGATGATTAAATCTCAGATATGAATGTGACGATTTATTGTAAATGTGAGTTATAAGTTTAATTTGATGAAACAAAAGAATCCAAAATCTAGTAACATGAAGGTGGTTTTGGAAGTAAATGGAATAACTAAAAATATTTTAAAATAAAAAAATAGTTGA
Source organism: Viscum album (assembly GCA_963277665.1). NCBI lineage: Eukaryota > Viridiplantae > Streptophyta > Magnoliopsida > Santalales > Viscaceae > Viscum > Viscum album. The sequence continues at coordinate 225,942,382 of OY728167.1, read as the reverse complement.
AAAATAAAATGTATAATATTATAGAAAAAATAGAAGTAGTATGATATTTTTTTTGGAAGAAAATAAATATATATAGAGGATTAAAGTTTTAATAAAAATGGGAGATTAAATCAATGTTAAAATAAAAAACCATAATCTATAAGTAGAATATGAATAAACAATTCAATATTAATTTTGAATGATGACCCAAAATTGAAAATATAATGTTATTCAGAATCTAAAATCCAAAATTCGAAATAGGAAATAGAATAGAAAATTGTATGTAGATGAAGAGAATATATTGGCTTTATATAAACATAAAATTTTATATTATAATCTCCAATAAAATATTAAAATTCATGAGAAAAATATAAATAATAACGTTTAGTAATATAATCTTAGATGATTCATGTTATCTCACCATAGTAATTTGGGACCACCTCCAAATTGAAGGTTCTCCTAAGGGTTCAAAACTAACAAAATATTCCTTTTTTTACAAAAATAACAAAATTTTCTATGAAATATAGAACTAATCATTTTCAAATATGAAATATATTTTTTAATATATTTTATATTTTTTAAAATTCATTTTTTCATTATAATTTTATTTATTGAACAAATTAATACTTTTAATATTATTATAAATCCACTATCACACAAAAAAACTCCTCTATCCGAGTGGTCATTTATATATAAGAACATTAGTGCTAATAATAATAAAACATAGAATTAAAAAATAAATGGAAAAAATGTATATAATTTAAGATTCAAGGAATGAAATCAATGTAGAGATTGCGATATATTTAGTAGAGATTATAGTAGATGAAGAAAATTATAAGAATTGAAATGAAAATAGAATAAAAAATACTTGAGTTATAGAAATCAAAATTGAAAAAATTATACATATATAGAATCATAAGATGAACTACATGAAAATGTAGATTCAAAAGCTAGAGTAGGATAAAGAGTGCATGAAATAAGAAATGATTGAATGAAGTATAGTGGAATGAGATCATGAAATAGAGTTATAAAATTTATCAAATTTTGAAGGAAACAAGAAAAAAAATAAATGTATTCAAAAGTAGACTTATATGTAAAAATAACACTACAAAATGTTGTACCAAAAGTGAAACTTAGGACTTAGATAACATAAATAAAATCTGATATCTACAAAAAAAATGAATCTAAAATGTGAAATTTGAATGTCATGGTCAAATTTGAATATTGGGGGGGGGGGAATTTGCAGAAAAAGAAAATTTTATATCCATTTTTTTTAGAATAACTATGTGTTAGAGAGTCTATAGTGATATTTAAAATAGAAGAAAAAACATTTTGTTTAAACAAAATCTGATGTGGGAATAAATTTATAATTCATAATATATGATCAAAATTAGAAGAATAATTTTAAGTATAATAAAAAAAATTAAAAGATGGATTTTATATAAATGAAAATTCAGAACTAGAATAATGGTTAAAATAAGAGCACTATAATCCTGATGTAGAAGGAGAAATAAACTGAAAAAATTTCTAAATATAATGCTGAAAATATAAATAGATTTATAAATATAAACAAAAATAAAAAATTTAGAAATAAAAGCTCAAAATAAGAATGGAGTAGTTGAAAAAGTTTAGCATTAGGATATAAAAATATTAAGCAATTTACTAATTTAAATGAATACTATAGATGTATAAAAAAAATAAAAGATAAATTCACAATGTAGAAGAATTATAGAGGGAGAAAAAATAAAATATGATAGAATTGAAAGCATATTATATATTATAGATGAAACAAGACAGAAGATAGAAGCATAATGAAAAGTACCTGTAGATAAAAACAATATACGACTCAAATATTAGAAAAAAAGAAAAAATGTATAAGAATAAAAATATGGAAATGAAAAAATAATAAAACCAGAAGTCAAATAAAATATTGTATGTAAAAAAAAATATGAGTAGTAAAAGAAGAATAAATATTTCAAAATATAAATAAGAAGATAAAAATAGATGAAAATTTATAATTCAAAGATATAGAATGGAAAAATTATATGAAAATACCATAAACGGATGCATAAATAGATTTTAAATCTAAACAAATGAGTAGAGTCACATACAAGAAGAGTAATTTAAAAAAAATTATAAATTGAATAAATAGGTGATATAAATGTTAGATGAAAAAATCATAAGCAATTGAATAAACTGAAAGATAATCATATAGTAAATAAAATTTGAAAAAAATATAAATAAAAAATCTAGATTTTTAATGTCAATATATAGAAATAAAATCATATACAAAATAGATGACATTGTAGAAACATAAAAAGATGAAAAACAGATGATAAATTGGAAAAAATATAAAATAAATGACGATTAAAATATAAAAAAATTCAAAAATCCAAAAGAAGAAAATGGATCATGATAAGTACAGAAACAAAAATCATTTATACATAAAATTACATGATGTTCAACATAAATATCTATTGATTAATAATTTTGGATCAAAAGGGCCTAGTTTCTATTGAAGAATATATATGTAATAAATAAAAGTGAGACCAAAATAAAATTAATTTTCCATATCTTCCCTAATGAGATCCTAAATCCCATGAGATCTTAAAACATCATAGGATAACCCAGGGAATACATAATTGAATGAGGAGATCTAAAAAGTATAGTAAGTGAATAAATATGATAAGGAAACCTAATGATTGAGTCAATGCTATTACATGATATCATAAAATAAAAGGCTCATGAGTAACTACCTGGTAGCATAACATAGACAACATGGTATCATAAGATAATGAAAACATTAAAAAATTTGTAGGAATATGAGAAATGACTTAATCATAAGTTATATAGAATGTTTTATACAATATGGTGGGCATTGGCCCATGGTAGAGTATATTTACCCTATAATCCCTTGCATGAAATCTCAAGAGACAAAAGATTTACCAAATTAATTGGAGATCTATATCATAACACCCATAATAAAATGTTCATGAATTTCTTTCTCAGAAATAAAAAAACAATCATATTTCATAAATTAATGAATTACTCAAGGAAGTAAATGGGTTTCATAATCTTGTCTCATATCGTAATAAAATGAAATTTCCTAAGGAATATATTTGATAAATAAACATATGGAATTAATTAACCTATAAAAAGAGAGGATAATATGATATATATATATGTGAGAGACATATATACATAGTTTAGAATAATTTAATAACATTAAAGAGAAATATAAATGATTTTATAGAGAAAAATTTCATAACTCATTGAAAAAGTGTGGTTTGGTGAGATCACATACACCCAAATGGATAAAATTACTTAAAATAAAAAAATTCAAACCACATAAAAATGATATTGAAATTTTAAAGAAAAAAGGTAAATAACTGTTTCACTAAATAAAAATATGAACAATTTATTTATTTAAAATATCCAATAATAGTGACTCTAGAAAGAATAATAATTGGAATAATATATGTTAATAGGGAAAATCCCATTTTTCTTTTATAATGAAATTAAAAACCTTCTATATAAGATTCACTAAAAGAATCCATTATAATAAATGTCATAAAATTTCAAAATAGATATAATATAAACTTTTTGATTAAATTTTCTCCATATGTATATATAATATGGCCTTTTAAAATATATACATGGAATAAAAATGGTTGGAAGGAGAAAATATAAAAGGATTTTTTTATAAATAGAGTCCCTTGAATATTTAGTAACATTTTAATCATAATCCCCATGAAATAGTTACATTGAATGAAACATTAAATATAATGTGACTAAGGATGATCATTATATAACATGTAAAATTGGTAATATAAAAACCACATAAAAGAAAAATTGGTGAATATGGCATGAGTCTCCCCAAAATAAAATTGACACTTGAAATCCATTATCGTGTTCATCATGTTGAGGTTATTACCAATAATCAAAGAGATTATGTGTGGAAAACATAAATACACATTAAAAATTGAAATATAAAATAATAAAATAAAATAAAATTTAACTCATAAAAAAGGAATCAAATAATAAATTAAGTAGAAGTATAACAAACTGAATGAAAATTGATTAAAAACATTCTTTACTACATGGTAACATCAATATAAAATTACATTTTATGAAATAATTTTAATTAAAAAATAAATACCATGATGTTTTAATGATTCATGATATATCATTTAAAAATTTATTTATATGCAACATAAAAAAAACATTAACCTGAAGTTAAATATCACCCAATAGATTTGAAATTGAGACAAAATCTTATACCTTGATTTCAACTCATCACATACACCATTTTTCATCCTAAATAATAAACGTATATTAATTTTTTACATTCATATGAAAATTTCAAAATCCTACTATTCATCTCATTTTATTTTTTTCCACATTTTATTTCTTTATGTAATCAATTAAGTTTCTATCAGATGTGTTGATGATATTGGGTTTATATGTCCAAAATGAAATTTTTATGTTTACAATAGTAAAATAAGACATTGTTTCTCCATATCAATAATAATAATAATGACATAATTATTAAATTTATACATCAATTTTAATTTTTTAAACAAAACAAAAAATAAATTTATCAAAAATAATCTATATTAAAATCATGGAGATAGTAGTTTGGATCATTGATTGATAAATGTCTCCATTATAAAAAAATAATAATGGAAATAATTTCAGGATTATTTTACCATTGAATAATGATAATTATATCATAAATACAATATTAATTATTTTAGTAATCTTATTTATATCATTTATGTCAGGTGTTAATGGAAACTGATTCACATCACTTTACAGGTTGGTAGCGCATCATATGCAGTAATGATATTATGATTATTCAATAAATGGTAAGGTAAAAAATTATATGATATTTTTATTTTATATAAAAAAACTATTTCATGATTATAATATTTATAAATTCAATCAATCATCATAAATAACCATGAGATTCGATAATGTAACATGAATTACATCCATCTAAGAGGTGGTAATCATCCATACACAAGAGTGATGGTTTCATTTCCCATTTGATATATTATGGGATGGATGTGGTTTTTTAATTTAACATCCTAATATCCTTGTGTGTTGGAGATTCTGATTTTATTATATCATCATAGTTTAATAAGATTTTGAGGGGGATAAATAACAAATAAATAATGGATCTCGCTCATGCAGTGAAGGTGAATCAATTTCAAATTTATTCAAGATTCATGGTGGAATTCATTGATGATTATTGCGTTATCAATTTTTTTCTTTGGATATAGATTCATATTTTCTACATTTTGATATTTCAATTGAGGATATGGTATTTTAATGTTTAGAAACCATGAATAATCCTACAAAATTCTAAATCTTGGTGGATCATTCCAGATTACTATAAGTAAGAAAATAACATTTTAAGATTCTCTTCATGGTGAGGAAACTCCGAAGGATGAGCTTCTTTGATCCCATATTTTAAAATAAAATGGTGGATCGAGGGTTCATAATTTTTTCAGATATAAATTTCATGTGGAAAATACTTGATTTGTGAACATTTTCTACCTTTGGGAATACAACATACTCGAAGAGAGATAAATCATGGTACTACACTCACCTATTCTCAATAATTAAAAAATGCTGGGAAAGAGAGGAATATAAGTTGAATCTAATTAGAAGATGTTTCTTTAATATATTCATGTGTAATAAAAACATCATTAATATATTGAAAAAGATATGGTAATTTCATATAAAACCTATAATTTTGATGATCTCTGAATAGGATGTCAATTTAAATCCCTTCAACCCATGGAATTCAATATCTCATGTTTCAGTTAGACTATATGCTCTAAATTGGGTGTTTTGACTTCCTAAAATTATACATTACCTCATTTATTACATTGTTGTGTCCTTGAAAATAGATTATTGTGCTCATAATAATGAGTTGGGATTATATTCCAAAATACATGTTGCTTCCAATTTTCAGAAAAATCCACCTGATGTGATAAAAAAAATTGTAAATTATAAAAAAATTGTGTTAATGGGGGAATATGAATATCTACCACCTTTTCAAAGTATTCTAGATTGTTGGGAAATACACTTCTAATTTTAGGCTTATTAAGAAACTTTTCAGACCTCCACCGGATTCCAATCTGTGTAAATAGGAAAATAGATTAAAATTGTAATCTATTTTCATTGACAAAGGTGAGCCTATAGAAAAGGTTTATCCTAAGAAAATGGTGAATAAAAAATAATGTACAATTGAATTATGTGGCACTAGTGGAAAATTTTGGTATACCCATGTAAATGAAGAAGAATTATTAAATGATACAGTTGGGGTTCCCAAAATGATGAATTATCTTATTGATCATGTTTTTGGAAATATAGAAGGTAATGAAACCATAAATTTTTATGACGAAAGAATTTATCTTTAAAATTTCCAAGTCATCAAGAAAAATATTGACTCTATTCAATATTATCAACTAGGTGGTTCCTCTTAAAAAATTGATAATATTGTGATTTAACAAATTGATATATCTCAACCTAATTTTTCTTTCCATTAATGATGGAACTTACCTATGGATGCGACTATGAAATATTCTAAATGAATAAGAAGGTATTCTATAGGGTTTTAAAAATTCAATTGGAATCATTAAACTCCTTAGTATCTTGATTATTTAAATGAGGAAAAAATCAACAAGCCTCTATCTATTCTTGATAGTAACCAAATATTTTTGATTTCTCATGCGGGAAACATATTGGGTGATACTTGAAAAACAATTTGTGAACATCAGAAGAGATAAAAAAAAATAAATTCCCTCTCCCATGGGATCTATACACAAGTTTTCAATATTTATGATCGTTCTCAAGATCATAATGACCCTAAATTGAAGGAATTTTTTTGACAATTCCTACCCATGATGAAAGTGATATCTTTAATATTAGGAAATTTCGTTGGAAGTCCTTAATAAAAGAATAAATAATCAAGAAAATGTTGTAAGCTTCAATAATACTGAAATACCAAACATATATCAAGTTGAATGTTGATGAAATGATGTGAATAATGTTATTACTGTCATGAAATCATTCATCAATGAACTATCTAGTGGAATAATAAAAGGTTATATGGACAAAAATGAAAATTTAAATGGGAAGTATATTGATGAATTATCTAAGACTAGACATCTGTAAAAATTTATTTCTCTAAGTCTATTTTACAATAAGCATAAGACTGAGCTTATAGGTCTCTCGTAACTGAATATTTTTTTATGAGAACATTTATTCTCTTGAAAAAATGGGATAACAACTAATAAGAACTAATTTGTCTGGGAATGACATCAAAAGTACTTGGGTGTTTTCATTGAAAAAAATGTGTGGACTCTCTTTTATTTATTCTATAATGTATATGGTCAATTTATGTTATAATTTTACAGGGATGAAAAAAATTTCTCTCATATATGGTTACATATGTTAACAAAAAATAGGTGATTTATAGGAAATATAAAGGTTTTAGGAAACAAAAAGAACGTTTCTTGGATTCTTCCTGGAGACTTTAATTACATACTCAATCAATATGAGAGGTCAGCTTTGCATAACTCTTCAAATTCAACTAGTGACATTAGGGAAGATATTGAGAATATCTTCCGATACATATTAAACCAGCTTGTTGATAATTATACATAGTAAATGAGGCGCTATAATAAAGTTATGGAAGGTATATTGGAAAGGAATTTCATAAATGACTTCACCCTTGTTAATTTGGCCTATATTTTTATTCCCAACTCGTTCAAGATTTAATTAATGTCATTATCCTTTTTTGAGAAATCTTTTATTATAGGATTCTAAAAAACAGTTTCCATTAAATTTCATAAATTAAAGGATATTACATCCTTTATGTAGTTAAGTGGTACAAGACAGATGGAACTCCCTAATATATAAAGTGATGTATTAACTTTTTTTATGAATCTCAATGTTCTCAAGATAATATTGAAAATTATGATTCATAAATAATTTATCTACATAGAGGAAAATATTAGTCAACATTAATCATTACTTCATACCATTCCAGAAAATCACATTATTTATCATTTTTCTATAGGTGTTCAGCATGAAAATAAAACTATAAATGACCTTATAAATCTATTAAACCTCAAATAATTCATGAAAAAGAGGCATTTGATGTCAAATTTCTTATAGATGGTGATTGAAACACCACATTTTTCAACTACCATCAATGAGTGAGGAATCAAAATAGAACCCTAGGTATTCTCAATGAAAATGTTATGTTCCTTGATAAAAGAGGGGATTAAACTACTGATGTTGGTTTTTTACAAGAACCCCTTTAATTTTCCAAATTCTAGTATTGATATTATGGAAGGAATCATTACTATGCTTATCAAATATGAGGAAAATTAAATCTTATTATTCTTCACTATGAACTTGAAATAAAGTTTCTTTTTTTTAATCTCTTGTAGATCTCCTAGACCAGACCAGTTAAAAAATTCATTTTCATCAAACCTATATAATTATTATTCATTGCAATGTCTACTGGCTTCTCAGTAATATTTTCAAGGGTGGATATTTTGAAAAGGGAATCAATTCTTAGTTTCTTACACTCATTCGCAAAGTTTTTTATACAAAGGAGACCCATAATTTGAGAACATTGTTACATATCAACAATATATAAAAAATTATTGGAAATATTCCTTCTAATAGTTTTTCAAGAATTTCAAATAAGATTGTGTCTCCACCCAATTTGTTTTCATCAAAGTTACACATATTAAATATTTTCTTATTAAATCTTTAGAATTCGTTAATCATATTTATAAATCCAATGGAGTGGGTAAAATTTCACTCAAGATTGATTTTTTAAAAAATAATTTTATATGTTTGATTGGAGCTCTATTTTCAAGTTTTTAGGAAATTTTGGATTTTATAAAATTTTTATCAAATGTGTTAGATTACTAATGAGCTCATAACATATCCCAGTGCTTTTCAATGGATCCCCTAAGGGCTATTTCACTGTTCCCATATGTGTTAGGACATGTAACCATATCTTAGAAATTATTTTCATTATTGATAAATATTACATAATAACTCTCATTATAAACCTTTAAAAAATTAACTCAATCCCATCAATGTTTACATAGGACTTGTTGGACTTACCCAATTTTTTTTGATGATGACATCATCCACTTAAATCAAGGTGACAATATAAACATCAAGAACACTAAAAATCCCTTCCTCCATTATTTTAATGTCACATTGTTGGATATCAGTTGGAATAATTCATTCATAAACATTGGGAAAAGAATAACTACATCTAGAAACTCTCACATCATTGATGTTTTGTGAAAAAATGGTGTTCTCTATATAAATTGTCTTGTCATACTTATGTTTTAGGGGAAAATACATGTTATTAATTTTTATAAAATTCTATGCAAGTATAGAAATTAGTTGTCTTCATATAAAGGAAAGATATTCTTGATGGTTGCACGGATATGACCTATAAAAAATATTATTGTTTAAAAATTCCATTATTATTTTATGGGTTATAAATGTTCTAATTATGTCATTAATAGAATAAACACTATCATAGAAATGATATTCTATAGGGTAAGAAATCATTAAGAACACCACGACTACCCCCTAAAAACAATGATGTTATGAATTTTAATATAGTAGGATTAGCATAAAAATTCTAAAAAATTCAATGAATATTTTCTGGATAACTTCATGTAGAGTCTTTTCAATGTGAGGTCAGCGGAACATTTTTTCCTAAGATCCTTATTTGTTTAAAAATCTCATAATTGGGAATTTCAATTATATAGATTCCTTTAATTCGCCTACCCACATGAATTATTTGTCAACCATTTCACTGAATTATCCCTAGTTGGAAATAATCAACAGATCCTAAATTTTTTATATAAATGGATAGTTATGCCTATTTTCAAGAATAATATCTCCCCTTGTAGTAATTTTGACACAAATGTGTCGATCAAAGTGAAAAAGGATGACTATCTAGATTTGAGTCCTAATGAAATCAAATTACTAGTTTTCAATTATAATTTAATTCATCACGATGATATTCTTGTTTGGGAAACTTCTTCAAATTGGTGGCTCTCTCCTAAATGTCTTAATATCGAAAGAATGTTCAGGGGAATTCATCTATATTGGATAAGTTTTTGATAAGGGGTGGATTATTCCTTCTAGATTCTCCCTCTCATGGATGAAAATCTACTCCAATATCCATGATGATGATTTTATGAAATTTTTATCATTAATATATTCTCAAATGGTTTTTGATATAATCAACCTAGGGAGGATATTTTGAACCAATATTTATATTGTGTCACTACCACTGCTATGTGAACAACATCGGAAGATGTTTTCGAAAATCGCTTACCTTGTATAACCATCTTCATAGAGATCCTGGAAAAATATTTTAAGTTTCCTATTTCTCTAAAAATGCTGAATATTTTGTTGTTGCAATGTTATGAAATCATACACATAATATAGACTAATATAAAAAAACATATTCATGGTATTTTGTACTATTTCCTTCAATTGATATTTGTGGGTATTATTTTTATGGTGAATAAAACAAATGATATTAAAAATATTTTTTTGAGATAAATCAATAAATGATCTTAGCACTTTTTTTGTTTCTTCAGTACATGTAATTATATTAAATTTTCTAGAACTTTGGATGTTAGGTGGATCCATATGAATCTAAGAAGGATAAAATGCAACACAGAAGTAGGCTCAAGAGGAAATGCAGGTCCTTCTCGAAATTGTGTTATTTAAAAAAATGAAAGAGGTGATGAAATGGGATGATTTTATAGTCCTTTTGGAATCAACACATCCCATGATCCTAAAATTCATGGTATAATTAATTATTTGGAAATTTAAAATCAATGACAATATGTCACTTTGTCACTTGAATGTGATTCCACCCCTATTATAAAATCATATAGAAAGGGAATTACGCACCATTCATGGTCAGTGAATTCCTTATGGAGAAACTATAAGAAATATCATTATTTCATATACTACATAATCATTAATGAATTTAATGAGAAAAATTACATGGATAATGGAATTTATAATAATTTTATTACCAATCCTATGTTAACCTGGCTAAATAATATACATGATAAACTCTTCTCTTATAAGAAAAAGTACTTCTCCAATAAATCATTACTCAAAATTTCATAATTTAATTTTCATTATATAATGGGGCATTTTACTTTTTGGAATTATATTATTCTACAAATAAATAGTTTTTGGGGGTATAGTAAGAAACAAAATAAAAACTCTCGATTTAGAACAATACCACTTTTCCAGGACAACTATTTTGTAATATACCTAAATCCATCCTAAATTGTAATTCTGATAAAAAATGTCCTCATGGATGTTGTAATGTAAGTAAGGAATGGAGTTCCTAAATTTTTTACTGTCAAAAATAATTTTTAATTATGTAAATGAGATGATAGGAGGTTCCCTTTTATATATGAAAATTAGCTGTATTTTTTAAATTACCCAAAACAATAAAATTTTTGGGAAGTCACAATGAAGAAAAGTGCATCCAAAATTTTACAATAAACAAGGTAAGAGAATATGTTGTCAATTAAATGACCCAAAATTGAAAATTAAACAGTTTTGAAACATGTAATTCACTCATTTATATTTAATCACTTTTACAATAATTTTTTCACCACTTTAACTTTTGTTACTATAATTTTTTTAAACAAAACATAAAAATTGGGTCATAGTATATAATTTGGACCCAAATATTATAAATATGAAATCCAATTTGTCAAATAAAAATACTTTATGTGTGGAAAATAAATTCTAACATCATTTTATGTAACAAAAAAACCCGATTTTATCCCTGACCGTTATAAATAACTTTTACTATTTTTTAATTTTAATTATGACCAATGATTATGATTAACATTTTACCTGAAATTATTTATGACAATTTTATATAACGAAACAATTTTAACAAATTCAATTTACAAGAGTGACATATGTTAATTTAAAAATAATCTGACAAGACATGTAAAATAATAGTTTGAAATAAATGTAGTTTTCAAGCATAAGACGATCAGACATTATATCTAAAACAAGTATTATTCATTATATAAATTTAAATTTATATATATTGATATTTAATTTTTATAGTGTATTTAAATAATTCCCCATTATGTGTTATTTTAATTAAATTAAATGGAGAAACATTATTCACAAAAAATCGCTTTCAAAAAAATGTTTTTTTAAGATTAATAATAAACTACTAACTAAAAAATAATGCAGATGACTAAATATAAATTATTATACTATATATAAAAAATAATACATATTATAATTTTTAATCAAAATTAATAAATAAGGGGTATTATTTATTTCTTAATTTTTTTGAATGAAATGACATTTTACAACAAAGAATCATTTTTCACTATTTACTGAAAAATAGTTTTTTACAGAAGAATCCAAAAATTTCAACTTAAGTAATTTTGTATTTTATGATTTAAAAAATAACTTATATTTTTTTAAATAAAATTTCTAGATGTTCTGTGGACTAATATAATATTCCTTCAAAAAAGAAATAAAAATTATATTCGAGGAAAATAATTTTTGAAGCATAAAATGAATTTACTGAATTATGAGTAATTATTTTGGATTAGTAATTAATTGTATATTATATAAAAACTATAAATAAAAAATTTAATAAAAACGTTATTCATATTCATACAACCAATTTTAATAGATAGGTTATAACGTTCATGTTTGGATAATAATATTTTAATATTATATCATTGTTCATTTAGTCTCACTCTTTCATCATACACACATTATTGAATATATTGTTATTTAAAAATCCTATGTTTTTATTTATGTGACCAGATTTTTAATAAATTTTCATATTTATTATTGACTATATAAATATTAAAAAATTATTTATTTTTTTTGGATAAAATGTATTATTTTCCTGTTGATGGTGATTTTAAGTTGTTTTCAAGCAAAAATCACTAATTGATAATTTTGAAAATGAAACTTGGAATGCACACTACATGTAAATTATAAACAAATATGATGTACCTTCCCATAGACATGGATTGGCCTGACCAAGTACATTCTAATAAAGACATCCAGACACTACATGACATGTACATCCCTTTCACACACCATGTCTTCCCACCTAGCTCTTGTTGTTGGATGATATGGACTCTACACTCCATGTGGGTTGGTTCTACACACCATGAACCCAACCAACTGAAAACCTACACATTAAAATTCCTCGAGCATTAAATTAGACCACCTATGTGTCAATAAATTATAGTAAAAAATGTTGAACCTAGTACAAGGCATGTATTTTTTTGGTACACTTTGTGTAGTTTGAAATTCTACAAATAGAGTGGTGGACATCCATGTTCAAGGTTAAACGCACAGGGAGAGTTATTTTCTCTCTTCTGTTCGACCTCCCTCAGATCCAATTTTTTGTTTTCCTTTTCTATTTTTCATTATGTTTTATCATAATTCCCCTTCCCCTTTCATCATCCCTCTCGTATCCATGGTTGTGGTTGATTTTCTTCTCAATATTCACACAGTGACTCTTTTCCTAAAAGGCTCACTCCCACCTATTTATTTATGTAATAAGATTTATATTTTCTGTGATTTTAATTCCAATGGTTTAATTTTATTATAAATACTATTTTATAATTTCTTTAACAAATTAAATTAAATAATAACTGTTGGGGTTGTATCTGACAAAGAACCACATCAGTGGTGATATTTAATGGAGTTGTAGAGGGAGAATCCATTACCATTGGGTGAGTTTGTAGCTTCTTGCATTAAGGGTTTGTACATGAATTCATTTTGATTAGTTAACTACCAAATCATGGAGTTGACCTTAAAATGTGTTATTGTTTGTTTTCAGACCAAAAAACAATGATTTATTGAATCCTCATGGTAAATAAAATTCACTAATAAATCTAGTTTTAAATAATGATTATTACAATAAAATAAATTCAAATAGAAACTCTATGACAGTTTTGTAATTTTGTTTCTATTATTTATTCTATTTTAATTTTATTTTCACAAATTGTTTCAAATTTTAATATGTTCCCTTCACTCCTTATACCTAGATAATTGACCAAGACTCATCCAACTTTCTCTTATTCATTGAATTTTCATTTTACTTAGGTGATTGACCAAGAATTCCCCTAGCTACTTAGATAATTGGTTAACAAGAGAAAAAATATTTCTATGTTGATCACACCTTAGGATAAGTTTGGTACCAAATTCAGGTTCTGTTTTTGAGGTATCAAACGAAAAGAAGTTCTCCATGTCCAAGTTCAGGTTGGATTACCTATAATTTTATTTTTTGTTTCATAAATATTTTTCTTTGTACCCTAGATCCCACATTCTATGGATTTTTATTCGACTTTAGGTTGGAACAACCCACTTAGGGAGGATTTATATCCATATGAACGAGTGATATCATACATGTATCTAGAATTATTATATCCATATATGGATGGTGGGTTTCAAAAAGGGGATCATCCCTATACATTCTTCTCTCACCCATCTCTTATTATCTACTCAGAACCATCTTTGAGTAAGGCTGAAAGGTTATTATTAATGATGGGGACCATTACCAAATGGATGTTGGAGCAAACCAAAAGTTTGAAAGGAATTGAAAACATAGTAGTGCATCAATATTTGATAATATTCAATTTGGATACAAAGGAATAATGTATTATGAGGTGTTCTAATCCCATCTCCACTGAGGAGACATGTTATGATATGGGAGTCAACTGTCATTCACTAAAAATTTTTTATCCTGAATTTTAAAACTCAACCTTTGAATATAGAGACACACCAGAACATGTTAATAATGAATTTGACCGATTATTTCTTTTCAATCCATCCACTAGTTATTTTCCTTTTTTGAAGGAGTCATGTGATAACTTTTAACAATTCATCATTACAAATTATGAACCTAAAGAGGTGGAGGAAGTACCTAATAAAATCAAGAAACACATCCATATTTGGTATTTATTGGCCGTAGAGCAGGGATTCTACACCCCTCCACCTAGACCACCACATGGACTAGAATGTTTGAAAAAATAAAATTGTGATAGACACATGTGGTGGTTCACACAATTAAAGCCCATTCCACCTTCAGATTATTGGTAAGTACAAGTAACTATGGTTGATCCAAATGCCTATAAAAAAGGCACTTCGTAGGAGGAAACCCAACCAATATCTAATCTCTTCTATTCTATTTTGAATAAATACATGACATGTATTTATAAACTACATATTGTGAACCAATTTATTTTTCTAGAAACTGTATCAATTCTATTAAAATAAAGTTATGTTTCATGTTTAACTTTTTTACATGGTGTGTACTTATATTTTTAGCATATATTTTAATATAAATTTTATAATAGATAAATATTACATACGTTAATTAATAGGGATGAGTCATATTTTGATGTAAAATGTTATTGGATTGTATCTGAGTCTTCATTGGATAAAATACCTCAACACCTACCTTCAAAATAGGGTTTATTATTTTTGAATATGTATTCTAATTAAATGGAATGTTAGGGGTTTTCAAAATAAAAAAAAAGTATTTCACAATAAAAAATAACTGATGGGGGGTTTAATTGTCTTGAAAGGTCATGGACCATAGGTTAAAAAGACCTGGGTTCAAATCATACTAACTGGTTCAGTCCCATTCTTTCACATATTAATTAAACCACATGGATTTCTTGTTTATTCACATAGTGTGTGTCATTTTTTTTATAATCACCTAAATTTGTTTTCAAAATAATTTATCACATGTGGTTGAAGTTTTCTGATTGGAAGAGTAATCAACCTTGGTTCAAAAGACCAGAGTTCAAACTCTGATAATCTATCAATTTAATCACAATATTTTTTAAAATGAAAACCACTTGTCATGCATTGTTCTTTTCCCTATGTAGTGTTGTAACTATATTTTATATATATATAGTTTATAAAACCATGTAGTACTACAAAATTCCCTCTAATTATTGGGGGGTTGTGTTCATATCATCCGTTCATAGGTTCAAATCATGCCCTAAACACCAAAACTAATGATGTAGTTTCCTTTTTCAGATTTTGGAACACACTGTGTGCATGTATCTAATACATGATGTGTATAGGTTTATTTTTCCATTTTAAAGAATATATTTAATTATAGTTCTTTTCTAAATAATAGATAATATTTATTACATAGTTTATTATAATATTCATACTTTTAATATTAATAATAACGAAAGGGTGTATATATGGAATGGTTGATATTACACACACTGTGTAGTCGGGACATATGAGCCGAGATTCTCTAACTGGGAAGATCCGGTGTTGAGAACTCCCTCTCCCCATTTTTCCCCCCTTCACCTTCTCCCATACACCATCCATCTCCCACCCCTTGAATCCACCATTTTGGTTCACTTCAGGCCCTGATTTCACTTGAATTTCACCCGTTAGTCTAGGTTCACCCTTCATCACCCTTTAATTTAGTGTTTTACTTGCATTTATAGTGATTTTGGGATTGTGTAACCATTCATTTAAAAAACTTCATCACGTGGTTTTGGATTAGGAACACACGTACTATCCCATTGTTATATGGCCACTCATGCTTTATTTATCCATTTGAAAATATATGGAGTGTATGTTCTGTACATGCCATCTATAATGTCATTTCCCCAGCTCAATGATGACCATGTGTTTGGGAACATACATGATCACAATCGAATTCACATATATAGTTCATGTATGTTTGGTATACCCAGTGTACTAGTTATCAAAAACCACCCCACCGCACCCCCCTTCATAAGATGAGTTCGTGTATGGGAACTTACAAGACCAACAAATCATGTATAAACACAAAACATGTATACTATACTACACAATGTGTACTAGCTATCTCACGAATACTTACCCACTCATCATATTTATCCAGTGTACACGAGTTTTCAAACCCAATCACACTATACACCATGTTCCCTGGATCAAAAAGCCGTGTTATTTTGATTTTATGTTTTCTCATTTTTATTATTTATTATTTATATCCTTTTGTTTTTTTATTTTTCATTATATTTGATCTATGGAATATAGAGATAAATCATGTGGGAAGTGGCCCACACTTACTACTGATGGGGAGAGACCCACACACTAGTAGATCTGACATATGCCTCCAGTGTCACCCTCCGTGAACGAGATTATTCCAGTCTCCAAGCCACTAGCCTTGGTGACTACTCCACCTCTTCTACCAACACCCACATATTTGGTATTTCATAATTCAGTTGACATAATGTCTCTATATTTAGTATCCACTACTCCACCTACTACCACATCCACACTATTAATACATTTTGAGGGCTCTAGTATAGCAACTCCCACTTCCAGCATGACACCTTAAGATCTTCCCATGACTTCAGCAAACCCTATTGTGCCCCCACCACCATCCTCCATTGGAATGACCTCTGATCTAGCTTCGAAATTTGCCAATCCACCCACTACCACCATAGTTGTAATCACTACTTCAGTAGCTGCATCCCCAACTCTTCATATGATGGCACTTGCCTGACCTTAGCCACACCCCTTCTTGATCTTTACAAAGGGACATACTACGGTAGACAAAATACAACATATTTCACAGTGCATGATCCAGATGAGCGACCGATAAATTTACAACACTATTCATCAATGGTTGTATGTGTGGGAGGAGATCAAGAAGTATATAGGGTATACTCACCTGCTCGAAAATCTATAGGTCAAAATTCCAACATTTAGATATTTTTTTGGAGTTCTTAGTGAAAATAGAGTTTGAAGGGCCTACCTACCGAGACACACCTAGCGACACAACCTCTCTTGTCAAATTCAATCTTGGCATCAACCATTTCTCATTGAGCATGGATATGTTTGGATGATGGTGTAGTTTCTACCCCCATCTGGGAAGCCTACCACATATTGCATCCCTCACATGACCTGAGCACTGTGACCTCATTTACATGTGGTGGGATCTTTCCAGGCCTGACCAATGGTATTCCCCACTTCTAAGAAGAGCACACTAATCATTTCACCTCATCTTCTTTCATTCACTATTCCTTTAGCACCATCTGTTTCATGTTCTATGTTGACATAGGTGTCAGGTCCAGACAAGAAATCAATATCCTCATCTATTTTTTCCTTCAGGGATATTGAGACCTCCATTGTCTAGATTCTTCTTATTTACATTCCATATTCCATAGTCGCCATGAAAAACTGAATGGGGGATTCTAAACCCCTAGATTATCACACTATCTAGGTGTGTTTGAGAAATCTCTCCTTTGTGATCACTTGGGACCTTCTCATTATATTTAAATTATCATTCTTATTTGCAATAGGATGGTTGAGAGATGTGGAGATGGATTTTTGTGTGTGTAGGAAACCTCGAGTCCTACTTGGGTGATATAAATAAAATCTCCCCCTACTAGTGTTGCTGATCCTATCCCACCCCTAATACTAGTGGATCCACCTTATTCCTCCCTTCAATCGTCCACTACAAACCATTATTCTTTTGGCCAATACACATCCCCACCTCCACCTACACCCTCAACTGCTATCTGCCTCTCCCAGTGCCAAGCCACGATGGACCGCCATCTGGACCACCTTGAGCCCCACCAGGTTTGCATTGCTCAGAAAAAGGAATGAATCCGGATGAATTTGTTTGTTCTCATTCATCATTGGGGAGTTCAGTTACCCCAATCACTTACACCTCCATCTGAGAATCATCCCTTATAAGAACAACCATAGTTTAAAACACTGGCCACCAATTTTGAGATGTTATTCACTACAGGAATAGGTGCAACCACTACCACCCCCACATTTGTTCTTGTTGATCCAACCACTCAGAGTGTGGACCCAGAGCCTCCAGATCCCAATATAGATCATGCTCTACCAAACCACCATGTTCGAGATGATTTCTATTATATGGCCACAGATTGACTGGTTTTGAACATTTTTTTCGTTATATATATATATATCTATATCTATTTTTCTGCTCTACCCGTAACGTGATGGATGATATGCATGGATATTTAATGTTTCCATTACATCAACACACAAAGGTACCCTATACCTGCAAGAGAATCTATTTTGACTAATTTCCATATAATGAGAGATATACGTGTAGGAGAGTTTTACTTTGGGTCTTTATTTTTATTAAATTTTTTCTCATCATTCATTTTTCACTTCTTCCACTATCCTAGACCACATGTGTTTTCCCCTTTCATTTTCTCTTCCTTAGTGTTAAACTTGGAGTATCATGTAAAATATTATATTGGGGGGGGGGGAATCTATAACAACACAATTATTTTCCCTTAAACTATTCTTGGAGACATCATTAATAGATGAAATATTTCAATATGTGGAATTATTTTTATTAATTATAATTAATTATGATAAAGGAAAAAAATTGAATTTTAAAATTTACATAGTTATTTTGAATTTTAATGTATTTTAAAATAAATGATGATATACTCTAATTATGGTTTAAATTCTTGGAACCTTACATTTATTAGAATGATAATTTTTATTCATGTTAAGACCTGATTGACCATTTATTTTCCTCATTAATTAGATGAATTCTATTCCCTTTGGCAAGTTATTTCTTATAACCTCATTCTTGATATATTCATTGGATATGAATGACAAAAATATCTTGTGATTTTTTATTTTCAAAAACATGAATATTTTGAATCACATTGAAATGATTGAGGAATTTGATTGAAATTTTCATCCCGTTAATATTGAGATTTACTCTAAATATTACCCTCATGAAATACCTAGAAACCATGAAATTCTTGTATATGAAGCCACATTACAAGCCTATTTATTTTTCCTACCCTAATCATTGATAATATATCACGATAATTAATTCTATAATTAGAGAGAGAGTTTGGATATTCATGATGTATTTTGGTAAGAAAACATGAAATTAAGTGTGGGGGGGGGGTGAAACTTGTTCATTTGGGAGAAAAGGGTTCTAATATCACTATTCATTATATTTATAGTGATCTGCTATATTTGAAAAAACTTTGTGTGTTGGGAAATTCAAAAGAGGGACCAAATTCGTTCATTATAGATCCCAGATCATTTATGGACCCATGTTGGAAGGGGACTATCATAGTGATGGTTACATTTTAAGTGATATTGTTGGGTATGAATCTTTAGTATGTTTTATTTCTGAATATCATGTATTTTTTTTAGAAATCAATCATCTGAGATTATTTATCACATCATTAATTACCTATATCTTGTTTTATAATAATTTGAACCTTATTGAAATATATCTTTTTTTTATTTCTTTTATAATGTAGATATTGAGAATAATTACAAGACGTTTGATAGATTGGGTCTACCTGAGATTGAGCACAACTCAGATTAAAATATTTTGAGTGTTGAGTGTTTTTTTTCCTGGTGAGGTTAATCATCAAGTGAAATCTTTATTTATGAAATGATGAACATTTCATGATAAAATAGAATGAAAATATTTAGTTGAATTATATAAGAGGCATGGTTAGAATATATTTGAAATTGAAATAGGTTATGTGAATTTTTAAAATTCTCTATTAAACCATTTGTATTTATATATATATATATAATTAATTGATTGATGACCTTTTTAGTGTTTTTATTACCTTGATTATATTTTGAGATTTTTCATGAGGGAAAGAAAATGACTATAGGGGGGGGGGGTTGATGTGATCGAATTATGTATAACTTTTCTTAAATATTTTTGAGTATAAAAACATGTTTTCACCAAATACCTATTTTATGGGGAAAAACGTTTTATTTTGGTCTTCATTATGATTTTTAGGTGTTTTCCAACCAAAGTCACAAATCCAGAATATTCAGAATGAAAATCGGAATGCACCCAATATATACTTTTTAAACACTCATCATTTACCTTTTCCTATACACAGATCATCCAGACTGAGTACACACCCATGTAGCCGACTAGGTAATAAACTCCATCAATAACCATTCACATGCAATTTCTTCCCTACCATAAGTGGTTTGTGGCTTTTATGAACTATAAAATCCATGTGGGGTGGAATTAAACTCAGTGTACCCCAACCAACTAACCACTAACACGTTGAATGTCATTGGGAAGAAAGGTAGACTACATATCGATAGTGAAATCAAAGGAAAAAACGTGTTAAGCCTAGTACATCATGTGTAAAATATGGTATAGGTCATGTAATTTAACATTATATTAATAGATGGGTGGACTTCTATGATTGTGATAGGACACTCTGGAAGAGGTTATTCTATTCAGTCGTCCGCCCTATTATTGATCAAAATTTTTTTCCTTTTACTTTTTCCATTCTTTTTAGCATAATTCCCATACCCCTTTATTCCTCCCTATTGTATAAGTGGTAGGTGTTGAGGTTCTACTCATATATTACACCATGAACAGGGTCATAAGAGTATAACTCCCCTATATTGGGTGCTATTATAAGTTTTGTTTGTGATTTCAATTCCATAGCATTGATTTTATTATAAATTTAATTTTATAATTTCGTTAATAAAATATATTCCGTATTAATAGTTGGTGTTTTATGGGACCAAGAAAACATCTAGTGGAGAATGTTAAAGGAGTTACAATGTGTGATTCTATGATCATTGGGTGAGCTCTTTGCCTCTTTATTTTAGGATAATATTCTCGAATTCATTTTGTGTAGTTTTCAACCACATCAAGGAGTTATGCATTAAATGAGTAATTATTTGTTTTCAGTCCAAGAAACAATCATTTTATTTAATCCATTAGGCAAATAACATTCAATAATAAACCAAATGCTATATAACTTTTAGCGACATAGTACATAATCGAATTGAAACCTCGACATGCTTGTCCTATAATTGTTTTGTTATTTATTATATTTGAAATTTATTTTCAAAAATACTTTCACTTTGTCATATGTTCCCTTCACTCATGTCTAGATAACTGACCAAGACTCACCCACCACATACTTTTCAAATGGTTTTCTATTTTCCCTATGTGATTGACCCTGACTTACACTAGATACTTAGTTCTACTATCCAAAAGGTAAAAATTATTTCTATTTTGAATATTACTATACCATTGGTTCAGTACAAGTTACATTGTACCACTATAAATAAATTTTGTCTTCTTAATTTGAAATTTTTCTCAATAATAATTATTTTGAAATTTGATATTTCCATTGTTACAAAACCAAATAATAAAAATGAATGATAAAACATCCACTTTAAAATATGAGAATGTAAATATGAAGATCATTACAAAACATGTCTCCAAATATGAAAACATTAGTGGGAAATTAGTGGAGAGGATAAACAATTCCCAAGGAATAATCCTAATTGATAGGGAACCTGGCCAATAGAAAGTTAATAAACATAAAACCATAAATATATGATGGGTGAAATTACTATGGAATCATTAAAAATTATCATAATTTGACAAAATTTTCTTTTCAATACACATTTAATAGATTTGAGGAAATCATTTACCATATAGATGAACTAAGTGAGGTGTTATACTTCCTTGATAAGTACACTTTTCACCATTATTCAATTTCCCCATCATTATCATCTTTTTATCCAATGGATGAGTAATATATATGATGTTTTCATTCTAGAAGCACTAATACAAAACTATAATAAATCATATATTCCTTTTAAGGATAAAAATATTCTCCTCTTATCATTAATTTTTAACCAAAACTAAAATGGTTACCAAAATTTAAGAAAATATCATAAATGTATAAACCTTCATATTAATATCTAAAAAAAATGATCTACTAAAATAATTCTAGAAATAAATTACCGTACATCCTAAATGACATGAATAGTAAAAAAAATTAAATTTTTTATTTTCAATTATTCTTTTAGGGAAAATCTATTGTTAGGCCTAAAGATCTCATTTACCACAACCCAAAGAAATATTTTAGAAAATATTAGTAATCAAATAAAAATAATAAAAATAAAAAATAATTTGATTCTATAATATCATTACAATAATGAAAATAATATTTAACCACAAAATATTTTATAGAAATACAATTTTACAAAAAATAAAAAACCTTTTAGGCTAGTAGTATGCATTTTACCCTTGTCTCCCTTTAGTTTTTGAGTTCATTCATTGTATCCCACTGGATGTGAAGAATAGTAACCAGAAATGTATGTTCGCTTTTTCCTAAATATATATTTATATAATTCCTATAATGTTCCAAAATATATGATTATCATATTCAAAATAAAATTAATCATAAAATTAAATTTTATCAACCATGGGTTTCTATACAGTTTATTTTTTTCCACAATATGAAATAATCTTAATATATTATTATTAATTTTACATCAAGGACCATATTAAACCTAAAACATACAAATAACATTAAAATTATGTCCTGAAAATAGAAATGAATTATTAATCAAATAGACATTTTAAAATAACCAATACAAAACCAATGGGTTTTATTCCAAAAATTATTCCAAAAATATCCCTAATAAAAATAACCACATCGTATAAATCCTAAAATGGATATCTATACCATTAAAAATAGGATCAATCATAGAATTATCTAACCAAGACACTTTTTTAATATCCCATATCTACATGGGATATCATATGATTCCATATATTTTATTCTCTATTTCATTAACATAGTTGACAGAGAAAATGTCAATTAACCCAACTATATCCCCAAGAGTGTCAAACTATGTACACAGTAAGGTAACACTAACCGCGATACTAAATTAATGTTGAGATAAACTCAAATTGATATTTTTGAGGTTCTTACTCATGGATTTAATTGTCCCAAAACCACCCTTAATAGAAAAAATCCGGATAGGGATGTATTACAAGGAAAACCAAATAATCTATTTTGTATAATAAAATTAGGATGTTATATAATACATAAACTTATAATATTTTTTTTACTAAGGGTTTATAAAAATAATACAAAAAACTAGACCTTCCTCAGATAAAAATATTTTGACCAAATGATTTTACACAATGTGTTACAATATTTTAACATAAATATCAATTATAAGAAAATTGGAGATTGAAAAGGTGAATTATCATGGGAAGACTAGGTATATTATACATCAAAGTGAGACTAAAATAAAAATCATTAATTTTGTTCCAAATAATGATATCCTAAATCCCTTGGTCTCTAAAAACATAAATGGATAACGTAGGGAATACAGAAAATAAATAAGTGTGGTAAAAGCCTAGTAAGCAGTAAACTTGTTAAGGAAGTAAAAATTGTGATTCATTGGTATAAAATTATTTCATAATGGAAAAGTATCATGATTAAACACATCTTATCAAAATGTAATGAATAATATTTCATAATATTATAGACACATAGGAATTTTTTAAGAAACACAACACATGGAAAATATATATGTTGAGTATAACAGTGAAGAAAACATTGTGGACATTATCCAATGTAGATTAGGAATACTCCGTATTTTTATGATTGTCATCTCAATATACTAAACCATTTCACAATGCACTGGAGTGCCATTAGAGAACACCCATGATAATATGTTCATGAACTTTTATTCCAAAAAATGGAAATAAATAACAAAGCATAAATAAATGAATTACTCGTAGAATGAAATGTGCTGCAAAAACCATTTCACATACCATAATCAAAGGAAATTTCATAATGGATTCTTTAAAAACAACAACATAAGGAATGAGTTACCGTATTAAATGAGGGGGTAATAAGATAGGTAAATATGTGACAAACACATATATAATTTATAATCATACAATAACATTAAAGAGATAAATAAATCATTATATAGAGAGAAAGGTCATAAGATATCAAAATGGGTGGTTTAGAGAGATCCTTACAACTATAAGCAATGCATTCCTAGATATCAATATATCCAAACCATTTAGAATCCTTTCTGAAAAATATATTGATAAGGGACATATGGTTTTTCTCATAACAGTATAAGGAATCATATAAATTAAGACTAACATCCAATAATGGTAATTGAAGAGGTAAATTTATTTTACTATATACATGAAAATATAACATTCATTTCATCATTTGTAATGACAAAGAAAACGTTTTTTAAAAGATGCATATAAAAATTACCTCTAAAATCCATAGAAATAATGGCAAAATGGACATAATATGTTACATAAAATTTATTTGAATCCATGTAAATACATATAAATGGGGTTTTCAAGAATGTGGACATGGAAGGAAAAGTGTTAGAAGGAGAAACCCAAGAGGATGGATTTTTTTAAAAAATAAATTCCCCTTACACTTTGGGAAATTTTGAATTGTAAACCCCATGATATAGTTAAATCAAGAAAAAAATACATATTTGGAAGATAAGGTGTCTAACAATGTAACATCTCAAATGGTAAGTATATAGACCACATAAAATAATAAACTATAAATATGGCCAATGTCTCGCCAAAATAAAAGTTGGATGAGAAATCCCTCATTGTGATCATAATATAGAAGTAAGAACTAATCAATAAAGTGATTATGTGTGAAAATTGTAAATCCACTGAGAAAAACGGATATACAAGAAAATAATATCATGTTAACTTTCACAAATAATCATGGAATAATATAGTGAATTATGTAGATGTATAACCCAATGAATGTAAATTGGGTAAAGAAAAACATTAGAACTTGGTAATGATCATATCAAATAACGATGTTTGAAATAATTTTATTTGAAAAAGAAATACCTTTATATATTAAGGATTATTTATATAATATGTAATAATGGTTTTATGTGAACCGTACAAAATAAATTCACCGGATAATATTACATATGTACCTATAGAATGGAAATTGGGATACAATACATTACCTGAATTTCATATCAAAATGTATATACATTTTCATTATGTAAAATAAAATTTCAAAAGTTTTTTAACATCATATTAGTTTTTTATTATTCATTTTTTTTTATTTTCTACTTTTTATATTTACTAATAGAAACAATTTTTTTCACGTTGGGTATTATGATGATATTTTGTTCATATCTCTAGAATGACTTTAGTTGGTTTACTATGGTAAAAGGAGTCATTATTATGTCATTTAGAGAATTATAATCATGACATAATTATAATTATTAAACAAAAAATATACTATAAAATCCAACATTTAAATACAGATATGAAAAATGAACAACATTACAAGCACAAATATGGTATGACAGACATACAAATGAGTAATATTTTTATTTTTCAAGGATCATGATGAAGAGAAGGTATGTATTGTTTTATCATTAAAGATAAATAATTATATAATAAATTCAATATGATTTATTTAAAAATACTTTTATATATATATCATCCATGTATTCTGGTGATGAAAAATGGATTACATCGCTTCGTTATGTGGTAGTCTATTGTTTATAGATGAACGACATTATCCTTTTTCAATGGATGGTACAGGGAAAACGTATATGATATATGAATTATAAATAATTAAAATGATATAATGAATATTATATTTATATATAAATGTAAACATCATAAATAGTTGTGAGAGGTGATGATGGAAAATGGATTACATCATTCACAAGTTGATAGTTCAACACACACGAACAATGGTTTAGTTTCCCATTTGATTTAAGAGGATGTAGATATTGGTCATGATATTAAAATAATAGTATCTTATAATATTTGAGATAATTTTTTTATTATATCATAACATTTTAATCATATTTGAATGTTGAAAAATAACAAAACAAAACAATCAGTCTTAGTTATGAATAGTAACTATTCTTTTGACCACTTCTTTTGGAACATTCCAAAATAATTCCTAGATAGTATTTTTGATCAATAAAATGGATAGAGGATATGGGATGTCACTAAACATCCTTTCAAGACTCATGATACAACTCCCTAATCCTACCTTCAGTAGGTTAGGGGCTTGTGACTAGCACTGAGTAGGTGTATTAATAATATGGGAGGCATTTCCTACGTATATGAGTGCATGCACACATCTCCAAGACCATAAAATGGAGAAATGTAAAAAAACAATATAACCAATTAATGAAAACATCTATATCCCACAAGAAGTGTATGAAAATAAGTAAGGTAATGTAAAAAAGTTTAAAATACATCCCCACCACAATGAGTCAGTAAACACAAGTCCAACATGCAAGAAAATGTATATAGGAAATACCTCCCATGTTAGTGATACAATTACTCAGTGAAAGTCACTATCCCATTACCTATTTGAGGAAAGATTTATGAGTCATGTCACATGACCCACTAGGATGGGTTGTGATAGAGTGGTATCAGATCCATGTTCACATTTTCATAAGTAATTCTCGCACAAATTTCCCCTAAATCAAA
Source organism: Viscum album (assembly GCA_963277665.1). Lineage (NCBI taxonomy): Eukaryota > Viridiplantae > Streptophyta > Magnoliopsida > Santalales > Viscaceae > Viscum > Viscum album. The sequence goes on along the minus strand of OY728167.1, from coordinate 225,914,985 downwards.
TGCTTCCTGCAAGGCGACTGATCTGCAGATCAATATTTTCATCGATTTATCTACTTTCTGACAAGAATTAATAATGAGGAATAAAAAAAATTAAAACATCATATATGGATTCAAATATCTAACTGATTTTAAATTGTCACCACGTCAACTTCATCGGTGAGATCCTACCGGATTGGTGCACGCTAATCGTGGATCTGAGATTTTGTCATCACCTTCTCGAGATAATTCTCTATATCTCTCTCTCTAAAGTCTCTAGAGGATCTCACAGTTATGAGGCTTAACCAATATATCTGATAGGATATTATTTTAAATATAAATCTTATTGCTTCATCAATTTATCAAAAAATGAAATAAAATAATTATTCTTATATTATGGAATTAATTTTCAAATCCCTTCATGAATTTCCACAAAATCCCCCACCATAAAATGTTATTTCACAACTAGGGTAAAGAAAATTTTCTGAACACAATGTTGTACTCATATTTTTTAATGGGGAACCCATTTAGATGTTATTACACTTTTTCAGTAAACTATCACACATGTTATATATAATATTTTAATGTATATAAATCATTTTCCTTGGACACTCATTGTCTCAGAATCACACTTCGTCTTAGTGCCTAGTCTGAATATTAATCCTTATAAAATTTTAAACAAATCCCCAAAAAATCTAGTTCATTAATCTCATGAAACCTTGAGATTTATTCCCACAAAATCCAAAATAAAGAATAATAAAAAATATGAGGGTAATGAGTATCAATATGAGCCTCTCCCTAGTAAGTGCTCTCAAAATGATTCATGTGCTAGCTCAACATCTTAATGTTCTACTGGAACATCTCATTCCACAAGAAAGGATTCCCCTTTTGAGTCAATTATGTTACAGGTGCTGATATCCTATATAAATCACATATGAATCTCTAATAACACCCTTCCAGCCCAAGGATGCTCCGCACCTTCCTCACTTTCTTTGGTGGCTCCCATACTAACACTTCCTCGACCTTAGATGGGGACACTACCAGTACAATCGTTGAGTTATTGTTTCCTAGAAAATGGGATTCTTGAATCCAGAACAATCACTTATACAGTTTTCTATAAATTTGGTGCTCTTAAGGCTCATCTAGATATATCCTCCAGTCTCTCACAAGCGAGCTTCTAATGCTGAATACAGAAGGATATTATTGTTAAAGAATAAAAAAAGGGTTATAACAGGCAATGCCTCCCATATTAGTGACACACCTACTCAGTTTGGTCACCCTCCCCTGGCCTATAAGAGGTGGGATTAGGGAGTCATGACTTGGGCCCCACTAGGATGGGTCATGAAATAGTTGTATCAAATCAATGTTTGAATAGACATAATTAATTCTCTAGAGAATTTCCCCAAAATCAAACCCATCAACAAAGGTGAACGATCTACAAATGAACTCCTTTGTCAATTGATCTATGTCCTCTTCAAGAATCAAGAATGGACAATAAAAAAATAAAAATAGCACACCATACCGAGATTTTGATCACATTATAATGAAGAAAAATCACATTCTTGTCATCATTGGTGAGAACTGACATGATTGTTGTGCGCTGATCATGGATCAGAGATTACATCATCGCCTTCTCGAGAGAGTTATCCAGATATCTCTCTCCAGTGTATCTAGAGTATTATTGTGTAATAATGATAACCCTAGATCTATGAATAATAGATTCATTTAAATAAATTGAGTGTATCTGTGTTGTTTCATCAAAAAAATGAAATAATGAAATTTCTAAAACTATTTTATTCATTTTAATGTCTAGAGATGAAATCCCACAAATGGCCCATGTGGACCAATTTTTGGTCACACATCAGTTAATTCTATTATTCTATACTCAATGGTGACCTAAAATTTCTAATGTGGGAACCCATTTAAATGTTATTCCACTTTTTTGGGAAAAGTAGGTGCCCTTGGTATTTAATATTTTGATTTATATCAAAAATTTATTTTAGGAATCTCATCCCTCAAAATTAAATTACATCTTAGTGCATAGTATCGTAATTAATACATATACTATTTAAAAATAATATATTAAAAATCTCTGTCATGACATGGAAAGGGAATAATAAAATTTACTAGGGAAGATCAAGGTTGATCAGAAAATCATTTGAAGTCTGTAATGCATAGAATAGAAGGTTCCCATTTATAATGGATAATGAGTGGAAAATTTTTATGTTCCAAAAAATATTTGATAATGGGAATTCACTCTCATTCTGTCTACCTACATAATTGATTAAAAAGGATTTTAGGGAATATGAGGTCGATCCATACCTCCACCATTGAAAATTAAACATTTTATTTCATTAATATTTATGTTTACTCACTTTTATAATTTTAGTTTTTATCACATTAACTAGTTTTTCATTCCGAGGTAATTTATCATCTAATCGTAAAAATATAAATTTTCATATTAGATAATTTAGACCAAAAAATTATAAATATTAAATAAAAATTAATAAAAAAATATGGGTTAGTAAAATTATTTTTTACATAAGAACATGTAACATACAAAACCAAGTTTTATTCTTTTACGGGGTTATTATTTTTTATTATTTTCACTTATCATTATGAAAACATATTATAATGACCATATTACTTAATAATTATTATGATGATTCCAAATGTTGAATTTATATTAGAAATTTTAATTCACAGAAGTGGTAGAATTCAGTATAAAAATAAACCCTCAAAAAATATAAAACACAATATTTCAAGAAATATATTTTTTAAACATAAGCTATTCTGACAATAATTCTATCACTAGTATTAATAATAATATGAAATAAAAAAATCTATATATTGATATTTAATACATATATATTATTTAAATCAATCATCAAAAGTGGGTTTTTAGTTAAATAAAATGTAAAATAACAATTCACTAAAAAAATAATGTTTATTCAAATGAAACAATGATTAAAATAAATTAATAAAAAAATAATTTTTAAATTTGATTCAAATATTGTTATTTAGAATAAAAAAACTAAATAAAACCTAATTAATATTGATATAAAATTAAAAAAATAGATCTATAAATTACTTAATTTGTTTTAAATTAATGATTGTTTTAATTTTTATTATTATTCACTATTATCCGAAAAATTATCATTTTTATAAAAATTCAGAAATATCATCATAAGATAATTTTAATACTATAATTTCTTAATATAGCTATTATAATTCACCCCAAAAGTTATAATGACTCTGTTATAATTATCATGTTTAAATAAAAATATTTAAATTTTATGTTGTGGTTAGTTTAATATTAGTTTTGTTTGCTATATACACTATCAAACATAGTTTTATATTATAATAATGGGGGGTTTTTCAAATAATTTAATAGTTGAATATAAAGTTGGTAGGAATCTAGATGTAGTTAATAAATCTTATATAGATTCTAGACTACATTCATACTGGAAATTAATGTCGATATTAGGTAACAAGTAATGAGAGATGTAAAAGAAAATAAAGAAAATAATACCATAAGAACATATGAAAATAAAAAAAATATTATCATATGGGATAATTTGAAGTAAAAGAAGTAAAATTAGAATTCATATTCAATAACTAAAAGTAAAATAAAATGAAAATAATTAAAATCCAAGAATATGACCTCATATTATTGTGTAATAATTTGTGAATAGTTTTTAAATAATTTTTGACTTGAGGAAACACATGTCCTATCAATATGAAATGTTTTGAGATCACAATCTAAGTTCAGTCATTATCTTGAATCTTTGATTCATGGTTTGGAATAATTTTTTTAATAGATCTTTTTTTATGTCACTATAGAAACATGAAATGTTGGATTTCCACATGTAATAGTCATTTGTCTGTGAAAATAATAAACGATCAATGAATTATGATTTCAGGAAAATTTTAGATGGTTCTCGATGATTTAATCCTTTGACACATGTTTTAGGACTATTGAATAAATAAAAAGACACTGTAGTTCATTATGGGAAGACCACATGTAAAATCATTCAGGGTATTATTCCAACTTGTAAAAAAATTAAAGGAATGTCATTTTCTAAATAATTAATTAACATCAAAGGTATTTATATGACGTTCTAAACCTTCAACACATGTTTTTTTACTTTTTAATTAATAAATCACAATATTGGTCACTTTGAAAAAAAAGGAATGACCCGAGTCCTATTCATTCATGTCAAAAAGTAAAATACTTTATTTTTCATATTATTTAACAATTATCATATATCATTTAATATGTTATTACCCTTTGGTGAATTTTTTTACAATTAAATGAATAATTTTTTTTCATTTTGTGCCAACCGAATGTTGGATGGACATATTTTCTTTTCATATATTCCAAAAATTAATTCATAGTTGTCTTCCATCGATTTAATTCCAGTAAGCTGAAAATTTTTAGGCTATAAAGCATAAATGAGTATTTATAATGATATATAAATTGGATAAATAGGTTTTTGGATTATACTTACTAAAACACACATTATATTTACATACAATTCATTCATTTAGGTAAAAAATTAATTTAAAAAAATTTCAAGTTCCTTCATGAAAATATGAGGTTGTCTTTTTGGTATTTTCATTTTGATACTCATTTTGAATTACATATAATTATAATATAAAATTTTACACGTAATTATAACCACATCATATAACAAAATGATAATTAGTTTATCCGTACATGTTAACAATTTATCAAGAATAGTTTTCATATGATTTCATGAAAACCTTTGTTTGATTTCTATGTTTTTAAATATTAGAGCATGTTTTTTGAATTTTAAATAAATAAAAACAAAATTCTATCCATTATACGAATATCATATGTTATATTTGTGTCTTTTTATTGCAACATATCAAAAATTAAATAGAGGTCATTGTGCTATGATTTAATGACAATATGATATTTTAATTTTTGACTCTTTGATTAATGTTTTTCATATATTTTAAAGATAAAAAAGTTAATTTTTTGTCATTTAGAAGATAATTCATATCATTTTTATGTACAGTATATTCATTAAATATCATCATGGGACATAGTACTATGGTTTTTTCCCTGTTGTACCTATGGTGGTGAGTGTAGGCGGCCCTAGTTTCAAACCACTATGTCAGTACGCTTTCATTCCATCGTACCCCACCCACAGATATACCATGTATATTCACAAAAGACAAATATTAATCAAATATCATCATCCAAATATTTACTAATAATTTGAATTCATTTTCAAGGTTTTGCAACATTGAATAATGTTGTTAAAATATAATAAATCGTAAATAATATATATTTTTCCTTTTGATTTCACTACACATCATATTGATTTCCAGTGTAGTTGTACATGCCCAAAACTAAACCATGAGTGGTATGATGATTTCTATACAATTAAAGGATTATTGTTAGGTTTTGACACTATAATGCTTTTTATTAAAGTATTAAATCATTACAACTATTATTTTTACAATTATGAGAAAATTTTTGATTGGATAATCATGTTGTGTATTCAAAATGTCAAAAATTTAACAACGTCTGTTACTATGGTTCCATGACTATCAGAATTTGTCGTTTAGATTTTCAACCTATGCCGTAGATTTTTTACTTTTCGAATAATAAAAACAAAATTTTTGGACATTATGATAACAAAATGATTATATTTTTGTGCATTAATTAAATACTTTTAAAAATAAATTGTTTTAATTTCTCTATTATTTCACGACAATATATGTTCCTTTTAAAGATATTGACTCTTTTAAGAACTCTTTTAATGATTTTAAAATCTTGTTAAACTTATTTTCGAACAACCCCACAACACCACTCATCAGATTGATGTGTGATATATTTTTACATAAAAAAATTTAATCAAATATTCTTCTCTTATGTATAAGGAACCCTTGGAAGAATGTATTCAATTAATTTTAAATTGATAAAAACACAGTTCTGGTTATTTAGGGCTCACTACACATTGGATTTCACTATGATGTGTAAGTGTAAATTCCCTTATAGTTATGTAATCACCCATAGTTACTCAATAATAAAATAATATAATATGTATAGTTCCATATGGAATTTTTATTCTAATGTGAACATAGATAAACATTATTATGAAAGGTATGGTTCCAAAAGAGGTTTTTGATACATATTTATCTATAGTTTTATGATCATAGATAATTTATATTGTATTTTAAGTATGATAAATCAAAATTCCATATAAAAAACACCTCCATTTTTAATATTCTTTCAATGTGAGTAGAAAAATTGTAGAGGAGTAGAAGAGGGCCATTTAAATATAATGAAATGGAAAAGGTGTTATTATAAATAACCTAGATTGATTAAAACTCTTTCCTAAATCAGTGAGTGTGTGCTACATCCACAAAAATTTAGAGTAATAACTTCCAAAACCTATAATATTCAGTTTTAGTAGTATAATGTTCTATATTATGATAATTCTTCCATGAATAAGAAAATAATGATTCACCTAATAAGTGACATGTTCTGGAATTAGTATTCTAAATTATTCTAGAAACTAGTAAATCAATATTTGAATCCCTATTATGAGTAAATACATATCTAAAAATATTGATAATTTTAATGTATAAGATATCATTCAACATAAACTAGAAAATACACATCAAGTCAAAATAACTAAAATAAATTATTTATTTTTTTTCATCAAAATAAGTATATGGGAGATATCAATTCGCCAAATGAATATAAACCTCTCTCCAATGGTCGAGACAGTTGTCCCGCCATCATTAGTGTAACAACTTGGGATTTTATGAAAAATATTCTTTTTAATTTTATTAATGTCTTGTGTTGTATGCTACCCCACAAGTATCTTGCACAACACTCATCATTGACTTGACTTGCATTACACGCAATCATGACCTTCCTTGATAGCGTGTGTAGTACGCAATACCGAGTTTCACTAAACAACGATATGCTATTAAAATATTATTAAAACTAGCCGTTATGAATAGTAATAATCACTTTTTAAATTTTAGTTTTCAAAATGGACTTCATTTTTGGATTCGGAATATCAAAATTAGCTTAGGGAAAAGTTTTGGTACTTTTCGAATAACTTTCATATTTTGATGAATAGTGAAAATTACTAAATTGTAATTAAAAACATCTTTTTCAATCGAAATAATTAATAGTGATAAATTATTAATTTGAGTGGTTTTAAAATATATTTAAAATATATTTTAACAATTTAATACAATGTTGTTCATTGGATGTAATTTCACATTTAAACCAGATATAAACAAGTGTCAATCTTTTGATAGTTATTATCTCTTAAGAACACACTATTTGTTTTGACGAGGATAATTAATTTTTAAATTAATTAATGCAACTGATATGTTTTGAATTTGGTAAAATAGACATTATTTTTGAGTTCATAATATCTAATATAGCTTAGGCCTAATTTTTGGTATTTTTCTGGAAACTATCATTTTTTGATGAATAGTGAAACCACTAAGCGGTAGTTAAGAAAAATGAATTTTTCATAAAACATAATTTTACCACTTTTGTGAGTGGAATTTCAAAATTCTGAGACACAAGGTTTATGTCAGTAAGTAAAATGTTGTTCAATGAGATGAAAATAATTTTTTGTGAATAGTAACTTTTTACTATTTTTTTTACCACGGTTAAAAGTAAATAGGGTAATTAAGGGTAAAAATGATATTATTATTACCCTAAAACATGTCCTAAATCTATTGGATAAGTGTAATTCGACCAAAAACATCCTTAGGAATAAAATATGACCATTTAGGCCCACTTGGACTAGATTAGGACATTTATTATTAATTTATTTAAAGAAGGGTTAAAATAGTTAAAATCAAAGGTTAATAAGTAAATAATTTTTAATATAGAGTTATACATAAGATAAATTCGACTATAAATATTAATTAGAAAGATAAAACTATTTAATACATAATGGTATTTTATTTGTAATAATTAGACATTAAATAATTTAATTTATTTATGACACAAAGATGATGCAGTAATTATCTTATTAATGAAATATTGACATAATTGATGTTATAAATACCCAAATAAATGTAATATCAGACTTTTTATGAAGTAAACTAATTTTCTAGGTTAACATGACATCTTATTATTGATTTAATTAACTTTTTTTGAACTAATAATTCTATTATGAGTTTCACAAAAATCAATTACAAAATAGGGTCAAAATTGACATAAAATAGTTTTTAAAACAAATATTATATTATTAATTGTTATTTTATTCTTAAAAAACTAAGGTTCGGCCAAATGACTTAGATAAGGGTATATATATTAATAATAAACAACTTGGGGTTCGTTTGGCTTCTTATAGTATGTTTATTAACCTTATAGTATAATAACACAAGAAGACACGGTAAAAGTAAAATTATTTTACATAATTTTAAATCCAAATGATAAGGTTAAAATAAGAACCTAAACTTTTCTAAATTCTATTGGATGAGAGGATTTCTACCCATCCCCACCTTATCTTAGAAATGAATCAATTTGTAGCTATTTAAAACCGAATTTGGATTTATAATAAAATAATATTTTTAGTTATTCCAAAGGTGACCCTCTCCTCCCTTATAAAAGGGGACCTCTTCCCTCTCTTCCTCACACCACTTTGAGCCTTCAAGCTCGGCCAACCCCTGCCAAATTCCCTTCTCCACTTCCCTAGAAACAAACTAGAGGTTCTGGTCTTCCAAAAAGACCAATTTTAGTGCCCTAAAAGGAGGTCTCAAAGAAGCACTTCAAAGAAGAGGAGGTTCGGACACATACGAAGCAAATCAGACCTAAGGTAAGGGAAATATCACAATCTCATTTTTATCCGAGATTGTTTATACTTTAGTATTTACTGGGATGTATTTTATCATCCAAATCCATGTTTCCTCAATATGTAATTTTATTTCCATCCACCTACAATAGTTTAAATCCAAATTTACCCTTCGGTGAGTTTTTAGTAAAGGATATGAAAGGAATCTTTTGTCGTTTTTCGTATGAGGTACTTTTTGACTTTTCCGAAAAAAGTACGAGAAGAATGTTTTTTAACTTATACGGCATGAATATATTTTTAAAAAATTATTTCCAAGAAGCTTCATTTACAATTTTTCAAGTTTATTTTTAATCAACTTCTTTTAGTTTATAATTGTACGACATGTTAAGAAAGGAAAAGTGTTTTTGAAGCAGAAAGGATATTTTTCTCAAGAATGGAGTTCAAGTGTTTTATCAAAATTATTTTCCATCTAAGATAATAAAGGGTTATGTTTTTATCTCTATTATTACATTGATTGGATTATGATGTGATGGAATTATATTTTTATGAATTCCTTTAGCTTATATGAATTTTTTTTATGATAACACGATGTTTAAGATTCCCATTTTTATTACATGGGTTATGCAATGATGTATGATGTATGATTTTTGTGGCACACATAAGAATGGTTTCATTATGAGATGGGTGGGACCTATATCTCCCTCCCATGAATTGAGTAAAGATCTTATATCTCATGAGATAGACATGGCTGGAACGGTAGGTTATACCGGTTCAGTGAAACAGTACTGAAATGAGAAGTGAACTCAGTTCAGAAATGGTCTTCATCCACTAAGATAGTCTTAGCAATGAGTCTTGACTAATAAGAAATGATTATCTATGATTATGTGTGTATGAAACAAATTTTCATGTTTTATGTTATTATTATTGGGATTATATTTCACTACTATGATTTGTCCCATGTTATTAAATTATGATCTCTTTTGCAGGTTAAGATTTTCAAAAGTTATGTGCTTATGTATATGATGTGATGGATATTTCTTTTTTTTACCCTTACTGAGCATTTGAGCTCACCCTTTTATGTTTTCATTTCCCTAGGACATAACGAAAGGATTTAGGTTTAAAAAAAATATCTTTATGGGAGATGTTGAAGATGTTTCACCACGATTAGAAGATTATATTCCGAGTTTCCAAAGACACTAAACTATTACGGTCCTTGTGTCTGTGTTTTTGTTATGTACTAAGTATTCCGCATAAGTAATGTAATGTCCATGTACGTCAGGCTTTGGGTCTCTACAATTAGCCTATCCAATATTCGATCATGTCATCATAACCGAGTGGGGACTATGTAAAACATCGAGAATAAATCCCCATAATCATCATTGAATTCAATTTCAATTAATCAAAATTAAATAAAAAACTAAAAACATAATTATACTGTATATTAGGAAATTCATACAATATATTGAAAATCAAGAAGAAAATATAAATTCATAAGATCATTAATAATATATCAAATGTTTCATATGATTTCTCTATAAATCATTGAAAACCACCACCCCATGGAATGCCCTCCATAGTTTCAAAAAACAAAAAATGATAATTTTTATTACATAGAAAAAACATTATTCCAAACAACAGTATACATATTATTTAAAAATATGACTTTAAATTTTCAGGGTGATCTGTGTTTTCATTGAAAATTAATTTGTAATTAAATTGTTAACACTTAAGTTAAAAAAATATTATTTTATTGTCTAAACAAGATTTTTGTAAACAAAAATCATTAAACACCGCTCTTCTCTTGGAGTGAAAATTTATATATAATGTCATTTGAAAAAATATATATAATTGATTATGATGTAAATTAATGAAAACAAAAAATTAAATATTAGACACATGAAATGAAATTAGAAATGGATATAGAGATAAATTTATTAGAAAATATAGTAATTGTGGAAAAAAAAATATTGAGTGAATACGTAGAATAAATAATGAATAATGGGAAAATAATATAAAAATAATATACATATGAATAATAATATGATAAACAAGATAAAAATATTATTTTCAAATATATAGTTAGAGTAAAGGTAGAAGAAACAAGAAATATTTGAAATAATTATTTGAAGTGAAATGGTTAGTCAGGGTCAACATAGAAAAATTAGTAAATGATAAAGAAAGTATATTAGAAAAAAAAATATGAATATTCAAGAGTAATGATAGAAGAAAAAATATTAACACCAAATAAAAAAGAGGGAAAAGTGAAACAAAAAATATCGTGATCATAAATATAATATTAAATCACCAACTATAAATGAAAATAAATAATAAATAATAAAACAACGATTGAATGAACATTTTATGGGAAAATTGGAAGAAATGATGAATCATAATCAAATATATATAAATAAAAAAAAGATGGAAGAAAGTGGTAGAGAAAATTAAAATAGAAAAGGAAAATTTAACAACAAAATCATAATGTATGATATTAAATAATAATCAAAAGTAGGCACAAATTCACAATTCATAATATAAGTTCAAAATTGGAAAGAGAATTTAATGTATAAAAATAACAATATAGATGAAATATTTCTTCTAAAATTTAATAGATAATGAAAATTAAAATCAAATAATTATATTCCAGAAGAAGAATGAATAAATAAAAATAAATTTTGAATGTATCATAAAACAATCAAATTTAAAGTGATGAAAAATAAAACATTCAAAAGATGAATATAAATGCTCAAAAGAGAGTTTCTAGTTGAAGAATGATTGGTTTTATTTAATATAAAATAAAAAAATGCATTACAAAAAATGAAGAAAATAGAAGCCTAATACTAAGGAAATTTCAAAGACATTACGTTAAATAATACTAGATGATAATGAAAGAAAAAAAGTCAGTTTTTAATTTAAATGAGATAAGAATGAAGATGAAAAAAAATTTAAATTAAGAGGAAAAAGAAAATGTAGAACACTAAATTAAAAAAAATCAAAGAAAAAATAAAATAAGTAACCATTATATAATTCATTTTAATAATTTAACAAAAAGTAGAAAACAATTTTGACTAAAAGTTAAAAACATAATTCTAAAACAACATGCTAGACTAGAAGTCAAAATCCTTAATCAATAATTAGAAGATGATAAATGAATATAAAATAAATAGGACAAGTGAAAAATAATTAAAAGGGAAATATTAATGGATTATACTCTAAGAATCAGATGAAAAAAAATAATTAGAAGCATAACAATATATGGAGGCTAAAACAACCTCCAGAGGTGAATTCCAAGAGAAGAAGTCAATGTAATATAATTATATATGAAACAATATAATGTAATATTAGATTAAAAAAAATAAAAAATTAATAAAATTAATACATGTATAAATGTATTAAAATTAAAAATTGTCCATATCAAAATAAAAAACAAAAACATGAATTCAACATCTTGTACTGGTTGTTAATACATTTGATCGAAAATAAATAATTTATAAAAATTAGGAGGAATCAAAACAAAAAAACGAAAAAAAACAAAAAATAATGAATAAATTAAAATTTAAAAAATCATAAATCCAATAAAAGGTTAGAATCCTAAAATATTAGTTGGAACTGAAATAGAAATGAATCTAGAAGTGGTAGTTGAGTATCAAAGAGAATTAAAATATATAAACTATCATCATAAAAATGTAAATTTGATATTGAGGAACAAGTAACTAAAGATGAAGACAAAAAATATATGATAACTCAAGATGTAAAAGAATAATACATAATCCTGATCATATTATAAAAAAGCACTAGATAAAATATATATATCCAATGATATATTTCATAAAAAAAATAAAATAGATTTATAAGAAAAATAAAAATATTAAAATAATATAAAATAATATTATATTACTTTGATATCATTGGAAATTGATTTTTGAATAAATATTATCATTTAAAAATATATGGAATGTCAAACTGACTTGTGGGTAGCTCCTAATCATAAAATATCTTTTAGGTCTTGAGTCTTTAATGTGCATTTAAAAATGCGTTTACTAATTTTTCTATAATTCAAAAAAACCTACTTGTTGGGTTGATTTTAGGTTTACTTAAACATGTAAAAAATATCAACTATCAATTTCCTATGATTTCATGATAATTAAAGGTGGTTTTCTATTTATTATCCCTTAATCAAACATATTTTAACTTTTAAATCAATCAAAATGTGCATTTTTATTTCTGGAAAGTATCATTCATATTTATGTGGGGTCTATTATTAAATGTGAAAAATTACATAAGCCTACTTTTACTATGATTTAAATAAAATTTGAGTTCTTTTACTTGGAATTAAACAATTAACCCTTGTTTTTAAAATTTTAATTAAATATAAATTCATGTATGGTCATTTAAAATAGATAATGTTTCGTATTGAGGTGAAGTATATTCTTACATATTAGAAATTGAACAACATGTATTTTAGGTTGACTTATAGACTATATGAGGATGTTTTATAGGTTTAAAAAAATAAATGAATGTTTCTAAAGAGATTTAAATTTATTAAAAATGTATGTTTGGTCATTATGAACACACTGTATGATAGATTGAGATGTTTTTTAATCTAACATGTTATAAATTTTTCCAAAAATCCAAAACTTGTTTTATCGTTTTATCCCCTTTAATAAGAATTTGGAATCTAAACCACATATTTGATCATACCAAGAAATTAAATAGTCTACGTGGCTTGGGGATGGTTCATATTTACCAAAAATGAATAGAATATCATTTTCCCAAGATTTCACCACATTCATAGATTTTTGTTACATTTTTCACCCATTTTTCAAGGATTTTTTCAATATTTTACCAATAAAATTAGAATAGTGGAACATGAAAAATAAATTTTGATTAAATGGAAATAGTATCAGCACAATGATTTGGTGTTTGGGTGAAAATAATTCCAAAATTAGTGATTACAAGTTTTATCCACATAAATTGGGTATAATACCTACCAACTGCTTTGATTAGTTTCAAAAGTGGAATTATTTAATGAATGATGGTTCTGGTTAGACTGGGATACTAATGCCTTACATAATAAAATAAATGTTTATGATGTGATATTATTATTCATTGTACAACATAAAAAACATTATCTAAATAAGTCTTAAAAATAAAATCACATACAGAACATCATAAATGTCCGTTGTAGAAAATTTTATCTACACATAGTTAATTTTTAGTGAATTTTTAGGATTAAAGGATTTTAATCATCATCTCAGGATTCCCCAGACCCAGTAGTTATGATAATTCCACCAGGTGGTATATCATGTATGGATATATGAGAGTGGATTTATATATGTATTCTCAAGACTTATAGCCCCCAGACCTACCCAAAATAAAAAGAATTGTGTTCCCCCCATCACTCAAACCTGATTTAACTAAAAAAAAATCTTCAACCCCCACCAGTAGTTCAATAGGATTTTTGAATGTTAACATAAAATGAAAAAACATTTTTTCCTAAATAAAATATAATGTGTATTTTTAATTATTTAAAAAAATGATCTATATGATATCATATTAGATATTGAATATAAACTACCCTCGAATAGGGGTGGTGGTTGTCCCACCATCATCATTAGAAGAAAGAATCTATCAAGGCATCATAAACAAGAGGGGAAGTTTAAATCCCCAAAAATCTATTAAACTTACACATTATAAAATTTAATTATAATATTGATAAATTAAATTAAAACACAATTAGAAATTATATTATTATCTCAAATAAAATATCAAATTGTATGAAAATAAATAAATTAATATGTCTAGTAATCATATTATAGATTCTATGAATTTACGAGCTATACTTCTCTAGAAATGACATCCCCATGGAAGGTCATCCTGCAGTTCTAAATCTAAAAATTTACAAAATAATTTCCATTTAAATAACTTTTTCTATGAAATACTACATTGATGATTTAAATGCATTATATCTAAGATTAAAAGTATTTACATTTTCTTTGAAAATTCAATTATAATTATAGTGAAAATTATTAAAAGAAACTAATTTTTTAATTTAAATAATTGTGATTTGAATATAATACCATAATTAATTAAAACTATTATTCTCTTATGGTGATCATTTATATATCAACGCACTAGTTAGGAAAAGAAGAAAATTTAATAGAAAAAATTTAAAAAATAATTACGAAAAAGAAAATAGATTGTTTGAAAATGGAAATTCACAGAGAGATAAGGTTAGTAGAAAATGGTGTGGATAAGGAAATTTATAAGATTTAAAAGGGAATAATTAGAATAAATAATATTATTTGTAAAAAACAATGCAAATTAATATATATATATATATAAGAATAATATAAACTATACCAAAATGATGTTTCCACTGATAGAGTTCGTGTAAGATAAGATGAATATGAATTTTCTTAAAGACGAAGTTGATGTGGAAGGGGAACTCAAGTAAGACCTAAAAAATAGTAGAAAATATGAATAAAAAAATATGAAAACAATCCACAAATATATTAAAAATGAAAGGAAAAAAAATTCCACTTGAAATAATTGATTTCATAGGGAACTCAACACTTACATATCATAAATAAAATGTCTATATAACAAGTAGAGATGAATCCAAATTGTGAAAGATAAAAATGTTTATTAAACTTAAATATTATAGAAATATTCAAAACAAGAGATAAATAAAAATATAAAATATTTAAATAAGGTAGTTTTTGGAGGTAGTATAAGGATTTCAAATAAAAATAAAGATAAAATAATGTAAAAAAGTGAGAGGTTTTTATTTAAAAGAAAAATAAAAAGTAGGAATAAAATTATATTTCATAACACATTATCTAATGAATAAGGAGAATTTTAAGTATAAATAATGTATAAGAATGTTTTTACTTAATGGTAATATGATAAAATTAATCAAAGGTCAAACAAAAATCAACAATCCATAAGTACAAGGAGAATGAGAAGGTATAATTCCAAATTAATTGTGAATATAGCACCAAAAGTTGAAATTGGAGGTGAATCATATTCTAAAATTTGAATTTATGAATGAGAAGCTCAAAAGTGTATTGTATTTAATAGAAGAAAATGTACTAGGTGGATTTGATAATAAAATGTAACATCCTGAGTTTTAATAAATAAACACTTTGTTCAATAGCTTATATGATACACTACATTGAACCTAAACAAATAACTAAATATTATTATGTAAATGTTACCATTATCAACTAGCCATTGGAATTGAGGGATTGAATACTATCAACTGAATTAAGAATATATTTTTTTACACATGTTTAAATAATAATTCCTTTGTTACCAAATTTATTAGAAATAAAAATAAAAACCAATTGAATATAAATTATGTGATTTTATGAAAACATATTTAAAAGAGAATAATTTTATTTATAAATTCATATCAATAATTATGTATTTTTATATGTAATATATCAAATTTACTATTTAAAATTCATCTTTTATGTTTTCTAGATATGATATAAGAAAGAATCCAATTTTTTCATAAAAAATATGTTTTTAAAAAAATATATTTTTAGTCCTTTTGATATAGAACACTTTTGAAATCACTTTATTTTGCCAATTTATTTTTATATTTGAAAAAATAATATTCTCATTTAGAACTGAAAAAAATATTTAATTTTGTGGAATTTTGTTATTTTTATGATAAAATTGAATTTATTATGAATAGGGAAAAATACTAGATTTTAATTCCAAACTTTATTTCTATCAAATATTTTTATAGATAAATTATCCATTGAAATGGTTTTAATGTTTAACTCGAATATGATTTTATAATTTAATCCAATTTTGGTCATTGAAATTACATTCAAAATGAAAATAGATAAAACATAGGTTAATCTATTGATGGTTATTCTTTTCAAAACCCATGTTTATCATTTTGATAACATGAATTAATTTTAAATTAATTATTACTACTTTTTCATTTTAATTTGGAAAAAATGTTCCCAATTTTTTAATCATAATTTTCAAATTTTGTACATAGGTGCCTTTTATTTTTGGGCATTCTGAATAGTAGCTTTTGTAATTTTTTTATTTACCATGTTTAAATAGAAAGTTAGGTAAATAAGGGTAAAAATAATATTATAATAATATAATCCTACCCAAAAACATGTCTTGATATTATTTGATGAGTCATGGGTGTCCAAAATCATTATTAGGCCAAACTTTTGGTATTTGTGTGCCACTTTGGTGTTAAAATGACATGTTATAATAATTAATTAAAATTGAAGAGAAATATAAAATAAACGTATATCTTTTTACTAAAATATTTTTAATGTGGGTGTAATATAATTGATATGTTTGACTATAATATTAATTATAAAACTAAAAATATTTCCTACATCATGGTATTTTATTTAAAAAATTTATACATTAAATATATAATTTTTTATGACACAATGACGATGTAGTGATTTCCATATTAAATAAAGATTCAAATAGATGATATTAAAAATATTGAAATAAAAATAATTTACATTTTCTGATTCCATCTAGGAATTTTATGGACAATTATGAAATCTTATATTTTATATTAATGTTTTTTTCTAATTAGTCATGTTTTCTTGACTTCAACCAAAATCAGTTACTAAATAGTGTTGAAGTTGACATATATGAGTTTCTAAAACAAATAATATTTAATTAAATGATATAATAGTCATAAAAATTTAATATTCATTCAAATGACTTAGATAGTGTTATAAATTTATTTAATGATCCACTTTTGGTTCCCTTGTAATTTTATAGTAACTATATTAACCATATAGTTTTGAAAGATAAGAAGACATGGTAAGAGTTAATTTATATAACTATGGGTTGGAGCCAATGGAGAAAGTTATATTTGTGACCTAAACTTACATAAAACAAATTGGTTAAGAGGAAATGTACCCATATAAATATATCACTTTGGGGATATTATAATTTGGAAATAAATTTATAATAAAATAATATTTCAAGACTTTCCTAAAGTACCCCTACTCTTTCTTATAAAAGGTTACTACTTATACCCACATACTCAAACCCATGGAGCTTATTTTCTAGTCTAACATCTGCTCAAATAATCTTCCAACAGTGCGTCCATACTCATAGAAGACTTACCTTATGAAAAAGGAATTTCCAAAAAGAATTTTGGCTCAAATCAAATGGAGTTACCCAATTTAGAGTTAACATCTTCACTCAAGATCCATTAACTTATTTTTCCTCTCCAACCCCCTAAAATCTATTTATAAAATTATTTTATAAAATCAACAGTATAATCAATATGATATAAACTTTTTATGATAATGGTTATACCTATAATTACACACACCACCATTTAATGGATATAGATTATACTGTTTTTGTGTACCGTGAACTACTGCCTCACGAAACGATGATTCTTCAATTTTCTCCTTCCACCTTTCTTGATAGGCACAATGACAGAACTAAATTTATATATTTAACATATTATATTTATATTTTATTTATGATTATATAATTTTTATTTACAATATACCTTTCTTCTTTCCATAATGTGTAAAAACGATAATTTCATTTGAGGAAGTATGGACTACCGCCCCCTCCAAGTGATATAACTCATTCATGCCGTAAATGGAACATATAATGGATGGAGATAATTAAATTATGTAACAAATATTACATATATATTATACTGTAATTATAATATACCTATATATCGTTTATTTATCATTCCTTTTATATGAAAATCAAATGGAAGTAGCGTTCATCAGTACGTACGACATACCATCTCCATAAATAGTGCATTTAATTTATTTTATCAAAATATTATAGAATATTATAAATACATATATAATCAAACTCTATGATATTTTAATATGAATAATATTATGGATATGATGCAATTTTGACAACAAGGACAATTTACATCAAAACATGTACATTTTTGACTCATGTAACGAACATCGACAAAATGTCTTATAAGAACTCAAAAAATTGACTAATTTATATAACATGGTAATAAGTAATATTGAATTAATAGTAAACCTTTAAATGTTTCTGAATCAATTATAAATTATCCTATGTTTATTATTCAGAAACATAACGAATGTACGAGATGAATCAGACTCAACATAAGTGAACTTCTTATCCAAATTTCTATTTTTTATGTTAATCATCTACTTCTTCATTATTATCTGAAATGATTATATTAGAGACAATATATGATATCTTATCTTGTATTTATACTTACATTATTTCAATAAACATAATTGATCTATTTTATTAACAAAATGATCTTTATATGGGAAATCTTAACTGAATCTCATTCTATTGAGTTGAATATCCCTGTCATTGGTTTTGTTTTTCCAATAATATGTGTTAATTAAATTTGATTGTTTTACACTGAATTTCCAATTATATTGGGTGTATTTATATTTTTCACACATAAATATGCAATTTATTTTTCCTTAATATATGTATTATGTTCTTTGTAAGGGACTTTATTTCAATCTCCATTCATTGAGCCATATTTTTATTTACACACAACCTTATTTTATAAGGTGTATAATCAACTGCTTTTACTTTAAAAATTATTAAATGATTTTGATAAGGAATATTTCAATAAAAAGATATTTACTTTATAGAATGACAAAAGGAATGTTTTTAACATATATGATGACAATGAATTTTCTGTCGCCGCAACCATAATTAGATTTTTGGCTTCCCCTAAAATCCTTAATTTTTATAAGGAAAAGTAAATACCATATTACATTTTATGGTATTTTGGTATTGAAAATGGTTTTTAGATTGAATTTATTATATCAACATATTTAAATGAAATCTTATGATAGAAATCCAGAAATGTTATTTATCCCTTATACTTGCTCATGTGTTATGATAATGTTACGGTTCTTGGGCATTGTTTATATATATGGGGGGTTCTATAATATATCTAGGGTATGTGAGACCATGATATCTCTCCAATGCATTGGGTAACATGACAGGGGTAAACGATAAGGTTTCTCCTATGATAATTAGGGAATATAATTTGATGGGTATTTCAAACGTAACCACGAAGGTTACTTCCTATGGATCTGTGAACGGTACAATGTAAGTAAGATATGGATGCCAGAAATTACCTTTATGTTTTATGATTTTTTTGCAGTTTCAAAGGAATGTTACAGTTTCATTATTTATGATATATAGTTTATGTAATATGGGTGAAATATATGATTTTTTGAAAATGTTTTCATGGGTTGTAAAAATTTATTGAATAAAATTTTATTACCATATTTTATATTCCTTACTGAGATTTTTATTCGCATACAAGGTTTTTTAAATTCCTTTCACATGGTATAAGTATGGGTATGTGAAAGGAATAAATCAATAATATTTTTTAACATGAAATAAATTTAGGTTTTATTTAAGGGGTTTTATTTTGTGAAAAATTATAGTGATTATAAAATTATACATTGTAAATTTTGAGTTTTTATGAAATATATATGGAATGATTATCTAAAACATTGAAAATAAAAAGATCTTTGATGTGAATTAAATTCAAATTATTAACATATCTTGGGATTTTGTAATTTTTTAAGGATGGGGCTTATAGTTTGTATCATCGGTAGTTTTAGATACCTATAGAGGATAGAGTGTTACTTTAGCATAAGTTACATGTTTTATATAACCATAATGGTTAACATATAAGAAATATCTGTAGATATTTTAGATATGTTGAATGTATTTTAGATAAAAAGAATAACTATATCATAGTGTTTATCTTTGTTATATGATATAATTTAATAATTTTATTTATATAATCATAGTATCCATTTTAGGATTTAGTAAGTAGATGGATCTAGTAGGAACCAAAGTAACAATAGATATGATAGAATCTATGTTAGTTTAATGAATAAAAAACATAATGAAATTGGAGCTACAATTAGATCATTTTTTTTATTCTAAACCAACTCTCTGGAGTCATGATTGACCACTTGAACCTTGAGGATTTATCTATGGAATCATATATCTGAGAAAAAAATCCCTATGGAAGTTGAGGAAATAATCATGAAGGTAAGTATATTCAATAACCTACGTTTCACTGATATGAAAGAAACAGTATGGAAAATGTTTCAAAGGGACGAGAAGATATTATATATGTCGTAATGAAGATCATAAAGCTATAACATTCCATGGAAAAAAGTCATTCAGTTGACTCTAGGAAAGTGAAAGAAGTTATTTCTGAGGGATTAATTGAATAGTTTAAATGTGGTGTTTTTGGTCTTTATGGTATTAGATTTCCTATGAAGATGTTTTGGAAATAGGATCAGTAGGACCGTACTAACACAAGTTTACAAATACCTAATTCCATTGCAATTGAATATGAGGAAACTCAAAATGACCTATGAAAGTTATGGATTATTTCATAGATAATTTTTTGATAATATTTAATCTTATGACATTATTAATGGTATAGTTTGTAGGAGAGAAATATTAACGAATAAGATATAAAAACATGGATAAAGGATCATGAATTATGTTCTACGATTAGCATGTCTATATTTATGTAATTTAAGAGTTATGTTGGATCTATAGAAGATGATATGTTTAAATGTATTAATGATGGGATTATTTTGTAAGATTTTAAATATTTTTGGAACATTGTATGATTAAGATAAATAAATTATTATTGGTTTCTATTTGGGGAGTAATGGTGGAATTATATTTTGTAAGAATTTATTATTTAATTGTGGACTTATAGCAATTTGGGTTATTTAAGGAAATGAATAACCGATCTTAGAGAATATATGATTTTGAAAATTACATTTCAGTACATGACTTTAAGATTAGTTTATGTTAAAATTTATCTTGGAAAATTATGTTATAAAATCATATTTAAATTTAGGTTACAATCTTATTTTGGATTATTTTGATTAATTTTAAGGATTGTTTTTTTGAATGATCTATGTTAAACATGGGTATGAATGTCGAATTTTGGAGATTAATGTAGTTTTTATCATATAACGATTCATTCATTTCTTGGAATTATCTAATATTTTACTAAATTTTTTTTGTTAACATCTAAAGATAGGGGAACTATTTGGTTCATCTTCTGTGGATTATGATATTCTCTAAATGTTGATTCTAGTGCTTTATGAGTGAGGAAGTCATATTAAATACTCATGGATTTCAGAAAAATATTTGTTTACAGTGGAATTTGATTAAGGGATGAAACTCTATATTTCAAGTATGTATATTAACATATGTTATTATTCTATACAGTAAAATAATCCCAAAATTTTATTATGTGGATCTTAAAATTTATAAATATTCAATTTACAATTTCCTGCTACGAAATCAAATATCGTTTAACCCATCACAATGTTTTGGTTTTCTAGTTGTTAATTTTCTCCTCATCGTGTTTTCTATAACTCTCCATTAGAACATGATGGTTAGTTTTTCTTCCATATCAATGTTTTCCTACATAGAAAACCGGTTTGTGTATTATTGGGTGGACTTTGTACTTCACCTTCTATATTTTTAAAGTGGACATTTATTTGAATCTTTTTCTAATGTGGGTTTATAATAAAGGTATTTTGAAAATTCCTACCCGAGTTACTGACCCCAAATTAAAATTGAGAGGAGGAAATTTTTTAAGTGGGGATGTAACATTCCATGTTTTAAAAAAGAAACACTATGTCCAATAGCATACGTGATACTACTACATTGAGATTAATGAAAAAAAATTAATATTTTATAAATGTTACGATTATATCCTAGCTGTTGGAGTGGAAGGAATGAATAGTATCAATTTAATTATGAAAATATGGTTTATAAATATTTAAACAATGATTAATTGTATTCCAAATTTATTAGAAATGGAAATCAAAACCAATTAAATATAATCGATGTGTTTTTTAAAGCCTATTTAAAAATGAATAATTACATTTATAACATCATATCAATATTTATGTATTTTTATGTGTTATATATTTAATGTAAGGTTTAAAAATCATATTATATGTTTTCTAGATATGGTATAATAAAAAATCCAATTTTTTTATATAAAAGATGTATTTTAAAAAAAATAATGTTTTTAAGCCTATTGATGGAGAACCATTTTTATGTCATGTTTTTGTCACTTTTATATATTTTATTTGAAAAAATAAACTTTTAGATTATAATCAGGAATGTAAAATATACATTGTTTGGATTTTGGTATTTTTCTCATAAAATTCAATTTTTTTATTAATACTAAAAAATAATGGATTTTAATTCAAAACAACGTTTTCATCATATTTTTTTATATAGATATATTTTCCATTGAATTGGTTTTAAAGATTTATTGGATCATTTTTTTCACATTTAATCAAAATTTTGTCATTGGTAGTAATATCACAGTGAAATTAGTTATAAACATGAACAAATATTTTGACGGTTATTACAATATAAAAACCCATTTTGTCGTTTTGACAATGAAAATAATTTTAATATTAATTAATGAAACCTCTATGTTTTGAATTTAGATAAATGTATTCCATATTTTAAATAATAAATGTCCAAATTTATTAAATAGGTACCTTTTATTTCTGGACATTATAAATTGTTATTTTATTAATTATTTCTATTTACCGGGGTCAAAGGATAAATTAGACAAATGGGGTTAAAAATAATATTATAATAATATAAAACTAGGCTGAAACATGTTCTAATTTAATTGGAGGAGTCATGGGAGACCAAAAAAATCCATAGGCCAATCTTTTTGCATTTAGGAGCCACTTGGGTGTGAAATTAACATGTTGGAATAATTAATTTAATGTTAAGGGAAATATAATATAAACATGTATATTTTTACTAAAAAATTTAATATGTGGTTATATACCAGATATATTTGACTATAAATAGTCATTATAAATTTAAAAATATTTCCAACATCATGGAATTTTATTTATAAATTTTAGGCATTATATAGATAAATTTATTTATGACACAATGATAATGTAGTGATTACTTTATTAATGAAAGATTCAAATAAATGATATTCTAAATATTAAAATAAAAATAATTTGGAAATTTTAAATCCATCCATGATGTTTCTATATGATTATGAAATTTTGTCTTTTATTTTAATGTAGTTTGTTCGATTGAATCAGGTTTTCATGAATTTAATAAAAATCAATTACGAAATAGTGTCAACATTGACATAAATGAGTTTTTAAAACAAATACTATTTTGTTAAATGATATAATGGTCATAAAAATTTAAGATTTTTCCAAATGACTTTTAATGTGTTAAAATTTTCATTAGTTATCCACTTGATGTTCTCTTTTCATTTAATAGAAACAATATTAATCATATGGTTTACAAATACAAGAAGACATAGTAAGAGTTAATTTATTTAAATAAGGGTTAAAACCAAAATAAATGATACATTTGTGACCATAACATGTCTAAAACATATTTGTTGAGAGGAATTAGACCCATACTAATCTAACCCAGTAAATATATCACTTTTTATCTATTGGAATTGTAAAAATCAATTTATAGTAAAATAATATTTCAAGACATTCCTAATGTTCCCCTCCACCATTATAAAAGCAACCAACTCTACCCGCTTACTCACACCAATCAAGCCCCATCGATCATCTATATTCTACTCAAATAAGATCCAAAAATCTACCCCTTACACTTGGATGCTTTACCATGGGTAGAAGTCAATTGAAGGAAGCCTTTTGGCTCAAATCAAAAGAAGCTACCCAATTTAGAGGTAATGTCTTCTCTCAAGCTCCTTTCATATATTTTCCTTCTCCATCCCACAAAAATATTTTTATTCCATTTTTTTATAACAAAAATAGTATACTAAATATAAAATTATGTTGTTATGATATTTTTTAAACCTAAACTTACACAAACCTCTATCTAATTGATATAGAACATACTGTTTCTATGTACGGTGAACTACTGCCTTCTAAAACGATGACTGACCAATTTCCTCCTATCGCCTCACATGGTGGCCAATACAATTGAACATTATTTATATATTAAATAAATTATTTTTATATATTATTGGTGATTTTATAATTTATATTTACTAAATTATAATATTATTTCCATAATGTGTAAATACGATAATTTATTTTGAGGAAGTGTGGACTACTTCCTCCTCAAAGTTATATAAATCATTCTTTCCATACATGGAACGTATAAAGAATGGATTTAAGGAACTTATGTAACATATATAGAATATATATTATAATTTATTTATAATATACCTATTTATCATGTAGTTTTCATCACATTAATATGAAAAATAAATGAAAGTAGCATTCATGCATACGTACAGTCTATCATCTCAATAAACTGTGCATTTAATTTCATATCTCAAAATGTTATAGACTATTAAAAATACATATATAATGGATATATATGATATTTAAATCAGTAATAATATTCTTTAAATGATTTAATATTGACCACATGGACAATTTACATCAAAACATGTTCATTTTTGACTCATGTAACAATCATTAATAAACCACACTATATAAACACAAATAATTAACTAATTTCTATAACATGGTAATAATTAATATAAAATTAATATTAAACATGATAAAATTTCTGAAGAAATTATAAATTAACCTAAGTTTCTTATTCTGGAATATAGCAATTGTACATTTGGAGTCGAACTCAAGGTAAGGAACTTTTCAACCCAATTTACATTCTTTGTGTTAACCATATACTTCTTGATTATGACGTGCTATGATTATGTGAGAAATACATTTTGATATCCTAAGTTGTATTTATACATTATTTACGAAAATACACATAATTGATCTATTTTATTAACAAAATTCTCTTTACAAGGGAAATGTTAACTTAATCTGAATCCATTGAGTTCAATATCCATGTCATTGGTTTTGTTTTTCCATGAATATATGTGAATGAACTATGATTTATTTACACTAAATATCCAATTATATTGTGTATATTTATATTTTTCAAAAATAATTATGTCATGGATTTACCCTTAATCTAAGGATTACGATCCTTGTAAGGGACTTCATCTAAATCACCTTTCATTGAGACATATTTTGATTTATACAAGTCATTATTTTATACGGTGTATAATCATACCCATTGAATTTTAAAATTATTCAATGATTTTGTAAATGTATATTTCTATTAAAATAATTTTCAGTTAAAAAATGATAAAAGGAATGTTTTTAAAACATGAGGTGACAAGGACTTCTCCACTGCTACAACCATTATTTGATATTTATATTCCTCTATAAGTTGTAATGTTTTTAAATGAAATGTAAATACCATAAACCAATTTTTTTAGGTATTTAAAAAGGATTTTAGAGTGAATTTATTATATCAATTTCTTTAAGTGAAATCTTATGATTGCAATGTGGAGATTTTATTTTTTACTTTATTCTAGTACATGTGTTATGATTCTGTTATGGTTATTGGGAATTGTGTATATATAAGAGGGGTTCCGTGATAAACCTAGGGTGGGAGAGTGTTGATATCTCTTTAATTAATAGGGAAATTTGTTGGAGTTAAATGATATGGTTTATCCTAAGAGATCTAGGGAATATACTGTGATGGGTATTCCCAATGTAACCATGAAGGTTACTCCCTATGTAGCAATGAAAGCTACATTTTATGTATGATATGGGTTCCACAAGTTACATTTATGTTTTATGATTTATATTATTCTTTAGAGTAATCTTATGATTACATGATGTAAGCTAAGTAGTTTATGTTTTATAGTTGAAAATTATGATTTTGTGAAATATTTTTCATAGGTTTTAAATATTTATGGACTAACAGTTTAATTCCTTATTTTGTATTCCTTATTGATATTTTTATGCCCATACTAAATTTTTGAAATATTTTTAATAGGGTATAAGAATGGTTATGAGAAAGGAATAATTCAACAAGATTTTTTCTCAAGAAAATAATACATTTTTTATTGAAGGAGATTTATTTTTTTAAAAAAAATTAATGTTGAGTAGAAGAGTCTACTTTGTAAATATTGAGTTGTTATAAAATAGTTATGGCATGATTCTACAATTATATAAACCTCAAAAGATCCTCATGTCAATTAATGTAAAATTATTGAAATATCTCAAGAGTATGTTAATTTTTAAGGCAGGGGCCTTATATAAAATTCAAACACATCCACATAAATATAAAAATAAAATTTCATGATTATAATAAAGGTGAATTACTTAGGTAGATTAATTAGGGATGAAAAATAATGAACTAGAATTAAAATTTAATCATAAATGTTGAAGAATTTTGATAATATAATAATTAGTAGAGGGAGAAAATTAAATTTATAAAATACTCAATTGTAAAAGAAAAAAATGTTCAAATGGAAAAATCAAGAAGAAAATAAAAATAAGCACTATGTAGAATGAAAATGCATAATATAAAATATATTAAAATTAAAAATTCAAAGGTGTAGGTTCAAAGAATCATGTGTAAAATCATAAAACGAATTCAAAACTAGATGTAAATGCCTAACGGATGAGGGAAAGAGGAATATATAATAATAATTCAGGGAAACTAGAAATAAAACCAATGGTAGAATAATTTTTTTGAAGAAAATAACATTAGGAATAATATACACTGAAGTATTAATATAAGTAAAATTAAATAATTAATAACATATTATTTAATTTTGAATATCAATGTCAAAATTTAGTAATGGAAATAGAAGAAGAAGTATGAAATGAAACACTTGAGAAAATGTGTTAAATAAAAAAATGAAGAATAATAAATAAAAGTATAAATAAAGATAAAATGAAATAATTCACTCTCAATGTTGGTGAAAATCAAGTGGTAGATATTGAATAAAATAGGGAATTGGAATCCCAAAGAATAAATAAATTACATGAACATCAAAAAATTATCTAGATCCACAACTCAAAGTAAAATACCAAAAAGTATATGTAAAAAAATGTTCTGATAAATAAAAAAATGGAAATAGATCAAAAAATATATAATAAACACATATTATCATGAAATAATTGGATAATTATTTATGAATAATTATTCACATGTTAGAATAGACTGATATTTATTTTCATGTGTGTTGTGCTCACAATATGATACCATTTTTTGAATCTTGAAACTTTTCCACATGTTTTTAAATAATTTTATATATA
Source organism: Viscum album (assembly GCA_963277665.1). NCBI lineage: Eukaryota > Viridiplantae > Streptophyta > Magnoliopsida > Santalales > Viscaceae > Viscum > Viscum album. Next base: position 225,887,027 of record OY728167.1, on the reverse strand, counting down.
TTAAAGATGTTTTTAGTCAAACTAATTGTATCCCATGTTATATTGAAGTTAGTTTTCACAAAAAACGTCCAAATATAATAAAAAAATAATTTCTAATGATTTTATGAAAATTTTTGGTAGTTTCTTTATCAAACCAATGAAGTATGTTTTTTGACATTTAAATTAGAAAATATGAGATTTTTCATTTGATGAAAACCAAAAGTCTGATTGATGTGGGGTTTATTACAAAAAATCATAAAATAAAAGACATAAAATTTCCTATGTACATTCTAGGGTCTTTTTCTTAGTTTCCACACATTAAAACAATGTTTATATAATTAAAATCAATAAAAATTACCATTTGGTCATTTCTAATAAACTATAATTTGGATTGATGCATGGTTAGTCTTATATGAAAAAAATTAATAAAGAATGACTTTATTTTAGATTAATGATTATACACTTTTTTTCTTTCTTCAAACACTTAGATAAAGATTTTTAAATACTTTTAAATTTTAAAAAAATATATTATTGGTCATTATGACCATAACATACATTGGATTCAGTTATGCTATATCTATACATGTCATAAAATTTCCTTGAAATCTGAACTCATTTTCTCATTTCTTGACCCCCTTTAATAATATTGTGATATAAAAAAGAGAAGATTGATCATACTGAGAAATTATTATGTACAATTTATGTGTGGTTGGTTTATATACAAGGGAAATGATTTTAATATTATTTTCCAATGTTTTCAAGCCAATATATGGACATTTTCTGTATTTTTGACCCTATTCCCATGAATTTTCAATGCATGAAATATAACATAAGAAAATTGGGTGATATAAATTTAATGATAACGAAATGAAATAAGATTTATCTTTAATATTAAGAAGTTTTAATAACATTAATTCCAAATTCAGTGAGTGTGTTCTGCATCAAAAATAATTTTTCATAATTACTTCCAACTACTAAAATCATCTTCAATAGGGTATGTTTTCAAAAATAATTATTCTTGATTGACTAAGAATCTAAATATTTTACAATTAAAAAAATGTAATGGAATTATTTTCAATATACACATTATATCTTATGAAATCATTATACTAAAAAAATCTTATGTATGATTACAGTTATATAGAAATATAAAAGTCCATACCCGTGGATAATATTCTACATAAACATAATTTTTCATTTCATATATTTGACCAATTGATTTTACCGGTCAACCAAGATATGTCTAACTAAATATTTGTGGTAGAGCCTCAATGTTCCCTTTCAAGTATAGATCTTTAAATGATGTTGCATCTATGTGGGTCATATCAGGATTAGTAGGCCCACTAGCCCTCTCTAAAATAGGAAAAAATGTGAAACCCATAGTTCTCAATCCATAGTTCATAGGGGATGCATCTGCATCCCCCGTCAAATCAACTCAATGAAATTTTATATATAACAAAAAACACAATTCAAGTTGACTTAATTAAAATATAGTTTATTTTGATTTGTAAAGAAAGGAACTAGAAGATATCATTTTTTAAATGAATATAAAACTCCAATTAATGGTTGTGGAATAAGGCCCCATCCTTAAACCTTACTTAATGTTGAATTAAATGAATAATTCACCTTGAGGATCCTTTCAGGTTTAGAGATTTAGAGAATTAGATCATAAATCATGAATTACATTCCACATTTAAACAAAGTGGTTACATAAAATATAGTATTGGGTTTTCCCCATCAATGGAAACATATTTAAAATAAAACATGGTTTCTTTCTTGACACATCCTTGACACTATCATCATATCATGAACCTTTCCCTTAACCTGTGAAAAACATTTCAAAAACATGGTATGAGCATAAAAAGCTCAGTAAGGGATATAAAAGTACGAAATGAAAACATTTGTCCATATATGAAATCATACTTTACTCATAAAACAGAAGCATTTTAACATACCTCATCAAATCACAAATAAATCATAGAAATCAAAAGGCATAATGGAAACTTGTGGCATTCATAACATTCTTACGTAGGGAGTAACCCTCTTGGTTACATTTGGAGTACCCATCACAGTATATTCCCTAAATCTCTTCGGAGAAACCTTAACGTTTAACTCCTTCGCGTTACCCAATGCATTGGAGAACTATATCGGGCTCACCCACCCTTAGTTTATCACGGAACCACCCGTCTTCATAATAATGCTCAAGAACCATAACATAATCGTATCACATAAAGCATTCATAAAGGAAACATAACATTTCCACTTTTCAATGACAAGATATCAATACACCACATTGATATAAAAATATTATCAAACCCATTTTCAGTACCAAAATAAAATAAAAGTAAAACATGGTATTTTTTTATTTAAAAAAAGGTATGTCTTGTAGAGGAAGCCGAAACTCAAATAATGTTCACGACGGCGGAGAAGTTGTTGTTGCCGCATACGTATGACAAAGAAACATTCCTTTTGTCATTTTGTAAAATGCTTCATATAAAAAAATATTCCTTTTCAATAAGCATAAAATTCAAAGGGTTTTATACACCGTATAAAAGAAAGTTGTGTATAAAACAAAATTTTCCTCAATGAATGGAGATTGAGACAAAGTCCCTTACAAAGACGGTATCCTTGGATTAAGGATAAATCAATTACATAATTGTCTGTGACCAATGAATACACCAAATAAAAGTCGATATTAAGTTTAAAACAATCACAAGATATTCAGATATATTCATAGAACGACATATTCATGGAGTACATGTTTATCTCAAAGAATCAAAATTGGGTTAAGAAGTTCCCTTGCAAAAATTCGACAGCCTAATGGCGTCACATCAAAATTCAGAAAAAGAGTTGATGAGAGATAAAAAGGGAATCTCATCACTTGGACATAAAATTTACATTAATAAGGATATAGAAGAAGATATCCCAACTTAATAGTATGTGAATTAAAAGACATAACAAAAGAAGTATTATAAAAATAGGAGGGTGAAAGGTTCCCATACCGACTTGGGTATCTTTCAAAACATACACCCCATGAAAGAAGGACAATAAAAAATTGATATAAATACTCATAAAATAATGTATATTACTAAAATATTAGAATAATGGGCAGTAAATATAACACTCAATGGAAATGGTGGAAAATGTAGCATAAATCTCACAGGAATAAAAGTGAGATGAAAAATCCCTTACGAAAACTCGGCAGCCTAACGACGCCACTTAAAAATTCTAAAAAAAGAATTTGATGAGAGTAAGAGGGGGTATCTCATCATATAAAATACAAATTACAGTATGGATAATATAAAATAACATCCTCCAACATAAGAACATGGAGCATAAATGAAATGACATAAAAGAGGGTACTTGAAAAGAAAGCGAGAGGTCGGATCCCTTACCTCAAGTCTGACTTGCCTTGTTCGTTTCTTTATAGTCCTGAATAATAAACTTTGGTCAATTTATAATTTCTTTAGGACCTCCTTTAAAGATTATTTTTTCAGTTCATATCACATATTATAATGTTATAATAATTGTTTAATAATGTTAGTTCATATGAGATGTTTTTGCTGATGTTTGGTACATAAGAAAAAAAAATGAAATTGTTTGAAAATTATTGCCCATGTAGTTATAAGTAAATCATTTACAGAATAGTATTAATGATTAAAATATAATATATATCCAGTGAATATTAATTTTATACTATTCCATAACATTTGGAGATAAAAAAATGAAAATCACCGTTCATGGAGACGGTACGCCGTACGTACGCATGAACGCTACTTTCATTATTTTTTGTCATATTAATGGAATTAAAAATAAATGAGAGATATATATATATTGTAATTATATTATAATATATATTTTATATAGGTCACATATGTTCATTAAATTCATTCTTTATACACTCCATGTATTGCATTAACGAGTCACATCACTTGAGGGGGAGGTAGTCCACACTTCTCATATGAAATTATCGCATTTGCACAACATGAAAAGAATAAAGGAATGTTTTAAATAAAAAATACAGAAGCATATAGTAAACATAAATACCATAAATATCATATTTAAAATTTTGTGACATCATAATGGCCACCTTTAAAGGTGTTAAATGAATATTGAACAATCATCGTTTCGTGAGGCAGAAAATCGCCAACAACAGAAACAATATGTTCTTTAACCATTAGACGATGGTGTGTATAAGTGTAGCTCAAATAATTAACCTAAACACATCATAGTATATTGAATATACTGGTGTTGTTAAAAAATAAAAGAATAAAAAGAGTTTAGGGGGTTGGAGAAGCAAAATAAAACATAAGAACACAAGAGAAAACACTACCTTTAAAACAGGTAACTCTATTTGATTTAAGCTCAAAGGCTTCCTTGGAAAGGATTCTTCCCAAAGTGATGCTTCAATTATGAATATAAGGATGTGTAGAGATTAAATGGACAGGGGTTGGCCGAGCCAAAGGCTTTAGAGGTGTGTGTAAGGTGGTAGAGGTGGGGGCCTTTTATAAGAGGAGAAGAGGGGAACTCTTCGAAAGTTATAAAATATTACATTATTATAAAATGATTTTCAGATTTTAAAGGTCCCACAATTATATATTTCGAGGATAAGGTGATAATAGTTATAAATCCACACATACAATTGGTTTTTTAAAAGATTAGGTCTTATATTTTACATTATCTTTTCATTTTATATAAATCGTTCATTTATGAGGTAATCACTGCATCATCACGGTGTCATAGATAAATTAATTTATTTAATGTCTAAAAATTTAAAAAAAATATCATGATGTATTAAATCTTATTATATTTCTAATGAATATTTATAGTAAAAATTATGACTTATATATCCCCATGTAAAAATTGTTTTAATAAAACAACAAATGTTTGTGACATTTTAATTTTAACTTTAAACAGAAAGGTATTAATGGAATTTTCAAACCAAAGTGGCTCCATGGGGTCCCCAAGATGACCCATGGATTTTCTTGGTCGTCCATGACATATCCAATAAGGGTAGGACATGTGTCAAGTTAATTTCATATTATTAAAACATTATTTTTACATAAAATTACACTAATTACCTCTAATGGGGATTAAAAATATAAAAGTTACTATTCACCAAAAAATTATTTTATTCCCATTTAAGCACATTTTACTTCCTAATTACAACCATGTATGTCAGATTTTTGAAATTCAAAACACAGTAGTGGTAAAGTTTCATTTAAACGAAAAATCAGTTTTTTAAGTACCACTTAGTGGTTTCACTATTCATCAAAAATTGAAGTTTTTCAGAAAAATACCAAAACATCACCCTAAGCTATATTTGATATTCCAAATTCCAAAATGATGTCTATTTTACAAAATTCAAATCATATAAGTTACATTAATTAATTTAATGATTAATTCCAGTTTTCATGACAAACAGCGCGTTTTTATGAAACAATATATATCAAAAGATTGACACTAGTTTAAGTCCAATTTCAAAGTGAAATTAATTCCAATGACCACTATTGGATTAAATGATAAAAATATATTCTCATTAACTTTAAAACCAATTCAAAATATAATCTAATCATATAAATAAATTAGATTAAAAAGATGATTTGACTTAAAATACAACATTTTTCATTATTCATTAAAAAAAGAACTTTATCGGAAAAATACCAAAAATTTACAAAAAGTAAATTTTGATGTTCTGATTCTAAAAAAGAATTTTATTTTGTCAAATATAACACATAGAATTGTCAAAAAGTGGATTTAAAAGAGGTTCTCCATCAAAAGGCGGTTAATCGTCCTTTTAAAGAATATTAGAATGTTTACGCTTAAAATTGGATTCATTTGCATTATTAATCCTCTAACATTTATTATAAAGAGTAAAAATATTTGAAAAACATATATAATCATTTTTTAGTTGGTTCTGTTCATTCCCTCCAGTACAACGACTAGGCGTTAACTACCATGTAAAATAATATTATGTTATTATTAGAGTGCAACATAAGATTCCCAAGAAACTCATTGTTGCGTATTGGGTACGACATCGAGCATATAATCCCATTTAAAGTTATATTAATATTTTATTCACAAATATGGATAAATGTGAAAATGTCATATTATTTTTTTACCTGGGGTGTTACATCCTTCCCCCTTTTAGGAATTGCGTCCTCACAATTTTAAAATTGGTCTTGGAAACTTCATTGAAAATCTCACATCGAAACAAGAGTCAGTAAAACAATCACTTTAAAAGAAAGAAAGATAATTACAAAGGTCACCTGTGTTAACCCATACTAGGATTCCATGTAGGAAAACATGGATATGGAGGAAAAAAACGGTCATGTTCTGAGGGAGAGTGATAGAAAACATGTTTAGAAGAAAGTTAGCCACAAGAAAATCACATACTTGTGGTGGGTTAAATGGTATTCAATTCCCCCGTATGAAAACATAATAGACAAATTTTTTGTTTTATGTTAATTTTCATTGGGGAATTTATTTCTGATATTAAGGATATATACTTACTTGTCATGTTGACTTTCAAATTTTACTATATTTCTTACACAAACTCGTACTTTACCCAAATGATGACTATTTAGGAAGACATGTTTACATTAAGAGAGCTATAATCAACTAATAGAGAATCACCTAATCCAAAAAAGAGAACTTTATACTTCCCATTTATTTAGACCTTAACCAAAACTAAAACCTAAAAGGTTAGTATGAGATCAGATAATACCCAAAAAGGAAAATCCTTTATAAAACAAATCTATTCTTAATCTCCAAAATTTGTCAAAAAATACCCAATGTTCAATAAAGACCATTCAATAAACAATTTGTCCATAAAATTCTTCAAAGTAAACCAAACTAAGATTGAAACCCAAATATTTTAAGGATTTAATCACATAGTCTTCCAAGGTACAAATTAACCCTTATCTCCTAATAACATCAGTTGCTCTTAATGTCTCATATTGAAAAGTAATTAACCGAATCACATATCCTCCATGATAGGTTAATAATTTCCATAGATAACCCAAAATCAACTTACTCATAATTTGTGAAATCATATAACTAAAAAAGAATAAGTCATACTAACCAGGGACTTCACATAATCCAGTGGTAGGTGATAAATACCAGTCGCACTTTGGTTGTGGGTTCGATTCCTGCAGCTTTGTATGACGCTACGAGTTGTCACACGGTCTGCGTGTTTTCCTTTTTATAAAACTCCAAAAAATAACCATAACATATTTTAACCTCAATATTTTCCTTATACCTCTCATTTTATCCAAATTCCTTACAATCTCAACATCTTAATTCTTGAAGTCTTATTTCACCACCATAAGATAAAATAAAATGATTCCCAAAATGAATAACATCATACCTTGATCATGGAATCCACTCGGTTTCATCGTCATCTTGCTCACGTAGGTAGAAGTCCCATGCATTACAACAATGATGTAGAGATCCTTCAAAATCATTTTCTTCCTCCATCCAAATACACCTTGTACAACATGGGCAATATGGGTGTTCATAGAAAAAAAGTTTTGGAAAATAATCATGTATGGCATATAATTCCCAAACATCTGATAAAACATGATTTCTATAAAATAGTTGGATAGAATTTGAGTTGAAACTTTCTATTATTGGTCCTTTTATAATACTATAAGTATGTGTTGAGAGACTATATTTTAAAAGAAAATATAAATAGGTTGCGCAAGGGTCTCCTTCCTCAGCACCATTTTTAAAATCATAATATGCTTCAAATTCTTGTGATAAGGTAAAATATGTGAAAATACCTTGATAATATTTACCTTTATTAAAAATATGAGAATATTGTGAAAATATATTTTTTATAAATACAACCCATGATCCACGATGATAACAAGGTATAGTGGAGGTGTTTGATATCTCAAACAACTTCTTGTAAGTGAGTTGTATGATAGAAAAAGTTTCACAATCATCCAAACATGACTTTGTAATAATTATTGCAAGCATGTCATCAGGAAGAGATATGAATGTCGTTTGAGATCCTTCTCCTTCCATTCATAACCTACTTTACATGGCCTGAAAAAAGTTATAAAACAAGTATTTTACTGAAATAATAGATATAGGGACTAATTATGTGTCTAACGAAAACTCCTAATCCCTAAAGTTGTCTAAACCGACCTCTGATACCAAATATAAGGCCCCATCCTTAAACCATACTTCATATTGAATTAAATGAATAATTCACATTGAGGATCTTTTCAGGTTTAGTGTTTTAGGGAATTAGATCATAAATGATGAATTTCATTCCACATTTAAACAATGTGGTGACATAAAAGATAGTATTGGTTTTTCCCCATCAACGGAAACATATTTAAAATAAAACATGGTTTCTTTCTTGACACATCATTGAAACTATCATCATATCATGCACCTTTCCCTTAACCTGTGAAAAACATTTCAAAAACTTGGGATGAGCATAAAAAGCTCAGTAAGGGATATAAAAGTACGAAAAGATTTCATTAGTCCATGTATGAAATCATACTTTACTAATAAAACATAAGCATTTTAACATACCTCATCAAATCAGGAATAAATCATAGAAATCATAAGGCATAAAGGTAACTTGAGGCATTCATAACATTCATACATAGGGAGTAACCCTCTTGGTTACGTTTGGAATACACATCACAGTATATTCCCTAAATATCTTCGTAGAAACCTTAACGTTTAACTACTTTGCGTTACCCAATTCATTGGAGAGCTATATCGGGATCACCCGCCCTTAGTTTATCATAGAACCACCCGTCTTCATAATAATGCTCAATACCCATAACATAATCGTATCACATTTAACATGCATAAACGAAACATAACATTTCCACTTTTCAATCACAAGATATCAATACAACAGATTTATATAAAAACATTATGAAAACCATTTTCAATAGAAAAATAAATGAAAAGTAAAACATGGTATTTTTTTCATTTAAAAAAAGGTATGGCTTGTAGAGGAAGCCGAAACTCAAATAATGGTCACGGCGGTGGAGAAGTTGTTGTCGCCGCATATGCCTGACAAAGAAACATTCCTTTTGTCGTTTACTAAAATGCATCATATAAAATAAATATTCCTTTTGAATAAGTGTAAAAGTCAAAGGGTTTTATACACCGTATAAAAGAAAGTTGTGTATAAAACAAAATATGCCTCAATGAATGGAGATTGAGACGAAGTCCCTTACAAAGATGGTATCTTTGGATTAAGGATAAATCAATTACATAATTATGTGTGACAAACGAATACAACAAATACAAGTGGATATTATGTGTAAAACGATCACAGGTTATTCACACATATTCATATAATGACATACTCATGGACTACATGTTTATCCAAAAGAATCCAAATTGGGTTAAGAAGTTCCCTTGCAAAAATTCGACAGCCTAACGACGTCACTTCAAAATTCAGAAAAAGTGTTGATGAGAGATAAAAAGGTTATCTCATCAATTGGACATAACATTTACATTAATAAGGATATAGAAGAACATATCCCAACTTAATAGTATGTGAATTAAAAGACATATCAAAAGAAGTCTTTTAAAAAGAGGTGGGTGAAAGGTTCCCTTACCGACTAGGGTATCATTCAAAACATACACCCCATGAAAGAAGGACAATACAACATTGATGTAAATACTCATAAAATAAAGTTTATTAGACAAATATTAGAATAATGTGCAGTAAATATACCACTAAAAGGAAATGGTGGAAAATGTAGCATAAATCTCACGGGAATAAAAGTGAGATGAAAAATCCCTTACGAAATTTCGGCAGCCTAACGATGCCACTTAAAAATTCTAAAAAATTAATTTGATGAGAGTAAGAGGGGGTATCTCATCATATAAAAATAAAAATTACAGTATGGTTAATATAAAATAACATCCTCCACCATTAGAACATATAGAATAAATTAAATGACATAAAGAGGGTACTTGAAAAGAAAGCGAGAGGTCGGATCCCTTACCTCAAGTCCGACTTGTCTTGTTCGTTTCATAATATTCATGAATAATAAACATTGGTCAATTTATAATTGCTTAGGAACCTCCTTTAAATATTATTATTCAGTTTATATCACATATTATAATGTTATAATAATTGTTTAATAATGTTAGTTCATATTAGATGTTTTTGCCGATGTTTGGTACATGAGTAAAAAAAATGAACTTGTTTGAAAATGATTGCCCATGTAGTTATAAGTAAATCATTTACAGAATAGTATTAATGATTAAAATATAATATATATCCAGTAAATATTCATTTTATACTATTCGATAACATGTGTATATAAAAAAATGAAAAGAACCGTTCATGGAGACGGTAGGCCGTACGTACGCATGAACGCTACATTCATTTTTTTCATATTAATGGAATTAAAAATAAATGAGATAAATATATATATTATAATTCCATTATAATATATATGTTATATATTTCACATATGTTTATTAATTTCATTCTTTATAAACTCCATGTATTTCATTAACGAGTCACATCACTTGAGGGGGCGGTAATCCACACTTCCTCATATGAAATTATCGCATTTGCACAACATGAAAAGAATAAAGGTATGATTTAAATATAAAATAAAGAAGAATATAGTAAACATAAATACCATATATGTCATATATAAAATATAGTGACATCATAATTTCCACCTTAAAGGTGTTAAAAGAATATTGAACAATCATCGTTTCATGAGGCAGAAAATCGCCAACCAGAGAAACATTATGTTCTTTAACCATTAGAAGAAGGTTTGTGTAAGTGTAGCTCGAATAATTCACATAAAAACATCCAATTATATTTAATATACTGGTTTTGTTACAAAAAAAAGAATAAAAAGAGTTTAGGGGGTTGGAGAAGCAAAATAAAACATAAGAACACAAGAGAAAACACTACCTTTAAAACGGGTAACTCTCTTTGATTTAAGATCAAAAGCCTACTTGGAAAGGATTATGGCCAAAGTTATGCTTCAATGATGAAGAGATGGATGTGGAGAGATGAAATGGGCAGGGGTTGGCTGAGCCAAAGGATTTGGAGGTGTGTTTAAGGTGATAGAGGTGGGGGCCTTTTATAAGAGGAGAAGAGGGGCACTCTTGGAAAGTTATAAAATATTACTTTATTATAAAAATATTTTAAGATTTTAAAGGTCCCACAATTATATATTTCTAGGATAAGGTGATAATAGTTATAAATAAACACATAAAATAGGTTTTTGATAAGTTCAGGTCTTAGATTTTATATTATATATTCATTTTATTTAAATCGTTCATTTATGAGGTAATCACTGCATCATCACCGTGTCATAGATAAATTAATTAATTTATTGTCTAAAAATAAAAAAAATTCAAGATGTATTGAATATTTTTAGCTTTATAATGAATATTTATAGTCAAAAATATGACTTATATAACCCCATGTAAAAATTGTTTTAGTAAAACAACACATGTTTGTGACATTTTAATTTTAACTTTAAACAAAAAGGTATTAATGTCATTTTGGAACCAAAGTGGCTCCATGGGGTCCCCAAGTTTACCAATATATTTTATTGGTCTTCCATGACACATAAAATAAGGGTAGGACATGTGTCAATTTTATTTCATATTATTAAAACATTATTTTTACCTTAAATTACATTAATTACCACTAATCGTGATTAAAAACATAAAAGTTACTATTCAAAAAAAAATTATTTTAATCCCATTAAAGAAAATTTTACTTCATAATTAAAACCATGAATGTGAGATTTTTGTAATTCGAAACATAGAAGTGGTAAAGTTTCATTTAAACAAAAAATCAGTTTTTTAATTACCACTTAGTGGTTTCACTATTCATCAAAAAGTGAAGTTTTTCAAAAAAAAACACCAAAACATCACCCTAAACTATATTTGATATTCCAAATTCAAAAAGGATGTCTATTTTAAAAAATTCAAATCCTATAAGTTACATTAATTAATTTAATAATTAATTCCGGCTGTCTTGGAAAATAGCGCGTTTTTATGAAACAATATATATCAAAAGATTGACACTAGTTTTAGTCCAATTTCAAAGTGAAATTAATTCCAATGACCACTATTGGATTAAATGGTAAAAATATATTCTAATTTCACTTTAAAACCAATTCAAAATATAATCTAATCATATACATAAATTTGATTAAAAAGAGGTTTTAAATTAAAATACAACATTTTTCATTATTCATTAAAAAATGAACATTTTTGGAAAAATATAAAAAATTTGAACAAAGTAAAATTTGATGTCCCGATTCAAAAAATGAATTTTATTTTGTCAAATATTACACATAAAATTGTCAAAGAGTGGATTTAAATGAGGTTCGCCATCAAAAGGCGGTTAATCGATCTTTTAAAGAATATTAGAATGTTTACGCATAAAAGTGGATTCATTCACATTTTTAATCCTCTAACATTTATTGTAAAGAGTAAAAATATTTGACAAACACATATAATCATTTTGTAGTTAGTTTTGTTCATTCCCATCATTACAACAGCATGTCATTAACTACCATTTAAAATAATATTATTTTATTATTAGAGTGCAACATAAGATTCTCAAGAAACTCGTTGTTGCGTATTGGGTACTCCATCGAGCATAGAATCCCATTTAAAGTAATATTAATATTTTGTTCACAAATATAGATAAATGTGAAAATGTAATATTATTTATTTACCTAGGGTGTTACATCCTTCCCCCTTTTGGGAATTGCATCCTCGCAATTTTAGAATTAGGCTTGGAAGCTTCATTGAAAATCCCACATCGGAACAAGAGTCAGCATAACAATCACTTTAAAATAAAGAAAGAGAAGTACAAAGGTCACCTATGTTAACCGATACTAGGATTCTATGTTGGAAAACATTCATATGGAGGAAAAAACAAAGGGTCATGTTCTAAGGGAGAGTGATAGAAAAGATGTTTAGGAGAAAGTTATCCACAAGAAAATCCCATAATTATGGTGGGTTAAATGGTATTCGATTCCCCCATAGGAAAAGTTAATAGATTTTTTTTTTGTTTTAAGTTACTTTTCATTGGGGAATTTATTTTTGATCATAAGGATACATACTTACTTGTCATGTTGACTTTCAAATTTTACTATATTTCTTACACAAACTCGTACTTTCCCCAAATAATGAGTATTTAGGAAGACTTGTTTACATTAAGAGAGCTATAATCAACTACTAGAGAATCACCTAATCCACAAAATAGAACTATATAATTCCCAGGTATTTAGACTTTAACCAAAAATAAAACCTAAAAGGATAGTATGAGATCAGATAATACCCAAAAAGGATAATCCTTTATAAAAAAATCTATTCTTAATCTCCAAAATTTGTCAAAAAATACCCAAAGTGCAATAAAGACAATTCAATAATCAATTTTTCCATAAAATTCTTCAATGTAAACCAAAATAAGATTGGAACCCAAATATTTGAAGGATTTAATCACATAGTCTTCCAAGGTACAAATTAACACTTATCTCCAAATAACATCAGTTTCTCTTAAAGTCTCATATCAAAAAGTAATTAGCCTAATCACATATCCTCCATGATAGGTTAATAATTTCCATAGATAACCCAAAATAAACTTACTCTTAATTTGTAAAATCATCTAACTAAAAAAGAATAAGTCATAGTAACCAGGGACTTCACGTAGTCCAGTGGTAGGTGTTAAATACCTGTCGCACTTTGGTTGTGGGTTTGATTCCCGCAACTTTATCCAACGCGACGAGTTGTCACACGGTCTGCATGTTGTCCTTTTTATAAAACTCCAAAAATAACCATAACATGTTTTAACCTAAATAGATTCCTTATACCTCTCATTTTCATCTAAATTCCTTACGATATCAACATCTTAATTCTTGATGTCTTATTTCACCGCCATTAGATAAAATAAAATGATTCCCAAAATGAATAACATCATACCTTGATCATGGCGTCCACTCGGTTTCATCATCATCTTTCTCGCGTAGGTAGAAGTCCCATGCATTACAATAATGATTTAGAGATCCTTCAAAATCATTTTCTTCCTCCATCCAAATACACCTTGTACAACATGGGTAATATGGGTGTTCACAGAAAAACAGTTTTGGAAAATAATCATGTATGACATATAATTCCAAAACATCTGATAAAATATGATTTCTATAAAATAGTTGGACATAATTTGAGTTGAAACATTCTATTATTGGTCGTTTTAAAATACCATAAGTATGTGCTGAGACACTATATTTTAAAAGAAAATATAAATAGGTTGCGTAGGGGTCTCCTTCCTCAGCACCATTTTTAAAATCATAATATGCTTCAAATTCTTGTGATAAGGTAAAATATTTGAAAATACCTTGATAATATTTACCTTTCTTTAAAATATGAGAATATTGTGAAAATAGTATTTGTATAAATACAACCCATGATCCATGATGATAATGAGGTATAGTGGAGGTCTTTGATATCTCAAACAACTACTTGTAAGTGAGTTGTATGCTAGAAAAAGTTTCACAATCATTCGAACTTGACTTTGCAATAATTATTGAAAGCATGTCATCAGGAAGAGATAGGAATGTTGTTTGAGATCCTTCTCCATCCATTCGTAACCTACTTTACTTGACCTGAAGAAAGTTATAAAACAAGGATTTAACTGAAATAATAGATATAGGGACTAATCATGTATCTAACAAAAACTCTTAATCCCTAAAGTTGTCTAAACCGACCTCTGATACCAACTATAAGGCCCCTTCCTTAATCCTTACTTAATGTTGAATTAAATGAATAATTCACAATGAGGATCTTTTTAGGTTTATATTTTTAGATAATTAGATCATAAATCTTGAATTACATTCCACATTCAAACAAAATGGTGACATAAAAGATAGTATTGGTTTTTCCCCATCAACGGAAACAAATTTAAAATAAAACATGGTTTCTTTATGACACATCATTGACACTATCATCATATCATTCACCTTTCCCTTAACCTGTGAAAAACATTTCAAAAACATGGGATGAGCATAAAATATCAGTAAGGGATATAAAAGTACGAAAAGAAAACATTAGTCCATGTATGAAAACATACTTTACTCATAAAACATAATCATTTTAACATACCTCATCAAATCATGAATAAATCATAGAAATCATAAGGCATAATGGTAACTTGAGGCATTCATAACATTCTTACGTAGGCAGTACCCCTCTTGGTTACGTTTGGAATACCCATCACAATATATTCCCTAAATCTCTTCGGAGAAACCTTAATGTTTAACTCCTTCGCGTTACCCAATTCATTGGAGAGAAAATTGGGCTCACCCGCCCTTAGATTATCACGGAACCACCCGTATTCATAATAATGCTCAAGAACCATAACATAATCATATCACATAAAACATGCATAAAGGAAACATAACATTTCCAATTTTCAATCACAAGATATCAATACAACACATTGATATAAAAACATTATGAAAACCATTTTCAGTACCAAAATATAAGAAAAGTAAAGCATGGTATTTTTTTCATTTTAAAAAAAGTTATGGCTTGTAGAGGAAGCCAAAACTCAAATAATGGTCACAGCGGCGGAGAAGTTGTTGTCGCCACATACGTATGACAAAGAAACATTCTTTTTGTTGTTTAGTAAAATGCTTCGTATAAAAAAAATATTCCTTTTGAATAAGCGTAAAAGTCAAAGGGGTTTATACACCGTATAAAAGAATGTTGTGTATAAAACAAAATATGACTCAATGAATGGAGATTGATACGAAGTCCCTTACAAAGACGGTATCCTTGGATTAAGGATAAATAAATTACATAATTATGTGTAACAAACGAATAAACCAAATATAAGTGGATATTAAATGTAAAACAATCACAATTTATTCACACATATTCATAGAACGACATATTCAAGGAGTACAGGTTTATCCCAAAGAATCAAAATTGGGTTAAGAATTTCCCTTTCAAAAATTCGACATCCTAACGACGTCACTTCAAAATTCAGAAAAAGTGTTGATGAGAGATAAAAAGTGTATCTCATCACTTGGATAGAAAATTTACATTAATAAGGATATACAAGAACATATCCCAACTTAATAGTATGTTAATTAAAATACATAACAAAAGAAGTCTTTTAAAAAGAGGAGGGTGAAAGGATCCCTTGCCGACTTGGGTATCTTTCAAAACATACACACCATGAAAGAAGGACAATACAATATTGATGTAAATACTCATAAATGAAATTATATTACACAAATATTAGAATAATGGGAAGTACATATTCCACTAAAAGGAAATGGTGGAAAATGTAGCATAAATATCACGGGAATAAAAGTGAGATGAAAAATCCCTCACGAAAACTCGGCAGCCTAATGACGCCACTTAAAAATTCTAAAAAAAGAATTTGATGAGAGTAAGAGGGGGTATCTCATCATATAAAAATAAAAATTATAGTATGGTTATTATAAAATAATATCCTCCAACATAAGAACATGGAGCATAAATTAAATGACATAAAAGAGGGCACTTGAAAATAAAGCGAGAGGACGGATCCCTTACCTCAAGTCTGACTTGTCTTCTTCGTTTCATTATATTCATGAATAATAAACTTTGGTCAATTTATAATTTCTTAAGGACATCCTTTAATGATTATTATTCAGTTAATATAACATTTTATAATTTTATAATATTTTTTTAATAAAATTAGTTCATATCAGATGTTTTTTCCGATGATTGGTATAAGAGTAAAAAAATGAACTTGTTTGAAAATGATTGCCCATGTAGTTATAAGTAAATCCTTTACAGAATATTATTAATGATTAAAATATAATATATATATATATATATCACATATTCATTTTATACTATTCCATAACATTTGTATATAAAAAAATGAAAAGAACCGTTCATGGAGACGGTAGGCCGTACGTACGCATGAACGTTACTTTCATTTTTTTCATATTAATGGAATTAAAAATAAATATGATAAATATATATATTATAATTAAATTATAATATATATGTTATATAGGTCACATATGTTCATTAATTTCATTCTTTATACACTCCATGTATTGCATTAACGAGCCACATCACTTGAGGGGGCGGTAGTCCACACTTCCTCATATGAAATTATCACATTTGCACAACATGAAAAGAATAAAGGTATGTTTTAAATATAAAATATAGAAGCATATAGTAAACATAAATACCATACATATCATATATAAAATACATTTACATCATAATGGACACCTTTAAATGTGTTAATAGAATATTGAACAATCATTGTTTCGTGAGGCAGAAAATCGTCAACCACAGAAATAGTATGTTATTTATCTATTAGACGAAGGTGTGTGTAAGTGAAGTTAGAATAATTCACATAACAACATCCTAGTATATTTTAAATACTGTTTTTGTTACAAAATAAAATAATAAAAAGAGTTTAGGGGGTTGGAGAACAAAAATAAAACATAAGAACACAAGAGAAAACACTACCTTTAAAACAGGTAACTCTCTTTGATTTAAGTTCAAATGCTTCCTTGGAAAGGATTATGCCCTAATTTAGGCTTCAATGATGAAGATAGGGATTTGGAGAGATTCAATGGGCAGGGTTTGTCCGAGACAAAGAATTTAGAGGTGTGTGTAAGGTGGTAGAGGTGGGGGCCTTTTATAAGAGGAGAAGAGGGGCACTCATGGAAAGTTATAAAATATTACTTTATTATAAAATTATTTTCCGATTTTAAATGTCCCAAAATTAAATATTTCTTGGATAAGGTGATAATAGTAATAAATCCAAACATAAAATAGGTTTTTGACAAGTTTAGGTCTTAGATTTTACATTATCTTTTCATTTTATTTAAATCTTTCATTTATGAGGTAATCACTGCATCATCACGGTGTCATAAATAAATTCATTTATTTAATATCTAAAAACTATAAAAAAAATATCATGATGTAGTAATTATTTTTATATTTCTTATTAATATTTATAATAAAAAATATTACTTATATAACCCCATGTATAAATTATTTTAGTAAAACAACACTTCTTTGTGAAATTTTAATTTTAACTCTAAACAAAAAGGTATTAATGTCAATTTCCAACCAAAGTGGCTCCATGGGGTCCCCAAGATGACCCTTGGATTTTATTGGTCGGACATGACACATCAAATAAGGGTAGAACATGTGTAAAGTTCATTTCATATTATTAAAACATTATTTTTACCTTAAATTACACTAATTACCTCTAATCGCGATTAAAAACATAAAAGTTACTATTCACCAAAAAATTATTTTAATCACATTGAACAACATTTTACTTCATAATGAAAACCATGTATGTTGGATTTTTGAAATTCAAAACCCAGAAGTGGAAATGTTTCATTTAAACGAAATATCAGTTTTTTAAGTACAACTTAGTTGTTTCACTATTCATCAAAAATTGATGTTTTTCAGAAAAATACCAAAACTTCACCCTAAGCTATATTTGATATTATGAATTCAAAAATGATTTATATTTTACAAAATTCAAATCATATAAGTTACATTAATTAATTTAATAATTAATTCCCACTATCATGACAAATAACATGTTTTTATGAAACAATATATATCAAAAGATTGATACTAGTTTAAGTCCAATTTCAAAGTGAAATTAATTCCAAAGACCACTATTGGATTAAATGGAAAAAATATATTCTAATTTATCTTTAAAACCAATTCAAAAGATAATCTATTCATATAAATAAATTAGATTAAAAAGAGGTTTTGAATTAAAATACAAAATTTTTCACTATTCATTAAAAAATGAACTTTATCGGAAAAATACCAAAAAATTACAAAAAGTAAATTTTGATGTCCCGAATCTAAAGAAGAATTTTATTTTGTCAAATATAACAGATAAAATTGTCAAAAAGTTGATTTAGAAGAGGTACACCATCAAAAGGCGCTTAATCGACCTTTTAAAGAATATTAGAATGTTTACGCTTAAAATTGGATTCAATCTCATTTTTAATCCTCGAAAATTTATTGTAAAGAGTGAAAATATTGGACAAACATATATAATCATTTTTTAGTTAGTTATGTTCCTTCTCGCCATTACAACGGCTAGGCGTTAACTACCATTTAAAATAATATTATTTTATTATTAGAGTGCAACGTAAGATTCCCAAGAAACTCGTTGTTGTGTATTGGGTATGCCATAGAGCATAGCATCCCCTTTAAATTAAAAATGGATAAATGTAAAAATGTCATATTCTTTATTTACCTGGGGTGTTACATGTTGTGTTTTTCCAACAATCATCAATGTATCAAAAAATCTATCGTTTCATCATATCTAATAGGGAGCACTATAAATCTTTGAAAACATATTCTGATTAACCTATATATGAAAAAAACAAATGTAATAAAAGAAAATGAATTTTAAATAGAACTAAAATAAAATAAATTAAAATCTAAATGGTCAATTTAGAATATTTATGTTTGAATTTGGAAATGGATGTAGATGTGTGAGTAAGAGGGAAATTAGTTGAAAAAAATATGTCGAATAAAAACACATAAGTAGAATAAAAAATAATATTTGAAAAAATAAATACTAATTCATACAAAACCAAAAATGTATTATCCAAATTAAAAGGTTAGAATACAAAATTTGGGATTGAATCTAAATTAGCTGAGAAACCATATGTTGATCACAATTCTGAAGTATGAGTATAATCATTAAAATTTATTCCTAAAAGAAGTGATTATCGATTTTTGGGAGGTAATAATTGTATACATAAAAGAAAATATAAATTTCGAATCCAAAATAAGAATGATAATTCATAAAATTTTGTATATTAGCATACATAATAATACAATGTCAAAAAATGTAAAAATATTAGTCATAAGAAGAACCTATATATAGAATAAAATTTAAAAGGGTCAAATCCAAGTAAAAAACTAGAATTATTTTGATTATATTAAAAAGAGATTAAGGAATAATTTTTGATAGGTAGTAATTGATGACCCATCAATATAGGATGTAGTGATCTAACAACCTGAAGATGTTTTCAAGACTTGATTTTCTGTCACATGATTTTAGAAACATTTCTTATTTTTATGTCATTTTGAACAGACAACATATTTTATTATTATGTGGAGTTATTATAAATTTATAAAATTAATTGAATACTAACATACTACGATTTCATGATAATTATTGAAATTATTCTATGTAATACCCATTTCATAAATTATTTTAAAAAAACTTAAATAAAAAAACTTTATTTCATTCATTTTATGAAAACTACCTGTTATATTGTTATGGGTTCTATTAAAACATTTCACAAATTATATTATATCCATTATACTATTATTTTACTACAATTATAGGCGTTTTGTGTATGTACACTTTTTTCCCTTGTAATATTTGAAAAATTTAATGAAATATTTTTGGATTCAGGAATTGAGTCAGCTTGAGATTATGAGGCCTCAAGAGTATTAATATTGATATTGATATATATATAATATTAAATATATTATATCACATGTGTGAATATTATTGGTATAAATGTTTTTACATTGGTTGAGATGTTGGATAGGGAATGTGATACCACAGTTGTTTCTAGAAAGTGGGGTATTCCCAATGCATGACATATTGTTTATCAGCATCAGATGTTCAGTGGAGGGTTACCATTATCTTGTGACTTAATTAAAATAAAAAATTTAATTATATGTTTTATTAAATGAAATATCATTTTCTTATTACATAATACAATGTTATGGGAAATATCCTAGGTTAGCCAAATAAACATTGGATGATATGAGAGGATGATGATCATTTATTGTTGGTGTTGGAAAACCATAGGATGTTGATAAACAAATGATCAATGAGCATTGTCCGATTAATGGCTAATTCAATGAATATTATTATTCACTACTGGAAATTCATTCCTCCCCAAAAAATGACCCAAACCAAATTTAATACTCTTTATTTATGGAATATAACCTATGATTTCATTGGTATGTATGAATTTCATTATCTATTATCTTTTATCTATGATTAAAAATTGTTCAAAAGTTCCCGATTATAAATTGTGTTATTAGAACATGTTAATCTCATTATACATTGATTTCACCTATTGTTATGAAAATTTAGAGTTGTTGGTTAGGATATCATCACCCTATGATAACCTAACTCCATTAATGTTAATTTCTCCCCACCGTCATTTCTATTCATCGTCATTGGAAAATGGGGTTGGATATTCTCAATTACTAGGGTATGTTCCGGAATAATGAAACCCCCAAATTATTCATGGATACATAAATGAAATGTTGATCAGTGTTTGTGATTGGTTCTTCATAGGTTCACAGGTTGTGGGTGATGACTATGGGTATTGTGACCCCCTAATAGATGTGAAAAATCTACTTATTACCATGTGTGTGATCAGATACTGATTTTTGGCCCATAAATACTACGAATCAATGACCAAGCACATTCAATACAATTTTTAGTCATAAATATGAGTGATCGGAGGCAAGGATGGTGAATCTGGAACCCACATGAATAAACATTGTTTTGTTAATAACTCAACTACATGATATTTGGTCTAGGAAAAAAGATGTTGTGTTTGTTCAATTTCCATGGAATATTGGATTTTTGATTATATTTGGATCAATTTACATGTGGGTAGTCCTTCAATTTATGTTACCATACTCTTGTGGTTAGTAATGTACAAGTATTTCATTGCCTATAACTATATATAGTTAGACACACAATATACAGTCTCGAACAAACTATGTGGCCATAGAAGTCCAAATGATTAGTTCTCTAGCATTGCAAGGCTACGACCCCAGGTAGACGTACCTACCATGTCATCTTAAAAACATGAAATGTGGTATAATATTAATTCTGAATCCATCTTCCTCGGATAACATGTTGATTCATCAAGGAAAGGTCACAATATATGTAAACCCTTACACAAAACATATACTTATCTAAAATATTTCCTAATCTACTTTATCCTCCTTTTGAAATAATATCTTTTACAACGAGTTTCCTAATTTATTGTATTTTCTAATTTGTATGTGATGGAATCCTTCATAGTGTATTTTTTGAAAGGATGTAAGGTGTTACAATCATAAACCCTTCCGAGTTGATTATCGACCAGTTGTAATTAATAGTTTGGATTACCCGAGGGATGTTATAGTAAGATCTCTAAAGTAACACTATAGTACAGGACACCCACAAATATTTATTCTGGTAGTTTCAACAACACCCATTAATAATGCGATGAGTTTTCATTCTACGATGTGTTACTACATTATAATCGAGAACATGTGTGGGGACGGTCCTATATGGGAGTAGTTCTCCCTAAACTATGGAACACAATAGTGAGGGATGAGTCCCTGTAATCATGTTTTTTAGAGGATTAATATGATGTTGGAAATTGGAGGTCAAAAATTGGAGATGTAGGAAGAATACAAGTTCTCAACTGGGTGTGGAGATAATGACCCACTTGTTTACTCATTTGGATTTCATTATGAATATATATATGTATAATAGATTTTTATTCTATCATGAATAAAGGTTGAGATGACTAATTTTCTTATTGAATATTGATATCTCTCTCCTAATAATTTTCAATTTTTATAGAATCATACTGATTACGTATATAATCACCCCAAAATTTCTTTTCATACATTTTTTTTTATTCTGAAGATAATGGGAACATAAAATTTGAAATTTGATGAACATAACAATAAATGAGTTCATAGATTGTATATGATTGTATGAATTGGTGATCAAATGTTAGGATATTTTTACTATTCTACTTTAAAAAAAACATGGTTTCAAGCATCTTTCTAGTTGGGCGTGTATATTTCCCCTTCACACTTCAGTATTATACTATTATATTATGATATATTCCCTGTAGTTATGGAATGCATGGTTAATATGGATTATTTTTCCTATTATTATTCCTCTAAACATTACATGGATCATGGTGTGTGTGTGTACATCTTCATTAGGCTAAGGCCTCCTATATTATATTATGCATTCTTGGAGCCTATCACTAACCCCTGACCTATCGGTAGCAGGAATAGAATTCTTGTTATTGGATTTCAACTAGCTAGGTGGGCCCCGATGTTTTGGGTCAGGAGAGATTCATATCGTATTGGTTTATCCTTGGGATGGTGTTTGGTGTTAGGTCCAAGGTGAGGATTGGATATATATATATAGGGAAACAATGTTTGATTGTATCAAGTATGGCGTTCAGTCCAGGGAACCCACTGTTAGTGTGGCCCCTAACATGTCCATAGACCAGTACTCTAACAACCTACCTATCGTCATGGATTACCGAGGAATTAGATTTATGGAATATCGATACATGAATCATATTGAAATTAATATTTGGGATGTCATGTCTATCTTGAGTCAGATCGCCATATTTTTCATTTTGACCCTAGTACATATTGACAATGATCACGATACATCTACAATGATAGAAAGGTTGGATACCAAGATAGTATAATGATGAAGACTATTTGAGTGATGATTCCTCTTTTTAGGGACCCATCTATGACCTATTACCTCATAGTCAGCACACAAAAGTACTTATACATGTTGATATGTTTGTTGATCCAGTCTTAGTAGTTCAAGTAGATCATCACCTTGACATTTGATATTAGATATTGACACATGGAAGGATGACGATAATCATTTAATTTACATGATAAATCAGTTCTAGATTCATAGACCATTGAAATTTTGTAGTGTTCTAGACCCATAGGTGGTTGAGGATTTTCATGAATTCATGGTTTATGTTTACAGGGTTGTATGAACTTTAACTGGTCTGATGGTTGTATATTCCACTCACATTCATCAAGGATTAGCTGGGTGCTAGTGTATTATATATTGATTGACCTATTGTGAGATGAAACTCTCCTGTACAAAATTTTATCAACTGTTAAATGATGTTTATTACCCTTTTTGATTGCACTCTATTAAAATTCAAGAGTTTCATAAGTTGCATCACAATTATATGAATGTTATTGAACATGTAGAAAGGTTTTTTGACCATGTATGTTACTCCCTCGATATGGTCCAAGATGTAATATTATTGGAACAAAAGTTGGAGGAGGGAATTATTTTTGTGCATCTATAAAAATTCTTGATGAGGTCACATTGTCTTGTGCTAGAGATGAGAATCTCCTCATAGAGGAGTACTTTTCAATGACACTGTGAGTAATAGAGGTTTATCTTGAGGTAATTTTAGGGTTTCTTCTCCTTGTGTAGGATCCCTACGATTAAAATGATTATATTTCAATAAATACATCATTAGGTATAATCATAGATTAATTGGATCCCTGTTTTGGATGCTGGTGATGTGACTTGAATACTACAAAGAAGTGGGACACTTCCCCACCAAGTTTAATTATCTCTGATGATATTAAAAATAGTGTAGGTGAGTTAGTTCCACCCAATGTGGTCAGTGTTGAGGTGTTTTGGATGGATTCCATTGAATTGACATTTTTCATTATTATAAGGATTTTCCCATAGGACCTCTTGGTCATCGTGATGAAACTGTATAACATCATGTTGTTAAGGATTTACTATAAAAGGTTCATGACAATATTGGATATCTTCCCAGGAAAGTAAGATTTTTATATTTGGATCGAACAGTTATGTTCTTTTTGGGAGAGAGAGACATTATAAATGAGTGATTGGGTATCAAAGGTAGGAAACTAAAACCCATCACTATTTGGTTGATGATTTTGGCCCATTGTGTTGTAACCACTTCAGAAATATAGATTCTAGTGGCAGTGGATGATTATGTTAATGTCTTTATGAAAGAATTTTCAAAACTACCTCAATGGTGGGGGATGGAATTATGCATTTAAATTCACCCTATGACCACACTGATATCCTTTGAGGAAAATCTAATGGCCCCTAAAGAGCTCCATGTGTAGAGGGTGTAGTAGGATTATATTCATGAGAAAGGTTTTATTAGACAATATTTATCAAACAATGATGATCCAATTTTTTTCATAAAATAATGGGATTGGAGTATTTAGGAAATTACTTTATTATCATCAACTAGTATATGTGATGTTATGGAACATCATCCCCTTGCTAAGGATTCATAACCTCTTCAATCAGTTGAAATGTTAAAGATGGTTTTCGAAGATTGGCCTCATGTTTGAATACCACCAGTAGAGGGTTCATGATAATGGTATCCTGATGGAGGAATTTTCATATCGGTCTAGGAAATATTAGTTCTTTCATATAATTTTCATGAAATAAATGTCCTATCCGTGTTAAAGGATCTTAGGATCTAGATCATTCATCTGTTCTAGTGTTAGATCATGTTTGTCTTCATTGAATTCATTCTTGATTAATCTCCATAAAAGGAGGAGCATGTAGAGCATTTGTGGAGGGTCTGAAACATACATTATGAGTATCAACTATATCAAATAATTTTTAAGTTTTGTGTTTTGGTTATATGAGGTTCACTTTATTGGGAACTTCATCTGTGAGTGTGGTGTAGATGTTTATCTAGCAATGATTGATGCAATGCATTATTGGTTGGAACCAAAGATAATGCCAACAAAATGATGAGTCCTCATTTAAGTAGGTACTACAGAAGGTTCATAGTGGGATTTTATAGGATTTTAGCATGTTTAATTTTGAAGATGTATAATGGGTAATTCTTCACCTCAAATGAATAGTATCATGGGTAATTTATACAATCTAATGACGAGGCTGAAGAAATAACCTTTATTGAGGCTTCTTATGGAGGTCGTGGTGTATGTAGTGTTTTGTGATTCCTCTAGAGATGGGATCAGTTTTATATGGTTGAAAATTTAGGTAGGTATTTCTAATGTATTGAATCAGTTGAGGCCCCATCAGTCTAACTACCCATCTATTAACGAGGATTTGGAACTCGTAGTCTTCCAATTGAAGATTTGGAGGAAGTATCTTATGTATGAGTAATATGATACTTAATCTAGGAATTAGAGTTTGATGTATATCATATGTTAGAGAAATATTAAAATGATATAGAGAGTTTCTTCGTACATTATGGAGGACTTTGACTTTGAGGTATTTTTTACCTCTATGAATATGTTGTAGATGATTTCCATATATGTATGTCTCATTCCCTCATTGTTCTGGTGGAATATTAGTAGTTGGAGTCTTCAAAAAACTATAGAAGAGAAGAGGGTTTAATCAAATATTATGTGGATGTTTGTGTATTCCATTCTTCTACAGTGTGTGATATAGGCTTAGTTGGGAGACATCAGCTATGTCCTTCTCTGTGGTTAGATATCCTCAAGAAATTCACTAGTTCATTTTTAGGATGTTGTGGAGTATATGGTCCTTCTTCATGGATGGGAAATGGATCTAGTCATGTTTATTGGGGTGATTTTAAAGGGTTTTCACACATCAAAATTAGAAACATATCATAGAGTGTAAAACTTTTAAATGGACCATTATATGTAGTTTTGGTGGTCTTAATTGAGGTCGATCATTGCTGAGTTCATTTCTTGATACCACATGTTTTAGAAGCTATAGGATAATCACTGAATTTTCAATTTTTTGACTATGAATTTTGTGATTCATGTGTGGAAATGGGATTGAATATTGATAGATTTTTTAATTGGTCTTCCATGACCAATGCGATTCTATGACACTATCTTGGTGATTATTGAAAAAGATTCCATCTAATTAAACTTTCATACTATTAAGGAGAATATCATAGTTTAGTGTTTGATGTAGTTGTATATGTGTGAGAATATCTAGATTCAAGGCGTAATCATGATGATCATATTAGACCATGATGTGTGGTTCTAATCACTATCATGGAGAGGTTTTTAGAAGGAAATTGGAACCATTTTCCAGATGAACTCAACTTTTAACTGTCAAACCGATGTCCTGACCAAGATTATTATATTAGTGTTGGATGATATGCATAAATAAATTATGTTGGACTTTTTGTATAGATGGGAGGAATAGTTTCCATTGGTGGAGTTTTCAAAAACAATATTATACACCCCACTATAGATGTGGATCCTATTAAGGTGTTTTATGGGAGGCACGATATGTAACCCTTATGCTAAACATTGGTTATAAAAGAATCTCTTGTTGGTCTTCATTTGGTTTAGAAGACAATAGATAAAGTCAATGTGATCCATGAGAGGATTAGGATTTACTAGTGACAACATAAATCATACATATATCAATATCATAGTCATTTGGTGGTCAATAGGTGAGGCTATTTTTTCCGAGAGTCTCCCCAATATGAGAAATGTAGTGATCTATTCAGGGAAGAAATAAATCCCTAATGTTTATTGGGTGGATTGAAATCTCGTATAGGGTATGCGAGGTTACATATCACATGTCCTCACCCCTATAATATCAGCACATGTGTAAAATCTTTTACGTATTATAGTAGAGTCGGAACATGTGGGACCCTACCCATTTCATCGACTGGAGTGAGCTAGAGGTTAATGATGGATCGACTATTTAAGAGTACGTTGTGTCTATCGAGTATCAACATGAGAGGATTCTACATTGGTGGACTGTTCCTTCAGTTTTAGTTTTGAGGTAGTATAGGAGAATTCATGAGTGCTCTTAGGAATTTGAGAGCCATATGTGGGCATAATATTCTCA
This sequence comes from Viscum album, assembly GCA_963277665.1. Taxonomy (NCBI): domain Eukaryota; kingdom Viridiplantae; phylum Streptophyta; class Magnoliopsida; order Santalales; family Viscaceae; genus Viscum; species Viscum album. The sequence continues at coordinate 225,859,369 of OY728167.1, read as the reverse complement.
CATTTTGGTGTATCTTGGTCATTTTTTGCAGAACAGTCTTGTAGGTGGTGAGAAATAAATGAAAATGTTTTCCTTTTAGGATGTTAGAATATTTTTTATAATATTTTTGGATCCCTTCAATGAGTCAGAATGATGTTCCGTTTCCTAGAGATGCTCAATATTAATATATTAAAAATATTAAATATACTATATCTAAAATGTGCATATTTTCAATATAAATAATATTTCCATTATTTAGAATCTGGATGGGATATTCGAGATCATTGTTGTTTTCGAACTGCAGTGGTTTCCCTAGGAATGATATAATGATGGAATGTAAAATATGTTCTATGTAAGGTGACCACTAGTGGTTTTCGTTAATTAAAATAAATAATTTAATTATTATTTTTTAATTAATGATCTTTCCAAACCCCCATAAAAAACCATTTTATATAAAATCACATGGGTTAATCACATAACCCTGTGAGGATTTGAGGGGATGATTATTCTTCATTCGCATTATAAATCCCAAGGGAGATTATCTACAAATGACTAAGAAGGATAATGAGATGGAAATGAACACAATAAATCCTCATTTTCATCCCCAGTGAATGTGTTCTTCAACAAATATCATTCCAACCCATGGAATGAGTCATGATTTATGCATTCCATCTGTTAGATTATTAGGAATCATGAATTTACTTATCATCATTCATTGATTTGTGAATACTCATTCTTCATATGATACCTCTTATGAATTATGTTATTACAAATATTTTATCATATCATTCCATGATTCCACTCATGGTTCCTCAAATTTATGATCATTATACAAGATTGAATTTTCTAATGTTGATCTCAATCAGTTTATTTGTATTTAACTGATAGGACATCACATTTTTTATCATTAGCATATGTGGTTGTTGATTCAACATTGGTGGGTTAGGGTATAGCACAATTTGTACCCCTGAATTTATAGCGGAGACAAAAATGTATAAGATATAATAATTTATGACATTATCATGTTGGATTTACAGTTTTAGGTGATTACAATGGTTATCAGGACCCTCAAACATTGGTGGAAGCATGATGGGTAACAATGTAGTTGATTGGATTAAGATTTCACACCACCGTTGTGTGGGTATCGATGGTCTGAGATGTTACCTTTTATTTCGAGTGATCAATAGTTATTATTAGAGGTGGAGATGTTGGATCAGTAATCCACACGAAGAATCTTTTTTTTCTATGAGAAACCCAATTACATATCATGTTTCTCAGTGGAACAGAATCCATATGGTTCAAATTTCTATAGTGCATAGTGTTTTATCCAAGATAAGGATAACCTTTCATGTGACAAAACCCACAAACACTGTGAACAAACCTTGGTTATAGCCCAATACAGGCATAACATTCCCCCAGTACCCCATGCGGTGAGACATGTTGGGTGGAAATAATGTCCAGTTGAGTCGTGTTCCATTTGTACCCACACATGAGCATGTGTAGACATCAACATTTAATCCTAATGTTGACATGGCCAGTGTTATGATGGGTATTATGAAGCCCTATAAAGGGGGGAACACTCATAGGACTCGAGACAATTTCACACAACATGTGAACCCTCATACATGTCATGTATATCTCTTAGAGACTACTTCTTGTTTATATTACCTTGGGACTCATATTTTGCCTTGTGATTATCGCATCCATAGTTTTTTCCAAATAAAATGTGATGGTGTCCTCAATAGAGGATTTGGATTTATGGTGTGAGATGTTATGAGCATGATGTTTATCCAGGTGACACTTGAACAATGGATGTTATCAAGATGGATCACTAGAGTAATGTGAGGATGAGAACTACATGATAGAACTAGCATGTGGGTCCCCTATATATATCAATTATTGTGTTTTCTTTCAAAGTAGTGGTTATCAAATTTCATTGAGTTTCTATATTGATAAAGTCCTCTATGGGTGTAATTTTCCCAAACTATATAGAACAGTAGAGAGGGGCATGCCCATCTCCTCTGAATCTTGTGTGGTTGAGTTTGTTGTAGTTCATTAGAGATGGTCCTTTTAAGATACAAGATAACTAATAGTTCCTATGTGGGTTGCGGTGATGGTGATCCCATTCCTCATTCAGTTGGGTTTCTTTATGACTGTGTGTGTGTAATGGAGTTTGTTTCCCTCCTTCTTATGAGTTTAGATAACTGATTATCTGAAAGACTATAGAAATCTCTATCTTGATCACATGCGGTTTTCTGGTTATCCTAATAGTTATGTATATACTCACCCATGTATTGTATTTTTCCACTTGTTTCATGTATAATAAAATTTATGTTCACAACATTAGTGACTTAAGAGAAGTATTGAAGTAGTTGGGTGCATATATAGTGTAAGGTGATTAGATGTGAGGTTTCAAAACGAGGCTCTCTTAAGTGTTCTACATATTCTAGTCATTTTCAGGATGGTTAACATTTCTATTTGGGAATGTTTTTTCAACATTTATGATTCATATTGATACAATCATACTATGATTTATTTCCTATAGTTATTTTATTCATTGTTTCTCTAGATGGTTCAATAATTTTTTATTCTTCTACACATTCCATGGAGATGATTGTGTCTCTGTATATAGTTACATACAACTATGTGCTCCCAATATATATATATATATATATATATATATATATTAGTTCCTATATCTATCCCCTAGCCTGTTAGAGCTAGTCGTGGGGTTTTCTTGGTTTGACCTTTGATTGACCAGATGAGCCTCAGTGTGTTCGGTTGGGACATTTTTTAAGGTTTTCAACCATTAACTCTTGTTGTATGGCATTTAAATCCACAATACCTCACTACATGTCATTTCATTAAAAAAACGTGAATTCTTGTATGATCCCTTCATACATAACAAAAATTAATCGTTTTATATATTCTATTAATTTATTTACTTCCAATGATTTTTTCCTAGGTTATGACCTTAAGACACCATTTTTTAAGACTTATAATCCTAATAAAACTATATTTATGGTCATTATAACCAAACTAATTATTGTATAAAGAAGTTATACATTTATACCAGTCATAAATTTTGATTGTAATATGTTTTTTTCTTGTTATTGACCAAAATAATATATATTGTGATGGAAAAATTTAATTTTTCACCATACTATTAAATTTGGGTATTAGATTAATGTATAGTTGATTCATAAGGATCAAAATTGCCTCAAATATAATTTTCCTATATTTTTATTACAATATTAGTTCATTTTCATGGTTTTGACACCGAAATTTTTCAATAACTTTTTAAATTATAGAATAAAATCATTCAAAAAGTGTAACATACAAATTTAATGTTGATGAAATAAAACTATTTTTATAAAACATAATCAAATAATGAGTGAAAATCATTAATAAATCATTGATCGTGTGATGTAACAAAAATAACATTGTTTCATAGCATAAAATAGTGACAATAATCATTATTAGAAGACAATATTATAGTATTATTATTCTTACTATAAAAAAACTAATTCTTCTCTTTATTAGTGAATATTTCTTGAAATAGTTTCCCTAACCATTCTACATCATATGAAATCAATATCTGAATAAATGTTAAGAATAAAATTCGAACAATAAGAACATAAAATCCAATGTTGCACAATATGATTCAGCATCGACATAATTCTAAAATTCAAATTGAGGGTTGTAATTCCCTGAAAATGTAATGTCGGAATATTTTATTCAACAACATATATGAGATGTAACATCAACCATGTAATGGAATATAATATCATAATTATATATAATATATTTACTATTTTAAATAAATACGTTATATTTTATATCTTTCAATGCACAAATAATGAATTAGCGTATGTTATACACAACAACGAGTTTCTTCATTGGATTGCATTACATGAACACCCGAGTTTAACCAAACAATAATATATTATTAAAATATTATTATTTAATATAATCATACATATCCAATGTGTTAAATTAGAGGTTATAAATAGTATTATATATCTTATAAAAATATATGTTTTACACAAATATAAATTTAACTAATAGAATTCCAATTAATTAGAAATGAAAATACAAACCAATTGAATATAAATGAAATATTATTTTTGTGTGCTCATATAGGATATTTATCTTAATAAATTAAATGTATTAATATTATTTAATGATATTGAAGAGATATATATATATATATGTTATATGTTCAATAAAATAATATTTATAATCTTCTGATAGAGTCAATACTCATAATATATGGATAAACTCACTATTACACATAAAAACCAATATTTTTATTAAGGGAGTTTTGCCAAATTTTAATTGAAACCCCATTTTAAATTCAATTTTTTAGCCTTTTATATATATTATATGTTTAAATAGAATTAGTATTTGAATGATTAACATAAGAACTTATTTTAGGTTGAATTTTGGGAATATTTCTATGATGTTTAATTTTATTAATGAGTAGTGAAAATTAGTGAAATATATTTAAAAAAATTCTTTTTCAAATAATTTATTTATAAGGATAAATTATAATTATAATTTGTTTTAATCTTTAATTAGATAGTATTTTTATTAATTAATACAATTTAGGTAATTAGAATAAATTACACTTTGATATTTAGTATGAAAACATGGTGATCATTACAATGTTTTAAAATTAAAAACCTACATTTTCATCCCGCCAATGTGATTAATTTTAATTTAATTTGTATCAATTATGTGATTTTAATTTTGGAAAATGGAATAATTATTTATAATAATCATAATTTATAATTTTTAATAAGTAAATATTATTTTTTGAACAATAAATATTAGTTAACATAATTAAAATTAATTATAACGATTAAGGTTAAATTAAGCTCAATAAGAGACTAAACCATAACCTTAAGGCCAGAATTGACCTATACACTGGTCCAAGAGACATTTTATGGATATATTTAGACCATATAATAAATTTTTTCTACTATGGATCATTTTTCATCCACTTGTAATAAAAAACATTGATGGGGTTCCACTCTGTTAAGATATTACAGGTGTGTGACACCTCGAATATAACAAAAAGCCTCCTTTACCCCCACTTATGGATACCTCTCATGTCACTTTGGTTCCAAAATCAAAATCCCAATTAACTCCCCAAATTCTATACATTACTTCTTGAATCTCTATTTGGCATTAATCAGTCCAAGGAAGTCTTTTGAGGCAAAACAAAAGGAGTTACCAAATTAAGAGGTAGCACCCTCCCTCATATATATTTATTTTATTTTCATTATACACTACCTATAATCATTTTATTCAATGAATATATAACATAAAAGGTGTCCTAAATATAATTGGATGTATTTATACTATATTTTTTACCTACAATTACACACATATACATCTAATGTGTAATGAAATAACTGATTACGAGTATGGAAGACTACTACCTCAGTTAATGGTGATTTTTCAATTATCCTTGACTGTACATCGTGGTGGAAATTTGATGGAAACTATGTTTATATATGTCATATATATCCTTTATTATGTATTTAATCATTTATAACACTTTTAAAAAACATATCATTATAATTTACATTTTATGTAAAATTGATAAAAAAATTAGTGGAAGTGTGGACCACCTCCCCCTCAAAGTGATGTGACTCATTCATGACATACATGGAATGTATAAATGATGGTCTAAATTTAACATAAGTGAAATAAAAATATATATATGATATTCATGAAATGCTTATAATTATGGGAATATAATATATCTCCTTTTCCTTTTTACCCTTTCCCACACTATAAAAGCGATGATGTCATTCGTGGACGTGTGGACTACCACATCCTCGACATGATGTGATACAATTTAAATAAAATAGTTATCTATATAATTTTATATGATTAAATAATATGGTATTTTTTATATATTATAAATTTAATAATATTGATCTCACTTACCTTCATTCTTAAATGATCATTGAAAAATGGGAATGTTACTTATTCGTACGTACGGTCTACCGTCTCCCGGATTGCAACAACGATTCATTTCTATTAACTATGACGAATGATTATTTTAAAATAATAATTTTTTTAGAAATATAGTAATTATTTCATTTTTATTATTATAAAAATTTCTATATAATGACCACTTTAACAATAATTAACATACTAAGGCTGTTTTATTAGATTGACCAACATTGATCGAAACACCCAATAGAAACATAATTATTTAAATAATTGTATAAAACATCATAAAATGTAAGAAAAAAGTATTTATAAACATGAAAAATCTTATAATTAATGTATAAAATTTATATATATTTATTATATATTAATTTCATGGATTTTAACTTGAAAAGAAACTCATGGTAATGGAATCTTGTCCCATTTTTATTTTGTGAGGCATACATAATTTTTGGGCACCTAATTTATTATATATAGTGTATATACTGTCACATTGAAATATGATATCATGAATTATATTATAATAATTTTATTTAAATGTCTTATATAATCATTATTACCTTTGGTATTTCCAATTCATTAGTAACCACATTAGTAAGTACTTTTCATCTCACTTTTTTAAATCTATGAGATAAATGTTGTGTTCATAATTTACAACTTTTTTTTGGTTTATCTAATTCCCATTTTGATATAATATATTATGAATTATTTTATATTAATGGTATTTAAAACTTTTATTCAATATTATTCCTTCATTAAGATTATGATTTAAAATTTTACAATGTGGTATGGGACACTTTGGGATGTTTAAAGATTATTTTCCTCATGAATAATACTAAGGATCATTCAATGGTGTTTCCATTCAAGGAAATTACATGAACAATTTACAATACACACTCTCATTCTCCTCGGATCATTCATGACCATTTTAATTTATCGAAACAGTTTTTAAACAGTTTAGTCCTCAAAATGATTTAGATATTTTTAATGAAAAACATGACTTTCATTCTCTCTTTATTTGAATATCCTACTTTCTTATAAAACCATGTTTTATTAAAATAATTCCCAAAGTAATTTTAAAATGACATTTTTATCCTTTTTTCTTTTACCAATGTTTTCATAGGAATTTTCTTTTTCTTGTTCCTAAAAAAATATTAAACCTTTTTATCATGTAAAATAAATTCTCTTTTAAATTGTATTATATGTATGGATTTTCTAGTCATCATTTTATAGAATATTAATTTTAATTTATTAAAGAATAATTTTTAAAGGAAATTATTTCAAAAGTTAATTTAATAGAAATGGTTTTTCAAAAAAATGTTATTTACTCAATTTTTTCATAAAAATAACTTTTTTATAGTGTTCATTTGCACTCTATTTGGGATTTATTGTATTGATACCATTCTTATTCTTCATATGGATGGTTTATTGTTAGTCAAGACAAGAATAGTATTCAAATTCACTTTCGTGATTCATTTTTTTGTCCACTTGAAATATATAATCTCTTTTTATCTAAACATATTGAATTTCCCCTAAATATCTATTTCTTTTATGAAATTAATATTTACAGAACTATATACCATTTTTAATATGGTGTTTAATTTAAAATATATTTAATTACTTTGGGAAATATTGATAATTACATATTATTTATCTAATTCAGATATTTTATAAGGCATATTATTTATTTAAATTATTCGATATGGGAATTCGTTAGACAAGAAATGATGAGAATATACTAGACTGTATTTATCTTGTCGATGCATTGATAGGTTCTCATGAGAGAATTAAGTTAATCAAATTGAATTGGTTTTTGTCTGTATTTTTCATCCGTGTTTTGAAATTTTTTGATCGTATAGTTTTTTAGGTTCCTAAGACATGCAATCCTTTAAGAAATAATTTCCCTCATTTATATTCAGTTACTATTCAAAAATGGAAATTTTGTCGACATATCAATAGATACAATTATTTTCAGTTCATTTACTAAATGGCATGTGTTTTAGTTTCATACTATGAAATAGTGATTTTTCCTTATCTGGTTATTTTAATGATATGTATTTTCAGTTATTACCATTCCATAATGATTATTTTGTTCCTTATATGTTTGTTAATTACAAGGTATGTGTGTTCATTTATTTACCAAGACATGATTATTAATCTCATTAATTCGTTATTTATTTTTTATATCATGACCATACAGAGAATTTGAGACCTCCATTATTATATTTATTTCCCCAAGAATCCATGAAGTGTACCATTAAAGATATACATGGAATTACTCGATGGATTAGAGTTATCCTTGATGTTATTTATTAAGAAATAAAAAAGATAAATTACGTTTTTATTAGTATAGTAATTTTTAATAAAAAATCATATATGTAACTAGTTTACCAAGAATACTAATATCATCATTCCTTTCGGTTTTATTCTTTGTAATCATGCCAATGTAGTCAGTAGTAGACACTAGCTCCAAGCTATTTATGGTCATGTCACTATAGCTGATATTAATGGATGTTTATTAGAAACCTTTGTAATTATATTTAGGAAAATATATATTATATAACAAAATCCCAAGGAATAATTATAAGACAAGTGTAGATAAAACCACTAAAATTTTGATAACGCTTAGAATATGAGGGCATTCCATGAAATAAAACCTCATCTCTAAACTACATGTGGATTTAATTCTTGCAACGATGTACTAATGAGTAACAACTCTAACAAGGTGTTTCGGGCCTGACACTGGGTAACCTGATACACGACAACGTGCCTTAATGTGAACCTAATTTGACACTCCGAGGGGGATTTTCATAGGATAATCATCATTTTCATCACAAGAAATTATAAAGAAATTGAATAGATAATGATGATTAATGAACTAGGTTAATTATAAGGAGTATTAGATTGAAGACAAGGTGTCATGGTTTACAAATACAACAATTGATATTATGGATAAACATTAAACCACATAATGATCTCGTTGGGAATAAATTGATGAAAAAGGAATGTATTTAGGATGTATTGAAAACCCTAGTTACGAGGTTATTTAGTGATTACATTTCAGTTATTTCAATTTGTTTTTTTAGAAAATAAAATTAATTTAGTTTTAGAAAATGAACACATGAAATATTGGTGACAACCTATCAAACCCTGCAAAGACGCAATGCTTGAACTGAAAATCGAAGGATGATAAAGGTTTTGCGTCACCAATATCCTATGTGATGTCTTGGTTAATGTGTACTTATTTAATCAATTTGATAAATAAATATTAATGATGAACTAGTAGCACTTTTTTTGGTTTAGAAATTAATATATTAACCATATTGAATTTATAGAAGAGATTGATAAAATAGTTTTACTTTCCACCATTTTTTCGGAATTACGTTATGTTATGTGTTTTAGTGTTTTTTTGATCAAATTTAATTTTTGGATACCAATTTTTTGAGGTAAATGATGAATTATAATTTGATCGAAGAAAAACCAAAAGATGAAATTGTTCTTATGAATTTGAAATATATAATGAAATTATATTTCCTTGTATTTCAATGATGTAAAACAAACTATCATGATTAGGAACAATGGAAATAAATTGTGTTGTCCAAACACCTTATTTTTTGTTGAACCGATGGTTTACTAAATCATCATAGATTTATGGATTTGAGGTAATCAAAATTCCATTGATAATTCAATTTTTTTACATAGATTAACTCAATAACTCACCATAAATATTTATTCTTTTACTTCAAGTATGTATCTATAATTTCAACTAATGTACTCCTGCAAAGAGACATATTTATTTGTTTTTTTCAAGTGACCTGTGTATTTCTCATTCTATATTTTATAGAGGAGGTCATAAAAACCATTCTCAGTATGTGGGATTTAAAAAATAGTAAATATCAAACAATATCTTATCATTATCCAGTTTAAATTATTAAATTGAAATTTTAGTAATGTGTGTAGAATGAAACTCCCTGAAAATATAATATAAGAATATTATATTCAATGGATTGTTTGACATGTTAGAACATTCACATAAAGGGATATAATATCCAAATGATTTATTGTATATATAATATTTTAAATAAATCTAATATATATTATATATTTATGAGTACAAAACACTAAGTTAGTGTATGTTACATGCAACAATGAGTTTCTTCAATGGCTTGTGTTTCATGAAAGACTGAGTTTTACCAAACAATAATATATTATTAATGTATTATTATTTATTATAATAATACTTAACCTAGATGTTAAAATTCCCATAATGAAAATAATTAACTAAATTATGAAAATATATGCTTTACACAAATATAAAATGAATTAATAGGTTACCAATACATTAGAAATGAAAATAAAAACAAATTGAATATAAATGAAATTTCATTATTTTTATGCTCATCAAGGCATGTTTCATTAGTAAATAATATTAATTACAATTATTTAATGATATTAATGAAATATATATATTATATATTCAATATAATGTTCTTGTTAATTATTCAATAGATTCTATATACATAAGATAAGAATGAACACAATATTACACATATAAACCTATATTTTTATTAAGGCATTTTCATAGCCTTTTAATGGAGATCCCATTTTAAATTCAATTTTGGACCCTTTTATAAATATCATATGTCAATATAAACATAATATTAAATTTAGGAACATAAAAATTAGGTTATTGTGTATTTTTGGTATTTTTCTATGAATATTCGATTTTTAATGAATAATAAAAAATACTAAAATTTCATTCAAAAATGATATTCCATGTAATTTATTTACATAGTTAAATTATACTTTTAAATTTTTTAAAATTTATTTAGATGATATTTTTATCAAATATCCCAATTTAGGTCAACAGAATAATTTTCAATTTTAGATTGATTATGAAAAAATATTAATCGTTAGGACATATTTACATTAAAAACCTGCTTATCATCCCATCTGTTGGATTAATTTTAATTTAACATATTCAACTTATGTTATTGTAATTTGGAAAAATGGATTTAAATTTTTTAATCATCATAATTTCTAGTTTATAATATATCAAACTTTGTTTTTGACCAAAATTATTACTGAAACTAATAAATGTTAATTATAATGATTAAAGTTAAATTAAACATAATAAGAGACTAAACCGTAAAATTAAGCCCCAAATCGAACTATACATTTTTAAAAATCCATTTTATGGACATATTTAGACTTTATACTCCATTAAATGGACATTGGACCAGTAGTTATGCGCATTCAATAAAAAATGATGGTGGGGTTCCTTTCTTTTAAAATATTACAAGAGTGCCACTCCCCATATATTATAAGAGTCCTCATTTCCTCCCACTTCCACACACATCTCATGCCACATAGGAATATAAAATATCTACCAAATCAAGTACCCAAAATCCCTCCCTTCCCCCTTTAATAAATTTTTTGGGAATAATGAAATCCAAGGAAGTGTTATATTTCAAACCAAAAGGAGTTACCTAATTAAGAGGTACCAACATCCCCACAAAAATATTTATTTAATTATATTATCCACTACCTAAAATTTTATTATTCTATTATTGTATGAAAAAAATAGTATCCTAAAAAATTTATTTTTTATGCTAATGTTTCGTCCTAAACTTACATACAAACCAATCTAATTGGAAACAAACATACTGTTTACGTGTATGGAAGACTACAAATTTACTAAAAGATTATTATTCAATTAAATTTTACAACCTATCATGGTGGAAATTATGATAGAAACAAGGTTTATATATTTTATAAAAAATATTTATTAGTTATTTAATCTTATTTAAATATTTTACCACACATATCCTTATAGTCGTCATTTTATGTAAATACTATAAAATCATCTTTAGAAGTTTGGACTACTGCCCCCACAAAGTAATGTTAGTCGTTAATTATATAAATGAAACATATAATATGATTTTTTCAATTAAGAATATATGACATAAAAAACTCTATTTGATATTCATGAAAAAATCAACTTTCATGAAATTTAATATATATCATTATCTTTATTACCCTTTCATATAATTAAAAATTGATATCACTGTCTGTGTACGTATGGACTACCACCTCCTCAAAATGATGTGATTCATATTAAATTATATAATTCTATATATAATTTTATGTGGTTAAATAATAAGATATTTATTATATAATTATCATTCTAGAAACATTTACTCTATTTACCTTTTTCATAAACGATTATTAAAAAATTCGAATGTTACTCATGTGTAATTAATGATTAGTTTTAAAGGTATAAATGATGATTTGTTTTTAAAGTATAATTTATGTATAAATATAAAAAATATTTCATGATAATTATTATGTATATTCCTATATAATGACCCCTTTGAATATATTTGACCTTCCAAGGTTATTTTAGCACATGAACTGAATTTGATCAAAACACCTGATATTAAGATAATTGTTTAATTAATTTTATATAGAATTATAATAAGTAAAGTAAATGTATTAATAAAATATAATTGGTTTCTCAAGAAAGTATTACATAAAGACAGTTTCATTTTAAAGGAAGTTAATGTATGTTCACATGAAATGAAACTCATGGTAAGGGATTCTTGTCTCATTTTCATTCTGTAAGGTATACTTAATTATTGTGCACCTAATTTAGAATATATGGTGTACATACATCCACATTGACATATGATATCATGAATTATATTATATGCATTTTATTTAACCATTTTATTTAAAGAATAATACCATTGGGTTTTCTAATTCATTTGCTACCATTCAACCATTAAATTTTCTATTGACATATCTATGGATAAAATTCAATTATTTAATTTATAAAATGGAATGATTTTCAGTTTATTACCTTTCCATAGTGATTTTTTTCTTATATAGTAATTTCAATTTCATGTAATTATGATAATTACCTTTCCAGATTTTTTATTCAGTAACCTCTCAGTTTGTTGGTTACATTTATGTGTGTTCATTTATTTACCATATAATAATTATTACTCGCATTGATTAATTATTTATTCCACTATATCTTTACTTTATTGAGATTTTATTCTCAGAGTTATTATGTTACTTTCCCTATGAATATAATAAGCATGACATTAATGAAATTCATGGATTTCCTATAGGATCAAAATATAGACATAGGTGATCAATTACAATAGGGGAGTGAATTGTAGTTTTAAAAACATTCGTTTTTATCCATGATAAAATCTATATTTAACAAAGTTAAACAAGAGAGATTCACAAACCCTCTAAATTTCTAAATTGAGTAACTAAATTTCTTAGGATCTGGAAATACAGATCTGATAAAGAAACTTATTAAAATATTATATAGGGAATGATTATACCTTAAAGCATATAAAATCATATTTATCAGAGTACAAAAGTTTAAGAAATAATAATAAAGTTATACATTCATTCTTTAACAAAATTTCATTTGAAATAAATTCTTTTGACAAAAAAGAAAAAGTACAAGAAATCATTTAACCAAAAGGGAAGGGTATCCAACAACCGTTGATAAAGGTATCTTGATTTATACTTTCAATAAATTCTATCTTACCCACATTAGGGTTTTTCTTTGATATGGGGATCAGAATATGTCTTGGTTTCCCTAAAATATCTCAAACATTAAGGTAGCAAAATCCTCTATCTTCATATCCATATAATCCCTCGATTTTACACAACAATAATAGTAGTCACATTATGTAGGATAAACAATTTTTTTATGATTGAACATGTTGTTCACAATATTCTCACAATGAATGATCATCTCTCTCTATAAATAACTTCAAAACATCACATAATGTAATATCTTGATCTGTCAAATTCTAATGAACTCTTAATATGGATACTCTCATTATAGGCCAAAGATTTAACAGCCATCTCCTCTTCCAATGGTCATATTTTTCCTTCAATTTATGAGGGACCTATACACGTGTCACTGAGCCAATGGTTAGTTAAATAAATATTATACGACATTTTTTTATGTAAGAAAACATGGGATATAGTAACATTCTTATGTAAAAATATTATGTAAGGAAACAAAATCATGTTTATGAATCATAAATATAATAGGATCTGATAAACATAGAACAATATGTTAAGAATGAAATTAATATTTAACAAATATAAAAAATCCGAATCTAGGAAAATTAGAAATAATATTATAAAAATAAGAGAATTTAAATTATAAAATAATATATATTAAGTGTCTGATTTTTAGAAAATCTAGAGACTAAATTTCAGATAATTTGAAGTCTGAATTTCTGAGAATTAAGAATATGAATTTCAGAGAATTCAGAGTCTAAATTTCAGAGAATTCAGATTACAAATTTTAGAGAATTCAAACTTTTAATTTCAAAGAATTCAGATTCTTAATTCCATAGAATTTGGACTCTAAATTTCAGATAATTCTGAGTTTTAATTTTAGAGAATTAGGTGTCTGAATTTCAGAGAATTCAGAGTCTGAATTTAATAGAATTCGGTGTCTAAATTACAGATAATTTATAGTCTAAATTAGAGTGAATTTGGAGTCTGAATTTAAGAGAATTCATAGGATTATTTCTAGAAAAATACGATTCTATTGAATTGTAATAATTTGAATTAGGTTAGGATCTGATTTTTGAAAGAAAAATATGGTTTTTCATGGTTTTGAAAAACATTAGATAAGACAATTAAAACCAATGGTAAGGATAAAACATTTTTCAGAGAAAAAAATTTCCTCAAGAAAATAATTATTAGAGAAAAATAATTTTCCTCTAGAAAATATGTTTTTTATATTAAAAACATTAATGTATTGAAATGTCTTAAGGGAAATTATTAACATAAAAAATATCACCCTTTTTGGAAAGCACAAACAACTTTTCAAGAAAGATTATAAGAAAATAAAATTCACTTTTTGAAATATAAAAGTAATAATTATCTCCCTTTAATTATGACCCATATGGAATATGAATAGCTCCCCCTTAGGTTTTGAAATCGATAAGGATCGTATTCTTTTCTTTCATAGAGAAATTACTCTTTCCTACTTAAGAATTTAATCTTTTAGTAGACTCACAATTACTTAAGCATATACATTATTAATATTCATTTTGAGTATTCTTTTCTCCCACTTTTATATTTTGACAAATGAATGGTGGGAAATGACCAAAAATTGTACCTGATTGATTATAAATATAAAAGATAAAACAATAGAAGGATAAAACATATATCATTTTGATTGGAGAAATTTGTAACAAGTAAAATATAAAAAAAATCATTTTTTGAAATCTATCATTCTTCATATCCTTTAGTATTATAGTTATCAAAATTAGTAGTCTCATGTTCACTATCATAAACATGAATCATTCTATCATCATCATTATCCACTTTTTCAGAAACTTATTTAACATCACCAGAATGAATAAAATCATGACTGATATATTCATCATCTATAAGATTATCAACCTCCTCATGAGAATAATAATATTTCCATTCTGAGATTATCTTGGTTGATTCTACATTGGGTGCTCTGATATAAAATATGTCTGAACGACTTACCTTCTATTGGTATTCTCCCACTATTTTTATTATATCATCAATTTCCTCATCCTCTTCTCTTATTCTTCTTTCTGAAGTACCTCTTCTTTAATAATGTGTTCTGAAATTGATACTTTATTTTTGAGAGTTTCTATTGGAACTGATTCTTGCAAGAGGGATTCTGGTACAAGAATTTATTCAGATGCCTTGTCTGTATCTTTATGAAAATCTTGAAAAATCTCATATTCTGACATCTTCTTCTTCATTTTCTTTTGTTTTTATTTCTTCTCAATATCTTCAGCTACATTAATTTTCAAGGCCTTATCCTCAGTAGAGTCTAACCTAAAAACATAATCTCCTTGCTTCTTCTTTTTATTATGCTCCCCCATATAGATACTACTTCATTTGAAAGAATTTATCTATTTCATAGACTTTTGAGGTGCTGACTAGGATTCCAGAATGGGTTTTCCTGGTGGAGTTTTAGGTTAGTTTTAATTTCCCTTCTTTGAGGATTCACCATATTTATCTTTCTCACTTATGGCTTAAAGATCATCATCTGGAAGACGGTAAAATTCTCATATATTAAAACTAATACAAATTTTCATCCTCCACATAGTTTCATAACTAAACAAAATAATCTTGATAATTTGGGATTTTGATCTACAAGGAGTTTTGAATGATTCTAAACAAATAACAATAATATTTTAATGTATTGATGGGTACACTATGATCTGATATTTGAGGGTTCTGTTCTTGATATTACTGATTAACAGAAGGATATACTTTTTGTGGTTTATCTTCCTTAGATTTACCAGGAAATTTGTTATGAAAATATCACATTTCAGAGGGTAATAGTTATCTAACCTTATCAAAATGAGAAATACTTGCATCTATAGGGATAAAAATATATTTTATTTGAATGATGATTGATCTTCAGTGACATAACTCCCTTATGTCTAAGCCACTCAATTTCATTAAACTTCTCAAAAATAACTTCCTGGTATGGAAAATACAGAGATAAAAAGATATCCTATAATTCATAAGGTATATCAAATATACTAGCTACCTTATTGAATGATAAAGAGTAATTTTTCCCATATCTCTTCAAATAAAAACATTCGCTTCATTGTTTTTCATAAAAACTAACTGAATTGTATAATTCTATAAGTAGATCAGGATAAACTAGTTCTTAAATCTTTCTCTTGGAAATGGAAAGGATTTCTAATACATTATTCTTAATTATTTTGGAAGTCAAAAAATCATACTTGAGAATGAAATTTCTATCTACCAACCATTCTTTAGGGATTAACCAATCTGTGAGTTCCTTGTTTGAGGCCTTTAAATTTTATGAGGAAATATAAAGAGACATTTCGAATGTAAGAAAACTGATAAAACTAAATGACTAATTTGAAGGGTGGTAGTTCTTTGGCACAAAAAAACTTGAACAGCCAATGTGGGGTGAAAAACTTGGTCCTTTATATAGGCTTTTCAATGATGTTTCATATACCCAAATCAATCCAATATTTGAATTCACTTCATCTAATCGTAAAATTAATATCAATACTGAAGAGGGATTTATATACTCCAATCTTTTGATGTTTAAAATATAATTTGTATTTATGGAAAGATAATTCAATAATGTTTTTCTTAGAAAAAGATAGAAATACCTACAAGTAAAAAAATAAATTAAGAATATTTAATTATGGATACATACCTTCTAGATTTTTAGAATGATTTGGAAATATTAATAAGAATGTTATTGAAGAACATAGATTCCAGAAATTTTAATTAAGGAAATAAAATTTTCGCTTCTAAATTTATTTATTAAGGAATGAAAATTTTAGGTTTTAAAAAAATTATGGCAAAAAATTTTAGGTTTCAAAAAAACAATTGAAAGGTAAAAAATAATTGAATAAAAAAATATACTCCCCCTTTGATAAGGAGTATTTTAATGTAAAGAGATAGGTTTCAAAAAAAAGTTAATATAGATGATTACTTTATGGTTATCATTCCTAAATTTTGATTAATGTATTCAAATCTATTAGACGGTAAATATTTTGTTAATATGTCATCACGTTGATCTTGTGTTCCGATTAATTGAATAATGATATCTTCTTTATGTTTGGGATCCCTAAGATTGTGATTCCTAATATCTATTTTCTTTTCATGAGAGTGATGTGTAAGGTATTTTCATTGGGTAATGGAACTTGTATTATCACACATTATATGTGTTTTTATAAAACTCATGCCTTAGTTTTTGAGTGTGTGTTTCATACACAACATTTGTGCACAAAAACGTCCAGATGATACGTATTCAACTTCATTAGTGGAAAGTGATATAGAGTGATTCTATTTTTCATGACCATGAAACTAATGAATCACTTAGGAAATTAAATATTATGAAGGTTCTTTTCTTATCCATTCTACATCCACCAAAATTAGTGTATGAAAAAATATTAAAACAAAATTATTTCTCGATAAATAAAAAATTACTAAGTCAATGGTTCTCTTTAAATAGAAAAAATTCTTTTCACTCCTTTTAAATGAGATTCCCTTGGATTATATTGATATATTTCACATAATAATATTGAAAACATTAAGTCTTGAAGACTAGCTGTTAAGTATAATAAACATCATCTCATACCCCTGAAATATGTTTGATTTACTGATTTCTCAACTTCATCAAGATCAAGAGAGTTTGAGGTACCAATTGGAGTACTTAACCTTTTAGTACTGTCATATCAATAATTTTTAAGAGGATAATTAATATAATTATGTTGATATATAAAGTTTCCTTATGGTTTTTGATAAATTTGAAAAGAAAGGGAAAATTTTAAATCCCCCATCATACTCATTTCAAACTCAAGTTTCATAATATTTTCTAATAAATTAGTTAGTGATTGAAGAGATGATCTGAATATACCGTCATGAACATAAATCTGGATAGTAAAGAAGTCATATCTTTTTTATGAAAAGGGTTTGATCAACAGTTCTCTTAACATAATTGTTTTGTAAAAAATCATTTAATTATATCATTCCAGGCACTAGGGTCTTGTTTAATCCCATATAAAGTATTTTTATGATTAAAAACTTGTTCAGGAGGTTTTGTGTCTTCAAAACCAAATGTTTTTTAAACATAAACATCCCCTTGAACATATCTGTTAAAGAAAGAATGCTTCACATACAATTGAAAATGATTTTAATTAATGAATTCTATAAAGGCTAGTAGAATATGAATCAATTCAATCCAAGGTACTGGATCATAGGTTTCTTTATAGTCTATTCCTTGTTGTTGATTATAGAATTTAACAACTAATCTTGATTTATTTCTTACAATGAATCGATTTTAATCACATTTATTTCTAAAAACCCATTTTATACCAATTACACAAGTTTCATTAGGTCTTTCTGCCACGTTCCAGTGTTTTTTCCTTTTTAATTTATTTAGATCATCTTACAAAGATTTAATCCAATCATGACCCCCAAAATCATCACCAGTGATTTTAGTATCTGGTTAGGAATGAAATTATAGATGTTCTACATCATTTATTATAGAACTTCTAGTCCTTACAAGTTGAATTACATCACCAATGATACTATCATTGGGATGATTCATAGGAAACAACTTATGTGGGTTTTATAAAACCTATTAATCAACACAAGGTAAAAAATATCCTGGGGTTAATAATTTAGAAACATTTTCTTGATTATTTTCCATATTAGAATAATCTTCCATCAACGGTTGATAATTAGTTTTTTAAAACACATCCAAAGATGTAGGTTGGGGTTTTTTGAAAACAAAAGGACCAGTTTCATCAAATTTAGCATGCACTGTTTCTTCAAAACTACAAGAATTTTTGTACAAAACACTATAAGCCTTAGAACTAGTGGAGTAGCCTAAAAAAAATTACATCATTGGATTTGGGTGTGAATTTATGTAAGTTATATTTAGTTATAAAGATAAGTAATTTGCATCCAAATAATTTTAAGTAAGAAGCCCTTAGTTTTCGACCAGTCCACAATTCATAAGGTGTTATATTAAGAAAGGTTTTTGTTAAAACTCAATTTATAGTATAACAAGATGAACTTATAACTTCCTTCGAGAAATTTTTAGCAATATAATATTCACTAATAATGGTTATCATTATCTCTTGAAGAATTTGTTTTCTTCTGGGAACAACACCATTTTGTTAAGGACTTCTTAGAGATGAGAAGTAATGAGTGATACCTTTTTTACTACAAAAAGTTTCAAAATATGAATTTTAAAATTCTCCCCATGATCACTATGAATAGATATTAATGTAATTTGTTTATCATTTATATTTTTTGATTAAATAGATTTAAAATAAAAATTATTTAAATTTTTTTTCTAGAAAATAGACCCATGTATATCTTCTGTAGTCATCAACTAAAAAATTACATAGTATTTTCCCCCAATATTTCCATTTTCCATTTGACCAAAAAGATCCAAATGCACTAGCTATAATGCATCATAAGTTGAGACTTATCTATCCAATTTAAAGCTAAACTTATGATTCTTTCTCTATTGATAAGGATCACAGTCTTTTGAAGAATAAAATCTATACTCTTATAGATCCTTAACAAGTCTTTTCACTAATATTTTTCATAGGTTCATAAAGTTACAGTGTCTTATCCTTCTATTAGATAACAAATATTGATATTCCATTTTACTAAGTCAAAGTTTATGTTGTGTCGTAATGTCTTCTATGTTTTTGGTATAAACATTCTCATGCCTATGGGTGGAGATAATAAACACTTCCGTGGAATTTTGTACTAAGAATATATCATTCCTATATTTAACATCCTAAAATCAATAAAACAACTGGATTATACTTCTAAGGTTGTTCTTTAGACCATTAACAAATAAATTATTTCAAATAACAGATTTTCCATGAAGGGCAATGTTACACATAAGATCAATTTCCCCCTAATCATTATCTTCAAATGTTACTTTCTTGACTATCGTTTTGATAATATTTTCAATGATGTTTTTGTTACCAGTCCAGTACAAAGATCATCCACTATCCATGTAACATTTATTTTTGTTGAAACTTCCTTTATTTTCCTGAAAAAAATGTTAGAATTTCGGAATACAATTTATCTTGGATCCAGAATTGTTAAAAATATATATCTTATGTATCTTCATTTTCTTATATATATATATGCTTTATGAAAACATAAGGATTGGATTTTATTTAAAGGACAATTTTTTACCCAATTTCCACCACATTGACACATTGTGGAAAATGGAACACATTAGGGAAACAAATTATTATGACTAAAAAATGGTTTTTAGTGAGTATAAGAAAATCAAAAACTATTTCAATGAGGATGAATTTTTGATTAAATTTTATCAAATCATTTCTTTCTAGAAGTGAAATTGGATAAACGTTTTTTTAAGGAAAATATTTCATATTTTAGTCTAATGAATAAATACATGTCCTTAATGTCATTAGTCATAGAGTTTGAGATTTTCTTTAAAAAAATATTATCAGAAATATCATTTATAATATCTTTAGAATGTTTATCCTTATCAAAATTAATATCCTTATGGATTTTGGAAACATTTTCAAAATCAAGGGTTTTCAGATCAACATATTAAAAATGATCTGAAACTTCTTTTGTTAAAACAAAAATTATTGAATTTTCTTTCTCTAAATTATTTTTTATTTTATAATTCTCATTCCCATGTAATTTAGGAAATATGGATACTTCTTCAAATAAGGGTATGATATTATCTTTTGATGAGGAAAATTATTCATCCGAATACTAATAATATCCACCATTAGTAAAATCTTCATTTAAAGAAATATTGGTAAATGATTCAACATTGTGTTCCTTAGCTATAAGACATTTATTTACAATAGTTAATCTAGTTATAAGAGAAATATTCTTCAGACTAGAAGATTAATATTCCAAGGATTCATCTAAAGGGTTACCACCATTAGCACATCGGGTGTCATTATCCTTCATGAATTTCTAAGCCTTAGATTTATAGTAATTATTTCTATTCCTTTCATAATGATTATCTTTTTTTGTCTTTTCACATGAGAATAGGATAATCAAGTCTTATATGTCTATCCCTTTTTCATTCATAACAAGTTACTTCATAATCATTAATGTAACTTCTTTCATTCTTCTTATATTTGTAATGAAAATCATTTTTTCCCACAATCTTGTTCATCTGTCATGCAATATTGGATATTTCATTCTCAAACTCATCACTGGAACTTGATTCCATTATAACAACAACTTTTTTAGCATATGATTTTGTTACCCTTTATAGAGACTTGGATTTAGATGTAATATGGAAATAAATGATTCAATTGACATTCTTCATCATATTAATGTTATAATATCTCTTCATCCTTGTTTCATGTTGATGAAGAGTTCCAAATAATGTATAATGATTAGTAGTAGACACTTTCTTGTATTTATCAATATCTCTCCTTTTTGATTCCCACTCATTTGGCATGATATTAATTATCTTATCCATAATAACTTCATCATCAAGAACTTTTTCTCCCATAGATTGAAGACTGATGATTATAGTCAAATATATTTTTTCACTTTTCAAACAGGTTCTCCATAAGGAAATATAAACCCATGATATTCAACTCTTAACATAGCTATTTGTTTCCATCACTTTTGAAGATGAAAAGTTTGTAACTTCATGTTTCTTCCAAATACTATTGAATCATCACAAAAAGATATTTTATTATATTGAATCCTTGTCATGGAACTTGAAAGTGTGTTTTGTACCTTGTAGTTTAGTTGATATTCATGTTTTTTCTTATTTTTGAATGTTCTAATTTCATTGTCTAGATTCTTGTAGTCCCAAGTCAGAAAAATAATGTTATCAATAGAAGAATTGATAATGAAGGTCTCCATTATATATCTACATTACTCATAATCATTACCATAAAAAATTGGTGTCCTCATAGGATTTAAGATGTTTATAGATCCAATATTCAATCATTCTATTTCTATTATAAAATAAAAAATATTTCTCCAATTAAATAGGATAGTAGTAAATGTTTAAAAACCAAGATAAAAAAACATTAAGAAAAACCTAATCAACTATAGTTGAGAAAAAAATTGGAGAAAGAAAACTTATATTCAAGTATAAATATTTCAGAGATCTGCTCTGATACCAATTTTATGATTGAAATATTGATATAGATGCTCAATTTCAAGATGGGGGTAGAAAATTATAGGATTAAAAAAATTCATTTTTATCCATATAATAATATATGTTTAACAAAGTTAAAAAATATGGATTGAAAAACCATCTTCAGTTAAGAATTGATTGTATGACATCATTTCATGTGAGAAATCATGGGAAAGAATAACATTAATACAAAAAAATAATATTTAAGGAAAAAGATCATGTTTATGAAACATAAATATAATAGGATCTGATAAACTTGGAACACTATGTTAAGAATGAAATGAAACTTTAACAAATATGAATAATTGGAATATAGGAAAATTAGATATTAGAGTCTAAAAATATGGGAATTATGACTATGAAATAATTGATATTCAGAATTTGATTTTCATAATATTTTGACTCGGAATTTCATAGAATTAAGAGTCTTAATTTTAGAGAAAAAGGTGATAAAATTTTAGAGAATTAAGAGTCACAATTTCAAAGAATTCAGATTTTGATTTTATAGAATTTGGAGTCTAATTTTTAGAAAATTCATAGTCTAAATTTCCTATAATTCGGAGTCTGACCTTCAAGGAATTGTTTTTTCAAAATTTCAAATAATTCAGATTCTGAATTTTAGAGAATTCAGATGCTGAAATTTAGAGATTAGGGAATCTGAATTTCAGAGAATTTGGAGTCTGAATTTTAGAGAACTAAGGGTCTAAATTTCATAGAATTCAGAGTCTGAATTTTAGAGAACTAAGGGTCTATATATCTGTTAGAATTTAAATAATGTAAGGTTCCAGTTTTTTTGGATTATGAGAAAATAGTATGTAATGGTTTATAAAAACAATTGATAAGAAATTTAAAACTAAGGATATGGATAAAATATTTCTTAGAAAATGAATATTATACATTAAAAATATTTCATAGAGAATGATAATTTACCTTTAAAATGGGGTTTCAATTTTTCACAATGTAAAGGAATGTAAAATTCATAAGGGAACTTTTTGATTTTAAAATTTACTTGTTTTATTAGAGTTATCCAAGAAGTTATTTACTTAGAAGTAAAAAAATAAGTTGTAATTATTTTATTCAATTGAAATACAAGAATAATTTATGTATATGGTCTACTAAGTCTACTAAATACTTCAGTCCATAAGGATTTTATTCCTTGTAATAATTCCAATGTAATTCATAGGAGTCACCAGATCCATGCTATTTGGGTTCGGGTCGCCATAGTTGGTATCAAAAGAAGTTATTATAACCATTTGGAACAATATCTAGGAAAATATTGATTAGATAACATAACCATAAGGTGTAATCTGAGGCTTAGTATAGTTGAAATCAAGATAAGTTTTTTAAATTATAGATTATTTGGGTCTTATTCGAAATAAACCCCTATCTAGATACTAAAAGTAGTTGTCATTCTAAAACAAATGTACCTAGGAGTAAAAACTCTAACAAGTTGTTTCGGTCCTAACCTGGGGTAACCTGGTACATGAAAATGGTTCTTACTATGCACTTGTTTTGACACCCATGGGGGAGTTTCTTAGGATAATCAATATTTTTTTTAAAACACATTACAAATAATTTTCTTAGATAATGATGATGAATAACTTAGGTTAAAACTGAGGTTTTTAGATTCAACATAAGGTCTCATGGTTAAAAAATCATACAAATGATATTATGGATAATCCTTAGACGTATGAAGGATATCCTTCATATATAAATTCATGAAATAGTTATTTATTGAGGATCTATTGAAAACCACAGTGAAAAGGATATTTTATGATTACATTTCATAGATGTACAATATATTTTTATTAAAAATTATATTAATTTGGTTATAGAAAAGGAAAACCTATATGTTGGGTGATAACTTATTAAGCCTCTTAAGGCCATAGTGCTTAAACCTATGGTAAAAGAACAATACAGGGTTTTTCTCTACCACTTGCCAATGAAATGTGCTGATTAATGTGAAATTATTTAAACAGTTTTATGAATAAATATTAATTATGAAATAGTATAATTATGTTTATATGTTTATAGATTAATATATTAACTATTTTAACCTTGGAGAATATTTAGAGACAAATATTTAGACTTGTTACTCTTTTATAGTCCTTTCAACCTGATAAATATTTTCGTGCTTCAGGGATCAACGTTAATTTTTAGATACCCATTCATTTAGGTAATAGATTATTTATAATTTGATCGAAGAAATAACAAAAGATGAAATTGTTATTTAAATATTAAATGTATTATGAAAATATATTTCCTTGTATTTGTAGGTAGTAAGATAAATACTCAATAATAGGAAAATGATAAAAACATTGTTTTCCTAAATCCTTAATTTTTTTAAACCGATGATCTACTAAAGAATCACTAATTTATGTCTTTGAGGACCTAAACTTTTCAATTATCAATAACCTATTTTTGATTAATGACCTCAGTCCCTTCCTATAAATATTTTTGTTTTTTATTAAATTAAATATCATTACATTCCACTAATTTTCTCCTACTTAGAGGCCTATTTATATGTTAGTCCAAGTGACCTTTATACTTCAAATTATCTCTTTTATAGAAGATGTCGTACAAACCCTTCTCATGATGTGGGATTTGAATAATAGGAAATATCAAAGAATATATAATCAAGGTAAAGTTAAAATTTATAGGATGCAATTTAATTAAGCTGGGGAGAATGTAACGCCTTGAAAATATAATGTAGAAATATTGTATT
Source organism: Viscum album (assembly GCA_963277665.1). Classification (NCBI taxonomy): domain Eukaryota; kingdom Viridiplantae; phylum Streptophyta; class Magnoliopsida; order Santalales; family Viscaceae; genus Viscum; species Viscum album. Next base: position 225,833,978 of record OY728167.1, on the reverse strand, counting down.
CAATGACATGTATGACACGTAACACCAAGCGCATAATGGAATATAATATCATGATAATTTATAATATGATTAATTTTTTTAATAAATAAAATATATTTTATATCTTTCAATGTTTTCAAAAATGTGTTTCTTCAACGGCTTGTGTTACACGCAAGATCGAGTCTAAAAGAACAATAATATATTATTAAAATATTATTATTTAATATAATAATACATAAACCATCTGTTAAATTAGAGGCTATGAATAAAATTAACAAATATAAGATAATATTTGGTTTACACAAATATAAAATTAATGAATATGTTACAAAGTAATTAAAAATGAAAATACAAACCAATATAATATAAATAAAATATTATTATTTTTATGCTCGTAAATGCATTTTGTCTTAAGAAATTAAATTAATTACAGCTAGTGAATGAGATTAATTAAATATATATTTTATATATACAATGAAATATGTTTTAAAATCATTTAATAGATTCAATATAAATAAGATAATAATAAACACAATATCACACAAAAAACATATAGTTCTATTAAGGTACTTTTAACACATATTAATTGTAAACCCATTTTAATTCTAATTTTGACCCTTTTATAAATATTATACGTCAAAATATACATATTATTTGAAATATTAAAATTAAAATTATGTTTTCGAGAATTTTTGGTATATTTCTGTGATGTTTAATTTTTTAATGAATAGTGAATAATATTGATATTTAATTGAAAATAATTTTTCATCTAATTGATTTATGTGAATAAATTATACTTTTAATTTTTTTTAAATTCTAATTACATAATTTATTTTATATTAATCCAATATAGGTCATTTGGATCAATTTCACATTGATATTGATAATAAAAACATAGGAAACTTTAGCACTATTTTACATTAAAATCCTACATTGTCATCTCATCTACGAGATTAATTTTAATTATATGTTTTCCAATTATAAAATTGGAATTAGAAAAAATTTATTATATATCTGTAATAATCATATTATATATTGTACAAAAATTTTAACTTTTTTTTTTACCAAAATGAGTACTAAAAGTATTTAAAATAAATTACAATTATTATGGCTAATATAAGTTTAATAAGAGACCATGCCATAACATTAAGGGCTAAATTGACCTATAAAATTTTCCAAAATAAACTTGGTTTCCATACTTCGACCATATCCTCCCTTTTATCAACTTTTAACCATTTTTTATCCACTTTAAATAAAAAAACATTTGTGGGGTTCTATTCATTTAAAATATTACAAGAGTGTGAATCCTCTTCCATTATAAAAATCATCATTTCTTACCACTTATTCACACCTCTAAAGGCACATAGTATCATACAATATCAACCCAATTCCCTCTATATATTCCCTTCCTTCCCCTTTGAGGCATCCCTATGGGAAGAAAGCAATCCAAAGAAGACTTTTTGTGTAAACAAAAAAGAGATACCAGAATAAGAGGTAACACCCTCCCTCAAAACTCCTTTCTTTTATTTCTAGTATACAGTCCCTCAAATATTATTATTCCATGATTTTATGAAAAGTCCATTATCGAAAATATAATAGGTTTTTTATTCTAATTTTTTTACTTAAACTTACACGAATCCATATAATGGGTAACAAACATATTGATTATGTGTATAGAAGACTACCGCCACACTAAATGATGAATTTTCAATTGTCATTTACCACCTATAATGGTGTCCATTATGATGTAAAATATACTTTTATACGTTATATATAACATATATCATGCCTTTAGGATTTTTTAACTATTCTAAAACACATATCTTTATAATCTCCATTTTATGTAAAAATGATAACATTGTTTGTGGAAGCGTAGATTGTCACCCCCTCAAAGCAATGTGAATCCCTAATGCCATAAATGAAATATATAAAGGATGGTTTTAATTCAAAATAGGTGAAATAAAAAGCCACTATATGATACTAATGCTGTACTTATATTTCTTCAAATATATATCATCTTCATTATTAACCTTTCAAACACATAAAATGTGATAACGTCGTTCATGGACATGTAGACAGCCTCCTCCTCATCACGATCTGATTCCTTTTATATCACAGAATCCTATATATATGTATATATGATTATGTAATATGTTATGTATTATATATTTATGATTATGGAAGGATTTATGTTAGCCTATTTCTTTCATAAATGATCATTTAAATATGGGAACATATGTCATGCGTTGCTACGGTCTACTGTACCCATGATTGTATCGTTGATTCATTTTTCATAACCATAATTAATGATTTTTTAAAATTATAATTTTTTTTAAATATAATAATTATTTCATGATAATTATTCTTTATATGTCATTATAGTGATCCGTTGGACCATATTTGACCTTCTAAGGTTGTCTTAGCGCATGAACCTAATTTTATCCAAACACTCAATGTAAAAATATTTTGTTAAGTAATTTCATAAAACATCAAAATAATTGAATAAAATTTGTTAAAAAAATTGAAAAATGTTATCAAAAAATTATAAAATTAATATGTGTTCTTTATACCAGATGTTAATGGACATTCACCAGAAAGAAAACTCAAGGTAATGGACTCTTTTCTGATTTTCTTTTCAAGACTAAAAAATAATTATTGTGCACCTATTTTCTTATATGTGTTGTTCATAATACCAAATTGACATATAATATCATGAATTATAAAATATTAATCATATTTAAATGTATAATTTAATTATTATTATCATTGGGTTTTCCAATTAATTTTTACCACATATGTTAGGGGTTTTCATCTCAATTTTTACTTCTCCGAGATAATTGTCATGTTCACCATTTACTTGTTTTTTGAGGCGTATCTACAACCCATTTTGATATATAAGACCACGAATTATTTTATCTTATGGTATTTAAAATTTTCCTTCAATATTATTTCTTCATGAGGCTTGTGATTTAAAATTTTTCAAAGTGGTATTGGAATCTTTGGGATGTTTAACAACAATTTCCTCAAGAATAATACTATGGATATTTCAATGGTATTTCCATTTGAGGAAATTACATGACCATTTTACAATAGACACATTAATTATACTCTAGTAATTTATCACCATAATTAAGTATTTCTACCATTTTTACACTATTTGGTAGTAAATTTTTTTTAATTTTTTTTATAGAAAACATAACTTTATTTCCCTCATTAGTCGGATAACATGATTTCTTCTAAAAACCATGTTTTCAAAAAATGAGTTTAAAAATTATTTTTAATAATATTTTTACCCTTTTCTCTTTTACTAATGATTTAAATGGAATCCTCTTATCCCTTTCCTGACAAGGAATTTTCAAAACCTTTTTATTGTGAAAAATGAATGTTCTTTTACCTTTCATCGAAAGTACTGATTTACTCACAATTATTTCGTAGGTGATTTCTTTTTCATGGCTTAAAAGTTAATTTTTAATGAAAATTATTTCAAAAGTGAATAATAAAAAAATGAATTTTAAAAAAATTATATTTTCCTCAAAAAATTTAATAGTTCTTTTTATAGTATTTCTCTTCATTAATAAAGACAACAATTATTTTTTACTCTACATTGAATTTGTTTTGTTGATAAAATTATTATTATTTCTATAGAAGGGTTATTATTTATTTGGATAAGGATTATACTCACATTAACTTCCTTCATTAATTTTTTTTGTCTTCTTGAAATATTGATCCTCGCAATCATCAAACATTGAATGTCCCATAATTATACATTTCATTTATCAGGGATAGTACTATTTCCTAAACTATATTCCATTTTACATACAGTGTGTACATTGATAGTTCTTTGATTATTTGGGGTAAATATTGATAAGTCTGTATTATATATTCAATATAGATATTTGATAGAGACTATTATTTATTCTGATTATTTGATATAAGGAATTATTTGGACATGCAATTATGAGAGGATCCCAGAATTTATATAGCCCCTCAATGCAATGATAGGTTTCCATGAGACAAAAAAATTCCATAAATTAAATATCTTTCTATCTGTAGTTTAAATCATATTTTGAAATGTATTGATTGTATAGGTTTTAATGTTCCTCATACATGATATCCATTTGATATTTTTCATCGATATATCAATGAATACCTTTCATTTTAGTTCATTTTTAGTGGAATATATTTAATTTTCTTATATTTACGTAGTGAATTTTCCTTATCTAGTTGTTTAAATGTCATGTATTTCTAGTTTTTACTTTCCCATATTGTTTATTTAGTTCCTTCTATGTTTTTTGATTACATGGGTTGTGTGTTCAGTTAGTTACTATGCCATAATTATTTCTACCATTGATTGATTATATCATATGATATATTTTTTTCATAACTGATCATTCGATCTCACCCTTAGTATGTTTCATTCCCCAGGAATCCATGAATCGTGCCATGAAAGACATGAAAGGATTTACTAGATGGATATGAGTTATCCTTGAATTTATTTATTTAGAAATAAAAAATGAAATTTCGTGGTAACTATTATGTTTATTTGAAATAAAATACTATGTTATGTATATGGATTACCTAGACTACAAAACTATCCTGTCATTCAGAAATTGATTCATTGTAATCATGGAAATTTAATTTATAGTAGTCACCGAATTCAGGCCATCTTATGTGGGGTCTATAAATATCCAAGTATATCTCCCATCACAAAGATATGTTTCTAACCAAATAGTTTCTATAACACCCACAGGTGTGCCATCCAACATAGATAACCTAAATCTGCTTTATATATGTTGGTTCTATGAGGATTAATAATCCTATTAGACATTGACATAATATGCAAAATTGTATTTCCCCTAGAACTCGAACTCAAGTTCACTATAATCACTTATGCATATCCTAACAAATATCCTATATGATTTTGAAATATAAGTTAAAAACACAATTCCTGATAACATTACTCAAAAATAATGTTTACTATAATTAAAAAAAAAGATATAAAATATCTCTTTTTTGAAATTGAATTGTAAATTCCTACCAATTGTGGTGGAGGTTGTCCTACAATAATCACCATAACATAGAATTGATAATGTCATCTTAGTCGATTGGTGGAAGTTCAAATCTTTAACCATCCATCATACATCACATTTTGTAATTATTATTTTAATTTAAATAAATTATAATTAAAAATAAATTAAAATTATAATAAATAATTATATTATAATCTCAAAAAAATATTAAAATTCATGATCCAATTTTATATTAATATGTTTACTAAACATATATATGATTATTCATATTTGCTGAATATTGGGCTCTAGGTACCACATCCACTGAAAAGGGATAATAATTGTATGAAACAAAATATTTCTAAAAACAATTCATTAACAAACACATTTCCCTATGTAATAAAACACTGATGATTTTCAGATATAATGTCTCATTTTATAGGTATTTTTAATTTTTTTTCTCAATCCATTCTTCATGATTATGTATAGTTTTTTAATGAGTTAATTTTATTAATTTAAATAACATTTATTTGAATAAAAACCCACAATAACCTAAAAATTGAAATCTCTCAGTGTGATCATATATATATCGTCAGATTATTTATAACATGAAGCAATATAAATATTAAAAATGAAAAAATATAAATAAATAGAAAAATACAACACTAGATATATAAATTGAAATGGACATAGAGATAGTGTTAATATAAAATGTTGAAGACATGGTAAATTATTAGAGTTGAACAAGAAAAGTGGAAGAAATAATTTAGTATTAGAAAAAAATATTGAAATATAATATACACATATAGAAGTATAAAATTAAATAGTTAGATATATGGTTCCCAAATATAGATTAAGATAATGTGAAAATATAGTAATAAATGATTGAAATATATATTAGATATAGAAATAAAGTCAAATCCGACACGTACATGTTATAAAAATTTGAAAGAACATAAGAAAAAAGAAAAAAAAATTTATAAAGGAATAAGAAAAAACATTGACACTATTAAAAGATTAATCAAAAGATGAAAATTGACCATTTCTAACATAAATAGAAAACCCAATAACCAAACAGAGATTAAACTAAAATGTAAAATCTGAAATTGATGGTCAAATTAAAAAAATTGGGAAATGTGGATATGGAACATGAAGAGGAATATGAAATATTGAAATGTGAAAGATGTTATGGGAATGAGTAGAGAGATTAAAAATGAAAGAAAAATTATAAAAAAAATAAGATGATAGAGTATAAAATCATATAGAAGAATTCTGAAAAAATGATTACGTCCTAATATCAAAGGCTTATTGGATGTAGAAGATAAAATGTATTGGTAGGATACGAAAATTAAAATAATGAACTTATGAAAAAATAATATAATATAATTACATGAAAATGTAAAATGTGAAGACATTGGGTAGATGAATGCTAGAGGAAAAAAGAAAGAACTATAGTTAGAATTTAATCTAGAAGAGTTAAGAAAGAGGAAATAATAAGATTCATAAGTAGGAGTACATTAAAAATATAGATGACACAAATGAAAAATAAGACACAAAAAGTCAACAAATAGATGTAAAACCAAAAAAATAATCCAATATGAATAGAAATACCAATTTATAAAAAATAATTTGAATAAAAAATAAATAAAAACTATAAATAAAAGAATTTTTTTTAATTTAGTATCCCAAATGAATAATTATAAGTAGCGAGAAGCTAAAAAATAATATGAGAAAAAATAAAACATCAAATGTTTATGTCGAAAGCATCAATTGAAGAAACATTAAATAAATGTATAAATAGAGGTGGAAAGGGACCATTTAGAAGAGGTATAATTCAGTTAAATAATTCATTAAAAATAGAAATAAATGTAATAAGTGAATCAAAAGTTAGAATAAAAAAATTAATATCATAAACTAATTTATAATCATTTACTAAATAAAATGATGTAAAATCTAAATCAATGATCCTTGAGATCGATGTAAGAATATAGAAATTAATTTAGTTAAATATGTAAGATGTGAAATATGTTAAGCATAATAAGGGAAATAGAACACATACAAATTAGAAATAAAACAATAAATAATTGGAAATGATATAATAATGAAAATTTAAAAAAAAATAAAACTTAAAAATAAGAAAATTTATTGATGAAAAAAATAATAGTCAAATATGAAATAGATGAGAAGAAAGAAATAGTATATAAACCTGTGGATGAAGAAGAAGCTATAAACATGTGTGATAATATAAATTAAAGTTGTTATTTGGGTATAATTTATTTTATATGAATATGAAAAAATGTAGGTTATTTCCAAAATTATAAAAATTATTACATAAACCATTCAATATTATTAGATGACGCAACTTTCACATAAAAATAGAGGCAAATGATTATGGATCAAAACCAAGAAGAAGGTTTAGGAAGCTCATGAAACAATTGGACAATTATTGTTGAATTTTTTTTGGCACGTACCGATATATGTATCTTCAATAGGATGTGACGTAAGCTAATAATATGAGTTATTTTATTATGTTTTGGCCCATTGACACATGTTTTTTTATTATTTCTGAATCATCAAAAGATATCGATTAGTCCTTGTAACCACATTTAATTTTTTATGGACGTTATTTCTACTGATAAATTTTAAAATATAATCAATGATGAATTATTTTAGATATCAGAACAATTCAAAAGTTTTATTTTTTAATCTTTTAATACACATATTTTTTACTTTTATCTTATTAAAAAATGATTTTTTAATTTTTATAAAAACATCTATCGGATGGATGTTGGGTAGGTGAAGCATGTTAAAAACAAAACTAACATCAATTTCCTTTGATTTAACTACAATCAAATATATTTTTCTAGATTTCAAACATTTTCCAGATGTTTTTTCATTTTTAAATAATTGAAAATTCCCTTTTGGTCATTTAGTACAAACTAAAAGTATGATTGACACAAAATCAATTCAAAATTGTCAAATATAAAATTATGGATGTTTTCCATTAAAATAACAAAAATCTAAGAATAGTTAGTTTATCCTGAAATTTTTACACACAATTTTATAAACATTTAAATACAATAAAACAATATATTTCATCATTATGGTCTTATCGCACATCAAATTGACATGCTTTATATTCTTACATTTCATAAATTATCATTGAAATCAGAACTCTTTTTTTAACCCCATTTAATATATATGTGAGGGTAAAATTTAATCTTTTAATAATACTATTAAATTCTAGAATCAGAATAAGTTAGTCATAATTTTTTCCATGATTTCATCCAAATCCTAACTCATTTTCCTATTTTTTTCAACACTTATTCGATGATACATTAAATTATTGAAGAATAAATTTTAGAAAATAAGTATATGCATATATATTTGAATAAATAGAATTAATGATATCAAAATTAATAATAATGTTAAAGAAACTCATTGCAAAATTAGTGACTATTTTTTTCATTTAGAGAAATTGGGTGCAATAACTTCATATTTCCACATTAAGCTTTAATAGTTCATAGTAATATAAAATTATTCTCACTGTTGGTCCAAGAAACTAATGGATGGCCTCTATAATGACCAATTCAAGAAGTAATTAACATTTTTATTCTACAACCTATGGTAACAATGTCATAATTACTCTTATAACTAATCTTTGATCTATTATAATTGAAAAACTCAAGTTAGAATAATAGATTCAAAAATACCATGAATTTATATTCAATGGAATGGGATCATTAATTTCAATGGTCCCTATAAGATGAATCTAACTCGGTAGGCATGCTAACACTTGTGTTGGACCTACCAATATAGGTCGGTGAAATGAAATTTAATATTATGGGTCCTCTCATGATCTTTACGACCACCAATCCAATCCACAATAAGATTAATTAGGTTTCCCCCAACATAGAAACCTTATTTGAAAGAGAACTCATCTTCAACCCCCACCAATAATCATAAATGATATTTCATGTTAACATAAAAACACAATATATTTTTACAAAAATATAGAATATAGTGGATTGTGATTCATCAAAACAAGGACTATGAAGATACTGCATTACAATTGTGCTCCAATGGTGGAGGTGGTTGTCTCAGCATCACCAGTATGACCATTAATCACTTATTTAATCACTCATTTTATTAGGTAGTGAAAATATTTGAAAATACATCCTCCTTCACACTTATTATGTTTTGTTTTTATTTAAGATAAATTATTTGAAAATTAATTTAAAAATAAAAAGGTAACATTATATTATGATCAAATATAATATATCAAAAATCATTATAATAATATTAATTAAAGTCTTTAATAATCATTAATTAGATTATTATCTTTTTATCAACATAGTTCTATGGGAATAACCTCCCATTAATAAATGTTGTAAGCATTCAAAAGTAAAAATTATATATTCTATTCCATAAAAAATATTTATCTCACAAATACCACACTAATTATTTTAAATATGAAATCTCATTTTGAATATATTTTAGTTATATTCTTAAAATCCATGGTTCATTATATTTTTTATTTTTAAAATAATATAATTATATTAATTTCGATGTCATTGAAATGAGAAAAAATACAATTACCTAAAACCTGTATTATCTCATGGTGATCATTTATATATTTGCACATTAGATCTAACAAGAGGAAAATGTAAAAGAATATATGTCATGAGAAAAAAAAGTAAGAAAATGAAAATTTTCATAGTGTTAGATTTATTAAATAATATAGTACATGAGGAAAATGATAAGAGTTAGAAGGAATTAATTATATGAAATCAAGAAGAGTTGGTAAAAATGAAAATAAATATACATATTATGATTTATATGATAAACTAGATTAAAATATAGTATAAAAATCTAGAGGAGCATCACTAGAAAAATATTTAAGAAAATTTAGAATGATGAAGTGCAAGTTAAAGGGAAGCCAACATAGATTGAGAAACATTTTCAAAATATTATATTAATAAAACATTAAATAATGGAATCCATAATTATTATTAAATGTAGAGGAAGAAAAAAATAATAATAGGAAAATTTGAAGGAAAAGTTAAGATCAAAACATAGATGCCATAAATCAAAAAAAATACACTAACAAAAGATGAAGATAAAATGTAAAATATGTAAATCATAATCAAGTGAGAAAGTGGGGGTAAAATTAAATGTAGAGGATGAATTAGAATCCAAAATATATAATCAAGTAACTTGTTCCAGAAAGATATAAATATATATATAAAAAGAAAACAAAAATATGAGACCAAAATTAGAAGTTATATTATAAATGAAAAAAAGAAGTATCCATAAATTAATAAGTCATAATAAAATATCCAATGTAGACGAAGAATTATAATTTTAGAAAAAATGTAGAAACTGTCTATTTATTAAAAGAAAATGGATAAAGAAAAATAATGTTCAAATAAAGAATCCTTAATATAGATGTTTAAGGAGAAGGAATATGTCAAAACCAATTATTAATATTGCATAAAAAGTTGAAATTGAAGGTGAATAATAATAATAAATATAATATTCTTAAAGGAAACTCCAAAAATTGGAATTTATGTAGAGTAATAAATATATTAGTTTGAAATAGAAATTAAAATCAATTATATATTTTACTAGAATAAAATACATGTACAATGAAAAATAAATATTATAAATTAGGTAGAAGGATACATAGGGAAAAGAAAGAACTATTAGTAGATGAAAATCTATAATAGACAAGATATAAGAAAAAACCATAATCAGAAGTATTAGTAAATGAAAAATAAATAAGATATTGAAATAATATAAAAAATATAAATGTTGAATACATGGTAGAATATGTAAAAAAGAATCCATTTTAAAAAAATAGTACAAACCCCATTTTATTAAAATAATAAATAAAAACAAGATATAAAAGATAATAATAAAAATAAAAAACAACGAAACATAAGATGAAGATTAAAATAAACAGAAAAATTTGAATAGAAAATGATGGAATATGAAAAATGAAAAAGTAGAAGCAAGATGCATGAGTTGAAAACACTGTAAATATAAGTATATTTAGAAGTGAAAACTTATCCAATGAGTAGAGACACAAGCCATGCAATTAATTTATTAGAAATATATATATATATATGAAATTAGAGGAATAAAGTTTATATGAAAAAAATAGTTAATAATATACAGTCAAGTATTAACATAATAAATATAAAAAGATGTAAAATCCCAATAAAAGTATTATAATCTCAATGTATGAATATAGAAATGGAAGTAGAGACATAAGTAAGAGAATTAATAGTTAAAAAATTTCATTTGAATAACAAAAATATTAATATAAAATATAATCATAAATATCATAATAATAATTAGTAAAAAAAGAATCGAAAATCAAAAATCTAAAAGAAGAAAATGTATGAAGAAAAAGGTAGTCATTGAATCTGAATTAATAAAAAATTTAGATGTAGTAGTTGAAAATGAATTGGATTTATATGTTAGTAACAATCCAAAACATGTGAATTAATATAATACGGAACAAATAAATATATAAACAGAAAAAAAATATTGATGTTAAATAAAAAAAGTATAATCATAAAAAATAAACCTATGAAAATGAGAAGATGACAAAAGTTCAAATAGAAGATGTAAAAGAAGATGTCATAAAAATTACATATAAATAGTATCATATAATAATGACTCCAAGAATATAAAACATTATTGGATTTCTATCAAACCATTTGAAATTTATTTTTTGAATAATTTTTAATATGTATTAACTGATGGATCATCAATATAACAAGTGATAAGCTCACAATTTGAGGGTTTTTTTTGAAATATTGTAACTCATTATTACATGTTTCTAAACAAATTAATATCTTATAAAATTAATTTTTCAGTCATTCTGGTAACACTATTGTTTTTATTAACCTATTTTATATGCATACGTGTACAAAATTAATCAATGATAAATTTCCTATGATTTTATGGAAATTATAGGACATTTTAAATGATTTTACCCTTTGATGCACATTTTTTACATTAAAAGAAATAAATAATTTCTATTATTTACATTGGAAAAACCACATGTTTTATTGAAAATTGGCCTATTGAACCTTTTTGAAAAGTAAATTATATTCATTTTACTATGATATTACTACAATTTGAGGTCATTTTCTAGGCATTGAAATTTTTAAGTGGATTTATTACTTTTTAATTTAATAAAAATATTTATTTCCGTTTCAAAAAACCATATATTAGATTTGTGTGTGATGTATTCTTATTTGTGAAAAATTAATCTTTGGCTATTTTCATTTGATTTAATGACAATATGATCTATTTTTCTTAGTAATGAAACTATGACACACAATTCTAAAGTTATAAATCCAATAAAACAATATTTTTTGTCATTATGAACACACCACATGATAGATTGAATTGTGATTGATTCATACGAGTACAAAATTAATAAGAGATAACATGCCAATGATTTTAGAAAAACATGTAAATTTCTAGTTTTTGACTGTTTACCATATATTTTTTTGGCCTTTGTACCAAGAAATAAATTTCTCTTCTCAATAAAACCACAATTCTGATTCGCATGTGCTCTATGGAAACATTTCATAAAATAAATTATGGTTATTTTACTATTATTTTATGATAATAAATTATCGATTAATATTTATTAACTCTTGTATTCCCTTTTTAGTGACTTTTAACTATAATTATATCATTTTTACGAAATTCAGACCACACCAAAGGTTGGAATGACATGGTTTCTATTCATACACATCAAAAAAATAATCATCTATTATTGAAAAATTATTTCATGAAAATATGAAGTAATTTTTAAAGATTTAACCATTTTGATCAAGATTGATTTACATTTTAAAAATAAAAACAAACTTTTAATCATTACAAGAAACATTCATGTAAAATTGATGTTCGTTTAATTTTTATAAATCAAATATTAAATGAGATTTTTTGTTCAAAGAATCAATGATAATATGAGATCATTTTATATGTTTTTAACTTGGAAAAATGTTTTTAAAAACATTTAAATACTGTAAAATAGTTTATTTTAATTCAATTTGACAGATTTTGGGCTTTTCATTAAATCATAATCATTTATCTATTGTCAAAATTTCATTCAGATCATTTTAATTACATGATTTATTATATATCAATTCATTAAATGGACCAAAACATTATTGATACATATAAATTTCGTAATTTTTTTCATTCCTTCGTTTTGTTTTATTTTCCATGTCAAAAATTTTTATTATTCATTTTATAGCCATAATATTCATTTATTTATGTTCTATTTATAATAATATAAAACTAATCTTTTATAGTTAATATTGGGTAAATAAATTTATTATTATAGTATGAATTAGGCCTTTAATTATTCCTTGGTATTATTAGTTTCCATATATTTGTTTAGTATTTTTAAAATTTGAAAAATGACTAAAATGGGAAGTAGAAATGATATCATTTATCATAATAAGAATACGAGAGAAATATTTAAACAGTTCTTTTACTACAAATCAATGCCTTTTATTTAATCTATTAAAGGAAGTGTCATTTATTTTATTTTAAGAATCCTTACTCTAAAATGATCCCAAAAATAAAAATAAGATAATTTTCCAATATATATAGTTGAAATGGTGCACAAGATTTATTTTATTGAGATTTAGTAAAAAGAAATCACTTATAAGGTGTTAGGGGTACATAAATCATAATATAGAAGAAATAAAAATGTGTGGATTGTACATGTGTAGTTTGATAATTATGATGTATATGCTACTATAATATATATTATGCTTGATGGGTCGAAAACCTAAAGAGTTTGTTGTTTCAGAGAGAGGTTGTGGGAGGTAGTTCTCTTGGATTTTGAAGCTATAAGATTGATTGTTATATGATTTTTTATTGTGTATATTTCTTTGGTTTAGGATCTCTATAAGTCTGTCTTGTATTATATTACTCATATTTTTAAATAACTTTATAAGAAACTGTATGATCTCTACAATATTTTTTATTTATTTATATTTAATGTAATGTAGGGAAAGTGATCAATTTATCTTATGCTACCAAAACCAGAGTCATGATACATCGCTCAATCAAGAAGTGGACCATTGACTTTTGGAATAGGAATGTATGGAGATGAATATTTCCAAATTAATTAATCTAGTGGAGGAGAAACGTGATAATGTAATGAAAACATAGGAGATACAAAAATCATTATTTTCTCAAACATTTTATTTGTGTGTGGTTACTTTTATTAAAAATGAGTCATATAAGAAGTAATAATCAATGGTGTTTCCAATGACTCAAACATAAAATATTCTGAGAAGAAATAATTGGATGTTTATATGCTGATATGAATACAAAAGGTTATGATGACACATGATCTGAACTAAGATAAAATACAATCAAGAAAATAATAGTAAAAAGGGGACTAGATTTTAATTAGAACAATGATTATGAAATTAATTTTGAATAATATGGATTGATGTTCAACTTTATTGGAATAGTCTTGATCATATAGATTCGAACATTTTTCATTAAGGATCCAGTTGTGTGGTTTGTGTGAAAATAGTAATAATTCGTGACCCATAAAAATTGGAATAACTTCTATATTCTTATTTCTCAAAAATGGACTAAAGGAATAATACAACACTAGATTATTTTGAATCAGTTGATATTTATTATGAATATAGGTTCAGCAAGATTGTTTTTCAATGAATTTGAAAAAAAAAATCTTTAAATATATTCGGTTTATAGGAATCATGGAAATTTTTTAATTCATTGTAAATTTCCAAAAAAAGTAGAAACTATCTTGCACAAACATGATACTTAAATAAAATCCAATACAATTCATTTTCATGTTATATTAAAAACATGATTATTGTGTCTGTGTGATTCGTATACATGATTTTTAGAGGTTAGGTAAGGGTTACAGTTTTTTTGTTTGAAATATATAGGTATGGATACACTCATTTGAGAATAGTATTGTTCTAGTACTAAGATTAAAGATGTTGTACCAAAGTTGAAGGGATGTCAAAATCATTCATGGGCTGAATGCGATTAAAGGAGGCCAAGGGGATCTTCTTTTCTTATGGATCCATTTTTTTTAACATGGCTATTTGTTAAAAGAACATAGAGAATGGTTTTGGAATGAATAAAACCTATATATATGGTCATTGATTTGAATCCATAAGGAACCCTTGTAGTTCATATATATATGAAGTTATTCTATGGGATATGGGATGTTATGTGATTTTTCATATAGATTTAGATGGATAAGGTCACTTGGGATCCAGGTATGTTATTATTGAAGGAAATATTGTTTGGGATATAGGTATTTGATATAGATTATATATTGAGTCCAAATATTGTTTCATGAACATTATTAAAATTTCACTAGTTACCTATTTCACAAACTAATATTTTCAATGTTTGTTTTCGGTATGAAAATCACATGTTGTCTATTTGGATGTGTAGGTCTTTATAGGTTTAATAAAGTGAATTGAAATTTGGGGTGGTACATGAACTAAATTTAGCCATGGAGTAGATTGAGACAAATGGTTGTGTAGTATCTCAATGGAAATAATTCCCAATAAGATATGAATTTAAATGGAAGAAAATTTCATATAATGGGATATAGTCTAAGCATGATATAATAATGGATCTACATTCGTTTATTGTAACATCCCAAGTAAGTAATGAATAATAGATATTTTTATCTATGTCTATTAATGATTAAGATAGTGTGATAGAGGCTTAAAATGAAAGTAAATACAATCTTATGCATGGAATACACTAATATTCTTAAAAGATTGTTTTAGTGCCTTTTGATGGAAAACCATTTTTGAATCTATATTTTGAAAATTTTATAAACTATGTTTGTCAAAATAAACTTATTCTTTATGATGGGGACATCAAAATTTACCTTGTGTGAATTTTTGGTATTTTTCTGACAATGTTCATTTTTTAATGAATAGTGAAAAATACTGCATTTTACATCAAAACTGCTTTTTAATCTAATTTATTTATATGATTAGATTATTTTTTGAATTGGTTTTGAAGTGAAATTAGAATATATTTTTACCATTTAATCCAATGGTGGTCATTGGAATCAATTTCAATTTGAAATTAGACTTAAACTGGTGTCAATCTTTTGATACTTATTGTTTTGTAAAAACACGCTATTTGCTCATGACAGCGGGAATTAATTATTAAATTAATTAATTTGACTTATATGTTTTGAATTTTGTAAAATGGACTTCATTTTTGAATTCGGAATATCAAATATAGCTTAGGGTGAATTTTTGGTAATTTTCTGAAAAACTTCAATTTTTGATGAATAGTGAAACCACTAAGTGGTAATCAAGCAAACTGATTTTTCAGTTAAATGAAAGTTTACCACTAATGTGTATTGAATTTTGAAAATCCGACATACATGGTTGTCATTAAGAAGTAAAATGTGGTTCAATAAGATTATAATAATTTTTGGGTGAATAGTAACTTATTAAGTTCTTAATCGCGATTAGTGGTAATTAGGGTAGTTTAAGGTATAAATAATGCTTTAATAATATAAAATGACCTAGACACATGTCCCAACCTTATTGGTTGTGTCATGGCCGACCAAGACAAGCCATGGGTCAACTTGGGGACCCCATGGATCCACTTTTGTTGGGAAATGACATAAATTACTTTTTATTTAATGTTAAAGTGAAAATGACACAAACATAATATGTTTTGCGAAAACAATTTTTAAGTGGGGTCATACAAGTCCGAATTTTGATTATAAATAGTCATTGGAAAGATAAATAGATTTCCTATATCATAGTAGTTTTTTTATGATTTTTAGACATTAAATAAATTAAATTATTTATGACATAATAATGATGCAGCGATGACATCATTATTTGACGATTTAAATAAAATGGAAAGGTAATGTAATATCTATGATCTACACATGGAAAAAACCAATTGTATGAATGTATTTCGAACCCTTATCACCTTATCCACGAATTCTATCAATGTGGGACCTTTTAAAACCGAAACACATTTTCAAATAAAGTAATGTTTCTTTACTTTCCAAAAGTCCCCTCCTCTTCCCTTATAAAAGGCCCCCACCTCTACCTCATTTCACACACTCTTCAAGCCTTTGGCTCGGCCAAAACCTGCCCATTTGCTCTCTCCACATCCCTCTCCTCATCCTAGAGGATTCCCTTTGGGCAGAAGCTTTTCAAAGGAAGCCTTTAGGCTCAAACCAAAAGAAGTTACACTTTTTAAGGTAATTCATTCTCTCATGTTCATTTGTTTTATTTTGCTTCTGCAACCCCCTAAACTCTTTTTATTTACTTATTTTGTAACAACACCAGTATCTTCAATATACTAGGTTGTTGTTATAAGATTTATTTGACCTACACTCTCACACAACTACATCAAATGGTTAAAGAACATACGGTTTCCGTGGATGGCGAAATTCTGCCTCCCGAAACGATGATTGTTCAACACTCATTTAACACCTTCAAAGGTGGACATTATGATGTCACTATTTTTATATATGATATATAATATGTTTATGTTTTCCTTAAGCTTCTGTTTTTTCATTTTGGGCATACCTTTATGGTTTCCATTATGGGTAAAACACGATATCTTCATTTTAGGAAGTGCGGACTACCGCCCCCTAAAAGTGATTTGATTCGTTAATACCATATGTGGGATGTGTAAAGGATAAAGTTAATGATATTATATATGTTATTATACTGGAATTATAATATACTCTTATATCATTATGATTCCATTCTAGAAAATATGAAATAGAAATGGAAGTAGTGTTCATGCGTACGTACGGCTTACCGTCTCCATGAATGGTGCATTTCATTTCTTACCTCTAAATGTGATGTAATATTATAAATGAATGTATGTACTGGATATATATGACATATATGATATCTAAATCATGAATACCATTCTGGATATAATGAACCTTTGACCAAATTAACAACATGTATGTATAAGAAGTCTATTTTTGACTTAAGAACCAAATACCAAAAAAATGAACATTATTAACTTAAATGATTACATGATGTTCATAACATGGTATAAAAGGAATAATTAACTTGAAAAAGATTCATAAGCAAGTAGAGATTAACTCAAGTTTATTATTCAGGAGTTTAAAGAACGGTCGGGTCAAGTCGGATACGAGGTATGGGACTTCGTCTCAATCTCCTTTCGTTGAGGCATATTTTATTTTATACACAACTTTCTTTTATACGGTGTATAAACCCCTTTGACTTTTACGTTTATTCAAAAGGAATCTTTTTTTATACAAAGAGTTTACTAAACGACAAAAGGGAATGTTTTTGTCGTACGTATGCAGAGACAACGACTTCTCCGCCGTCATGGCCGTTATTTGAGTTTCGGCTTCCTCTACAAGCCATACCTTCTTTTTAAAAGAAAAATAAATACCATGTTTTACTTTTCTTTTATTTTGGTATTGAAAATGGTTTTCATAATTTTTTTATATCAATGTGTTGTATTGATATCTCGTGATTGAAATGTGGAAATTTTATGTTTCCTTTATGCATGTTTTATGTGATATGATTATGTTATGGTTCTTGGGCATTATTATGAAGACAGGTGGTTCCGTGATAAACTAAGGGTGGGTGAGCCCGTTATAGATCTCCAATGCATTGGGTAACGCGAAGGAGTGAAACGTTAAGGTTTCTCTGAAGAGATTTTAGGGAATATACTGTGATGGGTATTCCAAACGTAACCAAGAGGGTTACTCCCTACGTAAGAATGTTATGAATGCCTCAAGTTACCTTTATGTCTTATGATTTCTATGATTTATTCATGATTTTATGAGGTATTTTAAAGTGCCTATGTTTTATGGGTAAAGTATGATTTCATTCTTATGTATATATGAACTCATGTTTCCTTTCCATGTTTTTTTATAACCCATACTGAGTTTTTATGCTCATCCCATGTTTTTGAAATGTTTTTCACAGGTCAAGGGAAAGGTAAATGATAAGATGATAGAGTCAAGGAGGTGTCAAGAAATAATCCATGTTTTATTTTAAATGTGTTTCCATTGATGGTAATGAAGAATACTATCATTATGTAACCACTTTTTTTATATGTGGAATGTAATGCATGTTTTATGATCTAATTCTCTAAAACTCTAAACCCGAAAAGATCCTCAATGTGTAATCTTGTAATAACTCAAGATTAAGTAAGGTTTAAGGCTGGGGCCTTATAGTTGGTATCAGAGGTCGGTTTAGATAACTTTAGGAGTTAGAATTCTATTAAATGATTATCCAAAAATATTATTTTTCAAAATGATATAGCATTTAAAGATTACCATGCTGCCTCATCTAAGACATGTTTGTTCAGAATGGTTTTCCGCAGAGGAAACATGGAAGCAGTGCTAGGAAGGCATACAGAAGGAAATAACCTTCCGAATCAGCATCCAGAAATGGTCGGAATTGGAACTGAATAGTTTGTTGCAGTAATGGCACAGTTGAATCAAGCGATAAATGGCGGTGGTATCCATGCATGAGATCAGCCAGATCAACCGCAGAGGAACATGTCAACGGTGGAACATTTCATGAGGCAACATCCACCATCATTCAGAGGATCATCTGACCCTGTGCTAGCTGAAGGGTGGTTTAAAGCACTGGAGAATATTTTTTATGTCATGGTGTGTTCAGACAATCAAAAGGTTAGTCTTGCTATTTACCGTTTGGAGGGTGAAGCAGATCAGTGGTGGTCTATGGTTAAAAATATCAGGGATGCCGATGAGATTGATGTTCTTGACTGGGATGAATTCATAGGTATGTTTCTTGAGAAGTATTTTCCTAAGGCTGTTCGACTTAGGATGGAAAAGCAATTCTTGGAATTGAGGCAAGAGGAGGACTCAGTGGCTGCCTATGAAGAAAGGTTCACTCGATTGGCAAGGTATGCTCCAAATTTTATCCGGGACCTTGATAGTAAAATCAATTGTTTTTACTCAGGATTAAATCCAAAGTATCGAAGGGAATTAGCTTCTCGTGAGTTTAAAAGTTATTAAAAGCTTGTTCGATGTGCTGAGAAGGTGGAAATGGAGTTTGCCGATGACCAAGTTTTCTATAACAACCAGCAGAAGAAGAGACCGAGGTGGCAGGAGAAAGGTAAGAATTCTTCAAAAAAGTCTGATGGTAAGAGAACTAAGTTTCCAGTTTGTGATAAATGTGGCAAAAAGCATGCTGGGGAATGTCTTCTGAATTCTGGGAAGTGCTACCGATGTGGTAAGATGGGACATAAGGCTCGTGATTGCACTGAAAAGGATCAAGGTGAAGGTAAGAACAAATTTGATTTACAGTTAGTGAAATGTTATAAGTGCAATGAGATGGGTCACTATGCAAACGAGTGTCCGACAAGGAGCTTGAGTGATGGGAAGCAGTTAGACTACAAGCAGAAAGGGGTGGTGAAATCCTTTGCAACTACTTCAGCAGATGTCGGGCCATCAAATGAAGTTGTATCGGGTACTTTGTTTGTTTTTTCAGATTATGCCAGTGTGTTGTTTGATTCGGGGTCTACACATTCTTTCATCTCTGAAACCTTTTCTAGTAAAATGGGAATACCATCTCAAGAAATGACTCATGAACTTTTGGTAAAAACACCTGGGGGAATTGTCGAGGCAAAAAGAATTTATAAGAATCTTTCTATCCTTATCTGTGGAAAGAACTTACTTGCAAACCTTATTGTTCTACCTCTAGTAGAGTTTGATGTTATCCTGGGTATGGATTGGCTCTCTATTTACCATGCTAAGATTGACTGTAGAGCTAAATAAGTTTTTTTTCAGAAAGACTTTCAGTTTGTTTACAAGAATGAACCCTTACTTTTGATAACATATCAAGAGGCTGAGAAACTTGTAAAAGATGGAAATGAATGTTACCTTGAACACGTCGTTGAAAATAAAGGAACTGTTCAGATTAATGATGTGCCAGTGGTAAATGAGTATCCTGATGTTTTTCCTGATGAGTTGCCTGGAATAATACCAGATCGGGAAGTTGAGTTTACTATTGACTTAGTTCCTGATGCTAAGCCAATTTCAAAACCCCCTTATCGAATGGCACAAATTGAACTTTTAGAGTTGAAGGAGCAATTGCAAGATTTATTAGAGGAAGGTTTCATTAGACCTAGCACATCACCGTGGGGTGCTCCTATTTTATTTGTTAAAAAGAAAGATGGTTCTATGAGACTTTGCATTGATTATAGGGCCTTGAATAATATCACTGTTAAGAACAAATATCCTTTGCCTCATATCGATGATTTGTTTGATCAGCTCCAGGGAGCTCAGTTTTTTTCAAAGATTGACCTGAGATCGGGGTACCATCAGCTGAAGGTAATGGAGGCAGATATTCCGAAGACCGCGTTCCGTACAAGATATGGCCATTATGAATTTGTAGTAATGCCTTTTGGGCTAACCAATGCACCTGCTGTATTCATGGACTTAATGAATAGAATTTTCCATGAGTTCTTGGATAAGTTTTTGGTGGTTTTCATTGATGATATTTTGGTGTTTTCTAAAAGTAAAGAGGAGTATGAAAAACATTTAAGGGTTATCTTGCAAACCTTAAAAGAAAAGAAACTGTATGGGAAATTCAGCAAGTGTGAGTTTTGGTTGCAACAAATTTCTTTCCTTGGTCACATTGTTTCTAAAGATGGAATAACTGTTGATCCTGCAAAAACAAAAGTTGTGGAAGAATGGCCAAGACCAACAAATGTAACCGAGATTCGTAGCTTCCTTGGTTTGGCGGGCTATTACCGAAGGTTTGTTAGAAATTTTTCACAGTTATCTAGTCCAATGACTAAGCTAACTCGGAAGGGTGTTAAGTTTATCTGGACAAAAGAATGTGATGATTGTTTTCAGGAATTGAAAAGAAGATTGGTGAATGCTACAGTTTTGGCACTACCTTCCAGGAATGGTATGTTTTTTATATACAGTGATGCTTCATTGAAAGGACTTGGTTGCGTCCTAATGCAGAATGATCAGGTAATTGCATATGCTTCACGACAGTTGAAAACTCATGAGGTAAATTACCCTACACATGATTTGGAATTAGCTGCTGTTGTTTTTGCTTTAAAAATTTGGAGGCATCATTTGTATGGAGTAAAGTGTGAAATATATACCGATCACAAATGTTTAAAGTATATATTCACTCAGAAAGAGTTAAACATGAGACAAAGGAGATGGCTATAATTAATCAAGGATTATGATTGTACAATTCATTACCATCCGGGAAAAGCAAATAAAGTGACTGATGCTTTGAGTCGAAAAAGTAATGCTTCATTAACAATATTGCGGTTGGAACGTGATCCTTTGGTTAACGATTTGATGAACTTTGGCATAGAAGTTGTTGGTGCAGGAAGTACTTCTGTTTTGTTTCAGGTATCAGTGAGATCATCTCTATCAGATAGAATCAAGCAAGCACAGAAGCAAGACAGTGAGTTGCAGAAAAGGGTAGAGCTGGTTCAGAAAGGTAAGTTGCCTGAATTCAACATTGATAATGATTGTGTTTTGAGATTTGGGAAGAGATTGTGTGTGCCTTGTGATTCACAGTTGAAGAGAGAGTTGTTATGTGAAGCTCATAGTTCTCCGTTTTCAGTTCATCCGGGCAGTACTAAGATGTATAGAGATCTGCGGGAGTATTACTGGTGGGATGGAATGAAAAGAGATATTGCTGATTTTACTGTGAAGTGTTTGACTTGTCAGCAGGTTAAAGCAGAGCGGAAGTTACCGAAAGGGATGCTTCAGCCTTTACCAGTGCCAGAGTGGAAATGGGAGAATATATCCATGGACTTTGTTGTTGGATTACCAAAGACATCTCGAGGTAATAATGCAATCTGGGTTATTGTTGATCGCTTGACCAAATCTGCTCATTTCCTTGCTATACGAGATACTTTCTCTCTTGATCAACTTTCGCGTTTGTATCTTAAAGAGATAGTCAGGTTACATGGAGTTCCTCTCTCCATTGTATCAGATCGTGATCCCAGGTTTACTTCTAACTTTTGGAAAGGCCTTCAGAAGTCGTTGGGTACTGAATTAAATTTTAGTACAGCTTTTCATCCTCAATCAGATGGGCAGTCAGAACGAACAATTCAGACATTGGAGGATATGCTACGAGCTTGTTCTATGGATTATCAGGGAAGTTGGGACCAACATCTTTCTTTGGTTGAGTTTTCATATAATAACAGTTTTCATTCCAGTATACAGATGGCACCATTTCAGGCATTATATGGGAAGCGGTGTCGAACTCCATCTTTCTAGGATGAAGTGGGTGAAAGAAAGTTGATGGGACCATAATTGGTAGAAGAGATGGCAGAAAAAGTTCAGCTGATTCAGAAACACATGAGAACAGCTCAGAGCAGGCAGAAAAGTTATGCGGATAACCGGAGGAAGGATCTATCTTTCGAGGTAGGTGATCATGTTTTTCTCAAGGTTTCTCCTTGGAAAAGTGTGATGAGATTTGGTAAGAAAGGAAAGTTGAGTCCAAGGTTTATTGGACCATATGAAATTCTGGAAAGAGTTGGATCCGTTGCATATCGAGTGGCTTTACCTCCGAGTTTATCTCAGGTACACGATGTTTTTCACGTTTCGATGTTGAGAAAGTATATGCCAGATCCATCTCATGTTTTGAGTTCAGAGGTAGTTCAGCTGGAAGAGAACCTATCTTATGAGGAACAACCGGTCCAGATTCTTAACCACAGGGAGAAAGTGTTACGGAATAAGGTGATTAAGCAGGTAAAGGTTTTGTGGAAAAACCACATGACTGAAGAGGCAACATGGGAATCTGAAAATGCAATGAGGGATAAGTACCCCCATTTATTCGATAAGTAAATAAATTGCGGGGACGCAATTTTCTAAAGGGGGGAAGGATGTAACATCCCAAGTAAGTAATGAATAATAGATATTTTTATCTATGTCTATTAATGATTAAGATAGTGTGATAGAGGCTTAAAATGAAAGTAAATACAATCTTATGCATGGAATACACTAATATTCTTAAAAGATTGTTTTAGTGCCTTTTGATGGAAAACCATTTTTGAATCTATATTTTGAAAATTTTATAAACTATGTTTGTCAAAATAAACTTATTCTTTATGATGGGGACATCAAAATTTACCTTGTGTGAATTTTTGGTATTTTTCTGACAATGTTCATTTTTTAATGAATAGTGAAAAATACTGCATTTTACATCAAAACTGCTTTTTAATATAATTTATTTATATGATTAGATTATGTTTTGAATTGGTTTTGAAGTGAAATTAGAATATATTTTTACCATTTAATCCAATGGTGGTCATTGGAATAAATTTCAATTTGAAATTAGACTTAAACTGGTGTCAATCTTTTGATACTTATTGTTTTGTAAAAACACGCTATTTGCTCATGACAGCGGGAATTAATTATTAAAATAATTAATTTGACTTATATGTTTTGAATTTTGTAAAATGGACTTCATTTTTGAATTCGGAATATCAAATATAGCTTAGGGTGAATTTTTGGTAATTTTCTGAAAAACTTCAATTTTTGATGAATAGTGAAACCACTAAGTGGTAATCAAGCAAACTGATTTTTCAGTTAAATGAAAGTTTACCACTAATGTGTATTGAATTTTGAAAATCCGACATACATGGTTGTCATTAAGAAGTAAAATGTGGTTCAATGAGATTATAATAATTTTTTGGTGAATAGTAACTTATTAAGTTCTTAATCGCGATTAGTGGTAATTAGGGTAGTTTAAGGTATAAATAATGCTTTAATAATATAAAATGACCTAGACACATGTCCCAACCTTATTGGTTGTGTCATGGCCGACCAAGACAAGCCATGGGTCAACTTGGGGACCCCATGGATCCACATTGGTTGGGAAATGACATAAATTACTTTTTATTTAATGTTAAAGTGAAAATGACACAAACATAATATGTTTTGCGAAAAAAAATTTTAAATGGGGTTATACAAGTCCAAATTTTGATTATAAATAGTCATTGGAAAGATAAAAAGATTTCCTATATCATAGTATTTTTGTTTATGATTTTTAGACATTAAATAAATTAAATTATTTATGACATAATAATGATGCAGCGATGACATCATTATTTGACGATTTAAATAAAATAGAAAGATAATGTAATATCTATGATCTACACATGGAAAAAACCAATTGTATGAATGGATTTCGAACCCTTATCACCTTATCCACGAATTCTATCAATGTGGGACCTTTTAAAACCGAAACACATTTTCAAATAAAGTAATGTTTCTTTACTTTCCAAAAGTGCCCCTCCTCTTCCCTTATAAAAGGCCCCCTCCTCTACCTCATTTCACACACTCTTCAAGCCTTTGGCTCGGCCAAACCCTGCCCATTTGCTCTCTCCACATCCCTCTCCTCATCATAGAGGATTCCCTTTGGGCAGAATCCTTTCAAAGGAAGCCTTTAGGCTCAAACCAAAAGGAGTTACACTTTTTAAGGTAATTCATTCTCTCATGTTCATTTGTTTTATTTTGCTTCACCAACCCCCTAAACTCTTTTTATTTACTTATTTTGTAACAACACCAGTATCTTCAATATACTAGGTTTTTGTTATAAGATTTATTTGACCTACACTCTCACACAACTACATCAAATGGTTAAAGAACATACGGTTTCCGTGGATGGCGAAATTCTGCCTCCCGAAACGATGATTGTTCAACACTCATTTAACACCTTCAAAGGTGGCCATTATGATGTCACTATTTTTATATATGATATATAATATGTTTATGTTTTCCTTAAGCTTCCGTTTTTTCATTTTGGGCATACCTTTATGGTTTCCATTATGGGTAAAACACGATATCTTCATTTTAGGAAGTGCGGACTACCGCCCCTAAAAGTGATTTGATTCGTTAATACCATATGTGGGATGTGTAAAGGATAAAGTTAATGATATTATATATGTTATTATACTGGAATTATAATATACTCTTATATCATTATGATTCCATTCCAGAAAATATGAAATAGAAATGGAAGTAGCGTTCATGCGTACGTACGGCTTACCGTCTCCATGAACGGTGCATTTCATTTCTTACCTCTAAATGTGATGTAATATTATAAATGAGTGTATGTACTGGATATATATGACATATATGATATCTACATCATGAATACCATTCTGGATATAATGAACCTTTGACCAAATTAACAACATGTATGTATAAGAAGTCTATTTTTGACTTAAGAACCAAATACCGACAAAATGAACATTATTAACTTAAATGATTACATGATGTTCATAACATGGTATAAAAGGAATAATGAACTTGAAAAAGATTCATAAGAAAGTAGAGATTAACTCAAGTTTATTATTCAGGAGTTTAAAGAACGGTCGGGTCAAGTCGGATACGAGGTATGGGACTTCGTCTCAATCTCCTTTCGTTGAGGCATATTTTATTTTATACACAACTTTCTTTTATACGGTGTATAAACCCCTTTTACTTTTACGTTTATTCAAAAGGAATCTTTTTTTATATGAAGCATTTACTAAATGACAAAAGGGAATGTTTTTGTCGTACGTATGCGGCGACAACGACTTCTCCGCCGTCATGACCGTTATTTGAGTTTCGGCTTCCTCTACAAGCCATACCTTCTTTTTAAAAGAAAAATAAATACCATGTTTTACTTTTCTTTTATTTTGGTATTGAAAATGGTTTTCATAATGTTTTTATATCAATGTGTTGTATTGATATCTCGTGATTGAAATGTGGAAATTTTATGTTTCCTTTATGCATGTTTTATGTGATATGATTATGTTATGGTTCTTGGGCATTATTATGAAGACGGGTGGTTCCGTGATAAACTAAGGGCGGGTGAGCCCGTTATAGCTCTCCAATGCATTGGGTAACGCGAAGGAGTGAAACGTTAAGGTTTCTCTGAATAGATTTTAGGGAATATACTGTGATGGGTATTCCAAACGTAACCAAGAGGGTTACTCCCTACGTAAGAATGTTATGAATGTCTCAAATACCTTTATGTCTTATGATTTCTATGATTTATTCATGATTTTATGAGGTATTTTAAAGTGCCTATGTTTTATGGGTAAAGTATGATTTCATTCTTATGTATATATGAACTCATGTTTCCTTTCCATGTTTTTTTATAACCCATACTGAGTTTTTATGTTCATCCCAAGTTTTTGAAATGTTTTTCACAGGTCAAGGGAAAGGTACATGATTAGATGATAGAGTCAAGGATGTGTCAAGAAATAATCCATGTTTTATTTTAAATGTGTTTCCATTGATGGGAATGAAGAATACTATCTTTATGTAACCACTTTGTTTATATGTGGAATGTAATGCAAGTTTTATGATCTAATTCTCTAAAACTCTAAACCCAAAAAGATCCTCAATGTGTAATCTTGTAATAACTCAAGATTAAGTAAGGTTTAAGGCTGGGGCCTTATATTTATACATGAAAATAATTTTTTCACTTATGTATTCCTCTATAGTATTGAGGCCAAATATGTTTACATTTTCATTATTTTTAACAGGTAGAATGATTAAGAGATATGGTGATAGTTATAGGAGTTCCATTGGACATTGAAGATCCTAGGGGTCTTCCTCCTCGGTGTATGGAACATCAAGCAATCAAATTGAACTAAGCTACTAATTTGATAATTGTGAGACAAAATATTCATATAAAATTGTATATAAAGATTACATACTACAAGAGGTCGTGAGTTATATGTTTCGAACATTATTTTTTAACTATAAAGTAGAATTTGATTAACAGGGTTAAAATAATCATATACATAATACCTCTATAGTATTCTAATGATAATCAGACTAGGCTCTAGGGTTCGATGAAAGAAATATCCAAATAGGGTATATTCTTAGATAAAATTGCACAAGTCCTAATGAGATTCTATCTTGACATTGTAAATAATTTCAATCAATAAGAAGTGGTAATCATAATAACAATTTAATTATATCTACAAAGGGAAATGATTTATCTGAGTATTCCCAAAAGAATGGAAATTTTAAAAGATATGAAAAATTCGATTAATAAAAATGTAATGATTCTATATTAAATATTATATATTTATAAAAACATTACATGTATCCTAATCAAGTCTATGATGATAAATGAAATACAAATATATTTTTGAATATTAAAGAAATCAATTTGAATTATTACTGTAGAAGAAATGAAATAATTTTAATAAAACAAGTAATACAAATGAAAAAAGATATTTTAAACAAAATAGTATGGTATATAATAACCTATGATAAGGGTCCCTTGTTTTTTACTTAAAATAATTTTTCTCAATCCCTTACCATGGAAATTGCTTGATACAATGATCAATCCTTCTCATTATCCTTACGAGCCCTTGATATGATGATCATATTTTCTCTATCTACCTATCCATAGATGCCCTAGATATTATGATAAGCTCTATCTTTTTATCCAACAAATTGTTTAATCAATTTGGTGATATGGTCCTTTGTCTTCCTATGCTCAGAATCCATTGATGATTATCACAATGAAATGCATAATTCAATTACAAAAAACTCTAGATGGTAGCAAGTACAAAGAACAAGATGATCACTCTTGTAAATTTTAGATCTCCCACATATTAAATAAATAGATTGTATCTAAATTTATGTTCCTAGAGTTTCTATTGTTGATAACTCCTTAAATGAAAATATATATATGAACTCTTCCAATAGTTATCTTGTTCCTCTAATGGTCATATATTCTCTAGGATTTTCATAAGAACATGGTCACTTGGCACTCCATTGGTTATATTATAACAGAATGTATAAGATAATTTTTTACAAATATTCTAACATATTTCATTAAAAAATTACATAATTTTTAGTCTGAAATGTATTCCATTACATTATAATATTTTTATCAATATTCATAAATTATCCATTAGTTAATTTTATATAATTCCTTACACTATTTCCTAATGAATATTTTTATGCATATGAATCAAATAATACCGGTTCCAGTAGAAAATAAGATTAAAACATTTGTCAGTACAAATATGAAAACGTATTTTAAATCTAATTTGATAAGGCGAATCTGATTATTATGAAATCTATTTCCATTATGATAATTTTAATTAATAGTGTGGATTTTAATTCATGAATACCTTAAATCTAATTTGAGTATAGAATTAATGTATATTTTCTTCAAAAACAATTAAAACAATGTGGAAATGATAGAATTAGTTAATTAAGTATTTAAGATATATTTTGTGATTTCTAAAACAAAAGGAATGCAAAAGTCAAAAGGAAAATTTTATCCAAAAAATATCCCTCTTTTTGAAAGCACAAATCAAAAGACTTAAATAGAAAACCACTATTAAAAGCATAAGTCCATTACCTTTCAGGTACATCATATTGATAGAAATACTAATATCCCTGTTGGTTGGAGTGGAATCTCAAGAGGGTGGTGAATTGACTTCATACTTAAAATTTATGTATAAAATTTTTCTTATAATGATCCCCAAAATTTAAAATGGCTTAGTTAATTAAGGCAGTAGAGATGTAAATGTCTAGTTGGTCAACAGGTTTCTCAAAGGGTGATCAGTCCACAATTAAATTAGGGTAACATAATTATTCATCTTTTGAAACAAGTTTACTTAATTAAACACAGAGACATGCTAACCAAAACTAACTAATAAAGTGAATGAAAAATAGTTTTATTTTTTTGAAATTATAAACAGCATAAAAATAGATAAAACAGAGTAAAAAAAAGAAAATATAGTGCATTGTAAATATAAACAAGTGGTTTAGTCTCAAGCCGAGAATTAATCCTCTCCACTTGGTGATCATCTACCACCAAGAAGTCTATATTAATAATAAACTTGACACACAACATGTATCGGGCTTTACAGTAGTTTTTACAAACTGTCCAGGGTTCACACCCTCTTCCACTATTCTTCGGGGGAAAATTAAACAATATAGAACACACACAGTCTCTTCCATAGTTATATATGGGAAATTAAATGTAAGTGAAGTTTGATGTGAGGATATTCTGTATCCTCTAGTTCAAGCACAGGAGACATTGTGTGTAACAGACATATATACACACACACTTCTCAGAAATTTGAAAGAAAAATAACATAGTTGAGCTATGATTATAAGCTTGAGTTTATAAATATCTTTGTGTTTTTAGTTCGACTCTTGACTCATTGAAGTGACAAATTTTCAGTCCGAGTCTATCTCTAAAATTTGTCTCCAAAAACCAAGTGTCGCAACTCTAGGTTCTATCATTGAGTGTTATGATTCCAGTACTGATCAAGAGTTGATGATGCATATAAGGTAGAATCATGTTTGTCCCAAATGATCTTTGTGATACTTTTGGGTTCATAGTGTAAGTGTTGAATGGTTCTTACCTGATCTACCAAGTAAGCTAGTGCAAATTCATAGACGCGCTCTGAATATGTCACTCAACCTCACCACACTTTTTCTTCCTCGGTCTTCTCTTTTTATTTGAGGTCCCACAAAAGGAATGAGTAGATCACGTGCAGTCTTTCGTATACCTCATACTATCCCCAGATGCAGTATCCTAATACATCTACAATCATTATTAATTAATGTCAGAAGCATTTAATTTATCAAATATGACCATTATAATAATCTTAATAATTTGAAAAAATGTGGAAGGGTAAGGATTGGTAGACTGGTTATGGTGGCCTTCACATTGACATGCTTCAATAGTATGTGCACACCGGCATCCTTGAATGGTGACATTCCATTGGTAACCTTCAGCAGTAGCACTCAACAGTGACCTTCATAGATGACCTTCAACGGTAGCCTTGCAACTATGACCGTGCATTGGTGACATTTTTACCGGTGACCATTGCATCGGTGACCTTTCCATCGATGACCTTTGCATCGGTGACCTTTGAATCGGTGACCTTTGCATCAGTTACCTTTGCATCAGTGACATTTGCATCAGTGACCATTGCATCTACAGAAATTTTTCATTGTGAACATTAGAAAGAGAGCTGTGAGATTAAAAGTACATTATTTTTACTTTGATATAAAAATAATTTTTACATAAAAGATTATCATTTATGAGAAACAATATTCTCTATACAAATGAAACATGATTTGGGATTATAAAAATATCTAAGTCCAACAATCTCCCCCTTTTTGATAATCACAAATTAGGTCTGTATTATCTGAATCAGGGTTAAGAACATTTGCTAATATCATCATAGGTATGTATAAGAATAGTTGAACCATGATTATTATTAAAAGAATATTGATATGTAAATTCAACATAAAAACTGATCCTCCTTTTAGGCTTTTTAAAAACATAAAATTAACTTAAAACTTGAGCTGTTGTAACCTGACTTGTTTCTCCCCCCTTGTGATTAACAAATATAGAGGAATACAAAGAGAAACAGAAGATTATTTTACATTAATGAATCAATAGTACATAATAAAAAACTGTTTTAAAGATCCCTATCAACTATGAAATCCCATATTCAATCCACATCAGATATGTTCAAGGGAGTGTTTTCTTTGGATGTTGAGGAGGAATGTTCTGAAGATGGAGAGATAGGCCGAGGGATAATAGTCAGCAGGGTAGGTGGAGCTGAAACAAAGGCATCATTGGATCTGTAGTGAGTACATCTCTGAGGAATCATAGGGATCAAGCTTCTGATGGCATGTGCAAGAGTCAACAATGGAGTAGCACTGGCAGATCCTTAGGTAGCCGAAGTAAAAGGCATGGCTGGAGGAACAATGATGGGAGTGTAGTCCACATTGAATAAGTGTAGAATAATATTTCGAAAATCCATAATAATACTTCCTCTACTATCAATGGATGAAATAAAATCATCCATATTCTATATGAATTTCTACATGGCAGGAGTCAACTCTCTGAGCCTGCCGACCTGATACAAAAACGACTGAGTGATAGGTGGAATCTACAGGTTCTCCAACAACAACTTGAAGTGACCATCCTTCTAATGCTTTGTATATACCCTTCTATAGTAGAAATCAACTTGCTCATTGATGGATTTATGATCATGATTATCTTCCCTTAAATAATTTCCCACAAGATTATGAATCTCTCTGGTATTGGAAATAACCTTAGTCAAAGACTAAGGGTCTGAGGGACTTCTACCCGAGAACTTCTCAACTTATTCTCTAACAACTGACTTGAAGGCGTCTTGATCAACAGGAGCAGCATTTGAAGATAAATCAGATGCATAGAAAGGTTCCATAATAAAAGATACTATCTGCATAAAAGATTTTGTCAGCCCACTGATCAACTTCTTCACATCATCATCTTGGCCACTCACATGTGTCTCTATGAACTTCTTAATGTCCTCAAACACAGTGACTAGTTGTTTAAACACACTTTTAATATATCTATGATATTTTTCATCCTGATCCCTTGAATCCATATAGGATTATAACCTGGATATATACTGTTTCAAATATTCCATAGAATCTACCAAGGTTCTGATATGATTACAATAGTCCATTACTTCCTCTAGTAGGATGGAGTGAGTTGTAGAAACTAGTCTTTCCACTGTAGATGTTACAATTTCTTGATTGTGAGTCATATCCCTTTCTAATCCAATGAATATATCATCAAGGTAGATCCTCTGATATGATTTTATTGATTCCAAATCTTCCTTATTCACATATTCTCAAGGCATAAGTACTACTGGATGCACAATAGTAGTCTCTGTAACTGAAGGGATTTAAGGATTTATGATAGGCTCGTAATCATAAGAATATCTATAATCAAAATCCAAAATCCGAAATCGAGGGTCTTCTGACCAATCTTCTATCCCATGAGAAACAATAACTAAGCCTATAGCAACATGTTCCTCCCCCTCACTTTGGGAATTATCCTGATCATCCACATTCACCTCTACCATACCTCCTGGGGAAACTACACTAACAGAAGGTTCCATTGCCACTTCCTCTATAGAATCCTCATCATTTTCAAAAACAATTCTGGCTTCAGCTGAATCAGCAACCTCTTCATCTACACATTCAACCATTTATGTATGCCTTATCAGAAGACTGAGACTAAGACATTATTGTTCACTCACATCACAAGAAGTCTCAATGTAATCATGACTAGACTCAGTGTCCTCATCCTCATCTGAGGTTTCTCTAATGTCTCTTAGGTCATTTTCAGCCCCTTCTTCATCACTTGTCTCTTCAACATCACTATCACATAAGACTATCTCCCTTGTAGGAAAACTATTTGGTAGAATAGGCTCACCATAGGATATAGTGTTAGCATGAGGATTGGAAGGATGATCAAGATAAATACTGTCATCTATAACGTAATCCTATCTTTCTATCACTGTAGAAGCCTCTTCTTCATCATCTGAATATACTTCTTCCACTTCATCAGGATTTAGGCGAGGATCTCCCTTATGCTTAGGCATGGTAGGATGAGTAACATGATTGAATTCCTCCTAATGCATAACCACATCATGCACCCATCTTATTTGCCACAGGTTCTAATTTATATTCATAAATTTGAAAATTACCTTTGTAATGTAGAAATTGTCCCTTACTACAACTGTTTCGTCCTTATCCTTAGCCACTCCTTTCACCATTAAAATCAAGGATAATAATCTGGCATTAAATATGGCATTGGATTTGGAACTGGGCGTTGTCATATCTTCTAACTCGATCTTCAGCAGCCTAAAAAAATTAATCTTTAGTCCATGTTTCAATAGATACAAGATAAATACATCATGAAATTTCAATGTAGAAATGTCCCCTCTCCTGGTACTCATGAAAAGTTGGGAAAATATAAAAAATAACATGTCTTCTCCTTCCATCTCAGCAACTATGAATTTCCTAGGGATCCCACTCCCTGTCAGTTCGACTAAGGCTTCTTCATAATAGAAGAAATCAGTAGTGGGAGGAACCACTCCTGAGTAGTAATCATAAATCCCTTCATGAGGTACTCTCAAACATTCATTCCATTCAATAGAGGAAAAACTTATACTTACTCCCTTAACCCTTTAGGACATTCTACTCTCATCCTCATTCTGTTTGAATTCCAAAAACTCATAAAACCCCTTCAATAACTTTGGAGAATAGGGTCTATTGTAGTTTTAAAATCATTCAACTCAGCCTTGAATTTTAAGTTCCTTCAGCACTAAAGATCTTTTTGTTAGCATCCATTCCGAACTAAGCACTCTTTCAACTACAATTTCCCTCTTTGGCAGATAAGGGTTGATCAGTTTGTCCACATCCTGGGATCCACTTCTCGACTCAACGCGATGTCTCTTTGGATTGGGTGCATCCCCTTCATCACTGATCAATGGTCTGTTCACTCTTTCCATGCGGTCTGAGCGGTTAGAGGTTTTCCAAAGAGGGTTAGGTTTTAAGGTTAGGGACAGAGTGATTCGAGAGAGAGTGTGAGGTGGATCAAAATTTGGTATGTACTATAATTTTATCACTTATTGATCGAAAAATAAATCAGATAAAAGAAATAAGTAACAGATAAAACGTTTTAGATTCTGACATAGAAAACAAAATGTCCTGGAAAATTTTAACTATCGATAAGATAAAAATAGTGAGGTCTATCAGTGAGGTTTCTAACAGTGAGGTTTATTGTTGAGGTCATAACAATGGTGTTTCTAATTTTGAGGTCCAATGGGGAGGACCAAGGATGAGGTCCAACGGTGAGGTCCAACAGTGAGGTTTCTAATGGTGAGGTCCAATGGTGTGGTCTAATGGTGAGGTTTCTAAAGGTGAGATTTAACTGTGAGGTTACTAACAGTGAGGTCCAATGGTGAGGTTTCTGATGGTGAGTTCCAACGGCGGGGTTTCTAACAGCGACGTCCAATGGTGAGGTCCAATGGTGAGGTCCAACAGTGAGGTCCAACGGTGAGTTCCAATAGTGAGGTTTCTAACATTAACAGTTTGTCAAACACAACTCATGTTTGATGTAATTTAACTTCTCAGAATTCATAGGGTTTGTGAATATATTTTCCAATTGGAGTTTAGTACTGATGAATTCAAGAGTGATATCACCTCTTTTATAATGATCACTCATGAAGTGATGTCTCATATCAATTTTATTTTTCCTAGCATGAGATAATATATTTTTGGAGATGTTAATAGCACTTTTATTGTCACACATTATAGAGGCATGTTTGAATTGATACCCTGCGATAATTTTATTTCATTTTCTAAAAACTAGTTTATGGGTGTCTAGTACCCATTACAAATCATGAGGCGGGCGGAATCGCGACCAAAATTCTAAACATCATCAGCTTCCAAAATCATTAAAAAATTCAAAATCAAACAACCTGTCATATGCCAGCTGTGCTGTAGAATCACTCTGGTGAGATGGCCGGTGAGACTCACCACCGGGCTAGTAAGACCAACACTAGAACCAACACATGCATCAACGCCGCCGAGAAACTCAACCATAACCCGAAGCTTCAGGTCAAATTTTCATCCATCCAAAAAAACCACACACATCACACAGAACCATAAACCCTCCTCAAAATCACAAACAAAGCCATCGATGATGTCGCCACCACCATATTCATTGCCTCACAGTTGGCACCAAAAGTCACAAAAAACGATTGAGATGAAATGGAATCATAATGCCTTGGAAAATCACAAACAACCAAGTCATCAACACATTCAAACATCATATCTCCAAAATACGTGATGGAAGGGAGATTAAAAACCATTTCTGAAGTAGTCTTGTGCAAAACCAAAAAATCAAGAAGGTAATCAGCGAGGGAAAAACCATACCACACAGGGAGCACCACCGCCTGCGAGACCCCTCCTTCCGAGTCCTTTGCAGAACGTCTACAGAGAATCCCAAAACATGGGAAAGGGTGACCAAGATCCATCATCGGTCAACAACCTTCATATCATCTCAAAAACAAAGCAAAATCATGTCACCGACGTCCATAGATCCACAGAAACAACGAACAACCTCCAAACGCCCTGATTTGTGGATGAAGAGAAAATCACGAACTGCTGGGGTTGGAACTCAGGCGCATGAGAAAGGAAATCCCTCCACAAACCACTGAACCAGGGATGAGAGATCGAGCCATTCTGGGAAGAGGGAAGGCAGCGTGAGAAAAAACCTATATGCGCGACGCTATACCCCTTACAGGCTCATCTCCCATTTGAATTAATACCCATTGTTTCGTAATGTATGTTTCATCCACATAATTTGATCTCAACAACCACCAAAATTTATATATTCATCTTTGGCAGTAGATAATGCAACAAATTTTTTTTTCATACTACACCATGATACTAGTGACTTGCCTAAAATGTGACATGTTCTAAAACTGATTTTCTTATCTAACTTGAAACCAGAAGAATTAGCATTCGAGTAACATATTAAATCGAATTATTGTCCTCTTGGATAAAGCAGTACTATGTTTGTAGTATACTTAACATATTTAAAAATGCTTTTATCAAATGTTAAATGCGACTCTTTAGGATTGGATTGAAAATGAGCACACATGCATAAACTAAACACAATATCTGGTCTTCTAGTAATAAGATATAGAATATTCCAAATCATGCCTCTACAATTGGTTTGATCCACTAGTTTACCAGTTTAATAAGCATCCAACTTAGAGGTCATACTCATTGGTGTATCACTAGCTTTATTATAGTTTAAACCACAATGTTTCCAAAGATCATTGTTATATTTACTCTGATTTAATACAATACCATTTTTAATTTTGAAAATATTAAAATCCGAGGAAAAATTTACGTTCCCCCATTAAACTCATTTCAAATTCATCTGGCATCATTCTTTAATAATTTGTACATAAAGAAGTTTTAGAGGTTCCAAAAAAATGTTATCTACAAAAATATGTACTATTATGACATATTTGGATATCCTTTTAATAAAAATAGTTGTATCTTCTATTCCTTTAGTAAAACCTTTTGAAATAAGAAAATAACTATGTCCTTCATACCAAGCTCTTGGAGCTTGTTTCAGACCATATAATGTATTAGACACATTAAAGATATTATTTAAAAAATGTGGATTTGTAAAACTGGGGGTTGTTCAACAAATACATCCTCAACCATGTACCCAATTCAAAATTCACTTTTCACATCCATTTGATATTGTATGAAATTAAGATTAACTACATAGGAAATTATTATCCTAATGGTTTCTAATCTAGCTACATGTGATATGGTTTCCTTAAAGTCTATTCCTTATTCTTGAATATATCCTTGTTTAAGTAATATAGAATTGTCTCTAACTATATTTTCAGATTCATCAACATTATTTCTAAACACCCATTTAGTGCCTGTGGTCAATGTGTATTTAGGTCTTTCTACTAATTCCCAAACCTTGTTTCTTTCAAAATGATTTAATTCTTCTTGCATAGCTATCACCCAAAATTCATCATTGATTGCATCATTGATATTTTTAGGTTCATGCTATGAGATAAAGGCTTGATGTTCAACTTGATTTCTTAAGAAAGCTCTTGTTTTTGTTCCACTATTTAGATCAACTACTAATGCATATAAAGGATGATTATCGAGAGGTCTAATACCTCTAGAAAAATTTGAACTACACTCCTCATGATTATCTGTATTTTCAGCTTCAACATGAACATATTCTAGAAAATTTACAGAACTAGTTGCTTTCACTGAAGGTTCATTGTCTTTATCATTAAGGTCCAGAATTGACATGTCTTCTTCAAGGTATTCAACAGTGGTTGTGGGTTCATGTGGATCAGTCTCATCAAATTTGTCATAAAATTATTCTTCCACAGATTTCGTTCTCTGATTAAATACTCTTTAATCATTACTAGAGATTTAGTAACCTAATAAAATTTCTTCATCACCTTTGGAAGAAAACTTTTCAAGATTGTCCTTAGTGTTAAGGATAAAGACATTAAAACCAAAAACTCTAAAGTAATTAACCATAGGATTCCTATTATTCCAAAGATCATACGAGGTCTTCTTTGGAAAAATTCCAATTAAGAGTCTATTGATAAAGTAACAAGTTTTATTAATAGCATCATCCCACAAATATATTGGAAGATTATACTCATTGAGAATAGTACTGGAAATCTCTTGTAGTATTCTATTTATTCTTTATACAACTCCATATTTCAGTGGTGTTCTAGGAGTAGAGAAATTGTGAGTATAGCCACTTTGATAGAAAAATGATTCAGAATAAAAATTTTCAAACTCACATCCATGATCACTTCTCAAGGCCTTAATTCTAAGTCCCATGAAATTTTCTACAGACATGGAATATTTAATTATGTAAGAGAATTCATCAATTTTGTGAGCTAAAAGGTATACCCAAGTATATCTAGGAAAATCATCTACATGAATATAAACACAGTGCCCCCCATTTTAACTTTAAACTCTAGATACTCCAAACTAATCCATGTGAACCATCTCAAGATGTTGAGAAGTAGAAACTTCTTTCATTGGTATGAAAGAAACATTGTGTTGTTTTATCTTTTGATAAGGATTACACACCTTTTTAATAGGGAATTCCAATTTAGGTATGTATTTGAATAGAAATTCCCTAGTTAGTTTCTTAAGTGAGTGCACATTGCAGTGTCCTAATCTTCTGTCCCCTAACCAGAATTCCTTATGAAAATCATCTAATCAGGAAACATTTTAATTAGCTAAATAATTTAAATCAACAGAATATACATTTTCATTTCTAGAAGCAGTAAATATTAAATCATTTTTAGAATAAAAAAAATTCCATGCATCATTTTCAATTTTAAAATTGAAACCATCATCACACAACTGAGAGATGATTAGTAAATTGTATTGTATCACATCAATAAAATGTACATTCAAAAATAATATAGTGTTAGGGTTACCAATTTGGCCCAAGCTGATGATTTTCCCTTCAGTATTATCACGGAATGTGAAATTTCCACCATCAAATTTAATTAGTCTCTTGAAGAATGAATAGTATCCCATCAAATGTCTTGAACATCCACTGTCCAAGTACAATAGAGTTTTATAGGGGCTCTTCAAAAAATTTTCATCCAAAATAGATTAAGTGAAAGGTAACTTTGGTACCTAGGTTTTCTTGGGTCCAGAGTGGTTAGAAAGTAAAACATTGCAAGCCCATTCTTGTCTTACATGTTTCCAATAATCAATAGATTTTTTTTTGAGAAATGAACACTTTGTTAGGTCCTTTAGAGATTTTTTTTCAAAAGATAGTCCAGAACATGAACTATAAGTGAATTGTCCATATTTGGGAACAAATTTACTTTTAATAATTCTTCTCTATCCTTGTTGATATCCTATACCAGTTGTGTATTTTGGAATTTTTTTCCTAGAAACTGAGTCAAGGTATCTGTACCTGCAGTGAACTCTACCAAATCCTATTTTAATTTCTCATTCGATAATTTCAGTTTAGTGTTTTCTTTTAATAGTTGAGAAAATTTCTCCCAATATCCAAATAAGACTTGTAATTATCATTTAAAGTATGTTGTCTTTTCATTAGTTTATATTTGTCCCTGAGTTCATTAATAGAGTCCTCAAGCATTCCAAAATATTCAAATAGTTCATCCTTAGTTATATTTTCATCATTATTTGATGTACTTTCATTCTCAATTTAATAAGAATTGGGTATAGAGGAATTGGGTGTCACCTCAGATGTTTCTGTCATGAATCACAGGTTTGTATGTTTGTTCTTATCATTATGAGATGTTTCATATCCACTTGATATATCTTCTTAAAGCACTCCAAGTGGATTTTATAGCCTTTTTATATCCTTTTCCCTTGTATTCAGACTTCTTCATAAATTTAATCTTGGTGAAATCTGCCTTCACATTGCCTTTACATTTATACTCATAAAAGACTATTTCATTTGTGTTATCATTTCACACTCTATCCTTATTCCAATGTCCTGTATTATCATACATTCCTTTGTAGTTTGATTTTCTAAAGAAACTTTTCTTTCGGTATAAATTTTTGAACCTTCTAGAAAGATGACATATCTCGTCATCACTATCAGAGTCTGAGTCTTCACTGGTCGAAGTTTCTACAAGATCATGAACGTTTTCTTTGTCTTTGTTATTTGTGGTAACATTCATGAATGTGACAGATTACATTCATGGTTCACAATATACTTCTAGATTTACCTTATCCTCTTCTTTATGCATCATAAGCCTTCCAATTTGTTCCTTCACTGGTAGCTTGCCTATGTCATAAGATTTTCAGATAGAAATAAAAGTTCCTCTCCATCTGTCAGGTAGGAATGAAAGAAATATAATAATCTGATCCTTGATGTCCATTGGTTTCCAAAGCAGACTCATGGTATTCACTATTTCAATGAACCTGAGATACATTTTAGAAATAATCTCATCATGCCTCATTTAAAAATTACCATATTTTATAGTATAGGCATTTAATATCATTTCTTTAACATTAGTTTTTCCCTCATGAGAAACAACTAAAGTATCCCAAATTTCATAATCAGTTTTACAAGAAGATATTCTATTGAATTATTCATCACCAAGAGAACATTACAATTCATTAATTGCTCTATAGTTATTATTACATGTAGATTTAGTCAACTGAGACCATGAGTCCCTAGCACTAACATGCAATACATGTTGTTCTTCAATTGTGCCCATGATTTTAGGTCCCATGCTCTTTAAATACATTTTCATTTTTAATTTCCACTGAGCATAATTATTACCATTAAAGAAAGGTGTCCTGTTAGTAAAATCACCCTCAACTCTATTATCTATAGTTAACTAGAGTTTTAAAGAATTGAAAATTTAGATATGAATGAAAT
The DNA here is from genome assembly GCA_963277665.1 of Viscum album. Lineage (NCBI taxonomy): Eukaryota > Viridiplantae > Streptophyta > Magnoliopsida > Santalales > Viscaceae > Viscum > Viscum album. The sequence goes on along the minus strand of OY728167.1, from coordinate 225,793,159 downwards.
TTTATGATCATTAAGATAGAACTAAAATCACAATTAATAATTTGACAACATTCACAATAGTTCATAGAGTATTTATCACAAATTAAAATCCATTGATACAAAATATTGATCAGAGTGTAATCTCAAGAGGGGGTGAATTGAAATACTACTTAAAATTTATATTTACAACATTTCTTATAAATATCCCCCAAATTTGAAATGGCCCAGTTAATTAAGGAAGTAGATATGAAAATGTCTATTTGGTCAAAATGTTTCTCAAACGGGGATTATTCCTTAGTTAAATTAATGTAAAACATTGCTTCAACTTTTGAAACAAGTTTACTAAATTTAACACATACACACAAAATCCAAAACTAACTACCATAGTTAATGCCAAACAATTTTATGTTTTAGCTACTATATGAAGCAGAAAAAAGATATAAAACAGAGTAAAAAATAGAGTTCTAAATAAATTTAAACAAGAGTTTTAGTCTCAAGACGAGACATTGTCCTCTCCACTTGGTGATCACCTACCCCCAAGCAGTCTATATTAACAATAAACTTGATATGTAGCATGTATCGATATTTACTAAAGTTTTCAAAAACTATCTAGGGTTCACACCCTCTACCATAGTTCTTCATGGGAAAATAATAAAGTACAGACCACACACGGTCACTTCCACAGTTATATGTGGGAAAAAAATGTAAGTGAATTTTAATTTGAGGATTTTCAATGTTCTCTTGTTCAAGGACATTAGAATGTGTGTGTAAGAAACTGACAGACACACATACTTCTCAAAAATGTGAAAAAAACGAACATAGTAGATCTATGATTATATGCTTTAGTTTAGAATGATCTATGTGTTTGCATTTCAGCTCTCAACTCATTGGAGAGAAGAATTTTCTGTCCGAGTCTTTATCTAAAAGTCATCTCAAAAAACAGAGTGTCGCAACTCCATGTTCTATCTTTGAGTGTTCTGCTTCTGGTGTTGATCAAGAGTTGATGAGGCAAAAAAGGATAAAAATAATTTTTTCCCAAATTATCTTCATCATTCTTGTGGGTTTACAGTGTAAGTATTGAATGGTTCTTCTCTGATCTATTAATTAAGCTCCTTTACATGCACAGAAGTGCTTCGTATATGTCACTCTACTTCACCAAACGTTTTCATCCTCGATCTTCTCTTTTATATTTCAGTTCCGACAATAGGAATGAGTAGATCATGTACGATCATTCTTGTACCTCATACAGTCCCTAGATAAGGTCTCCTAATACGTCTACAATCAACATTAATTAATGTCAGAAGAATTTAATTTATCAAATATGACCGTTAGAATAATATTAATAAATAGAAAAGGTGTGGAAGGGTAAGAATCGGTAGACTAGTAATGGTAACCTTCACATCGGTAGGCTTCAATAGTAGGTGCACACCCAAAACCATCAATAGTGATCTTCCACAAATAAACTTCAGTTATAGTTCTCAATAGTGTCCTTTATAGATGACCTTCAACAGTAGCCTTACCATGGTGACCTTGAATTAGTGACCTTTGCATCGATGTCCTTTGCATCAGTGACCTTTGCATCGTTGAACTTTGTATATTTGACCTTTGAATCAATGACCTTTCTATCGGTGACCTTTGAATCAATGACCTTTGCATCGGTGACCTTTGCATCTAGAGAAAGTTTGCGTTGTGAGCTTAAACAAGAGACCATTGAGATTATAATTTCATATTTGTTACATTGATATGAACATATTTTCACATAAAATATTATACTGTAAGAGAAAAAAGATTCTCTATACAAATTAAACATGATTTTGGATTATCAAAATAGGTAATTCCAACAATCCCTTCAATTTTATAACTCATCTGAATACAATAGTTATTACTACTAACTCCCCCTTAGAATAATAACATCCCATAAGGATATTATTCTCTTCATTAAAAATATTTCTTCCATTGATTATCACATCTCACCCTTACATAAAATTCACCCCCCTTATATAAATTACACCCCATTTCGGATTTACAAAAAGAAATGGGGAAGAGTATTGTAATACCAGAAAAGTGTTAAATAAACAACTATATAGTACATAAATACTAAAGTACTTTATAAAAAAAAATATATGAAAGAAAAATCAGCCTATTAAAAATTTGAATACAATCAAAAAAAATTATAATATATTTAAATAGTATTTCATTGAAGGCCATATAAAAAAGGCTACAACAACTGTTTTAAGAAAAGAAATCAATCTTTCTTCATCATCAAAGATCTAACCTTTAATTCAAATTCTTAAAATCATTTTTGTATTCTCCAAAAATGGCCTTGAATTATTCTTGATATTGATTATTCTTTTCCAAATCGAGTTACCTCTCTTCTTGAATGAAAATATTATCATCTTATAGCTTAACCCCTTCTTATAGAAACTTATTATTGTTTCCTGATAATCGATTATTTCTAGGAATACATCATTCAAATTCATAAAACAAAAATTTTATCTTTATAGAGAATAAATATTGATGTATCATTAAGTATGAACTTTAGGATATCTTGTAAATATGAGAAATATTTAGTTTTTTTGAAAGAATTTCAAAACTTCTTAGGAAACATCACTTTGTTTCTCATGTATTATGTAAGAATTCTAAAAGATCCATAGATTTATTTTATAATCTTATTAAACTTTTCATATTTGAAATCATTATTCATTATATAATTTCAATATAATGAGAACATTTTACATTAATGATAAAACATTTCCTATGAGATTCAACAATTTATTTAAAAATCATGAAATTATACATCAACCGTATCATACTATTAGTCAAATATTTCACTGAATATGATTATTATTATTAATTTTTAATTAAAAAATAAATCTTTGTCTCTATTCATGTATGGGATTGATTATTTGTATGTTTTTATTATTTTTAATTATTATGAAAGATGTAATCGAGTCCTTGGGTTGTGGTAAGATTTTGAGATTATGAATCTGATTTAATGTTTCTTAGAGGTTTAACATAGTTGGGTATGATTTTATCTTGACATAATTTATATTTTTCATTCAATGAGACTATATGTTCAATCCCTTGGTCATACTACCATTCTCCAAAAATTTAAATTTCGTACACACCAATAATTTTACTAACTTCATATTTTTTATTCTAATATTATTCATTGTCTTTTTATTAGGATTGAGCTTCTTCCAAACATTATGACATTTTATTTTATTGGAAAATTGGCTTTTCATTATGAATATTATCCAATGAAATATTTAAAAAAAATAAACTCATGAGGTTTTAAAAAACTTATCATAATCTATTAATATGATGGGGGAAAAGATATTAAAAATATTAATAACAATAAAAAAGTACAAAAATAATTAAAATAGAATAGTGTTATTGTATATAATTAAAGAAGAATACCTTTAAATGTGTAATTTTTCAACATTATAATTTGTTCTTCATTTAATTATAATAAATTAGAAAGACATTGAAATGAAAACATTAATACTATAATGTTTCTAGAATTCAATTTAAAACATGAATATGAAAAATTTTCTAAATATTTTTTAACAAAAATCGAGTCTAATAGATTTTAAAAATATAATTTAGGACAAACTCATGACAAAAAATTTTGAAATCTGGTGTCCAAAATGATTGAGTCCAGAAATCCTGTTACAAAACTTTTTGGAAGACACACATTTTGAAAAACTAAATGTGTTGTAAAATAACAAACATATGTACTCCTAATATTAAATGGTGAACCATAATGTATGGAGAATGTGTAAATAATAATTATATATGGATTATTACTTTACATTGATCATTACTATCATCTTTTTAATATATTCAAATCTATCGAAAGGTAATAGTTTTATAGAAATATGAGAAAATTGTTCTTGTGTTTCGATGAATTGTAAAATGATATCTCATTTGTGTGTTTGATCTATATGAAAGTGATTCCAAGTATCTATGTGTTTTGAATTAGATTGATTTTTTGGATTCTAATTAAGGAAATGGAATTAGTGTTATCACATAGTACTTGATATTTCTTAAAAATCATTCCATAATTAGTGAGTGTCTGTTTCATCTACAACACTTGAGAAATAAAATATCCAGCTACCTCATATTCGACATCAGTGGTGGAAAGTGATACAATTTTTTTATCTTACTAGAATATGAAAATAATAAATCTCCAATGAAATCATATGTTCTAGATATTATTTTCCTATACATAATACAACCACTAAAGTCAGTATCAGGAAAAAAATTATATTGAAAATAATTTCTAGAAGAATAGAAGAGTCTTCAGTCTATTGTTCCCTTTAAATTAGAATTTACTTTAATTGATTTTAAACAGGATTCCCTTGTATTTTTTTGAAGCCTTTAACATAAGAATACATAAAAAATTATGTAGAGTTAACTAATATTTTAGTATTTTAATCATCGGATCATAACTCTATACATTGTTTGATCAATTGGTTTTTTTGTTTGATTAAGATGAAGTGTATTTGATGTATTGATTGAGGGTACCAATACTTTTTTTATAATCATTAGTGTATATTTTAATATGATCTTTCATATACATATATTGAGATACGTAAGTACCTTCTTGTTTTTTTGAAATTTGAAAACCACGAATAAACGTTAACTAACCCATCATACTCATCTCAAACTCATATTTCATATGATTTTCAGATGAATCTATTAAGGATTGCGGAGTTGATCTAAATATAATGTTATCAACATATATTTGAATATTCATAGTGCTTTTATTTACTTTTGTTTATAAAAAGATTTGGAATAGTGGTTCATTTAAAATAATTATTTTCTAACAAAAATCTTGTTAATCAATCATACTAAGCTCTAGGGTTATTTTTATGTCCACATATAGCATAGGTATATTTATATACATATCCATGATGTTTATATCTTCAAAATCAAAAGATTGTTCAACACAAACATCATATTGTACAAAACTGTTAAAGAAAGAACACTTTACATCCATTTGAAAAAGTTTGAAACTAAACAATGCTACAAAGGCTAATAGAATATGAAAAGATTCACACCTAGTTACCGGAAGATAGGTTTCTTTAAAATCTATTCCTTCTTATTTATTATAACCTTTTAAAACAAGTATTAATTTATTTATAAATATTATTCCATCATTATCACATTTGTTTTCTTCTGAAAACACATATTACTGTAATTATTGATGTTTCATTAGGTCCTTCATCCAGGTTACGAACATTATTCCTAATGAGTTCATTGGACTCATCTTGCATTTATTTAATAAAATCTTCATCACCTAAAGCAATGTCATGATTTTTTAGCTCAAATTGGAAATGAAAATAATGATGTTATACTTCATTTCATATTAATATTCTTATTTTTAATAGTCTGTTGACATCACCAATTATACTATCACAAGGACGATTCTTAAGAAATAACTGACAAGGTTATTTTAATAAATTTTCATCCACATAATGTATAAAATATTCAAGAGTAAGTACTTGTGAAAAAATTTCTTTTGTTTTTTACTTATTATAAGAATATTCCATGAATGGTTATAGATCAGTTATGTAAAACACATATGAGGATGATGGTTGGGTTTATTTTTAAAAAAGTTGGTTGCATTAAATTTAAAATGTATTGTGTCTTCAAAATTACCAGAATTTTTATTAAAAACTCTATTTTCCATAGATATAGTTTGAATAACCTTTGAATATACTTTCATCAAATTTGGGTGAAAATTTATTTAAGTTATATTTATTAATAATGATGAATACTTTGCATCCAAATAAATAAAGAATGAAACATTGGGTTTTTAGAATTACCAAAAATCAAAAAGATCTTTTCATAATAAAATGTTGAATTAATACATTATTTATAGTATAATAAGAAGTAATAACTATTTCATATTAAAAATGTTATAAAATTAAATATTAACTCTATATGGTTCTTTATATTTGTTGAAGAACACTCTTTCTTCATTCAAAAAAAATATTCTTCTATGGAGTTCATAGAGATAAAACGTTATGTGTAATTAGCTTTTTATTACAAAATGTTTCAAAATCAGAATTTATAAATTCAACCCCAAGATCTTTATGAATAGGTATCAATGAAAGGTTGTTCCCATATTAAACATTGGTTAAAAATTATTTTAAATAGAAAAATGATTTAGATTTCATTACTAGGAAATAGACCCATGTATATCTAGTGTAATAATCAACAGAAACATTTACATGGTTCTTACAACTGATAATTATAGTTTTTTGAGGACTAAATAGGTCCATATTTTGTAATTGTAAAGAATAATAAGTTGTGACATCATTAATAGATTTAAATATTGAATTTTGTTTCTAAATTTATTGGTAGGGGCCATAAACTTTTGAAGAATCAAATCAAATATCCAATAAATCATTAATAATATTTTTATTTGTCTATATGCATATGGTTCTAATGATAAATTTTTCTCACCTTCTATGTTATAACCAATATTGAAAATCCATTTCACTAAGACTATGTAGGTCTTGGATCCTAAGGTCCTCTATATTTAATCTGGATACGTTATCATGCTGATGGGTAGAAAGAATGATTTAATCCATGGAATTATGTAATGAACAGTTATCATCCCTAAAATTCAAAAGGTAACATTTGACACATAATTTACATATGCTTATATAATTTTTCTTATGACCTTAAACAATAATTTGTTTTTTTGAAATTAATAATTTTACCAGAAGAAAAATATTACATATAATGATGATTTATCCTTCGGTATTTTCTATAAAAGCTACCTTTACACTTTTCATCTTGATAAAATTTTCAATGAAATCGGTGATACCAGTCATATATCGGGAAAAAAACAATCCATGTATAATATATTCTTGTCTTTAGTACATACATTGATTTTCAGAAAATAGTAACAGAAGGGTTTTTGAACCTAAATATTATTGGGTTGAGAATTGATTGAAAACAACATTTTAGGAATCCATAGTTGTTTTGAAAAATAGGATTTGTAGATCCCTAAGGATTGAAATTTATTTAAAGAAAAAATATTTTCCCAATGTCCCCCAATTATACATTTTGTATGAAATGGGATATTTTTAGGAACAAAGAAGTTGTTACTAAAAATAGGGGTTTTTATATGTGTATCCCATTTTTGACAAGATACCATGTTAAAGAATTTGTTTAAACAATTTATAAAAACCTCCCATTATCATTATAAATTTTGATAAAAGTTCATTTAATAATGAAATTTCATATTTTTTTAATGAAACAAAATTCATCTTCTAATTAGTATTTGTTTTGGAATTGATTTGATAATTTGTTTTTCAAACTATCCCTTTAACAAATTACATTTTCTAAATCTATTGAAATAATACCTTTTCAGAAATATATTTATCATGTTTTTTTGGGAAAAAGTTCTCTTTAAAAATATTTTCAATCAATATATTTATAAATATCTGATACTTATTATGTTAAAATATGTATCCTAGTGTTTTCGATTTTAGGTTATTTTCAATATTTTCAATTCAAATTTTCATGGATTTTGTTAAATCTAAAAAAAATTTCATAAAAATTTATATTAGTATTATCACTAGATGAGAAGGATTAATCATTAGAAGATAAAGAATTATTTTCATTAGGATAATTTTAATTTAATGAAATATTTTTTGAATAATCATCTTTGGGAATGTTGGACGTAAAGAATTGATTTCCAATAGGTACTGTAACAAGAAGAAAAAAATTCCTTTAATATAAACCTTCATTATCTGTGGAATTTTTTGACGAATCACCTCCACTGACACTCCATGTGTCAAAATAATTAATAAAATTATTTCATTTATTCATATAAAACATATTCTAAGTTATATCAAAAAAAATTCCATTCCTATTATTTCCCCTTAACTTGGGACAGTCAGGTCGGATATGTCCCACTCTATTGAATTCATAACAAGTAACATTAGAACATTTATTTCCATTAGTTTATTTGTTAATTTTCTTGTATGAATAATGAAAATCCTTTTTAAAAATAATCTTATTCATTATTTGAGAAATATTTTCTAATTAATTCTCATAATGTTCATAATCACTAGAATGTAATTGAACAACAACCGTTTTCTTTTTAGATGATTTGAAAATTTATTATGTGTTTGGGAATTATTTTGGTTTGTAGTAGTAGTAAAAGAAACTCCACTATTCTTTTTTTTCTTCTTCTCTTCATCTTTATATAACATACCATAATATTGTAAAAGGGTTACAAATAGATCATCATGTTTTGAATAGTTATCTTTCAAGATTCATCAAATGATGTTCTCTTAGATTCCTACAAATTTAGAATTATATCAACAATCTTTTCAACAAGGATCAAATATTCTAATCATTTCTATCCCATATATTGTAGACTATTGAAAATTTTCATCAACCTTTGTTTTAACCTAATAAGTTTTTCATGAAAAAGGGAATTCAAATTCTTGATAGTCAGCTCTATGAATTGCACTTCTAGATTCGACAACTGTTGATGTTCCAAAATGATCAATCTATAAATTCTTACACATAATATTTTCTGCATCATAAGAAGAAATATGGATACATATATTTATCTTCCTAGATCATAAAATATATTTCATACCTTCTAATTCAACTCGTATTCTAGCTTCTCTAAATTTGAAAAAGTTCTTATTTTTTTCATGAATGTAGTAATCTATAGTGAGCATTACATAAATGTGAACTCCAGTATTTATCACAAAATTACTCATTATATACCTTTAGTATTCATAATAATTACAATACAAATGGAGTCCTAGTGGGATTTATATTTCTAATTGATATTATATTCAATTATATCATCTTTACTATAGTAGAAAAATATTTTTTTCCAAAATACACGTTACAATAACAAGTACTTATAAACAAAAAGATTATAAATTTTTTTGATAGACATGGAAATGTATAGATGTTAAAAGACATGTTAATATTTAATCTCTAGAAACCACATTTGTTAAGAAATGTGATTATCAGTATTACAAATACTAGGCTCAGATACTAATTATAATATCTAAAGGTATATGAATATGAAACCTACATGGGGGTTGGGGGTGGTGAATTGTAATTATAGAAACATTAATTATTATTACTACAAGTTGAATAGTTTAATAGGAAAAAAATAATCTTATCCACAATACCTATTTAGTATTGAAATGATAGTCAGACATTTCCTTCAGGTTTGATGAAAGAAATATCATAATCAGGTAGATTCATATATGAAAATCCACAAGTCAAGATGAGATTCAACCATAACAGTTTATAGAATCGTAATTAATAATCATTGGAAATCATAATAAAAATTTTATCATATTTTCTGAGTAAAACGATTTATCAGAGTATTCAAAAAATAATTTTAATCACAATGGTTTTAGTAAATTAGAGTCATAAAAAAGTAATGATTATGTCTTAATGAGTATAGAATCTTAATTAGAAAAAATTACCAAAAAAATCTAAAATGATAAAAGAAATATAAATATAAAGTAGAATATAAAATAATACACTTTCTATAAAAATTATAGTGGAAATGAAAAACATGAAATAAAATAGGTAATTTAAAAGAATAAAATACTTTTAACCTAAGGGGAAGGGTATCCAATAACCTAGGATAAATTCACTTCGTTTTATAATTACTATAAATTTTTTCATTCCCTTACCAGGGAAAGCCCATTATACAATTATTGGAATTTATTTCTATCCCTATGAGACCTCAGTATGATGGTCATATTTTCTATGTCTACTTATCCTTGTCACCCTTGATATGATGAGTGTCTATTTCTTTCTCTCCCAAAAATAAATTCACCAATAAGTATATTGGATCCCCTATCTTCTTGTCCTCAGAATACCTTGATAAAAATAAGAAGAAGATGAATAATAAAATTTTAAAAATAAACTCAAGAAGGTTTCATGTATAAATCAGTAGATGTTCACTCTTGTAAACATCAGATCTCTCCCACATAAAATAAAAAATAGTGTATCTACTTGTATGTTCCCCACCCTTTTGTTGTTTCTAACTCCTTAAATGACTAGGTATTTATAGGTATTAATGCAACAGTCATCTTGATCCTCTAATATTGATATTTTCTCTTAGAATTTCAAAAGTATATAGAAACCTAGTACCGAAATGGTCATATTATAATTGATGCATGAAATCAAATTGGTTTACAAATATTATAACAAAATACATGACAACATTTGGATTTACATCATTTGTAGTGTGAAATTTATTCAGTTAGGAATGAATATGTCTCTCTATATTCAAAATTTATCCTTTAGTCAATCGTATGGATCTCCATAGAGTATGTCATTATGATTTTATATGAGTTTGAATATAAAGATACTAGTTCCTATATAAAATATGATTAATAATTTTGTCATTATGAGTACAAAAGAAGTATTCTAAGTATATTTTGATATGGTTAATCCAATTATTATCATATCTAGTTCAATTACAATAATTAAAATGAATAGACTGGAATTTATTTAATGAATATATTAAAATGAATTTTATGTATAATAGAAATGTATATTTTGATTAAAAAATATAAAACACTTTATACATGATAGAAATATTTAATTATGTATTTACGAAATATTTTGTGATTTCTAAAACAAAAAGAATGGAAAAGAAAAAATGGAAACATTTGACACAACAAATATTACATTTTTCATAGGATAAATGATGAAGTCAGACACCAGATAGATGATTTCTTGTAGTGGGGTGTAATTAATTTAATAAAGTGTCATAAAATAGAGCCTAATAATTTGGGTTAAAAAATAATTACAGTGGGTGTAGAATGTATATAGATAACCTTTCCATAAAAATATGATTCCTAATTTATTTCCCAATCTGATAAATGAAGAATTGTTAAATGAGCTGTTAAGTGATCAGTATTTCACTAAAGTGTATAACATATAGGGTTTCAACCATGTTTATGTAGATGAGGAAGATAATGAAAAAAAGTCACACTTATCAAGGACATCAAGACTACAAAGTAATTCACTTTGGAATTATGACTAAAAACACTAAATTTCAGTGTACCATGAACACCATATATAAATCATTACATCAAAAAACTATATTGGTGTTATTTAGTGAAATTATGATCTAGAGATGGAGTTAGAGAGATCGTTTTTACCATTTACTCCCATTTATCACTACATTTCAAACCAATATTTTATATAATAACTGAAAAATAATTATTTATTTGTCATAGGGTTGTCTAATATTTTTGGAATCATATTTCTTTTGTTGGATTCCATATATATTCATTATAGGTTTCAACTATCTAAGGGCAGCATGTTCCGGATAATGTTATATTTGTTTTAGGATTTATAGGCCTTATTAGTAATTACCGTATATATATAAAAAACTACTGAATTGTATCGTAGCTGCTAACCGATTTAAAAATAGGTATATCATTTAGTGGGGACATGATTTTCAATAGTATTTTTATTTTAGAAAAATTCCATGATCTCAACTCTCATCCAATCAATTTATGAATTTTCTATACACATTCACGTCTAATAATGTTCCTCAGGTGGGGGTTAATGGGTTATTGTCATTCAAGGATGTCTGTAAATTTCCTAATTCAAAAAATAATTATCTTATTTGAATTTATTTAAAACTATATATGAAAAGAAAATATTTTATTTGGATATATCCATTCACGATGAGAAAAAAAAGATTTTTTGGGATGAATTTTTCCTGTTCATTTCGATTTAAAGAATCTTATACATTTGTTATGTCAAATTATTATAAACATGGACCCTAATAACTGGTATGTGAATCATTCTATCTAGGATCTTTAGATACTCTACATTCCTGATGTTAGTAAGAGAGATACAGATTCAAATTCAATGGTGGGGGTTACAAGGATATTTAGTTGGTAGTTTTGGAACCCAACTTGGTTGAAATATAGTAAGTCATACATGAGGTTCACTATGATCTCATCACACATCAAGTTATAACAATATTATGAAATAATTTAGATTATCCTGTTATATATTCCTTGTATAACCACATACTTATCATTCATGGACAGTTGGTAAATTTGATGAAAACCATCCTCATTCAGAACCTAATTGTATAGACCGTGAGGCCAGTTGCCCAGATCCAGTAACATAATTTATAATGATGGTACTTATAAAAAATTTTCTCTTCCCAAATGACCCAATGGTTTATTAGATTTGGAAAACTAGGTACAAACATAATTTTTTCATTAAAACATTAACTTGAAAAAACATTGAATTTTCATTGGGAATTCCCATAAACTCCAAGATTATCCCTACATGTCTTTCATAACACACATATTCTCATAATGGGAAAAAAATAAAACATAAGAAAGGGTGATATTAGATTCTTATTAATGTTTACCAATATAGTGGAATTTATCATAAACATATATAGTAAGTCATGTGAAATAACTAAAAAATCTGCCATTAAAATGTAATGTTGAGCATAATATAGAAGGAATAAAATCCTAGTAAATAATTCAATAAAAATAATCGTATGAGAATGAAAATTAAAAATGGATATTCTTCAAGTCAAATTATCACATGAAATATCAATTAATAATATCATAATGAAATAATTCATATTATTAGACATCATAAATATTGCATCAAGGAATCGTCCAAGACACCTTACATAAATAGGTAAAAACTCGGTCTAGTTTGCCTCAATAGACCTACTAATGAATCTATGGGCTATAGTAGGACTCACATGTCACTTAGTAAGTCCAAAGAATTCCTCATATGTTGAATAATATATGTAGAAAAGAAAAATATAAATCAGTTATTCCCATAACACTTTGAAAAATATTGATCATAATCACTGATGAAAATACTCTAATACAATCATCGAGGAATTCATTAGGGGAAAACCATTTTTAATTTCAAACGATGTGTCTTTTTTGAAAAATAAAATATATTTTCCATAAAATAAGATTGTGAACATGTATATCCTGGAATATAAAATGGAGCTGAAATTAAATTAAATTTTAGGAAAAACTAATTTCCAAATTATGTGAAAATATGTCAAAAGAGTTTTTTAGAAACATTCTAAACGTGTCACTTGAGTGTGATTTAAATTAAAATATAAAAGAGACTATAAATAAGACCTAGGATTAATAGGTTATATAAAACCATAAAAGGGATAAGATAATTATTCATATTAACAGACATATTTTTGAAAAATAATTGTACCTTAAAATATATTATGAAGTACGCCTGAAAATGTGTCTGAAAGTTAGAAGTTTCCATTATTGAGGGTTTCATATTTGGGTGGATTGAAAAGGGAACCTTGAAAAACATGTTTTCCACATAATGGAATGATTAAATGATCTGTATAAATAATTTTGAAACATATTAATATTATTTTCAAAATCAATCTTAAAATAAGAAAGAATTACATTGGGGAAAAGAGATAGAAAGCACAACTCGAAGGAAAAAATAGAGGTTTGGGGAGAATACCTTACAACTTTACAACAGTGGAATCATATGCCTCATTAAATTAATGATGATCAAGGAAACATTAAATAAAATGATTTTAAATGTAATCATCTTATTATACACGAATGATATTTATAGATATTCTACACAGAAGGAATATTTGGTAATAAGCCATATCACACAGAAATAAATGTCTGATAAGATAACACTTATCTTATGTTTGAAAGTGTAACGAATTTAAATTTAATTTCTTGAATAACATAATTAAATTCAATAATTATTTAATTCTTAAACACTTAAACATGTAATTGAATTATTATAAAATTTTAAGTTCATTTATGATCTTTTTATGAGTTATAAGATTCAATATCATCGTTATGGAGTGTTTATTTCCTTTGTTTTTATGATTGGTTCTATTGTATACATGTATAGAAGAACATGTAAAATGAGATTAATGACACATAATTGGAATTATATTTTACTAATGAACATAGAGTATATTTAATATCATTTAATTTCATTTTTTGATAAATGCGGATGATTCATTAGATAAAGCATTAATGATAACCATTTAGATCATTTTTCCATTTTTATTATCACAAACTAGTTTTGACTTTGGAATTAGTATTATATGTATATAATGGTTCAAAAATAATAAATATGTTTTATTATATGTATGAACATAATTTTTAACTGTAGAAAAGGATATATGACTTTTCTTGAAATCATAATTGACAAACAAAAACTTATCATCCATTAAGTTGGTAAATCTACAGCCCACGAATGATGTCTTTATTTTTAGAATAATAAGGGGAAGATAATATAGTTTATGGTTTATATACCATTATCATAATACAATTACAGATTATAAAAAATACTAGAGTTGTCATTTTTCGTTTATCATGTGATTTGAAGGATGTATTAGTAATAGAAAGAAATTGAAAGATGGAGATATAAGAATTTACCTCTTTAGTGTCACCTATTTGAGAACCTCCTTATGTGTTTTGGAAGTGGATGTTTTGTGAGACCATAAATAACATACCATGCAGGGAGTTTTTGTGATAGGAAGTGGGTATAATATATGCATGATTAAATTCATTGGATGTGTGAGGAGAATGGGTAGCGAGGTGTGATATTTATAGTAGTTGATATGGGTGTCTTTGGATTATTTCATTCATTAGTTTCTAATATTAGATCATGAAGATTAATAGTTTTGATTACCATGAATAAATATAGTAAATAGAGAAGGAACGATATGGATTATGTTCTTAAATTACCCATTAATCAATAATCTATGTATTTGTCAAATACCATAAATTACCATATTTCACTTTTAAATATATTTTTTACAGTCTTAAAAAAATACATAAAAAATCATCCAAACCATTTTTTAATGTGTAGAATAAAAAGGAGATCCAATTTACAAAAATGATTTTCTAAATATGAAAATTTATGTTTTAAATAAAATTATCATTTACCCAGAAAATACATATTTTAATTTTATAATAGTTTTTATGAAACTTTCAAAAAATAATTAAGGTCTTATAAAATTAACTTATAATCATATAAAAATAATATATAAATTTTTCTATATATTAAAAGATAATTAATTTTCTTTTATATCATTATATAAATTATAATATTGTAAATAATCATTTATGGTTGACAAAAATACAAACACTTATTTTATCATTTTTAAAAACATTTATTAACTATGTATATGATTTAAAAATACCATATTTATATTATTAAGATTTATAAAATTTATTTATAAATAAATTGGAGACAAAATAATCAAATTATAGATATACTATAAATATTATGTAAATAAAATTTTCATAAAAAAATATGATTCTTCAATGTTCAGTAGAAAATAAATATTTTCAAAAAAATACAAACATTTTACCATAATAAAATTGGGACATCCACTTTTGAAAAAGATTCTTCTTTTGTTAAATATAATTTATAAATGTTTCAAAAATATTTTTTCTAATCAAGTGCACCATTAAAAGGATGTAAAATTATTATTGGAAAAAACAGTCTTTTATACTTAAAATTTGGTTTCATCTTATATTATGTCTATCAAACCTATTAGTTGAAATTAAAAAATATTGATTAAATATGTAACATATAAGATTAATTAATCTAATTGTAACTTGAAAGTAATGTTTCTTAGGAAAATCTGGTTAGCTTTGAGTAAAGATATTAGTACCTGGCCAACCCATCAAGAGAAAAAAATCAAGCTTCCTCAAGGTTAGATGATCTAATAAATATTTAATAAAGAATGGAATGAAACAATTTACATATTATATGACAGTAATTTGGGGATAGAAACTCCAAATTCATTCACATGACTCACAAGGAGAAAAGGACTATGATAGGAATAAAACCTATCAACATTGAGGGATTCCTCTAAACCACTAGATGTAAGATTTCTAATTTAGTTGTGAACTTCATTAATAATATTTACTCTTTTGATGTAATGGACATCACTCAATAGACGGTTAATAATATGTCTCTTTAAATTAATGATCACCAAAATGAGATCCCATAATGACACCTCTTAGGGAGGAAATCATAAAAGCCCTATTCTTCCTTAACATTTAAAGTGTGGCTTGTCTATACGGATTCACTAATTAGCCGTTCATGTTTATTTGGAGATATTGATGGAAGAATTGATTAACATAGTTATAGACTTATTTACCCATGATCACATGCATTATGGGATAAATTAAAACTTCTTTACCAATATCCCAAAAAAGGAGAATGTTTTTGATATAAAAACATTTGATTAGTGGCCATTGGAAATACAATTCTGAGATTCATTAGTAATGTTATAAAGACTATATTGGGGATGTTCATGTGTGAGAATAATTCCTAAAATCAGTTTGGTTTTTTAAATGTTTGGGGAATTATTGATTGTCTTTTCACATCAATAGACAACATCAATCAAATAAAAACGTACTCCATGAAAGGGTACTTTCCCCTCAAAATTGGCATATCAATGGCTTTCGATATATAATAGTGGAGATTCATTTTTATGTTCTTATAGGGATTGGATTTTCAAATTTAATTTCAAATTTTTGACATTTATTCTTTAATTTTAAATGATGTATATACTAATTAATGGATCTCATAGAGGCTATATTTAGTGCACTAAAGTTGTTTGATAGGGATAACATCTCACATGGATTCTCATTACCATTGTTGATGATTATATGAGAATATTCATTCATGAGTTAACCTAGATTGGTATCTGTAACAAGATAAAAGATGGTACATATTTCCTTATACCTTCTAACCTTTTATACACAATTGTTGAGTTGTTTTAATCTATGTAATTGAGTTCTGAATTTTTGACAAATATTGTTTGGTTTGAAAAATCAGGATTTATTTTATTGGATTTATTTGTTGTTTTATGTTTATAAACTCGGGTAATCATTCCCAAATCTCATTTTCTGATACCCAGGCACTTGTGCCAGCCCGTGGGGATCTGGAACGCCCTTCGGGCATTTTCATAGGCCATTTTTGGCAGCGGTTTCAGTGGCCACCCGATTCAGGTAGTGAAAAAATTGTATCCGAGGAGGATCTGGTTAACTCTTTGGGTCATGTTATTTTGGGGAAGAGTTGGGTAGTCTGGAGTTAGTATTTTAAATAAATGGTATTCTAGTTATCAGTAGTGTTCCTGATCACCACACCTCATAATGGAATTCATGTTTCTAGATAATTCGAGATTTATCTAAGTCCTTTGGTTTTCCTGGTTTGATGATGACTAGGGGTATTGAAAATAAAGTTGGGTTAATGGTATCAATGAGCTTACAGGTCATTTTAATCCATCAGGTGCTAGGGATATACCCTAGATCACTCTATGTGATGGTGAATTTATTGAAATATGGCTGCCAACCATATGTCCAAGTCACCCACTAAAACTAGTTTCCTCTCTAATTGTTTTGTGCTTTAGTTTTGAAATCTTGGCACTTTGGTTTTAATGTGACTTGGTTTTAAGAAGTGTAATGTTTTTTTTAATTGAATTTCAAATAGATTGGTAATGTTTTGATTTATGAAAAGGTGGAACTAAATTTTCAGAATAGTTTTTAAATGGAAAATGTTGTGCTTATACCTCTTTTGAAAGTACGAACTATATTGATATTGGTTTTGAAAAGTGTTTCATATTGATTTTTCTAAAAAATAAAAGGGTGTTTTAATGGGATGAGATGTTTTAAAATTTATGTGAATAACTTGAAATTTAGTTATTTTCTAAATTGTTATGTCTTTATGAACTGTTTTGTAAGATGGGAATTGAGATTTTGTTCTCATGGAAATCTGTTATGAGAAAAAGGATGTGTTGGTTGACCATTTTTTTTGAAATGTCAACAGAATTTTTTTTAACCATTGGTATTTCCGTGAGAAACAACATGCATGGGGTTATATGGGATGATGGATGGTTGATGGTCTAACATGATGAGTGTTTGGATGGATATGAGGAGGGTGCTAGGTGTGGCACAACATCATGCATGTGTAAGGCCCATGGAGTACCATTTGTGGATACACAAACCACTGAACCATTTGTTTTCAATGAAATTATTTTAAATAAAAACATGATTTCTTGAAGAATTTTTTGGGACGATTTATATTATGTGTTTTTGGAAAATTTTGATGTTGTGGGATGTTTTAATTCCAAGAAATCCTCATGTTTGAACTGTGTTATGGGTTTGTGCTTGGTCGGTAAGTTGGGTAGAAGGACCAGTTAGTAGTCTCCTTCGAGATATATTTCAGGACACCTTTATGGTGGTTCCCTTCATGTGTTTGGATCTGGTTTGAAGAATTTTTGGACCAATGGACCACCTTTTTTGGGTCCTTGGGTTCTCTCGTTTGATATGGTATGCCCCCATTAAGGGTTAATGCACAACTGAAGTGAAACACAAATTGATTCTCCATTGGAAAATCCTACAGTTCAACAATATAAAAAATATTTTATCGATAATTGTTTATTGAGTCTACACCCATTCCTTTATTTTATTTTTAGACCCTCTTGTAGCGGGAGAGTTCTCATGGAAGGTTGAAAGAGACAATAGTTACTTAAGTTTCCCGATTTTTTGAAGGTGGTAGTGGTCTATGGTTGTTAGTGTGGATGAGTGTCTCTATTGTGTCTTGGAGGGCCTCTGGGAACTTCACAGTTTCTTTAAAGCATGATTTTAGGTTAATCCAAAAGTGTGGGAAATAAGGACATGATAGGATATTGTGTCCACTTTCTAAAATTGTGTGTCGTTTGTGGATGTTGAATAAGGTCCCTCTCCATTCATTGTTTACATTAGTCACAATTGTCATGTTCAGGGACGCTTTGTGATTTCATGAGCTCGGTGACCGTAAAGGTGAAATTAGTACAATAATATGAGTGTCTCTATTATGTTGGGAGAATGTATCCCATGGAAAACCATTAAATTATTCCATTTTAGAGGAAGGTGAGTATAGGTGTTCTTTACTTCTATTGTTTCTCAACTGAACAAACATGGTGTGATGTGTGTGAATCTTCTAAGCCCTTGTTTCATTGAAATATCTGGTTAGGGTAAAGTGAGTTTGGAATCTGTTATGTCTTGGAAAACTTATCAGTGATTTTGGAGTAGTTTTTGGTTGCATTGATGGAAGAATTCTCGTTCATGGGGTTTCCAAAGCCTAACTGTGAGGCCAAAGATGCTTCAATAATTTGATCTCTAGCAATAGGTCTTGGAGATAAGTTGTCTCGTAGTCAGGGAAAATCATAGGGTCCGTTAAACCCTTGTAAAAAGTCATATCCTCAGTATGAAATACAGAAAGATTTTAAACCTATGGCTTCATTATCTTTCGTCTATTGTTCCTGTTTGGTGGAAATGGGTGGAGGGCCTTATACCGATGCCCAATGTTATTCCCTCCCACTTTGGTTTCCCTTGTGTCTTTGGAGGATGGTTTAGTGTTTGGCTAGACAGGTTGAGTGCATAGTTTACGCTTGGTTAGTAGTGACCATACCCCAGAAAACCATGTAGATAGAAGGATCCACATGGTTAGTGTATGGTTTCCCAAACCGTGCGAACTAACCATGTTGTTGTCCCAACTCTTTAAATTTTGGGATCATTTGGTATCAGCCTATGTTAGTCGGTTATTATGGTTGGTTCTTATGGTGGGGAGAACCACTATGAGTCTTATATAAGTTATTTTTTAAAGGTCCGATGGAATTATAACCTTTGTACCAGGGATTCCGTTTATGCCTCCCTCTGTTAGTGTCTTGATTCTGTCTCCGAAAAAATATAGGTTGTGTCTTTTGGTGTGGAGCCTATTATATTTCCCCAGTACCATTAACTCAGATTAATCCATGGTCTTGTATTGGAGGTAGGTAGTCTCTTTCATATCTATCTAGCTACCTACATCTTCCTTGGGTAAATGTTGAAATTGGAGAGTGCCCAATGGTTTAGTTATATCAAGGTA
Source organism: Viscum album (assembly GCA_963277665.1). Taxonomy (NCBI): domain Eukaryota; kingdom Viridiplantae; phylum Streptophyta; class Magnoliopsida; order Santalales; family Viscaceae; genus Viscum; species Viscum album. The sequence goes on along the minus strand of OY728167.1, from coordinate 225,773,221 downwards.
AGTGTAACCTTGTTCAATGTTGTTATTTGTTTGGGAAAATTCCTTGAGTCTTGTTTAGATTGTGTTTGAGGATTTTTCATTTGGGATAACGAATGAATGTTCTTAATTATTTTAGGAAAGTTTTTTATGTTTGGTTTGTGAGTGTATTCCTTCCTTAATTGATCAATGGATGTGTTTTGGCCTCTGGGGGTGAAACATTGCAAGGGAGTACCTCTTGGTTTCTTAGTTGGGTTTTGATGTTGCTTTGTCCTTATTGTGACTTTCTGAGGTGGAATGTTTTCATGGTGGGGATAATTTTTACATACATAACTTATTTTAAAGTTATTTTTTATTTAATTTCCATTATTTCTTTGTTCTGGGGGTTTCTCAGGCATTTTTTGAGGAATGGGTGCGTTTTCATGATTTGGGACAAACCGTGATCCCAATTATAAATTTAAAAATTAATTGTTTCCTTTAAAACTCCTTCAATTTTAAACATTTTTCATTAATTAAAATTCTCAATTTGTATCCCCTGTCTTATTAACACCACCATATTAATTTGGACCATTCAGTAATTTATAATGATGGTGGATATGGGTTTTCTTTTAGGGGATTGGGCATGCACTAAGTCCCATTTCCTGCATTTAAAATATATTTAATTTTTTAATATCTTATTCAACTTTAACTATTTTCGGTGATTAAACCTTTAACCTGAGCCCAATGAACCTAGGAAATCACCAAATCTCTTATACCCTTATTTAGAGCTCATTTGCTTCGCAGAACAATTAGAATCTTTTTAAGATTCCTCATTTCGAACAGATTTACAAAGGTAATTTGTTTTCTTCATAACTCCACTTCTCACTCTTTTTTCCCCATTAAAATTATTACATTATCTCATTATCATTTTAATAAATCCACTTTAATGTTTTTCTATTTGAAAATGAAGACAATGGTGTATTTGGGGCGATTTCTATATGATTCCTCATGTAAGTTGGACTCCTTCAGTCTTCATTCAATTTTCTTAGGGTTACATTGAATGTGATTAGGGATTCTTCCCATATCCTTGAGATTCCTAATGACCAAAATTTATGGTTACAAACTAGGGTATGATTTATTGTCTTTTGGGTGAAATCTTGTGGTTTTAAGTTGGATTTCACTTCCTTGAGGTGCGGCAGTGGTGCGGTTGATGTTTCACACCATGTTTTGAGGGTTTCGTCATAAAAGGTAGGTGGTTCCATGTGTAAATTTCTTTGACGAGTTAGATTAATGTATTTAACCATTTTTCATATTTCTCATACATTGTGTGTGGTTATAAAACTATTTATGATTGATTTGGTTAAGTGTTTATTTTTATAGCTATTTTTTAACTTGAAATTGGGAGTTTTCATGTGTAACTCATGGGGTATTATTTGGGTGTATTTTGTAACTTATGGAATTGGTTCACTAAATAGTTTTTTTATTTAACATTATGGTTTGGTAATGTATTAGTGTCATGTGGGCCTAAAAAAGGTTTTTGAATAGGTTTTATGTTTAAAACATTGTTATACTTCTTGAGAGCATTTTTTTTAAAATATGTGTTTTCATTGGTAACTTTTGTGGTATTATTAAATGTGATTTTATAACACTTGAATGTGGTTTTATATATGTATCTTGTGCTTACAATTATTTTTTGGATAGGAATTGGTATGGTTTTGGTCTTAAATGGGGGTTTTGAAATGGGTTTTTTCTGCAAGACATAGTTACACCCCTTGAGTTTGTTTTATGAAAATTGTGAATGTTATGTTTGGTTAATCAAAGTGGGAAAAAGGGTGTATATGTAATGTTTGGAAGGTTGTGTTCACCTAATATGGGGTTTAAAATGTTAAGGTGGTTATTTATGATTTAAAATATTTTTTAAAATGTTTTATAATATTCTAAAATGTTTTATCAAATCGAAAAAGAGCTAGAAAACATGGTTGTGGACTATTTTGTATGAGGCTGTTGTGAAAAATGAATTTTTTTTTATGAATGCGGTATTATATGATATATGAATGGGCTGTTATGTGATTTATAATGTCTTGTGATGGTTTATTATAATTTTTTATAGGATTTGTGGAAGTGTTAATGAAATGTGAAAAGTGTTGTGGTCTATTTTTGGTGTGAGTATGATTTCAGAATGAATTTGAATGAAAAAGTGTGTTTTGTGACTTGTGTGGTATACATGTGGGCTGTTTGGTGAATTTTTTAAGTGAAAATGACATTTTCAAGGGAAAATTATATTTATTGACTTGTTTAACTTGTTTGAGAACAAGGGTAAAACCTAGGTATCTCCCGTGGGTGGATGTGTACTAGTATGCTAGTGAATCCGTGGGGTTTGGACTCAGTTTCACTCAGAAATATTTACACTTAAAACTCAAACTCTACTATGATGATGATGATTGGGGATTATTAGGTTATCGGTATATTCCCTACTACTGTCTCGTGCAGGAGTACTAATATTGTGATGGTTACTCTCACCGATATACGAGGTACCTGGGACCCATAACGAGCTAGTGCTTTGGGGTTATTTCCTATTGCTTGTGATCATTAGTGAAATTGTGATTATCATCGGCATACAGTTTGGTTGGATGGAAAATTCATCAATGTTGAAATTATTTTTAAAAGTGTTGATTATTATGATATCCCAATTGGAATATGTTTTAATTTTTAAGTTGTATCTTTTTGAAGTTGTAACATGCATTTTCTTTTTATGAAAACTTGAATGATTTTTGTCTTTGAATGTTTATCACATGGAATCTATTAGTGGTGGTATGCTACTTGGTATTGTATCATACCCTAATTATACCCATTGGAGTATGTAGACTTGGTTATTTTAGTTGTCATAGGTTGGGTAAATTTTTTGTGGTACTGGTTCGGGTTTCTAGTTGGTCCTTGGTGGTGAAGTCTTGAGGAGATGGATTGAGGGTGGTTCCCCTTGCCCTGACAGTTATTGGGCTATTTAATTTTTTTATTTTACCTTTTTTATAGTCTTGGTGAGTTTTTTTAAACTATGTAATTGAGTTCTGAATTTTTGTAAAAACAATTTTGGTTTGAAAAAATCCAAATTTTTTTATTGGATTCATTTGTTGTTTTAAGTTTATAAACATAGGTAAATAGTTCCCAATTCACATTTAATGATACTCGGGCACTTGTTCCAGCCCATGGGGATCGAGAATGCCCTTCATGCCTTGTCACAGGTGGAATTTGTTTCCAGTTTCAATGGAAACCAGATTTGGTTCGTGGCAATATGTTATCATTATTTCTCTATAGATCATTTCCTTGGTAAGGCTCACATTATTTTTACTACTCACCAATTATAATTTGTAGAAAATAATAGACTAGATCATAACATTATGAATCATATTGTAAAATATAAAAATTATTTAATCTAATAATCCTTAAATAGAAATATTGGTAAACTAATCTATAAATCAATAGCTTAGTTTCTTTAGGAATATTTGAAAATTAATTTATAGGTTCTCTTTCCATAATCTATATTTTACTATATATATTTTCCAAATTTCTAGATAAACATTATTTGATACCAAATTTAAAGACCCTGACCCAAGTATCCTGAGGCCAGTTCTTTATAATATTAAATTTGTACTTATGAACAAGAATTCACATCCTAAAGGGCCGAATAGTTTAGTATCATTGGAAAGCTAGGTAAAAACATAATTTTTATCTTAAATGAAGAAATAAAAAACATAATATTAACCCACAGAAAACACCCATAAACTCTAATATTATCCATTTATTTACTTCATAAAACAAATATTCACATCCTGGGGTAAAATAAAATATTAAAAAGGGGTTAACTCATATGATCAGTAAGGGTAAATAATACGGTGGATGATATTATTAATATAATAAATATGTAAAGTTTAATGACTAAAATTGATAAAATTTGTAAAGACCCATAAAATTCAAGGGAAATTTTTTCTTAATTTTCTTTAGAATTTTACAAGAGCGCGGTTTCAGACGGCACCTGATTCCGAGGCCCGGAGTGCTCGGAATCAATTTCCGAAGTTTGGCTCGGGTACGTTCAGTGAACGAACGAGCAGGAATTCCTAACTTTTGATCCGGTGCTCGGAATTGAAATCCGAGGGCACCGATGAACTCGCAGCGCCAATATTTGCTTAAGGAGACCTTTTCGGAAGTTGCGTTTGTTGCGAGACGAAAGTTAGTTTTTGGGAGATTTATAAAAAGTTGAATAAAAAAAATGTGGAATTCTTTTTATTTTTACTTTGTAGGTTAACTCCTCTCAAAGGGAGTTAGGGGTGGGACCCACACCCACATAACCTCCCTTGAGAGGATTAAGTGTGGTGGGACCCACACGATCCTAAACCTCTCATCTTCTCCCTTAAACTTCCCTTTTAATTTAAGATGGAAAGTTGGTTAATTAATGGCTTGAGTTGTATTAATTCAAACCTTTGAAATTCAAATGGTTGGATTGACTTAATAAAATAAACTCTTAGCTTATTTTGTTGGGTCAGAACTCTTTAGCCAACTTGAGTGCTTTTGAGAGCTTTTCCTTTTTCTTCAACTTTGACGAAGAATGCTCAAGCCTTGACGAAGAACGCTCAAGCTCCGACGAAGAACGCCGCTCCTCTCTTCTTTGTCTTCCGTGTCAACGAGAGGGAACGCCGCTTCCTCCTCGGACCTTCTTCGTCGGCATACGAAGATTCGCCAACGACGTATCTCTTCGGGCGTATCTCTTCGTCAACGGATTTGACGAACGACTACCGCGACGCCCGACCTCCGCGACGTTGTCTTCCGCGGGACGTTGACAAATCTTCGAACTTATACCCAAGGTAGGGGTTGTTGATTATTGTTTAATTATTTTATTCTTGCTCGTGGTTCGCATGACAAACGTGAGGATTGAATATTTAAGTTGTGTTTTAACGTGAGGGGGCCGGACCGCATGAACACGGCCGAACCCCCTCCTTCGTTCTTGGTGTTTAATTTTGCGGATGATTCAATGTGGCGTGGTGCCGTCGCACCACGCGGATATTCGCCCAAATATTATTACGCGACGCCGTCGCGCCTCGTTGAAGGAAATCAAAGGCGCGGCGGAGGGGCACGGTGCCGTCGCACCGTGCCGGATGACGAACACCGCGGCCGGTTCCGGGCCGCGGCGGAACGAGAAGACCGGCGGCCGGGCCGCTGTCGTCGGAAGCCGAAAAGGGGACCGGATTTTTTCCGGTCCCGTTGGAGAAAACCGGCCGGCAGTTGGCCGGCCGGAAGGTCAAAGGCCGGGGGAAATAAATTCCCCCGGCCAGTATTAAAACCCTCCTCATTTAAGAGGAGGGCGATTCCCTTGAGGGGGGGCAGGAGGCCCCCCGGTTTTTCTTCAAGCCGGCCCCCACGTGGGGGCCGTTTTTTTTTTCAAAGGGCGCGGCATATAGCCGCGCTGCCTCATCAATCAAGCGGGGGATTGATTCCCCCCGCGTGCCGCCTCCGTGCGGCGCCAGGCCGCCGCGCCGCCGGCCGGCTAGGCCGGGTCGGATATGGGTCGGGTCGACCCGGTTCTGGCCGACCCAGGGGGGTCGGGCCGGGTCGGCCCGGACCCGGACCCCCCGTTTCGAATCAGTTTCGGTTTTATGGCCATAACTTGAGCCACGGACCTCTGATCGACGAACCGTCTGCGGAAACGCGATCCTTGGATCGAGATGGTCGTTTCAGTATATCTCACTCAAGGTTTCGGATTACTTTGAGTTCGGCCGGGTTGGTTCGTTCACGAAACCAACCGGGCCTTCGGAGCGGAAACGCTCATATCTTGAGCTACGGACGTCTGATTGAAGTTCCGTCAGCTGTGTTGTGTTCCTCTTAGTGAGACGGATCTTTTGGCATACTACGCCTGAGGTTTGGACGCAGGTGGAGTACGGTCGGGTTGGTTTTGCCTTAAAAACCAACCGGGCCCCAGGGACGAAAATGCCAATAACTCTCAGACCGGGCGTCCGATCGACGCGCCGTCTGTTGCGTTGAGTTCCTGTTGACGATACGGAACTTTTGGATACATCAACTCTGGACTTTGTGACAGTTGATGTATCAGCCTCTCGACTCGTGGAGCGGACCCTCCGAACGAGCTTGCTATGTGCGGGAACCCTAGTGCTGGCTGCGACTGTTACTGTGACTACTACTGCTACTACTGCTACTGTGACTGCGACGACGACAGTACAAAGATCCTGTGTGGATTCGACGACGACGACTACAGCACTCAGCGATCCTACGTGGATCAGTGCTACAGGTCCTGCGTGGGCCCGATCCTGTGTGGGTCCGATCCTGTGTAGGTCACTGCAGGGGTTAGTACCTATCGATCCTTCGTGGGTCTGACGACTTAGATGGTTCAGTGATCATCTTTATCGTCATCCGAAGAAGTATACCTGTGTGAGCTGAATCTTCTGTTTTACTCGATAAAGGTGGTGCGCTTGGTTGTAGCGGTAGACCCGCGATACTGGAGACGAGCGTACGGAGTACGGAGACCGTGTAGCCGACTGAGACCTGAAGACTGCTCGACCGACTCGACTTGGAGGGAGTCGACTAGCCCAGTAGACGGAGCGCCCGATATTTGGCGGCAGACCCACGGCGGACGGAGCGCCTGGTAGTTGGCAGCAGACCCGCGGTACTCGACTGGAGGAGTACCTCTGTAGGCTATTTGGGTGAGCGCCCGATATTTGGCAGCAGACCCTCAGCGGACGGAGCGCCCGGTAGTTGGCGGCAGACCCGCGGTACTCGATAGGAGGAGTACCTCAGCAGTCTTAGGTTAGTGAGCAGTATCTCAGAGTTGTGACAGGACACTGTACACTTCAGAGATGGGGCTCTTCAGTAGTTACATTTTTGATAATGAAAATCCTGTGTGAGCTGAATCCTGTTGCTTTCTTGTGTGGATTACGTTTCGCTTTCCTGTGTGGAATACGTTTACTTTCCTGTGTGGACTGAGTTGTACTTGGGCTCGGAGGTTGGAGCGTATTTGAAATTGATGACTTAGGTATATGTATGGGAATATACCTAAGTAGTGTCGGTTGTTACTTCGTGATTGTACCTTTTTTCGTGGTTTATCCTTGTGGATTTTTAGAGACCTTCAGGGGTCTCGGGGTCCCTACTGAGTAGCTTATACTCACCCCTGCACGGGCTTTGCCCGCACTACGTTGTGTTGGTTGCAGACGACGGACAGCGTTGACCTTAGCTGAGGCTTGCAGAGCGGGACGGTACCCGGAGGTGGACCACTGGGCGGGACGTGCTCGGAGCGGACGGCGGGACCCGTGGAGCAGTGAAGCTATCTGTACCCACCCTTCAGGTGGGATTTCCAGTGGACAGCTCGGAGTAGCAGCTTTTACTTTTCAGTTGCTGTTTTCCCTTTCGAGTTGCACTTTACTTTCAGTTTGGGTTTGTATACTGGCCCATTTACTTTTTCACACTTTCAGTTGTACTCTGCTTTTGTTTAGTGTTTACTTTCCGCTTGCTTACTCTGTGGTGTTTGTTTACTTTACAAAGGCAATGCCTTCCCTTTTTACCGGGATTTACGCCTTGGTGCTAGTCGCCAGCCCCTGGCCTATGGAAGGCGGGCTTGGGGTAGTCACGGCACGAACCCCGAGGGCGGGTCGTGACAAATTGGTATCAAAAGAGTTCGGTTCTACCGCGAACTCTGATCTTTTCTATGTGAAGCAATAATGTTTAGCGTATTGAGTGTGGTTATCAGTCCAGGGAGTCCAGTGTTGGTGCGGCAGCCGACGTATCCGTACACCAGGACCCTGACTTCTGATTTCCGACTTAATGCACGAAAACATTGATTGCGTGTGTGTTTCAAAGTTTTCTTTGTGATTACTTAAATCAGCTCACCAGGTATACTGTTCTGACCGTGGCGCACCTGTTTCCTTTTCAGGATGGACCCACGACGGCAGCCAGCTAGGGTTCCGAGAGTTGAGCGTGACGACAGCCCACCGAGCGACGAGGCCTCGGTGCAGGGCCCTTTGTCAGCAGTGGCACCGGCGGTAGCTCTACCCGCCGATCCCCCGATTCTTCCAGCAGCAGCCGCTGACGATGCACGTCGCCTCAACGCACTGCAAGAGTTTCAGCGCCAGCGACCGCCCAAGTTTCGCGGGGAGACGGTTCCCCAGGCAGCAGAGGACTGGCTGGAGGCAGTGGTATGAGTGTTTAGGCTAGTGAGGACACCAGCAGACCTCATGGTGATCCTCGCTGCGAGCCTACTACACGCAGCAGCAGGACGATGGTGGAGTATAATTCTCCAGGTGCACGATGAGGCATCTCTACTTTGGACGGACTTTGAGAGCCTCTTCCGCTCGGAGTTCGTCCCAGCCACCCTTCGTGCGGTGCGCATTCAGGAGCTTCTTCAGCTGCGGCAGGGCAGCATGACAGTCGCTCAGTACTCGGCGAGATTTACCGATCTCTCGCGCTACTCGACCGACATGGTACGGGACCCATTCTTCCGGGCCCGGACCTTCGAGCAGGTTTTGAGACACGAGATCAGGGCATCGCTGATCTCCCTCAGCATACCGACTCAGACAGGAGTACTGGAGCGGGCCCTCCTGATCGAGAGCTTCCTTGCTGAGTCTACACCAGTACAGCGACCCACCGCAGGGCGGCAGATAGCGGAGTCTTCGGCAACAGGTAGCCGACGGATGACTCAGGGTTCCAGGCAGACCAGACCTACCGGTGGCCGACTGCACGACTCAGGCTCAGTTGTACGGGGAAGCCGGGGAGGAGTCAGAGCCAGGCGTGCCGAGAGTGGGCAGTGTTACTCCTGTGGCGGGATTGGTCACATGGCTCGTGACTGTCCGACCCGCCATGCTGATGATCAGCAGTTAAGTGAAGAACCTCCCAGGCAGAGGCAGAGGTTCGACTGTGGCGGTCCGCAGGGAGGAGGCGGACGAGGCAGAGGAGCTGGACGAGAAGCCGGTGGTGGGCGACGCTTTGAGGCTCTTCCACCACCACCACCAGGAGGTCTACCCCGACCACAGGGAGTAGGTGAACATGAGAGAGCTCAACTTCAGGAAGCCGAGGCCTTCGATCATGGAGCTCTGGGAGCCGATGGACAGGGGCAGAACTAGTGGATACATCCTTTGTACTTCTGGTTCCTTGTTGCATTTGTGTAGCGTCTTGTATTATGAGCTGCAATAATAAAAGACGCATACCTTTGTGATATTTTCGTTCCTGTCCTCTTTCGTGAAGTTACTAAGAGGTTCCAGTTTTGGCTGTTGACTTGACCCTCACTTGTGAGACATCTACTGGAGGAGACCCAGTTACCACACACTGATGCCGACAGTGTGACTCAACCCTTGGAGGCGAGATTAACGGTTGAATCTCTTAGTAGTAGCGTCGAGGCCTTACGACGTCATCCTTTGTATGGATTAGTATCATCCATGTTAGGATTGACTGTTTTAGGAAAAGAATGTGGTTCATCCAGGGGATGGAACCAGATTTCTCTTATCGGCAAAGAAGAATTCTTGCAGCTCTGGTGGGACCGGAGATGGTCCAGGCCACGACAGAGAAGGTCCAGGTCATCCAAGAGCGGATGAGTACAGCTCAGAGCCGGCAGAAGCCTTACGCTGACAGGAGGCGGAGGCCACTAGAGTTCGAGGATGGCGACCACGTCTTCTTGCGGGTCTCACCTCGACGTGGTATTTGGAGATTTGGCCAAGGCGGCATGTTATCTCCGCGCTTCATCGGACCCTTCCAGGTCCTCAGCAGGATTGGTGATGTGGCTTATCGCCTGGCTCTACCACCTCAGTTACACTGGGTGCACGACGTCTTCCACGTGTCTCAGCTGAGGAGATACGTGCACGACCCGACGCACATCATTGATCATGGGGAGATTGACGTTGACGATGGGGCGACATTTACGGAGGTCCCGGTGGAGATAGAGGATCGAAAGGAGCGGGTCCTGCGTGGGCGATCGATTCCTCTTGTGCGCATCAGATGGCAGCACGGGAATCTCCAAGAGAGCACATGGGAGCGGGAGGCTCAGATGCGTGCTCAGTACCCTCTTTTGTTTCCCTAGTTTTTGATGTATCTTTACGGGGATGTAAATCCCTGAGGTAGGAGTAATGTAAAGACCCGTAAAATTCAAGGAAAATTCTTTCTTAATTTTCTTTAGAATTTTACAAGAGCGCGGTTTCAGAGGACACCTGATTCCGAGGCCCGGAGTGCCCGGAATCAATTTCCGAAGTTTGGCTCGGGTACGTTCAGTGAACGAACGAGCGGGAATTCCTAACTTTTGATCCGGTGCTCGGAATTGAAATCCGAGGGCACCGATGAACTCGCAGCGCCAATATTCGCTTAAGGAGACCTTTTCGGAAGTTGCGTTTGTTGCGAGACGAATGTTAGTTTTTGGGAGATTTATAAAAAGTTGAATAAAAAAATGTGGAATTCTTTTTATTTTTACTTTGTAGGTTAACTCCTCTCAAAGGGAGTCAGGGGTGGGACCCACACCCACTTAACCTCCCTTGAGAGGATTAAGTGTGGTGGGACCCACATGAACCTAAACCTCTCATCTTCTCCCCTAAACTTCCCTTTTAATTTAAGATGGAAAGTTGGTTAATTAATGGCTTGAGTTGTCTTAATTCAAACCTTTGAAATTAAAATGGTTGGATTGACTTAATAAAATAAACTCTTAGCTTATTTTGTTGGGTTAGAACTCTTTAGCCAACTTGAGATCTTTTGAGAGCTTTTCCTTTTTCTTCAACTTTGACGAAGAACGCTCAAGCCTTGACAAAGAACGCTCAAGCTCCGACGAATAACGCCGCTCCTCTATTCTTCGTCTTCCGTGTCAACGAGAGGGAACGCCGCTTCCTCCTCGAACCTTCTTCGTCGGAATACGAAGATTCGCCAACGACGTATCTCTTCGGGCGTATCTCTTCATCAACGGATTTGACGAACGACTACCGCGACGCCCGACCTCCGCGGCGTTGTCTTCCGCGGGACGTTGACAAATCTTCGAACTTATACCCAAGGTAGGGGTTGTTGATTATTGTTTAATTATTTTATTCATGCTCGTGGTTCGCATGACTAACGTGAGGATTGAATATTTAAGTTGTGTTTTAACGTGAGGGGGCCGGACCGCATGAACACGGCCGAACCCCCTCCTTCGTTCTTGGTGTTTAATTTTGCGGATGAATCAAAGTGGCGTGGTGTCGTCGCACCACGCGGATATTCGCCCAAATCTTATTACGCGACGCCGTCGCGCGCGCGCCATGGAAGAATCATCAAGAACGCGACGCCGACGCGCCGCGTTGAAGGAAATCAAAGGAGCGGCGGAGGGGCGCGGTGCCGTCGCACCGCGCCGGACGACGAACACCGTGGCCGGTTCCGGGCCGCGGCGGAACGAGAAGACTGACGGCCGGGCCGCCGGCGTCGGAAGCCGAAAAGGGGACCGGATTTTTTCCGGTCCCGTTGGAGAAAACCGGCCGGCAGTTGGCCGGCCGGAAGGTCAAAGGACGGGGGAAATAAATTCCCCCGGCCAGCATTAAAACCCTCCTCATTTAAGAGGAGGGCGATTCCCTTGAGGGGGTGGGGGGGGGGGGGCAGGAGGCCCCCCAGTTTTTCTTCAAGCTGGCCCCCACGTGGGGGCCGTTTTTTTTTGAAAGGGCGCGGCATATAGCCGCGCCGCCTCATCAATCAAGCGGGGGATTGATTCCCCCCGCGTGCTGCCTCCGTGCGGCGCCAGGCCGCCGCGCCACCGCGCCGCCGCGCCGCCGGCTGGCTGGCCGGGCCGGGTCGGGTCGACCCGGTTCGGGCCGACCCAGGGGGGGTCGGGCCGGGTCGGCCCGGACCCGGACCCCCCGTTTCGAATCAGTTTCGGTTTTATGGCCATAACATGAGCCACGGACCTCCGATCGACGAACCGTCTGCGGCAACGCGATCCTTGGATCGAGACGGTCGTTACAGTATATCGCAGTCAAGGTTTCGGATTACTTTGAGTTCGGCCGGGTTGGTTCGTTCACGAAACCAACCGGGCATTCGGAGCGGAAACGCTCATATCTTAAGCTACGGACGTCCGATTGACGTTCCGTCAGCTGTGTTTTGTTCCTCTTAGTGAGACGGATCTTTTGGCATACTCTGCCCGAGGTTTGGACGCAGGTGGAGTACGGTCGGGTTGGTTTTGCATTAAAAATCAACCGGGCCCCGGGGACGAAAATGCCAATAACTCTCAGACCGGGCGTCCGATCGACGCGCCGTCTGTTGCGTTGAGTTCCTGTTGACGATACGGAACTTTTGGATACATCAACTCTGGACTTTGTGACAGTTGATGTATCAGCCTCTCGGCTCGTGGAGCGGACCCTCCGAACGAGCTTGCTGTGTGCGGGAACCCTAGTGCTGGCTGCGACTGTTACTGTGACTACTACTGCTACTACTGCTACTGTGACTGCGACGACGACAGTACAGAGATCCTGTGTGGATTCGACGACGACGACTACAGCACTCAGCGATCCTACGTGGATCAGTGCTACAGGTCCTACGTGGGCCCGATCCTGTGTGGGTCTGATCCTGTGTAGGTCACTGCAGGGGTTAGTACCTATCGATCCTTCGTGGGTCCGACGACTTAGATGGTTCAGTGATCATCTTTATCGTCATCCGAAGAAGTATACCTGTGTGAGCTGAATCTTCTGTTTTACTCGATAGAGGTGGTGCGCTTGGTTGTAGCGGCAGACCCGCGATACTGGAGCCGACCGTACGGAGTACGGAGACCGTGTAGCCGGCTGAGACCTGAAGACTGCTCGACCGACTCGACTTGGAGTGAGTCGACTAGCCCAGTTGACGGAGCGCCCGATATTTGGCGGCAGACCCACGGCGGACGGAGCGCCTGGTAGTTGGCAGCAGACCTGCGGTACTCGACTGGAGAAGTACCTCTGTAGGCTATTTGGGTGAGCGCCCGGTATTTGGCAGCAGACCCTCAGCGGACGGAGCGCCCGGTAGTTGGCGGCAGACCCGCGGTACTCGACAGGAGGAGTACCTCAGCAGTCTTAGGTTAGTGAGCAGTATCTCAGAGTCGTGACAGGACACTGTACACTTCAGAGATGGGGCTCTTCAGTAGTTACGTTTTTGATAATGAAAATCTTGTGTGAGCTGAATCCTGTTGCTTTCCTGTGTGGATTACGTTTCGCTTTCCTGTGTGGAATACGTTTACTTTCCTGTGTGGACTGAGTTGTACTTGGGCTCGGAGGTTGGAGCGTATTTGAAATTGATGACTTAGGTATATGTATGGGCATATACCTAAGCAGTGTCGGTTGTTACTTCGTGATTGTACCTTTCTTCGTGGTTTATCCTTGTGGATTTTTAGATACCTTCAGGGGTCTCGGGGTCCCTACTGAGTAGCTTATACTCACCCCTGCATGGGCTTTTCCCGCACTACGTTGTGTTGGTTGCAGACGACGGACATTGTTGACCTTAGCTGAGGCTTGCAGAGCGGGACGGTACCCGGAGGTGGACCACTGGGCGGGACGTGCTCGGAGCGGACGGCGGGACCCGAGGAGTAGTGAAGCTATCTGTACCCACCCTTCAGGTGGGATTTCCAGTGGACAGCTTGGAGTAGCGGCTTTTACTTTTCAGTTGTTGTTTTCCCTTTCGAGTTGTACTTTACTTTCCGTTTGGGTTTGTATACTGGCCCATTTACTTTTTCACACTTTCAGTTGTACTCTGCTTTTGTTTAGTGTTTACTTTCCGCTTGCTTACTCTGTGGTGTTTGTTTACTTTACAAAGGCAATGCCTTCCCTTTTTACCAGGATTTACGCCTTGGTGCTAGTCGCCAGCCCCTGGCCTATGGAAGGCGGGCTTGGGGTAGTCACGGCATGGACCCCGAGGGCGGTTCGTGACAAAATTAGAAAATAATCAAGATTATAAAATTTAATTAAAAAAATATTATTAAATACTGCCACAAAAATAATCACATGAGAATGAAACTTAACCATGGATATTCTACTAGTTGAATAATCACATCAATTATCTCTTACTAATATCATTAGGAAGTAATGAATATTTTTGGACATCATATGAATAAGTTCAAGACTACATCTAATAAACCATACATAAATGGCTAAAAACTGGTCTACTTTGTTTAATGAGACATACTGATGGCTTAATGGGCTATAGAAAGCCCTATCAATCACTTAATAAGTCAATTGAATTCCTCATATGTAGAATAATAGATTTAAAAATAAAATTTTAAATAAATGTGTACCATACCAATATTAAATATTTTAATGATAATCAATGATGAAAATAGTCTAATAAGATCATTGTGGAATTCATGAGAGAAAGACCCTATTTACTTTGCAATGAATAGTTATTTCCAAAAATAATTTGAAATTATCATAAAATGAGAGAGTAATAATGTATGTCCTATAAAATAAAAGGGAAGGACAATAAAATTATTTTTTAGCAATAAATGATGTTTAACATAGCTGAAAACTTATGAAAATTTTTATGAATCATTAGAAACGGGATACTTCAGTGCGGGTTAAGGGAAAATATAAAAGTGTCTTTAATGATGGTTAATATTTAATTATGTATGTAAAAAAAAGAAGATATAATATATTTTTTCATAATAAAAAGAGTTATTTTATAAAAATATTGGATTCCTAAAATAGATTATGGATTACACTTGAAAATGGTCATGAAGTTGGGAAGTTCCCTATATTCGTGCTTCCTTATAAGGGGGACTGATAAGGGAACCTTATAAAACATTTTCCTAATATAGTAATGATAAAAATATCGAGATAAACGATTTTGGGATATATAGATATATCTTAAAATAATTATTTAAAAATAAATAAAAATTACATTTGTGTAAAGATAGGGAATGTGTAGCTTGAAGGAAAAAATGGATTTTTGAGGAGAATTCCTTACAACATTTTAACAGTTGAACTCTATGCCCCATAAAATTAATGAAAATAAAATGAAACATTGAATAAAATGAAGGTAAATATACTCACGTAATGATAAATCAATGATAAATATATGTATACCACACACCATAAATAGTGTGGAATAAGACATATCTCACATTAATGAACATGAGATGATAAAACCCTTACCATATGCTTGAAAGTGTTCTACAAATTAACTTAATTGCCTGTAAAATGAAATTATATTCCTTTATAATTAAATTAATTAAAAATTCACCTTTATTTGTTTTAGTTTAATTTTATTATGTTCAATTATATAATTTTTAAAGACTTATCTGATTAAATGTCAACATTTGAGAGTGTTCAGTTCCTTGGGTTTCATTATTGGTTCACTTGAATACCTATATGGATTATCACATAAAATGGGAATAAATCTATCGAATTTAATTTTTATGTTATTAATGAACATATAGAATATTTACTGTTATTATAAATCCTTTTATTAAAGATATTACGATTATTCATTATATAAAACATTATTGATAACCATGTAGATTATTATGACACTTTTTCGATTATCACAAAATAGTTTTCTCATATGAGTAAGTATTATATATATTGTTTACAAAAAATTAAATATTTTTTATTGTATATATTAATGTCTCTTTTCACCCAAAAATGGGTTTATTAAACTCCTTGAAGGTGTAATTGAATAATGAATACTCAAGATCCATGAAGGTGGTAAATCGACACATCACCTATGAGATTTTCATTTTTAGAATTAATAAGTGAAGAATATTGAATTAATGGTTGATATACCATTAAAATCAAAAAATTATAGTATATAAGATATAATGGAGTTATAATATTAATTTATACAGAAGAGGTTATGTAAGGATAATAAAATATTAGACATTCAAAGTGAGAGATGGAGATTTTTACATTCTGAGTGTTGCCTCCTTGAAAACCACTTTAAGGAACTAAAAAATGGTCTTTTTTGGGAGAACATAAATGAATATAAAATTAGTGGTAGGTTATTTGTGATAATGTGTTTTTAATAAAAGTAATATTCAAGGCCTTGGAGGTTTTAGTAGAAGGGTTGGTGAGAGGTTGTATTTATAGTGGATGATAGTGGTGTTAATTGACTATTTTATTCATTATTTAATTATTTTGGTTCATGAAAATGAATACATAAGATTAACATGACTAAAGTCATTAAAAAGAGAATTATAGTTCAATATTATTGGCATATATCATCCCTACATCATCCATGACTCACTAATTCATGTATTTGTTAAATATCACAAATTATTGTATTTCATTATTCACCAAAAAATGCAGCTATTTTCGAAAAATCTGAACATTTAAACCTATAAATTTTTTTACATTTATAATTAATAAATGAAATCAATTTTATGAATATTATTTTCTAAATATTATAAATTTAATTTTTAAATAAAATAATCATTTAGTTGAGAAATAAATATTTTAATATCATTACTTCATTTTTGAAACATTTAAATATTAATTAAGGTCTAATGAAATTATCATATAATCATAAGAACTAAAAATAATAATTTATAAATTTATTTTATGAAAATATTTTTTCTTTAAATCACTATATTATTTATAAAACAGTAAATAAACATTTATGTTGCAAAAAAATACCAACACTTAGATTATCTTTTTTACAACATTTCATTACATATTTCCAGATATAAATATGATATATTATTATTTATAAGATAACTAAATTTTATTTATACATTTATAGGTTAATTTAATATTAAAATCAAAATATAATATTAATATAATTAAAATAACAACTTTATAAAAATCGGTATTTTTCATTATTCATTGAAAATAAATGTTTCCCGATAAATATAAAAACAACACCGTAATCTAATTTTAACATTAATATTTTAAAAATTAAATTTATTTTGTTCAATATAATTTATAAATGTCTAACAAAAATAAGACATGTGTGCCATTAAAAGGTGGTAAAATAGTTATTAGAAAAAAATATAGTTTTTATGAGTAAAATTGTATATATTATTATAATAAGGTTATTAAAATTATTAGTTGAATTTAAATTGTTTTATTGAATATGTATCATTTATGTTTAATTGAGATATTTTGGTTATAGTTATTAACAAAATTTATTAAAATAAAATACCATTATGGTCATAAAAATATTTTTTTTATAAAAACAAAAATTTTAAGATAAATTTTTTTATATTTTCATTTGTAAGTAATTTGTAACCGTGAATTAATTTTATTAATATCATTAAACAATTTTTTAATCATTTTCATAATCGCTTCCATTTGCTCCACTCAAAAAACGTGGTGACTACTACCACAATACTAATATTTAATCAATTGTTTAAATTTATCTTTCTATACATTGTACACAATGGAGAATATAAATTTAAAAAGAGATATAACATAATATATTAGGGTGTTACACTACTCTATTATTACAATTCCACTTTAGTAGGGGGTATACAAGGTTTTTGAAAACATAAAAATTGTTTGAAATAGGGCTATTCTATATTAAAATGATGAGTACTGTGAAGATAATTATTTCAAATTGCAAAACATTTCCA
Source organism: Viscum album (assembly GCA_963277665.1). Taxonomy (NCBI): domain Eukaryota; kingdom Viridiplantae; phylum Streptophyta; class Magnoliopsida; order Santalales; family Viscaceae; genus Viscum; species Viscum album. Next base: position 225,755,754 of record OY728167.1, on the reverse strand, counting down.
GTCCTAAAATACCAAATATTAAATTTGGGTAGACTAATAATTCCCCTGTAGTGTCAATATTTTATATGGGATTAAATTTATAAGGATTTCATTTAAAAAAACTATGTTTCAAGGTTTTGATATTACATTGGATTTTTTGAAACATCTATCTATGTATGAAAATTTCTATCCTTTATGAAACCATATATATCCAAGGATGCAACAACACTCTTTAAGAAATAAATTTTCAGTCTTCATGTTAATAGTTCTTCAGTTGGTAGTAATAATGATCTTATGATCACCAATCACTTCTATCAAGATTTATTTTTGTTGAACGACACTATTATTTATATGAGTTCTTATTAAAATCCTAATAAGGATTGTCAAACCTAATGCATCAGTCACAAACATGATAAACATTTTCATTATTTTTAATCACATAGCCTACCCCAAGTGGTTCATTGGCTGCATTGGTTCAAATTTTCCTATAAAACAACTTTCCATGAATATGAATGTTATAAAACATTTGTTATTATTTTCTTCGATAGCATCCTTCTTTGACAAACTATTCTCTTAAAAGAGAACTCTGAAGGTCCGTAATTCTATTTTAGTGGAATAGGATGAGGTCCTTTAATAATCATGAAACTATTAATTTACTAATCATCGATCTATATAATTTTTAAAAATAAGAAAATATATTTAGTTACTTTTTATTTAGGGGATTTGGTTCTTGTAAACCTCATATCACATCTATTTTTTCATCTTCCTAAATATATCCAAAACATCTTACACACAATTTTTATATTTTTTCCATTATGTCTGAGGAAGTAATGGTTTCTTATTTCTCTGGTATTTATCCAACTACTCATAAACATATAATTTTTCATCTCTATCATCTTTATCTATCCATTTGAGAGCATGATTCCAAATAATTTCCAAATGATATTTTCAACAATACACTTGGTTACGTTCTTCCTAAAAATACTATTGTCTCTAAATACATGACTTCTATTTTTAAGGATAATTAAATTTATATCCAACAAATGGAATTTGATACTTTATATAGTGTAGTTTTTTTCATTCTCAATTTCTTTATTTTCACCTTTAGGACAAGATTTTTTAGGGGGTAGAATATTATAGGGAATTGTGGGTACCTAACAATTATTCCGTAAGATATAAACATGGCTAGGTTGTACATTCAAATTTTGGTAATTGTTTTATAACTATAATGTATATTTTTTGTGATGATTCGATCATCATATTAATTTGGAATCATAATAGAGAGGTTACTACATGAGGAATCCTTCGCTCCATAAGCTACCACAAGGAGAGGTATCTAATTTCATTTCATGAATAGATTTCATTTATTAAGGTTATCTATAAATTTATCTCATATTTTTAGAATACATATATAATTAAATACCCTAGTTACAATAATAATTCTATATATCCCAAAAAAATTACATTATGGTCAATAAGTTTAGAATTTTTAATAATTTTTCATAAATAATATCACAAAAAAAATATGATAATTATGATTTTTCTTAATTACATTTGTCAGAAGTCTATAATGATCATGGATCTTATTTAAATATATTTAAAACTATTAATTAAAAAATATTTAAAATAACTACGTACATATATTGAGATCATTTATGCCTCATGTGTGTCCAAAATATTATCCACAACACACTAACTTGTTAAACATAATAACAAAACGATATCAATTTAAAGGAATATAATTACATGCCTCATGGAATTATTTATAGATATAATGTCGTAATTATTCAAAAAAATCTTGATAATACCTCAAAAAAATCATGATTGTTTCCAATATTTTATACTACTCAAATTAACTTTATGCAAGATCAATAACTCATATTTGAGTTTTCATTGACAATAATGATAAATTTAATCCAAATTGATAGAGTGTGACAAAGATAATATAAAACATCACTGATATTATAGATGGTAATTCTAGATTTAAAAAATAACAGTTTATGTTATCATTAAAAATATGATGTAGTCAAAGGAATTTATATAATATGGTTTACATGAGGGATTGGATATACAAGGAATGAAAATACATCAAAATAAAATTGGGTAAAATCTTTTAATAGAATTAAAATTATATGTCAAAAACAATAGGTAATGTTGTTTATTAAAAATGAAGAGATAATTAATTTCGGTATTGAAAATAACTCTAAAAATTGAATAATAAGATAATTTAAATCATCAAAGTGTTGATAAAATTAACATGGTAAGATGAAATGGTGAAAAAATAAAAACTCGGTGAGGTGGAAGGTTAGTAACGACTATTTTTGATTCTAGAGTTAATTATGTATAAAACCTCAATATCTTGTATCTATGCATAAAAAATATCATCCTTCACAACTAAATGTGAGATTATGCATAATCCCAACCTTTCCACTGATTTAGTTATCATTTGAAGTGAGTCATCCCGAATAAAACTAAAAAATTATTAAATCAATAAGATATTAAAAATTCCTTGTAGTATGAAAAATAAATAATGAATAGGATGAACATGATAAATAAATTTTCTAATGGAAAAAAATTTAGATGGGTTTATGAGATTATTCTTTGGAGGGGAAGGAGGGACCATGGCCAACTATTCCAACAGTGGACTGATAGATATCCATAAGCAATTATCGTGTCAACCATCTATCCGATAATTTTTTATTGTAACAACTGCAATTATGAGGAAAATTTTGTGTGGTGGGATTCGACCAAAAGAACTAAGGTAGCAATAGTGAAGTGGAATGGTGATTGATATATCCTTCATTTATGCAAAGAGTGTGTAAATTAGGCACTATAAGAGGGAGAGTAGGCTAAGGAGATAGAGAAGAGGAGTATAGGCCACCATGATTTGTAGAGGAAAGTTTATGAAATGGGGAGAATGGATGGATGGGAATATATGGTGGCATGGTTGGATGAGGCACAATAGGGTGGAATCATGAGTTGTTGGATTATGGAAATAAAATAGAGGTGTGTCCAGTTACCACTGTTTCTATAGCGTGGATGATCCCTCATATTTCTATAGGGTAAGGCTTCTAGTTTTTTATTTATAATCATGAGTTACCAATGATATTTTTAGGTGACATGTGGGAGGGAGGAGGGTTTATATGGAGGTAGAGGATGACACATGATAGAATATGGGGTGGGAGCTAACAATTTCTCTACAGTTAGGTGAGGGAAATTGTAATGAAATTAATCATGTGGCATCCAATCATAGATTGAAATTTTAATATAGTGAAAAATAAATTATTTTTTTATATTTTCATAGATAACTCACTCTGATATTCTTGATTATTAAAAATATTATATAAATAAATTATTTATGGCAATGAAATGTCCAAATTTTCTATTTTTTATTAAAAAATAGTTTAATATATTTTAGGAATGGGAACATGGGAACAGGGGGATCCATATGAATCTAAACCTAGCTATCTCAAAAAATTGTGATTTCAGTGGAGAAATTTTGAAATTTTCTTAAAAAAATTAATTTTTAATAATTTGTTCTTTTATTATATATTTTTAATTTATCATATTAATATAATTAATTGTATTAATAATAAATAATAAATAATAAACTAATTTAGTAAATATAAATTATAACACATAAATAATGATTTATAATTAAAAAATATAAATATATAAAATAAAATATCATTAAAACAAAAATAATATTATTATAAATAACTATGAAATAATATTATAACCTAGAAAAATACTTACATTAAATGGGGAAACATGTGTAGGGAATGCTGTATGTGGCTCTAAATGTAAACCCAAGCCCCATGTAGGGGTCGTGAGGGAGCTCTATTCTTTTGAGAAGAGGAAGGAACTGAGTGGTGGTGCTTGAGGACCCTCCATAAGGGTGTCTATAGAATTTGGTTTCCCTTCAAATAGAAAATGAATCTGGTGTTCCACAGTCAAGAGAGACTTACAGTTCAAGTAGAGATTAATTTAACCTATCATGTTACACGGTGAAATAAAAAATATATGAAGTTGTATTGTTTATATCATACCCCCTACTAATGGTGCATATATACCATAGGGGCAGGGAAGAAAAGATTGCACTCGATGGGAGGCTAAGTGGTTGGAATAACTGTGGCGGGGGTGTGAGGCCTGTGATATTGAAAGATTCAATCTTGGAATTGGGGATGATAGTGGTGACATGATAAGATAGATATAAATGTATTTTTAAGTGATTAAATTCCCATACTAGTATCGATGTATAGTGGATAAAGAAGAACCCATCACATTATGGGGTGAAATAATGATTCGGAATCCCCACTTAATGGTGTGGTTAGTCAATTTTTTTGGGGAAGGATTTTCCCATTGTGATGTAGGTGCATACAGAAAAGATGAATCCACTCTTGATGCAGGGGATGATGGTGAAGCGTGTAGGTGGAGAAATAGTTGTTAGTATAAAATTACGAGTCGAATGACATCTATATTCTTGATGACAGAGAGTGTCATGTGGCATAGTGAGTGTCAATTGAATAATCTTCATTTTATGAGATCAAGGTAGAAGAAGGCATGGAATCTTTGATGTAAGCAGTGGTTGGATCAGTTTTCCTCCCCCAGGGTGTTGATCGATGGTTGGGACTTCATGCTTATTTCTTCAGGAAGGAAAGAGATGTCATTAGGGCAATGGGTGTGAGGAAACTAGTGATATTTAGCTTGATCTATAGGCTTACGTAAAATATTTCTATTTGAACTGTAGGTTATATATTGGACCATATCTTATTGGGATTCTTTATCTTTTGTTTTAACTATTGTCCTCTTGACCATGTGTTTTACATCTCTTAACATGTATTGGCTTAATAAAACCTAATTAAATAGGGGTGTCTTTTTATTTTCTAAAATTAAAGGATCCCCAACCCAAATTGTTTCATAAAATTAAAAATATAAATTATAATTAATAACAATATTTTTATTAATAAATATATAAATAATTAATAATATTTTTAATAAATAATCCAATATTTATTTATTTTTAGTTTAACATAGATTGTTTATTTTAGAAACACATTAAATATATAAAAATTAAATCATTAAAATATATATATTTATATATATATATATATATGATTTTATGGAGAAAATATAAACAAATAATTAAAAATAAACTTATTATAATTTTTTTTAATATGAATATATTTATAAATAAAAATCATTAATAAATTAGTAAATATAAATATATTTAAAGAAACTTTTAATTACAAATATATATTTGTAAATAAATATATCACTATGTTTATAAATATAACTACATATATATATATCATTCAAAGAAATTTTTTTCAGTTATAAAATATAATTAAATTATTAATTCATTAAAAAATAACAACAAATATATTTTTGTAAATTAATTTTTTGATGCCCGCCATGAATTTTTTTTTGGTTTTTGTGTTTTTTAATTTTTATATTTCATAAATATATTAAAAATGAATAAAAAAATTATTAATAATAAATATATTTAAAATATATATGCACTTCCCTCATGACCTTTTTTGTTATCATGTTTTCAAATTTAATAATTTATAATTATATTAAATATATTATAACATACTAAAATTAAATATACTAATATATATATATATAATTATAAATAAACACAATATATGTCAATAAATATTAATATATTTATAAATATAATTTATATTAAAATGTGTAAAAATATGGAAGTGTATTTATTTATTATTATTAAAATAGGTTGGGGTAAAAAATTGTTATTTTAAAAATAAGATAGAAACCCCTTAAATGTTGGGAGGGAACCCATTACCTAGAAAATCATCCCAAAAGTACTACAAAATGAATGTCTAAAGGTAGAAAAAATAAATCATCATGGGCGAGAAGAAAAAAAATCTACATGGCTTGGAGGCCCAGAAAATAAATAAAATAACAAAGAACTGGAGGGGCCCAGGGTTTTGAGAACCATAGAATGTTTGTTGCATGCCTTATTCATCGCATGCACTGGCCTGCGATTCATCTCCAAGATTCCATCTATAGTTTCCACCATTGTTGCATCCCGATTAGGTTGATGCCAAATCACCCTCACCACCAGAAGCACCATCTTCCAACTAACAACAATTGTGTTAGGTTCCACCCACCACCCTATGGCCTAAAAAAGTGGCACAATGATATTTTTCTTGCGACATACCCATATCACAACCAACCATGACATTTTTAAATGATCCTTCTTCTCCACCGCCCCCACCATGAGTGGGTGAAAACTTATATTGTAGGATTTGATTATTTTGAGCCGTATAGTGGGTGGGAGTTTTACTTCACCTAAAACCACCATGACTGTCAAAAGTATTTATTCATTGGTTTTGTCCAACCATCAAAAGATTCTACTTAATGCATGGATTTTTTATTGCCACCTCACATGATCTAACCCCACCATCAAGAATGGATATAATATTAACTATATTATAACAATTGTATCCTAAATGATGGATTCATAATTATTATTAGGAATCCACCACATCGAGTGGAGGTATAACTTGACAATATCATGTGTCTTGCTTTTACCATCAGGCGAATGATTAGAGATTCCTGAACCCCATTGTCATGGGGCCTCCACATGTGGCCTTCCACTTCTTAGTTGATCATGATTCATCCTTGATCTTGGGGTCATTTACGCTTCTTTCATCCTTCCACATAGATCTTACCAATCACCCATGTGATACGTCATCCATAATGGATCCTTAAAAACATTTTAATATATGTTTATATATATTAAATATAAATATATTAAATTGATAATAAATATAAATATATTTAATTAAATATATCATTATAAAAATTTATTTATAAATATATTTATACCTGTTTTTATTAGATAGGGAGGAATTCACCCCCAACCCCATAATTTTATGGAAATAGAGGCTCCCTTATTGTTCTGGGTAGAGAAATCCATTTAAATGGCCATGGAAGGCCGAGTGGGGATCAAATCCCAATTAATTCCCCATAGGTCCCTGACTTAAAATCCCAATAAATCAACCTTCTAATTCCTTTTACTAGTTTGGGTAAAAGTCAAATCATATGAAGTCGGACTAACGAATATCCAAAAAATCCAAAAAACACATAAAATATAAAGTTATATTATAATAAAAAATTAAAAAAAATCCACTTATGGAGTTGTTGGATAAATCATTTTATTATTATATGTTATGTTATGAATTTTTTTTCATATTTTTTACAATATAATTATTTGTATAAAAAATTATGGTGAATATTATTATTGATATATATTTTTATTTCACATCATCTATATCCATCATTGTTATAAAATTAACAATTCATGAGTATAAATTGTTTAAAGTGTTGAAAATCTCAATTTATGTTGTCATATGTTGACTATATTCATTATCTTTCCTAGAGATGAAATCATCAAAGGGAAGGATGAAACGAAACGTGATGCTGCAACTCAATATAGGCACAATGATATCAATGTCCCATATAGATATCATTTTGTGAGAAAGAGAGGTGAAACTAGTCCTAAGTGGGTCATGGTATACATAGAAAAACAATAACTAGAATAGTGAACCTAAGTTTGAAATGAAAATGCAATGGATTTAATCTACTACTTTTAAGTTATTCTAAAATAGTAAACATGCCATTCTGTGTATTTTAGTGTATGTAGTTCTTCCAGAATTAGTATATTCCTTGTGAAATTTATTAATGCACCACGAAATATATCAAATTTAAAATATATTAATTTTAAATTAATAAATTTTTATGGATATGCCAATTTATATATCATGATTTGTAGAGTCAAAGGCCTGAATAGAGGAGGCAGCACTGCAGAGAATGGAATTATGTCATGGCGGGATGTGTAATTGTTAATATCAGTACATTATTCATATTTATGGAGGGCCCATATTTGGAGGGGAGATTTGTGGGTCTTGGAGTGTCTCCATGAAAAAAATTATGGTGTCTAGGTGACACATTAAAACATGTAAATTCATTATTTATTAGGTATATGCCTATCTTATGAGGTTCCTCTATGGTGTCAGTTCTAATTCATAATGATATTCCACGGATCATCAAGTGAGTTACATATTTGGATATTGATTAAGGCGGGATTTCCAATTTGAATCGCGAATCTTGTCAGTGATCCATGGTCTCATTAATATAATCTTCCTCTCATATGATTTCTATTAAATGATCTTCAAGCCTTGTTGATGCTAATCAAGAATCAGATTCTGATAGACTACCAATACGTAAGAACTCCATATCCACAATTCTAGTCATTTCCTATGGTGATAAACCTTTTGGGATTGAGAATTTGGATTGATGAACCATATTTCCTATAGGGTTATCCAACTGGACATGCATCTCCTTAGGTTAAGGATTTATCTATTTTATTTTTCATTCTTTGGAATCTAGGATAAGAATATAGACCACAAAATCATTTTTTCGAATATACATGTCTATGAATTCTCTATAAAATTCATTTTTTAGGAATATAATTCCATTAAAAGGTACAGTCATGTCTTTATGTTATTAAATAGATTCAGTGGAATCCACAAATTCTATAAGATGTTAATGGTGAAGTTTTTGTACCAATACAGATAGAAAATGAAACCAAACTTTCTTGTTATGTAAAAATTGTGAGAATAATTGTTGAGATTTATCTTAGACCTACACTTGATTATAATGATTTTATTAATACCACCACTATGGAAATTCACATCAGTGTAGAATTTGAGAATTGTTATTACATTTCTCATACTTTAAAACTATTTTACATTTATAAGAGAAATATTTGAGGAATCTCTATGAGTATTGTTGATTGAAATGGGACTCGTCTAAGGACAATGAATTGAATGGAAAGGGGAACCATAAATTCAGTTCTTCCCAATATCAGAAACACTCTACATCATCTAGAAAGTATAGGCTACATCCAGAGGTGGTTATTGTGGCCTGGGATTATAAACCCAAATCATGTATTATGTGAATGGTCTCAACTGAATAGGGATAATCCACTTTGGTATGGGAAGGTGATTTCTGTGATATGGAGTTGGTAGCCAAATGTTATGATCCCATGTTTTTTCACAAGGAGAAATCCACCATGTTGTAGTCATAAATGATTACTAATCAAAAGATTGAGAAGTAATTTGAGGCCCCTAGATCATTCTATTGTGACCTGATTTTAATAGGGTGTGGGAAAATAAATATTAATGGAGAATCTTATAGGTAGATCTTGGTGAGGAAGCTAACTCAAATATGAATAGAGCTTATTTTAGTGGACCCCAAGATAAATTAACAAATTTGGTCTATTGTGATTGTGATCCTACTTTTGGAATTGATGTTATTATAAATCCCAAATGGGATGATAGGTATGGAGAGTCTAGAGATGCATTGGCACCATCTACATATCATTGTCACGAAATTTATTGGGAACCCAGATTGGTAATGGTAAGGAAATACCGCATAAATTTACTAAAATTGGTTTTCATACTTGTATACATCCTGAAGGTATGGTTTCATTAGTGAGGCTGGTAAATATATAGTCGAGGATGGGTAATGAAGGTATTGGAAATCTGAATATGAAATTTTGGTTCATGAAATGTTGAATTTATTTTATTACAAAAGTGGATCCTACCTAATTGAGGTTATCAAAGAGTAAAACCAATATTGTGGTTAGTTAATCCTTTAAATACAATTTCTCATCTAATGTGACTATAAATATTGATCATTTACAACTTGAAACTTCTTTTTAAGTGGAGCCCCTAACAGACATAGCTCCCTAAAGGACATGGGATAATGAAATTTTAAATGATGGGGGGGGGGAGTACTATCCCACTTAATTAATAGATATCATGATATATTTTTATGATATATTTGAAAAACTGTAAGTATATAATTTCATAAAGAAAGGGTTAGGATCTCCAATCCCAACACTCCTCTGAAAGGACCACAAATATGGAATGATGTTATAAGGACTTTGTGAGGATTTCACTTACTATTTTGATCTAATGGTTGAGTTTATTTATTTTAAAAAATGGATCCCAATGGACATGGATACAATAACTATTTCATTTTCTGTGAATTAATTTCTGTCAACATTTAAAAAAATTTCGTTCTAACCTAGAGAGTGATTTTTGGGATTTATCTTAAAATTTTAAACATGACTCCGTTGGTGATTTCAAGTCTAAGTCATCATTAGATGGTGATCATTAGCCTCTTTAGAATATCATGAAGTGCAGGAGAGGTATTTATCCATGGAATAGAGGATGATACACTATGAGTATGGGATGTTGTGGGTATTCTTGGATTTTACCTTTTGATGTCAACATGTTATGATTTTATTAACCAAATTTACTCCTACTAAAATAAATTTTTTATTTTAATAAAAATGTTATCTTAATATGGATATATCATTAATTTTTTTTAATAAAAATTCATTTCCATAAAAAAAATACATTTTTTTATACTTGATTGGTTGTGATTTTAATAATTTAAAATCATTTTTGTATATTTTGGTTCAATTATTGTTTTTTTAGATTTGTACATATAATATAAAACCAACCAAATTTTCATAATTAATTATTAATTTATATATAATTTTTTTGATTATTAATACATACTTAATGAAATGGTGAATATGTTTTTTTTAAAAGATAATCATTAATTAAATAAACATGATGGGGTAGAAAATTATGGTTGGATTTGGTCGATGATTCTCATATAGGTCATGTTGTCGTTCTTTGAGGGTCTGAGTTATTTAAAACAAAATATTCATAAATTCAATTAAATAAAAATAATATTTTAATAAAATAATGTTTTACATAATATCATGATAATTTATGGTTTTTTGAAGGTTTTGAAATGTTAAGTCATGTTTTTTTAATTTTAAATCTTTCAAAATTCATTTTTTATTTAAGAAAACCAAAATTCATATTCTCATTAAATCTATAACACATCTAACAAATTAAATATAGGTATTTCTCATTTGATTTTATTAAATGGAAGGATGTTTGAGAGCTACTGAATCATTGACATTTGTTATGATGTAAAATTTAATCTAAAATAATTTGTAAGTCATTTTTTCAATACGACATAATATATTTATGTGTGGTCTATACAAACAGGTATAAAATTAATAAACAATCTCTAACGACCCTATTTTTTCAATGGAAATTTCCTTCTTATGATTATCTTAGACAATCACATGACGTCACAAACCAATGAGATACAATGTATTATCTTAGCTTTAAACATAATTTTTACACATCAGGGTTTTAATTTTCTAAAATATGACATACATGGTTATGATCAGTAAGATTTTAGGAGTCTGATAAGGGAAACTTAATTTTTGGTGAATAGTAACATACCATTATGAATAGAAATTTTACTCTATTTAACAGTGATATAATGTAATGAATATTATCCATACCTATGATAGTATATAAATAAGATTCAAGTGGAATCATGACATACCTAAATCTAGGAATAAGAAAATAATAGTTTTAAAATTGTTATTTTTCGAGTAAACTGTGATATAAATTAAAAAATAAATTAATATTATTTATAAATTTTTTTATAAAATATATTTTATTATTAGTTTCCACACATCAAAGAATTTTTTGGCTGCATTTTTGGGATTTTTTCTGAAATACTAGAATTTTTGGTGAATAGTAAAATATGATAATTTTTTTATAAATGCTAAATACAAGAATTATGATGTCATCAGCTGATGTATAGATGATGTAAGGCCATTATATAAAACACACATGCACACATTACTAATTTTTTCATGTAATAATCACTATTTCAGGTGTTGAACAAAAATAATATACTAAAAAATTAAATATTATGAAAACACTCCACCACTCCACTATAAATACCACCTCTTCCACCCTCTTCTTTTCACTCCTCTCATGACTTGTGACTTCCATAAATTCTCCCCAAATCTCTCTCCAACCTCACTCCCCACATAAAATATCCCTTGTTCTCCTAGTAATTCCAAATCCTATCCCCTGAAGAGGCTTTCACAGAATGTTGATTCAAGAGATAAATTCCTCTTTTATATTATTTTATGTTCTTTTTAAGTTCTATTCATTATTTTTATATCCTTACCTCTTTTCATCCAAAGGTTATGAAAACTCCAGTACCATACATGTACTCGAATTTTGTTATGATAATGGAATAAGTTATTATCATCACTCCTTTACCCTTCTTTTATTTTTGTAGTAAAGACACCATCTGAGATGTGTTAAATTACTACATTCAAGGATGATGGGTTTTCAGTTTCCATTACCATCTTCAATTATAGTCATGAAACCATTTTCATGGTTTATCATGACCATTATACATGTATTATGTCACATCTATGGTTTTTTAATCCTTATTTCCACATTTTATTGATTTATAAAACAAAACATGATCATTGTGGCCAAAAACCGCCAATTAACCCAAAAGGTTATCAATATAGTTTAATATAATTATTCGAATTCACTCCAAGTAACCAATTTAAAATTAAAACCACTTAATCTCCTATATGTTCAGAAATTTCATATAACATCAATTCTAGACAACCAATTTCAACTTACATGTTTATCCGTTCATGAAAATAAGTAAAACGATCATAAAAACCATGAAAACAAACAAAACCTGAAAATTAAATTGACCCTCAAAACTAATAAAAATTGTTATGAATTTACTTAAATAGTTTGTTATAAATCATTAACCTATAGAATAAGATATTTAATTATTAATTAATTAACCTAATTTTATTATTCTGGTCAATATTTTTATGAAAAGATCACCATCAGACTAAAGGTATGGGATCCTCTTTATTTCAATTTTTTCAAGACTTTCCTCTATGTCATTCTATTTTATGTGTAATTACTTATGATAATGTATGATTAATAACATACTCCATATTTTCCTCATTATTCTTAAATAATGGGAAACACCTTTATCCCACATTAATCCCTTTTAAGTACACACATTACAAAGCCGATATTCTGTGAGGGATTTATACCAAAACTCTTTTATTCACATAGGTTTATTTATATATATTTTCACCTAAATGAGGTTATAATTAATTATTATGTCTATATTTTATAATCGATTCTAGTTTTCCATACTCATCTAACAAGTTCCATTCATCATACTCTTTCAGGTATATACATGTTTTTAAGTGATTCCCTTCACAATACATATCGATAAGAAAGCCTATTTTGAGGTAGATTCCTCAATTCTTAACTAAAATCAAGTGAAATCTATGTTCTGTTTTGATACACCATTGTATTTATAAAATAAGTCTCTTTATTGAGAAAACCTTAATGGTAAACTTTAGGTTTTTTATAAAGTGTTCTTCCCTTTTCTATTTTAAGGTATCTATAGTATTTTCCATAAAACCTCTAATTTTTTTTTCAATGATAAAATTCATTAAATAAAATTATTACATGTTGTCACATTAACTTGAAATCATTTCCCCTGATACATTCTTATTTCCCCTTATGAATTTCCATTTCAATTTTAGGTCCTTTCTTTCATTTAAACTTTTATGATACGCCCATTTATTATGTTTTATCAAATGATTATGGTACCCAATATTTTCCATGGGTATCCCTTATGTTTATATATGATTAATTATGTGTAAAACATATTAATTGAAATATATTATGGGTTCTCCTGAATATAACACCAATTTTTGGGTAATGTTATGTCTCATGAGATGTTATGTGCGACAGTCTTGTTGGTTAGCCTTGGCTTGTCCAATTATGTGAAATGATATTTGATGTAATCCTTGAATCATACTAAAGTCATGTTTTATTTTTCCTCCACATTTCTATGTATCCATGTTTATATGATTCTATGATTATATTTTGTGGTTCAATATGTTAAATTCCTTTTTATATCATCATTTCATGTTTCTTAATCCTTTTACTAATGCATTGTTCTTATAGTTATACCATTATTAGGATATTTAGGTTATCCCTTTGTTCATGTGTTCCCAAGGGCACTCTATGAAGATGTTTTAGCACAATGGTAGTTAGGAGCTAAATTTTAATAATAAATAATGAAGTGTTTTTCCGCCCCATGTTTTTAGTTTTATGTTCCTAGTCTTCAAAGAAACTAGACTTCACAATCCATGGCTAGTACGCTGATGTATAATTATTCTTAAAATCATTTCATGTTATGTAAAAGTCTAGGGTCACTATAGTTTCTATCATAAGATGGTCTAGTTATTTTTGGAGATTAGGAATAGAGTACATTAGTAAGAACCTTAAGGATGTGACGAAGTATAAGAAAGAATCCCTAAATTATGGTAAGTATAAGGTAAGTGGTTCATCAAGACAATACATCCCTATCTAGATATAAATAGGTAGAATTGGATCTAGAACAAATGTATCTCTGATAATGAGTTTTAGGCCTAACCTGAGGTATCATGGTACACAACAACGAGCCTTTCTGCACTCTTGGTTTGACACTCCTATGGGATATAGTTTGGTAAATTCATGAGCTTAGTAGAAACCATTATTAAGGGAATCAAAAAAATACCATAATAATATATGATAATAAATCGATCATGGATAAAATATATTTAAAACTATGGAAACACAAATTAGAATATACTTATCATTTACAACTTTATCCTCTTATGTTCATTGTTTCCTTTTTATGATCAATAACTAAGTATTCATTCCCTCTAATTGTACATTATGTTTATTTCTAATGGAGGAAAATATCAGAACAGATTCTAACAAACAATGTTATAGGAAATGTGAACATTTCCATAATGATATTCCTAATATGATTGGAATGTGTTCTCAAAATATTATGAAAGTACTTGATCAGAAAGATCAATTTATGAATAATAACTTGAATCATGTGGAACACTATCCTCCACCAAGGAAAGAACAATATGTCATTGAATCCTTCATTTGGAAAAGGCCTCCCATGTTTAACAGATCATATGATCCGCTCTTAACAGAAGAGTGGATTAACTCCATTTAAATGAAATTCTCCATCTTCTTTTTCTTAGAAGAAGATAATTTTGTACGGGTGGTCTATCGTTTTGATGGGGAATCTGAATAGTGGTGGACACTGGCCATGAATACAAAGTCCCAAAAGGAAATTGATTACATGGATTGGGAGGAATTAAATAGAATGTTTTTCAATAATTATTTTCTTCGAACCCTTCATCTCAATATAGATAGAGAGTTCCTTAGACTCATGCATAAGGAAGATGATTCCATCAGGGCGTATGGAGAAAAGATTACAAGGATTGTATGGTAGGACTCTAGCTTTTTCATGAACACTGAAATCAATTTGGATCACATAATTATCAGGATAAATATGAGACTATGAAAGGTGTTGGTGATTCGAGACATTGATAGTTAAGAAGATTTTATTTGTTGGACCCAAAATGTTTAAATGGAGAATATATACACTCAGTGGTCTCATGGGCCCCATGAATAGAAGTGAAAAATGGAGAACAACATGGTGGTTCTACAAAGAAATCCAATATTGGATATAACCCTGAATATACCACTTGAAAAAGTTTAGGGATGAAGTATCCTGTAAATTGTCTAAAGGGAAACATAAATTGAATCAAATGTGGAAGGCTATGACATTTGGACAAGAACTACCGAATGGATATAAAAAATCCCTTTAATGTGGAAGAATAAAGTAAGGTTCAGATCAACAATTATCCTGAAATTAATTCTTACAACTAAAATGATCATGGGAATTATGAAAAAAAATTCCCTATTCCAAAGGTGGTCAGACGCACTCATCAAAAACCTCCTTGGAAACAAGAAAGGGAATATTCTATCACTGCTACTAATGTAGAGCCGGAAAATGAATTTGTGACAGGTACGCTAGTTATTCATTCTTGAATAGAGAATGTACTATTTGATTATACTTCTATGTGTTATTTAATATCATTCTATTTTAGTACAACTATTCAAACTCCAGCTAAATATTTATGGGACATGATATCTGTGATAAAAACAGATGGGGAAATTATTGTATCCATGGTTTATAACTCCTCCCTAGTTAACATTTGAGGACTAAACCTCCCAAAAAATATATTCATACATCCTTTAATGGAGTTTGACGCTAGATTAGGAATGGATTGTATGTCACTATACAATGACAACACCACATTTCATGAAAGGGCGATCACTCTTTACATCACGAAGCATCATCCAATTATTTACTAGTTTAAGGAGGAATATGAATCTCCATTAGAATCATTGTCTCATGTGTACATACTATATCCTTATGAGAAATTATTTCTATCCCCAATTATTGAGACTAATGAGAGAATCATGCTTGAAGAAATGCCCATCGTGAAGGATTATGTTGATGCATTCCATGATAAGTTTTCTGGTCTTCCTCATCACTGAGAGGTTGAGTTCTCAAATGATCATTTTCTTAGATCTCTACCTATATCAAAGACACCATATAAAATGGGCATCGTAGTGTTGGAAGTGTTGTAGAAGCAGTTATACGAGAGTTTGGAAAAGGGTTTTATATGCCTAAGTTCTTTACCATGGGGTGAACCAATCCTCTTTGTCAAGAAGAAGGATGGATCAATGCACATCTGCATTGTTTATCGTGTAGCTCAGTAAAATCATGATAAAGAAAAATTATCCCCTTATGTGGATAGATATCTTGTTCGATCAGCTTCTTAGGGTTTGTTATTTCCCTATGGTGGACGTTAAGTTGCGATATAACCAATTAATGGCGAGGAAAGAAGATATTCCCAAGACTGCCTTTCGAACGATGTATGGAAACTACGAGTTCACAGTGATTTCATTTGGACTCACTAATGCTCCAACACTTTTCATGGATTTAATTAATATAGTCTTTATATTTTAGCTTTAAAAATTTGTGGTAGTCTTTTTTGAAGATATTATGATATACTTCTAGAGAAAGGAGGAACATGAGGTGCATTTTAATACTGTAGTAAAGAAATTAAGGGAGAAGCTGTATGAAAATTATAGTAAATATAAGTTTTGAATGGATTAAGTATCACTCTTGGGGAATGTTATCACCAGAAAAGGGAAATATATGAACCCATGCAAGAAAAAGGGGATTGAACAGTGGTGTTGGCAATCATATGTAACATTGATCCGCAGCTTTTTGGGACTATCTATGTATTATTGATGATTTCTGAAGAACATTTCAGGATTCGAAAACCCAATGACCCAGCTGACATGAATGGGGGTAAAGATTGTCTAGACTCAAGAATGGGAAGACTGTTGTAAGGAGTTGAAAATAGTATTATCACTATGCCAGTACTCACACTCCCATCATTTGGAGACATATTTGTGGTGTATAGTGGTGCTTCAAAGAATGGAGTTGGTTTTTTACTAATGATAAATGATAAAGTGATAGACTATGCCTCAAGGAAATTGATTACATGGATTGGGAGGAATTAAAGAGAATGTTTTTCAATAAATATTTTCTTCGAACCCTTAGTCTCATGATAGAAAGAGAGTTCCTAGGACTCAAGAATAGGGAATATGATTCCATCAGGGAGTATGGAGAAAACATTACAAGGCTTGTATCGTACACCTCTGGCTTTTCCATGAACACCAAAATCAAGTTGGATCACATATTTATCAGGATAAATCTTAGTTTATGGAAGGAGTTGGTGATTTGAGACATCGACAATTATTAGTAGACTGTCTCTTGTGTCCTAACGGTTGAAATGGAGAATATAGAGAATCAGTGGTCTTGTCGACCCAGTGAAATGCAGCAAAAAATGGAGAACAACATGGTGGTTCAACAAACAAATCCAATGTAGGATATGAACCTGAATATACTGCTTGAAAAAGTTTAAGGATGAAGTATCCCATGATTTTTTTAAAGGGAACCATGAATTGATTCATATGTGGAAGGCTAGGACATTTAGACAAGAACTGCATAATGGATATAAAAAATCCCTCTAATGTGGAAGAAGAAAGGAAGGTTCAGATCAACAATTATTCTGTAGTGTAGTGTTACATCTAAAAATATCATGGGAATTATCAAAACAATTTCCCTAAGCCAAAGGTGGTTAGATACAATCATCAAAAACATCCAAGGAAATAAGAAAGGGCATATACTATCACTACGACTGATGTGGAGACGAACAATGATGTGGTGACAGGTATGCTAGTTATTCATTCTTGAATAGTGAACCTACTATTTGATACTAGTTCTACGCATTATTTAATATCTTTATATTTTAGTAAAAATATTCAAACGCGACCAAAATATTTATGGGATCTGTTATCTATGAGAACAACATATTGTAAAATTATTGTATCCATGGTTTATAACTCCTCCCTGGTTAACATTTGAGGAATAAAATCTCAAAAAAAATCTCGTCATACATCCTTTAGTGGAGTTTGATGCTAGATTAGGCATGGATTAAATATCTTTATACAATGCCAACATCATCTCTCATGAAATGGAGATCACTATTCAAATCACGAAGCATCCTCTAATTATTTACAAGTTTAAGGAGGAAGATGAATCTCCATTAGAATCATTGTCTCAAGTTTGGACACTCTATCCTTATGAAAAATCATATCTATCCCAACATTTTGAGACAAATTAGAGAATCATGCTTGATGAAATTCCCATTGTGAATGATTATGCTGATTTATTCCATGAAGTGTTTCCTGGTTTTCCTCATGACTGAGAGGTTGAGTTATTAAATGAAAATTTTCCCGGATCACTACCTATATCAAAGAATCCATATTGAATGGACATCGTAAAGTTGTTAGAGTTGATGAAGCAGTCATTCGAGAATTTGAACAAGGGTTTTAAATGCCTAAGTTCCTTACCAAGGGGTGTGCCAATTCTCTTTGTCAAGAAGAAGGATGGATCAATGTGCCTCTGCATGGATTATCGTGATCTCAATAAAATCATGATAAAGAAAAATTATCCCCTTCCATGGATAGATATCTTGTTCGATCAGCTTCGTAGGGCCTGTTATTTCCCTATAGTGGACCTTACATTGGGATATAACCAATTAAAGGTTAGTAAGAAGATATTCCCAAGACTTCCTTTCAAACAATGTATAGAAACTAAAAGTTCATAGTGATTTAATTTTAAATCACTAATAATCCAACAATTTTCATTGATTTAATGAATATAGTCTTTAGATTTTATCTCTAAAATGTTATGGTAGTATTTATTAAAGATATTATGATATACTTCAAGAGAAAGGAGGAAAAGAGTGGAATTTGAATACTATATTAAAGACTTTGCAAAGTGAGAATCTGTATGAAAAGTATAATAAATATATGTTCTAAATGGAGTTATTATCATTCATTGGGAATGTTATCCCAAAAAAGGGATATCTATGGACCCATACAAGACAAAGGCGTTTGAAGAGTGGTATAGGACATCATTTGTAAAATGAATACACAGCTTTCTGGGTCTATCTAGGTATTATTGTTGATTTTTGAAGAACATTTCATGATTTTAAAACACAATGACCTAATTGACATGAATGGGGGTAAATATTGAGTGGACTCAAGAATGGGAAGACTATTTTAAGGAGTTGAAAAATAGTCTTATCACTATGATAGTACTCACACTCCCATCAAGTGGAGACATCATAGTTGTGTATTGTGGTGATTCAAAGAAGGGAGTTGGTTTTTTACTAATGAAAAATGATATAATGTGACAGCCTATACCTCAAAGAAGCTGAAAATATGTGAGAAAAACTATCCCATGCCTGATCTGGAGTTTGAGGCTGTGATCATAGCATTGAAAATCTGGCAGCGTTATCTCTATGGGGAGAAGTGTGAGATCTATACTGATCACAAGTGTCTGAAATATATATACACATATAAAGATCTTAATATGAACCAAAGAAGAAGGATGGAGATAATTAAGGATTATGACTGCTCGATCCACTACCATCTTAATAAGTCAAACAAGGTGGAAAATCCTCTAAGTAGATAGTATCCTGCATCTTTATCAATGATGAGAATTTAAAAGGATTCCATCTTCGTAGATTTGATGAGGATGGACAACAAAATCATTAAGGGAGGAATATCATCAATCCTTTCTCAAATGGTTTCTCAACCATTCCTCAGGGAGAAAATAAATGATGATCAAAGAAAAGATGTGGAAATTATAAAATGGGTGAAAGTTGTTAAAAATAAAAAATCCTCTGAGTTCATGATTGATGAAGAAGGAGTTATAATATTTGGGTCAAGATAGTTTCTAACATCGGATGTAGAGATAATGATGGATCTTATAAAATACTCACATAGATCATCATTTTCTATCTACCTAGGTAGCGCAATGATGTATCGAGATATCCAAGATCACATTCGGTGGTTTAATATGAAGAAGAAGATTGCTAATTATACATCAACGTGCCTTGTATGATAAGATGTGAAGGCTAAAAGACATAAGTCTAAGGTGATGAATCAACCACTACCCATACCAACATGGAAGTGGGAGAACATCACCATCGACTTTGTCAAATGAATTCCAAGGACATCAAGAGATAACAATGTTATATGGGTCATAGTGGATTGTCTTAAAAATATATATCACATTATTTCAATTCGATAAGACTTCTCACTGGATCATCTTGCATGGATTTGCATCAAATATGTGGTAAGGCTACATTGAGTACAAATATATATTGTATCTGATCATGATCCGAGATTCATCTCGATGTTCTGGAAAATCTCCAACATACTCTAAGCACAGAACTAAACTTCAGTACGGCATATAATCCTTAAATGAATGGACAATAAGAGTTAACTATTCAGACACTAGAAGATATGTTGAGAGCATGTTCCATATAATCCAAAGGAGTATGGGGCCAAAATCCTCCACTAGTTGAATTCTCCTACACCAACGATTTCCACTCGAGTATCTGAATGGAACCATATGAGGCCCTATATGGGAAAAGGTACTGAACACTAGTGTGTTGGGATGAATTTGGTGAGAGAAAGCTGTTAGGACCTAAAATGGTCGAAGAAATGGTGGAGAAGGTGAAAACCATTCAATAACACGTCAAAGAAGCCCAAATTCAACATGAGAGTTATGAAGAAAATAGTGGATGATACTATGAGTTCAAAGTTGGGGACATGGTATTTCTACACATATCTCAATGGTAAAAGGTCATGAGGATTGGGAAGAAAGGAATGTTAAGTGTCATGTACATCGACCCCTTAGAGACCATTGATTGAGTCAGAGTTATGGCCTATCGAATAGAACATCCACCTATCATGTCCAAATTACATGATTCCTTTCATGTATCACACTTAAATATGTACATAGTATATCATTAACATGTACTCTCTTTATAGGTGGTATAGTTGGAGGATGAACTATCTTACAAGGAGTAGCCAATGAAGATCTTAGATTGTTGAGATAATGTTCTATATAACCAAACTACTCACTCGGTCAAGGTACTATAAAAAACACCAAAGTATGAATATGTATCATGGAAACTTGATGATGAAATTAGGGAAAATTATCCTCACTAGTTTATGGATTATGATGTATAAAAAAATTTCAAGGGTGAAATTTATTAAGGTGGAATGAATGTAACGACCCAATGCTTTTCAATGTAAATTTCCTTCTAATGATTCTATGAGATAATCATATGAAATGAAAACACAATGATCTACTAATTACTACGTGGACTTTAAATATAATGTTGACACATTTGTGTTTTGAATTTCAAAAATCAGACATACACGATGGTGATCAGTATGATGTCTGGAGTTCGATAAGGAAAACAAATTTTTTGGTGAATAGTAACATACCCTTATGAATAGTAAATTTACCTTTATTAATAGTGATATACCATAAGAATAGGAACCTTAACCATGATAGTATATAAATGTGATTCAAGTAGATGTATGATATACCTAAATCTGTGAATAAGAAAATAAATGTTCTAAAATAGTTATTTTTAAAGTAAATTGGGATTTTAATTAAAAATAATAATCATATTTATATAATTAATGATGAAAAATTGATATCATTATTGGTTTCTAAACATGAATAAATGGTTAGGGTGAATTTTTGGGATTTTTTCTGAAATACTTCAATTTTTGGTGAATATTAAAATCCGATAATTTACGATAAATGCTAAATACATGAATTATGTTGTCACAATCTGATGTATGGCCGATGTAAGGCCATTATCTAGAACTCACATGCACACATTACTATTTTTGGTCATGGGTTCATCACTATTTTTGGTCTTTTGGGAAAATAATATTCTAAGGAATTAAATTTTCTGAAAACTCTCCTCCCCTCCACTATAAATACCACCTCTTCCACCCTCTTCTCTTCACTTCTCTCATGCCTTTTCAATTCCCTAAATTCTGCCCAAATCACTACCCAAGCTCCCTCCCCACGTCTAACAGAACATGGTCTCCTAAAAATTCGAAATCATCTTCATTTAAGATACTCTCAAGGATAGTTGATTCAAGAGGTAAAATCCTCTTTTATATTCATTTACATTCTTTTCATGTTCTTTTGGATACTTTTCTATCTTTACCTCTCCTCATAAAAATGTTATGACAACTCCAGTAAATTATATGTACTGGAATTTTGTTTTGATAATTCAATAAGTTTTTATCATCTCTCATTTACCATTATTTTATTTTTATAGTAAATACACCATTTCAGATGTGTTAAATTACAACATTCAAGGATGATGGGTTTTTAATTTCTATTACTATCTTCAATTATGGTCATGAAACCATTTTCATGTTTTAACCAGACCATAATAAATGTATTATATCTCATCTATGGTTTTAGAATCCTTTTTTATAGATGTTTGTTATTTATAAAATAATACATGTTCATTGTGGACAAAAATGGCCAATTAACCGAAAAGGTTATCGATAATGTTTTATATAATTATTCGACTTCAATCCCAGTATCCAAATTAAGATTAAAACCCTAGAATATTCATTATGTTCACTAAGTTCATATAACATCAATTCGGGAAAACCACTTTCAACTTACGGGTTTATTCGTCCATGAAAACAAGTAAACCGATTATACCTCTAAATATTTTATTTATTTTCAGAATAAAAATAACTTTTATGGCAGAGTGAGAACCTCAAAACTACCACTATTTCAATTTTTCAAGCACCATAACAAAAGAAAAAAGGAATCCAGCATCAAACTACACCAATAAATTCAAATTCAAAAAACAATATAAAAGTAAACATATATAAAAAGCATCACACGGTATGGGCCTCCTCGAGCACACCATACACAATAGTCACCATCATCATCGAAGTAATCCCAACACCAACAATAACCTGACCGAGTCTCAAATGCATCATTTCTATGAATCAAGAACATACCCTATAAACTATGTCGTCCTATCAACACTATCGTCACCACCATCCAAACATTGCACATTGAAGATCATGAGGCTGTCGTAGCACAATAAAATCATAAAAAACGAATATAGCCAACCCCGAAAAGTAACCCTCAATAATCAAGAATCAAAACCATACACTGATGTCAGATATACAAAAAAGCAAACTAGATAGAAAGATATGACACATCCACCGATAGTAGAACGGTCAAAAAAACACACTGTTGGCAGTGGATTCATCAGCACCATCCACTTCACAACACCTCCCATTTAGCCTCACATCCCAAAGATCTCGATTAAAGCTAAACACGGAGAACCACCAGACACCAAGCCACACATCCCAAAGACTCGTTGCAATCACTTCTCCTGATTCGACTCGAAGAGGTGAAAAGGAGCCCAAGGCCAAAGAAGAACTATCAATAGAAGTGTAATTTAAACACCACCATCAATGAAGTAGCAGAAAACCAATAACAGAAAAATAGAAATCAAACCGAGCCTAGAAGTGCTGGAAAACTCATTGAACACTAATCCACATAACCCAAAGCAACATCGAAACCACTGCTCCTGCACCAACGAGGATAGTCTCCGAGGAACTAGAATCTATAGAAAGTATTTAATAGCTTAGGGAATCCATAGCAAGCAACCTTTGATGGGAAGACCAAAATAATATGAACAAAAAAATACACAGCATCAGGCACCAAAGATATGGAAGGAACCGCTGCGAAGGAGTAACTAAAAGTGAAGAAAGTCACCATAAAAGAAGAAATATGAAGAGGAGATCCATCACTGATGAGGATGGCTTCAGATAACATAAGAGTAGAAGAAAGAGAGAAGAGGGGATCTAGGTGATTGGGTCTCCATTGTCACGACCCGTCCTAGTGGGGCCCACATCGTTTCTCCCCAAACCCAACTCCAATAGGCCAGGGGCTGGTGACTAGCACCGAGTAACCATATTACTTACATGGGAGGAATTTACTATGTACCTATACACATGGACACATCTACAAGACCAAAAAGATGAAATATAAAAACCACTAAGGAAAAAAATTAATTCATACATCTGAACTCAACCAACAGTGTACGATGAGAAGTAATTTACTGAATGTAAACTGTTCCAGAATAAAATCCCACCAAAAACAAGAGTCTAAAAACTACAAGTCCAACCTAAAAACACAAAGAGGTACTGGGACTACTGTTCATAGATATTGGAACACCTCGTCTTGTAGGGAACTCTGAAAACTTAGTCATGTCCTGGTCCGCCCTGGACTCCATCAAATGGTCGCTCGTCTACACAAGACAAGACACATGCGAGCAAAGCTTGTGCAGTGGTGAGTACAACAACATTCAGTAGGAGACCTCAGAAACCACAATGAAATACACTATATATTAGTACAGTCAGCTCTACATAGTATATGTCTATAGAACATATAGGAAGATGAAAAAACCAAATATACTCAAAACCCTGACCCATAGTCTAGAGACAAGTCACCAAATCGCATACCCCCACCAGGGATTTAGTTCAATGATTCCATGAAGAACTCCTTTCAGGAGTACAAACTCCATGAGTTTGATAGTTCTATTGATGTTTGTCGGAGAAGTACTGTCCGTCGGGAAAATACAAAAGAGACAGATACACTCATTACGGGAGAACACACTCTTTGGTGGGATAGATAATGAAAGATAGATACACTCATTACGGGAGAACACACTCATGAGTGGGAAAGATCATGATACATATATGAGGATCACTGCCAAGGCCTTGGAAGATACAACGACTCATCCATATTTACCTTCTATGTAGAGGATCAATGCCCAGTGGAGTTGGTCACATCGATTCCTGACACTACCTAGGGTCAAGAAAGGATAGAGGATCTTTCTCCGAGCCTCTCATAGGGATTCCTCACTCTATCTCAAAAATTCATGCTAAAGGTATCATAATCCTATAAAAAGAAATGGTACCTTAACTTCAGGGGAATGAGAAAAAGGAGAACTAACCCAAATGAAACATGTCCAAGATACGATGGACAAGAAGATCAAGCCATGTACAGAAAATTACCCAGTATGTAGAAGTGTCACACGCCGTATCTTCTGACCCCGGGTACTGCCCGTGTACAACGACCCGTGTTACAACTCTGGTAATGTAAAACGAAACTACACGGCATGTCAAAATGATCACAAACCATTCCAAGGTATCTGGGGTCCACCCCATGTATGATGTCCATTTGCCCGTACATGGTCTCAACCCATGTACGCCATCCCGTGTAATCGATACATGGGGTGACCCACATTACTGGTGTTTCCTGAACATGTGGTAGAGTACACAGCCGTGTACTCCACCTCGTGTCCATGTATCCCTTGTATACACACCGTGTCGTGCGTAGCCGTCTCTGCCATGCTGCGTAGAGAGTACACGTTGTGTCGTGAAGCCGTGTAGTCCATACCATTTCCGTGTACTTCCTAGAATACACGTCAAGCTTCAAAGATGTTCCTCCACATCGTGTGATTCCTGTCTGACAAAAGAAAACCTAGCTGCCGCTGATCCAATCCACACAGCATGTCCATCGGGATACATGCCGTGTATTCTGAAAATTTCTAGAATAGAAAACCTCCACCATCACGCCTCCTATGTTGCCCCGTTCTTTGATCTGGCCATCCAATCGCCCTGAAACACTATATTCTAGGTCTCAACAATGTTGAAAAGTTATTTCAATTGTTTTCAGACCTATGAAAGGCTCCAAAAACATGTTTTAATCCACCTGTGCGAAGAACGCTTGAACAATGGTATCTTCTGATCCAATCATATTCATCATCCTCCATCATCGTCACACCTCTGATAGGTCGTTGCAATGTCGGATCTTCTAGTTGGGATTTTTGCATCGCAAAACGAATGGGTAACGATCCACTGTTTCATTCCCCATGAAGAACGCGAAGATAAGGGGAATAAATCCAACAAACCATAGTGAGGATCGATACTCCACCTTCGTTCTTCACGACATTGATCTTATCCCATTAGAAGGATTAAACAGGGAGAATCAAAATGATAATCCAACAATTAGAAAAATTAAAATTCCCAAATAAAACCCCAAAAGACACTGAAAATAACACCCTCCCATAAAAATGCTCAACCCACAGATCAACATGTTCGTGGTTGACCAGCATTCATCATTAAATCCAAAAACATGGAAAGATGAATCGAAATAACAACCCCTACCTCAAGGAGGGATCAATCAGTGATGAAGGGGTTGTGCTAAAATCGTCGTCGAGATCCTTCAACATTGTTGATGCATCGATTCACAACATTGATTCTTCATCGATCATCGCAGAGATCTCTCTCAAAGCTTTCAAGATTCCACATGATTTTCTCTCAATTTTTCATCCATGAACAACATTCGATTAACCCATAAAAAGGGTAACACGTTTCGGAATTCCATAACGTTGTAGTATTAATGAGTCAAGTTGTAATTATTGAGTCATTATGAAGTGGAATTAATTATTGAAACAACTACCATGTTATTGTATTTCATCAAATATTTCCAAAAAATTAATACAAACTTTTCGAATTTATTTTATTTTATTTTACTAAAATTTATGGAAATTATCTTTTTCCCTCGACCGACACCGGTCGAGGTTAGACCTGTTAATAGGTAAAGTTTTCATTCTAGACATATTTGTGCCCTCATATTTTTAAACTGAACATCCATTCAGAAACTTCCACAACCACACACATATGGCGACTCACTTAACTAAAAAAGTGCAAACCACAATTCTGGACTCACCGGGCCTCAAAATGATGTTCTGTCTCCTCTCATGCTCTCATAATAATTCCATATAACATTTAAAAATAATACCCATAAATCCAAGACATTACATTCTCCCCACCTTGGGGCACTGCATCCCCGAAAATCAAAACAAAAGGCTACTAAAAAAGGTGCAGGTACTAGGCATGGATCTGAGCCTACTGCTCCCATGTGCTCTCCTTAAGATTCACATCCTTCCACCGATCACGCACCAAGGGAGATGATTTCCCATGAAGGATGCTATACTTCAAATCCTTGATCTCCACCAGTTAATTAGTAAAGGTCACCCCACCCTCGATGTCCACCTCACCCTAGTCGACGACCTGTGATGGGTTGTGCACCTACCTCCTCAGCTGCGACAAGTAGAAGACATCATGTACTTGATGCAACTGTGGTGGTAGAAGTAGGTTGTACAACACCTCATCAACTATTCCCAGTATATGGAAATGTTTGAAGAACTTCGGAGATAGCTTGCTACCCCGACCAAATCTTCATAATCCTCATCGAGGTGATACCCAATGAATGACGTGGTCTCCCTCTTTTAACTCTAGAGGTCTCCATCGTCTGTCAGTACAATAATTCTACTGACTTTGTGCAGTATTCATCCCTTTCCAAATGATATTCACCTTCTCAATGGTAGTTTGCACCAACTCTGGACCCATGAGTGCTGACTCTCCGGGGTCAGTCCTTCAAAGTTGTTACCGACAGGGTATCCGATACAAATCCTCAAATGGTGCCATACCAATGGTGGAGTGGTAGCCGTTGTTGTACAAAAAATCCAACATTGGTAGGTGGTCCTCCCAACTATGACCCAATTCCATGAAACATGCCGGTAACAAATCCTCCAGGACCTTAATAGTCCTCTATGTCTTACCATCTGTCTTGGGATGGAACGTTGTTCATAAGTGTAGCTAAGTCCCAACATCCTCATTCAATCCCATCCACAATTGGGATATGAAACTAGTGTCTCAATCTAAGACTATTTTAGAAGGGATTACATGAATCTGAACTTTCTCCTTCACATAGTTGCATCCCATGATCACTATGGAACTCTACTCCCTAATAGCTAGGAAGTGGGCCGACTTAGTGAGTTAGTCAACGATCAACCAGATGGAATCCTTCCCCTTGGACATCCGTGGTAAGCCTGTCATGAAGTCCATCGATATTCCATCCCACTTCCACTCTGGGACTTATAAGGGGTGAGATAATCCCGCTGGAACATGGTGCTCAGCCTTCACCTGCTGGCATGTTAGGCATCGAGAAACTTAGTCTTCAACATTATTCTTTATGCCTGACCACCATAACTGTCGTCAAAGATCCTAGTACATCATCGCCACTCCTGGATGTACCGCCAAGGGGGATGTATGAAACCACCTCAGGACCTCTTCTCGCAATGCCACTAGTACAACAATGTGTCCCATGAATGGAAGAACGTTCTCACCACCTTGAAAATACCACTCAAGAGCATGTATTGTGGACAACTGAGAATGCAAAGCCTCACAATCTACATCCCCATGTTGTGCTCCCTAAATCCCAGTAAGATCATAGGGGTGAAATACATTGATTTTAGGTAAGTTGTATCCTCTTTTTCAACGAAGGATAATTGAAATTTGTCTAACTGCTCTGTCACCTCACTGAACCATTGTGTGCTCGACCTTCTACTAAGAGAATCTGCCACCCTATTCCCCTTCCCAAGGGTATAGATGATCTCAAAATCCAATTACTAGAGGAACTCTATCCAAAGCCTATGTCTCATATTCAGATCCCCATGCGATAATATGTATTTCAGGCTCTTGTGGTTAGATTTAATGATAAACTACTCTCCCTTAATGTAGTGTTGCCACATCGTAAATGTGAATACTACCAATGAAAACTTGAGATCATGGGCCACATAGTTCTACTCAGGTGGCCTAAGCTGGCATGAACCATAAGAAATCACTACCTTTCTCTGCATCAGGACACAACCAAGCCCGATCCCTGTTGCGACCCAGAAAACTATGTACTCGACACCCTCCTCCATCAATCTCAAGATCAGGGCACTCGTCAAAAACTGTCTCATCTACTCAAAATCCTAATGGATCTTCTCCATGCACATGAAGGTTTTCCCCTTCCTGGTCAAGCCAATCATTGGTGATGATATTTGGGAGAAATCTGGAATGAATCTCTGGTAATATCCTTCCAACCCAAGGAATCTCCACAACTCTTTCACGCTCCGAGGTGGCTCCCATTCTAACACTGTCTCCACCATGGATATGTCCATTGCAACTCCATCTGCTAAGATGGAATGTCCCATAAAGTGGACCTCATGAACCCATAACTAACACATCGAGGGAATTCCATAATGTTGGTTCTCCTGGAGTACTTCTAGAACAATTCACAGGTGTCTTGTGTGCTTCTCCTCTGATACCAATTACATAAGGATGTCGTCAATGAAGAAATCAACAAACAGGTCTAAATATGGCTGGAAGAACCGGTTCATAAGTCCCATGATCACATTAGGGGCATTTGTCTTTCCAAAAGGAATCACCATGTACTAATAGTGACGGTAGCAGCATCTGAATGCTGTATTCGGTATATCATCATCTCATACTCATAACAGGTGATAACCTGCTCGAAGTTCAATATTAGAGAACAACTCTGCCCCTCTCAACTAATCAAAGAGGTCGTCCATTCAAGGATGTGTATATATATTCTTGAACTTCACCAGGTTCAAATGTCGGTAAACCATGCACAACCTAAAACTCACATCTTCCATTTTGAAAAAAAACCGGGGCTGCCTAGGGTGAAATGATGGGTCTTACGAAACCATTTCTCTACAAATACTTCAACGTCACCCTCAGTTCATGAATCTCTACAGGATCCATCCAATATGTTGGTCACAAAATCAGTGTCTTATTAGGGTGTAAGCTGATGCAGAAGTCGATTTCCCTGTGGGGAGGTAGTCCTAGAACATCTTCGAGAAACACATCCTCATACTCCACCACTAATGATAGGAATTTAAATCGCATAACATCTACTACTCCAAGGGAAAGTATATCCAACTCAAGAGTCATCGGCTGCACCCTCCTATGCATGAGCCCATTCTGTGCTTCCTTGGTCTCCTTTTCTCCGACAAAGGAAAACCTCATCCCATCACTGCGAACACACCGCACTCTGTGCCTAAAACAGTCAATCTGGGAATGGACTGAAGATAACCAATCCATAATGAGAATGACTTCGTATGGACTCAACACTACCACCATGTGCTTCCAATCGAAACTGTCACTTCCAAGGGTATGATCGCACTATCTGCAATGGTGTGTGATCATCGAGTCTCCTTCCGTAGGTGTCCGCAAGCATGATGATCAAGTCAACCGCTCTACCATAATCTCATGGTTTCTCACAAGATATGTGTCGATGAATGAATGACTGGCACCTATGTCTATATGTATGGTAGCTAAGGTAGAGAAGACACAAATTGTGATACACCCCGACCGTAGTTACCCAGAGTCAGTGCATTATTACATAACATTGGCATGATCACAAGGAAATCATGTCCTGAAAGACCGATTAGTTTAGTATTATTGGAAACAAGATTCATACATAAGTCCATCTTTACAACATGGAAAGAAAAATAAAACTAGTTTATTCCATTATAAACAAAAAATCCTCATATATTATGCCTAAAAATCACTCATAACTAACTTCTTCATATCCTGGAAGAATGAATCATAAGAAATTGGTGAGCTCAAACTCTTAGTAAGGGTAAGAAAATACAGCAAAAGATAACATAAATATTAGGCATGGTGAATAATTGAAAACATGTTCCTTTAAAAATAATAAACATGAACACTTTTATGCTAGAAATATGAGAAGAGTAAAGAATTCCATAATAAAACATAGTCATTGATATTCTACTAGTCTAATAACCACATTATCTATCAATATTTATTTCACAATGAGTGAATGTATAATGCCGGACATTCTGAAACATTTTTTCAAGGCCTCAGCCTATACATCTAAAAATGATTTAGGCCTCGGCCAAAACCATATATCAAAATGCAAAAGGCCTCGGCCAATTCATTGTCTAATTGTCTAATTAGAACTACTGATGCATCAAGGAGCTATAGCGGGCTCTACCCGTCACTTACTAAGTCAAACACATTCCTCATATGAAAGGGTTGAATTATAACATAACCCTTCGTATTAAAACTAGCGTACGAAATGTCAATATGTTAACCACTAACCATTAATTGTATAATAATAAAACACCCACAGTGAAACAAATCAAAAAACATTTAATATAATATGGATGATTTTTATCATACTGAATCGACTTCGAACCTATATAAAATCCATCAAAGGAAGTTGACAAAGATGAAATCCAAATTATTGGAGAGAAATATCTCTTTCGTTTTTTGAAATCATTTAATGTCAAATAATTATTAAAGAAAAAATTTATTTTGAAAATATTCTTAAAATATTGTATGGTATGCTTTGAAAATGTTATAACAGAGGAAAATAACCGAACCCGCCATATAAGTTAAAAAAGACATTCTTACCTTAATTTTTTCAAAATGGTCGTAAAGTACCATATTTTGAAAACGACAGAAAGATTAATTTAAAAACATATAAAGTCAAATAAGGTTTTAAATGACTTTAATACATAGTCTAGTAAATATTAAAAATGTTTTAAAATACGTTTTTAGGAAAACATGGATGTGGATGATAAAGAGGTCCCAGTAGAGACTTACATAAAAACATCCTCAGATAAATAAAGAGATTGTGAAATTAACCCTTACCTTGTACTTTTCCTTGGTTGAGAGTATGCTAACCTACTGTATAATTTTTAAATAATTGTTATTAATTTATACAAGAATCATATACATAATTATGATATCATATATGATATTCTAATAATGCTTTGTTAATAATATTTTAGTATTATCGTCTATTACGGTGTTACCTGATTCGTTTTCCTTAACATTTTTTGTTACATAAGTAATGAGTTTTATGGATAGACGTATCATATTAATATTAATAATGATATTATGTCTCTAAACATTATTTTTATTCATCAAATGAATATTATTCTGGAATGGATACAATGGGGAATGAATGACATTGCGTTCGTGGAGACGGTAGTCCGTACATACATACAAATGACAATATCATTATTTTGATAGTAAAATAGTATGTAAATAGAAGGAATATCATATATAAAGAATCATTAACATGTTAAATTTACTATTTAAATCAATTATACATCATTATTATATCCATCCAAAAATAACACATTGAATAACAAACTACACCATGACGTGGAGACGGTAAGCTGTACGTACGCACGTATGGGGACTTTGTCATTCATATGATGGATAGAATAATGAATATGGTTGTACCATTTTATAATAACATCAAATTATATAGATGATACTATAGGTATAGATTTAAAACGGAAACAAAAAAGAAAGGGGAAGTGGTAGAAGAAAATAACTAGATAGAGGTGGTGAAATATTTACCTCTTCTTCAGGTTCTTCCTTTTGATTTGATCAAAAGGGCTTCCTAGAATGGATTTATGACCAATGGAAGACCACAATGAATAAGTGAGGAATGTTTGGAGGATATTTGAGTAGGGTTTGTCTGAGCCAAATGGTTTTTGAGGTGTGAATTGTGAGAAGGGGAAGTTCCCTTTTATAAGAGGGATGAGGGGTACCTTAGGAAATGATTGAAATGTTATTTTATAATAAATTAATATTTTGTATATAATGGTTCCAGAATGAATTATTTCAAGGATAAGGTGGGAATGGGTCTAAATCATCCCATATAATTGGTTTTATAAAAGTTTAGGTTACTATTTAAACCATATCATTTAGTTTAACTCTTAGTTAAATTGTTTGACATTTACCTTGTCTCTTTGTATTTTAATATTACATGGTTAATAAACATACTATAAACATCCTAGAGATTCTCAAGTGGTTCATTAATGTCATATATAATATTAATTATGTCCTTGGGCCAAAACATATTTTTTTTAGAAATATAATATCAATTAATAATATATTAGTTGTTTTAAAAAATCTTTAATGTCAATTCTGACACTATTTGGTTTTTTGTTTTTAATAAATTTATAAAAGCATTATTAATTTGAAAAAAAATCATTCAATCGACCAAAACATGTACTAATAACCTATAAAACTGTTTTAATTCATAAAAAGTCTCAAATTATATTTATTTGGATATTTATAATATCAACTATTTTAATATTTCATAAATAAGCCAATTACTGCATCATCATAGTGTCATAAATAAATTTAATAATTTATTGTATAAATGTTATAAATAATATACCATTATGTAGTAAGTCATTTTAGATTTTTAATGAATATTTTTAATCTAATTTATCTTGTGTATAAACATATATTAAAAATGTTTTAGTTTTTAAACATTGAATTTAAATCGTTTAACTCTTCTTTAAATAATATAATAATAACTATCCAAATCTAATCCAAGTGGCCTTAAAGGTTTCTATTTTATTCCTAAGGTTGTTTTTGGTAGAATTAAACTTATCCAATAGAATTAGGACATGTTTTAGGGTAATATTAAGGACATTTTACCTTTAATTACCATATTTAATTTTAACCGTGGTAAATAAAAGACAGAAGTTACCATTCACCAAAAATTATTTTCATCTTATTGAACCAGAGTTTACTTAATGATATAAACCGCGTCTCTCGAATTTTTGAAATTCCACTCATAGAAGTAGTAAAAATATATTTTATGAAAATTTGTAAATACTCCTAGGAGGTGGGTAAAAGACATTAAAAAGTTCAATAAAATTATATATATCTGAACATAATAGAAAATGAATCCAATGAATTAAATTTACATTTTATAGGTATTATGTATCTATTTTTACCTAATATAAATTTAAATAATATAACTAATTTTTTTAAATAAAAAGTCGGTTTTAACCGATAACGCAATTTTTTTCACTATCCATCAGAAAATGAATGTTTTCAGAAAAATACCAAAAATTCACCCTAGGATAATTTAGATATTACGAATCTAAAAATGCAGTCCATTATGAAAAATAAAATTTATAAGATTTCCAAAAGTGGGTATTACTATTCATAATGGCTAGTTTGATTGGTCGCAGTGTGTTAGAATATTGAAGTTGCGTACAATGCAAGCTATTACATTATTCAAAAGGAAATGTACCATGGAAGCTTGGGGTGTCACATTCTCATCTCTTAAAAATAGATTCTTTCTCAAAATTTCTAGAATACTACCGGATAAAATGATTTTGTTGGTTCTTCATCAAAGGTTCCCCGGGTTCCCATGTTTCATCTTCCATCTTATGGTTTCTCCACGTAACATTTACCAGATGAGTCATCTGGTTTCTCAACACTTGTTATCCTATATCAAGAACCTTGAAATACTCTTCGCAATAAGACAGATCAGGTTCCAGTTCTTATTCCTCAAAGGTGAGAACATACATTGGGTCAAGCATGTATTTTCTCAATAGTGATACGTGGAAGACATCATGAAATTTAGAGAGACTTGGCGGAATTTCAAAATGATTTGCTAGAGCCCCAAATAATTCAAAAATTTCTAATTTTCTGATGTAAAAGTGACTCAATTTACCCTTCTTACAGAAACGTATAACACCCTTCCATGGAGATACCTTCAAGAAAACATGATCTCCAACTTGAAATTCCAAATCCTTTTTTCGGCTATTGGCATTGCTCTTCTACCTACTTTGAGATGCCTTGATATGGGCTAGGATAACCTTAAACTTTTATATCATTTCCTCAACATGTTCTGGGCCTATGGGTTTTCCTTCACCAACATCATCCCAAAAGAAAGGTGTGCGACACCTCTTTCCGTATAACTCTTCATATGGTGCCATATGAATACTTGAATGGAAGCTATTGTTACAGGGAAAATATACTATAGGTAAATATTGATACCACATACATTGAAAGTCAGGTGAGAAATATATCAACATGTATTCTAATGTTTGAATAGTCCGTTCTGATTTTCCATCAGTTTGAGGGTGGTAGGCGGCACTCAAACGAAGTTCATTATCCTGGGATTTCTCAAGACTTTTTCAGAATATTGATGTAAAACAGGGATCATGATCAAAAACCATTGATAGGGGTACTCCATGAAGTCATACAACATCATTAATATACAGTCCTAGTAAACGTTAAAGTGGTAAATCTTCTCTTAAATCATGAACATGTGCTGACTTGGTAAGACGATAAATAATGACCCATATTGCATCATTCCTTCTAGAAGTCTTTGGTAGTCCCATGACAAAGTCCATCATAATATTATCCCATTTCCACTCAGGTATGGTAATAGGTTACATGACTCCTCGAGAATGTTTCCTTCTAGCTTGCACTTATTGAAAACCCATACATGATGACACAAAATCAGAAATCTCCCTCTTCATGTAGTACCAAAAAAAATGTTCCTTCAAATCTCTATACATCATGGTTCTCCTAGGGTTTATAGATAAATTGGAGCTATGAGCATCATCCAACTATTCAATTTTTAGATCTGGTATGTTAGGAACAAAAAGACTCCTCCCAAATTTCAAAACTCTATCTTCATATACGAAGTCGATCAATCTCCAATTGTTTACAGATTTAATCTTCTTTGGAAATTACTCATCATCAGTTGGAGAAATTTTTATCCTTTCTTGTAAAGATAGTTTTGAATGCATTTGAAAAAGTATTGATGTTTCAACTTCCATGGATATTACAATATCCATCTTTACTTGATCCATGTATATAGGATCCTTTTCAACTCTCATCTTGTTCAAAACTCCATGATCCTTTCTACTAAAATCATCTGCCACCTTATTTTCCTTCTCTGAGTGGTAGTGTATTATGAAATTGTAATCTTTGAGTAGTTCAATCCATCTTCTTTGCATTATGTTGAGTTATTTCTATGATAAAATATACTTCAAACTCTTTTTATCGGTATATATCTCACATTTTCACCATAGAGATAATGTCTCCATATCTTCAATTAAAATATTACATCTACTAACTCAAGATCAGGAGTAATATATTTTTTTTCATGAATTTTTATTTTTCACGAAGCATAGGCCATAACCCTATCATTTTTCATAAGGAAACAACCACGTCCTTTCATTGAAGCATCAGTATAAATAACAATCCCTTCATTCCTCGATGGTAGAGTCAATATAGGAGCATTGAATAATATTTTCATTAGTTCTCCTTAATATTCTTCACAATATTTTGTCAAAAAAATAACACCTTTACGTCTGAGCTTGGTTTATGGGTTAGCCAATCGGGAAAAATTCAGGATGTAATGCCGATGATAACCTGGTAAACCAACAAAACTGTGTATCTCAGTTATACTCATCGGTACTGGCCATTATTGGATTTCTCTTGTCAAATACGGATCAACGACGATTCCTTCCTTAGAGAAAATACAAAAAATATGAAATCTCCTGAAGAAAAAATTCACACTGGATAAACTTCCCGTATAATTCATTTATTCTGAGGGTTTTCAGATTGGTGCGCAAGTTATTTTTAGGATCATCATAGATTTTGATGCATACCAAGTTATCATCAATGAATAACACTACAAATTCATAAATATATTCCATGAAAACTTTGTTCATTAGATCCATGAAAACAAAGGGTGCATTAGTCTTCCCTAAAGGCATTACAGTAAACTCATAATGCCTGTACCTGTTTCGAAATGTTTCTTTCGGAAATAATTCCATCTTCACCCACAACTAATGATATCCAGATCAAAGTTCAATCTATGAAAAATATTGAGCTCAATGAAGTTTGTCGAATAAATATTCAATGTGAGGTAGGGGATACCTGTTCTTTATGGTTATAACATTGATCTTCCTATAGTCAATGAACAACCTCATATATCTATCTTTATATTTAACAAAAATAGTAAGGGATCCCCAAGGAAAAACACTAGGGAGAATAAATATCTTATTACTCAATTCCTCTAGTTGTTTCTTTAGTTATACTAATTACACAATGGCCATTTTATAAGGGGTCTTTGATATGGGCCTAGAACCAGGAATTATGTTAATGAAAAACTCAATATCTAATTCTGGAGGGTTTCCAGGTAAACCTTTTGTAAACACATTAACATATTCTTTCACAATAGGTACACCCTCTATTTCAACACTCTTTTCATCACCCATAGTTATTTCATTCTCTTCCTCCTCAATAATTGAATTTAGTTGATAGAATGGGGGTAGATCTAGATAAGAATAAGATGGTGACATTTCTGATTTAAAGATAAGGCACTCCTTATAATCATCAAAAATTATAACCTCCTTCTTCTTACAATAAATTTTCGTATCATGGTCTGTATGCCAATCCATAACATGGATTATGTCAAATTTAATCATGGGTATGGCGATGAGATCAGCAGATAAATAACGTTTATATGACTTAATGGGAAATGATTCACAAAAAATTGTTGCAATGATACTTCCCTTATGAGTTTTGACTTACAACTCCCTTGTTATATCAAATTGTCAATATCAAAGTTTCATAGAAAACTGGGAAGATATGAAACAATACGATGATCCAAAATCAAATTAAGCATTGGATAAACATGAGGAACCCATTAAATTACCCACCACCATGTCTTTTGGGGTATCAACATTAGCAGTATTGATCACATAATCATGGCCTTGATCCCTTGGAATTTTTTGTGGTATGTTTTTTCTGACACATAGGACATTCATTTGCTTAATATACTATCTCCCTGAAATTGTAGCATTGAACATCGGTAGCTTCTTTCATTCCCTTAAAATCACCAGAAATATGGCCATTCTGTACACATTTATTGCATACTTTGTTTCCTTTTAGACGAGAACCAGGGTGATTCCTTACACAATTATCACAGGGTGGAAATTCAACTCTTCCCTTCTTCCCTATTTCCTTATTTCCTTTCCCAGAGTGTTCAACAGATCTCTTCTTCTCTTTCATTGCTTTAAAGTCATAAGACATAGAAAATACATTTTTTGTCTTGATAGCACACGATAAAATATCATCGTACGATGAGAAGGATTGAGATAATAAATCTCAACAGAGAAATGGTTTTCACCCATCAAAGAAATGATCAATCTTACTTCCTGGGTTAGGAATATAATCTGCAGCATGCCTTGCAATCCTTGTAAAGTTTTCTTCATACGTTGTGAAATTCTCATCCTCTATTTGCCTCAAACTCAGAAAGTGCATTTCCATATCCGCTCGATGGTCACTAGGAAATTATTTTTCTAAGAAAATCTCATTGAACTACCTTCATTATATACTGGATACTTCTTCATCTTCTTTTGTGTTTTGGACTAATGACCACCATTGATCTGTATCTCTCGTGAGGTGATAAACTGCCATGACAAGTTTTTCCCTTTCGCAACTCAAAAAAGGGTGAAATATTTTATCTAAGTAATTTATCCATTACTCAGATAATAATGGATTTGTACTCCCATTGAATGTTGGTGGTTGATTCCTCATGAAGCGATCTAACATTTATCCTCCACGTTGTGGATCCGGGTGCTCTATACGGGTAAGGTTATTATTCATAACCTGAGTGTGTGGTCATGGTATGGTGATAAGATGATCATCAGCAGTTGCATCACTAGCTCTAGTATAATTATCTTGAGTTGGAGGAAAATCCATACATGGAATACGTGCGTTGATATTATTTCCATTTCGTCCACTAGGCACCATTTCAAAACAATGTCACAAACTAGATTTTTCTATGAATCGAAATCCATAATTCCAAACATTTAAAACACATAACATAAATTGAACAGCTTATGAATATAATCCATAATCATAAAAATGTTTTCTTTGAGGAAATATATACTCATAAACCATTTATAATGGTTTGTAATGAAAATGAGAACTACCCTAAGCATATCCCCTGGGAGTGTCGTAACCAAGAGTGAGCAAGGCCCATTGTCGTGCACCAGTTTCCATTCAAGTCTTGCTCAAAGAGGTTTTTTCAGGTTTTACCCCTAGTTACATCTATTTCAGAGCCACCTCTACCTACTCATATCCAGACATGGATTTATTGTAGGGAAAACTCACAGAATCTCTACAGTGCCAAAATTCTAGGATGTTCTTCTATAAAAATCCTCAAAGTCTATCTTAGGTTAATGATCTCTAATTAGAATTTTTTAAAATCTATCTTCCAAGGTTTGTACTAAACTTCCTCTGATACCAAATGTAATGCCCCATCCCCTGTTACCCAAAGTTGGTGCAATATTCCCTAACATTGGCATGATCACAAGGAAATCATTTCCCGAAAGACCGATAAGTTTAGTATTATTGGAAATATGATTCATACATAAGTTCAACCTTACTACCTGAAAAGAAAAAAAAACACTAATATATTCCATTAGAAACATCCAATCCTCCAAGATTATGCCTACAATACACTAATAAATAACTTCTTCATATCCTGGGAAAACGAAACATAATAAAGGGGTGAGCTCAAACGCTCAGTAAGGGTAAGCAAATACAGTGGAAGATAACATAAATATTAGGCATGGTGAATAATTGAAAACAAATTCCTTTAGAAATAATAAACATGAACACTTTTATGTCAAAAATATGAGTTGAGTAAATAATTCCATAATAAAACATAGTCTTGGGTCTTCTACTTGTCGAATAACCACATGAACCATCAATATTATTTTCAAAATGAGGTAATGAATAAAGTCGGACATTCATAAACATTTTGTCAAGGCATCGACCGAGACGTCTAAAAATTATTTAGGCCTCGTCCAAAACAATATATCAAATTGGGAAATGCATTTTCCAATTCGACGTCTAATTGTCTTAAGAGACCAACCAATGCATCGAGGGGATAAAGTGGGCTCCACCTATCACTTACTAATTCAAATACATTACCCATATGAAAAATGTTTAAATATATCATAAACATTCGTATTAAAACTAGCATATTAAATGTCAATACTCTAACCATAAACCATGAATGGTATAAAAATAACATATCCACAGTCAAACATATAACAAAACCTTCAATACAATATAATAGATTTATATCATAATGAATCGACTTTAATCAAGTACAAAATTCATCAAATGATGTTGACATAGTTGAAATCCAAATTATTTGAGAGAAATACATCTTTATGTTTTTTTAAATAATTTAAAGTCACATAATTATAAAAGAAAAAAATTATTTTGATAATAATTTTATAAGCTTATAAGGTATGATTCAATGATGTTATAATGGCAGATAATAACCACACCCTCCGTATATGTTAAAAAATTACATTCTTACCATAATTTTGTCAAAAAGGTCATAAAGTACCTTGTTTGGAAAATGATGAAAAGATTTCATTCAAAACATATAAGTTCAAATAAAGATATAAATGAATTTAACCCATAGTATAGTAAATAGTAAAAAAAATTAAAACACATTTTTAAGAAAACCTGGTTGTGGATGATAAAGAGGTCCTAGTAGATACTTACGTAAAAACAACCTCGATAAAATAAAGAGATTGTGAAATTAACCATTACCTTCTATATTTCGTTGGTCGAGGATACGTAAACTGCCTTTATAATAGTTAAATAGTTTTTATTAAATTATACAAGAACCCTATACATAATTATGATATCATATATGATCTTCTAATAATTCTTTGTTAATAATATTTTAGTATTATCGTCGTTTTGGGTGTTAACTAATTCGTTTTCCTATATATGATTTGTTACGTAAGTAATGATTATTATGGATAAGATGTATCTTATTAATATTTAGATTGATATTATGTCTTTATAAATTATCTTTAATCATCAAATTAAAATTATTCTTGAATGGATACAATGGGGAATAAATCTCATCACGTTCGTGGAGACGGTAGTCCGTACGTACGCACGAGCGACAATATAATTTTTGATATTAAAATAGAATGTAAATAGATGGTATATCATATATACAGATTCATTAACATGTTTTATTTATTATTCGAATAAATTTTACAACATTATTATACCCATTCAAAAATAATGTATTGAATAACAAACTACACCACAACATGGAGAGGGTAAGCCGTACGAACGCACGTATGGTGACTCTGTCATTCATATGATGGATAGAATAATGAATATGGTTGTACCATTTTAATAATACCATCAAAATATATATAAGATTCTGGAGTTACTATTTTAGAATGGAAACAACAATGAAATAGGAAGTGAAAGAATAAAATAACTTGAAAGCGGTGATGAAATATTTACCTCTTCTTCGGGTTCTTCCTTTTGATTTGATCAAAAGGGCTCCTTTGCATTGATTTCTGACCAAAGGAATTCCTCTATGATGAATCTAGTGAAGTTGTTAGTGTATTTTGGCAGGGGCTGGCTGAGCCAAATTGGTTTGGAGTGTGAATTTGATAAATGTGTAAGTTCCCTTTTATAAGAGGGGTGAGAGGTACCTTAGGAAAATATTGTAATATTATTTTATAATAAATTCATATTCAGTTTATAATGGTTAAAAAAGATTTATTTCTAGGATAATGTGGGGAAGAGTCTATATCCTCTCAACCAATTGGTTTTAGACTAGTTTTGGTGACCATTTTAACCTAATCTTTTAGATTTAACTTGTAATTAAATAGTTTGGCATCTTCCATGTCTCTTTGTATTTTTATATTATATGGTTAGTAAACTTACTATAAACTTCAAGAGAACCTCCAGTGGTTCCTTAATGACATATATAATATTATTTAAGTCCTTTGGATGAAGCATATATTTTTAGGAATAGAATATCAATTAATAATATAGTATTTGTTTTAAAAACTCTTGTATGTCAATTTTGACACTATTTGATATTTTGTTTTTGTTAAATTCAAAACAACATTATTACTTCGAAAAAATTCATTTAATCAACCATAAAATTTAATATTATTTGTTGAAATTAGTGTAATTCATTAAAAGTATAAAATTATATTTATTTTTATATTTATAATATCAAATTTTTATCATTCATAAATAAGGCAATTACTGCATCATCATAGTGTCATAAATAAATTTAATTATTTAAGATATATAAAGTATAAATAAAATACCATTATGTAGGAAATATTATTATATTTCTAATGAAAATTTATAATCTAATTTATCTTATGTATAACCATGTATTAAAAATATTTTATTTTTTAACTTTTAATCTATCTCTTTTAACTCTTCTTTAAATAAAATAATAATAAATGTACAAATCTAATCCAAGTGGACCTAAAGGATCATATTTTATTCCTAAGGTTTTTTGATCGAATTAAACTTATCTAATAGAATTAGTACATGTGTTAGGGTAATATTAATATCATTTTTATCTTTAATTACCCTATTTCCTTATAACCGTGGTGAATAAAACTCAAAAGTTACGATTCACAAAAAATTATATTCATCTTATTGAACCACATTTTACATACTGATATCAACCATGTCTCTCAAATTTTCGAAATTCCACTCCCAGAAGAGTTAAAATTATGTTTAATGCCAATTTGTAAATGCTCCTAAGAGGTGGGTAAAAGACGGTAAAAAGTTAAATAATATCATAAATATAGAAACTTACTATCAAATGACCCCAGTGAATTACATTGAACATTTATAGGTATTATGTATCTATTTTTACCTAATATATATTTAAATCAAATAACTAATAATTTAAATAAAAATTCGGTTATAACCAATAACATAGTGTTTTTCACTATTCATCAAAAATTGAATGTTTTTTGAAAAATACCAAACATTCACCCTAGGATAATTTCGATAATTCTTAATCCAAAAATAATTTCCATTTTGAAAAATATAATTTATATAATTTCAAAAAGTTTTTATTACAATTCATAATGGCTAGTTTGATTGGTTATGGTGTGTTAGAATCTCGAAGTTGCACACAATGCTGGCTATTACATTATTCAAAGTGAAAGTTAGTGTGGAAGCTTGGGGTGTAAGATATCGTACCTCAGATCATCCATGGAGCCCATGGGTCATACACCTTGACCGCATGAAACTTCCCACACCCCTATCCCTCAGCTCCCTGAGCCTCGTACGGACCGCCTAGGGGTGGTGGTGGAAGTACATCAAAGCGTCTTCCACCGCCTGCAGCTCTCCCTGCTCTTCTTCCACGTCCACCACCTGGAGGGTCTGTCTGCTTCATTCTATGCCTCTGACTTGGTGGTCCATCCACCGCCTCCCTGTTAGCATCTCATCGGGTTAGACAATCTCTATCAAGATGTCCCCAACCATTGCACGTGTAACATCACTTCTCCCTAGGCTGACTGGATCCAGCCTGAGAGCACAGGACTGTCGATCCCATTTCCTCGGTCATCCTATGAAATTTCCCACATCCTGATCCCTGTTCCTGATGTCAGCTACCTACTTCCGTTGTCTCCGCACCTGTTTGGTTGCTGCTAACTGCCGCCGGCTATCTCTGCTCCGCCAAGAAGCTCTCGTTCCCCAAGGCCCACTCGAGCACTCTAGCATATGTCGAAATGCATAGAGGCACGACTCTTGCTCGTAATTCCCATCAGAGACCTCACTCGATGCTCCGAGCTCTAATGTTTTGATCCCTAACCATATCCATCGAGTATCAGGCGAGGTTGGTGAACCACAATGAATTGTCAACTACCGTCAAAATACCCTGTTGGACCTGAAGAAGATCTTGGATGTGAACTTCTCTTAGTGTAACTGGAGATAAATCCTCCCTTAAAATTCACTCAAAACCCATCCATGATAGAGTCTACTCGTCGTTTGTATGTGTGTTTAGAATCCACCATCGTCCTGCTGAATCCTAAAGAAGGTTCGCTCCTAGGATCACCATCTCCTCCATTGGTGTCTTCACTAGATGGAAAAGTCTGGTCACCGCCTCAAGCCAGTCCTCTCCCACCTGAGTGTCAGGCTCTCCTTGGAACCTTAGGGGTCTCTGTCTCTGGAACTCATGGACCACGCTAAGCATGCGCCCCTCATCGGTCGATACTGCAAGTACCACGAGATGCTCCACTGGTG
The DNA here is from genome assembly GCA_963277665.1 of Viscum album. Classification (NCBI taxonomy): domain Eukaryota; kingdom Viridiplantae; phylum Streptophyta; class Magnoliopsida; order Santalales; family Viscaceae; genus Viscum; species Viscum album. Next base: position 225,711,559 of record OY728167.1, on the reverse strand, counting down.
GTGGTACAACATGTTCGCCACCTGGTGGAAATGCCTCGGGATCTTGTCCTTATATTTAAGCCTCTTAACTATGGGGGTCATCCTCATGATCATGTTGCTGAGTCCTAGCGGGTATGCGTCACGGAGGCATCCTGTAAGGAAACAAAATGCACCACTGTCAATTAGTATATCTGGATGGCTGACAGAAAGGACATGGAAAACACAACCCACTCTTATATGATGCATGTTCCATTGTTTTACTTTCCCTCAACTAGTGTTTTCAGGTACCGAGTTGAAAATCAGGTTATAAGAGTCCTGGTTTATGGATACATTGGCTACCTGAACCAAAAATGGAGTCTCTAGACTATAAATAGAGCTGAAACACTTAAAAATGCTATCCCAAACCACACTCACAGACACTTGGTCCAAAGGTAGAACCAACCACCACTAATACCACTCTTTCATGACCCGTCCTAGTGGGGCCCGCGCCGTGACTCCCCATGCCCGCCTATAATAGGCCAGGGGCTAGTGAATAGCACCGAGTGGGCATATTACATTCATTGGAGGAATTGTCTAAGTACCTATACACACCCACATATCTCCAAGCAGAAAAAGATGAAATGTAAAAACCATTAAGGAACAAAAATTCATACATACAAATGAAACCAACAATTAGATTATGATGCGAATTAATGTATTGAAAGTCAATTAGGCCAGAATACAAGCCCACCAATAACAAGAGTTTGAAAACTAAAAATTCCATCCTGCAAACACAAAGAGGTACTAGGACTGCTGCTCATAACCATAGGAATACCACGGCCTATAGGGAACTTAGAAAACTCAGTCATGTCCCTGTTCACCCTGTACTCCATTAAATGGCCGCTCGTCTGCACAAGACATGACACATGCTGGAAAAGCCGGTGCAGGGGTTAGTATAATAACACTTAGTAGGAGACCCCAAAAACCACAAAGAAATACATGAAGTAAAGGTAAAGTCAGCTCGATACAGTATATGTCTACAGAACATATAGAATGAGAAACACAAACCATATATACTAAAAACCTTGACCTGTAGTCTAGAGACAAGTCACACAACCGCATACCCCCTTTTGGGATTCAGTTAAAAGATTCCACAAAGCCCTCTTTCTGGTAAAACTCACTCCACGAGCCTGGTAGCTCTAATGATATCTGTTCGAGAAGTACTATTTGTCTAGAAAATCCATGAGTGATAGATACCCTCATTATGGGAGAACACACTTCTCAGTGGGAGAGATCAGAATAGATTGATACACTCATTACGGGAGAACACACTCCTGAGTGGGAAAGATCACAATACACATATGAGGATCACTTCCAGGGCCTTATAGGATACCATGACTCATATGGATTCACCTAATAGGTATAGGATCAATGCCCAGTAGAGTTGGTTACGTTGATGACTGAATCTACCTAGGGTCAAAAATGGATAGAGGATCTCTCTCCAGCACTCTCGGAGGGATGCCTGAATCTATCTGAGAAAGTCCTGCTAAAGGGAGCATACTCATGTAGAAGGAAATGGTACATTACCTTCAGGAGAATGAGGAAAAGGGGGAACTCACCCAAATGAAACATGCCCAAGATATGGTGGTAAAAAATATCAATCCATGTACAAAAAGTACACAGTGTGTATAAGTGTCACACGCCGTGTCTTTTGACCCTGGGTACTACCCGTGTACAATGGCTCATGTCGCAAGGCTGGTCTTGTAAAACGATACTACACGGAATGTAAAAATGATCTCATGCCGTGTTAAGGTATCTGAGGTCCGCCTTGTATTCCCTGGACATGTTCCCGTACACAGTCTCAACCCATGTATGCCAACCCGTGTAATCGATACATGGGGTGACCCAATTACTGGCCTCGCCTAGCCGTGTGGTGGAGTACACAGCTATGTACTCCACCTTGTGTCTATGTATCCCCTGGATACACGCTGAGTCCCATGTAGCCACCTCTTACATGCCGCAAAAAGAGTACACATCAAGTCGCGAAGCCGTGTAGTCCATCCCATTTTTGTGTACTTCCTAGAATAAATACCAAGATTCATGGAAGGTCCAACACATCGTGTGACTGGAGTCACACGCCATGTGATACCTGTCTAAAATTGGAAACCCTAGCCGTAGTTGAGCTGGTCCACACGGCATGTTCATCGGGATACACACTGTGTATTCTGTAAATTTCTAGAATCACGATCCTCCGCCATTGCTCCTCTCGTGTTGCCCCGTTCTTCGATCCAACCCTAGAATCTCTCCAAAACTCTAGATTCTAGGTCTCCCCCATGCCAAAAATCGATTTCCGTTGTTTTCAGACCTACGATCGGCTCTGAAAATTATCGTTAATCCACCCATGCAATGAAATCTCAATGAACTGTATCTCTTGATCCAATCCAATTCATTTTCCTCCAACATCGTCACACCTCCTCTTGGTAATTGCGACTTCAAAAGTTAATTTTGGGATCATTGCGTCACAAAATGGATGTATAACATTATATTTTTCGTTTCCCTATAAATAACTTGAAGAACACAAAGAAAAGGGGAATAAATCCAATAAACCAAAATGTGGAATGAACCTCTGCCATCGTTCATCATGACATTGCTCATCTCCCATTAGAAGTATTAAATATTTCCAATCAAAATGATAATCCCATAATTATCACAATTAAAATTCTCGAATCAAAAATCAAAAGAAATTGAAAATAACAACCTCCCACAAGAAAGCATGACTTGTGGATCAACATGTTCTTGGTTGATCAACGTTCATCATTAAATCCAAAAATGGGGAAAGAAGAATCAAAATAAAAACACCTAACTCAAGAAGGGATCGATCACTGAAGAAGGGGTCATGCTTCTGTTATCGTCGAGATCCTTCAACATGGTTGGTATAGCGATTATCGATTGTCAATGAGATTTCAGTCCAAGGATCCAATATTCCACCAGATTTTATCTCAATTTTCCATCCATGACCAACATTAAATTAACCCATAAAAATAGGAACATGTTTTGGAATTCCATCACATTGTGGTATTAATGAGTCAAGTTTACATTTTTGAGTCATTATGAAGTGGAATTAATTATTGAAACAATTTCATAGTCGCTGCACTGCAGAGAATGTTTCCATAAAAAAAATAAACTTTGTGAATTTATTTTATTTTATTTTACTAAAAACATCTGAATATTATTTTTTTCCATCGACCCACATAGGTCATGGTTAGACCCATTCTTAGGTAAAGTCATCATTCCAGACGCAGTGGTGACCCCAATTTTTTAATTCGGACATCAGTTTGGAAACTGCCACAACTGCGCACATATTCCGACTCACCTAACTAAAAAAAGATCAAAACACCATTTCGGGCTCACCGAGCCTCAGAATGATGTGTCATATCCGCTCCTGTTCTCGTAATAATTCCATATAATATTTAAAAATAATACAAAGAAAAATATGAGACATTACAACTATATATCTAGCTTCCACCTTTAGTATACCTTGGTTATGAAGAGGTTATAGAATTTCTAATTAATAAACATAATTTGATTATTTAGATCATTATGTTCAAGAAATAATCACTATCGGACTTAAGGTAGGGATCCTCTCTATTTCACTTTTGTTTAGGATTTTCATCTATGTCATTCCATTTTTTTGTTTAACTCCTAGTAATGATTAATTATTATGAACCTACCCCATACTGTACTCATTATTATTAATGGATTAGTAACCCCTTTCTCTCTAATTAAGTCCTCTTACGTACACATGATACCATGCTGATATTTCACGAGGGATTCAAAATAAAAATACTTTATTATCTTGGGCCACTTTATCTTTTTTAACCGAACTACAATTATATATTTTTCTTATGATTATCTTATAAAATAAATGTGAATTTTCCAAAATCATGTGACAGGTTCCATTCATCATTCTCTTTTAGGGATATACATGTTTTTAAGTGATTCCCTCCTCAATACTTTCTGATAAGAAAACATTTTTTATGGGAGCTTCTCAAATTCTTACTTGATCTGAAGTGCACTCTATATTCTATTTTGATCCACCATTTTCATTAAAATATAAGTCTTTTATTGTGAAAATATTCCTAGCTCACTTCTTGTTTTTTAAAAAGTATTTTTTCTATTTTATATTTTAAAGTATTTTTAGTATTTTCCTTAAAACCTCTCAAAAATGATTTAATGCTAAAATTCCTTATATAATTTTCAAACATGTTGTGAATTCTACTAGAAATCACTTCCTAGGATACATTACTCTTTTTTCCATATGAATTTCTATGTATATTATAGTTCCTTTCTCTCATGTACACTCTTATGATACACCCATTTGTTATGTTTTATTTCATGAGTATGGTACCCAATCCTTTCCACAGGAAACACTTATGTTTATATATGATTAATTTTTTATGAATTATTAAGTGGCAAACATATTCATGGAATTTTAATATTAGAATACCTAGATAGAACTCCCATAAGTTGGATAAAGTTATGTATTAGGAGATGTTATGTGAGATGGTATTGGCAGTTATCCTTGGCTTGTACTACAATGTGAAACGATCTTGGAGGTTATCCTTGACTCATAATAAAGTCCTATTTTATGTTGCTTCAATTTTATATGACTACTTTTTTATATGATTCTATTTTGATATGTTAAGGTTCCAAATGGTAAATTCATTTTTGTATCATCATTACATGCCTTTTATTCCTTGTTCTAATGCATTGTTCTTGTGGTTATTCCCCTACTAGGATATTTATCTCATCCCATTGTTCCTGTGTCCCCGAGGGAACCCTATGCAGATTTTTAAGCATAATGGAAGTTAAGATTTCATTTTTATGATTAAATAAAGAAGTTTTTTTCGTCTGATGTTCTTAGTTTTAGGTACATAGTCTTCAAATACACAAGGCTTCGTGATCCATGACTTTTACTTTGATATATTATTTTCCTTAAAATAAATTATTGTTATGTAAAAGGCTAGGGTCTCTAAACAATCATTATCCTATGATTTCGCAAAAACCAAATATTTTTCGTATAGGGTTTTGACCCATTGATGTATGTTTGGGGAATTTTAAATCAATAATAATGAACTATTAGTTTTACTTGAGGAAATAAAAATTCATATCGATACCAAGTTTATTCATACATATAAAAAAATGGAAATATGATTCCATTTTCAATATCTTGACCCTCAAAAACACATTTTTAAACACATTTAAAAATAATAAAACTACTTTCTAGACCATTTTGACAAAACCACACATTAAATTGATGGGTGGTCTCTTCATGCACGTTAAAAATTATTCAATGAACATTTTCATAAAATTTCATAAAAATCAATGGTCAATTTTAGGCTTTGACCAATTGACATACGTTTTAAATAACATAAATATAATAAAACATATTTTTTAATTATTGTGACTACACCATTAATCATATTGTTGATTTGTATGCTTATATATACAAAAAATTAATGTAAGATTGTTATATGTGTATTTTATAGCAATTAGAGGAAATTGTAATTGGTTTGACCCTCTAATAGGTGTTTTTAATTTTATTATATCTTTAAATCATAATTATGATTATTCAATGTAATTTTTTTATCTCTTCATAGGAATAAATATATATTTTACACCACCACAAATCTCTTCCAATTTCTAAAACATTGATAGAATGTTTCTAATGATATTAATTTAATTATTGAAGTTCATAGAAATAAACATAAAACCTTTTCTTAGATTGTTACTAATAATTCATATATATTAATCAATTTTAAAAATATTATGTAAAATAAATTATTGATTCTCATGGAATACATAGATTAAATAATTTTTATATTATATGACATATTCTGTATTGTTGAACATTCTTTAGTAAAATCCCTCAAATTATATTGAATTTATTTACTAATTTAATTGTGGACATCACATGATTCATGACCAAAATTGTTACCAATTTAACAATTTATATGTATAATGTATCTCAACTATTGAAAATATAAATTTTTTGTGACATTTAAAAATATTTAATTAACATTCATGAAGAGGAAACCATTGAGGTTAATAAGGAATTGAAATGGGATAATGAGACTCAATGTTGGTATAACATTTTATACACCATGATGAAGATAAATTTAGGATAATTGTATATTAAAATGATGATATTTACATGATGAAAGTGATTTGGATTTTTGGTTTATGGAGTCAATAGTTTAAATAATGGCGTTCACAATATATTGAAGTGAATTAAGTCATAGTCAATTGAGTTTCAGTTAATATATTTTAGGATTCTTTTTTTTCTCATTAAAGTACTCTAGGATCAAACTCCACATCCATGGATCTCTTAATGGTTCAAATATAATCATTTCTAAATTTATTCCCTTCAAAAACTAAATTCCTTTAGAAATAAAACTCATATTATTTTCAAATTTAATGTCCCATTAACAAGATAATTTTATTTTTCATTCATAATAAATTCTTATTAATAATTTTAAATTTTTAAGTAATTTAATATCCTTGGATGAAAAAAATCCCATTCTCCAATGATCAATCCTCTCTCTATGTGAGAATTAATATACTAGGAAATTAATGTGAATAAGAAGGAAATGTAGATGTAAAACCTTTATAAAAGAAATTAACATAAAAATTAAATGAAGGGAATGAAAATTGAATTAGATATAGGGATATATTTATTTTTATAAATAGTAGATAAAGAACATTTTATGGGTTAGAATAAATATAGTAGAATAAATTAATAACAAATTGAAAAAAAATTGAAAAATAAAATACACATGTAGAAGAATAAGGTGAAATATATGAAAATGTAGTTTCTAAAGAAATAGTAGGCACTAGAGCAGAAGATGTATGAAATGATTGCATGATTTGAAGTTACAGGGTATGATGAAATAGATATAGTACTATTATACATATATGAATAAATTTAATAATAAAATAAAAAAATTTATAAATATTTCAAAATTATAGTTATTAGAAAAAAATAACACTAAAACATTTGGTACAAATGTTAAACTCAAAACATAGATATCCTAAATAAAGAGGAAAATAACCAATAAGAGGTGATGATAAATGATAATTCTGAATGGGATGATTGATTTTGAATATGGGGGAAATGGTGGAAGAAAATTATAAAGTACAATTAAAATCAATTTAAAATATAGGGGACTAATAAAGGCAGTAGTGATATTGGAATTTTTTAACAAAAGAAAAACAAATGTTAAAACAAAATCAATAGTTGTAATAAATTTATAAGTCATAATACATGATCAAAAGTAGATAAATAATTTTAATTATGTAAAATTATGTAATTAGAATAAATATTTTATGTATTTCTAAAAGTATAAATATAATCGTAATAAAAATAAATAATTTTAAACCATAAGTATAAAGAGGAGTTGAAAAACACTATTAGTATAGACAGAAAAATGGAAATAGAAGGCCAAAAAAATGAAAAATAATCCATTTTGAAAGAGAAGATCAACATTATATTAGATTAGAAGATAACATATAACAGTATGATATGAATATAAAAAATATATACAAGAAAAATAATGAAAATAGAAGTAAAAAATGTGGAAAAGTTAATGATATTAGTTAGAATAATAGTAGTGTAACATAGGGAAATATAGTTTGAAATATAAGTGTAATGGATAAAATCTAATATATCAGATAGAAGAAAAATCAGATGTTAAAGTGAATGAGAAAATCATAAAGATGTCAATGAAGTAGGAAAATTAAAACTTGAAGAAGAATAAGTATAAGATGAAAAAAAATATATTAGAAAATTTAAAAAGAAGAAAAATTATTTGAGGGAAAAATAATAAAATAGAATTAAAATCAAAGGATGCAAGAAGAATACTTGAAATAAAAATGTTGAATAAGAAGAAATAAGTAAAAAAATTAATAGTAGAAGAGATAAATGAATGAAATATCATTAGACCAATGTTGTTAATGAGAACATAAAAATGAAAAATCATTACAAAAATACATAACTAGAATTGGAATCTGAACCAATGATTAGAGGCACAAGAAAGGAGAAGATTTATTACGAAATATAAATAGATATAAATGTAGAAACAAATGTTTTATGGAAAAACCAATGTAAATTTTACAAATTCATATATAAAAATTAGAAATATCATAAGAAATAAAATAAAAATAAAAAACAAAAACATGATTTCAAAATCTAGAAATGAATATATATTCATAACTAATATAAGAAATAATTGAGTCAAAATTAATGTATTATAAAAATATAAGAACAATATGAAATAAAATCAGAAATAAAGGAAAAAAAAAATCCAACCGAAGAAATTTTGACAACCAAAAAGTTGTAGTTGAATCTAAAGAAGGAATGAAGCCAGATGTAGTATTTGACCCTGAAGTTGATGTTTGAAATTAGAGTCATAAAAGAAGTGATAGATGATTTTGGGAAACATGTAATGAAATATTTAGAATAAATAAATGAATTTTAAGCAAAATAGTCTTTATAAGTCATATACATTAGGTTATTTTCAGAATGTATAATCCAACGAAAAATAATTAGAATAATAATTTATACATTTTAAATAGAAATACAATAATTCGAGTAATATCAATAAAAATAGAAGTAGGATTGACCAATATTCTATTAATTTATGTTAAAAAATTAAATGATCATTTGGATATTATTTTTCAAAAAAATCAATGGTTTTTTCTAGGAATTTACTATTTGATGCACATTGTTTTGAATTATAATTTAATAATAATGAATTTTTTTTACCATTTTTAGAAAACCAAAAGTATTATTAATGTTCATCCTATTACAAGATGCCATAAATTTTTACAATAATGTTTTTCGTATGATTTAATGACAATATGGGGTCATTTGTTAGGTTAAAACATCAATGCATGTTTTTTAATCATTTTACAATCTAAAAAGACATTTTATATCATTCATTCTACATCACACATCAAATTTACATGAAATAGTTTGTATATTTTAAATATAAAATAATCATTATTTTCTATTTTTTTAAATAATGTAATATTCTTTTATTAGGTTTAACACTATGAATCACGTGTTTAGTAAAATTTAAAACTAAGAAAACTTCTTTTCGGATTATCTAAAATAATTCATACATAATATTGAAATTAAGTATTTTAATACATTTCATGAATAAATTAAAAATATATGTTTCTTTATTTCATGAGAATCTACAGTTTTTTCAAGGTTTTGACATTTTAATTGTTGTTTTTCTATTTTTAAATCATCCAAAAAAACATCATTCCAATAAAATTGCAGATCTAATTGATGTGTGGTCTATTTCTACATGTTATAAATTAAGTTGTCGTAATTGTATTATTATTTAATAGAAATCATAGATTTCTATATTTTGATCCATTGTTATTGGTTATTAATTATTTTACAATTTTTTAAATAATACCCTTTTATTCATTCCAACTGCACTACACATTATATTTTTGTGTGGTATACTCATTGTATAGACCTCAATCCCAAAATCTCAAATCGAGTAATTAAAACATAAACTATACTTTTATGTATTTGATATGGTCAGTTGTTATCCAAAATTTTCCATCCAAACATTACAACATCACCTGGAAATATCTGATCACTTACATACCCATATATATTTTAGGATTAGAATATTCAGAAAAAAATCCTTTTATATAGACACTACAACACAGAATCTATTTTTCCCACAATATAAGTCCATTAAAATATAATTTTAAAAATCATTACATCTTTCATCATGACCATATCCTTTTACCAACACATATTAAAAAAATAATGGATTTTTTTTAAATGTGGGACAAGAAGAAAAATATAATTATGGAAAAAAGCAGAAGGAATTCTATTGGCCTCGTGAAAAAAATGACAACCCATGAAAAAAAATCACCTAAAATAAATCATATGTTTTTACCCAGAATGGTATCATTAACATACACATTTAAAATAAAAATACATCCATAAAAGTATATAATCAGGAATAGAAATTTCATTTACTATCTTTGGGAGATCATTATAACATCACCCCTATAGAAACCTTACAAACACCCTTACAATTGAAATAACCACACAAGAGACATCAATATAATTATCTTGAAAGCATAATAATATCACAATGAATGGAATCACTATCTCGGTCCACCCATCAGCTAATCTATATTAGAATACATGATCATATAAAATGGGGCTCAACCCTTTAAAAACACTTCCAAGGACCACATCAGGAAAAAACCTCATGATAAATTCTTTTAAACCCATATATAAAAACACTTTCCCATGTCGAATTATAAATCCATTTTTAATACACATATTCAATAAAAAATAACACCAAAACAAGATATTGTGGTTTTCATTAAATAAAATATTAATGATCATATTTTAATTCAAAAATAAATAAACAATTATAGTGGTGGGAAGGATTTTACACACTTTATACATTAAAATTTATCATATTATTATTATTTTTTTCGAAAAATTTCAATACGAAACATGTAAATAGATTAATTTTCAAAACCATTAAAATAATTTAAATTTCAAATAAAAAATTACACCAAATTTATTTTTTTACACAAAACTATATCAAAAAATAATTTTTAAAATTATATACATGGATGTAGAATTCTCATAAGGGAAACAGTAACATAGGATTTCTAGACAAAGTCCCTTACCACAAGTCCTTCTCATCACATACATTCTTTATCAATTATAATATTGAACATAGTATATTTATTTAATTTCTTTAGATATTATTTCATTTAAATGATTAATATTATTTCACATACTACCATATTTTATATAAATATGTTTTTAATAACTTTACCTCAGACATTTTAAAGATATTCGGTAAATTTTCCAAAATGTAATTGGTAGGTTGAAAATGGTTAATGATTTTATTATTACATTACATATAGATTAATTATAATAACATAATTATAACTATTTTTCATTAATTATTTTTTTAATACAAAACATTAAATATTCAATTGAAAAATGAACTATGTTACAATTTTGGAGAATATATGCTATACATACAGATGAGTAACGTTTACATTTTATGATAATCATTATAGAAGGAAAGTAAGTATTAAGATATCCTTATAGAATTATTTTTTATTATACATATCATTTTATTTCAGTATATATAATTATATATATATATATCATCTATGTGAGGTGATCATAAAAAACAAATTACATCGCTTTGTGGAGGTTCTAGTCCCCGCCAATATACAAACGACATTATAATTTTTAAATGAGTGGAAAGATATGATAGTAGATGATATATTATATTTTCATAATGATAAAGTTTTCTTTATTATAATATATATAAACTAACTCTATCAAATTAAAAATGAATGGGAAGTGGGGATGAAAAAATATTTACATCGGTTCTGAAGGTGGTAGTCCCCCGTACACAAAAATATACTGTTTAATTCCCCATTTGATGGAAGTGGATATGGATATATGTTATGCGGTTAAGGTAATAAAATATTTTGATACAGAGGAAATTTTTTTTATTACATAATTTTTTAGGAATATTTTACGATGGTTGAAGAATAAGAAAATTGAAAATTTGTAGTTAATAACTAGACATCTTCTTTAGATAACCTCCTTTTTATATCTCCATAATTTGTCTAAATTAGTATTCTACCAAAAATAAGACCTCTAAAATTTTTGGGTGGATATTTAGAAGTTATTTTTATGGATTTATTGACAAAAAATGTTTTAGAGTAATGAATAAATGGAAATGAGTAGTGGATTCATTTTTATTCTTATCTTTTGTTTTTAACACCTCCTTAACACTATTAACAATTAATGTAATTTTAATTATCTATCCCATTAAAGGTTCATAATTTTACTATAAAATAAAAATGTACTAGTAAATGTAATTTGGTTTATTTCAATAATTATGTCTCTGTCATTTCACTAAATACAAGATTTTTAAAATCATAAATAATTTAATAAATAATTATTTATTCAATTATATAATTAATAAAAATTTTATATCTATTGATTAACTTTTAATTTAATAAAATCAAGAAATAAAAGGAATTAAAATATAGTGGATCGAAAAATACATAATATTTAATTTTTTTGGAAGAAATGTGTGGTCATGTTAATTTGTTAAATTATAAAATAATTATTATCTAAAATTTCATTTATTTCATTTTTCTATTAGTTGAATAAATACTGTGTTAGCACTGTGCAAGAATCTAATATAATTATTTATTAAAAAAGATTAAAAATATAAAAAAGTTATGAACATAAATATTTTATATTTTGAAAGATAATATTTATAATCCAACTTATATGTGGGTTATCCCCATTTTAAGAAATATTATATTTTCTAAAAACATGTGAGTATATTTTTTGAATATTATTTAAATAAAATTTTAAAAAGGTCATAATCCCAACCAAATGGAATCCAATGGTCATATAATAGAATATTTCTTATTTATGGATTAAAATGAGTCATCTAATAATATTAATTCTTGTATTATGTTCATTTTCTAGTAGTTATCATATTACATCTAACCATTAATTACTTTATTTACCTTTTATCATGGTAACACAAACTACTAAGGTTACTATTTATATTAAAAAAATCTAAAAGAATTATTTAATAACTAAATTAATTCTCATTAAAATTATATAATAAAAATTTCATCATTAAATTCTATGAATTTTCTTAATTTAATTTAAAATTAATCCCACAAAACATGATGAAAATCAGTTTTTCAGAAAAATTCGTTTTTAGTATAAAAATAATTTTATGAAATGTTTAACAGTAAAACTGATTCCAATGATAATTTTTTTGTTATTCATAAGCTAATAGAACTAAATTTACTTTTTAACCAATATATATAAATATTTATCCTTGAAAATTATATAAATAAAAATAATACTTTCAATAAAAACCAGTGTTTTTCACTATTCCCTTAAAAATCAAACATTTCATAAAAATCCCAAATCCACACTAAGTTATTTTTACATGTTTATTTATTTTTTGTTATCATTTTGATCAAAAAATTATAATATTACAACAAATTAATTATAATAGTCTCTTAATAAAATATAAAAATAAATTTTGAGAAATAAAAGTTTCTAAATCATAAAATGTATTTTCTAATAATTGAGTTCTTATTTCTAAAAAAAGAATCAATAATTTTTTATTGATTAAGAACATTTTATATATTTCATAAATAATTTTATCATATAGATACAAACTAATTTAATTTATTGGTTATAATGATCTTATATAAATGATAACATATCATGCTTCGTTTAGCCATAGTGGTGCATATCCTATATACTATTGAGCATTATCATTATTTTAAAATGTTGAGATATTAAGTTATTCATCCCATTAATAACTTTTCTCCTCAAAATTTCAACATTGGATCAGTAACCATGTGTATTACATTCAAAAATTACATTATGGAAACCTGTATCATAAAAAAAGTTAATACAACATCCCCTTGAAAAGAGGGAATAATAAATTTTCACATTAGTAAAAATAATAAAAAAACAAGGTTTATTAATTGGAGAACAATCTTAGGAATAGAAAACATGTTTTGGAAGGGAAATCTAATGTCTAATGAAAAATTATATAATGATAATAAACTTGGACCTGAGAAAGTTAATGTCCATGAAGCTATTAATATATAATGGGTGAAGATATCATGGAATCATCACAAATGAAGGTAACTGGATAAATTTGTCTTTTTAAATCATTTTCTTAGTTTTTAAGAGTTTCTTTACCATATTGACTAAAATAATGAGAAAATTTACTTAAATTCCATGTAGAATTTCCTTTTTGGATAAATTTCCAACCCAATATAATCTTTTTCTCAATATGATGAGTGTTGATGATGAATATTTCATGTAAGACACAATAAAATAAATTTTTATTATATTACATAGTCCATAAAATAATTTCCTTTTATTCCTCTATTATTTTTTCATTATCCAAAATTATTTATCACAATTTATTATAATTAACAAAATTAATAATCTTACATATAAACAAATACATTGATATAAAATATTTAATGGTAAATCACAATGTTAGAACAAAGTATTCCCCTATATAACTATCATTTATATTCTTCCAAATAATCCTGACTATGATTATAAATTAATTTTTATCATCATTATAACACATAATATTCTAAGATCTATATATCATTTATCTTAATATATCATTAATAAATCGTAAATCCTCATACCAAATAGTGTACATGGCCTAATTATATAATCTCTAATACAGGATATTCATTTCTATAATTGGCATGGATAATGAAAAATCCACATTAAAAAGATATATTCGTTGAATATATAATTATATATTTATTCCTCATATATATTCACATAATATTTTATTTACCATAATCAAATATTGTTCCCAAAAATTAAAATGATCTTCTTCCAAAATAACATTAATCTCATAATCCCTAAATCATATTTCAATCCGATGGTTATCTATAGGATATGCTTATGTTCCAAAAATAAATCTTCTTGTGTCAAAAGTATTAAGAAAAAATAAGATACCTTACTGTCATGAAAATCACATAGTTTAGTGTTTATTTTTATTCTCTTTACACTCATCATTTATTGGTTTAACACATGTTTCATTGATGAATGCATCAGGTCATCACCTAACCTACGGGTTTTCTTTTTATCAGGACCACTAAAAAACTACTGTGATAATTATTTTCATAATTCACCATGATCCACTAATGTTCCCAAAAAATATTATAAACATCCTCAAATAAAATTATTCATCGAATCAATTTTTATCCTATATGGATTTATATATACCTTATTGTTTTACTAAAAATAAAAAAATATATATATTGACTATAATTATCTCAACATTAAAAAACTGTTTTAACCTCAATATTAATCTCATTACATTCACTATAAAGCCTAAAATGTGATAAATTGATTACAAAATAGTCCTCCAATTTAAATATAATAGTTATAATTCCTCAACACAATAACGGGTCAGCCAAAATATCATTAATCCCATTAAAATACAATCACATGAAATCAAAAAAGTAGTATTAAAGCATTTGATCTTATAATAAACCAAAATATTTAAAATAATAGTGGTATCTATAACCCTACTACATTTACCAATGATAAACACCCCTATCCCATAATACTGGATCCAATACTAAATATAAAAACATTAAAATAATGGAAGTGATACTGATAAATTTGATAGAAATTTTTCCATATAAACCATACTATATGAAAATTAAATATTTGATCACTTACATAACCATGGATGTTTTAGGTCTATACTTTGGAAAATTATGAGAAAACTCATTTAAATGTGACACTTCCTCACATTATTCATTTTCCCTATAAGATAATACCATTAAAATATAACATGATATACCATCATAAATTCATAATGAACACATAAATTTACCTATCTATATTTTAAACTCTATTAAATATATTTTATAACATGTATTTAAAAAAAATTATTATTAATTGATATGAAAAGAATGTAGTCAGTTATTCCAATGATAAACATTAAACCCCATGAAAAAAATCATTAAAGAAAACATTCCGTTTTACCAAAAATTGAATCCTTATATTTCACAATTGAAAAAAAATTCCATATAAACTCATCTAAAATCATAGAAAATTCAAGTTTGTTCTCTGGGACATAGTTATCCTATAACTCAAAAGGACCCCATAAAAAAATATACAATTATAATAACTGTATAGATAGCTTCCAAAATAATTATCTGTAAAACATAATCATTAGCAAACGAATTGGATAACTATCTAGGAATACCAATAGTATAAGATATACCAAGAACACCTTTGATCTATAATGGGGCTCAAACCATCCCAAATAATTTACAAGGACATTATCATGAATAAAAACCATGTAATATTATTTTTAACATGTATGAAAAAACACTTTGAGATATTGAAATACCATTTACTTTATAAATCCCATTTTCAATACCATACTACACAAAAAAATTTGTTGGGGTGTTTTTCTTTGATGAAAACAATAAATCTTTTAAAATAACTGAAAAATCAAATAACAATTATTTGGGATGGAAGTACTATTAATACTGTATAAGTTAAAATATATTATTCCATCTTAAGTTTTCTGAAGAAATTACATATAAAACATGTTAAAATATTACTTTTGAATATCATTGAAAGAAATTAAAAAAATAATTAAAAATGAAAAATAATAATTTATGTCCATAAAAACAACCATTAAATAATTTTTAATGATGTTTCCATTTAATAAAAATAGTTGTAAGGGAAATTTTATAGGAGTATTTTTAAATGAAAATCTCCAACAACAAGTCTAAATCATAATAGATGTTCCTTATTTTAAAAATTAATATATATATTTTAATTATTTACATGGTTAAGATCCTTTTTAAATATAACTATTCATTTATTTCATTTACTAACAAGTCATATATAATTATTCAATTAATTAACTTCACATCAGATGTATTGATGATATTTGAGACATATGTAAAAAATATATTTGTTAGGATTACTATGGTTTAAGTTTTTTACTAATTTATATAAAAGTGAATAGTTATTAATTTATTAATTTTTTTTGAAAAATTTAATTTGAAATTAATAAAGTATAATCTTTATGAAAAATGAACTACGTTACAGTCATGGAGACGGTAGGCCTTACGTATTCATGAGTGATGTTTTGATTTTTCAATGATCATATTGAAATAAGGTAAGTATTATTTTATCCTTATAGAATCATAATTATATCATTAATATCATATTATTTCATTATGTATACTTATTTATATCATCCACATGAAATGATAATGAAAAACAAATTACATCACTTCATCAGGGTGGTCATCCACACGTACTCGCGAGCGACATTATCATTTTTCAATGATGAGGAAGTAATGAAAGTTATTTTTTGTGAAAAACTATTCAATTAAATTATTATTTACCTATGAATGCACAATATTATCCCACCCTAGGGTCAATCATAAGGAGGCCTCTCAAAACACACTGAAATTTGATTTATTCTATTTATAACCAAACTAATATAAAATTAAATTTATTGAAATTATAAATGGGGGTTTTGGAATGAATGAAATAATATATATATATATATATATTAATGAAAATATTAAACATAATGAAAATAGTGAAAATACATAATGATTTCTGTAGAAGAAAAGTATTTTTTCAGGGTTTCATGCTGATGTTATCATTAAAATTCAGATTATATTAAATATTATTATATTAAATGTAGAGATCATGACCATTCATAGTACACCCTATCATTATAAATATTTTACCCTACACCAAGACCTATACATTCCGGATTAATCTCTTACACATCAATATCTTTTCCAAAATCCACCGTTTGAATAATTCAAATATTAATGAGTCGTAAAACGAGTGAATGAGGAGGAAGAAAATAGTAGTAGAGAATGTCGGGAGACTACTAAAAATAATAATTTTAACTACCACTGAAATATTAGAATAAAATATGAGATGTAATGAAATCAGAAAAACGTAATCACCACCACTTCCCCACTCGAACAACAATAATGGTTATCTCTCCACAATCAGGAAGATAAGAGAAGGAGAGTGGGGTAGACACAAAAATGAAAACAAATCAAAAAATGGTTATAAAAATATTAATAAAGAACTAATATATTATTAAATTAAAATATAAATTGTAATTTATCAAAAATAAACCATATACCCCTGAAATGGATCTCCATTGGTATGGGAAGTGAGACATATATTTATAATGAAAAAATTATTGATTTTCAATCCACAAATCGACCACCAAAATAATGTGTGTAAACAGATCATTAAAGGGTAGAATATTGAATGATATACCTAATAAAATATGATAATAATTTCAACAATAGTGTCCCATATAAATTTATACATTATTGATCATTTTATGTATGAGTTATAGTTGTTTTCTGAAAGACATTTTGTTCTTCTTGACCAACTCTTTATATTCCAAAACATCAACATCCCATGACATAATTACCATGAAACTCACAAATTCTAGCATTTTCCAGTTAATTAAAATTGTTCATTAACATATCATCCATATCCTCGTAGAATATAATCATCATTGGACCATCCAATTTGATATATATACTCGTCTAAAAAAATGTCCTTATCTATGGGAAATTTTTTATGCATAAAATGTATGCTTGTTTTGTGCCTCTAAATGGTGGAATGTGCTTTAGGTATAGATTAATTAAATATAACACCTTCATTTAAGAATCCTAAAAAAATTAATTTCATAATATTATTTAGCATACAATATTTTGTGGCTGATATACTGAATAAAATAGTTAAATTCCCAAATTTTTCTATTTTAATAATTTTGCTCAAATTTCCACTATAATAAAAAAATGATACAATTTCATATAAAAAATATTTTGGGGTTTAAAACAATGAATTAAAAAAAATATATGGGAAAATTTCATCTTAATAACTCCCAGACACAAAACAAATTTCTCTCCGAAGAAATCATCACACATTCAAATCAAAATCCACTCAAAATTAAAAAATTAAGACACATTCATGATTTTATCCAAAAACAATTTTTTTCATTTCTCATCAATGAAAAACAAATCTCTATAATTTTAATTCCTCACAATTAAATTTTTTCAACCTCATAAATCCATCCGTATCCCAATCACATCCATTCTCACATTAAATTTTGTGTCACCCTTCACTCAAGAGAACTAAAATATGGAGTTATGATCATACTTGGAAAATTAATATGTCACCATAAAATTGTGACAATTTTCATCTCTCCATAATACGAAACATTTATTTATTTTCAATACATAGGGTTTTTTCTAGGTGATTTGTATGACTTTGTGTTTATGGGAAAATTATTCGAGAATTTTAGGTCATAAAGAGTTGGACGGAATCTTATATACAATGCATAAATAATTCAAGTGAAAACATATGATATTCCCCATTTAGTCTCCCTGGAAAATGTGAAAAACAAAAACAAACCCTATTTATGACATGGAACATGAGAACATAAATTATTACAATGAATTATATCATCCATGCTCTCACACTTTTTTTGGTTTTTTTATGCTCCAAAATGGGACTTCTTTAATTTTTTTAGTTTTTATTATTTCATGGAGAATTTGATGAAAATTGAATACAATGAATGTGTGACAATATATACCTCTATTTTATATAGGTACATCAGTCATACATAAATTAAAATTAAAAATTAAACATTGTAACCATATTTTTTTAATTTTTGTTTCTTGTTTTTTGTTTCATTTTTCTTTGGAGATGAATTAAATGAAAAAAATAAAACATAGTTAGTTGATCACAGAAGCCTAATTATTTAATTATCCACTACCCAAAATTATGAAACACACCTCATAGAAACAAAAAACGTAACGCTTCCAAAGTAATACTCAAGAATGTCCATTCCCCCACACTCAAACATGTAATATACATGAAAAAATACTATGAGTGTGGGTAGGCAAGGAAAAATTTTCTTCAAATGTGGCTTAAACATATAATGAAATTCATGGAATATATGGTCTAATAAGGGGTATAAGTGATGTTTGGTCACAATATAAAATGTTTCTATAAAAATATAAGCATCAATAATATAAAAAACAATTCATAAAATCCAATTCTTGAAAAGAGAAATGTCATAAATTTTTGGCTCTCACACAAAATTCAGGTTTCCCTGAAAATGTGTGGGTATTGGAAAAAATATTTTGAAGTGGTTCAAAATACATCAAAGGATGTGAAAACTATTTTGAGTTTATTTTCCATGGTAATTGATTTTATAATCTAGTTAAAAACATAAAAATTATTGGCATTCAAAATATAGTAAAAAAAATTCTCATAAACAATAATTTAAAATCTATTTTTTCATGATTCGATTAAAATTTTTCAAAATTAATTGATGTGTTCAAAATAATTAGAATATTGATTGAAATGTAACAATCCTAATAATATGAATAAATTGAATTCACACTGGAAAATGTACCTGGGTTGACACTCCCCCTATACAAAAATTTAACTACCCCTCGTTTGAGCTCAAAAAAATATAAATAAAAGAATAAAAACAAATAAACAAAAATAAACAACATTAATTTTTTTAGGTTGTTTCTTTGGGTTAATCTCTTAGATAAAACCAAAAATCCTAGAAACAATTTAATAATTCATTTCATAAGAAATATAAATAAAAAAATTGAATAATGGAAAATGCGATAGATGATGGTTTGGACCCCCCATGTGGGTGCTAGGTTCTTACTATACCTAGTCAGGAAGTTACATTGCTTTAATCCTAATCTAAAGGTGGATGTGGTTTATCTTGTAGAAACACATAAATTGTATTTTTTTCACATCCATTATTAAAATATAGGAGTTATAATCAATAAATGAAATTAATATAGTCCAAACCCTAAAAATAGATGAAAAATAAAGTTTTATATCAAGAGGGGGAAGGAATTAAATATAGGGGTGACACCTTTTTTGTTCAGCTAAAGGAGTTGTGTACATTGGTAGTGGAGATAATAGATTATGAGGTCAATTCTCTTATGTTTTAGGTTTATCAAATGAATCTATAAGTATTTATTATTTTGATCCGTCATCCTGAAATGCACCATTGTACAACTCAACTATCTTATCCATTATGTCCTCATGACATGGAACCTATTCTTCATCATCATTTAGGGAATGGAGTGCCAGTGATGAATCAAAAAAATAAAAATATGGGAGATGAGTATTCAATTCCAAATCAATAATATTTTAATAAAAATATGGATAAAAAATTAAACATCTCTTAAAATATTAGACATTAGAGTCGTTTTCCTCAAGTAGGGTGGCAATAATCTCATTTTTTGAACAAGGAAGTGGATATTCCTGATTAAATTAAGCCGCAAAAATTTCATCCTGAAATTTAAAAAAACATAATTTTAAATAAATATATATTTTCATTGTTTTAATTATATCTATAAGGCACTAAATTCTCCAACATCAGGGACACATGATGCTACTAGCATTCTTTCTTTTCAAAAATCTTGAAATAATCCTAATGCATCAAGGAATTTTGTTTAATTTGGTGAGAAATTTGATCCATTTGGATCTTCAACATCTCTTCACATTTGGACTCACATGGAAATTTTTAATAGGAAAAAAATTATAATAATCACCATAAAAATCAATCATATCTAAAGAAATGAATGATATAAAATTAAGCAATTTTGTTATTGTTTGAACATTTTTTGTTTTTTGTTTTTCTTGAAAAGAAAATTGTGTAAGTACTATGACTCCTAAAAAATAGATCCAAATTGATGAAATTGGTTTTTAATGAACCTGTATTCAATTAAAGTCATATTTACCTAAGAATACACCATAATGGCACACCCTAGGGTCAATCACAAGGAGGCTTCTAACAATACAACGGACATTGATTGTCACTATTTAAAACGTAGAAAATATAATAATAATTAACTAATATAATAAATGGGGGATTTCAGTTGTGTGAAATATATATATATATATATATATTAATGAAAAAATTAAAAACCTATAAAATAATGAAAATACACAAATAACTCAGTAGAAAAAAGCTATTATTCTCTGGGTTTTTTTGGTGATGTTGTCACTGTTATTCAAAATATATTATTTTTTATTATATTAAATGTAGAGATCCAGACCTTTTACTCTGAACGCACGAATTAAAATGTTAATATACTACACCAATATTTCATCATATAATAATAGTCTCTTACTCATCATTATAAAATCCAGACTCCACCTTTTGAAATTCATAGATATCCATGATAAGGAAAATGAGTGATTGAGGAGGAATAGAATAGTTGTATAGAATGTTGGGAAAATCCTCACCATAATCAATTCAAATATCACTAAAATCACATAATTAAATATGAGAAATCATGAAATCACATAAAAATCAATCATATCTACTTTCCTCGATCAACAGTGAGGGTTACCACTCCACAATCATTAAGATGAAAGAAGCATATTGGGACAAACATAAAATTGGAAAAAATTAAAATTCATTTAAAACTAAAAATAACTAGAATAATATATATTCAACGTAAAACGAACTATTATAGTAGAAAAAATCCTCCTTGTCATTCTCAAATGGATATGATTTGGTTTGGAATGTGAGAGACATATTTTCGGGTAAAAGTGATTGATTTTCACTCTATAATTTAACCTTTAAAACAATGCACATGGATAGAACATTAACTATCATAATTCTGGAATGTTTCATTCATAAAAGTTGTTACATTATTTCTCTATAGTTTACCCTCAAAATTTAAACATAATTGGGAACTGGAGGAACATTTTATGACTTTCATATTCTTAATATTTAATTCTACTAGATATACTATTCATATTAAAAAATATCAACATCCTATGACATAATGACCTTGTAACTGGCTGATTATTGTGTGGCTTCTTTCCAAAATGTTATTAAATAATATCCTATGAATATCTATGTAAAATTATAAAATAAATAATCATATAAAATTCAATATTAAAGCTCATACATATATATATCCAAATCTGTTGATAATTATCAAGTCCAAAATTGTTAGATGGTTTTGGTCCTCCAAATGATGGAATGAGATTTGGGTCTAGAAAAATTAATTATAGCCCAATATTTTATGAATCCTAATTAAAGGAATTTTACAATTTGATTCAGTGTAAAAAAATTTATGGCATAAATACATAGTAAAACAGTTAATTCCAAAAAATATTCCATATTTATAATTAATCTCAAAATTCCACTAAAATAAAAATGTGATAATTTCCCATAAAATAACACAATTGTGGGATTTAAAACATTTAATAACATAATTAAATATGTAAAAAATTTATCTTCATTACAATTATAAGAAATTATATGATATTTATAATCATAAAATGATAAATATGCCATTAATATCATATATATATATATACAGTAATTCCATCATTTTAAATAGTCATGGGATTTGATGATGGAATAAAATTACATCAGTTCTCATGGATGAAATTTTCTATACACACATATTGACATATTATTTTATTATTTGTTTGATATGGATATGAATATAGGTTATTTAATTAATATAATAACACCAAAAATATTTTTATGAAACTGATGTTATTATGAAACTATGGTTTAATAAGATTTGAAGGAGCTAGTAGAATAAATAAATATAAAATTATTGGTTAAGATCAATACCACTTCTTCGAACAACCACATTATCATAAAACCTTAATCCATTAATGATTGGAATATTTTCCAAACTAAATCCTTGAGAATTGTTGGGCGTGATTGTAACGACCCAATCATTCACCAATGAAAACTAAAATTGATCTAATTAAATGTCTTATTATGGTTATAAAAAATGTAAACTTATTTGGTTTTATGTTTTGGATTTTAAAATACCTTTATTAATTGTGACAGTTGATAATATAGTCATTAAACAGTGATCACATTATTAGAATAAATATATGGGCATTAACAAATCCAATTTACTCAGAAAAAGGAATTGATGGCCTAATCCAGTAGACTGGCCCCTTACGAAGCCCATTTATTGGTGCTCGGAAAGGATATGCTGCCATTGGGATTCGCTCTTGACCAAGACCAAGTTGAGCTTAAAAACGATAGTCTTGAGTGGAACCATCTATTAGATAAATGGAAGTTGATTGTTATTACCACCTGAGCGATATTATCCGAGCCACCCCAACGGTCTATCACCATCGCACACCTTACCCTTCAGTCATATGCAGGTGTTATAAGGGTTTATATAAAAATAACCTAGTTCTATCCTTATGTACATTATTATTGTATATAATAATGAATATACATTCATTTTTTATTGATGCTTTATAAATAGTATTTAAAGCACAAATAGTATTTTTAGTTAATATTCAACTAAAAAATCTATTTTTTTAATTAATGGATTTTTTAGTTAAAAAATATTTCAATAAATAATTTTATTAATAATTAATTACTTATTATTAAATATAAATGACCATATAATTTTATAAATTCAATTGTAATTCTTATTATGGTTTGAAAGCAGTTTTTGTCAAAACGCATGAATTTTCAATAAATGTTTGTTTTTATATTAAAAGTAAAAATTCACATATTTAGATTACTATTTATATAAAATGAATATTATAATTTGAATTAGGATGTCTAAATTATCCAATGGTTAGTTTTTCATAATTTTCTGAGACAATTGAATTTTTGGGCAACTATTAAATACCATTTAAATATGTAATGTGTTTTATGACATCATAATGACCCAACAGTGATGTAATAAAATTCAATAAACATTTTGATCGGCCAATATATGGTTTACCATTAAAATAATGTGATTTTTTGTTTGTTTGATTTATTTTACAAAGATTTAGTGGACCCTTCAAGACTTATAAAACATTTTGTCTTTTTAAATTGTTTTTCCTTCAGAGTGTGACCCACCTCCACATAAGAAACCCTATTATTTTAAGAAGTTCGTCCATTAACCTTATAAAATATTTATTTCCACTCCCCATTGGAATAAACCAAGGGCAAAAAAATGGGATGGTTGTGTTTTTGATTAGATTAATGTGAGGTGTCCCAAACCTAAATAATAAATAATCCCTTCTCCATTGCTATATAAACCCGCCCAAGCTCCCACTTCTCTATACTAAAACCCTTTGTAATTAGTCCATCTTATTCCATAATCTCTTTATAATCCTCCCAAGGTTCCCCAAGCTCCCAAGAAGCCTCTCTCAAGACTCTCCCAATCCTTTGGGATCCCTCATCGAAGTAAGGGTTTTCTTCTTTTCTCATTTTTGTCCAATTTTCATTAAGTTGTTATGCCCTTTTAATTTTAATTATAAATATTTGTGTATGGTTTTTCACCTCCCCCATACTGCCCTATTTATGTTTGAATTATGGGATAACCATTTCTCTATCACTACCCCTCCCCCGGGGCCCACGTCGTGAATACCCTAAAGCCCACCTTCCATAGGCCATGGGCTGGCGACTAGCACTAAAGGCGCAATTCCCTAAAATTGGGAAGGCATTGCCTTATAAAACATAAACACTCAAAACCAAAGAACAAGCAGAAGAAAACACTTAGTACAGTAGTATAACAAGTTTGCTGAAAGTACTAAGGGGATGAAAATACAATCCCAACAGAAAGGTACAGCTACAACTGAAAGAAAATAGAACTTAAAAGACAAACATCTGAATGGTGAAGCAGCTCCTGGATCGCCCTCCAGGATCCTACCATAGGGGTAGGTACAGATGTCCTCCACAGCAATACACGTCTATCGGTCTGCTCCATGTGCCGTCACACCGAGTTTCCACCTCTGGGTACCATCCAGTCCTCCTACACTCTACCTCGGTCAGCGGTGTTTGTCATCTGCATCCAACACAACGAGGTGCGGGCATAGCCCGTGTAGGGGTGAGTATTGTGATACTCAGTAGGGACCCTAAGACCCTCAAGGTCTCACTAAATCCAACAAGTATTACCAAAATTAAATATCTCAAAATATAACCTTTACATAGGTATATTCCCATACATATACCTAAGTTATCAAGTTACCCACCTTAACCATGAGGAAAACACAAATCTCATTGACTCAGCTCAAACCAGTATTTTCATTATCGAAACCACAACTGTTGGAGAACTCCTCCTCTATTTAGTACAGTGGCCCTATCATGACTCCGAGGCACTACTCACTAACCTTAGACTGCTGAGGTACTCCTCTTGTCGAGTACCGCAGGTCTGCTGCCAAAATGGGTGCTTCTTCGTTGTGGGTCTGCCACCAAACCGGGTGCTCCACCGAATAACCATCAAAGGTACTCCTCCTCTTGAGTATCGTGGGTCTGATGCCAAACCAGGCGCTCTGTCCACCGTGGGTCTGCTGCCAAACTGGGTTCTCCGTCCACTTGGCTAGTCGAATCACTACGAGTCGAATCGGTCAAGCAGTCGTCAGGTCTACAGCTACTAGGTCTCTGCACTCTGTCTGCTCGTCTCTAGGAGGATCTGCGCCATGAACTAATGTTTGATACTCCATGTGTCATTAAGTCTCATGTATTAGTATCAAAAAGGACCGCCTCGTCATTGGGGTCTCAACACAACAGACGACACGTCAATCGGACGACCGGTCTGTGAGTTATTAGCCCTTTTGTCCCAGTGGCCCGGTTGGTTTCGTGTACGAACCAATCCGACAGTATCTCAAATGTACCCCAAACTCCCATGGGATATACTCAAAGGAACATTTTCTCAACGATATTACTAACATCGCTGACGGTTATTCCAAAGGACGTCCGGTCTGAGAGTTATTGGCTTTTCCGTTCCAGGGGCCCGGTTGGTTTTTAAGCTAAAACCAACCCTACCATACTCCAACTATGTCCAAACCAAAAGTGGAGTATTTCAGAACAACCATCTCATCAAAAGGAATCCAACGTAATTGACGGAATGTCAATCGGATGTCTGGTACTTAAGTTATAAGTGTTTCCGCTCCGAGGTCCCGATTGGTTTCGAGTTCCAACCAACATGGCCATACACAAACTTCGCCAAAACATTTAGTGTAATATACCCAAACGACCATCTCGAACCACGTATTCCTACGCAAGTGATGGTGCGTCTATCGGAGGTCCTTAGCTCATGTTATGGGAGAATGACCGAAAACCGTCCTAAAAGGGGGGTCTTGGCCCAGTCTGACCTGACCCGGTTCACGTGGCCTGCCCCGACCCAGCCGGGGGGAGGCTGGAATGGCCAGCTGGCCGAGTGTAACGGGGGGCGCGGCCCCCGGTTGATCCGAAATGGCGGCGCCAAGCTGGTGCCCTTCCGCCTTCTCGGATCTCGCGCGGCGTGGGATCAACTCCACCACCGCTGTGGCCATTGCTGCGGTGTACTTCCACCAGTGGCGCACTAGGGCACCGCCAACTCCAGGTGGCCGGCCAGTGCCGGATTCCACCTTCGGTCGCCTGCACTGGCGACCCGTGCCACCGCGATGTTCCACGGGCCACTAGAGTCGCTATCGTGGTCCGTTTTATCTCCTGTCTGCGCCTACGGCCTTCTGGGGACCCGAACTCCACTGCGAAAGCTCTGAATCGCCGTTGTTGTCTAGTTTCATAGTTTCAATGTAATCTGTGTATCAATAATGATATGGTGGTGGATCCGAACTTGTTCTTTATCCCGTACCCACTGCGTTAGAGGCTCAAACAATAATTCAACAAATAATCACCTACATTTTGTGGGTATAAATCACATAAATGAAATATACAAAATCCCCCTACCTCAAGGTTCTCTATTCGTTGATGATATCATGAAAAGGTGGACATTGGCTCGTTGACGTCATTGCAACATAGGAGATGAAGGTGTTGACGATCATTGGCATTCATCGCTCCCGAAAAGTTCCTTCGATCCCAGCACGAGCGTCGTTTGTCGGAGATACGTCGGAAGACTAGCGTCGCAGTAGTCGGGCATCACGGAAGAACAATGTCGATTCTGTCAATGTCGGAGTGCACCCATAGAAGAAGTGACATTGGTGACTGCACGCTCATCGAATCATAGAGCGTTCTTCGTCAAGGAAGAAAGTCTTTCTTCGTCAGAGGCATTATTCGTTGGAGGCATTCTACGTTGAAGAGAGGAACACTTTTCCAATTTCACTAGAGGTTTTCCCCACCCAAAATATTTGCTAAAGAAAATATTTTAATAGCATTATTCAATTTTAAATAATTGAAAACCAATTAAAAATAATTCAAAAATAATTATTAACACCCATGTTAATTAAAGCCATTAACGAATTGGTTTGACACACATTATGAGAGGATAAATGGCCTCATTAAAGCTTGGGAGGTGGAGAGGTTCCACATAATTATGGGGGAGTTTTCTTGAATAATTAAGGTGGTTTAAGGGGAGTTATGGGGAGATGAAAGGTTGGGGATCATGTGGGCTCCACCTCCCAAATATCCACAAATGGAAAGTTATGTGGGTGTGGGCCCCACTAATAATTGCCCCATGTATGATTAAACTACCAGGGTAAATAAAATTGTTCTCAAAAATTTTATTTAACATTTTTATTAAACCACAAAATTTAACATAAAACCCTCAAAAAACGCAATAATGGTAAAGGTCCCCTTAAGAAAATATCAGCGCTGTGAGTTCATCGATGTCCACAAATTTCAATTTCGTGCACTGGTTCAAATGATAGAAAAACCAGCACGTACGTTTACTAGACGTACCCAAAAAAACTTTAGAAATTGATTCTCGGCACACCGGGCCTCAAAATCAGGTGCCATCAGAAACAGTAGTCTCTAATAATTCCAAATAATTAAGAAAAATATTTCCTTGAAATTTCTGGGTCTTTACATTATCTGTCATTAATTCCATCCATGTGCACCCGTTACTCTGGTGAAATTTCGAAAGGAATTTCTCTCTTCTAATTTACATGCAAGCAATTATTTTGTATCATGAATCTAAATTACATTAATATTTTTGGTACATGTATCTATATTACCCCCTTACTGTCCATTTCACATGAAAATTATGATACATCCCTTTCCCTATCATCATCCTTTTTTATGAATTCTTATGTCACGCTATTATGCTGCTGAAATTGCACCACATTTTTCAAGCGAAAGCCTTTGTTTACTGAATACCATGGAATTTCTCAATCAAGGGTATTAACCATTATGAAAATTTACATATTGATTATATATTTTCATGTATAAATTCCAAATTCCTTAATTGTTTAATAAATTATAATGTTTTTTGAATCCGTGTTTTATGATCTATGTGGAACACTTATGCATGAAATGAAATATTTAAGAAGGGTGTGCCTTAATAGCACTCCAATGCATTGGGTAATGTCTAGTATCATGATAGATCATGTGGAATGAGTAATGAGTAATTATAATTCATGTTCAATGAGGTTCTACTCGTACTTCATGTGCAATGAGGTTTTACTCATGCTCCAAGTGCAATGAGAATTGGCTCATGCTAATTCCATGTTAAGTGTTGTTGCCACATCTCCATGTTATGATTATAATACTTTATCAAGCCATTATTTTTATGTTTCTCTTGTGATCTATTGATATTCCTAATTACTAAAATGTATTTTATTACTCATGTTATTCCATGTTTATTCCCTTACATGGCTTTATATCTCACCCTTTTCTTATGCATGTGTTCAGGTTATCCCATGAAATGCTATGTATGAGGGAATGTAGTGGTCATGTAAAGGAAGTTTTAAATAAATTTGTTGTGTTTTTTATATTCTAATATGTTATGTAATGTTCCTATGCCAATAATACACAATGCATCTTGATCTTCCATGATGTATCATGTGAAGTGTTTTTGTACTAAATCATGTTTAAATGTGCAGTAAAGAGAAGGTTTTTTATAGTTTCTATAAGAGGATAGGATTAGATATTTCTGGGATTAGGATTATAAAACCCTAGTGAAGCCTTAGAGATAAGTATAAGTATTATAAAAACATCCCTAAGTTTTGGTGATTATTTAGTAAGTGTTTTATCGTTAAAATACATCCATGTCTGGAGACGAGCAAGTAGAGGCTGCTCTAGCCCAGATGTATCTTAGGGGTAAAACACGAAAACACAATTTTGAGTTCGACTCGAACGGAAAATTATGCATGACAACGGGACTTGATGCACTCTTGGCTACAAAACTCCGGAGGGATATGCTTTGGTAAATTCAAAAGCATCATAAGAATCATTATTAAGGGACTTTAAAAAATTCATGTAGAATATATGTTAGAATTTAGATCATAAATAACGTTGAATGAAGCCAATAGATTCATAAGTTAAGGGAATAAAATCTATTTATAAGTAATCTATTTTTTCATCATATTACCCTTTATGTGTTACAAAAAACTATCTTTTTGTTCCAGCTAATGGCCGCTAATAGGAGGACTCAGGCTAACAACCAATGTGAAGATCAATGTGATGATTGTTCTAATGAGATCCCAAATCCAATGGGAGAGGGAATCACGAACTTTATCATGATACTCTCCCATTTAACTCAAGATTTGAATAGAAAAAAGGGTTAAGAGGATCATTTAACCCCTAACCCCATGAGAGAACTAGTTTCTCTCATGAGCTTCATGAGACAAAGGCCTCTTACTTTAAATAGATCATCTAATCCCTAAATCGTTGAAAAAAGGACAAACTCCATTGAAAATATCTTCCCCATCCTTCAATGTTCATAGAAATAGAAGGTTATCCTAGATACTTATCATATGGAGGGTGAATCCTATCAATGGTGGAAATTGGAAAAAAAATACGAAGCCTGAGGAGGATTCAAGGCGTTGGAATTTAAGGCTTTCAGGAAAATGTTTTTCGATAATTATTTTTCGTGCACCCTTCAGATTAAGATTGAAAGGGAATTCCATTCCCCCAAGAAAAAATATGATTAATATTTCGGTGTGTATGAGGAAAAAATCACTAGGATTGTACAATATGCTTAAGGCTATGTCGTTACCCCCAAATTCATGGTTGAATGCTTATTTGGTGGGCTGAAACCTAGCCTGCGGAATGCCCTAGTGATCTGTGACTTAGTCAGCTAAGAGAAATTGTCTGATGTGCCCTCAATGTAGAATTGAAGATCGACGAATCTCAGGGGTACCACGGGGATATGAAGTGTAATGTGGACTTCAATTCTGGTGGTCTGATGGATAAATCCAATGGTGCAATGAACATCCATCACCCCACTTTCGAAAGGTGTAGAAGGAAGCACCCCCAGAAATTTCTTGACGGGGATGAGGAAATGCATTAGGTTTGGAAGACAAGGGAACCTATCCATTAACTATCAGCATGAAAAAACATCAGATGTGATAGAGGAGGGGAATGCTCTATTTGAACCTCAACACGTTGTTCATTTCTTTAACTGCAACGAACTAGGAAGCCATTCAAATTTGTTCCCTAAGATAAGGGTTTTCATTGGAAACCATCACCCACCAAGGTATCAAGGGAGAGATTTTTCCATCACTAACGCCGAAGTGAACCCTGACAATGAAGTGGTGACAAGTACACTAGTTATTCATTCAATAATAGAGAAAGTACTTCTTGATTTAGGTTCTACTCATTTTTTATATCCTGAAAGTTTAGTATAAAAATCCGAACACCACCACAAATCATGGCAGTAAAGACTTCTGTGAGTACAGAAAATGGGTCAATAATTGCATCCCATGAATATAACTCATCCCCTGTCATAATCTATGGATTGAACCTTCCGGATAACCTATTCATACTCCCTATGGTGGGATTTGATGCAATTCTCTGCATGGATTGGCTTTCCTTATATAGATCCAATATAAATTGTCCTGAGAGGGAAATCACTCTGCATCTGATGAATCGAACCCCGATTCTGTACAAGTTCAAGGAAGAGGATGAATATTATTTAGCTCCATCATCACAAGAATGGATATTACTTCCCTATGAGCACGTGTATATGGATCAGATGATTGAATCCAAGGAAGGAAACATCCTTGATGATATGCCCATTACGAGGGAATTCTCTGAAGTGTTTCCAAAGGAGTTGTCTGGTTTTCCTCCAAGAAGAGATGATAAATTCTCAATTGATCTTGTACCTGGGGTGTTTCCAATATCGAAGTCTCCATATAGAATAGATATTTTAGAGATTGAGGAGATGAAGAAACAACTACAGGAGAATCTGGATAAGGGGTTTATAGGCCCAAGTGCTTCACCATGGGGTGCACCATTCCTCTAAATCAAGAAGAAGGATGAGTCAATGCTCCTTTGCATAAATTATCATGATCCTAACAAAATAATGATAAAGAACAAGTATCATATCCCACGAATTGATGACTTGTTTGATCAAATTCATGGAGAACAATACTTCTATAAGGTGGATTTGCAGTCGGGATATTATCAAGTAAGGGTGACGAAGGAAGATATCCCCAAGACTACTTTTCATACAAGATACGGGAACTATGAATTCATAGTAATGAATTTAGGACTCCCTAATTCTCCATCAATCTTCATGGACAAGATGAATATAGTCTCTAGAGATTACCATGAATTTTTTTGGTTGTATATATTGATGATATTCTAATATACTCCCAAAAACAAGGAGGATCATGAGGACCATATAATAACAGTACTAGATACCTTGTGAAAGGAGAAGCTCTATGAAATGCACAACAACTGTGAGTTATGGTTGATGGAGGACTCATTTTTGGGCCATATCATCACAAGAAATGGAATATCGATGGATCCCTCTCAGATAGATTCAATAGAGGGATGGTCGACACCAACATCGGTAAGAGATATTCGTAGATTCTTGGGGTTACCTAGACATTATCGAGAATTAGTGAGAAGTTTCTCATAATTGAACAACCATCTTACCAAGCTGAATTGGAAGGGAGTAATGTTTTCATGGAGTTATGAATGTAGAGAAATATTCAATGAGTTGAAAAGGAGTCATATCACTGTGCTTGTTCTCATGTTACCAACGAATGGATAACTTTTTGTGGTATTTAGTGATGTGTTGAAAATGGGATTGGGCTGTGTGTTGATGAAAAATAACATATTCATTGCCTATTCTTCAAGTCAATTGAACATTAATGATCAAAATTATTCGACACATGATATGGGGTTGGCTGTAGTGATCTTCTCTTTTACAATTTTGCGGCTATAACTCTTTGGGGAGATGTGTGAAAATATACGGAACAAAAAAACCCCAATTATATATTCACACATAAGGAGTTGAACATGTGCCAATGAAGATGGTCAGATATGATCAAATACTATGACTGATCAATCCATTACAACTCCGGTAAAGAGAACAAGGTTGAAAATGCTTTAAGTATAAGGGACCAAGCGATTCTATCATTGATGAGAATTAACAAGGACATAATGTTCATTGATTTTATGAATATGGACACGACAATCATAATGAAGCGAAAAACATCAATCCTTTCAATAATTATTGTTCAACCATATTTTTTGTAAAATCTAATAGATTCGCAAATTTATGATGTGGAAATCAAAAGAATGTGGAAGCTATCAGAAAAGCAAAATTCTCGGAGTTCAATGTTAATGAAGATGGAATTGTGTGATTTGGGAAGAGAATTTGTGTTCCTTCATGTCCAAAGTTGAAGATGGAACTTTTTGATGATTCACATAGTTTCAAATTCTCTATTCACCCAGAAAACATAAAGATGTATCAAGATATCCGAGAGAATTATTGGTGGGATAATATGAAGAAGGATATCGCAAAGTATACATCAAGGTGACTGGTGTGTCAACAAGTGAATGAAGAGAGTCAGAAGTCTAATGTTATGATGAAACCATTTCCCATACCAGTATGGAAATGGGAGAGCATCACCAAGGACTTGGTCACTGGACTTCTGAAGACATCCAAAGGTAATAATGCAATCTGGGTTATTGTGGATCGTCTTACAAAGAATTTAGAATTCATTGCAATTCGAGAGGATTTATCATTGGATAATGTAGAACAGATATATATCAGAGAAGTGGTGAGGATGCATGGAGTAAAACTATCTATTATATCTAATCCCAATAAAAAATTCACCTCTATGTTTCAAGAGAGTGTTCATCATGCTCTAGATACTAAGCTAAACTTCAGTACGACTTCTCATCCTCAAACTGATGGCCAATATGAGTGGAGTATCTAAACACTTAAGGAAATTTTGAGAGAATGCTCAATGGACATCAAAGGATGATGGGATAAACATCTTCCACATGTTGAGATCTCTTATACTAATAGTGTCCACTCATGAATCTGAATGGGACCATATGAAGCCCTATATGTAAAGAGGTGTAGAACACCGGCATGTTGGGATGAAGTTGATGAGTGTAAGCTTATAGGACCAGAAATTGTCGATGAAAGGGTGGAGACCGTGAAAACCATTCAACATAATATCAAGGAATCCTAGAGTCAATAAAAGAGTTATGCATATAACCATAGAAAAGGCTCTCAGTTTAAAGTAGTAGACAAGGTATTTCAACACATATTTCAATGGAAGAAGATCATGAGGTTTGGAAAATAGGTAAGTTATGTCCTAGTTAAATCGGTCCCTTCGAGATTCTTGATCGTGTCAGGTCTATGGCCTATCGACTAGAACATTTACCTACCATGGCTAAAGTATATGATGTCTTTCATGTATCTCTCCTATGGAAGTACATACCAGACGCTTCCCATGTACTCTTTTTATAGGTTGTATAGTTAGAGGTTGTTCTTTCTTACGAGGAGCCACCAGTGAAAATCTGAGATCATAGGTAAAATTTCCTAAAAATAAGAAAATTCCCCTCATAAAGGTGTTGTGGTGAAACCACAAGTTTGAAGAAACGACATGGGAATAAGAGGAAGTGATGAAGTAGAGTTACCCACATCATATTTAGTGTGGGAAAAGAAAATTTCTAGGGAGAAATTTCTTAAGGGGGGAGATTGTAACGACCCAAACCTTTATTAATGAAAACTCTTCTTGATCTAATTAAATGTCTTATTATGGTTATATAAAATGTGAACTTATTTGGTTTTTTGTTTTGGATTTTAAAATACCATTATTAATTGTGACCATTGATAATATAGTCATTGAACAGTGATCACATGATTAGAGTAAATATAGGGTCTTTAACAAATCAAATTTACTTAGACAAAGGAATTGATGGACTCATCAAGTAGACATGCCCCGTACGAATCCCATTTATCAGAGCTCAGAAAGGAGGTGGTGTCATTGGTATTCTCTCCTGACCAATCTCGAGCTCATATTGAACATGTTTGGCTTGAGAGAAACAAATTATGAGAGAAATGGAAGTTAATTGATATTACCACCTGAGCGATGTTATCCAAGCCACCCCAAGAGTCTATCACCATCGCACACCTAACCCTTCAGTTATATGTGACTGTTATAAGGGTTTATATAAAAATACACTAGTAATATTATTATATACATTATTTTTGTATATAATAATGAATATACTTTCATTTTTTATTGATACATTATAAATAGTTTTTAAAGCGCAAATAGTATTTTTAGATAATATTTAACTAAGAAATCTATTTTGATGAATTAATGGATTTTTGAATTAAATAATATTTTAATAACTATTATTATTATTAATAAATTACTTTTTATTAAATATAAATTATTGTATAAATTTATGAATGCAATTGTAATTCTTATTAAGGGTTGAAAGTAGTTTTTGTCAAAACCCATGAATTTTTTATAAATGTAAGTTTTTATTTTAAAAGATAAAATATACATATTTAGAAAATTATTTATATAAAATTGATATTATTCTCGGAATGAGGACATTGAAATTATACAATGGTGAATTTTTCATAATTTTCTGTGATAGTTGATTTTTTGGGTAAAAATTAAATAACATTTAAATATGTAATGTGTTTTATGACATAATAATGACCCAATAGTGATGTAATAAAATACTATATACATTATTTTCAGACAATATATGTTTTACCATTAAAATAATGTGATTTTGGGATTGATTTATTTAACATAGCTTTAGTGGACCCTTCAAGACTTATAAAACATTTCGTCTTTTTAAATTGTTTTACTTGAGAGTGTGACCCACCTCCACCTAAGCAACCCTATTATTTTAAGATGTTAGGCCATTTACATTATAAAATAATGGTTTCCAATCTCCATTTGAAAATCTATGAGCAAAAAACATGGGATGCTTTTTGGTTTTCATTAGTTTAATATGAGGTGGCCCAATCCTAAATAATAAAAAATTCTTCCTCATTTTCTATATATACCCACAGAAGCTACACCTTCCTCTGCAATAAAATCCATTGGAGTTCATACAAACTCTACCTTACTTTATATATAATTCTCCAAAGGTTCCCCAGTCTCCCAAGAATCCTCTCTCAACCCACTACCAATACTTTGGGATAACACTTCCAAGTAAGGTTTTTCTTCCTTTCTCATTTTTTTCAAATTTTCTTTAAGTTGTTATGCCCTTTTAATTTCAATCATAAATGATGGTGTATGGTTTTTCACATACCCCATACAACCCTATTTATTTCTGAATGATGTTATACCCATTTATTTCTCATTAATTCCTTCCATGTACACCAGTTACTATGCCAAAATTCTGAAAGGAATTTCTCTCTCCCCATTTATATTCAAGAAATTATTTTTGTATCATTAATCTAAATTCAATTACAATTGTTGGTACATGTATATATATTACCCATTACTTTCCATTCCATGTACAAATTATGAGACACCCCTTTCCTTCTCATCATAATTTTTTATGAATTTATATGTCATGCTGTTATGCTGCCAAAATTGCACCACATTGTTTCAAGCCAAAGTCATTGTGTTGTGAAGACCATGACATTTCTCAATCAAGGGTATTCAACTTTATAAACATTTTCTTATTGATTATATAGATTCGTATATGAATTCTAAATTCCTTTATCATGGAATAAATTATTATGTTTAAGGAATCCATGTTTTATGATCCATGTGGCACACTTATGCATGAAATGAAACATTTAAGAAGGGTGTGCCATGATAGAACTCCAATGCATTGGTTAAAGTATAGTATCATGATAAATCATTTTAATTGAGTGATGAGTCATTATAATTCATGTTCAGTGAGGGTTTACTCGTGCTTCAGGTTCAATGAGTTTGTACTCATGCTCTATGTGTAATGAGCATTGAATCATGGTAATTCCAGGTTAAGTGTTGTTGACACATCTCCATGTTATGATTATCATGATTTATCATGACTTTATGTTTATGTTTCTATTGTGATCCATTTTTATTCCTATTGATAAAAATTTATTTTATTACTCATGTTATAACATGTTTATTCCCTTACTGGTCTTTTTGGGTCACCATTTTCTTATGCATGTCCTCAGGTTATCCCATGCAATGCTAAGTACGAGGGGATGTAATGGTAATGTAAAAAGAAGATTTCAATAATTATTTTGTGTGTTTTATGTTCCATGATGTTATGTAATATTCCTAAACCTTGAATACTCTAGACCTCTCGATCTTGAATGATGTATCAAGTGAATATTTAATTTAATAAATCATGTTTAAGTGTGCAATAAAGAGAAGGGTTTAAATAGTGATTATACTAAGGTATTTCGGAAGGTCATGGAAAAACCAATATTTTATATCAAAATTATGAAATTAGGAGAATATGTTTATTTTTATAAGAGATAGGACAACAACACTTGGAATTTAATCAAATATTTAACAAATATATATTAATTTTTATATCAAAATGAAAAAAATTAAATTATTGTAATTTTTAAAAATGATTAATAAAATTAATCTAATCTAATTATGATTTACATGTTTGACTATGTTTTTACCATCACTGTTTAGTTTTAACCCCTCTTTATGTATTTTGAAAACAATCAAAGTATTCATTATTTATAGAGTTTCATTTTTAATAATGCTACAATAAAAATAAAAACAACCCTTAAATGGAATAAATATGTTGTAATTAACCATATCTCATTCATTTTTTGGAATCTAATTTTTTAAATAATCATTGAATAATTTTTTATTTATCATAATAACATTGATGTTAATTTTATAACTATTTATTTACATTGAAATTTATAACATCATGAAAACAAAGGAATTTGAATAAAAATCATCCAAACCACTCTAATATGTCATTTATAACCTAAAAATTCATATCTCACATTAATTAAATCTAATTTCACGTCATATAATACTTTCAAAATAATTTATTTTATATTTCAATTAATTTAATAATCACTACGTCATCATGCAATAATAATTTAAGGCAATTATTTCATCCCTATATGTAATAATATAAATCACCATGAAGAAGATAAATAATTTATCTTTCAAATAAAATATATATAACTAAACAAATCCTGTATTTTTCCCCATGATTAAAATATTATAGTTACTAACAAAAAAAATGTGACATTTTTTACTTCTCATTATATAAAATTTTATATTTTTCATTATCCTATACGAATGAAAAAAATGTCATAAAACGGAATATTTAATCGCTATTGATGAAATGAACTCATCAAATAAAATATTGGTAAGTGTTAGAGTCATTTTCAAATCATTATTATATTACATTTAACCCTTAATAACCCGATTTACCATTTATTATGGTGACAGTAATTAATATGGTTACTATTCATAATGACCAAAAATAATATGGACCTAGTAAATAAATCATACATCATAATTCAATAATTGGAACAATTTTTTCCAAATTCAATTCACATTAGTTGTATATTTATTTTTAAAATTATACCATAAAAATACAACAAAAAAACTTATTATTAAAATGATTTGTTTTTTAGAACTATTTTTATACGAAATTAGACAAAAAAATTGATTCCCGCAACCATATTTTTATTATTCATAATATTATATAACTAATTTTATTTTGAAAACATTTTAATAAAAATGTAGCTTGTAAATGATTTAAATAAAAATATAGTTCTCAATAAAAAACAATTATTTCACTATTCAATAAAAATTATACTTTTTCAATACAATACTAAAATTTAATCAAAGATAATTTTGATAATGAAAAATAAAATTTCTAAAATTTCATGAAATTAATTATTCCATTATATCCTAAAAATAAATAAAAATAATTTTCTAATATGCCACATTTATAAAACATTAAAATGTGGTTTTTATGATTTGGGTACTCATTTTTTATGAACAATTCAATAAATCTTTATGGATTTTTAAATTTATGGTAAATAATTTATTCTAATTAATACCATTTAATTTAATGTAGGTGTTATAATAGCCATAATAATATAATAATATTTCGTATTTTTGTGATCGTTGTTGCGTATAATCTATGTTATTAAACATAGTATTTCTTTTAAAACATCAGGATATTACATTTATGATGTTAATAATTTAATATAAGTATACATTCCAAATATTTAATGATAATATGATCTTTTTTCTAGGTTTTTACACTTTAACGAAATTTTTTAAAAAATGTTAAATATAATAATGTACCTTTTTCAGTCATTATAATCACGCCATAAATTAGATAGGCATGTGGTGTACCTAAACATTTGGAACAATAATCCATGATTTTTTAATGATTTTATTATTATTGGACATTGTTTTATTCGTTTCACACTTTCAAACCTGGTTTTGAAGACATAAATTTAAAAAAAATCAATTTTTATTGATTATAATCAAACAATAATATGATTGAAATGTACTGTATTACTAATATTTAAAAATAGATAGTGATATTTCCCATGATTTAAAAACAATAAAATACCATCTTCCAGGTTTTTACTCTTGGAATAATTTTTTTACATTTAAATAAATATACAAAAAAATTTAGGTAATTAATATTACATTGTGATTGGATTGATGTGTGGTATGTACCTACATGTGTAAAATTAAATAGTTGTCATTTCACTTTGATTTTATAGCAATATAATGTCATTTGGTTGATTTAGACTCTTAGAGGTGTGTATTTGATGAATTATAAATCCAATGAATCTTTTTTAGTTAATCTGGCTACACCACATGAAAAATTCATATGTGATCAATTTTACATGTCACAAATTAATCAATGATCATTATCACATAAATTTATGACCCATTGATGTATTTGTTTAATGAATTTTTAATTTTTAAAAATGATCTTTTGGTTTTTTTGAGATCACTACACATTGAATTTTACTATGCTACATAAGTGTAAATTCATACATAGTGAAGTGATTAGCCTTTGTGATTCATTAAAAAAACTTGTAATATATTGAGTTACTTTTGGATGATATATTCCAATGTGCACATATAGTAACATGCTTCTGAAATCTGTGGTTCCAAAAAAAGTCTCAAATTCTTCTTTATCTTTATTTTTATGATCGTTTGGAATATATGTTGTACTTCCATAAAGAGTATACCCAAATATATACAAAAAAATTACTCCCCTTATATCCTGATGTTTTTTAATTTATGGGGAATATGGTTACTTATGCCGATGAGGTTCACAGAGATTCAAATAAATGGAATTTGTGTAATCACAAAAAAATAAGAGTTTGAGTAATGATCATGCGAAAATCAGTGGATGTGTGCTGAATCCGAAACATTTTATCATATTAACATCCTATTACTATAAGATTAATCTTTATTAGTATAATGTTCTAATGATTGATGATTCTACCTGGAACAAGAAACTAAAGTTTCACATAAGAATTGAAACTTTCTTAATTTTCATTACCTATGATTTATATAACATATGAGTACAATATCTATTTTTTAATAATAATCGCTAATCTATGAAAATAGTAATGCCTAATTTAGATTATTTGACTTAAAAAAACGTTAAAACAAACATCATGTTAATGTTACAAAATATAAAGTTTGTTGTGATTCAAAAAAACGGTGATCCGTAGGATACCAATTTTGAAAATGAATAGAGACCACCATCAAATTTAAGTATTGGATGTCCCTTTATCATCATTATATCTATGAAATGATCATGTAATCATATCTGATAGGGGTAGTGTACAACATCAATAATCTAGTCCCCTACATCATTATTAAATTTAACTTCATTTAAGATAAATACAAATAAAAATAAATTGATAACATAATTAAAAATTATATGATGATGTCTAATAAAATATTCAAATTAATAAAAAAAATTATAAATTAATATTTTTAGTAATAATATATCTTATGAATATTGTTTTCTCACTACAATGTTCTGAGAACCACCACCCCATGTAGGGGTCTCATTATGGTCCAAAATAATAATAAAAAATTATTTTCTATAAAACAATTTATATGATCAATACTGTATTGACGGTTTTAAAATATAATATCTAATTTATAATATATTTTCATTTTTTTATTAAAATACATGGTTATTATCTTGTTAACAATTGGGATAAAATTATTTTATTAATTTATATAATCTTTAATTAAATAAAAACCCAAAATCATTGAAAACTAATAATCTCTTAGGGTAAAAATTATTATATCTATTCATTATTTCCCAATAGAAAAAAATTTAGATGGAAACAAATGAAAGCAATATGGATCAAAATTAATGAATATAGAAATAGACCAAGAGATAGTGCTAGTAGAAAATTTTGTATTTAGTCAAATGATAAAATTTAAAGGTAAGAAATGGAATAAATAAATATGTGATAAAAGTAAAAATTTATAAAAATATTTCTTAGGAAGAAAAATAAGGTTCCATATATACAATTTAGATTTCCAACCTATAGTTGGAGTAAGAGGAGAATATGTAAGAACATTTTTAAAGAATAAGTAGTATTGGAATGTGAATTTGAAGTTGACACAGAATCATTAGAAAAGGATTGATCAAGATGATAAGAAACAATTAAAACTATAATAATGTACAAATGTAGTGGTATATGAAAAAATTAACACTATAAAATCAAAATTAATATAGAAACTAAAACTAGGATTACATAAATCAAAATTCAAACTATTAACTAGATATGATGATAAAATGATTGATCTGAAAATGGTGAAAAAAAATTAACGTGGGAGAGATAGTAGAATATGACGATGAATCACGATAAATAATAATTAATACAATTGAATGATCTAATAGATTGTAGATATATTTAAATTTTAAGGAAAAAGATAACATAAATTTAAAAACATAATTATAAGGTATAATATAATAGAAAAATCATAAGTAGTCACAAATGTATAATTCATAATACAATATAAAACATAGATGAATAATGTAAAGTAGAAACTAAAATATATGTAGTTAAAGGATTTGATGTAAATGAAAATAGAGAACTAATTTCCAAATAAATAAAATATTAATCCCAAAATAGAATGAAAATGAATTGGTCAAAATTAATATTCAATGTTGCAGTATTACTACATATAGAA
Source organism: Viscum album (assembly GCA_963277665.1). Taxonomy (NCBI): domain Eukaryota; kingdom Viridiplantae; phylum Streptophyta; class Magnoliopsida; order Santalales; family Viscaceae; genus Viscum; species Viscum album. The sequence continues at coordinate 225,669,585 of OY728167.1, read as the reverse complement.
TGTGAAACCAAATCCAAATTAAAAATGTTGGAAGGAGAATCTAAAAATTTTATTTGAAGTAGAAGAAAAAATATATTATTTTTATATAAAAATAAAAGGATAATACATACACAAAATATGGAGAATATAAGTTCATAAATTTGGAAATGTTGTCGAAAATAGGTTCGAGAATGTAGAGAAAAATGAAAAAACTAGTGTTTTAATTCAATATAGAAGAAAGATGATATAATACAGAAGATAAATTTTTCTTTAATGAAAATAAAACATATAAATGACACGATCAATTATATAATTTGAATCCAAAATTAAAAACTATAGACAGAAACCAATGAATATAAAAAGAATACATACGCATTACATAGAAATAAAAGTAAATGGAAAAGGGAAAAACATATAGATGTTCTATGATTATAATGAAAGGTTTTGAAATAAATGTATGAATACTTTTTGGTATGTAGGTTTAGATAGACCATAAATATGATGTTTTGGGAGCTCTCCTTTTTAGGTCAATTATTATTCCTTCTCTCTTTGGAACATGTTTTAAATCAATATTATGTCTTGAAATACTAGTTTTTAGTCATTATAACCAAACTATATGTTATATTAATGTGATATATAGTAATAAATGTCAATAATTAATCAGTGATGTTGGTTTTTTTATAAAATTTCTAGATCATTTTTATGTTTCATCACTTTAACAAATGTTTTTGGACCATTTTATAAATAAAAATATGTTTTTGTTTGTTTTGAGTAATCGTTTTGTTAGATAAACATAGGATCTATGATAAATGGTAAAATAAAATTTAATCAATGATTCATCTAAAAATATGAGGTATCTTCCTTTTTTTAAACATTTCATGCATATGTTTTATTATTAAATCAATAGAAGTGAAATTTTGGTCACTTTTAACAAACCGCATGTCAAATTAACCGTTGATCTGTTAAAAACATCAAATATCAAATGACAGAAATTTTTCTTTTATTTAATAGGAATTTGGCACCATTTTCTAAGTTAGGACCATTAGGCACACATTCATATAGACATTTACATATAATGAAAATATATTTTGGTCACTATAACCACATGAGGTGTTAGATTGATGGGAATTTTTATACATTTCATAACCATTTTTCCAATAAAAACAAGGTTTTTTGGCCTTTAATCTATTTAAGATGAATCTTATTTCCTTATGACACATTAGATCACATATAAAAATTTGACTTTCAAATTGGAATTTATTTAGCTCATACATATAATAAAAAAATAAATATCATTAAAAAATGTATTCAATCCAATTAGAACATGATTTTTTGGTATTTCAAACTGTTTACCAAGATAATTCCATTGTATTAAGAATAATACTTTAAATGTTGAAGAAGAAAATAAAAATGTGTTGATATGTCATTGCTGCTATCTAAATTTATCATTGTTTGAGTGAAAATCATTCCTAAATTAGCTATTCTGTTTTAAATGTACATCATTTTTTTGTAATAAATTCATAATGCTACAATCAACATCAATAATGAAAATTTTATATAATTTTTATTCACGTTTTTCCAAAAAATAATCATTATGATGTTGAATGAAAATTTATGGGAGTACAATTTTTTAAATTCTATAGCCTATGATATATAGATCTTAATAACTCTATATAACATAATCAAATTTAGATTAATATAAATGAATATTTTATAAGATTATATTCAGAACAGATATAATTATACATTTCATTTAGAGGATGAATATATTAAACCCATATCCCCAATATTTATATGAAATTATATATGAAATAATAATTATGGTGGAAAAACTAATGTAGATCAATGAATAATTATTCATATAGGTGGGTCATATGAGGATTATAAGTCCCATGATGCACTCTAAAAAATGTAGAAATCCATTGCCCCCATTACATGAATATGAATTCTGTGCGAACACATTAGCGACCCCCACAAACAAACCTCTATTATTCTAGAATGTTATCATTAAAATAAAATTCAAGGGATCATAACATAAATATAAAGTGTAATATTATTAATTAAAATAAGGATCTAGAATATATAATTTTATAAAATTAATAGAAAAAACCCTCTAATAGTTGTGGTGGATTCTCCACCATCATCAAAATAACCAAGAATTAGTAATGACATCATTGTTGAGAGGAGGCAGTGTAACACATCAACCATTCATACACCATCCACGTTGTTAAATATAATTTTAAATATGACAAATTAAATAAAAAATAAATTATAAACCAAATTTAACTTTTTTTATGTTCTCAAATTAAAAATTAAAATTCTATTGAAAATTTGAAATTAATAGGTATAATAGTCATATATTAGATAATTCACTTTTTGTCGAAATAGTTATAACAGAACCACCCCTCATTGAATGAATTTCCTAAGCATTTGAAATTTATCTTTTCTAAATTTCCTTTAATTAAGAAATTGGCTCAATCCAATACTAATATTATTAATTTAAAATATGAAATATAATTTCCATGATACTGTCATTTTTATATAAAATAATTTGATCATTTTAGTGTAAAATTTTAAAATAAATATATTATACCATTTTCAATAATTTTGATTTTAATAAAAAAACCACAATAACTTAAAATCTATAATCTCTCAAGGTGATAATTTACATAACTTCAAATTAATATTAATAAGATGAATGTTCTGAATAAAAAATAGTGAAATGAAAATAAAAAAAAAACTGAAGGCCTAAAAATTGAAATTTATATAGAAGAAGAGTTAATAGAAAATGAAGTACATAAAAAATATAATAAGAGTTATTTGTAAAAAATTATAATAAATAAAAAAATGTTTCGAACAAATATAGAAAGGATATATAATTACTATGAATCATTATATTAACTACATATTAAGGGAGTTATCAAATCGTGAGTAAAAGAAAAAATTCACTAATAAAAGTTTGCAAAAAGTAGTGTAATTGGAAGGGGTTACTTATGTAGAAAAATAAATAATTGAAAAAAACGATGTAAAAAAATATGAAAAATGTGAAAGATATAATATTTTCAAAATTTTATGTAAAAGAAAATAATATACAGTAGTAAAATTATAATCCAACCTCCAACTCAAAAATTGATATCATAAATAAAAATCTAAAACACCAACAATAAATTATTCTAAAATGAGAAATCTAAAAATTATGCTCAAATTAGAATGTGGGGGGTAAAATTTGAAATAAAAGAAGAAGTAGAATAAAAAATAATTAAAAAAGGGAAATTCTATAAGGTTTTTTAAATAAATAAAATAAAAAAATATAAAACCATAATCAATTTTTAGAATTTTAGTGAAAATAAGAAGTTTGAATAAATGCATAAATCATAATACATGATCAATAGTAAAATAATAATTTTACATAAAAAACTAATTTTGATAATGATTTTATGTAAATGTAAAATCAGTACTTTTAACAAATTTAAATAATAAAATAAGAGTCTAAAAGAAGAAAGAGATAAAATAAGTCAAAACTAATTAAAAATATTTGGCCAAAATTGTATATAGAAGGGAGAAAACATTAAAAATGTAATATTCAGAATCAGAAGACAAAATATTTGAATTTACGTGGATGAAAAATGTATTTTTTGGTCAAAAAAATTAAGAAAATATGGAATTATGAAAAAAAGAAGAAAAATAAAAGCATAAGACTAATTAAATGATAATGAAATTAGGGAGAAGAATACTAGAAGATAATTGACTAATGAGAGTATAAAGATAATTTAGAATGAAAATGATAGATTAAAGTAGCATAATCAAAAGTATAATAAAATGAAAAATCTTGAATAATCGAAAGGAAAAGTAAAAAATATACATAATAAATAGTATATTATTAAACAACAAATAATTCACTATAAATATAATAATAACAGTAAAAAAATAATTTGAAGATAAAATAAAAGGAATAAAACTACAATAAAAGGCTCAAAAGAAAAAATCTAGATGAAGATGAATAAAACAGATGTCATAAAAAGTTGAATATAGAATAAATTAAAAAGTATAAGTTAGTGGTAGTAGAAATAATCCTCAGATTAAAATCGATAAATGGATGAATAACTTGATTTGAACATTGAACAAGTGTTGAGTGGTTAATGATGAGAGTGGAATTAAAAATAAATAAATGTAAATGTTTTTAGAGAATGTATTTAAAAAAATTTATAACATAAATTCATGTATAAACATAATAAAAAAAATCCAGAATTTAAATATCATAATATATAAATAGAAGTCAATTCATATGTGATAGATGAAATTATTAAACAAATAATTGGAATAAAAAACAAATAAATTGGAAATAAAATTCTAAATAATGGTAAAATAAACAAAAAAGAAAATACAAAAAAATCTCGTCTCCAAAATAAGAAAATTGTACGAATCCAAAATTAGCATCTTATTATTGACTAAGCAACAAACCATATCTAATATTTGAATTGTAATTAGATGTATAAGCTATAAAAAGGTCATGAAATAAGGGAACATCACTAATGGGGAAAACTATTTCTAGTTATAAAAAATATGGTAGTTAAAGACAAAAGTGAAAAAGAAATAAAATTAAACTAAGATTATTATGAGAAAGAATAAGTCATGAAAAATCAATGATAATATATTTCATAGGCACTACATATAAATATTTTAAATTGAAAAATTCTAGAAACAAAAAAATGATCTTGAATTATAATGAAATCGTTAGGTAGTGATTTCTGAATAATTTTTTTCATTTACAAACCTATTTCTTGACAATATGAAATATGTTGAGGTCAAAATTTGACAATTTATAATGCTTGTTAACTCTTTGGATCAGGTTTTCAAATAAATTTATGTATAATAAAATTGTTTCTTTAGTCATCTTAATTACAATGAACATTCAATTGATGTTAATTCCATTCGTACATGTCAAAAATAAATCACCTATCATTTTTTTATGATTTGTTAAAAATTCGTGGTTAGTTTCTATTATTAACCAATTGAGGCATGTTTATTTATTTAAAATCAATAAAATTTCACTTTTATTAATTTTAGAAAACCCCCCTTTTATATTTACATGGCGAGTATTGAGACATTTAAATAAACAAACATAAATATTCCAATGAATTAACTATACTATAATGTTTTTTTTTAGTTTTTCCATTGGACATATGTTTTTTGACTTTTAAATTAATTAAAATGAACTCATATTAATTTTAATCATTCTAGTGATTATATATATCTTTTTTATTCTATTATAAATAATAAAAATAAAAGTAGGTTGTTTTTATTTGATTTATACATAATATGATGACATTTTCAAGTTTATGTCCCTATAGTGATTGATTTTAGGACATAAATCTAATAAAACATCATGAATGGTAATTATGAACACACCACATGTTGGATTTTCAAGAGTTCAATTCATACATCTGACAAATTAATTTGTGAAATCTTCCTTACAATTTCACAAAAATCATTGGTTGTTTTCTTGTTTTTAATGGTTCAACACATATTCTTTGAACTAAAATCAATAAAAACACACTTTTATCCATTCAAAGAAAACATAATTCAGATTGAGATGGTTTCTATTACAAACTAGAATAGAATAAATATCCATGCTTTAGTTATTTTAAGATATCTAGATGTTTATCTTTCATGTTATCAACCCTTTATTGACCTCTTTTAAAGACCATTAAATATAATCACCCAATTTTTCAATCAGTCTAACCACATTCCATATGTATTTTCATGTTGTATGTGTATACAAATCAATTATTAATAGATGATAAATTAACTAATATTTAATGAAAATATGTGTCCATTTTATTATATTTTAAACATTTAATACACATTTCCAAATAATTTGAACAATAAAAATACCTGTTTATTGATTTTAGGAAAACAACTTTTTTCATTGTTGTTTTAACTATTTCTAAAGGTCAAAAATTAAAAAATGGTCATTTTTTTTATGATTCTATGATAATCTAAGTACTTTTCATGAATTTTTAACATCAATGATTGTTTTAATTTTTTAAAAAAAATAATTATTTTTTAAAATTTAATTTGATGCATAAGTTTCATTTTCGTTAAAACATATTAGTTTAACTACTATGAAAACATCCTTAAAATAACTCGAATAACTATATTAATTAAAATAATGACGATTTAAAGGTACGAAAATAATTTATAGATAAAAATTAAATTTTTTATTCATTATTTAATTTTATTTTATTTTCTAGGACATATATTTTCAAGACTCGTACTCTAGCCATAATATATTTTTTTTTTGTGTTCTATTTATAATGATATATAAAATTTTATTTATTAAATTTTATATAAGTTAAATAAATTTAATATTAAAATATGAATTAGGAATTAATTAATCCTTGATATAATAATATTCTATATCTTTGGTTGGTATTTTAATTCTATAAAAGATGAATAAAATTGGAAGGGAGAAGCTTAAAATTTAATATATAAAAAATACGATTGAAATTTTTCCACCCAGGAATGCTACATATCTCAGCCTCTAATTTAATTTTTCACATGATGGGGACATGTAATTATTTTAAGACACCCCACTCTAAAATTATCCTAATACCATAATATAACACCCCGTTATTTTATGGTTTGCCTCTTGTTAAATAAATTTAATTTTTTGGTAGATTACGTAGCACTCAATATTATTCTTTACTGATAAAAAATATATTATTAATATTATAATATTTATCACCTCACAGTTGTAATATAGTGTATGAATAGTATTTAATAACTCATGAAAATATTTTATTTAATTCACGGGTTACCAATTTTGTTGAGATGAATGTAAAAAACAATTTAAAATAATGGAAGTGTTTTTAGAAAAATAAATTATGCACCAAAGGCATTTTAACATAATAAATTAAATTAATTACTATTACTGAATGATATTCCTAAAATATATATATTATATGTTAAATAAAATGTTTTTAAATTCATACAATAGGTTTTATAGTCATAAAATAAGAACAAATAAAATTTCTTTCATTAAAAGGTATAATTTTCTAAAGGAAGTATGACAACCGTTTAATAGAGAAAATGATTTTAAACAATATTTTTGAGAATTTTATAACATTAATGTGGAAAAATAAACTTCATTTTTTTTTAAAATTTCACAACTATCCTAGATTAATTTTATATATTTTTCTAAAACTATTTATTTTCCAGTGAATAGTGAAAATACCGATTTTTATTAAACTACATATTTAATTTTATAAAAAGTTAAATTATGATTTTAATTTTATATTAATGTAACATAATTAACATTTATTAAAATTAATTTCATTTTTAATCATCCATATACCATATCTTGATTAATGTACAAATTTTATAATAAACATGCATTTTTCTTAAAACTCTATTTTCATTGCAAATTTCCAGATTCATTTTAAATAAAATAATTCCAATTATATGTATTTTATTTTGAAAAATGTATTTCATATTCGAATTTCTAAGGTATAAAATTATTAAATAGGTTCCTTTTTTGGATAGAATGAATAATAAATATAGTAAATTTATTACCATGGTTAAGAGAAAATTAGGTAGTTAAGGGAAAAAATTATTATGATGAAGATTTACAAATGATGCTAAATTTTTCCAAATTTTATTGGATGATTTATTTTAATCCAAAATAAATGATTCTTCCAATATATGGTATTTCTTCCATTTTTTGATTATTATTTTTATAATATTTTATTTAATGAAAATTAAAAGATGTCACACTCATTTTTTAGTAACTAAAACAGCTCTAATATAGGGTTAGTTAGAATATATCTTCGACTATGAATATTAATTTGTAAAATAAAATAATTATCTACATCATGGTAATTTGTTTTTAATTATTAGTGAAGATAAATTTACATTAAACAATTATTCAATAATGATTAAATAAAAATTAAATTAATGAAAGAATAAAAAAAAGATATTAAAACAATTGAATTATATATATTTTGTGATAATTAATGTTATAAAATAATTTTCAATATGAACATGAAATATTTTTTATGTGTTAAAATTTATTTTTTATGATATTATATTTTATTGTTATTTTTATAACTCGAAGTAACGAATAGTGTTATAATTGACATTATGAATATTTTATAATTATTAATAATTTATTTAATGATTTAAAATTCCAAAAAAATTAAATTCATCCAAATAATTTGAGTATTTTTTAAATTTTCATACATGATCGATTTATGTTTATTTTATCATTTTATAGTAATAATATTTACCCTTTACGAATAAAATCCATGTTGTCATAGTAAGAGTTAAAAGGGTTAAATAAGGGTCAAAACTAAATGATAAGGGTCTGAATGTGACTTAAAGTCATCTAATTTTATTGTGATGATATTATATAAAAAAATATGAATATTATAATATAAATAAATTTCTATAGATACATTATTAATTGAAAGTAAATTTAAATTAATTAAATAGTTTTGGAATTAAAAATGAACCCCCACTTCAATTGTAAATGAGATCCCCTTCATTCACTTATTTACACAACATTGAGGCATCTAGATCAAGCCACATCTTCTAATTAATCTTCTAAAAATTATTAGTTATGTTTTTGTGGTTTCTTCCTTCTAAAAGACCTACACTATGTCCCTCAAGAGAAGTTATAACGGATCCCATTCATATAAGGGGCATTTATCTTTACCGACTATTTCAAAATTTAATCTTCTTCTACATCATATTAAGGATTTATTTCCATCATAAATTTATTTATAAGGTAACATATTTATAATTTTTTTTTATTTTTATGTAACATCCAAATTACACCTTTTACCCATAATATGAAAAACAAAAGCACAGTGTGCGCCTATGAACAACTTACTTTTTCCACGTAGTGGTGTAATTAGTTTTCCTTAACCAAATAATTGGTATGGTTATAATTTTGGAAATGATAATTATATTTGACATATATTTAATAATATTAGTTCTGGTTAATTAATAAATTATCCAATTATATAAAATTTCACCCATCAATAGAATTATATTGCCGATATTTTTTATCTACGACCTACCAACTCTATGACGCGATGAGATTATTTTTCCATTATAAACATTAAATAATGGTTATGAAAAAATATTAAATTACTTAATATGATATAATATGATTAATATAATTATGGATATGCTATAACAATATCCATGAAAAAGAAACGATAAATTCATGACAAAACAAGCATGATAAAACAAAGCAATTAACACCGGAAACGATGAAAATAATGAAATATTACTAATGAATGGTTGATAATATGTTATAAAATGATCAAATAATTTATTATAAATATAAATATGGTTGTTTAATAAATTAATAAAATTATTTAACCAATTATATATGAGTTTAACATATACAAAACTAATTGGAACCCTGAGGAATGGGAATTCATCTCATTTTAATTTCAAGGATACATATTTTAATATTAGGTTCATAATTTATTTTATATGGTGTTTATACTAACCATTTTATTTTTTTTATCATAATTTCTTAAAATTACATTTCTTTTTAATACCCATATTTCATTAATCATATAAATTTTTATTTTATAATATATATAAAATTTTTATATGTGGTGTTTATATTGAAAAATAGTTGATTTAGAGGGTAAATAATGTTAAATCTAAATATTTTACTCAATATGGATATTTTTTTACAATTTATATTAATTCATGAATTAAATTGACCATTTTGATATAAAATGAATGTTTTGGACATGAAGACATGAGAAGAAACTGGTTATTGATAACCCGTTGATGCATTAGTAGAATCATTAGATGATAATGTTGGCCAAATTAATTGGGTTATACCCATAATGATTGAAATATCATGTGAATGGTTTGGAAAATACAAATACCCTGATGCATGAGATCATGGAATATGACATTAGTGTTTCATTCAGTAAGGATTCAACTATTTTTTCCATGTGATTTTTACTATGATATTATCTTTGGATTCATATTATACGCAAGTTATTGATTAAATGAAATTTGGTTCAAATTATTTACATTACCGTAAATTTTTTTCCTTATCCAATCATGATGGAAATGTAATTGATTAAATTAAATGTTTGTTTAGTTATTTATCATTCTATAATTATTGGGTATTATTAATACATTATAGGTTTTACATTATCAAACCTTTATGAGAATATGAGATCACCCTTTTATTTTTCCTTTTCCCCAATGATATTAGTATGAATTGTTTAAATGATATAAATGAGGAAAATTACATTCCTTTTTTATATTATATATTAAATTACCAAGGTAATAAGGGTACTATTTATGTAACTAGTTCTCTAAAACCACAAAACTATTCAGTCCCTTGTGATGTGACTTCTTATCTTCAATACCAATGAAATAATTTAACCACCGACTATAGGATACTATGGTTAGGGTTATTACAGTTGATATCATATAATGATTAGTATATACATTGGGAACATTATTTTTATGTGAACATAACTACTATGATATCTATGAAAATATAATAGAGGCTTTGAGTTTTTTATAATAAGTGGGGTTTAACATTATGGATTTTCATTCATGGTAATTTTGAGCTAATTTAGTGATTAATATTTTTTTTGGGATGACGACTAATGGAATAAGGGGAATCAATACTTGAGGTCGGTGATGAGAATTTTCTAATGAGAAAAATAATATGGCTGACAAATGAACTAAGTAGATCATGAGTATACTAGGGAATCATAATAATGTTATAGAAAATAACCTTTCTCGGATGAAGAAATCTACTATTCCACAACATGATTCTTCTATGTTGGATTTATTCATGTGACTGAATCCCTATCATTTAATGGGATGAGTAATCTCATGGTATCTAAGCAATGTGTTTTTTCCATTGAAAATATATATCATTCCTTTGGATGAAATGAAATGGAAATGTTCAAACTAACATTTTATTTTATTATAGTATATGTTGATCAATAGAGGTAATTAATCTAGAATAAATAGGAATAAGACATAAAACATATGGAGTATATATCTTTTGAATTAATATTCTTCAAAAAAATTCCCCTATTAACAATGAACTTAAATGAAGATAATGATCTTCATCATGATATGAATTATTGATGAATGTTTTTTGGAATATGAGGAATCTTTTCCAACACTATCCAGATTTGGTACAGATTAAATATGTAATATAAAGAGAATTATTGATCATTTTTTAAATTCCTTAATCTAAATATCAGAAGAGAACAGGTCTCCGAAACACTTCCATAATATTATAAAATTGTGATATGTTCCATAAAAATAGTAATGAAATATTCACAATTGTAAATATTTAATGAAAATTAAGAAATTAATAGGTCAGATAATAACTATGATAATGGTAAAGAGAAAAATAAGGCAAATGAAATGATATGTTTTTAATCTTGTGAAAATTGTGGGTAGAAACATTTGGAGAAATGTCTGAAGGGAACATGAGTGTGTTACAACTGTGGAGATAAGGTTAATATGTCTCATAAACGAAAGGGTAAACAATGTAATTATATCATGTGCTTCAAATTAAAATAAATGGAGAATTATTGAAGATAACATTAGAAGTACCAATGTCATTTACGACATAAGATATTGAGGGGATAAGAGCAGGCTTATTCAATCACTATAGATGAGGTATAAGTTCCCAACGATTTTTAGAAGGTACTTTAATTATAGCCTAGATTTTTTTATAATTTATTACATGATTTTATATCCACTCATTAACTTATATCTTTCTCATTTTCATTAGAAATCATATTTCTCCCTATCATGTAAAAAAAATTATTTGTAAAAAATACTAGTGGAATTCTCACCATAACAAGGAAATGACAGAAAGATCACATTATGACACATAAAAATTGCTTATTTTATGACCTTACTATCCTTACTATGGTTTAAATTGATATAATACTAGGTGTGGATTGTCTTTTAATGTATGATGAAAAAAATTATTATTAATAAAATGAAATCATGATATGTGATTATAGAGTGAAATTCCATTTCATTAGAGTATATAATTCATCATATGTGTAATTCCAATATCTATATCAAATATATTTTCAATGAAGATTCTTGGGAAGGAAGAGAATATGGATGAAAAGTTGATCTCCTAATTCTAGATGTACCTATTTTATATAACACACTGATGTATTTTCTAAGGACATACCTAGACACCCACTAGAGCATGAGGATTAATATTAAATTGATTGAATCCCAGATTCAATAGATATATCAATTAATCTTTGGGATTACCAAATTTAACCTACTAGTAGAAGCAATCATTGAATCACAATTAAGTATCGAATCTATAGGGATTAAAGAATAAACCTAGTGACATGTAAATTCTATGGGAGGATTGGCTATGATGTTGGAAACATGGGGTGATTTCAATTGTGAAACTAAAAAATATATAATTAGAGAGTGTATTGAATTAAATAATGATACAATAATATATATTTCTTAGAATCAATTAATGAATATGGTTCAATCCTATGTTGTCCCAATGGTTATATTGGATTTATTTGTTTTCTTATATGATTTTAGATCCCTAATTCAAAATATATAAAAAACATGATAATTCCCAAAAATCATTCGCCAATGTAATCCGTATATAATTATAAGGATAATCAGAAATTTACTAATACGAAAAAATCAATGAAAACTAAAATAAATTGTATCATTCTATCATTAAAAATAATTCACCTTAAATTTTGACAAAGACGAATAAGATAGTAACTCATTGAATAGATCTATTCAAAATTGTAAGGTAATTTAAAAAATTATGTATCCAGATATAAAATTCAATACACCCTTGGATAAACCCATAATTTTATTTTAATTATATTTATTCTATTATATAATTATAAGTGGGATATAACCTCATGTTGGTGGAATTTAACAAGAAAAACATTGAAATAAAAATCACTCCAACATTGTGTGATGAATCTCACCAAATATTATGTGAATATGTTCACACACTAAGGAAAATATATCAATGTGATATAAGTAATAATAGAAAATTTGAATGAGAAGAACATTTATCTATGAAAAAAAATCAATTCAAACAATATAGAATAAATAAATTGAAGAAGCAATTACAATATGACAACATAACATTAAAATTGAATAAAAAACATTCGTCCAATAATTCCTTCACCACCACCACCTTAAATAGGAAATATTGGATCCTTAGGTTTATCCCTCATCTATCAATTAACTCCCATGTTATTATGATTGTAAAATGATGGTGATAAATCAAATGAAATTGTAATTTTCAACTTTGATCACAAAAATAGGAACAAATTCATCCCCCTTTTGGACATGAGAATTTTACGTTGATTATGGCCGAATATAAAGGGTTCATAGAAGATATATATCTTCTTCCAGGTGTCCTACAATATCATTAGAAAATTACTCTAATTTTTATAATCCATTCATATTTTATGCTCAAAATATTGGACAGATTTTATAATCCCTCAAATCTGGCGTACAAATTAAATGTCAACTTGGGGTCCATAGATCTCTTTGAAAACGTCAGAATTATATCTGATCATAGTTGAATTAAATGATCCCCATAATTTTTTAAATATTAAAGTAAAATTTTACATTTATTGATATTGATTTTTGGGAACCACATTTACTTGATGGGCCTTAGGCCCATTACAAATTTCCCCATGTTTTATGTATCCACAAAAAAATGTCTTTCATCCTTTGTGATACAACCAATGATCCTAAAAGTTAAAAAATAATAAAAAGTTAATAAATAAAATACCAAATTATAATATTAAAAAAATAAAAATAACATATTCAATAATATGATGATAAATTGATCCTAAATATTCACTTTAAACATGAATGTCACATGTGGTGGTAAATGAAGTTCAATTAAAAAATTTCACAAAAATATGGGTTGATGACTCTGAAACACATAAATATTGAAATATAATCAATAAATATTTTAAAACAATAGTGTAAAATCACACCCCAATTTTGGTGTTTCTAGTCCTAAATCTAAAAAATATGATATTGAATTCCCTTTTCTCAAAATTATTTTAACATACAATTCTCCTCAGAAGACATCAGGACAAAACCCCCAAAACCCATTAAAATCATATCCCACAATTTAGGTTCGCAAGTATATCCAAATAACACTCACATTCATTTTTTTAAATTCATCATCACATTTCAACTAATTTAAATTTAGCATTATGATGTGGTGTGCATCATAGAACACACGGGGTCCATTTTCCTTTCCAAGGGAAAAAATGGAAGCATTAGGAGGGAATCACATTAAACCTTAAGATGAGTATCCAATTCTATATTTTTACTTTATTTCCCTTTTGGTTTGTTATTTTTTCAACCACTATAGAGAAGGGAATGTTAGTTTTGAATATAAAAATATACACATGATGGGGTTGGATTCTATCTTTTTATCCATTTCTAAATCTCAAACAATTCTACCTTTCGATGTCAATTATTGATTATATGGGTAAGAGGTGTTTAATTTTTTTATAAAATTATCAGCAATGGATTAAATAGAAATAGAGAACACATCATTTTATAGTGGATACAGGTATGAAGATACCTTATCCCACTCCACCAATTAATCTCTCTGCGATTTTGGTTAATTTCACTAGTATGGTCCTCATATCATAATCCCTTTCCAAAACTGAGTGACGACACTTGACACCTTTACAAATAAGGCTAATGTTAGAGCCTTATAGTTCTTTAACAAAGAACCCAAAAACCACTACTTATCTTGAAAAGCGGATACTCCACCACAACTGAGTTCGAGAAGTTGAAACTCTCAATAAAATGATATTGATTAAAATCCTTCTATTTGAACTTCAGAGTAGAAACATCAACTGGCGGTAGATAGATATTATTCTTCAAAAAATTGTTTCTTCAACAAAGTTCAAATATGAAGTGATCCAATTTCAATTTATCTTTTAAATAGATATAGCCACGGATAGCAGCATAATACTTACAAATAATACTATATCCAGAACACATATATTTACATTGTAGCCTCTTCTATAGAAAGCACAGACTGATCGATTGTTTCAGTAGATCTATAATGGATTTTTATAATAATTCAATTTCAAATTAAAATATGTGCCTTAATATATGGATCAATATATATATTCTTATTTTAATCATTCACACATATAAAGAACAAATACACCGATATAATAAATAAAGAAGAGAGCCTGCATTGTAATTCTAGATCCATGAAAATCACCTAATAAATTTAAAGAAATCAAATTCCTATGACATCTCATATTATTAATAAAATCCCTTATGAATAAGAGATAACTTCAATACATAATAATATTCTTTGAATTAATCATAATTTGATTTGAATTGTTCGAAAAAGATCATTAAATCATCCTAATATTCTGTTAAGACCATTGCACAAAACTTCACTAAAATCGTAAATTCAAATCTCAGGTGATGAAAAGTAAAATGTAAGGTTCCATCACAAGAATAAAAAAATACCAAATATAGGTTTCCACTATGTATCATTAATTCTTTGAATGTACATTTGAAAACATAATTTTGATCACAAAAGTAATGTTGTTGATTCATAAGTTTGCTTCTCAAATACAAGGTTCTATAATTATGTTGGGTTCTTTTACCATACTTTTTCTCTCTGTCAAATGTAATGTTTAATCCAAACATATTGTTCTTTATCCATAAATTTCTATCAATGTTGTGTTGATTAAACATACACACTTATCTTTCACCATAAGGTACAATAAAAACGTAGGGTTTTTTCGTACAATACGTTATTGAACGTACAATATAAACACTGTTTCCAGAACTCTCTTAAGAGAATTTCAATCAATTTAATGAATATTCCATCCGAATAAAATACATGAATATAATTACAAAATAATGTATATAAAGAATATTATCTTCATGAAATACGCATAAAGTAAAATCATTAGTAAAACAAATCAATTGTATTTGTGGGAATAAAAATATATAATATTTATAGAGTATTATTGAGACAATACATGCCCAAAAATCTGTCTCATTTCTATGATCACAAAACCTATAAAAATAAGAATTTTTTTTTGAATTTTGGAAATAGGTTAAAATAAATAATTCAAAATTTTATTTGACAGAATTATTTCGATAAAAACAAATAGTATATTTATCCAAATTTCAAACTTTATTGTGGGATAAAAAATAATGTATTAAAAATGAATAAATCATGTTTAATTTTTAATAGATCTGTAAGTGAATGTTATAATAATATGTTTATATAAATAATAATGGATTGTTGTCTTGATACATAAATATAAAATAATATGAAATAAAGCACATAGAAAATAAAAATGTGGAGATTTCATTGATCAAAATTGTATAAATATGTTAATTAGTATGACTGTGAAATAAGATTAGTCAACTAAAATGGTTTCGGTATAAAATATTGGGTAGGAGTTGGCTCAGTTAAGGTTATATGGATTTTAAATAGCTTTAAACATATCTGTCAAGTATGTGATCTTTAATAATAACTTATTCGTTAGACAACCTCTAAATTAAAAAACCAATACTCTAGAATCATAATTGATTTAAAAATTTTGTAAAATATTGAATTTCAAAAATTCATTAAAACTATCCTCTTGTTGTATAAACTTGTCCCTCGTTTCTGTGAATTTGTTCAAAATAAATCTAACACCTGGTTCACTCTATGTTAGTTGGTCAACTAGAAATTTTTTATTTTCCAATAGGATAGACATAGGAGAACTATTTCAATATATTTTTTGAAGAAGATCATTTATATTTACCATGAAAGAGATGATTGCCTGAAATATTCAAATCTGATTTGAAATGGTAGTAGGAGTAGAGATAGAAGTTCTCTTCTTAGGAACACTACTCCTGATTTATTCACAATTGAATCCCCAAATAACACATTATATTAGCAATATCTGACATAGAAAAAACATCAGAATTTATGTTTCCAAGTTTATTCTCCATCTCTCTCTGGAGAGCCTGAAATTATTTATTCGATATCGATTTTTTATAAGATCCTATAACATTTTCCTTGCAGCTTCCAACTATTTATGAGTATTAACATTATATTTCCAGGACATATTAAACATAATTACAAGATCCTCTATCTAATTAGTTATGGAATCATATGTTCCTTCATCTGGATGTTGTGACTGACCAAATCCAACAATTTCTACACATCATGAAGGATATTTTTTCACAGATTTTTCCACTGGGTTTTCAATTTATTTTTCACTTAAAAAGAAAAAATATTGAGAACTTATGTTTGTTCATTAGTTGTAGACTAATGTCTTTCATCAATATGATAAAAAACAGAGGAATGTATATTCTGAACAATTCTAGTAGCCACATTTTCAGATCTGATCAACTATTTCACCTCCTAAATTGATTGATCTTCTTCTAGGACAACAGGTAAATCAATATTCTGTAGATCTCTTAAATGGACTTCATCCTGTTGATTTTTTTCATGAAAATTTTCTTCCAAATGGACAGACGTCGTAACCTCACTTGAACCCAACACTGATTCTTTATCAGGTGGATCTACTATTTTCCATGGTTTTTCAACCAATTCTTCTTGCATAGAATATTCTTCCTCTTCTCCTACAACATATATGAATTTTTATTGTGTTCGGTTATAAGTTCCTTCACCTTGGGTTTCAGAAATTCCTTCTTTACTAAATCCAATTTTCTCTCCCTGAGCAAAGGATCAAGATCACTGTTGGTTATCTCCAGCAAACGGAAAAAAATTTCATTTTACTATACTCTAGTTAAAACCTAACATCCTCAATGTTCCCGCATTGAGTACATAACTATGATTACATTTTATTTAGGAATATATTAAACAAATCATTTCTATCTTAAGAAAAGTTAGAGAGATTATCCATCCATAAGGATAAAAATTCATCCTAGCATCTGCTTGACAACAGTTGTGAAAATATCAAAACATATACCTTGGAAAATTTAGCTTTATTTCATTTAAAAATAGAAACACGATATAAATATCTGGATATTGAATATTCTCGATCTCAACCATTCATTGAGATATTTTTCTTTGAATAAACCTAACAATGATTTTGTTGGTCAGCCTCGAGATCCTTGAAAAACAATTTCCCCATTATTAGATAAACCAAATAGAAAATAACTAATGTCTTAAGACTTATGATCCTTATCTATGATAGACCATAGATTTAACAAAATGACCCCCTCATTTTGACAGTTCAAAATTTGATAAATTTTAGTAGATGAAACGATAAACCCTTATCTTTTATTTTCAAAAACAATTGTATCTTCAGAATCTCCAAAACTAAACTGAACACTACTATAGAAAAATATCATTTATACATAATAAAGGAACTCTGATTTCACCTCATTGAACATAGTTTCCAATCCTTGAATAGAAGGTTCTTACATCAGGAGAATATTTTTTTGATAGAGACATTCAAAATTAATTAATATTCCATGAAAAATATTTATTCTAGAAACATTCTAACACTTTGGGTCACTGGCTTCACCTTCTTCAGTTCTTTTAGATTTCTTCATTCCTGAGAAACAAATGTTCTTATTATTTAAGGTTCTAGGATTTCAAAATAAAACAGAGGTATACAATGGTAGATAAAGGTAAACGTGGTTTTCAAAATTCTAAAATAGGCTGAGTGGTAAAAAAGTTACGTTTTAAAAACATTTCTAAAAGTGCCTTGTTTCCCATAACATTACGTAAGATAATTATGAAAATTTTGAAAACATGTGGAACAAATAAATTTAAGATGAAATAAATTAACTAAAATATATATATGTGAAAAAATATAAAAAAGAAATGAAATTTAATGTATTCAGAAAATAAATTTAACATAAATAAATATAACATAAATAAATAAATAAATAAAATATTCATTTAAAATAAATAATATTAAAAATATTAACATTTATTTAAAAATTAAATAAAACTATTTCCCCCTTAATAAAATTAAAACGTAAATTGGGAAGTAGTTTAGTAAAAATATCAACTAGTTGATATTCCGAATTTTCAAATTCTAAAGAGATATCATTTTTAATAACATGGTCTCTTATAAAATGATTCCTAATATCAATATAATTAGTTATTGGATTACTTATTGGATTATTGAAATTTTTATATCACTTGTATTATCAAATAAAATAGGTGTACAATTAAGATTTAATCCAAAGTCCATTAGTTTGTTTTTCATTCACAATACTTGTGCACATCAACTGCTTGTAGATACAAATTTTGCCTCAGTTATTGATAGGGAAACTGAGTGTTGTTTCTTACATGACCAGGATAATAATGATATTCCTAAAAAGTTACCAGTTTCTTAGGTACTTTTTCAATCCAACATTCAGCCTCCAAAATTAGCATCTGAATATGATATTAAATTAAAATCATATGTTATTAAATAAATAAGAGATTGAAAAAAATTTCTCTTTTAATATCTACAAATCCTTTTGACAACAATAATATTATATTCTTTAGGATTTTTTTGAAATCTAGAACAAAAACATATCGAATACCTAATATTAGTTCTACTACTAGTAATATAAAATAAACAATCAATCATACCTCTATATAACATGTTGTCCACTAGTTTTCCAACTTCATGCAAAATCAAGTTTTATATTGGTACACATGGGAGATGTATATATCTTATTTTTCTCAAGAATAATTTTTTTTAACAAATTAGTAATATATTTACTTTGTTTTAAAATATTTGCATAGTCATTTTAGTAAATTTTTTGTTCTAAAAGGAATTGCAATTCTCTCATCATACTAATTTAAAATTATTTTTGAATATGTTCTGAAAAATCATTACAAATAATTTCATTGGTTTAACCAGAAATAACTTCGTCAACATATATTTTATCTAGTAATATATTTAAAATCAATTCTTAAAAATATTTGGATCTTCCAATCCAATAGTAAATCTATTTCGTAAAAGAAAATAATGTAATCTTTCATACCATGCTCTAGGTGTTTCTTTAATTCCATATATATCTTTAGTATGTTTAAAATAGGATCTTATTTTTGATAATTTTCAAAACTAGGAGGTTGTTCAACATAATCTTTCATAATTAAGTATTCATTTAAAAATGCAGATTTAACATCCATCTGATATAAATTCAAGTTCAAATGAGATGATTAAGAAGAAAAAATATTCTCATTTCTTCTAATCAAGATACATGGAAAAATGTTTCATCATAATCTATACCTTCTTCCTAAATATATCCATTATCTACTAATGTAGATTTGTTTTTAGTTATAATACCTTGATCATATTATTTATTTCTAATGACCCACTTAGTTCCTTTAATAAGATAATTTCATGGTATTTCAAACAATTCCCAAACATCATTCTTTTTGAATTCTTTAAGCTTATCTTGCATTCCTAACATCCAAATATCATCCAATATTGTTTATTCAAAAGATTTAGGTTCTAGTAGATATAGAATTTTAGGGAATTATACTTGGATTCCTATATTTTTTCCGATTCTTGTTCATTTGTTGAGGTCTCTTATTAAAATTTCTAAAGGACGACTCTTTAGGGATCTAAAATGTCTAAATAACACACTTTTTGGTTTCACCAGTATCATGTTATTCTAAACTAGACTGAATTTTATTGATGTTATTTTCAAAATCATTTTTTATGTTTTCAAGTCTCATGTTGTTATAAGAGTTACTAATTTCATTTGTTTGATCTTTCTCTTTAATAAAAGGGTATGTTTCATCAAACGTCACATGAAATTATTCTTCAAAAATACTTTTCATTTTATTAAACACTATATAGGCTTTAGATGCAACATAATATCCAAAAAATATTAATTCATAAAATTTCGGATCAAAATTACAAATATTATCCTTGGAGTTTAGGATATACACATTACATCCATAATTTTTAAAATTACTTTACCTTATTTTTTCTGTTATTCTAATGTTCATAAGGTTCAATTTTTGAAAATAGTTCTAATTAAAAATCTATTAATGATATTGCAGGCTGTTCTTATTGATTCTGCCCATATGTAGGTATGTAGATTGTATTCTTTCAATATAGTCCTAACTATTTCTTGAATAGTTCTGTTTCTTCTTTCAATAATTCAATTTTTTAGAGGTGTTCTTGGTGTAGAAAAGTTGTGTTTAATATAAAAATTTGAACAAAAATAGTTTAATTACTAACTGTAAAATTCTCCACCATGATCACTTCTTAATTAAATTATCTTTAAAACATTTTCATTGTGATCAATTTTACAGAATCTTCTAAAAATAGTAAAATATTCACATTGGATTTTTTGAAAATAAGTCCAACTAAATCTAGAATAATCATCAACAAAAAAACATATAATTTTCCTCCCAAACATTATACTCTTGTTTTTCCTAACAGATCCATGTGGATATGTTCTAGAGGTTTCGATGTATCAATTTTGTTAATATATTTGAATGAATATTTGTGTTTCTTGTCAATTTCGAATGCATCACAAAATCTATCACTCTCAAACATAAGAGTAAGTAAATCAGTAACTAAATATTTCTTATATAATTTATGTAAACAATATATATTACATTGACCAAGCATCATGTTCCATATCATAGAATCATTTATCTTAGCAGGTAAACAATTCACTTTTTATTTCAACAAGGAATTTAAATCCAAACTATTCAAATTATTTGATCGTTGACCTCTAAAAATAATCACTTATCATTAAATACTGAGAATTAATTGTTAGTAAAATCAACCTAATATCCATCAAAATAGAGTTTATAGATAATTATCAGGTTATGTTTCAGCCCTTGATACTTTTTTTATTGTGACTATTTTTGGATCTATAACAGTTCCAAATCCAATTATTTTTCCTTTGGCATTGTCCCCATAGGTTACTAGACCTCCATCTATTTCAGTCAGTGTATTTAATTTTTTATTTTTTTCCACCCATATTCATAGATAATCCATTTTCCATATACCATATATCATTTCTCTTTCTGTGAAATTTTTCCAACAATGGAAATATTCACAAGAGTTTGTTTTGGTACCGATATTCTCTTGGGTCCAGTAGTGTTATCTAGGAAAGATCTAGGAATCCTGATCATATTTGTTTTTTCATAACTCATATAATTTTCTTTAGATAAAATTTTTAAAATAAAATTCTTTTTTAATTCCATATATTTTAGGATTTCATAAACAATAGTTTTTTGTAATATTTCATTTTGTTCCACAAAAATGAAAAGTAACAGTTTTAGACTTGGGAACCAAATAATTCTTATATAGTTTAGATTTTTCACCCTTAATTCATACAAAAAATCATTTCATTATAATGAAATTTTTACCCAGTATTTCATTCAAAAAAAAGCTCATTTTTTATGTAAGAAAACATCACTTTTATAAGTTTCTCCTTCGTCTTGTAATTCTTTAATCTTATTTTCATGACCACCACTGTTTGTGGTAAATGATTAAAAATTCTTAATTAACTATTGATGTTGTTTATGTAAGTCATATTTTTTACCTAAAATAGCATTTTTAATATTCAATAAATATGGGTGTTTCTATAATAAGGAGTAATTGTTACACCCCAAGCTTCCACTATATGTTTCCCTTTGAATAATGAAATGGTGTGCATTGTACGCAACTTCAAGATTCTAATACACCACAACCAATCAAACTAGCCTTTATAGTAATACCTACTTCTTGAATTTTTTTAAATTTTATCTTTTTAAATGGACTTCATTTTTGGATTTCTAATATCGGAATTATCTTAGGGTGAAATTTTGGTACTTTTCAGATAACTTTCATATTTTGATGAATAGTGAAAATTACTAAATTTTAATTCAAAACAACTTTTTTAATCAAAATAATTAATAGTGATAAATTATTAATTTGAGTGGTCTTAAAGTATATTTAGAATATATTTTTTCCATTTAATACAATGTTGGTCATTGGATGTAATTTCAAATTTAAACCTAACATAAACAAGTGTCAATCTTTTGATATTTATTATCTCTTAAAAACACGCTATTTGTTTTGACGACGGGAATTAATTTTTAAATTAATTAATGCAACTGATATTTTCTAAATTTGGTAAAATAGAAATAATTTTCTAATTCATTATATCAAATATATCTTAGGCCGAATGTTTGGTATTTTTCTGGAAACTTGCATTTTTGGATGAATAGTGAAACCACTAAGTGGTAGTTAAAAAACTGATTTTTTCATAAAACATAATTTTACCACTTCTGTGAGTGGAATTTAGAAAATTTGAGAGACAAAGATAATATCAAGGAGTAAAATGTGGTTCAATGAGATGAAAATAATTTTTGGTCAATAGTAACGTTATACTTTTATTAACCACGGTTAAAAGTAAATAGGGTAATTAAGGGTAAAAATGATCTTAATATTACCCTAACACATGTCCTAATTCTATTGGACAAGTGTATCTCGACCAAAAACAACCTTAAGAGTAAAATATTATCATTTAGGTCCACTTGTATTAGATTAAGACATTTATTATTATTTAATTCAAAGAAGAGTTAAAAGAGTTAAAATCAATGTTTATTTACTAAAACATTTTTAATATAGGTTTATAAACAAGATAAATTCTATTTTAAATGTAAATAAAAAGATAAATATATTTCCTACATAATGTAATTTTATTTAAAAATTTTAGACATTACATAATTTATTTTATTTATGATACAATGGTGATGCAGTAATTACCTAATTAATGAAATATTAAAATAATTGATATTATAAATATCAAAATAAATGTAATTTGAGACTTTTTATTAATTAAACTAATTTTATAGGTTAATATGACATATTAGGATTGATTATATAAATTGTTTTTAAAGTAATAATGCTGTTATGAATTTATCAAAAACAAAATACCCAATAGTGTCAAAATTGACCTAAACGAGTTTTTAAAACAAATATTATATTATTAATTTATATTCAATTCCTAAAAATCTAAGGTTCGGCCAAGAGACTTATTTCATGATAGGTGTATCATTAATGGACCACATAGTGGTGTCTTTGATGTATATAGTATGTTTATTAACCATACAATATAAAAATACAAAGAGACATTGTAAAATTGAAACTAATTAACTAAGAGTTAATACTTAAAGATAACGTAAATATAATAAGCAAAACCTTTCAAAATTTTATTGGTTGAGTGTTTTTAGACCCATACCCACCTTTAAATTTAAATAATCCACTTTAGAGCCATTAGAAACCGAATATGAATTTATTACAAAATAATATTTTTAGCTTTTCCAAAGGTTCGCCTCACCCCTCTTATAAAAGGGCACTCCCCATTCTCACTAATTCACACATTCAAAGCCTTTTGGCTCGTCTAAAACCTCCCAAATACACTCTAAACATCCATCACTAAAACCTAGAGGCCTTAGTTTGATCATAAAGACATCCTAATGAGCCCTTTTGATCAAATCAAAAGGAAGAACACGAACAAGAGGTAATGTTTTCACCACCCTCTTTCAAGTTACTTTCTTCTACAACATCTTCTTTCTTTGTTATTTATAATCTAAAATAATAACTCCAGTATCTTCTATATACTGTGATGTTATTATAAATATGGTACAACCATATTCAGTATTCTATCTATCCTTTGAATGGCATGTCACCATACGTGCGTACGTACGATTTACCGTCTCCACGTCATGGTGTAATTGTCATTCAATAAATTATTATTTGGATGTGTATAATAATGATGTGTAATTTATTTACATAATAAATATAACATGATAATTATTATTTCTATATGATATACCATCCAATTATATATTATTTTAACATCAAAAGAATGATATTTTTGCTCGTGCGTATGTACAGACTACCGTCCCCACAAACACGAGGAGATTCATTATCCATCGTATCCATTGAAGTCTAATTCTCATTTAAAGATTAATAATAATGTTTAAGGACTTAATATAATTCTGGATATGAATTATATACATCCTATCCATAACAAACATGGCTTATATAACAAAACATATAAAAGAAAATGAGTAAGTTAACACCCGAAATGAAAATAATATTAAGATATTATTAACAAAGCAATGTTAAAAGATCATATATGATATCATATTAATGTATATGATTATTTTATAATTTAATAACAATTTTTCACCATTATAAGGGAATTTGGAATTTCAATTTCCACTCATTCGGCTTTACGCATACTTCATTGATTATTTTACTCCAAGATTATTTGTGGAATCAATATTCATTTGATTATGTCATAATTTCTCCTCCCCTTTTTGTGGATATACTTTTTATACACATAATCACTCTATTGATAAATTCTCATGTCATCGGTATGAACTTGATAAGAGTAATTTTTACACAATCTCGATTTATTGAGATAAGCATCCAAGTCATTGGTGTTGTTTTTACAAGAATATGTGTGAATGTCCTTTGATAGTTTTACATTAAATATCCAATAATATTTAGTGTATTTATATTTTTCACACATAATTATGTCGTTGATTTATCCTTAACCGAAGGATATGACCTTTATGAGAGATTTCATCTCAATTTACATTCCTTTGAGACTTCTTTGTTGTTATACACCAAATCACTTTGATGTGGTGTATATAATGTACTTTGACATAGTATATCATGGATCCATTTATTCTCATCATATTACAACGTTTTGATTACATCCATTATTTTTATTCAAGTGTCTCTCTTTTGGTTATAAACTCTAACTAAAATATCATTTCTAAAATTTTTAAAGACTTATTCTCCTAAAGCTTGCTCATTATTGTCCTTATTTTAAAAATGGTTTTAAGGATTTATTTATATGGACATTAATGTTTTAAAATTAAAACTCCTTTTAAAAGTTTCAATGTGGTATGGGACACTTTGATTCAAAAATCTGTTTTTAAATGGCTTCTTGACAAATAGTGTGACTTTTAAATGATTTCAAGAAAAAGGGAGACATTTCATTCTAATTGTTTTGATGATTATTTTCATCTATGTAAATATCCTTCATCATAGTCAATTGAGGTTAATATGATACAATACAATCTTTCGTATTGTATTGAATGAGTTATGTTTGATTGTGGATGTGCTATTTTTATACCATTCATGGTTTGTGGATAATGTATTGACATTTCGTATGCTTGTTTTAATACGAATGTTTATGTTATGTTTAAAACATTTCATATGAGGAATGCATTGGAATTATTAAGTGACAGGTGGAGCCCGCTATAGCTCCTCGATGCATCGGTAGGTCTCATGAGACAAACTAGTGTCTGGGCACACGGCCTTGACAAAATCTTATTTGTAGTCTTGGCACGAGGCCTTGGCTATGTGGTTATGATATTCTGGCATTATGAATTCCATCATTATGAAAGTGGTTAATGATATTGCATGTGATTATTCGATTAGTATAATATCCATGTTAATAAGTAAATGGAATTATTTCTTTTTATTTTTCTCATACTATGTTGAAGTTATAGTTCAAATGGATTTTGTTTTAGTTATACATTTCCTTAAATGTTTATTATTATTTATGAATGTTTCCTCTATATATTTATCCTTACTGGGCATTTGAGCTCACCCCTTTTCTATGTTTTATTTTTCCCAGGATGTGAAGAAGTAAATTATGAATGACCTGCAAGGATAGTATGAGAGGATAAGAGTGTAGACGATGTTGTTGTAGTTTTCATTTTATGATGTAATGTAAACTTTATGAATATATCTAGTGTTTCCAAGGCTACTAAACTAATCGGTCTTTCGAGAATTGATATTTTGTGATCATGCCAATGTTATGTAATAATGAACCGACTCTGGGTAACTGGGGTCAGGGCATTACAGTTGGTATCAGAGGAAGTTTAGAACAAAACGTGGAAGCTAGATTCAGATAAACTGTGATTAGAGCACATAGACCTATGTTGAACTTTGAGGATTAGTATATAAGAACGTCCTAGAATTTTAGTATTGTAGAGATTTTGTGAGTTTTTTGATAAATACATCACTGTCTGGATACAAGTAGGTAGAGGCATTTCTGGCACAGATGTACCTAGGAGTAAAATCCGAAAACACCGCTTTGAGCTAGTCTCGAACGGGAACTGGTGCCCAACAATGGGCCTTGCTGCACTCTTGGTTACGACACATCCGGGGGATATTCTTAGGATAATTTACATTTTCTTTACAAACCGATTTGAAGTATTATATATATATTATGAGAGTAAATGACCTTGGTTAATCCTAATGTGTTTCAAATTAAAAATATGGTGACATGATATTCTCTAAATGATTTTATGACTACTGTTTCTCACACAATGCTTTCTGGTTTTAGTCAATGGCTGGATTCCAAGGAAGTCATAGTGACATTATGAATGATGTACAAGGTGGGAACGGTGGTGGCAATAAGAAAAAAAATGGAATGTCAATAGGCGTAACAGATATCATCATATTCCAAATAAATTTTCCAAAAATATGATCAAAAATATATATATTAACCAATTCCCAGACTCAACAAAGAAGATAAAGGTGATGAATGATAAGAGCTCTAGCAGTGGAGACCATGGAGAAAAGAATCTTCAATTTCCATCATACTGGAAATGTGGAAGGAGACACCTAGGAATGTGTATTAATGGGATAAAGAAATGCTTTACGTACGGGAAGGAATGACATAAAGTGAAGAATTGCGGATGAAAAATGAAGAGTAATATGGAAGAAGATAAAAATGGTCCCAAGAATCCATTTACAGTCATTTGCCATAAATGTAGGGGACCTAGCCATTACCCTAGTGAATTCCCTATTCTATAGGATATTTTCTTGGTCAAAGAAGACGCTATGTGGAAATAAATGGTTGGAGAAATGTTTAAAAATTATCAATTCTCCTTGTTGATGGGTTTACATTGGAATAATTTTATCTTATATTTTTAACCCTGTAGTTTTCCATGTGAGAATGATATTTGAGGAAGAATTATCTTTTCTCTCATGGATATAGTTATAAATAACCATTTAGTTTTATATGATCATTGGGTTTGAGGAAATTATATGTTATTATAATTTGAGATAAAAATGAATGTTATGAGATAAGATGTGTGGTTAAATTATGTTATGGTTATTTTGAGGAATTTATCTCATTTTGGTAATGTTATAAATTATAGTTTTTGAAAATTACAACACGCAGACCGTGTGACAACCCGTCGCGCCGGACAAAGCTGTGGGAATCGAACCCACAACCAAAGTGCGATTGGGATTTATCGCCTATCACTGGACTACGTGAAGTCCCTAGTTAGTGTGACTATTATTTTTAGTTAAATTATTTTATTAATCAATAATAATTCGATTTGGGATCTTATGTCTTATCAAATGAATACCCTTAGTATAGGTAAATGATTTGGTGATTAAGTGATAAATGTTATTTTGGAAGTGGTTCGCTTTTTTGTGAACACTATATGCCCAAAGAAAATAGAATAGTATGGGATTTCATTTGAGGAGTAATGGTGGATTTTTATCTATGTTTTTATTGTGGATTTATAGTGATTTGGGTTATTTATGGAAATGATTATGTTAATTACTTTTATGTATGCGACATTAAGAGTAATTAAGTCATTTGGAGATACAATATAACATCGAATACTACATTCTTATATGTTTTGGGTTTCAAAATTAGTTTGGATTATATTAAAGGATTTTAAGGACAATTGATTATTGAATGGTATTTATTTAACATTGGGGTATTGATGGTTTAATTTTAGAAATTCAGATTCGTTTTTTTCCTCTAATGGAATATCAATTTGGGGGATCATAAGATCTTATACTAACGGTTTTGGTTTTGATTAATCTCTAAAGACAAGGTAAATATATAGTTTATCCTACGTGGATCATGTATTTCTATAGATGTTTATTCTAGCACTTCCATTGTGACCAAGTCTTCTTGAATACTCATTGTTCAAAAAAATGAGTTAGGGGTAAAAATTTATTAAAGAATGAAACTCTACCTAAAAAGTAAGTATATATCTTTATGTTCTTAGTCAATATAATAAATTAATTCCTTGTCCTTATGTAATGTAACTTAAAACAAAAAATGTTTTCTGTTTAGTTTTCCTACAGGGACACTAAGGACCATTTGCCCCAACACAAGTTTGTGATTTTCTTATTGTTAACTTTCTCCTGCTCATGTATTCTATCCCTCTCCATCAGAACATAACACTTATTTTATCGTCCATATCCAAGTTTTCCTATAAGGAATCCTAGTATGGGTTATCTTGGGTGACCTTTATACCTCTCTTCATTTCATTTAAAGTGATAGTTTTATTGACTCTTTTTACGATGTGGGGCTTTCCATTATATTCCCAAGACAAATTTTAAAAATTGCGAGGACGCAATTTATTAAAGGAGGGGATAATGTAACACCCCAAGCATCCATTGTACGTTTCCCTTTGAATAATGCAATGGCGTGCATTGTACACAACTTCGAGATTTTAACACACCACAACCAATCAAACTAGCCATTATAGTTATACCTACTTTTTGAAATTTTATAAATTCTATCTTTTGAAATGGACTTAATTTTTGGATTTTTAATATCAAAATTAGCTTAGGGTGAAATTTTGGTACTTTTCGGATAACTTTCATACTTTCATGAATAGTGAAAATTACTAAATTTTATTTAAAAACAACTTTTTTAATCGAAATAATTAATAGTGATAAATTATTAATTTTTTGTGGTTTAAAAGTATATTTAGAATATATATTTTTACCATTTAATACAATGTTGGTCATTGGATGTAATTTCACATTTAAACCAGACATAAACAAGTGTCAATCTTTTGATAGTTATTATCTCTTAAAAACACGCTATTTGTTTTGACGACGGGAATTAATTTTTAAATTAATTAATGAAACTGATATGTTTTGAATTTTGTAAAATATACATCATTTTTTAATTCATAATATAAAATATATCTTAGGCCTAATTTTTGGTATTTTTCTGGAAACTTTCATTTTTTGATGAATAGTGAAACCACTAAGTGGTAGTTAAAAAACTGATTTTCTCATAAAACTTAATTTTACCGCTTCTGTGAGTGGAATTTCGAAAATCCGAGAGACACAGTTAATATCTAGGAGTAAAATTTGGTTTAATGAGATGAAAATATTTTTTGGTGAATAGTAACTGTTTTCTTTTATTTACCACGGTTAAAAGTAAATAGGGTAATTAAGGGTACAAATGATATTAATATTACCCTAACACATGTCCTTATTCTATTGGACAAATGTATCTCGACCAAAAACAACCTTAGGAGTAAAATATTATCATTTAGGTCCACTTTTATTACATTAGGACATTTATTATTATTTAATTCAAAGAACAGTTAAAAGAGTTAAAATCAATGTTTATTTACTAAAACATTTTTAATATAGGGTAATACAAAAGAAAAATTCAATTGTAAATATTTATTATAAAGCTAAAAATATTTCCTATAAAATTGTATTTTATTTATAATTTTCAGAGATTAAATAATTTAACATATTTATGATACAATGGTGATGCAGTAATTACCTAATTAACGAAATATTAAAATAATTGATATTATAAATATCAAAATAAATGTAATTTGAGACTTTTTATGAATTACACTAATTTTCTAGGTTAATATGACATATTAGGATTGATTATATAAATTTTTTTCGAAGTAATCATGCTGTTATGAATTTATCAATAACAAAATACCCAATTGTGTCAAAATTGACATAAAGGAGTTTTTAAAACAAATAAAATATTATTAAGTTATATTAAATTCCTAAAAGTCTAAAGTTCGGCCAAGAGACTTATTTCATGATAGTTGTGTCATTAATGGACCACTTGGGGGTCTCTTGGATGTATTTAGAATGTTTATTAACCATATAATATAAAAATACAAAGAGACATTGTAAAAGTGAAACTAATTAACTAAGAGTTAATACTTAAATATAAGGTTAATATAATAACCCAAACCTATATAAATTATATTTTTTGAGTGGATTACAACCCATACCCACCTTAAACATTAAATAATCCACTTTGGATCCATTAGAAACCGAATATGAATTTATTATAAAATAATACTTTTATCTTTTCCAATGGTGCCCCTCACCCCTCTTATAAAAGGGCACCCCCATTCTCACTAATTTACACATTCAAAGATTTTTGGATCGTCCGAAACCTTCCCAAATACTATCTAAACTTTCCTCACTACAACCTAGAGGCCTTAGTTTGATCATAAAGATAACCTAATAAGCCCTTTTGATCAAATCAAAAGGAAGAACCCGAAGAAGAGGTAATGTTTTCACCACCCTCTTTCAAGTTCCTTTCTTCTTAAACTTGTTCTTTCTTTGTTATTTCTATTATAAAATAATAACTCTAGTATCTTCTGTATACTGTTATGTTATTATAAATATGTTACAACCATATTCAGTATTCTATCCATTCGTTGAATGGCATGTCACCATACGTGCGTACGTATGGCTTACCATCTCCACGTTGTGGTGTAATTGTCATTCAATAAATAATTATTTTTATGGGTATAATAATGATGTTTATTTCATGTAAATAATAAATATAAAAAGATAAATATTCTTTCTATATGATATACCATCCAATTGTATATTTTTTTAACATCAAAAGAATGATATGGTCGCTCGTGCGTATGTACGGACTACCACCTCCACGAATGCGATGTGATTCATTCTCCATCATATCCATTCAAGTCTAATTCTCATTTAATGATTAATAATAATGTTTAAGGACTTAATATCATTCTGGATATGAATAATATACAACCTATCCATAACAAACATGGCTTACATAATAGAACATATAAAAGAAAATGAGTAAGTTAACACTCGAAATGACAATAATATTAAGATATTGTTAACAAAGAAAGGTTAAAAGATCATATATGATATCATATTAATGTATAAGATTCTTGTATAATTTAATAAGAATTATTTCACCATTATACAAGAGTTTAACCTACCCCCAACCATGGAAAAGTACAAGGTAAGGGGTTTCTTATCTGACTTTTAATTCCATGTGAATTCCATTGTTCACCACTAATTTATTACATGTGGTGTGTGTACTTCCCATGTTTGTATTCATTGTGTAATATACATTAATTCATGTATATTTACATCATCATTGTATGACCCTTCATTCATGGGTGTATGTTTTGTATGTCAGCAAATCAATAAGGGAATTTGGAATTTCAATTTCCACTCATTCGGCTTTATGCATACTTCAATGATTATTTTACTCCAATATTATGTGTGGAATCACTATTCATTTGATTATGTCATAATTTCCACTTCACTTTCTGTGGGTATAATTTTTATAGACATAATCACTCCATTGATAAATTCTCAAGTCATCGGTATTGTAACACCCCAGGTAAATAAAGAATATGACATCTTTATATTTATCCATGTTTGTGAATCAAATATTAATATTACTTTAAAGGGGATTCTATGCTCAATAGCGTACCCAACACGCAACAACGAGTTTCTTGGGAATCTTACGTTGCACTCTAATAATAAAATAATATTATTTTAAATGGTAGTTAACATGTAGCCGTTTCAATGGCGGGAATGGATAGAAATAACTAAAATATGATTATATATGTTCCTAAATGTTTTTACATTTATACAATAAAAGATAAAGGCTTAAAATACGGAAAGAATTCAATTTTAGGCGTATATGCCCTAGTTTTCACTAAAGGTTCACTTATCGCCTTTTGATGGCGAACCGTCATTAAATATAGTTTTGATCACTCTTATACATTCTTTTGGACCAAATAAAACTCTTATTAAGAATATGGACATCAAATTTTACTTTGTGTAATTTTTTGGTATTTTTCCGATAAAGTTCATTTTTTAATGAATAGTGTAAAATGTTGTGTTTAAATTCAAAACCTCTTTTTAATATAATTTATTTATATGATTAGATAATTTTTTTAATTGGTTTTAATGTGAAATTAGAAAATATTTTTACCATTAAATCCAATAGTGGTCGTTGGAATTAATTTCACTTTGAAATCAGACTTAAACTAGTGTCAATCTTTTGATACTTATTGTTTTATAAAAACACGCTATTTGTGCTGACAACGGTAATTAATTATTAAATTAATTAATGTGACTAATATGTTTTGAATTTTTTAAAACGGACTTCATTTTTGAATTCAGAATATAAAATATAGCTTAGGGTGATGTTTTGGTATTTTTCTGAAAAACTCCAATTTTTGATGAATAGTGAAACCACTAAGTGGTAATCAAGCAAACTGATTTTTCAGTTAAATGAAATATTACCACTAATGTATATTGAATTTTGAAAATCCGACATACATGGTTGTCATTAGTATGTAAAATGTGGTTCAATGGGATGAAAATAATTTTTTGGGTGAATAGTAACTTTTTTTTATTAATCGCGATTAGAGGTAATTAGTGTAGTTTAAGGTAAATATAATGTTTTAATAAATATTAAATGAACTTGACACATGTACTAACCTCATTGGATGTGTAATGGCCGACCAAGACAAGCCATGGGTCAACTTGGGGACCCCATGGAGCCACTTTGTTTGGGAAATGACATAAATAACTTTTTATTTAATGTAAAAGTAAAAATGACACAAACATGATATGTTTTACTAAAACAATTTTTAAGTGGGGTTATACAAGTCATATTTTTGATTATAAATATTAATTAGAAATCTAAAAAGATTTCCTACAGCATAGTATTTTTTTATAATTTTTAGACATTAAATAAATTAAATTATTTATGACATAATAATGATGCAGCGATGACATCATTATTTGACGATTTAAATAAAATGGAAAGATAATGTAAACTCTATGAACTACACATGTCCAAAACTTATTGGATGGGTGTATTTAGAACCCTTATCACCTTATCCACGAATTATATCAATATGGGACCTTTTAAAACCGAAACACATTTTCAAATAAAGTAATATTTATTTACTTTCCAAAAGTGCCCCTCCTCTCCTCTTATAAAAGGCCCCCACCTCTACCTCATTTCACACACTCCTCAAGCCTTTGGCTCGGCCAAACCCTGACCATTTACTCTCCCCATATCCCTCTCCTCATCCTAGAGGATTCCCTTTGGGAAGAATACTTTCAAAAGAAGCCTTTAGGTGCAAATCAAAAGGAGTTACACTTTTAAAGGTAATTCATTCTCTCATGTTCATTTGTTTTATTTTGCTTATCCAACCCCCTAAACTCTTTTTATTTATTTCTTTTGTAACAACACCAGTATCTTCAATATACTAGGATGTTGTTATAATATTTATTCGAGCTACACTCTCACACGACTACATCAAATGGTTAAAGAACATACGGTTTCCGTGGATGGCGAAATTCTACCTCCCGAAACGATGATTGTTCAATACTCATTTAACACCTTCAAAGGTGGCCATTATGGTGTCACTATTTTTATATATGATATATAATATGTTTATGTTTTACTTATTCTTATGTATTTTTCATTTGTGTCTTACCTTTATGGCTTCCATTATGGGTATACGCGATATCTTCATTTAAGGAAGTGCGGACTACCGCCCCCTCAAAGTGATTTGATTCGTTAAATACCATATGTGGGATGTATAAAGGATGGAACTATGATATTATATATGATATTATACTTGAATTATAATATACCTTTATATCATTATGATTCCATTCTATAAAATACGAAATAGTAATGAAAGTAGCATTCATGCGTACGTACGGCTTACCGTCTCCATGAACGGTGCATTTCATTTCTTACCTCTAAATGATTATGTAATGTTATAATTGCATTAATGTACTGGATATATATGAAATATATTATATCTACATCATGAATACAATTATGGATATAATAAACATTTGGCCACATGAACAACATGTAATTGTAAGAAGTCCACTTTCGACTTAAGAACCAAATATCGGCAAAACAAATATTATTAACTTAAATGATTACATAATGTTTATGACATGGTAATAAGTGATATAAAAGGAATAATGAACTTGAAAAAGGTTCTTAAGGAAGTAGAAATTAACTCATGTTTATTATTCAGGAGATTAAAGAACGATCGAGTCAAGTCGGACCCGAGGTAAGGGATCCTACTCCTCTCTTTCTTTTTAAGTACACACTTTTATGTCATTCCTTTTAAAGCTCATCTTTCTTGTTATTGGGATGATCTTTTATATTAAACTGACTTTAATTTTTATTTTCATGTGATTAGAGACCCTATTCTCTCTCATAAATCCATTTTGGAAGTTTTGAGTGGCGCCGTTAGGCTGCCGAACTTTCGTAAGAGATCTAACCTCTATCTTTCTTTTTAAGTACTCTCCTTTATGTCGCTTATTTTAAGCACCTCTTTGTAATTTTGGGGGATGTTCTTTTATATTCCTCTTGCTGTACATTATATTTTAATGTGATGAGATACCCTATTTGATCTCATAAATCCATATTCGGAAGTTTTATGTGGCGCCGTTAGGCTGCTGAGTTTTCGTGAGGGATTTTTCATCTCACTTTTATTCCCGTGAGATTTATGCTACATTTGCCACAAATTCCATTGAGTGGTGTATGTACTGCCCATTATTCTACTCTTTGTGTAATATAATTTCGTTTATGAGTATTTACATCAATGATCTATTTTCCTTCTTTCATGGTGTGTATGTTTTGAAAGATACCCAAGGTGGTAAGGGAACCTTTCACCCTCCTCTTTTTTAAAAGACTTCTTTTGTTGGGTCTTTTAATTTACATATTGTTATGTTGGGATATGTTCTCATATATCCTTATTCATGTAAATTTTATGTCCAAGTGATGAGATACACTTTTTATCTCTCATCAACTCATTTTTATGTGATGTCGTTAGGTTGTCAAGGGAACTTTTTAACCCAATTTCGATTTCTTTGGGTTCAACATGTAGTCATTGAATATGTCATCCATTGAATATGTGTGAATGACCTTTTATTGTTTTACACTTAATATCCACTTATATTGTGTGTATTTATATTTTTCACACATATTTTTGTGATTGATTTTTCCTTAATTTAAGGATACCTTCTTTATAAGGGATTTCATCACATTTGACATTTCTATTGAGGGTTCATTGTTGTTATGCACCAATTCACTCTTATATGGTGTATATACTGTCCATTGGAGTATTATATCATGAATCCATTTATTCTCATGATATTATAAAGTTCTGACTAAATTTATTCCTCAATTATTGTATTCAAGTGTCTATAATTTTGGTAAAACCCCTTTAACCAAAATATCGTTTTAAATGTTTTAATTATTTGTTCTTATTAATATCCATGTTTTAAAATGGTTTTAAGGATTTATTTATATGGATATTAATGGTCTAATATTTTAAGTTTCAAGGTGGTATGGGACACTTTGATTCAAAAATATCTTTATTAAATAGTTTAAATGGTTTTGGAAATGGTTTCTTTTTGAATGGACTCATTATTTCAATATACTAAAATGTTATATTGTGATTGAAATGTGGAAATGTTATGTTTACTTTATGAATGTTTTATGTGATACATTTATGTTATGTTTCTTGTGCATTGTTATGAAAAAGGGTGGTTCCGTGATAAACTAAGGGCGGGTGAGCCCGATATAGCTCTCCAATGCATTGGGTAACGCGAAGGAGTGAAACGTTAAGGTTTCTCCGAAGAGATTTAGGGAATATACTGTGATGGGTATTCCAAACGTAACCAAGAGGGTTACTCCCTACGTAAGAATGTTATGAATGCCTCAAGTTACCTTTATGTCTCATGTTTTCTATGATTTATTCATGTTTTGATGAGGTATGTTAAAGTGCCTATGTTTTATGGGTAAAGTATGATTTCATTCTTATGTATATATGAACTCGTGTTTCCTTTCCATATTTTTATAACCCTTACTGAGCTTTTTATGCTCATCCCATGTTTTTGAAATGTTTTTCACAGGTCAAGGGAAAGGTACATGATGTGATGATAGTGTCAAGGATGTGTCAAGAAATAATTCGTGTTATATTTTAAATATGTTTCCGTTGATGGGAAGAATGAATACTGTCTTTTTTTAACCACTTTGTTTAAATGTGGAATGTAATGCAAGTTTCATGGTCTAATTCTCTAAAAATCTAAACCTGAAAAGATCCTCAATGTGTAATCTTGTAATAACTCAAGATTAAGTAAGGTTTAAGGCTGGGGCCTTATAGTTGGTATCAAAGGTCGGTTTAGATAACTTTAGATGTTAGGGTATTCTCTAAGCATAAGTGACATTAACATAATGGTTAGGATTTCAGAAAGAGTCCTAGTTTTAGATAAAGTAAATGAGTAAGTATATCTTAGTGTGTATCTTCCTCATTAGTACATGATGGTTATGTTGATATACTCACACTGACCTTTTTGGTTTTAGTAAATGGCTGGATCTAGCAGGCACCAAAGTGACAATGGGTTTGAAGGAAACTGTGGTGGTTCTCTGATTAAGAGACTGGATGAGATGGGGGATTCAATGAGGAATCGCATGGTTGTTCTAAACCAACTATCAAGGAGTCATGATCAACCACTTCAACCTTGGTGAGTTCTCTAATGCATCATGTACGAGATGGCCAACTCAATGTGGAAGTTCAGGTAATAATTATAAAGGTAACCATTAGAGTTTATATGATCCTTACTTTTGAGGTAATTATGGGTTATTATATGATATGCTGGAAAATGAAAAGCATGAGATAAACTTGAGGTTAAAATATGTTATGATCATTTTTTGATGATTTTATCTCTTTTCGGGAATGATTTAAGAATTATATAGTTTTGGAAAAAGGACAACACGCAGACCGTGTGACAACCCGTCGCGTCGGACAAAGCTGCGGGAATCGAACCCACAACCAAAGTGCGACTGGTATTTATCGCCTACCACTGGAATACGTGAAGTCCCTAGTTAGTTTGACTGATTCTTTTTAGTTATATGATTTTATTAATTAAGAGTATGTTTATTTTGGGTTATTTAGGAAAATGATTATCCTATCATGGATGATATGTGATTAGGATAATTACTTTTCAATACGGGACTTTAGTAGCAACTGATGTTGTTTGGAGATAAATGTTACGATTTAACTTGGAAGACTATGTGACTAAATCCTTAAAATATTTGGGTTTCAATCTTAGTTTGGTTTACTTTGAATAATTTTATGGAAAAATTGATTATAGAATGGTCCTCGTTGAACTTTGGGTTTTTTTGGACAAATTTTGGAGGTTAAGAATAGATTTTCTTTTTATAAAGAGATATCCTTTTCTGGATTATCTGATCTTGTACTAAACTTTTGGTTTTGGTTTTGGTTAAAGCCTAAAGAAATGGGAAGTATATAGTTCTCTTTTTTGGATTAGGTGATTATCTAGAAGTAGATTATAGTACTCTTAATGTGAACAAGTCTTCCTAAATACTCATCTTTTGGAGAAAATATGAGTTTGTGTAAGGAATCTAATAAAAGTTGAAAGTCAACATGATAAGTGATTATGTTTCATTATGAATATTTTCCTCAATAAAATGTAACTTAAAACAAAAAATGTTGTCTATTAACTTTTCCTACTGGGGAATCGAATACCATTTAACCCATCACAAGTTTGTGATTTTCTTGTGGTTAACCTTCTCCTAAACATGTTTTCTATCACTCTCCATCAGAACATGACCTTTTGTTTTTTTCCTCCATGTCCATATTTTCATACTTGGAATCCTAATATGGGTTAACTCGGGTGACCTCTGTGCTTATCTTTCTTTATTTTAAAGTGATTGTCTTACCGACACTTGTTCCAATGTGGGACTTTCAAGGATGTTTCCAAGCGCAATTTTAAAAATGCGAGGACGCAATTCCCAAAAGGGGGGAAGGATGTAATACCCCAGGTAAATAAAGAATATGACATCTTTATATTTATCCATGTTTGTGAATCAAATATTAATATTACTTTAAAGGGGATGCTATGCTCAATAGCGTACCCAACACGCAACAACGAGTTTCTTGGGAATCTTACGTTGCACTCTAATAATAAAATAATATTATTTTAAATGGTAGTTAACATGTAGCCGTTGTAATGGTGGGAATGGATAGAAAAAACTAAAATATGATTATATATGTTCTTAAATGTTTTTACATTTATACAATAAAAGATAAAGGCTTAAAATACGGAAAGAATTCAATTTTAGGCGTATATGCCCTAGTTTTCACTAAAGGTTCACTTATCGCCTTTTGATGGAGAACCGTCATTAAATATAGTTTTGATCACTCTTATACATTCTTTTGGACCAAATAAAACTCTTATTAAGAATCGGGACATCAAATTTTACTTTGTGTAATTTTTTGGTATTTTTTCGATAAAGTTCATTTTTTATTGAATAGTGTAAACTGTTGTGTTTTAATTCAAAACCTCTTTTTAATATAATTTATTTATATGATTAGATAATATTATTAATTGGTTTTAAAGTGAAATTAGAAAATATTTTTACCATTAAATCCAATAGTGGTCGTAGGAATTAATTTCACTTTGAAATCAGACTTAAACTAGTGTCAATCTTTTGATACTTATTGTTTTATAAAAACACGCTATTTGCGCTGACAGCGGGAATTAATTATTAAATTAATTAATGTGACTAATATGTTTTGAATTTTGTAAAACAGACTTCATTTTTGAATTCAGAATATAAAATATAGCTTAGGGTGAAGTTTTGGTATTTTTTTGAAAAACTCCAATTTTTGATGAATAGTGAAACCACTAAGTGGTAATCAAGCAAACAGATTTTTTAGTTAAATGAAAGATTACCACTAATGTATATTTAATTTTGAAAATCCGATATACATGGTTGTCATTAGTATGTAAAATGTGGTTCAATGGGATGAAAATAATTTTTTGGTGAATAGTAACTTTTTTTCATTAATCGTGATTAGAGGTAATTAGTGTAGTTTAAGGTAAATATAATGTTTTAATAATATGAAATGAACTTGAAACATGTCCTAACCTCATTGGATGTGTAATGGCCGACCAAGAAAAGCCATGGGTCAACATGGGGACCCCATGGAGCCACTTTGGTTGGGAAATGACATAAATAACTTTTTATTTAATGTAAAAGTAAAAATGACACAAACATGATATGTTTTAATAAAACAATTTTTAAGTGGGGTTATACAAGTCATATTTTTTATTATAAATAGTAATGGGAAAGCTAAAAAGATTTCCTACATCATAGTATTTTTTTTTCTAATTTTTAGACATTAAATAAATTAAATTATTTATGACATAATAATGATGCAGCGATGACATCATTATTTGACGATTTAAATAAAATGGAAAGATAATGTAAAATCTATGAACTAAACATGTCCAAAACTTATTGGATGGGTGTATTTAGAACCCTTATCACCTTATCCATGAATTATATCAATATGGGACCTTTTAAAACCGAAACACATTTTCAAATAAAGTAATATTTCTTTACATTCCAAAAGTGCCCCTCCTCTCCTCTTATAAAAGGCCCCCACCTCTACCTCATTTCACACACTCCTAAAGCTTTTGGCTCGTCCAAAACCTGCCCATTTACTCTCTCCATATCCCTCTCCTCATCCTAGAGGATTTCCTTTGGGCAGAATACTTTCAAAGGAAGCCTTTAAACTCAAATCAAAAGGAGTTACACTTTTAAAGGTAATTCATTCTCTCATGTTCATTTGTTTTATTTTGCTTCTCCAACCCCCTAAACTCTTTTTATTTATTTATTTTGTAACAACACCAGTATCTTCAATATACTAGGATGTTGTTATAAGATTTATTCGAGCTACACTCTCACACAACTACATCAAATGGTTAAAGAACATATGGTTTCTGTGGATGGCGAAATTTTGCCTCCCGAAACGATGATTGTTCAATACTCATTTAACACCTTCAAAGGTGGCCATTATGATGTCACTATTTTTATATATGATATATAATATGTTTATGTTTTACTTATTCTTCTGTATTTTTCATTTGTGTTTTACCTTTATGGCTTCCATTATAGGTATACGCGATATCTTCATTTAAGGAAGTGCGGACTACCACCCCCTCAAAGTGATTTGATTCGTTAAATACCATATGTGGGATGTATAAAGGATGGAACTATGATATTATATATGATATTATACTGGAATTATAATATACCTTTATATCATTATTATTTCATTCTATAAAATACCAAATAGGAATGAAAGTAGCGTTCATGCGTACGTACGGCTTACCGTCTCCATGAACGGTGCATTTCATTTCTTACCTCTAAATGATTATGTAATGTTATAAATTCATGCATGTACTGGATATATATGACATATATGATATCTAAATCATGAATACAATTCTAGATATAATAAAAATTTGGCCACACGAACAACATGTAATTGTAAGAAGTCCACTTTCGACTTAAGAACCAAATATCGGCAAAACAAATATTATTAACTTAAATGATTAAATAATGTTTATGACATGGTAATAAGTGATATAAAAGGAATAATGAACTTGAAAAATATTCTTAAGGAAGTAGAAATTAACTCAAGTTTATTATTCAGGAGATTAAAGAACGATCGAGTCAAGTCGGACCCAAGGTAAGGGATCCTACTCCTCTCTTTATTTTTAAGTACACACTTTTATGTCATTCCTTTTAAAGCTCATCTTTCTTGTTATTGGGATGATCTTTTATATTAAACATACTGTAATTTTTATTTTCATGTGATGAGAGACCCTATTCTCTCTCATCAATCCATTTTGGAAGTTTTGAGTGGTGCCGTTAGGCTGCCGAACTTTCGTAAGAGATCTAACCTCTATCTTTCTTTTTAAGTACTCTCCTTTATGTCAGTTATTTTAAGTACCTCTTTGTAATTTTGGGGGATGTTCTTTTATATTCCTCTTGCTGTACATTATATTTTAATGTTATGAGATACCCTATTTGATCTCATAAATCCATATTCGGAAGTTTTATGTGGCGCCGTTAGGCTGCCGAGTTTTCGTGAGGGATTTTTCATCTCACTTTTATTCCCGTGAGATTTGTGCTACATTTGCCACAAATTCCATTGAGTGGTGTATGTACTTCCCATTATTCTACTCTTTGTGTAATATACTTTCTTTTATGAGTATTTACATCAATGATCTAATGTCCTTCTTTCATGGGGTGTATGTTTGGAATGATACCCAAGTCAGTAAGGGAACCTTTCACCCTCCTCTTTTTTAAAAGACTTCTATTGTTGGGTCTTTTAATTTAAATATTGTTATGTTGGGATATGTTCTCATATATCCTTATTGATGTAAATTTTATGTCCAAGT
Organism: Viscum album; assembly: GCA_963277665.1. Taxonomy (NCBI): domain Eukaryota; kingdom Viridiplantae; phylum Streptophyta; class Magnoliopsida; order Santalales; family Viscaceae; genus Viscum; species Viscum album. Next base: position 225,627,178 of record OY728167.1, on the reverse strand, counting down.
GATGAGATACACTTTTTATCTCTCATCAACTCATTTTGATGTGATGTCGTTAGGTTGTCAAGGGAACTTTTTAACCCAATTTCGATTTCTTTGGGTTCAACATGTAGTCATTGAATATGTCATCCCTTGAATATGTGTGAATGACCTTTTATTGTTTTACACTTAATATCCACTTATATTGGGTGTATTTATATTTTTCACACATATTTTTGAGATTGATTTGTCCTTAATTTAAGGATACCTTCGTTATAAGGGATTTCATCACATTTGACATTTCTATTGAGGGTTCATTGTTGTTATGCACCAATTCACTCTTATATGGTGTATATACTGTATTTTGGAGTATTATATCATGAATACATTTATTCTCATGATATTATAAAGTTCTGACTAAATGTTATTCCTCAATTATTTTATTCAAGTGTCTCTAATTTTGGTAAAAACCCTTTAACCAAAATATCGTTTTAAATGTTTTAATTATTTGTTCTTATTAATATCCATGTTTTCAAATAGTTTTATGGATTTATTTATATGGATATTAATGGTTTAATATTTTAAGCTTCTAGGTGGTATGGGACACTTTGATTCAAAAATCTCTTTATTAAATGTTTTAAATGGTTTTGGAAATGGTTTCTTTTTCAATGGATTCATTATTTCAATATACTAAAATGTTATATTGTGATTGAAATGTGGAAATGTTATGTTTCCTTTATGAATGTTTTATGTGATACATTTATGTTATGGTTCTTGGGAATTGTTATGAAAACGGGTGGTTCCGTGATAAACTAAGGGCGGGTGAGCCCGATATAGCTCTCCAATGCATTGGGTAACGCGAAGGAGTGAAACGTTAAGGTTTCTTCGAAGAGATTTAGGGAATATACTGTGATGGGTATTCCGAACGTAACCAAGAGGGTTACTCCCTATGTAATAATATTATGAATGTCTCAAGTTACCTTTATGTCTCATGTTTTCTATGATTTATTCGTTGTTTGATGAGGTATGTTAAAGTGCCTATGTTTTATGGGTAAAGTATGATTTCATTATTATGTATATATGAACTCATGTTTCCTTTCCATATTTTTATAACCCTTACTGAGCTTTTTATGCTCATCCCAAATTTTTGAAATGTTTTTCACAGGTCAAGGGAAAGGTACATGATGTGATGATAGTGTCAAGGATGTGTCAAGAAATAATCTGTGTTATATTTTAAATATGTTTCCGTTGATGGGAAGAATGAATACTGTCTTTTTTGTAACCACTTTGTTTAAATGTGGAATGTAATGCAAGTTTCATGGTCTAATTCTCTAAAACTCTAAACCTGAAAAGATCCTCAATGTGTAATCTTGTAATAACTCAAGATTAAGTAAGGTTTAAGGCTGGGGCCTTATAGGTATGAACTTGATAAGAGTAATTTTTACTCAATCTCGATTTATTGAGATAAACATCCAATTCATTGGTGTTGTTTTTACAAGAATATGTGTGAATGTCCTTTGATAGTTTTACACTAAATATCCTATCATATTTAGTGTATTTATATTTTTCACACATAATTATATTGTTGATTTATCCATAACCTAAGGATATAGCCTTTATGAGAGATTTCATCTCAGTTTACATTCCATTGAGACTTCTTTGTTGTTATACACCAAATCAATTTAATGTGGTGTATATAATGTACTTTGACATAGTATATCATGAATCCCATTTTTCTCATGATATTACAAAGTTTTGATTACCTCCATTATTTTTATTCAAGTGTCTCTCTTTTGGTTATAAACTCTAACTAAAATACCATTTTAAATGTTTTAAAGACTTATTCTGCTAAATCTTGCTCATTAATGTCCATGTTTTAAAAATGGTTTTAAGGATTTATTTATATGGACATTAATGTTTTAAAATTAAAACTCCTTTTAAAAGTTTCAAAGTGGTATGGGACACTTTTATTCAAAAATCTATTTTTAAATGGCTTCTTGACAAATAGTGTGACTTTTAAATGATTTCAATAAAAAGGGAGACATTTCATTCTAATTGTTTTGATGATTATTTTCATATATCTCAATATCCTTCATCATTCTCGATTGAGTTTAATATGATACAATACAATCTTTCATATTGTATTGAATGAGTTATGTTTGACTGTGGATGTGCTATTTTTTTACCATTCATGGTTTGTGGATAAAGTATTGACATTTTGTGTGCTAGTTTTAATACGAATGTTTATGTTATGTTTAAAACTTTTCATATGAGGAATGCATTGGACTTAGTAAGTGACGGGTGGAGCCCGCTATATCTCCTCGATGCATCGGTAGGTGTCATGAGAAAAACTAGTGTCTTGGCACAAGGCCTTGACAAAATCTTATTTGTAGTCTTGGAACGAGGCCATGGCTATGTGGTTATGATAGTATGACATTATGCATTCCATCATTATGAAAGTGGTTATTGATATTTCATGTGATTATTCGATTAGTAGAATATCCATGTGAATAAGTAAATGGAATTATTTCATTTTATTTTTTCCATACTATGTGGAAGTTCTTGTTTAAAAGGCTTTTGTTTTAGTTATACATTGCCTTAAATGTTAATTCTTATTTATGAATGTTTCTACTATATTGATATCCTTACTGGGAATTTGAGCTCACCCCTTTTCTATGTTTTATTTTTCCCAGGATGTGAAGAAGTAAATTATGAATGACCTGCAAGGATTGTATGAGAGGATAAGAGTGTAGACTATGGAGAATATGTTGTTTTAGTTTTCATTTTATGATGTAATGTAGACATTTTGAATATATCTAGTGTTTCCAAGGATACTAAACTAATCTACCATTCAATAATTTACCTTTTTTATCATGCCAATGTTATGTAATAATGCAACGACTCTGGGTAACAAGGGTCGTGGCGTTACATTAATATTTTTCTTCTATCATTTTTTAGTAGGCAACCAATTTATTATTTGAATAATTTTAATCAGAATCAAAATCAAAATTCGATGGATAATAGGTTTTTATCTTATCTTCTTCTTCTATGAAGTATATATTTAATTTCATATTTGATTCCTCCTTTTCTAAATCATATTTTGATGAGCTGTTGGAGTCTTCAGAAGCACTCCAAGTACCCTTCATTGATCTTTTTCCTTTATTTAAATAATCATCATTTTGTTAAAAGACTTCTATATCTTCCTCTTACCATATTTTAGATAAAGAAATTCAGGTATTAAATGACATAATTTCTTGCATCCATAGCATTTGAATTCCCTTGAGTCTTTCTTATCCATCATTAAGGTTTTTCATGAATCCTCTTTTCTTCTTATAAAACATTCTATCCTTTCTAGCTAATTGAGCCAATTCCATTTTCAAATCATATGTATCTATATATTTTTCTTCACTGGTTTCTTGTTTTATTTTTAACTTTGATTATGAGATGTTACCATTAGAGATGTTTGTCCATTATTCAAAAAGAAATTATGATCTCCAGCTTCATCATTTATTTCATATTTATACATCATCACTATCCCAATTAATTCTCCGATTTTCAGATTTCTGACCGGTGATGATTATTGAATTGTGGCTGATATACCATTACATTTAGTAGGTACTACTCTCAGAAAATTCAATGATTTATGTACTTGTTTTATAAGATCACATAAGGATGTAATATTATTAATAATCTCTCTAAGACATCCATTCATCTGAGTGATACTTTTTCCATCAATCATTATGAATGTATCAAATTTTAGTTTTCCGGTTTCATACATCATTTGACATAAATTGTCTATTCCTTCATAGGAAACTATAATGGGTTTCCATATTTCATAAGCATTAGGACATTGCGAGACACTGTTGAATTCATCTGGTCCAAGACCATAGATAATAAGATTCATAGCATTAGAATTTATTTCATATATTGCCTTTTTAGTAGTACATGTTAATGGATTTTAATGAATAATACATGAATTAATGATCATAGAGTAGAATTTGAATCCCATATTCTTCAAATATATAATAACCTATGACATTCGGTATCCATAGGTTTAACCATTGAAATAATTAACACATTCCATTGACATTCCTTTCGTAGGATCCATCATTTCCATATTTTTATAGACCATATACTTTTATATTTGTTATAGTTTTTTCAAAAGATCTCCTCTGATACCAATTTTTAGGTCAGAATATACCAATATACATAAGAGGGGGTGAATTTTTCCTCTTCATCCTTTTCCAAATATTTCTCATTTCTATATTTTGGTGTCATCTAATGATTATGTGGGTAAGTAGTGTTTATCTTCTATATAAAATCATGAGCAGCGGATAAAATAGAAATAAAGAACACGATTGTTTATAGCGGTTCGTAGAAAAAGATCCCCTAGTCCACTCCACCCATTACTCTATCTGTGAGATTGGGGAATTTCACTATTCATGTCTTCATATCATAAGACCAATCCACAAATGAGTGCATGTAGTTGAAACCTTTAAAAATAAGGATAAAGACATAACGTTCTAGTTATTTAAGAGGGAACCAAAAAACCATAGCATAGTTTAAGAAAATGATACTCCAGCACAACTGAGTATGATAAGTTGAAACTCTCAATAAATATACTTTGATTAAAAAGGATCAATTTGAACTTCACAGTTGAAACATCAACTAACAGTTGATGGATCTTCTTCATCATAAAATAGTTTCTTCAAGAAAGAGTAGTTCTGAAGCGATCCAGTTGAAATAGATATTTGAAATAAAAATACCAATGAATATCATAGTCAAGCATAAAAGAAATACTAAAATTAGATACTCATATATCTACTATAGAATCTTCTTTAGAAAAAAAGTCTGACATATTGTTGTAGTATATATATAAAATATCATCAAAAGAATAAAGTCTCAATCACAAATATGTGTCTTAATATATGACTCAATTATTATCTCAATATAAAACGTTTTTATTGAATCATAGAAATATATATAGAACAAATACTTCATTAGAATAAATAAAGTTCTTAGCATACTTTTCGATTCCATATTAAAAAAATCGGCTGATAAATCGTAAGAATTCTAATTCTTGAGTCAACTCATAGTAGTCATAACATCCCTTAATAATTGGATGGAATTTATCTGAAAATAAAATTCCTTGAATACATAATAACAAGAAATAAAACATTTGATAATGATATTTAAATTGGGATGATATTCTACAAAGACTGTTGCAAGAATCTATGATAAAATCTTAAATTCAAATATCTGATGATGAAAAGTCAAACGTTTCGTTCCTTCACAAAACATCAAAATACCAAATGTAGGGTTCAACTACCTAGATTTCATTCTCTGAATAGAATTTTTAAAATGTAAGGGTGCTGACCCATATGTTTTCTTCTCAAATATAAGGTTCCATACATACATAGGGTTCTTTAACCGTAAATTTTCTCTTTAAAAAATGTAATGTTTCATCCAAACGTAGGGTTCTGTATCCACAAATTTCAATCAACATAGAGTTTATTAATCATACACACTGATATTTCAATATACGATATAATAAAAACAAAGAGTTTATTCCTTACATTACGTTCTTCGATGTACGATATGAATAGTGTTTCCAAAACATGCTTAAGAGCGTTTCAAACACATTGACAGATATTACAAATGAATTATAAGCTTGAGTATAATTCAAAATAAGGAATATAAATAATACTAATTTCCTGAAATACACATAAAGTTATATCACTCGTTATAAAACAAGGGTATTTTTAAGAATCAAAATCAATAAGATTTATAGAGTATTATTGAGACAATACATGACCAACAGATAAGACCAACTATATGTGATACAACTATGGATTCATGATTCCCAAGTGTCCAATTTAACATATTTTTTCAATTATATTCATTAAAATAGAGACATAAATCCTAACTCTAGGAAACTAAACTATGGAGTAATAATCCCCAAGTATCAAACACCATAAATTTTACAATTTTTTAGGGGGTCATTTTTTGGATACATTAAATAAACTAATGGTGGCCTTGAACCCTATAAAATTATGAAAGGGACACAAGAAATAAAACATACTCAAAATATGCAATGGAATATAATTAGCGAATTATTATTAGGAGGATATAATGTAAACATTGAAAAAACTCATTAGCCAACTAAACATTCCAAAAACAATGCTAAAGAAAATGAAATTTCACTAAAATAATAATCAATGAATTCAAAATCAGTTTAAATTCAGTTTCCATTTTTTAAAATGTACATTAATGCATGAATAAATAATGTACTAAATTTTTTCATGGATTTGAGTTATTATCATTAAAGTATTTTTTAAAAAATTCATGATTTTCACTCCACTCAATATAGAATGAAACTACCCAATGTATTGAAATGGAATAAATGAAAAAGATTATAAATGGGAAGAATGAATGGAGAAGTGATTTTAAATGAAACCATAGAAAAAAACCACACAGTTTTAAGTCAATGAACCATCAATTATAAATTGTTCACATTATCTTTAGGTTATAAGTAGACTCCTTGGGGATGATTGTGGGATGGTTAAAACATTAGAATTCATGGTTTAATATGGAAATATTAAAATGATTCAGCTTCTAAATATCAAACACAAGAAACAATGGATCACATAGTAATCCAAAAGGGGGTTACCATAACAAAACAACACAAAAATACACAAAAAAGAAATAAAAACATTAGAAGCTGGGTTTACTCTTAGAAATCACTTAGTTTAATGTTATTAACATGACTTCAACATAAAAACATATGAATTGATAACATCGAATATTTTAGGGAACCCATTTTTCTCAAAATATACTAGATTAAGAATGATTCTTTGTTTAGAATTGGTATCAAGTATAATTCATTGTTCTATAATGAATGAAAACATCAAAGGAATAACATGAATGGTTGATCTAGTTACTTTTTTATTCATTCTTAATACATCGATGGCAATTAAACCCTTTATGGTATGAATAAAATAATGATATTCAACTGGAAGGTCATAGTCATACCCTATGAAGGGATACAAGAGCGGGTAAGGTAAGAAAATCATTCGGATCATGGTTTGGATAGAACAATCGTAAAGAGGTCGAGACTTCGAATCGAACTGAATATCATTTCAAAATTTATCAAGAGAATTTGTTCCTTTTCAATATAAGATTAATCCAAAAAAATCGGTAGATCTTTATCCTAAAACTATATGGACTCGATGTTTCTAATTTCATCTAATGGTTAGTGATTGGTGATTCTAAAAAATAATCAGTGGAATTATATTCTTGAGACGCAATCCATGATACCATATTTCCCTCTTTTGAATCCAAAAATTCCATTTCATTCTTGATTTAAACTCTCATTTATAGTCACTTCATGTCACAAAGGGTGAATTTAAATATTACCTAATAAATTCATCACATTATATGGCTCTAATTTCTCATTTTCTAGAGTTATTTTTACATCATTTCAATTAAATTTTGAATCCTTTAATTTTTTTTGGAATCATTATGTAGGGTTTATCAAAATTTTCCACACTCATAGAAATATCCATAGTTTAGAGAAGTTAAAAAAAATATTATGTGTAACCAGATTCTTCTATTATTGATCAGGAAAAGATAGCTTGAGTGGGAATGAGGTTCATAATCATTTCAATTCTTTTTTGTTCTGATCTCAATGATGAAACCTCTAAATTCATTTTTTTCACACAATTGTTCAATTAATTTTTTGGGATTAGTCTAGATTTCAAGTTAAACACCACATACTTTCTCAATATAGATTTCTTCAATCATCATTGAGAGGGCTGTAAATGTATCCTTTAAACAATCATCATCTAATTGATTGTAAATCACATTTTATTTGGGGGGTAATCATTCAATGGTTGTCAATGAAATTTCCATTATTTTTTATTCAATATATTATTATTCTATTTTATTACTTCATAGCCTTATGTTGGTTTATTTTTGAAGACATTACATTAGAGTAGATAGATATTTAAATTTTATATTTTCAGGACACACACAAATAAAAAGGAGAAAGAGATAAGAGAAATGGGGGTGAGAATATAGAATTTTGGCTGAGATAAGGATTCTAGTGTCTAAGATAACATACACATCCCTGGAAATGATAAAAAAATTTAATGACACACAAATTAATCCTACTATTAGAAGAATTTGTTGAAGTAAAATTAGATTTCAAATCCATAGGGTCTGAAAAAGAAACCTAAAGTCAGGAATATTCTATGGGAGGAATGGATATAGAGTGGGAAACTTGGGTTGATTTTAATTATGAAAATAAAATAATAAATTTACTAGGGGTGTGTATTGAATTATATAAATAAAAACTAAAATATTTTAATAGAAAAAATAAATGAATAATAATTGATTCTAGGATGTTACTAGGGTAATATTATATCTATTTTCTTTATTAAGGAATTTCCAATCACTATTTCAAGATGTATCGAAAAAATGGGTTAATTACCTAACATAATTAAACAATTTAATCCATATATAATTCCATGTCTATTCAACAATTTATATATAGGATCACTATAATAATAACTCAAAGTAATTTGATCATACTAGATCTCAAAATGTATTTTATAAAATATGATGAAGATGAAGAAGATAACAACTCAGTGAATAAAACTATTTAAAATAATGGAAATAATAAATATAATGAAAAAAATAAAATCCAACACTTTTTACTCCATTGGATTGACCCATAATAGGGTTATCCCTCGATTTATGTTATTTTATCATCAAAAGAAGGATGTAGACTCATATGTGTGGAATTGAAGAAGAAAAACATTGAAATAATGATCACTCCACTATTGTGTGATGAATATCTCCAATGATTATATGAATAACCACACTACATAAGGAATCATTTTTGAATATATATTAATAATATAATAAAAGGATGTCAAATGGAACATATATTTTTGAAAAAAAATTTATTCAAACATAATTAATGAATGAAATTAAAAATCTATTACAAAATGACAGAATAAATTTACAAATGAAAGAAAAACATACAAACCATTATTCAATTACCACCACTGAATTAAATAGAAAATATTGGAGTCTTAGGCAGACTCACCATCAATAAATTCCCACACATGTAATTTATAATGTAAACGGTTAGAGACAAATCAATAGAAATTGGACTTTTCCAAATTTTACCAGAAACATTGTACCATATTCATCCAATGTTTGGACATTAAAATTTGAAAAAAGATTGTAAAATATAATTTGGTCATATGAGAGAAATAAGTTCTACCAGGTATCCTATAAAATCTATAATAATTTCATTCCAACTGGATCATCCATTCAGATTTTATGCTCAAAATGGCGGACTGTATTAATGGGAACTCAAATCTGGACCACAAATTAAATTTCAACATGGGCTCCCAATATCTCCTCTAGAAAATTTAAATTACTTATTGAAATAATTTATTGAAATTTTCCCCATATATATATATATATATATTAAAATTATAGATTCATTGGGATTCATTTTTGGGCTCCACATTTACTTGATTGGTCTAAGGCCCATTATGATTTGTTTAGAAATTTATGCATCTATGGCCCAAAATAAACATATTCCATTGTGATTCATCCAATGATCCTAAAATATAAAATTTTTCAAACAAAAATTTAAACCATATCCCTAAATAAAAAATTCTAATAATAAAAATAATATATTCCAAAGATGATAAAAACCAGGGGCTAAATTGAAATAGTAAACATGAATTGCACATGTGATGATAAAAGAAGTTCAATTAATAAAATTCACAAAAAATGGTGTTTAAATACCTTGAATCACATTTATAATATAATATAATCAATTAATATTATAAAATTGAAATTTCCAATAAACTACCTATAGAATGGGCGATGTGGTTTTAGTCTATTTGAAGAAACAACATGATGAGTTGGTTGGTACGAGATTTATTCTCCCTTGTGCATCACTAAGGGGAGTCCATAATATTTTCGTTAAAAATAATGATAGACTCTTGTGTATGTGCATTTATTATGGGTATCTAAATTCGATTACAATAAATAATATTTATCATCTTCTATTTAGTGATAATTTGTTTCAACAACATCATAGACCTCAATATTTTTCAAAGATTTACCTTCATTCTGGGAATCATGATATATGAGTAAAAAAGTAACATATTCATAAGATACCATTTCAATCAATGTATAGAAATTATGAGTTTATTTTAATTTCATTTGGTATCACTAATTCTGCTTCTATTTTCAATGATATAATAAATAGAGTATTCAGGGAATATATCATATTTTTCTTAGGGTATTTACTAATGATTTCTTGGTGAATTGTAAAAGATATGTGAACCATTAGAATAATTTACAGATCATTTTGGATACTCTTAGAAGTTATGATATATATGGTAAATTTAGAATGTGTAAATGATGGATTATCTAAATTTCATTTCTTCTCTATATATTCTCTTTGGATGGAATATCAATTGATTCTATCATGATATAGATTGTCGAAGGATTGACTACGACAAAAAACTAATTCGAGGTATGTATTTTCATTGGTTTACTAGTTTACTTTCAAGTATTAATTAATAATTATTTTTGATAGGATAACCCATTAACCAAGATCACATGAGAAGGAGTTAAGTTTGTATGGACAAATTAATCTGAATAATGGTTTTAGTAAATAAAGATGAGATTTTCCAGTGCTTCAATGTGGACATGAATATTAGGAAATGATGGGGTTGTGATCAAAAGTGTTGAATTTATGCAAGGAATGGGTTGTGTCATTATTGAAAATTATAATTTTATTACATAGAAGTAATGGAACTTCCAAACTCTATAATAAATTCTATCATCTCATGGTCTTGTGTTACCTGGTATAATATTTTCTTTGAGGATATGGATACACTATCTTTATGGGTAAAAAAGTGAGGTATATATGGATAATTATAATTTTAGACAAATATTATAAAAGAAATAATTTAAATTTTTTTAAAGATAGTGTCTTGGTTTACCCAAGGATTATGATAGATTGATACACAATAACCGAGGAAAATTATATAAGGTAGTAGATATATTAAGTAGGAAAGATAATGTAATTCTCATAAAAAAGTGGATTTAGAGTGATCCTATGCTCATGTATTTAGTAACCATGGATATTGGAATTATTTAGGAAGTGGAGACACCACTTTTTTCAAAATAATTTGAATCCATGTTTGTTACAAAATATAATAAGATATCAATATGGTGAAGATAATTTTTAGAATAAATTTAGATCCATGAATGATGGAAAATTAAAAGTGTTATTTTTTTATGATGGTGTTCCAAAAATTTTAAAGATGTTATGCATTCCATCAATACCAACATTGAAATGGAAACTATTAGATTATTCTCATAACTCAAAATTCCCTATACACTCTGGTAATACTATGATGTTCAATTATATGAAGGAATATTATAAGTGGGGTGATATAAAGTGTGTAATTTTAAACTATGTTCCAATATGTCTAGTTTCTCAATAAGTGAAGGCTGAGAGACCACATCCTAGAATATTTATGCAACCTCTTCCGATACTTTTGTTGAAATTGTATGACATTATGATGGATATTATCATAGGACTACCAAGGACTCCTAAAAGGATTTATGTGAAATTGGTTACTATTGATTGCCTTAAAATTCAAAAACTTTTACTACTATAATATAGTATTTACCTATTGAGAAACTATAAAGAATATATATTATTAATATTTTTATACTTAAAGGGAACCTATATCAACTGTTTCTGATCGAGATCCCCATTTTCATCAAAATTGTAGAACATCCTTCAAAAGTCTCAAGATACCAATATTCTTTGGAGAAACCCAAACCATCCTAAAACATATAAAAAATATAAAGGGATAATTCATATGTAATAGTACATGTTCAGATCATGATAACTTGACTTTAAAGGTTTTTTGGATTAGTATTTACCTTTGGTATAATTGTATTATGGTAATGGTTTACATTCTAGTATTCAAATGGTATCGTATAAAGAATTATATGGAACGAGATTTCATAATCCACCTTTTTCAGATGGAGTTAGTGTAATAAAATTTATAGTCAGAAATCATCTTGAATAAAGAACATCTAAGGCAAAGACATGATAGGATCAGATAAAAGAATCTTAATGTAAGAAAAACAGTTATGTCAAACACTGAAGAAAGGATTTGGATTTTAAAGTAGGAGATCTTGTATTTCAAAAAGTGTCACTATGTAAGGGTGACATATGGTTTTAAAATAAAGGGAAACTGATCCCTAGGTGAATTATGCCAATCAAAATTATAGAAATATTTGGAGCATACCTTATTGATTAGCAATTCCACCAAGTCTCTCTAAAGATCATGATGTGATCCAAATATGACTGTTAAGGATGTACCTTCCAGCCAAACACATGTACTCACCATAAATGAAATAGAAATAGAGTTATATCATGATCTATTTTTCTCTAAAGAACCTATATGGATTCATAAAACTAGAGAGAAAGTATTGAGGAATGGTACAGATCAACTATAAAATCATTATTATAGAAACCGTAAAATCAAAGAAGTAATGTGGGAACATGAGGATGTAATGAAGAAGAAACATCGTCATCTATTAATAGGGTATTATACATGAAAATATAATGGATTAATTTTATTAACAATGGATGAATATAAAAAACCAATATTTTATGGTATGTCGTTGTTTAAATCATTTTAGATTCTTCTACAGATTATATTGCACGTAGGACTAGGTTTTTCTAAAATACAGTATAATATTAATATTATTATTTTTATCACCTATATGTTTGAATTATGGGTATTAATATAATTAAATAAAATGTGAAAATATATTTTTGAGTTAATTGGTTACTAATTTTTTATAAATTAATATAAACCCCAATTCAATATTAAATTTTTTTTTTTCAGAAAAACTAAAATTACATGCCAAAGGATTTTCATCCTAATAAATAAAATTAATCAATATTAGTAAATTTAATTAAATAAATTTATATATTATATATAAAATTAAATGATTTTAAATTATACCAATATATTTGGAATGAATATGATAAGAATAAATCCATATTTAGTGATAAAAATTTGTATTTTTCTGAAGGCGATATTGTCTCGTTTTAATGGCACATAGGATTTTAAACAGAATATTGAAAATGGTACAAATTTTTTTAAAAAAATAATCCTCATTCTTGATAGTATAATTTTAAAATTATAACAGGTTGAATTCTTGATAATTTTATGATAAAATTTATTTTCCAGTTAATAGTAAAAATTAATAATTTTTAAAAAACAGAAAATTTCATAATATTGAATTTCCATTTAGGATTTTAATATGATATTAATTTAAAAAATATACTATTTAGTGTAATTAATTTCCTTTTTAAACATACTTGTAGATTATTTTGATAAAAGATCATATTTTTCCATAAAAATGAATTTTTTGAGAAAACATATTTTTCACTGCAATTTATAGGTTAAATTTTATTTTATATTCCAAAGCATATGAGTCTATAATTTTTTAAAAATAGATGTAATATTTTTATTTATATGGTATAGATTTATTAAATTGGTCCCCATTATTTTATTATAATATGAACTGAAAATTCATTAAATACTATTAACATGGTTAAGGTTAAATTGAGTAATTATGGTTAAAAATAATATGGTAGAAAATAATAAATTACCCTATAACATAATTTTTTTTGGATGATTAAATTTCATCCATATTAAATCCAATTTTTAATATATGTATTTTTTTATCATTTATTTGATTAATTTATTTATAATATTTTGTTTAAATTAAAAGTCAAATACATATTACTAATGTTTTTAATAGATATAACATTTCTAATATAGGTTTATTGAAAAGATATCATCAAATATTAATAGTAATAAGAAATATAAAATATTTATCTAAATCATGGTAATTTATTTTAAATTTTCAATGAAGATATAATTACCTTTAATAATTACACCCTGATGAAGCTTTAATTATTCATTTTAATGAAGCACCAAAATATTATATTAACTTTTTTAAAATAATTATATATTTTGTTAATTAATGTAACTAAAAAATTTCTAGATGACTTTGAAAAAGTTTTTATTTTTTAAAATATAATATTTACATATGGATTATTATATTGATGTTTTTAAAATAAAATGTAATAAATAATGTTGGAAATAACCTTATGAATATTTTATAATGAATAAAATTTCATTAAATGACATAAAATCCCAATAAATATTATATTTTTCGAACTGATTAGTATTTTATGGATAATTTCATCCACAATCAATTTATTTGTATTGTGGAATTTTATATTAATAATATTGACACTTAAAAAGTAAAATCCATGTAATCATAGTAAGAGTTGAAGGCACTAAATAAGTGTTAAAACTAAATGATAATGGTAATAATTTGACCTAATGTTGTATAAAAATAAAGGTAGAGGATTTAGATCCATCCAGATATTATATTCTAAATAACTCACTTTGTTTTCATTTGGAAATGAAAATAAGTTTTTATTATTTAAATATATTGAGGAATTCCTAAAGTTATCCTCACTTCAATTATAAAAGTGCACCAATTACATCACTTATATACAGTACGTTGATCCATATATCATGACCAAAATCTTCCCATTTATATTATAAACATACGTATTTAAAATTTTTGGTTCTTTTCAATCTAAAATAATTACCATAGAAGAGAATTTATGATGGACCCCCTTCTTAGAAGTAGTAATTGTCATTTCAAGATCATTGAGAATTATTTATTATTATATTTCTTATTTATATTTTTTCCGACAAAAAATGAATACCTATAGTAATATATTTATACTGATTTTTTATTATTTTTTTAAAACAAGAATATTCCAACTTTTATCCATCCTACTAAAAAAGCATCATGTGTGTACTTACGACTAACGGTCACCACACGATTGTTTAATTTGCTTTTCCATCACCACTATAAATGTATGGTATTAATGATTAAATATATAAATATATATTATATATATTACATAATATTACTTCTATAGAATTAATATATCATCCACTTATTTACCATTTCACCCATTAATGGAATGATATTGTTACTTGTGTGTATATATGGCCTAGCGTCCCCATGACACAATGAGATTAATGGCCCATGATCGACATTCAAGAATTATAATAAAACTATATTTAAGGATTAAATATGATATTTATATCATTAATATCATTATATATATTAAGCATCTATATCCATGTAAATGAAGTTGGAAATTCATCACAAAACATGCAAGAGAAAATAAGGCAATTAAAACCACAAACAATTAAAATAATGAAAAACTATTAATAATAGAATGATAAAAAGTTATAATATGATCATATATGTTATTATAAAAATTAATATGGTTCTAAAATAAATTAATAACATTTATTAACCATTACACATGTGTTTAAATTATGAAAACCTAATAGGAAATGTGAGGCTATGAACATCATCTCACTTTCATTCCACTGAGGCATATTTTAATATTATTGTCGTAATTTATTTTAAATGGTTTATATACTAACCATTTTATTTATTAACAAAAATAATTAATTGAATATTCATATTATTTTATATTTCCATATTTATTATATCATTGATATAATTATTTCTTAAATTGTATACATTTTTTACATATGGTGCATACGTTAAATGTTATATGATTAGCCAGAGAAAAAATATTACAACTATATATTTTACTCAATAAAGATATTTGTCAAAAATTATTATTTATTAGTGAATTAAATTGATCAATTTGATATACAAGGAATGCTTTGGACATGTATACATATCTTGGGACAGTTATAGATAGCTCCTCAACACAACGACAGTCTAATGAGATGACTATGTTAGAACAACTAATTGGGTTATAACAATATTGTTTAAAGATTTTTATGGAAGGAATCAATATTATATATGACCTGATGTATGAGATAATTGTGTCCAATATTATAATTTCATATATTAATAATTCAGTTATTTTTTATCAATGTGATTTTCAATATAATATTATCATTGGATTTAAATTGTGCACAAGTTATTGATTTAATTGAAAATGTTTCCAGTTATTTACATTTCCATAAATATTATTCTTTTTCTTCTCATGATATAATCTTTATTGATTAAATATAATTTTTTTGTTATTTATCATTATTTATTTATTATGTATTATTAAGTAAACATAATTTCCATTATATATAACCTTTAATTTGAATCTGATATCACCCTTTAATTTATTCTTTTTTCCCACGGATATTAAGTTGAAATGTTATAATGAAATTAAGGATAAAATTTAAATTCCTTTTTTCTTATGTTTTATGTTTAATTAATAATTTAATACATATAATATATATCTAACTAGTTATTCAAAAGTAAAAAAAAAATATTTTGTCCTTCGGGATATAAATTATTTTCTATAATTCAAATGAAATAGCATAACCACCAACAACGGGATTCTAGGATTGTGGTTATTACACGTAAAATTGAATATTTTCTTATATATGTTCATCAATAGTTAGAATTTATTTATTTTATTAATCCTAGTATAATGAAATCTATGATTGGTTGTTTTGAGCACTTAAAGATTATTCAAAAATTTGTATACAAGCTCATGTGGGATATGGGTATTTTAGTAATTAGGATGTATTTTTTTACTATAATAGATAATAATTTCGAATATTAGTACACAATATGATATTTGAATAATCATGGTGAGGTTGTTGGATGTGATGACCTTTGCTCCAGGGGCTACAATAGGGAGAGTTCTCTAATTTTTATTCTTTTATAGAGTTCATTTTTTTTGTGCTCTTTGTAAATTTTTCTCATATTCAGTTGAAATATTTTATTAATAGATATTGTATACATAATTTAAAATCATCCATTTTTTAAATCTTTTAAAAATGATGTGCTGAAGTAAAATACTATAAAGCCTTTGTATTTCACAAAAAATTAAGTCATGAGTAGCATTTATCAGGTTAGCATTGGGCTGATTTTTGTGGGAACATGAATGTATAGAGTTGGAGATTATAGAATTTATTCATACATATGAGCATCAATGTGATCAAGAAAAGTGAGAAGATGAGATTGTATCATAATTAATTTCTCTTACATGACTAGTGGGATAGTTTAGTGGTCTTTACCATGAGTCTGATAGGAAGGAAGAAGAAAAATATATTCCAAATTATTTATCTATAATATTTTCTCATTAATAGGATCTTTGCATGAAATAAGTCAAGATAAATCATGAACATTCAGATAATGCAATATCTGATCCAATATTCAATATAGTCTGTAAAATAATATGATGTTCAAGACTAGATCCAAAGAAAAACATTGATTATAAATTGAACATGGATGGATAAGGTATAAAGATAAATCTTGGTTCCTTGGAAAAGAACCTAAAGATGACAATAGTTTTACATAAATAACATGTTGGGTATATTTTTTGATTAAAAAATAACTTTATGATCCAAAAAACATGGAACAAATTTTTTGTTCTGATAGCTCAATTTGCATGTGGTGAATAGAGAAACACTAGTTTTTTTCTTTCAAATCGTAATACCTGATATTCTTATTGGACGAATTAATTGGTATATAATATTGATGGTTTGAAACTATACCAGAAATTTATCCATTGAAATAAATAAATGTAATTTAATCATTTTGGTTCTATATGATATTATTTTTAATGATATGAAAAACATTTTTTCATATACTAAATTTCAATTAATTAGGGTATATTATATTTTTTATGTTGTTGTTACCCAAAAATGACATAACAATTGATATTATATTATTTGTTGATTGAAATTAGTTTCTCACTCAATTAATGCACTATGGTATAGTGGTAATAAATATTACAATAGAAAAGGTTCTAGATATGTTGAATGGTATGGTGGTATTTTGTTTTTAGATGAGTCCAATTGGAAATGGGATGTGACTATGGGTCTTCCCCCTCAATGTAAGATAAATTACGAAATATTTTGGATGTAAGATATTGATTATATATATATGAGACCATATAATGTTTCCCATATATTTAAGTATTATGTTAATCCCTAGATTGGTAATCTATTACTCATGATTTTGATTCACATTTTTAAGAAACCCTATAAAACACTGATAATTTTTGTCAATTACAAAGATGGTGGGTGGAGGTTGTGTGTGAATCTTCATGCCCCTGACAGTCTAATGATTCTAGAATGATTACAGATTCCAATAGTTGAGGAATTGTAAAATTATATATTTGGGGCTAGATATTTCACTAAATTGATATTCAAAGGCGTTTTCCACTATTTTTGGATAAGAGAGGAAGTTATTGAAAAGACTATGTTTCATACTTCTAGTGGTCATTAAAAATACATAATAATTCCCTCGATATATATGAATACCCAAAATAAATTAAATGAAACCATGTAAATAATATAAAAATCATTGCATTTGAAATGATACATGGTGTTTGTTGATGAAATTTTTGTCTCTAACAGAATATGGAGAGAAAACTTTGAACATTTACATTGAGTTTTAATTATTTTTAATTCCATTAAATTATATATTTACAGAAGAAAATAATTTTTCCATCCATTGTGGCATATTTAAGGAAAAATATTTCTTTTGATGGCGTATATATGGATCTATGGAAGGCTACAAGTTTCTAATGGTGGCCTATTTCTAATAATGTTAATTATTTTAGAGGAATTTTAGGCCATTCATGATATTATAATTAGTTTATAAAGACCCTAAGTAAGGATTCTCGAACAAATACTAATTCGACAAAAAGGGTAAAATTTAGTCAGGACTATTTGTTCAAAATCATTTTTATTTTCTACAATATTTCCTAATTTCAATTCGCAAAACAGATATTAAATATTTTTATACCAAATATTACAGATTTTTATTCTTCAGTTGTGGGAATATGCGTGATTCAAATGAAATGATGTAGGAAAATATCTTACATCAAAAAAGTTTTTTCTTATTTGAATCTCAATGTATCTTTTTATGAAAAATAACTAATGGATTTTATTATTTAAATTCTCTATTGGAAAAAACATTATAACATGTTATGTTTTCTTGTTTATATTGATCAATAGTTTCTTATAAATTTATTATTCCATAGGATCATGACCATGATTCTTGTTAGAGTTATTTGGATATGATTTCGTGAAACTGTACAAGCATAAATTTACTAACAAAATTACTAATTCTATTTTATTAGTGGGTGTGAAATGGATCATTAACTAGATGTTTTGGAATCCTATTGGGTTAAAATGTATAATGATAAATGTGAGCATTACTCTGATTTCTAATTTCATCAAATTATAATATCTTTAGAAAATAATTTATATTCTCTTTGGGGTTATACCATGAATAAGGACATGATATTATTTCATGGATGCTTGTTATTTTAAAATAACTACATCCAAATTCTAAAACTAAAAAATTATTATTGTGACACACTGGTATGGGGAATAAGGGGGTTTCTTATATCTTATGAATGATTGAATGCATGCCCATTATGGAAGGGTATATCAAGAACAATGAAGTCCTTTGTTTGTAATTGTGATATTTTTCACCATCCAAAATACAATACATCATGTTTATTTATGTTTTTATATCCCCTCTAGATTAAATATTTTATATTGGATGAAAAATATTTTAATTTCATTTTCAATTTATCTAAGTGTTATGGATATGATATTTTATTGGGTTTTGTTGATCATCTCCCCATGTATTAACATTTCCTTCCATTAAAGAATCCCTATATAGAAAATGATGTGCTACTACTATTAATTAAAAAAATTTCCTTCATTCATGGAATTCCTAAATGGATTTTAGGTATATTAATCCTTTGTTAACCTATTTATACTAGTGTAAGTTATTTCCACTGCATGGTGCTCAGAGATATATGTGTTTATCCTTCCATCGTCAAGTGGATAGTCACAACGATGTTTTATATCACATCCTTGAGTCATAATTGAATTTATTCCACCACATAACACTCGAAATTTGTTTTATGGATTTCATTAGATGAATTTTCATATAACAACTCTTTCAATATGTAGGTTGGTCAGAAATTGTTTTTTGATTCTGGTTGTTATCATCCTCTTTTTCATCATTATGGTCATGAAGATCTAGCTCTTGACAACATCAATAATTATTTAGTGGATCAAGATGAGGAATTTCAATATCTCAAAACCCATATATTGACACCTCAAAAGTCTTGTTAAGATAATGAGAAAAATAAATGATTTTTATTTTTTTTACCAATTTAGTGATTTGGATACTATAAATCTCATATCAATTTTTTTTGTTTTTTATTCTTTCTCATTTTTTCAAAAAAAATCACTTCACACTGTTATAGTAATTTAACCACTAGGATATGGTTGGAAAATTTTCGTATCTCCTTTAAAATTCAACCACTAGTCCAATACATCATGTTTTTCATGTCTCCCATCATATGATAGAAATTGGGGGTCTTGTTATATAGCTCTTTCCATAAGAGTTATTAGATAGTATAATGGGCCCTGCTCATCCTAAATAAATTATTGACTATAAAGGACATGGATTTGGTTCTAAATGTAATACTAAATATAGTGTAAAATATGTGGAATATTATACTTGAGAAAATGAATTTTTTTTTAATGACAAATTTCCTTATTTTTACCTCATGTACAAGGTAGATTTCGAGTGGGTTATTGTTGATAGGGTGTCAATGTTACATAAAAATTATTCCAATATTAAAAAAGATACTTTATTGGTGTTGGGGATGTTTTGTAGTTGTGCTATGTTTGGAACTGTAATAGATATTTGGTTTGAAGAGTAATATATGGGAATAATTTTTAAGTATATTCATGTTATTTCTTGAGGTGGTTTCCATAGCTCCTATATTTATAACTAGGAGAGTTATCAAATTTCCATTATTATATAGATTTATTTAATTTTTGTTCTCTATAAGTCTTCCATATATTTTTTGGAACATTTGTTAATGATATATACTAGAATATATGGGAATTTTACCAATCCCAAGGAAAAATAACTTCATGGGGATTAATACTATATTTTTTATGATCTGTTTAGGAAATGTTCCCCCAATATACGATGAAATTTTTTAGTTTTGTTAATATCATTGGATAGAACACTAGAAAAAACATCGTAACTTTTATATATATAAAAAATTATTAATTTTTTATATTAAAAACGAAATACATAACTCAAATTTCTATCTTCCTCATCTCATGTGTGGCCAATATATTGGCCATAATAAGGTACCTTGTTAAATATATTAGAAATTATTACATCCACTAGAAAAAAAAATAAAAGTGCATACCTTACTAGATGGATTGTATATCTCAAGTGGTAAAGATAGTAAAATGCTTCATATTACCTCAACAAATGCTATAAAATACATTTCTTGTATTTCTCATATAGTTTAGGAACATTTTGAATGACCAAGAACACCTATTTGATTACTAATTAAAGAGGGTGAATAATTCAACCAAATCCGAATGCGTGTGCCTATGATGACTTGAAACATCACTGATTGTAATAATGAAATTTCTAGATTTAAAATAGAAATTCTTCATTTGGATTGAAAATAAGATCTAATCAAATGAAATTTCATAATTGGGTGAAAAATTGGACTTAGATGCACATCAAAAAAAATAAAACACAATGGAATAGGTTCGAGGCATTTCATAGAATTAAAAAATAATTAAAAAATGGTTCATGTTATTCATTGATCATATAAAATATTGAAATAAATTATTGGGAATAAGATTAAAAATTTAATTAAAAATAAAAATTAAATGTAAATAGAGTTGAAAAAATTAACCATGTAAGATTAAATAAATAAAAAAACAATCCAACTGAAAGAAAATGATGGAAAGAACAATCAGTTATGTTGGACCAGACTATGGATTAAACCTCCAAGAGGAGTCATCGACATCGTGTCTCAATGAATTAAAAAGTTATTCCTTCTTAACCAAAATTGAAATGATGTGTCATTCACAACTTACTGTGGATTTGGTTTTCATTTGAATGAGGTTGTCCCTTATAAAAATTGTCATTCACTAAATCAAAAACCTTATATAAATTAAATTGTTATACAAAATAAATGATGATTGGGATAAATCAAAAGAATAACATTTCCAATTTACAAACTATTCACATGTTTATAGGATTATGATTTTTAAGTGAGTGAGGGTCCACATCTAGGAATCTGATCAATATACCTCTAGAATTCAATATTCTATTACAACATCAATAATCTGAACCACGACTTCCAATCATAACAATGGTGACTTGAAGAATGAGGCAGAAATGTGGGAGGGCACCACAAAAATTTGGTGATAGATAGTGATATCATGATATAATATTTGACGATTTTTTGGTTTGAGTGTAGGCATGAATATATAATGTGATAGAGGAATTGGAGGTGGTGAAGCAGTCAATAGAGGATGAGAATCAGGATCTCTGACTCTGATCCAGGAGGAGGTGAGATGAGGATATGGGGAGATGAAATGATATTGATGTATGGAGGCATAGTGGGTGGAGGTGCATTTGGGAGGAATTGTCAGCTATTGGATTCCAAAAAGTGAAAAGTGTTGTGTTTGGTTCCTATTGGTTCCCTAGTGGAGTGTCTTCCTGCGATTTCACTAGGGTGATTCCCCCAAGGATTTTATTGTAACTAGCAACTTTTTGAGCAAGAGAGGGGGTTATTTTTGGGGGTGAAAGGAAATGAGTAAGTTCATAGAGAGGAATGATAAGAGATGAGGTGTAGATGTGCTAATTTATTTATCATCAGGGGTGGGAAATTTTAATGACCATACTCTTGCAGCATCCCCTAGTTGATAAAAATTTGAATAAATATTAAATAAAATTGATTTCTTTAGGTTTGATATTGAAAATCAAGAATAAACATTCATTAATATTATTAAAATAATATTAATTAAATTATGGATATTCATAAAATTTCCAAATATTTAATTTTGTTTATCAAATAAAATTTATTATGATTTTACAGGACTTGGGATATCAGTCAATGAGTGTCAACTAAATTGGAGCATCTATACTATAGGGTTTAATTTAATTGATGAATTTTGGTGATTTGGCACATTTTCAATTTAAAATTTCAAATTTTTTTAATTTTTTTATATATATTTATATATATAATTTATTAAATTAATATAATTTTAATGATCATTAATAATTATTAATTATTAATTAATAATATCATTATTTAATTATTAATGATACTTCATAAAAAAATATTGTATAATTGATAATATAATTCAAACAAATAAAATGTCACTAATATAAACAATATTTTAAATAATAATGAAATAATATTATAAATATGAATAATAATTAATGTAGATGGATTACCCAACAGTGTTAATGCCACAAGTGAAACTGACAGAAAACCCTAGTCCTATGTAGCGGCCCAAAGTAATCTTTGGTCTCCCAGTAAGTGGAAGTCCATGAGTTGTGGCACTAGTGGATCCTCGACTATATGAATATGATGAATCTAGTTTCTCATATGATGGTAATGTAATTTCATGTGTCATGGTCAATAGCGACTTATGTTTGTTGATTTGATTGGAAATACTAGCATGTTACATTGGGAAATTGTGAGTTACAATGTTTCAAGGGTCAAATCATACACCAGACATGATAGTTTATGTAAACCATGGGTGGTTGTGAAGAAATATCTTGACATGAAATGGGGGATGGTGGTTACAGTGACTGTGAGGGGCCAATCTGGCATACAGCATTGAATGACCCCTTATTGTTATTGGGGATGGTAGTGGTAAAGCTCGATGTGTTGGGAAAGATATCAAAGTGAAGAACATGTATACAAATAAAAAGTGAATGTGCTATGGGAAAAAATTCCCTCTAAATAAAAGTGATTACATAGTGACTAAAAAGTAAATTTTCATAATATAAAACGATGACACAGGAAATTATTACATTGAAAAACCAATGAAGGAAAAAACCACATGACCTCGTCTTCAAAGAGGGATCCACTAAAGTAATGAGGTACACGATAGAGGCTCCCCAAAAATGGAAGTTATATCAAAAGCAAAACTTACAAATAAAATAAGTTAATCAAATAAGTAGTGAAATAATAAAACTATAGTCAAAGAAAGGATATTAAAAATTGTATTTTCTCTCAGTGTTTTTAGTATGTTGAGGCCTGATTACTGCCTCCCCTTTTATAAGGAAATTTGTCTATTTCATGTCTCTGCATGAAACTGTCTTTGAATTTTTCTTTCACGCAGTCCACCATATGAGGCATGCACATTTCTTTTCCAAATAATATTTTCTATTTTTTTCTCCTTTCTATGTCCTCATGTTGAGGAGTCGCCTAAAAAACAACCACTATAACTGATGTTGGGATCACCTCCAACCCTGAAATCAGTCGCAAAGACTAAGATTTTACTCTGGGTAAACTCTTGGTCAACATGTCTGACCCATTAAAATAATTAGGGATCTTATCAAGGTCTAAATACCTCGAATCAAGGATGTTTCAGATCCAGTTATTTCAAAAATCGATATGTTTCGAAATCCCATGAAAAGTGGAATTATATCCCAAAAACATAGCAATATAACATTCACAGAATAAAACATACCAGTCTTGATTTAAACTGAGATCTCAAATTAAATTTTTCATACACAAAAATTAATTGCAATCCACATTACCTGCAAGAATCTCTGACTATGTGGTAGATAAAAAAGTACATCTCTAGAAACTAGAAAACCAAGATAAACCCCCCCCCTAAAAAATTGATCAAATATCATAAAGTGTACCTCCTAGAATCAAGGTCTCCAGCCATATATGAATCCGTAAATGCACAAAGCATAGGTTCCCCTTTTTTCAAAACACAATCTCAGATCATAAGTACTGGGAAGGTAATGAAAAGTCTACTTCACTTCTCTCTATTTCTCTCTACCTAGATTTCATAGAAAATGACTGACATCACCAATTAAAAGAGCAATATCAGTTCTATTGCATACCATCACAAACATAAAACACCCAATGTTAAATGAATATGGTACATAATGCATCTCCACTATCCCTTCATTAGTATAAGGTGAAGTACTAGTACTACGATTTAAATATAAAGAAAGAGGAGTAATAACCACATTATCTCTATATATAAGAAATCATTGAAGAACCTTCTTAATATATCTCTCTTGAGATAAGAAAAATTTCATGGCCTTCACATCACAGGAGAACATTGTGCCATGAAACTGTCATGTTAGCCCCATGTCATTTATGACAAAAGACTGTAAATGATCCTTCTTCAATCATTCATTTGTAGAAGAATCATGGACAAAAAATATAATATTATCAACATAATTAAATAATATAATAAAATCATCATCAATAAATATCTATGAAAAAAATTGATCATAAGATGTCTTCTTGGAACCCCAATGAGAAATGACAGATTCAAAATTCTTATACTAATGGATCGAATATTGGTCCAAACTAGGAAAACTCTTCTTCAACCAAGAGATATGATTTTCATTAAATGTTTCAAAAAAATACTTTTGATACTCTATATAAATATCCTCCTATAAATCTCTATGTAGGAAAGTTGTCTTCACATTCATCTTCTCAATCTGCAGATCCAAACTAGATGCCAAACAAAGAACAACACGAATTTAAGATAGTTTGACAATAGGTGAAAAAATATCATGAAAATCAATACCTTTCTTCAGATGGAACCCATTAACAACTATATTTGCCCAGTATCATGGAATAGAACTGTATTATTCAACTTTAATCTAAAAAATCATCTAATTTTCAATCATCTCTTACCTATCGGTAATTTAACCAACTCAAATGTATGGTTGTCATGAAATTATTTCATCTCGACATCCATGAAGCAACACATCTATCATTCTATTCAGTTTCCATGTCAACATAAAATTGTTAGGGTTCTCACCCATCAGGGAGGAGTAGTTACTCATCATGTTAATACTCAGTTGAAACTGTATGATGATGAGGTGACCTCTAGAGTGGAACTAAAGGGTCATTAATAACCACTAGAACCGAAACATTAGAAACAAAAGATTCATCAGAAAAATAAACTCCAACATTTTCACCTTGAGAATAATTCTATACATCAATGGGATCATCAAAATTAATATTATGAGGTAAATATTAATCATAACATGGATCATGATTGAAGAAACCATTAGATGTTAGAGATGCTTATTTTTATCCCTTATTAATGTATGAAATAGTATGATTATCTTCAAACATTGCATCAAGACATTTGACAAGTCTCTTCAAAAAGGATCCTAGAACCTGTAACTAAACTCATCGTGGCAATAGATAATAAAAATACATTATTGTGTCTTACCATCCATCAAGGATCTCTCATCTCTAGGCACATGAACAAAAGCCTAGTAACCCAAAACACGCAAGTCGTAAAACCTGATCTATTTACCATACCAAAACATGTCAGGAGTGTCTATGGGAAAATAAACCACATATGATAAATTGATATTATAAGATGCAGTATGTATAGAGTAACACTAAAAATGTCCAGGCAACTTTGCTTCTAAAATAAATCAATGAACTCTACATAACAATTTCATGTTTATCCAATCAACTACACTAATCATTTGAGGTGTCTTGGGAGTATCTTATGTTGCCATATACCTTACTACCTGGAATACTGATCAAATGGACCAAGTCACTCTCACACATGGTCTGTGAGAATACATTTCAATTTCCATCCTAATTAACTCTTAGTAGAAACAAGAAATTGCATAAAAATACCGAAAACATGACTTTTGGAATTTAGAATATAATCCTAGAACTTACATGAATAGTAATAAATAGATGCCATAAAATGAAGACCTCCACAAATGGTATCTGATTTTGGGTGACCAAAAACGTTTGGATGTACCCATTTGTGTACGTCTGACTTCCTTTGCAAAGGATGACTACTGAAACTCACTCTGTTCTATTTTCTAGACATGAAATGATAACATGTGTCCAAATTGAAACTCATAAAATCTAGAAGAATATTTCTCTTGGCCAAACATCCAATCCCTTTCTCACTGATGTGACTAAGCCTCTTATTCCAAAAGATGGATGAAAGACTACACTCAACAATGCATGTAGTATCACATGAAATAGAATCTCTAGTCCAGTACAAACCTGACACATTCTTCCCTCTATCCAAAGTAAAAGATCACATTGAAATCACCCACTCAAAATCACCAAATGTACTAATAAACCTTTTCATCGCCATGTATTCTGATAGAAATAAGATCCAAGTGAATGTCCAGTGCATGTCAAACATTCTTTAAAATAGTCTTACTTCCTCTAGTGGTCTCTATACCAAAAATTCTAATACCTACAACTTCATTATAACCATCATCTCCCATATTCAATATCTAAAAATTACCTGGTCTATAAGATGTAAATAACTCCTTCTATTATGTCATGTGAAAACATGCACCACTATAAAAAACCCAACAAGAATCATTAGAATCAATATTAGTGGAGTTATACACAATAAAAAGATCACCCTTTGTAGTGGAAGTAACATGATCATCTCCATAACCATTTTTCTACTTTGGATTTTCATTCATTATAGTATTTCTTTTTAGTTGATAACAAATCTTCTTAACATTCCCCTTCTTACCCAAATGATGACAATCAAAATCTATCTACTTTGATCTAGATTTTCTTCTACCTCTTCTCTTACCTCGACTAATTTGTCCCTAGTCCTAACTTCTCCCCTGATATCTATGAATAAATTCATTGAAGAAGATTTATACTAAGTGCATCTCTCAACCTCTTCTTTTAAAATAGTATACATAACAAAAATAAATTTCACATCACCATTCAGAGCAGAACAGGTTTGAGTAACACGTAAACTCAACCATGAATCAGTTAAAGTGTTATGAAACAAAATTTCTCAAACTTCATCTTAAATATTGATACCCATTCCAGAAAACTAATCAAAACATCCCTGATATTCAATTAAATAGTCAGAAATAGACGTACCTTATTTTTACCTGAAACTAATCATTTGTTTGAGAAGAAACAATTTATTGTTTCCCGTCATGGAAGCATAGGTCGTCTTAAGCTTCTCCCAAAATATTCTCATGTGAGATATGTTGAGAATATGGTTCATCGCAAATTTCTTCTACACATTGGTGAATGAAGACACAAACCATATGATACTTGAAATCGTATTCTTCAACTGACATCATTTATGGATTATGGGTACTAAGCATTAGAAGATTCATTCACCTGAAAAAAATAAGATACTTAATTTTAAGTCCCCACATATGGTAGATAGTACCATTTAACAAAATTATATGACTATAATTACCCTCCATAATCAACGTGAAATTAAAAACCCCTCTGATACCAAATTCTAGGAATGACAGAAAAAGAAAAAAATGCACAAAAAACCAAAAAGCAAACGCGTAGAGGAAATAAAATCACTCCCTCTAATTAAATGTGGATGCATAGAGACCTAAAAGTAAATGTGTAGAATATAAAATTATGACACTAGAAATTTTTACATGGAATACCCAAAAAGGGAAAAACCACATGACCTTGTCCAGAAAGAGAGATCCACTAAAATCAAGATGTACATGGTAGAGACTCTCCAAAAACGGAATAGATCTCAAAATTATTACACAAGAAAAAAAGTAGTGAATGAAAGATGGTGATAAAGAAAAAAACCATCATCGAAGAAAGGAGATAATGAAATGATATTTTCTATCGTTGTTGTTTCTTTATTGATGCTTGGTCATTGCCTCCCCTTTTGTATGTAAATTTTTTTTCATTAAAAATTTCCTCCTCATGAAACTGCCTCTAAGTTTTCCATTCACACGGTCCACCAGATGATGCCTCATCGTTTTTATTTTTCAAAGTAGCATTTCACTTTTTTCATCAAATATGTGTCCTCTAGCTAAGTAGGTTCCCACTGTGAAGATGCTAAGGGAGTGAAATTTTCATTGAAGAAAGAACCCTAGTATTAGTAGAGGTCATTGGAAAAGGTTGAAGCCAACCTATTGTGTGGGTCAATAGTAATTCGAGAATCCACTCTTTATTGAGAGTGTCAGTTGATATTTTTTGTGATGGATGTCCCTGAAAAGATGTAGGTGCAGGCAAAGAAAAAGGATCTGTACTCGATGAGGGGGTGAATGGCAACGTGTGTCAGTAGGGGATTAGGCATCGAAGGCAAACAGTTGGTCACATTCTGTCTCTAGGTATATTAACAATGTGAGTCACATTGTGGAGTGAGTGTCTGTGGAATCATATTTGTTGTTCATGATAAAGGCAGTGGCTACAGCGACTACATTTATGTATGTTTTGTTAAGATATGATAAAATCTGTGGGGTCATTTAATGGATGGGTCGTAAGGCATTTTCCCTCAGCAGAAATGGGGATGTTATCGGGGAAGTGGATGCACAAAAATTGGTGTTGGTGTGCTTGTACATTAGGACTATAGAATATCGTTCTATTGGGCCTTCACGTGATATTTTTTATCTTCTATTATTTTACTTCTGGAGTTTTTTTATTACAAGCATTTTGGAAATGTGTTTTAGGTGTCTTGACAAGAAATGGGTTACCCAGTCCTACATAAATAGGGGTTATTTTTTCTATTCGTTAATTAAGGGGCCTAGCCCCAAATAAATTCAAAAAATTAATATGATAAAAAATAAGTCATAATATAATTTTAATTTATAATTTTATTAAAAATTATTTTTTTTATAATTATTTATATTTTTTTATGTTATTTATTTTTTCATAATTGTTATATTTTTTTGAATAAAAAAATTATATATATATATATTGTGAATATATATATATATATATAATATATTTTGGGGGTATAAATATAGATATATAATTACAATACAATTTAATAAAATCATTATAAATATAAATATATTTACAAACACACATATTTTAAAAATGATTATAATTATATTAATATTTGAATAACTAATTTTTTTAAATAGTTATAAATAAATATATTAAATTACTATTAAATATAAATATATTTATAAATAAAAATATTTCAAAAAAATATATTAAATAAAAATAAAAATAATAATTATTTTATTATTATATATTTGTAAATATAAGTATTATTAATTAATTTAAAATATTATTATAAATAATCGTATCGATTCTCAACATGAATTTATTTTTGTTATTTAGTTATTTTAATTATTTATATAATAGATATTTAAAATATAATATGAAAAAAAATTTATAACAAATTGAAAATTAATATATTAAAATGTTTTAAAATTTAAATATATTTATAAATATAAATGTTTAACAAAATATTTATAATTATAAATTAATATTGAAATACATTTAATTAATATATGTAGTTTTGACCACCATTATTAATAAAATAAAAAAGAGAACCCAATTGAATGATAGAGTGAACCCTTACATGGCTGAATGTCCCCAATGAAAAAAAACCTAAAGTCCCTGGAGACAAACCTAAATGAATTTTCAAGAAATCCAAGGAAAAAATCCGAAATATCATATTGAAAATATCTCAACACAAATGACTAGAAAAAAAACCAGTGAACGAAGGCCCTAAATCGATAATAATGAAAATGTCCCAATGGACAGAGGGTTTTGATACCAAATTATATAAATCATCAACTAACAATGCCATAGCCGCCACCAAGAAACCATCCATCATCCCAACTGTCTGACAGTGTGGAATGAATAACTCATCATCTTACTGACATGGTCCCCACCCTCCCTATCAATGATGCACCACCATCATCACCATCAAAGTCACAAACCACTTGCTAATCCCTATCATACCTATGATTCATCAACATAGTCCTTCTACTCAGATAATGAAATTAATAATATATTAAAATATAATTAGGACTTTTATTAATATTATAACTAAATTAAGAATTAGTTATATTTTTTTATTAATTTTTTATTTATATTTTATTAATTATATAAATATAGACACACACATTGAT
Organism: Viscum album; assembly: GCA_963277665.1. Classification (NCBI taxonomy): domain Eukaryota; kingdom Viridiplantae; phylum Streptophyta; class Magnoliopsida; order Santalales; family Viscaceae; genus Viscum; species Viscum album. The sequence goes on along the minus strand of OY728167.1, from coordinate 225,596,098 downwards.
ATATATATATATATAATAAAATAAAATAAAATAACAAAAATGACCACATACATCAATTCATTTGACGCATTTAGCTGGTTTAAGTGAGACTTATTTAATTTATCCCTTATAAAACTCGTATACATTCAAGAAACTCCTAAACCCAAAAAAAATAAATGAAATTTATAAAATCCAAACATTAATATGTATCTATCATGGAATAGGTCGATTATATCATTTTAATATTATATAATGTGTTATGTATTGTTAACAATTTTTTTATAATATATTATTTCATTAAATTTCATGTTATATGGAATTTAGTTTTTTATTTATTTGATGACTTAACTTCATAAAATTTGAATATTATAAATAATGTAACATGTTATGAGTATGAATTGTATCAAATATTGAAAATAACAATTTTTGGTTTCATATTTCAGAAAATTTATTTATCATTCTCAAAGACAACATCTTATAGGTGAAGAGAGAATGGAAACAGAATGTTGAGACTAAAAATGGGAATAATTTTGATCGTGGCATCATGTAGAAATGCATATGATAATGTTGGAGGATAAAGTGTTGTTAAGAGGGTCAATTTAGTCCTCACATAAGACTAAATAGAATATAGATCATAGGATACACATTCCTAATGCCATTTAGTTTATCCATTTTATAGTAGTTATTATAAAATTGAAATAAAGTCATAGTGTATACCGTAGTGCAAGGTGTTTTTCTTTAAAATGGATATTCTAGGTAAAAAATATTTATGCATAGGGATGGAGTTCAAATTTATGACAATTGAATTTCAAAAGGACAAGATTTTTATGATATAATAGGTTTAGAGATATTTTATATATGATTCAATGCTTTTACTGGAGGTGATTAGGCCACAGTAAAGTTTATTTATTTTTATAAACCATGTTTTTGTTAATATATTTATTTTATTCATATATATGTTGATTCAAATATTAGTTTGGACATTATATATACATGATTGGAACTGATTTATTTAATTTTAAAAAATTTGGGAATATATTTTTCCAACATAAGGCTAGTTTGATTAGTATGTATAATATAAAACCCACTAGGTTTTTATAAATAGTTTTTATATTAAATATATTTATTAAATTTTAAATATTAAATCAATACAATAGTTAATTTTTTTACCAATAAGTATTATTTTTTAATTCTGTAAATAAAGTGGACATGAAACATAAAGATGAATTTGATGTAGGATCCTTATGTATGTTGTGAGGTGGTTCATCAAGGGTATGAGTTATTAAAACAAATGTGTTATGACATTTAAATAAATTGAAAAAAAAATATACTCAAATAAATATTTTCTATGACTCATTAAAATCTAATATTTTTAATCAATTTGGACCAGTTGACGCAAGTTATTTGTATTTATAGTAAAAAAGGAATATTAATCAATTTTATAAAATTAAATTCATATGGACATGAATCTACTCATACATGTAAAAAACTAAGAGTGTTATTTATCCTCTGGTTGTATGAAAATATATTCTTGATGGATGGATTTTCACTATGTAACATAAGTATTTAAAGACAATTAAATCTCAAAAATATTTGCCTACATCATTTCTACTAGCCACATTTCATATTGATGTGTAGTTCATCGATAAAATTAAATAATATATAATTTATCATTGTATTATTATTTCACAATAATAAAAGAGAGTAAACTAGTTTTTGACACATTCATGCATGTTTTTTGAGTATTAAACTGATAGAAAAACTATTTGATCATTTTGAGAAGAAAATATTTTGGATTTATTTGTAGTCCATTAACCTATTTAAAAAATTAGTTCTTATTGTACTATGAGTTCATGAAAATATGTGGAATGTTAAAACATTTTAACCATTTAAAAAACATATTTAAATGAATTTAAATATAATAAAACAGTTTTCACAAGCATTCCAACCACACCACACATGTAAATTATGGTTGGAGTCATTTTAAATTTTTATAATTAATTAATGATTATTATCGTATTACTTTAGGGAAATCCAATGATTTCATGCAAATTTGAGGTTTTTTTGTTAAGATTTGACCATATTATATACTCTTTAAATTACATATATACAATTAAATTGACTTTTTAGTTATTGTGACCACACTATGTGTCAGATCGATGCGTTTTATGTCTATACATATCATATATTATTAGAGGATAAATTTTTTATGTATTTAGAATAACCTGATGTTATATTATAGGTTTTGACCTAGCAAAACTATTTCTAATGAATTTTATATTTTTAAAAATGAATTTATAGGCAATCAAAATCAAAATCATTCATCTATATACACCACTAATGTCGTAGTTGGTCACCTAATAATGCCTCTTCTTATGGCTTAAAACCTTTAGATGGAGGCACTACAATAATGATTATTATATTTAATAATTCATGGAAGAAAATAATTTTTTAGGATTGATACCAAAATATAATGCCTATTATTCATAAATTTTACAAATAATATGATAAAAAATCATTGATGTTTTGGGAATATTTATATTATATTATTTTAATATTATATTATATATTCTCTATTCTTATATATTTTAAATAAAATAATCCTCTACATTTAAAATTATATACAATTTAGTTATTGATATAACTATACACATCACACATACATGACCAATAATATTACGTATTTAACATGTTATAAGAAAAAGTTTCTTAACTTTTGAAAATTCTTTTTTGGGTTTCATATCTCGAAAAATTATTTATGTTTCTAAAAAGAAAATCCTAAAGTAGAAGGGTGAATGAAAATGTTATTTTGAGACTAAAAATAATCATTATAGCGACCACAGACTTATATATAAATCGTTATGAGAAATATGGGAAGAAATTGGTTTTATAAGATTCGTGGTAGTCTTCACATAATACTAATAAAAACGGGTAGCATAGGTTTAACATGTTATATGCTATGTATTTTATCATTTTTTCAGATGTTACTCTATAATAAAAAATAATCTATTATGGAAATAATAGCGCAAGGAATTCATTATTATAATGGCCTGTTACATGTTAAGAAGGTATATATACATTATTTGAAATTTAATTTAGAATAATTTAATTTGGAAATGATTATATTTATAAGATATATGATATTTTGAGGTTGTTGTTCACAGAGTCAATATTTTCTCTAGTGGTGTATGCACCATGGTGAATGGAATTATGTCATGGTCAACCAACTTATAGTTAATATGTCATATGAATTGTTTATTCTGACAACAGTGTACTAGGATCCACATACCATTGTAAGGGTCTACATTGTGTTCACAACTAGAAATTTATAAATTTCCTAAAATAAAAAATTGGTTTCCATTAGAAATACAATAGCGATGATTTTAAATTAAGATATCTTATTTTGATGATATTTTCATTTGAAATTAATAATAAATTTATTGGCATAATGTTAATTATTAAAATAAATTATTAATCTTGAAATAAATAAAATATAAAAATAAAACCCACTCTTCTTTAAGGGTGATAATTTATTTATCAAGACACTAGATCTAATGAGAATAAAATGTATAATTAGAATATGATAGTAAATAATTAAGAGCAACAAAAAGTGTTGAATGAAAATAGAAATTGAAATATTGATAGATTTAATAGAAAATACAGTAGATAAGGAAAATGATCAATGTAATATGGAATATTGTATAATGAATAAATCAGAGTTTCATAAATAAATTGAAACACACAAATATATATAAGCATTTGATGGACTTGATGTAAATGAAATTCTCCAAGATAGAGTAGAAGAATGAGCATAAGCATGAATAATTGATTAAATGATGTCTTGTGGAAGGGGAATCTGAAATAGAGACCAACATATTATCGAAATACAAACTATAAAAATAATAAAAATACAAAGCTATAAACATATTCAAAATTAAAGTTATAAAATAATAAAATAATTTTAGAAAAATTTAATGAAAAATTGAATTGATAATATAAATATCCTAAATAAAATGTCAATGAACAAACAAGAGATGAAGCTAAAAATTTAAATCTAAATATGAAGATCAATAATTAATTTGGGGAAAATTTTTGAATAAAAAATAAATTTGAATCCAAAATATATTAAAAAATAAGTAGGTACGTGAATGGAAGCAGAGATGTTATAAATTGATGAAAAATTATAAAAAATTTAAAAATAAAATAATAGGTGGGAATAAATAAAAATTTCATAATACCTGATCCAAAGTATAAGTATAATGTTTTTTTATGAAAAACCAAACTAAAATATGAATTTGGTATATATTAAAAATTATAACATGTATCAATGTTTAAATGAGAAAAAACATATTCAAGATACAGAAGCTGAAATAAACCAAAAGTAATTCTTAAGGAGTTAGAAAAATTTAAAATAGAGTGTTCAATAGAATCCAAAATTCCTAGTTTAGAATGAAAAGATCTAAAGAATATTGGATTTGAAGGAAAAAATTTATTATTTGGATATGAAAATTAAAAAATAGTTATGTAAAATAAATAAAAAAACACTAAATGATGAATAGTTATTGAAATTATGTTGAATATAACTAGAGGAACAAAAGAACAATAATAATTATATGTAGAAACATAATATAGAATAGATAAAAAAGAATATATAAGAAGAATTAGAAGTAAAATTAAAAGAAAAATATTGAGGACATGAATGTATCATTAAAAAAACTATAATTAAATATATTAGAATAAACAAAACATAATAAAGTATAAAAATGATGTGGAAAAATATTTTGAAAAAAAAATAAATTTATTGATGAAAATAAATGGATTAAATTATCATGATAAAATCAAGAATAGAATAAGAAAAAAAATTCAAAAGAAAAAAAAGAAAATATCCATTAATAAAAAGAAGAAGTAAAATATAGTATAAGGAAGAATCAGATGAAAAAAATAATAAATGGTTACATAACAAGGAATTATCATTTAACTACTCTATTGAGTAACAACCATTGAGAAGAATCCATATGAAAAATAAATTGAAGTAAAATGAGAAAAAATATTTTGAATAAAAAAACTTAATAATAGCATAAAATCAGATATAGTCATAAGTCAAATAAAAATAAGTAAAATAAAAACAAACTAGGAGATGTAATTTAGAAACGAGAAACTGATCATGATGAATAAGTTAGAGAATATACTGTTCAAACAAAATAATTTGATTAAAAAACATAAAGGTAAAAATAATTAATAGTTGAAATAAATAAAAAATAAATAAAATGAAAAAATTAAAAGAGATCCAAAATTTAATATAAGTATATAAAAAAACTAAATATTGTAGTAGAAAATGAAAAAGATAAAAAACACAAAGTAGTAGTTGAACATGAAGTAGAAGGTAGAAATAAGAATTATAAAAGAAGTGAAATTTGATGTTGGATAACATGTAATGGTAGATGTAGAATTAATATTAGAATATAAATGAAAAATTTGATACATAAGATATAAATATTAGAACACTATTAGAGAGGCAATAAGAGATGAAAATTAAGTAAAATTTGAGGTCATAAGATATATATAGAAATATAAGTAATTGATAAAGGACCTAAACCTAGAATATGAGTTAATACTATCATTAAGTTATTTTAATTTGATTTTTGAATAATTTTTGATTGGTTGGAATGGAAAGAATGCTGATGTGGCATGTTGTGATCTCGCAATCTAAGGTCATTTGATAAGTCTTCAAACTATTATTAATGATTTGAATGTTTTTTTGTATAATAAGACTTTTTTTTAATTTTGGCCACACAAAATGTTTCATTACAATAATTTCAACTCTCATATGTAGAAATTTAATCAAGGATCAATGTTTTTTGATGTAATGACAATTCTATGACATCTTCTATGATTTAATCCTTTGAAATTTGAATTTTTACTTTCAATTGAATATATAATATTTTATAATTTTTTGGAAAACTGCATGTCGAATTGATGTTGGATATATTCCGACAAATGAAAATGTAAATAATGATCATTTTCCTAAATTTTAATTGAAATATAAGGTGTTTCGTTATGTATTGATCTATCAATAGACGTTTTTGACATAAACAAATAAAAATTCACTTCTTGTTATTTGGAATAGCAAAAAAGTTAGTTAGACCTATGTTGTATTCCTAGATGTATAAATTAATAACGATTATAGTTATCTTATTATTTAAAGACATTGAGATATTGATTTATATGTTTCACCATTTGACACATGTTTTTTAACTTTAAAATTAATTGGATTGTAGCTTGGGTCATTTCGAGAGAAAACATGTCCAATTGAATTTTTTTCTATTCAAATATGTTAAAAATTAAATGAAATTTTTTTTACAATTTTTTAACAACAATTTGATGTCATTTTTTGAATCCTTTGACACATATTATTAATTAATTTTAAATATATGAATTTTTTATATCAGTCAATCAAAGTACATTGAACATTGGATTTATCGTAAATTTATTTACACATGTAAATATTTATAGAACAATTTTTCACAACGGTTTCATTGTAATATGGGGTTGTTTTTTGGCTTTAAACCTTTAATAATCGATTCAAATAACTTCTAGATCTAAAAAATTGTATTTATTATCATCATGAAATTATCGAATTCTATATTGTTTTATAGTTTATCCATACACATAAAAAATTTACAGAAAACTATTTTTCTATGATTTTAGGATAATCATAGCCATTTTTAGGATTTTACCTTTAGGTTTATGATTTTAAATATTTAAATCAATAAAAACACACATTGGAATATTCCAATAAAAATGCATTCCAGTTTGACATGTTTTATATTACTAAATTCCATAAATAAAATGGTGTTAATTGTCCTTTTATTTCATGACAATATGATCTCGTTACGTGTTTTCCACTTTATGCTAGTTATTAATGAGTTTTGTGAAAAAATACATTTTTGGTCATTCCGACCTAATAAAAATTTTATTTATTTGTGGTATATTCATAATGGTAAATAATAAATCAATATAAATCTTCAAAATGTTTCATAAAAATATAATTTTTTCTTAAGATAATACAATTTGAAAAATGTTTTTAAAAAATTTAAATCTAATAATACATCTTTTCTGATCATTTTGATCAAACCGCATTGAATATTGGCATGAAATGTATGCATACATGTCAACAATTAACCCATTATTGGTACTTTGATTTCAATATAGTATGTGATTTTTTTCAATATTTTTACACTTTGATGAATATTTTTTGGAATTAAATCATAAAGAATATATTTTTTAGTTGTTATGAGAAAAAAATGATCAAATTAATGTTTGTTGTATCCCTAATGTTTAAAATTAATCAACTATAATTTCTACGATTTAAAAAAAATTTGTCATCTAGGATTTATACATATGATGCATGTTTTTTAATATAATATAATATAAATTAAATTTTTTATTATAAATAATATTTTATTTGATTAACATGTGATCTGTAGCTACATGTAAAAATTTAAATGATGGGAATTTTCTTATGATATCACAATAATCTGACATCCTTTACTATATTTTGACACTTTAAGGTATGAGTTTAATGCTTTTTATATAAAATATAATTTTTTATTAGTCAATATCACTACACCACATGTCATGTTGAATTATTATATATTTATACTTGTCGTAAAATATTCACTAAGAAATATCTTATTATTTAATGAACCATTGATGATTTTTTAATAATTATTAAATTATTAAAAAATTCTTTTTGTTATTCTATTATCACAACACTTTGTATTTAACTATGATATGTAATAGGTAATTCATACTCTTTGAAGTGATCATCCTGAGTGATTTAAAAAAGATAATCCTTTAGTTTGTAGAGTTGGAAGATATTTGTCGATGTGAACATATAGATTTTTTTTAGATTTGTCTATTTCATGGACATGTATTAGACACACCATTATGTTTCATTTTATGATCTTATATAATAAATGATTTTTTTGTATAAAGAGTAAACATAACTCCATATAACAAATGTACTCCCCCTTTTCTAAAGGAATCTTTTAGTGTAATTATAATAATGATAGAATAGATTCTTGGGGTCATATAAATTTGTTTAAATAGAACATCTTTTGTCAAATGGAATTGTAGATTTAATAAATATCATTCGAAAATTAGAAATAAATTTCAACCACAACAATTTACTGTAACCACATCCAATTTCTAACATATTAAGTTTTAAAAGTATGGAGTTTTACAGAATGATGAATCTTTCTTGATCAAGAAACTAAAGATTCACCTATGAAGTGACACGTTCTGGAATTTCTTTTCCTAACCATTATACAATATAAGATATGTATATATAAATAGATATTAAAAATAATCTTGACTTGCCCTGAACCAACCCGGATTGATCGAAAACTGGTCTCTCGATCCGGTTCGCAGCTTGGCCTGAAGGGCATTTCCAATAACCACACGCTAGAAACTAGTCGCGAGCATCAAAACAAAATAATTTGGAAAGATTGGGACTAAAAATAAAAGACAAGAAAATAAATAAATACTCACAATAAAAACACAAGCTGGTAGTGGAGGGAAAATAAAATTGTATATACCTTCATGAGACTCTACATGCCACTACCGACATCAAATAAACATTGCAATATGAAAACTAAAACTGATCTAGGAGTATCACTTGAAGCTAAGAAAAAAGATAAACTATAAGAATGAGTATTAAAACGTAGTATGATAGCCCAAAAAACAATTCTCAATGTACTTACTTCAAATAAAGAAACATTAACATCAAGTTTGAACTACAATATATAAAATATTTATTTTCACAAATTTTCCCTTTAAAGAAAATCATGATCCATTACCCATCATATTTTAAACTAATTTCAATTACAAGAATGATTATTCATCCATTTTACGAAAATAAGTATAGAGAAGTGAAAAAAAATTTGAATCCTTTTTTGAAAATCTTTTGAAAACCATATTATCTTATTTAGAAAAGACAAACACCGTATATGAAGGAAAAAGTAGTGATCACACAAGGGAAGTGGAAAATAAAATTCATGACAGAAAAAAAAACAATGCAACTCCATCATCCACCATAGATAAATATGTTACGAAATTAATTGGAAAACCAAGGATCTTCTGAATAATCTTGAACATACTATATATGTGGCTCATCCCGAAGGCATTCCCTACCTGATGTTGTCAAGACACCCAAATGCACGATCATCGCCCATCATGGCTGAGCGAGGAGCCCAATACACGATTAATGATAACAAAATAACCCCCTACTTTGGTCCACTTACCATTACATAATATATTCTAGTTCAAAAATAATTCTCTGAAAATTCTCTCACAATTCTAGGTTCACATGTTTAGACTAATAGAGGGAGCCAACAATGTCAAACATGTTTCCGAACACAAGTACATTCATGACACACATTAAACACACATATCAAGGTCACCCCCCCGAGTTCACCCTAAGGAAAAATTATCTTTCCTTTAATCCATCATTACTCAAGGGAATCCCCACACCAAGGAAAATCGCATTATTTTTAAACCAACAAGGTGAGGAACCATTCCTAGGAGGGTTTTCCGATGAAACCATTATATTTAATGTTCTAACCGTGACTCGAAAAACCATCACATGATAATCAATTTCATAAAGAAACACATGAACTCTCTATTGAAATCCATAAACCCACTTTGAAACCCATTTAATAATCCCAAACCAGAATTTTAAATGGAAAAAAATTTACAAAGGCCAATAAGTTATTTTGTCAAGCATTTTATGTGAAAAACACAATCAACGCATTTATTGCAATATATTATAAGAAAGAATCTACTACAATTCAAGATATAAAATTTTACAACAATTATATATCAATACATAATATAAAAACTATCTTTGAAATGTCAAAAATAAATTATTCTTAAATTTAAATGTTAGTGCATAGAGATCCTACCTCAATGTATGGCCAAACCCAAGCTTTCTAACTCAAGAAGCATCCCACTCACACACAAACACTTATATATATGTATATATCCTTAAACTTGTGCATATGTTCCCTGAACCCTGAGGTAACATGAACATAGAATATTTTTTTATTTATATACAGGGGAATATGATTTTTTCCTTCGAGACTGACTAAAAATACTTTCGATAAATCCTTAGGACTCCAAAACACCATGAATCCCTAAAATAAAAGTAACCAAAAAAATCAATCATTCTGCATTTCAAAAGAATACCTTCCTTTCAAAAGAACCAAATGAGACTTTATTTGTATATCCACATTGTCACAAAGTCAGTTGAATACATACGGAACACACTCAAATGTTCCAACCTGTCTGTCATCCTCTTCAAGATAAATTTTCTTTTTATCAAACACCAAAGAAGTCATGGAACCATTTACCAAAATGATGGAGGGGAATTGGATATAGAAGTTTTTTTTAAACCATGGTTTGATAGAAGATACATTAAAAATTTCATCATCATTTGAAGGTCCATCCATAGGTGCACTCCATGCTTCCATGGATTTTTCCACATCCAATGGCATAGAACAAGCAGTCCTTTCCCACCCATTATTGTGAAACAAAAAATGCACCATCCACCAACACATTAAAGAGTTTTATGAAAACAATGATTTTCAAAAATGACAACCCGATAATCCAAATATGTTCAATAAAAAATTTCTATAGTTAAACACCACCCAAAACATCCAATATAACCATTTAAAAGATAAACAAATTTGATTAAACCCAATTGTCTAGGCCCAATATTGGAATATTTAGGAAAAATTTCAAAAACCAATTTTTATCCAAATCTACAAATAAGAAAATTCCACCATTAATTAAATATGAATATAACAATTGTGTGTAACATGTTTCAAAAATTAAATACTAAAACCCAAGAATCACATGGATTGAAATTTGATGAAAGGGAAGGGAGACACATTCCTCAACATATAAAAACATGATAGAACCTCAATAGAAAGAAGAAAAACACCCCATGGACCAACCAAACACCCTAATCAATGAGTAAAATTACCAAATCAGAACATGAGGCCTTAGGGTTTGAATAAATTCAAAAAAAAACACCCAAGATGGAATCAAATGAAATCAGACTAAAAGAGGAGAGGGATTCCTGTGAGGGGAATCATGGCAGCACCAGGGCATGGAAGAGATACTACATAGGGGGTTTTGGACCATTATATAAGGACACATAATAGAAGAAAGTCATGAGTAGGGGTTCACTATAGGGAAGTTGGGTCTTCATGGATGATTGCGCCATAGTAGAAGGGGTCACCGGGGATAAGGCGTCCCAATTGGGGAGTTGGCCGGAGAGGGAAGGAGGTGTCAGGGATGGGGGGAGTAACGTAGGTATAGGGTAAAACCAAGGGTTTGGGCCTCCATGAGCAAGCCCATACAGGGAGGTTAGGCTGTCGGTTCAAGGAAGAGTAGGGAGGTCGGGCATCCATATGGGGAACCACAAGGAGAAGATAAATCAGAAACCTGATTTGTAGGTTAAAGGGGGAGGGTGTCTCCATGTGTGGAGATGATGATGATGGGGATGAAAACCTGAAACCCTGAATAGAAATGAAAAAAATAAAAAAAATAAATCTTATTAATAATTATAATAGTTATGATAATATTAAAAACCTTTTAATATTAATAATAATAATGTTAATAATAATAATAATGCTAATAAAAATAATACTAATAATAAATAAATTAATACCAATTATATAATAATAGTAATTATAATAATAATTCTATTATTTTAAATAATAATAGTGGTAGTAATAATTTAAAAAAATTATTTTATTAACAATTTAATCATAAAAAGTTAATAACATTTTTTGATAATAATAATTTTATCATCTACCTCAATAATATTGATTCTATTATGTTTTATAAATTTAGCTTATTTAATTTTTATAAAAATTTATTTATTTTAAAAATTATCCAACAACATGGGCACATAGGATGACTGTATGTTTACTGCAAACCGTGTAGTTCTCGTGTGTCGATCTAAAACCCATTAAAATTTCCATGTTTCAAAAAATTAAAACCAAGCCACAAACCCAACTTCATCCAAAATATGTGATCCCATGAAAAGATTAAATTAAAACAGTGTATGAGATCAGGGTGTGACATGAGTCTACAAAAATAGAATTTCCATGTGATAATATCAAATTCTTTAGTCTTAAAATCACACTTCATGTAGACAGAACTAAAATATAATGTCTATTTTGATTCATCCAAAGATGTATCTAGAAGATATCGATTTCAAAAATGAATTTCAACTTCCCTCCAATGATGGTGATAGTTCTCCGAACATAATTAGGTTAACCATGAATCGATGATATCATCATATCTAAGAGGGGGTATAGTAAAAAATTCCAAATCCATCCACATTTATTATTATTGAATTAAATTTCATCTAAGATAATTTAAAGTATAAATTAAATTTTAAACATAATTATACATTATATTGTGATCAATAATTTGACAATAAAATGAATGATAGAAATAGAAACTGATTGGTTTAATAATCATATCTCAAAATATTCTTCTTTTCTCATTACAGTTCTTTTGGGACCACCTCTCTGTGTAGGGGTCTTCATTGGTTCCAAAACTAAAAAATTATAAAATTAATTTCATAAAAAAACACAATTCATTAAATAAATGTTTATTTATTATTTTCAAACACGATATCTCAATTAAAATATATTTATAATATTCAATAAAAATCCATTGTTCATTATAGTGTCAATAAAAAATAAAACTAGATTTCTAAAATGAATAACAATTATAAAAATTAAAAACCACCTTCATAGAAAACAAATATTCTCTGAGTGATAAAATTTATACATCATGACATTAGTTATCACAAGATGAAAATAAAAAGGAAAAATAATAAAAAAGAAAAATATAAATCTTAAAAAAATAAGTCATGAAAATAGAAATAGATATAAAGATAGGGTTAGTTAAAAATATAGTAGATGATTATAATAAAAATGTATGATTTAAAATGTTAAAATAAATAAACAGATATAGAAAAAACTTGAAATAATATATATATGAAGAAGCATAATATTAAATAAATTAAAATGTAATTGACAAAACTAGAGTGGGAGAACGTACACAAGCAGTCAGAAAATTTTGAAGGTTGATGTGGACGTTGAATAGGTTGTTTATGTGGGAACAAAAACATTAGAAAATTTGGAAGTACGATCATAAGCTATAAAAAATAAATATTCATGTTAGAGAGTAAAGATAATTGAAAAAAATAACAATATAAAATGTTGAAAAAAAAAGCGAAACAAAAAACAATTATTTTATAAATAAAAATTCGAAGCACCAACCTGAGATGATGATAAAATTTGAAATATTAAAATGATTAGAAAAAGTAAATTTTGAGGAAAAAATTGGAAGTATAACATCATGAAAAATAAAATATCTATAAAAAATAAAATTCTAGAATGAGGTAAAGTGATTGAAAATTCGAATTAAAAAATAAATTTAATAACCAAATTATTTGATAAAATATATTATAAAAATCACAAGTATAGATAATTACATAATTCATATAATAATACAAAAAATAGATGAATAACTTAAAGTATAAACTAAAAATTCGAAGAAGGGTTTTAAGTAAATGTAAATGGAGTAGTAGGGTGAAATTTGAAGTCATAAAATTATAATCTTGAAGTATAAGGAGAATGAATAAGTCAAAATTAAATTTGAATTTAGTTCCAAAAGTGAAAATAGAAAGTGAAAAAAAATCCAAAATCTAAATATTGGAAGGAAAAAATAAAAATAGGATTAGAATTAGAAGAAAAATATATTGGCTGAATGTCACATAAAAAACAGATATTAGTGCATAGGAATAAAAATAGACTTCCACGAGAAATTAATCGTTGACGGTCCATTATAGAATAATTCTAGTGGAAAAATGATATCACATAGCTATAAATTCAGCTATAAGAGTTGTGGCATTGTAATAAATAAGAATTATAATTATGAGTAAATGAAAAATATATAAGACTAAAATTCAAAAAAAAAACTTCAATGAAAATGTTGATGAATAAGAAATGTTATAATCCATATAAAAATAATTCTAAAAATAGAATTATATTTTGAAGGAAAAAGAATCCAGAACTATAAGTAAAAGAAAATTCCATTAAAAAGTTAAAATCAGGATGTATTACAAGAAGAACTAAGTAAAAAAATAGTATTAGCTAATATAAATGAAAATTAAAATTTCTAACTATGAATATAGAAGATTCATATGAAAAAACATTAAACAGCTTAATAAGTTGATATTAATGTGTAACCATCAATAAGATGCACACGTCAGGAGATGAATTTATAGGAAATTAAAATAGTTTGACTATGAGGAAGAAAATCTATAAAAAAAATATGTTATTACATAAATGAATTTATAAACATAAGAAAAATCAAAAGAAGATAAACTAAAATAAAAGAACTGTAATGCTCGAAGTTATAATAACGAAATGGTTGTATATTAATAAGTAAGAAATAAAATATTTAAATCAAAATAAATTGAATATAAAATATTTAAATGAATAATTGATAAATGTATAAATAAAGAAAATAAAAGAAAAAAACAAAATAAAAAATAAGTAATTGAAAATAAAATTTAGCAAGACAAAAGCAGTTGTTGAATCTGATGTAGACATAATTTAGAAGTAGTAGTTGAATTTAAATCATAAGTAGAATCTATAATCTAGAGTCATATATGATGGGAGAGCTGATATTAGGGTATAAGTAATTGTTTAATTAGAATACGATATTGATATTGAAAAGAGAATTTGAAACATTATCCACAAACATGAGCATACATTAAGAAGTCATTATCCAATGAAATGGAGAAATGTGTTGATGTCATAATGGGACCTTGAATAAAAGTAAATTTAAAAATGTTAAAAGAATAAGTTTTATTGAATTTTTAGGAAATCATTGTACACTGATTCCTAAATAATTATATATATTATGTAATAAATGATTCATTAATATGTTATGATATGTTCTCATAATCTGATGTCATTTTTAACACAATTACACTTTGTTTCATGTTTTCAAATATTTTTATGTCATATAAAACTATTTAGTAAAATTTTGTCCATATTGTATATTCATAAACAATTAGTTATATAAAAACATTGAAAAATTAATAAACGAATGATGTCATGTGATTCCATAATTAACCATTTCATGATTGTTTTCTTAATATTTAATAAATAATTTTTTTTCTCTTAGTTTTTAGAAAATAACCCACCATATTGATGTGAGGCCTATTACAACATTTAATACATTAAATTAATTCTTTCCCCAATTATTCAACTATAATATTTTGTATTCTACTTGGTATTCCCCCTTTTATGCATTTTTTAAATTTTAATGGAATAAAAAAACACTTTAGGTCATTTGAAATAAACCAAATGTAGGATTGAAATGCGGTGTGTACCTATAATGGAAAAAGTAAATGAAAGAAGTTTTCCATTAATTTAAGGAACATTGGAGGACATTTTTTGGGTGATGACCCTAATATATTTTTTAATTAATTTTTAATATAATAAAATTGTATGTTTTATCATTATGACCACACCAAACATAAGAATGACTCACAATATATTAATACATATAATAAATGTTCATGGAAATACATACTTTTTGGTTTAGTTTTGATCATCATTAATAAAAATGTGATGTCTAAATGACATTTTCAATCCTACCAGAAAATTCTGATTTCATATTATCAGTTGACTGGTTAGTATAAATTTAGAAAGACTTGAATATTTTTTTTATATGTTTTCATGTAAATACGATACTATTTTTCCTATTTTGTTGGCATTTTTTTGATTAGATTCTTTATGTCTGAAAAATAATGATAGAAAAGTGGAAGATGAACATTTGAAGTTAAATAAGTGATACCAATTTTATCACAAAGAGTCAATGTTTTAGTTAAAATCATTCCAAAACCAGTGAGTGTGTGATACATCCAGATTCTCATCAGCAATGGATCTTTTTTATCCCACTCCTATAGGAAGGGAAATGAGATGTCTGACCATCTTACTAATATAGAATCACATGGTCTTCGGTTTTTCATTTCTAAGGATTTTAACTCTCTCCTAATCGATGCAAAGAATCTGATTAGAGTTGATGCTTTATGTATGAACTATTTTATGACCCCATAACCCTATCTTAAGGGCATTTCCTTATTTAATTAGTCTCTTTTTTGTACCTCTACTTTATGAATATTAATAAATAAATGTTGATCCTGATGATATGGAATGTAAATTGTTACATCAACAAAAATTTAGCATAATACCATCAATTACCTATAATTGAATTCAAGACTGGAATGGTTTACAGAATGATTGTTCTTACTGGACAAAAAAAATAAATCATCGTTTAGGAAATGAAAAGTTCCAATTGTAAATTTTTTATCTATTCTAAAACCATTGTAATGTACATTTGAATATCTCCAATTAATAATCGTGGATCTATAAGGAAATAAAAGTTAAATTCATAATTTTGGATTCTCTATAGGAATATATTACAATTTCATAGTCAGAATGAACAGATTTCTATCCTCTGCCAGGATTCATATATCCCGATAGTTTTAATGATGCCTCTAGGTGGGCCACCCAGTATAGATCATTGAAATTGATATATAATGTGTGGGTTCAATACATGGTACGAATCACACCATCCCTCTCCATAATAGGTAGAATTGTGTTCCCTCAAACACTAAAATTTGAGCAGACTAGGAATGAATCTGAATCCCTAAATAACTATCCAGTAGGATATTGTAATGTTAACATAAAAACAATATTTTATTTAACATAATTAAAATATATTTTTATTGTGATTTATCAAAACTATGATCCGTCGGATACCATTTTGGGAAATGGTTAGAAATTACCCTACAAAGGTAGTGGTGGTTATATCGATAGTGTCAATTTAATCCAGAATATATCAAGTTATCATATATAATATAGGATTTCCTAATGAATTGAAAATCCTTTTTCATTCGGTTTTATTAGATGAAAAAAACATATGCAATAACTTAAACTAAACTATAGATTTAAGGAAAATAATTTGACGTAAATACTAATTAAAAAGCATATGATATCAAAATCAGAATTTATAAATGGATGTAGTTGAATAAGTAAGAGAATAAATAGGTTACACTAAAAAGTGAAATAAAACACATTAAAAGAATAAATAAATTATAGATAAAAGATAATGTACATAATTTAAATTTAAAATTTTTAAATTATACAAAATATTAAATGGTAATAGGATAATAGTACTCTTTTAATATGATGTAGCATGAAACTACATCTTAATTTTCAATTTAAAGTATAAGTATATGATAAAAACTATATTCAAAAAATAAGTTAATGTCAATGTTAGAGTATAATTAATAGAAGATGTATGAAAAAATAGAAGGTGAAGAAAAAAATAAGAATCATAATCCATTATCATGAGACTATTAAAATAATACATAAAAATATAAATAAAAATAAAATTATTTATTAATAACAAGAAGTAGAAGAAAATTAAATAGGTTTTGAACATAGAACATGATTTCAGATTATCATGAAATCCCTAAAAATTGATTATTGGATACTTTTTTACAAGTATCAATAGACGACCCATAAATCTAAACCATGTAATCATATCAGAATATAATGTTTTTTGTTAGGATATGTATGTTGGAAAAAGTATTTTAATGAATTTTAATTTTTTTTACATCCTGGACACACTATATGAAGACTTGTTATGAGGTATATTTATTCATATAAAAAATTAATTAATTATTGATATCATATTATTTCATGAAAAATAAAGAATTTTTTTTTATGTATTCACCCTTCGACACAGTTTTTTCCAACATTTAAATTAATAAAAACGAATTTACAATCATTTCAGGTGAACCTCATACCAAATTGATGCAGGTTTAATTAAAACATGAGAATAATTAAATTATTATCAGTATTATTAGAATGGATTTCAATTTTTTATTTTTCACAAGGGTTTTTTATTATGAACATTTATTTCATTTAAATAATTTTTTTTTTGTTTTCATGATTTGAAATGCATTGTTCGTAATGACTTGCAATCACTTCCTACAAGAAAAAAAAAATTAAAATATTGGTTTTTCATTGATTTAAGGAAAATATGAGGTCATTTTCTATGTTATGAACTATAGAAGTGTGGTTTTAAATAAAGTTTACACAAATAAATCATTATTTATGGTAATGTAAAGACCCAAAAATTTAAAGGACATTTTTTTCTTAAATAAATTGTAATTTTACGAGTCTGTAGCTTCTGACGACACTTGATTCCGAGGCCTGGTGTGCATGGAATCAGTTTCTGAATTTTTTTTCGGGTACATTTTGTAAACGTACATGCAAGTTTTTCTCTCTTTTGAACCGGTGCTCGGAATTGAAATCTAAGGAAACCGATGAACTCATATTGCCGATATTCACTTAAGGGGACCTTTACTGTAGTTTCACTTTATGCAGATTTAGAGTTAATTTTTGGTGATTTAAAATAAAATAAATAAAATTGTAGCACACAATTTTATTTTAAGGATGAAAGATTTTTCCTACAATGGGGATTTATAGGTGGGTCCCACACCACCGTAACCTCCCATGGGAGGAATTACTGTTGTGCATCCCACATGATCCCTAATTCTTTCAACTTCCCTTAACTCCCCCTTTAACATCCCCTTTATTTAATTTTTGACAACTATCCCCTTAATTAATGTTATCTCTTCATATTCCACTCTCACATAAATTTTTACCAACACTTTTAATTATTGAATTGAATCCTAAAATTAATTACACAAAGAGTTTGAATTTTGAAAATTCATGTGTGAATAAAATAATAGCCTTATCTATTATTTTAGTTTGGTAATTTTGGTGTTGAGAGAATTTTGGGAAAACTCTTGAGAAATAGAAAAGCAGTCTACTTCTCTCAATGAAGAACATCGTCCTTCCAACGAAGAACTTCCAAGGAGTGTCGATCATCTCCTTCTTCCCCAACGTCAGCAAGTTGATGCCGCCACCCCGCGAAACTGATTACGAGCAAACCTTAATTCGAGGTAGGGGTGTGTTTTGGTATTTGAGGAACGTTGAATCTTCTTTCCTTCTCGACATGTTTCTCTTGTCGCTTGCTATATAACTAATGTGGCGGAACCAATCCAAACTAACATGGTCTGATTCCTCCAACGTTCTTGTGATTGTTAGTTGTTCATTGTGTTCTTCATGGGTGACGAGAAATGGATCATTGTGGGTTCGATATACCACACAACGATCCCAAATTGAAGACTCAACGTCAAGACGTCCTAGAAGAGGTGCAATGACGATAGCGGGTGACGGTTTAGACCGGAACGGAAAGGACTGTTCCTCGACCGTTCATCGATCATGAATTAAAAAACGTGTTTTTGGAGCGGACCGGAGGCTCAAAAACACTGGAAACATCTTTGGAACATCATGGTGAACTAGAGTCTGAAGTTTCGTGGTGAATGGTCCGTTAGAACGAAGAAGAAGAATCAAGGGAGTCGCGCTGGCTAGAGGCGTCATTTCTAGAAAATTACAGAATACACAGTGTGTCCTTAGAAGCACACGCCGTGTAGTGAAAGCATTCCATGACTAAATTAATGGGAAACTGAAAGTGTAACAAGGCGGGTGATCCTGATCACACGATGTGTACTCTCAGCACAGTTTGGAAGAGACATCATCATGAGGCTCAACGTGTAATCTAGAAGACACACAGATATGGGCAGAACCACACGGCCTAGTGGCATGATGTGTACTTCCTTCGCCATGGATGATGCGGGTTTATGATTACTCGGCATGTACCCCGGGGATACACAGAAACGTGGTGGAGTACATGGGCATGTACTCCACCCCATGGCTAGGCATGGCCAGCATACACAGAACCAACCGCAGATGTTAGGACATGACGTGTAACTATACCACACTCTGTGTACTTACATATCTACATGACCATCCCTATGACATGAGCCATTTTCAAACGGGCAGTACCCGGTGTCTGATGACACGGTGTGTACCCCTTTCCTACACACCTTTTACTTTTAGGGAAATGGACTGGATATCTTGTTCTCCGTGTCCTGGACATGTTTTTTTTGGTTTTACCCTAAGTAGTGGGATGAAACTACGTGGTACAACAACTCATGACTTGGTTATTGTTGATGTATCAACCCTTTGACTTGGGGAGCGGACCCTCCTGGAATCAAGCATGCTATGAGCAGGAACCCTAGATCTGGCTGCGACTGCAACGACTACTGTACTAGAATCCTCCGTGGGTTCGACGATGATGGAAATTGTACTGGGATCCTCTATGGGTTCTACAATGAGGACAATTGTACTAGAATCCTCTGTGGGATCGACAATGATGACTACTATTCTTGTATCACTACTACAACTTGTCCATTTATCAGTGCTAAAAACCGTCATTAAAAGCGCTTTTCTAGCGCTGTTAATGCCGGCGAAGATAAAGGGGGGGGGGGTTGCCTATATCAGCACTTTTCGGAGTGCTGATAAAGGGTGTCCTTTATCAGCATTCTTATAGCGCTGTTAAAGGTGTCCTTTATCAGTGCTCCAAAAAGTGCTGATAGAGGCACCATCGCCTGCACCTGCAAAACAGAACCTGCACACCTGCACACCTGCTCACCAGAATACCTGCTCAAAGTATCACATGCACACCCGCACAAAATAGCACCTGCACACAATATTTTGACCGACAATGGTATATACATTTAATTAGCATCATGAATACAAAAAAACACATTTCTATATACATCTCAAACATTGTTTTACATGGTTACAATTACAATTATTCAACAACAATTATAAACATTCATGTTTCATCCTTTGATATCCGTGATCCCCTCTTAAAAATTATCATTCACGGTATTTGTTGCCAAACAAGGCATCTGAACTCAAGGAAAAAAATTCACCTATATAAGAAAAAAAATATTATTTTAGTAATGAAATAAAGAAATAAATTAAATCAGTAATATGAAAGAATACATTAATATAGAAATGTGAAACCAAAATTTGAAATTTTAAACTCAAATGTTTTCATTCTGATTACAATGGAAGGGAATAATGTAAAATCAATATGTTTTTTATTGATTTATCTCATTTAATAAATACGGATTCTTTATCTAATGAAAATCTTTACCGGTGACATTGTGAGTCGGATTGAGGTGTGGTCGATTCGTACACATCAAAAATGACTCATGGATCGTTTTCCTAAAGTTTCAAAATAATCTGAATGCATTTTCTCGGTATTCCTTATGTCAGTAGTGTTGTTTTCTGATGCTTATGTCATTTTCATACTGATATCAGAGACTTTTAGCCATACCGGTCACAACGTGCGTTATATTGAGGTGTGGTTGATTCGTACACGTCAAAAATGACTAATGGATCATTTTCCTAAAGTATCAAAACAATATGAACGCATTTGCTCGGTATTTCATATGTCATTTGTGTTGTTTTATAAAGTTTATCTCAATTTGAAACTAATATCAGACACTTTTAGCCATACCAGTCACATCGTGCATCGGATTGAGGTGTGGTCATACACATCAAAAATGACTCATGGATCATTTTCCAAAAGTATCAAAACAATCTAAACAGGTTTGCTCTGTATTTCGTATGTTAGTAGTGTTGTTTTCTAATGTTTTATCAATTTGAAACTAATATCAGACACTTTTAGCCATACCGGTCACACCATGCATCGGATTGAGGTACGGTCGATTCTTACATGTCACAAATGACTCAGGGATCATTGTCCTAAAATATAAAAAAAATCTGAACGCGTTTGCTCAGTTTGTCGTATGTCACTTGTGTTGTTTTCTAAAGTTCATCTCAATTTAAAACTGATATGAAGCATTTTTAGCCATACTGGTCACATCGTGCGTCAGATTAAGGTGCAGTCAATTCGTACACGTCAAACATGACTTAGGGATCGTTGTCCTAACATATCAAAACAATCCGAATGCATTTTCTCAGTATTCCGTATGTCAGGAGTGTTGTTTTCTAAAGTTTATCTCAATTTGAAACTGATATCAGAAACTTTTAGCCATACCGGTTACACCGTGAGTCGGATTGAGGTGCGGTCGATTCATACACATCAAATATGTCTTATGTATCATTTTACTAAAGTATTAAAACAATCCGAATGCATTTTCTTGGTATTGCGTATGTCAGTAGTGTTGTTTTCTAAAGTTTATCTCAATTAGAAACTGATATCCAACAATTTTAGCCATACCGGTCACACCGTGTGTCTGATTGAGGTGCGGTCATTTCATAAACATCGAAAATGACTCAGGGATCGTTTTCCTAACGTATCAAAACAATCTAAATGCATTTTCTCAGTTTTCCATATGTCACTCGTGTTGTTTCCAAATGTTTATCTCAATTTGAAACTGATATCAGACACTTTTATCCATACCAGTCACACCATGCGTCGGATTGATGTGTGGTCGATTTGTACACGTCACAAATGACTAATGGATCATTTTACAAATGTATCAAAACAATCCTAATGCATTTTCTCGGTATTCCGAATGTCAGTAGTGTTGTTTTCTAAAGTTTATCTCAATTTGAAACTGATATCAGACACTTTTAGCCATACCGGTCACACTGTGAGTTGGATTGAGGTGTGGTCAATTTTTACACGTCACAAATGACTGAGGGATCGTTGTCCTAAAGTATCAAAACAATCCGCATGCGTTTTCTGGGTATTCCATATGTCAGTTGTGTTTTTTTCTAAAGTTATGTCAATTTCAAATTGTTATGAGACACTATTAGCCATTCCGGTCACACCGTGCATCATATTGAGGTGCGGTAAATTTGTACACATCAAAAATGAGTAATGTATCATTGTCCTAAAGTATCAAAACAATCCAAACGCATTTTCTTGGTATTTTGTATGTCACTTGTGTTGTTTTCTAAAGTTATGTCAAACTCAAACTGATATCAGACACTATTAGACATGTCGGTCCCACAATGCGTCGGATTGAGGTGTGGTCAATTTGTACACGTCAAAAATGACTCGTGGATTATTTTCCTGAAGTATCAAAACAATCCGAACGCGTTTTCTCGGTATTCTGTATGTCAGTAGTGTTGTTTTCTAATGTTTTTCTCAATTTGAAACTGATATCAGACACATTTAGCCATACCGATCACTCCGTGCGTCGAATTGAGGTGTGGTCGATTTGTACACGTCACAAATGACTCATGGATCGTTGTCCTAATGTATCATTACAATCCAAATGCTTTTTCTCGGTATTCCATTTGTCACATGTGTTGTTTTCTAAAGTTATGTCTATTTCAAACTGATATCAGACACTATTCTCCATGCCGGTCACACCGTGCATCGGATTGAGGTGCGGTCAATTCGTACATGTCCCAAATGACTTATGGAACATTGTACTAAAGTATCAAAATAATCTGAATGCATTTTCTCGGTATTATATATGTTAGTAGTGTTGTTTTCTATAGTTTATCTCAATTTGAAACTGATATCAGAAAATTTTAGCTATACCAGTCACACCGTGCGTCTGATTGAGGTGTGGTCGATTCATACACATAAAAAATGACTCATGGATCGTTTTCCCAAAGTATCAAAAAAATACGAACGCGTTTTCTTGGTGTTATGTATGTCACTTTTGTCGTTTTCTAAATTTATGTCAATTTCAAACTGATATCAAACACTATTAGCCATGATGGTCACACCGTGCATTGGATTGAGGTGTGGTCAATTCTTACATGTCACAAATGACTCCTAGATCATTTTCCTAAAGTATTAAAAAAATATGAACATGTTTTCTTGGTATTCCGTATGTCATTAGTGTTGTTTTCTAAAGTTTCTCTCAATTTGAAACTGATATTAGACACTTTTAGCCACTCCGGTCACACCGTGCATCAGATTGTTCTAAGGTCAATTATTACATGTCAAAAATGACTTATGGATCGTTGTCCTGATGTATCAAAACAATCCGAACGTGCTTTCTTGGTATTTCGTATGTCACTTGTGTTGTTTTTCAATGTTATGTCAATTTAAAACTGATATCACACACTATTAGACATGCCGGTCACACTGTGCGTCGGATTGAGGTGATGTTGATTCGTACACGTCAAAAATGACTCACGGATCATTTTCCTAAGGTATCAAAACAATCCAAATGCGTTTTCTTAGTATTTCGTATGTCACTTGTGTTGTTTTGTAAAGTTATGTTAATTTCAAACTGATATCAGACACTCTTACCCATGCCAGTCACACTATGCATCAGATTGAGGTGTGGTCAATTCATACATGTCACAAATGACACTTGGATCATTTTCCTCAAGTATCAATACAATTTGAATGCATTTTCTCGATATTCCGTAGGTCAGTAGTGTTGTTTTCAAAAGTTTCTATCAATTTGAAACTGATATCAGACACTTTTAGCCATACCCATCACACCATGTTTCATATTTAGGTGTGGTTGATTCGTACACGTCAAAAATTACTCATGGATCCTTCTCCTAATGTATCAAAACAATACAAATGCATTTGATCGGTATTCCGTATGTCACTTGTGTTGTTTTCTAAAGTTATGTCAATTTCAAACTGATATCAGACACTATTAGCTACGCTGGTCACACCGTGTGTCGGATTGTGGTACGGTCGATTCCTACACATCACAAATGACTAATCGATCGTTTTCCTAATGTATCAAAACAATCTGAATGCGTTTTCTCGGTATTTCATATGTCAGTAGTGTTGTTTTCTAAAGTTTATCTCAATTTGAAACTGATATCAGACACGTTTAGCCATACTAGTCACACTGTGCATCATATTGAGGTGAGGTCAATTCATACACTTCTTAAACGACTCATGGATCGTTTTCATAATGTATAAAAACAATCCAAACACGTTTTCTCAGATTTCCATATGTCAATAGTGTTGTTTTCTAAAGTTTATGTCAATTTGAAACTAATATCAGACACTTTTAGCCTTACCGGTCACACCTTGCATCAGATTGAGGTGCGGTCAATTCTTACATGTCATAAATGACTCAGGGATTGTTGTCCTAAAGTATCAAAACAATCTGAACACGTTTGCTTGGTTTTCCGTATGTCTCTTGTGTTGTTTTCTAAAGTTATGCCAATTTCAAACTGAGTAGTAGGAATTCACTAATCTATGTATATGAAACATAAGAAAGGGAGATCATATATGCTCAATAAGTGTAAAGGGAGATATCAATGACCATATAAGGATAACATAACTATAAGTAATTCACCTTCACTGTCATATTTGTTTACATTCTTCCATCAGTTACGCTGCCCATTCGTTTATAAACACATGTATATCATCTTCTGAATAGGAGTCTTTGCGACAGTCATAGTATTAGTGAAAAAATATAAATACACAAAGGATTAATAATTATTTTAAATTAGTAGTAATTTTTTTCAAAAATACCTCTCCAGGGATAAAAGTGTTTTCATGAAATATGATCTATTTCATAAATTTACAAACATAATAACCGCAGTCCTTGTCGTTTGTTTGTTTTGGACACTGCAGAAACATCGAGAAAAATAAGTAATTTGTTTTGATATGTATTTTCATAGTGAAATATAATTATATATATCCAGATACTTCTCCATTTGTATATCTTGTGGGCATTGTCATCCTTATGCCCGGGATTCATTCCAGCCTTTAGACGATATTCATATACCGCCCTATCATAACAAAATCCTCATTGAAAGATAATATAAATTATATAACTAGATATTTACTTCTAAAATGTTTGATATAGTGCGTTACAAATTGACAATCGCCATCATGTGTGGTCGGTTTGTTGGATATCCATGTAGTGAATCCAAAAAATACATCTTTGGAGTATCCATATTTTCTACAATGAGTATCCAATGATCCCTAAAAACAAAAAAATAAATAACTATGGATAGAAATGAAAATATAATTAATATGATTAAAATGTAGAGTTTTACCCCTGCAACGTTGGTATTAAAAAGACTCTATCTGTCGTAATTCTATATTGAAACGTTTGAGCACAATTGACATTAATTCAGCCTGAAAATCAGAATCTATTTCTTCTCATTGTCTAGAAATGGTGTGAGGACTAATGAGTCCAAATTTGTTTTCATGGGAAAATCCCTTCAATTTTTTTCACATATATGCCTGTGACAAATATGAGATGTATTTAACCATAATTATCAAAGTATATCATCTTCTATAAAATAAAATCTTGAAAAAATACCTCATGTATACATTTATAACTGCGGCGCCTAACCAGCCATATGTGAGGATCTCAGCAACAACGTATGCACTAATGAAATATAATGTTTCATATCCATACATATATTTTTCAAAAACAATTGTGTGACTCTTTCCGCCTATCATTTTTGTATCCACATGAGCATGCAATGATATTAAATGTGGATATAGAACTAGCGGGGTGAACGTGCTCTCAGTAGATCGTTTTGATCGGTTGGTTGTTCTTTTTGAGCCACTCTTTCGTTTTAGCTCCTCCATTTTGACCTTATGTAAAAAAAATTCATTGTATCAGCCATTTTTTAATTTAATGTTAAAGGTTCTTCTTGAAAAATTAATTGGAAACCAATACCTCCTGGTCGACATGTTTTTTTACAAGATTCAACAGCCATGCAATGAATGTTCCAAATGATTTTTCCACCGTATGAATGTCGTCATCATCATTTGGCACAGGTAGCTCGGCGCTCGGCTCATGAGCCGCGTTAATAGACACTTTTACATGACCGGTTGGAATTGTTCTAGAGTGTAGCATGTCATTCTGCATATTGAACATGGTAGCCCTCACTACAAGGCAATGGGTGGGAGTTGACAGATATAAATCATAGTCATTTTCACCCTGTAGAATATTATTACATGAAAGATATCAATGTATATGTGATCCAAATTTCATAGAAATGAATATTAGAACATTCATTACCTCAGTTAATTCTGGTCTTTGAGGGGAATGGCCCGCCTCAAAGCTGGTGGGGGGGGGGGGATCTTCTCGCACTGCTTGTTCTTGAGTTTTTTGTTCTCTTCGCCTCTCCTCCATCAAACTCGCTAGCATATCTCCCTGACTTTGGAATTTTTTTTCAAGGATAGCTACTCTATCTCTCATTACATGCAATTCTTTTTTTTCTTCATCCTCATAATTTTTTCGGAAAACATGCCGGGGTGACACCTCAAAACCCACACCTCTGACGCGGCCATACTGTTATGGCTGTTTCAAGGCCGCTGAAAAAATGTCTACATCTGGTGTGAGTGTTGTTGATTCCTATGACTATGTAAAATAGAAAATATGGAAAAATAAGTAATCATCGTTATGTAATAGTGATTTAATGAAAAACAAGTTTATGTTATGTCATACATACACATGTCTCCCAAACTTTTTGTGTGTTTTCATCTACCAGTTTCCACTCTTTATTAACACGATCCTCCTTCCATAGCACATGGTGTGGAATGGAAGTGGAATGGGATTTTGCTTCATCAATCTGCATATAAATAGAGAAACATGGTTACAGTGTTGTTTTATGTCACATAAAATTTTTACAGTACTTTTAAAATACGTACCAATTGTTTTTCAATTGAAGCGTTTCCTAGCTTAGATTTAGGTTGGGGGTAGGCTAGTTTTGCTGCCAGTTCATTATTTTCAGCACTCAGTTGCGACTTCATAAATAAAAACCTGTCAATAAATGTGATGAATACAGGCAACATTAAAAAATGTCTAATCGAACACAATGTACCTGAAAAGTCTATTCCACACGACGGTTGCAAAACGCATACCACTTTCCTTGGGATATCAATTGTGCATAAATAGGAGGTGGGTGCGGCTTGATTTTACCTTTAGCATCTTTCAAATGATGTTTCATTAAAATGGTGTGAATGCCTCTATGAATCCTTCCTGCCAGTCTTAATACATATTCCTTGTGCGAAACATCTACTATAAATACACTCTGTAAGACATGATGAAGAGTTAGTCAATATATCAATATTTTATTTTATTTTATTTTAATAAATTAAATATATGATATCTTAATGTTACCATAATCTCTTCCCATATTGATGTTTTAAACATGCTGACCACATGGTTCCACGACTCTACATCAATCAGCACATGTTGTCGAGTGAAGATTCCAATGTAGATACTAAACATGGCTTTGTTGGGGTTTACATGTTGGCCTCGTTTATTCCATCCCACCTCATATTCGATGCCTTTTGATTTTGCCTTAAATATTTTTGGTAAAACTGTCAAACTACGGGGCACCTATTTTTTGTGTCGCCAGGGTTTCATCACCTACCATTTCCTCTGTTTCTGCATCATCATTATGTTTCTCCTAAGCGCTAGCATAGGCACTGGGACCAACTGCAACAGGTTGAGAGACCTGTTATACCTAACAGTGGGACTAGTTGCAACTGGTTGGGAGACCTGTTGTATCTCAGTAGTGGGACCAGCTGCAACAGGTTGAGAGACCTGTTGTGTCTCGGGATTTGGTGCATCAGCAGGTGAAGAAGTCATTAGCTGTGGAACTGGTTTTACATTTAATTTAGATAAAATAAAACCAACAACGATGAAATAATAACATAATTTTTCAAAATCTATATTACAATAAAAAAAAATTACCTGATTATTGAACTCTATTATTTTTAAAGTCTAAAGGGATTTGACCCCTCTATCAAATACAACATCCCTTCATTTTGGTCTCGTAAGAAATACAAAACGTTGTCTACATTGGGACCACTGCGAAATGATTGCAAAGTCCCAATGAAAGTTTCATCTTCCGTTGAATTTTCATCTGACCCTTTAGCTGTTTTGGTCGATAACAGAACGATTGACCAGTTTCAGTTTGTGGGATCTGAAACATAAAATACTTGCAATGCCTGTGATGCCATTATAAATGTTTTTTCTTTCTCCCCTGCCTTACTAAAATCAACTTTCACGAATCCCAAATCATCTATTTTAACAACACTCCTATTATCAACCCATTTGCAATGAAATATCAGAACTTGAAATTCCATATAATCCAACTCCCATATTTTTTTGATGATGCCAAAGTATGACATATTCTCATAAATTGGATTTTATCCTTAGAACTGGAAACATGCATTGATTTATCCACAAGTGTATCCCCACTATTCTGCATGGTAATGTCTTCATCATGTTCATTAGTATAAAATGTATAACTATTAACTACATAAGCATTGTAAGATAATGCATACACACTTGGTCCTCCGTCTAGCCATCGAAGTCGTTCCGAAATTGACTCTGGATTTTTATATGACATCTTAAAAATATGATCTCCAAACCATCATATAAACTGTCGATTATGTGTATCTGATATCCAATTTTCAGCCCTATATTGATTCAAATGCCTAAGAATTTCTTTGTGGCATTCAACATATGGGTCAACATCGAAACTGTTATGCAAAACATAAAGGTGGGCATGCTCCCGATCTGTAATATTGATTGGGACAACCTGTCTTCTAGAAATTCTGTCACCCTCAAGCCACCTAGTGTGAAGAGATTTATGTAAGGAAATGATTTCCACACTAGACAAGTATTTGGTATAGAATTCAACGGCTTCCTCAACAATATATCGCTCTTCAATACAACCCTCTGGCCGACTTCGATTTTTGACATACCCTTTCAAAATCGTCATATACCGTTCAATGGGGTACATCCATATGTAATGTACAGGACCACATAGTCGAATCTCTCTCACCAGGTGGACCATCAAGTGAACCATCATATCAAAAAATGAAGGTGGGAAGAACATTTCTATTTCACATAATATGACGACAATTTCTTTTTTCCATAGCTGGTAATTTCGGCAGGTCTATAACTTTGCTGCATAAATATTTGAAGAAGAAACACAGTTTTGTTAATGTATGGAGAACATTATTGGGAAAAATGCAATGTAAAGCAATTGGAAGGAGATATTGCATCAAAACATGACAATCATGTGATTTCAGACCTTTTAACTTCAAGTGGCTCATTGACACGAGGATACTGATATTTGACGAATACCCATATGGAACCTTTACGTCATTCAAGAAGTTGAAAAACAGATATCTCTCTTGTCTGGAAAGAGTGTAAGCAGCAGGAGGAAGAAATGTTCATTTTTCACCCTTCACTGGTGCCAACTCTTCTCGTATTTCCATCTCAACCATGTACAACCTATCCTTATTTCAATTTTTTCTTTTGCCAGATGTATTTAGCAATGTTCCGATAACACTATCAAATAATTTTTTTTCTTTATGCATAACCTTAATAAAATTTCTTACATATAGAAAATTCCAGTATTGTAATTCAAAAAAAAACTGATCTCTTTTTTTCCAACTGATTTTCTTTAAGGTTTTTCGAATCCGGTTTACCCAAAGTAGAGTCCTCATTTTTAACATTCCAAAACAATTGTTCACCTGTTAGTGGAGATGGTGTTGTACGTTCTTCTGAACATCCATATAATGATGTCGTCCAAGAATGGTACTTATGTCATCATGGTAGAAATCTTCAATGTCCTATTAACATGGTTTTAAATGAATGATCAAACTAATTGATTGTGTACCTTCTTCACAAATGGTAAAACCTTGAGCTCCTTTAATTCTATTTCCTAAAAAATTTCCATAAGTTGGGAAATTATTTATCGTTCGGTACAACATGACTCTCAAAGTGAAATCTTCCTTTCTGTAAGCATCATACAATGTAACACCTGAATCCCACAATAATTTCAAATCTTTGATCAATAGAGCTAAATAAACATCAATATAATTACCTAGATGTTTTGGTCCAGATATAAGCATAGATAACATGATGTATTTTCGTTTCATGAAAAACCATGGTGGTATGTTATAATTTATCAACATAATCGGCCATGTACTGTTATTATTGCTTTGAAAACCAAAAGGATTCACTCCATCTGTAGATAACCCTAGATGAAGGTTTATCGACTCATTTCCAAATTCAAGATACTAAAGATAGATTCTCTTCCACTGAGGAGAGTCTACTGGGTTACGTAGTATCCCATCTTTAATTATGGTATCTGCATGCCATGTAAATTGTTCTGCAGTATCCTCACTTCCATATAGGCATCTAAACCTTGAAATGATTTGAAAGTACCATACAACTTTAGTAGGACTGGATTCAAGTTTCTTGTATTGAGATGCACCACACTCTGGGAATTCTTTAAGTGATTTTGGGTCCTTACGAAATAGTATACAATCATTCGGTTAGGCGTGTATTCTTTCAGAGATCATACCAATCGAGCATAGCATTCGTTTGGCATCATATGTTCGGCTCAGGAGCTCATTGTCTTCTAGGAGCATGTCATTCATGAGAGCAAGTAGTTTCTTAAAACTAGTGTCACTCCACCCATTGTCTACTTTCAAATTATACAGCTTCAGTACGGCTGACAATGCTGTATATTTAGTGCAACCTGTATACAATGGCATCTTTTCATAACTTTTTAACTTCTCAAACAATTTTGGGCAATCATGAAGTTCATCTTCGACGGTCCTTTTCATATCCTCTATACAATCTTCATCATCATTCACATTTGTAATCACATCCTCCATATGGTCATCTTCATTGTTCATGTTTGTAATCATGTCATATGATCTATAAAACGCAATGTCATCCCAGTCACTATCTACATTTGTTGTTTCCCCGTGTTTATTCCAACATGTATAACTCTGATCTATTCCATGATAGATCAAGTGTTCTTCCAACTCCTCTGGACTAATTTGTTTTTAATAACAACAGCGTAAACATAGACAAAGGATTTGAGATGAGTCACATGCATGTTCTTCCAAAAGCATGATAAACTCTTTCACACCTTCTTCATACTCTATTGTCAATTGATTGGCATTCATCCATTCTTGATTTGTATTCATCCTATTTGAAATCCATAGTATGAGTATATAGGTTAGAGGATAAGGAATATGAGAATAATTTAGATAAAAACTAGATACATCAAAAATGGTTGGGGGCGTGCTCATTAATAGCAAATCTTTGGTGGTTCTGGGGATTCATCCAATCTCTTCCTCTCTTCGATCACCCCTGATGAGGGGTGGTTCTTGGGAGTTTTCTATAGTGTGTTAGTGGGTTTTCCCATCATACTTCTTCCATTACTAATATCCTCTATTTTCCTATGATTTGGGATGATTTTAACTAGGATTTGTGTGATGATTTCACGATATCATCATCAAATCAATTCAGACGATGTAGATTTTTATTGTATTGGCTAGAGGTTATCCTTGTATGATGAACGCACCATGTTTTGTGGGGTAGGTGGACCCTATAATACAAAACCATGTTCCAATTTATGCATGATTGTGCATTCATGCATGAGTATATGTGTTCCAGTGAAAGGGATAGAAATCAAGAGCAACCAAGGTAAATAAATAGGGTGTTTTTGAGAGATAGAGTGAGGGTTCTATTGAATGTTTATGATTTTGTGATCATCCAGAGATTATGTCTCCATGGAGTAGTTGTTTTTATGAAAGGATCGGGTTTGGTATGAGTTTTGTAAAGCCTATATAGGTTTTCTAAGGCTATTTTATTAGAGTCTTAGGACTAAAGAAGATGGATCATATAGTTTTATATATCACGTATGATGAGGAACACCCTCTTAAGGATATATAAGAGTCATGGTGTTATAATATGATGCATGATATAGAAATGAGGATATATATAAACCAAATAGAGCACACAACAAAACCATGAGAATCCATAAGCATAGAACATAATGAATACATAAACGTGATCCATATACAGCGTCAACTGAACAAAAAAGAAACTAAAAACCGAGATAGAATAAATCAGAACCCAAAAAGATATCCTCGTGTCCTTTGGGTTACCACTAACTATAAGACCAACCTGCTTTAATGGAAACCTAAACAAGAAACCCAAAACTAAAAATAACATGGGTCTACTGATGCCGAGTGTCACAAGTAGGGTGTGAGCATAAAACAACATAGTAGGTAAGCACCATAGAATCCATACATTACCTTTCCTGAAATAATAAAAAAAACACTAGTTTGAAATACATTTATAAAATAGGTTTTTATCATTTAAAGACCCAACGCGTATTTTTTAGAAAATCCATTTTCAAAACAAATCATGAATTCCATTTTTAAAATATATATCTAGTTTAAAAAATGAATTCAAAATTCAATATAATAATCCAAACATGGTGATCACAGAGCCATGATTAAATTAATTGAAACAATAAAAGTAGAAAAATATTGGAAAAAAATATAACCAAAGTGCAGAAAAATAAAGAAGAACATATAGATAGGTAATCATTAGAATTACCTAAACATACCTAGAAGAAATTCCTAGACTTACTAGGTTTAGACTCACCTGACGACATATGGTGTACCTCCATAGTAAACAACCAACATTGATGCTCCATTATAGTAGTATACCAGAGAATGAAGAGGCCATCACATGAATGGTATAAACCAATAACACACAAGTGCCAACCGGGCCTATACATCACATGAGTTTCAAAACCAATTTCCGAAACACCACAAAATACCAATAGATCTTTAAATTTTATAAATAAAATTCCATTTTCAAAACCAAGGGGAAAACACCATGTAAGCTATGAATATTCAAAACGGGCCTTTCTGCCATTTTGAAACCAAACCACACCTCAAGAAGCCAAATAGAATTAATCTCAATATTGACAATAAATGAAAAAATAATTAATTCATGAAAATT
Source organism: Viscum album (assembly GCA_963277665.1). Taxonomy (NCBI): domain Eukaryota; kingdom Viridiplantae; phylum Streptophyta; class Magnoliopsida; order Santalales; family Viscaceae; genus Viscum; species Viscum album. Next base: position 225,562,284 of record OY728167.1, on the reverse strand, counting down.
CAATTTTACTCACCTTAAGGAGGAGGACCTGGTGGCGGAGGAGAAGGAGGCATCGACAGCGGAGGCACCAGAGGTAGAAGAGGCAGCGCGGAGGCAGCACAGAGGTAGCACGGAGGCAGGGCGGAGGAAGCGGAGGGAGCAGAAGCAACTCGGAGGCAGCGGAGGAGGAGGAGGAGGAGGTCGCAGTGGAGGACCCTCGGTGGAGAGGATGCAGTGGAGTAGGTGGAGGAGGAAGAGGAGGAGGCGTCGGTGGATGAGGAGGAGGATGAGGCTGCGGTGGAGGAGGAGGAGGTGCAGGAGTAGGCGCATAAGAGGAGGAGGAGGCGACAACCGAAGGAGGAGGAGGCGGTGGCTGGAGGAGGAGGAGAAGAAGGAGGCAGAGGTCGCAGTGGAGGAGGAGGAGAAGGAGGCGGTGGCAGCGGCGGCAGTGGCGGCAGTGGCATAGAGGAGGGCTTCTGCGAGAGCTTGACAGGTTGCGGGGAGGAGGAAGAGGACCCAGTGGATTTTATCAGTCCCGCGTGGACCTTTATCAGCGCTAGTAAAAAGCGCTGATAAAGGGTGTATTTATCAGCGGTAAAATGAAAAGCGTTGATAAAGGTCGGACATTATGAGCAATTTTGTAGCACTGATAAAGAGTGACTTTATCAGCGCTTTTCATTTTAGTGCTGATAATGACACTCTTTATCAGCTCTTTTTTAGTGCTAGTAAATACGTAGTTTATCAGCGCTAATAAAAGCGCAGATTAATGTATCAATTTAAGTGTTTCTTTATATTATTATATATTTATTTAACTATAAATATATATATATATCTCTATTTATACTTATAAAATTATTTTTAATATATATTTATATATATATCATTGAAAATATAATAAAATATATATTTATTTTTTAAATATAATTTAATTTTAATTATAATTGTATATTTTTTATAACATATATATTCTATGGGTAACATAATGAATTATAGTATCTATAAATGATCATTATTCAATATGCACATATGTATACGCATGTATGATATATTCATTGGAAAACACACATATATACACGCATGAATGATATTCACTGACACCAATTCATTGGAAAACACACATATATATTCAATAATTTCAATTATAGTAAATATATATTAGAACGCATTTTATATTTATAAATATATAAAATAAATTAAATATAATGAAATAAAAAATCTAATAAATATATAATGAATTAATAAATCTAATAAATAAATTTATTTATAATAATATAATTAAATAATTATATATATATATATAATTATTTAATTATATATATAAATACGTAGTTTATAAACGCTAATAAAAGCTCTAAAAAATGTATAAATTTAATAATTTCTTGATATTATTATATATTTATTTAACGCTAAATTTTTATATCTCTATTTATACTTATAAAATTATTTTTAAGGTATATTTATATATATATCATTGAAAATATAACAAAATATATATTTATTTTTTAAATAAAATTTAATTTTAAGTGTACATTTAATTAATATATATATATATTATATGGGTAACATAATGAATTATAATCTATAAATGAACATTATTCAATATGAACATATATATATGCATTTATGATATATTCATTGACACCAATTCATTAGAAAACACATATATATAGACACGTGCATGTATGATATTGATCGATTCCAATTCATTGGAAAACACATATATATTCAATAATTTCAATTATACATATATATTAGAATGCATTATATATTAATAAATAAAACAAATACATTAAATATAAAGAAATATAATAAATATATAGTAAATATAATGAATTAATAATTCTAATAAATATATAATGAATTAATAAATCTAATAAATATATAATCAATTAATAAATCTAATAAATATATAATGAATTAATAAATCTAATAAATATATTTAGTATTAATCTTGTAATTATTTAATATATATATATATATAGTTATAACATGTGTTTTTTATTTATTGTATATAATAAGTATTATCAGCGCTAAGAAAAGTGCTGATAAAGGGATATTTAAAGTGCTGATAAATGTGCCCTTTATCAGCACTAAAACAATCGCGTATAAAGGGTACACCTTTATCAGTTCTTGTTTTAGCGCTGATAAAGGGGACCATTATCAGTGCTTTTTTTAGCGCTGATAAAGGCCCACCCCATTATCAGTGCTTATCTGTTAGCGCTGATAAAGGTAGGCACATGCCTTGCCCAATTTTGTGGTAGTGTATCCTACATGGGTCTGATAGTTTTGACTTCTGTACTTGAATCCTACATGGGTCCGACAGAGTTGCTGGCCTAGAATCCTACGTGGGTCTGACAGATTAGCTGGTCTAGTATCCTACGTGGGTTCGACTGCTTAGATGAATCAGTGACTACATCTCATCATCCTTATCACTTTACGAAAGATGTATACCTGTGTGTTAGATGAGTATATACTTTCAATCATTACCTTCAGTTTGATTGAAATCTTTCCCATGTGTATTTGGTTGTGCATGGGATCGAGAGATGGATCTGCACTAGAATTGATGACTTAGGTATATATGTGGGAATATACCTATGTAGAGTTGGTTGATACTTCGTGATTGTATCTTTTCTTAGTGGTTTATACATTGTGGATTCTGGGAGACCTATAGGGGTCTCGGGGTCCCAAATGAGTATCGTTATACTCACCCCTTCATCGGATTTGTTTGCAGTACGTTGTGTTGGTTACAGATGACAGACATCATGGATCGTGGTTGAATCTTGTTGAGCTGGATGGTACACGTAGGTGGACCACTTGGCGATACGTACACGGAGTGGACGGACGGATCCGAGGTATTGAGGAGACTATCTTTACCCACCATTCAGGTGGGATTTCCAGAGGATGACTTGGTGGTTTTTGTTTTACTTTAATGCAGCTGTACTAGAATTTCAGTTGAATTGTACCCTCCAGTTGGGATTGTATTCTAGTCCATTTACATTTCATAATTTTTTTGTATTCAGTATTACTTTGGTCCAACATCAGTTGCATACTATGTTGTGTTTTTTTACTTTTATAAAGGAAATGTCTTCCCAGTATTGGGATTTATGCTTTTGGTGCTAGTCGCTAGCCCCTGCCCTATGTAAGGTGGGCTTTGGGTAGTCACGGCACGGGCCCTGAGGATGGGTAGTGACAAATTGGTATCAAAGGAGTCAGTTATACGGCAGAACATAGGACTCTTATCTATATTTTCTATGAAGTAATAATGTTAAGAGTATTGAGTGTGGTTTTCAGTCATGGAGTCCAGGGTTGGTGAGGCGGCCAACATATACATACACCATGACCCAGACCTCTGATTTCTGACTCAGTGCATGAAAAACTTTATTGCATGTGTGTTACAAAAGTTTTCAGTGTGATTACTTTGTGTCAGCTCACCAGGTATACAGTTTGACCGTGGAGCACCTGTTTCATTTTAGGATGGCCCCACGAAGGAAGCCAACAAGGGTTCTGAGTTACATACGAGATGGTAGTCCACCGAGCGATGAGGCCTCAGTGCAGGGCCCCATCATAGCGGAGGCACCAGCGGTACCACTACCAGATGGGCCACCGATACAACCATCCCAAGCAGCAGAGAGTTCATGCTGCCTGAGTGCGTTGCACAGGTTTCAGTGACAGAGGCCGCCCAGGTTTTGCGGACAGACGGACCCTCAGGCAGCTGAAGATTGGATGGAGGCTATCGTCAGAGTCTTCATATTGGTAGGGACACCAGCTGACCTTGTGGTGATCCTTGACATGAGTCTCATACACGCAGCAATAGGTAGATGGTGGAGCCTGATGCTCCAGATACATGACAAGTGTCTTTACTCTGGACGGACTTCGAGAGTCTCTTCCACTTGGAGTTTGTTCCAGCCACCCTTTGTGCGACGATGATTCAAGAGTTACTCCATCTGTGGAAGGGTAGCATGACAATAGCTCAGTACTCAGCGAGGTTCACTGACCTCTCCCGCTACACCACATACATGTTACAAGACCCATTCTTCAGGCCCCATACATTTGAGTAGGGACTCAGACATGATATAATGGCATCGATGATCTCCCTCAGCATTCTGACGCTGTCGGGAGTGCTCGAGTGAACCCTTCTTGTGGAGAGCTTCCTCACTGAGTGGACACTAGCTGCGAGACCCACCTCCGGGCATCACGTAGCAGATGCTTATGTAGCTGGAAGTAGACATATCTCACAGAGGTCTAAGCGGACCAGGCCATCAGGTGAGCTACCGTAGGATACATGTTCGGTTGTGCAAGGAACTCGAAACAGAGCCAGCTATAAGGGGAGCAGGCATTGCTATGCATTCGGCAGGCAGGGTCAATGGCTTGAGACATCCTGACCCGCCATGCTGATGAGCATCATATAGTAGAGGGAGCTCCCCGGAAGAGGTAAAAGTTCAACTGTGGCGGTCTGTAGGGAGTAGGCGGACGTGGTAGAGGAGCTGGCCGAGCAACGGGTGGTGGATGATGTTTCGAGTCTCTACCACCACCACCACCAGGAGGTCCACTCTGACCACAGGGAGCTGGAGGAAAGTGATGGGCTCATCTTCAGGTAGTCGAGGCTTACGACCATGGAACACCTAAGATGATTCGAGTTCATATCTATTTCTACTCCACCCTTTCTGTAGTGCTTATAGACACAGGTGCGAGTCATTATTTTATTGCCACTGCCCTTGATCAGAGCTCAGAGATTCTGATGGAGCAGTTGGCTCAATACTTATGGTTAGAGACTCCTACGGGAGAAGACTCGATGATTACTCACTGGTGCCGACAGTGTGAGCTTACTCTTGGTGGAGAGAGCTTCAGTTGAGATCTTCTTGTAGCAGCGTCGAGGCCTTACGACGTCATCTTGGGTATGGAATGGTTTTCTACAGTCCATGCTTAGATCTACTACATTAGGCCCAAAGTGGAGTGTGACTGCATGGATGGGAGTATGTTCACCTTCACCGGTGAAATGGGATACTTTGCGGTGTAGGATGGACTTACACAGAGGAGAGGGAAACCGATCACACATCATTTGGCTAGTCTCATCCTTGGAGAAGTTGATGCGTAGAGTCTGAGTTTTCCTGTTGTGGTGGATCATTGTGTGGACGTTTTTCCTGACAATGTTCCAGGACTACCTCCTCGTAGAGAGGTAGACTTCTATATTGACATGTACCCCGGTACAACACTGATATCTACTCCAGCATATCGGATGGCTACCACTGAGCTTCGTGAGCTGCGAGTACAGCTGGAGGACTTATAGGGGAAGAGATTCATCTGACCCAGTGTTTCACCCTAAGATTCTCTGATATTGTTCTCCAAGAAGGTGTATGGGAGCTTGCGACTGTGTGTCGACTACCGTCGCATAAATCTAGTGACCATGAAGAACATGTACCCACTTCCTGAGGATTGAAGACCTCTTTGATCAGCTCATGGAGCATGATGGTTCGCGAAGATAGACCTGAAGTTAGGCTTTCATCAGCTCAGAGTTAGAGATGAGGATGTGCAGAAGACGGCCTTTAGGTGTTGGTATAGCCACTATGAGTTCTTGGTTATGCGTTTCGGCATAACCAATGCACCTGCAGTGTTCATGAGTCTTATGAACAGGATCTTCCAACCTTACTTTGATCTATTTGTCGTAGTTTTCATCGACGACATACTGATTTACTAGAATACTGAGGAGGACCACGCCTACCACTTGCGGGTTGTACTGTATAAACTCTGAGAGAACTAGCTTTATGGTAAGCACTCGAAGTGCCAGTTCTGGAATCGAGAGGTTCACATTCTAGGACACATCATCTTGAAGACTGGAGTTGCACCTGATCCAGAAAAGATCAAGGATGTACATGTTTTGGAGCCACCCAGGAGCAAGATGAAGGTGCGGAGTTTCCGGGGTCTGGCTGGTTACTATCGGAGATTTGTGCCAGACTTCTCCAGAGATGAAACACTATTTTCAGCCTTGACGAAGAAGGGGAAACCCTTAATGTGGTCAGATAGATGTCAGCAATTAATTCAGGAGTTGAGAAAGAGATTGACCAGTGCGCCCATCTTGAAGCTACCAATGGAGGTTGTTGGGTATATAGTTTACTAAGACACATCAGGGGCTGGAATTGGGTGTGTCCTGATGTAGGAGCAAGCAGTGATCACATATGGTTCATGACAGTTGAGACAGAACGAGCAGAACTATGCTACCCATGACCTGGAGTTAGGAGCAATGGTATTTGCCTTGAAGATGTGGTGGCCCTATCTGATGGAAGAGTGCATTACAGTCTACTCCGACCACCAGAGTCTCAGGTACATCTTTTCGAAGAAGGACATGAACCTGAGATAGCGGCGATGGATTGAGTTCTTCCAAGACTATGACATTGAGATAGTCTATACTCCTGGGAAGGGGAATGTTGTAGCTGATGCTCTCACCAGGAGGTCAGGCATTTAACTACTAGGAGGTGCGATGAAGCAGCTAGCTACGTTGCAGATATCCTTTTTGGATAGAGATGAAGCATCCTTTCTACAGTATCTCACTATAACTCCTCCACTCCATCAGCAATTCAGAGAGGAACAGAATGGGGATGTTGGCTGTGAGACGCGACGTGCTCAGATATCTACACAGCAGGCGCCTGATGGATTTTCTGAAGGAGGGGAGTACTTCATCCTCTTCAGGAGACGTACCATGGTAGTAGTTTCACTACAAGAGGATGTGATTAGGGAGTTTCACACTTCCCCTCTAGAGATACATCCAGGAGTGGTGAAGATGTATCAAGACCTGAGACGACAGCATTGGTGGACGAGTATGAAGAAGGTTGTAACAGAGTTTGTATCACGGTACCTCACTTGTCAACAAGTGAAGGCGGAGAACCAGGAACCAACCGGCTTGGTACAGCCCTTAGTGGTCCTAGATTGAATGTGGGATGGGATATCCATGGATTTCGTGATGGGGATTCCATGTACATCCAAAGGACATGACTCTATCTGGGTGATCCTATACCGACTCAGCAAGTCGGCCCACTTCCTACTGATCAAAGAGAAGGGCTAAGTGGAGAGCTTAGGTTGCCTCTACATTCAAGAGATCGTACTGCTTCATGGTGTGCCATCATCTATTGTTTCTTATTGGGAAGATCGATTAACATCTTGGCTTTGGAAGGGGTTACAAGAGTCTTTTGGGACGTAGCTACATCTGAGCACCACCTTCCATCCTCAGACGTAGGGCTAAATAGAGAGGACCATTCAGATTCTCGAGGACATGCTCCATGCATGTGTCCCTGACTTTTGTCGCAGGTGGGAGGATCACTTACCCTTGTTGGAGTTTTCGTACAACAAGAGCTACCACTCCCCCATCGGGATGGAACATTACGAGGAACTGTACGACCGACCATGCAGATCACCTCTGTGCTGGAATGACCCAGGAGATTCAGCACTAGTAGGACCATTGATGGTTCCGGATATGACGGAGAAGGTACGGATCATCCAGTAGTGGATGAAGACTGCCCAAAGTAGACATAAGTCTTATGCTGATAGGAGATGCAGACCACTGGTGTTCTAGGATAGCGACCATATTTTCTTACAGGTCTCACCTCGATGAGGTCTATAGAGATTTGGCTACGGAGGCATGTTATCTCCAAGTTTCATCGGGCCTTTTCAGGTCTGCAGAAGAGTAGGTGTGGTGGCTTGCCGCCTGGCCCTTCCATCTTAGTTGCACCAGCTGCAAGAAGACTTTCACGTATCTCAACTGAGGAGATACGTGCATGACCCATCCCACATCATCGACCATGGGGAGCTGGACATTGATGATGGGGAAATATTCTCGGAGGTCTCGGTGGAGATCGAGGATCGAGAGAATCAGGTCCTACGTGGACGGTCAATTCCTCTGGTGCGCATTCCCTGGCAGTACGGAAACCTCCAGGAGAGCACTTGGCAACAGGAATCTTAGATGTGTGCTCAGTACCGCCATATGTTTTTCTAGTGTGTGTTGTAGCTTTACGGGGCCGTATATCCCTGAAGTGGGAGTAATGGAAATACCCAGAAATTTTAATGAATTTCTTTTCGTAAATACTTGGGAATTTTACGAGTCTGTAGCTTCTGATGGAACTTGATTCCGAGGCTCGGTGTGTCCAGAATCCGTTCTTGAAGTTTGTTTCTGGTACGTTCAGTAAAGGTACGTGTGAGTTTTCCTATCATTTGAACGGGTGCTCGGAATTGAAAACCGAGGACACCGATGAACTCGCAGCGCTGGTATTCGCATAAGGGGACCATTACTGTAGTTGCATTTTATTCAAATTGAGAGTTAAATTTTGGGGGTTTAAAAGAAATAAATTAAATTGTAGCACATAATTTTATTTTAAGGATGTTAGTTTTTTCCTACAACGGGAAGAGAGAGTTAGGGCCCACACCCACATAACCTTCCATGAGAGGAATTATTGTGGTGAGGCCCAACGAGCCCTAATCATTTAATCTCCCCTAAAATCCCCCTTTAACATCCCCTTTATTTAATTTTAAGCAACTCTCCCCTTAATTAATGTTATCTCTTCATCTTCCTCTCTGCCATTAATTCATGCCAATAGTTTTAATTAATGGATTGAATCCAACAATTAATTAATTAATGAGTTTGAATTTGGAAAATTCATGTGTGAATAAAATATTACCCTTAGCTATTATTTTAGTTTGGAAATTGTGGTGTTGAGAGAATTCTGGGAGAACTCTTGAGAAATATAAAAGTAGTGTTCTTTTCTCAACGAAGAACATCGTCCATCCAATAAAGAACCGTCGAGGAGCATCGATCATATCCTTCGTCCACGATGTTAATGAGTTGATGCCGCCACACCGCGACACTGACTATGAGTGAACCTTAATTTGAGGTAGGGGTGTGTTTTGATATTTGATCAACGTTGAATATTCTTTCCTTATCGACTTGTTTCTCTTGCCGCTTTCTATAGAACTAATGTGGAGGAACCAGGAAAAACTAACATGGTCTGATTCCTCCGACGTTCTTGTGAATGTTAGAGGTTCTTTGTTTCCTTCATGGGTGACGATCAACAGATTGTTTCAAGTTCGATATACCATGAAACAATCCCAAATTGAAGACTCCACATCACGACGTCCTAGCATAGGTGTGATGACTATAGCGAGCGATGGCTCGGACCAGAATAGAAAGGACCATTCCTCTAACGTTCTTCGGGACGGAATTGAAAACATATTTTCAGAGATGATCGGAGGCCCAAAAACACCGTAAACGTTTTCTGAAAATCAGGACGACCTAGAGTCTAATGTTTTGTGACGAACGGACCGTTGTAAAAAGAACGAGAATCAAGGGATGCGCGCTAGCTAGAGGTGTTGTTTTTGGAAAATTCCAGAATACACGGCGTGCCCTTCCAAAGCACACGTCGTGTAGTGAAATATTTCCTCAACTAAATTAACGGGAAATAGAAGAGTGTAACATGGCATGTGATCCGGATCACACGGCGTGTACTCTCCACATAGTTCAGAAGAGACAACATCATGACGCTCAGTTTGTAATCTGGAAGACACACAAACATGGGTAGAACCACATGACCAAGTGGAACGTTGTACTTCCTTCACCATGGAAGAAGAATCTTTGTGATGACTCGGCGTGTACCCCAGGGATACACAGACACAGGGTGGAGTACATGGGCATGTATTCCACCAAACGGATAGGCATGGAAAGCGTACACAGTACCAACCCCAGATGTTAGGACATGGTGTGTAACTATACCACATGCCGTGTACTTACATATCTACACGACCAGACCTATGACACGGGCTATTTTCACATGGGCAGTACCCAGTGTCTGATGAAACGATGTGTACCCCTTAACAAAACTCCATGTACTTCTAAATAAATGGACTGTATATTTTTTTCTCTGTGTCTTGGACATGTTTTGCTTAGTTTTTCCCCTTTGAAGTGGGATGGAACTATGTGATACATTATCTCAGCACTTGGTGAAAGTTTATGTATAGACCCTTATACACAAGGAGCGGACCCTCCTGGAATCGAGCGTGCTGTGAGAGGGAAACCTTGAGCTGGCTGCAACTGCAACGACTGCCATACTGGAATCCTGCGTGGGTTCAACGATAATGGCTATTGTATTGGAATCATCTGTGGGTTTGACGATGACGAAAACTGTACTGGAATCCTCCATGGGTTCGACAGTGATGACTACTATTATTGTATCCTACGTGGGTCTGTAAGTTTTGACTTCTGTACTTGAATACTACGTCGGTCCGACATAGTAGCTGGTCTAGAAGTCTATGTGGGTCTGACAGCTTAGCTGGTCTAGTATCCTATGTGGGTCTGACAGCTTAGATGAATCAGTTCCTACATCTAATCATCGTTATCACATTACTAAAGACGTATACCTATGTGTGAGCTGAGTATTGACTTTCAATCATTACCTTCGATGTGATTGACTTCTTTCCTATGTGGGCTGGGTTGTGCTTGGACTCGAGAGTATGAGCCGAACTGGAATTGATGACTTAGCTATATGTATGGTCATATACCTTAGTAGAGTTTGTGGATACTTCATGATTGTATCTTTTTATTCTAGTTTATCCTTCATGGAATCTTGGAGACCTTCAGGGGTCTCGGGGTCCCTACATGGTATCGTTATACTCACCCATGCACGGGCTATACCCACACTACTTTGTGTTGGTTGCAGACGACGGACATCACTGATCGTGGTTGAGGATTATTGAGCTGGACAAAACCCAGAGGGGGACCACTTGGCGAGACGTACACAGAGAAGATGGACAGATATGAGGTGATGAGGAGATCATCTATACCCACCTTTCAGTTGGGATTTCCATAGGACGACTTAGTGGTTTCTGTTTTACTTTACTACAGCTGTACTGTACCATCGAGTTGGGATTGTATTCTGGCACATTTACCTTTCAGCAATTTATTTGTATTCAGTATTACATTGTGCTTACTTCGGTTGTGTACTCTGTTGTGTTTGTTTACTTTCACAAAGGCAATGCCTTCCCTATATTGGGATTTACGCCTTTGGTGCTAGTTGCCAGCCCTTAGGCTATGGAAGGCGGGCTTGGGTTAGTCACGGTACGGGCCCCAAAGATGAGTCGTGGCAGTTAATTACAACCATGTCATATTCAGGTTGACTTGTGGTTAATTCTTAAATATTATCAATTTTATCTTGGCAATGTTAACTAATTTTCTCATTATTATTCCACATTAATGTGAATTTGTAGTACATAATGTAATTTTAATCATACATACAAATTTTGGTGTCAAATTTATGTCAATATTGTTTTAAATGATAAAAAATGACATGTACATCATTTTCCTAATTTTTATTATTAATATTAGAATATTATCCTTGTTTTTATTACCAACATAATCGATTATTTATTAATATAATAATAATAATGTTATAAAGTAAGAACAAGCATATTTAATGGTAACGAAATAAAACTATTATTGTCCGAAAAATGGGATTCTCAATGAAAATCATTCAAAAATAATATAAATTGTAAAAATTAGAGAAAAATGTGTTTAATGACATTATAATACTACAATCATATCCATTAGTGGGAATATTTGAAACATGATGCTTCATTCCTAATAAGAAACTAATGCATCTCTATGGAAGATGATGGTCCAAGAATTTCATTTTCAATCCATTATATGACCTATGATATCTATATTTGGATAAGTATTATGAATAAATATGGATCTAGAAGAATAAAAACGTCCAAGTCTGAAGATTGTAATATGAAAAAAAAAATTACATTACGTAGTGATGATAAATGGATTTAACCCCACCCCATAACATGATTCTGATCATGATGTTATGATAACACCCCTAAATATCTCAACTAGTAATTTTCACCAAAATTAACTTCATTTGTGTGAGTCTTGTTAGATTCAACATGTTTACTGCCCAACCCCCCATAATTTGAATAATTTTGTTTCCCATAGTAATCAAACCTAATATCAATGGGAACACATTTTCAGTCCCCACAAACATTCAAAAGTTATATTGATAAGTTAAATTGAAACAGATTTCATGTTTACTTTTGAAAAATATAAAGAAAATTTTGATTCATGAAAACTAAGATCTATAAGATATCATTTTAGAAAAATAACATAAAATAACCTCCATATGAATGATTTTTTTTCTAATATCATCAATATAACAATGAATCGATAATTTCATCATATTTTAGAAGGCATGTTGTAAACCTACAACAATCCATTATTCTTCAACATTATTAAATTTATCATTAATTAAAATAATGTAAAAAAATTAAAATATAAATAATCTTTTATTTTGATCGCATAATTTTTTTTTAATTTATGATAAAATAGGTATTAATATGTTTTTTCATCCTACTATATATGATTAATCTACTCTAACTATAATGTTCTAATAAAAACCCTCTCAATGAAATGTTATTTTAAGGCTCTAAAACATTTCTATATTTTATGCCAAAAAAAATTTCCCAAACTAATGAAACAGTAATGATTCAAAAATATGATATCATAATTTCTATGTACATTCATTTTTCTTAAAAAATTATTTATTAATTATTACTTATAATAAATAATTTTGAAATAAAATAATTTTATTAATTTAAATAACAATTATTATAATAAAAACACATAGTCACCAAAAACCACTCTTCTCTTATGCGCTCATTTATATATAAAGACAATACTTCCAATAATAATAATTAATAATTAAAAAAATAAAATGAAATGAAAAATAAATCTCAAGTAAGGAAAATATAAATAGATTTATATATGGATTTTGTAAACACGGAATTACTTGATCCTACAATAGATGGAATTGATATAGCCATGTATTATTTATTTATTTAGTTTCTTATTAAACTACATATGTGTGGGTTTATTTTCATGGAAAGAAATATGAATCCTATTATTATTATAATAATTTTTTATTCAAAGTTGGAAATTAGAAAAACATTCCACTGATAACTATTCATAGTGATCATGATGGGGAATATTTAAATTATGATTTTGAATCTTTTTGAAGTATGAAAATAATTTCTCATAATTTTTTAGCTCCAAAACTCCCTCAAAAAATGGTGTTGTTGAAAGAAGAAATCGTATTCTTAATGAGACGATAAAAACAATAATGAGTAAATACTAGATTGGTAAATATTTTTTGTCCAAATATGTGAGTACATCTTGTCATATTATAAATCAACATTTAATTTTTACATTTATTAATGAATCACCATTTGAGTTATGGATATGATGATAACTAAAAATTTTATACTTCAAAGTATTTGGATGTGATATATTCATTTTGATTGAAAAATATAATTTAAATAAATTGAAAACCTAATTCTACGAAGGTATATTATTGGGTTATTCCACTACTTCTAATTCTTATATAGTTTTAAAAACAAATCTTGTACTGTTGAAGAAACATGACATGTCAAATTCGGTGAAACTGATTCATTAGTTTTCAAAAAATCCTATCCTACATCTTATGGTGGGTTATGGAAAACTTATTACAAACCTATGATAAAAAAATTCGTCAATTAAGGATAATAAAGAATAAAATTTTATAAACTATTCACTCTAAAATTCTTTTTATCTTATGTAGATGAACTAGATATTCAAAAAACCGGTATAGTTGTTTATTATTTATAATCCCAGTTATTGTTTCATTAATGAGGTTAATAAATATATAAAAAATATAATTTCCTTGAGAAATGATGTAAAAAATCTTATATTTCTTCCTCAATTAGAACCTAGAAGTTTTGATGAGGCTTTATGTGATGACGATTGTATTTAGGCTATAAGAAATGAAAAAATGAATTTGAAAGGAACAATCTTTAGACCATGGTGGAAATAAAGAATGATACATCATTCGTTTCTATAAATTGGGTTTTTAGAAACAAATGTGATTAAAATAGAGTCATTGTTATAAATAATTAAATACTAGTTTCTAAAGGTTATAATCAACCAAAGGTAATATATTGTAAAGAAACATATTCTTTGGTAGCTAGACATAAATATATTCATATTCTATTTTCCTTTTTATAATGATTTAATTTCAACCATTTTGAAATGAATTTGAAGTGTTATTTCCATAATTTATATGTTCAAGAGGATGTTTTTGTTGAAAAACCACCTAATTTTAAGTATATAAAACATCGAAAATATGTTTTCAAACTTACCAAATCATTATATGGACTTAAACAAGCCCATACATCCTGGTATGATATATTAACATGGTTTCTATTGCAAAAGAATATTTGTTAAGGGAACTTCTGATCTAACTCTTCTTATAAATAAAGATAATAAAAATGTTTGCATTTTTCTATTTTATTTTTATGGCGTTATAGTTGTATCAAAGCAGCATAATTTAACAAATTATTTTGCAAATATTATGAAATATGAGTTTTAAATGAGTATGATGGGTGACATAAAATTCTTTCTTTGTCTTCAAATTTCTCAAAAATGATAAGGAACATATATATCTCAACAAATTTATATTAAATATTTTCTTAAAAATTATGGATATAAAAATAATAAAACTATTAGTACTCTAATTAGAAACTAAAAATCTCTTGATATTGATGATGTTAAACAACTAGTTAATCAATCATCTTTTAGAGGCATGATAATAATTCTACTATACTTAGATGCTAGTAATATACACCGAATGTTTTCCATATTATTAAATTTAAGGCATCATGAAATTATAATAGAATCCCATTTAAAATTCGTCAATGAATTTTTCATTATTTAATGGGATCTATGGATTTAGGTCTTTTTTATTCTTCTGAAAATTATTTGGAACCAAATAAAATTAGATTTTGAGTTTGATTGTTGTAGAATGATAGAAAATTTACATCTAGAACTTTTCATTTCTTATATGATTCATTAGATTATTGTTCTTGTATGAAAAAACTTTTAATAGCTCTTTCCACTCCTGAATATTAATATGTGGCAACTAAACATTTTCGTGATCAAGTGTTGTTGATGCAACACACACTCACTGATTATGGCATGAGTTTTACTAAAACTCAAATACCATATGATAACACTCATTCTATATCATTAATTAAAAAAATTGAACATCACTCTCATAAAAAACAAATAGATATTAGGCATCAATGTAGTAGGTATCACAAACATAAAGGATATATAATTTGACAATTTAATAGGATGCAAGAAAAACTTGGATATATATTTACAAAACCATTTCCTTTTGAAAGATTCAAATACATTAATCAGAAGCAAGGAATGGTCATTGTAATATAATCATTAACATATTTTTTAAACCATCTCCGAAAATTTTCTTACTCCTTTTCCATAGGGTGGTACATATGCTTGATTCTTTAAATATTTATCATACTCAAATTTTTTGTACTCTTAATTTTCATACTTATATTTTTTGTACTTATAGTTTTCATACTCATATTTTTTCAACAAATTTTTTTTGTACTTGTATTTTTCATATTCATAACATTTTTATACTCATTATTTTTTTATACGAATATTTTATTTAACTAATAAATTTTTACAGATCATTTTTTCCACTGTGAAAATATTACATATTAATCATTTTTTTACATTAATTTTTTCATTTATTTTGAGGAAAAAAATACAAAATCCAATAGATATATCCAAAAGACTCCAAAGGGTACAATTTCTAAAATCTTACATGATATTTATTCTATTATTTTTGTTGTTATTTTTATTATTACCCTTATAAAATTCATGATGAATACGATAAATTTGTTTTATTTTTTTAATAAATATATGTATTTATTTAAAAGGTAGGGGTCGAAGCCTCATTTAATATTAATTCAATGTAATGAAATGTTTTAACTGGGTAGAGGGAGACACATTAAATATCCTGAAGTCCTAGTGGGAATTTATCCCATTACATGGCTCGTAGTCCCAATTTTTTGCCTAAGTCCAATTCTGTGAATAGTACTTCTATAGTACCCACTACTACAGTACTGTACAGTACCCGCCGCTGCTACAATGTCATGCCACCGCTACAGTGATGTTTGTCAAATATAGTTTAGTGGGAAAATATTTGTATGAAAATTATTATTCATGCATGAAAATAATTATCAAGATTCAAGGATGGGAGTGATTTTGTCTAGAAAAAACCCAATCCAAACAAGACCATATTCTTGTTGATGACATGAGGTAGATTTATTATTCTGTGAAAATTGATTGTGATTTAAAAGTGTCATATTATAAGTACAATATATAGGTAACCATGTAATCAAAACAAGAAGAAAATTTCCTTGGTGTTCTGTTAGAGGTAACTGCCTTTCCCCCTTATCATAAAATACCAAAAGAAAAAGGAAATATTTATAATAAAAGAGATGCAGAATATCTATTTGAGATTCCTGAGGACATGAAAAAAGTGACACATCAATCATCATGCAATCATCCGATTTCCCTCAATATGGAAGGCTATTTAATTCCTCTAAAAGGTGATTTCGAAGCCCTAAAGGTCCTAGATGTGTATATTCTATATTATTTGGTGACTATAAGAAGGAAAAATTTTATGGATTGAATTTTACTAACCATAATAAATTTTATGTATGGTGCAATCTAGTCTCAATTGAGTATGTTTCTAGCGATTCTATGTAAGTTCATAACTTAAACTGTGATATTTCTAAATATCGCAGTCATGTCAATCCCTACGTATATTAATGGCACACTGTTCAGTGATGATATGACTAAATGATTGAATTTTAATTTTGATTTATTGTCGAACAAATTTTTTCAATGTTTCTAAAACCAAAGGTTCAAAAAAGGTTATTAGAGGAAGTTATGGTGTCCTATAACAATCCAGAACTACTGTTTCTGACAAAGAAGATAAATCAAAGTATGAATGATCATTAAATCCATAAAATACAATAGTTTTTGGTAAATAATTCGCTTCCAAATTGAGATTATAGAAGGAACAATGAAAAGAATGAGACCCAAAATTTGGTCTTAACCTGGCAGAATCCCTACCCAACGGAATCTAGGATGAATAAGAAATTAAATATTATAAAAAGAAAAAAATCAGAAAATATGAATGTATCATATTATTATTATTTATGACCTATTAGAAGGTGTTTGAAATGAATTTAGAGGAGTCATTAATAGGGAATCAATTCAAGAAGAAACAGTCACTCGCTCTTTCCATGACAAGGGAAAGAATAAGCAAAAGGTTTGTGAGGAATCATCTCCAAAAAATCTTATAAAGAAGAAGATTCAGAAGAAAAATAACATATTATAATGAGATAGATAGATAAAAATCTTGGTGAAGAAGAAATTAAATTTGAAAAGGAAGAAGAATAACAGGAGGAAGTTGAAAATGAAAAATAATATGGCCCAGATGAAAAGTGTCATTTTGAAATAATACCTATAAGATCCTTAAAAGAAACCTCAGGAAAACTAACAACTCCAGGAGTAAAATTATCATGGAATGCTACTTAAGGAATCTATTATAACAATATCATTAACAATTATGATAAAGAGGAAGAGACCAAGACCGATGAAAAGAATGACTAGAATTTGGAAGACGATGCTTCAGGAACTCATTTTGTATAACTTATGGATTTTGAGGAAGATACTGACCCCAATTATACATTTTAACTAAAAATAGGTAAGTATATTGTTTAGGATTTAATTATAATTTAGAAGACTATTCCCTATTTCTTTAGGTATGAAGGGAATATAGATTTGGTTTTAGAGATAAAATAAAAATATTGTATTGAATCAAATTTCAGAGAAATAGACCAATCCATATTGAAACTGATTTCAATGTATTTGAAGAATGTAGTCAGATACACAAAAAGGATTTAAAATAAGTTGTTAAATGGTCTCATAATGCTAATTCAATTATAAACTTACTCTAAAAATTAATTGAAGACATGTGAAGGCTTTTTAATGAAGTCACTATTGCTTTCAACAAATTATCCAGTGATACTGCCAAAAAAATGAAATATTTTAGAATCCTAAAAGATTTCCAATCAATATAATTCAATGCGATTGATAAGAAGTTTACATTAATAAAATATTAAGCATCAATGTTTATGTTTTACAATGATGAGATAATTTATTTGAAAAATTCAACTATTTTTAAGAATAAAATGTTTGAGGTTAAAAAAAGAATAATGGTTATAAAATAAAGATTCATACTCTAGATGTCAAATTTAAATCATGGGAAGAATATATTCATACCCAAGAAAAATTATTTTCATAATAGGAGGAAATATTTACGTCTCAGAAGGAAACTCATGAAAAGAAGATAGAAGAATGAAATGACTTCAAGAAGATAAACACAATTGTATTTGGTCTCATAGAAAAGGAGAAGAAATGAATTTATTAAAGTCTTCCCGTATTTTTTAAAAACTATAATTGATGTTTTTTTCATCTAAATAAAATTCGATTGATTTTTTAAACATTTTTTTGGTTGAATGTTCTTTGATTAATTCTATATGATAATATTCTTTATTTCTTTGTATATTTTTTTCTCTATAACCCCTTTTAAGGAATTAGAATACATTCTCTATTTCTATTTTTAAATATCAAAGGGGGAGAATGATATATCAATGGGGATAATGACATATATAGGGGATAATACTTTTTTATTGGGGAGTAAATATTTGCTAAAAGAAATAAAATATGATCCTTATTGAATTTTACATTCTAATGGTGAGTTATAAGTATTCCACATCAAATTAATAAGAGTTTTAAAACTTATGGGGAGATAAGTATAAATATTTAATTATGTATATTATAGTTCTTTATAATCTTTTTGGACTTATGATTTTCCAAGTAATTTTTTATTTCAGACTCATGGTTTGTGCTTTCCAAAAGGGGATATTTTTTAGTCAAAATTCTCTTTTTGACTACTCTATTCCTTTTTTTTTGGATATCAATAAATCTTTATTTAATACCCAACTAATAAATCATTTATTTCCAAAGTATTTGAAGAACTATTTTATAATAATTCATAGTTTTTTATCATATATACATTACGGATTTTGTTCTACAAATTATCATTACATTTTACATATTACATAGAATAAATGTCATACACAATAAGAAATGTAGCAATGAATCCTTAGATGATTATCATAATCATCCATGGTAATGTTTTCATCATACAAACAAAATATGTTTTTCATCATACACATTGTCCACTCTTTATTACTAACAATATTTTCACAAGGATATAAATCGTAATGATTGTCATAACAAAAATCATCAGACTCATTTGTTATTATTTTTTTATCCATAAAATATAATCATAATAAAAGAAAATTATCTAATTAAAAAAACTTCATGTTCTATATCCTATTAAAAATTATATCTTGTTTTCAGTTATCAAATCAATATTTGTGTTCCATGTGGCCAAGTCACATTGAAATACTAGGAGACAATCGAACCATTGGAGATCACGATTACTATTCGGATGATGGCCTATAAATACCATGTCCTTTGAAAGATCTCACAACATGATGATTTCAAGACATGATACGAGAGATCTACCAATTTTTCTACATATGAAAAATCTAAAGTTTAGAAGTCATGATCTTAATATTCTATATACATGAAAATCTCAAGCATTTTTTTCCTTCTGTGCCACTATATGTTGTGATTACGATTGAGGGATTCTTGGGATAAGAAGATAGTTGTGAAAATATTTTTGTGGATCGAGGGCTTCCAGGAAAAGGAAGATAGATGTCTCAATGACCTTCTTGATCAGGGGCTTTCAGGGATAGGCATACACACTAAACACGATAATCATTTCGAGGTATTACCCTAGTGTGGGTAAGACAGACATTCTTGAAAGTATAAATCAAGGGACCTCTATCCTCAGTAATTGGATACCCTTATCTTTGTGTTGAAATAATTGTATTCAATTAGTTGTGTTTTATTCCAGCTTTATCTATTAGAGAAAGTGATTTAATTCATATTTTGTATTTTTATGTCATTTATCGAAACTAATTCAATTATGATACATTTGTTTCATATTGTATTACATTGTAATTTTGATTTCTGTGATTACGATCAATTAAATTACTCAGAATGATTTTATACACATTAAGACAGAATCATTATATGTTTCACTCTGATTATCATAACCAATGTGAATACAATACATACCATGGTCACCATGAATATGATTAATTATGACATGTTGAATTTATATAATTATTGATCTGGTCATGATACTATTTTTCATCAGACCAAGCGGCCAATTCCAATATATTTCTTAATTCATATGTGGTTTTCTGAATTCAATTAGTCTAAAAAAATTTAAAATAAATCCTTTTAGGGATTAAAATAAATGTTTTTTAACCTACAATTCAACCCCTCATGTATTTTAGCCATATGTATATAAATTATGATCCAAATACTGGTATTAGTGAAACGTCTCTTTGATACTAATACATATATTTGGTATCGAAGGATTACTCCACTACTTTAATGTACTAATTATTTTGTCCTAATTTTTACGTTAGTATTATTTCTCATATAAAATTCTTCATAGATACTTGTTGAAATAATGTACATTGTGGAATAATATTTTTCTAATGTTTTAAAAGATAAATGGTTTAAATTTTTCATCAATAGATAATATAAATCCCACAAGACCACATATTTTTTATGGAAATGATTATGAATAATGGAGATACAGCATGAAGAATTTTTTCATCAACATCGGGGTTGATAACATTGTTCTGCTAACTCGTGACAATAAAATTACTATCAAAGAAGTTAGAAACCTTACTAATCAAGAGAAACTGGAATATAAATGTAATTATATGGCAAAAAATACTTTATTGTGATCTATGACTAGAAATATATATATATATATATATATATATATATTTAATCTTGTGAATCATCAAACATTATTTTGAAAAATATA
This sequence comes from Viscum album, assembly GCA_963277665.1. Classification (NCBI taxonomy): domain Eukaryota; kingdom Viridiplantae; phylum Streptophyta; class Magnoliopsida; order Santalales; family Viscaceae; genus Viscum; species Viscum album. Next base: position 225,541,372 of record OY728167.1, on the reverse strand, counting down.
GGTGTTACATATTTTGGAACTTCTAAAGTTGTTGAAACATGAAGTCCCACTCTAGCATCATATTATTAGGCTTTAAAATTCTTATATAGAGAACCTATAGTTAATATAATACTAAGGTTCTTTAAAATTATCAATATATTACAAGCTACATGGTTGAAAGTATTATAATATGATATCTTTGTAAAACTAACCATAGGTATTTTGCTAAATTAATTAGAATTGAGGACAACATCAGATGATGAATCAAAGAAGGTCACAAATGTAACTCTTGATTAATTGTTTGGAACTATTATTCAATAAAATTAAAACTCAAAATGTGATTATGAAATATAAAAAAAGAATAATGGTGGAGTATATTTTACTTTTACTTTAAATCATATAAAAGATTAAAATCCTCATAATATAGTTAGAAAACTAAGATGGTGGTAGTTAAATTGGACTCAAGTGAGTAAGAAAATTTAGAGAATAATTTTCCAATATTTCAAAAAGTATGAACATGATTATTGGAATGAAGGATTTTTAGTATATATTTTTGAAATTAGATAAGGAAATTAAATACAAGAAATATACTAAAGTTACATGCTATGATCATAACTAATCTAGAAACATTATAACTGATTATTTAAATATAAAAATGAAAAATAGAAAAGAAATATATTCATAGAGGAATCTGAAAAAGTTCTAAAAATATAAAGGAATGAAAGTCTTAAATGGAAATGATTCAATGAGTAACAGTGGATTATATTCTTCTAATAATTCTTATGATGATGAAAGATGAATGCAGAAAAATATTGGTCTCTGTGGGATTATATCTTTTGAAATCAATTCTCACATGGAGAAGGCTAGTTTTGAAGAATCCCTAAATAATATGTCTTTAAATACTTATTATACTAATGATATAAATTATATATCATCGGATGGGGGACCTTCATCATCTTGTGTTATTAATACTTATACATTATACGATGAAGTTTTTATAATTTCCAAATTTATTTAATGTGGAAATTAAAAAATTAAAAATAAACATGGAAAGGAAAATTTACGAATTTATTTTTTAATAAAACAATATCACATCACTCTAAAGATATTGATAAAAAATATTTTCTAAATTGTTTATATATCTAAAAACCTTGAGAAATAATATTCTGAGAAGGATATTCTTTTTATGGATATTGAAAATTATATTTCTGATAAATGTATTTTTGAGAAAAATTCATTTTCAAAACTATTGTATGTGAAGATAAGTATTTAGCTGAAAAACTAGAGTCATAAATATTTTCATTATGTAAATTTTTTTCAAAATTTACCTCTGGAAAGGAAGGTTTTGATAATATGTACAAACAAATTCATACTCTTAATAATACTTCTAGAATTGGTTATTCTCACTCAAAATCCGTCTTAGTACGAAATATTTCATTCCTGAAAATACCCCTTTGGTAATAAAAGTAAAAGTGGAGGGTATTTTAATAAAAATCATTCATTAAATAAAATTGATTCCTAGGGATTTCACCAATCCAATTTTTGAAAAGAAATGTGGGTTCCCAAAATTTTGTTTATTATTATATTTGGACCCATGCATGTTTCAGTTCCAAAAAACCAATTGTTCTATTTTTGGTAAAATAAAGAAAATACCATAAACAAAAATATATGGTACATAGATAGTGTATCTTTATAGTGTATGACTGCAAATGTTAACTTCTACGAAATGATTACCAAATTGAATGATGGTGGAGTCACTTTTGGAGATAATTCTCATGAAACAATTGTAGGTATATGTAACATTTTTCTTTTTGGAAAGTCCTTGATTTCAATTATTCTATTTTTTTATGTTATTATGAACAACATTATAATTATATTCCATTTATTTGATGATGTTTACCTTGTGAATTATAGGAATGATAAATGTATAGTATATAATTCCATGGATGAATTCATTCTTCCTACCTATCTCCCTGAGAATGTTTATAAACCTAACTTAGAATACCATAGGAGCCTGGAAATTGTTTGTATTAGTGTAATGGAATATACGTCATGGTTATAGAATGGATGGATATGAAATTTTAACCCTAGAATCTTACATAATTTGAATATGAAAAAACATGTTAAGGATCTATGAGAAATTTGATTGGATTCGTCAACAGTCTTTGACCCTTGACAATATGGAAAGAAATACAAGTCAATATTTAATTAAATTTGTTAAGTCTCATCAAATGATGCTTTACAGTTAGTCAACATAGACTTATTTCGTCCTACTCAAACTATAAGTGTTTGATGAAAGTATTTTATATTTGTTTTAGTTATTGATTACACAAGATATACATGGGCCTATTTTCATGAAATGAAATATGAAACCTGTGGTTATATTAAAACTTTTATATCCAATGATAAAATTGATAAAAAAACATCAATTGATAACATTTTATAGGGATCATGATAGATAATTTATGAATTACAATTGAAAAAAATTTGATATTAAGAAAGGCATGACTCATAATTTTCACTTCCTAGATCTCCCCAGAAAAATGGTGTTGTTGAAAGTAGAAATTGTATTCTTCAAGATATAAAAATAACTATGTTGATTGAATACTCAATTACTAAAATTTTTTTGGACAAATAAATGAGTACTACTTATTATACTATAAATAAACTTTGAATTAGACCATTTCTTAACAAAAGACCATGTGACTTATGAACATGCTAAAAAATAACCATACTTCAAATTATTTAGATGAAAATTATTGATTTGGATTACACAAGATAATTTAAATAAATTCAAACACATATAAAATGAAGGTATATTATTTGGACATTTCACTACTTCTAAGTCTTATAGAGTTTTCTATAAAAAATTTTGTACTATTGAAGAAAGAGTACAAGTAAAATTTGATGAAACTGATCCTTCAGTTTTAAAATAATCCCAACCTATACTATCTGATGTGTTTTTTAAAACTATTCATCACACTATGGTAAACAATTATTCTAATAAGGAGAATACTGACGAATTTGTTTATGAATTATTCACTGTGGAATAAATTTTACCTTATTTTGTTGCATAGGTCTTACAAAAACTAAGAAAATTGATTCCTAGAAATCAACCTACTGATAGTATCATTGGTGATGTATATATAACTATGGGGACTAAAAGTTCCTTGGGAAATGAAGTAGAAAATCTTACTTTTCATTCTCAATTTTAACCTGAAACTCCAGATGAGGCTTTATGTGATGATGATTCTATTAAAGATATTCAATAAGAAATAAATTAATTCAAAAGAAATAAGGTAATGAACTTTGTGGAATAACCTATTTAAATTTCATTCATTAGAGAAAATTTGGGTTTCAAAATCAAATGTGATAAAAATGGAGTCATTACATGAAATAATAAAAACTTGTTTCTAAAGGTAATAATCCACATGAGTGAATATATTATGACAAAACCTATTCTCCAATAGCATAAATTGAATCTATTCATATTCTATTAACCTTTGTAGCATTGTTTAATTTTAAAAAAATTTAAATGGTCGACAAGTGGGCTTTCACTAATGGATATCTTTAATTGGAAGTTTTTATTGAGTGGAATCCTAGTTTTGAAGATATAAAACATCCTAAATATGTTTCTAATCATAGAAAATCATTATATGGATATAAAAAATAACCTAGTGCCTCGTATGATAGATTAACAGGGTTTCTATTACAGAACAATTTTTAGGGGAACTTCTGATACAACTCATTTCATAACTAAAGAAAACAAAAATGATTTGACTGTTAAATTTTATGTTGATGACATTATAATAGAATAAAAACAGTAATCTTTAAAATATTCTTTTCTCAGTATTATGATATTTCAGTATGAAATTTTTATGATGGGTGAGTTAATATTATTTCAGGGTTTTCCAATTTCTCATAAACCATTAGTAACAAATATATCTAAACATTATTATGTTAAATATCATCAAAAAAATATGGATATGACAGAAATGAAAGCATTAGTACTCGAATAGGTAACTCAAACCACATGATATTAATGACGATGGACTACAATTTGATCAATCAAATTTTAAAGGTATGATATGAAGTCTACAATACCTAACATCTTGTCATCTAGAATTTATTTTATCATTATGTTTATGTGCAAAGTATCCATAAAACCAAATATATTCCCATTTAAATTCTGTTAAAATATTTTTTCATTATTTAAAAGGGAATTATGGATTTGGGACTTTTCTATTCATCAAGAAATTCTTTTGAAATAAAATATTTTTTAAATGATGAATTTGGTGGTTATAGAATGGATAGAAAAGTACATCCAATACTTTTCATTTTGTAGTCAATTAATTAGTTTATTGTTCTTTATAAAACAACACATAGTAAAACATTACACTACTAAATCTAAATATTTGGTAGCTGGAAGTTGTTGTCCTCATATTTTGTGGATACAACACACACACACTGATTATGGAATGTTTTTTTAGAAATTCTGAAATACTATGTTTTAAAACTTGTGCCATATATTTATGTAAAACCACTGAACATAAACCTCATTAAAAAAAATTTTATATTAGTCATAACATTTGTATGAATCACTCTCTTAAATGAGATATCTGTTTATAATATATCATAATTTATAAAAACATTCTAATATATTTATAAAACATTTACATTATGATATATTCAAATACATTAATCAGAATCTTGAAAGGATCAATGTTAACTAATCATTAACATATACTTCATGTTTAAACTATAACCTTAAATTAGGATCCTCAATGGATAGTACATGTTCTTTATTCTTTACATAGTTCTAATACTCAAATTTTTTATAAACCTATTTTTTGTACTCATAATTTTTGTGCTCATATTTTTCATAATCATATTATACATACATATATTTTTGGTACATATATTTTTCATAATAATAATTTTCATAATTAAATTTTTTGCAATAATTTTTTTCTTAGTCATAAATTTTTTGTGCTCAAAAATTTTTGGTACTAATTTTTTTTACCAATAAAATTTTTCATATAATATTTTTACTCAAATTTGTTGATATTAAAATTTTTCGTACATCAAATGTTTCATTTATTTTATGCAAAAAAAAATCCAAAACCAATAGATCTATCGTGAAGACTCTGAATGGTGTAATATCTTATAGTGTAAACTATTATTATTCTACTCTTTTTATTGGTATTTGGTTTAGAACCCATTTCATATTCATGATGAATATGATAAATTTATTTATTTTTTTATAAATATATATATAAATCCTAATTATTAAAATATTTTACACCATTGGATCTTTTGTATCAAATATGAGTCACATAATATCAAGATTCATATTTCTTTTCCTATTTAAATGGACCCCCACTATTTCCCAAATTTTTTTCTCAACATTGCACCGAATCTCTGTAGTCCAACAAGTAGGTGTGTTTGGAAATCATCTTCCTCAAAGGATTTTTATCATACTCATGTTAGAATATACATCTACCACTAATAATACAATGCCTCTGAAATATTTATCAGCCATGACATTCTTCAAAGAAAGATTAATGGGAAGAGATTTTTATAAAAAGTATGATTCTTACATGATAATAATTTTCATGCTTCAATGATGGGATTCATATTTTCTAGAAAAACCACAATCCAATAAATTCCCTATTCTTTTTTATGAAATTATATAGTTTTATAATTCTGTGGAAATTGATAGTGATTTAAATATATCCTTGTTTTGGTACGATAGAGAGATAAGAAAGTCATCAAAACAAGTAGAAGATTTCTTTAGTGTTCCATCAGAGGTCGAAAACTTTTTCACTTCTCATATGAAACCAAAAGAGAAATTTTATTTTAATAAGAAAAGTGTTAATGAATCTCTTTTTTGAGATTCACTAGGATAACAGAAAAGTGAAAATTATTTCATTAGACAATAGTCATATTTCTCTCTAGATTCAAGGTTTTTAAATGCCCCATAAAGGTAATAAAGATTCCCTAATGCACTCATATGTGTTCATTCATGAATATTTGGTGATTTTGGGAACCTAAATATGATGGGATATATTTTTTAACCCTAAAAATTTGAATTTTCCATGCAATCAAGTCTCAATTGATTTTGTTTCATGTGGTTTTGAGTATGTTCATTACTAAAAGATTCATGTTTTACAATCTCACATTCTTGTAAATTATAATTTATCTGGAAGTCACACAGGTAAGTGATGATATTATAAAAATATTAGAATTAAATTTTTCTTTAGAATCAATGAATTTTCCCAATGATGATGAAGCCAAAGAATCAGAAAAAGTAGTTGGAGGATGTCAGGGTGTTCGATAACAATAAATGCCATTTTTTAATAAATAAATAAAAAAATGTGTGAATATTGATTAATTACAAAGAATAAAAATGTTTACAATGATAAGTCACTACCAAATATATAAATGAAATGGCATAAAGAAAAAAATGAGACTCGTAGTTTGGTCGCAACCCAATAGAAGCCCTAGAAGAAAGATCCCGACTAAAGAAGCAATTAAAGATGGTGATATGAAAAGAATGATCCAAATGCTAAATTATAATATTCATTATATTGATATCCTATTGAAATGATTTGAAAACGAATCTAGAGGAATCATATTTTGGTTAACAATTCAAGAATAAACAGTCACTCCCTCTATATAGGACATGGGAAATAACAATTAAAAAGTTTGGGAGGAACCAGCTCGAAATAAAGAATCTCAATACGAAGTTCTAGAAGAAAAATAATATATATAAAGGAGAGAGATATATTTTTACCTCAGTAAATAAGGATATAGAAATGTAAATTAATAAGAATAAAATGAGGATGATGAAAATAAAAAAGAAGCTGGTCATGGAGAAAACTCTCATTCTGATAGAATACCTATAATATTCTCATAATCAACCTCATTAAAATTACCATCCCCATGATTAAAATCATTAATGAAATATACTTATGTATCCTAATCCAACAAAATAATTCACATTTAAGATAAAGATAAATATACCATGACCGATGAAAATTGTGAATATAATTTAGTAAATGATGCCCTCCAAATTCATTCTATAGAACATCCTAATTATGAGAATGATAATGATTTTGACAATAAAATTTCCATGAAAAGAGAAATTTATATTGTTTGGGATATAATGAGAATTTAGAAGGGTATTTAATATTTCATTAGACTTAATGGGAAAGAATGATTTGGTTTTAGAGAACTAAAAAAAAGATCTGATTCAATAAATGATCCGAGAAGAAGGATAATTGAGCAGGAAGATGATTTTAATATATTTGAAAAATGTAATCTGGTATAAAAAAAGGCTTTCAACAAAGTGGTTAAATTGTCTCATATTTATGGTTCATGTATCAATGTTCAGGAATACTTCATTGAATACATAATAAGTCTTGTGAATGAAGTCATTATTGTTTTCAAAAAAACTAGCCAGGTACAGTACCCAAAAAATGAGTGATTTCAGAATCGTAGACGATTTCCAATGTAAATAATTAAAATATATTGAAAAGAAGACGAAATTCATTCAATAAAAAGTCTCAAAATTTTTATTTCAATAGATGATATAATTGATTTAAAATATACTATTGTTTTTATGAATAAAAAGTTTGAGGTTCAAGAAAAGAAAAGAAAGATCAAGAAGACAATATTGATACTCTAGAGGACATATTAAAATATCAAGATGAAAATATTCATTCCCAAGTTCAATTATTTTCATAATTGGAGGAAATATTTTGGTGTTAGAAGGAAACTCTTGAAAAGATTTTTCATGATAGAAGGGAGTTCAAGAAGATGAAGTCAATTAATGTAGGACTCAAAAAAATTGAGAAGAAATTAATTGTTTGAACACATGTTGTATTTAAAAAAACAATGGAAGATTTTTCATCTAAATACATTGGAATTGAATGTTTTCCACGTTTTTTGGATGAATGTTCATTCATAAATTATAGATGATCAAATTCTCTATTTCTTCATATGTTTTTTATCTCTAACCACTTTTCAGATATTAAAAGTATATCCATATTCCAATTTTAAATAAAATTGGAGGATAATGATATATATAGTGGGAGAATAATTTCCTTATTCCAATTAGTAAATAAAAAGGTGGAGAATGATATATAAAGGGGAGAATAAAATATATAGGGGGATTAAAATTAATCTAAAAAGAACAGAATATGACCATTTGGTAATTTTTCATCCTTTGGGGTAGTTCGTCATATTCAATATCAAATTCAGAAGAGTTTTAAAACATAGGGGAGATAAGAAAAAGTGTTTACATCTGAATATGATAGGTCCTAAAAATATTTTTGGACATATGTATTACATATTAATTATCTATTTCGGACATGAGGTTTTTGATTTCCAAAAACAGGTAGATTGTTGAATTAAAAGTCTCTTTTTAAATTCTCTATTCCTTTCGTTTTGGAAATCACAAACTATTTCATAAATACACAATTACTAACTCTTTTATGTAAAGTGTAATTTAAGAAATATTTTATAAGAATTAATATTTTTTATCATACTTACATTAAGTATTGTTGTTAAATTATGATCGTTATGTTTTTCATATTTCAGAGATTAAATATTTTACACTCCATGAAATGATGTATAACCGTTTCAATGATTATCTTTATGTGAACAAATATTATTCAACTCATACATACAATAAAAAATTTTCATTTCACAAATAAAATATTAATTGCATCATACACACTATCTAAACGTTTTTAATCAAATTATTCTCATATTGATGTAAATCTAGTGACTCTCAGAATAAAAAATACCAGAATCATTTGATTTTTATTTTCCATATCCATAAAATATAATAATAATAAAAGAAAATTAATTAATTTAACATGATTTCATGTACTATATTCTAATAAAAATTATTTAATGTTTTCATTTATCATATTACTGTTGGAGTGAAAAGTTTCTTAGTCCCTCATAAATATTTGGAGAAAATATGACCATTGAGGATCAATATAGCATTTGGGATGTCGGCCTATAAATACAAGATCATTTAAAAGAGCTCACAAATTAATTATTTCAAGAAAAAATGTGACAGATATACCAATTTTTCAACATGTGAAAACATTGATGTTTACAATTTATGAAGTTCTTGTTCCATATACTTGTAACACTAAAGAGCATATTTTTTCTTCTGCAACATCAATCATTGTGATTATGATTGAGGTATTTCCTATATAAAATTACAATTGTGATGATATTTTTCATATTAAGGTCTTTTTGGTAATGTTAGACATATGTTCTGATCACCTTCTTCATCGATGTATATATGAAATTATCATTAAGAATAATTGTCATAATCAATTAGAGGTACTACCCTAGTGTGTGTAAGATAGAAAATATTCAATGTAAAAATCAAGGGAACATTATATTTGGTAATTGGATATCCTTTTTTGGGTTAAAATAATTTTATTAAATTACATGTATTTCATTTTCACTGTATTTAAAATAAAAATTAATTTAAATCAATTATATATTTTAATTTCATTTATTGGAACTACATTAATTATGATACAATTGTTTCATATCATATTACATTATAACGTTGATTTTTCATTACAATTATTTCAATTACTCAGAATGATTATAAACACTTTATGATAGAATCATAAATTGTTACACTATCATCATCGTAACCACTGTAATTATAATATATAAAACTCTTACCTTGAATAAAATTAATTATAATCTATTGAATTTATATCATAATTTATTTTATTATGATATTATTCTCCCTCAGACCCAAAGGCCTATTATGATTTTTTTAAATTCATAAGGCTTTTTTTGAATTGATTTAGTTTAAATACATTTGAACTAAATCCTTTTAGGGATAAAAACAAATGTTTTTAAACCAACAATTCACATCTTTTTTATTTTATCCTTCTGCATATACGTTACAGTACAAAAAATATTATAGATTTGTTGAATTATTCGAGTAAAAAATAAATCTAGTATAATAAATAAAGGGGAGTTTTAATAAGTTATAAAAAAATAATATAATCAGGTATAAGTACAACATTAACTTTTTGATTATTTATTTTCAAAATATAGATTATGAGAACAGTAAAAAATAATAAGAGAGGTCTGGAAGAAGTGTTATTAGAAGGGAAATCGAAGAAGATAGAAAATTATTAGAAAAATATGATGTATTAATGTAAACAATAATGGTAGCACGTATCATATCCAAAAATTTCAAACAAAAAACAATATCACCAGAACTTTTTTAAGGAAAATTGTAACTAAAAACTTAGATATAATATATTATATACCATGGAACTAATAATATATTATGATAAAATGTGAAATAAAAAAGTTTTTATCAAATGATAAACATGGGAAAATATTGTAGTAGAATATGAATCATAATATTAAATCTAAAAATAGGATAAAGGTGTTAGAATGATGTAGACAGATTTAAAAAAGATGATGGAAAAAACAATAAATGATAAAATTAAATCATAAGATAAAATATAAAAGAAAAATATGATATTAGCATAAGAATATAAGTCATAAAACATGGTCAAAATTACAAGGAGTGGGAATAAGTCAAAACCAATAGTGAATATTTTACTAAAGAAGATAATATTAGATGAAATATAATCTAGAATCCAAATCATAGGAATGGGACGCTCAAAATAGAAATTGTTGTCGAGTAAAGAATGTATTAGTTATATAAAACAATAAAAGGAAATGTCAAATGGAAAAGAAATATAGTAAAATTAAAATAATAAGGAAATTTTAATAAAATTAGGTAGAATAATTTTTGAGTAAATCAAAGAAATTTTTTAAAATGTTAATATAGAAGAGAGAAGACATAAGATATAAGAAGAATCAGAAGTATGAGTGAATGAAAAAATATAAAATAATAAAAATAAAATAATAAAAAAAGAAGAAAATATAGGACAAAATAATAATCTAATGTAAAATTAAAATATAAAATTATAAAAATAAGATTAAGAAAAAATAAAACAAAACGTAATGTAAAATCATTGTCTATAATACAAAATTATGGATCAAGAAAGAAAGAACCTTGAAGTCAAAATAATAATAAGCAAAAACAAATGAGAAATAAATAGGTAATGGTTGGAAATGGGAGAATCTAGTAAAAATGTTAAATAGAGGTGTAAATAATAATGAAAGTTGAACCAACAAGAAAAGAGATTATATTATAGAAGAAATAGTTTTCTGATGGAACAGTGGGTGTTTTCTTAACTGTTGGGCTTGATGATCTCTGTCCTGGTATCTCTTAATTAATTAACTTGTTCTGTTTGAGTGATATACTCTTGTTTGTTGATGTTGAAGTCTTGGACTAGAAGGCTTTTATTTGGCTAGATGCAATCTTCAGCCTTGGGTCCTCCACCTTTATATGATATCATGAATGCTTGATACTTCTGTTCTGAATTTGTGAAGACTCAACATGGATGCATTGATCTTGTACAGGATTTATGTGTGATACTACATTGTTTCTTTGGTTTTTTCTCATTAGTTTGACTGGTCCTTGTGTTCTTTGTTTGGCATGAATTTTTTATGAATCAGTTTCAAATTTCTACTGGATTTATGCTCTATATTGTTGGATGAATTGCTTATCTCACTCTGAAACAATTATTCAGTCTTGATCATCTGTTTCTTCTACTGGAATCGTTACATTATGGAGTCCTGCATTCACTGTCTTTTCTGGATGGCTTGGTCATCTGTTTGGAGTTGGGCGGGCTGCTGGTTCTGATTGCCTGTTTATCTATGCTATTTACCTGGATTTGAATCGCATGGAGGCTCTGTTTATTTCTGGTTGAGGGGTTGCTGCATATACTGGATTCTACTTGATTTCTGCTTTTGTTTCTTGGGTAATCAATTTCTATTTTGCTACCTGATCCCTCTTTCTCTCTGCTTTTGGGGATGATTCTGCATAAGAGATTATGTCAATTGGTTCTTTTGGTCTATCTTCTCATCTACTCTGTCTTACTATTACTGATTTGGCTGGAGTCTACTGATTATCACACTATGACAATCACTCTGAAGCCCTCTGAGGATGTCTCTTGCTACATACTCCGGATTTTATGGTTTACTTGGCTGGAATACTCAACATCATGGAAGGTGCTACTATTTTCTCTCTTTTTCAACCTTTCAGTTTAAGGTGGGTTGTATATATGCTTTCTTTATATCCCCCCTTATTTTTCCTAGTTGGTGTAAGCACTTTGCACCTCGTGTTTGTAATATCAATTTTGTTTTTAATAAATTTCTTTGGGGCATGAATTGGGAAACAAATTCATGTTACCACTTTCCAAAAAAATAATAAAATAATATCAAGTATAAACCTAATACAAAATTATAGGAAGTAAAATAAATATTAAGCATCAAGAAGCTTGAAGTCAAAGACTATAAATAATATAAGAAAAAAAGTGGGAGATTAAATACATGAAAAAAAAATTTGTGGAACAAAAAAAAATGGATAATAAATAAAATAATAAATAAATGAAAGTTATATTAAAAACGATATAAAAATAGAATTTCTAAATCCAAAGGAAGAAAATATATGATTCAAAAAGTTATAATTGAATATCAATAATGGATGAAGCCTGAACTATTGGAAAAATCCCAATAAGAAGTATATGATAGAAACTAGATGCATAGATTAATTGGATTTTGATATTGGGTAATTAGTAATGGTAGATGAGGAAAAAATATTGATGTTAAATCGAAAAGTAAAAAAATCCTTAAACATGAGAATATTTAGAGAATGAATATGGAGGAAAAAACTGAAAATATATGTCACAAGAGGTACATATAATTTAAATAAAATGGAAGGTGGTCAAAATCTATAAATTGAATTTAGATTATCATGAAATCATTGGAATGATGAGAGGTTAATTAATATAGAAAAAAATGTCTTAGGGATTGTTTTCTTAATATTTACTATCAATATGAATTCATCTTCTATGTTTGGGTATCATGATGAGTAAAATATTATATTAATAAAAAAAATCAAAAAGAAAAAAAATATTTTTGATCATATAATGGAATTGAAGAATTCTATTGATGCCTAGTTGAATATTAGGAATTTCAAATATTTGAGAAAAATTATTCTATGTTTTCATTTAAATTAAAACATTTATTCCCAGTTTTGACCCCATATAGATGACATGTAACATTTATATGAATGTCAATGTAAATTGAAAATATTAGATATACTGATCAGTTGAAGTGTCAGATTGATAGGTTTATTGTCATTATAGATCATAAATTACCAATCGAACATTGTTCTATGTTTTTTCCCAATATAAACATGTTTCCATGAATTTGAAACTTTCATTTGTTATTTGTCATTTATTAACATCAATTGACAATATCAAGTCATATTTTCCATCATATTTAGGAATTCATGAATCAAATTGATGTGTGGATAATTCCTTAAGAACATAAATGACTAAGAGATCATTTTTTTTATTTGTCAATTTTATAATTTTTTTTCAATTTTCACATAATGGTTAGTGACATGTCTTTCTAATAAGAGTATCGAGTTAAATGTTTATTGAGGACCATACTGATCATTATAAACCTCATAATTTTTCAAAGTTGATTCCTACAGATCCCAAATGACTTGAGGATCACTATACTATATTTTTTGTACAATAATAACAAGTTTTATTGATTTTGAACTCTTTTAGGTGCCCTTTCACATTAATAATTATGTCAATTCCAATAAAAATTTAATCATATTGATAAATTCCGGTTTTATATTGATATATGGTAGGAAGATATAGATCAGTAATGAGTCAAATATTGATTTCCTAATTTTCAATACAAATTCATTACCTTTGACTCTTTGTTAAACCACACATGGTTTTGATCCTCTTTTTCCAGGTTGTTTTTGTTGGAGTTGGTGGTCTAGAACCAACTACTTATTACTTTATTCATTAAATAAAAGCCTAATCACATCTTGATTGTTTTTCTATGTGACATGTCATGTGATAATGTCTTAAGGACAGCTGTTGCATTAAAGGGTCGTAGCAGATCCCTGCTATAATGAGAAACCGGAAGTGCCATAACACTGTTCTTGAATGTATATTCTATGGCCGGATGATATTATTTGAGGGACAAAAATAATACAGGACATTAGGGGTGAGGGCTCATAAAACATTGAGTCACCTTCTCATGGTGTGCACCCTTGGTAATATCCAGGAGGATATTATGAGAATGAGACCCGCCAGTGGGAAATCCACATTTCATAGTGTCATTGGATGTTCCTATCTGCGAACGCGTGTATTGGTCCTTAGACATTAATATTATTATTAATGGGTATTAAAACTCACCCACATAGATGTATTGATAAAAACTATGACGACACACTGTTCGTAGTGAGGTAGGATATGTTGGGTGTGTCACGAGTAATACCGCATTAATAGATAATGTGATAAAGGATTTGTCCCTTCTGTTCCATAACGGAAGTAGTTTTCTCAGGCCCTTTGATGGAATTGATATAGCCTAAATAAATCCATGGCCATGGTAAGGTATGGGCATGTTCAATTCCGGGATATCAATGAAATAATAAGCAAGCACATGGGTTGATGACACTAGCATGAAACCCTCTTGATTAGAGATATTGAGGCAAAGGGATTATATTACACGATAAGCATTCGTAGGAGGTGACACGTCATTGCTGTGTTAACTTCATTCTCTATGGGTCCCGTGGCGTGTTGCTAGACGCTAACCTTGGACTTTAGGCAGGCTCAGCTTAATGTCCCTGAGAAGGAGGCCTAGAGGGTCACACACTAAGTGTGTCCATGTATCTCAGTTAAATATTAAATTAACAAGTTAAATAAATATTATTCCCGACTGTGGTTTAATAATTATTTAAGGATGTATGATTGCATTTATTATGAAACTAGTTATTCGAGAGAATATATTGTGGACGAAATAATATATTTATTGGAAAGTAATGTAGTTACATTTATTTAATAAATAAATAGTCATTACTCAAGGTCTAATAAATGTGGTGGAGAAAAATGGAAAATAAAAGTACATGCCATGTATATTAAATATACACACCCTGTAGTTTTATGGAAAACAAGTACACGTCGTGTATTAATTATTACACGCAGTGTAGTTTTTCCAGTTGGGATTTTGAGGATTTAATAATGTTTTATTAAATGATATTTATTATAATCAGCGTGGCCACATGTCAAGGAATTAATAATTTGACATGGGGGTTTTCTAAAAGATTTAATGAAATAAATAAAATGCGCAAAGTGTTTATTTATTGTCATAACTCTATTAACCTCAAAACCAATTATAAATTACCTCACAACCCCAACATTTTGAAGATCCATTGTTGTGCACAACGAATTTGGAAATACTCTCAATCCAAGAGAGAATTCCCTTTCCAACAAGGATGCCCTCAAGTTACGAGAGCAAGATCCTCCACCGGATCAAGGCGGTCGAAGGCGGACATCACAAGCAAAGGTTCTTCCGCACTAGCGCCCGGAGATCCCTTCGACGACGTTCGGAGATACATGACACACGTGTGGATCACCACTAGAGGAATCCTACACATGTATTCTACGATGCAACGACGGATCACCGAATCATGACCGGACACATCAATGAAGAAATAATTCCAACGAGGTAATTCTTATGCATTAATTAAATAAATTATAATCAACATATGATGATCCTCCTCAAGGGTTCCGGGACACATCTTTTCTTTTAGTTCTTCGTTCTATTCCGAATATTCGGTGTTTTATATCGTGACAAAACTCGGATTGAACGTTGTTTAACGTTAAATTAAAGGTGGGAAAACCCAAAAACACGCTTCCGCTGCGCCTGGAATCTACAAGTGGTATCAGGGGGAAGTTTATATCATTGATTATAATTATTTAGTTTCTCATTGGTAATTTACGCATTTAATAATTTAGTTATTTCAATTCATGTTTAATCGTTCTGAAAATCTGAATATCGAGATCTATTCCACCTCCCTCATTTCTCGTTCACCTCACAGAAACGAATTTTTCATTTAATTTTGATTAAAATAAAATAGAGGAACTCATCTGGAGGAGCCAGACATTTTTGGATGTATAACACCAGAATACATGGCGTGTATGCGGAAGTACACGTCGTGTAGTCTAGGTTCAATGCATTGATTGATCCGCCAAATCAGGCCATGTATTGGATTCTTTATAATAATTTAAGACACCATGTGTTGACCAGAAACAGGTGGCACACGGTTTCCAGAATACACACCGTGTGGTCCAATGAACCCGGCGTGTAGTCCCTTCGGGTTAGGGTTGGGTCATGTACTCTGTACATGGCCTGCCCGGCTAGAAACCGTGTAACGCAGAAACTACATGTCATATGTCCCACTGCACACGCCGTGTAGTCCGAAAATTTCCTAATTACATTAACATGCCATGTCCCTAGGCGTGTACTTCGGATGGACGGTGAAGAAAAGTACACGCTGTGTAGTCGGAACTACACGCCGTGTACTCACCCAAATTACGCAGATTTATTAAAATTTATTATTATATTATACAAACCCTTGAGACGTATACCATGGTGCAGGTGTAAATCTGAGGCACAAAACGTGATAGGTGTTTTATATATATGTGTTTAATTTAGCATCTGCGTAATAAATGGGAATTCACCGGGTTGCCTCCAAGGTACAAGTTATGTACAAGGATAAATTTAAATGAATTTATTTGTTTAAAATTATGGTGAATGAGAATTTCAAGTTTAGAAAAAATATTTAAGATAAAATGATTGATTAATTAAATATAATTAATTGATTCGAGAAAGATTTATCTTAAACAAGAATGATTAAAGAATTGAATTATAGTTTTATTTATGCATAAATATCATTTCATGTATGGATGATCAGGAGCCAGACCGAGACCTTTGTATGTGAATGGTTTCTTTTAATTTATTTATTTAAATTAAATTTGTTGGCATGTGAGCCATCTCCTACTTAATATGTAGGGTCTGTGCATGCAAGGATTGTTTTATGTAAAAACCCCTTTTACCCCTCACCTACGTGTGAGATAAATGCATATGTAATGGATGGAGATCCTATGCTAGTGGAGGCGGCTCAAGTCAGGAGGCAAGGAGAAACCAATCCAAGGAGATACAAAGGTGGACAGGTGGAAAGCTGTAAACAAGAACCCGAAAGGTTCAAGTTTTTTCTCCCCTAGGTCATGGGTTAGTTTATCAACTTCTAGATAAACTAACCTATAGAAAATCACATGATCATACCATTAATTTTATCTCTTCCAGTTGCATGGTTTATTTATTGTGGGTGTGTTGTCACGATCACACAATTAATGAATATAACAAGCAAGAAAGATGGATCTAAAATAAAACCGGCTTATAGGTAAATATTATCATAGACATGGTTAATCACTTAAGTATATCCCACTTAATAATAACAAGCATGTAATCAAAGATTATAAAATGGAAATTTTTGTATAAGGATAAAATCCCTCAAAATAAATATTAAGTTGGCATAGCCTTCCATAATCTTTGTTAAAATCGAACCATAGTTCAAAGTGCTTGACCAACCCTAGTTGGGGTGCTTTCAATTATCGGGGAATTTTAATTCAAGGTTTTGGGTTGACATGACTTGGTTCTCATCAAGGGTTGATGGCCACAGTAGGACTTTGTGTGACCAAGAGGAAAAGGATGAGGAAATCCAAAAGGATTTCAGGATTGGGGAGTCAACTAAGCGGATCAAGGAGCATCGAGTTAATGCAGTTGGCATTTAGAATTCCTACCTAAAACCCTTCAAGTTTCTTGACCAACCCTAGTTGGGGTAATGCGAAGGGAAATATGGATCCGTTCCACTACAATAATCATGCAATAGAATATTTTGAAGTCAATGGTGAGGGATATTAGATTTCGATAAAATAGTGGGAGACTAAGAAGTATAAATTTATTTATTTCTCTCAATTTTTTAAATAAAGTACTAAACCTTTGCTCATCATAATTTGTAGAAACAGAAAGAAAATTTCTTCAAACGTATCATTGCGCACCATACTCAAAAAAGAAAACCTTCTCACCGGTACAAATTTCCATGAGTGGCAGAGGCGTTTACGCATCATCCTTCGCCATGAAAGGAAATTATATGTGCTGGAAGAGCCTATTCCAGTTGCTCCTAGGAAAGAGGCTAGTGAAGAGGAATTATATCTCTACATGAAACATATATATGATGCCACAAATGTCCAGTGTTTCATGCTATCAGCCATGTCTAATGAGCTCTTGATGCAACTTGAAAACATAGATGCGTATAGAATGATGTCCCACCTTAAAGATATCTACCAAGAGAAGGCGAGACGGGAGAGGTATGAGATCTCCAATGCTTTTTTTACCACGAAGTTTGGAGAGTCTATGCCAGTTGGGCCCCATGTAGTCAAGCTTATTGGCTAAATTGAATGCCTAGACATCTTAGGGATTAAATTCCCGAATGAGTTGTGTACAGATCTCATCCTATCTTCACTAACGAAGACCTTCTCTAGCTTCATTGTCAAATATAACATGAGCAGAAATGAGAAGTGTCTATCGGAGCTTCTGACCATGATTCACCAGGTAGATAAGGACGTGGGGCGTGAAAAACCTGTGGTCCTTATGGTGAAAAGGAAAAGGAAGGACAAGGAAAAGGGGCCAAAGACTTATAAATGGTCTGAAGCCCCCGAGCATAGTCCTCCAAGAAGGGGAAGATCCAGAAGTAGGGCAAGGAACAGGAGGCAGTATGCTTTGCATGTGGCAAGCAGGGCCAATGGAAGAGGAACTGCACCTAGAATCATGGGGATGCTAAATGTGCATTTGTTATCGAGTGAAATCTTTCTATTTATACACATTGGGTATTAGATACAGCTTGTGGGGCTCACATCTGAATTCAAATGCAAGAACCAAGTAGATTTAGAAAGATTGCAAGAGGAGAGGTGGAAATTCGAGCTGGCAATGGTGCAAGGCATGATGCATTGTCTATTGGCAACTACCACCTCTCCTTGCTGACTGGGATGATTTTGGTTTTACATATCTGTTATTATGTGCCTAGAGTTACCAAGAACATAATTTCTGTATCTTTTTTGGATATGGATGGATTTGTTTTCAAATTTGGAAATAAGGGTTGTATATTTTATAAGAACAACGTATGTTATGGTATGGCACATTTAAAAAATGGTTTGTATGTATTGAATTACGAAAACCAAGTATTGGAAATCGATAACGAAACAAACTCACATGACCCATATATCACCCAGTTATGGCATCACTGCCTTGGTCATGTGAACGGGAAGTGTTTGAAAAAGCTCTACCAAGATGTCTATTTAGACTCTACTAAGCTAAAACCACTTGATAGATGTCACGCTTGTTTACAAGGAAAAATGACCAAGCCACCTATTGGTCGACAAGGTGAAAGGGCCATAGAGCTTCTAGGATTGGTACACACGGATGTGTGTGGACCATTTCCAGTAGAACCTAGAGGTGGATATTCTTACTTCATTACATTTACTGATGATTTGAGTAGATATGGATATGTCTACTTAATGAGGTATAAGTTAGAGTCCTTAGATAAATTAAGGAATTCAAGAATGAAGTAGAGAATCAGCTTGGTAAGAAGATAATGATTCTTTGATCGGATCGAGGTGGAGAATATCTGAACCAAGAGTTCATCGATCTTCTACAGGAGTCTGGGATTCTATCTCAGCTCACTCATCCTTATACACCATTGTGGAATGGTGTTAGTGAAAGGAGGAACCACACCTTTTTGGACATGGTGAGGTCGATGATGAGTCATGAGGATCATCCATTATTCATTTGGGGATATTCATTACAAAATGAAGCATACACATTAAACTGAGTACCAACTAAGGTGGCAAATGGAATTTCATCCGAGTTATGGAATGGAAGGAAACCTACTTTGTTGCACACACATGTATGGGGATGTGAGGAATTTGTTAAGGCCTTCTTAGGCACCAAATAGCACCCTGGGGCATGAAGTCTATCTTTATAGTATATCCCAAGGAAACGAAAGGATATTACCTATATAACCCGCAAGAAAAGGAAGTTACTGTCACCTGACAAGCCGTCTTTCTTGAGAGGGAGCACATCCTCATGAAGGATAGTGGGAGAAAGATTGACTACGATGAAGTTGATGCTCAAGATACACAGGAGTTGGTATAAGAACAAGTTCCACAGGTCCCCGTGTAAGAGGTTCCAAAAACACAAGTACAGCGTATGAGCTCAATAGAGGTAAGGGAACCAGAGAGATTTGGTTTCCCAGTCACCAAGGATGGTGAAACATTATTGTTGGGCAATGATGAACCTCTCTCCTAAAAGGAAGCAGTAGAAAGATAAAAAGCTGCAAGATGGCAAGAAGCTAGGAATTTTGAGATGGATTCCATGTATCAGAACCACGTTTGGGTTCTGGTCGATGAGCCAGTTGAGGTAAAGCCTGTTGGATGCAGATGGGTATTCAAAAGAAAGCTGGACAAGGAAGGTCAAGTTAGCACCTTTAACGAAAGGCTAGTGGATAAAGTATTCAGACAACATCAAGGAATTGACTATGATGAATTCTTCACGCCAGTTTCCATGTTTAAATCCATAAGAATCATACTTTCCATAGCAGCTTACCATGACTACAAGATTTGGCAGATGGATGTCAAATTAGCATTCCTTAACAAGAACCTTCATGAAGATTTCTATATGACACAACCAAAAGGGTTTGTGAAACCGGGTGAAGCCAAAAGGGTTTTCAAGTTGCAGAAATCCATTTATTGATTCAAGAAAGGATCCAGGTCGTGGGACATTCTATTTGATGAAGCCATAAAAGAATTTGGTTTCATTAAGAATGAATGTGAGCCATGTTTTTATAAGATGTTTAATGGGAATGTGGTCTTCATCCTAGTGGTATATTTTGATGACATATTTCTTATTGGAAATGACGTACCAGCCTTACAGTTAGTTAAGGACTAGTTGAACAAGTGTTTTTCCATTAAGGACTTAGAAGAAGCAGCCTACATTCTAGGGATCATGATCATTCGTGACAGATCTAAGAGGTTGCTTTCACTAAGTCCGGGTACATACATTGACCAGATATTAAAGAGATTTAGTATGAAACAATCCAAGAGGGGATTGGTTCAATTGTCACATGGCTTACATCTTTCTATGAAAATGTGTCCCCAGACACAACAGGAGAAAGATAGGATGAGCAAGATCCCATACGCTTCAGATATAAGATCCATCATATATTCCATATTCTATACCAGGCTTGATGTTGCCTATGCACTGAGCATGGTAGGCAGATATAAAGCAGATCCCAGATAACAACATTGGAATGCGGTTAAGATTAGCCTTAAGTATCTGAGAAGAACTAGTGATATGTTCCTGGTGTATGGAGGAGACGAGGAGCTTGTCATCAGAGGGTATGATAATGCTGGTTTTCATGAGGATCAGAATGATCTGAAGTTGCAATCTGTATATGTTATCTGTCTCAATGGAGGAGCTATGAGCTGGAAGATTTCAAAGCAGCCATTTTTCACTGATTCTATCGTGGTGTCCAAGTATATACCGGCTTCTGATGCATCCAAGGAATCCATTTGGATTCGGAACATTATCCAGGAGCTTGATGTGGTGCCTAGAAGTAAAGATCCCATTACATTTTATTGTGATAATACTACAGCGGTGTATCTTGAAAAAAATACCAAGGTCATATCAACGGACAAAGCACATACTCTGGAAGTATCACCTCTTGAGGGATTTCTATCAAAGGGGTGAAGTTGCAGTAAGCAGAGTGTCCACGGAAGAGAACGTGGAACACCCCATGACTAAAGGCCTATCTTAGCAGAAGCATGAATATCATGTGAGAGCTAGCGGGTTAAAGGTTGTTACCAGTTTGCTCTAATACAAGTGGGAGTCTGTTGGAGTGGGTGGTCTAGAACCAACTACTTTCTAATTTATTCATTAAATTAAATCCTTGTCACATCTTTATTGTTCTTATGCGTGACATGTCATGTGATAATGTCCTAAGGATAGTTGTTGCATTAAAGGGTCGTAGAAGATCCCTACTATGATGAGAACCCGAAAGTGCCATAACATTGTTCTTGAATGTATGTTCTATGGCCGGATGATATTATTTGAGGGACACAAATAATACAGGTCATTAGGGGTGAGGACTCATAAAACATTGAGGCATCGTTTCATGGTTTGCGCCCTTGGTAATATCCAGGAGGATATTATGAGAACGAGACCTGCCAGTAGGAAATCCACATTTCATAGTGTCATTGGATGTTCCTATATGCGGACATGTGTATTGGTCCTTAGTCTTTAAGATTATTATTGATGGGTATTACAACTCACACACATAGATTAATTGACGAAAACAGTGATGACAAACTGTTCGCAGCGAGGTAAGATACGTTGGGTGCGTCACGAGTAATACCTCATTAATAGATTTTGCGAGAAAGGATTTGTCCCTCCCGTTCCATAATGGAATTAGATATCTCATGCCCTTTTATGGAATTGATATATCCTTAATAAATCAATGTCCATGGTAAGGTATGGGAAAGTTTAATTCTAAGAAGTCAAAGAACGAATAATCAAGCACATGAGTTGATAGCACTAGCATGCAACCCGCTTGATTGGAGATATCGAGACAAAGGGATTATATTACAAAGTAAGCATTTGTAGGAGGTGACACGTCATTGTAGCGTTAACGTTTTTCTCTATGGGTGCCTTGGCGTGTTTCTTGATGCTATCCTTGGACTTTAGGCAGGCTCAGCCTAATTCCACTGAGAAAGAGGCCTAGAGGGTCACACACTATGTTTGTCAATGTATCCTAGTTAAATATTAATTTAACAAGACAAATAAATATTATTCCTGACTGTGGTTTAATAATTATTTAAGGATGTCTGATCGCATTAATTTTGACACTACTTATTCATGAGAATATATTTTAGACAAAATAAAAATTTTATTATCTAGTAATGTGGTTACATTTATTTAAGAAATAAATAGTCATTACTCAAGGTCTAATAAATGTGGTGGAGAAAAATGGAAAATAAAAGTACATGTAGGGTATATTAAATATACAAGCCGTGTAGGTTTATGGAAAACAAGTACACGCCATGGATTAATTATTACATGACGTGTAGTTTTTACAGTTGGGATTTTTAGGATTTAATATTGTTTTATTAAATGATATTTATTATAATCAGCGTGGGCGCATGTCAAGGAATTAATAATTCGACATGGGGTTTTTCAATAAGAGTTAATGAAATAAATAAAACATGTAAGGTGTTTATTTATTGTCAAAACTCTATTAACCTCAAACCAGATTATAAATATCCTCACAACACCAACATTTTGATGAGCCATTATTATGCACAATGTATTTAGAAATACTCTCAAGCCAAGAGAGAATTCCCTTTCCACCTAGAACACCCTCATGTTACGAGAGCAAGATCCTCCACCGGATCATGGCGGTCGAAGGTGGACATCTCAATTGAAGGTTCTTCTGTGCTAGCACCCAAAGATCCCTTCAGCGACGTCCAGAGATACGTGACACAGATGTGGATCACCACTAGAGGAATCCTACACTTGGATTCTACGATGCAACGACAGATCACCAAATTGTGACTGGACACATCAAATAAGAAAGAATTCCAACAAGGTAATTCTTATGCATTAATTAAATTAATTATAATCAATATATGATGATCCTCCTCAACGGTTCCAGGACTCTTCTTTTCTTTTCATTCATTATTCTATTCCGAGGATTCAGCGTTTTATATCGAGAATCCATCATCATTCTAGTTTAATTCCTTTATTTTCAATTTGGTGAAATAAAATTTTAATTAAATTAATAAAATACATAATCATTAAATTATTATCTAAAATAAAATATTAAAATTCCTTATAAACATTGAAATTAATTGTATTTGTAATCATAACTCATATATTTTATCTTTTCTCACTACATTGGTATTAGAATCGCCTCCCCATCCAAGGGTCTTACAATGGATCGAAACTATAAATCTCTACATGTCATTACATGAAAACAAATTTCACTATACAATATACTAAATTGATGGATTTTAAATATTATATGTAACTTGTATGATTTTTTTATTAATAATTCATTGTTCATTTTAAGGATAATATTTTTAATTATTTTTTCATAATTTTGAACAAAATAACTACAATCATAGAAACCCACACTTCTCATTAAGATATCATTTAAATATCCTGATATTAATGTTTGTTAGATTAAAGTAATGATTTATGAAGAAATAAAAAAATTAATATAATATAAAACAAAAGTCATAATTAATAAAATTTTGATAGAAATAGATGTTTTTTAAGATTCTGTAGATGAGTTAAATGATAAGAGTTAGGAGTAAAAAGGATGTAAAAAATAATAGTTGGAATAAAACGTTTAATTATTTTACATGTGATGAATCATATGATAACCTAAATGAAAATTATGTTACAAAAGATACAGTAATAGAAAGAGCACATGAAGTAAACAAAGCTTCAAAGAAGAAATAGATGTAGAAACAGATATTGATATTGATAGTGAAACATCAGAAAAAATGATGCTAGAGAATAAAAATTATATGAATTCAATGAATATATTTAATCATAAATATAAAATAAAATATATTTATGATCGAAAATGTTGATGTAAAAGTTAAAATTAAAACAATGATATCAAAAATCAAAAATCAAATCCTTAACTAGAGATAAAACTAAAATGTGAAATCTGAAAGAGATGATTGAATAAGGATGTGGCGGAAGAATTAGAGAATAAGCTGAATATAAAACTAATATGTATTAAAAAGAATGATGTGTTAGATGGAATTAGAGATATTGAAAATATTAAAAAATAATTAAATGTTGGATGTTATAATATAAAAATGTACATGTTGGATATGAAAATAAAAAGATAATACATACAAAAGAGGAAAAAATAGATGTTCAAGAAAAAGAAAATTTAAAGAAATTATGTATAATAATTATATTGGAAAAATTACTAACTAGAGTTAGAAGTTAATCAAAAAGGGAGAATAAATAATTCCTAAAAATTATAAGTTTCTAAAAAATAAAAAAATATGAGAATATAAAGTAAATTAAAAATTAAAAATATATTAATGAATAAAAGAATATTAAATTGAATAATGTATAAGAAACAATAGTTGGAAAAAAAGTTGAAGGAAAAATAAAACCAAAAATTGAACTAAATGTAAAGGATACGTGTTAAAAAATTATTAATAAATATAGTAAGAATCAAATATAAAAATACTATGACAAAATTCATGAAAATGAAAGAGTCAAATGTAGAATATGGAAAAATCTGATTAAAAAAATTTAAACTGAAGAAAAAGTATATTTTATTTTTAAACCATTGTAAAAACGATTTAGATAGCAGATAAATTCATATAAAATATAAATAATGTAATATTAAAAAATGAAAATAAAAAAAGCTAAAATCCAATATAAAAATTGTTAGAATGAAAATTTGGTAAAATTTTTATTAAACAAGAATCCATATGTATTAGTTTATTCTTACATACATTTATAATCTAGAATCATCCTATATAATGTATTTGAATGTCTATCCATGGGAGGAAATTATAGAAGTGGGTGAAGAATATATATATGGTAAAATAAAAGATTAAAAAAATCCATAAATTTTATCACATTACCATATTTCATAATACAAATCCAAATAACAAATAATAAAATTCATAAGGTGTACATAAAAATAAATGAAATTAACATAGGATTAAAACATTTTAGATGATAACTGGTATTCATGAAATCATTGAATAATGGTTTTCGAATCATTTTTTGACTCATTGGAATAGGCGAACCCTAAATCGATTGTGTAGTGAGCATATAATAACCAAATGTGAATTTTTATGTTTTTTATTTCCTTAAAAACGATCTTCAAGTACTGAAGACATAGAAAATTACATCACATATCATGAAATTCATAAAAACAATCAACATTTAACCTTTAATATATAGGATTGTACCAAATTTCATTATGATGGAATATCTGGATAGATTGATTAAAAAATTAAATTTATAGTAAAAATTGGTTAAAAATGGATTATATGATCAATATCCAACAAACCAACAAAAAATATCAATAAAATCATAGAAAAACATTTTCTAATTTGTTACATGTAAGACATAAAAAAATTTCATTAATGCATAATTTTTTTAAAACTGATAAAAAAATATTTATTTTATTGATTTAAATGTCAAAAAATAGTTTTAAATAGATTAAAATAAAGAAAACAACCTTGGATTGTCCTAAAATTAGACAAAATTAATCATTCATTGATTTGAGACATATATGAAATGACTGGATGATAATCTATTATGTTGTGTGTAGTAAATATTTTAAATTTAAATTTTTTCAATAAAACATTATTAAAAATTTCTATGAAATTATAAAAATGTCTAAAATGGCCTTAAATTATTGTGAAATAAAAAGATCATGAAATCCCTTTAATTTGTGACAACTATGAATAGATATAAATCTATCTAACATGTGGTTATCTTTGAATAACCAAAATTATGTTTTCATTGATCTAACATCAAATAGTAAAACCTAATAAATGAAAGAAAATTATTGTAAAACCCTTAGACAATGATAATTGAATAATTTTTTACAAGTATCATCATGTTTTAGTTAATTTTAGATGTGTTGGGGTAGAAATGTCCAAAAGAAAATTTTAAAAAATTTAGGTCTTTAAAAACGAAGCATCAATGTGTTATAACATTGAAAAAGGCCACATTTTATCATAAAATCACATGTAACAATCGTCTATTTAATGTTTTATATCTTAGGATACTGAACACATCATGTCATGACATGGTTTTCACGAATAGAAAAGTCTTTATTAGGGATTTAGACGTAAAAAAAACTTGTTTTAAAGGGTTAAAACAATAAAAAATCCCTTGAAATATCATAGAAGAAAAAATTATGATAAATCTATATTATATGATCTTGAAATAATGAACATTACATTTCATATTATTTTAAATATCATCAAAAAACATATCTCAAGGCGTCAAAATCTTGAAAACATTATCCTTAAATCACAAGATAATAACCACCATTCCATTTGTGACATTTATGAGTAAACCATACATCATTCTACAATATTATGTGGTCATAATGAAAAAATAAGATGTTTTATAGTACATAAATTCTAAAAAATAAGTTATAGAGTCGAATCCAAGAAAAAAAAAATTATTTTCATTAAATTGTCAATCAATGAAAAAAATTAATTTGTATAAAAATATACCATCTAAAACACATCATTTTCATAGAATAAGAAAAAGTGTGGTTTTTATTTCATGAGTCAAAAAATATGATTCAGAAAGTAAAACATGGAAAAAATCATATTTTTGTGAAATTATAGAAAATCGATCAATGATTAATTAGAGACATATATGAATAGACTAAACATCAATGTGGTGTGTTCTAAATGAACGAAAATATAGTTTTATTATATTTAATATTAAATAAAATGAGAATCAATATGTTAAAAGATAACATAAAACCTATAATTTTCTTGAAATCATTGGGAATTGAAAACAATATAATTTCTAATATATAAAAATAGATCACACGTCAGTTTGACTCACAATGAATTAATCATAATTTCCCAAACATAATATAATTTCAGTTGGATTGACATATAGAATCTATGTAAATAGGATCTTCATCATAAATATTTTGTTTCGACCTAAAAATTATACAGAGATGTTTTGAATATTTGTGTTTCCACTAGTATAACATTGTTCTTTGGGAGTTGTAGAAATTAGTTGTAAAATGTATTAATGACCCCTAAATGGTCACCGTTGATGAGGGATCAGAAATATCCTTTGGTGAACGTAAATGGAAGTTTCACAATTTGAAACACAAACACACACACATACATAGATATATATATATATATCTTATTTTTATAATTTATCACTGGAAATGGAGGCTGTCAATGGTAGCCGGGAATGCACTCTTTGATGTAAAAAATAATCATGAATAAAAATAATAATAATTTTAAATTTCCATAAATAAATATTTCAATAAATTCCAACATAACAGTTCCAAAACATTTATATTATTATCCAAAAATAGCTTAATAATTCTAAATAATCCATATCCTCAATAAAAATTAAATATAAACAAAATTTCGACGACCTCATAATCCGACATTTAATGTTCTCTTTTGATCATAATTTAAAAACCATATATCAAATAGTTGAAACTAAGAAAACAACATTTAATTTTCATTAAGTCATATGATAATGACTGGTTGAAAATTTTCAATGTGTACTAATAGATCACACATCACTCTATCATGGGACGCAGTAAAAATTATTGAAAACTAAGTTGTACTAGATTTATGTCTTATAATGTTTTCTTAAAAGTTTTAAATCATAACAAACAACCTTTGAATATATTAATATCATAGGATAAATACATGAATTTAATTATTTCCATTATAGATAATACCTCAAATTAACAGAAGATATTGTTTTCTGAGGATGTTTATAAGTGTGATTATAGGAATTTAAAACCCACAAAAAATATGCATCAAATGATCAAAACATAGAGAAAACAATATCAAATTATCCTGAAACCCTATGAAAAGAATTTATAAATAATATTTCACATGTTATAAATGAAATATTTATAATTTGATAGGTGGTAATCTCATAATGGAAAAATGTGAGTATTTAAACATTAAAAAGAGTTTTCCAACATGTCTCAATATGTCAAGCCATCAAAAACATACCAAGATTATCATGAAATTCTAGAGAAAGGTAATCCATTTAATTATTCCTATTTTGGAATATAGATATTATTATTTAGGGATTATTTTCATTAGATTGACCAAAACTGTGTCTTTTTTATTTAAAATTAAAAAAAAAATATTATTCAAATGTTCTAAATGAAGAAAATGACCTCAAATTATCATACTATCAGTTGAAAAAAAATTAATTCTTTTTTATTTTGAAAATAGACATATCATAAATACAATGTATGTGGAGAATTAAATAATGAATAGTGTATTTTAAAAACATTATATGATATATAAAAACATGCACCAAAGGATAAAAACATTTTAAACAACTCACATTTTCATGAGATCACAATAATAGGACCACATTTTAAATTAATAACTATAGGGATAATCCTCATGAAATTCCTATGTATTCTATATCTAGAATGATGGAAGAAATGTTTTTACATAAGTGATTGCTAAAAATCTGTTATAATGTTGACATTAAGAAAAAAATATCATATTTTAATGATCACAATTTTATTTATTATATATAGAAATAGAAAATATAACAATCAGACAAGTCTTTTACCTGAAATAATCAAAATTTCCTTTTTTATTTAAAAGTAAAAAATTGTGAAACAAAAAATATCATACAAAGGAAGGACCTCAGATTTTTGTGAATTAGATAAAAATGATCATTGATTCTTTATTGACATCTTTGAACTGACCAAAATTATATTTTGTGTTGTTGTAATGATCAAAATTTTTTTATATTTAAAAACCATGGAAAACATGTGTGAAAGGGTCACAAACTATACAATAGACTCAATTTTTTCATAAACCCATTAGGAAATGATACCATTAATTTTTAAATTTGATAAATAGATTCCACCATTGTCATTATTCTTGTTTAGTATCATTCATTTCATTGTTGAGTTAATTTTGATTTGACTCACGGTTTGACCATAATGATAAATGTGGGTTTTTTAATTTAAATTATATAAACACGTGTTAATCGGTTAAAAAATAAAAAATAATCTTTTAATTTCACAAAATCAACATAAAATGATATTTTAAATTTTTCTATAGATATGAATACACCACATTTCAATCTGAGGTGTGGTGTGGTTAGAATGAAAAAAAATTCTTAATATTTAAAAGTGTCCAAAGAATCCTTCAAATGGATAAAACATAGACATATATGATTACTTTTTTGAAATCCAATGTTATAATTTCTTAATTTTTATAATATATGGAAATTAATTTTATTTTGTTGTATGTTCTGAATGACTGAAAAACAATATTATTATATTTAATCTTATTCAAAAACACTATTCAAATGATTAGAACCAAGAAAATGACAAATAAATTTCCTCAAATTGTAGGAAAGTGGGTTGCATTTAAAATTTGAAATTTTTGAATAGTGTGTACATAATTCCGACGTCCTAGATTCTATAAAATAACACTACTATGTTTTAATTGATATAAAATATAAAATACAGCAAAATGTCAGTACCTTGAAAATTAATTCATAATTTCATGGAATCATAGTAAAATGATAGTTGATTAATATCAAACATGACTAAATATGCATCATCTAGACATGATATGTGTTGCATACTATGTGGTAAGAATGAATAAAAAAGTAGTTTTGTTTGATTTATAAGTCATTAAAAGCATTTTTCAGAGGGTCAAAACATAGAAAATGAGATATGATTATCATTTAATATTTGGAAAGTGATAATAATTTAAATTGAGAAATTTAATAATATATTACACGTAAAAATTATTTATACTCTCCTTATAACCACCAAAATTAAATATTTCTTAATCGAAGTAAAAAAATGTTCATCAAATAGACAAAACCATAAAAATACCCTTGATTTTTTCTTAAATAAAGAAGAAATGATAGGTCATAATTTTGTTACATTTAAGGATATATAACACAATAATCTGAAATGAGGTGTATTCATATTTATCACAAGCCCCACCCTCAAAAGACAACCCTCCTGATTTGGCAATTAATAAAGCGTGATAATGACCACCGATTGTTGCCACCAGTAGGCTGCGGGAAAGCGACTAGAACAAAGGGTATACAAATCTCACAAAATGGAAGGAATTACCATTTATTGGAAACAAGATCGGGAGATAAGAAGGTTCATTACCAAAAAAACTCAAATACATACATAAATATAAAATAAATACAAAGGATATCAAACGTGCATGTATAAAGTAAATTTGTAACAATTACAATATAAAACCACATGTAAAGAGAAAAAATAAATACCCAAAAGTAAAGACAAGAAGCGACACATCAACAATAAAAGTATGAGCTTGTAAGATAAAAAACAGTCTGCAAAATCCTCATAGAAACATAAAAATATTTTTATATTCATTATTTTAACATAAAAATATACTGAGTAAGAAAACCATAGTCTATTTTTCACATGTGAAAAAAGAATACTAATTTCCCATTGGTGAAATTATAGAACCAAAAAACACCTAATAGATATACTAACAATCTCATACATACCAAGGAACACTCACTAAATAATGGAAGTCATGTAATGAAATATAATTCACATCTATGATAGGGAACCTCATAAAACTTTCCCACTGATTATCCACTCATACACTAACGATGAATTTCCTTGCACTCCCAACTCTTCGGAATCCATGCCACAACATGTCCATTCACAATTGGTCATCACAAACCACATCACAACCTTCTCACACACACATGTCCCCTAAACCACATCACATCATTCTCACAGATACCTGGGCCACAAACAACATCAGATCTCGCCTGTAAATACCTATCCCACTAATCACACATCATCCCAAATACAACTTGGAATGAAAAACACATGTCATCCCGAGGAAACTTATGAATGATCAACACATTGCATCTGAAATACACCTTGGAAATTAAAACTCACCTCCACACACCTAGGCCTCAGAAACAAAACCCATCTTGAAGAATCTTCAACAATCACCACTTGGTAGAGAGATCAGAGAATAGAGGGTGTCCAACCATCCATATTCCCATCAGGATATTTAGGAAATACACCCTCCCCCGTGATGATGGGGGTGTTCGACACATGGTTCTCATCATTTGTGGGGTGCATATTGAAATCAAAAGGAAAATACAATGACATACATATTTGATACCAAACTCTCATTCCCAACATATGGGTTCTCAAACATGCAATAAGATAACTACACTACCACTCCGCCTCTATCTTTAATTTCACAACATCATAGATCAAGCAACAAACCCAATTCATATTACCAACCAATTTCATTTAATCATTTCCATTCCATTAATCAATGTAACGCTTTTCAATAAATGATTTATTAATCAATTATTTATTTATTCATTCCATCACTACCTCAGAAATTACCCAGAACAAAACACAACAAGAGATATAGTTTTCCGAAGGTGAATAGCCTTAATAATGTAAAGGTACATCACATTTCATATGCATTAATCACCCATTCATGTTATACCATATATCGATCTTCAGGAACACGGTGAAGCTTTTAGCATTTTAATCATGGATAAAATCTTGAATAATTATCCATACCAACCACAATAGACCCCAAATCACAACCACATTCAATTACACAGCACCACACATCTTGTTTGGCATCCTTTCAACGCAAAACATCTCATCCAATATAAAATCAATCGATCTCTAAAAATATGATTCAATTAAACCACACAAGAAATCCCACAACACTCAACCATTCTTGTAATCATACTACATCACAAACCATAAAATCCCACACATACATAACATCACCACACATACTAAGGAAAAATATAGTTCATGATTTAATAAGGTAGCACTTATATAATTCCATTTTTTAATTCAAGGGTTATCATTGAAACTGTATGATCTTTGGATATCCATTCATTATCATAATATATGTGATTAACCAATTTCCATATATAGGTATGCCACCAATGTTGAACAACATACATTGCATAATTTATTTAGTGCGCAAACAATGCTGCCAACAACTACAATTTTCAGCAAGGCATCAAGCATGAATAATGACAACATCACAAATAGTATCCAAGAAGTAAAATAAATAAAACAAACCCCATCTCACCTCAATTTGAAATTAGAGATTATTTACCTTAAATTAATCTAGAACAATCATGATTCATATGTAAATAGTAGATAAACCCATCCTGCATGATGCATCACAAGGAGAAAAGATGGAAATACTACCATGAAGGGGTTTCAATGTTCTTCACATGAGAATGGATCACAAAACAAACCTTCGATTGCCTCTCCATCCAGATCTAAATCCACCAAAGGATTCTATAAAACAACCTCACAAAAAATAATGATGAAAACCCCATTAGGACTATAGTATAACATCCTCTATTACAGGTCAAGGTGAATACGAGTAAAATGGAGATAAAGTGGGAAGAAACTGCTAAAATAGGGGAAGAACTCACCTTAGAACAGACATAGATAACTACTGATCTAAGGAGAGAAGCTAGGAATCAATCCATGGTGAAGGAATCCTAAAAAAATAAAATAGGAGTCACTGGGTTTCCTAAGGTCAAGGGGGAGTCACTACGACCATTATTTTTGACAACCTGAACAGCTAGAAATATTATTATAACATTATAGTAGTAGGGTATTGCTTGACATGTAATCCCCTATCAAATTGTGTAATTCCTTGAGTTTTGTTTCACAAAAAACACATTTCCCTTAGATTTATTTTATTTTTATAACCTCAAAATATTACACAATGTGACACCTATATGACAACCTATGAAATAGATTTTTATGTTGTGTAAACTCATGTCACGATGTGTAATCCCCATACTTCCGACCTTTATTAACTGAAATTTTACAAACTACCTCCTATCCTTCTCCAAACACTCCCAAAACCAGAACTCCAATTTCATGTATAGCGAAGGAACATAACATTACATTAGATACCTCTAAAATAATTATTGCCATAGATAATCCAAAACCATTCCCAAAATTAAAGGGGTCCAAATAACCACCTCATGAGTTACCTATCATGGATCCTACAACTCCTCAAGCACTACCACAAGCCAAAAATGGCATCAAAAATAATCTAAGATAAAGTGAACATTCTCATCATGGAAACCACAATACATATCAACCTACATGTATCCATAACCAACAAATACAATAACCAATGAACCACACCCCCACCCAACCAAAAAAATGCACCTTCCCAAACACACAGATCAAGGGATTCTGTATTCCATTTAATGATAATATCCACTATGGGTGACAATTACTCTCCCCTACTTGTTTAATCATATCTTAATTAATTCATATTGACTAAGAATCAAGTCCTTTTTTCACACGTCAACACATTATCACACAAACACACAACAAAAAATCATAAACCATTCAAATAGATCATCTAATAAAATTAATTGGTCAAAAAATCATATTAAAAATAAAAAACAGTAAAAAATATCAAAAAACTCTATGTACATGGAACACATATTTATATCTCACTCCCATGTACTCTCTTCCTTGACACAATTCCTTTACAACACACAAACCAATGTAATTGTATATCCATGTAAAACATTATTTAAATGATCTAGGATCTATACTGGCCATTGAACAAACATCTGGCCATCCTCGATATCCAACTCTCCCTATTCATTAACAAGGTACTCATCATGTAGATACTCAGGAAGATGAGAGATATGGAATACAATGTAGATCCTCTCCAACCGCAGTGGAAATAGCAAGTGATAAGCCACCTTTCTAACTCACCCCAACACCCCAAATGGTTAAACAAACATGGGAGAAGGCTTACCCCCTCTTCTAAACATCCGATGGCCATGTTGTGGGGAAACCTTCAAGAACAAATGGTCCCCAAACTCAAACACCAATGGCTACCTTATGGGGTTTTCATAAAACTCCTTATCATCGTATGATGCTTTCATACATTTGTGAACAATTTGATCCTTTTTTTCGTCATCTACACTACCTCAGGACAATGAAAGTTGTCTCCCCATCCTCTGTCTACAAAATGGAGAATGTCATGGTATTCCATACAAATCTTCAATTTGTTCTATGCTAATAGAAGAGTGATATCTTTTATTATAAGCAAACTCTTCTAAATTCAAGTGTTGTACCCAAGATCCACCAAAATTCAAGATTAATGCTCACATAATATCTTCCAATGTATGGATATTCCGTTATGAATTCCCACATGTATGATGGTGGAAAGCCATGTTGAGGTGTAATTGGGTGCCAAAATCATGATTTAATACCTTCAAGACTCAAACGCATGTCCTGATCTCAGACAATGGATATCAGAACCCTATGTAGTTTCACCACCTGATTCACATACCACTTTTCCAAGGAATCCACTACTCCCAACTCCTTGATCGCTAACAATTGGGATGAGTTCATTTACTAATCCATTATCACCCATATTGAGTCAAAACATCTATTACCTTTGGGTAACCCTATAATGAAATCCATTTAGATGTCATCCCATTTCTACTCGACAACATACAAGGGCTACAAAAAACCACTGAGAACACCATTCTCAACCCTTACCTATTGGAATACCAAGAATAATTCCATACACTCTGCTACAACCCACTTCGTGCTTGTCCATCAAAATGACATCCTCAACCCATGATACATATCTGAAACTCCATGGGTGTAACGCTAAATATGGGATATGAATCTCTCAAAGGACTACCTCATGCATTACCATTGGACCAAAAAATCCATAGAATAACATCGAATTCTAACCATCCTTTTGACATCCATCCAGAGCATCACTATGGACAACATGATAACCAAACACCTCCACCTCTAAGTCTCCCCACTGATACTCTTCAACCTACTGCATCAGAGGACACTGCACTATCATCTGAAACACATATATTCTACCAACATCAACTATGGAATCCAAATTCAAGCCACCAACTCCTTTATCAGTTTCCAAGCATATTTAGATTCTCAAAAAACCTATTTCTATGACTTAGTGCATAATGAATTGGCCACCAACCTTCCATTTCCTGAAGAACATGAGATCTCAAAATCATAGTCTT
Organism: Viscum album; assembly: GCA_963277665.1. NCBI lineage: Eukaryota > Viridiplantae > Streptophyta > Magnoliopsida > Santalales > Viscaceae > Viscum > Viscum album. Next base: position 225,505,453 of record OY728167.1, on the reverse strand, counting down.
AAAGAAACTCCATTTATATCCTCTTTCCCATGTTCAAATATCACATTGAAAAGATATAAATCACAATTTTTTGGTTTCTGAATACCCAAAAATGCTCCCTAATGAGGGAATGTTGCCATAACATCAATACCAACAAGACCTCTATAATCTCCAGATCATGGGATCCATAGTTAGGCTAGTGGGTATGTAACTTTCTGGACCCATAAGAGAAATCGTCTCACTACAACATCAAGATACTTCCCAATACCATATAGGAATCATCACAAGACACTTCAAAAATTACCCTTACTTAGGAAACCGGAACAGTAACCAATATCCCCTTCTAGGAAATAGAACACCGCCTAAAACTTCTCACTCTATAGAAGATATTATTTTTTCTTGGTTAAGGCTATCAATGGGGATAAAAGATGAGAGAAATAGGGCACAATACTCAAATAATAGCCTTTTATACCAAGGAAATCGTCAACATATTTCATATTCTTTGGTGTTTCTTATTAAAAAACTAAATCATCCATTGATAGGCCTACTACCACACCCCACTGAGAAACCATGTTTTAGAGTAATTACACCTCTTATGTCTGAAACATACACTTGGATAGATTTCCATAGATTTGGTGATGTCAATGAAAAGGAAATATTGATCTAATATTCTAGTTATTCTCCTCCTCGGACTTTTAGTTTACCAATATATCACCAATGAACACGAAAACAAACCAGTTAAATAATTCATTAAAAACAAAATTCATATGTCCCATGAACATGGCTGGTCCATTTGTAACATCGAATAACATGAAAACAAACTTAAAGTTCCCATACATCATCTCATGGTTGTCTTTATGATATCACCCTCCATCACCCATAACTGGTGGTATCCAAACCACAAAAAAATCATTGAAAACTATCTCACCCCTCCTAGATGGTTGAAAATATAGTATATCCTTGGAAGAGGGTAACCGTACTTAACCATCACCAGATTAAATGTCAGGTAATCTATACATTGGCTTTGGAAACCATCCGCCTTCTTAGAGAAAACCACTGGAGCTCCTCACAGATTCACAATGGGATAGATAAAAAACCTTTTCATCATATCATATATATAAATCCTCAACTCCAATATCTTTGATGGGGTCATCCAATAAGGAGCTATTGAAATCAAATAACAATTGGGTTGCAAGTCTATCCCAAATTCATCATCATGTCATGGTGTACCATCATAACCTCCATGAATAAAACATCCAAGAACTCCCTAATGACTCTGGGAAACTCCATTATCCCAACATTGGATGAATACACTGACATTTCATATAAAAAAGAGAGTATCGGTTCCACACTCTGACATTCCATTTGATAACTCCTCTCTCCAAAGAAACCTGCACATTGTCCATCCATGTTAAAAAATAAAACACTCATACAGAAGAAATCGATAATGGTATGAAAAGGATACAACTAGTATATTGTGATAATCACATCATATGAATGAATTTGCATTAAGAAAATATCCCAATGGGAATGAGGTAGTTTCATCATCTTTCTGCATCCCCAGAATAGATTAAAGAAGTTTCCATTTCCTCCAACTAGCATACTCAACACCAAGAGAATGAGAGGCCTCTCTTTATCTAGTCCCATATAATGAAATATAGTGGCTGAAAAATGGAGTGTGAATCTCCTAAATCATTCAAATCAAAGGAATGGGTACTAAAAAACTGATCCTACCTTTGATGAAATCTGTCCCTGCTGGAAAAAGTTCTTCTATGGTGTGAAACTAACCATTCCCAAATCATCTTCCTTACTGATGAAAACAAAATCCACGACCATCTTTGGTTCATCACCCCTATGAACAAGAGACATCCTAAGGCAATCCTATACCTGTTTCATCTCCCCTCAGTGGATAAAATTATTCTATCACTGGTACAAAAATTTCTTGATTGGAAACTGCAACTGAGTATAACACAGAATCAATCCACCTCCACCAAACTAAGCTTGAATAGCTACTCGACACTAGTTATGAAGATGGACATGAACTCCATATAAGAAATACCTTATCCCTTAGCCTATATGAAAAGAATTACAACCATTGGAACCAAAAGGCTGGATATGATGTTTTTGAGGTCGAATCCTTTTTAGTATAAACCTCAAAGCACCTTGCACTGGAGACCTACCACTAGTAACCCCACCTTTAGAATAAATATCCATGCTCCCCAACCGCGGTGGACCTTCTCAATAGTTAATCCACTAGATTTCCTTTTCCTAATTTTGATCAACAAATACGTTGGAAATGTGAAAAGAGTTACCATATACTACATCGAAGGATAGATCTCCTCCACAAGACGTCTCACACGAGACTCCTCATCTAGAAAGAGATCTGATTCAAAATGAAGGAGCTCCTTCAACTTGATCCCAAGATCCCAAACTAACATAATCCCCTATTAATGGGAGAGTAGCTCTTGTCTCTTCTCATCCTTCATGGTCGATGAAATGAAATATTCTTAGAAATCATTCTCAATGTCAACCAACAACATGTATTCGTCCCTGCACTCCCTAAAGTAAAGCATCCACCACTAACATGAAACTCCTCTGATCTGAATGACCCCCAAAGGAACCTAGTACTTTATCAGGGCCCAAATCAATCTGAAGGTTATTCAAAACACCTTGTGAAAACTTTTCATCTCTATGATTGAAACACTACCCTCATACTTTCACAAATCCTACCACTATAAATAATGTAACATCTTCTACAAATGTTCATCCTCATCAATTGGATCTACTCTCAATCGATCTTTCGGGTTATCCAGATGAGTCTCAACATTCCAAGGAAAACAGAGACAAAGACTTGGAGCCATAGCTGAAAGGTAAACAAGAAGTTCTTAATTTCATGAACTATGTATATTTTTATTATTTATTTTAACTCATTTAACTCATTCTGGTATTCATTTCAAATTTCTCAAAATCAACCCAATTCAGCAACAACACATGTCATTATGATTTATATAAATTTTCAGTGTTCTCTACCATGAAAAAAGTATAGGATCACATGGTTGTTTAGTAGGTTCATTTTCCATAAATCAGATCATGGGGGCCCAAAAAATCCCATTTCCTAGATAGTCTTCCCTGGCCCATGTCACACACTAAGATCAACTGACACTATTTGCCTACCAACCCATGAAATCCTCACTATTCATAATCCCAAACTCTATACTATCTATAGCCCACTAACTTTAATACAATTAATTCCAAACCCCTACTTCCAAAGATGCCCCTCTTATCCTAGCAATGAAGAAATTGAGAAGAAGACCCACATTTACTTCCTCAAGTAGGCCCCAGGTTGGATAATAGCACCAAGGGTATACAAATCTCACAAAATTGGAGGCATTACCCAGCATATGAAACAATATTGAGAAATAAGATGGTTCATTCACACACAAAATCCAATACAGTATAAATATAAAATAAATACAGAGACTAGCTATGTATACATTGGGCGAGAATTCATATATACTCAGCATGATACCCAATGTATCTCATGAACTTATGAAAGAAGAATACTAATTCCAATATGGTATAATAGAATAACCAAACAACACCTAACATGTATACTAACCATCAAAACCTCACCAAGGCATGATCACTAAATAATGAGAGTCTTGTAATGTAATATAATGCACATCTATGATAGGATACATCTCACCATATTCCCACTAATTATCCATTCATACACTAACAAAGAAATTCCTGGAACACCCACATATTCTGAATCCATGTCACAACCCACTCGCACACACCAGTGCCTCACAACCCACATTACATCTTGGCCAAAAACATCTTGGTCATAAACCATATGAAATAGCACATGTAGACTTGTTCATAACAAACCACATCACATTCATCCCACACACACCCGTGCCACAAAACACATCAAATCCTTCCTGCAGAATCCTTTTCCACTAACCACACCACATGCCAAAGACACATGGGAAAGCACAACACATATAATCCTGATGAAACATAGGAAATCCCAATATAACGCATCCCAAAGTCGCATGGGAAAGTAAAATTCATACACACACCCTAGGGTATCCAAAACCCTAACCTTCCCAAAGAATCTTGAGCTATAATCACCTAGAAGGGTGAGTAGGGAAAAGCGTGTGGACATCCATCCATCCTTCTATTAGGCTGTTTTGGAAAAAAAACGTCCCCCGTAACAATTGGGGTTTTTGGAACATAGTTCTCAAATAGGGTGGATGCCTATTGAAATGACAAGGAAAATAAAAATACATAAATATATGATACAAAAAACTCATTGGAACCCTATGGGTTCTCAAAAAAACATACATCTCACAACACTGTAATTATGTTGATACATATAAATTCACATCACTTAATATCATCCCATAAACACAATTTATATTCCAAACCAATTTTATTTTACCATATACATTCCCATAACAAATCCAAACCTTGCCAATTAAATATTTATTAATCAATTATTTATTCATTCCATCACTACTTGGACATCTACCAAGAACATCAAAAAAAAAGAAACACAATTTTCAAATGTTCAAGAGCCTTAATAAACTAATGTGAATTCATATTTCATCTACATTTAACAACAATTCATGTTATAACATATATCAATATCAAGGTAGAAGTTGAATATTTCTACATTTTTCTCATGGAGATAAATTTGGTGAAATACACATAACAACCAAAATAACCCACCAAATCAGAACCACATCTGATAACACACTACCACATAACCAATTTTGTAGCCTCCATACAAAAAACATCTCATCCATTGAAAAATAAGTTAATATATCAAACCAGTATTCAATTAGACCATCCATGTTATTCCATAACACACATCTGTTATCACAACCATACTACAACACCAACCAAAAAATTCCCACACAAATAAAACATCACTGCATTTACCAAGGAAAACACAGTTATAGATTTAATAATGCATCCCTTATTTAATTCCACTTGTTAATTCAGTGGTTATGACAGAAATAGTATGATCCTAGGGAATCCATTAATTATACAAATTTATATGATTAACCAATTTATATATATAAGTTTCTAACCAAAGATGAAAAAATCCATTCCAGAATTTATTTGGTGCGCAATAAAAGCCTCAAAAGATCCAATTGTTAGTGGTCATCATGCCTGAATAATCAAAATATCACAAAAAATATCAAAGCTATAAAAGAATTAAAACAAACACCATTTCCACCAAAATTTAAATTTACCAATTATTTATATTCAATTATTCTATAAAACCCATGATGCATAGGTAAATAGAAGAAAAAAACCTCTGAAGTGATTCATAATAAGGATAAATGAATGGAATCATACCTCTAAAGGGTGTCAATGTTCTTAGGACAAGAAAATGTCATGAAATGAACCTCCGATTAAATCCCCCATAAGATCTGCATCCACCCAAGGATATCTTTTCATGATAACATAGACAAAAACTAAATACAAACCCATCATATCACGGATAAAGGGAGGAAGAAGGATATCAACTAGGAATAAACTGCCAAAATGGGGGAAGAACTCACCTTAGATCAAAGAATTATTTCAATAAATCAAAGGAGTGATGCTAGAAATTGATCCATGGTGTTGGAACACTCAAAACACTTTATAGGGGTAGCTTTGTATCCTGTGGTTGAGGGGTAGTCATTTCAGTCATAGGATTTGACAACCCAAAAAGCAATAAAATAATTTAAACATTACATCACTGGGCTATTACATGATGTGTAATCCCCTTTCACATAGTGTAAATCCTCGAGGTTAGTTTCCACCAAAAAAAAAATTCCTTTCGATTAATTTTATTTTTACAAGACTAAAATACAACACATTGTGAAAACATTATGACAAGTCATGAAATAGAAGATCACCACGTGTACTCGAGTTACACAATTAGTAATCCCCCCACATCAATCCTTTAGAAACTGAATTCCTCCAAACTCCCTCAAATCCTCTTAAAAACACTACAAATTACTGAAACCACAATGTAATGGACTAGTAATCCCCATTCCATTACACAAATTAACAACAATATTGTTTCATTAAATTTAATATTCATTAAAAATGTGATTAAATGTGCAAAAACATTAAAAACTCATTCTTTATTCCAAAAATCATAGGATAATGGCCACTATTTAATTTGAGGAATGTTTGAAAAGTCCTCAAAAATATCATAAAAGTTTTTTTTACACTGAATAAAATTGATTTTGTATTGATTTAAAATTCAAGAAACATATGAGAAATGGGTAAACATATTAAAAACATCAGATTATAATTGAACCATGTAAAATTGATTATTGAATAATTTTTTCAATTTAATTATTATTCAAATATCCCTCAAACAGTCATGACCTAGAGAAATACCTTGTATTATCATGAAGTCAGGTAAAAACAACAACTATTTAATTTGTGGAATGTGCAAATATACCAAACATCATTACGACATACTTTTTTGTTAAAAAGATCAAAATTCTGATTTTATAGTTTAAAATAAATAAAAATATTACATATAAGTAAAAATTTTACTGTCTAATATCAAAACACATGACACAAAAAATCATTCAAATTTTGATATATATGAATAAACATGTCAATCCAACATGTGGTTTTCAAAAATAGAAAATTTAATTTTTAATAAATTTGAGTAAACAAATAAGGTTCAAAACACCTAAACCCATATATATATATATATACATGAAATAATTGAACTTCAATCATTTATAATCATAAACTCAAAGTAACACGACCTCTATTTACTTTTTACATTTAAGAATACTCTCTATGTAAGTCTAATGTTCGTTTCTATAAAAATAACTAAATATTCAATTCCATTGATTTAAATTTTTGAAAACAAGAATAAATGGGTCAAAAAATAGAAAATAAAATCAAATTAACTCCCTATTAAATTCTATGAATACTATGTTTGATTGATTATAATATATTTAACACCGAGTGGAAACAAAAAAATGAAATATTTTTATTTAAATATGACAGTTATAACATAGCCATGAATTTTATTGGTATGAATATGATTTAATACTTTTTAAATATAAATATGGGTTCTAATAAATGAAAAAATATTGACTAATTCTTAGTAAAAAAGTACAAATTTTTAGAAAATCCACTTTATTCATAATAAATATATTTTATTCAAAAATGGTATTTATTTCTTTTTGAGAATAAAAAAATATATTAAAAATATATAACTCTTATATATGTTATTTTATAAATATATATCATTTTTTATTTCATCTTATAAAAATTATATTAGTGTGAAATGTTGGGATTTTTCTGGAAATATTACTTTTTATAGGACATGGAATAATATTTATTTTCATAAAACTATCATTTTATTTATAGTAAAAAGTCACATCATGATTTTAAATTTATATAAAACTAACATAATTACTCTTTATTAAGATATATTATAAATAATTTTATTTTAATCATCCTTATACCATATTTTGGTATATGTACATTTTGGGTTCACAACACATTCTTCTGAAAAAATATTTTTCATTGTGTTTTTTGGTATTAATTTAAAATTATATTTTGTGACTTATTAAATTTTAATTTTGATAAAATAGATTCCAAATTTTTTTAGTAGGTCCAATTTTATTGAAAAGGTCCATTTTTTGATATTATGAGATGTCATTATAGTCATTTTTGTAACAATGGTAGAGGGTAAATCACGTAATTATGGGTTAAAATAAAATGACAAGGGCTACAAAATGGGCCAAACACATAACCCAATTTTATTGGATGAGTGGATTTCAGAAATGATAATTTATTATTTAGTTATATTACCATTTTATTCCATTCTGATTTGATTATATTCATTATAATATTTTACTTATAAATACGAAAAAGATGTCACACACATGTCTTTAATAAATGTAATATTTTTAAAATGGGGTAATGCAAAGGATATTATTGACTATAAATAGAATTTTTAAATATAAAATAATTATCATCATCATTATAAATTTTTAAGATTTTAGTGAAAAATATTTACCCGAGATGATAACACAATGTTGATGGAATAATTATCCAATTAATGGGAAAATAAAATAAATGATATTAAAAATATTAAAAAATTAAAAAATACTTTATGTAATAAATGTATTTTAAAGATCAAAATGACATTTCCAATGTGTTTTATTATAATTGGTTCAAATTATATGATTCATATTTATATTATAAAATTCAGAGTAATGAATATTTTACAAATGTGACATTATTGATATACTATAATAAATAATTTATTATTAAATTAAATAAAATTACTAAAAATATTATATGAAGTAAATTAATCAGTATTGGGTTTAAAATATAATCCTTGAGATATTTATAGGGTTTTTACTATTTATAATTACAATCATGATTGTCAATTATTAAAATTCCATGTTCCCATGGAAAGTCCTAAAGAGGTTAACAAGGGGATAAAAAGTGAAAATGGAAAAAATAAGACCTAAAAAAGATAAAAAAAATTTGGTTGATATTATTTAGACCAATATCCAAGGTATATTCTATATAAATCAATTTATAGGAAATTTTTAAAAGAATATTAATTTTTATTATCTAAATATTTTGAGGAATCCCAATAGTGCCCCACCCCTCTCTAATCAAGGTGCACCTATTCTTCACAACCGTTCACACTTAAAAACCTATTTTTATCAAAAAAATATAATCTCAAATCCCTTCAAATAATACCTAAACACATTATAGAAGTATTATTTTATCAATAAGTCCATCCATACAGGTATTATTTTTTAGGGAAATGTGTTTCTCCAAAGAAGAGTTATAGTTTTCGATTGAATATTTTAGATTTGTTTCTTATTCCACATTCATGAAATAATATTAAACCATGATAAAATAATAATAATTGTATAATCAAAATTAAGAGATGTTATTTTGATTATACAATAACCTATATCCATCTCAACTTCCATCAAATGGGAAATGAAGACGTCATTTTTTTGAACAATGGACTACCGCCTCGTCAAATGATGCAATTTGTTTTCCATCACCATATATTAACACACATTAAAATTATTGAATTAATTTTTATATATTATATTACAGTAATATTTATCATTCAATGAAGTTAATATTCAATTAAATTTTTTACCAGTCCACTCACTAAAATTGATAAAGTTGTGTGGGCGTACGTGTAGATTATCACCTCTACAAAGCAATGTGATTATTTTTTCTTCATCAAATAACATGGATGATAAATATAATTATATTTTAATATGTAATATGATATTATGATCATTAATTAATTACAAAATAACACCCACATTTCTTCCATAATGATCATTGAAAAATGGAATTGTTACTCATGCTTATGTATGGTCTAATGTTCCATGATTATAATGTAGTTCATTTCTCATAACCATATTTCATGATTGGTATTAAAAGTATAATTTATTATTAAAAATGATAATTATTTCATGATTATTATTCAAATTTATAATTTGTTAATGACCTTTTTAACCATAGTTGACCTACCAATGAAATTTTCAACTTACGAAGCGAATATCATCAGAACATCCCATGATAAATTAATTGAATATGTACTTGTGTATAACATGGTAATAGGTAAAATAAAAGTAATAATAAGATATAAAACTATTATTATACAAGTAAATAATAACTATATATGTAATCTTTAGTCAAATAATGAATGTACGTGGTGATTCATACATAAGGTAAGGGTCTTTTTCTCATTTTCCTTTAATTGAGGTGTATTTTCCTATTATGCACCTATATTTTTTCAGAGGAGTATATACATCCCCCTTGTGATGATATTTCATGAATCTATCTATTATTGTGATATATAATTTATATTTATATTTTTATTCTTTCACGAGGATTAAAATTCAAATGATTCATATGTGGTAATAGACATTCTTTTAAAAATCATCTTCTAATGTTCCTCTTTCAACACTTTTTACAATAGTAAAATGTAATTTTATTTTTAAATATATGGCATTAATGGAATTTCCTGAAATCCTTAAACCAAAATAATGTGATTATTCGTTTATATTTTTCCACGGATAGTTTCAATGAATATGTTTTCTATAGAAACCTAGGCCTGATAAACATTGATATTTTTTTATATTTGATTAATATTCAGTACATTTCAATAATAAATGCTTGAGAACTATAATAGTATTGTGTCTTTGTAAAAATGTAGAAACATGCTTCTATCCAGATTAATTATCTGCAACATATCCCATATATATCTCCACCTTTTTCACTTCTAACTAAAATAGTTCTTTGTAACCGACTGAATGGAAATATATGAATGATGTGATCTGAAATGATCAGTAAGTGTAAACAAGGGAGATATGTAAGAATAATCATGATCATAAGGTTATAACAACATGATAATGAATATTTTATATCATATCCTACAAATTAATTATTATATACATGAAATATGGCATAAATAATCACAGTTCATAAGACAGGAATCAAAAGGAAATAAATAACATAGGCCAAAGAAGCCTAACATAGTAATAAAACAGGGACTTATGGTAGAAACATATGCTTGTAATGATTTCCCAATTAGTCAAGGAATCACTTCCAATACCATATTAGTATTATGGGTTCACTCCCCGTACCATATTGTGAGTCATGGTTTACTCCCATGCCCATTTTAGTAGCATGATTTCACTCAACATACCATCTTGGTAGTCATGGTTCACTCACATGCCCGTCATAGTAGTCTAGGATCACTCCCAAAACCATATTAGTTTATCTGAGGATATAAAAAACATTTTCCAATATATTGGTGGGAGATATTGGTATCACCCATATATAGATTAAATAATACTTACATGTACCAAAAGATAATTAAAAATCATAACATTACCCATGAAATTTAATGGGCATCAAAAACATGAAAACATATCCTAACATGTGGAAAGAAATAGGTTTTATAAATAATTTATCAAAAAACATAATCTATGAAAACAATCATGTTTCAAGACTTGTGAAAGTGAAACGAGAATCATAAAAATAATTTCATCAAAACATAATACATTTTGAGAAATAATATTAATTGAAAATTTTTATTATTTCCCCATAAATTCACGAGTAACAATAATGGATGTTATCTTATACTGAAAATATTTTTGAAGTATCTTTCAAAAATAATTTTTGAGGAAAATAACAAGTCTTTTATGAAAAATTGTTTTTAAAACATAAAACCTATTGAAAAATATTTTCATTAAAAATAGATTTGAAAAATAATAGAGAATATTTTAAAAAAATAAAACAAATTCTTTTTCATGAAAATGATCTTCAGGGATCATTCAGAAAATAATCTATTTTTTTGAAAATGTGTTTTTTGAATATAGTAGATCTCGAACCGGAGAGAGACAGTCAGAATTTAATTAAAAAATTACTTGAAGAACCAAATAGTTAAGAAAGGGAAGTAATAAATGATAATATCTTGAATAGTTATTTCATAAGAAAACTCATGAATGTTCATGAGAAATGGATCATAATATTTCATCAAAGGAAGAATAAACAAACATATTCATGAAAAGTAATGAGATTGTCTCAATAATATCTCATAGCATTGTAACCTGGGCTAATACTCTATATGTCTGAAAATTAAATTAAATGAGGCTTAAAATATCATTAAATGAATGATATTAATGATATAAATGGATGTATATACACCTCAAAAAAAATTAGGTTTATAACATTACATGGATCTCAAAGATGGAAAATTGAGACAAAACAGATTTATCGATTTTGTAACTTTTGGAACATAAAAAACATGAACTAAAGCACATAAAATGGATATGTGATTAACCATAAATTTATGTATAATAATAATTTGATACAATCAGGCGTAGTACATAAACTACACAAATGGAAAGAGTGGAAAACACAGCTCGTTTCTCGCAGAAATTAAAAGCTGTATGAAATCCCCTTACTTTGTGTATCTACTCTCTTCGTACTTGAACAAGCATCCCATTTAAAAATTATAAGTTTAATATAAATATTTTAACGAAGAATATTATTATATCTAATACAAAATATGGTTTGATTATGAACTTATACTACCTTCTTGTTAATGATCCTATGTTACGGTTTCACTTCGAGTAATATTCGCATTGTTCTTCGCATTTGTCTTAATTTGATATATCATTGGTCCTTATACATATATCAGGATTCCAAAAGGTAAATAATTTTAAAATTACATGTTTATACAGTATATTTATATTATAATTATCTATAGCATAAATAGTTATGATCTATAATACACCATTCATGGTGATGGTAAGTTGTACCTACGCATGAATGTTGTTTCTATTTTAATTGTCGTATTGAAAGAAGGTATTTAAATGACATATCTATATATATATATATATAATTATTAACATAAAATAATTATATCATATATATTATATAAATTTACAAAACCTATCATTAATACATTTCGTGTGTTATGTGAACGAATTTCATCACTTTGATGGGGAGGGAGTCCACATTTCCCGAAATGAGATTATCGTATTAGCACAAAATAGAAAGTAAAAAAAGGTTTTTCTTGTAAAAATGAATAATGAAACATAAAGAAATAATTAATATTATATATAAAATCTTTATATATAGTTTCTATCATATTGTCCACCATGAGATGCGGTATGAAAAATTGAATAATAATTATTTCGTGCAGCAGTTTTTTGTCCTACAGAGAAACCGAAAGTTCGATATCTATTAGATAGAGGTGTCAGTATTTTTAGGTCAAGAATATATCATAACAACATCTTATTATATTTATTATACTAGTGTTTTCATCAAATAATCCAATAAATAGATTTTAGGGGTGGATAAGTAAAATTATTGAAGGAGCTTGAAAGAAGATGTTACCTCTTAATCAGGAAACTCCTTTTAGTTTGTGCCAGAAGGCTCTCTTGAGTTGAATTATTCCCAAGGGAAATATTATAAGAGGAAGGGATATATGTTTTTAGGATTAATGGGTGGTTATTGGTCAATCCAAAAGTATTTATATGTCTGAATAAAAGATAAATAGAGGTTTCCCTTTATAATAGGGGGAGGGGTACTTTTGGAAACTCCCAAACTATAAATATATTATAAGTTGATTTTATATTTAATTTAGCTCCAAAGTGAGTTATTTCTGATTTTAGAATATTATGGCTCTAAATACCATCAAGAAAAATTAATTTTACACATATTTAGAACACAAAATTAACATTATTATTTGGATTTAACCCCTAGTTAACCAATTTAACTCATACCAGAACAACTTTTCTGTTTTACACTATATGGTTAATATAGTTACTATAAAATGGAAGAATAACCCCTATTGGATAAATTTTTACATTTTTAACATTATGATTATTATTTAGCAGGAATATATTTTTTATGATTCTTATAACATTTGTAAATTATTTTATTATAATTACCATGTATGTTATGTTTTATACTATTCAATATTTTCATTTTTATAAATATCAAAGAAACATGATTAATTTGAACCAATACTTACAATATGTAACTAGGATTCCAAATTTAACTATAAAATTATTTTATGTCCTTAATTAAATAAAATTATATTTATTTTAATATTTTCAATATTATTTATTTGATATCTCAATAAATTAAACAATTACTGCATCATTATTATTTAATCCTCTAATTAAATTATCAATTCTCCAGAAAATAAAATTAATTTTTCATGATGAAGATCTTTTTCATATATTTATAATGAATACATAGAGTTGAATTGTTCTTATGTAAAACCATATATTAATATTTTTTAGTTATTAATTTTTTAATATGTCATTTTTAACTCTTCATTAAATAAAATATAATAAATGTTCAAATCATACACAAGAAGCACAAAAAGGATCATATTGTCGATATAAGGTTTCTTTTTGTCAAAAAACACACATATAATGAAATTATAACAAGTGTTAGGGTAAGTTTATATTATTATAATATTATTTTTACCTTTAATTACCCTATTATCCATTAACTGTGGTAAATAAAATATAAAAGTTACTATTTAAAAAAATTATTCTAATCCTATTAAACCAAATTTTTCATAATGATTATAACCATGTATATAATTTTTTGAAATTCAATTCACAGAAACAGTAAAAATACATTTAATGGTAATCTCATAAAAGTGGCTAGAAGGCGGGTAAAAGAGTTGACCAGAAGTTCAATAATTTGTTTTATATTTAATTATATTATAAATATTATTTCAATGACATATATTGGTTTAATAAATTAATTATTTATATATTGCTACATTAAAATATTTATTTTTTAAAATAATTATTTAAAAGGAATTTTTGGGTTTTAACTACAATGTTGCATTTTTACTATTAATCAAAAATTGAAACATTTTTGATAAACAAAAAATTAACCATAAGATACTTTTGATATTATGAATTCAAAAATAATTTTTATTTTATAAAACAAAATATCTAAATGTGTCTATAATTAATTCTATTCTTAAAATCTGTTCATTTAAGAAAACAGTATTTTTATCATAGTAGGACTTTACTAAAAACTATATTGTTATTTATCAATATGTTTTATTTATATAAAAATATTATAAAAAATATTCTAAAAGTAATTAGGAATATTCCTATAACTATGGTTAAATATTCGGATATAATTCTCTCATATAAATAATATTATAAAAAAATGTTTCGTATAAACTCAGTGTTATATGCATCGTACCAAAAGTCATTGTTGCATTTTGAGATAACGAAATTTTGTGTTGTGTGTAGCGGAAAGTTAACTTGATGTTGCATATAACTCAAGAAAAAAATAATTCTTTAATAAAATAAATTATCATCATTGTTTCATGAAATGATAAATATCAAAAAGGACAAATTAATTTGAAAGAAATTATTTACAGAATCGATTGGTGTTATATTCTACCCCACTTAATATGAAGTTCACCATAAAAATTATTCTGGTTTATCAAAGGTTAAATACATAAAAGGTTCATTCATAGAAACCCATATCGTAAAAATGATTATTAACTATTCCTTTAAAAAATAATGTTGGAACCATAACAGTTTCCCAAAGTATCATATAAAAAGGATTCCAAATAGGAAAAACAATATCTGGGAGTATAGATTGAACATAGAGGAAAAACATAAATATTTATAAGGAGTGATTGAGGATATTAATAAAAAATAATTGAATGGTCAAGAAAATATAATGGCATTAAATTCATAAATTTGTTACAATTTAAAAGGCCACTAGTTCAACAAAAAATAACGAATCGGGAAAAAATCATTTTTTATCATTATCCTATAATTGATTAATTGTTTTATTCGGAAAAAATACCAAAAAAATTTCATTCTTAATTTTTTATTTTTTCTATTTCCAATTCATCTGTTACTTCAAGATATGTATGTCTAGAATTTATCACTGATTCCTGAAGCAATAAAATACACTTTTAGTAGATATTAAGGCCCATGAAAGAATAATAAGTAAGACTATTTATCTATAACTATTCATGAAAATAAATTTTGGGTAATAAATAAATCTATACACCCAATAAGTAATATTATAAGTTCATCATAATTAATTAATCATCAAAAAAATTATACATAAACGATCGTATTGTGTAGTTCAATGGTATCTGTGAAACCCTTATCATCCTTCATTCTTCGGATCAAGACCCACGACCTTTCCGGACATGATTGGTTATCACCTGACATACAAAATGAACCTTTCTAAAACCATACAAATATAATTTCCAAAATAAATATGATTGACATCCTTGAAATATGGTATATCAGTAAATAACCATTTATCCATGGTTTTTAATACCAACTCAATACATAAATACCACCTCCAAAGAATACCATACATTTTTCATTAATGGTTATCCATATAAACATTATGAAATATGAAAATATAAAAGCATAGAAATAATGTCACCAACCCAACAAGAAGTTCTTCCCCCATATATCACAAAGTATCTCTTGGTTGTCACCTTCCAAACATGTGAATACCCATATAGTAAATTCTCTTAGAACATGGTAACAACCAGAATTACAATAATTCATTTTAGTTGCCCCGCATGATTAGTTATTCTAATGAAAATTCGATCCATTTGTCAAATAGAAAAATGATTTAAACTTCATCCTTGATGATGTATAAGACGTTTTCAATAATCAGCTCCAAGGGTAATATGTTCCATCCAATTTACTAATTCATAACCAACATATATTTATCCTAAGGTGATTATCTTAAAATAATTAAGATATTAATGGTTACCTTACCTTAATCAATGTATCACATTGTCAATAAATCACTACTACAGTCCATGAGGAATATCCAACAAAAATGTTTATATATTGAGTGAAAAAAAGTAGAACGTCCGATATATATTTCATCATACAAAATATTTTTTAAACGAAATACATAAAAATACTAATTACTTAATCCATAATAAATTGACAATGCTACCTCATCTTATTACGTAATACCTCTTTACTTTCACATTTCATCTATTGTATCTCCATCATTAGAAATGTAACCATTATTCACACCACTGTGAATATTTTCTTTACGATCCTTCCTTTTAGGACATTGAGTTTCATAATGATCATTTATTCCAAATATTAAATATATAACATTAGACGATGAATTAGGGAGGCCAATATTCTCATCCATTATGTAAACTGAACTCTTCCTTTTTCTCCTACATTCACATGATTTGTTTCCTTATTTTTCATAATGAAATCATATTCATTTTCCTCTAAGACAATCACATAGGTGATTCTTTCCACACTCATGACAGAAAGGATATAAGGACCCAGCCTTAAACATTACATAATATTGAATTAGATGAATAATTCAAATTGATAATCTGTTTAGGTTTAGAGTTTTAGAGAATTAGGCCATAACTATTACATTACATCTCAAAAAGTTACAAAGTAGACACTTCTACCCAGTTTCCATTTTTTTCATTAAATAGACACACTTCAAACAAATAGACGTGTCTCATTCAATGTTTTAGACAGTATGACATTCCCTTGATCTCATCCTAGACCCTATTCACTTTAAGTCCTGTGAAAAACATTTCATAACTTTAGAGGAGCATAAAAATCTCAAAAAGGGTTATGAAACAAAGAAAGAAAACATCAGTTCACAAATACATACAAAACATAAACTCTTTTACTTACCTCAGAAAATAATAAGATTTATGAATAACACATAGAAATCATAAGTCATAAAGTTAACTTATGGAATCCATAACATAGTTATATTGTAGCTATCACAACTACATAACGAGTTAAGTTGGAATACTGATCACAGTATATTCCCTAAATCTCTTAGGAGAATCATTTATGCTAACCTCTGTCACGTTACCCAATTCATTGGAGATCTATCTGAGGCACAACCACCGTAGGTTTATCAAGAAACCTACTGTATAAATAAACAATTCCCAAGAACCATAACATAGTCATAACACATAATACAAGAATAAAGGAAAGATAAAATATTCACATTTCAAGAACAATATATCATTAAAATATATTAAAATTAAAAATCCATTATCAAAACAATTTTCAATACCAAAAAACCTAAAAACATTATATGGTATTTTTTTCCTTTTAAAAACATTATGTCTTGTTAAGGAAGCCAGAGATCACATAATACTCGTGGTGGCGAAAAAAGGACGTTGTCACCGCTTACATTAAAAAAACATTCCCTTTCTTGTCATTTAGTAAACGCTCCGTTGAAAAAGATTTACTTTGAATGAAATGAAAATTAAAATTTGTTTATAAAATGTATAAAAGAAGGTTGTGTATTAAAACAGAATATGGCTCAATTAATGGAGATTGAGATGAAGTCCCTTACCTCATGTCTGACTTGACCCGTTCATTCTTTAATTTCTTGAATAATATACTAAAGTTAATTTCTAATTGCTTCAAAACCTTTTTCAAGTTTATTATTCCTCTTATATCACTTATTTCCATCTTATAAATATTACATAGTCATTTATGTTAATAATGGTCATTTTGTCGATATTTGGTACTTGAGTCAAAAATGGACTTTTTATAATTTCTTACTGTTAATGTGGTCAAAATTTCATCATATCTAGATTGATATTCATGATTTAGATATCATATATTCCATATATATCTAGTATATACATGTAATTATAATTTTACATAACATTATAATAGTACAGAACATTTAGAGGTAAGAAATGAAATGCACCGTTCACGGAGACTGTAATCCTACGTATGAACGCTAATTTCATTTCTATTTCGTATTTAATGGAATTAAAACATAATTATACATAGCTATATTATAATTCTAGTATAGTATCATATAAAATATCATTAACTACATCCTTTATACAACCCACATATGGAATTAATGAGTCATATCAGTTTGAGGGGGCGGTAGTCCATACATCCTCTAATGAGATTATCATGTTTACCCACAATGGAAACCATAAAGGCATTCAATAAATGGAAAAATATAGAAGCATAGAAAAACTGAAGCCACTCGGTACTTAAAACATTAGATGGATCTGGAATATACTTTCTCAACATCGAAACATGAAAAACGGTGTGTACCTGGGACAAACATGGAGGTAAAGCCACTCTCTAAGAAACTGATCAAACTTTCTTCACGATTTCATATGGTCCAATGATCCTCAGACTCAACTTTCCCATCTTACCAAACCACATCACACTTTTCCATGGAATAATGTTGAGAAAGACATGATCAACTACCTCAAAAGAGATATCCTACATCTGGTTATCCTCATAACATTTCTGTCCGCACTGAGCTGTTCTCATGTGCTTCTGAATCAACTGCACTTTTTCTACCATCTCTTATACCAATTCTACTCCCATCAGCTTCCTTTCACTGACATCATCCCAAAAAGCTAGAGTTCAACAACTGTTTCAATATATACCTCAAACGGATCCATCTATACACTATAATGAAAACTGTTATTATAAGAAAATTCAACCAAAGAAAGATGTTAGTCCCAACATCCCTGGTAATCCATCGTGAAAGCACGTAACATATCGTCCAAGGTCTGAATTGGTCGTTCTGAATTCCAATCTGATTGAGGATGAAAAGCTATACTAAAATTTAATTCAGTACACAAAGACTTCTGAATGCCTTTCCAAAAGATAGAAGTAAACCTGAGATCATGATCAGATACAATGGAGAGGGGAACACCATGAAACCTGACTATCTCTTTAACATACAACTGAGATAGTTGATCTAGAGAAAAAGTATCTAGAATATGAAGGATATTAGAGGATTTATTCTACTGATAAAAAATAACCCAAATTTTATTGTTACCTCGGGATGTCTTCAGTAATCCTAAAATGAAGTCTATGGATATATTTTCTCATTTCCACTTTGGAACCGATAAAGACTAAAGCATCCCTTTCGGTAACTCATGCTCTTCTATAACCTACTCAAAAGTCAAACACTTCACAGTAAAATCAGAAATATCTCTTTTCATTCCATCCCACCAGTAATACTCCTAAATATATCTGTACATCTTAGTATAACTAGAAAGAACTGAAAACAGGGAACTATGAGCTTCACATAACAACCCATTCTTCAACTATGAATTACAAGGCACACAAAATCTCTTTAAAAATCTCAAAACACAATCATTATCAATGATAAATTCAGGCAACGTAAACTTCTGACCCAACTCTACCTTTTTTTGTAACTCACTGTCTTCCATTTGGGCTTTCCTAATTCTGTCTGATAGAGATGATCTCACTGACACCTAAAAAAATAGAAGAATTTCCTACACCAACAAATTTTATGCCAAAATTCATCAAATCAAAAACCAAAGGATCTCGTTCTAAAATTAGCATGGTTAATGAAGCTTTACTTTTTCGAATCAAGGCATCATCCACATTATTTGCTTTTCCAGGATTTTAATGGACCGTGAAATCATAATCCTTGATTAATTCCAACCATCTCCTCTATCTCATGTTCAACTCTTTCTGAGTGAATATATACTTTAAACATTTATGGTCAGTATATATTTCACATTTTACTCCATACAAATGATGCCTCCAAATTTTTAAATAAAAAACAACAACAGGTAATTCCAAATCATGTGTACGGTAATTTAACTCATGGGGTTTCAACTGACGTGAAGTGCAAGAAATTACCTGATCATTCTTCATATGGACACAACCAAGTCCTTTCAACGAAGAATCACTGTAGATGAAAAATTCACTGTCCTTGGAAGGCAGTGCCAAAACATATGCATTCACAAATTTCTTTTCAATTACTAAAAATAATCATCACATTATTATTTTCCTGTTTAACTTAACACATATTTGAGTTTAATGTGTTCATTGGACTAGGTAATGGTGAAAAATTATCAAGAAACCTCCAGTAATAACCTGCCAAACCAAGAAAACTATGGATCTTGGTTATATTGTGGGTCATGGACATTCATCAACAACTTCTTTTTTAGTAGGATCAATTGTTATTCCATTTTTTTGAAACAATGTGACTAAGGAAAGAAATTTATTGTAACCAAAACTCACACATGCTAAATTTATCAAATAGTTTATTTTATTTTAATGTTTTCAGTAAAACCCTTAAATGACTTTCATGTTCCTCTTTACTTTTTGAATAAATCAAAATATCATCCATGAACACAACCACAAACCTATCCAAGAACTCATGGAAAATTCTATTCATAATATCCATGATTATAGCAGGTGCATTGGTTAACCCAAAAAGGATAACTAAAAATTCATAATGTCCATATCTAGTACGAAATGATGTCTTTGAAATATCTACTTCCTTTACTTTCAACTGATGGTATCCCGACCACAAGTCAGTCTTTGAAAAATACTGAGCTCCCTAGAGCCGATCATCTAAATCATCGATATGAGGAAAAGGATACTTGTTCATAACAGTGATGTTATTCAATGAACTATATTTAATGAAATGTCTCATTGATCCATCATTATTTTTATCAAACATGATAGGAGAACCCCATAGTGAAGTGCTTGGTCGAATGAAACCTTTATCTAATAACTCCTGCAATTGCTTCTCTAACTGTATAAGCTCAATTTGATCCATTCGATAAGGGGTTTTTGAAATTGGATTAGCACCAGGAACTAAGTCAACCATAAATTAAACATCCTAATCAGATATAATACCAGGTAACTCATCAGAAAAAACATCAAGATACTCATTTACCACTGGAACATCATTAATCGGAACAATTCCATTGTTTTCAACAATATTTTCAAGGTATCATTCATTTACATATTTTACTAGTTTCTGATCTTCCTAATATGTAATCAAAAGTAAAAGTTCATTTTTTTATAGAAACTGAAAATCATTCTGAAAAAAAACCAATTTAGCTCTGCAGTCAATCAAATCATGACAAACAGAAGGCATTCCATACCCAAAAGAACATGAAACTCTACTAGAGGAAAAATAATAAGGTTTGTAGGTAGATTCTTTCCACACACAAAGACATGAATGTTCTTATGTTTTATTTTTGTCTCAACATTTAATCCACGTGTTTTTACCATAAGTTCTGTATTCATATCTTGAGATGGAATTTTCAATTTACTATAAAACTTCCCACAAATAAATGATTGTGTAGACCATGAATCAAACAACACATTGGCATAATCTGAACAAACAAACAGTGTACTTGATATTACTTCATGTGATGGCCCAACATCTGCAGATGTTGTTGTAAAGGATTTCACCACTGCATTCTGCTTATAATCTAGCTGCTTTCCCTTAGTTGAGTTCTTCGTTGGACAATCATTTTCAAAATGACCCAATTCATTACACTTAAAACATTTTAATGATTGTAAATCATATTTTGTCTTACCATTACCCTGATCTTTTTCAGTGAAATTACGAGCCTTATGTCCCATTTTACCACATCAGTAGAACTTACCAGAATTCAAAAGACATTCCCTAGCATTCTTTTTACCACAATTTTCACAAACTGTAAACATAAGTTTCTTACCAGCAGACTATTTTGAAGAGTTCTTCCCTATTTTATGCCACCTCGACCTCTTATTCTGTGGTTTTTCAAAGAACACCTGATCATCGGTAAACTCCATTTCCACCTTCTCTGCACAACGAACAATATTTTCTTAACTTTTGAACTCACGAGAAGATAAAGCCCTTCGATTCTATGGATTTAACCATGAGAAAAAAGGATTTAATTTACTATCAATATCTTGAATGAAATTTGGAGCATACCTTGCCAGTCGAGTGAATTTTTCTTCACAAGAACCCACTGAGACATCCTCCTACTTCAATTCGATGAATTGTTTTTCCTTCCTAAGACGATCAACCTTAGGAAAATATTTCTCCTGAAACATACCATTGAATTCATCCCAATCAAGAGAATCAATTTCCTCAATATCCATGATATTTTTCACCATTGACCACCATTGATCATATTCACCATAAAAACGGAAAAGATAGAGACTAGCCTTTTGATGTTATGAACCCCCCCATAACATAGGAAATCTTCTCCAGTGCTTTAATCCATCTTTCTTATAGCACATGTTGAGATGATCCTCTAAATGATTGGGGATGTTTCCTCATGAAATGCTCCACTACTAACATGTTCCTCTGTGGTTGATCTGGCTGATATCGTGCATAGATACCACCACCATTTATAGCCTGAGTCAATTGTGCCATCACCACAAAAAACAGTTCAGTTCTGATTCTGACCATCTCAGGTTGCGGATTTGGAAGGTTGTCTTCCTCCTGATGTCATCCCGACAGAGATTCCATGTTTCCTCTACGGAAAAACATTCTGAACATAGAAATATCTTAGGTTAAGAAACATGTTAATCTGTAAATGTTATATCATTAACACAAATTAATTAATTTATATTAATTTACCCAATCCCCTAACTCCTAAAGTCATCTAAACTGACCTCTGATACCAACTATAAGGACACGACCTTAATCCTTACATAATATTGAATTAGATGAATAATTCACATTGTGGATCTATTCAGGTTTAGGTTTCTAGATAATTAGTCCATAACTATTACTTTACATCTAAAAAAGTTACAAAGTAGACACTTCTACTCAGTTTCCATTTTTTTCATAAAATATAATCTCTTGAAAAAAAATACCCATGCCCAGTTCCATGTTTTAGACAGCATGACTTTCCCTTGATCACATCCTTGAAACTATTCACTTTCAGTCTTGTTAAAAAAATTTCAAAACTTGGGATGAGCATAAAAATCTTAGTAAGGGTTATAAAACAAATAAAGAAGACTTTAGTTCATAAATACATACAAAACATAAAATCTTTTACTTACCTCATGAAATCATAAGATTTATGAAATACAAATAGAAATCATAAGTCATAAAGGTAACTTGTGGCATTCATAACATAGTTACATTGTAGTTATCATAGCTATATAAGGAGTTACATTGGAATACCCATCACATTTTATTCCCTAAATCTATTAGGAGAGTCATTCATGTTTACCACCATCAAATTACCCAGTAAATTGTAGATCTATATCAGTCTCCCCCACCCTAGGATTATCACATAACCGCCCATATAGGTAAACAATTACCAAGAACCATAACATAGTCATAACACATAACACAAGCATACAGGAAAGATAACATTTCCACAATTCAAGCATAATATATCATTAAAATATTTTGACATAACAAATCAATTATCAAAACCATTTTAAATACCAAAATTCATAAAATTTTTATATGGTACTTATTTTCCTTTAAAAACATTACGTCTTGTTAAAGATGTAAAAGATCAAATAATACTCGCGGTGGCAGAAAAGGTAGTTGTCACCGCTTACATTAAAAAAGAAACATTGTTTTTTTTTGTCGTTTAGTAAAACGCTTCGTAGAAAAAGATTCTCATTGAATGAAATGAAATGACAAAGGTTTTTATACATCGTATAAAATAATGTCTTTTATTAAAACATAATATGCCTCAATGAAAGGAGATTGAAATGAAGTTCCTTACCTCGTGTCCGACATGACCCATTCATTCTTTAATTTCTTGAATAATAAACTAAAGTTAATTTCTACTAGAATCAAAACCATTTTAACCTATATTATTCCTCTTATATCAGTTATTACCATGTTATAAACATTACATAGTCATTTATGTTAATAACGGTCATTTTGTCGATATTTGGTACTTGAGTCGAAAATGGACTTCTTATAATTTCTTATTGTTAATGTGGTCAAAAGATCATCATATGAAAAATTATATTCATGATTTAGATATCATATATGTCATATATATCCATTATATACATGTATTTATAATAGTACATGACAATATAATAGTACATGACATTATAATAGTACATAACATTTAGAGGTAAGAAATGAAATGCACCGTTCATTGAGACAGTAAGTCGTACCTACGCATGAACGCCACTTTCTTTTTATTTCATATTTAAAGGAATTAAAACATAATGATACATAGTTATATTATAATTACAGTATATTATCATATAAAATATCATTAAATCAATCCTTTATACATCCCACATAAAGCATTAATGAGCCATATCACTTTGAAGGGACGGTAGTCTTCACTTCCTTTAATGTGATTATTGTTTTTACCCATAATGGAATCCATAAAGGCATGATATAAAGGAAAAAATATAGCAGCCAAGAGAAAACATAAACATAATATATATCATATATAAATACAGTGACATCATAATGCCCACCATGAGAGGCGGTGGAAGATAATTGAACAATCATCATTTCGTGAGGCGTTAGTTTTCCATCCATAGAAACATTATATTCTTCACCAATTAGATTGAGGTGTGTGTAAGTGTAGTTAGAATCCATTTTATAAAAATATACTAGTATATTGAGGATATTAGTTTTGTTATTAAAGGAAGCAATAAAAAGAGTTTAGGGGGTTGGAGAAGTAAAATAAAAGAAAAAGAAGTGAAGAGAAACCATTACCTTTAATTTGGGTAACTTCCTTTCATTTGATCCAAAAGAACCTCTTGAAGTGCCCTCTGCCTAAGGTAAGGAATCTAGGAAAAGTCGAGGGATGTATGGAGCTTAACTGGGTAGAGGTTGGACGATCCAAAAGGCTTGAGAGGTGTGATTAATTGGATTGAAGTGGTCTCCTTTTATAAGGGAGAGGAGGGGCTCGTTAGGAATGTGTGAAAACATTATTTTATTATCAACTTATCTTAGGATTCAAAATTTCAAAAACACATTAAGATCCATCATAAGATGACTCTTATTCGACATAATATAATCCAATAGGAATTGGAAAGGTTTTGGATATTATTTTAGACTTTATGATCTTATTTATTTAAATCATTTATTAATGATGTAAAAACTACAAAATTATTATGTCATAAATAATTTAATTTATCTAATGTCTAAAAATTATTAAAAAATTACCATGATATAGGAAATATCATTAGAATTCCAATTAATATTTATAGTTGGAAAAATAACTTATATAACCCTATGTAATAATTAATTTACTAAAAGATTTTTGTATTTGTCAATTTTGTCTTTACTTTAAGATAATTAATCTAAAGTGTCATTATCGCACCCAAGTGGCTCCATGGGGTCCCAAAATCGACCCAAGGATGATCATGGTCATCCATGACTCATCCAATAAGGTAAGGAAAAGTGTTATGGTAATTCTGTATTATTCACACCAATGGACCGAAGGCCTTCATTTCTTATTGATTTTTGATAATCCACATATCAAGGGTTGAGGTGGAACCCTTACAAGGCCCATAGGCATAAGTATTACATGGCTCGTAGGCCTTAGAGAAATTCAATGCCCGTAGTATTCAAACATAACAGACATCCCAGACTAACTATATGGAACTGCTCTTTCCCAACATCTTCATCGTGAAATCAGCTCCTCACCTTCGCATGGCTGTTCGGCTAGGCATTCTCGTGCATGCATAGGCTGTCCAGATGGCAGGTTCCATACCCTATCATTCTTGCAATCTGTTTAGATTCTGTTGCGTGAAAGCTCCTTTCTCATCCTCCTTGTAGAGCTTGTTCCTTGTAGGATGTCTGGTTTTCCTCTGCACATAAGGTGACCTGAAGGCCTTGAGGTGGCACAAAGGCATTACTGACCCGAAGGCCTGGGTGGCCCAAAGGCCTTACAGGACTCAGGGACCAAATCAGTGGTCCAAAGTCCCAAAAGGGGGAATATTCCTGGCTACTATATTTCCAAATAGTTCCTGCTACAGTTCCTAATACAGTACCTGCTAGAGTACTGCACAGTCCCGCTACAGTACCTGCTATAGTACCACTACAGTGCTGCTATAGTGCCCTGTAAATTCTCCTTCTGCTGGGATCCGATCCCTGGTCACGTTGATGCACTTGCGGAGTCTTTACCAACTGGTTTAAGTCTCATGTGCTAATTCTATATTATTGTAATATTCTTTTTACCTTGAATTTCCCTATTTACCTTTAACCGCGACAAATAAAAGTCAAAAGTTACTCTTCACCAAAAAAGATGCTCATCTCATTGAATGCCATTTTAAATATTAAAAACAACCATGTATAACAGATTTTTGAAATTCAATTCACATAACTGGTAAATTTTAATTTAAATTATAAAAGTTAATTTTTTAACTACTACTTAGTGATTTCACTATTCATCAAAAATTGATGTTTTTTTAGAAATATACCAAAATTCACCCTAAAATAAATTTGATACTCCAAATTCATATGTGATTTATATTTTTCCATGTTCAAAACATAGATTTTTCATTAATTAATTTAAAATTAATTTCCCTTATCAAAACAAATAGCATGTTTTTAAAAAACAATAACTATCAAAAGATTGATACTTGTTTATGTCCAATTTCAAAGTGAAACTAATTCAAATGACCATAATTGGATTAAATGGTAAAACTATTTTCTAATTACACTTTAAAACAAATTAAAAAGATAATATAACCATATAAATTATTTAGATTAGAATTCAGTTTTGAATTAAAATACAATATTTTTCACTGTTCAAAAAAAATGAACATTATCGGAAAATTTCCAAAAATTTACACAAAGTAAAATTTGATGTCCCCATTCTAATGAAGAATTTAATTTGGTCAAATAGAACATATATAAGTGACAAAAAACTATATTTAATGAGGTTTCTCCATTAAAAGGCGATAAATCGACCTTTTAGTGAATATTAGTGTATTTATACTTAAAATTGAATTTTTTTTTCTGATTGTTGGCCTTTATCTTTTATTTTATAAATGTAAAAAACATTTAAAAAACATGTATAATCATATTGTAGTTAGTTTTTTTCATTCCTGCCAATACAACGGCTAGGAGATAACTACCATTTAATATAATAATATTATATTATTAGTGTGTAATGTTAGATTTCAAAGAAACTCGTTGTTGCGTATCAATTACGCCATCGAACATAGCGTCCCCCTTAAGGTAAAATTAATATTTAATTAACAAATATTAATAAATATGAAAATGTCATATTTCTTCATTTTCCTAGGATGTTACAAAGGAAATCAAATCTTCATTCCTCCACGGTCTCCATTACCTAAAATATTAGTGAACTACTTATTTCAATAACATATTTAGTCCAATAGTTGGTTATTGTAGATGATATTGATCATGTTCCTTGAAAACTAATTAGGCTGGATAAAACCATATTTCACTCCAGTGATTATCCCACCTAATCACTCAACAAAAAATCTACCACCACATTCATAATTAATTTTGTTCCTTCTAGTTCCCTCCATTGACTAAAATAAAATACATTGGGTAAGAATTACTTATTATAGTAGAAAACCACATAGTATTAAAAATATTCACTCTTGGGATTTCTAAATCATGAAAACTTCCTTAATATATGACAACCTATGTACATCCTAGGTTTCCCATATCCTACATATATCGAAGTCCATCATAATAGTTTGTGATTATTTTTGGAATTTCCAAAGCATATCCCCTATGAGCGTCAAAGAAGGTGGACAAAAAGTCTTGTTGTCATGTTCCAGATTACACTGAGTCTGGCTCAGAATATCCTGTTGGAATTTTTTCCCCTAGGTACATAGGTTCTACGGCTACATTGACTTGAAGTATTAAGACATTGATGTATTTTTGGAAAAACATCACTCAAAACTTTACCAAAATTCTAGGAAAATTTAACAAATGTTGACTCATACTTGTTCATATCCTTAGAGATATCCATAAGAATATCCTTGGAAATATACCGTGGGATATCACTATAGTTTTCTCACCATAGATTCCAAACAATGTCTAAACTGTTCCTCTGATACCAACTATATTGACCCAGGCCTAACATACACATATATTTCATCATTTTAGATGAATTTTCAGTATATTACAATATTACATCACTGAGGACCATAATATTCAGGTGTATTTGGAAATGTTGAAAAAAATATTCTATCTTCATGAATTCTCATTAATATCTCCTTTAATATTCTCCACCTTTCGTACTTCTACCTAAAACATCTCTTCGTAACTTGGGTAAAGGAAACATAACAAAGGGGTGAGATCAAATGCTAAGTAAGTGTAAACAAGGGAGATATGTAAGCATAATCATAAGCATAAGGGTTTGAGAACAAAATCATGATAATATAATATCATACCCTATATATCAAAGAACATATACACAAAAAAAGACATAAATAATGGCAGTTTATAAGACATGAATCATAAGGAAATAATGAAGTTAGGCTAAGAAAGCCTAATAGATGAATAATCCATAGACTATTGGTAGACACATAAGAATATAATTATTTCATTATTAGACAAGGTATCACATCGAAGACCATATTAGTAGTATGGGTTAACTCCCCATACCATATTGGTAGTCATGTTTCACTGTCATGGACATCTTAGTAGTATTAGTTCACTCCTCATAGAATCTTGGTAGTCATGGTTCACTCCCATAACCATAAATGAATTCATGGGTCACTCCCAAGATCATATTAGTCTATCTGAATAGATATAAATCATTTCCCAATGCATTAGAGGGAGATATAGGTCCCACCCATCCCATAATGAAAGCATACATACATGTGACGTAATATCATTAAAAATAATAACATAACCCATGAAATTAAATGGGTATTATATACTAGTAAAACAATGCTATCATGTTTCATAAACCATGAAATTAAG
Organism: Viscum album; assembly: GCA_963277665.1. NCBI lineage: Eukaryota > Viridiplantae > Streptophyta > Magnoliopsida > Santalales > Viscaceae > Viscum > Viscum album. The sequence goes on along the minus strand of OY728167.1, from coordinate 225,476,221 downwards.
TGGGTTTAAAAAGCATATGACCCATGAGAGAGAAATTGGTTTCATAAACATCATTTCATTAAAACATAATCAGTCAAGAGAAAGAATATGAATGAAATAATTTTATAATTTCCCCATTATGGCATGAGTAACACCAATGGATGTTAACATAGATTGAAAATAATTTTCATAGGACATTAAAAAACATTAATTGAGGAAAATATATTTTCTTCATTGAAAATGTTTTTTATGACATAAATCTTTTTGAAAACATATTTCACTAAAAATAGATTGAAAACATATTGACAATCATTGTGAATAATAAAATAATTTGAAAATACCTTTTCCTTGAAAATTATCTTCATGTATATTTTAAAAACATTTCTGAAAACATTTTTCAAAATATGGTTTTTGAATATAATTGATCTCTAACCAAAGAGAGAGACAGTAATATTCTAAATGAAAAAATTAAATTAGCCACCAAAGAGTGAAAAAAGGGTTCAAATACATGAGTATTTCTAATAAATATAGGTTAAGGAAACTTATGTGTTTTCTTGATATATGGATCATAAGAATTAATCAAATGAAGCATAAACATATTCTATCTCGAAAAGAAATGAGATTGTCCCAATAAACTCTTATAACATGGTATATTAGGGTCATATTATACATCTCTGAAAAGGTAATTACATGGAGAATAAAATATTATTAAAACAACAACATTCATGTTATAAAATGTAATTATTTACACCTTGAAAAAGATATTAGGTGTATAATAGTACACAAGTCTCAAAGAAGTCAATTTGAGACAGAATTGTTTTACTGATTTGTTAACTTTTGATACAAAAGACCCATGAATAAAAGATAATAAAATGGATATGTTAATACCCATAAATTTATTTATAATAATTGGATAAAATCATGGTATGTAAATAAAATACACATATGGATACAGTGACGAACACAACATGTATCTCACATAAATTAAGTGTGAGATGAAATCCCCTTACCTTGTATCTTGATTATCGTTGTACTCAAACAAGAATCATGTATACTAAGTTTATTACAAATATTTTACAAAATCATAATATTAAATCTAATAACACATATGTTTTGATTATTACCTAATATTACCACTTGTTAGTGATCCTATGTTATGGTTTAACATTAGGTAATATTCTCTTTTTTCTTCGCATGTGTCTTAATTTGTTGTATTGTTTTTCCTTATACTTATATCATGATTCCATACAATAAATAATGATATAAATAAAATTTATATTAATTATATGTATATTATAATAATTTATGGAATGAAGAAGTACAAAATGGAATACACTTTTTATGGAGATGGTAATCTGTACATACACATGAATGTTGTTTCTATTATAATTCTCGTTTTGAACAAATGTATGAAAATTAAGTACGTATATATATATATATCATTATTTATATACAATTATTATATCATATATATTATATATATTTAATAAATCCATCCTTAATATGTTCTAAGTGGTTTGAGAACGAATCAAATCGCTTTGAGGGGGCGGTATTCCACACTTCCTCAAAAAAGATTGTCGTATTAATACAAGATGTAAATTAAAAAACAAAATGTTTTGTAAAATGGAATACAAAATATTAATTAAATGATAAGTATCATATATAACATATATATATAATTTCCCATTATAATGACCACCATGATAGGCAGTAAGGAAAATTGAACAATCATCATTTCAGGAGGAAGTAGTTTTTGTACACAGAAACAATATATTTGATATCAATAAGATGGACTTGTGTGTATTTTTAGGTCAAAATATTATCATAACAAAATACTCATATATAAATTTCATATATTTATACATAAAATGAAATAATAAGTCTAGTTTAGGGGGTTGAGAAGGAAAATTAAAAAGGATCTTGAGAGAATATATTAACTTGTAATCAGGTATCTTAACATCAGAATAGTTTTTTTATGGATATCGGAGTGGGATAAAAACTTCACCAATTTAATGAAATGTCTATGCATGGAATAAGTGTGGAAAAGGGACAATGGTCTTCCATGGGTGTACTGGAAACCTAATATTCTCAATCACATAGCCTCTGGCATGGGAATTCCTTTGGATGTTGATCTGCAATCCATAAATCACAATATAGGTTTTTATGCACGATTCCTTATTGAGATTAACTAGGAATTATCACCTTTTGGGATTATTTTTCTTGATACAATTGATCATCAAATTTAGGATTCGTGTTATTTTGAAAATCATCCCAAATTTTTTGATCACTATAAAATGGTTTGTCATTTGGTTAACAATTGTCGTGTTTCAAAAACTAGTAAAACTTGTACCCATTGTCTCGCCATAGAGAGAGGTCTCTCGAGGAAAAGTAAGTGACATGGATGGAAAGGGGTGGGATCATACAAATTATATGATCAATGGGGGTCCTTCAGGAAATAGCTCCTCATGAGCTGATTTAGATGAGGAAGAAGATCAACATATTAGACACCCAGGGAGAAAGGAAAGTGAGTGTGGGAAAATTTAGGAGGAGAAGGAGGATTAATCTCCAGAATTATTCTCAGTTAACCTTTCATTATTTGTTGAAGACAACATTTTTTAGATAATTTCTATCTACTTATAGGATTTGATGGTTTTGGAAAAATCATCTTTGAAATCGATTAATGCAAATGGATTAAGGGATATGGAACATGAAATGGGGTAGCCCCAACCTGATGTCCACAATTTAGACATCTAAGACCACATGAACTACTCTAAACTAAAACCTAATTTTGGGTATGGGGTTACTGAACATTCCAAGGATTCCGATAAGAAAGCACATGATTCATTGGAGATAATGGTTTTTAATGAAACTACCCAAAATTTTGAAGAAAACACTGAAATGATCATTACACAAAATCATAGATTCGATAAAATTCAGTAGTCTAAACCTGGGTGACCTTCCTCTTCTACATGATCTGCTCAGAAGTAAAAAAATTTGGATATTAATGTAATGTCGAAGTTACCCCTAATTCAAAAAAAAATAATTAGGTCCCTTTATTGGAACTGTCAGGGGCTGGACAATGCAACACAATGGGTTTCATTCAGCTGATTACAGGTACATACAAGCCTGAAATATTAGGAATTTCTAAACCTAAGACTTCCTCTCTCAAGATAGGAAATTATTTAATCATAAAAGGATGATCCCTTATAAATTACATCAGGTTAACAGGCTCTCAAGATTGAGTGTTTTTGTTTGTGAATAATGGTGTGGATAATCCAAATATTGTTGCTGAGAATGATCAGATCCTCACCTACCATTTCAGGGAGTCCAGTCAAAGGATGTGTTACTAAGTTGTATATAGCTATAATAAATACATTGAAAATAGATCACTATGGAACAAAATAATTAACTTGGAACCTTCATTTCTGGATTCATGGTTTGGTATAGGGGACATTAACTCCATTTTTCATGCTGAGGAGAATATTGGTCCACTAGTAGGTACTACCTCCATGGTTGAATTTCATGATTGGATTGAGAATGCCAGTTTGACAGAAATTAATCTTTTTGAAGAAATTTTCACATCATATAGATAGAATATTAATGGAATTAGGGCTAGTAGAATTTATAGATCATTTTTCAACAATGAATCATGTTGACAATGGAAGAAATATCTCTTGCGTTACCTTGGCCAAGAATAATTCAGATAATCATCCTATTATAGTATGTATAATAAATATTGAAAGGAATAATCCAATCCCATTCAGATTTAACAGTGCTTGGGATTCCCTTCAAGAGTCCTCAGGAATTGTGGAGGTAACTTGAGTACCGAGGGACTATTGTTTAACTCTCTGGTCTGTCTCTCTAAATTCAAGCTCGTTAAAATGAAGCTGAAGCAATGGAGTAAGAATAGGTTCAACACATTGGGTGCTGAAATTTATGGACAGGAATTTCTTTTACATGACTTACAAGTGTCCATTATTAAATTCCACATTAGTGGGGACCTGAGTCAAGAAGCTAAAATTTCATCCAAGATTGGCAGTCTTGTCACTCTTTGGGATAACATTGGAAAATATATTTTTAAAATTAGTTGGCATTGAGAGGGATATAGAAACAAAAATTTCTTTTCATCCCTTCACGGGATGTGAAGGGATGATAGACATCTGGATTTTATAATGGAAGGTGATTATATTTTGGAAGATAGATAGTATCTCTCAGCATATATAATCTGTTATTATAGATGTCTTTTCAATCCCCCTCCGAAGGATGATCTGATAAGGGAAAACATCATGAAAAATATTCTTACAGAGGAGGAGAATAACTTCCATACCTCAAGGACAATGGAAATTGAAATTTAATATGGTGTTTTTGGTCTAAAAAAGGTAAGCTCTCTAAGGCATGATGGGTTTACTAATCAATTACTTCAGACTTACTGGGAAATCATCCAAGACGATGATTTCCAACCTGTTAATCATTTCGTTATGGATGGAATCTTTTCCCAGGGCTTCAATGCCCAGTTTATCATTCATATCCAAAAGGATGATAATGATATTGAGATAATGTTATTCAGGAAAATTTATCTTGTCAATACTATTTAAAAGGTGATTACTAAAATTATTAAAAGAAGGCTTGATCGTTTCTCATAAGAGATTATGTGTTGGAATCAATTTGAATTCGTGAAAGGTAGGAACATTCTATATTTATAACTCACTACCATGGACTGTGTAAATCATTTGAGAAAAGAAAAAGGAGATGAAATCACAACGCTCAAACTAGATGTCACCAATGCCTTTGATACAGTGGACTAGCGTTTCATTTGAAGTGTTCTGAATAGCTTTAGATTTAGTGGTATGTTCATTCATTGGATCAGGATACTTTTTGAGTCAGCCCACATATTTATTCTAATAAATGGGTCCCCATGAAGGTTATATCTATTGTTCTAGGGGGTAAGACAAGGGGATCCCCTATCAGGAATTATTTTTTATATAGTAGAGGATTACCTCAGATGAATTTTAATTGATATGTAAAACAAGGGTGAATTTTCCACAATCAAGGCAGGCTGAGGTAAATCTTCTCCCTCTCACTAATTCTATTCTATTGATATTGTCATTTTTACACAGTGGGTAGAAAAAACATCAATAATATTAAAATTTCACTCTTCCTTTATGAGAATGTGGTTGGTCAAGTCCTCAACTGAAGAAAATCATTCATTTACTATGGAAAGAAAATTTCATCCTTGAGGAAGACTCATCTCACCTATGACATGGGAATAAAGGACAGTGCTCTACATTTTTTCACCGTGGGTGTTCCAATGATCAGGGAAAAACCTCAGTAGTAACATTTTTCAACTGTCCTAGATAAATTGATGAAATCCCTAACCTAATCCAAGGGTAATTCCCACTCATTGGCCAGCAAATTTTTCTTTTAATGAAAATTGTTATCTCGAAGATGGTCTACTATTTTATGGTGTATCTATGGAAAATTTCTATCATTATAAAGCTCAACATGATTTTGAAAAAAAAATTATGGAGTGGAAATATTATGTAATGAAAGGTAATCACCTCCCTTTAGAAGAAGTGTTGTTTTCCCTACAATCTGGGATTCGTTGGCACTAAGAATCTTGCGGCCTTCAATCAGTCTCTATAAGCCATGTTTGTCTGGAAACTCGTCAACAACAAATATTCTTCCCTAGACTTCTTATGGAACCAGTTTATAAAAAGGAATTTTTAAGGAAAATCCACCTATCTAGAGTCCTCCATTTGAACTGGAATAAAATCAATCTTTTAGAAAATTATAAATCATTCCAAATGGATGGGGAATAATGATTATTCCCTACATTTTTGGTACGATAACTTGACTTGTGAGCTAGTTATCAATATTTTTTACTTTTAGAATACTCAAATTTATCATAATATCAAGATTAGGGAGAAAATGGAAAACATGGAAATTGTTTCGGATGATGTTGAACTGACGGTCAATGACTATGACTTTGTTATTCAGGAGGATCATATGGTCAAGGAGGGATCTGAATATGGTTGTATGGATTAAGAAATCTTTCACAAACATATAATATATAGTGATAAATTGGGTATTGGAAATTTGAAAAAACAATTGATGACACCCTCACGGTTCACTCTCTAATAGCGGCTAACTCTAAACAAGATACTAGTTGATGTGAGTCTTCAAAGGGATAACATTTCCTTATGTTCTCTATGTTCCCTTCCCATGCAACACAAAGAAGACGTCGATAATTTATTCATGAGTTGTAAGGAAGCATAATCTATTTGGATGGTATTGATGCAGATTTTATGAATCTATATTCCCTACACTGATTATGTCAGAACATTTCTCATGGATCATTTTAATGTCACTCTTTCCAAGAAGATAATAGTGCTATTTTCTGTGCCTTGTGTTGGGAGGATTCATTTCCATTGCTGCAGCAGGAATGAGGATGTCCACAACAGGTCCAGGTTTATTAGAGATAGTGTAGTGGGTTCAGTCCTCTCTACAGTTCATGTAGAAAATAGCCTTTACTCAGAAACATGCATCAACTTGATTGACGAATGGGTGGTCATTAGGTGGATAAACATAGTTGGAAATTTACTAGACCCTTGATGAACTTTGGATTCTTTCTGGACACCACCATTTGAAAGATGGGTCATGTGCAACATAGATGGAGCATCGAGGGGTAATCTAGGCCCATTCGGGTTTTGGATCCATCTTCAAGGATGGAAATGGGGATGCCATTGAATGCGTATATGATCATTATTGACATGTCACATCACATGAAAAAGAGATTATTCAGATTATAATGGCGATTGATATTGTCATTAAATGAAATTAGAATAATATATGGTTTCAATATGAATCCACCACTCTATTGAAAGATGTAAGAATGGATCAGTGGCACCTATTAAAGAGGATAGATGCTAAATGGGGAAGCTGTCTGGACTAGATATCCACATTGAACTACTTCATCACCTGTTCTTTCTGGGAGGCCAACTATATTGGTGATGGGATGGAAAATAAATGGGTAAATGTGGTAGGGTGTTATCATTTGAACACTTTTAATTATGGCATGGTTCCTATTTTATTACGGGATAAATTTATAATTCCTTCATTTCTCCTTTTTTAACTCTTCTATATTTAAAACAAGGTCCTCAATTATCACTTTTCAAAAAAACAATCAGGTAACTCCTTTTAGATTGTTCCTAAATGCTTCCTTGAGTTTCCTCCTTCCCAAGGTAAAACTTCTCAGAGGAAGGGAGGTAATTTGGGAGGAGAAATGGAATGGATGCGGTAGATCCAAAAGGCTTTAGGGGTGTGAATGAATGATAATGAAATGTTCCCTTTTATAATAGGGGAGATAAGATAATTAGGAAACTCCAAGAGTATAAATTTATAATAATTTTTTTTGATTTCAAGTAGATAAAAAATAATTTTTTCGATTTTGAAATGAGTATGTGTAAAAATCCATTAATCCAATGAATTAAAGACATTTTAGGTCAGAAATGTAACCTTACCTTTTAGATTTAACCCTTTTTAAACAATTTTACTTTTACCATGAAAAATTTTATTTACCATACTATAAGTTTAATATAGTTACTATAAAATTCCAAAAGAACACAAATTGGATCATTTGTGACATTTTTAACATAATGATATCTATTTGGATGATAAAAATATTTTTATGAATTTTATAACAGTTAATAAAATATTATTTATGTTTCAGTATCAATTTTGTCAATTTTGAAACTATTCAATATTTCATTTTTAAAAATATCAAACCAACATGACAACATCAAATAAATACTTCTAATATGTCACTAACATGTCTAATATATCTATAAAATTACTTTCTATCATTAATTAAGTCAAATTATTTTCATTTTAATATTTTTAATATCATTTATTTGATTTTTCAATTAATTAAACAATTATTGCATGATTATTATATAAGAATATAATTAAACTATATATTCTCAAAAAAAGAAAAAATTATAATGATGATGGTATATTTATTATATATATAATGAATATTTATAGTCTAAGTTTTCTTATCCATAACCCTATATTAAAAAAATTAGTTATTAAAATATGAATCTTACATTTTTAACTCTTCCTCAATCAAAATATAATAAATGTCATAATCTGATAGTATGGAATTAAAAAGGATAATATTTTCGATCTATAGATGGTTTTGGTTGAAAAAGAAAAATCCAATGAAATTAATACATGTGTTATCATATTTTTATTTTATTATAAAATTATTTTTAGTTTTAATTACCCAATTTACCATTAATCTCGGTAAATAAAATCCAACAGTTACTATTTAGAAAAAGAATATTTTGATCATATTAGAAAAAAATTATCATAATAATTAAAACCATGTATATCACTTTTTTTAAATTCCATTCCCAGGAGTGGTAAATTTTCTTTTACTAATAATTCCTCCAATGTGGCTAGAAGGCGGGTAAAAGTGACATTCAAAAGATCAATAATTTTTGTAATATTTAATTTTATTACAAATATTATTCTAATGACCTAAAATAGATTAATATAGTTATTATTTAACTAGTGTGACATTAAAAATAAATTTAATTTAAAATAATTCTTTAAATGGAGAAGTTAATTTTCAACTACAATGCATTATTTTTACTATTCATCAAAATTTGGAAAATTTTATAAAAATACAAAATAATTAATCCTAAGCTAATTTTGATATTAGACATTCAAAAATGATATTTACTTTCTCAAATTATATTTCTAAATGCGTCGAAAAATAATTTTATTTTTAAAAGTGGTCTATTCTAGAAAACAATATTTTTAACATTAAAGGACATTACCAAAAATCATATCTTTCATTATCAATATGTATTATTTATATAAAAAAATATAGAAAAAATTTTAAATATTGTTATTAGTATTCCTATAAATATTTTTAATGGTTATGTTATAATTATCTAATTATTTTAATTATATATAAAAAAAGTTTCATAGAAACTCAGTGTAGCATGAATAGTACACCAATTTAGTGTTACATATGGAGAAAGCCAAAGTTTCTATTGTGTGTAATGATCAATTAACATACTGTTGCATCTAATTCAATCCAAACATTGTGAAATAAAAAAATTAAATATCATTAGTGTTTCATGAAATAAATAATTTCAAAAAGTATAAATTAATTAAAAAAATACTAATTCCCAAAATCTCAGTGTGTTACAATTTCATTATTATTGGGGTTGTTTTTAGATATTAATTAATGATTTCATTTTATTTTCCTTAAATTTTTCACAAATGGAATAAATATTTACATGATATTTTTAATTTCATTCCAAAATACTAAAATTAATTTTCTATTTTAGTATATATGGAGAAAACTACTTTTTCCTACAATCATAACCATTGTCTGTTATTTGGATTCCTTTGAAATAACATATATATTTTTTCAAGGAAAAACCCATCCTTCCCTTAGTTCATGGAATTATATGATTTCATTTTTTTAAATAAATAGAAATATAGTAATATCCAAAAACATTTTATTAGTGATGCAAATATATTTTTATAGTTCAATAATGTATTATTTATGAATTATATTTTGTTTTTTTGGGCATTGTTTAATAGGTTGGTTTTTTCTGTTATAAACCTAGGTTGGGTGAGCCCATTATATCACACCAATGCATTGAGTAGAAGAAAAAAAGGTATCCTATTATATTTTTTATAAGAGATTATGGAAAAAATATGATGGTTATTTTGGGCTTTCATTTTCTCAGGAAAACTCTATAAATATTATTGATTTTGATGCTCAAAAATACCCTTGTTTATTTTACTAATGATATTATTTTATGTGTATATTAGGAAGTTCATATTCTATATAATTCTTATTTTGGAATAATATTTTTCAGGTATTTAATCACGATAAATATTCATTAAAGTGTTCAGAATTCTATTAAAAGTATTCTTGATGAACTGTTCATGGTTTTTCATTTTCTATAATAACTATTCATTCCCTACTCTACAGAATGTAATATAAGGATCATTTCGAAGGATACCAGGTTCACGGAGATCTCAAAATGATTTCTTTTTCCTCGGTGAACATTGTGACTGACTCATAAAGACCCATCCGCAAAAGGTGGCCGCAAAGTTACCGTTAGTTGTGCCATTTTGATGTGGCCGATGTGCTTTGCGGAGAGTAGTACGTAGGAAACCTGGTTTGAGGAGAGTGAAGCGAAGGATCCCTATTTTGAAAAGACCCCAGGAACATCAGAGAATACCACGTCCAGTGTCATTGATGACTCGCGAAGGGAGCCCACAAAGTTTCCGTCATGGTGAGCCTTTCAGCGCAGGCTGAAGGGATTCACAGATAGCTCATGCTACGAGCAAGGGGTTGCATAGATGCACTGACCGGGAAGCGTCTTTGTGGAGTATTTTCTATGAAGGCTTCGCATAAAAAGCCTCCTCGTAGATAGAGGCCGCAGACTGGGGTGTCGGGAGCCTTCTGTTGGAACGAGCCTTGCTTGGATGTTTTTTGGGCTAGGTCCGGCCTAGGTATTTATTTTGGCCCAGGGGTGTGCGTTGATTTTTTGTTGTCTCCCCAGAAGAGAGGGGGGCATTTCCATGTAGCCCGATCAGTTGGGACAACCGACAACCACATGAAGATCAGCAGCTATTTGTTTGAAGCGCTTCCCCATACCACGTGCACTAATCAATAGAGGCGGATTTAGTGAAACTATGGAAGAGGATGTCCCTAACAGACAAAGACAAAGCAGCTATCGAGGGTCAGAAAAATGAAGATACACTCATGGGGAAACACATGTCTCTTTTAGTTGTTATAAAGCTTGTGGAAAATTTCTCAGTCAACCAGGGGGAACTCAAAAAAACCCTCCAGAATCTCCGGAAATTGGATGCCGGAGTTGCCATTCGAGAAGTGGGGAACAATCGCTATGTCTTCGAGTTCTTCAATGAGAGAGATAGAGATAAAATCATTAGAGTTAGGTCGTGGTCCGTTGATAACCAAATCCTCCTCATGGAAGAATTCAAAGGGGGGGGTGATATCTAGCACATTGAGCTCACCTGTTCCCCCTTCTGGATACGTGTCAAAGTAATCCCTCTTCATACTTGTACGGAACATGTTATGAGAGATATTGGGGACTGCATTGATCAATTACAGGAATGGGACTACTCGGACCCTATACAATGGAGACCCAAGGATCGGATTAGAGCCGGAATTGAATTTTCAGAGCCACTGATGAGGGGAATGTTTTCTGAAACTTGATGACATAAACAACTAGATTTATTTCAAATTCGAGAAACTCCCAATCTTCTGCTTCTTCTGTGGACGGCTCAGCCATCTGGAATGAACGTGTGCCTCAAATCAAGAGAATGGATCAGGTAATATAATTCTACAATATGGATCATGGCTCTGAGCAGCACTTGGGACCAAAGCAGATGAACACTGAACCAGCAAATCCCATACCGGATCTAGAAATCACTATGGAAGACATCCTAACACAGGATAAAGATCGAAGGACACGAATTTCAACACCAGGTTCAATCACCCGTCGAACTTGGGAAAGGTTGAAACGAGACGAAAGAGACGATAAATGGGAAGACACTAAACCTGGGGGATTGAAAAGACGAAATGAAACAAGCTTGTTAGCGGGGGACTCCCCTAAATGATGGAAATTAACGGGTGGAAAAACATGTTTGGAGGTATCAAAGGCGGCGGTGGGTATGACCCAACCTCGCCTAGATCAATGATCGTCTTATGATAGAGTTGTCATGGGCTTGGAAACCAATGAACAGTCCACATGCTCTAGCGCAATTACACCCAAAGTCTCCCCGATATTGTTTTATTTTCCGACACCATACTGGAAAACAAGGAAATCACATGCATTGCTCTGAAATGTGGCTTCCAAGGCTGTCTATCGGTCTCCCGACAAGGCCACTCCAGGGGAATCTATGTCCTTTAGAAGGATTCTGTTGACGTCAAGTTATTTTCCTTCTCCTCGAACCATGTGGATCCTTCTATTCATGCGGATCACACCCCTCCATGAACTTTAGTGGGATTCTATTGTTGTTCGTCCCATAACGCGAAGTGGAAATCGTGGGAACTCCTCTGCAAGTTGCATCACAATCTTCTGATCCCTCTTCTCTTCAGAGGGGACTTCAATGATATTATATTTCATAAGGAAAAAAGTGTTGGAACCATCCGAACATCCACTTCGATGTCAAATTTTAAGGATGTGGTCTCTAGGGCAGACCTGGTCAATTTGGGTTATACGGGTAATCCTTTCACATGGTTCCAGTGTAATACAGATGGATCCTAAATCGCTGAATGACTTGAAAGTTCTTTGGGATCAACAGATTGGATAAATCACTTCAGTATGTACCACATCGGTCATTTGATGCTCAACTTCTCAGACCACTGCTCAACTGTCATTGACTGTAGTGAAGGCGAACGGAACAGTCTCTCCTGCAAACACATCAGATTTTATTGCTTCTGGGGAAAAGAACAGGAATGCGAAGATGTTATCCGATCAAGATGGAAGAGTAATCATGCAGACGTTGGACTCAATCTCAAATAGGTCGCTTTAGATCTAAGGTCTTGGAGCGATATGAAATTCCGTCATCCCGATAGGAACTACAACCTCCATGAAAGGAAACTGCATTTCTTACTCATGCAACCCCCATATAACTGCAATCTCTCTTATATCAGCACCACTCAAAATGATCTGGATGTGGCCCTGTGCATCAAGGAATGTTTTTAAGCTACGCGATCACGAGACACCCACATTACAAAAGGGGACGCCAATACACAATATTTTCACCAGAAAGCTTCAGCTAGGGACCGAAGGAATTCTATCACTTGCATCTCTCAACCAGATGGTAGAGAAGTCTCTGAAACCGATGGAATCCACAATACTTTGACCTGTTATTTCCAGAACTTCTTCTCTGAAGGAACCCCTCTCATTTCACCTGAAGTGGAGGATTGAATTAAACATGTGAGCACCGATGAGATCAACCAGAAACTCTCCAAAGATGTAACAGATGAATATGTATGTCTGGCTATGAAACATATCCACCCCACTAAGGCCCGAGGCTCGGATGGTTTCTACACCCTCTTCTTCAAACAATACTGGTATATTATCTATCCTGACATCTGCAATTTTATGAGGAATATTTGGGTTGGGAAAACAAGCATTTCATCCATCAATGAAACTATCCTCACCCTCAATCCTAAAATATAGAAACTCTAGAGGTCCCTGACTTCAAACCCATCAGCATGTGAAATATCTCTTACAAAATTTTCTCAAAGATCATAGTTAATCGGCTGAATACTTTGTTACCTGACATCATCTCATAAAACTAGAGTGCCTTCGTGGCCAAGAGACTGATCATTGATAATGCAATTGTGGCCCATGAAGTATTCCACTCCATGAAAACACACTCACCCGCGAAAAGAGGAACAATGGCTTGGAAATTGGATATGACTAAGGCCTGTGAAAAAGTGGAATGGCACTTCCTCAGATTCATAATGCAGAAAATGGACTTCTATTATAAATTGGTAGATATGGTCATGAATTGTGTCTCAACCATCTCTTTCCGAATCAATCTTAATGGGGAGCTCACCCGAGGATTCGCCCCATACCGGGGCCATTGACAGGGAGATCCCCTCTACCCCGTTCTCTTTATCTTGGTGGATGATGTTTTTTCTAGCCTTATTTCCAGGGCTACATCCTCAAACTCCTTACATGGGGAAAAGGTGTGCCATGTTAGTCCATCGGTTTCACATCTTTTCTTCACTGACGGCTACCTCCTTTTCTCTAGAGAATCCTCTAATGAATTTCAGGTAATCATAAATGCGATCCAACAGTACGAGAGGGTGTCCGGTCAGTAATTATATCACGGAAAGTCAGAAATCTATTTCAGTGCAAGGGTACCTCCTTCAATGAAAGAATATAATTGTGAACATGCAGGCATCCAATTGGTCGAGAAGCACCAGAAGTACCTCGGGTATCCCACGGTTATTGGCCGCTCCAAAAAAGAAATATTTGTTTCCTTGATGGACAGGATTGAGAAGGAAATCCAAGGATGGACTCCCAAAAAATATCCAAAGCCAGCAAGGAGATCCTCATTAAATCTGTCAAACAATCTATCCCCAACAATTTTATGTCCCTGTTTAAGCCTCTGTCGACCGTTGTCAACCTGATCCACACACGCACAACCAACTTCTGGTGGGGGAAGAATGATCGAAGGAATAGAACCCACTATATTTCCTAGGGGAATCTGTGCAAACCCAAGTCTGAGGGAGGTATGGGATTACTGAATCTCTTTCACTTTAATGACTCGCTTTTGGCTTAGCAAGGTTGGTTCCTAATTAACCATCCTTCATCACTCTATGCGTGCATTCTTTGAGATAAATACTTTCCCCACAAGTAATTCCATGTCTCCTCTCTTATCCCCCAACCGAGATTCCTCTAGAAAAGCTTTTGGGGGCTCATAGTCTCCTAGAAAAAGGGCTGGGAAGGAGGATTGGGATTGGCCAAACTGTTAACATTTGGACCGACCCCTAGCTGATTAATGAGGAAGGTGTACGAGCCTCATCCCCTTCCCAACCATGGTTCAAAGATGCCACTGTCAGGTGCTTCTTTTCAGATCAGGGTCCTGGATGGTGTCTGGAGAATATTCATGCATGGTTCAATGATAGAGACAATATAATTATCCTGAGTACCCCATAGGTCCCAAAAATAGGCCTCGACCATCTCTTTGGGATCAATGACCTTTCGGGAGCCTATACTGGAAACCATTCAGTTGATTGGGATGGGGGACCCAGGAAGTCAATTTGGAAACTCATTGTTCCCCCAAAAATCATCCACTTCTGGTGGCAGGTGTGCACTGGCACCCTTCCTACCATGAGCCTTCTCGCCTTCCAACACATGTCCAGTGATGATTCTTTCCCTTTCTGCCCAAATTTCCCAGAATCTACCTTGAACGCCATCATTCAGTGCCTAGGGGCTAAGTACATGTGGTACAAATGGGGATCTGCTTCAGCCACTTCACCGGCCATGGCCTCTGACCTCCCATCCTTCATGTTACAATGGTTCTCCTCATTCTCGTCGGCTAAAGCAGGATCACTTTGCACCCTGTCCTGGATCATCTGGGTTCGTTGCAATGAGGCTGTTTTCAACCATGTGCACAGAACCCCCAAATTCTTGATTGAATGTGCCTCTTCATGGATAGAGGGCTGGAAGCACCACAATGGTCAACATAATCCCTTTGGAACCCCGTCATTTCCCTCCCACTGGTGTCCACCTTGTGAGGGGATTCTTATGATTAATGTAGATGCGTCTCTCCCCAAGGATGAGTCTGTCACCCTCGGCATCTTCGCCCGGAATCATCATGGGAAAAGCATTGCGGCCAAAAATGAATCACACGTAGCTTTTTCAGAACATGCGGTGGATGAGGCTACTGCCATCCTTGAAGGTATGATGCTCTCCAAGGATAGCGGACGGGATAAAATCAACCTCGAATCAGACTGTCTCACCATTATCAATGCTATCAATTTCAGTGATGGCGACCTCCAGTCTTTTGGATCCCTCATTTGGAGAATCCTTTCACTCCATCAAGGCTTCTCGATATGAAATTTATCCTTTACTAAAAGGGATGGTAACAATGCTTCCCATCAGCTGACAGCCTCAGGCCCCTTTGATGCTAACCAGCTCTGGCTGGACCATTTCCCTTCATGGCTTTGCGATTGTGCGTTCGCTGATCTCCGATGTTAATGAATCTATTTTTTTTTAAAAAAAAGAAGTATCAAAATTTATGGTTTATTAACCCTAAATTGGAGGAAATGTATGGATAAAGAACATTATATATGGATATAACCTTAAGTTTTTCAAAGAGAAAAAGTATAGTTAAATAACCCTACGTATATATGGAACACTACATTTGAGAAGAAAACATATGGATCATGGACCTTAATTTTGTGATTAACCATACGTTTACATCATTATGTTATGATAAGGAATGCTAGGTTGTTTAACCCTACGTTATGTATTTTGCTGTTATGTGAAGGAAACATATATTTGACTTTTCAGCACTGGAGATTTGAATTTTTGACTTTATCAGAGTTTTCTGCAACCTTCTTTGTAGAATATCAGGGAAATTTAATGATCAATTTCAGCTGATTCATAGCTCATTATAATACAATTAAAGGGTTTTATTAAATGGATATTTTCTATCCTATTCCTAAGAGAAGTTCTGAATACATTGAACTGTATTTTTTAAATTGAATTATCTCGATTTATCAAGAGACTTTTTAGGATCTGAAATCATTCTGAGAGATATATCATTGTATATATATTACTAAATTGGTTGTTTTTTAGATCTCTCATCTCAATTGATAGTTTTTATTCATATTGTTTCTTGTGAAAAATAATTTACACTGCTATAGTGATCAAGCATCTCAAAAATGAGGACTAAATTTTGGATATATACATGTACAATCATGGAAGCACGATGCTCTTTTTTTGTTGTTTTTCTTAAAATAAAAAATATATTGTGAACCCAGATCCCTTCAAAAAAATTTAATAGATTATTATTCCTCTAAAGACCAATATCCATTTCCTTTATAGTTTCGTTCTTCTGAAACTATGATGTTTAATATTTTCAATCAAATCAGTCTCTATTTATTCTTGTTAGTATTGGATACTTAGTTTCAGTCGTAGTGAAGTATCTGTTTCTCGTTCCATGTTATGAATGTTTTGGTTCCGTATAAAAGAACCATAAGGCTCATTTTTTAGCCTTATTTGTAAAGGTGAAAACTTTCTGTACTCAGTTTTAGATCGGTCTTATGAGAAGAGGACCTAACTAGTGAAATTCACTAAGCCCGTAGAGAGGGTGATTGGTGGAGTGGACAAGGGGATAATCATGACTTGAACCACTATAAATTGTTGTTATATGATTTCTATTTTTCTATTTCACATACTCTAATCCAGCAATGTCACCGGCTCTATCAACTATTGAAGTGAATCGATAGAATTGTGAAAATTTTAAAAGGAATGAATTCACCCCCCCCCCCTCTTGCATATTCATCATAGACTATTCGACCTAACATTTTTTATCAAGGGTTGGGATCAACAGATTTTCATTCAATCTAACAAACCAGAGTTAATTATTAAGATTTTGTTCAATGGATAATCTCAAAGTAGGATTGTCAATGGTTCACACTATATATTTCAATGGTGAGAACTATGAATTCTGGAAATCATGTATGATAATGTAAATGAAAACTTATTGTTTTAAAATATACTCAAAGATCGTTACTTCTCATGAAATTTTTGTAAAACCAGAATGCTAGAGTGCTACTATAGAGGCATAATATGACATGAATTATAAAGATATGACCACTATCATCTGTGTTCTTGGACTAGATGAATTCAATTGTGTCTTAAAATTCCCTACAGCTTATTAAATGTGGAATAAAATTGTAGTTTCTTATAAAGGTATGGAAAATGTAAGATATATGAGTTATGCAACAACAAAATTGAAATTTGATACATTAAAAATTATTGATGGAGAAACTATTAAAAAAATTAATGGAAGGATCAAAGAAATTAGAAAAACAATTACAGCTTTAGGTTAACCTATTAAACAAGATGATCATGCGTTGAAAGTTATGAGATAACTACATAATCAGTGGAATAGAATTTTAGCTGCAATGTGCCAATCAACACCTATCAAGAATTTGACAATTAGATAATTGATAGAAACTCTAATGATGTATGAATATGAAATTCAAGATGATGATGAATATCAATAAGGTTTATTGAAAAAGTATAACATAACTTTAAAGGTAACATCTCAGATGAAAAAAGGAAAATGAAACAAGAAGTTGGAGAAAAATGAAATTAAGACTCATCTGATTCGGAAATCGAGCTGGCTTAATTAGCCAGAAAATTTATAATGTTTTACAGGAAGAAGAGTGGATTCATAAAACCCTTAAAAAACGAGGAAAAAGTGTCAAGGGAAGTTATATTCTATGGATGAAAAATGTTTGGTCATATAATACCTGATTGTTCGCAATTAAAAATTTAAAAGAGGAAGACAATAAAGAAATTTAAAAATGATGATTATGAAACAAAGTTAAACGAGCTCTGAAGGATCCATGGAGTGTTTCTGATGACTCCAGTAGCTCTTCAATCTCTAATTCAAAAATGGGTGAATCAAATTTGAAACCTAATATGTGATTTATAGATGAAGAAGAAAAGGTACAGTCCTAGTATTCATCTGATTCTGATTCTAGTTACTCAAATGAAAAAATGGTTGCTTATACAATTCTAGAATAATGATTTTACTACCTATTAAAATCATTAAAGAATATTCATAATGTTATTTTATGAGAATGGGATACTTTACTTAAACAACATAAAGAGTTAGTTGGGAAATTTATCTCATCTACTTCAAAATGGACTGATTATAAAAATAAGATTAAAATATTACAGGATGATGTAGAAACATATAAAAGTGATTAAATTTTTTTAAAAAAATGAGAAAATATTCTGAATAAAATTCATGGATAAAATTTAATTAAAAACTAATGATTTGTATAGGTAGTAAGGGTAAAAAAAATATATTTATTATTTTTTTCCCAATAGAAAATCTTTTATTTCTATTCTATGGAATAGATGGACATATAACAAAAAAATGTAATTTGATAAATCCTCAAATAATGCGGATTAAAATATCTTTTATTTCAAAATATTTTTCTAAAGTAAATATCATAAATCATGGGAAAATAAAAGATATTTGGATTCATAAATACTTATTTGCTAACAGTACTGGACGCAAAATAATATGTCCACAAAAATGAATTTTTTATTAAATTGTCTTTATAGGTAGTTGGTCACAAAAAAAAAAGGAAAATAAATATGGTATATGGACAGTGGCTGCTTCTGAAACATGAGTGAAAATCCATCGAACATCAATACATTGACATATATTGATGGAGGTTTATCACATTTGGTGACAATTCTAATGGGAATATAATTGGACTAGGAATAGTTGGAGATCCAAAGTCTGTCACAATTCGTAAAGTTATGTATATACAATGACTGAAGCATTAGATGTTATGTATATGTAAAATATGTTATTATGGATACTATTATTATTTTTTAAACAATTCTTATTATTTATTTAAATTTCATTTTCATAAATTTAGATCACCCAGAACACATATTGTCTACCCCTTGGACAGAAATTCATTGTGTAAACCGAAAGTGAGTTGATTAACTACTTAGATAAATGAATATTTGATTTGGCACAAAAAACTAGGTTATTGAAATATTTATTCTTTACATAAATTATCTAAGAAACAATTAGTTTCAGATATACCTAGTATTATGTTTGACAGTGATATATTATTGGATGCATTCCAGATTAGAAAGGAACACAAATATTCTTTAAAATCTTTTAACAAAATTGCTACATCAAAGCCCCTGGAACATTTTCATATTGATCTATTTAGACTATCAAGAGTATAAATATTGTCCAGGAAATTATATATATATGTTTTAGTTGATTATTTTTCTAGATTCACCTGGTTCTATTTTCTTAAACTGAAAAATGAATATGCTAATGTTTTTTAAAGTTATTGCAAAATTGGTCAAAATGAAAATGGTTTTAAAATAATTTCATTAAGAAGTTATCGTGGTGGAGAGATTTATAATCCATAATTCAATTCCTTTTTCCAAAACAATGGTATTAAATATGCCTTCATTGCACCATAAACACCTCAAAAAATAGAATTATTGAAAAATGAAATAAAAAAATTCATGAAATGGTTAGGACTATGCTAAATGAATACAATCTTCCTACCAATCTATGTGAAGAAGCTCTAACCACAACATGTTATATAATAAATAGAGTTTTAATTCATCCTATTTTCAAAAAGACACCATATGAACTATAGAATTACTGAATGACTAAGGTAATGTACTATAATATTTTTGGATGCTAGGTGTATATCCTGAATACAATGGATAATAATGGTATGTTTGATCCAAAAGCTGATGAATGAATATTCTAGGGATATTAAAAAACATCTAAATATTATAGATTATTTAATAAAAATTAAAGAATTTTTAAAGAATCAGTTTAAGTGAAGGTTGAGAAAACTGACCCTTTTAATAATGAGAAATGTCAAACTGATGAATTTGCTAACTCTTCAGACAACATGATCCATGAAAACCGGAAACAATATTTTGAAAATAAAATTCGGTCTAATTCAGAAGAACATGATACTACTAAACCTAAATGTGTTCTACCTAGAATTTCTAGATCACTAAACAATCACCATTTATAAAATGTCATAGGATACCTAGACATAAGAATAAGGACTAGAATAAATATAAGAAACCTAGTTGAATTTCCTACCTTTCTATCTAATGTTTAACCTAAATATTTTGAAAAATCATTAGCATATGAATGTTGGATGTTAGCAATTCATAATGAATATGACCAGTTTAAACGAAATAAAGGTTTAGAATTAGTTCGAAGACAAAACAATTATCCAGTATAGGAATAAATTGGGTCTTTAGAAATAAACAACATGATTAAGGGACTATAATTAGAAATAAAGAAACATTAGTATCTAAAATATATAATCAAGAAGAAGGTATAGATTATGATGAAACCATTACCTCGAGAGCTATATTAGAAGCGATTGTAATCTTTTTAGCTTATGTATCTCTCATGAATTATAAATTATTTTTAATGGATGTCAAATATGAATTTTTAAATGGTTATTTCATAGAGGAAGTTTATGTTGAGAAACCTCCTGGTTTTAAAAATTCTAAAAAACTAGAATTTATTTTAAAACTTACTAAAGCTCTCTACGGACTTAATCAATAACCTAGATATTGGTTTGAAAGATAATGCTCTTCTCTCTTGAAAAATGGTTTTACTGTTGGTTTGGCAGATCCAACCCTTTTTATGAAATTTTTTTCTAATTTATTATTAGATCAAATAATTTTTCATGCTGTTTTTTCATCAAAATATAAAAAGAATTATAATGATTTTTCAGAACTCATGAAAAAATAATTTGAGATTAGCATGATGGGAGAATTAAATTACTATTTAGGAGTTCAAATTTATCAACCAGATTATAGAAATTTATTAAACCAAAGAAAATATATTACTTATTTATTGAAAAAAATTGGTCTTGAGAACAACAAGACCTATTCAACTCCCATGTGAACAAATATTAAACTTGATTTGGATGAATCTGTAAAACTAGTGGATAAAAAGTTTTATAGAGGTATGATTAGTAGTTTATTATTCAATAATTCTAGAATACATGATATAATTTTTTTAGTGTGTTTTTGTTCAAGATTTAAAACAAACCCTTCAGAATAGCACCTTATTGTTGTTAAAAGGATTTATAGATATTTAAAATGAACTATTTTTTAAATATCTATTTTATCCAAAAACATATGATTTTAATTTATTATCATATTCAGATTTCGGTGTTAGAGGTTGTTGATAAGATAGAAAAATCACCTAATAAACTTGTCACTTCTTTGGAAAATAATTACAGTCACTGTCAAGTAAGAAGTAACACTCTGTTTCTATATCAACGGTCAAAGAAGAATATTTGTTTGTAGTCACATGTTGTATGCAAGTGTTGTCGATGAAAAATACACAGATGGGATTTAAACATAATTTGAATAGTACACCAATCTTATGTTATAATAAAATTGTTATAAATAATTCAAAAATACAATAATATATTTTATAACAAAACATATTGATTTTAGATATCATTTTTAAGAGTTAATGTTCATAAAAAGGATATATCTTTAAATTTATTTATCAATAAATATCAATTAGCTGATATTTTCAGTAAAGAACATCCCATTGCAATATTTGATATTACTAATGGTAGATAGGTATAATTAAATTTTAAATAAGTTATATTATTTTATTTTATTTTATTTTATTTTATTTTATTTGATCATATATTATGTTCATTATTGTAAATCTAATTAATTTTTTACAATTTTATCTTACTATATTTTAGTTATTTTATTAAATCATAAATTTATTTACATGGAATATTTTTTTTAATAATTACTCTATGACATGGGAAATGAGGATATGTGTAACTTATCAGAAAACCTTCATCTTCTATTCCCTTCATTTACCCAAACTGTTTCATCTAACCTAAAACCTTTGTTTCCATTCCAAACCCATGATGCCTAAAAATTCAGACTTTCATATTTTTTTTGAAATGAAAAAAACCAATTATTTCAAGGAAGGAGAAACACAACATCTGAACCGAAAATGTGTTACATGTTGAAAAATAATTCAAGGAAAAGTTGTTGATTTTTATTAGTTATATCAGATGAATTTAATCTTAAAACAGGAATTGTAATTTCAAAGGCTAGAGACTACTTTCAATAATATAAATTCCTAATTTATTTACGAGGTAGAACTGAACTATTTTTATAAGAGTGTACCTTTCATTTTTGGTAATTCTATGGATATGATGCTTGCAAGTATCTAAGATAAGGATTTTTTTATTTCTTCAACTGATGTTTCTCAAATATTAAACTAACCTCATGAAGGATTTTTTCTATTGGATCATAGATCTATTAGAGACAAAAATAATTCCTATAAATATATTATATATTTTTTGTTTAACTCAATTCACATTAGGAAAATGTTTGTTAAGTATCTCGAGGAAGATCATAAGATCATGGTTTAGTTCATTCAGAATGGTATTATGACAAGGATGTAAAAGTTGGATAAAATTTTTTACCATGATATGTACATCATGTTTTTATTTTTATGTTACATTTATCAAAATTTTCTGCAATATATGATTCTATATTTTCATTATTACTATCAACCGGATGCAAGGATGAATTTTTATTTTTTTGGATAGATAATCTCTAGAATTCTTTTCAAAAAGGATATGATTCAATTAGTATAATTGAGGATGATGTGTGATCATTGTAATGTTTTACATGCTTGAATCTATTGAAATTCGTATTTTTCTAGAGTAAAATTAATGGAAATATTTTACCCATTGGTGCTAAAGAATAACATATCTTGTGAGATTTTTCTTAGGGGGATCAAGGAGCTGCTTGAAAGGAAGGTGTTGCAAAATCTTCAAATGATGCAGTTTGTCAACTATCTAAGAGAAGGCATAGACTTAATACCGTAGTATAGGATGTTGAGGAAGAACAACGTCAAGTGGGAATTTTTTTCAAATCAAGAAATAGATATTTTTGACGGGTTGAAGAGAAAGTGTTGGCTTCTATAGAAGAAACATGCTCAATTCATTTGGATTAATTGATTCATGAGGAAGAAATTCTTGTTGATAGTCATGCTAGAGAGCTTCATGTTATACCTATGACTAGTGATCAAGTACAAGGTCATACTCAACAAGATAATTTTTAGAAATAATCTGATCAAGAAGAATTTTTTTATAGAAATCGGTAACTAAGGTTACTAATGTGGTTGTTAATCAAAATATAGAACAATGTGGTCATAATTATAGAGATCATACTAAAGTAATTCACAATCAGTTGTTTTCAACTAAAAAATCTGCGAAGAGATTAGTGGAAAATCATTTTCATAATGTTTTTCATTAGAAAAGGAATACAGATGAATGGACGTCTAAATCATTGTCTCATCTTGGTAATGAAATTGTGATTAAATTTGACAAGTCATAGGAAAATAATTCCACTCTATGGAATGAGATTGAAATGTAATGAAAAATATCTAGGAAAATAAAGAGAATACTATTTCAATAAGGGATTTTGATGCATTCAAGAGATACATGTTAAATTAGATTGGTTGGATCAAATATGAAGTTGTTTTAAAGAATGATATTATAGAATTGAAGTGTTACTTGGGATGTCAGTTTAAATTGTTGAAATGTTCAGTGAATCTGACTTGTACATCTACGTCTACTACATCAAGAATCCCTTATATGATTTGAATATTTCAAGTCATTACATCTGTTATGGAAGACATGAATTCTCATCTTCATAACCTTCAATGGATAAGTTCACCTCTGTCAGTTTTATTGGACAATCAGAATTTTCTTGTTGATCAACTAACTCAGAGTGAACCCAACTTCAGATTTCTACTGAATCAGTTTGTAGAAATAATTGAACAATTTCTAAAGTAAGAGGTGATCTTACATGACTTTTCAAAAGTCAATATTGTTGATGATTATAATTTATCATGATTCTAGTATTTTTATAATGCATTTGAGTGATAGTTTGATGATGAAATTTCCATTACAGGTGGTTGAATTGATGGAATTTTATATAGATACTCCAAATCCTTAAAACAATAACCTAACCAACTCTACCCAATTCTTTCTTACACAAACCAACCTTTTATCCTCATTCTATAAGTGACTATTTTATTTCTTAGTTGTATGCTTAATTTATTTTTCCGATTTTTAATTAATTAAATTATAATCATTTCTATATTTTGTACATTATTAATATCCCCTTTTATATTTTTGTCTAATAGCCAAACATCTACTCTTCATTATCATTGTTAGTCAATTATATGATTCACTTATTAATTTTTCCAACATTAAATATGTGTTTTTATTTATTTATTTACTTAATTTTTGACCTCTCAAAAGGGGGATAAATTTAGATAAACATGTCATTCCAACATTTCTTTTTAAAGATTGGAATATTGGGCGAGAAATTCGGATAAGCACAAACATTTCCATTTATCAAAATAATTCTGTCAAATCAAATTTATTTCACTCTTTTTCACAAAATTCTAAATTATGTTACTTCTTTTATATTTTTAAATTATGGGTTTTGTGATAATAAAAAAGGAGAGATTGTTGGGAATGTCTTGTCTCAACAATACTCTATATATGTTATTGATTTTGATGCTCACAAATACCATTGGTTTTTTACTAATAATATTATTTTATGTGTGTTTCAGGTAGAATATATTCATTATAATTATTATTTTCAAATAATATTCAATTATTTATTCTTGATAAATATTCGTTAATCTGTTCAGAACTCTCATAATTGTATTCTAGAAATATTGTTCATGTTTTTTTGTTTTCTGGAATCACTGTTCATTCCCTACAATGAAGATTGTAATGTAAGGATCATACCATGAATTTGTAATAAATATTATGATAAATTATTGTATTGTATGGTTTATCCACCCTACATTTTATGATGCATATGGATAGAGAAAATGACATTTGGATAGAACCTTACATTTTTTCAAAGAGAAAAAGTATGTTTAAAGAACCCAATGTAAGAATGGAAACCTAAATTTGAGAAAAAAAAATTTGGGTCATCAACCTTAAATTTATGATCAACATTACATTGTCATAATTTTTATGGAGAACGAACTCTACGTAGTTTAACCCCCCTTTTGGTATTTTTTTGTTATGTGAAGGAACTTAAAGATTTACTTTTCAACACCAGTGAATTGAATTTATGACTTTATCAGAGTTTTATGTAATATTATTTGTGGAATATAAAAGTGAGTTAAAGCTTACATTCAACCAATTATAAGCTTTTTATAATTTATTTTAAGGATCTTAATCAACCGAGATTTTCTCTCCTATTTTTATGGAGTGTTTGGATGACTCTGAAATATATTTTTTAATTTGAATTCTCTCAATTTATCAGGCATTTTTGTGGATCTGAAATCATTTTGTGAGATATATAATTATATATATAGTTCTACGTTGGATGTTTTTTAGAATACTAAGCTATGTTGATAGTTTTTATTCATCATTTTTTCTTGTGAAAATTAATTTACAGTTCTACATCGACCAGGAATCTCCCAAACAAGGACAACATTTTGGAGATAAACATGTTCAATCCTGGATGTGTAGTGCTTTGTTTTTGTTACTGTTCTAGAAATAAGTGATCTCTTCTACCATTGGATCTCATCATACATATTTCAAAAAATATTATAATTATGATGATGAAGATCCATCTTCAATCATGTTGCATGCATCTGCAAATGTGATGTTTAAATTGTTCAACCCAATCAATCTCTACTGACTCTTCTGAGTATCGCATGCTCAGTTTCAGTCATGGTGGAGTATTAGCTTCTTGTGATAAGATTTGGATGTTTCAGTTTTTTATAAAAGAACCATGAGGCACTATTTTAATCCTTTTCTATAAAGGTGACAACTGCATGCACTCACTTGTTGGTTGGTCTCATTAGTAGAGGTCCAGACTTGTGAAATTCACCAATCCCATAGAGAGGGTGATTGGTGGAGTGAACTAGGGGATCTTCATGCCCTGAACCAGTAAAAATTTTGTGCTCTATTTTCTATTTTTACATTAAACATACTCTCTTATATAAATGTCTCTAGCTCTATATACTATTGATCTGAATCGACAGAATTGTTAAAATTTTAAAAGGACACAATTCACCCCCCCCTCTTGTCTCATTGTTATAGACATTCCGACCTAACAGGTTATTCCAAATAATGGATAGAATTAATAATTTATATTTCTCATAAGAGATTAAAGGAATTTTCTAATATGGGTATTCCATGTGTAACTATGATGGTAATTCTCTGTGTAATAGTGATGGATACTACTATTATTGCCCACATTTCCAACATGTTTTATTTATTATTTATATAGTTTTTAAAAAATTTATTTGGTATAAATGTGTTTATTTTCCATATGGAAATGATATATTCCATATTTAAAAATAATAATGTGATAAACATAAATATAATATCGATTTTTTTCAATGGACTAATAGATTTCATTATTTTATATCTCTTACTAGTCTTTTTGAGCACATCCCATAATTTTAATGTTATTTATATTGGTTATAATTATGTGTATTAAAAAGATATAAGTCAGGTTGAAATCATTAAATTTCCCCATGAAAATAAATCATGTTTTATTTTTATATGTTTTTTTCTATAGGAAGAAAGGATACTGAGTAAAAATTTCCACATATAATGTTTTGGATTAATATGTTTGAGTTTGTTCTAATTTTATTAAACAACAAATATAAATAATCATTTGTAATTAAAGATATAGTTTTCTATTTTTAATATCCCAACCCAGAAGCCACTAAACTGGTGCTTCGGGCCGGTTCGCCACAACGCCTCAAGCGCGCCTCCCCATACACCAGAGGCTGCGGAATAGCAGCAAGGGCCTAGGGTGTGATAGGGGGGAGACTATGTCCTCATACCAGAGTAAGAAAATAGTATAAATAAATAACTATCATACACATTGGAGAGTAAACAGAGTGCAGAAGAAGTAAACAACTGAAATAGAACTAACTATAAAAGTAAAATGTTGTAAAAGCCCGAATAGCTATGCAATACAATAAAACACTGTTCACCCACTGGACGACCATACAGATACAAGTACAAAAGAAACTGAAAGTAAAAGTACAAGGCTCTGCTACTAACTCTGTGCCAAACCATGTACCCGATCTCCCAACACTATCGAAATGGTGCAGCCCGATCAGTAGAACCACTCAAGCAGCTCATCTCGATCCTACAACTCTGGGCATTAGCCATATCCACTATACAACTTGTGCTCAAACTGAAAACTAAGAATAAGATCTAAACTTACACCGAGGTGCACGTGCAAGGGTGAGAAATAATCTCAGCAGGGCACCTAGATAAGCAACCTATAACTGTGCTGCTAAAAGTGTATGCAACAACAATGTGCTCAGCCTAGCAGGAACACAACAATGTAAGTAAACCAAACGTGCAACCACAGTTTTACTCAAGGTATGTAATCCCAGTCAACTAGGCAAGTGACACCATGGATGTCCATATCTATATATTTACACATGTATATTCCCATACCTATACACATATACATAAATATGAATATTCATGATTAAGTGATTCAAATAACAAGAAACTACATCAGCAGTCGATCCGTTGGACCATAAGCCTGATCTATTGGACATCCTATGAAAGGGCATTGAGCTAGATGTCATTACACTAAAGTCATGTATCATTAAGTCGATATCGGGGTTTGTAATCTCGTCAACATATACCTGCTTCGACCAATGCCGGAAATATATCTCCAAACAATTTAACCAAAAACAAACAACATGTTCAATATAATTCAATTCCGAGTTTCTCTGAAACTCATCCTCGACAGACCATCTCCTCTACCAAGGTCATAGAAGAAACCACAATAGGCTATCAACAATTCAAAGATAATAACAATTCAAATCTTGTGATGTATCTTGGTAGGTTCAATAGAAGAAATCACCACAATCAATATAAAATGTAACCACATTCCTCAGACATGTGAATCCTTGTCCACGGGCGAACAGAAAGAAAACCCTCAGGTGACTTCCCTCAGTCATAACAAATACTACCCTCAGGCATAAGAGATATTGCCCTCAGGAACACAAGATGCTACCCTCGGGCATGAGAAATGTTTCCCTCAGGCTAAAAAACACTACCCTCCGGCTAAACAAACACTTCCCACATGCATGAGAAACGTCGCCCTCAGGCTAAACCGAACATTTCCCTCAGGATAATCAATCCTTGCCCTCAGGCTAATCAGAACCACGTCATCAAGATAAAGTAAAACACTTCCCTCGGGCGTATGTAACCGGGCCTAGTCCAATATACAAAAAATCATTTATATATTTTTCCTCTCAAGAAAACTCTATGCAAAATATAATCATGGAATACCCTCGGGTATCTGGGTCAAATGGATAAATAGATGAACACACCCCCGGGGTGGGCCTGGATCTAAGCAATGATCCCAAAAAATAGTTATACAAAATCATTAAACTACCTATGCAATTATATGTATTTAATTACGCAAGGCCTTAGCCATACGACACCCCCAACATGGACAGGTATCATAGCAGTACACAAAAACACATAGTAGTTGGAATTTTAACACTAGACCACCAACTACTAAGGCACACAAGGAAAAGTAGGCATCCCAACAAACATGAATATGCCTCGCCTCAGGCTCATCAGCCACCAACCAGGAAACACCCCTGGTAACTACTACTGCATCAACAACCCAAGTCAGATATAAACAAACTAGTGATGGTGGTCGAACGCCAAACCCAACACTAAAAACATATCCCCAAAAGATTAATAGTTTGGTGCAGGTCCTAGATAACATCTGAACACCTTCTCTACCCAAACCCAATGTAACAACTCTGATCTGTCAAACAACAGTCACCCACCGAGTCCCACAAGTCAAACACCCAGGAGTCACCATACTCGGGATCCTTCAGATAACTTGAGAGATAGAATCCAACACGGGATCCTTACCAAAGACGAATCCTACATGGGATCCTTCAATGAAGAAAAAAAGAGGAAACCCATAACATGGGTCCTCTCACAGAAAACATGAGAGAGTTTCTACAAGGACTCCCAAGTTCAGTACACAAGCAAGGCATCCCTCTGTTAACCCTTAGAGGCATCCGGTCTCACAGACTCTTAAGCCAGAAGGAACATCTCACAAGGGAAAATTTATCTAAAGAGTAGGTTACTGAAGATATCTCACAGCTCATATCTTATTAAAGGTCTCATCTAAGTTGGTCTGGACACCCAACTTCTCATACACACCAAGTCTCACTCTTAGGCGACAACTGAACTCGATAACTAGAGGAATAACCCCTCCATTTAGATAAAAACCACCAAATAACCATTTATATGACCTCTAAATGTCAAAGGGATTCCACCATCGTGATCTACATGGAAAAAATGCTCAGAATCGACTACTCACACGCCCAATTATGACTTCCAGAGCATAAGATATACCAAAATTACCAAACTGAAGTAATACATGGCCAATTTACATGGCCAAAACCCATTAGGCCTGCCTGTGTAATAGTACATGGAATGTAATTTACTATACAGTGTGTGTACTGTTCACAAAAAGTCACACTGTGTCTGTTATCACCCGAACACATGCCCATGTACCACTACACGATGTGTACTTCAAAAAATCCACTAAAACCGTGTTCTATTCCACACGGCCACCCACTACACAGTGTGTACTGAAGTACATGGTGTGTCCTTATGAAAACTTCATCTTCCCCAATCAGGAAGAACGCTCTACGTGTTCCCCTGGAACACACGCCGTGTATACATGGTTTTCCGACGGGAAATCCCAAAAAAGGCATGATTCGCCCGTTTTCTCCCCTGTAACAACAGATCGATCCCCATGGGCGTACCAGCATGCAATATAAGGCTTTAAAAACATAAAATAACATGTTTTAATGGAATCTATGGAAAAAACCCAAACGGCCCCATATTTGGGCGGAAACCTCTGAAGCCTCTGTTGATTTCACGATCGACGGATGCCGCTCGCCGACTCCACAAGTCGAGGGCTTCGAATCGATACCCCTCCCGACTTCTGTCTCTCCCTATTTCATGATATCCCATTTCTCCAAAATGACATGGACAAGGAGGAGGCCTACGAGACATGTTCAAGGAGGAGGAAGGAAGAGAGAGAAAATAAAAAAAAAAAGAAAAGAAGTGGAAGAAAAGGGGGCCCGGGCCGGCCCCAACGCCCGACATGAGTTTATGCCTTCCGTAGGAAAAACACCCCATTTTGGACTCAACGGAACAGAAGAAATCTCAATCCGACACTCTGTTTAAAATTTATCACTAAACAAACTTGCGTGAAGATATTAATATTTAATTTAATAATATTAAGTATTAAATATTCCACCAAAATTCGAACTGTTCATATTTCCACCAAACTTCATGTCCTTGGGTAAACACCATATCCTGGGACCAACGGAGAGGTCAGAATAATTATCTGAGATTAGATAGTAGGGTAAAATGACCATTTTGCACCTCACGAGCATTCAACAGCAAAAATTCAAATTTCAGCTCAAAACTGCAGTCCGGAAAAACAAGGGTTCTTACAAACACTCCACCATAATCCTTCTCATCCTTGGAAAGCCCAGTGAAGGGACCAACAACCATGCTCCCGACCCGAGAATCTTCACAAACAAGCTATCTGGACCTTCCAATGACCATCCTTTTAGCATTAACGACCACCTTCTACATAGAAGACATTCATCTACGACCAATCTGGTACTCCCCACCATAAGAATACCCTTGTCATCGTCTTAAAAGTCACTTAGAACCCAAAATGTCCACTAAAAAACACCATAGTTTATCCTAAATAAGGAAAACCACCCTAAAAGGGCCAATGGTGCACTCCCCACCCTATGGCATTCCTTACACCGCTTTGAGAGCACAACCCAAATAGGTTCCATCCTCAACTGGGATGAAACTTAGGAAAGAAAAAGGACCTCGATGAAGGTCGAAGCTCTCTCAGCATACTCAAGATGAATCAAGATAGCGCATGAATGTCTCTAACAGGATTACACTAAGATTTCACTAAAGGCGTGTCTAGCCCCCTCTAAGCCACAGTAACCTCCTGCCAAAACCCGACCTGGATTCAAGCACGTTCATCCTTTCTCACAAGGCCTCACAACTGGGTCACAAGGTCCAACCACATAGCCCAAAAGATACAAAACCGTTCACAAGGTAATGATCATAACAACCAACGAGAGTGAAACCCAAAACACAACCTACAAGGGACCTGATCCTCTCTGATCATCCATAGAAGGAACTACTATGGGGAGATCACAACCTAAGTAGATGATAAACTGAACTGACTCTCATCGGCATCCGTATACAACAATACCCCAAGGAGGTCCAGTTCACATGAAAAGCCTTGGTATCTAATGGCATCATACTCAACGATCCTACTA
The DNA here is from genome assembly GCA_963277665.1 of Viscum album. Taxonomy (NCBI): domain Eukaryota; kingdom Viridiplantae; phylum Streptophyta; class Magnoliopsida; order Santalales; family Viscaceae; genus Viscum; species Viscum album. The sequence continues at coordinate 225,444,463 of OY728167.1, read as the reverse complement.
GAAAACCACAGACCCGAGAAACAACACCCAATAAGGGGTTAAACAAAAAGGCATCACGTGCCACATAGACCAACAAGGGTCACTACACCACCTGTGCACAAGGATTGAGTCATCAAACTCAATAAAACGCCTCAAAGTAGATCCACACAACCTTCCATCAGAGTAAAACATATGCGTAATCAGACCAAAAGGTCTCAGTTGTCCGTAAAAACACACAGTACCAGGCCTATATGCTGTGAATCCTACGTGCCTAGTATGATGCATGAGACGCCTCTTGCCTTTTACGGCTAAGAGTCAAAAATACATCTTTAACATCTTACAAATGGTAAAGAGAAATAGATTCATAGTAAACCAAAACACCACACAACATGTGTGTCTCTCAAGGAGAAAATCATGTACAACTGTAACATCACAAAATCAGAACAACAATACCAAACCCTAGTTACTAGGACTTCTTACCGGAACAAGTGTTCTTGATGCACCAGCCCGATATCCATCTGAGGTTCAGACACATTCCTAATACTCCTATCTACCATATCCCAAATAGTAAATACCTGGAAAGAAAACTCCTTTAATACCACTTCGTAACGCCCGGACCCGGATGCCTCTAAACTTGTGCTCCGAGCCGATTCTCCACAAGGCCTCAAGCGCGTCTCCCCATATGCCAGAGGTTGCCGACTATAAGTGAGGGCCTAGGGTGTGATAGTGGGGAGACTATTCCCTCATAAAAGAGCAAGAAAACAGAGGAAATAACTAAGTATCATACAAATTGGATGGTAAACAGAGTGCAGAAGCAGTAAACAACTGAAATAGAACTAGTCGTTAATGCAAAATGCTGTTAAAGCCCGAACAGCTCTGTAATACAATACAACACTGGTCACCCACTGGCTGACCATACAGATACAAGTACAAATGAAACTGAAATTAAATGTACAAGGCTCTGCTACTAACTCCGAGCCAAACCACATACCCGATCTCCAGACACTGTCGAACTGTTGTATCCCAATCAGTAGAACCACTCAAGCAGCTGCGCTCGATCCTACAACACTCGGAATCAGCCCTATCCACTATGTAACTCGTTCTCAACCTGAAAAGTAGATATAAGTTCTAAATATAAACTGATATGCGTGTGAAGTGGTGAGAAATAATCTCAGCAGGGCACCCCGAAATGAAACCTATAACTGTGCTGCAAAAAGTGTGTGCAATAACAATGTGCTTAGCCTAGCTGGAACACAACAAAAAGAAGGAAACCAAACATGAAACCACATTTGAACTCAGGTTATGTAATCCCTATCAACTGGGCAAGTGCCACCATGGATGTAAATAACTATATATGTACACATGTATTGTCCCATACCTATACACATATACATAAATATTAATATTCATGATTATGTGATTCAAATAACAAGAAACCACATCATCAGTCGATCTTTGGGACCATAAGCCCGATCTCCTGGACGTCCTGTGAAAGGGCATTGAGCTGGACGATGTGCCACTAAAGCCATGTAACATTAAGTCGATCTCTGGGTCCGTAATCCCATAGACATATACCTTCTTTGGACAATGACAGAAATATATATCTGAAAAAGTTAACCAAAAACAAGAATCCAGTTCAATATAATCCAATTCTGAGTTTCTCCAAGACTTGGCCTCAACCGACCATCTCCTATACCAAAGCCACAGCAGAAACCACAATAGGCTATCAACAATTCAAAGATAATAATAATTCCAATCCTGTGATGTATCTTGGCAGGTTCGACAGATGAAATCACCACAGTGAATATACAGAGTAGCCACTGTCCTCATACATGTGAATCCTTTCCCTCGGGCGAACAGAAACAAAACCCTCAGGTGACTGCCCTCAGTCATAACGAATACTACCCTCAGACGTAAGAGATATTTCTCTCGGTCACAGAAGTTTTTTCCCTCAGGCATGAGAAATTTTTCCCTCATGCTAAACAACACTGCCCTCAGGCAAAACAAGCACTGCCATCAGGCATGAGAAATGATGCCATCAAGCTAAATAGAACATTTCCCTCATGCTAATCAAACCATGCCCTCATGCTAATCAGAACCACATCCTCAGGATAAAGTAGAACACTACCCTCATGCGCAAGTAACCAGGCCAATATGAACATACAAACAATCATTTATATATGTTTCCTCTCAAGAAAACTCAATGCACAATATAATCATGGCATACCCTCAAGTATCCTGGCCAAACGGCTAAACAGAGGAACGCACCGCCAGGGTGGTCCTGGATCCAATCAGTGATCACAAACAACAGTTATACATACTCAATAAACTACCTATGCAATTCTAGGTATTTAATTACGCAAGGCCTCAGCCATACGATACCGCCAACATGGGCGTGTATCACAACGGTACACAAAAACACAAAGTAGTTGGAATTTAAACACCAGACCACCTACTACTATGGAACACAAGGCAAAGTAGGCATCCCAAAAAAACATGAAGACGCATCGCGTCAGGCTCATTAGCCACCAACTAGAAAGCACCTCTAGTAACTACTACAACATCAACAAACTAAGTCAGATATAAACGAATAAGTGAGGGTGGCAAAACGGCCGACCCAACACTAAAAACATAACACCACATGATTAATAGTTTGGAGAAGTTTCTAGATTAAACCCTAACACCATCTCTACTCAAACCAGATGTAACAACTCAGGTCGGTCCAACAACTGGCACCCTCCGGGTCCCACAGGTCAAACACCATGGATTCATCCTACTCGGGATCCTCCAGATAACTAGAAAGAAGGAATCCTACATGGGATCCTTAGCAAAGAGGAATCCTATATGGGATCCTCGAATGACTACCAAAAGAGGAGACCCATAACAGGTGTCCTCTCAAAGAAAACATGAGAAAGTTCCTAAAAGGACTCCCTAGTTCAGCACACAGACAAGGCATCCCTCAGGGAACCCTTTGAGGCATCCGGTCTCACAGCCTATTAGGACAGAACGCACGTCTCAAAAAGGAAAATTCCATTAAAGGGTAGGTTACGAAATATTTCTCACAACTCATCTCCTATTAATGGTCTCAAATAAGTTGGTCTGAACACCTAACTTATCATACACGCCATGTCTCACTCTCAGCTGACAACTGAACTCGATAATTAGATGAAAAACCCCTCCATTTAGATAAAAACCACCAAAACTACATTTATATGACCTATAAATGTCAAAAGGATTCCAGCATCGTGATCTATGTGAAACAATTCTTAGAATCGATTACTCACACGCCCAATTCTAACTTCTAGAGCATATGATATACCAAAATTACCAAACTGAAGCAGTACATGGCCAGAGTACATGGCCAGAACCCATTGGACCTGCCTATGTAATAGTACATGGTGTGCAGTTTACTGTACATGGTGTGTACTGTTCACAAAAATTCACACCGTGTCCATTTTAACCCAAAGACAGTCCCATGTTCCACTACACAGCGTGTACTCAAAGTACAGGACATGTAGTTCAAAAAAACCACAAAAACCGTGTTCTATTCCACACGGCCAACCACATGGCCACCCACTAAACAGCGTGTACTCAAGTACACGACATGTACATATGAAAACATTATCTTACCCTAACAATAAGAACACACGGCGTGTTCCCCTGGAACACACACCTTGTATACTAGGGTTTCTGATGGAAAATCTCTAAACACACACGATTCGCCCGTTTTCGTCCCCGTAACCACAGATCGAGCACCCTGGGCATACCAGGAAAAAATATAAGGCTTTAAAAACTTAAAACAATTTTTTTAAAGGGAATATATGGAAAAAACACAAACGGCCCCACCATTGGGCGGAAACCGCCGAAACCTTGGTTGATTTCACGGTCCATGGATGCCGCACGCCGACTCAGCGCGTCGAGGGCTTCGAATCGATACCCCTCTCGCCTTCTATCTCTCCCTATTTTTTGATCTAACATTTCTCCCAAAGGACACGTCCAAGGAGGAGGTGTACGAGACATGTGGAAGGAGGAGGAGGAAGGAAGAGAGAGAAAAGAAAAGAAAAGAAGAAAAGAAAAGGAAGAAAAAGGGGAATGGGGCCGGCCCCGGCGCCCGACATGAGTTTATGTCTTCCCTAGGCTAAACTCCCCATTCCAGACTCAATGGTGCAGAGGGAATCTCAATATGATGCTCCGTTTAAAATTTATCACTAAATGAACTTGCATGAATAAATTAATATTAAATTTAATAATATTAAATATTAAATATTCCGCCAAAATTTGAATAGCTCATATTTCCACCAAATTATTGTCCTTGGGTAAACACCTTATTTGGGACCATCGGAGTGGTCAGAAAAATTATCTGAGATTAATTGTTAAGGGAAAATGACCATTTTACCCCTCAAGAGCATCCAACAGCAAAAATTCAAATTTCTGCTCAAAACTGCAGTCCGGAAAAACACGGGTTCTTACACTATTCTAAATTAATATGAAATTTAATTATTAATGTCTAGTCTTTATCGTTTTTATAAGACGAGGGTTTAGATAACATTTTAGATTATTAATTTTCATGTATGTTTATATTAATAGTTATAGATATCGTCATGCTTATATATTCTTGAGTTTTATAATAATTTCAATGGAATAGAATTAAAATTATGATGTTTTAAGTGAATAGATATTATTATGAATAATGATATCTTCAAGATACTTTTATTGAGATTGATTCATATGTAACCCATAATTTTATCAAGTGCAGAATTATTTTGTGGAATAATTATATTCTCACTAAGTGAAAATGTTTAATGGAATGGATAACATTTATGGTGTTTATTATCTTTGAATTTCAGGAAATTATGTGTTAATACATTTTTAAAAAAATGGAAGGTTTGAGATATCCTCTGAGATTTAAACATTTATTTAATATTGAAAATGTTATGTTTATTTTCAAGAATATATTTCATGTTTCTTAAAATTTTATAAGGATTATAGTTTTAGAATAATTAAATCATAGAGTCTCTATAAGGCCCCAACCTTAAACATTAATTAACCATGAAATATGTTAGTAATTTGAATATCATTAACTTTGAGGATATTTTCAGGTAATTAGTTTTCTTGAATTAATGCATAACTATTACATAAAAACATAACTATTAAAAAGTATCCAATTTTTCAAACTATTCATTTTTTCTCATAAAATAATAAAAAATTATAAATAAACATGGATTCATATCATGTTTAAACATAATATCTTCTTCATGATCCCATCTGTGAATATATTAACCTTTAAACCTTGTGAAAAACATTTCAGAAACTCGGGATGAGCATAAAAAGCTCGTTAAGTAATATAAAATAAGGAATAAAACAGTTAGTCCATGAATATTTTAAACCCATAAAAACATTTTCACAAAATCATAATTTTTACCCAAAAAGCACAAACTTTTCATTATCCATCATGAAATAATAATATTTATAGAAAACATATTGTAAATCGTAACCCATAACGGTATCTTGGGTCATCACTATCATACTTAAGTTGTAGATTTCACTGCTACATAGGTTGTAACCTTCATGGTTACATTAGAAATACCCATCATAGTATATTCCCAATATATCATAAGATAAACCTTGTTATTTAACTTCGTGTTATTACCTAATTCACTGGAGAGTGATCTTAGGCTCACCCGCCCTTGGTTAGTCATCATAACACTATTATACATAACCAATTCCCATGAACCTTAACATAATCATAACACCGGAAACAATCATAAAGAAAAAATAACATTTCCACATTGTAATCAAAATAAATAATTTCATGATATTGACATAATAAATGATTTATGAAAATAATTTTCAATAAAAATAAATGAAAAGGTAATATTGTATTTACATTTCTTTTAAAAACATTACATCTTGTAGAGGAAGTGAAATACCACATAATGGTCATGGTGGTGCAAAGGTTATTGTAGCTGTATATATGAAAAAAACATTCCTTTTTTCATTTTGTAAAATTATTCATATAAGAAATTCCTTTTGAAAAAAATGGAATGATATTAAAATTCAGTTGGGATATTTATAGACCTTATAAAATAAGGTGGTTTATATTATCGAAATATGCCTCAACGAAAAGAGATTAAAATGAAGTCCCTTTCCTTGAGTTTTACTTGTCTAGTACAATCCTTATATTCTTGAATAATAATAATATCATAATTTATAACTTCTTAATAAAATGTTTAAATTTTATTCTTCGTTTCATATCTCTTATTACCATGTTATTGAAATTACATGATTATTTATGTTTATATCAGAATTTTATTCAATATTTGGTACATGAATCAAAAAAGAAATTGTTTTGATACAAATTGTCAATGTGGTCAATATAACATCGTAAACATAATAGTATTCATGATTTAAATATCATATATATATATATCACATAAATATTTATTTAGAATAATCCATAATAATTCTAGATAATAATTTAAATGTAACGTTCATGGAGACGGTTGGCAGTACGTATGCATAAACGCAACTTTCATTTCTTTTTCATATTAAAAGAATAATAATTAAATGATATAAATTTATATTATAAGACCAATATTATACTAATTTCATATACGTCTCATATTATTAATAAAACCATCCTTTATATATTCCATGTATTGCGGGAACGATCCATATCACTTTGGGGGGTGATATTCAACACTTCCTCAAATGAAATAATATTATTTACACAACATGGAATGAATAAAGGTATGTTATAAATAAAAATTAAAGAAAAATAAAGACAATATAAATATAATATATATCATATTTAAATATATTTTCCATTATAATGGCCACCATGAGAGGTTTTAGGTGAAAATTGAACAATCATCGTTTCGTGAGGCAATAATGTGTCGTACACAGAAATAGTATATTCATTACCAATTAAATGGAGGTGTGTGTAAGTGTAGATATAAAGAATAGCATAACCACATCCTATAATATTTTATGATATTGGTTTTTTATGCAATCATCGAATAATAAGAGTTTATGGATTGGATAATGGAAATCAAACTAAAAAACATGATAGAAGATGTTACTTCATAATCAAGTAACATATTTTGGTTTATACCAAATGCTTCCATGGGAGGACTGAATCCCTAAGGTAGAATTATAAGATGAGGGGAGAGATTTTAGTATGTTATTTGATATGGTCTTAGATAAATCAACTGGTTCTTTATTTTTTTGTATTGCAGAAAAGATGGTTCCTTTTTATAGGAAAGGGAAGGGGAACCCTTGGAAACTCCTAAATTATTAAGTTAGTATAAATTAATTTTTTAATTAAAATGTCTCCTATATTAGATATATCGAATATAATTTGATTATAGTTTGAAATCCTATAATGAAACAATTTTTATACTTTTATTTATTTTATTTTAGACCTTATCGTTTCGGTTTACCCTTAATTATTCTCTTTTATTTTTTATTGTAGTAACAATATTTTAATTATTCAGAGGATATTAAATTTATTTATATGGGGTAAATTTCACATAATGGACACTTAATGAAATTTTATACCTTATTATATTTAGTTTGTGATTTTAAATGTTTTTATAGATTTTTAAATTATATAATAAATTATTTTTTTATAAAACATCAATAATGTCAATTTTTACACTATTCATTTTATTGATTTTTAATAAAATATGAAAAGATATAAAACTTAAAAAAAACAAATTAATAGTATTATAACTTGTCATATTAATCTATAAAAATAATGAATGACATAAATTATGTCAAATAATATTTATTTTAATATTTATAATATTATTTATTTGATTATTTCATTAATTTGTATTTCATTCCACCATCGTAGTGTCATAATAATATTTACTATTTTAATGTATAGAAATTATAAATAATATACCATGATGTAGATTATATATTTAGATTTATAATGACAACTTTTAGTTTAGGATATCACTTATATAAGCCCATATTAAATTTTTTTAGTAAGAATATATATTTGAATATCATATTTTCATTTACCTTAAATTAAAAGTTATAAGTGTCATAATCACACCCAAGTGGCTTCAGAAGGAAAAATTTTCATTACAATGCTTTTATTGGTCCTACATGTCTCATTCAATAGGATTATAACACATGTTATGAATGTTTTATATTATTATAATATTATTTTTATCCTTATTTAATTTATTGACCTTTAAACCGCGCTAAACAAAAAAAATTACAAATGTTACAATACATATTTTCTAAATATAAAAGGGAACTATTTACATAATTTGGACCCTATGATTCCAAATATGAAATCCATTTTCCTAATTTCAATCACATAATTAGAAGAAATTCATTAAAAAATTAATCTACATTTTCAAATGAGAAAACGAGTTTTTGACTGCAATTTATCATTTTTATAATATTAATAAATTTTTAAAAAATTTGAGAAAATATAAATCCCAATATTACAAAAAAATAAAACTATGAAAGAGGATATCTGTGTAAAAATACCATATCTTCCACTTCCCAATGATAATATCGGGATGAAAGGCCTTCACCATTTCATGATTGCACCAAAAAATGTCTCATGCAGTGTTTCACATGCCTGGTATCGATGGAAAAGCCATACCCTATCGAACTTTTAAATATGATAGACAAGAAAGGGTGAAAGTGTCATGTTTTGGACCACATATGAAGCAGATCAAAATACTATGATATCACATTCCCTTTAGTTGAATTACACTAGAAAATGACATGACTAGATCAAAACTACACTCAAACTCATCTTATCCATCTTCTTAATCCAAAGGATAAGACCAACTAAAATGATTTAAATGCTAAATAATGGTGAAATATGGTTCAAACAATAAATCTTGGAATGTAGTAGACACAATCATGCATCCAGCTTGGCTCAAAGGTATTGAACCATCTTGAATCAGAAAACATCATTCATTGACCAATACTGTATTAAATTACTAAAAAATTATCTATTTATACTTTAAACCTAGTTAAAAAGATAATTTGTTTATATGAATAAGTTATATGAAAAATCAATTTTCAAATAAACTGTAATATTTATTACTATTCATTAATTTATGGAATTCATCCGAAAAATTCCAAAAAATCAACCAATGTAAATTTTTATATCCATCTTCAAAATAATATTTTTATTTTTCCAAATATAACATATAAATTGTCAAAAATTATATTTTATAATGGTTTCTATATCCATAGGTTGTAAAAGTCCATTTTTTTGCAAACACCATTAATTTGAAAAATTGAATTTTTTCTTTTATCATGTTCAAAAAACATAGCAGATGAATTTTATATATTACATTGAATACATACAAGACATATTACATTAATAAAACCCATCAAAGTGATTTTCTTAATTTATAATATCACTTATCATCATTTAATTTTTTATTTCGAAAAACATTTCCTTTTAATCAAAAGGGTTTTATTTTCATTTATAAAGAATTTTTCACAAAATAATTATTTATATACATGCGTAAAAAATATTTTCAAAAATAAATTAATATTTTTCATTCCTACCATTTTGAAAGCTAGGTTATAATGTACCATAATAATATTTAGTTCTTTTCTTAAGATCAATGTTGCGTATTATGGATTCTATCAAATATATTGTCTCATTTAAAAAACACGGGATGTTACATTATGGTTGGAAACTCATCACATCTAGCGAGGTAATGTAGTTTGAACACACAATATAATGGAATGAAGGGTACATTTCCATACAATAAATAACATTATTTATAGGATAGTATAACATTATTTTTCTATATAAATAATTTGGAATAATAATTATTATTATTATTTTGGAAATGGTTTTTTATCGTGTTTACAATAATGGGACTAAGATGTTATTTGGTGATTAAGAGATTAAAATTATTTTGTAATATGTTCACTATTTGTGGTTACCTTAAAGGATTATGTTATGAATAATACTGTGGGATATTATTTGGGAAATAAATTATTGGTATCTTTATCGAATCAAATGTGTTTTTTTGGGTTTACAGTGATTTAGGTTATTTATTTAAATGGATAATGTATCTTTGATATTATATGATTCGGGTATGAAAATTTTAGTATGATACGTTATGAGAAATTTTGATTGCTGATTAATTGATGTTAAAATTCTTCTTGGAAGTCTATGTGATCAAATACATCTTATTTATAATTTTTAATCATAGTTTAGAATATTTTTGAGAAAATTTATGGGCAGTTATTTATGGACCGATACGATTTGTTATTTGGGTATTACTATTGAAATTTAGAGATTAAAGTAACTTTTCTTCATATTAGGGTTTATTCCATTTGGGGAATTATATTATATTTTCCTAACCATTTTTATTATGGTTAATGACTAAAAATATGATGAATATATTGTTTACATTTTTTGTATTATCTGATCCATTAGAATTTTATTATAGTGCTTTAGGCAGGAGGAAATTCATATTGAATTCAAATCATTTGGAGATAAATAAAAGATTATGGTGGAAAATTATTGAAGAATGAATCTCAATATGTAAAAGAAGTATATTTCCTTATTTTCATAGAAAAGTTAGAATTTTTTTTCTATAAAATAAAGTAATGGATTTTTAATGAATAATTATCTCCTATTACCTTCATTTATGATGAGTTGGTGGTCTCTTCACCCGTAGTATATTAATGAATTTGTATTAATTGACTTTTAGTGAACCTTTTTTATCACTCTATATCAATCCTTGGGAGTTATTCTTTTATTCCATATTATTGATTTCATTTTCGACCAATGTTTTCTTATAGGAAAACCTATTATATGTTATTTCAGATGAACTTTGTACATTACTTTCTCTATTATGAATAGGATGTTTTATGACCAATTTAAGAATGTGGAATTGAAAAAAGGAATTTTGAATATTAAAACTATGGTTTATAATACATAGTCCAAAATTTCAAGGATGATTTTTCTTAGTGTCTGGGATTTAACACCCAAATATTGTAATAGAATAATATGTTTGATAGCGTGCATGAAATGCAATACTGAGTGTAAATAAACAAAAATATATTATTATTTAAATATAACCATTATAACTTATCTGTTAAATTAGAGGTTTAGAATAAGATCAACTAATTTTTTAAATATATATAAATATTTTTTCTAGTCAATTTTACTTTATTGGTTACTTATAAGTAAATAAGAAATTAGTTTTAGTAAATCCACTTTATTGTTTAGAAACATGATTTCATCAAAAATGTATATTATTTATTTTTTAGAATAAATAATATAATATTATAATAAAACTTTTATAAATTTAATTTTATAAAAAATATATAATTTTTTAATTCAATTCTTCCAAATTATCAAAGGGTAAAATTTTGGTATTTTTTTGAATTGATTATTTTTTAAGCTAGTAGAGAAAATTATCAATTTTTATAAACAAAATTAATGTTAATTATTAGAAAAGGTAAAAAAATGATTTTGAATTTAATATAAAATTTACATGAGTAATATTAATTTTTATATATTCTAATTAATAAATTTTTAATCATCCTTATAGCTTATTTTGGACTAACTATATTCATGCGTTAAGAACCGCATTTTTCAAGATAATGTTTTTATTGAATTTTTTGGGATTAATATTAAATCACATTCTACCACAATTTTTTTAAATTTTGGAGAATGGTTTCCATATAAAAAATCAAGAGGTCCAAATTTAATAAATATTTCCCTTATATTTTTAGACATTATGAATACTAATATTACTAATTTTTGTTACCATGGTAAAGGGAATATCTAGGAATCAAGGGTAACAAAAAATGATAAATACTACAAAATTTCCCTAACACTCGACCCAATTTTATTGTATGGGTGATATTAATCCATAATAATTTATGGTCATGTTATATTAATGTTTTATTCAATTTGGATGTTATTATAACTGTTATAATATTATATTTAATGAAAATTCAACGAATTCATTCTAGTTTTTTTAATAAGTGAATACTCTTAACATGGGGTAATCCGAAGGATGTGTTAAAATATAAATATATCATTGAAATATAAAATTTTTATTATATAATGGTAATTTCAATTTATTTATTAAGTAAGAAATAAATTCTATAAATTCTTACACAACGCTAACATGATAACTATACAATTTATGGAAAAATATAATAAATGATATTAAAATTATTAAAATAAATACATGATGAGATAATTAAGGTAATAAACTATTTTCAAGATGAAATTGATATGTTAGGGATGTATTAAAATAATTTTTTAATTCTAATTTTTAATTATTTATTATTATGGTCAATGTATTGAATTGTTCTACAAAATTAATGTTATATTATAATAATAAAAATAATTTATTACAAAATATAAAATTTATGAAAATATTAGATTTTAAAAGTTTTTGGTACCTGGTTTATTATTTCAACCATGGAACATTTATGTTCTTTTTGAAAACATATAATAACACTCATAACCTTTAATTGGTAATCGATTTTTTTTCAAGGTAGTGTTAAAGATGAAAACAAGGCATCAAAACAAAATGATTAGTGTAAAAATGTTATCTAGAATATAAAATAATTATTATATGAGATTATTTTTACAAAAAAAACCTCCAATATTTAAAAACAATGTGTTTTGAGTAATTTATAATTTCAAATTATGTTATATTAATTTTATATTTTAAGAAATTCCTAGAGTTTCATACCCTTCTATTATAAAAGGGTAACTCATTATCTCAATAATTCACACAAAAATGATTTTTTGTATATGATCATTACAAATAAATTACCTAAATTCCTAAATAAAAATTTACGGCCTTATTTTATGCTAAAATCCAACCATAGTGGTCCTATGTGGTTAAGGAAAGTAGGTTCTCGAAATAAGTGGTATAGTTTACAACAACATGTTTTAGTTTTTTTCTTCTTCCACTTATAAAAAATATTATTAATCCATTATATAATAATAAAAAAATTATTTAAAATATTAGAAGATGTTATCATGTATATAGTATAACATATATCCACATCCACTTCCATTAAATGAAAAACTAATACACCGATCCAGTGGACGGCACACCACCACCTAGTGAACTGATGAAATTCATTTTCCATCACTATCACTCAATACTTATAATAATGATATAATGAATGTTTATATATTACAATAATTAAATATTTTTTTAAATATTAATATAATATACAATTTATTTTGTTACCATTCTATTCACTAAAAACTTATATAGTCATTTGTGCATTCGTGCGAACTATTACCTCCATGAAGCAATGTTATTTATTTTTCATCTTCACATTATATGGATGATAAATATAAGTATATTTAAATATGTAATATAATTTTATGACCATTATTAAAATATACAATAATTCTGAACTTCTTTCTACAATGGTCGTTGGAAAATGGAAACACTATTCAAGTGTTTGCACGTCCCATGGTCTCCATGACTGCATGATAATTTGTTTTTCATAACTATCAGGAATGGTTGATTTTAAAATTATAATTTATTTATAAAAAATATTATTATTTAATTATTATTATTATTGATATGATTGATTTATTTCCCCATTTATCGTATCCAACTTATCAAATTCATTTTTGAAATACGAATAAAATTTCATCAAAACGTCTGATAAGAACATAATTGGTTAAATAATTTTATATAACATGCTATTAAGAAAAATTGTATCAATAATAGAAAATAAAATTTGTCTTCTAAAACTAAATAATTAGTAAAAGTTTACTAATAATAAATATAATGAATTTAATGGAAATTCATATTCAATGTAAGGGATTTGGCACCAATTTACTTTTGTTGACGCATATTTTGATGTTCTGCAAAAATATTCTATTATGAAGACTGTATAAATTCACATTGATATTTTAATTCCTGAATTTTAATATTATAATGAATTTTAATGTTTGGTTTAATGTTATAATTTCTTACAGCATATGATTCAAATTCTTCTAATGTGGTACAAGGAATTATTTTAAAATTCATCTTTTAAAGAACGACTTTCATCTCTTTTTATAATAATAAAATGGAATGGTTTTTACCTATATACAATTATTTGAATTTCCCTTTATCAATATTCCATAGAAAATTATAGTTTCATTTATAATTTTCCTTGGTTATTTTCAAAGGAAATGGTTTCTTTTTTATGTGCGCGATTTTTAGATTTTAAAAAGTGGTTTCTTTTTATTTTATTTCAATGGTTTAAAATTATTATATTTATCATGGAATGTTTTATGTTTAATTTTAAAATAAAAAAATTATATTAATTTATATGAAAACAAAAAAATTATCCCTATAACATAACAATTTAATGATGTTTCAAATCATTTCTAATCCTCTATTTTTTTCTCTAAGAAAAAAACCTCCTTCCATTTATTGTGGGAATTTTAGTTTTAAAAATTGGTTTTTATGTAAAATGGATACATCAATATCTGATTATGTTCTATTATAGATACAAATAATGTGTTATGTTGAAATAATTCATAATTCATGAATTATATTATGGTTCTTATGAATTAATTACAAGGATATGTGGTTCCTTTATTAACCTAGGATGAGTGAGCCCTATATACATCTCCATGGAATTGGGTAATGGAAAGAGATAATAGATTAGGATTCTCTTATGATTATATAGAACTTTCAATGATATTTATTCCAATAATGTGATGGATTTAATTTTTTTGGTGTCTTTTAAGATATTTTTGAATATAATGTGATAGTTATTCAAAGAATAACAAGGATGGTTATTCTATGTGTAACTATGACGATTACTCTGATTATACCCCAAGTTTATTATATGATTTATATATGATATCAATGGTTTAATATTCTTTTATTTAATCAATAATTTTTTATATATACATGATATATTATATATTAAAAAATAATAAATTAATAATGGTTTCTATAATATGGGTTTTTATATTTTCAGTTGGCCTATGGGATTTCCATTTTTATATCCCTCAATAATTTTTTTTTGCTTATCCCACATTTCTATATTGTATTCATAGAATTTATGTATGATTAAAAAATTAATATTTCATGTTTAAATCATTATTTTTTTCATAAAAGGATGTCATTTGTTATTTTAAATAGTTTTTCATATAGGAAAAATGGATACTGAGTAGAAATTTCCACTTTTATTGTATGATATCAATATTAATGATTTTTTCAAAATTCTATAAAAACACTAAACCTAAAATATCTTTAGAAATGAATGAAATATAATTATTGTATAAATCCTGTGGAATATGTAATTATTAAAGTAGATTTCTTACAATAAAATTGTCATTATATCATAAAATGATGATTTTGAATTATTTTTTAACATTTAGATATTGAAATCATGTCAATATGATAAATTGAATCTTGTAGAAATTTAATTCTTTTAATTTTGAAGTGATATGTTGTAAAAATAAAATAAAAACATGTTTTAAATGGTTAATATATAAGATGAATTATAATAGAAAATAGTTGGTGAAACATAATACAAAATAGAAAACTATGATGGAGAAGCAGAAGATAGTATTAGAGGTAGAAGAACATATGTATTATTATGATCTAATAATTATAATAATTTAAAGGAAATTAAGAAAATTGAATTAAAATAACATGAAAAGGCTGAAGAAATTAGGTAAAAAATACATGGGGAAAAAGGAATAACTGGAACTAGATGTCAAAGTAAAACAGATAAGGGAATCCAATTAAGAAAAATTAGGAATATGAGTAAATGAAAAAAAATATAAAATTCTACAATTTATAATAATTAAAATATAGATAAAAAATTATAAATAGAAACAAAAAAGGATTACATTTTAAAATAAAAATTAAATTTGAAAACTACATTTATGAAAAAATCTAGAAGTAAAAAAAAGGATATAAGACCAAATAAAATATCAATATATAGAATAAGAGAAGATAATTGAAAGGCATGTGTATCATTATTTATTACACAGAGGAATAATTAAAATGAAATTTTATATTTTCCTAAACTATAATAACTACAATGGTGTAGAATAAAGGTAGTACAAAGTCGATCCCAGAGAGTGTAGTGGACTCAATGATGACTTTTGTCCAAAGTATGGGTCAATATTATTTTAATTTATTTTACTAAATAATATTTAATAATATAGTTTTAATAAATATATTCAAATGAAAAAACTTAAGGGATGAGGACTTGTTTCTAGGGTTGGATTTAATAAATAAATAAATTCAACCTCATCTTTAAAATGATTATATTAAATAGACATGAAGAAGATTACTATAATCGGTAGCATAAATTATCATTCCCTATCAATATTACATATCGTCTAACTTTATCATAGTATATTGAATTAATATTACCTGTGACAGTTAGGAATATATTTCCAAAAGTATATGAATAATCTGAATTAATGGTCATGAATTAATTATATCAATAATGTTTTTCTTCTTATAATACAAAATATAGATGGTAAGTTATTAAATAATGGATATAATGAGCAAGAATCACAACAAAATATTAATATAATAAAGTAATCATGAATTTGATGAAACAGTATAACTATTTAGTATACTCCCATTTCACCCAATTCTATTCTCCCCCACTAGTTTATTGAATCTTTGTTGGGATATCAGCAATGAAGATTAAACCAAAACCCATTTCATAGGGATTAGATTTAATTGAATAAAGATAAATTAATG
The DNA here is from genome assembly GCA_963277665.1 of Viscum album. NCBI lineage: Eukaryota > Viridiplantae > Streptophyta > Magnoliopsida > Santalales > Viscaceae > Viscum > Viscum album. The sequence continues at coordinate 225,427,754 of OY728167.1, read as the reverse complement.
GAATTTTTCTAAGAATCATTAGAAATTACATCATAAAGGAGAAATGAATGGAGGAAAGAAAAATCTAACTATTAAAAAAATTCCCTGGGTCGGCACCCTATTGGAAGCCTCCTAAAAGTTGATTCGTAATGCATTAAATACGAAGTAGTGTTATCCTGGTCATTAATTTATATGTGTTACTATTTCTTGTGAGGAATTTAATTATCTTTTAATATTTTCAGAATGGATTTTCAAGTCAACCCAAATATTGGATGGCCCTTTCGGGTAATAATATAGGGGCCATATTCAAACTCATTGTAGAAATTTTAGATTTATTGGTCTTCCTCTTTCATTTATGGAATGAGTTGTAGTTTAACCCCATAAATGTTATAATCCCTAATTATTTTTTCACCTTCATCCTTAATATTTTTTATCATGTTCACATAATAAATGGTATTCACGATGTGAATCATTTATTTCCATCAGGACAAACTCTGTTTCACCTAAGATATTTATTTTTGAGCTAAGAATGTACTGCATAAGAATCCTAAATTAAGGAAATACTTATCTTGATGAAAATATTGATCCATTTGACTGTTTTTCAACAAAATATTCATCTTCAATTTCATGTTTCATGCATGCCACTTCCTAAAAATGATCCCAATTCCTTCATCTTTCGAATATTTCATCTTTTCATCTATATTATTCTACATATTAATCCTTTCATAAGGTCAATATATATATATATATATATATATATTATAATATAAATTAATATCCAATTAACAGACATTTAATAATTCCTAAAAATAATTATTTTAAATAATGATATCATAATTAGTTGCATAAGTAAGATAATAAATTTTTACTACAATATAAGTAGAATAAAAAACATAAGATTAATAGAATACTAAATAAAAATGGAGACAAAAAATGGAAAAAATCTGAATCTAAAAAGAAGAAAATATATGTAGCCAAATGTTGTAGTGAGATCTTCTATTCGAAAGAACCAAAATTTTGTTGTTGAATCCGAAGTAGAAGATAATGAATAAAACTATAATGATAAAATAAGTAAATAAATGGTGTTCTTGGTAGATGAAAATGACGATATATATTTTGAATCTAAAATAAAAAAATCCCATAAAAATGATAATAATAATAGTATGAATAATTCGAATAAAAAAATAGATTTCAGAAGAAGTACTACAAAATATAAAGTAACGATAAAGAAAAAAAACAAAGTAAATGGTTTCATATTATAATGAGATCATTAGTTATCAAATATTGAATAATTTTTTCAATTATCCATTCTAGCCACACTCTGTGTTGTATTTTCTATGTGGTCTATTTATACATATCAAAAATTAATAAATTATTTATGTATTATAATTTAAAAAAAATTCTAGACCGTTTTCTAAGTATTAACCTTAAAACACACTCCTTTTTTACATTTCAATAAATAATGTTATTTAGTTCATTTCGAAAAAAACCACTTATTAGATTGATGTGGGACCATTTAAAACTTTTTAAAATATATATTATCATCATTTTTATATTATTTAAATTCCAAAAACTATAAATATATATACGTCTATATAACTCATAAAAATAAACCCAATTCAAAAAACAATATAAATTCAAAATTGAAAAGATAGGATTCTGTATAGACATAATTATAAAATTTATGATGGTGAACATTGAGTTTTTCCACTCCTTCCAATATGAATCTGGACTAATAGTTGAGATAATTCCTCCAAATATCCCTACCAGAATACATCTCATAAATTGCCTTCATCTATATGGGAATTATCTTGATTAGATGGACCACTAGCCCTCCAAATAATTGGTTGAATAGCATGTCCTCCTAGTACTAAAACATGAGTAAACAATGAATGTATATGAAACCCCCAACAACTAACATTTAGGATATTTTAAAGTTAAAACAAAACACAGTTTATGTAAACATAACTAAAATATAATTTGCATCGTGATTTATCAAATCATGGATCGCGAAGGAATTATATTGGAAAATTAAAATAAGACACTATACAATTGGAATGTTGGTTGTTCTATAGTGTCATAGGTAATAAATAAACGATTGTGTCAATATAGTTAAGAGGGTGTGGTGTAAATCTGATTCAATTCATCCTCTATGAAATTTATTAAATTTAATTTTTATTAAGATGAATTAAATTAATATTTAATTAAAATAATAATTAAACACTATGTAATTATATCAAATGATATATTAAAACTTATAAGAAAAATTAAATTAAATATTTTTAGAAATAATATATAAGATAATTCCCCATTACTTTCTATAGTTACCAAAGAACTATATCTCAATACAACGGTCAACTAAGGGAGTAAAAATAATTCTTCAATTAATCATATAAAAATAGATTTGTTTAGGAAATAAAAATCATTTGATTTTCAAATATGATCTATCATTTTCATGATATTATAATTTTTAATTCAAAATTAATTCATAATTATAATATAATAATTAATATATATTAATTTGATAGATTTAATAAATCACTGATTTAAATAAAATTCCACAATCTCCAAAATTCACTCTTCATTTAGGGTGATCATTTATATAATAGGATGTTGGATCTCTTAAGAAGAATAAGTATATTAAAAAACAATATGTAAAAAATTGAATGATACAAAAAACTGAAGATAAAAAATGGAAATTTACATAAGGATGGAGATATTAAAAAATTCTGTAGATGAGGGATACGAGAACGATTAATAGAAAAATAGTTCAATAAGTAAAGAGGATCAGGAAAAAAAATTAAAAACATATTCATATGATGAAGAATAGTATAATGTATTTTCCAATATTATTACCAACACTATAGTAAGAATAAGTATAGAAATATCCCAAAATGTTTGAAAGAAGAAGTGTAATGGGAAGGATATTTTAAAGTATAAATAGATATATTAGAAAAAAATGAGTAAAAAAAGAATATAGATATTCATAATAATAAGATGAACTAATTACAAATACATTTTCAAAATCTATAGTTGGATAAAGTGAATAATTTTTAAGAAAATATTGAATAAATAAGTTTATGTGGAAAGGGTTGTTTAATTAGACACATAAGAATTAAAAAAATATGATGAAAAAATGAAAAAACTATCCACAAGAATATTCTAATGTGTCTTTAGAAAAAACACTAAAAAATATAAGGTTATTGTTAAACACTAAACATAGATGTAATCAATAAAAACATAATACACCAAGCAGAAATCATGAAAAAATATAAAATATGTAAATGATGATCAAAGGTTGAAGTGAGTGAAAATTTTTATAGAGAATATGAAGAAGAATCCAAAATCAATATATAATAAAAAGGTTCTAAAAAGTAGTGGATATATTAAAAATAGCCCAAAAAACCAAAAATATATATACGAAAAATCAACATGAAGAATATACAAAAAAAATATAAGTAGAACAAAATATCTAATTAGTAATACATGAAAAAAGGATAAAAATAAGTAGAATTAAAATCCTATCCAAAAGTATAAGAAAGACTTTATGTAAAATTAAATAGAGAAAAAAAATTATTGTGAAAATGAAAATCATAATCCAGAAGCCAAAAGAGAATTAACAAGTCATAAAAATTAACATAGGGCTCAATGTATACATATAAGTATATGAAATAAAAAAATTATGAATTACGAAAAAAGGATGAAATTATAAGTATATGTACTTGGAAAATTCATAGTAATTTTTTAGAATAATGGTTGCAGAAATAAGATTACCTTATGTTAGAAGATAATAAAGAAGGGGGGAAGACATGGTATTAGAGAAGAATCAGAAGTATGAATAAATAAAAAATATGAAAAACTCATATGTAATTGTAAAATTAAAATCCAAAAAAAACATAATTGAATAAAAAAAATCCTATACAAAAAATGTTTGGAATTAATTTTAAAAAATTAAAACCAAACTAGAATTAAAAGAATATAATAGCAGTAAAAATATAAAATAGAAAAGAATAATAATAAGAATAAATAATTCAAAAGAAAAATAAATAGATAAATTAGATTAAAACTAAAAAATTAAAAGGTAGATTGTAGAAACATTATAAGAAAAATCCTTAAAAGAAGTGAAAGTAGAACCAACAAGAAGAAGCACAATGTGTGAGAAGAATATAGAATAAATGTAAAAATAATTATTTGGATAAAGAAAATATTATAAAAATATAAAAAATAACATAAACATGTGTATAATCATAAGAAAAATACAAAGTAGTAAAATCAAATTCAATAATCTAGAATCATAAAGTCATAATCAAGAATTTGAAGTAGAAACATAAGAAATAATAAATGGTTTAATCAAAACTAGTGAAACAAAAAACATTAAAATGTTTCGATATAAAATCTAAAATAACGGAAAAATAAAATATGAAAATAATAAAAAAAATTATGAATAAAATGTGATAATCCAAAAATAGTTGTTGAATATGATATAGGTTTGAATCAATACGGGTTAGTTAAATATAATTTAGTTGAAAATTATAGAGTAATAAAAGAAGTGAAAGTTGATGTAAAGGAAAAAATAATGGAAGATGTAAATGAAAATAAATATTTTGAATAAAAATGTATTAAAATATCCATAAACCACATCATATTAGTGTAAGTCATAAGATGAAGAAAAATAAGAAAAAATAAGTGTTATAATAAGTACTTCTAAATAAATGAAAATTTGTAATGTTCTAAAAGTAGAAAATGTTCCCAGAATAGCATGAAATATTTTGAAAATGATTTTTGAATAATTTATGATACATATTAATAGAGGAAACATCAATATGATATGTGGTGAGATGAATATATTAATTTAGTTGTTAGGTATATACACAGAGAATCATGTTTTTATAGGGTTATAGATTTTTTAGGGCAATTTGACAAAAATGTATGTTATATTGATGTGGATTTTTTTTAATACATACCAAAAATTAATCGATGATCAATTTAATATTATTTCATGAGTTTTTAAGGATGTTTTCGTTTTTTTTAAACGTTTTAAACATGATTTTGACTTTTAAAATTATAAGAAATATCATTTCATTATTTTTGGGAAAATTAGTTCTCAGAATGATGAGGGGACTATTGAAAGATTTATAAAATTAATTGAAAGTAATTGACAGATTATTTTACTATAATATAGGGTATTTTAATTTGTTTTCCGATATTCATTCATGTGTTTTAGTTTTTAAATTAATAAAAATGTGTAATACCCAACAATTCTAAAGTAAGAACATTGTATTTCAAACCGTGTATGACACGCAACACCATGAACATAAGGGAAAATAATATCCAATGACATTACTATATAATTAGTATATTAAATAAATTCAATCTATTATATTGCTATCTAGAAATACAATACGAAGTTATATTGAGTTACACAAAACCAATACTTCCATTGATAGCTTGTGTTATACACAGAACAAGTTTTACCAAACAACAATACATTATTAAAACAATATTATTTAATATAATAAGATATACAATATACATTAAATTATAAGTTTTGAATATTATTAGCCAAATTATTAAAATTTACTTTTTACACCAATAAAATATGAATTCATTTGTATGAAATTTATTTGAAATGAAAATATAAACCAATTAAATATAAATCAAATATATTTATTTTTATGCAAAAAAAGATATTTTACCCTTATAAATAAATATAATTACAATTATTTAGTGATAATAATTTAATATATATATATTTCAATAAAATGTTTTTTTATTCACCCAATATATTTGATAGTCATGTGATATGAACTAACCCTATTTTACGCATTAAAAAAATATATTTTTATAAAAGAGCTTTTATGGCCTTTTAAGGGAGATCGTATTTAAAATATAATTTCTAGAACTTTTATCGATTTTATATGTTAATATAAACAGTATATATTAATACTGAGACATAAAAATTGTCTTTTGGTGAATTTTTGGTATTTTTATGTAAAGTTTTATTTTTTTTTATAGTGAAAATATTGACTTTTAATTCAAAATTTATTTTTCATATAATATATTTATAAGGTTAAATTATACATTTAATTGTTTTTAAAGAAAAATCCTAACTATTATACAACAACTATTCCAATTTATTTCATTAGAATCAATTTCCACATGAAATGTAATATAAAAAATATCTCAAACTTTTGATCAATTTTATTTTAAAATCACACATTGTTATCCCATATGTGGGATTATATTTATACTAATTTCTACCAATAATTTGATTTGATTTTTTAAAAAAAAATTCGAAATTTTCAATAATAATAATTTATATTTTATAATAATTTCAACTTAGTTTTTGACACAAATTATTTGTGAATATGATTAAAATTAATTAAATGATTAAGAAAAAATAGAATAACAATGGACTAAACCCTAATCTTAAGGCCTAAAATGGCCTAATGATTTTCAAAAAGAAATTTTATATCCATATTTATAGTCTATTTTAAATTAGAGCTGATGTTTAATATTATTTAAACAACATAACTAGAAAAAACATGGCTGAGATGACTTTTTGAAAAATTGACATAAGTGCCACCTCTCAACCACAATAAAAAGGAACTCACCCATTCAACATCTTCACACCACTTAAGAAACTTTTTACTGAACAATATCCTTATAAATGTCTACAAATAGTCCATTAACTCAACCTATAATCCTCACCTTAGTCATAAATCCATCCAAGTAATAAAGTTGGTGGAAACTAAAAAGTGTTACCCAAAGACGAGGTAACATCTTTTATCAAGCTCTTTAGGTTTATTTTAATTCTAAACTCCATCAACACTCCTTTATTCCATGATTATATAAAAATAATAATATAATCATTATACTAAGATATTTTTAGATTATGGTATCTATCTAAACTTACACAGACATCCATCTAATGGTTAACGAACATATAGTTTATTTGTAATGTGAACTATCACATCATGAAAAGATGATTGTTTGTTCTTCCTTTACCACCACTGATGGTGGTAATTATAATGGAAAATATATTTATAAATTTTATATATGATATTTATAATTTCATTATAATTTTTATAATATTTTATAATAGATACCACTATGAGCTACAATTTTTTTAAAATATGATAACATTATTTGGGGAAGTGTGGACTATCACCCCCTCAAAGAGATGGGATTCGTACACGCTACACAAAAAATGTATAAAAGATGGTTTAATTAAAATTGTGTGACATAAAATACATATAATTTATATAATGACATAATTTCCTTTCTGAATATGTAATATTTCATTTTCATTATTACACATCTCCCACACTAAAAAGTGATAACATTATTCGTGGACCTATGGAATACGCCATCATCGACATGATGTGATTCCTTCTACATGTCATGAATTATATATATAGTAATATAATATTAAATAAAAAAATATATTATATAATTATAATTCTATAAAACATACTTTTATTTACCTTCTTTCTATAATGACGATTGAAAAATGGTAGTGTTACTCATGCATATGTACTACCTACCATATCCATGATTTCTACATCAGTTTACTTTTCAAAAAAATCATCCATGATTTGTTTTAAAAGTATAATTGATTTATAAATATGATTATTTTATTTTTTTATTATTTTAGTTATTTTTATATAATTATACCTTTGACAATTGTTTATCTTCTAAGGTTTTTTTAAAACATAAAATGAATTTGGTCAAAACAGCCTATGAAAACATAATTTTTTAAGTAGTGGTATACAATATGGTAATATGTGAAGAAACATTTATGATAAAAATAAATAAATAATTTATAAATAATTAAATAAATTACATAAGTTTATTATTATATAATATAAATAGACATGAGGGAAACCATACCAAAAGATAGGTATTTTCATCTCACTTTTTACATTTTTCAGATAAATGTCATATTCACAACTTCTTTTGTGTGTTGTATCTACTATCAATTTTAATATATTATATCATGAATTATATTATCTTCATATGATTTAAATCAATAATTTTTTTTCCCTTCATTATTATTATTATTTAAATGTTTGAAGGTGGTATGGGACACTTTGTAATGTTTAAATATTATTTTCCTCAATAGAAATTTTAATGATCTTTTAGTGGTCTACTTCTTTTTCATAGAGTTATACTAATTCATTGTTGTTGTTGAAATTCTATGGTTATCTATGTAATCACATTATATTGTCTATTTTATTATTTTTATATATTTTATTTGTATTTACATTTGACACACATAATCTCTTCATTAAATGATTTTCACATCAATGTTTTATACTTTTATAGGGTTTAATTCGAAAGATCATTTTTTTCAGGATTGTGTACACTTGAATTTACATTCGAGGAAATAATTTTGACACTTCATGATAAAAAAAATTATTTAATTCTACTCTAGTTATTCATGACCTTTTAATTAATAGTACCATTTTTATATAAATTTTTTCTCAAAATGATTTAGAAATTGTTTTTAAGAAATCTCAGCCTCATTTTTCACTATATGCGAAGAACATGTTGTCTTCTAAAAAAATTTATTCCAAAAAAAAAGTTTTCAAAAAAGTTTTTATCCATTAAAAAATGATTTACTAGATTAATTTTTACCCTTTTTGCTTTATCTATGTTTTGAGAAGAATATTTTATATCTTTCTGAACAAGTTATTTCTCTAACCATTTGACCATGAAAAATGTATTTTATTTTTACCATATTTGGCATGTACATAGTAAAACATCATCATTTTTTCCAAGAATCAATTTAATCATTAAAAGGATAGTATTTAAAGAAATTTTTTTATAAGATTTATTTTCATAGGAATGTATTTTTAATATGTTTTTCAAACAAAATTAAGTTTTCATAAAGAATGATTTAGAGATATTTTTATAGTATTTTATTCATTAATGACACAAACCTTTTATTTTCACTCATGATGAGATATTTTGTATGTATACCATCCTTATTTCTACTTTGTATGGTTTAATATTGTATTGGACAATGATGGTGTTGAAATTCACATCGATTATTCCTTTTAGTCTCATTGAGATATTTATTTTCCTACGATAATTTAAAACAGAATTTACCCTAAATACCCATATCATTTTTCATGGATATGATTATTGCTCTAATATTATACCATTATTCATATGGTGATTACTTTAAAAGTTATTTTACAATTTTTTTAAAAATTGATAAACTCGTATTTTTTGTTCAACACAGATATTGGATAAGGAATTTTGTTTGTTAATTAAATCAATTACACAATACGAGGAATATTTTGGACATGAAGTGATTGGTGTGGTCTAGAACTTATATATCCACTCGATGCATTGATAGTCTCACTAGAAAAAATTAGTCGCTGAAAAAACCTTTCAGTTTGTTTCCAAGTAGAATTGATGGAATTCTACCCACATACATAAAATTTCATGAGGATATTTCATGACGGTATAATGGTTCATGTGCTAGATACATGATGTCCAATAAATAATCATTTCCATCATTTTGATTAAGTAATTATTTATCTATGATATTTGGTGTTGGCATATCAATGGATTCATATCATTCTTAGTTCAGTAATTAACTGTCATGTGTTTTAGGATTTTTTTTTCTATATTTCCTTTAACATTTCTAGTTATTTAATTAGAATGTGTTTCCAATAATTCCCCTTCCATATTTTTTATGAACATTATCCTCATTTTTTTGTTAAATGGTATATTTTGTAGTTATTTATTATTTCATAATTATTATTCTCATTATTTCTTCCACTATACATTACCCTTACTGATCATTTAATGTCACCATTATTTTTTTTATTTCCCCAGGAATCCAAAAAGCATAAAATGTATGATATATGGGGATATAATATATGGAATAAAATGATCCTTGAAAGGAAAAAGTATGAAGTAATTAGTTTATAAATATTTAATAGAAGAATCATGTATATTACTAGTGTACTAATACTATAAAAATCATATGTAAAATGGGATTCTATTCCGTGTAATCAGTCTATTGTAATGTTAGTTGACACTGGATCTAGGATTTCGGGGGTAACTTCACTATAGATTTTATTAAATTGTGTTTAATAGGAAACATGGGAATTACAATTGAGAAAAAAAATATTAGAGAAAAAATCAAATTTATAATTTAAGGATAATTATTGATAAACATCCTAATGATTTTTTTACATATATAATATGAACTTTTACTAGAAATGCATAATTTTATGTATACTGAGAGTTGGCATGGTTCTGGAACAGTTGTACCTGGGAGTATCAACTCTAACGAGGTGCATGAAGTCTAACTTATTGTAACCCTATACATGATAACATGCCTTATTAGGCACATGATTTTACACTATTCAGGGATATAATTATGATAATTACCATTTTCATAACAAACCATTATGAAGGAATGTAATAGGTAATGACATTAAATGAACTAGGTTAAACAATAGATCCCGGAAGGACTTATAGAGAATAAATAGTTGAAGAAATTATGTGATGAGGTTGAATTGAAAATATTAATTAAAATTATATTTTGTGATTAAACTTATTTTAAGGGGGTAAATAATTATTAATTTTGAAATTAAATTAATTTGGATTTATAAAAGAACAACATGATTACCCTGTGAAACCCAATCATGTCTGGAAAGGATGTGGGTCTTGAACCCATGATCGAAGGATGATAAGTGTTTCAAAATAACCACTGAACTTGGAAATGTCATGGTTAATATTTCATTGTTTCTAGTTAAATGATTTTTTAAATGAATATAAATGATAAACTAGGGGTGTTTCCTTTTAGGTATACAACTTAATGAATTAACATTAGTAGATTTGGAGAATAGTTAGACTCAAATTTAAATAATTTTCACTATTTTAGGGTCATTACAAATTGTTAAATGTTTATCATAGTGCATAAATAATCATAGTAAATTTTTCGATACCCATTTCCTGAAGTAATGGATCAATTAGAAGTTGATAAAAGAAAACCCAAAAGATTTAATTTCTCATAAGAAATTAAAAAGTATCAAGTAATTAAATTTAACATATTCATTATCAGTAAAAGAATTTCTCAACATGAGGAAAAAGATCTTATTTATTTTCATAAAACCTTAATTATTGTTGAATGGATGGTCTTATAAATCATCAAATCTTTATTACTTTGATGCCCTACAGTTTCCATTGATCATTAATTTTGTTTGACTGATCACATCAATCACTCCCTATAAATATTAACATTTTTCCTCCATGTATGTACCTATTATTTCCACTAATGTTCTCTTACTTAGATGTAACGACCCAATGTTTTTCAATGGAAATTACCTTTTTATAATTATTTCATAAAAACACATGAAAACACAACATAATGAAATAATAAGTTCTAAGTGACCTTTATACAGAATTGTTTCACTTTTGTGTTTGTAATTTCAAAAATCTGACATACATGGTTATGATTAGTAAGTTGTTTGGGGCCCAATTAGAAAAAAATAATTTTTGGTGAATAGTAATCTACCAATATGAATAGTAACCTACCATTATGAATAGTTTTATGAACCTTATGAATATTATATCTTCCAAAATAATAGTCACCTTACCCATGAATAATTTAATAAAATTTTGGCTTCTTAGAAAGTGAAAATTTGTCCATAGTAAACGTTTTGGTATTTTTGTAAGTCATAAATAATTAATTTTAATTCTTTAATTTCTTCAAATGAAAATCTATTTCCTTAAAAAGTGATCATAATTTTTCAGATCTATGTCTTCTATATTTAAGATAATTTTAGATGAACTCAATTAATTTTTAAAGCATTATAAAATCAGTTTTAATTTTAAAAACTATAATTTTCATGTAAATTGGGATTTTAATTAAAAATAAAATTTATAAAATTTATAAAATTAATTTTTAAATATAGAATTCATTTTGGGATTGTACACATAGAAAAATGGGGGGGGAAAAATTGATATATTTCTAAAATACTTGAATTTTTGATGAATAGTGAAATAATATAATTTACCAAAATAAGCCAAATAAGCTAATTATAGAGTCATGTATGATATTACGAAAATGTAATACCACTTGGTTCAGGATCACATGATAAAATTACATTTCTTGTTCATGGAAGTCTCACTATTCTTTATCTTGAGGGGAAATAATAAATTAATTAATTTTATATTAAGAAAACCCCTCTCCCCTCAACTATAAATACAACCCTTCACACCCTCATTTACACACACTTCTCAAGATCAAGTCTTGCCTAAAACCTAACCAAGAATACTCCCTAGCCTCTCTCCCACATCAAATAGTTGCAGGTCTCATCAAAAGACTATGCCTAGCTTACTTAAGGAGAATTTCAAGAGGAGGATTCAAGAGGTAATTTCCCTTCACCTTTCCTTTAATTTCGTTTCAATTTTATGTTATTTTTTTATTCTATCCCTACACATTTTCATCCACATGGTATGGTACCTCTAGTATAAAACATATACTGTAATTTTATGATACTAATGGTATATTATACCATCCAACCCCTATCCCTCTTCCTTTTATTTTATTAAAGAGAATGTTGGTTTTGAGGTGTTAATTTATCACCTTCAAGAACGGCAGGTTTTCATGATACATTTCTACATTCAGATCTAGTCATGAAACAATTTTCATGGTTGAACCAGAATATTTTTTAATAATTATTTCCTATTTAATGTTCTGGAACTCACTTATGTACATATTACATAGTGATAAAATAAAACAAGTTCATTGTGATCGAAAAACTGCCCAAATTAACCCAAACAATTATTATTTAATTCTTATCTAATGATTCATCCACATTATATAAAATATAATTTATTATAAGATCATTTGAAATTCTATAATTTAATTAATAACCTGTAATATCAGTTCTGGATGTTTACACATGTTCTACCCGAACTTCAATTTATGAATACAAGTGAACCGCTCCAGAAGAACCATAAAAGCAAACATTCCTGAACAATAATTTTATACTATATAAATCATCCAAAGGATCATAAAATAACTTAATGAAATCATTATAAACCATATTCATATACACAATGTTCTATAATTGTTAATTAATGAATCTAATGTGGTTATACATGACAATAAAGAGAATGAAGCATTCAGATTCAAGGTAAGGGGAAATTCTCCAACCCAATTTCATCCTTTGGGTTCTCCCTCTTTCACTCCATTTTTGATATTGTTACTCATCAAAAATCATTTTTTCATCCATATATTTACTTTTATGGGATATACATGTTCATCACTGATGTTCATTTTAAGAAAAAAATTCCAAAAGAACACTTCTTTTAAGAACACACCCTTTACATCTAACTCATAGTGGACTGTTCTTGTAACATGTATGTTATTCCCTATTTATTTGGGGAACCCAATGATTATGAATGTGTTAATATGATATGAAACGAATTTTATTACATGGATTAGTTATGTTTCTTTTGGATATATTTTCTATATGGAAATCATGATAATTATAATGTAATGATGTGATGGGTGCCCCCAGAATTATATAGCGCACTCTAAATGATTGAATGTGATGGGTATACCCAGAATTATACAGTGCTCCCATGAATTGGGTAAATTGATTAATCTCATGAGTTAATGTGATATGATGTTTGAACAATATTCTATATTTTTTCAAAATTATGTGTGGTAGTTAACCACTAAGATGTGATGTTTCTTTTTTATGCATTGCCACATTTCATGCCTTTTATTAATGATTTCTATCATGGTCATGATCTTTTTCCTATGTTATGATTATGTTCACCCAATGCTATATTTTTCTTATATATCCTTTTACTGGGATTTTATCTCACCCCTTTTATGTATATCCTCAGGTTGCTACATGTACTAAGGATATTTCATGTTCCACTAAGAAGCTAAAGAAGAAGGAATTGAATAAATGTTTAAGCTTGATGTAGTAATTGTTATGTATGGTCCTAGTTTTCCTGAGACACTCAACATTTGGACCCTATATGTGTAATTATATTATGTGGTTTATATTTAAAATTATGTAATAGTAATGTAAGAGATGGCTCGGACTCTATAATTGGTATCAGAGGTATGGTTTAGTTAATTTCGGATTTAGGATTAGTGAACCTTATAGAAAACTTCTAGCTTGAGACTAAGTATATATATGCACAAAAGAATCATTACATGGGGATCCCATATATTATGATTTAATATAAATTATTTAAATTAATATTTTCTTGTTGAGTTGATGAATTATGTAACGCCCCGACCCATGTTACCCAGAGTTAGTTCATTATTACATAACATTGGCATGATCACAAAAGATGAAATCTTGAAAGACCGATTAGTTTAGTATCCTTAGAAACACTAGACACATTCATAAGTATTACATTACATCATAAAGTGAAAAACTACAAAAACATAGTATCCATAGAACACACTAATATCCCCTCAGACTATCCCTACAGGTTAGTCATAAAATAATTATTCAGCAATATGTGGAAATGATAAAATCAAATAATTCCATTTACTTATTCACATGGATATTATACTAGTTGAATAATCACATGAAATATCAATAACCACTTTCATAATGATGGAATTTATAATGCCAGACTTTTATAACCACATAGTGAAAGCCTTTTTCTAAGACTACAAATAAGATTTTGTCAAAGCCTTGTGCCAAGACACTAGTTTGCCTCATGAGGCCTACCGATGCATCAAGGGGCTATAACGGGCTCCACCCATCACTTACTATGTCCAATGCATTCACAATATGAAAAGGTTTAAACATAACATAAACATTAGTAGTAAAACTAGCATACGAAATGTCAATACTTTATCCATAAAAAATTAATGGAGTAAAAATAACACATCCATTGTCAAACATATCACAAAAACTTGAATCAAATATGGATGATTTGTATCTTAATAAATCAACTTCATATATGCTTATAATCCATCAAAGGATGTTGACAAAGATGAAATCAAAACCTTTTTATAGAAATATCAATTTCTTTTTTGAAATCATTTAAGAAAAAAATTATTTTGGAAATATTCTTATAATCTTGTAATAGAAGCTTCAACAATGTTATAATGGAAAAAATAGCCACACCCACCGTATAAGTTAAAAAAAACATTCTTACCTTGATTTCGTCGAAAAGGTAATAAAGGACCTTGTTTGGAAAATGATGAAAATATTCCTCTATAAAAATCTTATAAAAGTCAAACAAGGGTATTAATGACTTTAACCCATAGTCTATAAAATAGTATGAATTATTTAAAATACATTTTTAGGAAATATTGATGTGGATGATAATGTGGCCCTAGTAGATAATTACGTATAAACCACCTCAGATATTGAAGAGATTGTAGAATTAACCCCTAACATTGACATTTCGTTAGTATATGGTATATTAAACTCCTGTATAATATTTAAAAAAATTTACTAAATTATAAAATAATCATATAAATATGATATCATATATGATATTCTAATATTTCTTTGTTAATAATATTTTAGTATTATCATTATTTCTGGTGTTAACTTACTCGTTTTCTATTATATGTTTTGTTACATATGTCATGTTTGTTAGGGATAGGTTGTATTTTATTCATATACAGAATTATATCAAGTGCTTAAAAATTATTTTTATTCATCAAATGATAATTAGTCATGAATGGATACGATGGAGAATGAATCTCATCTCGTTCGTGCAGATTCTAATCTGTACGTACACACGAGAAATAATATGATTATTTTGATATTAAAATAGAATATAATTGGATGGTATAACATATATACATAATCATTATAATGTTATATTTATTATTTACATAATTAATACTCATAATTATACCCATCCAAATGATGAATTTTTTGAATAACATACAACACCACGAAGTGGAGATGGTAAGCCGTACGTACGCACGTATGGTGACATGTCATTCAAAGGATGGATAGAACACTGAATATGGTTGTAACATATTTATAATAACATCACAGCATATAGAATATACTAGAGTTATTAGTTTATAATGGGAACAACAAAGAAAGAGGAAGTGGAAGAAGAAAGGAACTTGAAAGAGGGTGGTGAAATTATTAACTCTTCTTCGACTGTTTTCTTATTGAATTGATAAAAAGGGCTACATAGGTTGTCTTTCTGACCAATGTAAGGCCTATATGTTGATTTTGGGTAAGTTTGGAGGATATTTGGGCAGGTTTTGTCCAATCCATATGGTTTTTATGGTGTGAATTAGGGATAAGGGGGAGTGCCTTTTTATACGAGGGGTGAGGGGCACCTTAGGAAACCCTAGAAATATTATTTTATAATAAAATAATTTTCTATTTCTAAAGGCTAAAAACTAATTTATTTTAAAATTAAGGTGGGGATGGGTCGAAAAACACTCAACCAATAGGTCTAATGCAGATTTGGGTCACTATATTATCATTATCTTTTATATTTAACTCTTTGTTAAATAGTTTGACATTTACCATGTCTCTTTGTATTTTTATATTATATGGTTAATAAAATGACCATAAAAAATCAAGAGAACATAAAGTAGTTCATTAATGTCATATATAATAATATTTATGTTCTTTGGATGAACCTTTGTTTAGGAATATAATATAAATTAATAATATAATATTTTTTTAAAAAACTCATTTATGTCAATTTTGACACTATTTGATATTTTGTTTTTGTTAAAATCATAACAACATTATTACATCAAAAAAAAATTATATAATCAACCCTAACATGTGATATTAACCTATAAAATTAGTGGAATTCATAAAAACTCTAAAATTATAATTATTTTTATATTTATATTATAAATTAATTAAATTATTATTTAATAAGGTAATTACTGCAACATCGTTGTGTCATAAATAAATTAAATTATTTAATTTCTAAAAATTATAAATAAAATACAATTATGTATGAAATATTGTTATATTTATAATGAATATTTATAATCTAATTTATCTTATATATAACCCTATATTAAAAATGTTTTAGTTATAAAATGTTTATTTTAACTCTTTTAACTCTTCTTTGAATTAAATAATAATAAATATCCTATTCTAAACCAAGTTGACCTAAAGGATCATATATTATTCCTAAGGATGTTCTTTGTCGAATTACACTTATCCAATAGAATTAGGACATGTTTTAGGATAAATATAATATAATTTTTACCTTTAATTACCCAATTTACTTTTAAATGTGGTAAATAAAAGTAAAAAATTACTATTCACCATAAATTATTTTCATCTCATTGAACCAAATTTTACTTACTTATATCAATCGTGTCTCTCAGATTTTCGAAATTCAACTCATAGAAGCAGTAATATTATGTTTTATGAAAATTTGCAAAAGCTCCTAAAGGTGGGTAAAAACGGTAAAAATTCAATAAAATATTTACATATCTAAAAATAATATAAATTGACTCCAATGAATTACAGTGAACATATATAGGTAATATGTATCCCTTTTGACCTAAAATAAATTTAAATAAAATAAATAATTATTTAAATAAAATGTCAGTTTTGACCAATAACTAAATGTTTTTCAATATTCATAAAAAATTGAATGTTTTTAGAAAAATACAAAAAATTCAACATAGGCTAATTTCGATATTACGAATCAAAGAATAAAGTCCATTTAAAAAAATAATATTTATAAAATTTTAAAAAGATGGTATTACTATTCATTACCGCTAGTTTGATTGGTTGTGGTGAGTTAGAACTCGAAGTTGCGTACAACACACGCTATTGTGTTATTCAAAGAGAAACATACCTTGGAAGCTTGGGGTGTTACATTCTCCCCTCCTTCAAATAATTATATCCTGAAAATTTCCTAAGTATTAGTGCCTAAAAAGACTCGGGTGGTTCTTCATCATATGTCCCTCGGGTTCCCATGTCAGCTCTTCCATCTTATGATTTCTCCATAGAAATTTTACTAGATGAGTCATACGGTTTCTCAATACTTGTTCTCTTGTATCAATAATCCTGATGGGCTCTTTGCTATAAGACAGATCGGGTTCCAGTTCTAATTCTTCATAGGTCAGTACATGCGTTGGGTTAAGCATGTATTTTCACAACAGTGATACGTGGAACACATTGTGATCTTTGGAGAGACTCGGTGGCATTGCCAAATGGTAAGATACAACCCCAATTCATTCTAGAATTTTAAATGGTCTGATGTACCTGGGACTCAATTTACCTTTCTTACCGAAAGGTATAACACCCTACCATGGAGATACATTCATGAAAACATGATTACCAACATGAAATTCCAAATCCTTCCTTCGACTATCGGTATAGCTCTTCTGCGTACTTTGAGCTACTTTGATGTGTGTTTAGATTACCTTCACCTTTTCCATTATTTCCCCCACATGTTCGAGGCATTCAAGTTTTCTTTCACCAATATAATCCCAACAGGTTGGTTTGCGTCATTGATTTCCATATAACACTTCATATGGTGCCAACTGAATAGTCGAATGGAATCTATTGTTATAGGAAAATTATACTAGAGGTAAATATTGATCCCACATACCTTGAAATTCAAGTGAGAAGGATATCAACTTGCCTTCTATGGTTTTAATAGTTCATTCTGATTGTCCATTTGTTTGTGGGTGGTAGGTAGTGCTTAAACGAAGTTCAGTATCCAAGGCCTTCTGATGACTTTTCCAAAATCAAGATGTAAAATGGGGATCACGATTAGAAACAATCGATAGAGGTACACCATTGGGTCCTACAACTTCATTAATATATAGTCTTTCTAAACGTTTAATTGGTAAATCTTCTCTTATATCATGAAAATGTGCTGACATTGTAAGATGATCAACAAAGACCCATATTGCATAGATCCTTCTAGGATTCTTTGGTAGTCCCATGACAAATTCCATTGTAATATTATCCCAGATCCACTCAAGTATGGGAAGTGGTGGCATGACTCCTCCATGTTGTTTCCTTCCAGAATTCACTTGCTGACAAACCATACATCTTGACACAAAATTAGCTATCTCCCTCTTCATGTTGTCCCAAAAAATGGTCCTTCATATCTCTATACATCTTAGTGCTACCGGGGTGTATAGAGAAATTGGAGCTATGAGCATCATCTAACAATTCCCTTTTTATATCAGGTACGTCGGGAACACAAAGACTCTTCCCAAATTTCAAAATTCCTTCTTTATACACAAATTCAATCAATATCTCATCATTCACAGCTTTAATCTTCTTTTGTAACACTTCATCATCGGTCTGAAAACATTTTATCCTTTCTATTCAAGACGGTTTTGCAACCATTTGAAAATGTATTGATGTTTCTCCTTCCATGGTTAATCCCATATCTATCTTTACTAGATCCATGTATATAGGATCTTTTTCTACTTTCATCTTGTTCAAAACACCATGATCCTTTCAGCTCAAAGAATCTTCCACCTTATTTTCCTTCCTCGTGTGGTAGTGTATAGTGAAATCATAATCCTTGAGTAGTTAAAGACATCTCATTTTCCTCATGTTGAGTTCTTTCTGTGAGAAAATATACTTCAAACTCTTGTGATCAGTATATATCTCAGCTTATTCACAATAGTGATAGTGTCTCCATATCGTCAAAGAAAAGAATATAGCTTCTAACTCAAGATCATGAGTAGGATAGTTTTTCTCCATAATTCTTAGCTCTCGTGATGCATAGGCAATAACCCTATCATTATACATAAGGACACAATCAAGTAATTTCTTTGAAGCATCACTATAAATAACAAACCAATCATTCTCTGATGGTAGAGTCAATTTAATATAATTGACTAATATTCTCTTCAATTATTCAAAAAATTCTTCATAATGTTTTTTCCATTCAAATTTATCCCCTTTATGTGTGTGCTTGGTTAATGGGTTATCCAAATAGGAAAAATTCTGGACGATACGCCGATAATAACCTACAAAACCAATAAAACCGCGTACCTCGGTTATACTCATTGCTGCTGACAATTCTAGGATTTCTCTTGTCTTAGAAGGATTAACTAATATTCCATCCTTAGAGACAACATTTCCTAGAAAAGAAATCCTTGGATCCAGAATTGAGACATGCTAAACATTCCATATAATTCAGGTCTTCTGAGGATTTTCAGAATGGTGCACAAGTGATTTTCAAGATCTTCATAGCTTTTGTATTATACCAATATATCATCAATAAATACCACTACGAAGTCATCATGATATAGCATGAAAACTCTATTCATTTGATCCATGAAAATAGAGGGTTCATTTGTCTACCCAAAAAGAATTATTGTAAACTCGTAATACCATTGCCTGGTTTGAAATGCTATTTTCGGAATGTCTTCCTTCTTCACACACAACTGATGATATTCGGATTGAAGGTCAATCTTTGAAAACTATTGATCTCCATGAAGTTGGTCGAATAAATCATCAATATGAGTTAGGGGATACTTGTTCTTTATTATTATAGCATTGATCTCCCTATAGTCAATGCACAACCTCATAGATCCATCTTTCTTCTTAACAAAAATAACATGGGCTCCCCATGGAGAATCACTAGGGCGATTAAATCACTTATTACTCAATTCCTCTAATTGTTTATTTAGTTCCACTAATTCCACAGTGGCCATTCTATAAGGGGTCTTCGATATGGGCCTTGAACCAGGAATTAATTCAATAGAAAACTCAATTACTTCTTCTGGAGGATTTCCAAGTAAATACTCTAGAAAGACATCAACATATTCTTTCACAAAATGTACATCTGCTATTTGAACATTCATCTTCTCACCCACAGTTATTTCATTCTCTTCCTCCCCAATAATTGAATTTAGTTGATCTACTAGTGGTGGATCTAGATAAGAATTAGGTGGTGACTCTTCTTCACAAAGGATAAGGTACTCCATATCATCATAAAAAAATTTAACCTCCTTCTTCTTACAATAAATTTTCACATCATGGTCTGAAATCCAATCCATACCGAGATTTATATCAAATTCCATCATGGGTATGATGATGAGATCAGCAGATAAATAACTTTTATATACTCTAATGGGTACTGTTTCACAAAACATTGTTGCAATGCTATTACCCTTAAGAGTTCTTACTAAAAACTCCCTTGGTAAATCAAATTGTAAATATCAAAATTTTTTAGCAAAATGGGAAGATATAAAACAATGCGATGATCCAGAATCAAATAAAGCAGTGGCTAAACATGAGGAAACCATTAAATTACCTGACACTACATCTTTAGAAGCTTCAACCTCAGCAATAGTGATATAATAATCTTGGCCTTAATCCCTTGGTCCCTTCTGAGGTAATTATACCTAAAGCATAATACATTCATTTTCATAATTTCCCATCTCCCAAGAAATTTAGAATTGAAAAATGGGAGTTTTTTTCCCTTGAAATCATGAGCTTGGTGGACTTTTTCACCACACTTGTAACAGACTCTCATTCCTTCAAGAAAGTACCGGGGTGTTTCTTCCAACAGTTTCTACGGAATGGATATTCAAATTTTCACTTCATCCCCTTAATTCCATTTCTAGATTGATCAGAAGATCTCTGCTTCTCTTATTTTTCTTTAAATTTGTAAGACTTAGATAATTCCTTTTCTGTATTGATAGCACATGAGACAATGTCTTCATATGATGAGAAAGATTGTGAGACCACTACTCGACAAATAAATGGTTTTATCCCATAAAATAAATGATCGATCTTACTTCTTGGGTTATGTAAATAATCTGCAGCATGCCCTGCTATCCTTATAATGTTAGCCTCATACTTTGCAACATTCTCATCCTCCTTTTACATGAGACTGAAAAATTTTCATTCCATATCCGGTCGATGGTCATGTGGAAATTATTTTTCTATGAAAATATCTTTAAACTCCCTATATTCCATACTTGATACTTCATCATCTACCTTTTTTGTATCAATGACCACCATTGATTAGCATCTTTTTTGAGGCGATAAACTGCCATGAAA
Organism: Viscum album; assembly: GCA_963277665.1. Classification (NCBI taxonomy): domain Eukaryota; kingdom Viridiplantae; phylum Streptophyta; class Magnoliopsida; order Santalales; family Viscaceae; genus Viscum; species Viscum album. The sequence goes on along the minus strand of OY728167.1, from coordinate 225,405,762 downwards.
TGTTTTTCCCTTTCACTACACCCCAAAGCCTGAAATATTTTCTCTATGGAACTTATCCATTGCTCAGCTTCCAATTCATTTGTAAACCCATTGAATATTTGTGGTTTTTTCCTCCTGAAGAGATCTAACATTTATCCTCCACACTGTGGATGAGGGTTCTCTATACGGGTAATGTTATTATTCGTAATCTAAGTGAGTTGTCTCAGTATGGTGATAAGCTGATCAGCACCAGTTGTATCACCAGCTCCACTATAATTATCTGGATCAGTATGGAAATCCCTACATGGAGTGTATGCATTGATATGGTTTCCATTCTTTCCACTAGGCACCATTTCTAAACAATGTCATAAACTAGATTAATTTATGAATCGAAATACAAAATTCCAAACTTGTAAAACACATAACATAAATTGAACAGTTTTTTAATATAATCCATAACCATAAAAATGTTTTCATTGAGGAAGTATATACTAATAAAACCTTCATAATGGTTAGTAATGAATATGAGAATTATCCTAAGCATATTCTCTAAGAGTGTCGTAACGAAGAGTACAACAAGACCTGTTGTCGTGCACTAGTTCCCGTTTGTGTCTAGCTCAAAGCGGTGTTTTTGGGTTTTACCCCTAGGTACATCTATACCAGATCCAAATCTACTTTCTTGTATCCAGACATTGATGTATTGTTTGGGAAACTCACAAAATCTCCACAATATCGAAATTCAATGAAGTTATTCTATAATAATCCTCAATGTCTACCTTAGAGATATGTGCTTTAATTAGAGTTTATCTAAATATAGATTCAATTTTTTATTACTAAACTTCATTTGATACCAACTGTAACACCCCAACCCTAGTTGCCTAGAGTCGGTTCATTATTACATAACATTGGCATGATCACAAAAGATCAAATCTCGAAAGACCGATTAGTTTAGTAGCCTTGGAAACACTAGATACATTCATAAGTCTTACATTACATAATAAAGTGATAAACTATAGCAACATAGTCTCCAAATACCACACTCATATCCCCTAAGAATATCTCTGAAGGTTATTCATAAAATACTTCTTCACATACTAGTAAAATAAAACATAGAAAGGTGTGAGCTCAAATTCTTAGTATGGATAACAATATAACAGAAACATTCATAAATAAGCATAAAAATTTAAGTAAATTTTGAACTAAAAAAATCCTTTTAATCATGAACTTAAGAAATATATGGAAAAGATAAAATCAATTAATTCCATTTACTTTTTTACATGGATATTCTACTAGTCGAATAATCACATGCAATAACAATAACCACGTTTATAATGATGGAAAGCATAATGCCAAACTTTCATAACCATATAGTCAAGGAATTTTGCCAAGACTAAAAATAATATTTTGTCAAGGCCTTGTTCCAAGATAGTATTTTGTCTCATGAGACCTATCGATGCATCAAGGATCTATATCAGGCTCCACTCATCGCTCACTAAGTCCAATGCATTCACCATATGAAAAGGTCTAAACATAACATAAAAATTCGTATTAAAACTATAATATGAAATATCAATAATTTACTAATAAACCATGAATTGTGTAAAAATAAAACATCTATAGTCAAACACTTCACAAAACCTTCAATACAATATGGATGTTTTGTATCATAACAAATCAACATTAAATAAGCTTAAAATTCATCAAAGGATATTGACATTGATGAAATCAAAACTTTTTTTAGAGAAATATATCATTCTATTTTGAAATAATTTAAGAAAAAATTTATTTTGGAAATATTATTATATTCTTTTAAGGGATGATTCGAGAATTTTATAATAGTAGAAAATAGCCGCACCCACTGTATATGTTAAAAAAACATTCTTACCTTAATTTTGTTGAAAAGGTTATAAAGGACCTTGTTAGGAAAACGAAGGAAAGATTCGATTATAAACATCTTATAAAATTCAAACAAGTGTATAAATGACTTTAACCCATAGTCTATAAAATATTAATAATTTATTAAAATACATTTTTAAGAAACTTGGATGTGTATGCTAAAGAGGTCCCAATAGATAATTACGTATAAACAGCCTCAGATACTGAAGAGATTGTAGAAAATACCCTTACCTTGTACTTTTACGTAGTATATGGTATGTTAACCTAATGTATAATAGTTAAAACATTTTATTTAATTTATAAAAGAGTCATATAAATATGATATCATATATTATCTTCTAATATTTCTCTGTTAATAATATTTTAGTATTATCGTTGTTTTGGGTGTTAACTTACTCATTTTCTATTATATGTTTTCTTACATAAGCCATGTTTTTTAGGTATAGGTTGTATCATATTCATATCCATAATGATATCAAGTCCATGAAAATATTTTTTTATCATCAAATGAAAATTAATCTTGAATGGATACGATGAGGAATGAATCTTATCGCATTTGTGGAGACGGTAATCCATACGTATGCCTGAGAGACACAATCATTATTTTGATCATAAAATATTATATAATTGGATGGTATAGCATATATATAGAACCAATAAATTTTATTTTTATTATTTACATCATTTATACTCATTATTATACCCATCCAAATGATTAATTGTTTGAATAACAAACTACACCACGACTTGGAGACGGTACGTCGTACGTACGCACGTATAGTGACATGTCATTCAAGGAATGGATAGAATACTGAATATGGTGTTACTATATTTATTATAACATCATAGTATATAGAAGATACTGGAGTTATTATTTTATAATTTAAACAACAATGAAAGAGGAAGTCGAAGAAGAAAGGAACTTGAAAGAGGGTGGTGAAATTATTAACTCTTCTTCGGGTGTTTCCTTTTTAGTTGATCAGAAGGGCTCCATAGGTTGGGGTTATGACCAATGTAAGGCCTCTAGGATGAGTTGAGCGAATTTGAGATCATATTTGGGTAGGTTTTTTTGGAGCCAAATGGATTTGAAGGTGTGAATTAGAGAGAAGGGTGAGTGCCCTTTTATAGTAGGGGAGAGGGGATCCTTAGGAATAACTAGAAATATTATTTTATAATAAAATCATATTCGGTTTCTAATGGCTCAAAACTGATTTATTTAGAGTCTAAGGTCGATATAGGTCAATAACCACTCAACCAATTGGTTTTATATAGTTTTGGGTCACTAAATTAACTTTATCTTTTAGATTTAACTCTTAGTTAAATATTTTGACATTTACCATGTCTCTTTGTATTAATATATTATATAGTTTATAAAATTACTATAAACTACTTAGAATACCTCAAGTGGTTCATTAATGACATATATGATAATATATATGAATTTTTTCAGAATCATAGATTTTTTGGAAAAGAATGTAAATTTAAAATATAATATTTGTTTTAAAAACTCTTTTATGTAAATTTTGACACTATTTGGTATTTTGTTTTTGTTAAATTAGTATAAGAATTATTACCTAGAAAAAATTTATTTAATCAACCCTAAAAATTTATATTAACCTTTAAAATTAGGTAAATTCATATAATGTCTTAAATTATAAATATTTGGAGATATATAATATCAATTATTTGAATCATTATTTTATAAGGTAATTACTACATCATCATTGTGTCATAAATAAATTAAATTATTTAAAGTCTAAAAATTATAAATAAAATACTATTATCTAGGAAATATTTTTATCTTTCTAATTAATATTTATAATCGAATTTATCTTATGTATAACCCTATATGAAAAATGTTTTAGTTATTAAACATGGATTTTAACTCTTTTAACTCTTCTTTGAATTAAATAACAATAAATGTCCCATTCTAATCCAAGTGAACCTATAGGATCATATTTTATTCCTATGCTTGTTTTTGGTCGAATTAAATTTATCTAATAGAATTAGGACATGTGTTTGGGTAAAAATAATATCATTTTTACCTTTAATTATCCTATTTACTTTTAACCGTGGTGAATAAAAGTAAAAAGTTACTATTCACAAAAAATTATTTAATATCATTGAACCACATTTTAAATAATGATATCAACTGTGTCTCTAGGGTGCTTGAAATTAAACTCATAAAAGTGGTAAAATTATGTTTTATAAAAATTTTCAAAAGCTCCTTAGAGTTGAGTAAAAGACGGTAAAAATTCAATAAAATTTTTATATATCTAAAATTAATATAAATTGATTCCAATGAATTACATTGAACTTATATAGGTATTATATATCTATTTTGGCCTAAAATAAATTTAAATAAAATAAATAATTATTTAAATAAAAAGTCAGTTTTAACTAATAACTCAGTGTTTTTCACTATTCATAAAAAATTGAATGTTTTCAGAAAAATAAGATAAATTCTCCCTATGAAAATTTTGATATTACAAATCCAAAAATGAAGACCATTTTCGAAAATAAAATTTATTATATTTCAAAAAATGGGTATTACTATTCATAATGGCTAGTTTGATTGGTTTTGGTGTGTTAGAACTCGAAGTTGCATACAACAAAATATTGTATTATTCAAAGAGAAGCGTACCAAGGAAGCTTGGGGAGTTACATTCTCCCCTCCTTCAAATAATTTCATCCTTGAAATTTCTAGAGTATTACTGCATAAAAAGACTTGGGTGGTTCTTCATCAAATGTCCCTCGGGTTCCCTTGTAGCCTCTTCCATCTTATCATTTCTCCAAATAACTTTTACTAGACGAGTCGTCCGGTTTATCAATACTAGTTCTCTTGTATCAAGAATCCTGATGGGCTCTTCGCAATAAGACAGATCAGGTTCCAATTCTAATTCTTCATAGGTGAGTACATGTATTGGGTCAGGCATGTATTTTCGCAGTAGTGATACATGGAACAAATTGTGCACTTTGGAGAGACTTGGCAGCATTGCCAAAAGGTAAGCTACAACCCCAATTCGTTCTAGAATTTCATAAGGTCCAATATACCTGGGACTCAATTTACCTTTCTTACTGAAACGTATAACTCCCTTCCATAGTGATACCTTCAAGAAAACATTGTTACAGACTTGAAATTTGAAATCCTTCCTTCGATTATCTGCATAGCTCTTCGGCCTACATTAAGCTGCTTTGATGTGGGTTTGGATTACCTTTACCTTTTCCATCGCTTCCTCCACATGTTCGAGGCCTATGAGTTTTCTTTCACCAACATCATCCCAACTGGTTGGTGTGGAACATCTCTTTCCATGTAAAGCTTCATATGGTTCCATATAAATACTCGAATGTAAGCTAATATTATATAAAAAGTCTACCAGAGGAAAATACTTATCCCACATACCTTGACAGTCAAATGAGCATGGTCTGAAGATGTATTCTATGGATTGAATAGTTCGTTCTGATTGTCCATCAGTTTGAGGGTGGTAGGAAGTGCTCAAACGTAGTTCAGTATCCAAGGCCTTCTAATGAATTTTCCAGAATCTTGATGTAAAATGGGGATCACGATCCAAAAAAATATATAGGGGTACACCATGGAGTCTTAAAACTTCATTAATATATAGTATTTCTAAATGTTCAAGTGTTAAATATTCTCTTATAGTACGAAAATGTGCTAACTTGGTAAGAAGATTAACAATGACCCAAATTGCCTCAATCCTTCTAGGAGTCTATGGTAGTCCCATGACAAAGTCCATCGTAATATTATCCAATTTCCACTCAGGTATGGGAACATGTTGCATGACACCTCCAGGCTATTGCCTTCCAGCTTTCACTTGTTGACAAACCATACATCTTAAGACAAAATCAGCAATCCATGTCTTCGTGTTGTCCCACCAAAAATGTTCCTTCAAAAATATATACATCATAGTTCTACTGGGGTGTATAGAGAAATTAGAGCTCTGAGCATCATCAAAAAATTCCCTTTATAGATCAGGTACATTGGGAATACAAAGTGTCTTCCCAAATTTGAAAATTATATCTTTATACACAAAGTCACTCAATCTCCCATCTTTCCCAGCTTTAATCTTCTTTTGAAACTCTTCATCATCGGTTTGAGAACATTTTCTCCTTTCTAGTAAAGATTGTTTGCAAACCATTTGAAAATGTATTGATGTTTCACCTTCCATGGTTATTCCCATATCCATAATTACTAGATCCATGTATATAGGATCATTTTCTACTTTCATCTTGTTCAAAACTCCATGATCCTTTCTGCTCAAATCATATGCCACCTTATTTGCCTTCCCTGGGTGGTATTGTATAGTGGAATCATAATACTTGAGTTGTTCAAGCCATCTCCTTTGCCTCATGTTGATTTCTTTCTGTGAGGAAATATACTTCAAACTATTGTGATCAGTATATATCTCACATTTTTCACCATAGATATAGTGTCTCCATATCTTAAATTCAATGATTACAAATTCCTAAGTCAATATCATGAGGTGGATAGTTTTCCTCATGAATTTTTAGTTTTCATGATGCATAGGCAATAACCCTATCATTCTGTATAAGGACACAACCAAGTACTTTCATTGAAGAATCACTATAAAAAAACCATCATTCCATGATGGTAGAGTCAATATTGGATCATTGAATAATTGTATCTTCAATTATTCAAAAAATTCTTCACAATATTTTTTCCAAACAAATTTAACCACTTTACAAGTGAGCTTGGTTAATGGGTTAGCTAATCAGGCAAAATTTAAGATGAAATGCCGATAACAACCATCTAAACCAATAAAATTGCATACCTCGGTTACATGTGTTGGTGCTGGACATTCATGGATTTCTCTTGTCTTAGAAGGATAAACAGAGATTCCATCTTTAGAGACAATATTGCCAAGAAAATAAATCACTTGATGCCAGAATTCAGACTTTCTAATCATCCCATATAATTCAAGTCTTATGAGGATTTTCAGAATGGTGCGCAAGTGATTTTCATGATATTCATAGATTTTAGAGTATACCAAGATATCATCAATAAATAACACTACTAAGTCAACAAGATATTCCATGAAAACATTGTTCATTATATCCATGAAGATAGAGGGAGCATTCGTCAGCCAAAAGGCATTACTGTAAACTCGTAATGCCCATACCTGGTTCAGAATGATGTGTTTGGAATTTCTTCCTTCTTCACACATGACTGATGATATCCAGATCGAAGTTCAATCATTGAAAATTATTGAGATTCATGAATTTGGTCGAATAAATCATCAATGCGAGGCATGGGATACTTGTTCTTTATTGTTGTATCATTGATCTCCCGGTAGTCAATGCGCAACTTCAAAGATCCATATTTCTTCTTAAAAAAAGAACAGGGGATCCCCATGGGGAAATACTAGGGAGAATAAATACTTTATTACTCAATTCCTCTTGTTTTTTCGTTACTTTCAGTAATTCCATAGTGGCCATTCTATAAGGGGTCTTCAATATGGGCATTGAACCTAGAATTAATTTAATGGAAAACTCAATTTCTCATTCTGGAGGATGTCCAAATAAATCATATAGAAAAAAATAAAAATATTCATGCACAATAGGTACATCCCCTATTTGAACATTCCTTTCCTCACCCATAGTTATTTCATTCTCTTCCTCCCTAATAATTGAATGTAGTTGAGCTACTGGTGGTGGATCGTGATAAGAATTATGTGGTGACATTTCTGCACTAATGATATGGTCCTCCCTATCATCATCAAAAATGGTAACCTCCTTCTTCTTATAATAAATTTTCGCATCATGGTCTGAAAGCCAATCCATACCAAGGATTATATCAAATTCAATCATGGGTATGATGATGAGATCAGCAGAAAAATAACGTTTATATGCTCAAATGGGAACTGATTCACAAAACATTGTTGAAATGATATTTCCTTTAAGATTTTTGACTAAAAACTCCCTTGTTAAATAAAATTGGAAATATATAATTTTCATAGCAAACATGGAAGATATGAAACAATGTGATGATCCAGAATCAAAAAAAGAATTGACTAAACTCGAGGAAATAAATAAATTATCTTACACTATGTCTTTCAGAACTTCAACCTCAGTATTAGTGATATCATAATCTTTTCCATGATCCATTGGCCTCTTCTGAGGTATGTTACCCTGACGCTTAGGGAATTAATTTGCATAATGCCCAATCCCCCAGCAATTGTACCATTGAACATCGATATCTTCTTTCTTCTCCCTACAATCATGAGCTTGGTGGCCTTTTTCACCACACTAGTAACACACTCCCATTCCCTTCAAGCAAGTACAACAGTGTTTCTGACCACATATACTACAGGATGTATATTCAACTTTTCCCTTCTTCCCCTTATTTCCATTTCTAGAGTGATCAATAGATCTCTCCTTTTCTTTCTTTTCTTTAAATTCGTACAACATAGAGAATTCCTTTTCCGTCTTGATAGAATATGAGACAATTTCTCTGTATGACAAGAAGGATTGTGAGACAAATTCTCGATGAAGAAATGGATTTAACCCATCAAATAAATGATCGGTCTTACTTCTTGGGTTACATATATAATCAGCAGCACGAATTTCTATCCTTGTAAAGATAGCCTCAAACATTACATCATTCTCATCCTACTTTTGTCTCATACTGAGAAATTGTATTTCCATATCCGCTCGATGGTCATGAATAAAATATTTTTGAGGAAAATCTCTTTAAACTCCCTCCATTGCATACTTGATACTTCATCATCTTCCTTTGTGTTTTGTATCAATGGACACCATTGATCAGAATATTCAATGAGGAGATAAACTTACATGACAAATTTTTCCTTTTCACTACTCCCCAATTCATAAAATATTTTCTCTAGGGAACTTATCTATTGCTCAGATACCAATGGATTTGTACTCTCGTTGAATTTTGGTGGTTGTTTCCTCATAAAGCGATCTAACATTGATCCTCCACATTGCGGATCAGGGTGCTCCATATGGGTAAGGTTATTATTCATAACCTCAGTGTGTTGTCCCAGTATTGTGATAAGCTCATCAGCACCAGTTGTATCACCAGCTCTGCAATAATTATCTTGAGAAGGAGGGAAATCTTTACATGGAGTGCGTGCATTGATACGGTTTCCATTTCTTCCACACAGATCCATTTCTAAACAATTTCATAAACTAGATTAGTTTATGAATCAAAATACATAATTCCCTACTTGTAAAACACTTAACATAAATTGAACAATTTAAGGATATAATCCATAATCTTAAAAATGTTTTCTTTGAGGAAGTATATACTCATAAACCCTTCATAATGGTTTGAAATGAAAATGAGAATTATCCTAGGAATATCCCCTAAGAGTGTCGAAACCAAGAGTTCAGCAAGGCTTGTTGTCATGCACTAGTTCCTATTCGAGTCTAGCTCAAAGATTTTTCTTCGGGTTTTACCCCAAGGTATATCTGTGCCTGAGTTTCCTCTACCTACTCGTATCCATACAGGGATGTATTTCTTGAAACTCATAAAATATCTACAATACCAAAATTCTATGAAGTTATTTATACTAATCCTCAATGCCTATCTTAGGTCTATGTGCTCTAATAGGAGTTTATCTAAATCTAGATTCCAAGGTTTATTACTAAACTTTCTCTGATACCAACTGTAATGCCCATACCCCAGTTACCCAGAGTCGATGCATTATTACATAACATTGGCATGATCAAAAAATATCAAATCTCGAAAGACCAATTAGTTTAGTATCCTTGGAAACACTAGATACATTCATAAGTCTTATATTACATCATAAAGTGAAAAAATAAAACAACATAGTCTCCATAGACCACACTCATATCCCCCCAGACTATCCGTATAGGTCAGTCATAAAATACTCCTTTACATCCTGGAAAAAATAATACATAGAAAGGGGTGAGCTCAGATGCCCAGTAAGGATAACAATATAACATAATCTATCAAAAATAAGAATCATCATTTAAGGAAATTTACAATTGAAAAAAAAGCCTTTGAAACATGAAATTCTGCAATATATTGAAAACATAAAATCAAATAATTCCATTTACTTATTGACAAGGATATTCTACTAGTCAAATAATCACATTCAATATCAATAACCACTTTCATAATGATGGTATGCATAATTCCAAACATTCATAACCACATAGTCAAGGCCTTGTGCCAAGAAAAATATTTATATTTTGTCTAGACCTTGTGCCAAGATACTAGTTTGTCTCATGTTAACTACCAGTGCATCGAGGAGCTATAGTGGGATCCACTCATCACTTACTAAGTCCAATGCATTCACCATATGAAAAGGTCTAAACATAATATAAACATTCATATTAAAACTCACATACTAAATGTCAATACATTATCCATAAACCATGAATGGTGTAAAAATAACACGTCCATAGTGAAAAATATCACAAAACCTTCAATACAATATGGATGTTTTGTATCATAATAAATTAACATCAAATAAGTTTAAAATCCATCAAAGGATGTTGACATAGATGAAATGAAACACTTTTTTAGAGAAATATCTATTTATATTTTGAAATAATTTAAGCGGACATTTAGTTTTTGAAATATTCTTAAAATCTTGTAAGGGAAGCTTGGACTATGTTATAACATCGGAAAATAGCCTCACCTGCCGTATTAGTTAAAAAAAATTCTTACCTTAATTTTTTTCAAAAATGTTATAAAGGACCTTATTTGGAAAACGATGGAAATATTTCTTTAAATACATCTTATAAAATTAAAATAAGGGGATAAATGAATTTAACCCATAGTCTATAAAATAGTAACAATGTTTTAAAATACATTTTTAAGAAACATGGATGTGGATGATAAATAGGTCCTAGTAGAGTTTTACGTATAAACAACCTCAGATAATGAAGAGATTAAAGAATTAACCCTTTCCTTGTACTTTTCCTTAATAGATGGTATGTTAACCTCCTATAGAAAATTTAAAACATTGTTATTAAATTATAAAATAATCACATAAATATGATTTCATATATGATCTTCTAATATTATTTTGTTAATAATATTTTAGTATTATCATCATTTCGGGTGTTAACTTACTCATTTTCTTTTATATGTTTTGTTATATAAGACATGTTTTTATTGATAGGTTGTATATTATTCATATCCATAATGTTATCATGTCCTTAAACATTATTTTTTATCATCCAATTTATATTATTCTTGAATGGATACGATCAGGAATGAATCTCATCACGTTCGTGGACACGGTAATCCGTACGTACGCACGAGCGAAAATATCATTCTTTTTATATTAAAATCGTATATAATTGGAAGGTATAACATATATAAAGAATCATTATAATGTTATATTTATTATTTAAATCATTTATAATCATTATTATACCCATCCAAATGATGAGTTGTTTGAATAACAAACTACACCATGACGTGGAGACAGTTAGCCATACGTACGCACGTATGGTGACATGTAATTAAAAGGATGGATAGAATAATAAATATTGTTGTACCATATTTATAAAAACATCATATTATATAGAAGGTACTTGAGTTGTTATTTTATAATTGAAACAACAAAGAAGGAGGAAGTGGATGAAGAAAGGATCATGAAAGTGGATGGTGAAATTAGTACCTCTTCTTCGGGTGTTTCCTTTTGAGTTGGTCAAAAAGGCTATAGAGGTTGGGTTTATGAAAAAACTAAGGCCTATATGTTGAATTGATGGAAGTTGGGAGGATATTTGGGTAGGGTTTGGGTGATACTAATGGATTTCAAGGTGTGCATTATAGAGAAGGGGGAGTTCCATTTTATAAGAGGGGTGAGGGGCATCTTAGGAACAGCTAGAAATATTATTTTCTAATAAAATAATTTTTGGTTTCTAATGGCTCCTAATAGATTTATTTCGAGGATAAGGTCGGTATGGGTCAAAAACCACCCATCAAATTGGTTTTAGACAGGTTTGGGTCACTATATTAACCTTATCTTTTTTATTTAAGTCTTAGTTAAATAGTTTGATATTTACTATGTCTCTTTTATGTTTATATTATATGGTTAATAAACATATTGTAAACATCCAAGAGAACCTAAAGTGGTTAATTAATGATCTATATAATAAAATTTATGACCTTTGGATGATCCTTTGTTTTTTAGGAATATAATATCAATTAATAATATAATATATTTTTTAAAACATTATTATGTCATTTGTGAAACTATTTGGTATTTTGTTTTTGTTAAATTCATAACAACATTATTACTTCGAAAAAAATTCATATAATAGACCCTAACATGTCATATTAACGTATAAAATTAGTGTAATTCATAAAAACTCTCATATTATAAATATTTGGATATTTATAATTTCAATTATTTGAATCATTATTTAATAAGTTAATTACTACAAAATCATTGTGTCATAAATAAATTAAATTATTTAATGTCTAAAAATTATAAATAAAATACCATTATGTGAGAAATATTTTTATATTTATATTGAATATTTATAATCGAATTTATCTTATGTATAACCCTATATTAAAAATGTTTTAGTTATTAAACTTTGATTTTAACTATTTTAACTCTTCTTTGAATGAAATAAAAATAAATGTCATATTCTAATCCAAGTGGACCATAAGGATAATATTTTATTCCTAAGGTTTTCTTTATCGAATTACACTTATCCAAAAGAATTAGGACATGTGTTTGTGTAAAAATAATATCATTTTTACCTTTAATTCCCATATTTACTTTTAACTGTGGTAAATAAAAGTAAAAATTATTATTCACTAAAAAATATATTCATCTCATTGAACCACATTTTACTTACTCATATCAACTGTATCTTTGGGATTTTTGAAATTCAACTCATAGAAGAGGTAAAATTACTTTTATGCAAATTTTTGAAATCTCCATGGAGGTGGGTAAAAGACGGTACAAATTCAATAAAATTTTTATTTTTCTAAAATTAATATAAATTGACTCCAATGAATTAAATTGAACTTATATAGGTATTCTGTATCAATTTTGGACCTAAAATAAATTTAAATAAAATAAATAATTATTTAATTAAAAAGTCAGTTTTAACCAATAACTCATTGTTTTTCAATATTCATCAAAAATTTAATGTTTTTAGAAAAATATGAAAAAATCACCATAGGATAATTTCGATATTACGAATCAAAAATTAAAGTCCATTTTAAAAAATAAAATTTATAAAATTTGAAAAATTTGGTATTACTATTCATACCAGCTAGTTTGATTAGTTGTGGTGTGTTAGAACTCGAAGTTTCGTACAACACATGCTATTGTATTATTCAAAGAGAAGCGTACCTTGGAAGCTTGGGGTGTTACAATTATATTTTGTTCTAACCTTTTCTATTTAAAAAATAGATGGAACCAGGAAAAACCAGTCCAACAACTCGTGTGAGTGCCAATGCAATGACTGCCCGAATAACATCCCCCATGATTTGAGAGGTGGAGTAAAGAACTTCATGGCCATGCTTAAACAATTTTCTCAGGTTATGAACAATAAACATAATAATGGGGAATGTCCTCCTTCCCCAAAGAGGGTGAAACTGGCTATTGAATGTTTTATGCAGAAATCTCCACTGAACTATTGTGGATATTCTAATCCACTAGTTGCAGAACAGTGGATTAACTCCATGGAGAAGATCTTTTCTGTGCTTAATTGTTCTGAGATAGAGAAGGTGACACTAGCAGTTTATTGACTAGATATAGAGGCCGATCAATGGTGGGATTTGATTAACAACACCATGAAAAGGGATGACATTGAAGAGATGGAATGTGAAGACATGAAGATAATGTTTCTTAACAAGTATTTCCCAAGAACTCTTCGCACAAAGATGGAGAGTGAAATTATTGATCTTATGAAAAAAGAAGGAGAATCTGTCACAACCTAAAAATATAATTTCACAAGTCTTGGAAGGTATTCTTCGTGTTTTGTTATTAAAAATGATATCAAAATTGATGGATTCTTTAGTGGATTAAAACCACACCTTATAAAGGATCTTGCAATTCGAGACATTGGGAGTTATGAAGAAGTTTTTCGATGTGCTATTATATTAGAGATTGTAGAGGCCTGAATCTTGACGTACATGGACATTACATTACTTTTGCAGAATACTTAACATATAACAAAAATAGACACACAAGGACTGTAATATTTTAGTGTCTTTGGAAACTCGGAATATAAACTTCTAATCATGTTGAAATATCTTCAACATCTCCCATAACGATCTTCCCCTTTTTGATTCCTTACCTAAAACCTTTATTTTAATCGTGGGGGAAATGAGAAAATAAAAAGGGTGAGCTAAAATGATCAGTAAGGGTATGCATGGAGAAAATAAAACAAACCATATACATTTGATCTTAAAAACATGAACATAATGTTTAAACATCAATATCATGAGCAATGACATAAAACATGGCAGTATGTAAGGGATAGATCATAATGGAACATAAATCATGATAAAATAGCCTGGGAAAAAAACATGTTATTGTGGAAACCATTCAGAAATTGTTATGATTTCCATAGTAGCAAAGGCATTGCTGCCAAGACCATCTTGGTGGACAAAGTCCCTTACTGAACCGGGTTTACTTGTCGTTCCAGCCCTGTATTACTGAACCGGATTTACTTGTCGTTCCAGCCATGTCTATCTCATGAGATATAAATCTTTACCCAATGAATTTGAGGGCGTTATAGGTCCCACCCATCTCATAATGAAATCATTCTTACTTCTGCCACAACATAAACATAAATCATACATCATAAACCAAATAATAAAATGGGTATCATAAACATCATCCCATAATAACATAATCCATATAAAACAAATGAATATCATTTCATCATAAGGATAGTGAAACCATGTAAATCATAGAGTAATTATACTTGAAACATACACATATGAAATAATGTCATATTAGATGGAAAAATGGTTTTGATAAAACATTTGAGATGAATTCTTGAGGAAAATATCATTTCTTCTTCAAAATCAATTTCGTTTCACAAAACATCATGCAATTTTAAAAGAAAGAGATTTTGTTGAAAATATTCCAGATATCTTTTGGAAGAATCTTTATGAAAATAAGTCTTTATAAAACCGTACAAAACATGTCATTACATATACGTTAAACAAAACATTCTTCTCGAACTTTTTTAGGAAAAGTCAAAAAGTACCTTGTATGTTAAACAAAAAAAAGATTCCTTCCATACGATGAGGTAAACATAGAAAAGTGTAAAAATGACATTAAACATACATGGAAGAAAATTAAAAATTTAATGAAAACATTTTGAGAACATATGGACATGGATAATAATCATAACCCCAGTAAATACTTACAATTAAACAATCTCAGAAAAGAATGACATTGGAATAATTATCCCTTAACTTATGTCCAATTTCTCCCATATATGTCCGATACTCATGTATAGTGGGTTTAAACATATTATTAACATGTAATAGAACCATAATAATATTTATGATATCATATATGATTCACTTATGACTTTATATTACCCGTTCCTTTGTAAATTCCTTGTTAAAGCTGTGTTTTGGGTAAAATAATTTCATTTATTGTCCGTTTTTTGACTTGTAATTATTAATGTGATTACTTAGATCATGATTACTGAATTACAAAATATAAAACATGATTTATATATAATATATATTCAGAATATACATATATATAATAGATCGATAAATGGAATGATATACATTGTTCATGGAGATGGTAGGCCGTACGTACGCATGAACACTGTTTTCGTTTCCTTATTGAATTGAATGGAATTAAGTAGATGAAATACATATATATATATACATAAATCCAGTATCATTATTATGTCATATATATCATTATTATTCATTATATATAATTTATAATCATTCATGAATGGTTAGCATGGAGAATGAATCTCACCGCGTCATGGATACCGTAGTCCGTACGTACGCACGAGCGATGATATCATTCCCATGATCATGGAATTGTATTTAAGTGCATGTATAATATTTCAGAGTCAATATCCCTTTACAATAATCATATATAGTAATTTATTTACACCATTATAACCATTCAAGTAAGGTGGTGGTCGAAAATAGATTACACCACGGCGTGGAGATGGTATTCCGTACGTACGCACGTGTGGTGATTTTGTCTTCCACAGGATGGATAGAAGGTGAAATAGTGTTGTTTTTTATTTATAATAACATATCCATATATATGTAATAATTATTTTATTACTTTATAATGAGACAAATAAAGAAGAATAAGTATAAGAAGAATGAAACTTGAGAGAATCGGAAGAAGAGATTACCTCTTCTTCGAGGCACCTCCTTTAAGACTTCTATTAAAGAAGTAGAGATGGACTTTTGAGAAGAACAGAACCTGTAGAATGTTTCTAGGGAAGTTGAGAAGAGAAATTGGCAGGGGTTGGCCGAGATTCAAGGCTCAAAAGGGTGTAAAGATAAGAGGGAGGTGGTTCCCTTTTTATAAGGGAGGAGAGGGGCACCTTTGGAAGAACATAAAATATTATTTTATAATAAAGTCATATTCGGTTTATAATAGCTCCAAATTGATTTATTTAGAACATAATGTGAGGATGTTTTGAATTCCTCTCATAAAATATGTTTTAGACAAGTTTAAGTTACTATTGTAACCTTATCTTTTAGATTTAGCTCTAAGTTAAACAATTTAACTTTTACTATGTCTTCTTGTTTTCTTACACTATAAGGCTAATAAATATACTATAACAAGCCAAACGAACCCCGAGTGGTTAATTATTAATATATATATCGTTATCTAAGTCATTTGGCCAATAATTAGATTTTTAGTAAAAAAATAACAGTTAATAATATAATATTTGTTTTAAAAACTATTTTATGTCAAGTTTGACACTATTTGGTACTTAATTTTTATGAAAATCATAACAGCATGATTAGTTAGAACAACGTGAATTAAATCAATAATAACATGTCATATTAACCTAAAAAATTAGTTTAAATCATAAAATGTCTGAAATTTCATTTATTTGGGTATTTATAACATCAATTATGTTAATATTTCATTAATAAGATAATTACTGCATCATCATTGTGTCATAAATAACATAAATTATATAATGTCTTAAAATTATAAATAAAATACAATTAGGTAGGAAATATTTTTATCTTTCTAATGAATATTTATAGTCGAGTTTATCTTATATATATACCTATATTAAAAATGTTTTAGTTATTAAACCTTTATTTTAACTATTTCAACCCTTCTTTAAATAAATTGATAATAAATGTCCTAATCTAATCCAAGTGGATCTAAATGGTCATATTTAATTCCTAAGGTCTTTTGGTCGAATTATACTTATCCAATAGAATGAGGACATGTGTTAGGGTAATAATAAAATCATTTTTTCCCTTAATTATCCTATTTACTTTTAACCGTGGTAAATAAAAGTAAAAAACTACTATTCACCAAAAATTATTTTCATCTCATTGAACCACATTTTAGTCCTTGATATTAATTGTGTCTCTTGGATTTTCTAAAATCAATTCATATAAGTGGTAAAATTTCATTTAAATGAAAAAGTCAGTTTTTTAACAGCCACTATGTGGTTTAACTATTCATCAAAAATTGAAGTTTTTCAGAAAAATACCAAAAATTCAGCCTAAGCATTATTTAATATTCCAAATTCAAAATTGATGTCTATTTTTACAAATTAATAAAATATATGTGGAATTAATTAATTTTAAAATTAATTCCCATTATCAAAACAAATAGTGTGTATTTAAGAAACAATAACTATCAAAAGATTGATATTTGTTTTTATCCAATATCAAGGTGAAATTAATTCCAATGACCAACATTGGATTAAATGGTAAAAATATATTTTAATTGCACTTTAAAACCAATAATTAATATAATATAACCATATAAATTATTGCAATGAGAAAATATGTTTTTATTTAAAATATAGTGTGTTTTTTTCTATTCATTAAAATATGAAAGTTATGAGAATAATATGAAAAATCTATCCAAAGTAATTTTTTATATCCTGATTCCAAAGAAGAATTTTATTTTGTCAAATTGAACTTATAGAAATTTAAAAAACAATATTTAAAGTGGGTGTGCCATCAAAAGGTGGGAAAACTGCAGTTTTTGAAAAATACATATTTTACACGAATTTATTTTTTCTCATACCATATTCTAGAAAATGTGTAAGATGAATAATAATTTTATAAAATTCAAATTTTAGTTAATACTATTCATAAAAGCTAGTTTATAATAATATTATAACCATATATCGTTGTTTAGTGAAACTTGATATAGCGTACAACACACTCTATCGAGGAAGGTTGCGACTGCGTGTAATGCAAGCCAAGTCAGGGTTGCGTGTGGTGCAAGACTCCTTCATTGTTTTGTATAATATAATCCAACCATATTTCATTTATACATTGAATATACATATATATACACTCAATGTTGCGTAGAATAACTACTATCAAAATTGTGTATAACATGATCCAAGAATAGTGTTGCATATACTGGAAGCTAATACGGTGTTGCGTATAGCGCAAGGTAATCTTGGTGTAGCGTACAAAACAAGACATCAATTAAATTAAAATAATATTTTTCATAAAATCTCGGGGTGTTACATTCTACCCGCCTTAAAATGAATTTCTCCCTTGAAATTCATCGGCGTTATAAATCATTTACTATTTGAAAGTTTCTTTCATTGAAACACGCATCATAAAAAGGAATTCTAAAACATAATTTTAAAAATGAACGTTAGAAACAAAATTAATACCCAATGTAACTCATCACTTGGGTTCCCACACAGGACAAAATAGGTGAAAATATCTATATGGAAGAAAAATATAACCATCATGTTCTGATGGAGAGTGGTAGAGAACATGGCTATGAAAAAGGCAACAATCACAAAACCATAAATTTGTGATGTTCTAAGGTATCATCAGATTCATCAGATATGAGGGCACTAGGAAAACATTTTTGGTTTTCAAGATCATTTCCCTAATTTTGAAGAATTTTCGAATAAAAATATATACTTACTTGATTTTGATACAATCTCATCGTTGTTCGTGCCTTGAACAATTTTGACTTCATCTCTTAAAGAAATGAAGTTGAATTTGTCATTTGTGAAGTGTTAGCAGATCATGTGATAGAATGATGGATCATTTATCTATCTCAAACAAAATATTAGAAAAAGTTATCAAATATAAATAATTCCATCTATAGTGAGATTAAAAATATATGGTTCCTAAAATGGACTTATACTTCATATATCATACTGCTTAATAAAATAAAACTAGTTTCTACAAACCAGGGACATCTTGTAGGCTAGTGGTAGGAAATAAAGGCCTATCACACTTCGGTTGTGGGTTCGATTCCCACACCCTTGTCTGACGCGACGGGTTGTCGCCTGTCTTGAAGGTTGTACCTTTTTATAAAATTACATTATAATAATATTCCTACAATGATATCGAAAAAATTCCTTGCCTTAAACAATACTATATTATGTCTAACATAATTCATTCCAATATTTAGGCTAATCCAAAATACATCTATCCAATCTCATAGTATACAGAAAATGATACTGGAAAGGTCATATAACAAGAACGTTAATAACATCATTTATCAGATGATATATCATGTTGGTCACATTCCAAACATGTGAATTCCTTAATCATGTATTCTATTGAAACATGAATTACCATAGAGCCTTAGTTGAAAACATGAATGATATCAAAAGTTGTCTCTTTTCATATTCCAAAATCCCAAAAATTCTTTATACTCAAACCATGTTATCACTTTGTCCTTATATTAGTCATGATCTCATTAATACTATAAAACATCTCATTATCTCCTTATCCCTTCATTTTGTGCACATCATCTATTTTCCAAAAATATCTGAATAACCTTTCATGGTTACTGGTACCATTCATCATATACTTTAAAAACTCAAGCAAATGCAACAGTGTAACAATCCTTAGATTTTTCATTATTCCATAGTACCATACATTATTCTTTATAAACATACAATAATTACACTAACTTCTTTAACCACTGACTGAGCATCACCATTTCTTCCATCTCATATATCATTTGTATTCTCTTTATCAATATCCACATAAATACTACCCATATGACCATGCTGATTCCCTTTATGATATTTCCACTTAGGTCATTGGTTTGCATAATGCCCGCACATTCCACATTTAAAACACTTAACCATTGTTGATGTCTTAGCAATACCATTATCCTTGTCCATGGTGTTAACTAAACCATTTCCTTTAAAATTACTAGCTTTGTGTCCTTCTTTTCAACACCCAAAGAATCTTCTAGTTCCATTGAAACGTTCTCCTTGATGCCTCTTCCCACATGACTTACATGAGGTAAACTGAACTTTATTTCCTCTGTGATCATCATGAAACTCCATCTTTCTCTTATTAGCTGAGTCAGGAAAATTACCAGAGCTGAGATTATTGATCATATTATGAGATTACTGATTAGGTATAATGATGGTGTATCACCTTCAAAATCCCATTTCATTTACTTGATCATGAAGAATATCATTCCATTGTCCATCATATTCTCCATTATCATGAATCTTCCTGTTTCCAGCCATTTTCTAAAACCCAAAAAGAATAGTGTGAGAGGTAAAAATCATGCTAGGGAAAACAACATAATAAAGGGGGAGTACATTCAATATATAACTTTTTAGGGTTAATTCTAAGATTTTTACCATAATTCTAAGACTATAACCTATAATTATTCTTATCCTTAGGGGCATCCCTAGACATACCTTAGAAATATCTCTATGGATCTCACTAAATTTTTCATATCCTAGTTTCTTAAGGATAACTAAACCTTTCCTCTAATACCAATTGTAGAGGCACGAATCTTGACGTACATGGACATTACATTACTTTTTCGGAATACTTAATACATAACAAAAACAGACACACAAGGACTGTAATAGTTTAGTGTCGTTGGAAACTCGGAATATAAAATTCTAATCACGTTGAAAGATCTTCAACATCTCCCATAACGATCTTCCCTTTTTTGATTCCTTACCTAAAACCTTTCTTTTAACTCTGGGGGAAAATAAAACATAAAAAGGGTGATCTCAAATGCTCATTAAGGGTAAGAATGGAGAAAATAAAATAAAACATATACATTTTAACTTAAAAACATGAACATAATGTTTAAACATCAACATCATGAGCAATGACATAAAACATGGCAGTACGTAAGGAATAGATCATGATGGAACATAAATCATGATAATATAGCATGGGAATAAAACATGTAATTATGGAAACCATTCAGCACTTGTTATGATTTCCATAGTATCCAAGGCATTTCTTCCAATACCATCTTAGTGGACAAAGTCCCTTACTGAACCGGGTTTACTTGTCGTTCCAGCCCTGTATTACTAAACTAGATTTACTTTCCGTTCCAGCCATGTCTATCTCATGAGATATAAATCATAACCCAATGCATTTGAGGGAGATATAGGTCCCACCCATCTCATAATGAAATAATTCTTACTTGTGCCACAACATAAACATAAATCATTCATCATAACCCAAAAAATAAAATGGGTATCATAAACATCATTCCATCATAACATAATCCATATAAAACATATAGATTTCATTTCATCATAAGAACAATGAAACCATGTAAATCATAGAGACATTATACTTGAAACATACACATATGAAATAATTTCATCTTTGATGAAAAAATGGTTTTGATAAAACATTTGAAATGAATTCATGAGGAAAATATCCTTTCTTCTTCAAAATCAATTTATTTTCATAAAACGTCCTGCAAGTTTAAATGAAAGAGATTTTTTTAAAATTATTCCTGAAATATTCTGGAGGAAGCTTCATGAAAATAAGTCTTTATAAAACCATAAAAATACTTTCATTCCATATACGTTAAAAAAGCAGTCTTCTCGTACTTTTGTCGGAAAATTCAAAAAGTACCTCGTATGGTAAACAAAAGAAAGATTCCTTCTATACGATGTGGTAAAAGTAGAAAAGGGTAAATATGACTTTACAAATACATGGAATAAATGTAAAATTTTTATGAAAACATTTTGAGAACATATGGACATGGTTAATAATCATAACCCCAGTAAATACTTACAAATAAACAATCTCGGATATGAATGAGATTGGAATAATTATCCCTTACCTTATGTCCCATTTTGTCCGTATGTGTCTGAGACTCCTGTATAGTGGGTTTAAACATAATATTAACTTGTAACAAAACCATAATAATATTTATGATATCATATATGATTCACTTACGACTTTATATTACCCGTTTTTTGTAAATTCCTTGTTAATGTAGTGTTTTGGGTAAAATCGTTTCATTTATCGTCTGTGTTTTGACTTTTAATTTTTAATATGATTACATAGATCATGATTACATAATTAAAAAATATAAAACATTATTGATATATAATATATATTCAGAATATATATATATATATAATATATTGATAAATGGAATGAAATACACCGTTCATGGAGACGGTATGTCGTATGTACGCATGAATGTTGTTTTCGTTTCCTTATTGAATTGAATGGAATTAATTAGATGACATATATATATATATATCCATTATCATTATTATGTCATATATTTCATTATTATTCATTATATATACTTTATAATTATTCATGAATGGTTAACATGGAGAATGAATCTCATCGCGTCGTTGAGACGGTAGTCCGTACGTACGCACGAGCGATGATATCATTCCCATGATCGTGGAATTGTATTGAAGTGTATGTATAATATTTCAGAGTCAATATAACTTTACCATAATAATATATAGTTATTTATTTACACCATTATACCCATCCATGTAAGGTGGTGGTCGAAAACAGATTACACCACGACGTGGAGACGATATTCCGTACATACGCATGCGCGGTGATTTTGTTTTCCATAGGATGGATAGAAGGTGAAATAGGGTTGTTTCATATTTATAATAACATATCGGTATATAAGTAATACTGATGTTATTACTTTATAATGAGACAACTAATGAAGAATAAGTAGAAGAAGAAAGAAACTTGAGAGAATCGGAAGAAGAGACTACCTCTTCTTCGACGCACCTCCTTTAAGCCTTCTCTTAAGGAAGTAGAGTTGGTATTTTGAGAAGACCAGAACCTCCAGAATTTTTCTAGGGAATTGGAGAAGAGAAATGGGAAGGTTTTGTCTGAGCTTCATGGCTCAAAATGGTGTGAAGAGAAGAGGGAATGGGTTCCCTTTTTATAATGGAGGAGAGGGGCACCTTTGGAAAAACATAAAATATTATTTTATGACAAAGTCATATTCGGTTTATAATAGCTCCAAATTGATATATTTCGAAGCTAATTGAGGGATGGGTCGAAATACTCTCAACCAATAGTTTTTAGACATGTTTAGGAAACAATTTTAACCTTATCTTTTAGATGTAACTCTAAGTTAAACAATTTAACTTTTACCATGTCTTCTTGTTTTCTTACACTATATGGTTAATAAACATACTATTACAAGACAAAATAACCCCAAGTGTTTCATTATTAATATATATATCCTTATATAAGTCATTTGGAAGAGAATTATATTTTTAGGAATAAAATAACAATTAATAATATAATATATGTTTTAAAAACAATTTTATGTCAATTTTGACACTATAAGGTACTTGATCTTTTTGAAAATCATAACAGCATAATTAGTTAGAAAAAAGTTAATTAAATCAATAATAACATGTCATATTAACCTGAAAAATTAGTGTAAATCATAAAAAGTCTCATATTACATTTATTTGGGTATTTATAACATCAACTATGTTAATATTTCGTTAATATGATAATTACTGCATCATCATTGTGTCATAAATAACAGAAATTATTTAATATCGAAAAATTTAAAATAACATACCATTAGGTAGGAAATATTTTTTATCTTTCTAATTAATATTTATAGTCGAATTTATACTATGTATAAACCTATATTAAAAATGTTTTAGTTATTAAACTTTGATTTTAACTATTTTATCCCTTCTTTAAATAAATTAATAATAAATGTCCTAATCTAATAAAAGTGGACCTAAATGGTCATATTTTATTCCCAAGGTTGTTTTGGTCGAATTATACTTATCCAATAGAATTAGGACATGTGTTAGGGTTATAATAATATTATTTTCACCCTTAATTGTCCTATTTACTTTTAACCTTGGTAAATAAAAGTAAAAATTACTATTCACCAAAAATTATTTTCATCTCATTGAACCCCATTTTTTTCCTTGATATTAATCATGTCTCTCGGATTTTCGAAATTCAATTCACAGAAGTCATAAAATTTCATTTAAATGAAAAAGTCAGTTGTTTAACTACCACTACGTGGTTTCACTATTCATTGAAAATTGATGATTTTCAGAAAAATGCCAATAATTCAGACTAATAATTATTTGATATTCTGAATTCAAAATTGATGTCTATTTTTTCAAATTAAAAACATAGAAGTGGAATTAATTAATTTTAAAATTATTTCCCATTATCAAAACAAATAGCGTGTTTTTAAGAAACAATAACTATCAAAAGTTTGATACTTGTTTATATCAAATTTAAAAGTGAAATTAATTCCAATGACCATCATTGGATTAAATGGTAAATATATATTCTAATTACACTTTAAAAACAATAAAAAAGATAATCTATCCATTTAAATTATTGCGATGAAAAAAGTTGTTTTTAATTAAAATATAGCGTGTTTTTACTATTCATTAAAATATGAAACTTATCTAGATAATATGAAAAATTTATCCATAGTAAATTTTTATATCTTGATTCCAAAGAAGAATTTTATTTTGTCAAATTGATCTTATAGACGTGTCAAAAACAAGATTTAATGTGGGTGTGGCATCCAAAGGAGGGAAAACTGCAATTTTTTAAAAATACATATTTGACATGAAAAATTTATTTTGTTCTCATACCATATTCTAGAAAATGTGTAAGATGAATAATAATGTTATAAAATTCAAAATTTAGTTAATAATATTCATAACTTCTAGTTTATAATAATATTATAACCATATATCGTTGTTTAGTGAAACCTGATATTTCGTACAACAGAAACTATCGATGAAGGTCGCAATTGCATGTAATGCAAGCCATGTCAAGGTTGTGTGTGGTGCAAGACTCCTTCATTGTTTCATATAAGAGAATCCAACCATATTTCATTTATACATTTAATATATATATATATATATATATACTAAATGTTGGGTAGAATAAGTACTATCAAAATTGTGTGTAACATGATCCAAGAATAGGGTTGCGTATACTGCAAGCTAATACGGTGTTGAAAATAACGCAAGGTAATCTTGGTGTAGCGTACAACACCAGACATCAATGAAATTAAAAGAATATTTTTCATAAAATCTCAGGGTGTTACAGAGATGGAGTTTAGAGAATTTCCCCATGGATATGGTGATATTAAACGAAAGATGGAGTTTCAAGCCGCTGGATCTAATGAAAAATGTGGGAATAAAACTTAGCGATACACAAGCCAAAAATGTGGGAAGTTACACCATGGGAACTACCTCAATGGTACGGGGAAGTGTTTCATGTGTGGCAATGAAGGACACCATGACCTGGAGTGTCTAGTAGACATAAAAAGGAAG
Organism: Viscum album; assembly: GCA_963277665.1. Taxonomy (NCBI): domain Eukaryota; kingdom Viridiplantae; phylum Streptophyta; class Magnoliopsida; order Santalales; family Viscaceae; genus Viscum; species Viscum album. The sequence goes on along the minus strand of OY728167.1, from coordinate 225,380,130 downwards.
GATAATGTGGCATATGAAAGGAGAAAACCATCCATGGTTCAATGCTACAACTGTAAGGAGTTAGTTCACTATGCAAGCCAGTGCACTAAACCTGGAGTTCTCGAGGGTAATCAGCATCAGCAGCCACCAAAGCCAAAGGAACAAGGGAAGGCTTATACAATCACTACTGTGAAAGTGGAGTATGATAATGAAGTCATACAAAGTACTCTTCCTCTTCACTCAAGAAAGGAAAAATTCTTATTTGATTCTGGTTCTACACATTCCTTTATATCATGCAAGTTTTCTCGAATTATAGAATCCAAGCCCCAAAACCTCGAAGTAGAGATGTCTATAAAAACACCATGTGGTTAAATCATTGAAACCCAAGTGTTTTACTCTTCTCCTGTTGTCATTAGTGGGAATAGTATTCTAGTGAATCTCGTAATACATACCTTGGTGGAATTTGATGCTATAATGGGAATGGATTGGATCTCATTATATAGAGAACATATCACCTGTTGGAAAAAGGAAATATAATTTCATATTCTGAACCATCCCAAGCTCCACTACAAATTCATGGAAGATCATGAATCTCTTTTGAAAAATCCATCATCTGTGTGGGTGTTGATTCCCTATGAAAAATCATACCTCTCCCAAATGGTTGGGTCATAGGATTATTCCAACCTTGTGAAAATGCCCATCTTGAGGGAATACAGTGATGGATTTTCTAAAGGGTTACCCAAAATTCCCCTGTATCGTGAGGTAGAGTTATCAATAAAACTCATAACTGGAGCTACTCCTCTCTCAATGTGTCCCTATAGGATGGCTTCTGTTGAACTGGAGGAGCTAAAGAATCAACTGCAAGAGAATTTTGGCAAAGGGTTCATATTCCCTAGTGCATCACCTTGGGGTGCACCGGTGCTATTTGTGAAGAAGAAGGATGGAACAATGTGGTTGTGTATCTATTATTAGGAACTCAAAAAGATCACCATAAATAAAAAGTACCCGCTTCCATGGATTGATGAGTTGTTCGACCAGTTAAGAGGAGATGAATACTTTCAAAGGTGGATCTTCGTTCTGTATATCATCAACTAAAGGTGAAGAAGGAAGATATTCAGAAGACTACATTCTGTACAAGGCATGGGAACTAAGATTTTCTGGTGATACCCTCCAGACTTACTAAACCCCCTGTAATATTCATGGATTTTATGAATAGAGTCTTTAGAAATTTCCAAGAAAAATTTTTCGTAGTGTTTATCAATGATATTCTCATCTACTCTAAGAGAAAGTAGGAAGATGAAGAATATGTAAAACTTGTGTTGGCGACATTGAGGAAGGATAAATTGTATGCCAGGGTCAGAAAGTATGTCTTTTGGATGATGAAAGTCATGTTCTTGGGACATGTGATCACAAGTGTGGGAATTTATGTTGACCCTTCAAAAACAAAGGCAATTAAGGAATGTCCTAGGCCCTCTAGTTTCAAAAAAATCAGTATTCATCTTGGATTACCTAGGTACTACCGACGTTTTGTGAGAAATTTATCATTATTTTCAAGTTCGCTAACTAAGTTAACAACGAAATCGGTAAAGTACGTCTTTACAGAAGAATGTGTGGGAAGAATAATGGAGGTAAAGAGAAGTCTTAACACATCACTTGTACTCACACTACTAAAAAGTGGAAAATGCTTTGTGATATACAGTGATGCTTCAAAGAAAGGATTGGGTTTTGTACTCATGAAAAATGATAATGCGATAACCTACGCCTCACGGAATTTTAAGATCAATGAGAAGAACTACCCAACACATGATCTAGAGCTGGTGTTCTATTCTTGATTGACTTTGATTGTGATCCAAGGTTCACATCTATATTTTGGAGGAGTCTTCAACATGATTTCATTACTGAATTAAATTTTTGCGCAGCCTATCACCCCCAAACTGATGAACAATATGGAAGTACTATTTAGAAGCATGATGATATTCTAAGAGCCTGCTCTCTAGAGTTAAAAGGTGAATGGGATCAGCATCTCCCATTGGATGAGTTCTCATATAACAATAGCTTCCACTCGAGTATTCAGATTGCTATGTATGAAGTTTTGTATGGAAGGAGATATAGAACTCCATCCTCTTGTGATGAAGTTGGTTGGACTCGATCTTGCGCAAGAGATGACAGAGAAGGTTCACGTCATCCAAAAACACATCAAATCTGCTCAGATTTGGAAAAATAACTATGTTGATAATCATTGAAGGGACTTGGAGTTCGATGTTGGGGATAAAGTCTTCCTTATAATATTTCCATGGAAGAGAGTCATGTGATTTTAAATGAAAGGGAAGATAATCCCATGGTACATTGGCCCCTTTAAGATCCTTGACCGCATATGATCTGTGGCCTATCGGCTCGCACTTACACTAGATATGTCTCATGTTCATGATGTGTTTCATGTATCACTCCTGAGGAAGTACATACCTGATCCATCACATGTAATGAACTCAGAGGTGGTACAACTGTAAGATGATCTCTCCTATGAGGAGCATCCAGTACAGATTCTAGATGAGAGAGATAAGGTTATACTCAACAGGACAACCCACCTTGTTGAAGTGTTGTGGAGGAACCATAATTTTGAGGAATCTACTTGGGAACCAGAAGAGGGGATGAAGGAGAAGTACCATCTGCTTTTTATGTAACACAAAATTTTGAGGGTGAAATTTCATAAGGGGGAATAATGTAACGATCTGAAGCTTTTCAATGGATTTTCTTCTTATAATTATGTCATAAAAACAGTTAAAAACACAATATAATGAACTAATAAGTGCTAAGTGACCTATTAACATAATTTTTTCACTTTTGTGATTGAATTTCAAAAGTCTTACATACATGGTTGTGATCAGTAAGTTGTTTGGAGCACAATAAAAAGAACATAATTTTTTGTGAATAGTAACCTATCCTTATGAATTGTAACCTAACCATATGAATTGTAGTATGACCATTATTAATAATAAATCATCCAAAATAAGAGTAACCTTACCAATGAATAAATAAATTTAATTTAGACATCTTTGAAAGTGACAATTTGACCATATTAAACATTTTGGTATTTTTGTAAGTCATAAACAATTAATTATAAATAATTAATTAATTTAAAATAAAACTTATTTCCTTAAAAAAGTTTCATAAATAAATAAATCAATGTCTTCTAGATTTATGGTAATTTTATAAGACCTCAAGTAATTTTCGAATGCATTATAAAATAAGTTTTAATTTTAAAAACTATATTTTTCAAGTAAATTGTGATTTTAGTTAAATATTAAATTAATCATATTTATAAAATTATTTCATTAAAAATGGACTTCATTTTTGGATTTGACACATTGAAAAATTTTTGGGGTGATATTTTGTGATTTTTCTGAAATACTTGAATTTTTTGATGAATAGTGAAATGCAATAATTTACAAAAATAAGACAAATAAGATAATTATAGAGTCATGTTTGATGTTCTGATAATCTAAGACCACTGGGTTCGGGATCACATGATAAAATTACTATTCTAGGTCCTGGAATACTCCAAATTCTTTATGTTGTGGGTAAATAAAAAATTAATGAATTTTATATTAAGAAAACCCCTCTCCCCTCCACTACAAATACCACCCTTCACACCCTCATCTTCTCACACCACTCAAGATTCATGAATTGTCTAAAATCATCCCAATAATCTTTCTTATCTTCTCAAACATTTCCATAGATACTGGTTTCATCAATAGATCAATCCCAGCTTCCTTAAGAAGGATCTCAAGAGGAGGATTCAAGATGTAATTTCCCTTCCTCTTTCGTTTAATTTCATTTCAATATCATGTTCTTTTCTTATTATATCCCCACCTATATTCATCCAAATGGTATGGTAAACATAGTTTCATAAATATAATTTAATTTTATGATACTAATGTGATATTATATCATCCAACCCCTTTCCCTCTTCCTTTTATTTTATTAATGAGAACGTTGTTCGTGAGGTGTTCATTTATCACCTTCCAGAACGACTTTTTTTATTTTTCCATTTCTACCATGAGATCTTGTCATGAAACCATTTTTATGGTTGAACCAGAATATTTTATTAGTATTATGTCATATTTAATGTTCTGTAACTAACTTATGTACATTTTAATGTGTGATAAAAGAAAATAATTTCATTGTGATTAAAAAACCACCCAAATTAACCCAAACAATCATCATTTAATTCATATCTAATGATTCATAAACATGGTATATAATATAATTCATTATAAGATCATTTTAAATTCTATAATTTCATTAATAACATGTAATATCAGTTCGGTATGTTTACCCACATTCTAGCCGAACATCAATTTATGAATACAAGTGAACCGCTCATGAAAAAACATAAAAACGAACATTCCTGATCAAAATTTTTGAACTCTAACTCATCCAAAGAACATAAAATAACTAAATGAAACCTTAATAAACCATATTCATTTACACATGGTTTTAAAATTGTTAATTTATTAATCTAATTTAGTTATATAGGACATTAATGAGAAGGAAGCATTTATATTCAATGTAAGAAGAAATTCTCAAACCCAATTTCATCCTTCCGGTTCTCCCTCATTCACTCCATTTTTGATATAGTTACACCTAAAAAAACATTCATAATACTTATATTTACTTTTTTAAGATAAAAATTTTTACCACTGGTGTTCATTTCAAATAAATATTTTCTAAAAGAACTATTCTTTTAAGAACATAGCTTTTACTTCTCACTCAAAGTGGATGGTTCTTGTAACATGTATGTTATTCCCTCTTTCTTTTGGGAACCCAATGTTTATGAATGTTTCATTCTGTGATGAAACCCATTCCTTTACATGGTTTAGTTATATTAGTTTTTTATATATGATCTATGTGGAGATCGTGATAATGATAATGTTATGATGTGATGGGTGTGCCCCGAATTATATAGCGCAATATGATTGTTTGAATATGATGGGTGCGCCCGGAATTATACAACTCTCCAATTCATTGGGAAAAGTGATGAATCTAATGAGTTAATGTTAAATGATGTGTGAACAATATTGTATATTTGTTCACAATTTTGTGTTGTAGTTATCCACTAAGACATGATGTTTCATTTTTATGCATTGACACATTTCAAGTCTTTTATTAATGATTCCTCTCATGTTCATGAACTTTTCCCTATGTTATGATTATGCTCACACCATTAAATATTGTTCTTATATATCCTCTTACTGGGAATTTAGGTCACCCCTTTTGATGTATATCCTCAGGCGGCTACATGTACTAAGGAGAGGTCAAGTGCGAGTAAGAAGCTAGAGAAGAAGGAATTGAATATATGTTTAAGATTGATGTAGTAATTGTTATGTATGGTACTAGTTTTCCCAAGACACTAATCCTTTGGATCCACTATGTATAATTCTATTATGTTTTTTATCTTTAAAATGATTTAATAGAAACATAATAAAAAGTGGGTCACTATATTGGAGACCTAGTTATATGTTACCCCATGTGACATGTTCACATCCCATTATCTCTTTTCTAGATAATATTTTTTGAAGCCTTTTAACAATGTCCTATTTAAAAATAGAATATCTAAAATAATTTATTAACAATATCGAAATTAAATGGTGAGGATTCGATTTAATTATGGTGTGGAGAATGTAATGCCCTGAAATTCTAAAGTAAGAACATTTTATCAATGGAATGTATAACATACAACACCAAGTGCATAAGGTAATATCATATCCATAGACTTTGCAATATTATATATATTTTAAATAAATTAAATCTATGATATTTCATTAAATTCATGTAATATTGAGTTAGCCTGAGTTATCTGTGACAAGGACATTCTTTGATATCATTAGTTACATGCAAGATTGAGTTTCACCAAACAAAAATAAATTATTAAAATAATCATTTTTAATATAATAGGTTATATCAAAAAAATAAATTAGTGGGTATATATTGTAATAAATAACATATAAAAATATATTTATTAGAAAAATATAATACTAATTTATTAGTTACCCGTAAATTCAAAATGAAAATCTAAACAAATTGAATATAATAAAAAAAATTATATTTTTGTGCCCAAAATGCTATTTTAACCTTATAAATTAATTAATTTATAATTATTGATGGATATTATTAATATATATATATATATCTATTAGTCATTAAAATATATTAAATATTCATCTGGTAGATTTTATAGGTATCAGAAAAGAACAATACCAATTTAATGCCTAAAACCTATATTTTTATAAAGGCATTTTTACCGCCTTTTAATGGAGAAAATTTATTAAATCCAATATTGGGAACATTATAGTTTTTATACGTCTAAATAAACATTATATTTAAATTATAAACAAATAAATTTTCTTAGTGTGAATTTTTGAAATTTTTCTATGAATTTTGATTTATTTTATAAGCAGTTAAAAATAAGGAATTTTAATTCAATATAACTTTTTCGTCTAATATATTTATAAGGATAAATTATATATTATGTTGGTTTTAATGTCAAAATATAAAAAGTATAAAAAAATAAATCTAATTTTGGTCATTTTAATTATTTTCACTATAAATTTGATATAAAAACATCTCAATCTTTTCAACATTTTTATTGTAGAACCCCACTTTGTCATCTCATCTAATGGATTAAATTTCAATTAATTTTTTCCATATATTTGATTGGAATTTTGAAAGTGGATTCCATATTTTTAGAAATAAAAAATTATAACTTGTAATAAGTTATACATATTTTTCACCTAAAAGAGAAGTGAAAATTATTAATATTAATTACAATAATTAAGAGACAAATTTTCTTAATAATGGACTAAACCCTAATTATAAGGCTGACAATAACCTAGAAACATTTCCAAAATCAATTTTATAATAATACTTAGACCGTAAATTATATTTTATAAAAATATTTCTATTATTTGAGGCACTTTTAATTGTAAAAGTTATAGTGGAATTCCCTTTTCCAAAATATTCATGAGTGTCACTCCTCGTCTACTATAATAGGCACTCACCCCACCCACATCATCCCACCTCTCAAGAAAATTTTGATCATTCCATATATTCACAAATATCCTATAAAAATACCATTCCCCAACATAGAATCCTCTCATTGGTCAGAAATCAGTCAAAGGAAGTCCTTTGGTGAAAAACAAAAGGAGTTACAAGAAGAAGAGATAACATCATTTCTCAAGCTCTTCAGATTTATTTGTATTATCCACCCCCTCAAAACTCATTATTTAAAAATTATTTTACAAAAAAATTATCCTAAAAATATAGATATGTTTTTATGTTATGTGTGTGAACTAAACTGACACACACATCTATATAATGGGTAACGAACTGACCATTTATATGTATAGTTAACTACAACCTCACAAAAAATGATTGATCTTTTTTACTTCAACACCAATCATGGTGGGAATTATAATAAAATATCTATTCAAATATTTTATATATGATATCTATAATATATTTATAATGTTTTAAGTAATTTATGGAACATACATTAATGCACTCTATTTTTTGGAATACAATAACAATCTTTTGTGGATGTGTGGACTACTGCCCCCTCAAAGCGATGTTACTCGTTCACGTTATAGATTGAATGTATGAAGGATGGTTTAAATAAATAAAATTGAAGTAAAGATAATAGATATGATATCACATACTTAATTAAATTTTATAAAATATAATATATCATTTTCATTACTACACTTCTCACACACTAAAAAGAGATAATGTCGGTTGTGTGTGTGTGGACTATGGCCTCCTCAACATGCTGTGATTAATTTTACATCACAATAATTATTTATATAAGTATATATGATTAAATGACATTTTATTTATGATATAATGAAAATTCAAGAAATATATAGTGTTAATTACCTTATTTCTATAACAATGATTGAAAAATTGGAGTGTTACCCATGTGTACGTTTGACCTACAGTCTTCAGGATTTTAACATCGTCCATTTTTCATAAACATATTTCATAATTTGTTTTAATAGTATAATTTTTATATATATTTGAAAATTAGTTCATTATTTTTGTTCATTATGTGTTTATATGATGATCACTTTTACCATATTTGACCTACCAAAGTTGTTTTTCACCTATAAAATTAATTTGGTTAAAAACAACTCACACAAACTTAATTGATTACATAGTTATATACAACATGGTAATAAGTGAAATAATTGTTATGACAATCCTGAAAAGGGTTCTAAAATAAGTAAATGCTTAATATATTTTTATTATTAATGATCATAAAGAAAAATGTGACAAGTCGGACTCAATGTAAGGAATTTCCGTCTCACTTTTTACATATATGAGATAAAGGTCATATACACCACTTATTTATTTAGTGTGGTGTATATATATTAAATTTTTATATATTATATTATTAATTATATTGTAATCATGGTATTAAAAATTTTCAGTTAATTTTATTACTTCATGAGGAGTATAATTAAAATGTTTCAAGTTGTTATGAGACACTTTAGAATGATTAATCCATATTTTCCTCATGAAAAGTTTTAAGGATATTTCAATGATAGGATCTATTTTTGATGGACGTACACTACTTTATCTATTTCATTAATATTATAATATAATTTTTTAATCAGTTTTTACTATCTATTACCTTATTTCAACTTCATTTATTTGGATTTACTTTTGACACACCTAATTTATTAATTGATTTATTTTCACATCAATGTTGTTATATTTTCAAGGTTTTAATTAACAATATAATTTTTTTGGGATTATGTATAATTGATATTTTAGTAGAGGAAAACTTTTTATAATTTTTTTAATAAACTCTTTCATTGTCTTCTACTCTATTTATTTATTAACATTGTCTATTAATGATACCATTTCCCACTCTATATAACTCAAAATGTTTTATAAAATATTTTAAAAAAACTACACTTCATTTCACTCTATAGTCGGAAAACCAATTTTCTTCTAAAAAGAGTATTATATACAAAAATTTTATAAAAAAAAATTAACCATTGAAAAATGATTTATTATAGTAATTTTTATCCTTTTTTCCTTTTTTCAATTTTTATCAAAGGAATCCTCTTGAATATTTCTTATAAGAATATTTTATAACGTTTTTACATTGAAAAAGGAAAATTATTGCTACCTCATATGAAATGTATGTATTTACCAATAGTCATTTCATCGAAACATCCGTTGAATAATTAAAAGTATAATAAAATAAAATTAAAATGGGATTTTCAATGAAAAATATTTTATAAATTTTTTCAAAACAAAAATATATTTTCTAAAAGAATGTTTTAAAGATATTTTAATAGTATTTTGATTCATCAATTAAATAACCCCTTATTTTTAATCCAATTAGGATATGATTTATTGATAATATCATTATACCCCCTCTAGTTGCGTTATGATTGAAATTTTGAATGATATTATTGACATTCCCATTTTGGATTCAATTTAGTCCCCTTTGGATATTCAATTTCCTATGAACGTTTGACATTGAATTTCCCCTAAATATCATTATTTTTTTTTACGTATATGGTAATTGTAAGAACCCAAATAATATTTTTAGGTATGTTCTCTTTTTTTTGGTATTTTTGAGAAAAAGAGGAGTTTCATGGAATTTCTTAAGTACACATCGTGTAATTTATGATTACATGTCGTGTACTTGGTTACCGCGGGTATTCGGGTGTTGGTCGTGTAATGGCCATGCACATGACCATGTGTGGTGACCTGGAGGCCGCCTAAAGCAGGGACTAGTAAGGATGTATACACGTTGTGTACTTATAAATTACATGCCACGTACTTTCATTTTTTTCATTAAACGTACTGGGGTCATGTCTGGTGGACAAAACACCCTTCTTATCGACCTAGTTCATCAGGGAGCATCCATATGACCTCGATCATTCCCTGAGCCCTTGATTGAGAATCTGTTCTCCGATTTGACCATTGGAGATTCTGTTGGGATCGCCACGATATGCTCTTCCTTATTCTAGAGATTCATTTCATGATTCCTCATCTTTCACGAGTTATCCCCGATTGACCATTTTTAGTGTTTTTATAGATCTACAGTGTTGTTGGGAGACTCAAGGCTTGAGGTTCACGTATAGTGATCATACCAGAAAGAGGTAGGTGGTTTGTGCATTTCTGTAGATGGTCTTTGAGTTATATGTGAAAAAGTTTCCAATACCCTTGATTGGAGTATTGCATGTTTAAGGTTTTACCCTTGTAAATTTCCTACTATACGTGTTTTCTTGAGTAGAGATTAATTGAATGTGAATAGGGATATTTTCTATGCTTTGGAAGTGTTTTCCCATTCTTTTTTTGTTTATGACAGTTCAGTCATTCTTAGCATGTTAGGCAACTGTTCTTTCCATTCCTAGTGCTGATAGGATATGGTGATCTTATTATATGACAAGTTCTATGTTTTAGATTGTTTATACAATTATTTCTTGAGGTTTACATTGGTCGATATGAATTTTTGAGCTTGATTTCCTTATACAGGGCTGTGGGAACCTGGTGTCGTAGACCATAGGGAGAATGGATGTGAGGTCTTCTCCAGAGTGTATTTTTCTATTGTCATGATGAGAGACCATGGGAGGAATTGATATAAATGATTCCTCAGAGGGTATTTAGTTCCTCTACATGGTCCACTGGGGGAATGAGACGTAAGTGCTTCCCCAGAGTGCCTTTTTTGTTACCTATATGAGACTATTGGCAGAATTGATGGTGGGTGTTTCCTCAGAGAGCCTATGCTTAAGGTGAACCAAAGTTCTTAGACTATGTGAACATCATAGAGGGTTTCTTGTTCTTGTTTGGTTGAACCAGAGGGGCTAGGTTGTGATTACTCCTAGAGGTTTACCTTCTTTGACTATATTCTTACATTATATATGAATTTGAATGCTTTAAAATTTTATGAATGTTTGTTGCTGAGTACTTCCTTGTTTACTGATTCTCTTTACTTATTTCTAGCCATATATATTCACTGACTATTAGGAACATATCTTTGGGTGGTTGCCTGCTGGGATTTAGTCTCAAAATATGTTGGGGTTGTGCTTTCAGGCCCAAAAAGATTACATTACTACATGTATAGATAAGGGAAATCACCATTCTACTTTAGGTACTTCATTTGATGAGGAGCAATAGAGCATGGGACCAAGATGAGGATTAAGATGCAGAGGTGTTTACCTATTTCTTTTGTACTTGGATTTTTCGTAATTCTATCACTGTAACATGTTTGGATGTTTTCCTAGACATATGTATCATGAATAATTTATATATATATATATATGCTATAGTAGATTATATCTTCAGTCTTCTTTTTTTACTATTGTTTGGTATATTTACTGCTTCCGCTATTGTATATCTAATTTACATCCACTGTGATACTCTTCTAGTGAGGTAATAGTTTACTCACTATCACACCTAAGTCCCTCTATTCTTGTCAGCATCCTCTAGTGTTTGATGGAAATGTGCTTGAGGCCATGTTATCAACTGGGTATGGGGTTCCCCTAGGCGGCATCCAGAACCAAGATGTTACAAATTGGTATCAGATGAATTCTTTTCTTCTTGACTTATTGTTTGGAGCCTATAGGTAGGGATATGAAGGAATTGGTACATGGTAATATGTTTTTCCCGAGAGTAGCTAACCATTGTACAGGGAAAAGCCAATCTACCTCATTTATTTCAATTTTTATGGTTTTAAAATTTTACAGTTGATTTGTTTTCACCATTGGGTGATTCACATGTTTTTTTATGTTATCATTGATTTTATTATTTTTCTATTTCTGTTGCAAGCTGATGAGTTGAGGATATTCCATCTCATGAATCATATATTAACTTAATATTAATCACATGTCATGCATTCTTTCCATGCCATTTAGGGTGCATGGGTGATTTCATTTTTTTGTGATTGTTGTTGTGCAAGATATACATGTTGTTTTGATAGATACCTTGATAGAATGCCATCTTTTTGTTAGGGTATTTTATTGTGTGATGTTATGTTTTAATGAACACCAAATTGTGGTTCTTGAGGTGTTATGGGCCCTTGTGGACCGTAATTTGGTGGATTATTACACTGTTATCCATGTTTATGACATGTAGAATGTGCCAAGAATTGATTCGTGGGGTGTGTGGGCACTCACGGATCAGAATTTGGATCATTAACATTATTTTTAGTGTTTTTACAGGTTCTGGAGTAGTTTTTGAGGCTTACATTCCAGGAAAACCCAGGATACACAGCGTTATTGATTAATATAAGCCTTGTGTTCTTCTATTTGGGAAGAAACTGTTTTTATTAAGTACACATCATGTACTATATACACATGTCATTTAGTCTCTAACCGCGTCACAAACTGGGTGAGAGACACAGTGTTTTCAAATCGTTGGTGGAACACGCTGTGTACATGATTTGTATTCCATGTTGTAAGACCATATAACCAGCAGTGTGACTAAAAACACTGGTTGTTAGGGCCTTTTCTTGTACACGACCTGTCTGGAATAAACACGTCGTTTATAGTTAGCTGTGTGTTCTTCTATCTTACTAACAACACAGGCAGTTTAAATCATTCAAGTACACTCTGTGGCCACAGAGAACACACCATGTAGGGTGATCCGTGTAACAGACTATGTCACTAACAACATAGGTTCATGAAGTTCATCTAGTACCCGACATTTTTGTCACTAACACGCTATGTATTCTTGTTCTAGGAGAACGTTGTGTTTTAGCTGGGTAAAAGAACACGGGCAGAGGAAGAGAATTCAAGTACACGTCATGTGTTAGGGAAACACGCTGCGTGTTTGGGGTGTTACATGACCAAGGATGGAATAAGTACACGCCCATGTGAAGGCATAAGGGAACATGTCGTGTAGTCCTTATACACGTCGTGTATCCATGTTTTGAAAAACAACAATGCTTTCTTTCTCATATTCCATTCTTACACGTAAAGTTTTTATTCCTTGATAATCTTGATCGAAGGTATGTGCTTGACCTTGAAGATTCATGCCACCGAAATGTCCTTCAGTTGTATGCCAGTTACAGGGCGGTGATTAGATACTAGATATAGTCGACCAGGGACTACCATCATATCCTCCAGTTATGCCTGTCTTGGAACCAGCCGTCATTCCAGACATAGGTGCTAACACATAGTTCCAAGAAGGCTTTATGAGGTTTACGAATACCTTCCAAGGAGTACCACATCCTTCCCCATCTCTGGAACAGCTGATGCGGGTTTTCCAGCAGCAGCATCCTCCCAGTGTCACTAGGGAAAGAGGAACTCAGGGTGCAGAGTCATGGCTAGAAGTCATGATGTCTATCTTCGAGCATCTGGAGACACCCCCAGAGAGGATGGTGAATCCTGCGACGTATATGATTCTGGAATCCTCCAAGAGATGTTGGGATGCAATCTTATTGGAAGGACACCAACAGGTCATGGCTTGGGATTATTTTCAACATTCCTTCTATGATAATGTTTATTCAGAGACTATGAGGGCTGATCGAGCCTAAGTGTTTATGAGTATGGAGAAGGGTACTCCTTCAGTTACGGAGTATTAGTCTCACTTCACTGGGATGCAGTGTGTCACGCCTATTCTAGGTGGTGATGAGTTATTCCTGACAAGGATGTCTGGGGACGGTCTCAAGAATGAAATTAGATCATAGGTGAACATCATCAGGTTGGCATCCATCACATAGATAGTCAACCAGGAATTGATCACAGAGTGCAATCTGAGGCATTCTGGAGTTGTGAGCCAGGGAATCTCGACTTTCAGAGTTGTTATCCCTCCTACTAACAAGAGGAAGCATTTTTGTGAGTCTACATGGGGTTATCTAAGGAGGTGAGAAACATATTCTGGAATCAATGTGGTCTGCTACCAGTGCGGGAAGAGTGGGAATTCGAGACCACATTGTTCAAGACATCCAGTAGAGTTCCGATCATGCAGCAAGATGGTTCATCTTCAGTGTTTCTATCAGATCTTCTCCCCAGCAGCTGGTGAAAGGGGATCTTCTATGAATTCTCATTCAGGAGAAGCACCACAAATTTCTCACCAGTCAAGGAACTATAGTTCTTCCAGCCATTCAGGCGGAGGTGGAGGTCGTGGCCATTGTATTCATTCGACCTGATTTCAGCGATAGAAGGGTGGATCAGCTCAGAGTGGTCAGGTAGGGTCATAGGGCCATAGACCATGCCAGACATTTTTTGTGGAGCAAAACCAATAAGGGAAGGATCTTGTACCCTCTACAGTTAAAGGTACAATCCTAGTTTCTTCAGTTTTATCTTCTGCCCTTTTCGATATAGGGTCTTCTCATAGCTTTATTGTTGTTCCTATTGTGAAAAGACATGGTCTATGTATCATTTCTTCTGTGGATATCTTGACTTTAGACACTCCGTTGGGGACAATAATGAATAGTGTAGGTCAGTGCAAGGAGTTCCCTTTTGAGGTTTGTGGGGGTCACTTCCTTTGGGATCTCTATATCCTAGAGATGACATGATATGATGTCATTATTGGAATGGAATGGTTATTTCCATTCCATTATTTTGTCGATTGCTATTGTTGTATGGTAACTTTCACTTCACCAGAGGGTGGATCGTTTCTTCATAAGGGTGGATGGGATGTCCAGGAGAGCAGAGCGGGACTTGAGCATTATGGTTTAGGAGGAGTCACATCCATGATTTCAATTCTATATCAGTATAACCAAGGGAATTCATAGATTGACTTTACACTTGTGGTGGATCGTTTCATGGACGTCTTTCTAGAGGGCTTCGTAGGTTTTCCTCAATACTGAGAGGTGGAATTTTCTATTGAGCTTGTGCCAGGACCGGCACCGACATCCATTTCTCATAGGATGTCTACACCAGAGTTACAGGATCTCAAGAAGCAGTTGGACAGGAAAAGGGTTTCATGTTTACCAGTATTTCTCTATGGGGTTCACCGGTCCTATTTGCAAAGAAGGCAGACGATGCCCCATACATTGTGTGTATTATCGGAAGTTAAACCAGTTGATGTTCAAGAACCGATATCCCTTGCCGAGGATTGAGGATCTATTTGATCAACTTCAAGGAGACTGAATTTTCTCAAAGATTTACTTGAGGTCTGATTACAATCAGTTGCATGTTAGACCATATGATATTCCTCTTACAGCCTTCTACATCAGGAATGGTCTATACAATTATGTGGTTATGTCGTTCTGTCTCACGAATGTGCCTACAGTCTTTATGGAACTGATGAATTAAATGATCCATCCACACCTGGATTCCTTCATGAAAGTATTCATGGACGATATCTTGGTGAACCCTCACACTCGACACGACCATGACACACATCATGAGATCATTTTGATTACACTAAGACAACATCAATTATATTCCAATCAATAAGAATTCCACTTTTGGATAGACCAGATTAAAATTGTGGGTCATATTATCTAAGAGAACAGATTATCAGTAGACCTAGAAAAAGTGAGAGTTGTAGTTTCCTAGGAGCATCCAAAGAACATCATTGAGGTACAGAGTTTTCTAGTACTATCTGGATACTAAATGAATTTTATACATGAATTATCATGCATAGAAGTTCCATTGACAAGCCTCACTATGAAGGGTGCAATATTCTTGTGGTCAGATTCTTGTGATTCATCTATTCATGAGCTGAATGGGTGGTTGACTTCAACAGTGATATAGTATTTCCAGATTAGGGAAAGATCTATACCGTTTACTATAATGCATCAGGTATCGGGATGGTAGTTGTGCTTATGAAGGGGGAAGGAGTCGTTGTGTACGGGTATCGGCAGTTGAGGCCACATGAGAGGAATTACAGAACGCCCAATCTCGCGTTGGTAGAAGATGCTCATGATTTACATTATTGGAAACATTACCATCTGGGAGAGAATTTTTTGGTTTTCTCCAACCACAAAAGTCTCATGTATATCATCACTCAGCATGACCTGAATTTGAGACAGCGAAGATGGGTTGAGTACCTGCAATCTATTGAGTTTGAGCTTGCATATAAGCTTGGGAAAGGAGTTGAATTAGCTGATGCGCTATGTAGAAGGACTCAGATGCAATAAGTTTAGGAGGCCAGTAGTCATTGTAATCTTATGTATATGTTCTCTGATATGCATTTGGAGATCCGTGAAAGATAGGGGTAGACCTTACTATTTTATATAGTTGTTTCCTCTACTCTTCTTGATCGAGCGCAATTGTACTAGCTATTAGATTCCAAAGTCCTAGTCCTATGGGAGAGCATGTCCGTAAAGGACCCTATTCCCATATAGACCATAGTAGAGAATGATAATGTCCATTTTTTGGGTGCTTATGGGTTTCAGCAGACATCTGCGATGAGTTAATGCGGGATTTTTATTCCTCAGTTTGGGAAGTTCATCCTGGTGTCACCAAGATGTATCGTGATCTACACTGTTAGTATTGGTGGCCAGCTATGAAGAGAGATGATGATGGTTTCATCAAGAGGTGTTCCACCTATCAGCAGGTGAAGGCGGAGCATCCGAGACTAATTGGGCTTTTTTAGCATTTACCCATTCCTGTGTTGAAATGAAATGACGTCATGATGGATTTCGTGACAGGTTTTCCAAGGTCCCCTCAAGGGAAGGATGATGTTTTTGTTGTCATTGATATACTCATGTTGGTTTATTACTTATTTTTGATCAAGGAGACCTTTAGTGTTGATTATCTAGGAAGGTTTTACATTCGATGGATTGTACGTTTACATGGGGTTTCACACTCCATTGTTTCAAACTGGGATGCACGTTTTACCACTCGGGTCTTTCAAGGGCTTCAGATGGCTTGGGGAACATAAGTACTTTTGAGTACATCATACAACCCCCAGACAGATGGTTAGTTTGAGCGTATGATTTAGGTGCTTGAGGAAATGCTTTGAGCATGCACCCTGGAATTTGG
Organism: Viscum album; assembly: GCA_963277665.1. Classification (NCBI taxonomy): domain Eukaryota; kingdom Viridiplantae; phylum Streptophyta; class Magnoliopsida; order Santalales; family Viscaceae; genus Viscum; species Viscum album. Next base: position 225,363,193 of record OY728167.1, on the reverse strand, counting down.
AGGTTCTTGGGAGAAGCATATACCCCTTGTAGAGTTTTCCTATAATAATAGTTTTTAAACAACTATTCAGATGGAACCTTTTGAATCTTTGTATGGTAGTCCATGCCGATCACCCTTATGATGACTAGAGATAGGAGATGAAGCTATGATGGGACCTCGTCTTGTCTAGGAGAACACGGAGTAGATATAGTTGATTCATAAGAGGATGGCTACTGCAGAGTCTCGACAGAAGTATTATGCTGATCGACGGAGATGACCTATGGAGTTCGAGGTCGTGGGTTAGGTTTTCCTACGTGTCACACTATGGTTGGGACACAGGAGGATTAAGGGACATGGCAAGCTTTCACTGAGGTACATCGGGCCGTTTGAGGTGTTAGAGAGAGTTGGGCCGGTTGCCTATCGGTTGCATTTACCTCAGAGGTACCAGTCTAAGAATGATGTCTTCCACATTTTTCAGCTTCAATGTTACTTCTTAAACCCATCTCATGTTTTCTATCCCGAGGAGAATGACCTAGAGTTGGATTCCTCATTCAAGGATAATCCTATCTGGATTGCTGACCAAAGTACGAAGGATCTTCATGGCTAGTATGTTCCTCTGGTAAGAGTGATATGGAAGCATTGGAGAGTATAGGATGAGACTTGGGAGAGGGAGGCTGATGTATGATCACAGTGGCCAGAGCTGTTCGGGGATTTTTTTCTATGCTTACATTCTAGGGAGAATTGGGGACAAATTTCTTTAATGCTAGAAGTTTTTAATAAACCGAATTTTCTTTTTAGGTATGTTGTCCTTTTTCTGGTGTTTTTGAGAAAAAGAAAATTTTCTGGAAATTTCTTTAGTACATGTCATGTACTCGGTTACTGCGGGTAGCTGGCTGTTGTCCGTGTAATGGCCATGTGCATGGCCATCTGTGGTGTAACACCCGAGACTTCTATGTTATATAAATCATCAAAGGAATCTTTTTCGAGATAACACTTGCTTGGCTTGCTTTACACGCAATCGTGGCCTTCCTCGATAGCTTGCGTCGTACGCAATACCGAGTTTCACTAAACAACAATATGCTATTAAAACTAGCCGTTATGAATAGTAATAACCACTTTTTAAAATTTTATAAATTTTATTTTTCAAAATGGACTTCATTTTTGGAATCAGAATATCGAAATTAGCCTAGGGTGAAATTTTGGTATTTTTCTGAAAACTTTCAATTTTTGATGAATAGTGAAACCACTAAGTGGTAGGTTAAAAACTGAATTGTGCATAAAACTTAATTTTACCGCTTCTGTGAATGGAATTTCAAAAATTGGACAGACACGGTTGATATCAGTAAGTAAAATGTGGTTCAATGAGATAAAAATAATTTTTTGGTGAATAGTAACTTTTTACTTTTTTTACCGCGGTTAATAGTAAATACGGTAACTAAGGGTAAATATGATATTAATATTACCCTAAAACATGTCCTAATTCTATTGTACAAGTGTAATTCGACCAAAAACAAACTTAGGAATAACAATATGACCATTTAGGCCCACTTGGATTAGATTAGGACATTTATTATTAATTTATTTAAAGAAGGGTTAAAATAGTTAAAATCAAAGTTTAATAAGTAAATCATTTTTAATATGGGGTTATACATAAGATAAATTCGACTATAAATATTCATTAGAAAGATAAAAATATTTCCTACATAATGGTATTTTATTTGTAATTTTTAGACATTAAATAATTTAATTTAGTTATGACACAATGATGATGCAGCAATTATCTTATTAATGAAATATTGACATAATTGATGTTATAAACACCAAAATAAATGTAATTTGATACTTTTTATGAATTACACTAATTTTCTAGGTTACTATGATATATTAATGTTGATTTAATCAACTTGGTTCGAACATATAATTCTGTTATGACTTTCACAAAAATCATATATCAAATAGTGTCAAAATTGACACAAAATAGTTTTTAAATCAAATATTATATTATTAATTTTTATTTTATTCCTAAAAATCTAAGGATCGGCCAAATGACTTAGATAAGGATATATATATTAATAATAAACAATTTGGGGTTCGTTTGGCATGTTATAGTATGTGTATTAACCATATAGTGAAAGAAAACAAAAAGACACGATAAAAGTTAAATCTAATTGATAAGGTTAAAATAATACCCTAAACTTGTCTAAATCCTATTGGTTGATAGGATTTCGACCCATCCCCACTTTATCTTCGAAATAAGACCCTTTGGAACCATTATAAACCGATTTTGACTTTAATATAAAATAATATTTTGAGATATTCCTAAGGTGCCCCTCTCCTCCCTTATAAAAGGGAACCTCCTCCCCCTCCTCCTCACACCAATTTGAGCACTCAAGCTCCGCCAAACCCTGCCATTTTCTCCTCTCCACTTCCCTAGAATAATACTAGAGGTCCTGGTCTTCTTCAAAGACCAATATTAGTTCCCTAAGTGGAGGACTCAAAGAGGCGTTCCAAAGAAGAGGTAATATCCATTACCGATCTTTTCAATTTCTTTCTTCTTCAAATTCTTCTTCTTTAGTTGTTTCATGATAAAGTAATAACATTAGTATTACTTACATACTGATATGTTATTATAAATATGAAACAACCCTAATTCACCTTCTATCCATCCCACGGAAAAATGAAATCACCGCGCGTGCGTACGTACGGAATACCGTCTCCACGTTGTGGTGTAATCTATTTTTCCACCATCACTTTAAAAGGATGGGTATAATGGTGTAATGAGTAACTATTTATGATTATTATAAAGTAATATTGATTCTGAAATAATAAATATATACTCCAATACAGTTCCACGATCATACGAACGATATCATCACTCGTGTGTACGTACGGAACACCGTCTCCACGATGTGATGCGACTCGTTCTACATGATCATAATTACATAGTAATTATATAAATGAATTGAATGAATTAATATGATATATGTTACACTAATACCATTCTGTATATAAGGTATCTATAACCTTAAAAGAAGAATAAGAATGTATTCGGCAAAACACGCATAAGAACAAAAGGCAATAAAGACCCGAGTAACAACTAACAATGAAATATTACTAACAAGAAGCTAAGAATATGACCATATATGATATCATATCAATATTTATGATTCTGGAATAAGTCAATAACATTATTTAAACCATTATACAGGAGCTTCGGACACGTACAAAGCAAATCGGACCTAAGGTAAGGGAAATATCACAATCTCATTTTTATCCGATATTATTTATTCGTAAGTATTTACTGGGGTGTATTTTATCATCCACATCCATGTTTCATCAAAATGTAATATTATTTCCATCCACCTACAATTTTTTAAATCCATTTTTACCCTTCGGTGAGTTTTTAGTAATATCTATGAAAGGAAGCTTTTGTCGTACGAGGTATATTTTTGACTTTTCCGACAAAAGTACGAAGAAGGTTTTTTTTAACTTATACGGCATGAATGGATTTTTAAAACATTATTTACAAGAAGCTTCCTTTACAAGTTTTCAAGTTTATTTTTAATCAACTTCTTTTATTTTAAAGTCATATGGCATGTTATGAAAGGAAAAATGTTTTTAAAGTAGAAAGGATATTTTCCTCAAGAATGGAGTTCAAGAATTTTATCAAAATTATTTTCCATCTAAGATAATAAAAGGGTTCTGTTTTTATCCCTATTATTACATAGATTTGATTATGTTGTAATGGAAACATTTTTATGAATTCCTTTATCTTATATGAATTTTTTTATGATGTCATGTTGTTTAATAATCCCATTTTTATTACATGGGTTACGCTATGATGTATGGTTTATGATTATGTGGCACACATAAGAAAGGATTCATTATAAGATGGGTGGGACCTATATCTCCCTCCAATGCATTGGGTAAAGGTTTTATATCTCATGGGATAGACATGGCTGGAACGGTAGGTTATACCGGTTCAGTGAAACAGGACTGGAACGAGGGTGACTCGGTTCAGAAAGGGACTTTGTCCACTAAGATAGTCTTGGCAATGAGTCATGACTAACAAGAAATGATTCTCCATGATTATGTGTGCATGCCACAAAGTTTCAAGTTTCATGTTATGATTATGGGGATCTCATTTTCACTTCAATGATTTATTCCATGTTAAGATTTTATGATCTCTTTTGCAGGTTATGATTTTCAAAAAGATATGATATGATTTTTATTTCCTTTATTTGCCCTTGCTGAGAATTTGAGCTCACCCTTTTATGTTTTCTTTTCCCCAGGTTAGGAAGATGGATATTAAGTAGAATATGCTAAAAGGGACCCTAGATATGATGAAATAAATGGGAGACACTGTAGAAGATTTATGAACCAGTTGTTTATGTTTCCCAGTTTCTAAAGACACTATACCTATACGGTCCTTTGTGGTTTTGTCATATATTGTAATAAGTGTGCTTCAATTTTGAAGTATTAACAATGTATGTAAAGTATGGGTCGTTATAGTTGGTATCAGAGGAAAGGTATAGTCAACCTTTGGAAACTAGGATGTGAAAGCCTTTGTAAGAAGCCTAAGGATAAGTATAAGCATAGAACACAATCTTAGTGTTTTAGAAATGGCCATGAATAACCTAGGATAAGACCTTAAGCATGAAAATTTTATTCTTGAATTATGTGGTTTTCCTATTATAATTAGTGTTGCTCACACTATTCTTCTTGGTTTTAGTCAATGGCTGGAACACGAAGGAACCGTGTTAATGCGGAACGCGATGGGAAATGCAATGATTGTCCCCCTGAGCAACCAAACGATATGGGAGCTGGAATGAAAAATCTTGTATCCATGCTCACACAACTTTCTCAAGCTATGAATCATGCAGGACTTCCAAACGAGCAAAGGAAGGAGCAACATTCTGTTGAATCCTTCATGAGGCAGCGTCCACCTTCTTTCAGTGGGTCTACTGATCCGTTAGTTGCTGAACAATGGATTAGTACTACTGAAAAGATATTTTCAGTTCTTCAATGTTCTAAACATGATAAAGTCATCCTAGCAGTGTATCGTTTGGAAGGAGATGCTGATCAATGGTGGAATCTTATTAAGAATACGAGGCAAAGGGATGAAATTGAGTCTATGGAATGGGACGAGTTTAAGAACTTATTTTTCAATAAGTACTTCCCTCGTATTCTCCGAACAAAGATGGAGAAAGAGTTTCTTGAACTGAAGCAAAAGGATGATGAATCTGTTGGTACCTATGAAGAAAATTTTACAAGACTTGAAAGGTACGCTTCTGGTATTATTATGCAACCTGAGAGTAAGATCGATCGATTCTTTAGTGGCTTAAAACCAAGTCTTCGAAGGGCGTTAGCCATAAGGGACTTCAATAGCTATGAGGAAATCATTTGATGTGCTCTCAAAGTCGAGATGGAGATTAGAATAACCCATCAGTCACATGGGTTTGATAAGAAGAGGAAGATGGAATTCAAAGAAAAATATAAAGACCACACATAAAAGAAGATGATCTTTTCCTTATGCTCAAAGTGTGGAAAGAAACGTGGGGGGAGTTGTCTTAAAGGGACAAGTAAATGTTTTAAATGTGGAAAGGAAGGTCATCGGGCATTTGAATGCCGTGATAATGGGAAGAAGATGTCTAATGACGCAAACAAAGGAAGGGATACACATAATGAACCTACTACACTTCAATGTTTCAAGTGCAAGGAGATGGGGCATTATGCCAATCAATGCCCAAATCCAAGGGTTGATGATGATGGTCGACGTCAACAAAATCTTAAGGATAAAGACAAAGGAAAGTCACATGCAATTTCTATCAGCGATGTGGAGTACGATAACGAAGTGGTGAAAGGTACACTTACCATCCACTCTAAAGTAGAAAATGTTTTATTTGATTCTGGATCCACCCACTCTTTTATTTCTAAATAATTTTCTAAGGGTATCACCGTATTACCTCAACAATTAGATGTTGAGTTAGCTGTGACAACACCTAATGGCACAACAGTCTCATCAAAAGTTTATAATTCTTCTCCGATCGAAGTTTGTGGGAAAGTGCTTCCTGCAAATCTTGTGATCCTTCCTTTAGTAGAATTTAATGTGATTCTTGGCATGGATTGGATTTCTCTACATGGAGCTCATATCAATTTCGAAAGAAGGGAAGTCACATTTCATATTCCAGATCAATCTACGATCGTATATAAATGCAAGGATGAACATAACCTTCCAGTGGAAATTTCTTCCATCTTATGGGTATTGATTCCACTAAATGAAGGTTATTTATCTCAAATGGTTGGTGAGAAACTCACGATTAAGAATATGCCCATTGTACGGGAGTTTGATGATGTCTTTTCAGAGGAATTACCGGGTCTTCCACCAAATCGTGAAGTTGGGTTTTCAATAGAACTCGTACCGGGTGCTTTGCCTATTTCAAAGACACCATATAGAATGGCCCCAACTGAGTTGCAGGAATTGAAGAAGCAACTCCAAGAGAATCTTGATAAGGGATTCATACGCCCTAGTGCGTCACCTTGGGGAGCACCTGTTCAATTTGTTAAGAAGAAAGATGGATCAATGAGACTCTGCATTGATTATCGAGAACTTAACAAGATCACTATCAAGAACAAATATCCTCTCCCACGCATTGATGACTTATTTGACTAACTACGCGGAGCTCAATACTTTTCCAAGATTGATCTTCGTTCAGGGTATCATCAATTAAGGGTCAAAAGGGAGGATATACCAAAGACGGCTTTCCGTACAAGGTATGGACACTATGAATTTATAGTGATGCCATTTGGTCTTACTAATGCCCCTGCTATCTTCATGGATCTAATGAATAGAGTCTTTAGAGACTATCTTGATCAATTTGTGGTAGTCTTTATAGACGATATTCTTGTCTATTCAAAGAGCAAGGAAGAGCATGAAGATCAATTGAGAATTATATTGAAGACCCTGAGAAAGGAGAAGCTTTATGCCAAATTTACCAAGTGTGAATTTTGGCTTCAAAAAGTTGCATTTTTGGGTCACATAATCTCAAAAGAGGGGATATCTGTGGATCTAGCAAAAACAGAGGTTATCGAAAGATGGTCGAGAACAACAACAGTAACTGAGATCCGAAGTTTTCTTGGTTTGGATGGATATTATCGACGTTTTGTAAAAGATTTTTCACGATTATCTAATCCACTCACCAAGTTGACTCGGAAAGGAGTTAAGTTTTTTTGGACAGAGGAATGTGAAGAGAATTTCAAGGAGTTGAAAAGAAGGTTATCCAGTGCACCTGTGCTCACACTGCCTTGTAGTGGAGAAAGGTTTGTGATCTACAGTGATGCATCCAAGAAGGGATTGGGGTGTGTTCTTATGCAAAATGATATGGTGATAGCTTATGCCTCACAACAGTTGAAAATCCATGAGAAAAATTACCCAACACATGATTTGGAGTTGGCTGCGGTAATCTTTGCATTAAAGATTTGGAGGCATTACCTTTATGGTGAAAGGTGTGATATTTATACTGATCATAAAAGTTTAAAGTATATTTTCACACAAAAGGAGTTGAATATGCGTCAAAGAAGATGGTTGGAGCTGATTAAGGATTATGACTGCTCAATCCATTACCACCCTGGGAAAGCAAACAAGGTGGCAGATGCATTAAGTCGACAAGACCATGCTAGTTTATCCATGATGAGGATCACAAAAGATCCATTATTTATGGATTTACAAAGGATGGATCTTGGAATTATAATGGAAGGGGAAAATCTTATCTTTCTCAAATGAATGTTCAACCATCTATACATGTGAAGATTAAAGAGGCACAAAAAGAAGATGTTGAGTTACAAAAGAAGGTGAGAAATGTTCCTGAATTCAACCTTGATTGTGATGGGATAATAAAGTTCAGGAATCGGGTTTGTGTTCCTCCCATCCCCGAATTAAAGAAGGAGCTGCTGGATGAGGCTCATAGTTCTTCATTCTCTATTCATCCTGGAAGCAAGAAGATGTATAGGGACCTGAAAGAGTACTTCTGGTGGGATGGCATGAAAAGAGATGTTGCTGAATATGTCTCTCGATGCTTGGTTTTTCAACAAGTTAAAGCTGAGAGAAGGAAGTCTAAGGGGATGTTACAACCATTACCCATACCCGAATGGAAATGGGAAAACATCACTATGGACTTTGTCACAGGACTTCCTAAAACATCCAAAGGCAATAATGCTATCTGGGTCATAGTTGATCGTCTTACAAAGTCTGCACACTTCATTCCTATTAGAGAGGATTTCTCTCAAGATCAGCTTGCCAGGATATATGTAAAGGAAGTGGTAAGATTGCATGGAGTACCACTTTCTATTATATCTGATCGGGATCCGAGATTTACCTCGAAGTTCTGGCGAAGTCTTCAGCATACTCTGGATACAGAGTTGAGTTTCAGCACTGCTTATCATCCCCAGACAGACGGTCAGTCTGAGAGAACAATTCAAACCCTAGAAGATATGTTGAGAGCTTGCTCTATGGATTTCAAAGGAGTTTGGGATCAACACCTGCCTTTGGTGGAATTTTCTTATAATAATAGCTTTCACTCCAGTATTCAGATGGCTCGTTATGAAGCTCTCTATGGAAAGAAATGCAGGACTCCAACTTGTTGGGATGAAGTTGGGGAAAGAAAGCTATTAGGACCTGATCTCATTGATGAAATGGTAGAAAAGGTCAGATCTATTCAACAACACATAAGAGCAGCTCAGAGTCGACAGAAAAGTTATGCCGACAACCGAAGAAAAGACCTAGAGTTTGAAGTGGGTGATAAAGTGTTCTTACGAATATCTCCCTGGAAGAGGGTTATGAGATTTGGAAAGAAGGGGAAGTTGAGCCCTAGATATATCGGTCCTTTCGAAATACTGGATCGTGTTGGGAAGGTAGCTTACCGATTGGCGCTTCCATCGAATCTCTCTCAAGTTCATGATGTGTTCCATGTATCTCTCCTGAGAAAGTACATACCAGATCCTTCACATGTACTCAGCTCAGAAGTTGTACCGCTGGAGCAAGATCTTTCTTATGAAGAACAGCCGATAGAGATTCTGGATCGTAGCGAAAAAGTCCTACGAAACAAGACCACTCGATTGGTGAAAGTTTTATGGAGGAACCACAAACTTGAAGAAGCTACATGGGAGCTTGAGGATATGATGAGGGAGAAGTATCCTCATCTGTTTGTTACAAAGTGACGAATTTCGAGGGCAAAATTCTTTTGAGGGGGGTAGAATGTAACACCCGAGACTTTTATGTTATATAAATCATCAAAGGAATCTTTTTCTACACAACACTTTCTTGGCTTGCTTTACACGCAATCGCGACCTTCCTCGATAGCTTGCGTCGTACGCAATACCGAGTTTCACTAAACAACAATATGCTATTAAAACTAGCCGTTATGAATAGTAATAACCACTTTTTAAAATTTTATAAATTTTATTTTTCAAAATGGAATTCATTTTTGGACTCAGAATATCGAAATTAGCCTAGGGTGAAATTTTGGTATTTTTCTAAAAACTTTCAATTTTTGATGAATAGTGAAACCACTAAGTGGTAGGTTAAAAACTGAATTTTGCATAAAACTTAATTTTACCGCTTCTGTGAATGTAATTTCAAAAATCCGACAGAAACGGTTGATATCAGTGAGTAAAATGTGGTTCAATGAGATAAAAATAATTTTTTGGTGAATAGTAACTTTTTACTTTTTTTACCGTGGTTAATAGTAAATAGGGTAACTAAGGGTAAATATGATATTAATATTACCCTAAAATATGTCCTAATTCTATTGGACAAGTGTAATTCGACCAAAAACAAACTTAGGAATAAAAATATGACCATTTAGGCCCACTTGGATTAGATTAGGACATTTATTATTAATTTATTTAAAGAAGGGTTAAAATAGTTAAAATCAAAGTTTAATAAGTAAATCATTTTTAATATGGGGTTATACATAAGATAAATTCGACTATAAATATTCATTAGAAATATAAAAATATTTCCTACATAATGGTATTTTATTTGTAATTTTTAGACATTAAATAATTTAATTTATTTATGACACAATGATGATGCAGTAATTATCTTATTAATGAAATATTGACATAATTGATGTTATAAACACCAAAATAAATGTAATTTGAGACTTTTTATGAATCCCACTAATTTTATAGGTTACTATGATATATTAATGTTGATTTAATCAACTTGGTTCGAACATATAATTCTGTTATGACTTTCACAAAAATCATATATCAAATAGTGTCAAAATTGACACAAAATAGTTTTTAAATAAAATATTATATTATTAATTGTTATTTTATTCCTAAAAATCTAAGGTTCGGCCAAATGACTTAGATAAAGATATATATATTAATAATAAACAATTTGGGGTTCTTTTTGCATGTTATAGTAAGTTTATTAACCATATAGTGAAAGAAAACAAAAAGACACGGTAAAAGTTAAATTATTTAACTTAGAGTTAAATCAAATTGATAAGGTTAACATAATACCCTAAACGTGTCTAAATACTATTGGTTGATAGGATTTCGACCCATCCCCACTTTAGCTTCGAAATAAGACCCTTTGGAACCATTATAAACCGATTTTGACTTTAATATAATATAATATTTTGAGATATTCCTAAGGTGCCCCTCTCCTCCCTTATAAAAGGGAACCTCCTCCCCCTCCTCCTAACACCAATTTGAGCACTCAAGCTCGGCCAACCACTGCCATTTTCTCTTATCCACTTCCCTAGAATAATCCTAGAGGTCCTGGTCTTCTTCAAAGACCAATCTTAGTTCCCTAAGTGGAGGATTCAAAGAGGCGTTCCAAAGAAGAGGTAATATCCATTACCGATCTTTTCAATTTCTTTCTTCTTCAACTTCTTCTTCTTTAGTTGTTTAATGATAAAGTAATAACATCAGTATTACTTACATACTGATATGTTATTATAAATATGAAACAACCCTAATTCACCTTCTATCCATCCCACGGAAAAATGAAATCACCGCGCGTGCGTACTTACGGAATACCGTCTCCACGTCGTGGTGTAATTTATTTTTCCACCATCACTTTACAAGAATGGGTATAATGGTGTAATGAGTAACTATTTATTATTATTATAAAGTAATATTGATACTGAACTAATAAATATATACTCCAATACAGTTCCACGATCATAGGAACGATATCATCACTCGTGCTTACGTACGGAATACCGTCTCCACGATGTGATGCGACTCGTTCTACATGATCATAATTACATAGTAGTTATATAAATGAATTGAATGAATAAATATGATATATGTTACACTAATACCATTCTGGATATAAGGTATCTATAACCTTAAAAGAATAATAAGAATGTATTCGGCAAAACACGCATAAGAACAAAAGGCAATAAATACCCGAGTAACAAGTAACAATGAAATATTACTAACAAGAAGCTAAGAATATGACCATATATGATATCATATCAATATTTATGATTCTTTAATAAGTCAATAACATTATTTAAACCATTATACAGGAGCTTCGGACACGTACAAAGAAAATCGGACCTAAGGTAAGGAAAATATCACAATCTCATTTTTATCCGATATTGTTTATTCGTAAGTATTTACTGGGGTGTATTTTATCATCCACATCCATGTTTCATCAATATGTAATATTATTTCCATCCACCTAAAATTTTTTAAATCCATTTTTACCCTTCGGTGAGTTTTTAGTAATATCTATGAAAGGAATCTTTTGTCGTACGATGTATTTTTTTGACTTTTCCGACAAAAGTACGAAGAATGTTTTTTTTAACTTATACGGCATGAATGGATTTTTAAAACATTATTTCCAAGAAGCTTCCTTTACAAGTTTTCAAGTTTATTTTTAATCAACTTCTTTTATTTTAAAGTCGTATGACATGTTATGAAAGGAAAAAAAAATTAAAGTAGAAAGGATATTTTCCTCAAGAATGGAGTTCAAGTATTTTATCAAAATTATTTTCCATCTAAGATAATAAAAGGGTTCTATTTTTATCCCTATTATTACATGGATTTGATTATGTTGTAATGGAAACATTTTTATGAATTCATTTATCTTATATGAATTGTTTTATGATGTCATGTTGTTTAAGAATCCCATTTTTATTACATGGGTTACGCTATGATGTATGGTTTATGATTATGTGGCACACATAAGAAAGGATTAATTATAAGATGGGTGGGACCTATATATCCCTCCAATGCATTGGGTAAAGGTTTTATATCTCATGAGATAGACATGGCTGGAATGGTAGGTTATACCGGTTCAGTGAAACAGGACTGGAATGAGGGTGACTCGGTTCAGAAAGGGACTTTGTCCACTAAGATAGTCTTGGCAATGAGTCATGACTAACAAGAAATGATTTTCCATGATTATGTGTGCATGCCACAAAGTTTCAAGTTTCATGTTATGATTATGGGGATCTCATTTTCACTTCTATGATTTATTCCATGTTAAGATTTTATGATCTCTTTTGCAGGTTATGATTTTCAAAAAGATATGATATGATTTTTATTTCCTTTATTTGCCCTTGCTGAGCATTTGAGCTCACCCTTTTATGTTTTCTTTTCCCCAGGTCAGGAAGATGGATATTAAGCAGAATATGCTAAAAGGGACCCTAGATATGATGAAATAAATGGGAGACACTGTAGAAGATTTATGAACCAGTTGTTTATGTTTCCCAGTTTCTAAAGACACTATACCTATACGGTCCTTTATGGTTTTGTCATATGTTGTAATAAGTGTGATTCAATTTTGAAGTATTAACAATGTATGTAAAGTATGGTTCATTATATGTGGTGACCTAGAGGCCACCTAAAGTGGGGCCTGATGAGGGAAACTACATTCCGTGTAGTATTAAGTTACACTCCATGTACTTTTTTTCATTAAATGTACCGAGGTTGCATCTAACAGACAAAACACCCTTATTCTCAACCTAGTTCGTCCAAGATCATTTATACGACCGTGATCTATCCCCGATCCCCTGATCGAGCATCCATTCTCCAATTCGACCGTCGTCGATTTCATTGGGATCTCCATGGTAAGATTTTCCTTATTCTATAGATTCGTTTCCTGATTCCTCCTCTTTCAAGAGTTATCCTCGGTTGAGAGTTTTTAGTGTTTTGTAGATCTATGGTGTTCTTGAGAGATTCAAGGTTATAGGTTCACATAGAGCTGTCGTACAACACCGAGGTAGGGGGTTTGTGCCTTTCCATAGATAGTCTCTGAGTTATATTTGAAAAGTGACCAATACCCTTGATCAGAGTATTGTGTGTTTATGGTTTTACCCCTGTTGATTTTTTACCGTGCTTGTATGCTAGAGTAGAGGATAATTGAGTGTTAATGGAGATATTTTATTTGATTTGGAAGTGTTTTCCCATGAATGTTTTGTTTATGACCGGTTGGACTTTCTTTTCCTGTTAGGATTATGTGCTTACCATTCCTAGTGTTGATAGGATGATGTGATCTTATTATCTGACATCCTGTTATGTTGTAGACAATTTGTCTAAGTAGTTATTGAGGATTACTTTTACCGACATTCATTATTGTGCTCGATTGACATACATAAGGCTATGGGAACCTGGTGTAGTTGATCATATGTAGAATGGAAATGAGTTCTTCTATAGTGTGTCTATTTTTACTGTTATGATGAGAGACCATGGGAGGAATTGACGTAAGTGCTTCTTCAATGTTTCTGTAGTTCCTCAACATGGGCCACATGGAGAATGGGTTGTATGTGATACCCCAGAGCGCCTTTTTAGTTACCCATACGAGACTATAGGGGGAATTGATGGTTAGTTCTTTCCCAGAGAGTCTATGCTTAAGCTAAACCAATGGGGTTAGATTGTGTGAACATCCCAAAGGGTTTCTTGTTCTTTTTTTTAAACAGAGGGGATATGTTCTGAGTACTCCCAAAGGGCTATCTGCTTTTATTATATATCACATTATATGTGAAATTGAATTCATTGAAACTCTAGGAATGTTTTCTACTGAGTAATTCTTTTTTTATTGATTCCATTTAATTATTTCCTACTATATATATATTCACTGACTATTAAACATAGATATTTGGGTGGTTGCCTACTCGAATTGATTCTCACACACTATTTGGTTCATGCTTTTGGCCCCAAGAATATTATATTGCTGCATGTATAGATAAGGGAATTCGCCCTTCTACACCAGGTACATGATTTGCTGAGGAGCTTGAGAGCATGGGATCGAGCTGAGTCTTGCGATGCTGAGGAGTTTACCTATTACTTTTATACTTGTCTATTTCTTTATTCCAGCATTGTGACATTTTTGGCTGTTTTCCTAGACATATGTATCATGAATGATTTATATATGTATGTGTGTGTGTGTGTGTATTCCAGTTGATTACTTCTTCAGTATTCTACTATTTACTGTTGTTTGGTATGTTTACTACTTCTTCTATTGTACATATGATTTACATCAATTGTTATACTTGGCCAATGAGGGTATAGATTCCCCACTATCAAACCCAAGGCCCTCACTGCTAGTCGGCATCCTCTCGCATTTGGGGAAATGTGTTTGAGGCCATGTGACCAACCAGGTATGAGGTACCCTTGGGAGGATTTCAGAACCGGGGTGTTATAGTTATATCCTGAACCTTATAGAATATTTCATAGCTTGTTTTCATTTAATGCAATTTTATTATTTAGTGAAATATTTATAAATATTTATCCTTTATTCAATAGGGATATTTTATGAGGTAAAATTTTCATTTATTAAATATATTACTCTATATGATGAATGCATTAGACATGTAGTGATGGCTGGGTAGCATATTTTATATATTTATTTGATGCATCAATTGTCTCATGAGTTGAAATTTGTTGGTTAAAAACCCTTCGATTTTGTTTTTGGAGAAGAATAGATGAGTTTCTACCCATAGTCTTAATGTTTCTTAATAAAAGATATTAATGGTATAATGGTTAAAGTTATATTTACATAATGCCTAAAAATTAATCATTTCATTTATTTTTATTAATTTATTATTTATCGATGAAATTTTTCATCGATATATCTATGGATGCATTTCATTCTCAATTTATTAATTGAATGGATTTTTTTTCAGTTTCATACCATTCCATATTGATTTTTCACAATCTAGTTATTTGAGTAGCATGTGTTTCCGGTTATTATGTATAAATATTTATTATGAACTTATTTCTCATTTCATTGATTATGTGGTATGTGTGTTCAATTATTTACCGTTCCATAATTATTATTCTCATGATTTTTTCCTCTATATGTTAACCTTAATGAGCATTTGAGATCACCCTTATTTTATATCCTTTCCCTACGAATCCAATAACTGTACTATGAATGAATCAATTGATATAATATATGGAATAATGATCTCCTATAATTAAATAAAATATTATGTAATTATTTTCTTCATTTGTAAAAAAAAATCTTTTTATATAAAATTTACTAATACTACTAAACTATTCGGTCCTTGAATATTTGATTCCTTGTAATCATTCCTATGTAATGGTAGATGATTCAAGCTATGATATTTCATAGGTGAGGTCACTCAAAAATTCACCTTTGGCCAATTGAAACAAACAAAATCTCTAATTGACATGTGGACACTTTTCAAATGTTTGAAATTAGACAACAACTATTTTCCTTATATTTAATGATAATACGATGTCAATATCTAGGTTATGAAACTTTGATATATATTTTTAATGACTCTGAATATGAATAAATTTTATGCTATCTCTTTATGAGCACACCATAAATTATATTGACATGAATTATATTCATAAATTTAAAAAATTTCATACAAATCCAAACATATTTTCTTAATTTCAATCCCCATAAATACGTTTGTATATTAAAAATATAAATATTGATAAAACTAAGTAATTTGTGTGTCAAATTGACATGTAGTTAGTTCATAAGATAAAAAATTACTCATATTTTGTTTTCCTATGTTATCATGAAAATCCAAGCTCATTTTTATGATTTTTAATGCACCTTATACAAGTGATTTTCAATTAAATATAAATAATATAACATAAGTGGAATATGCACTTTTTATGTTGAGAAAATTTAATCAGTGTTATCACAATGAGACATGGTTTAGTTGAAACACATTCCCAAATTAGTTGTTATGTACTTTATATATAAAAATTGGGTTAAATAACATTCAACAACAACAATCAACTTAAATATTTGAATTTTCTTCTAAATGGCTCTTCTTGTTCGAAAAGAAACATTTAATTTTATTACAAACTGAGAAACCATGTATCTACATTTTTATCCATTATATACCTTCTGAAATCTATATTTGAATAACTCATATAAACAAACACATATTAAGAGGAATATAAAATTCATTTTTCAAAGATAAGATTCTATATACACTTAATTAAAAATTTCATTGAAAGGAACAAAATAATTCAACCAACCCCAAGGATGATTATGATCAAGAAATGTTGATAATATCCTAAGGTTCCTAAACTAATATATCTCACTAAATTCATGTTGAACTATGTGGGACCAACCTAGACTATAAGAACATCCATTCCTCACCATTATTGGAAGAATTATGTTTCCCCTAGTACGTACACCTGAGTTAACATGGACTTCATCGTCACCCCTAAAACCCCTCCTATAAGTTATTGGAAAGGTAACTTTAAAATACACTTGAAGTTATATTAAAAATTATAATATGTTTTTTCAGTAATTGTAACTAGGATACATGATATATCATTTATGAAAATTAATATAGATATCCCTCTATTGATGGTGGTGGTTTCCCTAACTTCATCAACATAACCAAGAATCGATCATGAAATGTTATTTTTCATGGTGTATTCTAAAACCATAACAATTCATTATCTATCAAAATTATAAAATTTAAATTTAATTAATATAAATTAAATTAAAATTACATTAAAAATAATTTAAATATACATTTTTTTTATCATATTAAACAATAAAATGCACGAGAAATACAGAAATTAAGAGGTTTAGTAATCATACCTCAGATGATTATCCTTTTATTTCTACATTCCTCTAGGAACCACATCCCCAATGAAACTATATTAAAAGCCATAAAATATTATTATTTAAAAATTTATTTCCATCATAAACAAATATATCATAAAAATATTGAATAAATTATTTCAGAATATGATATCTAATTTGTAAAATAATATCTTTTTTCATTCAAAATTTGTTGTTCAATATAATGATAATTATTAAACCAATTACTTTTATAAACCTAAGTATATCTAATTTGAATAAAAACAGCAATAAACTAAAATCAATATTCTCTCAATGTGATCATTTATATTTCAACACATTATTTCAAAATGATGAAAATAAATATTGAGATATAACTAATAAATTAAAATTATAAAGGAAAACATGATGCACGAAAATAGAAATTGGTATAAAGATGGAGTTAGTTACAAATTTACTAGAGAGTAACATTATAATATTTTTGACAAAAATATAGAAGAAAAAAATATGTTTTCAAAATAATGATTATAAGAGCATGTATATATGTAGAAGTACAAGATGAACTGGATGCATATTATATTTCTAAATCTATAGTCGGATCAAGATAAGAAGATCTAAGAAAATATTCAATGAATAATTAGAAGTGGATGAGGATGTCAAAGTGTGAAATTAAACATTAGAAAAATATGACCAAATGATATAAATAAATAGGAAAAAATGTAAAAAAAATTATAAGAAAATCAACAACACCTAAAATAGTTGAAGAAAACTAAAAACACAAAAACATAGATATCATAAATCAAATGAAAAATCCCCAATCATAGATAAAGATAAAATATGAAATTTGATCATGATGATCAAATGTGAATGTGGGGGAAATAGTATAAGAAGATTACATAGAATAATAGTAAACATAAATGTATAGATGTTTTTCTAGAATGTATTATAAAGAATAAATATAGATTAAAAAAATCCAACAAAGTAATATATTAATAAAAAATAAAAAATATATAAGTATAATAAAAAATTGAAGTGGACACAAAAAATAGAATAAGATGGATTTTATTTAAAAGTAAATGGATAAATAGAATCAATCTTCAAATAAAAAAGCATAATCCATAAGTAGGATTGGGAATAAGTCAAAACCAACTGTTAATGTTCATCCAGAAGGGAAAATGTATGGTAAATCAAAAACTAAAATAAAATTATCAAAAGGTGAAGCTTAAAAGTATATAATATATAGAAAAAATAGCCTAGTTTGATATATCAATATAAATAAAATACATATGCAGTATAAAAAATGATACAATAGTATGGAATAGCACAATAACATATTTATAGTAATGCTAGAGGTAAAATTTTTAACTATAGTTAGATATTAATCTATAACATTGAATACAAATATAAATCAAAACTATGGGTAAATGAACAATCTAAATGACTAGATTGTAAACCAAAAAAGAAAAACACGGAGAAAAAGATTAAATAGAATAAATTTTTCTAAAAACTTTTAAATTTTTAAAAAGAATTTGTATAAAAATAACACAAAATTAGAATTAAAAGTAAAGGGTAAAATTTTAAATTCAAAATCCTGAATTATAAGATGCAATATTTAAAAAATATTCAAGTTAAAATTAATAAAAAATAAAATGTAAAATGTGGATTCCAGAAGCATGAGTTGAAATAAAATTAAATAGTAACATGAAAAAAAAGATAAATTTGGATAAAAAAGAAGATGAAAAATTTATATGATGAATTCATGAGAAATAGAAATAGATGAAATGCGAGAATTAGAATCTATAAGAAAAAATAATAGGTAATAAAAAAATCAATTAAAAATATAATAAAAATCAAAATAATTATAATCAAGTAAAACATATAAATCCTCTAAATCATAATCTAGAAGTTGAAGAAATTGAACAATAATAGAAAAAATAGTTTAATCAAATTATGTGATAAAATAGGCATCCAAAATGATGTAATAAATAAATGAAAAATAACTAAAAATGAAGGATAAAAATATCAAAAAGAAAATAAAAAAATATAAGAACCTAAAATTAATTTCATAATCTAAAAATTTGAAGATGTAATAAGTAGTAATTGAAACTAGTGTAAAAGTAGTAGTTATAAATTTGAGTCATAAAATAAGTTAATATTGATTTTGGTAATGAAATAACTATATATGCAGAAGAAATTATTTATGTTGATGCCAATTGTAGAAACTTATGAACTATACGTAAACATATTAATAGAAGTATTAATAAGAACATTGAAATAATACTAAATTAAAAATTGTTAAAAAAAGTATATAAAAATTTATTATAATGAAATCACTAGTAGTAATCTTTGATTAATTTTTTCATTGTGGGAGTAGACTGACTGTCAATATTATGTGTGGTGAACTCATAATACATGGTCATTTATTAATCTTTGACTCATTGATGAATGTTTTTGAAGAAAATTATGTTTTTAGAATGTTTTTTTTCAATTATTTTGGCCACACATTATGTTTTTTTGACATTAGGTTTAGAAAAAAATTTCAAAATTTTTATTTTATTGGACCCCTATGATTTCATGAAATTTGGATACCTTTTTTATTTTTAATCTTTTAATTCACATTTTCTAACATTTAAATAAATAACAAAAAGATTTATTATTTAGAAAAAAAATGTTTTATTGGATGGATTTGGGGCATGTAAAACATGTTAAAACAAAATTTCCAAAATTTTATTTGGATTTAAATAAAATATATGGTCTTATTCATGGTTCAAATATATCTACACACAATTTTGTCATTTAAATCAATTTAACTAGTTTTTCATCATTTCAAAAAATCTATAGGTTTGATTTACCTCTGATCTATCCCAAAAAGTCTTAAATCTATCGATAAAAATATTCCATTCTTTTAATTATAATTAGACAATTTTTGATGTTTTGATTTTCCTATGAATTATTTTAGATATTCATAAATAAAATAAAATGGTTTATTTATTTATTATAACCATACCGTACATCATATTCATATGTATACTATTTGTATATGTCATAAATTTTCATTGTATATGAAATCATTTTATTTGACTTCCCACTCTTATATAAGAATTTAAAAGAAAAATAGAACACTCGATTATACCAGGAAATCTAGGTTGCAGAAAGATGTTAAGATTCTTTTTACATTGATAAATGACACAAATATCATTTTCAAATGTTTTCATGCAAATATGAACCATTTCAATGAATTTTTGACACCTTATCATGCATAATATTAATATAATAAGAAAAAAATTATAAAATATGAGGATAAACATTTAAATTCGATAAAATTAAATTTGTATTATCTCAAATAATAAGAGATTGAGTGAATCTAGTTCAAGAATTTATAGTTGTGTGTTGCATCTACTATGATTGGGTGTCGTAACATTAAACTACTACTATTAGTTTCAATAGTGGAATGATTAAAAGAATAATGAATCTTTTTAAAAAAAGAATCTAAAGTGTAGCCTTTGATGTGATATGTTATGGATGTACTTTTCTTATCCATTCTACAAAATATGATATCAATATCTACATAACTCATTAAAAAAATAAGATATATATGAATATAAAAGTCCATGTTAGACAATAGGATTAAAAATAGAAATAATCTTACATTACTGAGGGAGGATCAATGGATTACACATTTTTCCATAAGATACATATGACATGATACATGAAATAAAAACAATGGTGGTCCAACCAGTAAAATTAACCAAAAATGAATTAAACAACATGAATCCTATCAGGACCAGTAGGTCCACCAACCCTATCTACAATAGGTATAATTATGTTACCCCTAACCCTCAAACCTGATTTCACATAGAATGCATCCAGAACCCCAACTAACTCTCATGGAGGATACTATACATTTAATATAAAAACACATTATAAGTAAACTTAATTGATATTTAATGTGTCATTTTATTCATCAAAACAATTGCATTGATTGATATAATTTTTGAAAATAAATAAAAACCATCTTCTAATGGTGATGGTGGTTGTCCTTCCATAATCCACAAAATAATGAATTGATCATGTCATCATATCCTAGAGGAGGCAATGTAAAGATTTTATAATATATCCCCCTCCAATATTATTAATTATAATTTTATTTAAGATAAAACGTATTATAATAAAATCAAAAACATATTTATAATTTAAATTAATATCATAAATAAAATTATACTATTTATGGAAAAATTTAAATAAATGGGATATGTAATAATATATCAGATGATTTTTCATGGATCTATTCAATTATTGGGGAACCAGCTCCAAATGAAATGATCTCCTAAGGGATAAATAATACGAATTAATAATTCTTCCATATAAATCACATTTCTCAAGGAATTATATCATTGATGATTTTCAAATATGATATCTAATTTTTAATATATTTTTATTTTTATTTCAAAATACATTGTTCATTATAATGTTGTTTATTAGAATAAAATAATAGCCCTGATTTTAAAAAATGAGATTCACCCAAAACCATGATTCTCATATTATGATAATTTATATATTAGGAAATTAGTTCTAAAGAGGAGAAAATATTGAAAGAAAATAATTAAAGGGGAAAAAATAAAATAAAATATGAAATGAATGGATTGAAAAATGAAATGGTTATATATATAGATTTAGAAGATATTTTAGTACATGGGGAAAATATAAGATTTATAAAAATAATAGTTGAGAAAATAATGATGTTTTTGAAATAAAAATTTAATAAGAGTAAATATATAGAAAATAAATAGATCAATTTGATGTAACTAAATTTTCTAAATCCTGAGTATGAAAAAGAGTTGATGGATTAGAATATGATATATTAGACTGATGTTAAATGGGGTAGTCCAAATAGATACAGTAAAATTATAAAAATATCATGTCATAAATTTATAAATAATGAAATCTATAAACATATTCAAAATTTATGTTTAAGTTAAAAAACACTAGAAAAAGATGATGTAAATGTGAAACTAAACATTTAGATATCATATATCAAATTTCAAAGCACTAACTAGAGTTGGAGAAAAAATGGTATATCTAAATGTAATTATTTAATGGGAATGAGGGAGGTGGAGATAATGAGAAATATAAATATATATCTAATAATGATATGCCAAAATGGTACTAGTGAGATTTAAAATAATAAGTTTTTTTTAATAAAAATAAAACGTAGGAATAAACACATAAGTCATAATATATATTGAAAACTAAAATAATAATTTTAAATTGAAAATAAAAATTATAAGATTTATTTTATGTAAATATAAAAGGAAAAAATAATAAAAGTACAAATTAGAAAATAAAAATCCACAAGTAGGAGTAGAAATATGTTAAAAACCATTTTTAATGTTCAGTAAAAAGAGGAAATACATTTCCGAAAAAAACCCGATCCAAAATATTGAATGTGAAACTCAATAGTGGATTGGAGTTTAATAAAAAATAAATTAGTAGGATATGAAAATAAAAATATAAATAAGAAAAATGAAGAAAATATAATTAAAACAAGAAAAATATTATGACATTTTTTACAAAATAGTATCGTAAAAAAGTAAGATCCATAATTAAATGTATATGTATAATATTGAATAGAAACAAAAAATATGGAAGTATAATAAGAATTAAATATAAATAAAAAATATAGATGTAACAAAAGTACTAGAAAAAATCCATAATTTAACTTGAAATTAGAAAAAATAAAAAATATTACATAAAAATTAAAGTAATGTAGTAATATAATTTTATTAAAAAATAAATAATTACTAGGAGAAAAATCATGTCTACAAGCTAATGTAATTTTTTATGTGTAATCAAAGAGAAGAATTCATAAAAAATACAAATATAAGTAATATGATAAATAGAAGTTTGAAGAAAAATACTTATTTTATAAACTCTAATATAAACGTTAGAAAAATAAAAAATAATTAAAATCAAAATAAAAAATATAAATGCTCAAATTTAGATTATAAAAATGTGTATTGATGAATAATTAAGGAATGAAACTGCTAAAAAATAATTTATTAAAAAACAAAAGTTGAATTTGAAATAAAATCATATATAAAGGTAATTTAAATTAAATTGAAAATATTAAATAGCCTAAATAAAAAAGTAGACATTTTATGAACCCAAAAGTAGTATTTGAATTATATATAGGCATGATGCCAAAAAATTTCATTTCATATGAATTAAAAGATAGAAAATATTGTCCTAAAAGAAGTAAATGTGGATGTTTTGGGAACATGAAAATTTTGATGGAGTATATATGTAGACGTCTAATCTAAAATATGAATCTGGTTTCATAAACATGAGCATATTAGAAAAATGAATAAGTTGGAAAAAAATATGTAAACATATAATTCTTATGTCATACCTATAAATATAAGAAAAAAACTGTCAAATGTATCATATGATCTCAAATTATCATAAAATCATTTTTTGATCAATGATGAATAAAATTTCACATGTTGAAATGGATGTATCTTCAATTGGACTTGTGATGAGAACGTAATCTGAGGGAATTATTTAGGTATTGACACATTGTTAGATTTTTTTTTAATTTATTATAACTATAATAAAACAACTTCTTTAATAATTCTATCAACATTTTATTCTGGGTTACAATACGGTCTAATAATATATGTAAAAAATTAGTCAATGATCAATTTATTGAAAATTTACAAAAATGATAGGATGATTTATATTTTTTATTCCTTTGACATGTGTTTTTTACATTTAAATCATTAAAAATAGTATTTTTTAATTTCATGATAAATAAAATTCATATTGATGTGGTATCTATTAAAATATGTACTAAATTATGTGAAGGTTTTTTTACTCTGAATTAATAACAATCTCATATGTTTTTTTAGGTTAAGTCCAATTAACACATGTTTGTTTCTACTATTAAATCAATAAAAAAACATTTTTCATCATATAAAATATTTCCAATTTTGATTCAAATTTAGTATTTTCCGATATACAAAAAATTGAATGACTATATTTTTCTTATTATTTAAAGAAAATCTGTCATCATTTGCTAATTTTTACTCTTTGACACGTACTTTTTTACTTATAAATAAAAAATTATTTTTTTAATGTACCCCACAAGACTAATCAAAAGTTTTTAATTCTTAAATATAAAAAATTTTATGATAGCCTTTTTCCTATTATTTAATAGAAATATTAAATAATTATTTATGTTATTACCTATAAGTGAAATTTTTTATTTATATTATAATTAAATAAAAACTTATTCTTCGACCATTTTTCAACACCACACATCATATTTACATTAATTTTTTTTTGACGTGTCAAAAATGGTTTAATATTATTTTCCAATGGTTTCACAAAAATATGATTTTTTTCTTTTGACCATTTGATGATCATTTTTAGTTACCCTAATATCCAAAGAAACATTTTTTTCGGTCATTCTAATGAATTATACATCAGATTGACATTATATATATATAAAAATTCTATAAAATAACAAAAAATAAATTTCATTGGATTTTATTAAATTCAAAAGACTTTTTTTGAAATTTTCCTTTTAGAATATTTTCTAAATTATAATCAATAAAAACACACTTTTTGAAGTTTAATGTGATCCACTCTTAGATTGACACACACACTCATGGTAAATGTTAAAAATTAATCATAGGTTCTTGTCCTATGATTTCAAAAAAATATGAGACCTTTAGTTTTATATCCTTTGAAGATTTTTTTTAATGATTCTTAAATGTGAAAAAAATTAATTTCTTAGACATTCCAATTAACGCCACAAAAATATCAAGTTGGAACATCGTATTCAATAGCATGTATAACACGCAACACCAAGCATGTGAAAAAATATAACATCCCATGCATTTATATCACATGAGCCTTAGTCCGGTTGGTAAGGACTCCTTAAGTGCATCCAAGTGACAAGGGATCAAATCCAGGCGTTGGCAGAAATTCCGAGGGGTACTCTAGCAGTACTTTAGCAATAATGTTGCAGTACTATAGCGGGAACTGTGCAGTACTGTAGCAGGTACTATAGTGGTACTGTAGCAGTCACCGTTTGGCACTGTAGTAGCCGAGAATATGCCCCCGTTTGGGCCTTCGGGCATTGATTTTGTCCTTGATTCCTGTAAGGCCTTCGGGCCACCCAGGCCTTCGGGTCAGTATGTCCTTAGGGCCACCTCAAGGCCTTGGGGCCACCATTAAGTGCAGATGAAAACCAGACAACCTACAAGGAACAAACTCTACACGAAGGATGAGCAATGAGATTTCACCACATCAGAATCTAAATGGATTGAACGAATGAGAGGGTATGGCTCCTACCATCGGGAAAAATCTGTGCATGCACGAGAATGCTTAGCCAAACAACCATGCGATGGGGGATAGCTGATTTCAAGATGAAGATGTTGGGGAGGAGATGTTCCAAGTAGTTAGTCTGGGTTGTATGTAATGTTTGAGGCCTATGGTAAATGAATTTCTCTAAGGCCTGTGGGCCATGTAATTCTTATGCCTACGAGCCTTGTAAGGGTTCCACCTCACCCCTTGAATGGTGGATTATCAAAAATCAACAAAAATGAAGGCTTTCAGGCCATTGGAGGATGTATTTATAATATATTTAATATATTAAATAAACTAAATAAAATTTAATCAAGAAATTCATGTGACAACAAGTTACACTGTGAAACATGATACACTAAGTTTATTTAATGGCTTGTGTTACATGCAACACCGAGTTTTACCGAACAATAATATATTATTAGAATACTATTATTTAATATAATAATACATAACCTATCTGTTAGATTAGAATTTACGAATCATATAAACTAACGTATGAAAATTTAGTGTCTATATAAATATAAAATGAGTTAATAGGAAATGAAAATACACTTTGATAGGCATAAGATGATAACAATCTATATTTTACACATAAAAACCTATATTTTCATTAAGGCAGTTTGACCAACATTTAATAGAGAACCCATTATAAATCAGACTTTTGACACAAAAATTGATTTAATATGTCAAAAGAATTCATTTTTTAAATATGAACATAAAAATTAGGTATTGGTGACTTTTTGGTATTTTTTTGAACATAAATTTTTTTGTGAATAGTGAAAATATTGAAATTTAATTAAAAAACACTTATCCATCTAATTTATTTGTATGGATAAATTTTAAATTTAAACTTTTTAAATTATATTTAGATAATATTTTTCGAAATCTATCCAATTTAGATTATTTTAATCAAATTAACTTTTTAATTGACTATAAATACATAGAAAACATTCGGATGTTTTTACTTTAAAAACACGCATTGTCTTCCTATTTGACAGATTAATTTTAATTTAATTTTATCCAATTATATTATTTTAATTTGTAAAAATTGATTCCATATTTTCGATAAGAATAATTTATAATGTCTAATGAGGTAAAATTATTTTTTTCCAAAAAAACTTTCTGAAAGTAATTAAAATTAATTATATTGAATAAGGTTAAATTAATCTTACTAAGAGAATAAACAATAACCCTAAGGCCCATATCCACCTTTAAACTTTTCCAAAATCTTATATATTTCTATATTTCGACCCTATTTACCCATTTATCAACTTTTTGACATTAATGATCCAATTTAAATAATCAAATGTGGGTGGGGTCCCTTTCTTCTAAAATAATACAAGAGTGTCATACCTCCTCCATTATAAAAGGTCTCATTTCTTCCCACATCCTCACACCTCTCATCCATCATAGGTTCTGAAAATCTCTACCCAATTCACCCTAAATATCCCTCCCTTCCTCCATGAATCTTTTCTTTGGGATGAATGGAATCAAATGATTCCTTTTCATGAAAACCAAAATAAGTTACCCAATTAAAGGTAACACCCTCCCTCGTAATCCATTCAATTATTTTCATTATCCACTCCCTAAAATATTCATATTCAAAGATTTTATAACAACTCTAGTATACTTAATATATAAGGTTGTTTTTATCTTATTTAATTGAACTATACTTACACACAATTCAATCTAATGGGTAATAGACATACTGTTTATGTGTGTGGTGGACTACCGCCTCACTAAATGACGATTATTAAAATTTTCGTTACCACCATTCATGGTGGAAATTATTATGTAAACTATTTTTAAAAAATTTATATATCATTTTTTTTTTGGATTTAAGCTTCTTTAATTCTTTTACAATAGATATCTGTAAACTTTTCAATTTTTTAATAAAATGTTAACATACTTTGGGGACGATTGGACTAGCGCCCCCTCAATGAGTTGTGATTCATTAAAATGATCCATGGAATATATAAAATATGTTTTAAATTTAATATATGTGACATAAAAAATATCAATATTATAATCATTTCATAATTACTTTTCTATAAATATAATATATATCATTTTCCTTATTACACGTTCACACATTAAAAGTCGATAACATCTTTCGTTGACTAGTGGAATACCACGTCCTCGACGCGATGTGATTACTTTTAAATAACAATCATTATATATATAAGTATATATTATTAAATAATATGGTATTATAATATAATGATTGTAATACAAATATTTTATTTAATTTCCTTCTTTCCAACATAATCATTGAAAAATGTGAATGTTACTCATGCCTATGTACGACCTAGCATCTCTATGATTGTAACATCGGTTCAGTTTCATAAACATAATGAATTATTAATTTTATTAGTATAATCTATCTATAAATGTAAACATTATTTTAGGATTATTATTTTGGAGATGATATATAATAACCCCTTTGACCACAGTTGACCCAACAATTTTTTTTTACATATAAAACAAATTTTGTCAAAAAAACAATGTAAACAGAATTGTATATGTTATTTTAAACAACCTGGAAATAAGTGAAATAAAATTAATCATATTTATGAAAAAATTTATGAATCAATTATAAAATTAATATAAGTTTAATATATTGGAATTTAAATAATGTTGACCTGAATGGAAAATCAAGCTAAGGGATTCTTTTCTCACTTTTGTTTTTATCAGGAATAAATTTTTTTTGTGCTCCTAATTTCTTATTTGTTGTGTACATACGTCCCCATTGACATATAATATAACAAAAAATGATTGAAATACATAGAAATTACATTTATTTTTCATAATACTAAATACATGGCACAAAAAGACGCCTAAAGACCATATTACTATAGTACATTGGGAACCATGGAACATAATATTCTAACTTGCTGAGATATCATCAACATCTCCCATAGTGATCTTCCCCTTTAGTGTTCCTACCTAAAACCTTTAATTATATCCTGGTGAAGAGAAAACCTAATAAGTTTGATCTGAAATGCTCAATAAGGGTAAACATGAAGAACATCAAACAAAACATAAACATAAGAATATGAAAACATGAACATAAATTTTGAATATCAAAATCGTGAGTGATGAAATAAATCATTGAAATACGTAAGGCAAATATCATAAAGTAACATTAACCATTATAAAATAGAATTTGAATAAAACATGTAGTTGTGGAAAAAAATCACATAATATTATTTTTATAGTATCCAATTCATTTCTACCAAGACCATCGTAATGGAAAAATTCCATTACTAAACTGGGTTTAATTTTCATTCCAGCCACGTGTTACTAAAATAGATTTACATTCCATTACGGACTGGTATTAATGAACTAGATTTACTTTTCATTCCATTAATTTCTATCTAATGAATTTCAGGCATATATTGGTCCTCGCCATATCATAATGAAGTCATTCATACATGTTACACAAAAACATAAAACATTTATCATAGCAAAACTCATGAAATAATATTCTCTTCTAAAGCATCATTCCATCATAACATAATCCATATATAATCAAATTCCATAATTAAAAAAATAAAATCATTGTAATAATAAGAATAGAAACATAACCATATTTAATAGCATCATTATAGATGGAAAATAATTCTGATAAAACACTTAAACTTAATTCTTGAGTTAAATATCCTTTCTTCTTGAAAAACATTTTCTATACTCAACATAAAATATAATTTTAAAAGAAAATAATTTATTTAAAAAAAAATTGAAATATTGTGATGCATGATTCTCAAAAATAAGGCATTACATAGATATAAAAATCAATTCATGTTGTATAAGTTAAAAAACAATATTCTCGTACTCCTGCAAGAAAAGTCAAAAAAGTACCTCCTATGGTAAAAAAAGAATGATTTCCTAAATACCATTTAGTAAAAGTAAAAAATGGGTAAAAATGAAATTAAACATACATATAATAATTATAAACATTTTATTAAAAAAAATTAGAAAACATGGACTTGGATGATATGTACATCCCTAATAAATACTTACAAATAAACAATCTCGGATAAAAACATGATTTGCAGATTATCCCTGACCTTAGTTTTCATTTCGGCCATATGTGTCCAAAACTAATTTATAATGGGTTTAAACATATTATTAACTTGTAACATAACCATAATAATATTTATTACATCATATATGATTCACTTATGACTTTATATTACCCGTTCATTTATCAATTCAATGTTAAAGCAGTGTTTTGGGTGATAATCGTTTTATTTATCATACATTTTTTGGGATTTTATTT
The DNA here is from genome assembly GCA_963277665.1 of Viscum album. Classification (NCBI taxonomy): domain Eukaryota; kingdom Viridiplantae; phylum Streptophyta; class Magnoliopsida; order Santalales; family Viscaceae; genus Viscum; species Viscum album. The sequence goes on along the minus strand of OY728167.1, from coordinate 225,333,503 downwards.
GTGAAATTATTAATTATATTGTGATTAAATTACATAAAAAACATAAAAAATTATTTATATATCATATATATTCCATATATTAATATATTCAATAGAGATATAAATGAAATGGAATACACCGTTCATGGAGACGGTATGCCGTAAATATGCAATAACATTATTTTTGGTTTCTACATTGAATTGACACCAGAAAATGACATATATATATAGTCATAAATGCATTAGATTTTGTCACATATTTCATGATTATTTATTATATATACATTATAATCATTCTTGAATGGTAAATGTGTGGAATGAATGTCATTGCGTCATGAATACAAAAAGCTCTACATACGCACATGCCAATATATCATTCCCTTGATGTTAAAATAATATGGAACTGGGTAAAATATGAATTTTAAAGATTAATAATAATGTTTTTTTAATTATTGACATAAATTATACACATCAATATACCCTTCCAAATTATGTATTATTGAATAATAATTACACCACTACGTGGAGACGGTAAGCCATACGTATGCATGCATGGTGATATTGTTATTCATAGGATTGATAAGGTGAGGTATATGGTTATAAAATAATTATAATATATATATCATTATTTATAATATATTTTATTTATTTCGTAAATATGTAAACAATATAAGAAGAGGAAGTAGAAGAAGTATATATTTTTGGAAGTGGTGATTAAACAATTACCTCTTTTTCCAGTATCCTATTTTTGTATGCACAAAAGGACTCCTTAAGATCATTCTATTCCTAAAAGGGGTCATATTGGACAAAGTTAGGGATTTTGGGAAGATAATTGGGAATGTTTTGGCCGAGACAATGGGTATTGGAGGTGTTATTAAAAGATAAAGAGAGGTTCCCTTTTATAAGAGAAGTGAGAGGCAACTTTGGAATGTTTTGAAATATTAATTTATTACAAACTAATTTTTTATTTATAATTATCCCAAAATCATTAATTTATATGATAATATGATTATGGGTCAAAATAATATAAAAAATATAATTTATAAATGATTTGATTTTATTTTAAAACTTATCATTTTTATTTATCCTTATTTAATTTAATTTATTTTATTTATGGTAATAATATTCTTAATATTAAATGGTTATAAATATTTACTTAAGTGTCATCAATTGTCTTTTATTGGATACATTATAACATTTTCCACCATAATAGTTTCACTATGTAATTTTTTAATATTTTGGGATTTTTAAACAATTTAATAATAGGTTATTTTTTTAATTTATCAATAGTGTTAATTTTGACACTATTAAATTATTTGACATTAAATAAAATACAAAAAAAGATAAATTAGAACCAAAATATTGAGTACACTAATAACATTTCATAGTCTCCTAGAAAATTATTGTATTAGATTAATTAGTTGAAATGATATTTATTTTAATATTTTTGAAAATATTTATTTGATATTTCTATCTATAAAATTATTTCCTCATCACTGTAGTTTCATCATTAATGGTAATCATATAGTCTATAAAAATATCAAATAAATTCACTTTATATAGATAATTGTATTATATTTATTGATACTATTTATTTTTGATATTTTATAACGTTTATCAATATCTTAAAAGTATTATACTCATAAGCTATATGAGAGTGACATGTTGTCACCCTCATTTGATTTAATTATAATTACATCGCTTTAATGGGAGAATTCCATTAAATGAACCAATCCAACTCATATGTGATTTTGGTCTACATTAATTCATCCCATATGACTTTAGAAGGTTTTAAGGGAATCTCAATATCTTTATCATGTTCTTAGTTTCCATAATTTACCAGATTTACCTTATACTATGGAAACTTTTTTCCATAGTTACTATTCATAATATTAAAAAACAAAACAAAACTATTAACATAATTTAGAACCACTTATTCCAAAATGGATTCAATTTTTTCATAATTCAAACTATGAATTGTTAGAAATTAATTTAAAATTTATTATGAGTGTCAAAAACCAAAAAGTTGGTTTTTAAGAAGTAAAAACATCTCTAAACATTGTCCTGTAATTATGTCCAATTTAAATTTGAAATTACATCGAATAACCAATGTTGAATTAAATTATTAAAACATATTCTAATTACACTTTAAAATAAATTAAAAATATAATATATCTATATAAATAAATTAGGTGAGAAGTCTATTTTGAATTAAAATGCAGTGTTTTAATTTATTCATCAAAATATGAATTTCATCAGAAAAATACCAAAATTTCAACCAAGATAAATTTGGATTTCCCTATTCCAAATAAGATTCTTGTTTTATTAGATAGATTATATAAAAGGGTAAATTATTAGATTTAAATTTTGTGTTCCATTAAAAGGTGAAAAAACATCATTTTTTTAATACTTCTTTAATCAGAAAAATTAAAATTTTCACATAACATGTTCTGGAAAATACATAAGATGAATTTTAATTTTATATAAAATTAAATATTTGATTAATACTACATATAAAAGCTAGTTTATATCCCATTAATTAATAATATTTTAATAATATTTCATTGTTTATTAAAACTCAGAATTGCGTAAAATGCATTCTATCGAGGAAGGTAGATCTTACATGTTTCACAATCCATGTCTGGGTTGTGTGTAGGGAAAGAATCCATTGGAATAGTGTATAAAATAATACACATAGTTATATTATACAATGATAAAAATTTATACTTAGTGTTCTGTGTATCGGACGCTAACTCGGTGTTGCATGCGACATATGACAAGTCAGATTAGTGTGAAAGGAATGTTTGACTTAGTAAATATAAATGAATTTTTTTCATTCAAAACATAGTCCATAAAAACTCATGGTGTTACATTATATCCCACTTAATATGAATTTATACTTCAAAATTTTTCAGGGTTATGAATGGATTAATACTTGAATGTTTTTTTTCATGGAAACCCACATCGTAAAAAGGAATACAAAAACATGATTTTAAAAAAAATAAATTTATACATAATGGTTACACAATGTAACTCATCACTGGGTTTTCAAACAAGAAAACATTAATGGGAAGTGAATCTAAGAACTGAATCTTCCACTCAGATTGGAAATCAGTTTGAGGATGATAAGCCGTAATGAAATTCAACTCAGTATTGATGTCATTTTGAAAACTCTTCCAGAACAAAGAGGTGAATCTTGGAATTGGATCAGAAACAATAGATAGTGGAACTCTATACTGCTTTACCACTTCTCTGATATATATGTGTGCCAGTTGATCCAATGAGAATTCATATTGAATTATACTGATGTGTGAAGTCTTTATATGATGATCCACAACAACCCAGAGAGCGTTGTTTCCTTTGGATGTCTTCAGATGTTTGGCGATAAAGTCGTTGGTGTTGTTCTACCATTTACATGTTGGTATGGGTGATGGTTGCATCATCCCCTTGGACTTTTTCCTCTCTTCCTTTACTGGCTGACATACCAGGAACATTGATGTATACTCAGTGATCTCCTTCTTCTATTTATCCCACTTATAATGCTCTCATAGATCTAGATACATCTATGGTTTTCCTAGGTGAACGTAGAAATTGAAACTATGTGCATCATCCAAAAGTTCATTATTTAACATCAGATTTGAGAGAATGCATAGTTTTGTCCCAAATCTCACAATTCATTATTCATTACTATTAAACTATAAGGATTTACCTTTTCTAATAGTTTCCAATTACTTTTGAATACTCACATCATCTTTTTTAGCATCCATTAACAATTCCAAATGAGATAGTTTAGCTATAATTTTTGAAAGGATTGAGGATTTTCCCTTCTTTTTGATTCCCATTTCCATATTCATTAAATATATGAAAATTGGATCCTTTTCAATTATCATCAGCGATATAATCCTTGGCTCCTTTCTAATTTAACCATCTTTCGCCTTGTTCTCTTTCCCAGGGTGATAATGGATTGAGCTTTCATTGTATTTGATTAGATATAGACATCATCTTTGTAACATATTCAACACGTTTTGTGTGAATATATACTTGAGGAAATTATGATTCCAATATATTTCACACTTCTCCACAAATAGGTAATTTTACCAAATTTTTAAAATGATTATTACTACAACCAACTCCATTTCATTTGTTCAGTATTTTTTCTCATGGATTTACAATTTACTTGAATCATAGGAAATGAATTTGTCATTTTCCATCAACACACAACCTAGGCCCTTCTTCTATGAATCACTAAATACCACAAAAGTTCATCACTTGTGGGTACTGTGAGCATGAGCATAGTGATTAGAATCCTTTTCAACACTATGAATCTATCATTTCATTCATCACTCCATGAAAACTAGACTACCTTTTGAGTTATCTTGGTTACAGGGTTTGAAAATCATTATAAATTTCACACAAATTAGCGATAATATCCAGCTAACCCCAGGAAGCTACGAATATCCCTCACCGGTGTTGGCCTCAGCCATCCCTCAATTATGGATGTCATGGAGGGATCCAGAGATATACCATTGGTTGTGATGATATGACCCATGAATGAAACATCCTTAAACCAGAACACATGGTTAATGTACTTTTCATAGAGCTTCTCCTTTTCCAAGGTCTCTGGTATAGTTCTTAGATGCTCCTCATGATCCTCCTTGGTTTTTTTATATATTATTATATATTCTATGAAGACTACCAAAAAAATGTCGAGGTTATATATAAACACAATATTCATCAAGCCCATTAATATTTCTAAAGCATTAGTTTATCCAAAAGCCATTACTATAAATTCATAGTGCCCTTAAATTGTACGAAAAGAAGCCATGGGGATATCATCCTTGTTCACCCATACTTGGTAATATCCTAACTATAAATCCTCCATTGAAAAGTACTGTTCTCCACATAGCTGATATAAAAAGTCATCAATTTGGGTAGAAGTTACTTTTTATTTATCATGATTTCTTTTCAGCTCATTATAATCAATGCTAAAGGTGTATTGGCACATCCTTTTTATGGATGAATTGGACTGGTGCACCCCATAGAGAATAACATGGGCGTATACACCCTTTATCCTAATTCTCCTGTAGTTGTTTCATCAGCTCCTCAAGCACAACAACATCTATTATATATTGATTCTTGGATATTGAAAATGCCTCAGGTATAAGATCAATCGAGAATTCAACATCTCTTCTTGGAGGAAGACCAGGTAATTCCTCGGGAAACCCTTCAGTGAATTACCTCACATTAGGCGTGTCACCATGTATGGTTGATTTCATTGACTCAATCATCTGAAAAAATGAAGCTTACTTGTAGGTTATTAATACCCAGGCTTGAGATGATGGTGCTTAAGATTTATCCTCCTCCTTGCAATTGTACAATATCGGGGGGTCGATTCTCTATTTAGAGAGTGATTTCCCTATCACGGAAAATAATGTTAGATATTTATATGGAAATAAAATCCATCCCAAAAATTGCATCAAATTTTACTAGATGGTGTATCAAGTGGTTCACTGGGAAGCTCAAATGACAAATTGTTATAGTGGAGGAGTTATATTCATGGGATTCAATGATTTCCCCATTTTCTGTTCTCATCGACATCTCTACATCAAGGATTTTTAGTGGTTTTGGGATAGTTCTACTAAACATTAGGGATATAAAAGAATTCATAGAACCAGAATATAAAATTATATTCCATATTCTTGAATGAATAAATAGCATAACTAAAATATGTTTTTTTCATGGTTCACTTTGGTGGTAGTGGTGGAAAAATCTCACACTTGCTGCCTTGGAGGATTATGGTTAACTCCGAAAACCCTTGGCATTGGGAAATGGTTTGAAAAGTGCCCCGGTTTTTTTAGTTCATGTAATGAATAATGTGTTGAGGGACAAATAGATAATTCCTATGCTCTATCACAGAAGCAGGTTTTTCTTGTCGGCCAGTAATAACCATGTTCCATTTGGTTCCACACCTAATGCATTTCCTTGTCCCCTTCAGCAATTTATTGGGTTCTTCATTCTGCACCTTGGGCATGTGGGGTGGTATAATTTCTTAGCATCGTGATATTTATCCATCTGATTGCCAGAATAAAATTCCACCTTACCCTTCTTATACCCATGATACCCCTGAGATTTTTCGATATTCATTATGACTTTTAGGGTACATCATAAAATTTTCTCATACCTATCAATGTCGTGGATCACCATAGACTTCCATAGGTTAGGTTTTAGCCCCTCAAAGAAGTGGTAAACCATGAATTCTGGGTTAATGAAAAATTCAGAGGCATATCGTTCAAGCATTGTGATGTTTTCCTCATACGTTCTGATGGAATCATTGTCTATTTGTTTGAGGGAAAAGAAGTCCCTCTCCATCTTAAGTCAGAGGGTGTGAAAAAAATCTTTATCAAAAAACATTTTCTATAAATACATCCATTACAATTCCTCGATCTCCTCCTCAGGATATTTATTTTTGATTAATTTCCACCATTTATCATCTTTACCTTCTCGATAATAAGAATCCATAAGTACCTTCTCTTGTTCAAAAAATTGAATCATGGAGAAGATCTTCTGAATGGAGTAGATCTGTTGTTCGACGATTGAGAGATCAGATGATCCATTATAAGAAGGAGGCCACTGTATCATGAATCTCTCAATTGCGGCTTATTCTTTCTTGGGGGGGGGGGGTTGAACTTTCCTCTTTTCCCATGTTTCTATTCAAAACTTGAGTTATCTAATAGATTACCATGACAAAGTTTGTGATTACCACTCACATCAGAATGGGAATCTCATTAGAATAGTCATCGCATTGATCTTTACATAATTTGTTATCCCGAGTACTCCTATTATTGGCCATTGGATGAAATAAATTGAATGTTAGGGATAACACATAAAGTGGAATCCTATGAAAAAAAGAGATAACTTATAAAATACATTTATTTCCTTATCTTATTTATGTTATCCATGATCTACTTCCCAAAATATATTCTTAGGGGCATTGTTTTAATTTCCTTATTAATGGTTTATACTAAGATTATTAATTTAACAATCCATATCACCCGGGAATGTAATAACCAAGAGTATATCAAGGCTCGTTATTTTTTACCAGTTCCTATTCGAGTCTAGCTCAAAGCGGTGTTTTCAGGTTTTACCCGTATATATATATATCTGTTCTAAAGCCACCTCTACCTACTGGTATATAGAAATGGAATTATTTTTTTAATAAAACACTTACTCAATACTGAAAAAAATTTATGGACTTTTTATTATACTAATAATTTTCCATAAGGCTTTCAATAATGTTTTCTAATCCAAATCGAAAAATAACTAAACTGTTCCTTTGATACCAACTATAACAACTCTACTCTTTATTATATACTTAAAGATGATTTATTAGATAAAATTCACTTAAGGAATATGAAATTACTATGAGGTATATTGTATTGTCAAATTATTAACATTACATAACAACTTAAATCATAAAAAAGAATATCTTTATTGAAAACATCATTTACATGACCACAACATTCCTTTGTTCTTAGCATGGAATTGGATAACCTGAGGACATGTGTAAGAAAAGGGTGAGATATAAATCCAAGTAAGGGATTAAACATGGAATATAATGAATAATATAATAAATTTTAGTCAATAGACATATCCATATAGCACACAATAAACATTATCATAAAGGCATCATATAGCATGATTATCAAAACATGGAAATGTGGAAACAACATTTAACATGATGTTAGCATAAGCCATGGATAATTTCACATGGAGAATGAGTAAAACCTTATTTAACATGAATTATAATGCATAAACCATCATTTCACTTGATTTATCATGATATTAATCTTTACCCAATGCATTGGATAACTATCCGGGCACACCCTTCTTAATCATTTCTTTTTAATTCATAAGTGTTCCACATGGATTAGTCAACATAAAGTCATTCAAAATCATTATTTATTCCAAAATAAAGGAATGTGGAATAAATACATGAAAAACTATATTAAATAAGTAAATTTGAGTAATGGTGAATACCCTTGATAGAGAAATGGACATTGTATTCACTACACAATGGCACCGGCTTGGAAAATCGTTGTGCTATTTCAGCAGCTTAAAGGTGTGACATAAGAATTCATAAATTTTTTTGATGAGAGTGAAATTTTTATCTCATAATATGTACATGAAATGGAAATTAAGGGGTAATATATATACATGTCCCAATATATGTAATGGAATTTAGATTCATAATATAAAAAAATTTCTTGAATGTAAATGAGTATAGAGAAATCCCATACAGAATTTCTGCATTGTAACGGGTGTACATGAGAGGAATTAATGAGATATAAATGTGTCCATAATAATTCAATAATAAGGTCGGAAGTATAGGGGAGGTTTAGAATCATACCACAACATTTTTAATTGAATATAAAAGGGCATACAAATATATGGAAACATGGATATAAATAAAGAAGGATGAAATCCCTTACTTTGATGTGTGATCCCAAAGTCTTGGGATAGGCTTCAGAGAGGCTTTTTTGGGAACCAAGGGCACCTTGGGAGGATTAAAGGTGAAAGTATGGTTGGGGTTGGTTGTGCACCAGATGTTTTTATTGAAGTGTAATGTGGGGTTGAGTGGGTTTATATTGGAAATGAGAGGGAATTCTTTATTATTAAGGTTTTGGACACCACACATTAAACTAATCAATACCAAAAACCATAACATGGTTTTTGACCATATTATTTTTTAAAAATGAGAGGAAATAATTATTTTATTATACCAATGTACGAACTAGTTAAAATATTAGGCATTCTTATGTGCAGGTGAGTCACACATTCAAGGAAGTCGTTTTAAAATGTAAAATGTTTGATAAGTCTTGGAGGGTCCACTAAGGCCTTGTAAAATAAATAAAACAAAACTAAAATAATATTATTTTAAATTTAAAACATATATTATCCGAAAATACCATTTACAGTATTTTATTACATCATTTTCGGGTCATTATGATGTTATAAAACACATTATATATTTAAATGGTATTTAATTTTTACCCAAAAAATTGACTGTCTCAAAATATTATGAAAAATTAACCGTTGGATAACTTCAAAGTCCTTATTCCATAAATAATATTCCTTTTTCTAAAAAATTATCTAAATATGTGATTTTTTACATTTAATATAATAACAAACATTTATCGAAAATTCATTGGTTTTGAAAAAAATTGCTTTCAAACCTTAATTGAAATTATAATTGTATTCATTAAAATAGTATGATTATTTATATTTAATAAAAATTAAATTTAGTAATAATATTTTATAAAAGTATTATTTAATTAAACAATCCATTGATTTATCAAAATATATTTCTAAATTGAATATTAACTAAAAATACTATTTCTGCTTTAAAAACTATTTATAAAGTAACAATAAGAAAATGGATGTATATTCATTATTCAATAAAAAATTATGCACATAATCATAGTTTTAGGGTCTTGTTACATAACTCCTTATAAAACATGCATATGTCCTATGGGTAAGGTGTGTGATGGTGACAGACTCATGGAGAAGCTCGGATAACATCGGTTAGGTGGTAATCTCTTTTAACTTCCACATCCACAGTATGCGGTTCTGTTCAAGATTAGCTTGTTGAAACTCAGATTGGGATTGGTCAATAGCGAAGCCCAGTGATTCTACCTCATTTCCGAGATCCAACAAATGGGCTTCATTAGGAGCAATTATACTAGATGATGCCATCACTTACTTTTTCTGAGTAAATTGAATTTGTTAAAGCCCTATAGTTATATTAATCATGTTGTAACTGTTCAACGTCTATATTAGCAATGGTAACAATTTTAAACGATATATTAAAATCTAAAAACCTAAAACCAAGAAATTAAATATTTCTTATATAAATATTACATAGTTAGTAATTTAATCAGATAAATAGGAATTTTGATTAATAAATTTTTGGGTCATTACAAAAATCCCCCACAAAGATATAGTAGTAGTATCATGATCATCAATGTAACAAAGAATCTATCATGTCATTCCTAGAAAAGAGGGTGCAGTGTAATGCTTAAAAATCAATTTTACTTCAACATGATTAGAATATGTAAAGATAATTAATTACATAAACTCAATAATAAACTCAATAAAAATAATATAAATAAAATTAAAATAGAAAAACATATGTTCTATATAGTAATATTGACATGGAAATAGATTAAAATGTATGTGAAGAAGTTAGATAAATTTGAATAAAAAACTTTAGAAGAGTCATAAATAAGATAATAAATAATTCCAATTGAAATAAAGACTAAAAAATATTAATAATCCAAATTAAAAATTGAAATATATAAACGATTGATTTGAATCAGAAATACGAATGAAACTAAATTTTGATGTTTAATTTTTAATAGAAGTAGAATATATGATATAGAGTCATGAAAGAAGTGATTGTCCGTGTTATGGAAGAAGTAATGGTAGATAGAGAAAAAAAACTAGATGGTGAACCGAAAATAACAAACATAATCCATAAACCTATGTATATTTGAAGAAGGAATAACAAAATGAAAAATAACTAAAAATACAATCATAATAATTACATAGAAATAAAAGAAAATGAAAAGGGGTTAATAGCTAGATAAACTCTCATAGTATTAGAAAATCCTAAAATAATGACTAATAAAAAATTTATTACAAATAGTGATAAATGTACCATCAATATAACATGTTTTGAAATCACATTATGGAGTCTTTTGTTAGGTATTATATCATTCATTCTGGTTATAAATGACTTTAACAATTTATTCAGTCATCCCAACTACACAACATATTTCATTACAATGATGTTGTTTTGTATATTTCAAAAATTAATCAACAAAAATTTCTTTATCATTTTGTGAAAAATAATTTTCATTTTATATATATTAACACTTTGAGGTGTGTTTTTTCAATTATATCAATAACAATGAACTTTATTTATTTTTTGTAAAATCTCCTTTCGCATTGACATAGGGTCTATTAAAACGAGAAAAAGATTATTCCCATCTAACTACGATTAATCTATGATATGGGGTATTTAAAAAAATTTATCATTTATATTTGTGTATTTTTTCTTTTAAATAAATAAAAATACACAATTTTTTATTTCAAACAATCTACAAGTTAGATTGACATGTTTCCTCTTCCCAAAAGTCAAAAATTAAATACACAATGTTATTATTTGAATTAACTATATCTTGAGGTTTTTTTTCTATTTTGTGACGCCAAAACATGAATTTTTTTTAAAAAAATTATTCTAATAAAACTATATTATCAGTCCTTATGACCACCCAAATGTCATATTTGCATGAGTTCTATTCGTAAAACTTATAAATTTCAGTGTTAATTTGAAATTTATTTTTCATTTTCAATACCATTTAGTAAGAATGTGGAAGACATACGACACATTTAATCCTGCTGAACAATTCACCTGTAATATTATTGTCTGGTTGGGTCATATATATCATAACTGACATGAATAAATTTTTTCAATGTTTTCAGATCAATACTGACCTGTTTGATTAGTATTTTTACACCCGTTTATAAGACTTGTTCAATGAAAGAAGTATATTGTTACAAAAGTAGAACATTCTCATTTTAAGTTGAATAATGAAAACTAGTTTTTTCACAAATTTTTAGTGTCTTAGTTATAATACATGTAAAATCATTGAGTGTGTGATGAATCCAAGAAAGTTAAGCGTAATACATTAAACTATTATAATCAGCTTCATCCGGGGAATTTGAAATAGTATGATACTTCCTATTGGAACAAAAACAGCAGATTCACCTTGGATTTCATATGCTCTAGACATACATTTCATATTCCTTATAAAACCAACAAAAAATATATTTGAATAACTATTAAGAAGAAACCAAGACTCATAATACTAGAAAATTATTTTTTAGAAGATAGTAATCTTCATATACATAATATCACAATGCATTTTGAGGACCCAAGGACCACCCCACCCCCCCCCCCCCCGCAACACGAGGAGTCTGTCCTAGTAGTTATGATAATACTCCCAAGTGGGTAAGATAATATATATCAATCAATGTGACATCATATATGTGGGACATGTTATGGTAAACAGAAAATCCCTCCCTCCACATTATATGAATAATTGTGTTTTCCCAACACTTGAAATTGAGTTTACTTGGAACAACACTACAACCCCAACAAAATTAATCACTATCTATCTATATGTGAACATAAAAATAAACATCATGTAAAAATAATTTAAATATAATGTTCATTGTGATTTATCAAAATATGGATATTAAATATATCATTTTAAAAAATTGATAGCTTTTCCTCCTATGGCGTTGGTGGTCATAGAACCTTCATTAGAATAACCAAGAATGAATCATGTCATCATTGATTTGAGGGATACTTTAAAGAATTGAAAATCCACCCTTATTTGATATTATTAATATTAATTTTAATCAAAATATTAAATATTGAAATTAAATTCAAAAACATAATCTTTCTATATTGAACTCCAATAAAATAATAAATTTCCTAACAATAAAAAAATCGGTTTTTAGTAATCATCTCTCAGATGATTAAAATCTTATCTTTATAGGGATCTGGGAATGACCTCCCCATGCTAGGGTTTCCAAAGGGTTTGAAACTAAAAATTTCAAAATTCATGTCCATAAATAACATTTCTCTTTGAATTAATACACATATGATTTTAAAATATTATATATCATTTCAAATATATTTTAATTTTTATTTTAAAATAAACTTATTCATTATAATTTTATATATAATATTTTTTATAATTTGAATAAAAATTACATTTATGAAATACAAAAATCTCCCAAAACGTCACTTTTCTCAAGGTGATAATTTATATATCAACACATTAGTTATAACATGAATTATATGAATAAAAAATTAATAAAAATAAAATATAAAAATAAAAAACATTGAATGAAAATTGAATTGAACATAATGATAGAGTTATTAACAAATGCATTATATGAGGATAATTATTAGAGATAAAATAACAAAAGTAGGAAAAATAAAGGAGAGTTGGAAATAAGGGTTGAAAAATTATATGCATGTTTATAATAATAAGCTGAACTAGATGAAACTATAGTTTCCTAAATTAAAGTTGGATTAAGAGAAAATTCAGTACAAAAACAGTGAATGATGAAGTATAAGTAAAAGGGGAAGTCTAAGTAGACATAGAAACATTAGAAAAATATGATTCAAGAACATAATAAAGAAGGGAAGCCAAAAAAATATTCGAAACGATAGATGAAATAACAATTAAAGTACAAATGAAAAAAAAGTTAAAGACAAAATATGGATTTCATAAATCAAAATTCAAAGCACAACCAGATATAAAGCTAAAATGTGAAATGTAAAAGTGATGATTGAATAATAAAGTTGGGGGAAAAATTGAATCGTAAGATGAAAAAGGATACAAAATCATAAAATATAAAGGTGGTGATATAAGTAATTATAAGGATTTAAATTATAAGAAAAAACAACATGATAATTTAAAATTATAATTTATATTATAAAAACGAAAAATAGGTACTATTGATAAATTTATAAGTTAAAATACATGATCAAAAGTAGAATAATTATTTGATATAGAAATAGAAAAGGATGGTAGAATTATAATTTGATTTAAATGTAATGTAAAAAATGGAATCAATGTTAAAATAGAAAACAATAATTTTGAATCTAATGTAGATGGAATACATCAATATAAATTATTAATTTAACTCCAAAAGTTAAAATAAAAGGAGAATAACAATAAAAAATAAAATATTGGGAAGGATAAGATCAAAAGTTGAATGGATGTAGAAGAAAAATGTATTTTGTGCATATAAAAATAAAATTTATATAGTTATCAAAATGGATAAAAATAGAAGTACATGAATAAGTAATAATAGGAGACATTATGTAAACTAACAGTAGACAAAAAAGAAATAAGAATAATTAGATACTAATCTAGAAGAGAGAATACAGATGATAGAAGATTATGTAGAATATGGAGTAAATAAGAATTCTATGATACTAAAAAAGAAAAAAATATCATAAAAAGTAGAAGAAGAAAAAATAAAAATATATTAAAATTAAAATAAAATATATAGAAAATGTTTATAAAAAATAAAACATAAATATAAGTAAATTAAAAGAGTATAAGAAAATATCAAAAACTATGAAGTGAAATTAAAATAATATAAAAAAAATACCATAAATATCAAAATTCTATGGTGGAAGAATAAAGTTTCAGATGATGAAATATTAAACGGAAGCATAAATAAAATTTAATGTTGAAAAAACATTAAGTGGAAAAATAATGGACAAAAGGTCATAAGAATTAAAAATTAAAATTAATAGGAGAATGAAAATTTAGATTCAAAAAACATATTAAATAACATAAAATAAAGTATAAACATTAGGCAAATAAAAATAAGAAAAATGAAAAAATTTAAATATAAGATCGAAGATAAAAGGTATTATTTATTTAAAACATTTTAGTGAGAGAAGTAATAGTTCAGATTATTATGTTGAATACAAATCATAAAAATAATAAAAAATAAAAAATTGAAATAAAGGAATGTAAAAACAAATGAAATTAAAAAATTTGAAAATCCAATATAATGAAACATAAGAAGTCATAAGATGAAGTTGAATCTAATATAGGAAATATTCCAAAAGTAGTAGTTGAATCTAAAGTACCAATAGATGCGTGAATATGTTGTCTTAAAATAAATTAATGTCAGTGTTTGGGAAGAATTAATGTAGCGGTAGATGAAAATAAAAATTCTGAAACTAATAGATGATGTATAATCAATTAAAATTAGAATTTTAGTATAAGGAATAAACTATACCTTAAAATCAAAGAAAATTAAAAATATTCAAATCCTAGAAAATGATATTAGATTATCATGATATCACTATAAAATGATTGTTTAATAGTTTTTGAAATGTTAAAGTAGATGTGAAATCAATCTAACATGTGGTGTATAACACTATTAGTCCATTTATTATGTTGTCACTTGTTGGTTCATGTTTTTAATTATTTATATATAGTATAAAACTATTATTTTTCATTAGGACCCAAATTCATGTTGGATTGATGTTAGGAATAGTCATTCAAATAAAAAATAAAACTATGATCAATGTTATATGACTTAATGTCATTTGAGGCCTTTACTTAGGTTTTAACCCTCTAACAAATATTTTTTAGTTTTAAATGGATAATTAAATAAATTTTATATTTCAGAAAAAAAACATTTGGATGGGGGTGGAGCCTATAAAACATCTTTAAAAATAAATGACCTTATTTTTCTTGTGATTTAACATCATTATAATGAGTGTTTCATGAATTTAACCCACTAAAGAAGATTTTTTGAAATCTAATTTAACCAAAAAAATATTTTTTTTTACTTTTATAAACCACATGTTTTATTAACATGGAATATATTCCATCATGTCATAAGCTTAATGAATCAAATATCAATTTTATTTAATAAAAATTGAAAACCATTTTCTAGGTTATGACCCTAAAATCCATGGTCACGGTTGATTATAAATCCAATAAAACTATATATTCAGTAATTATGTCCACACCATACATAATTTGATATACTGTCTATTCTAAAATGTCATATATTATAAGGGAAATCCAAACACGTTAGCTTGATTTTTACCCCATTAAATAATACTGTTAAGGGAAAATGGAACTTTCAATCATGCCATGCAATCTGGGTATCATTATGGAATTTTGTTGGTTTTTACATAACAATAAGTACCTGAATATCATTTCCCTATGTTTTGATGCTAGACAAGGCTCATTTTCCTTATTTCATGATTATTTCTAATATATTTATCTTATAGGTATAATAATATCATAAAAGAATACTATGCACATATAAATTTGATTAAATAAATATGGCGTTATCCCAAATAATCATTGTTTTAGAAAAAAAAACATTTCAAAATTAGGGAGTCTATGTTCCAACCCCAATAATTGGCTATAATAACATCCTACAAATATAATCAAATTCAATATTGGAATGTTATAAAATTTGATGGTTCATGTTATTCTATGAAACTAATGATTTTACTATAAAGGTAAAATATCTAGATGTAAATTTCCTAAAAATTATACATAATATAATTTCATTATATGAATAACTATTATAATGAATTTTTTACATGTAAGAATAAAAAATTGATTGTCAAAAGATAAAATTCTAATGACATAATATTTTATATTTCAAGGAAAATATCAATTTCTTTTACCCATCCCCGAATATTTCTATAACTTAGTAGGTGTGATAACCCACATGGTGGCCCATGTAGTATAGATAATTTAAAAAAGATTTATTTGTGTGGGTTTTATTGGGATTTTGAAGTCTAATATGTAAAAATACATACATTTATGAATAAAATTTCATTTCCTTTAATTTTATATGGATATTGAAAACACAAGAAATCTATTTGTTTTAATATATCCAATTGGGTTTAAATGGCCATTAAGTATATTTTCCATTGATAAAATAGTCTTTGAACGGTGATCACACAAATGATATAAATATAAGGTTTTAAAAAATCCTTTCAACACTGAAAAATAAAAGGATGGCCTCATCCAATAGACTCGGGGCATACGAAGCTCATTTCATGGAGCTCAGAAAGGAGGTAGCATCACGTGCATTTTCTCTTGACCATGAACAAGATGAGATTCCTAATTTCAATCATTAACAAAATCACATATGGGGGAAGTTAAAGATAATAGAGATTACCACCCGACCAATATTATCCTTGTTGCCCCCAGATTCTGTCATCATCGCACACAATACCCTTAAGACTTATGCAGGTGTTATGAGGGATTATTCAATATGGTATTAGTTACTTATTATGTAATCTCGTTATATAAATAAAAGACTTATTCCATCAATTCCATTATGAGAATAGAATTTCTTAAAAAAGATGATTTTGATAAATTAATTTCTCGGTTAAAATGGTAATTTTGAGAAATATATACATTATTATATCAACAAATGGTTTTTATTAAAAATATTCTTAAATAAATTCTTATAAATGGTTATTATATCAAATACTTATCTATAATTGACTAGGAAATCAGTTTGGGAAGCATTATATTTTTATACAATAAAACATAAAGTGTATTTTTTTAATTATAGAATTTATTTTAATAAATTAATGAAATTTTGAAATAATTAATACATTAATAAAATATCATTATCAAATTTCTTTTATTAATAATAAATGAGTATATAATTTTTATAAAGTCAAGTGAAACATTTATTAATGATTAAAAAATATTTTTTTTCGAAACTCGTTAATTTTCAATAAATATCAGTTCTCATTTTAAAAGTGAAAATTCAATTAATTATAAAATTATTTAGATAAAAATAATATTATTTACTGGAATCAGGAAATCAAAATTATCCAACTATAAATTTTTCATAATTTTTTAATGTAGATGAATAATTGGGTACAAATTAAATAGTATATAAATATATTCTGTGTTTTATGACATCTTAATGACCAATAATGATATAATAAATCCATAAAATGGATATTTGACAAAATCGTGTTTTAAACATTAATATAATGTGTTTTTATATTTATATAAATTATTTTATAATTGTAAAATCTAAGGTTAATAATGAAATGTAAAATATTTTCATATTTATTAATATTTTTGAGGTAAATAAAATGTTTACTTTAAAAGGGATGTTGTGTTATATGGCATACTTGTTACACAGCAATGAGTTTCTTTGAAATCTTATGTTGGGAACTAATAATATAATATTTTTATTTTAAATTATAGTTAACGCCTAGCTATTTTATTAGAGGGAAAGAATAGAACTAACTATAATATTATTATACATGTTTTCTAAACAGTTTTACATTTATCTAATAAAATTTAGAGGCTTAAAATGTCAATTGATCCAATTTTAAGCACAAAACACTCTAATATTATTCAAAAGGTTTATTTACCGTCTTTTGATGGAGAACCCTTTTTAAATCTAGTTTCTGTCAGTTTTATATATTCTATTTGAGAAATTAATATTCTTCTTTATAATAGAGACATCAAAATTTTCTTTGGATGAAATTATGTAGTTTTTCTAATAATGATCATTTTTTAATGAATAGTGAAAAATACTATATTTTAATTCAAAATTGCCTTTTAATCTAATTTATTTATATGGTTATATAATATTATTAATTGGTTTTAACGTTTTATTAGAATATATTTTTTCCATTTAATCCAATTTTTTTCATTGGATGAAATTTAAATTTGAAATTGAACATAAATAAGTGTCAATATTTCGATATATTTTATTTCAATGAAACACGCTTTTTGTTTTGACAACGGGAATTTATTTTAAAATAATTTCCACCACTTTGTGTTTTGAATTTTGAAAAATGGATTCCATGTTTGGAATGAGGAGGTCCAAATTGTGTATATAGGTATCTTTTTTTTCAGAAATCTTAAATATTTAATTTAGTAAATATTTAATTTACAATGGTTAAATAGTAAATCCTGTAAATAAATGTAAACAATTAATATTATAATAATATTAAGTTTCCTTAACATGTGTCCTAATACTATTTATTGATACATGTATGAACATGGTTATCCTTAGTTATATTTTGGTATCCCATGAAGCCACTTTTCAGTGATAATGACACTTTATTTTAATTATCTTTAAGTAAATGCGAAAATGACAAAAAGAAAAACTTTTAGTAAATAAAATTTTACATGGGGTTATATAATTTATCTCTAAAACTATAAATACGGATTTTATATCTAAATATATTTCCTACATCATGGTAATTTTTTATAATTTTTATACATCAAATAAATAAATTTATTCATGACAATATAATGATGCAGTGTTGACCTCATTAATAAATAATTTAAATAAATAAGATTATAAAAATTAAGACTATATCCATAACCTATCAAATTACTATTTTATAATTTTATTTAGAAAATTAGTCATCTTATTTTATACTTTAATGAGTTTAGTACCTTTTGAAACTAAAAATCAATATATAATAAAATAATATTTTCAAACATCCTTAAATAGCCCCTCCCACATTATAAAAAGCCATCAATTCTAACCCATTCCTAACACCTATCATTCCCCTTGGCTCGTCTAACCATTTACCAAATAATCTCTCAATAATCCCTCTCATCAACCAAGAATCCTTTCCTTAGGCTGAAGGCACTTTAAGAAATCCTTTTGGTTCAATCCAAAAGGAGTTAGTTGATTAAAAGATAAAGACTTCTCTTATATTATTTAATTTTATTTTACTTCTCCAACCCCCTAAAAAAATTTATTCCATTATTTTATAAGAAAACCAGTATCCTCAATATACATGGTTGTTTTTATGAGAAGGATTATAACTACACTTACACACACCTCCGTCTAATGGGTAAATAATATACTGTTTCTGTGGACGGAAAACTAACGCCCCATTAAATATTGATTGTTCAATTATCTCATTTAACCTCTTATTGTGGCCATTTATATGTCATTGTATTTTTATGTTATATATATTATATTTATATTGTTTCTATTCTTCTGTATTTTTCATTTATAGAATACCTTTATGGTTCCAATAGTGGGTAAAAATGATAATTTCATTTGAGGAAATGCAGACTACTGCCCCCTCTAAGTGGTATGACTCATTAATGAAATATGTGTAACATATAAAGGATGGAGTTAATGAAATTATATATGATATTATACTGGAATTATAATATAACTATGTATCATTATGTTTCAATTCCATTAAATATGAAATAGAAATGAAATTAGCATTCATGTGTACGTACGGCTTACCGTATCCATGAACGGTGCATTTCATTTCTTTCCTAAAATTTTTTTGTACAATTATAAATATAAATATACTTGATATATATTATATATATGGTATCTAAATCCTGAATAACATTTAGAGATAATGATCTGTTGACCACATGAATGACTTGTAATTATTAGAAGTTCATTTTTTACTTAAGTACCAAATTTCGACAAAACAACCATTATTAACTTATATTATTACATAATGTTTATTACATGGTAATAAGTGACATAAATGGAATAATAAACTTGAAAAAGGTTCTTAAAAAATTTGAAATTAACTTGATTTTATTATTTAGGATAATAAAGAATGAACGGGTCAAGTTAGACATGAGGTAAGGGAATTCGTCTCAATCTCTTTTCATTGATGAATCTTTTGATTTGTACATGACGTTATTTTATACAATGTATAAACCCCTCGGAATTTTAATTTCAATTAAAGTGAATAGTTTGCCTATGAAGTGTTTTTCCAAACGACAAAATGGAATATTTCTTTTTATCGTACATGGTGACAATGAATTTTTCCGCCACCACGAGAATTATTTGATCTTTGGCTTCCTTAACAAGCCGTAATGATTTTAAAAGAACAATAAATACCATATAATCTTTTTACTTATTTTGGTATTGAAATGGTTCTTTTGATGGATTGAAATTTTCAATATATTGAAATTATATATTTTCCTTCCATTATTCTTGTGTTTTGTGTTATTACTATGTTATGGTTCTTAGGCATTGTTTACGTATACAGGTGGTTCCATGATAATACAAGGGGAGGTGAGCCCGATATATCTTTCCAATTCATTGGGTAATGTGACAGAGGTTAAGATGAATGTTTCTTCTAAGAGATTTAGGGAATATACTATGATGGGTATTTCAATGTAACTCTCTAGGTATTTGTGATAGAAACAATATAAGTATGATATGGACGCCACAAGTTACCTTTTTGATTTATGATTTCTATGTGTTATTCATAAATAATATGATTTCATGAGGTATTTAAAAGAGCTTATGTTATGTATGTATTGATGAACTAATTTTTTCATTCTAAGTTTTATAAACCTTACTGATCATTTTATGCTCATCACTTGTTTTTAAATTTTTTTCACGGGACATAAAGATGAATAGGGTCAAGGATGGGATCAAGGGAAAGTCATGCTGTCTAAAACGTGGAACTATACATGAGTATTTTTTCATGATATTTTATTTTTTGAATAAAATGGAAACTGAGTACAAGTGTCTAGTATGTAATGTATTTGAGATGTAATAGTTATGACCTAATTCTCTAAAACTCTAAACCTGAAAAGATCGCCAATGCGAGTTATTAGTTTAATTACAGATTATGTAATGTTTTAATTATGAGTCCTTCTATATGGTATCATAGGTTTGTTTAGACAACTTTAGAAGTTAGGATATTGTTAAATTAATATCCATAAATTTATTTATGTTATTATTTTAATTATATAGCATTTACATATTACCATGTTACTTCTCTTAAGATATATCTATGTTCAATATAATTTTCCATAGAGGAAACAGAGCAGCTATGATGGGATAAAAAATCAGGAGGGAGACATCCTTCCAAATTAGTAACATGAGATGGTCTGAATCGGAATAGAATAATTAGTTGTATTGATGGCATAGTTGACTCAGGATATAAATGGTGGCGGTATCCATGAACGTGATCTTCCATATCAACCACAGAGGATCATGCCAATAATGGATCATTTCATGAGGTAACATCCCCAATAATTAAGAGGATCATCTGACCCTATGCTAGCTAAAGGGTGGATTAAAGCACTGGAGATGATTTTTGATGTGATGGGGTGTTCATAACATCAAAAGGTTAGTCACTTAGTTTACCGTTTTGAAGTTTAAACTGATCAGCGGTGGTTGATGGTGAAAAATATTAGGGATAGTGAGATATTGATGCTCCTTATTGGGGTGTTTTCAAAGGTATGTTTCATGTAATATATTTTCCTAAAGTGTTCTGTCTTAGGATGGAAAAATAATTCCTATAATTGATGCAGGAGGATAATTCAGTGGATGGTTATAAAGAAAAATTCACATGGATGGAAAGGTATGTTCCAAATTTCATATAGGATCATGATAGTAAAATCTAAAGTTTTTACTCCAGATTAGAGCCACTGTTTCGAATGGCTTTAACTTCTCATGAGTTCAAAAGTTATGAAAAACTTGTTCGATGTTCGGAGAAGGAGGAAATGGAGTTTCCTAATAATCTTGTGTTCTTTGAAAAACAAGAGAATAAGAGGTCAAGGTGGAAGGAAAATGGAATAACTCTTCAAAAAGGTATGATGGTAAGAAACATAAGTATATAGTTCATGATAATTTTTGTAAAAAGATTATCGGGGAATGTATTTTGAATTTTGGAAAGTGATACTAATGTGGTGAAATGGGAAATAAGGCTCGCAATTTCAATGAAAAATGATATGCATAATGGTAAGACAAAATATGATTTACGGTAATTAAAATGATTTAAGTGCAATGAAATGGGTCATTATGCAAATGAGTGTCCAATGAAGAACTCAACATAGAGAATGTAATCATACTATAAGAAGAATGGGGTGGTGAAATCCTTTGCAACTACTTTAGCAGATGTTGGGCCATCAAACTATGTAGTATCAGATACATTGTTTGACTGTTCAGATTAAGGAAATGTGTTGTGATGAGGATCATGGCACACATGGGAATCGCGGGGTTGGAGGCGGACTTGATGTGGAAGGAAGAATGCACACATGTGGACATGACCCATTGCGTGGAATTGGAGCCCCAATGACAAGGGGGCGGACCAAGAGAATGAAGGAGGCCTTAAATGGATTAATCATGGAATTCCAATAGGAAGCCCATCACCCTTGATTTGGGTAAGCATCTGGGCCTATAATTACATTAATTAAGGCCCAAACATGCTTTTAAAAATCCAACCCAAGTTGAGCTACAAATTTTCAAGCCCACACCAGCATGGAATCTTCAATGTCAAAAGGTGGTGGGCTACTTGTCTCTACTTTTCCAAAAGGGTGTGCTACTTGTCTCCTAAAGTCATGGGAATGTTCCAAAGTTGTCAAAGTCATCATTTAGACTTTTTTGACTTGTGTAAACTAGGTGTTAGACTAATGTAGAAGCCACCCCATGGTGTGATTCGAATTTCTTTCTCTCTTTGGCTATAAATAAACACCCCCTTGTTCTCTTGAAACATCATGAAGGAAGGTAATGTTATGATGGTGTGTTTTTCTTACAACCTTTGTGTTGTTGCTTAATTCTTGACTTATCAAAGGATTGGTCATCCTTTGTAGCGTCTTGTGGATAGAGTTCTTAGAGAAAAGTTCTCTTTGGGTTCTACCTTGATTATTTCCCCCTTTCTTCTCATTCCACTATCCGCACACCAAATTCACTTGTTTTCTTATGGCGATATGGGTGCTCAATGTGCGAACATTATACAAGGTTCCTAGGAAATTTCCTAGCGGGTCTTCCATCACATATCATTTGGTATCAGAGCCCATTTGCAAGAAATCAGGTTCCTTCTTTCTTACAATTTCTTCTATTTTCATTTCTCTTCAAATCGGGCTGACATCAATTCTGGTCCATTTTCTTCTTCACCTACGAACATTATTTCTTCATATTTTTGGAAGTATTATATATAATTATTGTAGTTGAGAAGTTCATCATTCTTCTCCATTTGTAATCATCTAAATCAATGCTAAAAATACCGAGATACAACGGGTTCAAATTTTGCGACAAATTCTACAATTTTAAAACCACACAAATCTCACGTTGATTCCATTTGATGTTACAAATTATTACTTCTCCTCCATTTAAATATAGAAAAATTCATCTTTTTGCTTCTACGTCTACAAAAAATAGAGCCAAAAACACAAAACAAATTGAACAAAATATTAAAGGATCAAAAAAATTGAAACATTTTTAACTCAATGTCCCATATTCATTATTCTTCTTCCATTTTCTTCCTCTTCCCAAAATATTTCATCTTGAATACAATTTTAATTTTATCTTTGAATTCTAGATTGGTATTTCCATATTTCAATGATCCTTTCGATTTGTTGAAATTGGGTAAGAACGCTATAGGAAGCAAGTTGAGTGGTAAAAGGAAAGAGTGTTACATTTTGATAAAAGCCAAAATTTAGTGAAACACGATCGAACATATTATTTTTTAGTGTAAACATGTGAGGGAGTGTGTGAGGTCCATTTTCCTTTCTCTTCTTTTTTTTACAGGATTCCTAAATGGTAGCGTCGAGTAATACCAATGAAGCATACATTAAGATTTTCATGAGGGTTGTACGAGAACAATTCCAAAGGTTGAATTCAAGGATGGATGAACTTCAATCCCCTTCAAATTCTAGAGAACCACAAAGGAGATAGGTTGTTGAAGAGGAGGAGGAGTTATCTGATTTTCAGGAGTCACCAATTCGGAGAAATAAACCACCATAGAGGCATGTCAACGATCTAGGAGGAGTAAAGTTGAGGATCCCTTTATTCCAAGGTAAGGATGATCCTGAAACATACTTGGAATGGGAAAGAAAGGTCGAACATCTTTTTAGTTGTCACAACTATTCAGAGGAAAACAAAGTGAAGTTGGTGGCCATGGAGTTCACCGATTATTCTAGTATTTTTTGGGACCAACTACAAGTGAGTTGACGATGAAGTGAAGAAAGACCCATCCACACTTGGGAGGAGAAGAAAGTGGTAATGCGTAAGAGGTTCATTTCAAGCCACTATTATAGTGATTTGTTCCTCAAGTTACAGGGTTTGAAACAAGGGGACATGAGTGTTGAGGAGTATCAAAAAGAGATGGATATCATCATGATTCGAGCGAATATTGATGATGAGTGAGAGGCCACCATGTCAAGGATTTTGAACGGACTCAACCATGACATTCGGGACATTGTGGACATGAACCACTACATGGACATGGAGGATCTACATCACATGGATACTAAATCAGAGAGTCAAGTAATGGAAAGAAGGATTCCCCCTACATCATATGGTAAGGATTCTAGACCTTCATTCATGTTTAAGGATACCAAACCACAAGATCAGGTAAGGTAACACAAAACTAATTCGAAGGAGTAGCTCAAACTGAAACCATTCTTTCCGGAATCCAAAGGTAAAAAGGAGGGTAAGGTTGTTTCAATATCATGAGATATCAAATGTTTTAAATGTCAAGGATTTGGACATATTTCCTCACAATGCCCAAACAATATTACCATGATTATTTTGGATTATGGAGACGTTCTTAGTGCTAGCTCAAGTGAAGATCAAATGACATCACTTGAGGATGATTCAGAGGTGGAAGTAGAAATCCCCATACATGGAGAAATGCTTGTTGCAAGGCATGCTTTGAGTTCTCAACCTGAAGGAGAACATGATCAAGAGCTAAGGGAGCACATTTTTTATAGTAGATGCCTCATCAAAGATAAGGTATGTAGTATTATTATTGATGGGTGGTAGTTGTACAAACGTAGCAAGTGGTTTGATGGTTGACAAATTGGGATTGGCTACGACTAGACATCATAGGCCTTATATATTGCATTGGTTAAATAATAGTGGGGATGTAAAAGTGACTAAGAAAGCACAAGTTCCATTTTCTATTGGTAAGTATGAAGACAAGGTGATGTGTGATGTTATTCCAATGCATTCTAGTCATATTTTGTTGGGACGACCTTGGAAATTTGATTGGAGGGTCACACATAATGGATACACCAATCGATATTCTTTTGAGTGTAATGGGAGGATAGTTATTCTTACACCATTGAGGCCTTTGCAAGCTTATGAAGAACAAGTGAGGATTTAGAGAGATTGTGAGAAGAGAGAAAAATAAATGAAAGAAAAAATAGAGAGAATGAGAAGAGTTGAAAAATCAAGAGTGAAAAAGGAGTTTTGAGTGAAAAAAATAGGAGGGAAATAAAAGAGTTGGAAATAAGAGTGAAAATAAGAGTGAAGACAAGAGTGTTGACGAAAAAATGAGCTTATTTTCAAGAAAAAGATAGATAGATGGTTCTTTAGAGGGGGAGGGAAACTCTTGTGCATTATGCAAGGGATAATTTTTTACCACTAACTCTCCTAACTCTTCTATGCCTTCTAGTGTTATGTCCATTTTGTAGGAATTTTGTGATGTGTTTCCGGAAGAAATTCTTGATGGCTTACCTCCCATACGGGGTATCGAGAACCACATCGACTTCTTCCCCAGAGCAACGCTTCCCAATCAACTAGCTTATCAGGCTAACCCGGAGGAGACTTGATAAATCCAACGACAAGTTGAATAATTGTTAAGGAATGGATTTGTTTGAGAGAACTTGAGTCTGTGTGCGGTACCAGTAATCCATGTCCCAAAAAATGAAGGTAATTGGAGAATGTGTGTTAATTGTCGAGCTATCAACAAAATCACAATAAAGTATTGCTATCCCATACCTCGTTTGGATGATATGTTTGATGAACTCCATGGCGAATGCTTGATTACTAAAATTGACCTAAAGAGTGGATACCATCAAAATAGAATGAAAGAGGGATATGAATAAAAAACCACATTTAAAACAATGTTTGGATTGTATGAATGGATAGTTATGCCTTTTTGACTAACTAATGACCCTAGTACATTCATGAACTTAATGAATCATGTTTTACATCTATTCATTGGGAAATTTGGGGTTGTGTATTTTGATGAAATCCTTGTTTATTCTAAGAGACTTGATGAACATCATGAACATTTGAAACATGTTTTTGAGACACTTAGGAAAAATAGGTTGTTTGTATTCTAGGAAAAATGTACATTTTGTTTAAATTCGGTTGTTTTCCATGGTTTTGTGGTAGGAGATGATGGGATGATGGTTGATGAAGAGAAGGTGAAGTTGATTCGGGATTGGCCACAACCAAAGAATGCCAATGAGGTGAGGAGCTTCCATGGACTTATAAGTTTTTACAGAAGGTTAATGAGGGACTTTTCAACCATCACGGCACAATTAAATGAGTTGGACATGAATGGGGTGAGTTTCACGTGGTGAAAAGCTCAAGAGGAAGCCTTCTCCACACTCAAAAGTAAGTTGAAAAATTCACATCTCTTAGTTCTTCCTGACTTTTATAATGTTTTTGAGGTTGAGTGAGATGCCTATGGAATAGGAATTGGTTCTGTTTTAATGAAAGACTCTAAGCCTATTGTATACTTCAGTGAGAAGCTTAATGGGGTTGTATTGAAATACTCCACCTATGACAAGGAATTATATGCTCTCAAAATAACTTTATAAAATTGGAAACATTACTTGTGGCCAGGGGAATTTGTGATTCATTCGGATCATGAAAGCCAAAAATTTATTAATTCATAAGGAAAGTTTAATAGGCAACATGCAAGATGGATTGAATTCATTGAAACATTTCCTTACATCATTAAGCACAAACAAGGAAAAGAAAATGTTGTCCCTGATGCTTTGTCTAAGAGATATTCTCTTATTACTTCAATGCATGCTAAAATACTTGGTTTTGAAATGTTGAAAAGCATGTAAGAGAATGATGTGGACTTTTTCCAAAATTTGGAAGTTTTGTGAAAAACATGACAAAAGTGATTTTTACAAAAATGATGGATTTCTTTTTCAGAAAAATAAATCGTGTGTTTCATCTTGTTCTATGCATGAATTTCTTGTTAGTGAAACTCATGGTGGTTGACTAATGGGGAATTTTAGTGTTGAGAAAACTTTTTCCTTGTTGGGTGAACATTTTTATTGGCCTCACATGCGTAGGGTTGTGGTTAGTGTTTGTGGAAATTGTAATTTGTGTAAACATACATAGTCTAAAGTTCTTCCACTTGGATTATACACCCCTTTGCATGTTTCTTCTCATCCTTGGGTTTACATTTCAATGGATTGTCTGCTCGGCTTTCCAAGATCATAATTAGGTAAGGATATCATCATTGTGGTGGTAGACAGGTTTAGTAAAATGGATCATTTTATTTCTTGTTCTAAAAGCAATGATGAAACTCATATTTCTGATTTGTTTTTCAAGGAAATTTTTAGGTTACATGGCTTACCCAACAGAATTGTGAGTGATAGGGACGTCAAATTCCATAGTCACATCTGGAGGACAATATGGAACAATCTTAGAACCAATCTTTTGTTCTCGACCACTTCACACCGAAAAACAGATGGTCAAACGGAGGTGGTCAATAGGACACTTTCAACATTGTTTCATTCCATCCATAGAAAAAATATGAAACCTTGGGAAAGATGTCGACCTCACATTGTGTTTTCTTATAATCAAGTGGTTTACTCCACTACTAATGCTTCTCCATTTGAAGTTTTGTATGGTTTTACCTCATTAACTCCACTCGATATTTTACCATTGCCTACTAATCAATTTTCAAATCATGAAGGTGAAAAAAGGAATTTTTTATGCAGGAGTTCAATGAAAAGGGAAAGGCCAACATTGAGAGGAAGAATGAACAAGTAGCGAAGCACGCCAACAAAGGTCAGCGGAAAATGGTGTTTCAACCATGAGATTGGGTGTGGGTACACTTGAGGAAGGAGAAGTTCCCGGAGAAACGAAAATCAAAACTTCATGCATGAGGAGATGGTCCTTTCCAAGTCTTAGAGAAGATCAGTGATAATGCCTACAAGATTGAGTTACCTGATAGGTATGGGAATGTTAGTGCTACCTTTAATGTTGCTGATCTTTATCCCTTTGAATTTTCGGATTCGAGGACGAATCCTTTTAAGGAAGTAGGAGATGATGAGGATCATGGCACACATGGGCATCACGGGGTTGGAGGCGGACTTGATGAGGAAGTCTGAATGCACAAAAGTGGACATGCACCATTTCATGTAATTGGATACCCAATGATAATGGATTGGACCAAGAGAATGAAGGAAGCCTTAAATGGATTAATCATGGAATTCCAAGAGGAGGCCCAACACCCTTGCTTGGGGGAAGTATCCGGGCCTATAATAACATTAATTAAGGCCCAAAAATGCTTTTAAATATCCAACCCAAGTTGAGGTACGAATTTTCAACCCCACACCACCATGGAATCTTCAAAGTCAAAAGGTGGTGGGCTACTTGTCTCTACTTTCCAAAAGGGTGTGCTACTTGTCTCCTAAAGTCATGGGAAAGTGCCAAAGTTGTCAAAGTCATCATTTATTCTTTTTGACTTGTGGAAACAAGGTGTTAGACTAATGTAGAAGCCACCCCATGGTGTGAGCGGGGTTGGAGGTAGACTTGATGAGGAAGGTAGAATCCACACAAGTGGACATGACCCATTGCATGGAATTGGAGGCCCAATGACAAGGGAGTGGACCAAGAGAATGAAGGAGGCCTTAAATGTATTAATAGTGGAATTCCAAGAGGAGGCCCAACACCCTTGCTTGGGGGAAGCATCCTGGCCTATAATTACATTAATTAAGGCCCAGACATGCTTTAAGAATCCTAACCCAAGTGGAGCTACGAATTTTCAATCCCACACCACCATGGAATCTTCAATGTCAAAAGGTTGTGGGATACTTGTCTCTACTTTTCCAAAAGGGTGTGATACTTGTCTCCTAAAGTCATGGGCAAGTTCCAAAGTTTTCAAAGTGATCATTTAGGCTTTTTGACTTGTTGAAACTAGGTGTTAGACTAATGTAGAAGCCACCCCATGGTGTGATTCAAATTTCTTTCTCTCTATGGCTATAAATAGAAAACCCCTTGTACTCTTTAAACATCATGAAGGAAGGTAATGTTATTATGGTGAGTTTTGGTTGCAACCTTTGTGTTCATGCTTAATTCATGACTTATCAACGGATTGGTCATCTTTTGTGGAGTCTTGTGGCTACTGTTCTTAGAGACAAGTTCTCTTTGGGTTAAACCTTGGCTATTTCCCCCTTCCTTCTCATTTCCATATCTGCACACAAAATTCATTGTTTTCTTGCGGCGATCCGGGTGCTCAACACGCAAACATTATACAAGGTTCCTAGGACAATTCCTAGTGGGTCTTGCATCACGTATCATGTTGTTTCATTCAGGGTCTACACATTTGTTCATTTCTAATAATTTTTCTAGTATATTTGGAATTCTATCTAATGATATGAATTGTAAACTTATGGTAAAAACACCTAGAGGAAATATTGAGACAAACCTTGTAGTTTTGCCTCCAGTAGAGTTTGATGTTATTTTGGTTATGGATTGGATTTATGTTTATCCTAAAAAGACTGACTACAGAGCTAAAGAGGTTTCTTCTCAAAAAGATTTTCAGTTTTTTGTACAAGAATGAACCCTTACTTTTGATAACATATTAGGAAGTTGAAAAACTAGTAAATGATGGAAATGAATTATTACATGGGGATATTTTTGAAATCAAAGGAATTATTCATATTAATGATGTGATAGTTGTAAATGAGTACCTTGACTCTTTTCCTGAAGAGTTACATGGTATTATACCAGATCGGGAAGTTGAATTTATAGTTGACTAAGTTCTTGACGCTAAGAAAATTTCAAAACCCCCTTATCGAATGGCTCAAATTGAACATTTAGAGTTAAAGATGAAATTGCAGGGTTTATTAGATAAATGATTCATTCAACCTAGCACATCACTATGGGGTACTCCTATCTTGTTTTTAAAAAGAAAGATGGTTCAATGATACTTTGCATCGATTATAGATAATTTAATAACATCACAATTATGAACAAGTATCCATTGCCTCATATCAATGATTTGTTTGATCAACTCCAGGGCGCTTGGTATTTTTCGAATATTGAAATTAGTTAGTTGTACCATTAGTTGAAAGTAAATGAATCATAAATTTCAAAGACCGTGTTTCATACTAGATTTTTCCATTATGAATTTGTAGTTATTCCTTTTGGGTTAGAAAATTCACCTACAATATTCATGGATCTTATGAATAGAATTTTCCATGAGTTCTTGGATAAGTTTTTGGTTGTGTTCGTTGATGATATTTTGGTTTATCCAAAAAATAAAGAGGAACATTAAATTCATTAGAGTATTATCTTGAAAACCAAAAAAAGAAAAGAATATGTATGGGAAATTCAACAACTGTGATTATTGGTAACATCAATTTTTTTTCCTTGTCGCATTATTTCAAAAAATAGCATAAATGTTGATCCTTCTAGAACAAAAGGTGTTGAAGAATGTCTAAGAGCCATAAATACAAATGAGATCCATAGTTTTCTTGGTTTGGTGGGTTATTAATGGAGTATTGTTGATAAATTTTCATGGTTATCTTGTCTAATGACTAATTTAACTCGAAAAGGTTTATGTTTATCTGGAAAAAAGAATGTGATGAATGTTTTCAGAAATTGAAAAGAATATTGATTAATACTCTAGTTTTAGAACTACCTTCCATAAATGATGATATTGTTATCTATAGTAATGCTTCGTTGAAAGGAATTTGATGTTTCTAAATACAGAATGATCAGGTAATTTCTTATGCTTAATGTCAGTTGAAATCTCATGAGTTAAATTACCCTACACATGATTTGGAATTAGCTGATGTTGTTTTTCATTAAAAATATGTAGAAATCATCTAAATGGTTTAAAATGTGAAATATATACTGACCAAAAAATGTTTAATGTATATATTCACTCAGAAAGAATTCAACATGATATATAGAAGATGTCTGGAATTAATCAGAGATCATGATTTCACGATTCATTATCTTCTTGGAATGGAAAATCAAGTAGAGAATGCTTTGAATTGAAAAAGTAATTCTACATTAACCATGTTATGTTTGGAAAAAGATCCTTTTATTACTGTTTTGATGAACTTTAGCAGAGAATTTTTTGGTGCTGGAAATTCCTCCATTTTGTTTCAGGTGTTAGTAAAATCATCAAAATCAGACTGAATTAAACAAGCTCAGAAGGAAGACCGTGAGTTGCAGAAAAATGTAGAGTTAACTCAAAAGGGTATGTTTCCTGATTTTAATGTTGATCGTGATTGAATTTTGAGATTTTGAAAGAGATTATGTGTGCCTTTTTATTCACATTTTAAGAATAAGGTGTTATGCAAAGCTCATAGTTCTCCGTTTTCAGTTCGTCCTGGCAGCACTAATAAGTACAGAGATATTCTAAAGTATTACTGGTGGGATTGAATGATAAGAGATATTGTTGATTTTACTGTGAAGTGTTTGACCTTTCTACAGGTTAAAGCAGAGCAGTAGTTACCAAATGGGATGCTTCAGTCTTTACTGGTGCCGGAGTGGAAATGGGAAAAATATATCCATTGGCTTCTTTTTGGTATTACCAAAGACATCTCGAATTAATAATGCAATTTAGGTTATTGTTGATCAATTGACTAGATCTTCTCATTTATTTCCTTTTTGAGATACTTTGTCTCTAGATTCACTTTCTCGGTTGTATGTTAAAGAGATATTCAGGGCACATGGTGTTCCCCTCTCCATTATATCCTATAGTGATCTGAGGATTATTTATAACTTTTGGAAAGGCCTTCAGAAGTTGTTAGATACTGAATTTAATTTTAGTACATCTTTTCATCCTCAATCATATGGAAAATAAGAATGAACAATTTAGACCCTGGAGGATATGTTACATGCTTTCTTGATGGATTATTAGGGATGTTGGGACCAACATATCTATTTGGTTTAATTTTCTTATAAAAAAAGTTCTCATTCTAGTATAATGATGGATCCGTTTGAGGAATTATGTGGAAAGAAGTGACGAACTCCAGCTTTTTGGGATGAAGTAGGAGAACGGAAGTTGATGGGAGCAGAGTTGGTAGAAGACCAAGCTAAAATACCTTTTTTATATTATTTCAAACACTTTTAGGAAAAGCGAGAAACCCAAAGTCACAACAAACCCAAAAAGCACAAACAAGTCCCCTCCAAATATGAACAAACAAACACACACACAACAGTCAACAAAAACTAAAAATCATATTTATCATACCCATCATCTCCACCAGCACATGAACGCCCCTCCGTGGTGGTCATTCCCAATTCAGAAGCCAGATTTAAATGCCTCATGAAATCACCATCGTAGTCCTGCCTCACATCATCCATCGTGATTCGCCTGGAACCTTCTTGCTTGGACAAGCTGCCTTTCTCGAAATCCAGAGACACCACATGGTCCCGTTTAAAGGATGCTCTGGTGCACAACGGTCGAGGAAGATAGGAGTAATCCTTCCTGCCTTTTCTATTTAGTGTATCAGAAGCCTCTCCTCCATCATCAGCCCAAATTTTTTCTCTACCCTGCACTATGTCGCTAAAGGAACGAGCAACCATACCACCTCTATTCTCCATGTCGCAGCTAGATATCATCCCCTTCCTCCCAAAAATGTTGTCCGAAGTTAAATCCTTGCCCTCCTCATCTCTCCCTATCCTCTGATCAATTGTGTTGCAGTCAATCTCAAACATGTAAATGTCCGCGAAACCATCATACTTAACTGATCTTGTTCCATTCCATTCTAGGACATTTCCCAAGTCAGTCTGTTTACCCTGTCGGTAAGCTGTATTCTCCACAGTAGGATCTCCAAGAACCTCAAATAAAGCCTCACGGTTAGCTTCCCCTCCTGCACAATCCCACATACTGGTATCCAGGGATTCACCCTGCTCCGTCGCAACAGCATCCATACCCTCCTCAGCAAGACCCAGGAATCTCTTACTCAAAAGAAGAATACCCGCATAAGCAACACTCGGTCCCCCACTATCCTATTTCCTCCCATTCCTACCAAGAGTCACTTACGAGTCTCCTCTTTTACATTACACCCTTTGATCCCTCATATCCAAGGCATCAGCCAAATTTTGATCCCTCAAAGTCACCCCACCGGATGTGGCACCACTAATTTGATCACTCCTAGTATTAGGATTCTCTTGCCTCTATCTCTTGCTTGCATCTGGAGCCTCCATAATTCTTTGAGTTTCCATGACATCTGTCAAGGATGTGATATCACCATTCCTATCTGGCTCCTTTCCATCCCCTTCAGTGAGATGTTGAACCGAAGGACCCAGTGATTGGGATCCTCCATTTGTCCCCTCCATAACATTAGTCCTCATCTCTTGACCACCCATCAGTTGTGTCACCAGGATGATCCATGTTGTATCCTCCCTCCTAACTGGAGCCTGATACACTCGACACCCAGAAACCAGCACCTGAGGTGATGATCCTCTTAGGAAACTCCCTAGAAGATGCCCAAAATGCTTGCAAGTAGAGAAAAAATCCTACCAGTTCTCATAAAAAACCTGTTGTATACACCTATATTCCTCATTGATTGTAATCCACAAAATCTCAAACGGAATTCTAGAAGCATCAACTTCAAAGTAGAAACAAGGGTTAATCGGATGGCACACCACTTCAGTGCGGCTATCCTCACGCAAGAATCTACCCACATGATTACCCAACATTATTATAATAGATGGATTCTGAAAAGGTAAGGGGAGATTAGGGAAACTGACCCAAACCACAGTGGAGGGTGAATCCTATTTCATATGAAAGTCAAATGACCAACGAAGAAGAAAAAACCTAATACCATTGTAGCTACGAGGCTCTCATGGCCAAGATTGAATGAGATCCTCTTCTGACTCAAAGAGGATCATAATATGTTGTCTATCCAACAGCCCAAGAGTCGCCCTTTCTTGAAGATCGCATGTTGATAAGACAAACTGGTCGAACGCATCGACAGAAGGTCTCCTTTGTCTGAAGTGAGCATCGAGAATGAGATTCAGCAGCAAAGAGGTTTTCGAGAACTCAGACGTCGAAATATGAAGATTAGGGTTACCATCCAACAGATCTAGAACTTAAGGGATAACAATGGCTTTCGAAAATGGAGGGAGAATGTTGGGATTGGAAAAGGGCTAGAACGAAGACCTTGCATTCCCGGGAAACGACGATTCTCCCTCCCTCGCAAAGGGGGGAGGAGCCGAACCATACGTCATCATCACCAGTGGGGGGAAAGCATCAAAGGTTTATCGTGAGCATCCCTCCTCGAATTATCTTTCTTTTGAGATTGGTGATCAGGTCTTTCTCAGAGTTTTTCCATGGAAAACTGGGGTACCTTTTTCCAATAAATGAATGTCTAGTCGGAGGATCATTAGATCCAATGAAATTCTACAGAATGCTGGATCAGTTTCATTTAGAGTGGATTTACGTCCATTTTTATCCCAGTTACACAATGTTTTTTATGTTTCAATGTTGAGAAAGTATATGCAAGATCCATCTCATGTTTTGAGCCCAGAGGTAGTCCCTTTGGAAGAGAATCTCTCTTATAAGGAACAACCAGTCCATATCCTTTACCGAAGAGAGAAAGTGTTATGGAATAAGGTTATTAATTAGGTAAGGTTTGGTGGAAAACAAATATGGTTGAAGAGTTAATGTGTGAATCTGAAAATGCAATGAGGGATAAATACCCACATTTATTTGATAAGGGAATAAAATTGCAAGGACGCAATTTCTAATAGGGGGAAGGATGTAACATCCCAGATAAATAAAAAAATATGAAATTTTCTCATAATTAATAATATTTGTGACTTAAATATTAATTTTACATTAAAAGGGATGCTATGTCTGATGGTTTACCTGATACACAACAATGAGTTTCATTAAAATCTTATGTTGCACACTAATAATATAATATTATTATTTTAAATGGTAGTTAACACATAGTCATTTTATTTGGTGGGAAATAATAGAACTACATACAATATTATTATACATGTTTGTTAAATGATTTTATATTCTTCCATTAAAAGTTAGAGGCTTAAAATGTGAATGAATCCAATTTTATGAACAAAATACTCTAATATTCATTAAACGGTTGATTTACTATCTTTTGAGGGAAACCCCTATTTAAATATAGTTTTTTATACTTTTATATGTCATATTTGAAAAATTAATATTCTTATTTATAATTGAGACTTCAAAATTTTCTTTGGATACAATTTTGGTATTTTTCTGAGAATGTTCATTTTTTAACGATTAGTGAAAAATACTGTACTTTAATAAAAAATACCTTTTAATATAATTTATTTATATGGATAGTTTATCTTTTTAATTGGTTTTAAAGTTTATTTATAATATATTTTAACCATTTAATCCAATGTTGTTCATTTTAAGTAATTTAATATTGAAATTGTAAATAAATAATTGGCAATCTTTCTATAGTTATTATTTCTTAAAAACACGCATTTTTCTTTTGACAATGGTAATTAATTTTAAATTAATTTCTACCCCTTTTTTGTTTTGATATTTTAAAAATGAATTAAATATATGGAATTAGGAGGTTAAATTTTTTTATATAGGTAAATTTTATTTTTATACATTTTAAATATTTACTTTAGTAAATATTTTATTTACCATGGTTAAAGGGTAAATCTTGTAAATAAGGGTAAAAATTATATTATAAAAATATTCAAATACCCAAACATGTTTCCTAATTATATTTTATGATACATGTCCGACCATGGGCATCCTTGGGTTGATATTGGGACCTCATGGAGCCACTTCAGAGTGATAGTTACACTTTATTTTAATTAACATAAAGTAAAGGAAAAAATGAAATAAACAAATATCTTTTAGTAAATGAATTTTTACATAGAGTTATATAAGTTGTATCTTCTACTATCAAAATTTATTTCAAATATAAAAATATTTCCACCATCATTGTATTCTGTTATTATTTTTATTTATCAAATAAATAATATTATTTCCGACACAATAATGATGCAGGGTTTACCTCATTAATAAATGATTTAAATAAACGAGATTATAAAAAATAATATAATATCAAAAACCTATAAAATTACTATTGGATGATTTTATTTCAAACATGAGTCATTTTATCTTCGACTTTAATGAGTTTTGGGCCTTTAGAAACCGAAAATCAATATATAATAAAATAATATTTTCAAACTTCCCTAATGAACCCCTCCTCGCCCATAAAAAATCTCTCACTTATAACCCATTCCTAAAACCTCTAAAGACCCATGTCTCATCCATCCTATGCCCAAATAATCCCTAAAGAATCCCTATCTGAAACATAGAAGCCTTACATTAGACATAATGCACTTTAAGAAATCTTTTTGGGTCAAACCAAATGGAGTTACCTGATTTAAAGGTAAAGTATTCTCTAAAGTTCATTCCTTTTATTTTACTTATCCAACCCCCTAAACAATTTTTGAATCATTTATTTTATAACAAAACCATTTTATTAAATATAATTGGTTTTATATGATAATTATTCTAACTACACTTACACACACCTTCGTCTAATGGGTAAATAACATACTATTTCTGTGGACGACAAACTAACGCCTCACGAAATGATGATTGTTCAATTTTCCCCAACCACCAATTATGGGTCCATTACGATTTTACTTTATTTATATGTGATATATATAATATTTATATTGTTTCAATGCTTATGTATTTTTCATTTACAGAATAACTTTATGGTTTCCATAGTGGGTAAATACGATAATTTAATTTAAGGAAGTATGGACTACCGCCCCCTCCATGTGATATGACTCGTTCATGACATATGTGGAATGTATGAAGGGTGGAGTTAATGAAATTATACATGATATAATACTGGAATTATAATATAACTATGTATCATTATGTTTTCATTCCATTAAATATGAAATTTAAATGAAAGTAGAGTTCATGTGTATGTACGGCTTACCGTCTCCATGAACAGTGCATTTCATTTCTTACCTCCAAATGTTATGTACTGTTATAAATATATATATACTGAATATATATGATATATATTTTATCTAAATCATAAATATAATTTTTGTGATAATGAACTTTTGACCACATAAACAACTTTTATTTATAATATGTTCATTTTTTACTAAAGTACAAAATATCGACAAAATGATAATTATTAACTTAAATGATTACCTAATGTTTATAACATTTTAATAAGTTATATAAAAGGAATAATAATCTTGAAAAATGTTCTTAAGAAAATATTAATTAACTTTAGTTTATTATTCATGAGTTTAAAGAACCAACGGGTCAAGTCGGACACGATGTAAGGTACTTCGTCTTAATCTCCTTTCATTGAGGCATCTATTGATTTCTACACGACATTATTTTATACAGTGTATAAACCCCTTTGACATTTAATTTCATTCAAAGGGAATATTTTCTCTACAAAGCGTTTTACTAAATAACAAAAAGGAATGTTTCTTTTTAATGTACATGGTGACAATGACCTTTTCTACCGTCGTGAATATTATTTGATCTTTGGCTTCCTTAACAAGATGTAATGTTTTTGAAGGAAAAATAAATACCATATACTCTTTTTACATATTTTTGTATTGAAAATGGTTTTTTCGATGGATTGATTAAGTCAATATATTGAAATGATATACTATCTTTCCTTTATGCTTGTGTTATGTGTTATGACTATGTTAGGTTTTTTGGGCATTGTTTACGTATACGGGTAGTTGCGTGATAAACCGGGGGTGGGTGAGCCCGAAATAGGTCTTCAATGTAATGGGTAACATGATGGAGGTAAACATGAATTTTTTTCCTTAGATATTTTTGGAATATACTATGGTGGGTATTCCAATTTAACTCTTTATGTAACTATGATATCTATGATATAAATTTGATATGGATGCCACAAGTTACCTTTATGAGTTATGATTTCTATGTTTTATTCATAAATATTATGATTTCATGAGCTATGTTAAAGAGATTATGTTTTTCATGTATTGATGATTTAATGTTTTCGTTCTTTATTTTATAGCCCTTAGTGAGCTTTTTAGGCTCAGCCCATGTTTTGATATGTTTTCCACATGACATAAAGATGAATCAGGTTAAGGATGGGATCAAGGGAAATTCATGTTGTCTAAAACATAGAGATGGACATTACTCTTTTATTCAATAGTTTTTATGTTATGAAATAAATGCACACTGAGTAAAAGTGTATTCTATGTAATTTTTTTGAGATGTAATAGTTTTGACCTAATTCTATAAAACTCTAAACCTAAAAAAGATCATCAATGCAAGTTATTAGTTTAATTCATGATTATGTAATGTTTTAAGGTTGGGTCCTTATAATAATTCCCTAGTGAATCATCCAAAATGTATAATATATTTTATGATTTTGAATTCATTTACTTTAGAGTTTGACTAACCCCCATATAAGAAAGAGATATTTTTTAATATGTCTGGCCCTTGTCCTTATAAAATAATGTTTCCACTCCCCTATGCTGTAAACCATGTGTAAAACTATACTATGATTTGTGGTTTTGAATATTTTAGTATGTTGTTTAAAAAATCTAATTAATAAATAATTCCCCCTCTTTTCCTATATAAAACCACCCAAGATCCATGTCCTCTTCACTAAAACTCCTTGAAGCTCATATTTAATCTTAATTCTACTCCACAGAGTTAGACCAAGGTTCCCCCAAACTCCCAAGACACCTCTCCCAAGCCTTTGGGATCACACATCCATGTAAGGGATATTCCACCCCTATTTTAGCAATCATTCTATTCATGTTATGTCTTTTAATTTAAATTATTCCTATATTGGGTTATGTTAATAAATATCGTCATTACATTCATTTTGATTTATAAACTATTATATCCCCTTTAAATATCATTTGTCCCTCTTATGAACCCTTATTTGCACCGGTTACCACGCTGAATTTCTGTAATGGATCCTCACATTCCATTCTTTCTCATTGTTATCCTTGTTTACTTATATTTTTATACCCTCTCTTTTTCAATTAAAAATTTTGGGGTATTTTTA
The DNA here is from genome assembly GCA_963277665.1 of Viscum album. Classification (NCBI taxonomy): domain Eukaryota; kingdom Viridiplantae; phylum Streptophyta; class Magnoliopsida; order Santalales; family Viscaceae; genus Viscum; species Viscum album. The sequence goes on along the minus strand of OY728167.1, from coordinate 225,293,877 downwards.
CGCACACCCCCCCCCTCCATGGTATCCTTATTATGTTTGAATGATTTGATACCACTTTAACATTAATTAATCCCTCCCATTACACCTATTACCCTGCTGAAATTCCCTATGTAATTCTCTTTCCTCATTTCCATTTAAGCATTTATCTTATATTATACATCTCAAATTCTATTTAATATTTTGCGATTTTATAATAAATGATCCCATTCCTACTCATTTCAGGTATAAATGATGAGATAACCCTCTCGCTTATCAACTCATTTTCGGAATCCCCATGTGATGCTGTTATACTGCCGAAATTACACGACGATTTTCCATGCGAAATAATCATATAATGAATACCATGCTCATTTCTCTATCAAGGGTATTCTACTTTATGCACATATACATATTAATTATAGACATTAATATATGTATTCCACATTCCATTAATGTGAAATAGATGATGATGTTGAATGAATCCATGTTATATGATCTATGAGGCACAATTAAGTATGAGATTGAAGTGATCATGATGGGTTCTCCTTGATAGTGATCTAACACATTGTGTAAAGATTTGTATCATGATTTTTCATTTTAAGATATGCTTTTACCTAATTCCTTTAAGGATGTTTTTCTACCACGTTGGGATAGGGGTTTACCAGATTCCATTTTTTTTAATGATATATAGTTTTATGGTGTTTCCACATTTCCATGTTATGATAATCATGTTATATCATGCCTTTAAGATTATGGATCTCTTGCGCTACCTTTATCTACCTAATTACTAACATGTATTTTATTATTCAGTAATTCCTTATTTACACCCATAATGGTCTTTATAGGTCACCCTTTTCTTATGTATGTCCCCAAGTTATCCCATGCAATGCTAAATACGAAATAATGTTGTCATAATGTAAAAGAATTTTTCAATAAAGATGTTGTATTTTATGTCTTCAGTTGTCAAGAAATGTTCTTAATACACAAATACAATAGAACTCTTGAAATTGTTTGTTGTATTAAGTGAAACATTATTTAATAAGGAATCTAAAATGTGTTATAAAGTCCATGGTTGTTAAATATTTTATCAGAGGGTAGACTTAATTATTTTTGGGATTAGGATTAGAAAACCCTAGTAAAATTCTTAGGGATAAGACTAAGTATAATAAAGGATTCCCTAAATTTTGGTGATAATATAGTAAGTTTTTAATCAAGGAAATTCATCCCTATTTCTATATTAATAAGATTATGTGGATCTGGCATAGATATATCTACAGGTAAAACAAAAAAATACTGCTTTGATCTAGACTTGAATGAGAACTAGTGCATGAAAATGAGCCTCTCTCCACTCCTAGTTCGACACTCTAGGGGGATATTCTTTGGTAAATTTATATTCTTAGAACAAACAATTATTTAGGTAATAAAAAAATCATATATGAATCTATGTTTTGAAATAGATAACTTATATTGTATCTTAGAAATTCATAAGTTATGGAAATAAATGTAATTTATAAGTTATCCATTTCAAGTATTTGGATTCATCTTTATGTGTTTAATAGTTTAAGATATTGATACCTATGTCTATACTAGATAGAGATGAACAAGAATAAAAAAGTGAAAGGTAGAGGTTATCATCTATTGTTCTACACTATTCTTTATGTCCTGAATGTTTAAGAGAACAATCCAAACATCACCAAAAATAATAGAACTAGAGATGTCGGCGATAATGGAAAAGGGTTAAATTACTGCATCCCATAAATATAAGTCATTACCTTTCAAAATTTGTTTATTGAACATCTTTTCGAACATCATCAAACTTCCCTTGGTAGAATTTTTTGAAATTGTTGTCATGGAATCGATTTCCCTATATAGAGAAAACATAAATTTTGATGAGAGGGAAATCACTCTCCATATAGTGAATCGACCTTAAATTATATAAAATTCCAAGGAGGAGGGTGAATATTCTTTATCAACATCATCTCAAGAATGGATATTACCTCCCTATGGTAATGCATTTCTTTCTTAGAAGAATGTTTCTAAGGAAGTAACCATCCTCAAATACATGCATATTGTGGGGTAGATCGCTGATGTGTATCCCAAGGAATTTCATGGTCTTCCACCTAAAAGAGATGTTGAATTCATGATTGATTTTAGACTTGGGGAATGGACAATTTTCCGGACTCCATATATAATGGTTGTTGTGGAGCTTGAGGAGATAAAGAAACCAATACACGAGAATATAGATAAAGGGGTTATATTCCCAAGTGCCTTGCTATAGGGTGCACTAGTGCTATTCATCATGAAGAAAGATGGGACAATAACTCTTTTTATTCATTATAATGAGCTCAAAAAATCAGGATAAAAAACAAGTATATGCTGCCATGAATTGATGAATTTTTTCTATCAGATACATGGAGAAAAATACTTCTCCATGGTGGACCTTTATTTGGGATATTACCATGTAAGGGTGAATAAGGAGGATATCCCCATGACTAATTTTCATATAATGTTCAAGCACTAGGAATTAATAGTAATGCCCTTCAAACTCACTAATGCTCCAAAAATATTCATGGAAATTATGAAAAGAGTAATTAGAAATTACCTTGACAAATATTTGGTTCTATTTGTATATGATAATCTAATATAATCCAAAACCAAGGAGGAGAATGAGGAGAATCTAAGCACTGTACTATAGAATTGGGGAATAGAGATGATCTATGAAAAGTACAAAAATTCTGAGTTCTGGTTTAATGAAGTCACATTATTAGGTCATATCATCACAAGAAATGAGATATTTGTGGATCCTACCAAAACAAAAGAAATTGAGGGATGACCAAGGTTGACATCTATAATTTATATCTATAGCTTCCAAGTGTTAGCTGTATATTATCGACAATTTAAGTGAAATTTTTCATGATTGTACAACCATTTTACCAATCTAACTTGGAAAAGATTCATGTTTTCTTATAATAATGAATGATAAAAAATATTTAAGGATTTAATGAATAGGTTTATCACTGCACCTGTTCTCTCACTACCCACAAGTGGTGAGCTTTTCGTAATCTTCATCAATGATTAAAAGAAGGGATTGAGCTATGGGTTGATCCGGAATGAAAAATTCATCACCTATGCCTCTTGGAATTTTAAAATTCATGAGAAAAACTATCCCAAACATTATCTAGAGTTCGCTATAGTGATATTATATTTGAAAATTTGGCGACATTAAATCTTTGGGGAAAAGTGTGAAATATATATGGATCAAAAAATTCCCAAGTATATATTAATAGAGAAATTGTTGAATATGTTCCAATGAAGATGGTTAGAGCTAATAAAAATCTATGATGACTCAATTCACTATCATTTAGGGAAAGCGAATAATGTTTAGACACACAAAGTAGAAAGGATCCATAAACTCTTTAATTGATGAGAATTGAAAATGATCCAAACTTATTATATTTCATTAAGATAGACATGGGAAAGAAAAAGAAAGTAACTCCATCAATCCTTTTACAAATGATTCCTCAGTGATATCTTTTGGAATGGATAAAGAATGCTTAAAAACATGATGTGGAAATTTATAAGAATGTGGAAACTTTTCGAAAATGGATGTCCTCTGTGTTCAATGTTAATGGAGAAGGAATTGTGGGATTTGGGTCAAGACTATGTGTTTCATAAAATATGTAGCTAAAGAAAGAACAATTGGATGATGAACATAGATTCGTATTCTCCATTCACCCAACAAACACAAATATGTTTTTGGATATTTGAGAGAATTATATTTGGGATAACATAAAGAATGATATTTACAAATATACATTAATGTGCATGGTATGTCAGCAAGTGAAGGTTGATAGGCAGAATGTCACCACCCCCTCCCCATAAGGTGTACCCCTCCTTAGCCGGAAATGTTAGATGGGAGATAATGAACCTCATGTCCCACTTCCAGTAGGCCTCAGGTTGGTGACTATCATCGAGGCTATAGTAAACACACAAATTAAAGGCATTACCCTCTAATAGAACACATGCGAAAGATAGAGATAAGATAAACACCAACCAAATCAAACTCAGATTAAAATATAAAATGAATCCTATGTATACATATTAAATGTCATGAAAAACTACTACAAATGAAAAGGGGAAAATTAAAAATACCCAAAGTGAAGTAAAAAACACGAGCAACCACGATGCCCAAATAGCTCTTGCAACCGTAAATATTAGAAACTAGTGTAATCTCAAACATTATCCAGGTGACCTGAAAACTGTTTATATATAAACAGGGTGTGTATAGAAGTATACTCAATAGGATCATCCCTAGAGCCTCTCGTGCCAAAGTAATGAATGCATGCTAATGCACCCGGAACAAAAAGTGAAACTAACTCATCACCTAAACAGGTATACTAAGTTCCTAGCCTCACCATGGCTACTCTGACCATGAAATGAAAACAAGAGTATATAATATAAAAAATAATATTAATGTTACCCCACTACTACTTCCCCACTGGGTTTCCACTTTTCCCCAATGTCACACATCCTAAGAATCTCTCCCCAAAAATTCTTTCCTATAGACACTTTGGTAAAGAACCACAACGTACACCTCATGAAAATAGCCACCACGTCCATGTACGAAAAGTAACCAGGTAGTTTCTGAGATCCATCACAGCTCGCATAATGCGTATCATATGACAGGTATTAATCCTCAATCCATTATAGCCTATACAGTGAGTATGGATCCTAAATCCTTCATAACCTATATATGTTACACCCATAGTAGTCCATATGAAACTATATCCAGAATATATGGGTGTGAATATCCACAAGCCAATACAACCCTCTAAAAACATATATTGGGAAAACTAATTTTTTTTCCCTAAAATCACAAGTTACTACTAAGAGAAGAGAGTGGGGCAAAGGGGGGTAGTCAGCCATCCATCCTCCCACCACAAGGTTAGGGAAAACACCCCCCAAGGCTCAGAATCCATGAGGTCTCTGTCTCCCTAATAGATGGGATGGAGTAGTGTATTGAAACACAAAAAGTACATAATATACTATAGCTCACAACCACACTATGGGCATAACCAAGTCATAGACTCAACATTAGCTAACGTATCTCGGACTCTGGGATGCCAATTCTATGACTAGGTATCTTATAAGAACATAGCCATTTAAAGTGATTTATAACATTACATCATTCCCTTTTTATCAGTTTCACTTTACGTTTATTAATTCTTTAATCATTAATTAATAATTAAAAATTACACATTATATTTCATTATCATACCCAAAGACCACTATTCTGTTAAAAATTTCAACCTCAGCATTATGCCCCAGCAAGCTCTAACCCCATGGGTTAACATCATTTATTCAATTAATTAATTTCAGCATTACTTTCCCATATTCCCACAAATTCTGGAAAAACATTCTATGCTACGAAATACATGGGGGATCAACACTGTAGGTAGATGAACTTTGGGGTGAGTATTTGTCGCCTATAGAAATATCATAGTCCCATCCTCCCTCAGGAAGCTAAACAAGAAAATCATGTGGCATACCCGACATGTATTCTCCCATTTTTGGAAGGAGATTAAGCAAACCAGCTGCCATTAGCAGTGAAGAATGTATGGAAGTTAAACAAATAACAATAAACAGGAAGCATCCAAACATTCACATCCAACTTGTTCCATCATCTCCAGTGTCGTCCCCGATACCCACAAGCATAAATCGATGCATTCCACCAATCAAGGCATCAACTACTACGATATAAAATAGGCCTCCATGACCCACATATCCCAATAGCCTTCTAGGATCACATCACATCAGAAGCTGTAGGAAAACAAACATCATATCAATTTGGAACATTTCCCTTAAATAAGCAAGTGGGTAACCTGGAACCCTGCAAGGAATTATCTTTTATCAAACAACCAGTTATTTAATCCATCTTGGATTAAATTATTTATTATTTTTAGGTTCCAAAATCGTGAATCCTAAATCTTATTCTATGACAATTGATTAAACATGCTTACAACATCAATAAAATTACAACCACAACAACCCAATTCATTTTCACGCCACTATATGTTTATCCAAACAATTATCTATTAATTCCATCTTTATGGCCATTTCCAAATTTCCGAAAGAAATAATGGCTAAAAAAAGAAAGTATAGATATCACACTACCTATAAAAACAAGAGGCAATACCATACGACCGATATCAATTTATTTATCTTGTTCAAATATTCAATATGTAAATTCCATTGTGATCAATTGGACTAAAACATTCTAACTATACAGTTGCATGTAAAATAATAGTGGACCAATGAATCCCCTACCTCAAACGGTTCTTGAAGTTCTTTATATGAGAATGATCCACATAATGGGTTATGATCTCCTCCCCCTGACTGCGGTATCCACTCAAGGATTCAAAGACACCACCACACAATTCAACACCCATGAAAAGTCCAATAGGAAGACGGAGATACCATTACATAAATGGGAATGAAGAAACATGAGGAAATGAACCCAAAAGAAATGTGATAGATCATACCTTATATCGAAGATTGATTGATACTGCTTGGTTGCATCAAAATAGAAGGGAACAAATCCAATGATGAATGTTTGTTCGCACAGCTGATAATAGAAGGAATGAAAGGTTCGGTTATCTCATAGCCAAGAACAAATAGGATGAACAAGGGAGGAAGATATCTCGTTCCTTTTTAAGATTTAATGGTGAAGTTGTTTAAGATATGATGGATTTTCCAATAAAATAGGATCGCATGAACCCATGCGGTTTGAACACGTAAAATAATTCCAAGACATACGAAAATTAAAATAGAAGTTATGACCATTTAATTGGCCTTAGAGTATTTAAAACAAGGCTTTAAATGCATTTTATGTCAAAGGAAACGTCAAAGGGGAGAAACTGTAGGTAGCTGGAAACAATATTCATGAACACAAAATTTGGAAAAGGAAATAGGGGCTATCATTGGACCTTACCATTCTAGAAACACTATTCATGAAATCAAAATATGGAATAGGAAATAGAGGCTACCATTAGATTACATCGTTATGGAAACATTGTTCATGTACTCAAAATATAGAAAAGGAAATAGGGGATACTATTGGACCTCGCTGTTACATTGTTCCCATAAGTCTACCATTGGATTGTTCACATAAGGCTACCATTACACTATTCACATAAAGCCTACCATTGGACTGTTCACATATATATTCATTTACACTGTTCGCAGAAGGCTACCGATGATACTGTTCACATAAGGCTACCGATTACACTGTTCACATAAGTATATTGTTGCATTGTTCACATAACTAGAAATTTGACAACCTATTGGGATGAGTCACCTTGACCTCCTAGAACACCTCAACCACCAGATTTCAGCAAGGGAATGGGCCAGAGAGGTATGTGCCATTACACAAATGTTTATGGGGGTGATGAAAACATTACCCATACCCAAATGGAAATGGGATAACATCACCATAACATTTGTCACCAGACTTCAAAATACATTCAATGGAAACAATTATATATCAGTTGTGGTGGATCATCTTAGAAAGACTACACAATTCATTATGATTCTAGAGGATTTATCATTAGATAAACTATCACATATGTAAATTAGAGAAGTTGTAAGGCTACATGGTGTACCACTATCGATTATATCTGATCACGATCCAGGATTCACATTTATGTTCTGGGAGAGTCTCCACACACTTTGAATACTGAGATGAACTTTAGTACGAATTAATTTCCACAAACATACAACCAATCTAAGAGGACCATCTAGACACTTAAGGACATGTCGATATCATGCTAAATGTAATTCAAAGGAGGATTAAATTAATATCTTCTTCGGGTTTAGTTCTCTTACAATAGCAGTTTCCAATCAAGCATCCAAATGGCTCCTTTTGAAGCCATTTAGGGGAAGTGGTGTTGAACATCGACATGTTAGGATGATGCTGGGGAGATAAAATATATATGCCCAGAAATGGTGGAGATGGTTAAGACCATCCAGAGACATATTAACGATTCTTAGAGTTGAAAAAAGATCTATGTTGACAATCATTGATGAAATCAAGATTATGATGTTGGAGACATGGTATTCGTCTACATATCACCATGATAGGGATGTATGATATTTTGGATGAAGGGAATGCTTAGTCTAAGGTATATAGACCCTTTTGAGATCCTTGACTTCATCAGAGTTTTGGCCTATCGACTATCACTCCCACCGAGCATGTCTCAAGTACATGATGCGTTCCATGTATCACTCTATAAGGAAGTACATACCAGACGCATAACATGTAATTATTCTAGAGGAGGTACAATTAGAGAACAAAATATCCTATGATGAGAATCCAATGAAGGTCATAGAACATTGGGAAACATTTATAGGAAATAATACAGTTCCCCTTGTCAATGTGTGGTGGAGAAACGAAAAGTCTGAAAAAACAATGTGGGAAGTGGAGGAAGTGATTAGGAAGTGTTACCCACATCTGTTTCATTATGGGAAAAATTAATTTCATGGGATAAATTTCAAATGGGGTTAATGTTGTAACAACCCGAAAATTTATTAATAATATTTTGTTTCTTTTAATTTTTTATTAATATAGAAAACAAATGTAATCCTTTTGTTTTATTATATCCAATTGGCTGTAAATAACATTTAAGTATCTTTACCATTGATAATATTGTGGTTGAATAGTGATCGCACAATAGATATAAATATAAAGTATAAAATAATACTTTTGACATAGACTAAGTAGAGGATGGCCTCTTCTAGTAGACTCGGGCCATACGACGCTCATTGGTTAGAGCTTAGAAAAGATAAAGAATCACTTAGATTATATCGTGACTAATAACTACTGGAAATACAGTCTTTCCCAATGGTTCTGAACCATTGGGAAAGGCTGCAGATATGTTGGTATATGTTATACAAACGGTTCTGCAAACCAGAGGGAAGTAAGCCGTTGGGAAATCTTTTCCCAACGGTTTACTGTGAACCGTTGGTATATAGTGGGGGAAAGCTGACCTATCCCAACAGTTCTGCCAAACCGTTGGGATTGTTTTTCCCAACGGTTTGGCATGAACCGTTGGGAAATCCCATGGTTGCTCCTCTTTCCCAACGGTTTCTAAACCTTTGGGAATGGTTTTTTACCAACAGTTCAATGATCTGTTGCTAAAAAAGCATCAGAGATGCTATTCCAACGGTTTGAAACCTTTGGCATAGCCTATGCTCTGCAAATTGCACAGCTGCCTGCAATTTTCACAGCAGGTCTGCAATTTGGATGCAATTTGGACAGTAGGCCTCATTTTGTGCATTGCCTCCCATTTTCAATCTAATTATTGTACTTCCAATAAACTAACACATATATATGCCATTATTTTAACTGCAATAACCAACTAACACATAAATACAGAGAGAAATTCATACACATTTAACATATAATGCATCTTGGAACTATACACATCCATAATTAAATTATAATTCATAACGTAATTACAAACATACATAATTCATTTAGAATTCAATATAAAATTTAGATGAAAATTATATGTGGAATCCGGAAGTCAATTCATAATTTGATCGGTTTTTTGTATACCATATATTTTTACCTGAAATGGTGTCCATTTTAAACAAAATACATACACCTGGAGTGATACCAGCCACACCACACCTCAGATTGAGGTGGGGTTGACTCGTACACGTCACATATGACCCATGGATCGCTTTTCTAAATTATAAACACAATCCGAATGTGTTTGGTCGGTTTTCCATATGCAAGTTGATGTTTTTCAATTGAAATGACGTCCTTTTGAAACCAAAGGCAGACACTTTGAGTGGTGCCGGCCACACCACATCTCAGATTGAGGTAGGGTTGATTCTTACACATCACATATGACCCATGGATCATTCTCCTAAAGTATCAATGGAAACCAAAGGCGTTTGGTCAGTTTTCCTTATGTACTTAAAATGTTGTCCATTTTAAACAAAAGAGAGCCACTTAGAGTGATTTCGGCCACACCGTACCTCCAATTAAGGCGGGGTTGACTCTTACATGTCACATATGACCCATGGATAATTGTGCTAATGTATTGACACAATCTGAATGCATTTGTTCGAATTTCCATATGCCAGTTGATGTTTTTCGCTTAAAATCCGGTCCATTTTAAACAAAATAGACACAGTTAGAGTGGTGTTGGCCACACCACACCTTGTATTGAGGCGAGGTTGACTCGTACATGTCCCATATGACCCAGGGATCATTGTTCTAACGTATTGACACAATCTGAATACATTGGGTCGGTTTTCCGTATTCTAGTTGATGTTTTTCACTTAAAAGGACGTCCTTATGAAACAAAAGACAGACACTTTGAGTGGTGGCAGCCACACCGCGCCTTGGAATGTGGCGAGGTTTACTCATACACATCTTATATGACCCAGGGATCGTTCTCTTAATGTTTTAAAGGAAACCGAATGCATTTGGTGGGTTTTCCGTATGTACATAAAATGTTGTACATTTTAAACAAAAGGGAGAAACTTATAGTGATCCCGACCACACCCTAACTCTAATTGATCCCGAGTTGACTCGTACACGTCACATAAGACCCATGGATTGGTAAACTAAAGCATCAACACATTTTGAATGCATTTGGTCAGTTTTTCGAATGTCAGTTGTTCTTTTCACTTATAATCCTGTCAATTTTAAACAAAAGAGAGACACTGTGAATGGTGTTGGCCACACCGTGCCTCAGATTGAGGTGGGGTTTACTCTTACATTTCACATATGACCCATGGATCATTTTCCTAAAGAATCAACACATTTCGAATGTTTTTGTTCAGTTTTTCGTATGCCATTTGATCTTTTCACTTATAATCTTGTCCATTTTAAACAAAAGAGAGACACTATGAATGGTGTAGGCCACACCGCACCTCATATTGAGGCGGGGTTGACTCGTACACATCACATATGACCCATGGATTTTTGTGCTAAAGTATCACCACAATCAGAATTTGTTTGGTTGGTTTTCCATATGTACTTAAAATGATGTCCATTTTAAAAAAAAGAGAGCCACATAGAGTGATTCCAGCCACACTGTGCATCAGATTAAGGCAAGGGTTGATGCATACAAATCACATATGACCCATGGATCATTTTAATAATGTATTGACACAATCTGAATGTGTTTGGTTGGTTTTTTGTATGCTAGTTGATTTTTTCACTTAAAATGACATCCCTTTGAAACAAAAAACAGACAGACACTTGATTGGTGCCAGACACACCGTATCTCAAATTGTGGCGAGGTTGACTCGTACACGTCACATATGACCCCATGAATCGTCCTACTAAAGTTTCAATGGAAACCAAATGCATTTGGTTAGTTTTCTGTATGCTAGTTGATGTTTTTCAATTCAAATGTCATCCTTTTGAAACAGAAGACATACACTTTGAGTGGTACTGGCCACACCACGTCTTAGATTGAGGCAGGGTTGATTTGGTACACATCACATATGACCCATGAACCGTTTATCCTAATGTTTCAACGGAAACCGAGAATGCGTCTGGTTGGTTTTCTATATGTACTTAAAATGTTGTCCATTTTAAACATAAGAGATACACATAGAGTGATTCCGGCCACACCATGCCTCAGATTTAAGGCGGGGGTTGACTCATACACATCACATATGAACCCATGGATCATTGTGCTAATGTATCGACAGAATCCAAATTTGTTTGGTTGGTTTTCCTGTATTCCAGTTGATGTTTTTCACTTAAAATGGTGTCCTTTTGAAACAAAAGATAGACACTTTGAGTGTATGAGGGCACACCCACACCTCAGATTGAGGCGGTGGTTGACTCTTACACATCACATATGACCCATGGATCGTTTTTCTAATGTATCTACACAATCCAAATTCATGTGGTCATTTTTCCGTATGCCCAGTTTATGTTTTTTCATTAAAATGACGTCCTTTTGAAACAAAAGACAGAAACATTGAGTGGTGCCGGGCCACACCGCGTCTTAGATTTAAGTAGGATTGACTCATACACGTCACATATGACCCATTAATTATTCTCCTAATGTTTCAACTAAAACCGAATGCGTTTTGGTCGGTTTTCTGTATGTACTTAAAATGTTGTCATTTTAAACAAAAGAGAGCCACTTAGAGTTATTACGGCCACACCATGCCTCAGATTAAGGAAGGGTTGACTTGTACACGTCACATATGACCCATGTATCATTGTTCTAAATTATCGACACAATCCGAATGCGTTTGGTCCGATTTTCCGTATGCTAGTTGATGTTTTTCACTTAAAATGACGTCCATTTGAAACAAAAGACAAACTCTTTGAGTGGTGGCGGGCCCACACCGCGCTTCTTATTGAGGCGGGGTTGACTCGAACACGTCATATATGACCCATGGATCTTTCTCCTAGTGTTTCAATGGAAACCGAATGCCTTTAGTCAGTTTTCCATATGCCAGTTGATGTTTTTCAATTAAAATGATGTCCTTTTGAAATAGAATGAATGACACTTTGAGTGGTGCCGTCCACACTGCGTCTCAAATTCCGGCGGGGTTGATTCGTACATGGTACATATGACCCATGAATCATTCTAGAAATGTTTAAATGGAAACCAAATGAGTTTGGTCGGTTTTACATATGTACTTAAATGATGTCCATTTTAAACAAAAGAGATCCACTTAGAGTGATTTTGGCCACACCATGCTCAGATTAAGGTGGGGTTGACCCGTACACGTCACATATGACCCATGTATCATTGTGATACAAGTATCGACACAATCCGAATGCATTTGGTCAGTTTTCTGTATGCTAGTTGATGTTTTTCATTAAAATAACATCCTTTTTGAAACATAAGACAGACACTTTGAGTGGTGTCGGCCACACCGCGTCTCAGATTGAGGCGGGGGTTGAGTCGTACACGTCACATATGACCCAAGGATAGTTCTCCTAATGTTTCAACGGAAACCGAATGCGTTTGGTTGGTTTTCCGTATGTGCAAAAAATGTTGTCCATTTAATGAGAATCCCCATGTTTCTATTAGTGGATTGGTATTTACATAAAATCTTGTGGACATTCATATAAAATATTTTTATATCATTCTTAGAATGGATTAGATTTTGGTTTATAATGGTATTAAACATTTCAGAGCTAACAATGTCATGACATACCAAGAATCTATGATATTAATTAGATGTGTAGATGTGACTTACATTTATTATCATGATGAAAATAAATAAAATATATATTATTGATTTTCTAGTATTAAATGAAATCAAGGAGGGTGGGGGGCTGTCCGGCAGGCCTGTCCGGGGGCCTGTCCGGTGGGTGTCGGGGGGGTTGTCTGGGGACTTTCCGGGGGTGTTTGGGGGGTTGTCCGGGGTCCAAGGAAGGGGGTGGTGGGGCTGTCCGGGGGGGTGGGGGGGGCTATCTGGGGGGATGTCCGGGGTGCTGTTCGGGGTCCAGGGAGGAGGGTGGGGGCTGTCTAGGGGGCTATTCGGGGGGCTGTCCGGGGACTGTTCCAAGGGGGGGTGTGTCCGGGGTCCAAGAAGGATGGTGGGGGGTTGTCCAGGGTCCGGGAAAGAGGGGGGTTCCCAAAAACACAACCACTAAAAGACAACAATATCCACAAAAACAGATAATATATAAAAATAACTCAAATCCAATACTATACTATGAGTCTAGATAAAACCAACAACTAGAATAGATTAAATATCAAATATCAGTAATATTAGTCAAAAATGTAATGGAACAATTTGTCCCACATCACTATCACCATCATCACCATCATCATCACC